>CM074721.1:298525992-301127242 GCA_037306005.1 Rhinophrynus dorsalis
TTTATGTTAAGAAGAAATGTACTGCCCCAAGAGCTTCCCCAACAACTACCACAACAGCTGCTCCAATAAGTGCCCCAAGAGCTGCCTAAAGACCTGCCCTAAGACCTGCCCCAAGATCTGCCCCAAGTACTATCACTCCTCCTGACCCTAATGAATAGGTATCACCAGTTGATTTATGGCCACAAATTCCAAAATTCATAGGCAACCCAGGAATTCAAGTGGATGTGGCAGGATTTACTCATGATCAGTTTATGAAATTTTGGGGGAAATTGTATCACAAACCAATTTGCATGCAGCCCAATATATTGCTGCCAATCCATCAGCGTTCGTTGCTAATTAGGAAATATGGCAACCCACATACCTTACAGAATTCAGGTAGTTCTGGGCCTTAACAATGAAAATGGGGATAATTAAAAAAAACAAGTATTGGTTCATACTGGAGCAAAAATCCCATATGTGATACCCCTATTTTATCCAGTGACCGGGACCAGATATGAAATGATTTTGCGCTTCATGCATTTCAGTGATAATACCTTATAACAGACTGTACAAAATCACCCTCTTATAAAATCAATTACAGAAAAGGTTTTCTCAAGTATATATGCCCCAAAAAAGCACATGATGAATCCCTAATGAAGCATAAGGGTAGGTTGGGATTTAAACAGTATATCCTGTTCAGTGTTAAGTTATATAAATTGTGCAAAATAAATGAAGTAAGCTGTAAAAATGGCATGTCTGAAAATGGAAACGTACATGTTCCCAACTGGGCCCATTAGCTCCCCCAAACCCTGACACACCTATGCATACGGGGCATTGCTGTATTCAGACGATGCAGCTGAACACTAATTTGATACAGTTTTAAAAATCTCCAAATATCTTGTGCTTAAAATCAACAGCAATCCTGAAATATAGGTGTGAAAAAAATGGTGGTTCTCTTCCTTACTGCAGGTTTTGGGAGGGATTGGCGATAAAATGTCAGCAAAAAAAATTGTCAAAATGCACCTAGAATGAAACCCAGGGTTGTCTACTTTTCTAAAACATACTTTTGAGAGTATAATTTTAATAGTAGCATTGCCAAACAGCCTCAAATGAGACAAGGCACCAGTTAAATAAGCTGCAAAAATGGCATGTCTGAAAATGGAAACACACCTATTCCCAGCTGGGCCCAGCAGCCCTCCCAAACCCCGACAAACCTTTGCATATGGGACATTGCTGTACTCAGACAATTAGCTAAAAACTAATTTGATGCATTTTTAAAAATCTCCAAATATCCTGTGCTTGAAATCCACAGCAACGATGAAATATTGGTGTGACAAACATTGTTTTTCCTACTGCAGGTTGTAAGAGGGGTTGCTGGTAAACTGGCCCTGTGAAACTACATCTGGAAATCCTGGGTTGTCTACCTCTCAAAACTATCCACTTCTAGGGAAACATTTTAGTGGAGCACTGCTAAGCAGCCCCAAATGAGTCATGTCACCAGTAAAGCAGGCAGTAAAAAACAAAAATCAATGAGTGTTCAAAAGTTGGCCCTGTAGCTACCCCAAACCCTGACAAACCTATGCATATGGGGTATTGTCGTACTTAGAAGACATAGATGAACACTTCTTTTGGGGGGCAATTTTAAAGTGGAGCACTGATACACAGCCCCAAATGAGACATGGCACCAGTTAAGCAATCTGTGAAAATGCCATGTGTGAAACTGGAAACGCGCATGTTCCAATTTGGGCCCCGTACCTCCCCCAAACCCTGACAAACCTATGCATATGGGGTATTGCCATACTCAGAAGAAGGAGCTGAACACTAATCAATGTTTTTTTTAATTCTTCAACTATCTTTTGCTTGAGATCCACAGCAACAGAATCAATCTTATTAATTGGCAATGTTCTTTTTTACTTTGAACAGATTCCAGGCTCCAATGGCACCAAGCCTTTCAGTTTTCCAAGAGTGCGTAGCTGATGGGTTTTCCATTGGGATTGTTGGATTTGCTGTAGCGTTCTCAGTAGCTAAAGTCTATTCTATCAAGCATGACTATGTTATAAATGGCAATCAGGTAAGTTTCTACACTTCAAGCAGTAGAGTGGCTAATACGGTACCACCTTTTTTCTGGGTTACAGTGGAAGATAGCACACTTTATGCAGAATCATAACATATAATTATCACAATTTTTCATTATAGTCTTTTACAGATGGAGAGGCAAAGGTTACCTTTCAATGCCTTAACCCTTTGAGTGCCGGAGGGTACGCAACGCATTGTGGAGAAATGCATTGCATACCCCTCTGTCACTCAAAGAGTTAATCCATTATTTTTCTTTCATTTATTGAAATAGGGAGAGAACAGAGATCTGTAATAAAGTTGAGAAAGGCAATGGAATAGTATATTTATGTAGAAACACAAGCCAAATTGGCTCTGTTTACAGTAGCAGACAGTTTCCTGGGGTGAGTATATATTTTCCAAGTCAACACATAGAACTCTCTAAGGAACCCTTTCAAATGGATGAAAAAATACAGGGGCATTTGTCAAGATTAGAGTAAAGGAGTTTTCGACTACAACATAGGATATTATATTTTTACCAAAAGTACAGTAAAGATCTGAAGTTTCTTGCCTTTAGACAGTGTGTTTTTAGAAACTGTATATACAGTCAAATATCATACTGTATATATGTAAAAAAAAGCACAGTTAAGAAAATTATGATAATTGGTTTCAAAGCAGGTAGGATGTTTCAATGAGAAATCCATTTATAATTCTGAGGAACAATGTCTTTTAGAAGGGTTTGTTTGCATTTGACTGGATGAACAAAGGAGATCTAGGAAAGGTTAAACTTGACGGACCTTTACTTTCTTGAACCTCATCAGCTATGTAACGCTCTGGCTCTCTTTACATCCCCCTCTTGTCCCAAATAGCATCCGGACTCTATTTCTCTCTGCTGTCATTTAACCCTTGATGGCATGAGAGATGTCCAATGTCATCCGGCATGCAAAGAGTTAAACAATGATAAGCAGTGAGAGTGACTCTGTAACGTGTGTTCTGCAGCTTTCATCTTTAGCCTGTTGCCCTGATATCATGTATAACCATGATGCTTGTGTGATGTTTAGATTCACAAATTTTAGCCTACATATCTGATGCAGCATGCACTTCCTTAAGCTTCAAAATGGCTCGTCTCTCTGCTCCTGCCACTATGTAAATGACAACAGGGACATGGAGATAAATAATGGAGTGGGTAGGTATATATATTGGAGAAAAAATACACAGACCAGCTAAAATGAGGTAAAGGTCAAAAGGCCTGGTTTAGTGCATAAATTAATAACATGTTTATGAAGGAATCTCTTTCTAGCTGAAATTTAAAGGTTTTAGGTTATTTCTAACATATGTAGATTTGTACACTGACTAAAACATAGGACATAGCCCATATAAGTCTTGCAAAGTGGAGGAAGTTTTGAAATGTAGATTCTTCATCTGATATGTATGTACATTATGATTCACGTTCAACTGTAATATGTTCTGTATCCAATATTTGTTACATTGTATTTAAGACATGTAAGAGTTGATAATTACTTTATTTGCAGTGAAGAGATTCCCAACTTGAAGGGAACAGCTAACATTTATCCTGGATGGGGAGGTGTAGTCAGCTTCCCACAACAGACTGCATTTATAACAGGAGCTTCATCACTCACTTTTACATGAGGAACCTTCATAACATAACAGTTATTTTACAGAATAGGTGGGGGGAAATTTTCAGCTCCCAATCCATGTTAAATGAAGCTTGCTATGAGAAGAAAAGAAGAATGAATTAGGGAACTTTGTTAATATTTATGGACATTATGTTCAAAAGAAAAGAGGAACAATTCTGGGACAAACCAACCGTACCGTAGGAGACAAGTAAAAATACAAAAATTCCAATTGATCTAAATGGGGATCTTAACCCTTGAGAGAGGTCAACGGTATGCTTTATTTCGCCTCCCCCAGCAGTGCAGCATTTTTGTCCCAGAATTACTCCACTTTTGAACAAAAGTTCCTAAAACATTTACAGTATCTTGCAAAATTACGTAGACCCTGACCAATTCTCTCATGTTACTGAAGAACAAATTGCACATCATCGAAAATAGTACAATTGAGAGTCATTAATTTGGATCTTTCCATAAAAATCAGGATAATTAAAGAAAATACAGTACCATCTAGGTCAGCAGTTCTCAACCTTTCTAATGCCGTGACCCTTTGATAAAATGTCCCAATTTGTGGCGACCCCTAACAGTAAAATTATTTTCGTTGCTCCTTCATCGCTGTAATTACTGAATCATTCCGTTATAAAGAAATCCTTACTGTTCCAAGGCCGGAAGCCAGGCACCAGCGCAAACATCTTGTCTGCGCGCCTGTGCTGTCAGTCCCGGTCTCTCTGACAATTACAAGTTTTACAGCTTAAAATAGACAAAAAAACAATTTTCTGATGGTTTTAGGTGACCCCTGGCAAATCGTCATTCGACCCCCAAAGGGGTCGCGACCCACAGGTTGAGAACCACTGATCTAGGTGGTATATATCAAAGTAAGAGGCTTGTAAATTAAATCATCTTGTTATGTGTACAAATATTACATATCCTAACAAGCATATCACAATAGATGATTAACTGTCGAGAGCATCCCTAGCTGTACATTAACGTCCATTCCATGGATGAATATCGAAGGGGATTTATGAAGAAAGGTAAGAGGCAGACACAGAAGTGAGAAGAGGAGAATAAAGAGGGGTGAGGGACAGAGGATATAGAGAGGAGAGGAGAGATTGGGCAGCTCAAAACAGCACAACAGACACATAAGAGCAGGAAAAGTCTACCAATCAATGCTAGGAGGGCGTCACACTTGGTTTAGCAGCCCAAGACTCCAAGATAAGGCCAGATCAAGTTGAGGGAAGGAATCCTAGATTTATATTTTTCAGGGCCATCCGGCCCAACTAGTTTCAAATGATTGCAAAGATGAGGTAGATATAGCAAGACACTTCTCCACTGATTTAATGTTGTACACTTAAGTCTGCCAAAGAGAGAACAGAGGGGCTTCCGATTGTCTACAGAATAGAGGAATTAGGGACTTTGCGGCATTTAAAAGAGCTGCTAACAGTGGTTTTCTTAAATTAAGAATAGCGTGTGGTAGATGTTGTGTATAAAAGAATAGGCAAAGGAGGGGGTCTCTAGGGAGGGTGAGACATAACTTCTGGTTTATGTCGCTAAGGATCTGATCCCAGTATAATACTATAAGAGGGCAGTACCACCAAAATGTGGGCGGGTGAGCCCTTATCAGTGTTGCATAGTAGATTATAATTTCATTATGTATGATATATTATTTTGAAACACTGAAACTCAAAATCAATTATTGTAAGAAGACACTGGTGTTATATTGGGAAACATTTTAAAGAAAAATAAAAAATGTAAGTATGTTGCTTGCATAAGTATTCATCCCCATCACATTAATATTTAGTAGAGCCATCTTTCACTGAAATAACAGCTTTAAGGAGTGTATGTTCAAGAGAAAACTGGAGGAGTTCTGGAGCAAACCATTTTGCAATATAGGGGAGAACAAAACATTGCAAAAATTCACACTGATTTAAAGGGATAGTAATGTTTCATAATAAAAGCAGCTCCTATTAATCATCATAGTATTTGGACTTTGGAGAGTGTTATTTCAGTTCTGTCAGAGTTGTAGTTCAAGAGTAATTCAATGACAAAGTATCCCCCTCCCGCCCCTTTTACTGATGTAACACTGCTCAGCCAGAGCAGAAGGGAGGTGCCCTGGTAGATTGCAGAGAGGGACAATCTTCTATGAAGATAAGGGAAAAACCTGAAAAACTTGTCAAGGGGGGCAAGGCTTTCATTGTTCTCATAGGAAGAAGATTGTCCCTTGCTGTTAAATGTCTGGTCTATGGACTGGATTCCACATCTGAGAAGAGATGGCTTATACTAGGTAAAAGGGGCGGGAGGGGAAACTTTGCTTGTGAATATCTCTCAAACCATAAAGGTTTTTTTAATGCCTACAAAATAAAATAAAGATAAAACGAAGTATTACTATCCCTTTAAATGAGAAATTGAGCCCCTTGCAAAATGATGCATTGGAGAGCTCTTTAACATTCAAGGGGTTAAAATCCCCATTTAAGTTGAATGGGAATTTTTAGTTATCCCCTATAGTGCAAATTGTTTGTCCCAGAATTCCTCCACTATTCTTTTGAACATACGGCCCTAACGCTTTTGGTGTAAGTATGTACCAGATTTGCACCCAGTGTGGAAGTCATTTAAAATAAAATATCATGCAGAACAAAATTTACAGTGTACCATTTTTAGTTCAATAATATAAGATAATTAGTCATGGGTCTGAATACTTTTGCTAGGCACTGTATTTTTAAGTACTGTTTGCTTCATCAGGTTCCCTTTTTATATTTTATGTATGATCACAAATATTGTAGTGTTTCTTTATATATAGTTTTAGGAGTACTAAATTTATGGTACTTTTATATTCATACTGCTCCTTTAGCTTTTGGGATCTTGTACACTAAATTTTGGCATTCAGACGTTTAACAGCTATGAGATGGAGAACACAGATGGAACTACAATCAAATCTTGTACATTAAAGTGTGACATTGTTTAGAAACAAAAACAGAAAAATAATCTGATTCCTTATAAAAAGAACTAAACACAAACAACTTCTACTTCTTCCCGGTGACTTTTTGACTGGTATCTTGCAGGAACTAGTAGCTTTTGGATTAAGCAACATATTTGGTGGCTGTTTCAGAGGATTTGCTGCAAGTACATCACTATCAAGATCAGCTGTTCAGGAAAGCACAGGAGGAAAATCTCAGGTAATAATGATTTTATCAACCTGTCATGATACACAGGTTAAGATAAACATATTTTTGTATTTGTTCACTACTGAGGTACATGATTCACTTTAGATGCATCTAAATCTGAATATATACCTGAGCCCCGAGCTGCTAGAAAGGCTTACAGTCTCTCAAAAATGCTACTTAAGTTTTATTTAAAACTAGTGTAAAAGCCTGTGTACACGAGCCAAGGTCTGGGCAATGTTAACCCTTTGAGTGCCAGAGGGGGTACGCAATGCATTGCTTTGCAATGCATTGCTTATCACTCTGGCACTCAAAGGGTTAAGAGGCTGCTACCTCACTGCTCCACGTGATGCAGCCTTGTGTTGCCTCACTCACGCGATGCAATCATGCACAGTAGAGACTGCCTGAATGCGGGCAGTCTCTACTGCACATGATTGCATCGTGACAAACATCTTAGCAAATTATTATATATAAGGATAGGTAAAGGTATTTGGAAACCAGAAGAAAGGAAACAAAACTAAAACTGACATAACATCAAGGTACATCAGCTACAACTTGCTCTGTGTTCACTCATAGAGAGAGAGAGATTTTTATCTGTGCAAGCAGTTTTATTGCATCCTAAGCGTTGACTAGGCTGTTGTCAATGATCAGAATACACTAAAATCACTCACGTGAAGACAAATGTTTCACTTTTAGTATCTACTTCTTCAGTTTGCAATGACAACCGGTCAACTGATCATTCAATTCCTTCCTTGGAGATGGTGCAGATATCAGTGAAAGTGGTGGGAAGAGATATTAAGGCCTAGATTTAAAAGACCCTGTAAGGCAAAAAAAAAAACCCATTGGCAGATTTTCAAGCATGGTAAGCAATGCAAATACCTGTGCTATGAAGAACTGCCAGCAGAAAAATAAGCACCTCAGTCGCTAAAGTCAGCAGTCATTTAAGCCCATAGAAACTTAGTTTAATTTTCTATTCAGTTGCCTGCGTTAGGAAGTAAAATGCACTAAGGGACCCACTTTATCGTGGGGAAAGTCTGCAGTTAATGCAACTTTTAACTGCTGACGTATCAATTAAATGAGTGTAGAAAAAAACCCCGAAGTCCCCATATCAATACATCCAAAGTATGAAAAATGTGTCCAGTGTTAGTAGAATTAACCCTATGAGTGCCAGTTGGGTATTCTTAGTTAAGAAGCAATAGCCCCTGCAAATTAACACTCACCAGTAATCCTGATGTCCAGAGGTGTCTTCGACACTCTGGTCAGCTACTGTCCGTCTTCTTCTTCTTCTATCTTCTTTCTTCTCTTTTTCCTCTCCATCTTCTTCTGTTCCATCTTCTCTTCATATACCTGTAAACGAAAGAAAGATATTAATAAATTTGCCTTAAGAACCCTCACATCTGTGCATAGTTTAACCCCTTGAGTGTCAGAGGGGTACGCAACGTATTGCAGACAAATGCTTTGCGTACCTCTCTGGCACTCACAGCATTAAACAATGCACAGATGTGCGAGTTTAAATAGTCCAAGATGCCATCAGTTTAAACATATGTCCCCACTGTTCCACTTCTTTGAAAAGTATTCTGTGGAGAAAGTAGAATTGAGCAGTGCCCACACTCCTGACGCCCGTTCCATTGTGAGGGATTTTTGAACTGAGACTGCCTTTATATATGGGCAGTGTCTGTTCAAAATGGCTCACAGCTATTGGCTGGGATGTGTGCTTACCCACCAATCAGCTTTGAGTGGGAGACTGGAGGAACCTGCTCGAAGCTGATTGGCTGGGAGGTGTATAAGCACACATCCCAGCCAATAGCTGTGAGTCCTTTTGAACAGAATCTGCCCATATATAAAGACATTCTATGTTCAAAATTCCCTCACAGGGTGTCAGGAGTGGGGGTTCTGCTCAATTTTACTTTCTCCTCCACCGCAGCTGTAAACAACAGCGGAGAAGTAAAAAGGGGACATACATTTTTCGTCCACAGAACACTTTTCATTTAGATTTCAAAGAAGCGAAACAAAGAGGACGTTTTAAACTGTTGGCATCGTGAACAATTTCAACTCTCAAATCTGTGCATTGTTTAACCCTGTGACTGCCAGAGAGGTACACAACGCATTGTTCTGCAATGCATTGCGTACACATCTGGCACTCAAGTGGTTAAACTATGCACAGATGTGTGGGTTCTTTTTAAGGTAAATTTATTACTCTCTCTCTTTCTTTTACAGGTATATGAAGAGAAGACGGAACAGAAGAAGAAAGCAGATGGAGAGGAACAAGAGAGAAGAAGAAGACTGGTGAAAAAAGAAGAAAGATAGAAGACAGACAGTGGATGACAGGTAAGTGTTACGCAGATGAGCTAATGATCCGTGCTTGACAGTGTGTTGTTCCCATTATTGCTGCTATTTAGAGGTGTTTTAGGAACTTAACGCACAAAACGGACGGATATTCTCTATCACTTTACAGAACAGCTCCATACTAAAACTGGTGTACTAAGAAGAATTTGAGCATACTTGGAGCACACCGACTGCACCATAGAAGCCAAATAAACTCCCCCAAATTCTCATTGATTTATATGGGGCATATCTAATGAACACTTTGGTTACACAAATACAATCAAACCATTTTCCTTATAAGATTGTTCATTCATTTGCAGATCGCTGGCTTATTATCAGCTATGATTGTTATGGTTGTGGCTTTGGCAATTGGATTTCTCCTCGAACCTTTACAAAAGGTATTGTCTATCTTTATTCCTCTCCTGGAGTGCGATACTATTACCACCGCTATTTTTTTTGAGAGCGCAGTTTGCTATACTATTAACTGCGCTGTTAACAATCACCAGCGTGCAAAAATGTCCAGCTGGGTCAAAATATGTGCCCATGGGATATCACATAAAATAAGTAGAATTTCCTATTCTATTCCATGCTGTGGTTTCACCGCATGTTAAAGACTGCACTTTTCATGGCAAAAACACTGCACCAAGAAAAGGAGGTGTAGAGTCGCTAACATGCAGTGAAAACCACCGGTGGGTGTTAGAAAACTGGTTTCAAACACACACCTGTGGCTTGAAAAAAAAACCCAAAAAAACTTAACCCTATGAGTGCCAGTGGGGTATGCAATGCATTGCATACCCCACTGGCACTCATAGGGTTAATATACCAAGCGTTAACACATATCCTGAAAAATAAAAACTTACCAGTGATCCTGATGTCCAACAGCACCTTAAGCAGCTACTGGCACTTTTATTATTTAATCTTCTGTCTTCTTTCTTCCCGTCTTCTTTACAATCTTCCCTCAAAGTAAAGGGCAGTCCAGGCGTGGACCCCTTACTCTCAGTGCCTAGGGAAACCAGCTTCACCTCACTGACAAAGCCCAAATAAGGCATAAATGTACGTCTGGGGTTAGCTCGTATTTCACATGCAGAGGGGACTTGTCCATCATTTTGGAACTGTACCGCCCTTATGGGTGGGATTAGTTTAATATATATTTGGAAATTTCTCCTCTGTAATGGCACTAGAGAGCTAATATGTGATGCTCTTGAGCAGTGACTAGCTGTAGAATAGGCAACATGCTTCTGTTCATGCTCAGAGACTCGCATCCTTTGGCTTGTTCTTTACAAAGATGACACAGTTAATCCTTTGAGTGCTGGAGTGGTACCCCTCTGGCATGCAAAGGATTTACAAAGTGTGGCATCTGTCCTCAGATTTTTTTTCTTTTGTTCTGCCATTTAAGAAAAAATAAAATGTCTTTTATTATCCAATTGTATTAAAAAATGCCAGTTACTGGCTCCAATTGTATTTAAAAAATGCTGCCACTGGCAAAGGCAGGTATGCAGATAGACAAAGCCCCCCTGTCTACCTCTCAGGCCGTTGCCCGAGTCATACTTCAAGAAAGTTGAACAGAGACTGGCTTTTATATGCCAGTCTCTGTTCAAAATAATTGGCAGCCTCCAATTGGCTGGGAGGTGTACACCTCCCAGACAATCAGCTTCTAGCGAGGGGATGACGAAAACCCCTAGAAGCTGATTGGCTGGGAGGTGCATAAGCACACATACCAGCTAATTTGAGGGTACTGATTATTTTGAACAGAGATTGGCATATAAAAGACAGTCTCTGTTCAAAATTCTCATGGCATGATTAGTGCAAAGGCCCGAGAGGTAGGCAGTGGGGCTCTGTCTATCTGCATGCCTGTCACTGCCAGCGACGGTGGTGGAAAGGGGGACATGTGCCAAGCATTTTTTTTTTATTACAAATGGACAATAAAAAGCCATTTCATTTATTTTTTTAAATGGCAGAAAAAATAATCGGAGGACTGATGCCACACTTTGTAAACCCTTTGCATGCCAGAGGGTAATCTTGTAATCTCTCTTCCCTCTTCTTCTTTCCTCTTATCTTCATTGTTCCTCTTCTTATCTTCATCTGAAACATAATGAGATTATAAATAAAAAAATCAAATGTTCAAATTAAGCCCCAAAAGGTATGCAGGCCATAACTGTACACTGCTGCCGCTGATGGCGACAGGAGGAAAGCAGAGCAACCCTCCCCCCACAGATACCTCTTTTGCCAGAGCCATACTGAGGTAAATTTGAACAGAGACATTCCTTTCACTAGAAGTTATTTGGTTGGGATGTGTGAAACCCCACATACCAGCCAATGGAACCGTGGGAACCATTTTGAACAGAGACTGGTCATAGAAAAGCCTGTCTCTGTTCAAATTTACATATAAAGGAGAACGCTATATCTAGATAATATTTAAAGTGGTACCACTATTAGGTTTACATTGTATTATTGTTATATACTGTGTTTCATTGTAGTGTCACTATATAGTCTCTTTGGAGACTTTAGTGTTTTTTTGTAATAAATATAAGTGTTGTTTATTGCTACATTGTTTTCTCCATTAACTCATTGGGGGAGGAGTGTATTTGGGAATAATATCATCTACATATAGCACTCTCCTCTATATGTATATTTGTATGGTTTTGTGTTAGTAGATCATACACACTGGTCTTAGGATTGTAGCTGCTAATTTTGGGACATACTCTAGTAGAACACAAAACATTTTTTGTGCAATGGTTTTTAACCCCTTAAGGACCGGCCACGCGCTTACTTTTTGGTCCCTTAAGGACCATGGAGCATTTTTTTTTATGCGATCCGATTCTGGACTCCCCGAACGGTGTGCAGCCGCGCGGGGAGCCCAGAATTCCATTAAAATCTCCATTAAATTTATTCTTTACTTGTATCTGTTCAAATTTACTTCAGTATGGCTCTGGCAACAGCCAAAGAGGTATCTAAGGGGGGGGGAGCATTCTTACTCTGCTTTCCTACTGCCGGCCCAGCGGCAGCAGCATACAGCTATGGCCAGCATATCTTTGGGGGGGGCTTATATAATTTGAACTTTTTTTATATATATATAGTCGCATTATATTTCGGATGAAGATAAGAAGAGGAACATAAGAAGAGAAAGAATAAAGATAAGAAGAAAGAAGAAGACAAAAGATTGAAGATTACAGAAGAAGACTTACAGTGGATGACAGATAAGTGTTACAGATATGGGGTATGTTGATAGTGTTAGGACTAGTATTGTTTCACTTTCTTGATATTTTTTGGGTTAGTGTTTGGGAGGGTGACTGGGGTTTTTAGCTCACTCTTGTTGTTTGACACTATGTGAAAATCAATAGTTAGCTAGTTTCCTTTGATATTCCCACAACTCACGCTATTTAGCGTGACTTGTGGGAACAAAAAGCTGTAAGGAGCGTTTGGCCACAATATGGGATTTGGCGACCAATGCTCATCAAACGTCCCATTGAATGAAATGAGGCTTTTAACTCCCGATTGCTAGAGAGGTCCCTAATGCTTTCTGATGCATCGCATTGGAGAGTGCTCTAGCATTCAGGCAGTTAAAAGTCCCATTTTAATCAATGGGAATGTCGATTTGTTCGCTATGATACAGCTGGCTTGCTCCAGAATTGCACCCTTTTACTTAGTATATGAGCCTCAGTGACTTATTTTTTTGTGTAAATATTGGTTTATCTATTTATCTGACTGAGACAACCATCATTATACATCTTTGACTGACATTCCTTTTACATTGATACTCATCTTGTCACTGAAGCTGTGGTGATATTACTTCTATCATCATCAAAGTGTGATCTAAGCAGTAGAATGACCAATCAGAATACAGTAGTTTTACTGTTGTTGATGACACAAAGCCCAGTGCTATGCAAGGTGACATGCTGACACTAAAATAATGAACTAACAAATCTGAAAACAAATGTTTTACATTTATTGGGGGGGACTTTACATTTTGTGAACAAATAACTGTGCCTTGAAACGTGAAGCCCTGTGTGGAGTGGGAGTAAAACAAAAAATGTAGTTATACATAATTCCTGGAATGGTTTGTATGCCATTATTACTAATTAGCATCAATTATTGTTATTTACCTAATAAAATGCTTTTTTCAAAAAGTCAAAGCGAGATAAAAATCAAAGGCTGAAACTTTAACACAAGTTTTTACTCTTCTCTTTCATAGTCTGTGCTTGCTGCCTTAGTAGTTATCAATCTGAAGGGAATGCTAATGCAGTTTAATGAAATCCCAAATTTGTTTCGGAAAGATAAATATGATTTGGTAAGTAGAACACTATGGAGCCAGAAGGACAAAAAAAATGAGCCGTAATTATGGGAAAAAACAAATTAAGATCAAATTAAGATTCCCCATAAAAAATCCATATAATTCCATTGATTTCCTTGGGGCTTTAAGCCCTTGAATGTTAGAGAGGTCTGCAAAGCAATGTGCTGGAAATCTCTTGAATTCAAGAGTTAAAATCCCATTTAAACCATTGTGAATTTTCTGTCTCCTATGGTGCCACTTGTTTCTCCAGAATTGGTTCTCATTTATTTTCTACACCAGGTCCTGTGTGAAGAACCTATATCTTCATAACAGGTTGAATGTGTGACCTTTATTTTCAGCTGATCTGATACTAGTATTTGATCAAGCTGTAAAAGTTGATCACAGCTCAATGCCCCAGGTGCTAACTAGCACTATGTCTTTCATTAAGTTTACACTAGTGCAAAGTAATAGAAAATGGCATATCAGAATTAAACGCTTTAGGATGTTCCCGTACAAGTTTTAATCAGTGGCAAAACAAAGTTTGTTTGCATAACCTGTTAAAGTCCAAAGTGTCCTGATAATTGCAGTAATAAAAGTGGTTCGCAAGTCATTTCCTACTCTATGTCAAGTACCTTTTCCAAGTGATTTAGATAGTGAAGTAAATTAAAATTGCAGTCTTCAGAGAATATGAACAAATAACAAGCTTTACTGCCAGAAACAGGTTTCCCATAAGTTTACTACCTTTGCTGGAAAAGTACAGGCCATCAGGCAGCTGGGTGGCTGACCTAACAAAGGTGAGAAAAAGAATTTCCCTAGAGACATCGGTTTAACATTTACATCTCTAAGGTATATATATAAATATCTGTCTATATACAAATATATATATATGTGTATATATATATATATATATATATATATATATATATATATATATATATATTAGGGTTGCCACTTTTTCCGGAAAAAAATACCGGTCATAGCTGTGGGTGGGCAGATCCACAAAGGGGAGGAGCCACAAAGGGGCAGAACCACTCAATTTTGCACGACCCTACAAAACTGAGTATCATGCTCCTCGTTACAGGTACCAGTGCAGGGGATTTAATATATATGTTACTTTGCTGTAGAAACAGGGTGGTTTTTATCCTCTAGGTAGTTTATTTTATTAAAGTAGTTGGCAAGAAGAGATTGCGTGCCCAAATTCAATAAGTTCTGCAATATAATGATTGTGGGAAAATGTTTGATTAAGGCAACAGTAAAATGTTTTATGAAAAAATGTCAGTGTTAGCAAGAACACTAATTTTTCTATTTTTAAATAAATAATGAACTCTATGGTAAAAGTTTGAACCAAACCTCATCTCTTCATAGTTAACCTCATGGCTACAGTAGAGGTTTAGGGAGGAAAATATAAGCAAATATTTTCAGACCTCTCCCAGCAGTGTATTTTGTTGCTACAACCAATTGTTATTTTAAACAGTGATCAGAGGTGCCTCTAAACCTAACAAACACAAACTGTAGGGTTTATTCTGCCAGTAAGATTGAGGGTACTCCCACTACTGGGGAAATGCATTTTTCCAGAGTATCACCTCATCAATTCCCTCTAGTCATCAGATGTCAAATATTTCTATTGCATAGTATTGGAAAGCCAAATTTCTGACTAGTAGTTTTTCATAACATGTGATAGCTTATCACTTTGTGTCAGACATTTCAGAAGTAATGCCATTTACTCACTTCCTAACAAGTTGGACTGTTAAAACTTAACTGAATAAGACTGACAGCAGTAGCTATGTCCTTGTTTTACTCATCTGGATTATACAAAAGAGGTTTATTGCTCCTTTATAAACTCACTGTGACTGGAGGCACTCACTCGTGTCACCCACACCATGCGCAGGCACAGCGGGACTGCACGCACGACTGACTGGACAGAAGGCAGCAGACAGCAGTAAGAGGAGGTACACATGCGTGCGCATATAAAGTGTGCACGAATCCGCGACGCGCACGCGCATTACTAGTGCATGATGATGTGATGGGCATGAGGACATCTCGCCGCCACTCAAGACGCGGCTGAGTGAGTGAGGAAGGGCTTAGTGACATCATCATTGAAGGCTGCAGTCCTGCCAAAGTGGCCTGGGCACAGTCAGAAGCTGCTCAAGCGGGGCAAAGAAGTTCATGCACAGACTATACCGGCTTTTCTATTGCCGGAATAGAGGTTATACCGGCACCGGCTCGGCAGTGCTAATTACCGGCTGTGCCGGTAAAATACCGGCCGGGTGGCAACCCTATATATATATATATATATATATATATATATATATATATATATATATATATCCAATGATATGAACTCACTGTTTAATTCACATGTGCCTGGGTGCAGTCCTCCTTGAGAAAACACTCACATGTCTTTTTCCAGGTGAAACAAGGTGCAGGTTTATTCATCATATATATTCATATATATAATAAAAGAACACACTGCCGACTCACCCCACTCACACACATTACCCCCACTTGCACACACTGCCCTTCTCGCACAAACACCCCACACTCACACTCACTCCCCCCACTCACACATCCCAATCACACACACCACCCTATTAACACACACACTCCACTGATATCCCCCACTCACATACCCATACACACTCACCCCAAACACACACACACCAGTCACACACTCCACCACATTCACTCTACTCCCGACCCACTCACTCCCACTCATTCAGCCACTCACAAACACACTCACCCCACACAACTTATACACCCCCTCACACTCACCCACTCACACCTCACTCACTCTACCATTTACACTCATTCAATTCACACATACACCCCACACACACCCTCATGCACACACCCAACTCACTTACCCCACTCATGTTTACCCCCACACACACACACTAACCACCCACACACTCCACTCACACATACGTGCCCCACTTACACAACCCCACTGTAACACACCCAACTCTAACACACTCCACTCACACACACACATACACGCAAACCACTTACACAACCCCACTGTAACACACCCAACTCTAACACACTCCACTCACACACACACATACAACTCACACACTGCATTCACACACACACTACTCACACACTTCACTCACATACTACTGTCACAACCCAGTCCACTCACACACAAACACATGCACACCACTTGCACACCACACACACACCACTCACACACTGCTCTCACACATACACCACTCACACTTACCACACTACACTCCTACATCCTACTGCACTCACACATACCCCACCACACTCACACACCCAACCTCACTCACAACCCACTAATACACCTCCACTCACACACACTTCCCACTCACAACATGCACACATCATGCCCACTCACAGTCCCCTCTATCTCTCTCTCTCTCTCTCTCTCTCTCTCTCTCTCTATATATATATATATATATATATATATATATATATATATATATATATATTATATCTAAAGGGTTGATTTATTATAAAAAGATCAACATTTCGGCCAGACTCAGCTGGCCTTCCTCATCCTGTGTGTGTGCTGCAGCTTCTTCTTTTGTCTGTACTTTGAGCCCTGCTATAGCACCCAGACATGAAATTATCCCTTGAAGTGTGTGGTGCTTCCATCTATTGACTAATATATATATATATATAATATATATATTAAAAAAAGAACAGGGTCATGGCACACCCAGGAGCCACTCACCCCACTCACACACTGCCAGCTCACCCAACTCATATACTCTCCACTCACACATACTACCCCCACTTGCAGATCCCCTTCTTGCACACACACACACCCCACTCGCACACACTCCACCCCACTCACACAAACTCACCCCACTCTCACACAATCACCCCACACACACACATTCAATCTACACATATTTATCCCACTCACACACCCCACTCACACACACCCCACTCATACACACCCACACACTCCACTGACATCCCCCACTCACATAACACACCCACACACTCCACTGACATCCCCCACTCACATACCCATACACACCACTCACACACTCCACCCACATTCACTCCACTGAGTGTCCTTCTTTTGTATGTAATACAGACACACAGAATATAATTAGCTTACAGTCTAATTAGACAATTAAACTGCAGTACCTCTTTTCAACTGCTTCTATTACTGTTACACTTAATGTAACCCAGACTATCATAGTTATTGTAACACCTATTTTAATTCTAATTACAATATAATTGTGCATAAATACAAAGACTTTAGACCTAAGACGTCCATTTTAAGGTGATAAAAATACAGCTTGACCACCTCACCTACAAGTATAAACATTCAGAAACATCAATGAGAAAGAACCCAATTCCCTTTTAACAAGAAACACTGCATATGTGTAATTGTGAGGGAATACCCATCCAGGGAAACAATCAATCAACCCCCCCCCCACACACACACACACACGCATCCAATTAGCTTGTTACCGGCACAATTGCTACTGTTCCATATTTACTAGACTGTTGCTGATGATTGTTGATAAACCAATAATGGATGTGCTGAAAAATGGGACTAGTGACAAACCAGTGACTAAGCATTTGCTACAGAAACAATATACTTTAGCAGCACTCAAGTGTAGGGTCATTGACCAGAAATCAATGTGTAACAGAGGTTGTGATGGAGGCAAGCGCATGCTTCACAGGGAAGTAAAATGGATTAGGAAGTTGGTCACACTGTATGAATGAACAATTATCATATTCATGCTGCCTACAAACCTCCACTGGACAGAACATTCTGCCTGTATTCTCCTTTCTCTGAACCTTACGGTGATGCTACGTACTAGTGGGAAATTAGGCAGTGGGATATTGACAGAGGCTGTTGCCCAACCTGCATGATTTAGACACTATGTTTTCTTTGGACCCTGTCCTGATTAACTAATCTGCTGCAATCCAGTAAGGTGCTAGGAGAGTATGAGGGGTTGGTGTTGCATTGTTGGTGGCCGGACATCTTTCTGCTTATACTGAGCTCTAAACCTACAATAACAGTTGGACAGTGGACACCATTCAGGAGACAATGTAGGAACATAATGGACATAATGTATCACTTATTTGGAGTCAACTAAGACCACACAATAGACAGCTACTTCAACTAATTGAAAAATTGACCCATAGAAGTAGAATTAACTTTTCGATTTCCCTTACTTACATACATACACACATACATACTTTGTGACTGAATTTCTATATGGAGGTTAAGCAGTAAGGGAGCTCTATCTACATGACAAGGGAGTACAACTTATGGTAAAATCATGGAAAGATTTCACTATTATCTGGGCCTATTTCCCTCTGTGCAAATATGATCTGATATAGAAACATTAGGATATGGTAGTTTACTTATGACTCCTGAAATTGAGGGGTTTTCAGGTTCCCATCAGATTGCAAAGCATGGAGGAAGAATAGGTTGCAATATTCCATTGTTGGATAACATCACCATGTGTATTTGAAAAGTGGACTCACTGAAAAAATTGACAGCTAATACGTTTGGACACAGTTACTTTCAATTGACATGCTGGTTCTCTATCACATAACATAGTAAGCATATATACATTTATGGTAGAGGTGGATGCACTCACGAAACTCCAGGTAGTTGCCAGTGTGCAGGTTAATGTATATGAGCAGTGTGCGACTTAGACAGATAGACATATAGACAGACAGACAGAGAGACAGACAGAAAGATAGATAGATAGATAGATAGATAGATAGATGGATAGATAGATAGATAGATAGATAGATAGATAGAGATATATTTGTCTCCATAGAACTACTTCTCTGCTTCTTTCATTAGCTACCTTTTTGGCTGTAGAACTCACATGTAGTGAATAAGGAGCCCACTGGGAGAGGCTTAATCTTGTTATTTTTACTTTCCATGAATATGCAGTATAAGAGAAGTAGTAATTGGTAAAATTTCACAGTACTAAAAAGCACATTGCACCAAACGCAAAAGCCATGAGATTCCATGTGGTGTTCACATTTGAAAACACCTGCTCATCGTTAAGAAAATAGTTTTTGGACCTGCTATTGCAAATGTAATGGATTGCTTACATTGTGGTATACCAGCAGTCAATATCCTCCATTATTAGAACTTTAATATCAGCAAGCACCTGTGCCATGTGCAGGAAATATACATAAATACATAATTAATGTTAAACAAGGATAGAAGAAAGAAACTCCTCAAAATGAAGTATAAATCCATTTCAGTGTTTTGCTAATTGTTGCTCTATCTTTTCTTTCACAGCTAGTGTGGTTGGTGACATTTGTGGCTGCTGTTCTACTTGGGCTTGACCTGGGACTGGCAGCAGGAGTAGGATTTGAGCTGTTGACTGTGGTATTCCGTACACAGTTGTAAGTGAATTGACCAACGTAGTTTTTCTGTCCTAATGTGTTATTCCATTTGCCAATTTATTATCTTACCTTTTTAATGCATCACCTACTTCATTCCCTTTTTATGATATTCTAGTACATAAATCATGATAAAATGTGCATATGAAAGAATGATTTATGACATAATGAAAGCTTTTATATAAATATGCTTACACAAGGAACATAAACATATAGATGAAGAATACATTAACAACAAAATATACAGTAAGTTAGGTATAAAAACTTCATATGTTCTTGTGAGGTTCCCAGATGTAGTTATATAATGGAGAAAGTCAACATTTTTTCAAAAAAAATCTGAATTTACTTACTAATTTTCTTTCCTTTCATAAAATTGATTGTGCACCCATCCCAATGCAAACACAGTTAATTGATAATATGCATGTATCTGATTATACACAATTAAACACCTCCAATCTGCTAATTAGTTTTATTGACCACCTCTGCATATTTTACAGTTCAGTAATGTTTTCAGAACTAGTGCCCAAAACTGCACTCCATATTCTAGATGAAGCCCTACCAAGGATTATCTTAAGGTAGAATTATTTTCCCATCCCTGGCATCTATAGCCCTTTTGATACAGGAGAGTACCCTATTGGCTCTTGTAGTGGTTGAGTGATACTGCACATGGCTGTGACGTCTGTTGAGTAACAGTACTCCTGAATCTTTCTCTAACAACAATACCCCAAGCAGTTTTCCATTTAGCATATATGTAGTATAGTTATTTCTGCAACTGAACCACATAACCTTAAATGTATCTATATTAAAACTCATCTGCCAGTTTTCTACCTACTCACTCGGTTTACCCAAACCTTTCTGCAGTTATAAATCATCCTACTCGGTATGTATTTCCTTAAATAGTGTAATGTCACCAGCAAAGGTTCAGACACTACATTTAATACCCACTTCTAGAGCATTAATAAATATATTAAAAAATACTAGGTCCAGGACTGAACCCTGTGCTACCCCTATTACAATGTTAGACAACTCTCTGCAATGTATATCCAGGCACAGTTATGCTCCTAAAATTAAGTCTTTTAATCTATGTAGCAACCTGTTGTGAGGAACAATATCAAAGGCTTTTGCAAAATTGAACTATACTACAATTAACAGCAATACCCTTTTCCAAGTTACTATTTACATTTCATAGAATGCAAGTAAATTAGTTTAACAATATTTATTCCTTATGCAACAATGCTGGCTCCTAATAATTATGCTTTTGTTAATCACATAGTCCTCAATACTATTTTTTAGTAAACCTTCTTAAATCTTACCCACTATGTAAGCAAGCTCACAGGTCTATAATTTCCTTGTTCTCTTTTTGAACAATGGTACTACATCCTTTTTCCTCCAATCACAGGTGACTTTGCCTGATGTTAGTGAATCAATAAATATTAAGTACAATGGTCTTGCTATTACTGAACTAATAGCACGATGCAAGAAACGTGAGCATCTGCTAAAGGCATTTTTGTGCGCAGATAGATTTTGCGCATGCTCTAATCCAGGAAGCTGAATACCGAGCGCTTCTTGAATTGGGCATAAACATTCTTTTTTTATGACAACACTACATAGACGTATAAATTCATACACAATAGCACTTCCTGCATTAGGCGCATTCGCTATTACACTCACACAGATTCATAAATCCTGGCCACGCCCACATAAAAAAAATGTGTAGTTGTTCACTAATCTTGATTTTTCACGCGCAGTTCAACAAAATCACGAGCAAACCTATTCCCTACTGGTTTTCACACAGGAAATAGAGATTGTGCATAAGTTCTTTAATTACTATTGCATGTCCAGGTCCTTTATTCACCATAACCTTTTATAGTTTTTTTTTAACTTTATCGTTAGTAAATCATGCACATGTTGGAGGAAATTGTGTGATTTGCCCTCTTTGTCCATTGACCACAATCATTGCTTCTTTTATATATAACAAACAAAATAATATGTTTAAGGCAGGAGACATTGCCTTATACTCACTAATTAATTCACCTCTTTCAGTTTTAAGGGGACCAATATCAAGCTTAATCTTTTCACCATTTATATACTATTTTTTTTTAGAATTTTTCATAATCACTTTTGCAATATGTTTATCATTTTCAGTTTTAGCCTGCCTAATTGCTGGTTTACAAATTCTATTACAGTCTTCATATTTGTTAAATTATGCATCTGACCCTTCTGGCTTAAACAGTTTAAAAGCCTGCTTCTTATTCATCATTTTCAATCAAACCTCTGTAACATAGGCATACCCCTAACCTTGTTTACTAAACCTATTGCTCTTAAAAAGTGAGAATCCATCTAGATTTACTGCCCAGTCATGTGTATCATCTAACCACATTTCACTGTCGTCCAATACAGGTCACTGGTACTCTGGGAGGCGTAAGTCCCCTTTAATAGGCAGGAACAACTATGCAAATGATTTGCAAGGGGCGGAGCCTCCCCTCTTACTTAAGCCACCTTCTGGCCAGAGCCACTTAGATTGATTTGTTCCTGGAGTGCTTTGCACACCAGGTAGAGAACATCTATGCATCTTAGTGTTTTATTATTTTTTATTCAAATATGGAATACCACCATTAGGAGGGTGACCATGGCTGTGAATTGCCCTCTTTAAAGTGGCTGGTGCAGCTTCCAGGGATTTTCTGTGGACCTTATGCCCTGAAGAGGGGACAGCTTGTGTTAAGCAGCTTCCCTACTGGGGAATTTACCTCTGGTTCTTTCCCATTTCATCATGGTCACCTGAAGACAGAAGTCCTGCAGGAAAGGTGAGTCACCCATTGAGTGCTGAAGGTCCACTTGTCCCCACAGTGTCCCTTTGATGGGCTTGTATTTGGGAGTTTTAATACACTCCAGCACTCATAGGGTGTTTTTATTGCATTATTACTGTTTTATGCAATTCTGTGGTATTCTCTGGGTTTTGGAGCTTTGGGTATTCATTTATTTATGTTTCTCATGTGTTTCATGCTTGTTTGGGCACTTTTTAATGTTTTCTTAAACTTTATTAAAAATGGTGTTCCGCGCCTTTAAGCGCGGCTTTTTCCCGCTCAGACGCAAGGGCTCCTTTACTCTCTATGAGAATTCACAGTGTGGGACATATCTCTGGAACCGCTTGTCACAGCAACTTCAGAGAGGGCTCATTTTAATGCTAGGCTCCTGCTCTATCATCCGGAATGTGTTTTATTTATGTGGGGTGTTCAGGGGGGCTTCAGGCACTGTTTGGGGTACTTGTAAGGGAAAACTACATTTCCCATGAGCGCTTGGTTCGCGCTCGTTTCTGATTGGCTGTCATGACGGCAGCCATTTTGTGGTACTTTTCCTAAGCGAGTACACTACGCAGGGACCGAGCCTTCTCTCTCCTCAACAGATTAACCCTTCGCTGGCCAGATAAGTCCGAATTTAGACATTTCTGGGGTGAAACTTTAATCATTTACACTTTTTCTGGGTGATAGTGTTATTAGTGGGGTATATTGACGCTGTGAGCATGTCTACTTCACTGGAGCTAGGGGCTAGACCCAAGTCTAAGGAGGATGGGGGGTCTGCTACCCCCATGGCGTTTTGCTCCTCTTGCCACATTGGGCTGGCTAGCGATAATGTGGGGGATCTATGCCCTAATTGTTCTGGTCAAGATAGCAACCCTGGGCTTCCCAGCCACGCTATTGAGCCATCTTGGGTGAGGGAGTTTAAAGCTGCCACTAGGGATCTCAGATCCACGCTTCAACTCTTTCCCTCTCAGATTCAGGGGGCTCTCCAGGTCTGGCAGACCCCCTCTACCATCAGGACCTCCCTGCCTAAGCCACAGGGAGCTCCTGATGTCACTGATTCTTCTGAAGAAAAACTCTTACAGGATTCTGATGCTGAGGAACGTACTGTTATTGAATCTAACAGGTCCATTGGGGACCCCTATGAGTGTGACCCTGAAGTTTCGGCTGAGGGTCTGATCAGAGCGGTTCTGAATACGCTCAACCTTCCTCTGACTCAGGAATCCACTTATGATCCTACTGATGTTTTTCAGAAAAAGCCATCTAAGCCAGTTGTTTGTTTTCCAACTAACCCTACTCTTGCCCGTCTGGTCTCTGAGGCATGGAAGAATCCTGATAGATCTTCCTCTGTCTCTAAAAAGTTTGCTAAACTTTACCCTTTTCCTGAGGCTGAGCTGGCAAAATGGGTTCATCCTCCCAAGGTGGATGCTCCTGTTTCTAGACTATCCAAGTCTACCGCTTTGGCTGTCTCTGATGCCTCTGCCCTGCAGGATTGGACGGATAAAAAGCTAGAGCTTTCTCTTAAATCTATTTTTGCCTCCATTGGCACTGCCATGTGCCCAACCTTTGCTGTGGCATGGGTTAATAGAGCCATTGCGGCCTGGACTGAACGACTGACTGAAGCAGTTCGCCAGGATGCGCCAGTATCTGAACAGTTGCAGCTACTTGCTAATATCACTGAAGCTCAGAACTATGTTGCTGACGCTGCTTTTGATGCTGTGCGCATGATGGCGAGGGCCTCCACTTCTTCTGTGGTGGCTAGACGCGCTCTTTGGCTGAAAATTTGGTCTGCTGATACAGCCTCTAAGAAAGCCTTGCTTTCCTTGCCCTTTCAGGGGAATTTGCTTTTTGGGTCTGAACTCAAAGAAATGATCAGTGAGGCTACTGGCGGTAAAAGTACTCTTCTACCCTCAGTCTTTAAGAAAAAGTTTCCAGCCAAACGCAATCGGTCCTTTCGTTCCTTTCAGACTGAGACACGCTCCTCGGCCCAAATGGGTCCTCCCACTACGCGCTCCTCCTCCAAGCCCAAACAGTCCTGGAAGCCCAAAGTTGCCCCCAAGGCCAAGACCTCCAAGACTGCTTCGGCATGACTCGCCGAACCCGGGTCCGCATCCGGCTGTAGGCGGTCATCTCCGCATTTTTCGCCGGACTTGGGAGGAGTCAGTGGCGGACCCATGGGTTCTTCAGGTGGTCTCAGAGGGATACAGGATCCCTTTCTCTTCCCTTCCTCCTTTTCGGTTCCATTTTACTCGTCCTTCTCAGGAACCCACAAAAAGGCGTCTGTTCGATGACGCTATTCAGGATCTCTTGGACAAAGAGGTCCTGGAGGCGGTTCCTCAAAGGGACACAGGTTCAGGATTTTATTCCAACCTGTTTGTGGTAGCCAAAAAGGACGGAGGAGCTCGTCCCATTTTGGATCTCAAAGATCTCAATGCCTATGTGGTGACTTCCCACTTCCGCCAGGAGTCCCTGCGTTCTGTGATTGCAGCAATGTCTCCAGGGGAGTTTCTTGCCTCCCTGGACCTTCAGGATGCTTATCTTCACATCCCTATTCATCCAGAGAGCAGGCGGTATCTCAGGATTGCCTGCCACAGGGGACACTTTCAGTTTGCAGCGCTCCCCTTTGGGCTGACTTCAGCCCCTCAGGTCTTCCAGAGGGTGTTAGGCTCCTTGATAGCGGTGCTCCATCAGGATGGGATCAGAGTGACCCCCTACATGGACGATCTCCTACTGAAGGCCTCCTCAGCGGAGCTTCTCCGTCAGCAATTACAGATGTGCATGCACACCCTGAACCGTCATGGCTGGATCCTGAATCTGGACAAGTCGGACTTGATTCCATCTCAGAGGCTTCTGTTCCTGGGTCTCCTGTTCGACACTCACCAATGCATGGTGTTTCTTCCAGAGGACGTGGCTCACCAGATAGCCGTCAGAGTGGCTGGGATTCTGGACATGGACGAAATTCCAGTACCGAAGTTGTCGTCTTTAGTGGGGAAGTTCTTTTCCACGATCGGAGCAGTACCATTTGCCATGGCCCACTCCAGGGAACTTCAGAGATTTGTGATCCAGACGTGCAAGAATCATCCAGATCATCAACATCTGTCTGTTTCTCTTCCTCCTCATGTCGAGTCGAGTCTGCACTGGTGGTTAGATCTCTCTCATCTCCTGAAAGGGAGATCCTTTCTAGTTCCTCATTGGACCACAGTCACAACGGATGCCAGTCTTCGGGGCTGGGGTGCAGTCTGGGGTCGCTTCAGTGCTCAGGGGATATGGGGTCTGGAGGAATCCATGCTCTCCATCAATGTTCTGGAACTTCGAGCTGTCCGGCTTGCCCTGAGGCACTGGGAGTCTCAATTGACCAGTCTTCCGATCAGAGTGGAGTCCGACAACGCCACGGCGGTGGCTTACATCAACAGGCAAGGCGGCACAAGAAGCGGTTCCGCCTGGTGGGAGGTCAAGGATATTTTGTCTTGGGCAGAAGATCACGTGCCTGTCATTTCTGCAGTTCACATTCCAGGCGTAGACAACGTCATGGCAGACTTCCTCAGTCGTCACACCGTCGACAGCGGAGAATGGGCTCTTCATCCAGAGGTGTTTCACATGCTCACTCAACGGTGGGGGATGCCTGTGGTGGACCTGATGGCTACCAGACACAACAGGAAGGTTCCGGTGTTTTGCTCCCGGTTGAGGGACTCCCTTGCTCTAGCAGTGGATGCCTTGTCGATCCCTTGGGATTTCTCCCTGGCTTACATCTTCCCTCCTCTTCCTCTATTGATCAGAGTTATCCAGAAGTTGAAGAGGGAGCGTTGTCCTGTCATCCTGATCGCTCCAAACTGGCCTCGCCAGTCCTGGTTTCCGGAGTTGATGGCCATGTCAGTGTCGGATCCGATCCCGCTTCCTGCCCGTCCGGACCTACTTCTTCAGGGGTATCTGTGGAAGGAGGATGTTCACTCTCTCCATTTGATGGCATGGCGGTTGAATCCTCGATTCTAGCAAAGAAAGGATTTTCTCCTTCTGTGGTGTCGACTATGCTTAGTGCTCGTAAGCCTGTGTCTTCCAAGATCTATCATCGCATATGGTCAACCTTTGTGACATGGTGTTCTGATAAGAAGTTATCCCTTGAATTCCATCTTCCCACTGTCCTGGCCTTCTTGCAGGACGGTGTGGATAAGGGGCTCAGTCTGAGTTCCCTCAAAGTTCAGACTTCTGCCTTGTCTGTGTTTTTCCAGGAAAGGATTGCTATCCTTCCTGATGTGAAAGTTTTCTTCCAAGGTGTGACTCATGTTCGACCTGCCTTCAAGAGTCCTGCTCCCCAGTGGGACCTCAATTTGGTGCTGGGAGTTCTCCAGCGACCACCGTTTGAATCCTTGGCTTCCATTCCATTACGTCTCTTGACTTGGAAGATGGCCTTCCTTTTGGCTGTTGTTTCAGTTCGCCGGGTAGCAGAGTTACAGGCCTTGTCTTGTAAACCTCCTTACCTGGTGTTCCACAAGGATAAGGCTGTGCTTCGCACTACCAAGGAATTCTTACCCAAGGTTGTGTCGAGTTTCACATCAATCAGGAGATTGTGGTTCCCTCTTTCTGCCCTAATCCTTCATCTGACAAGGAAAGAGATCTCCATCTGTTGGATGTGGTGCGTTGCCTCAAGTTTTATGTTCATCGCACCGAGTCTATCAGGAAGTCTGACGCTCTATTCGTCATTCCTGAGGGGCCTAGGGCAGGGAGACCGGCTTCCAAAGTTACCATTGCCTCTTGGATTAAGGCTACTATCCGTGAAGCCTATAAGTTGAGGAATAAGCATGTTCCCTTCCGGGTGACTGCCCATTCCACCAGATCTATTGGGGCCTCTTGGGCCTACAAGAATCAAGCTTCTGCTGATCAACTGTGCAGAGCGGCCACTTGGTCCTCTGTGCACACTTTTTCTAAGCACTATCGAGTTGATGTACTGGCTTCGGCTGATGCCAGTTTTGGAAGGAAGGTCCTGGAGGCAGTCTTGCCTGTGTAGGTCTTCCGCTCTGTGATCCTTAGTGCTTCCTTACTGTTGAGACCGGTTGGCTCTGGTTCCGTGTGCTGTGTTAGTTCAGGGATTGTTCCCTTGGTTGGTGTCCGTTGACACTTACAGTTTGGGCTATGTTATTAACTGGTCTTAGCAGTTCTAGTGACTTGGGCCTTGCGCCTGGTCCTTGCCTTACTTCCCGCCTCTGGATCAGCTCAATGTTTGTACATCCCAGAGTACCAGTGACCTGTATTGGACGACAGTGAAAATAGGATTTTAGTCTTACCTGTTAAATCCTTTTCACTTAGTCCATACAGGTCACTGGTCTCCCACCCTGTCAAGGGACCAGTCTTGGCTCTCCTGTGGCATCCAGTGGGGGACCGTTCGGGCATGCTCACAGGAGTCTTCTTTTTGCTTACCTGAGGTCAGTTTTAGGGTCTCAAATCAATCTAAGTGGCTCTGGCCAGAAGGTGGCTTAAGTAAGAGGGGAGGCTCCGCCCCTTGCAAATCATTTGCATAGTTGTTCCTGCCTATTAAAGGGGACTTACGCCTCCCAGAGTACCAGTGACCTGTATGGACTAAGTGAAAAGGATTTAACAGGTAAGACTAAAATCCTATTTTCAGTCACACCAATTAGATCATACTGCTCATTCATTGCAATCAATTTCAGTTCCCCCATTTTACCAGCCAGACTATGAGCATTTACTTGCATACATTTTGTGTTACTGCCATTTATAAGAATTTCACTTTTTAATTGTTCATTTGCTTATTTGTCAGGCTTGGACATAGGCACCTCCCTAGTAAATGAACTAGCCCATCCCCCTCTCTATCCCGTGCCCCTTCTCTAATCCCATTTCCTCATTTACAGGGCCTACCACATGCTGTATTCATGGGCATAAGTACAGGGGGTGCTGAGAGAGGGTACAGTAGCACTGGGGCCCAGCCCCAGAGTCCAATAGGTTCTAGTTATGAATCTGAAAAAATATATTTTTGTAATAAGGGGCCCAAATTAATTTTTGCATCAGGGCTCTCCAATGACTAGTTATGCCACAATCTGTATTGTTTTGCCCCCCCCCCCTTTCCTAGTTAAAGTCTCGAGCTCACTAACCATCCTAATCCCTAGCACAGTTAACCTGATTAGGACCTAGGATTTATGGTATATAAATGAGATTGCACCCTGGGTGCAGGACATAGTCCTAGTGAACTCATTGCATATCCTTGCAAGCTCATGAGCCTAGTTGAGCATCTCTGACTTATCTAATCTCTCTAATCTCGCTAATCGAATGGTCTACATGATAAAATATATTGAGGAAGACTCAAAGACATTGCCATGTATCTCTTAGAGTAGGGTGTAAAAATAGAAGCCTTCATATTTAGTAAGGCATTTTAATAAAGCATAATACATTTCTGAAGACCAGAAGCTCCAAGCTGGATCCCAGAAGAACTGCAGAAATTGTAGGGCAATCCAGCTGCTCCATGGTGACAAATAAAAAGTTCAATTGAATTAAATGGGGCAATATACTGGAAACCTATCCAGCATTCAAGAGGTTAGGAAATGGGCCATCTGTCTATATTAATAAAATAAGTAGGCTGGTATATGAACAAAATTCTCCATCCGCGCAGGCTCGCACTCTAAGGTGGCAGTAAAGAGGATATATATTTAATCTACTCCATACTGCATCTCCGCAACATACAGGAGGGCATGATTTTGCCAGTGGCCAGGGGTGAAGCCCCCTGAATACTGCTGACAAAATCCCTGAAAGGATTTGTCCTCCTTTCTATTTCTCCTGTTCCTCTGATTCAACCTCACTCCACTCGAACAAGCTCCCCCCAACTCAGGCCAGAAGCATCGTTCTGCAACCAGAGTGTAAGTGTTCAAATCTTCAACATGTGCCAGCATGGACTTGACCCACAGGATGGTGTGAACCACAGCCACTACCTATCCCAGCAGATGCATCACCATAAGACCTCTGGTGGTGCCCTGCTCACAATGCAGACATCTCCCTTTTGACATCCACAACACAATCAGTCTCCAAGGAAGTCAAAACCACACCCACTTGAATATGCACTGAATTTATCATAAGGCCTACCAACTCAAGTGAGCTCCATGGAGTAGCACTGAATTCAGGTAACACAACACGGGGGCCCAGATGATGCAAACAGTGCCCCACTGCATGAAGACTCCTTATACTGAGCAGAAGGACCACCAATGCTAAGATCCATCTCTGTTACAGCCTCCTGATGGGCAGCCTGTGCAAGCCCCGCACCCTCCATACCTATTCCCTTCACATACCTGGAGGCACCATGGACCACAGACAGCTCCTCAGCTCTTTCCTCTTGTGAGAAG
Source organism: Rhinophrynus dorsalis (assembly GCA_037306005.1). Classification (NCBI taxonomy): domain Eukaryota; kingdom Metazoa; phylum Chordata; class Amphibia; order Anura; family Rhinophrynidae; genus Rhinophrynus; species Rhinophrynus dorsalis. The sequence continues at coordinate 298,555,909 of CM074721.1, forward strand.
ACATCAGGCACACCAGCCTCAGCAACATTATCTCCCCCATCCGCAGCACCAATCTCATGGATGTCACATGCTCAAACATGCTATGACCAGCAAGAAAGCACTGGGCTAGGACTTTTTGGTAGAAGTGCTTTCTGGTAGAGGAGCCAGAAAGCCTGCAGCAGCAGGGGACTAAGCTCCCAGAAAGACAAGAACTTGTTCCTGCCTTTGGAAAAGACCCTGGCCTGAAACAAGACCAACACTTCATCCACCTCAGATGTGGCAGGTGGATGTAGAGGGAGCACAGGGACAGAAGCAGTAGATCAGTGCAGCTCCAAAAATAAGTCATAAGGCCTGACCATCCCTAAAACATCTTGAACAGACCAACCCTGCTGTGTTGTGTGTGTGTGTGTGTGTGTGTGTGTGTTTGTGTTGTCGAAGATATTCAGATAGGATAGGGTTAACAGGAGAACCAATTAGGTTGGATATCTTCACATAAATAGATAAATAATAATATTAAATAAATTTGAGAACTTTACACAATACTAGGTATTGACACGCTACTTCACAGTAAAGAACTGATTAAATAAACAATTACGCATATTTGTGCAAAAATATATATAATTTATTTAAGTAAAAAAAATATATATATATATATATAAAGTGTAATCAACAATTATATACATGAGTGAACATTTCAATAGAGATACAGTAACTCAAACCACAATTATCACAATTAGTATTACCAGCAATTAAAGGGTTAACTACACATAGCCATATCCAGAGGTATTAAATAACAATAATTGAACCCATCAGGACAGAAAAGGATAATTGATCCTTACAATTAATTAAAATACAGTTGGCAGCAGCATATATGAATACCTCTGCCCCAGAAACTGTATAAACTATGCTAATTGAGGTTTAAGGTATGTTGTCAGGTGAGCAAGTTTTAATGGTAAACCAGATCCTCTGACAATCTCGTTATACCATATGCAATAACAAAATTTAGAGAAACTAACTGGAATAAGATTCCAGATTTAGATCACTATAATTTAATTGTGTACTGATTTCAAATATTGCATACCTTCTGAATAAAACATATAAATTGCATGTATTATAGTCAATAATAGATTATACCAAGAATATACTTATAATCATATCTCATAATATATGTCTAGACAGTATACCAAACTTCATGCAACATATATCATAAAGATGACCATAGCAATCCTATGTAAAACCTATAGGGTACTCCAAGGGTTAATCCACTTATTAATATGGGATGCCACATCCAAGATGGAGGCTTCTTTTGTCTAGTGAAAAGTTTAAATAAACTTCCCACTCTACAAAAGTTAGGCACATGCAACAAATGCACAAAGAAATCTCTAGAACACACACCACAATAGATAAATAGAAATTGAAGGGTTAATAAATGAATTCAAAGAATTCCCCAGATCAAATATTAGCTAAAATAACCTTTCCAGAAATACAATATATTCTAGAAACAGCAACGATTATATTAACTAATATATAAACAATGCTATATAGATCTATCTGCTATAAACTATTTTACACTTATCTGGCAAACTATTACAAATTAATTAATCAATTCTGCTTAATTCAAGAATTACTACAGCCAATATGGCTGTTTGTAATTGGTCCCAATTGGGTGGCCAATCTAATTAAGACAAATTATAAGAAAATTAATCTTTCCTCAAATATGGAGGAAATATATATTTGATTCTGAATTTTTGTAATATTAAATATAAAGGAAAATATAGTTACCAGTCAATAAGTTTAGGTTCTTATTAGATTTTCTTTGGGGCCTGGCAGGAACACTTCAGCAAACAGAACCAGGAAGCCAAGAGAGAGAACTCCCTTAGGCCTTACTATTTTATAAGGTAAAATTATTCTTATCAGAAAGCCCCGCCAATCTCCTCTGATTGGATAAAGATCCATCTCATTATGCAGTGACATCATCAGTATTATCTGGTTGGACACTCAAAATTTCTAATTTCCATATGAATCATGCATTTTTCCAGTAATAACTCTATGAACCCAGAAGAATGCACTGCAACACTGTATAAAAATTTGCACCTGTAATTACATCTGATCTGTTTTGTCAAGAAGGCTATCACATTGGATATAAATCTGTCACCCTAGCAGACTTTCCCACATGGGGGTACCTCTGTCTCAGACATTTTATCTGTAATAGAGTCATATATAATCGTAAAACTCACTCAAATACTTCACCCCCATATTGAAGCAAAGAGCCATTGTCTTAAAATTAGATCATTACACACATCTAAAACAGACTTTCAGAGAATTTGGCTTACAAGAAAAAAATTAACCATTTCCTCCCCATCATGGCAATGTCTCTGACAGTGTCTACACATATAGGCCTACTGTCACGGTTTGTTTTGACTCTCAGACACAGAGTAAGATACAAATCAAACTTTATTGAAAAGTTTAATGGGAACCCTCACAGGTCCTGAACATACACATATATCACATGTACATAATGGGTTCAATCAGTAGCTTTACAAAATACAGCATGGTAGGCTCTAGCGGCCTTGCAAATATACCGGGCAAGGCAGCCTGGAGGTCAGCAGGACAGCTCCACTAATGCTGTATAGGTGGAGCAGCAGCATAAGATGGAACAGTGGAGCAAACCAGTATAACAACCAGGGAGACCAAATCGGTGCAATAACGGAGGCAGCAGCAACTGGTGAATGAAGGGTTAACCAGTACCGTGCACTGGACAACAGATAGGAAACCGGTTCTATAATAGATGGATCAGAAACCAGTAATGTGGAGTAAACCAGTATCGTGTGCTGGACAACAGGACTGCCCAACCGGTTCTATAATGGAGGAATCAGCAACTGGTGAATGTGGAGTAAACCAGTACCACGTACTGGACAATAGTATCGCCCAACCGGTTCATAATGGAGGATACAGCAACCAGTGAATGAGGAGTAAACCAGTACCGCGTACTGGACAACAGTAATGCCCAACCGGTTCTATAACGGAAGAATCAGCAACCGGTGAATATGGAGTAAACCAGTACCATGTACTAGACAATCATATCACCCAACCGGTTCTATAATGGATGGATCAGCAACCGGTGAATGTGGAGTAAACCAGTACCGTGTACTGGACAAACGAATCGCCCAACCGTTCTATAATAGATGTCTCAGCAACCGGTGAATATGGAGCAAACCAGTACCTCGTACTGTACAACAGTAACGCCCAACCAGTTCTATACTAGCGGGATCAGCAACCGGTGAATGTGGAGTAAACCAGTACCGTGTACTGGACAACAGTAACGCCTAACCGGTTCTATACTAGTGGAATCAGCAACCGGTGAATGTGGAGTAAACCAGTACTGCTTACTGGACAAAAGTAACGCCCAACTGGCTCTATACTAGCGGGATCAGCAACCGGTGAATGTGGAGTAAACCAGTACTGCGTACTGGACAACAGTAATGCCCAACCAGTTCTATACTAGCAGGATCAGCAACCGGTGGATGTGGAGTAAACCAGTGATCAGAATGTCGCCCAGGCGACCCAGCAGCCAGACGGATGATATCAGGATACAGCTGCAGGAACAGCAGACAAGCCAGGACAACCACAGGAATGGCAGGACTGCCAACCAGGTCAGGAACGGAGCAGGAACAACTGCAGCATGGGAACAGGAACGGAAGCAGGAACGACAGCCCAACCGGATCTGGAATGGAGGCAGGAACCACGCAGGAGAGGCACTGACTACTGGAGAAATGCTGACACTGGTAACGAAGCAAAACAGGCCCAAAGATACAGGTACAATGCAGGTGACTGCTGACATAGAGACACCACGAAAGGGCCAAAGGGTGCCTCAGCCCAGTCTATAAAGGCAACACTGGGCGGGCAAAAGATAGGCGGCCAATGGAGAGTACACACATCTGAATGACAGCAGAAGTCACAGGCACAGTGATACCTACTTATTGCAACCCAGTTACCTCTCTAGCATTGAAAGAGTGCCCAACTTATCTGTTTCCTATTGTGTAGTGCTCAGTGTTATAACTGACCACTGAAATCAATTGAATTCTATATTTCTTACTTGATGTGCATATATTTACCGTATCTCTTCAGCTCTGCTAAATAAATCTCTAAGTGCTTTTTCTTCCTTCAGAGAAAATATTGTCCTTTTCCCCCACAGAGATGAAGGTCAATGAGTGTATAAGGAACATCTCTTTTAAAGAAAATCTTGTAATGACTTAAAACCAGTTTGTTCAAGTAAGCAAAAGAGAAGATTCTGGAAGGAAACGTGTGCTTGCATGTGTGTCTCTTTAGTTTGCCAGGAAACAATACAATTCCCCACTGGCCCATGGGTTCTATGTACTGGGGCTCATGTCCACGCCAAGTGCAGTCAGACTTATCATTCTATACACACTGGGTATCAGTCCCAGAGCTACCCATGCCTAGCAGAACACAATCCCTCATGGCCATTACAAAGGAACCTTGTCATATGAATAAGTGCCACCTAATTTCATTAGCACTATGACCTAAATAGCAGTATGCTTGTTGTCATTATCACTATCACAATGGCATTGTCCATGCCACCATACAAATAGACACATAGAAATTGAATTTGTCAATGTGAACTATTGTTTTTTTAACCCTTTAAGTAGCAGACACATATCCAACACATTACAATGCACTGGATACCTCTCTGGCATTCAAAAGGTTGCAAACAAACAGCTCATTAATATGTGCATTTTAAACAGGTGTCCATTTACATTAACCCTTTCAGTGGCAAAGACATGTTCAACACATTGCTATGCCTTACATACCCCCTCGCTCAAATGCTTAAAAAAAAAAAACAGCTCATGTCTGTGTGCTTTCTCCACAACTGCACACATTCTGCCTTGTGTTGGATAACTTTCTGGCACTCTAAGGGTTACAAACCAACAGATCATATTCACACATAGGATTTGTGTGTATATGTGTCTTTTTTGTTGCAGCATGGGCAACACTCTGCAACTCTTGCTAGTGTTGATATAAGGTAACTTGCACACAGACAGTTTTAAATAGAAGAAGCAAGTATACATAGCACTTAATATCTTCGTTTTAACTACCTCCATTAAAAGAGTGTATCTACAAATAAAAAGATACACATAACAGTATAGGGCAATATAGTACCTCAAGAAGTCATAGGTGAAGGTAGAGCATTCAGACAACAGCTATCTTAAACATGGCCAATTTGTTAAGCCTAGGCAAAGTGTATGAAGGAAACAGCTATCGGCTGAACACTTTGGTTTTACCTGCATCTTTTTGAGGTACATAATATTTATGTCTCTTATTATTTTTGAATAAATGTTTTTGAATGGAAGAGACCTAAAAATATACTGTTTTAAGTGTTATTCCCAGTTACTTTTTCAGTACATCAGCCTCCATACCTCCAGAAGGACATAAATAAATTATAGGAAAACGCAGCACACACAAAGGGGCTCTTTTAGGATTTCAAATTCTCGATATAGTTAAGAACTAGTAAAATTACTCACAATTATGAATTATACCGTTCAGGAAAATACTAGAGTAACATTTTTTACATGACTCAAATGCCTTAATATGCATGTGTCTCGCCTCATCCAAAACTAGTTATCTGTGTTGCTTTCCAACACTTCTAGTCTCAATTATTTCTGTGTGTTATATAACCCTACCTAGGTACGTATACACCTTATGGTTGTTTTCCTTAGTTGCGATAAGGCTACTCTCAGTATTTTACATAAGAGTTTTAGAGAGGAAACAAGTAGAAGACTAATATTATTAACATCACTTTTGTTTCTACTTGCAGCCCCAAATGTTCCCAGATTGCTAATATTGGAGGAAGTGACATTTACATGAACAGAAAGGACTATAGAGATGTAAGTATATTGATTTTGAGTTTGTGATCTACATCAGCACATCCAGCTTCTCTGGCTTGTTGCGCTGGATTTGTTAGTGACCCACATGCTGCTGGACTGGACAACCATCTCTACAGTGCCCTGATCAGGTGATGGTTCGGCATGGGCCAGTTCTTTTTTCTAAACATATACCACTGCTTGGATTACTTCTAATCAATAAAAAATATCCAAACTGCTAAAAAATCCACTCGCCCAATCTGACCACACACTATGACCTTATACATCCAGTCATTGTGCCTCTATATATTTATTATTAATGTTTATTTATTGAACTGCAGCAGTCAAGTATAACTGGGTAACAAACTGCTGGGAACAAAGCAGAGAGAGACACTCATAGTTAGCTGGTGAGCTCCCAGTCCCAATGTTAGAGACTCTTGGTCTGGAGATTGTCCCTGGCAGGCCATGGGCCACAAACAAACTTGGCAGGATGTCAGACAGCAATTATCTACATGATAGAGTCCATTAATAAATAATTATGCTTCTTCTCTATAGATTCATGAGCCTAAAGGAGTGAAGATATTCAGATGTCCATCACCAATATTTTTTGCCAATATTGATTTTTTTAAGGATAAACTCATTACTGCTGTAAGTCTTGATATATTTACATGTATAATATATTTTACAAATATTTGGCTAAACTGTGCTCTGTAAAATTCCTAACAAATTAAATTGTGTCCAACAGGCAGGTTTTAACCCATTGAGGGTGCTAAGGAAGCGTAACAAGGCTCTTAGGAAAATAAGGAAGCTGTTGAACAAAGGGGAACTTCAGATCACACTAGTAAGTACAGAATAGTTATCAGTTAAATCTATATATGTATAATAGAAGAAGTCTGCATGTCTGGCACACATACCCAGGGGCAGCAGTAAGAGAAGTTATTCAAATCTCCTTCATACTGCCTGTCCCAGAGATATAGGGGAATGTGACCACGTGGGTTGTCGGATGTTGACCCCCCTCAACATCTGCCTGAATCACGAAAAAAAAGGACCAAATCACACACACATGCACCAACTCACACTGACCTCACCCTGATCTCTCCTATGCCCACCACTTGGATTTCTGACCAGAAAACACAGTGAAGCACTGGAGGAAACCTCCTACAACTGCTCCACCCACACTGGTGAAGGTACTATCCTGAAATCTTTCCATTCAAAGGTTAAGCAGGACACACCAGCAGCACCTGGGGGGCAGTCCTCCTTGAAACCATACACTTGCAAATTGTCACCACATTGGCACCACAGTGCAACACCAGGGGGACCATCCTACAACCACTTACAACATACACATGCATATCGTGTGTCATGTGCATGATATGCAAGCGTATGCTGTGAGCTGTTGTAGGATGGTCCCCCTGGTGCTGCACCGTCTTTTCTGGGGACGATATGCAAATGCTCTCACCAGTTGGAGGATTCCCCCACTGGTGCTTCTGGTGTTCAGCTCACTGCTTCATAATCACCTTCCTTAACCCTTTGAGTGTCAGAGGGGTAGGCAATGCATGCAATGTGTTGCCTACCCCACTGGAACCCAAAGGGTTTACACAAAACACACACAGCCACTAGTTACTCTACTAGCCTGTACCTCCCTCAACTTCCATGTGCAGCAAAAAAATGTACAACAAACACGCACACTTTACATCCTTGTGGATCAGCTCTGATACATATCGAGCGATACAGATTTGTATAGAAATAAATATTACACCAAATTTGTATAAGTATGAGTAATACACAGTAACTTTATTTTTTTATAAAACTGATAAAATAAACCTAAGATGGAATAATACAAGATATCTATACTCCCAAAAAAGGGAAAAAAATATATAATTCACACCACAAGGGAATTGAGAGAATGTTAGCAACAGCGAATCCAACATGAATTACCCACTCTCAGTGAACTGTATCTAAGAGTCCCCAGCCATTCCACCTATCTAAAATAACCTGATAGGTAAACCTGATAGAAGCAATAAAATGGCACACAAGGGGTGTCAAATAATCTCCCAATATTTGGAACACCTAATCCTCAAGTCTCTCATCCATAAGACATACACATGAATAATACACAAATATCATACACAATAAAAAACCCACATACAATCTGAATAAAAAAATTAAATAAATAAAAACAATAATCCCTAAATGTTCTTGTACATCTTGTGTAGTATGTGGCCCACGCATATACTGGACAGATAAGCCAGCCAGGGAAGCATGTGCCTCAGACCACACACCTAGTAATTGGTAGCTGACATCCGAACCATCTGCTGGTTCTGTGTTTAACATAGCACAGATAACTATATGACCTATATTCCTAACTAGAGTCACCAGATAGGAGATCAAGCTGACTAAATGCCTAAAAAAGATAAACAAACACAAAAAATATTCCTAAAATTGTAGAATAAAAAGTATATGATGATACACTTAAAAATATAATGTAAATATCCACTGAGCACTGGTTCCTAGGGGTATCAATGGAAATATCAAAAATCCATAATTGGATAATGTGCCCTCAAAATTCACAGTCTATAAAAAAATCTTTATGGAGGATATATGAGTATATATCAATATTCACACTGCAGTCAGATATTTATCGTTTCATTGAAGCTATAATAGGTTAGTCAACGATACGTATTAACAGTCGATGTATGCCCAACATCCAAACTCACGGTTCTGTGGATTCTTTTGTAGATTAGCCTTTATAATTGTGTGACCATAGATTGATCCCTTGTCATTTAGGTAAAATCTCAGCTTTCTTTTGTGGTGTAATACTTATTTCTGTACAAAACTGTATAGGATTCAATATGTATCATTAATTGTATCTTCTAAGAACATACTTCCCAGCTTTCTGCTACCTTTGTATTATTAATTGTATCTTCTAAGAACATACTTCCCAGCTTTCTGCTACCACCCTTTGGTCAACACAAGTCAAGTCATCTGCTTAGAGCACACTATCTAGCTCTCTGCTGACACTGGGTGGGCAACCCAAGTCAATACATCTTCTAAGAGCATACTACCCAGCATGATGTTGCCACCCTATGATCAATAAAGTCAAGTCATCTCCTAGATCCTGCTATCCAGCTCAGTGTTGTCACCATGTCATCCTGTGGACACAAGTATTGGTAAATTAATAGAGCATTTCCTAGCTTGTGGACCACTGTTGTGTCCATCCTGCCTGACCTCTGGCTCAACTGGACTTGGGATATCTGGCTTTGAGGCAAGCATATTTAATTTCAGCTTCGGCCACAACAAGGACACCTTTGTGTTCATCATCACTTTTCAGCCTTTCTCATCATGCTTCAGTCCCTAGCTTATTCTGCCTTAGTATGTGTATTCCATTACACAGTGCCACCAAAACAATGCAGGTCATAGAAATGATTACAAAGAGTAAGAGAGATCTACTCAGCATGTGTACATGTGTAAGGTACATATGCCCAGCTGTGGACAAGTTCACTGCTTAATATTTTATGTAATTCTGTTATGTTTAGCATTAATGTATGTTTGTGAAGTTAATATGGTAATTTAGGTAGATTTATCTAAGACATAATTGTTTTTTATAACCTATTGGCTTTCACGTGACATTTTTACTGGTGTGGTGTCTCATTAGTATTGATCTGTAGCTCTGTTGCTGCCATTAATTATCATTTACTTGGCATTGTGAAAATCACTGATGCTGTTCAAGGTGCATTGAACTTGCACTGAAATTAAGAAAAGTGTCTTCAGATTGTAGAAACAGCCCCTTACTTTCTGATATGCTAGCTTTAAAATGTACACTGAAGTGGTGATATATTGATTCTTATATTGTTTAGTTATGGTTTGTTTGAGTATTGCTTATTATAGTGTATAATTGTATTTTTCTACAAATTGCATACAATTCAAATTGTATACGGTTATTCTTATATACTGTAATATAACATTAAATTAAATGTAATGTGTATGCTGTATAAGTGTTTTACAATTTATTCATACACCTTGCAGAAAGGTTTGATCTGCACTTCAAATGACTACAAAGATTCAGATGATGAAGAACTAGACAATAACAGGATAGAAGAGTTGGATCAACCTATTAACACTGCAGACTTGCCCATTGCCATAGACTGGAATGCGGATCTGCCAAACAACATCAGTGTTCCCAAAGTTGACATCCACAGTCTGATTCTTGATTTTGGAGCAGTGTCTTTCCTTGATTTGTCTGGAATGAAAGGCCTCAAAGGGGTATGTGATAAGCAAACTAGCAATACAAATGTCAGCAAAAATTAATATCAAGGGGAGGTACAAATACATGTTTATAAAGATAATAGTTTGCCAAAAATGCTAAAGGAGAAGTGTACTATTGAAATAAGTGATGCATAAGAAGGACTTGATAAGGCAGATGTCATTCATGCAACAATCAAGTTTACCTATATAAAGTTTTAAGAACCACTTATTCCATGGGAATATAAAATAAGAAAAAAGTTGAATCAACCAGTAGTTAGATAACTTTGCAGTTCAAAACCATAAAAGGCAGAAGAAATACAAATTAGTAATATGTACAACCACCTTTAAATAATTGTGGAAAGTATTGAAATCACATAAATATATGATAATTAGTGCTGATCAAACATATCTTTGATTACTAGTAGGATAATATCCACAAAGTATTCCTCCAAAAGAAATAAGTGGAACAAAAAAAAATCATAGACAAGTTTACCAACATTTTAAAGAGTAACACATTATCCAAATGGTAAGTGAAATATAGGCCATAAAGCTAAAAAAACTGGGGTACTTGACTCTCACTCAATAAATCTGTACATCTGACACAGAATGGATCTGACAAGATCTAAAAGAAGAAACTACTAGTTTATCCTTAAGTGTCACCTCATCATTTCTCTGACACGCAGTTCAACGGTTGAGATGATGATGTCACTCCTAAGTGGCATATGCACCACTCACTATTTTATTTAACTTTGATTTTATTGAAAATGTCTTCATATAAAAGTTGAGGAAAGCCAACAAATCCTACATCCCAACATTTTACACAAGCATAGTGTCTGACCCTTATCTGATTAAAGAGATTGTGTATCCAGGGATGTAAATAAACCACTCACACCCAGACATACGAGAGGGAAAAAAGGGAGGGGGTAGGAGTTGGGTAAATGCTAAGGGAGAAGTCCAAACATCATCAGACCCAAAGGGCATGGGCTGACTCAGTGGGGGAGTTGGTCATAGAGTCCCTAACAACTCCCATAAACCCCACACCTCATTGTGCTTTGTTATGTCATCATGAAGGATAGCTGTTAATCTCCCCATCAATTCTAGATGGAAAAGGCAGGTCATAAAACGATCCAATGAGGGTTTTACCTGGGACTTTCAAAAGTTTAGCAATCAAGGAACTAGCACCAGTGAGTATATGAGAGATCAAATTGTCGATAAGCTTAAGCATGTTAGGAGTAGGTGCACCCAGTTCCAAGCTCTTAAGGTCAAGGGATAATTCAATCCCCATGATGTGATGTATAAAATGAAGGAGTTTTGTCAAAAACAATTGTATAGATGGACAACGCCACCAAATATGGAGGTCACCCACATGGCCGCATCCTTGCCAACTCGGAGGAGGTGAGATGAATTGAATGGAACCTAGCAGGAGTATAATACTATCTGATAAGTATTTTATAGATATTTTCCTGCTTAGTGGTGCAGATAGAGGGTTTTGAGGCCCTGGACCAGATCATAGATTAGACCTCCTTAAGGATTTCCAAGCTCAGTTCCCTCTCCCAATCCAACATGTATTTGTGTCTGAAAGGTATATATAATGGTAGAAAAAAAGGAGTAGATCTTTAATAGAAGACCATATAAATATGGTCTCAGATCGACACATAGTTTCTCAAAGGGGGCAAGAGTTAGGAAAATCATAGTGGCGAGAGGAAGAAAATGGTGGAGTTGGAAAGAGAATCATCTGACTCCAAGGAAAGTTTTGTTTGAAAAAATCAAAGTTAAGGAATGCATACCCTTCTATAATGCGTCCAGTTGTAGCAATGCCTCCCCAAGTTTGCTTGGCAAGAATTGGGAGTTGCCAAACAGTAGTGTAAGATGCATTGGGGAAGAGAAGAGTGTGGGATTGACTGCTAAATCCTTAATCTCTAATTGAAAGGTAACTGTTTGTAAAGATGATGTTAAGATGCAAAGGCCCCCCTATGGAACCATGGTAAACTTTATAGTAGAAAGGGAGATACACAGCTACTTTCAGAGATGGAGAGAAAGGGAGAACCGGAACGTTTTGTAGAAAGCGTTGGAGAAGCCATCTGGGCCTGGGACTCAGTTTTACAGTAGCTCATCTGTAGAAATCGGGGAATTCAGCATGATCTTTAGTTCAGAAGTGAGAGTAGGAATAGGTAAGCCGTTCAAAAAAGAGGAAATGGAAAGTCTTAGGTCTGAGGGGGATCTGTTTTTATTAGTCTGTAGGTTATAGAGATCTGAATAGAAATAATGGAATTCATTGTAGATATTGGATAGGTAATAAAGTAGCCTACGAGAAAAGTTCCTAAAGGAGAGGATTTTGGAGTGTTGTTGCCTCTGTCTCAGCCTCCTATGTCTTCTGACTGGATTTTGCAAAAGGCATATTTAGCACTTAGAAGTTTGCTGTGGTGGCAAAGGGAGCAGTTCTTATTATGGACAGTTTCAATGGCAAAGAGCTCTTTGGTAAATCAGTGTAGAAGTTTTATGTTTTACATTTATATCATTTAAGTTTGGATGTGTCGTAGATAATGATGCCTCGAAGATATGCTTTGCAAGTGTCCCAAAGGAAGATAAGACAAACTGAGAAATTGTGCCATGTGTACGTTAATTAAAGATCTGAATTGAGAATCTCTCAGCAGGGATTCATTAAGCTTCCAATTAGAGCTCTTAGGGTATACCTACAGTAGGGTGAGAGAAAATATCAAAAGGGGTGTGATCTGACCAGGTAATCGGGGTAACAGTGTCAAAAGACTTAAGAAGTATAGGTGAAACAAAAACTTAATGAATTCTAGAGTATCTTGTGGGTCTTAGAGTAAAAGGTGTAGTCCCTAACCCCAGGGTTGGATACCCTCCAAATGCCAAGAAATCACAAACAGATATAAGGATTCAAAACTGTGTAGTAGAGGGTGGTCCTGATGGGTGGTCAGGGAAAGATCTGGGGGAGAACCTGTCAATGAGAAGGTCAGCAACTAGGTTAAAGTCAATCTCTAACAGATATAAGGTTTCAAAACCGTTGTCACGGTTCCCAGGATAAACCAGGAGTCAGTATGGTAAAGTAAAGCAATCCCAGTAATGCACGTAAACCAATAACACACAGAGGGTGATCAAAGAGGCAAGCACTGTATCAGAAATAGCAGTCCACCAATAGATTCACCACACTGTCCGAGACTAGGCCTCAGCCCACTGGGGCCTCGAGTAATTCGGAACGCCCAAAGGACTAGCACTGACTGAGCCTGCAGTCAGTAAGCTAGGAGTCTGATAGACCCCAAGGTCCGCACTAGGATGGGTGTCTGTGGTGCTGGGACCAACACATGGAGGAAACAGCCAGAGTCCCCTAGTGAGCACCAGAAAGGATAGTCAGACAAGCCAGGTCATACACAGAGCGGGTAGTCAGCCAGAGCCACAGGTTTGCACCAGATAGGATATCCACTGAAGCGTTGGTATGCTGGATGCGCAGTGGACAGAGCCCCAGGTCAATACCAGAGTGGGTATTCAGACAAGCCAGGTCATACACAGAGTGGGTAGCTAGCCAGAGCCACAGGTTTGCACCAGAAAGGATGTCTAAGCCAAATCAGAACGCACAAGGAGTATGGTCAGACAGAGCCACAGGGCAACACCAGAATGGATGGACAGACAGGCTGGGTCATACATAGTTCAGGTAGTCAGCCAGAGCCACAGGTCCACACCAGATTGGGTGTCCACTACACAATGGAAGCAGGCAAAAGAGTAGTCAGGCAGTACCACAGGTAAGCACCAGAATGGATGGTCAGAGAAGCCAGGTCATACACAGAGCCCAAGGGAAACAGAACTGTATTGTACAACAAAGCAGGGGCAACTGAGTCAGGACTCAGTCTGCCCTTTAAACCCCTCCTCAGGAAGTATGTAGGAGGAGCAGCTCAGAGGGAGGAAGTAGGTAGGAGGAGACTACAGGAAGCATAAAACAGAGGCCTGCTGCATGCTTGAAGCCTCGCGTCTGCAGATGACACATCTGGCTTTGATGCATCCAACCATGCGTCATTCTGGCAACATCCCCGCGGCATGGATGGCCGCTGATGCCAAAGCTTCATTTTGAGCATCGCCTGAAGCTGCGGCTCTGGATCCAAGGTAATCTGTAACAGCTGTGTGGGTGGTCAGAGGAAAGTAGGGGCTGAACATGTCAATGAGTGGGTCAGCAACGAGGTTACAGTCTCTACAAAGGATTACCTGAATGGGTCCTTGCAAATCAATTTTGAAGAGGAATTTGTCTAAAAAACTGTATTTTGTATTGGGAGGGTAAATATTAGCACAGTAAGTTTTCTACCATGAAGAATGTATCTACATTTAGGGTCAGTTATAAGTATGGTTATTTGAAATGGGAAGTAATGTTGGAGTAGCATAGTGTCACGGGGGTGACTGTGAAATAACAACACTCGACAAGTACAGATACAATAAAATGAACTGCATTTTTCACCATAAGACCCCTGTAATCGATGCAAGCATTAAGCTCCATCTTTTTTTTTTTTAGCCAAAGAAAAATCCTGCCCCCGCTGGTGAGGAAGATTTTCTGATTATGCCTCTGGCCAGGGCATCAGTAATATATTCCTCCATGGCCCGGTTCTCCTCCACCAACAAGGGGTAGGTACGACCCTTAGGAGGTATTTAGCCAGGTGTCAAATTAATCGCACAGTCGTACGCTCTATGTTCCGGCAAGGTGCTAGCCTCCCCCTTACTGAATACCTCACTGAATGACTGGTACTCTGAGGGTATACAGGCTGTTGTAGACAAGCTCCTTTACAATAGTCAGATCATGATAATATGGCACAGGTCTCCCAGTCCACTCTGGGGTTGTGTCTCTGGAGCCAAGGGAAGCCCAGAATGACGGCATTGTGTGGAGACTGAATAACCTGAAATTGTAGGGTCTCGACATGGAGAGCTCCTACCATCAGAGAGAGCGGGCAGTTCTCACGTGTAACATGGAATGGTTCAAGAGGTCATCCGTCAATAGCCTCTACAGCCAAAGGAGTATCACAAGGCACCAAAGGAATATTGTGTAACTTAGCAAATTCGCCATCCATAAAATATCCTGCAGCTCCCGAGTCGATCAGGGCTGGTGTGGCCACAGAGGAACTTGCCCAAGATATAGCCACCTGTAAGCTTATTCTGTTCCTGGTTTGGGGAACCAGTTACTCCACCTAGGATCTGTCCCCGTGAGGATCCTAGGTGCATGCATTTCCCGGACATTCCGGACAGGCCCGTAACATGTGTCCAGCCTTGCCACAGTATAGGCATAGACCCTCTTTGCGACAGAAGGACCGTTCCTACCTAGACAATCATGTAAACCCAACTTGCATAGGCTCAGGCCTACTAACCTCCGCTTTAGGCGGCATGGGAGGCGAGGGAGTGTCACGAGAACTACACCATGCGGGATGATACCCGCAGGAGAGGGAGTGCTAGAGTGCGCGGAGTAGGGTGCGTAGCTCGGCGTGCGGTGGCTGCCTGTACGGGTACCGTGCTGCGGCCTAGGCCGGGTATAGGTGCCAGCCGCAAGGCTGGATGACAAACCCCAGAGGAGCTGGGAGAGTGCCCTGGATGATACCCTACAGACAGCACCTTCTCTCCTGCGGGGGAGAGTGAATGCTGGAGAGCGCTGCGTGGGGTACGAAGCTAGCGAGCGAGGGCCTGGAGGCTAAGACTCTCCAAAGGAAGAAGATATATAGAGCACAGATTACTCTCCTAGGCTGGAGAGAACTGACCTGTCCTGAGAGTACCAAGTACTGGAATCGGCAAGCAACAGAGTAATCAGAGGCAGGCTGGGTCATACACAGGCAGGAACACTGGATACTGAAATCGGCAGGCAAGAGAGTAATCAGAGGCAGGCCGGGTCACACACAGGCAGGAACACTGGATACTGAAATCGGCAGGCAAGAGAATAATCAGAGGCAGGCCGGGTCACACACAGGCAGGAACACAGGATACTGAAATCGGCAGGCAAGAGAGTAATCAGAGGCAGGCCGGGTCACACACAGGCAGGAACACAGGATACTGAAATCGGCAGGCAAGAGAGCAATCAGAGGCAGGCCGGGTCATACACAGGCAGGAAGACTAGACACTGGAATCGGCAGGCAAAAAGGGTAATCAGAGGCAGGCCGGGTCATACACAGGCAGGAACACTGAATAGTAAGGACTGCAATCAAAGACTAGACGTAGGTACACTGTAAGAGTGCACCAGTGGCAGTCCGGAGCTCCCTGAAGTAGGCGCCGTGGGATGACGTCACGACGCACGTGACGCGACATCGGGGTAAACCCGGAAGAGGACCGGAAGAGAGGAAACCCCATACTGCCGACGCAGCCGGAACGGGAGCGCGGCTGACAGGGAGGCATGGGTGGGAACTCCCAGTTAGGTACTGATCTGGGCTCAGGCCTATGCTTGTGGTTTTTAAATGTGGATCTTTCTCTTATACGGGTATTGATCAGAATATTATAGTAGATAAACTGATCCAGATCCACTGGCAGCTCACGGGCTGCTGTCTCATCTTTAATAATGTCATTGAGTCCCTGCGAAAAGGCTGCCACCAGGGCCAACCTCTGACGTTAGTGTACGAAATTCAGTCGCATATTCGGCTACTGTACGGGCGCCCTGGCAAATCGTCATTCATTTTTTTGCAGCAGAGATTGACTGACTAGGAATGTCAAACACTTTACGGAAAGCCTCAACAAATTCGGTGAAATTCAAAGTTATGGGTTTTGCTATCTCCCATAACGGATTGGCCCTGTTACAGCTTACCTTGACTTCAGCATCATTACAGGCGCGAGGCTGCAAGCCTGCTGCAGGCCTCTGTTTTATCTGTTTGCTTACTGTAGTCTCCTCCTACCTACTTCCTACTTCTTCCCTCTGAGCTGCTCCTCCAACTTCCTGTGGAGGGGTTTAAAAGGATGACTGAGGCCTGACTCAGATGCCCTTGCATTGTTGATCAAAGCAGTTCTGTTGCATTGGGCTCTGTGTATGACCTGGCTAGTCTTCCATCCATTCTAGTGCTGACCTGTGGCTTGTCTGACTATTCTTTTGCCTACCCCTAATAGTGGACATCCAGTCTGGTGCAGACTATTGGCTCTGGCTGACTACCTGAACTGTGTATGACCCGGCTTGTCTGACTACCCCCTCTGGTGCTGACTAGTGGCTCTGTCTGACTATTCTTTTGTCTTTTCCCCTGGTGATCAGACACCCAATATAGTGTGGGCCTGGGGCTCTGGTAGACTTGCATACTGACTGCAGGCCTGAGTCCGTTCGCTCCCTACTGACTGCAGGCGTGAGTCAATTCGCTCCCTACTGACTGCAGGCGAGAGTCAGTTCGCTCCTTACGTCGGATCAAGATCCTGAGTTCCGGTTCCTGCTCCTGCTCCTGGTTCCTGTTGAGACTACCTGCGGATCAAGATCCTGAGTTCCGGTTCCTGCTACTGCTCCTGCTCCTGGTTCCTGTTGAGACTACCAGTGGCTAAGGCCTAGTCTCCAGCAGTGTTGTCTAGCGTTGCAGCCTACTCTTCCTGGTAATAGTGCTTGCTGGCTGGTAACCCTCTGCTTGTTCCTGTAGATGTTTTGTTCTTTCTATCTAATTATTAATAAATTGCATTTACTATACCGTACTGACTTCTGAACTTTTCTGGGTAACCGTGACAGGCCCATGCCAAAGCTTTGCTGGTCAATAGAGATATCATGAAGCCCACTTTGCTTCTGTCTCTCTGGAATGCATTTGGCACAAATTCCAAAAAAATTCCTAGCTGATTAATGAACCCACGGCACAATGTGAAATCCACATCGTACCTTATAGGGAGTGGATCGGCCCCAGAGAGCCATCTATAAATCATATTCTCCACCTGAGGAGTTATTACTGATGCCGACACCAAGGAGGCCAACAGTGGTTGAGGGAGTTGCGCAGGCTTATCAAGATGCACCGTGCGGTCAAGCAATGTTTGCAACACTACGGACAATTGAACGAGACTTTGTTCCTGCAAATCCATCCTGATAAGGATATTAGGCAGCTGTTGCCCACCTGTATCTGTACTGTCAGAGTTTATGTCCCTTTCGTACTGTGAAATAACAACACTTGACAAGTACAGATACAATAAAATTAACTTTATTAATAAAGAATTAAAAGAAAGACTATATCCCTCCAACCTTCACTAGACCAGGTAGGAACAATGCAACAGCACTTCCCCAACCCTTCACTCGACAGGCTTGAAGACAGAGAAATACTATCCCCCAGAACGCTGGAGTATATACCGGGAGCTACAGCACCTCTTCCACCTTCACGAGACCCTGTATAGGACAGTGTAACAACACTTCCCCAACACTACACTAGACAGGTGGAAGAGAGGTGAACCAAATATACTCCAGAACGCTGGAGCAACTAAAGAGCGAGAGCACTTTCCTCCACCCTCTTGAGGCCTGGTATAGGACAGTGTAAAGATACTTCCTCAACACTTCACTAGACAGGTGGAAGAGAAGTGAACAGAATATACTCCAGAAAGCTGGAGCACCACCAGGAGTGAGAGCACAACCTCCACCTTCACGAGGTCAGGTAAAGGGACAGTGTAACGACACTTCACAAAACCCTTCACTAGACAGGTGGAAGTAGGGCACACCGACTACACTCCAGAACGCTGGAGGACCACAAAGAGCGAGAACACCTCTCCAACAGGAGATGACTAAGCTACGGATAGGCCCTAAACGCTAGGGACCCTGACAGGCAATGGTGACTGCCCCTAGACGGCTAGGGGTATCCGACAGACAGAGGTGACAGACCCTAGAACACTAGGGGATATAACCGACTACCCAGGATAGGCCGTAGGTGGACAACAGACTAGGCAACAAGGACACGTACTGCCAGGAAGCAGTAGCGGGGTAGAGGCAGGCTAGTAAACTAAGGGAGGAAGGCAGCCAAGCCTGGGTAGACTGTAGGTGCGAAGTCAACCTGAGTCGGGAGCACAGCGGAGCAAGTGTCAACCAAAGCCAGAAGGTATAGTCGTAGGGAGCCAAGGCACCTCTAATCTGCAATCTGGAATTTTCTGGGAACTCAACATTTTATTGGTCACTTGCAGAAATTCAGAAAGTGGGTACAAATACATAAATACATATTTATTATCAGGTCTCAAAATTAGAATGCCAAAGACAAGCATATTGTGCATAACTACTTCTGAAATCACATATTTCAAAGTCAACTTTCACATTTTTGTTCATAGTAATAAGCAATGTGAAAGTTGACTTTTAAATATCAGAAATAGTCTCTCCCCAATCTATCACACTCCGTGGGGGGACACAGAAGAAAAGGATATATCAGTAAGCACCCTTTCTTCTGTGTCCCCTGTCACTGCCATAGGTGTAAAGGATATACCCAAGCAGTGACTCCCAGGGTGGGAAGGTAGAAACAGAAGTCCTCCACCAAAACCTGCCTCAGTTCTGGTGAATAAATACTTATTATGATTGAATAAGAAAGTGATGGTGAGGAAAGATACTAGGGAAATTCCCAAAACCCATAGAACCCTAAAACAGTCTCACCAGTGAGGGCATAGCTTCCGCTTTAAGGACCATCTTTCCAAATTTTGCCTCTGCTGTGGCTTGCACATCAAGACAATAGTGTTTAACCCTTTGAGTGCCAGAGGGGTACGCAACATATTGCAATGCAATGCGTTGCGTACCCCTCTGGCACTCAAAGGGTTAATAAATGTAGATAGGGATGACCGTATGGCTGCTTTTTCAAATGTCCTCTGCTGAGGCTGATGTCTCAGACGCCCATGATGTGGCTATTGCTCTAGTAGAATGAGCCTTCAGTAAACTGTAAAAGGAAAATTGGGAGAAAAGACTCCCCAAAAAAGAAAACTGTATTTATGGCACTCATATACAGTTAAAAGCCATTTACTAGTACTTCATCTAAAATCTTTAATGGGGATTAAACAAAGCAGCAAAAAAATTGACAAAAGGAAGAAAAAGGGAAAATTTCTAAAATCAAAGTTAATATACAGACCGAATATAGGGGAGTTATTCGTGTAATGACTTAGTAGACGTATGGGTTAAATGTCATCATCTTCTGTACAATGTTGTTGTGAGTCTCACAGTATTATTTCTTGGTAGTTTAAACTTCTAGTATACAGTGTTTCAGATTGTGCTCATCTGTTATGCTGATGATATTTCAACCACAGCTGAACAGGTTAATTTTCAGGGTTTGTAGATACAACAGCCACTTTACATAGTCGCTATTTTTGTTTTAACTGAAGAGCACCTTATCATTCTCTCGGGTGTCTTATAAAGTTTAATAGAGCGTTCTCTCTTTATATTATGATGTTAGTAAATTGTAGTAATTAGTTTGGCTGTAAGTTCTAACCATCTGTCTTTAATTGCCCTGCCTGATATATCAGGACCAATGCAGAACTTGTATTGCTGATCCGGGATTTGATGCTTTTCCCTATATATTTGCAGGTTTTAACTGTGTCTGCCGATAGTCATATGGCGACAGCTGAACAGGTTAATCATATTGGGCTACCCCTAATCTAGCCTGCAGCACTTAATCTTAGGGTCTTTACTTTGACAGAAATCTTTTATCTCTGCCACTTATAGTTTAACCACAGCTGAACAGGTTAATTATCCAGGTTTTCCCTTATTGGTTCCTGTATAATATACCAGCACTTGCATTAACTAGTTCTTATCACTGTGAAATTACAAGTTATCACGCAGTTATAGACGGCTAATTCCTGGGATTAAAGCCTTTCAAGTAGTTAATAGACCGATATCGCGGTCAGACTTAATAACTTGATTTTGCTAACTCGATCTGGGAAAGGGGAAAAGGGGTTTTCACTCCTCACTCTTCTTATCATCTCAGTCATTAAGTAGCTGATTTATTATCTATCCCTAAGCCTTTTCCATTTAAACTGCATTCCAAGCACAGACAGAGCACTACAATAACTGGAGCCTGATGTTTTTTTGAATTTATCATAATTTGATGAAGAGCCCATTATATCCTTTTCAGAAATATTTTTATCACTATCCTGGGAGCTATTAGAGAGATTAGATTCTTGCCATAAAGATGTTAAAGTTGTTAGACAGTCAGAGTCACTGGGGCGTAGTACTTCATGTTGCATTTCTGGCGTGTAATATTTCTTGAAGAGGATTTTCTGGAGAAACAGATGAATATGTGCATTTGTGGGTGAGAAGCTGAGGCCCTTAGATAATACACTGATCTGATCATCAGATAATACTCGTTGAGATAAATTATTTGTAATTTATCATCTCTACTATCTATTGTCATCTGCCTCTGTTGTTGTTTTTCCCCCTGTTCTGTTGGTATCCCCATTTGGTTCTGTCTCTTAAGTTTGCTACCCCCTCTCCTCATTCCCCTGTGTCCTCTTTCTCTCTGGTCTTTCATAAAAAATATATGTTTCTGATCTCCTTAGCTGTTTTATGTGAACTTGTTTGTTCAGAGTCTGAAAGGTCTCCGTCTGTGGAGCTCTTCTCCTCACTTGGTATCTCAGATCTAACAGTGCGTCTGGATAATTTATGTGGCCATTTATAGATTTTACCTTTGTCTAGGTCTTTTTTATCTCTTGTAAATTTTCTTTTCTTTCTAGACGTAATATCACTTTCCAATCTTTCGAGATATGTATTAATCTCTTCTAGCTCTTTGTTTAGTGTATCGAATAGTGGTAATTCCTTCGCCTCATCCTTAACTTTAGATAAATCCTGATTCCTCAGGTCTAGTACTATTTGCTCATGTTCGATTAATATTTGGATCAGTTGTGCTGAGCAGCTGTATAAAGCCTGTTCCCATCTGGTTTTATGATCACTTATTATAAACTCAAAGGATGGGAATGTTCTTAATCTTAGACCTCTAGGTATGAGGTTATTTTCTTTATATTTTTCAAATGTATTTTGATTCCACCTTGATTTCATATATTTTGAGGAAAGTTCTTGTAATTGGTCTAGGATTTTGTTTGAGCTTGTATCTGAGACTATGTTTTCATTACACGTTCCTAGCATAAATACTTGATCTGCCTTGTCTCCCCATTTACTAGTTCTTTCACTGTGCAGATCCAGTCCTTCTTCCAGGTATGCTATTTTAATACATTCCGTAAGCCATCTGGCAATAAAAACGTAGAAGCTGCTGCTCCTTTGTTCTTCCCCTGGAAGCAAATAAACAGTTAATCTGTTTTCCAGATGTCTTTTGTTCTCTGTAAGTATACCGATAAGCATCTTGCCAGATCCAGGTTATGAAACAACATTTCCTTCTCGTTCTTTGGTTCCAGAAGGGAGGAAGGAAGAACAATGTCCTGGATCAAGTGAAAAGATGAAATCACCTTTGATTTAAACCCTTGTCTAGTCCTTAGGGCTACCTTGTCTTGATGTATTACTAAATAGGGTGACTTGGAAGCTCACAAACCCTTCTGGCTGATGTAATAGCCATTAGAAATACACTCAGTAAGGTAAGAATTTTATAGCAACATGCTCCAAAGGGTCAAACCTCTCATTATCAACCTGTTGTTCCTGAACTATGTTAAAATCCCAAGAATGAACTACATCCCAAATTCTAGGTCTTATTTCATCTGTTAATCTTAAATAATTTTTGACCAAGTCTTCTCAAGCAAACAGTTTTACCAATAAAGATTATAAGCCTGAAACTTGAACTCTTAATGATGCTGGATGTAATTCCATCTCATAACCTTGTTGTTGGAAGCTAAGGATATGGGTTGAATTGATAGATGATCTATCCACTCTATTTTCCAAACAACATCTCTTGAATGTCTTCCATACTCTACAATAAGTCTTCAAAGTTGAGGATTTCCTCTCTGCTATGATAGTGCATATGACTAGCTCTGTTAAACCTCTTGATCATAAAGATTGCCTTTCAGTCTCCAAGCCATCATTTTCCAGAATGCTGGATTTGGATGTGTAAATGGCCACTGATACAGAAGATCTTCCATGACTGTCAGCAGCCATGGATGTGTCACTGATAGATTCAGCAGCTTAGAGAACCAGATTCTTCTTGGCCAATTTGGAGCTATTATGATGGCCTCCATTCTCGCTTTCTTCTTATTTTCCACAGTTGAATCAATGGGATAGGAGGAAATATGTATACTAGCTCGAATTCCAATCTGAACTTCATGGCATCTTTTCCCAAAACCATTGTTTCCTCTTGTTTGGAGAAGAATCTCAGGCATTTGTTGTTAATATTGGATGCCATTAGATCTACTGGTGGCTTTCCCCACTTCTGGACTATTTTCTCAAAAACTTCCTGAATGACTATTCCCCTTGTTCTCCAGGACCCAAAAGAAAATTAAGAAAGCGCCAAATAGTGTAATATAGCAAATTACAATTTGTGTAGAATGAATGAAATATTACTCACAAGTAAATTGGTCAGAGGTCTGATATCGGAATCTTCTGAAAATATAGCTTATGGAGAAAATTATCCTGTCTCCGTTCAGAGTCTTTTACTCTGCTGGTTATTCCAGCCATCTTCTTGGGGACAGGGTAGCTACTGCTTTTCTCATTTCCAAAAATAATCGCAGAAAAATCAATTGATGGGAGGGGCAAAACTGGCTTTTCTCTTGGTTTATGATCCAGCCCAGGTCTTCCAGATGGGCTACCGATCTGGATGTGTGCATTTCCACTTGCTCAATGTAAGATGTTATAATTAGTAGATCATCCATGTAGGGGACTATTGAAATCCCTTCAGTCCACAACCCCTGTAATGCTAGTGCCCATGTCTTCGTAAATATTCTTGGAGCAGATGAGAGGCCAAATGGATGCCAGAGCTAGTCCGGTATTGCAAATCTTGGGAATTTCCTGTGACCTTCTTTCAAAGGAATGTGATAATAGAAATCATGTAGGTCTATGTATGTCAACAGTGATCCCAGACATATCACTTGAAGTACTGAATTTACAGTCTCCACCTTGAACCTTTCATGTCTGATGAAAGTACTTACATACAACATGGGGCCTGAGAAAGGTAATGATATCAACTTACTTTTAGAGGAGATGTCTGCTTTCCTTAGCCAGAGAGCTCTCCTTGATATAAAGGATAATGAGGAAGAATTTGCTGTCAATCTGATAGCATCTAAGTAGGCATCACATGTAAAGCTTATTGCTTCCTTTATGGTTCTACTTCTTTCATTAATATGGACCTTGATACTGAAGATTCAATACTTTCTTTTAATTCTCACAGCCAGAGTCTTGTGGCTCTATACATGCATGCCATTGATGTTGCAACTTTTAAGTTCTGACCCAAGAAGGAAAACTATTTCTTAAGACCCCCATCTATTTTTCTATCGATTGCATCCCTTAAAGACCTATCTGCCATAGGAAGTGTTGTTCTTTTAGCAAGTTGAGCTATAGAGGCATTGATTTCAAGAGGGTTTGAACAGTTTGTGTGGATACATCCACATAAATCGTTTGGAAGGAGAAACTCTTTTATCTCCCTTGCTCCATTCTTTACTAATTAAGCCTGTGATAGAATGATGAATGGGGCAGACAGGGGCTTCCTTCTTGTTGCCCATAAATGCTGTATCAAGAATACCTAATTCTTTATAATGTGTAAAAAAAATAATGTGTAAAAAAGCCTTTACACATTGTATTTTAAATGGCCTTTTTCTCCGCATTAGCGTTGAAACCTTTTTAATTTTAATTGTATTTTAATACATTTCTTTAAATATTCTACAAGTGAAGCGTCCACCTGGTCCATTTTGGAGACAGAAAAGTACCTCAGGGATTCTGTGCATCACCTGAATGGAAACAGGTTATTTTCTCCGTAAGCCTTGTTGTCAGATAACTTTGATATCAGAGTCCTGACCAATACAACATGTGAGTGCATTTCTTACTCCTTTTATGAAAGTGTGCTTGAATTTATTACACTATTGTAATGCCCCCCCCCCATTTTTTCCAATTGCTTGATACATTGCCACTGTAGGAGAGGGTGTTTTTTGGAGAATGCAGCCCAGATTCATCGTTCCTCAATTGGAGGCATACACTGCATCTGGAGGTAGTTAATAATCTCCAGCTGTTTATTGTTGTTGATCCAGCATAAGCCGTTTCCAACACAGAACTGCACTTTTTAGCCTTAGTAATAAAGTCTGCTGAGTATGATTTGTCTATAAACACAACACTAACAAAAACTAGATCTTAAAGTGAATGATGGCAATGAAAAGTTGCATATTCATGGCATTTTCCTGTACTTGTTGAATGATCAGTGAGCAAGCACACTACATCCCTTGCCCACTGATAAATGACTGAATATCTCACATACATGTGAACATGTACTCAGCCATTTGCCACTTGATTAAAATACTCTGATCTACTGTATAAGCATTCCATTGTGTCTCTCTGTACTGTTATTAATGGCAATGTATACAAATGATGTATGTATGTATGTATGTATATAAAATATGTATAGTGAATGCAGCTTATTCAATCCATTTCAACTGAAAATATTCTACTTTTAACAGGTTTTAAAAGAATTCCTCAAGATTGATGTTGACATTTACATTGCTGGTCTAGATAGTAAGTTGGAATTGTTCCTTTTTCTTCTGTCTTTGAGTGGAAATAATGCAGAAACTAAAGTTTAAGGGGGAATTATATACCTAAATCACTAAATGGCACATGATTGGTTTAACAGAAGGACTTACCTGAGCAGATGTCATTCATAAAGCTATCACTTAAGTGTGTGAATGAATATATATATATATATATATATATATATATATATATATATATATACATACTGCATCATTACCCTCATCTTCAGTCATTGCTGATCCACTGCAGTATGAAGGCCTCCTCAGCAAGCCTCCAACAACTTTGGTGCTGGACCTTTTTGTTGCCACTGTGTACCAACAAATTTGGTCATTTCCTCTACCCATCTTGTCTTGTAATAAATCACCTAAAGTTAGCAGTGAACTCAGATGTCTATAACATATAACACATCCTATTCCTACACAGGTTGAGACTCATTTAAAAGGTGCTACATGGGAATATCAAATATTCAACAATGAGTACCCTGCTGTACTAGCACTCAATATACAGAGTAACTGGACCTGTAAGACATTTTAATATATGGATAATATAAGGGGAAAACATAAATATAAAACTTAACTTTTAGTTCAAATAAACACATAAAATATAAGGGGCAAGGTAAGAGAGCAGTGAACTCAGATTAAAAAAAATGTGGCTGTATAGCCGTGAAGCAAAACTAAGCTAATCTCTTAATTGCACAAAATGTGCTGCTAATACCTTACAGCTTCACTGTAACTAGAGCTTATGTAGGCTTAAATGAGGTGAAAAATGTGCACTGCCAGGGCATATACCAGCATGCCAATAACATATTCAATTGTAATTAATGTTGAAACATATTTCGGCTTACTAATCACACATCTAAATTATAAGAAGATCATTGAGACTGTGTTTTAATATTGTCATTAGTATACATTGCCAGAACAAAGACCAGCTTGCCAGATCACAGGATAAGTTCATATAAATCTCTGAAGGATAATATGTGCTGGTGTGGGGAAGACTTCTATTTTCTCTTGTTGGCATCACAGTGGTGACATCACCTCCTGAGGTTCATACAGGATGAGAGTTTTCATATATATATATATATATATACACACACACACACACACACACACACACACACACACATTCTTTACTCGTTTGCTGTTTCTGGTCTGTTTATTTGGAGGATGTCTGACACTTATGCTGTTCCAAATTCAAACATATGTCATTTGCCACTTATAAGAAGTCTCTCCCAGATGTTTGCAGAGGAAAATGTTGTACTACACGCATTCAATAATCCATTGCAGCACACTGCTCCAGCCAAATGAAGGACTTAATATTCTGTTTTCTTTCTGAACCTCAGCAGAAATTTGATAACTTCATTATTATGGAAGAATGGAAAGTGCCCTACCATAAGATGGCCCTTTCACATGGATTAAGGAGGGTCTTTTCATTTGACTCAAAGGATTTTAAGAGATGGGAGAATCTTAAAGTGAATGCATCTGTAGCAAAAGGTTAATCATTGATCCTCCATTGCCCTGGAAGATGGCTACAGTTCTGATGACCCAATGGATAGCAAAGCGGAAGCTGCAGCATGGAAGGCTTTTAAAGCATTTACAGACAGCTTTCAGCCAGGAACTGCTGCAGTGTTTGTTTCGTGCTCCATCTAGATCTGACTATCTGAATTGCAAGAAGAGTTTATTTACAAAGTTTCCAAAGAAGAAATTGCATGAAAGTTATCTGCTGTCATGTTGGCTGTGGACTTCTTGTGCTTTCCATCTTTAGGAATGGTGCATATTGTTTCAGATTCTTCAGCCTTAGCTGCAACAGCTCACTGGGCCATCTGACTTAAATAATAGATTGTTGATGCAGCTTCCAAGTGTAGTTTGTACTCAGTGACTTTTGTGGGTGGAGCCCTTTTTGGACAAGAGCTGAAAATTCTGATTGATGCGGTTTCCGGATGTAACAGCTATCACAGAAATGTACCTTTAGCCATTTTTGCAAGCAGTTCTATAGCGACCATATCAGCCAAGGTACAGATAGTGGTTTCTTCAAGACTGGCATATATACACTTCTGTCCAACTCTAGTGGATCTTTCTGTAGAGGAACCTCATCATCTGCTTCCTCAATTGGTCAATGCCCTTATCAATTTATGCCAGAAGTCTGCAAGACCTTATTCCTGTGAGCAGCAGACTTTGCTTCTTTCTTTCCATCTTGAAGGTGGTGACACAAGATCCTCAGGTTCTTAACATAATCATAGATGGATTCAAAATAGAATGTCATAATTTAGTCACAATACATTATTGACTAAATTACCTCCCAACTTCATCTCTCAAGAGGGAGGGACTTCTAAAGGCCAATACCTCTTTTGCCCAGTCATGGGTTTTGATTCCATTCCCACACATCAAAGGTGAAGAGGTACCTATTCCCCCCTTATTGTGGCTCCAAAATGTATAGGTGGTTTCTGTTTCCTCATTCATCTGTTGTTTGTGTACATAACAAGAAAATAAAAAAATAAAGTTCAAAATGGAAGCTCCAAAGTCCAGAAGAGAGGCCCTATCTCTGGGAGATTACAAGGTCATCTTGGACCAGAAGAATGCATCTTTGTATGTCTCAATTCATCCCCACCACCAACAGTTTCTGAGGGTGACAGTAAATAACTTTCTGTTTTAAGCTCTACTATTAGGATTACCACAGCTCCCAGAACATCCACAGAGGTTTTGTGTGGTGATCACTGCTCATGTCAGACAAGTGTTCATTTCAGTAATTCCATAATTGGATGACTGGTTGATGAAGGAAGCACCTTCTTCTCATCTTCAAGAACAACATCCTGTAACTCCAAGCATCCTCCAGAACTTAGTTGTTGAATTGGGAGAAGTCAGAGCTGCTTCCATCATAAAGGAAGCTTTTTATAATATAAGTGTGATTTTCAACTCTTCAGTATAATAACTTTCTGTTCTGTATCAGAAAAGGTTAAGCTCAGACAGAAAATCCAGAACAGCCTGAAGTCAGACAAATCCAGCATCAGAGATCTTATGTCTCTACCATGTCTCATACCAACCTCTATCCACACAGTTAAATGGGACTATCTTCAGCTCAGACCTCTCCATAACTTTGTTCTGCATAAGTGGGACAAGCAACTTCTGTCTCTCAACCAGTCCCTTCATATTTCACTATCTATTAAGATGTCACTAAGATGGTGGCTAAAAGAGAGAGCTCTTCATTCAGGCCTTCAGTGGAACATTCCAGTTCAGCACACCTGACTACAGACCCAAAGAATATCAGTTGGGTGGGTTCATCTTCATTACTTTTTGGTTCAAGGGATCTGAGTGGAGTTGGAATCCAAAAGACCCTCCAAGAGCTGCTGGTAGTCTGGTGATCCCTTGTCACCTTGAGCAGTTCACTTTGAAGTCTAAGAAGACAAAAGCAGAAAGAGACAGGGAGTGCCTTTTGTGTGGAAACTCAGGACAAAGTAGATGACCACCACAGTTACACCCCAATGTGTATGTTCACAAGATGAGTGGCTCAGAAATACATCTCAAAGGTAGCCTCAATCTGAAGGTGGATTTTTTGAAGCAGACACCAGCTACTCCAAGGTGAGTGGTCCCTGACTAGGTGGTGTTTCTTCAAATCATACATACCTGTGGATTTCTGGAGATAGGCCTCATGGCCACCAGAGTATAAAGAAACAAGGTTCTAGTCTGTGCATCTGAAAGAATATCCACTAGCTATAGATGCATTTCTTCAGTGATGGGATATCCAGCTACTATATATGTTCCCTCAGGTTCATGTCATTCTGAAGGTCCTGACAAAATTGAAATGATTGCAGGTCC
Organism: Rhinophrynus dorsalis; assembly: GCA_037306005.1. Lineage (NCBI taxonomy): Eukaryota > Metazoa > Chordata > Amphibia > Anura > Rhinophrynidae > Rhinophrynus > Rhinophrynus dorsalis. The sequence continues at coordinate 298,585,368 of CM074721.1, forward strand.
CACTGATTCTGATTGCTGACCCTTTCAGGCAAAGCTTAAGGCCCTAACTAATTTCCAGAAAAAAAACCATCATAAACTATTTGTATTATTTTTTATTTGCTGTAGTTTATCAACAAGAAAAACATTTTTCCTATACATTTTCTAACTGAATGTATTTTGGCATCTGTTGATTTGAACATCTTTTTCTGCATCATTCTGTGTGTTGTGTTGAAAAATCACAATTTCCTTTCAATTATATTATATACTATAAGACAAGGAACAGAGTGGTACACAACATATTGCATACTAATGTGTTTCATCACAACCCTCTCGTCCCTAAAGTTTTAAATGGTGTATCAAGTTCTATTCTTTTTTACTTGAGACAATACAACAACAATATTAACCCCTTATTGACCAGCTGCATGTGCACACTGCTGCATTTAAGTACCACGGATCTTTTTTTTATTTACGAATCCAGTTCGGGGCTCCCCAAACAGCGTGCAGCTGCGTGGGGAGCCTTGAAATCCATGACAGTCCTGGCATTTCATGGGTCCTTATGGCTCGCCAACCCCTGACATGCCAGGACCTTCATGGGTCCTTAAGGGGTTAAAGAAAAAATATGCTATATGTTAAAGGACTTCGTCTGCTGAGTAAAATGAAGGCATTGCTGGTAGATTTTTTATTCAGACATTTCTTTTTGACTACAGTTTTCGACCGTGGTCACTAGATGGTATTCTTCCTATCAATTACTATGAAAGCCATAGTATATGACTCAAGTTCTCCCATAGAGTGGATTATACAAAAATCTTGCCTTTTAGACACTAGTTGGCATTGTTGCTAACATTTTGGTATAAAAATAAGCTTGAGACTTTTTCTAATGAAAATATCTCTCAGCAGAATCTGTCCCTTGCTTTACTCAACAAGAAGAGGCCTATAGTTTAATAATTTAAAAAAGTTTACTTGCCCTTTATAGTTCAATTATTTGCATTTTTTTAAAGTTTAATTTTATGAGAATCCAATTTTGCATTTATATACTGAAGTCACTATAATCTTCTTTTTTACTATTGGTGAATTGTTTGGATGCACCCAAATAGAGAAAAAAAAAAGGCTTAAAGTTTATTACCAGTTCGATAGTCCATAGCTAACTATACTGTGGGGTCCTTAGTTTAAACAAAGCAGAATTTCAGGTTTCCCTATCCTTATAATTTTTAGGTAACCTTCTAGAAAAACTTGAACGGTGTGGATTTTTTGATGAAGAAATTAAAACATCAATGCTGTTCCTCACTATTCATGATGCAGTGTTACATATTCTACTTAAAAAAGACCTGGAAAACATCTCTAACTTTAAAGCCATAAAGGTAATTCCAAAACCCCCTATACATCTATCTTTACCCTTGGGGGCTGGAGACATCTCCACTGCTGGAGATCTCTAGCATTCAAATGGTTAATTTTATTCACAACCAGTGTTATTGATGAAAAATATGAATGTTGGCTCTGTTTGCATAGTATTTTTTGTAGAAATTCCCACTTTCACTAGTGTTCAAATGTTCAGAGAATGCATGCAAAAATAGATCTGTGTATTTAACAACCCATTAAAGAATTAGTAATAACAATATATATCATAGTGTTTATTGTCCTGAGTAAAACAAAGGTACTTCCATTGCTGAAAGGTGTTTTATTTAAAAGTTATTGCAGCTCAAACCTGAATTTTTTAAATGTAGTATCACAGTGGCCTGAACTTGTACAGTGGCGCTGTTGCTACACCTATAGACAGATCTGGTCAGCAACAGCGCCACTTTATAATTACGGCCATTGTGATACTGCACCTTTAAAATTCAAGTTTGAGCTGTAATACCTTTTGAATATAAGACTTCTCAGCAGTGGGAGTACCGTTATTTTAATTAGGAGGATAAGTCCTGCAATATATATTTTTTTACATTTTAAGTATTACTATCCCTTTAAGGTAATTTTGCACAAAAGAAAGGAGAAGCAATAGTGCACCACAGGGGACAAATAAAAATCCCAATTGATTTAAATGGGGGTCTTAACCCCTTGAATGCCAGAAAGGTTTCCTGTGTATTGTTTCAAAATCCATTGGAAGCTTCTCTAGCATTCAAGGGCCCATTTAAATCAATGGAACTTTTCTCCTATGATGTAAGTAGTTTGCTCAAGAATAGTTCCCCTTTTCATTTGTGCAGAAAACCAAGCATGAATACAGAAATGAGCCTTCTGCACAAAAACACAGTAAGCCTGCAACAGAAATGACACATACTATTCCTGCTGCAACTACACATCTTTATCTTCTCAGTTGGACTTAAATCCGGAAATAATGCTGCAGAACCTCATTTACAGGTTGTCACCTCAAATAAAAGTATTTTACAAATAAATTGTTAGTGTATAGGTCAGTCGGGACATCTTATATGGCTTCACATAGTAACAGTTTCAGATGGAAGCACATGGAAATGTTGCATTTTTATGCACACAACTATGTGCAGCCTCCTCCAATATGACTTCAGTTATTCAGTTGGTAATATATATATTTGGCAGGTATTTATTTTTTATTGAAATTAAGAGAGAGTTCCTGCAGTGTATTGGGTATTGTATTGCTTTGTGCACCCTTGTAGGTTCACATGGAGACTTGAGCCTCTGCTCTGACTGGGAGAGATTGGGACAACAGTGGGTCTGGCTCTACCTCTGACAATATCCTGCCTGTAGACAGGGCAATTCCTATCCAGGAGTTAATATGAATAAACCACACATACACATAATAAATACCTTTACCTTTCAAACAGTATGGAAAGGTGAACAGAAGAAGGCCACATGCAATAATGAAAACCCCAAAAATTGAAATCCCAGTAGTGTCACTCGGCCACCCAAGTGTACCCGCTGTGATCTTCTCAATATTGGTGCACCAGTGGGGCTCTTGAAGAGGTTGGAATTTCTCTACAATTTTAGTGGTTGTAATTACTAACGGGCACCTACTGATACTGGGATGCATAGGCCTACCTCCTGTCTTTTTCAGGTGTCTGATCCATGGAGCAGAGTCCCCAATCAAATGTGTGGAGCCTCTGTGGCCAGTATTGCAGCTGGAGTCATCCAGATCCTAGAAATAAAGTCCAGCAGTGACAGAAACTCGTATTAACGTCTCTAAAGTATGACTCTATCACTATGGGTTCTTTGCTCCACAAATCAGAATGAAAAAGGTATTACTCTGTGATTTGGGGTATTTACACAGGAGAGAGCCTTAAAATCACTCCTGCTTTCTACTCTAGTTCCTCTCTACCTAAAACCTCAGCCCCACATTTGGGCTCCCAGAGCACTGGTAAAACTGACTTGCATCCCGTTGGAAGCAAGGCATCATGTTGTCACATAACTCATGATTTCATTGCATGACAGTATGCAGCAGAGAAGGGTTCCAGGCATAAGCAATCAAAGGAGTGTAAACCACCATAGGAACCTAACACACACTGAAGTATTCTCGCAGCAACTGAGGACCACTGTTATATATATATGTGTGTGTGTGTTGAAGGATTGTAATAGATGAGTGAACTGAGGGTATTTCCATTTCTAATAAATATTCTATTCAAAAATGATTACAAAATAAACTGAGGGCAATATCTACAGCCACCATTGCCAATTGTCAGACACTTGCACAGTCTAGTAGCCCATATTTATTCCTGGAATCATCAGATGCATTTATTCAAAGCACTACAAAAGCACACCACCATTAAAGCAAAGCTTACTGGCAGCAACCAGAGGTCTCCATAGAATTCATTAGCAAATGGGATACCACAAAAAATGTTATCTTCAACTGTAAGAAAAATTCAAATTTGACCTGTAATTACTTTTGAATGAAGTATCATCTAGCTGTGGAAGTACCCTTGTTTACTTAGCAGTAAAACCCTCACAACATACATATTTTGTCATAATATGTATTTTTTACTATCCCTTGAGTAATTTTATTTAGGGGATTTAAAAAAAAAAAAAAAAAAAAAACAACCTCTTACTGCAAATAATCCCTATACTCCTTTCTGCTAGGACATGGGCTTAATTAATTACAGTCATAATGTGACAGGTAACTCAAGATTCCAACAATGGGCTTGATTCTATCCCCTCCGGTAAAACAGCTGGTACGGGGAGTGACAAATACACTTGTGTAACACAGCTATTTTATAGCTGGAATGGTACATGGACCAAAAAGCTTTTGGTGGCCAAGATCCACATTGTGGCCAAAAGCTCATAGTAGATTTCTTACTGTAAATAAAATAATTCCCCCAAGAGATGCCATAGTTAACCTTTTGAGTTCAGGAGGGGTTCTGTCGCTCAAAGAGTTAAATGAAGTATGGCATAGCTCACCAAAGTGAAATGTCAGTCGATTTGCTTAAAAAAAAAAAAAAAAAAAAAAAAAGTAATCCTTTTCTGTTCCATATAAAAATATGCATTAATGTCCACTTCCGCTGGCGGCAGCAGGCATGCATATAGTCACAGACCCCCCCCCCCCCGATACATACTGGGCCATTGCCCAAGTCCAAATGAGGGAGTTTTGAACGGAGACTGGCTTTTATATTCCAGTCTCTGTTCAAAATAATTAACAGCCTCCAGTTGGCTTGGATGGATGCTTAAGCACTTCCTAGCCAGTCAGCTTCTAGTGGGGGATGACAAAACCCACAGAGTGTAATAGAATACCAAATTCAACTAATTTTAAGTGGTGTCCAATGGGTGCAAAATTTGCACCCATGGACATTTTTGTGTGGCGGTGGTTTTTCACAGCGCAGTTAATAAAATAGCAAACTGTGCTGTCAAAACCACCGTCACCAGTTTTTTAAAATAACGTGGGTGATAGAATCAAGCCCTATAACTATTGATGTGCTGAATAACATTATGTGCTTATTTGGAATTGCTATTCTTTTATCTCTTAAAAATAGGAGAAAGAAACACGGTTCTTTGAAAGTGAATCCAAAAATGAGAGCCTCAATTGCAAAGAGCATCCAGTGAGTACAACCTGCTTGTGTCTTCACAAGCATAACATTATATGGAAAAAGGGACATTTTGGTCAGGTGCCAGTTAAATAGAAATACATTTCTTGCTGTCTGTCATTACCAGTATAATGGTTTTCTCAATATTCAAGTACTGCTAGAGAAGCTGGGATCATTCTGTTTCCTTTGATTGGATGACTTCAGAATGCTGTCAGATCACAGACAATTAAAAAAATACCTAGTGTTGTTCTCTGTCTGGAAGCAAATAGGCAAACATTGCAAATTTGGTGTTCATTACACATATTTTGTAACTTGTTGCTAAGAGATAAAGACAAATCTTCTAAAATGATCATTCTAGAACTTGGATTTTGAGAGATCTAACCAAGGATTTGTAATACAAAAATAAATTAATTATATATTTACATAAATCCATATTAGCAATTCAGAACATTAAGCAAGCCAATGAATAGTTTCTGGAGATGTATCCAATGGTATTCTTCCTTATAGATACACAAATGTATAAATGCATTTTAAATATGCATTATTTGTAAATAATATCTTCTTTTGCCTTTTTCAACACCAGGAAAAAGAAACAGGATTCTTTGTCAATGGAAATACAAATGGGAGCCTCAGAAACAGAGAATGTGCTGTGAGTTATATCTGTTTATTTTTACATGTGCCGCTAGGTGTGCATCTATACATATCTGAACTATATACTCACATTATATGCGTTGCTTTTCAGAAGAGTACACAAAATAAAGTGAGAATTGAAGAAAGAATAAGATCTGGTTGAGACACTAGTTAAGATGCTCCTATATTCCACAGTTTGCAATCTGAGTGATGGAAAAACTTAAGTAGATGATAGTATCTTCCAAATCAATCAGTAATGAAACTATGGGTGAATGTAGGATGACTATAATCATAGTTTATCAGATAAGATTAATTTATTTTAAAAATATAGGAAGTCAGTTTTTGATGTGAACTATGACTGAAGGAAATCCCAGATGTAAGGAGCACTAAGTAAGAAATGTGTCTAGCATGAGTTATGTACACACGTACAGCAAGTGATTTTGTGTGCCAAAGAGATGTGTATTTAGTGATGAGAAGTAAATTATAATGTAGAGAGAGAATGAGTGTACAAGCAGGTGTTCTTTGCAGGGCTGAAGGTGATTTGGTGTCTTCTGGGTACCTTATTGTTTTTTAAAAAAAAGCATTCCTATTTCAAAATTTATAATACACTGAAGTACAGAAAGCCTGGATTACAAAGACGTATTTGTAAAGTATAGTGATTCAGATGCAATATGATGAGGTCATGCATGAAACATATCTGCATGATTTTGGCTTGGAGAAAAGACTGGTTTTAACCAAACGATGAACTGGATTAGGATACATAGAATTTGATGGAAGATAAGAGCTATTCGGGCAATCTAGTCTACCATTTCCATATCTATTTTAAAAAGCTCAGATTTATTAAATCATTTGGAGAGTGATATAGTCATCTTAGGAAAACAGAGGGAGAATGAAATTACCACTCTTTAGGGGTGATATATAAAAGCGGTGATAGTGCATAAAATGGCACAAATGTAAGTTGTGAAAGTATAACCACATTTTTGCCATCTGCAACAAAGTTAATAAAAGTCTGAAATTGAAATTTGAAGGTGTGAGCAATGTATAAAAAAGGAAATTGCACCATAAATTATAGCACATTGGACCATAAATCATATCAAATTTGCTACCAAATTGTGTGCCACTGTAACATGGCCTAAAGTCTGTAGCAAAACAAATAACATATAAAATCATGCAGTCACCTTCCTACTGTCATATTGCAGCACTCATGCCTAGGTCACATTTCTTTAGAACATTGAGTTTATACAAAAGGCCTTCAGATGTGATGGCATACTTATGCACTGACAAGAATCCGATGGGAATATGGACAGATTCATTTTTATCTGATGGTGATGCTGTCATGCGGCAGAGGTTTTGGAGCATATTTGTAGGTATAAAACTAAGCGTTGATATGTAAATATAGGTATTGTCTGCACGTAGCTTACACTAAGATGAAACTTGGTTGTGAGGTTGTCCAGAGAATTTGTGTAAAGAGTAGTGATGAGCGAGCACCCCAATGCTCGGATGTTCGGGTGCTCTGACCGAGCACCCCCTGAGGCTCGAGTGCTCGGCCGAGCACCCGAGCCCCATTGAAGTCAATGGGAGGACTCGAGCATTACACCAGGCACCCCCTGCTCTGATGAGGGGAGGGTGCCTGGTCCATAGGAAAAGGGCAGAAAAAGATGGAAACACTACAGAAATGGTTCAGGGACAGCATAGGGAGGATGTCTGGATGCACCTTGGACTCCAACATCGCTGCTGGGAACGATCTTTCGCCCGTAGTACGCCATTTTTACAGACTGACCGTAAAACACACAAAAAGGAAAATAAAAACGACTTTAGGCGAAAAATTGTTACCAAACAGTATTTGCTGTATATTTACTTGTATATCATCTGCAAATTCTCCCAAAAATTTCATCGATTTTCTGAAGTGAGGCCATGATTAAGAGGGAAACGTGCGCAGAGGCAAATTCTCCCAAAAATTTCCTTGATTTTCAGAACTGAGGCCATGATTAAGAGGGAAACGTGCGCAGAGGCAAATTCTCCCAAAAATTTCCTTGATTTTCAGAACTGAGGCCATGATTAAGAGGGAAACGTGCGCAGAGGCAAATTCTCCCAAAAATTTCCTTGATTTTCAGAACTGAGGCCATGATTAAGAGGGAAACGTGCGCAGAGGCAAATTCTCCCAAAAATTTCCTTGATTTTCAGAACTGAGGCCATGATTAAGAGGGAAACGTGCGCAGAGGCAAATTCTCCCAAAAATTTCCTTGATTTTCAGAACTGAGGCCATGATTAAGAGGGAAACGTGCGCAGAGGCAAATTCTCCCAAAAATTTCCTTGATTTTCAGAACTGAGGCCATGATTAAGAGGGAAACGTGCGCAGAGGCAAATTCTCCCAAAAATTTCCTTGATTTTCAGAACTGAGGCCATGATTAAGAGGGAAACGTGCGCTGAGCTGACCATCTAAAACATTATGGGTGAGGGTCTGCTGCAGAGCTGACCATCCTAAACATTATATGCGAAGGCCCGCTAGTGAGCTGACGCTATAAAACATTATATGAGAGGGCCCGCTAGAGAGCTGACCCAATAAAACATTATATGAGAAGGCCCGCTGGTGAGCTGACCTATATAAAAATTGGCAAACAGGGCCCGCTGGTGAGCTGGCCCTATATAAAAATTATATCACAGGGCCCGCTGGTGAGCTGGCCCTATATAAAAATTATATCCCAGGGCATATGGAAGAGGAGGAGGAGGATGAGAACATTAAGAGTCAACCATATACCCGTTTTTGGGGTGGAAGGGGTGAATGGGAATACAGAGTATTCCCATCATTGTAAATAACATATATAAAGTGAGTTTATGTTCCCCCGGGGCTTTCCTCCAGTGGAGTGGAGAAGTCAGGGGAAATCCAGGCCTTGTTCATTTTTATAAGTGTCAACCTATCAGCATTGTCGGTGGAAAGGCGGATACGCTTATCTGTTATGATGCCACCAGCAGCACTAAATACCCGCTCAGACAGAACGCTGGCGGCAGGGCAGGCCAGCACCTCCAAGGCGTAGAGTGCCAGTTCATACCACGTGTCCAGCTTGGACACCCAGTAGTTGTAAGGCACAGAGGGATCATTGAGGACGCTGACACGGTCTGCTACGTACTCCTTCACCATCTTCCAAAACTTTTCCCTCCTTGTGACACTAGGCTGCGCATCAGGGTGAGGGTGCTGGCGGGGTGTCATGAAGGTGTCCCACGCCTTGGAGAGTGTTGCCCTGCCTTTGTCGGAACTGCTGTGTGCTCCCCTTTTCTCCCCTTCTCGGTTGGCCAAGGTAGCACGTACTCTGCCGCCAGCGTTGTCAGATGGAAAATTTTGGAGCAATTTTTCAACAAGAACCTTCTGGTATTGCACCATTTTGCTTGTCCTCTCCACCGGAGGAATGAGAGATGAGAAATTCTCTTTGTAGCGGGGGTCCAGAAGGGTGAACACCCAGTAATCCGTGTTGTCTAAAATGCGTACAACGCGTGGGTCACGGGAAAGGCAGCCTAACATAAAGTCAGCCATGTGTGCCAGAGTACCAACAGTCAAGATTTCGCTGTCCTCACCAGGAGGCTGACTCTCAATATCCTCATCCTCTTCCTCCTCTTCTGCCCACCCACGCTGAAGAGATGGAACTAAAGTTCCATGGCTACCCTCTGTAGCGGAGGCAACCGTGTCTTCCTCCTCCTCCTCCTCCTCCTCCTCCTCCTCCGCCTCCTCCAATTGTCGCTGAGAAGACGAAGTGAGGGTGCTCTGGCTATCACCTTGTGTAAGCTCTTCCTCCCCCATTTCCACCTCTTCCACATGCAAAGCGTCGGTTTTAATTGTGAGCAGCGAGCGTTTCAGTAGACACAGAAGTGGGATGGTTACACTGATAATAGCGTTATCGCCGCTCACCATCTGTGTCGATTCCTCAAAATTGCGTAAAACCTCGCAGAGGTCTGACATCCATTCCCACTCCTCACTTCTGATTACAGGAAGTTGAACGGAGAGGCGACGACCGTGTAACAGCTGGTACTCCACTACTGCCCTCTGCTGCTCACAAAGCCGGGCCAACATGTGGAAGATGGAGTTCCAGCGCGTGCTCACGTCACACAGCAGCCGGTGAGCTGGCAATTGTAAGCGCTGCTGCAGCTTCAACAGGCCGGCCGAAGCTGTAGATGACTTACGGAAATGTGCACACACGCGGCGCACCTTGGTCAAGAGATCATGCACATTGGGGTAGGTTTTTAGAAATCGCTGCACCACTAAATTAAATACATGCGCTAGGCATGGTACGTGTGTGAGCTTGCCGAGCTCCAAAGCCGCCACCAAGTTACGCCCATTATCACACACAACCATGCCTGGTTGCAGGTTGAGTGGCGAGAGCCACTGCTCGGTCTGGTGACTAATCCCCTGCAACAGCTCTGAGGCCGTGTGCTGTTTGTCCCCAAGGCAGATCAGCTTCAGCACGGCCTGTTGACGCTTCCCCACTGCAGTGCTACACTGCTTCCAGCTACTGGCTGATGGGGGAGTGGCGGTGTGTGTAGAGAATTCGGAGGTGGAAACGGAGGAGGAGGAGCCAATAACGTAGGTGCTGGTGGAAACCCTGATGGAGGTAGGGCCCGCAATCCTCGGCGTGGGTAGCACCCGTGCCATCCCAGGGTCCGAGTCGCTCCCAGCCTCCACGACATTCACCCAGTGTGCCGTCAGGGAAATGTAGCGTCCCTGGCCACAAGCACTTGTCCATGTGTCAGTCGTTAAGTGGACCTTCCCAGTAACTGCGTTGGTCAGGGCACGGGTGATGTTACGGGACACATGGTGGTGTAATGCGGGGATGGCACACCGGGAAAAGTAGTGGCGGCTGGGGACCGCGTACCGAGGGACAGCTGCTGCCATCAGGCTGCGGAAGGACTCAGTGTCCACAAGCCTAAATGGCAGCATTTCGATGGCCAGTAATTTTGAAAGGTGTGAGGTTAGTGCTATGGCCTGTGGGTGGGTGGCTGGGTACTTTCTCTTGCGCTCAAATGCCTGGGGTAACGACATTTGGACGCTGTGCTGGGACAGGGAAGTGGATGTGGTCGCTGATGGTGCTTCAGATGCTACAGGTGCAGGGCGGGAGGTATGCGGGCCTGCGCCTTCGACAGGCGATTGGCCGGCACCGAAAACAGGGGAAGAGGAGGCAGTGGTGTGGCCTGCAGACACAGATGGGCGATCCAGGCGTTCCTCCCACTTACTACGGTGCTTGGATGCCATGTGTCGGATCATGCTGGTGGTGGTGAGGTTTCTAGTGTTCATGCCTCGGCTCATTCTGGTGTGGCACAGGTTGCAAACTACAATTCTTTTGTCGTCCGCACTTTCCTTAAAAAAACGCCATACCGCGGAACACCTACCCCTTGGCAAGGTAGATTTACGCAAGGGGGTGCTCCGTGGAACATTTGCGGGCCGGTTTGGTGCGGTCCGCCTTCTTTCTGTAGCCACACCACTGCCTCTTCCAGCCTGTTGCGGTGCTGCAGATGGCTCACCCTCAGGACTGCTGTCATCGCTCGGCTCTACACCTTCCCAGGTGGGGTCAGTCACCTCATCGTCCACCAAGTCCTCCTCCACTTCCTCACTCTGATCATCCTCCTCAAGTCTTGATCCCACCACATACTCAGTCATTGACAACTGTATAACATTCTCCTCAACAAGGTCTTGAGACGGAAATAGTGGTTGATTTAATGGCAACTGTGTCTCATCATCATCATCATCATCATCCACTACTTCCTTTGACCTTAAATGCCGTTCACATCTGTCATCTTCTTGTGATTGGGTAGCCTCTAGAGGTTGTGAATCAGGGCACAAGATGTCATGTTCCTCTGCAAGCGTGCTTGGAGAGAGGGTCAAATGAAGGATTGGTGATGAGACGAGCTCATCACTATATCCCAGTGTGGGATCACTTCTTTGACCAGACCGTGTATGGTGGGAGGAAGGATGATCAGAGTGAGGATTATGTTGACCAGACTCTTGGCTACTGAGAGTGGACTTGGTGGAAGACAGGGTGGTGCTTAACCGACTGGAAGCAGTATCAGCTGTCATCCAACCGACCACCTGTTCGCACTGGTCGGACCTCGAGAGTGATGTCCTGCGACGCCCTGTGAAATCAGACATGAAGCTAGGTATGGTGGATGTCTTTCTTTCTTGTGCTCTGGCACCAGGCACAGTTTCTCCGCGTCCTGACCCGCGCCCTGAACTTTCAGGATCACGTCCACTTCCCCGTCCCTTTTTACCCGCCTTCTTCATCTTACACGATATATATGACTTTAATATATATGAGTTTGAAAACTTAACAGTATTTCTTACTATTCTGCAACTCTGCAGAGTACACAGAATAGGCTGCTAAACTGCGGTGACACACACTGAATGGAATAAGTGACTTTAATATTTGAGTTTGAAAAATTAACAGTATTTCTTACTATTCTGCAACTCTGCAGAGTACACAGAATAGGCTGCTAAACTGCGGTGACACACACTGAATGGAATATGTGACTTTAATATTTGAGTTTGAAAACTTAACAGTATTTCTTACTATTCTGCAACTCTGCAGAGTACACAGAATAGGCTGTTAAACGGCGTTGAAACACACTGAATGGAATATGTGACTTTAATATTTGAGTTTGAAAACTTAACAGTATTTCTTATAATTCTGGAACTGTACAGAGTACACAGAATAGGCTGTTAAACGGCGGTGAAAGACACTGAATGGAATATGTGACTTTAATATTTGAGTTTGAAAACTTAACAGTATTTCTTATAATTCTGGAACTGTACAGAGTACACAGAATAGGCTGTTAAACGGCGGTGAAAGACACTGAATGGAATATGTGACTTTAATATTTGAGTTTGAAAACTTAACAGTATTTCTTATAATTCTGCAACTGTACAGAGTACACAGAATAGGCTGTTAAACGGCGGTGAAAGACACTGAATGGAATATGTGACTTTAATATTTGAGTTTGAAAAATTAACAGTATTTCTTATAATTCTGGAACTGTACAGAGTACACAGAATAGGCTGTTAAACGGCGGTGAAAGACACTGAATGGAATATGTGACTTTAATATTTGAGTTTGAAAAATTAACAGTATTTCTTATAATTCTGGAACTGTACAGAGTACACAGAATAGGCTGTTAAACGGCGGTGAAAGACACTGAATGGAATATGTGACTTTAATATTTGAGTTTGAAAACTTAACAGTATTTCTTATAATTCTGGAACTGTACAGAGTACACAGAATAGGCTGTTAAACGGCGGTGAAAGACACTGAATGGAATATGTGACTTTAATATTTGAGTTTGAAAACTTAACAGTATTTCTTATAATTCTGCAACTGTACAGAGTACACAGAATAGGCTGTTAAACGGCGGTGAAAGACACTGAATGGAATATGTGACTTTAATATTTGAGTTTGAAAACTTAACAGTATTTCTTATAATTCTGGAACTGTACAGAGTACACAGAATAGGCTGTTAAACGGCGGTGAAAGACACTGAATGGAATATGTGACTTTAATATTTGAGTTTGAAAAATTAACAGTATTTCTTACTATTCTGCAACTGTTCAGAGTACACAGAATAGGCTGCTAAACTGCGGTGACACACACTGAATGGAATATGTGACTTTAATATTTGAGTTTGAAAACTTAACAGTATTTCTTACTATTCTGCAACTCTGCAGAGTACACAGAATAGGCTGTTAAACGGCGTTGAAACACACTGAATGGAATATGTGACTTTAATATTTGAGTTTGAAAACTTAACAGTATTTCTTATAATTCTGGAACTGTACAGAGTACACAGAATAGGCTGTTAAACGGCGGTGAAAGACACTGAATGGAATATGTGACTTTAATATTTGAGTTTGAAAACTTAACAGTATTTCTTATAATTCTGGAACTGTACAGAGTACACAGAATAGGCTGTTAAACGGCGGTGAAAGACACTGAATGGAATATGTGACTTTAATATTTGAGTTTGAAAACTTAACAGTATTTCTTATAATTCTGCAACTGTACAGAGTACACAGAATAGGCTGTTAAACGGCGGTGAAAGACACTGAATGGAATATGTGACTTTAATATTTGAGTTTGAAAAATTAACAGTATTTCTTATAATTCTGGAACTGTACAGAGTACACAGAATAGGCTGTTAAACGGCGGTGAAAGACACTGAATGGAATATGTGACTTTAATATTTGAGTTTGAAAACTTAACAGTATTTCTTATAATTCTGGAACTGTACAGAGTACACAGAATAGGCTGTTAAACGGCGGTGAAAGACACTGAATGGAATATGTGACTTTAATATTTGAGTTTGAAAAATTAACAGTATTTCTTACTATTCTGCAGCTCTGCAGAGTACACAGAATAGGCTGTTAAACGGCGTTGAAACACACTGAATGGAATATGTGACTTTAATATTTGAGTTTGAAAACTTAACAGTATTTCTTATAATTCTGGAACTGTACAGAGTACACAGAATAGGCTGTTAAACGGCGGTGAAAGACACTGAATGGAATATGTGACTTTAATATTTGAGTTTGAAAACTTAACAGTATTTCTTATAATTCTGGAACTGTACAGAGTACACAGAATAGGCTGTTAAACGGCGGTGAAAGACACTGAATGGAATATGTGACTTTAATATTTGAGTTTGAAAACTTAACAGTATTTCTTATAATTCTGCAACTGTACAGAGTACACAGAATAGGCTGTTAAACGGCGGTGAAAGACACTGAATGGAATATGTGACTTTAATATTTGAGTTTGAAAAATTAACAGTATTTCTTATAATTCTGGAACTGTACAGAGTACACAGAATAGGCTGTTAAACGGCGGTGAAAGACACTGAATGGAATATGTGACTTTAATATTTGAGTTTGAAAACTTAACAGTATTTCTTATAATTCTGGAACTGTACAGAGTACACAGAATAGGCTGTTAAACGGCGGTGAAAGACACTGAATGGAATATGTGACTTTAATATTTGAGTTTGAAAAATTAACAGTATTTCTTACTATTCTGCAACTCTGCAGAGTACACAGAATAGGCTGTTAAACGGCGTTGAAACACACTGAATGGAATATGTGACTTTAATATTTGAGTTTGAAAACTTAACAGTATTTCTTATAATTCTGGAACTGTACAGAGTACACAGAATAGGCTGTTAAACGGCGGTGAAAGACACTGAATGGAATATGTGACTTTAATATTTGAGTTTGAAAACTTAACAGTATTTCTTATAATTCTGGAACTGTACAGAGTACACAGAATAGGCTGTTAAACGGCGGTGAAAGACACTGAATGGAATATGTGACTTTAATATTTGAGTTTGAAAACTTAACAGTATTTCTTATAATTCTGCAACTGTACAGAGTACACAGAATAGGCTGTTAAACGGCGGTGAAAGACACTGAATGGAATATGTGACTTTAATATTTGAGTTTGAAAAATTAACAGTATTTCTTATAATTCTGGAACTGTACAGAGTACACAGAATAGGCTGTTAAACGGCGGTGAAAGACACTGAATGGAATATGTGACTTTAATATTTGAGTTTGAAAAATTAACAGTATTTCTTACTATTCTGCAACTGTTCAGAGTACACAGAATAGGCTGCTAAACTGCGGTGACACACACTGAATGGAATATGTGACTTTAATATTTGAGTTTGAAAACTTAACAGTATTTCTTACTATTCTGCAACTCTGCAGAGTACACAGAATAGGCTGTTAAACGGCGTTGAAACACACTGAATGGAATATGTGACTTTAATATTTGAGTTTGAAAACTTAACAGTATTTCTTATAATTCTGGAACTGTACAGAGTACACAGAATAGGCTGTTAAACGGCGGTGAAAGACACTGAATGGAATATGTGACTTTAATATTTGAGTTTGAAAACTTAACAGTATTTCTTATAATTCTGGAACTGTACAGAGTACACAGAATAGGCTGTTAAACGGCGGTGAAAGACACTGAATGGAATATGTGACTTTAATATTTGAGTTTGAAAACTTAACAGTATTTCTTATAATTCTGCAACTGTACAGAGTACACAGAATAGGCTGTTAAACGGCGGTGAAAGACACTGAATGGAATATGTGACTTTAATATTTGAGTTTGAAAAATTAACAGTATTTCTTATAATTCTGGAACTGTACAGAGTACACAGAATAGGCTGTTAAACGGCGGTGAAAGACACTGAATGGAATATGTGACTTTAATATTTGAGTTTGAAAAATTAACAGTATTTCTTATAATTCTGGAACTGTACAGAGTACACAGAATAGGCTGTTAAACGGCGGTGAAAGACACTGAATGGAATATGTGACTTTAATATTTGAGTTTGAAAACTTAACAGTATTTCTTATAATTCTGGAACTCTGCAGAGTACACAGAATAGGCTGTTAAACGGCGGTGAAAGACACTGAATGGAATATGTGACTTTAATATTTGAGTTTGAAAACTTAACAGTATTTCTTATAATTCTGCAACTGTACAGAGTACACAGAATAGGCTGTTAAACGGCGGTGAAAGACACTGAATGGAATATGTGACTTTAATATTTGAGTTTGAAAACTTAACAGTATTTCTTATAATTCTGCAACTCTGCAGAGTACACAGAATAGGCTGTTAAACGGCGGTGAAAGACACTGAATGGAATATGTGACTTTGATATTTTAGTTTGAAGACTTAACAGTATTTCTTCCTATTCTGCAACTCTGCACAGTACACAGAATGTGCTGCTACACTGCGGCGAAGCACACTGAATGGAATATGTGACTTTGATATTTTAGTTTGAAGACTTAACAGTATTTCTTCCTATTCTGCAACTCTGCACAGTACACAGAATGTGCTGCTAAACTGCGGCGAAGCACACTGAATGGAATATGTGACTTTGATATTTTAGTTTGAAGACTTAACAGTATTTCTTCCTATTCTGCAACTCTGCACAGTACACAGAATGTGCTGCTACACTGCGGCGAAGCACACTGAATGGAATATGTGACTTTGATATTTTAGTTTGAAGACTTAACAGTATTTCTTCCTATTCTGCAACTCTGCACAGTACACAGAATGTGCTGCTACACTGCGGCGAAGCACACTGAATGGAATATGTGACTTTGATATTTTAGTTTGAAGACTTAACAGTATTTCTTCCTATTCTGCAACTCTGCACAGTACACAGAATGTGCTGCTAAACTGCGGCGAAGCACACTGAATGGAATATGTGACTTTGATATTTGAGTTTGAAGACTTAACAGTATTTCTTCCTATTCTGCAACTCTGCACAGTACACAGAATGTGCTGCTAAACTGCGGCGAAGCACACTGAATGGAATATGTGACTTTGATATTTTAGTTTGAAGACTTAACAGTATTTCTTCCTATTCTGCAACTCTGCACAGTACTCAGAATGTGCTGCTAAACTGCGGCGACGCACACTGAATGGAATACGTGACTTTGATATTTTAGTTTGAAGACTTAACAGAATGTGCTCTAATCTGCAACTTTGCACACTAAACAGAATGTGCTCTAATCTGCAACTTTGCACACTAAACAGAATGTGCTCTAATCTGCAACTTTGCACACTAAACAGAATGTGCTCTAATCTGCAACTGTGCACACTAAACAGAATGTGCTCTAATCTGCAACTTTGCACACTAAACAGAATATATATATATTTTTTTTTTTTTTTTTGTTTTTTTCCCCCCACACCAAATAACCTGCTGCCCCCACACACAGTAGTCCTAAAAAGGACTTTTGGTTCTTTTTTTTTCACAATTTTTGTTTTTTTCCTCCCTACACTGCCTTTCCCTTCCTATCCTCAGCTCTCCCTGGCTCAGACTGAGCCGAACTCGATGGTCAGGTGCTATACAGCACCTGACCACGGGTTCTGGCCAGCCAATCAGTGTAATGCCAGCAGCCAACATGGCTGCTGGCATTACACCGATGTCAGAGCCTCCCTGCACGTTTATTGGCTGCGCAGCAGCCGCAAAACGTGCGGGGAGGAGACCCGAACATGGCGGGCGAGCACATGCGGTACTCGTACGAGTACCGCCATGTGCCGAGCAGAGCGATGCTCGAGCCGATCCGAGCATCGGCCGAGCATGCTCGCTCAACACTAGTAAAGAGAGCAAAAAAGTTGGTGCAGAATGGACCTTTAAGGAATTCAGAGTGAAAAACTGATGAAATAGTATTATTGTCAAAAAATGAATTCAAACTAAAGATTAGACAATGATAAGGGGGCATATACAAGGCAACTACATTAAGAATTCTGTGAAAGTGAAGAAACTGAGTCTATTGTAAGAAAAGTATTTTCATAGTGGATAAGAATAGAAAGTAATCCTTTGGAAGGTATTCTGCTTAGATGGGGCTGCCTTAATTGAGTGTCCACAAGGCAACCAGATCACACAGAGTCTGAAAGGTTAATGGCATTGAGATAAAATATGTGTTACAATATAGACCATGATTGGAGCAAGCATTATGAACTTCAAAAGAAGAAAGATATACAGAAAGTGGTGTTGCAGGGATGGTAAAAATAAATCATGCTATTTGTTTATGATGAGATTTGTATGAGAATCAATTTTCAGCACATTACTTTAAATGTATAAATGTATAGTTCAGAATTGGCTAATTAATTTCATATAATTTCCAACTAGTATATTATAATATTAATATAGTTTTAAAATGCATTAAAAGTCAGAAGAATTTTGTCTTTTGTTTTAATGGTCTTAAAAGCAAGCCTGGCAAATTAAAGAAAACAAATTAACTGATACTACAATTTACTTTAAAATGCAGATCTGAGTTTTCAACTAGCCATTTTTTAACATAGGGCTATTAAATATTAATTAAAGTACTAGCTGATTTTTTACATTCGCTACTGGACCTAAAAGTATTTTTGTAGCCTTTGATGGAATGAATTCTTCGATAACAAAGTAAAAAAAAAAAGTTCTTCAGAACTGTAGTGAATTTTTTTTTACTATCCTCTGGCCTTGAATGTGTAAAAAAATAAATAAATAATCTATATGACAGATCGCACTCACAGAACTTTATCAGGATGAAAATAGGTGCAGATTTATTCCATCAATGTTTTGGCCCTACCTTGGGCCTTTATTAAAATGTTGATGGAATAAATCTGCAGTCCTGTAAGTGCGATCTGTTCATATGGAGTATGTGCCCATTCATATATGATTGACACCCAGGTCAGTATTCTGTTAAGAAGTGAATGCACAGGTTTTGGTACGCATACACAGACACACACACACACGCATGTTGTACATGAATGTTTTGTAGCATTTATGTTTTCAAGGAAAATCACAAACATAGTGTAAAGTAATGCCTCTTAGAAATCACCTCGTTAGGTAAGCACTTCAGTATCTCGAAAAAGTAGATGTTACTACAATCCCACATAGTTTCTTCTATCAATGTTTTTGTTCTTATTGGAATCTCATAACTTCCTTTTTTATAAAAAGCAAAATACAGTGTACATTTTCACCTTGCATTCTAGAGACATCACCAATGTATTTTTACTAAAAAAAATGTATTTATTTGCTTTATTTTAGGTATCTGTTACATCTCAGCTATGATGATGTAGACTAAAGTCTCATTTTGCATGACCAAGTTACCTGAAGACTTATTTTGGCTACCTACAATTCAACTGATTATATCAATTGAGGATGACCTACACCAATTATTACAACATGTCTATGTAACCCCTATGTGATTAATCAATCTTTAAAAACAATGGGCACTGTTGCTGTTTCATAGATTACTTAACAGGGCAGCTCATTATGTGTATAAAGTTCTTATTGAAGCTTGTTTCTGCTAAAAAAAAATGCTATATTTTTTAAAGGTTTAAAAAGTATAATTTTCTCAGTTCAAATGACAAAGTGATTTTCCTTTACTTTTGCTGTCCCACCTCACAGAGCTATTGGACCTCATTAACAAAAGTACAGACAAACAATTAAGAGCAAGGGAACAAATAAAACATTCTACTGATTTATAAAAGGGTTTTAACCCCTTGCATGCTAAATAGATTTCCAATGTATTGTTTTGTCATGCAATGGAGACTTCAGAAGGAAACAATTTTCCCTTGACCTTAATTCTTCTTGCTTACAAATTACAGAGTAAAATAGTAAAATACTTTTTCTTGTAAAAGCCAGTCATAGCTTAGCATGTGCTCTTCAAAAGCTAAGTAAATTAGTAAAATAACCAGTAGCTTAATCCTACACCCACCAAAGACTAAAAGAAAAAAGATGCAAATGTACAAAATTAAAGGAGCAGTAAACTTTTTTTTACATATTTTACGGAGCATTTCCTGCTGAATAAAACAAGGACACTTCCATCGCTATCAGATGTTTTATTCAAAAATTATAGCAGTTCAAATAATCAGGAAGTGAATTTACTGTGTTTTCTTCCTGATAGTTCTAACTGACAGGAAGTGACAGGCAGTTTCTATCACATTCTATGGAGAACTGTATGTCTCTGACTTTTCTCTCCATTAGAATCTACCAGGAAATCTAATTACAATTTGACCACTAGACGGAAATGCTAATGTAAAAAACATGGGTTTAAACTGTAATAACTCTGGAAATATAAATCTCTCGGCAGTGGGAGTACCATTATTTTACTCAATATGAAAATCCCTACAATATATATTTGTTTATGAAAAAAAAGTTTATTGCTCCTTTAAGAAGGCACCAGTCACCTATAATATAAGTGAATCCTCTGAAGAATCTCACTGGTATTAATATGGTATTTAAAGAGAATTGTACCATTTAACCAATTGGATACTATAAATGTATCTGCAAAGCATTGGGAAGACTTCTAGCATCCAAGGGTTAATGTACAAGACAAAATTATTGAAAACATTTATGTTTTAAAAATGCATTTCAGATACCTCTATCTTTTAAGAAAATTATGAAATATGCATATCATGTTAACCTTTTGAGAGCCAGAGCGGTATCCAACACTTTACAAATCAATGCATTGGATACTCTTCTGGCACTCAAAGGGTTAAATATGCAACAACAGTGTTAATACTCTTTAGAACGTACATATATGGAGTAACACCTTTTCTGGGTTCTTGGTTTTTACCATGTGGGCACTCCAAATCTCTTGAGATAATGGATTGAGTGGATAGGCAGAAATGCATTTACATATTTTAAAAGGCTTAGCTGGTTGTAACAAGATTTACATTTTATTCAGAAGTATTTGTAGTGACATTGGAGGGGCTGTGTAGTGGAGTAGCAAATGAGTATCAGCAAATGGTGTAAGTGCAACATTTATAGTGCAAAGTCAAAAAGATTTAAATAAAGTTACAGTAGCCAAATAAGGAAATTGTAGTAAAGTGAAGCTGGTCTTTGGTTTCTAGAGAATGAAAGGGGATTATGAAAATAGTATATATTAGTTATTGAGTGAATGATATGATGGGGGACTAAACAACAGGAACAAAAAGAGCAAAGTTAAATATGACTATCTGTGCAGATGTATAGATGATATTGTGAAATTGATACGTAAGAACTGACTTAATACTAGAAGGTCAATATATTATGATTTTCATGTTTTCTGAACTTTAAGTTTAATTTGTAGTCAAAATGATATATATATATAAGAAGATAGCAGGGAGACAATCAAGGATTTTACAATCAAGAGAAAAAGACAATAGAGATATACATTTTAGAGTCTGTGTATAGTGAAATCCAAAGGTGTGTAATTAGCTTACGAAGAATGAAACTGTAATGAAAGAAAAAGAAAAAAAAAAGCAAAAAAAAAAAACAAACAAAAAACAAGGCTTGTAGGGTCCCAAAGGGAAGGGGAAGAGCAGAGTAAGATTTGGAGATGGTGCCATATAAGCCATAAGTGAGCTTTATCACGTATACCTATTGAAAAGAGTGTGAAAAAGGGATATACGGACTTACTGACATTTTTGTCAGTACTAGCTTTGTAAAATGGATCGTGAAAACTCATGAAACCATGGTTAAGTTGAAAGTTGATGGAGATTATGTGAATTAAATGCCTGTTACAAATGGCAGTTGCATGCTATGAGCCTTAATCTTGGAGTCCATTAACCCTTTAGGAACCAAAGGGTTGTGCAATGCATTGATTCACAATGCATTTCATACCACTCTGGCATTTAAAGGGTGAAAGATCAGTTCTGAATATTTGGTGCAGACCACTTGTGACATTCCCTCAGGGACCGGCTCAAAAAAGGTAATTTCATAGAGCATAAAACAAAGAAAAAAGAGCATGTCACAAAGAAAGAAAAATTGATAATTGAAGTTGAAACATGTTTATGCATATTATTGTTAAAATCTTTTCTATTTTAATTATAAGCCTAGTGGACAGTTATGGAAAAATTGGTCAGAGCTCAGGAACCTAGCCTGGAAAGGTATCCTTGGCAATGTCTGTGTTGACTGATAGACCTAAGTTACAGACCTATGTTTGCATGTCATACAGCATACTAAACATCTTCATAGGTGGATTATATTTAAAACCACATTGATCTATATAGTTGTCAAACAGGCTGCGGCCTAACAAAAGTTACATGAAGGTTGCAGCCTGCTCACAGACAAAAATACATATTCTAGATCCTTTACATGCCCTAGGCCAGTGGTTCTCAACCTTTCTAGTGCCGCGACCCTTTGATAAAATTTCCCAAGTTGTGGTGACCCCTAACAGTAAAATTATTTTCGTTGCTTCTTCATTGCTGTAATTTTGCTACTGTTATGACTCGAAATATAAATATCTGATGGCTTTAGGCGACCCCTGGCAAATTGTCATTCAACCCCCGAAGGGGTCCCGACCCACAGGTTGAGAACCACTGCCCTAGGCTAATGTCAAGGTTGCTGGTCACTCATTAAATAAAATCTATTTTGTAATAAATGAGTTTGGTTTGAATCCCATGCATCACTTTTTAATTATTTTGTTAAACTTTATTCCTTAGAAAATGTATAAGAATCCAAAATGATGAACATGATCTGTTGCTTCATCATTATTATGCTTGTTTACCAAATGTACAAATAGTTAAGAGATGTGTTTAAATGTAATGTGTTATGTGAACTATAAAACCACCCCCATACTCACATTTCCATAAATTTTGGTTTTGGTACATTCGTATAATGTAGATTTTTGCCTGTACAGCAAGTATAGTAACACAATTGTCCTGTTGCCATACTCAAAAACATTTATGAACAGTGAGTCCAGAATTTCTTTCACCTTATGGTGAATTCTGGCAGTAGTCCAAACCCTGGCTAGGATTAGGGTTGTTGGAGAATGAGTAAGGATAAAAGTGTGCAGGATGGCTGTGAGTGAGCATAATAGGCTTTAGAATAGATGAAAAATCAGGAATTATCAAATGCCTGGAAAACAGTAAAAAAAAGAGAGTCTCTGGACCAAAGAGAGAGAGAGAGAGAGAAAGTTCCCAGTTATGCCTTTTGCTGTAGAATGTATGAGCCATATTACAGATTTCCAGATTTTTACCAGAAATTAAGCATGTTTTTTTTAATAAACTTTATTGAATTTTTCCAAATTATAAACATCACCGTACATGAAAGATGTATACATGGGACATTTCGGATAATAGTTTTTTTTTTTTTGTTTTTTTTTAAAAGAAGAACCCAACACCAGCGTGTTAGGTATACAGCAAGGAAATCTCTTCCCACAATTGAAAAAAATGTCTAACACTGACTAATCGAGTAACTCATAATAAAACTGGGAAGAGTGTATATTAAAGCAGATAACAACAGTGCAAGTTGAGTGGAACGCTGCGTCCACCAGGGTACCCAGCGAAGTTATTCCGATAAATAATGACCCAAGTGGAAAATCTGCAGAGCAGGAACAACACACAACACAAGACACAAAACAGAAAACAGGCGCATGCCTCTGGAGGGACCCAACCTCCCCCCCCCCAAACCCAAAGTGAGTGAAAGAAAAAAGGTTAAGGTTAAAGTTAAAGAGAAGGGTTGAATCGCCCCCTCCTCCCCCTCCCCGAACAGGGACTCCAAAGTACCATCCGTCAATAATCTTTCCTCCATCCACGAAGTATACTGAAAGCAACGGTAAAAGACTGCTTGACGGGCAACAGGCAAGGACAGTATAAAGGGTTCCCAGAGAGTGATGAAGCGAGAACCCAGCATCTCCTTATCGGATAGGGCAAGCGTCCAATGTAATCTGGTGAAGTGAAACAACTTAAGCATCCATTGACGAAGCAGGGGGGGCTGGAGTGATAACCAAAGTGCCAAAATGCATTTTAACGCTACCATGATAGCAAAATCAACTAACTTAGTTTGACAGGTCGTTAACTGGGAGGAAGAAGTATAGATCCCATGGATAAAAGCAGGAGAAACTAAATCAATAGGAAGCCCATTTTTATTTGTGATATAAAAGAAGACCTTGGTCTAAAAGGAATAGACATGTGGACATGTATATATCATACGGAGTAAAGTTGCATTGGGAGTTTGACGTTTAGGACAAGAAGAAACTGAGACAAGACCAATGCAGTGGGCTACCAAAGGATTCACGTATATCCTGTGCAGTAATCTATAAGAGAGGTCATGAAAGTAAGCAGACAGAGGGCAGCGCAATCTATGCAAAAAGCTGGACTCCGGCTGGTCCACCGTTAGCATGGGTATATCCGTCAGCCAACCCAACACGCTCAAAGGGTTCAACTTTGTATGAGCCAATGAAAAAATGGTTTTATAAATACAGGAAGTTTTGAAAGACACTGCCGAAAGCTTTCTAATTAAACCAGTCTTCTTCCAAGAGCTATAGGATCTGAATTTTCATAACTTAAAACTCCTCTCCTGTGCTTCAGTTTTCCTTGCAGATAACTATGATCTTCCAGGCTGAGTGATGTCAGCACAGCACTCTGCTAATAAGAGATTGTTCTACTCACTATAGAAGACTATAGAAACCCTGTGTTGCAAATTCAACATCAATGGGCTTCTATAAAGAGAGCAATCTTCCATGAGTACTCAAATAATGAGAGGAGTTGCTGGTCACCTAAGGTTGGAGATCACAGTGATCTGCAAGACAAACCATTGCACAACAGACAACTTTGTTCCCATAACTCTTATGATACAGCAAAATATTTAAAAAGGTCTTGTATGGACACTTCCCCACCCCTTTAATAATGAAAATACTAATTAAGCAACCTGTGCCGGAAACCGATTGGGGGACGAAGTCTTGAGAAATGAATTTGAGAAACTCTGTCATAGAAAGTTAAATACATTACAAAATATCAGGCCATGTTCTACCAGTCTCAATAAATAATATGATTCACATCTTTATTTTCAAATGTTGCCCTCAGCTGTTAATGCTTTTCATACTTCGCTTGTATATTTGTTATTCTTATTTTCAGGGAAATGTTTTGGTTTATTTTGGCATATAATTTGTACATTTTTATAAGACAAGCCATTCCCTGGCAAAAATATATATATATTTTTTTTAAATAAAAAATAAGTTTAACATTATGTGAAATGTGTCACATCTATGTGAACTGTAAGTAACAGCTAAACAAATATATATTTTTTCTGATAACACACTAACTTTAAACTTCAACATTAGAATTCTGCTTCTAGAATTATTGTCTCATGAAATACCTCTATGGTCCAAGCTCTAAATCAAAACTCAATAACCAAAAAGTAACCTCCCAACCCTTCATCATATGTGTGGATACACAACATAAATACATGCTCTCTGCCTATATCTTCAACCCTCTAGTCATTATACTTTGCCATGATCAAAGGTCTCAAGCATCGACAGCTGAAGGAATGTTTGCTTATACTCTGCCAATATGGTGCTATACAGTTTTTAGCTCATTCAGTCTGCTCACTTGAAAACTCTTTACTCATAATTAAATAATGTGGTAAGTATTCTGGTACTCAAGTCAATTGTCATAACTACATAATTCCTGTCTTAATAAACTATTGACATTAGATATTTCTCCTTCTCTTCCCTTAATGTACAGTGGGTGAGGTCCTTTAGATACTTGGGCATAATCATGGTGTTTGCTTCCCCAAATAACACCACTTCCCCTGCCAATTTTTTTTTTACTTACATAGTAAAGCCATGGATCACTCTTGCTTTGTCAATAATGGTAACATGTAAGTTCTTAAGATTAAATACTTACCTACATATTTTTATGTAGAACATAATCAATTCATATGGATCTCCAAGTACTTAATTGAGTAATTAAAGGCATAGTAATACTTTAAATCAACTTTGATGAATATTGTAGTCCTTAAAAATTCAAATTAAATGAGCCCAGCGGCATCTCTGTATAGATTGAGAGATAGCTGCTTTCAAAGTTCCCACTCCCCTGACATTAGCGTTCTAGCTGACTGCAGGGGAAACCGGTCCCAGGACCGGCGGAGGCTCTCCAGCAGAGCAGATATCGCATTATAGAAACAGAAATCCTTCACTGAAATAGTCTTCTACGTGTGCTTGGTTTGCAAGCACACGTAGAAGACTGTTTCAGTTAAGGATTTCTGTTTCTATAATGCGTTCTCAGCTCTGCTGCAGAGCCACCGCTTCTTCAGGGACAGGATTCCCCTGCAGTCAGCTAGACGTCAGGGGAGAGGGAACTTTGAAAGCGGCTACCTCTCAAACTATACAGGTGTGAGCGATGCCCTTGGGCTCATTTAATTTGTATTTTTAAGGGCTACAATATTCATTAAAGCTGATTTAAAGTATTAGTATCCCTTTAAAACAATTAACACACTCATCTCCATCAAGACAAAACCCAGTAGATTTTCAAGATAAAATCTTGTAGACAGAGGTAGTCTGGTTCTCCATAAACTACATCTCAACTCTCTAGCTGCCCAACTCTCTTTTGCTGAATGATGACTTCTCTCTCAAGTTGATCCCTCTTAGAAACAGTAATGACTTGTTCCCTTTCTAACCATTTATTTTGGGACCAACACAATTACTTTGTCATTTGGGGTTCAGTGTTTATCACCTTGAAGACTAGGGCTCAAACGCCTAGAATCATGTACCTACCAAGTTCTACCTTATGGTTTAACCCATATCTCCCCCACTGTATATATTTAAATAAACTGGACTTCTGGAATAGATCTTGCTTTATTTTAAATACATCACAGATTTACGGAGTTAATTTACAAATGAGAATTGTAAATAAGCCACAAAACATGGCAATAATGTGTAATGTTAGTTAACGAGTAAAGATATAAGAAAATATAAACTGTGGTTATGCATTTTTTTTCTCAATTAATTTAGTAGGATGTTCTTATGAGAATGTATTTGAAATTTTTAGATATAAACGTACTCAACAACACAGCACGTCAGAATGTTTTCTCAATGAGTAGGTCAGTAAGCGCTAGAAAGCATCATATTGTTCCTATGCTTTAAACAGTGCTTACTAAATAAATTCCTTAGTGTCTGATGGATACTACGACGATATCATCTTTGATGACCTTCCTCCAAAAAATTAAATTTTTCATATCCACTAATTGTAGCAGGCCTCTGTCATACAGTTAAATTTGTTGACTTTGTTCTTCACCCTTTCCATTCCAGAACAGATTCTCAAATCGATTCAAATAATTCTTTCATCTTCAAAATTGAGTTGCTTAACCCCTTAGGGACCCTTGACGTACCAGGACCGTCAAGGGTAAACTTTCTTGAAAGACCCTTGACGGTCCTGGTACGTCACGTACATTTTACTTACAGCGCTCTTCCGGGAGCGCTGTAAGTAAAAATGGGGCATGAAATAGACCGCTCCAAGATCGGAGCGATCTATTTCAAGCCCCATAATGACGCTCCGATACACGTGACAGGTCACGTGTACCGGCCTGTCAACGTGCCCCTATGCGGACGTTATGGGACGGAAATGTCCCATAATGTCCGGTCCTTAAGGGGTTAAAGTCGAGGTCACCCTAATATAAGTTTAATTTATTTTAGAGAAAATTAAAATCTGCCTGTTTGTTGTATTAACCACTCTGTAAAATAAAACTTTTTGAGAAATTAACAGTTCTGTTTTGGTGGCAACATTTCTGAAAAACCTACTTTTTAACAAAATGTCTTTGCTTCATCATTCCCTGAGCATAAATGTGTGTACTTTCAGGAATTATATGCCATGATATAGTTATTGAGCTGTCTAGGGTAGTTTTACCACGTATCTAATGGAAAGTGCATTTTTAGTTCATAAGGTTGAAAATACCCTTTTGCACTCCTGTTAATTAGGGATCTGTGAAGTCTATGAATGTAGGTAAATCTACACATGGTATTTTTGTACTCAGGAGATTCAGGGCTTTAAAAATAAATACAACTTTCACAACCAACATAAATGTGTTTAATACATAGAGTATGATATTAGCAAAGTAAGTAATTTTGTACATTTCTTTTGTATTCATGACAGTGTAGCTTGTTGCACAAATTTGCTTCAGATAGGGCACTCCAAAGATCTTAATAAAAGAAAAGGTTTTTCATGAATAATGTCTATGTTTCAGCCTTCTTGACCTTTGGAGTGCCCTATTTGTATGGTTTCTTCTACTATACATATTTATTATATATTATATATATATATATATATATACACATACTAGCAATATGTGACGGCGTTGCCCGTCATTGTAGTAGGGTATGTGTTATGTAGCATTTTTTGTTTGAAATGTTGTAGGTGGCATGTTGAAGGTATTTTGTAAGAATTTTTTGTGTTTGTTTGTATTGTACATTTCATTTAGCTGTATTGGCTGCTGATGGGTTTGTTTTTGTGTACTGTGTGAAGCAGAAAGAATCAAATTGCACACATACATAGACACACATATACAGTGACATATACAGACATTGATCATACATACACACGTACATACATGCGTACACACACAGATATTATTACGATCTTGTAAGTGCCAGAGGGGTAGGCAAGGCACTGCTCATTGTGTTGCTTAATCCTCTGGCACTGAAAGGGTTAACCAGCTGTCCCAGTATGTAGCGAGAGTCATGGAGTCCACAGTCCCTGAAGTGGAATCTGTACATGCACACTCAGAGGCTGCCAGACACCTCCTGCCCCAGGCCTCGCCCAAGAGCGTTACTAGGGACACAGCCCGGGCACCGAGAGCGGGAACTGAGGAGGGATGGTGTGTGTGGCTGGAGCAGCTATAGTGTGGCATGTATATTTTTTTGTGCCAGGGTACTTACACAGTGCAGGTGTGTGACAGCGGGCAGAGAGCGGCAGTGAAGAAGCTTGTGTGTAAGAGTGTGTACTACAGAGTGTCCCCAGCATGGTCTGTCTCCAGCCCGTCAGCCACGGGTAATAGCCGCATCCAGCTGCTGCTTGCAGAGAGCTCCTTGAAGGGCCGCATGACTGGGCTGTTGCGGGGTGGAGTGTTGTGCTTCATGAAGCAGCTGGGCTTCCTGCAGCAGAAGCACATTGTGCACCAGAAGCCGAAAGCATTGTTGTGTTGCGGATACCAAAAATGAAGGTACACTGGAGCCAATCCTGCCCTCTCTTTGTTGGATCAGCTCATTGTGTGCCTCAGGTTGGTGTGTGTGTGTGTGTGTGTGTGTGTGTGTGTGTGTTATCCATTTTGTTTTTTCAGTCACTTGGATAGTGGTGGGCGGGCTGGATAGTGGGGGCAGGCCAACTCCCTGAATGATTTAAATCACTCCTCCACTGAATCACCCAGTGGGAACAGTAACTCCTTACTTAGGCTGAGGTAACATAGGAATAGAACACACAGTGGCTGTTCAGTTGAGGCAACGTAGCAATATGATGAGGGAACAAATAGAAAGTGGTGTTTGAGGCTTGCCCTCTGTAACATACAGCAAAGAATCTCTCTCCCTTTAAGGAGAAAGGGCAAGAATCAGGAAGAAGAGGAGTGACAGTTGAAAACAGACAGTGAGGTGACTTAAGAGATGCAAAGCAATGTGTTGCGTTCCCCTCTGGCACTGAAAGGGTTAAATAAAAGAGTTGCTATTAAGTTTATCCCTGAGTCTGTATTTTATGAAAACATTACACCCTCGTACTGAAACAGAGTGTATGGAGGGTTACAGTTATCTGTGGGAGGTGAAACAGAGTGTCTGGAGGGTTACAGTTATCTGTGGGAGGTGAAACTGTGTGTTTGTGGGGTCATGATCCTGAGTGAGAGAGTGTGTGTGGACCAGGAGAAGTTACTGATATCCCTACTTCAGGAGCAAGTGGCAGCTATAATTTTTTTTTGTCCGTTGGATAGTGGTGGGCGGGCTGGAGGGACGGGCCAACTCCCTGTATGATAAACATGCCCCCACTGAATCACCCAATGGGAGCAATAATGTCCCCATTGAATCACCCAATGGGAGTTGTGTCTCCTAATGAGACATAAATTATGCAATGAGGCATTCTGTTCAATGTGTGTTTGTTTTCTGAGGAGACATAAATTATGTTGTGTGTGTGTGTGAGGTACCATAAATTATGCAATGAGGCTTATTCTTTTATACACACACATACATACATATATACATACAGTGGATATAAAAATTCTACACACCCCTGTTAAAATGCCAGGTTCTTGTGATGTTAAAGAATGAGACAAAAATAAATCTTCCCAGAACTTTAATGTGATGTATAACATGAACAATTCAATTGCAAAACCAGCTGAAATCGTTGAGGGGGGAAAAATAAAAAAATCACAATAACCTGGTTGCATAGGTGTGCATCCCCTCTTATAACTGGGGATGTGGCTGTGTTCAGAATTAACCAATCATATTCAATCTCATGTTAAATAGAAGTGATTACACACCTGCCATCATTTAAAGTGACTCCGATTAATCACAAATAAAGTTCAGCTGTTCTAGTAGGATTTTCCTGACATTTGCTTAGTTGCATCTCAGAGCAAAAGCCATGGTCCACAGAGAGCGTCCAAAGCATCAGAGGGATCTCATTGTTGAAAGATATCAGTCAGGAGAAGGGTACAAAAGAATTTCCAAAGCATTAGCTATACTATGGAACACAGTGAAGTGGAGAAAATATGGCACAATAGAGACATTACCAAGAACTGGACGTCCCTCCAAAATTGATGAGAAGACGAGAAGAAAACTGGTCAGGGAGGCTGCCAAGAGGCCTGCTGCAACATTAAAGGAACTGCAGGAATTTCTGTCAAGTACTGGCTGTGTGCTACATGTGACAACAATCTCCCGTATTCTTCATATGAATGGGCTATGGGGTAGGGTGGCAAGATGGAAGCCTTTTCTTACAAAGAAAAACATCCAAGCCCGGCTGACGTTTGCAATAACAAACATCAGGTCCCCCAAAAGCACGTGGGAAAATGTGTTATGGTCTTATGAAACCAAGGCTGAACTTTTTGGCCATAATTCCAAAAGGTATGTTTGGCACAAAAACAACACTGCACATCACCCAAAGAACACCATACCCACAGTGAAGCATGGTGGTGGAAGCATCATGCTTTGGGGCTGTTTTTCCTCAGCTGGAACCAGGTCCTTAATCAGGGTGGAGGTAATTATGAACAGTTCCAAATACCAGGCAATTTTGGCACAAAACCTTCAGGCATCCTTTAGAAAGCTGAAGATGAAGTTCACCTTTCAGCACCACAATGAGCCAAAGGACACATCCAAATCTATAAAAGCATGGCTTCACCAGAAGAAGATTCAAGTTTTGGAATGGCCCAGCCAGAGCCCAGACTTGAATCCAATTGAACATCTGTGGGGTGATCTGAAGAGGGCTGTGCACAGGAGATGTCCTAGCCATCTGACAGAATTGGAGCACTTTTGCAAAGAAGAGTGGGCAAATATTGCCACGTCAAGATGTGCCATGCTAATAAACTCCTAACCAAAAAGACTGATTGCTGTAATAAAATCAAAAGGTGCTTCAACGAAGTATTAGTTTAACCCCTTCAGTGCCAGAGGCTCGGGCCATTTTCTGAACCCTGCAGGCCAGACACTTTTTCAACATTTTTGCTATCCTTCCGTTTAGGCTTGATTTCCTCTGGGGATTTTTAGTTACATATGGAAAACTATATATTATTTTTTTCAGAACGAATTGAGCTTTCTTGTGATACCTTACATGAAGAGAATTTTACATCGTGCAAAAAGCTATGATGTCATAATGACAAAAAAAAGTGAAAATTTACTCATTTTGCTAAAATCACATACTATGTATCAAAAACATTTACCTTGATTGAAAGAGTTTCAATTATTTGAAAAAGCCTAGAGTCCCCTGAGTAAAAAAATACCAAATTTGTATAGTTTTACCTACGTCCATGGCTAGCGTAGAGCCCTAATCACCAGCAGCGCAAAATGACATTTTCAACTTCATAAACTAATATGCGCATTCTAGGGTTTTTGTGGTAAAACTACCCTAAAACAGTGGAATAACTATATAAAACTATATATTTCGGAAAAGTAGACAACCTGCCGCATCTAATGAGGGGTAACTTGCCTTGTTACCCCAAGCCTGGTGTGCACAAATGCCTCCAGAAGATGGCGCTAATGAAAAAAAAGGCATTTTCTTACATTTCTGCCCCTTCAAATGTACTGAAATTTGTGAAAACCATGGCATTTCCAACTGTATTCATTAGCTAGCGCTCTTAGGAGAAAAATGACACCCCATTGGTATGAGTTCAACTACCTCAGGGGGCGCTAGAAGTGCAAAATGACACCTACTACAACCTCAAATGTTTCTAACATTTTCTCAAACATTACTTGTCTGTACACAAATGGTTATAACAACTAGAGAAGTAAATAAAGGGTACACAAACCATACCATTTTGAAAAGAAGACACCCTGCCGCATCTATTGATGGGTGACTTGCTTTGTTACCCCAAGCCTGGAGTGCACAAATGCCTCCAGAAGGTGGCGCTAATGAAAAAAAAAGGCATTTTCTTACATTTCTGCCCCTTCAAATGTACTGAAATTTGTGCAAACCATGGCATTCCCAACTGTATTCATTAGCTAGTGCTCTTAGGAGAAAAATGACACCCCATTGGTATGAGTTTAACTACCTCAGGGGGCGCTAGAAGTGCAAAACGACACCTACTACAACCTCAAATTTTTCTAACATTTTCTCAAACATTACTTGTCTGTACACAAATGGTTATAACAACTACAGAAGTGAAGAAAGGGTACACAAACCATACCATTTTGAAAAGAAGACACCCTGCCGCATCTATTGATGGGTGACTTGCTTTGTTACCCCAAGCCTGGAGTGCACAAATGCCTCCAGAAGGTGGCGCTAATGGAAAAAAAAAAAGGCATTTTCTTACATTTCTGCCCCTTCAAATGTACTGAAATTTGTGCAAACAATGGCATTTCCAACTGTATTCATTAGCTAGTGCTCTTAGGAGAAAAATGACACCCCATTGGTATGAGTTCAACTACCTCAGGGGGCTCTAGAAGTGCAAAACGACACCTACTACAACCTGAAATGTTTCTAACATTTTCTCAAACATTACTTGTCTGTACCCAAATGGTTATAACAACTACAGAAGTGAAGAAAGGGTACACAAACCATACCATTTTGAAAAGAAGACACCCTGCCGCATCTAATGATGGGTTACTTGCCTTGTTACCCCAAGCCTAGAGTGCACAAATGCCTCCAGAAGGTGGCGCTAATGAAAAAAAAAAGGCATTTTCTTACATTTCTGCCCCTTCAAATGTACTGAAATTTGTGAAAACCATGGCATTTCCAACTGTATTCATTAGCTAGTGCTCTTAGGAGAAAAATGACACCCCACTGGAATGAGTCGACCTACCTTTGGGGTGCCAGAAGCACATCACTACACCTACCTGTTTGCTTCTTCGAAAATGGCGGCTTGTACTAAAATGTCCATAACTATTAGAGACATGAAGGAAAGGTATAAAAGGTATACCATTTTGGAAAGTAGACATTCTCCCGCATCAATTGAGGGGTCACTTGCCTTTCTACCCCCTGGGCTGAAGTGCACAAATATTTCCAAAAGGTGGCGCTATGGGAATAAATACATGTTTTTTTACATTTCCACCACTTCAAAGATACTAAAATCTTTGAAAACCATAACATTTCCTGCTGTATTCAGTACCTATTTGTGTGGGTTAACATACAATATGTGGGTGCTAGGAACACGTACGTAAACCTGACACTTTTGTTTTTGAAATTATCTGCTTGCACTAAAATGGTTATAACCATAATAGATATGCATAAAAGGTAGAGAAAAAATGCCATTTTGGAAAGAAAACATCCTTCCGCATCTAATGAGGGGTCACTTGCCTTCTTACCCAAAGGCTGGTATGCACAAATGCTTCCAGGAGGTGGCGCTAGTGAAAAAAAAAGGCGTTTTCTTACATTTCTGCCCCTTCAAATGTATGGAACTTTGTAAAAACCATGGAATTTTCAACTGCATTCATTAGCTAGTGCTCTTAGGAGTCAAACGACACCCCATTGATATGAGTTGACCTACCTTAGGGGGTGCTAGAAGTAGAAAACTACACCTACTACAACCTCTGATGTTTCTAACATTTTCTCAAATGTGACTTGCCTGTACAAAATGGCTATAACACATTCAGAATTGAAGAAAAGGTAGATAAACCATACCATTTTGGAAAGAAAACAACCTGCCACATCTAATGAGGGGTCACTTGCCTTCTTACCCCAATACTGGTGTGCATAAATGTTTCCAGAAGGAGGCGATATAGGAAAAAAATTGCATTTTTTTACATTTCTGCCCCTTCAAATGTATGGAGCGTTGTGAAAACCATGGAATTTTCAACTGCATTTGTTTGCTAGTGCTCTTAGGAGTCAAATGACACCCCATTGGTATGAGTTGAACTACCTTAGGGGGTTCTAGAAGTAGAAAACTACACCTACTACAACCTCTGATGTTTCTAACATTTTCTCAAACCTGACTTGCCTGTACGAAAATGACTATAACACCTTCAGAATTGAAGAAAAGGTAGATAAACCATACCATTTTGGAAAGAAGACAACCTGCCGCATCTAATGAGGGGTCACTTGCCTTTTTACCCCTAAGTTAGTTGGCACAACTATTTCCAGAATGTGGTGCTACAGGAAAAAATAAAATTTTGTTTTACACATCAGTCACTTCAAAAATACTAAAATGGTTCAATGGCGTGGGATTTCCTAGGAGGACTTCTTGCCAGCCTAAGAAAAATGGTACCCCACTGCTGTGGGTTGACATACCAATTTACGCTACAGGAGCGTAGCTACCAGTGAAACAGAAATGGTAAAGCAAACAGTGTATGTGTGATTTTATGGCTAACAGATGAAAGAAGCTAGGGCGTCAGCCGGTGTACGTGCGGACCTGTGACTACAAGTGTAACAAAGTATGTGGGAGGGTGAGGGATTAGGCAGTGTGTGTGGGTATGAGCAGAGGAGCAAGGATGGTGGGGCAGTGTTTGATAGTGTGTATGGGAGATCTGTGACTACCAGTGTTGATAAAAAGTCCTGTGTGTGCCACAGGAAGGGGGTCAGCATTGAACTCCCCTCCTAGTGGCACACACAGGGTTAATTTGTGTTTTAATTTTTTTTTTTTTATTATATACCTCATTGAGGGGCATAAGGACCCCCTGATCCCTCCCCAATGAGGTCTTAGTAAAAAAAAAATATATATATGTCCACAAACAGGGGACCCGGAGAGTGCCACAGGGGTCTCCAGCGCATTGCAAAGCAATGCATTGGATCCTTGTGGCACTCAGAGGGTTAATTTTTTTTTTTTTTATCATTACTTGGTAATCAGAGCTTGTTGGGGGGCCATCAGGACCAATCATGATGGACCCCCAACAATCTCTGATAACGAAGTAATGATAAATGCCCTGTGTGTGCGCCGCAGAAGGGGGGCTGCATTGGCCCCCCTTGAGGCACACACAGGGTTAATTTTTTTTCTTTACTTTTTTTATTATGGACCTCATTGGTGGGTATCAGGACCCCTTTGATTCCCCCCAATGAGGTCTTAAAAAAAAAAAAAAAAAAAAAAAGGAATCAAAATAAATGTCCCTGTGAGTGCCAAAGGGGTTTCCAGCGCATTGCAAAGCAATGCATTGGACCCTTCTGGCACTCAGAGGGTTAATTTTTTTTTTTATTATTACTTTGTAATCAGAGCTTGTTGGGGGGCCATCAGGACCAATCCTGATGGCCCCCCAACAATCTCTAGTAACAAAGTAATGATAGAAGCCCTGTGTGTGCCACAGGAGGGGGGGGGGTGCATTGGACCCCCCCCCCCCCTGTGGCACACACAGGGTTAAAAAAAAAATTTTTTTTTTTTTTTTTTAATAATAGACCTCATTGAGGGGCATCACGATCCCCCCTGATCCCCCCAATGAGGTCTTTCAAAAAAAAACAAAAACCCCCCAAAGAAAAGACCCTGTGAGTGCTACAAGGGTCTCCAGCACATTGCAAAGCAATGTGCTGGGGACCACTGCGGCACTCACAGGGTTACTATCGTTTATTTATTTTTTTTTATTTTTTATTTTATGTATTCAGACCTCGTGGGGGACATCAGGACCCCTCCTGGTGTCCCCCAAGTAATTGATCTCCCAGCCGATAGGCTGGGAGACCAATTTGGCGACTGCAGGAGAGCAGAAGCTCTCCTGCCTTTCACTCCTACCACCGGTAGGAGTGAATCGCTTAAGGGAAACTTCCCTAACGTCATCGGTGAACATGTCACCGATGACGTTAGGAGGTTTCCCCCGGTCCCGCCCACTCCTACCCGGAACTTCGGGTAGGAGAGACGGAAGAGGAGAAGCTGCGCTTCTGCTGTTCTTCTCCTCTTCTTTTATTGATCTCCCAGCGCGATTGGCTGGGAGATCAATAACAGGGGGGACATGAGGAGTGATCCTCATGTCCCCCCACGATTGCCCAGCTTTTTTTTTTTTAAAATGCGGCCACTGCATGCCGGTTATACCGGCTCATGCAGTGACCGCATTTTAGTGGGTACATTGTACGAGCTTGGCACAGCGGGTACAGCTGTCCAAACTCGTACAATGTACCCACTTGGCACTCAAAGGGTTAAGGGTGTGCACACCTATGCAACCAGGTTATTGTGAGTTTTTTATTTTTCTCCCTCAACGATTTCAGTTTGTTTTGCAATTGAATTGTTCACGTTATAGGTCACATTAAAGGTGGAAAAAGTTCTGACATGATTTATCTTTGTTTCATTCTTTAACATCACAAGAACCTGGCATTTTAACAGTGGTGTGCAGACTTTTTATATCCAATATAAATTATATAACAAAGCAATACACAGTGGCACTCATATCTTTACAACATGATAATGGTTGGTGCACGTCCCATAAAATAAATGAACATACAAGTATACTCAGCCTCAGGGGTTCCATAGACCAAGGAGACAGCACTCAGGATACATCTTGTAAGGTTAAAATGGCTTTATTCAATCCATGCCAAATGTTTTCGGTCTGCAATCAGACCTTCATCAGGGCAAACAGGGATACATGTCTTCTATAGAGATATATATAGAAAAAATGACTGACCTCCATGTATGACATGCCCCCACGCTAAGGTAGCGACAAAATTGGCATCCTCGTGTAGAGGACGTCACTACATGATGTCAGTGCAAGAATAATCCAATGATGAAAAAGTATCGACAACGCTGTGGGTTGAATATATGACCTACATCCCAGCATCTCCATTCAATTTAACACATAGAGTTCCCCAAACAAAACGACACATCATCCTGATACATCTCATGAGCGCACCAGATGAGCCCAACATCGCTGAGGTGTCGCGGTGTATCAGATGGTTAGCACCGCATCGCAGCGCTATGCCGGCACATCAACACCCGCAGGTGGAAAAAGTTCTGAGATGATTTATCTTTGTCTCATTCTTTAACATCACAAGAACCTGGCATTTTAACAGGGGTGTGTAGACTTTTTATATTCAATATATAACAGATGGATAACAAACTTCTGAAAATGTGTCCTGTCACCAGGCAACCCACATACTATCCAAAACCATAATTTCCTGTAGTGTAGAGTGGCATGGATGAACCCTGAGGTTAGTGACTCTGTGGAGGAGGAAGTATTTAACACTAGCAGTGGAACCACTGTGCTAAAGGGACTAGAAACCCACATTCCCCAGACCCAACATCATCTAATGGGACCTGGGTGCAAATTTTGAAGAAGGCAGAACTGGGTATCTGTGTGAGCAGCTGTTACGGTAGGCAAGCAAAACAAGGAGTCAGACGAACCTTTTTTTATGAGAATAATGACAGTAATGCAATATATAAATATACACACAGTGGGTGATTGAAACAGCAAGCACTGTATCAGGAATAGCAGTCTCCCAATCTCTGCACCACGCTGTCCGAGACTAAGCCTCAGCACACTGGAGTCTCTTGGTAAGGTAACACCCAAGAGATACTGACTCAGCCTGCAGTCAGTAACTAGGAGTCTGCTAGAGCCCCAGGTCAATACTAGGAAGGATGTCTGAATAACGGAACCAACAAACTGAGCGAACAGACAGAGCCTTCTAGTAAGCACCAGATAGGATAGTCAGAAGAGCCAAAGTCATACACAGAGCAGGTAGTCAGCCAGAGCCACAAGTTTGCACCAGAAAGGATATCCACTGAAGCGATGGAATGCTGGATGCGCAGTGGATAGAGCCCCACGTCAACACCAGAGTGGGTAGTCAGACAAGCCTAGGTCATACACGGAGCAGGTAGTCAGCCAGAGTCACAGGTTTGCACCAGATAGGATATCCACTGGAGCGTATGTATGCTGGATGCGCAGTGGATAGAGCCCCAGTTCAACACCAGGGTGGGTAGTCAGACAAGCCTAGGTCATACACGGAGCAGGTAGTCAGCCAGAGTCACAGGTTTGCACCAGATAGGATATCCACTGGAGCGTATGTATGCTGGATGCGCAGTGGATAGAGCCCCAGTTCAACACCAGAGTGGGTAGTCAGACAAGCCTAGGTCATACACGGAGCGGGTAGTCAGCCAGAGTCACAGGTTTGCACCAGAAAGGATATCTGAGCCAAATCGAAAAGCCAAGGAGAATCGTCAGACAGAGCCACAGGTCAACACCAGAATGGATGGGCAGACAAGACGGATCACACACAGGAATCAGGGATGCAAATAATAAACTGCACAGAACACCAACGTAGGGGTAACTGAGTCAGGACTCAAACTGCCCTTTAAACCCCTCCTCAGGAAGTAGGTCGGAGGAGCAGGCTCAGAGGAGGGAAGTAGGTAGGAGGAGACTGCAGGAAGCATGGCATAAAACAGAGGCCTGCTTCACTCTAAAGTCTCTTGCCTGCAGATGACGCGTGGAAGACGCTGAGCGTCGCTGAAGCGGCAGCGCTGGAAACAAGGTACTGTGACAGCAGCACAGGCTAGCTGTCTGTCCCTGCTGCTACTAATGGCCTTTTTCTGAGTAAGAGGAGGTGATGGCAGGTTTGACAGCAGGGGAAATATTTTCTCAGGTTTTGTTTTTGGAAAGCCTATGTACTACAAAAACTATTTAATCAGGGCTTGTTTTTGGCAAACCTGAGTCCTGCAAAAAATGTTTATTTAGGCCTTGTTTTTGGCAAGCCGGAGTGCTGTAAAAATTATTTTCTCAGGGCTTTTGTTTGGCTAGCCTAAGTCCTGCACACAAACATATTTATCAGGCTTGCTATGCTGCTATACAGACTAACCATTTTAAAACAGATTAAAAAGAAAAAAAATTACATCCTACAATTAATGTGGCAGATGTGTATGGTGATGGACTGGTGCGGTGTGCTTTGTCCACGTGCTAAATTTAGTTGTGACCAGATTCCTGACAGAATCTGAAACCCTTAAACCCGGTTTAGCTGCTCCTACAGTGGACGCAACACTCTTTATTCTATATAAGAGCATAACAACCTGCCCCATCACTAGCTGATAATAGAGGTCCCTACCAGGCGGAATTCCACCATGTACACTCTAGAGCATTTGTACGAGCAGAATAAGGCCATTAGCGAGTACACCATACAAAACTGGGAGGCTTTGCAGGGAGCCTCTTTGTCACCTGGCCCGTGGCAACTAATGTGCAATGTATGTGAGCGGCTGAAACCCTTTGAGGAGGCAACCATGCTGGTGAGTCGAATTGGGGCAGGAATTAGTGAAATTCTACCACTGATATTTTTATTGCAGGAATAAACTGAGGAGCATGGCTAAGGATTCTTACCATAATAACAACACAGACATGCACCAGCTGGTAAAGGACACGTTAGCGTGCTTTGAACAAGATCCTCGCATAGTGTCCATTAAAAGCAAGAAAGAATACATACTTGCCACTTTGCTGCCCCCCCCCCGCTTCAAACACAAAATTTCAGAATTTCTGTCAAAGGGCCATCAGCAGTTTGTCACAAGGAGTCATGATGATCAGCAGCAACTCTCTGAGGAATCAGATTCTGTCAAGGAATATCAAGACATGCTTATTGATTGATTGTGGAGGATGAGAGGGAGAAAGTGAAAGCAAAACAAACATCTAGACAGTATAGTGAAAAGGAAGGCAGCAAAGCATTTCATCCAGCAGAAGCAGCTACATCAACCAGAATATCCCATTTGGACCACAGGGCAATTCATGGGTCACAGCAGGGGCGGCAAAAGCCCAACACTGGTAGCGGTGGTGGCACATCTCTTTGGGACTTGCTCTCTGAGTATGGGTTGGTAACTGACACACAGGAACACTGTGTAGTCCTAGAAAGGGTCCCACTGCATGTGAGATGGTTTCTACATACTTTCAGGATAGCTACATTTTAGGCAGAAACAATGACCCCATGGACTACTGACAAACAAAGTTGTGTGTGTGGCCAGCTTTGACACATACTGTAGTGGAAACGCTCAGTTGTCCTCCAGCAAGCGTGGAGTCTGAGAGGGTTTTCATCGCGGCTGGTTATATTGTCAATGACTGCAGGACACTGCTATCAAGCAGCAATGCTGGGAGACATTCTTAAAAATTAACCAACATCTCATACCATCAGAGTCTCAGGTAGCAGAAACCACACATGACAGAGAAAGTCAGGACAAATATATTAACCGCAGCACAGATGAGGAGGTGGAGGAGGGATGTGAAGATGGGTTGCCACCATCTACCCCACTTCAGACCTGTACTATGACCAGTTCTTGGAGACTTAGGAAAGACATTTTCTACCACTGGAATGTGAATGATGGAGATGTCCAGAACGTGGGCTTCTGCACAACTGAGAATATACCTCACCTTGTAGCAACTGCACCACGAGTGCCCCCTTGGTGACTGATATAAGCCACCACCGTGGTGTTGTCCGACTGAAGTCAAACGGTCTTCCACTTCAAGAGTGAGGTCCAGTACACAAGGGCTAGCTGAATTACCTAGAGTTCTAAGACACTGATGGACTGAAGAGACTCCTCTGGAGTCCACCTGCCCTGAACCCCCAAGTGACCCAGAACTGCACCCCAGCTGCTCAGGCTGACATCCAACATGACCAGAGTTTATATTGGTATCCTATAGGGTTCCAGGTTGTGCCAATGTAGCCACCATTGAATATCCCTGCTGTTCTCCAGAGAGAGTAATATCTGCTGATCCAAGTGTGCCTGATTTCCGTACCAACTCTGGTGTGCACCTTAGAGTAATGTACAGCTTCTAGTGTTGACACTAGTCTGCCCACCACTCTCATGTACTCCCTGATTGGGGCAGAGGGCCACTCCAAGGCCTAAGTCACCAACTGCATTACCAAAAGTGTTTTCTCCTCTTGTAGAAAAACCTCTCCCTGGTGGGTGCTGAAACACATTCCCAAAAACACCAGTTCTTGGGAAGGCACCATAGAGGACTTTAGCATGTTCAGAATCCACTTGTGGTGGACCAAGAGTCAAGCACAGTCTTGAATGTACTGGACCAGGCGTTCCTCTGAGAGAACCTAGAGCAAAGGTCATCCAGATAGAGTGTGGATAAAGGCTGCTACGGCCCCCATGACCCTGGGGAACACTCGAGGTGCAGAAGTCAGGCCAAACGGCAGAGCTGTGAACTGGTTAGGATCCTAGCCACTGGCAAAACACAGATAGAGTTGGTTGTCTGGATCGACAGGGACGTGTAGGCATGTATCTTGAAGGTCCAGGGATGCCAGATACTCCCCTGGGCACATTGCGGATATAACAGAAGAGTCCATCCTGTAGCACACAGTCACCACATATTTGTTGAGACACTTGTGGTCCAAAAATGGGACTACAGCTGCCACCCTGCTTAAGAAACACAAATAAGTCGGAATAAAAACCTGAACCGCACTCCGGGGGAGGTATTGGAATCAGAACCTTCTTTGCCAGCAGTGAATCCACTGCCTCCTGAACAAGCTGCGGCTTGTCTGGCTCCTTTGGTACCCTTGACAAAAAAAACTATATGGTGGAAGGAATCTGAAATCTATGCTGTAGCCTTTTGATATTACCCACAAAACCCATTGATCCACGACCGAGGATTCCAAGGCGTCCCAAAAAAGCCGAAGATGTCCACCCTACAGGTACCAGCGAATTCTGAGAGTCATGCAGAAGATTGCTTGACAGACTTAGCCCTTGAAGCTGCTCGCTTGGGCTGCCACTATTGTCTGGCAGGTGGAATGAAAAAGATGCAGTTTCCTCACCATAGTTGGACATTTTGTGGGCATTTGAGGCTCTTGCCCACAGTAGCATCACTAGTGATCTGCTTTAGTTTCAGGTCCAACCAGGGATTTGCCCTGAAAAGTTAAGAAAACCAGTGACTTCTTGGATGATTGCCCACAGACCAAAATCTTAAGCCACAGAGTGCATTGCTCAGCAACAGAGAAGGCTGAGGCCTTAGTGAATAATCTGACCACCTCAGACATAATGGTTAGCTTATTTAATGTTGGCTAAAAGAACCAACATATCCTCCTTGGAAACCTCGGCACAGACAGCCTCCATCAGCTGTTCACCCCGTATCACTACAGCCCTGTTAACCCAGGAATAGGCAAAAATAGGTCTAAGTGCCACTCCAGTAGCCCCAAAATTGGCCCTGAGGATAGAGCTCAGCTTCTTATCAGCTTGATCCTTAAGCCCTACTGCATCTGCCAAAAGGCAAGGCAGTAGTCTTAGCCACCCGGGAAAAAGGGAGTCCATGGTTGGAGGAGAGACCTACTGCACCAAAGCTGCCTCTGAAAAAGGGTACTGCTTATAGAATTTCTTAGTGATAGACAGCTTTTTGTCTGGTGTCTTCCACAAGGATATGGTCAAGAGTGGCATTAGGGTGGAAAAAAGGGCGAAAATGGTGTATGCCTCTGGAAGACATCAGTAGAAGAAGACCCCCTCATCAGATGGGTCACAGACCTGAAGGGTCTCCAAGACAGCTGAAATGAAACCCTCAGCCACAGTAAGGGGGTCAGTCTCATAAGTGTAGGAAGACTCCATGTTCTCATATTCCTCCTCCTCATCATCTTCCCCTTATGACAACTCCTTCTCAGAGCAAACCTTAGGACCTGCGGGACACACCAAGACACAGGGGCCACATGTTTGAAGTTTGTGGAGTGCTTCAATGACTGAAGAACCCAAGGAAAAAATGAATTTGGGCAAACTAGGACAGAATTAGTTTGACCTAAGCTGTCTCTTGGTCAGTGCTACTGGAGGATTCCTGTGGAGTAGTAGGGACCACAATGCAAGAGGGGCAGAAAGATCACTAGTCACTAGGGAAGTGTTACGGTTTTCTGACACTCAGACAAGGTATAAGTAAAAACACAGTTTATTAGAACTGAAAATCAGGAATAGCGCCCCTGGGGGCCAGGTCAGGCATATACAGACTGGTATAAAGCAGTAATAAACGAAATATGGAATAATACTGTATAGCAGGATAGACAAGGGTTAAGGAATAACCCACTGATCAGTCACAATGATGGTAGGCTGACAACGCCCAGCTGAACCAATAAGTCTCTGGAAGAATACACGATCAGTAGTAGGCTTGCTCAAATCACTCTCATATAGCTGTTACAAAAGGACGCCCAAGGAGACTGCATAAGCAACCAGAGCTGAGTAGAACTCCAGGAGGAGTGAATGGATGAGTGCTAGCTGAACTGGTAAACGGAACCGGTGAAGCCCTTGAACGTACAGGAGTACTGTTGTGAGCCAAATGAGATCAGAGCCAGGTCACCCACTAGGTGCCAACAGGAGTAACACTATGCCAGCCACCGCGAGCCATGCACAGGAATGCGATGAATGAGATACACACGAGCAATGACTAGCACCCAGACACCCTTCCGGTGCCGTATAAGTACCATACAGCGAGAGCAAACAGAGGCCACTGCACCGGGAGGTGCATGCACGGTAACCCACTTACCGGAACTAAACTGCTCTGCTAAAGCCACGGACAGACTAGGTACAAAGCGCAGCTCGGACAGTGTAAGCGGTTCTGATCGTATAATAAAGCTTGGCAAGTGTATTCGGCTCTGCAATGTAGGCAACACACACAGTAACTGGATCGGGCCTGTACGGCCACAGATGGGCAGCTCAGCTAGCATACAACAGCTCGGTAAACGAAGGCCACGGTGCAGCGCCAATGAGAGTGAATGAACGGAGCCCCACTACTACAGTTCAGAATGTCACCGTCGGGCGATCTGGAACACAGGAACTCAGGAACTGATGAGCAACCGGCAGCGATGACCGGAACCAGGGATTCCTCGATCAGGAACGTCAGCCACAGCCAGATCGGTAACGGAGCAGGAACGTCAGCCACAGCCAGGTCGATAACGGAGCAGGAACGTCAGCCACAGCCAGGTCGATTACGGAGCAGGAACGTCAGCCACA
Source organism: Rhinophrynus dorsalis (assembly GCA_037306005.1). NCBI lineage: Eukaryota > Metazoa > Chordata > Amphibia > Anura > Rhinophrynidae > Rhinophrynus > Rhinophrynus dorsalis. The sequence goes on from CM074721.1 coordinate 298,629,680, forward strand.
GCCAGGTCGGTAACGGAGCAGGAACGTCAGCCACAGCCAGGTTGGTAACGGAGCAGGAAGTCAGACAGCGCAGGAATCCAATCAGAGAGCAGGAACAGAGAATGGTCAGATGAGCCGGATCGGTACACAGGAACACAGTAACTCAGCAAGAGGCTCAACTTCAGGAACACCACGAAAGGGCATCAGACAGCTGTCACAGGCCCAGTATAAAAAGGAACATCCTGGGCGGGCCAAACCATCTGCACCAATGCACAGGTATCATCAGTGTGACTGACAGGGAATCACGGGCACCGTGATAGGAAGCCCATTTGGCATAAAAAACAGTAAATGAGGGGGTTAAGGGACACCCTTGAGGCCTTAGCCTTAGTGTTACCCCCATGCCCTTTAGAGTCCGGCATCCTGACAGTAAATGTGTCCCACACTTACAAAGCCCTAGAAACTACTGCCAGACTGACAAATCAGGAGGAAAACGAAATATGTACTGGCAGTCAGGTAACTACCATAGATAAAAATCTGAATGAATGTAGGAGGATTTAAGACTAGAAACTGAAGTAAACCGAACAATTGGTTTAATAGCAAGTGATACACAATAATAAATACAAATATACAACATAAAAATATATGTAGCAAAGTGGCTTGGTTGCCTCACTCAAAACTTATTGGGTGTATTGATGCAGCTTGATCCCGAGTAGCCTCAGATCCAAAGGGCGGTAATATGCAAAAGAAGAAGGGAAGGGGAAAGCGCAAACAAAAAATACCCTGTAAGTGTAGTAGTAGGAGTATCGAGATAACTATGCACAAAAATGACATATATAAAACCAATGATTTATTAAATATGTTGGTAAAAATGGATATATAGGTAAAACACTCAAATGAGAATCATATAGACCAATGTGTAAAATACAAAACATGGAGATGAATTATATATTATATATATATATATATATATATATATATATATATATATATACAAACCTAAAAGTGATAATACAGAACCTAATAGGTTCAAAGTCCGTGCTAACGTAACCAAAAGAAAACCAGTCTTTAGATGCAGCAACAACTACATATAAATATGATAGATAATAACAACAAATACACAATATAACTCAGGAACCACTAAAACAATAGATAGTCCCTTACTTTGTAATACAGTGCTCACTAATCCACAGTGTAGTGGTAAAACCACTCTGGTAATAGGTGGCCCCTTACTTGGTGTCCAGCGATAATGAGCCTCGTGCAAGGGTAATCACAGTCCTTGCTCGCTGTCCACTCTCACTGATTCTTCCAGGTGTTCCAGCAGCGATTACTGATGTATGCGCTTTCAGGATCAATCGCAATGTTTTCCTCTGTCACAGCATTCTCTGGATATCAGGGGTATCAACATATAAAACTTCGCCCGAAGTGGTCGTGCAGAAATTACAGTTAGACTGGATGTTGTAGCTGGTTAGTTAGTCCAAAAATCTGATGCGTTTCGGCACCAAATATAGCGCCTTCGTCTAGAGCAGACTGAGAAATCACCCTTGAAAGCCCAGACAAAAAAAACCCCACTTATCTAGGGAAGTGTTAATCTGGAGAAGGATAGCAAGAAGAGTCTGCCTCTACGTAGGATAAGCAAGACAGAAGTAAAATGGTGGCTGCAAAACTGGCAGCCAGTCTGAAGAAATCCTGCAAAACGGACCTTCTGGGAAATGTAGTTTTCTCTGTTGCATAGCAATGCCTACAACTGCTTCTGTGGAATCACCATGGGCCCCCTGGACACTCATGATGTGAACAGGATGAAAGGGCATGAGGAGAGAAGAAGATAAAAGAGTCCACTCTGACATTTGTATGACAAATGGTTGCAGAGATATGTCCCAAGAAAGAAATACCATAGAAGTCAATGGAGCAAAGATAGTGGCAGGCAGGCTCCCGCAACAACGAATTTGGTCAAATTTACTAAAGCGAACCAAGAACCCCAGGGGACATCCAAAGGGGGCTATAAAATAGGCTACAAGTAAATGGAAAGAACCAGTAATTCTCACAAAGCCCTAGACCTACAGCAGAGAAAGGGTTAATCCCTAACCAAACTGCAGCCATTCTTACTCCAAAGTCCTCTAGAAGGAATATATAGATGAAGAAAATAGCATCATAAGTGCAAGAGACTGCAAAGGCTTAGGGCTCCTCTGTATGAAGAGGCACATAATTGGGACAAATGTGGACCAAGGCAGCAAACACAGCCCCAAGAGACTCTGCAAGATTCCCTCCACAGGGCTGCAAGGGTCCACACAGCACCTGCCCACTGATCAATCCACTCCAGGGAAAACCCTGTAATGGTAACCTGCCTAATGGGGGAATTGTGACAGCTTCATTTCGATCAGAAAAATAATAAATGTCGAAAAACCAAGTGTCCCTGCCATCCATTTAGGACGTAAAATAAATCAAAATTTCTGTCTGCTGTGTGAATGATAAACACATAGTAAATTACTACTAAACAAAAATATCCCCACTGCTCACTTTCCTAATTCTAAATTTACTTCGTTGGAGTTGGTACCTTAAAAGTTATTCAAAGTGTATGGAGCTTTCAAGGTCAGAGGTTTCTTCAAGTGTTCTCTTGAGGAATAAATGTGTGGTTTAAAAATAGGATTTTAGTCTTACCTGTTAAATCCTTTTCACTTAGTCCATACAGGTCACTGGTACTTCTGGGAGGCGATTCGCCCCTTTAATAGGCAGGAACAATTATGCAAATGATTGCAGGGGGCGGAGCCTCCCCTCCTACTTAAGCCACCTTCAGGCCAGAGCCACTAGATTGATTTGAGACCCTAAAACTGACCCCAGGTAAGCAAGAAGAAAGACTCCTGTGAGCATGCCCCAAAGGTCTCCCCCACTGAATGCCACAGGAGAGCCAGGTCTGGTCCCTTGACAGGGTGGGAGACCAGTGACCTGTATGGACTAAGTGAAAAGGATTTAACAGGTAAGACTAAAATCCTATTTTCACTGTCGTCCAATACAGGTCACTGGTACTTCTGGGATGTACAAACATTGAGCTGATCCAGAGGTGGGAAGAAGGCAAGGACCAGAACAAGGCCCAAGTCATTAAAACTGCTATGAACCAGTTAATTACATAGCTCAAACTGTAAGTGTCAACGGACACCAATCAAGGGAACAATCCCTGAACTAACACAGCACACGGAACTAGAGCCAACTGGGCTCAACAGTAAAGAAGCACTAAGGATCACAGAGTGGAAGACCTACACAGGCAAAACTGCCTCCAGGACTTTCCTGCCAAAACTGGCATCAGCCGAGGCCAGCACATCAACATGGTAGTGCTTTGAAAAGGTGTGCACAGAGGACCAAGTAGCCGCTCTGCACAGTTGATCAGCGGAAGCCTGATTCTTGTAGGCCCAAGAGGCCCCAATAGATCTGGTGGAATGGGCAGTCACCCGGAAGGGAACATGCTTATTCCGCAACTTGTAGGCTTCACGGATAGTAGCCTTAATCCAAGAGGCAATGGTAACTTTGGAGGCCGGTCTCCCTGCCCTAGGCCCCTCAGGAATGACGAATAGAGCGTCAGACTTCCTGATAGACTCGGTGCGATGAACATAAAACTTGAGGCAACGCACCACATCCAACAGATGGAGATCTCTTTCCTTGTCAGATGAAGGATTAGGGCAGAAAGAGGGAACCACAATCTCCTGATTGATGTGAAACTCGGACACAACCTTGGGTAAGAATTCCTTGGTAGTGTGAAGCACAGCCTTATCCTTGTGGAACACCAGGTAAGGAGGTTTACAAGACAGAGCCTGTAACTCTGCTACCCGGCGAACTGAAACAATAGCCAAAAGGAAGGCCATCTTCCAAGTCAAGAGACGTAATGGAATGGAAGCCAAGGATTCAAACGGGGGTCGCTGGAGAACTCCCAGCACCAAATTGAGGTCCCACTGGGGAGAAGGACTCTTGAAGGCAGGTCGAACATGAGTCACACCTTGGAAGAAAACTTTCACATCAGGAAGGATAGCAATCCTTTCCTGGAAAAACACAGACAAGGCAGAAGTCTGAACTTTGAGGGAACTCAGACTGAGCCCCTTATCAACACCGTCCTGCAAGAAGGCCAGGACAGTGGGAAGAAGAAAATCAAGGGATAATTTCTTATCAGAGCACCATGCCACGAAAGTTGACCATATGCGATGATAGATCTTGGAAGACACAGGCTTACGAGCACTGAGCATAGTCGACACCACAGAAGGAGAAAAACCTTTCTTTGCTAGAATCGAGGATTCAACCGCCATGCCATCAAATGGAGAGAGTGAACATCCTCCTTCCACAGATATCCCTGAAGAAGTAGGTCCGGATGGGCAGGAAGTGGGAACGGATCCGCCACTGACATGGCCATCAACTCCGGATACCAGGACTGGCGAGGCCAGTTTGGAGCGATCCGGATAACAGGACAACGCTCCCGCTTCAGTTTCTGGATGACTCTGATCAATAGAGGAAGAGGAGGAAAGATGTAAGCCAGAGAAAAATCCCAAGGGATCGACAAGGCATCCACTGCTAGAACAAGGGAGTCCCTCCGCCGGGAGCAAAACACCGGAACCTTCCTGTTGTGTCTGGAGGCCATCAGGTCCACCTCCGGCATCCCCCACCTCTGGGTGAGCAAGTGAAACACCTCTGGATGAAGAGCCCATTCTCCGCTGTCGACGGTATGACGACTGAGGAAGTCCGCCATGACGTTGTCCACGCCTGGAATATGAACTGCAGAGATGACAGGCACGTGATCTTCTGCCCAAGACAAAATATCCTTGACTTCCAACCAGGCGGTGCCGCTTCTTGTGCCGCCTTGCCTGTTGATGTAAGCCACCGCAGTGGCGTTGTCGGATTCCACTCTGATCGGATGACCGGTCAGTTGAGATTCCCAGTGAATCAGGGCAAGCCGGATGGCACGTAGTTCCAGAACATTGATGGAGAGAAGAGATTCCTCCAGACCCCATTTCCCCTGAGCACTGAAGCGACCCAACACAGCACCCCAGCCCCGAAGGCTGGCTTCCGTTGTGATCGTGGTCCAACAAGGAACTTGAAAGGACCTCCCTTTCAGGAGATGGGAGAGATCCAACCACCAGTGCAGACTCGATTCCACATGAGGAGGTAGAGAGACTGACAGATGCTGATGATCTGGATGATTCTTGCACGTCTGGATCACAAATCTCTGAAGTTCCCTGGAGTGGGCCATGGCAAAAGGTACCGCTTCGATCATGGAAATGAACTTCCCCACCAGGGACGTCAACTTCGTTACCGGTACTAAGTCCAGTTCCAGAATCCCCGCCACTCGGATGGCTATCTGATGAGCCACATCCTCCGGCAGAAACACCATGCATTGGCGAGTGTCGAACAGGAGACCCAGGAACAGAAGCCTCTGAGATGGGACCAAGTCCGACTTGTCCAGATTCAGGATCCAGCCATGGCGGGTCAGAGTGTGGATACACCTCTGCAACTGCTGGTGAAGAAGCTCCGCCGAGGAAGCTTTGAGGAGGAGATCGTCCATGTAGGGGGTCACCCTGACCCCGTCCTGATGAAGCACAGCTATCAAAGAACCCAACACTCTCTGGAAGACCTGAGGAGCTGAAGTCAGCCCAAAGGGAAGAGCTGAAAACTGAATGTGTCCCCTGTGGCAGGCAATCCTGAGATACCGCCTGCTCTCTGGATGAATAGGGATGTGAAGATAAGCATCCTGAAGGTCCAGGGAGGCAAGGAACTCCCCTGGAGACATAGCTGCAATCACAGAGCGCAGGGACTCCTGGCGGAAGTGGGAAGTCACCACATAGGCATTAAGATATTTGAGATCCAAAATAGGACGAGCCCCTCCGTCCTTTTTGGCTACCACAAACAGGTTGGAATAAAATCCTGAACCTGTGTCCTCCGGAGGAACCACTTCCAGAACCTCTTTGTCCAAGAGATCCTGAATAGCGTCGTCGAACAGACGTCTTTTTGTGGGTTCCTGAGAAGGACGAGTAAAATGGAACCGGAAAGGAGGAAGGGAGGAGAAAGGGATCCTGTATCCCTCTGACACCACCTGAAGAACCCATGGGTCCGCCACTGACTCCTCCCAAGTCCGGCGAAAGATGCGGAGACGTCCACCTACAGCCGGATGTGGACCCGGGTTCGGCAAGTCATGCCGAAGCAGTCTTGGAGGTCTTGGCCTTGGGGGCCACTTTGGGCTTCCAGGACTGTTTGGGCTTGGAGGAGGAGCGCGTAGCGGGAGGACCCGTTTGGGCCGAGAAGCGTGTCTCAGCCTGAAAGGAACGATTGCGTTTGGCTGGAAACTTTTTCTTAAAGACTGAGGGTAGAAGAGTACTTTTACCGCCAATAGCCTCACTGACCATTTCTTTGAGTTCAGATCCAAATAGCAAATTCCCCTGAAAGGGCAAAGAAAGCAAGGCTTTCTTAGAGGCTGTATCAGCAGACCAAATTTTCATCCAAAGGGCACGTCTGGCCACCACAGAAGCAGTGGAGGCCCTCGCCATCATGCGCACAGCATCAAAGGCAGTATCAGCAACATAATTCTGAGCTTCAGTGATATTAGCAAGAAGCTGCAACTGTTCAGATACTGGTGCATCCTGGCGAACTGCGTCAGTCAGTCGTTCAGTCCAGGCCGCAATGGCTCTATTAACCCACGCCACTGCAAAGGTTGGACGCATGGCAGTGCCAATGGAGGCAAAAATAGACTTAAGAGAAAGTTCTAGCTTTTTATCCGTCCAATCCTGCAGGGCAGAGGCATCAGAGACAGCCAAAGCGGTAGACTTGGATAGTCTGGAAACAGGAGCATCCACCTTGGGGGGATGAACCCATTTTGCCAGCTCAGTCTCAGAAAAAGGGTACAGTTTAGCAAACTTTTTAGAGACAGAGGAGGATCTATCAGGATTCTTCCATGCCTCAGAGACTAGACGGGCAAGAGTAGGGTTAGTTGGAAAACAAACAACAGGCTTAGATGGTTTCTATTGAAAAACGTCAGTAGGATCATAAGTGGATTCCTGAGTCAGAGGAAGGTTGAGCGTATTCAGTACAGCTCTAATCAGACCCTCAGCCGAGACTTCAGGGTCACATTCATAAGGGTCCTCAATGGACCTGTTAGACTCAATAACAGTATGTTCCTCAGCATCAGAATCCTGCAAGAGTTCTTCCTCAGAAGAATCAGACACATCAGGAGCACCCTGTGGCTTAGGCAGGGAGGTCCTGATTGTAGCGGGGGTCTGCCAGACCTGGAGAGCCCCCTGTACCTGAGAGGGAAAAAGTTGAAGAGTGGATCTGAGATCCCTAGTGGCAGCTTTAAACTCCCTCACCCAAGATGGCTCAATAGCATGGCTGGGAAGCCCAGGGTTGTTATCTTGACCAGTGCAGTTAGGGCATAGATCCCCCACATTATCACTAGATAGCCCAGTGTGACAAGAGGAGCAAAACGCCATGGGGGGGGGCAGACCCCCCATCCTCCTTTGACTTGGGTCTAGCCCCTAGCTCCAGTGAAGTAGACATGCTCACAGCGTCAATATACCCCACTTTAAACTCTATCACCCAGTAAAAGCGTGGAAGATTAAAGTTTCACCCCAGAAATGCCTAATTTTGGACTTATCTGGCCAGCGAAGGGTTAATCTGTTGAGGGGAGAGAAGGCTCGGTCCCTGCGTAGTGTACTCGCTGAGGAAGAGCTCCACAAAATGGCGGCCGTCAGGATAGCCAATCAGAAACGAGCGCGAACCGGGCGCTCATGGGAAATGCAGTTTTCCCCATACAAGTACCCCAAACAGTGCCCGAAGCCCCCCTGAACACCCCACACTAATAAAACACACACCGGATGATAGAGCAGGAGCTTAGCATGAAAATGAGCCCTCTCTGGAGTTGCTGTGACAAGCGGTTCCAGAGATATGTCCCAGACTGTGAAATCTCATAGAGAGTAAAGAAGCCATAGCGTCTAAGCGGGAAAAAGCCGCGCTTAAAGGCGCGGAACACCATTTTTAATAAAGTTTAACAAAACATTAAAAAGTGCCCAAACATACATTAAACACCTAAATAAACACTATTCAAGGCTCCAAACCCAGAGAATACCACAGAAACTGCATTAAAACATTGAATGCAAATAAAAACACCCTATGAGTGCTGGAGTGCAAAGCAAACTCCCAAATACAAGCCCAGCAAAGGGACACTGTGGGGACAAGTGGACCTTCAGCACTCAATGGGTGGTTCACCTTTCCTGCAGGACTTCTGTCTTCAGGTGACCATGATGAAGTGGGAATAGACCAGAGGTAAATTCCCCAGTAGGGAAGCTGCTTGACTCAAGCTGTTCCCTCTTCAGGGCATAAGGTCCACAGAAAATCCCTGGAAGCTGCACCAGCCACTTTAAAGAGGGCAATTCACAGCCATGGTCACCCTCCTAATGGTGGTATTCCATATTTGCATAAAAAAATAATAAAACACTAAGATGCATAGATGTTCTCTACCTGGTGTGCACAGCACCCAGGAACAAATCAATCTGGTGGCTCTGGCCTGAAGGTGGCTTAAGTAGGAGGGGAGGCTCCGCCCCCTGCAATCATTTGCATAATTGTTCCTGCCTATTAAAGGGGCGAATCGCCTCCCAGAAGTACCAGTGACCTGTATTGGACAACAGTGAAAAGCTCTTTATATTTTAAAGATCTATTACGTTCGTACATTAAAAAGAATCACCAACCACAACACTTTCTGTTCAGGGCAAATACGGCTATCAAAAATGTCTTTTGACTCATTCTAAATTTACATCTAGAATAAAATTCTGGACATCCTTAAGTTGTAATAATTAAGGGTCAACAATAACCAACCCATTGGAGGCTACACATAACACCAAAGTGCTGCTTCACAATGCTTTAGAGATGTCCCTAGAATCTTACCAAGCAGAACTGGTTTGAGGGAAACAAATATATGGGCATAATTTTAATCTGATAGACATTCTGGATAAAAAGGAGATTTGCTTTGTGTGTGAGAAAAAGATCTGCTCTTTAGAAGAAGGCTAGCTGTGACTTCTTATCCCACATCACATAAAAAACAAAGAAAATTATTAAAACAGCAGAAATGTTTTAACATCTGCAGGTGCACCATGGGTTCTGTGCCTAACACAAACAGGAGTAAAGCTGAAGCAATCCACCAGCCACACAGGAAACAACGAAATCCTAAACTCTCTGGCATTCAAGCAGTTAAATGCCCCATTTAAAAGAATCAGAATTGTGGACTTGTTATTTTGCCATTTGGTTTTAGCTCCAGAATCGCTCCTCTTATTTTGTGCATAAGGCTCTATGGCCTGGATTACATTAGTTGATACATTATCAAGGGTCTTAGCTACAAATGTCTTCATACACTACAGTTTGACTATGCTAGATAAAACTATTTGTGATGCAATGCACTAGAGTCGTCTCATGCATTCAAGGTGTTAAAAGCCCCATCTGAATAAATGCAAAAATACAGAATTTTTATTTGTCTGCAATCGTGCCATTGGGATTGCTACATAATTTCCTTTTTCTTTATGCATTCTGCTCCATGTATGCAATTGTGAAAATGTTTCATGAATAGCACTAATCTTTTACCAAGTAAACAGAATATATTACATCTTCTAACCCAGATAAAACAGTTTAGGGGTGGGAGGGGGTGACTTTATCATTCAATTACTCTTGAACTACAACTCTGACAGTATTGAAATAACACTCTCCACGGCCCAAATACTATGATTATTAATTAGAGCTGCTTTTTTTGTGAAACATTACTATCACTTTAACATTAACAGGTTCATTTTTACCAGGGTCTTTTTTGCCAGGTTCCATCCTAAGAAAAACCCCATCATGGATTTTTGTAATTTCACTAAATCACTATTAATGCTTTAAAAAAAAAAAAAAAATTCCATTCATAAAGTATCATGGTTTAAAATGTACATTTTTCCGTTTATTTTTCACATTATATTTAGCGAAGAGGTATGTGAACAGGATCATTTTATAGTTTTTCTTTTGTTTCGATGTGTATTAATGTGCAGGTGAATGTGTGCGTGCCAGTATGTTTGCACATACATGTGAAAATGCCAGGCATCCAAAGAGGATATAAGCTGTATTCCTGCAAAAGCTAAAGTGCCATTGCTTAATCACTCAAAACATTAAAGGGATAGTAATACTTCGTTTTAACTTTATTTTATTTTGTAGGCATTAAAAAAACATGAAGAAAGATATAAGTCTTATCTCTCAAACCTTTATGGTTTAAGAGATATTCACAAGCAAAGTTTCCCCTCCCGCCCCTTTTACCTAGTGTAAGCCATCTCTTCTCAGATGTGGAATCCAGTCCATAGACCAGACAGATAACAGAAGGGGACAATCTTCTTCCTATGAGAACAATGAAAGCCCTGCCCCCCTTGACAAGTTTTTCAGGTTTTTCCCTTTTCTTAATTGAAGATTGTCCCTCTCTGCAATCTACCTGGGCACCTCCCTTCTGATCTGGCAGAGCAGTGTTACATCAGTAAAAGGGGCGGGAGGGGGATACTTTGTCATTGAATTACTCTTGAACTACAACTCTGACAGAATTGAAATAACACTCTCCAAAGTCCAAATACTATGATGATTAATTAGAGCTGCTTTTATTATGAAACATTACTATCCCTTTACCTGAAGGGGGTAGGAGAGTGGGGCAGAAACATTTATCATCCATTGCAAAGAAAGTTTTGCACCTTCTCTGTGCCCCATCACACAAGTAGTACACTTTACTATCTCTAGCCAAGAGGGAACTATATTTACTCCTAATAGGCTGGAGGTGTCTCCAAGGCTGCACAAGCAAAAACACCTCTAGGTCTAACCTGACACTTTATTCCCTCTTTAATCAGTGAGCAGTAAAGCAGCAGCAGATTGCTGAAAAGCCAGCCTGGATCTACATGGTATATGAAAAAGACTAACAAACACTTGCAGGGCTTAAAACTTGAAGTCCTTTGCTACTAGCCAGACCTGAAAAGTTACTTGCCACTGCAAGCCATAACATACCGACCAGGGCTGAATTTCTACTCACCAGGGCTAAATTTTCACTCACCATTGGCTAGTGGCAAGTGGAAATTTTGAGCCTTGTAAACACAACTTCAGAACTACAGCAAAGCGAAAAAATGTTGTAAGTTACTAGTACCCACTTATATGATACTGGTACTAGGTTAACCCCTTGGACTTTAAGAGACCTCCAAAGCATTGCAAAATTAAGGTGTTTGATTCTTAGGGTTGCACAGATGTTTTGTCAAACTATAAAAGTTTTCACCATGGCAAAAAAGTTGTAGACACACTGCTTGTATGGAAAACCGCCACCAAAGTCTAAGTTTAATCATAAGCGTGGACCTTATTAAGAAAGGTATAGTGAAGAAATTCTGAGGCAAACAAAGTGCTCTCTAAAGAGTGATATAAAAATTGCATGATCACCTTAGATTCAAATGGGGCTTTAACACTTAAATCCTAGAAAGTATTGCAAAGCAATGCATTAGAAATCTCGCAGGAATCCAATAGGTTTAAATCTCATCTAAAATCAGTAAGAGATCTGTATTCAGCTTCTTGAATATGGCCTGTATGTTCAAGGTACTAAAAAAAAAAAATCTACTCCTAATGCATATAGAAAGTTTAACCCTTTGAGTGCCAGAGGGGTATGCAACACATTGCTTTGCACTGAGTGCCAGAGACTATACAAAACATTGCAATAACCTGGATACTTCTCAGGCACTCAAAGGGTTAAGTGCAATCCACAGCAAAAACTGCAGATTAATTACAGTATAGATGTACCACTTTAGAGCATGTTTTTTACCCATATTTTTACCTAGGGTAGATCACTTCGGACTCACAATGCAAGTAAATGCATAAACAAGTAGCTAATTAACCATTTTATAGACCATTCAGCAATAAGAATTTTACATTTTATTATTATTTTTTTTTTTTTTTCCAAAATTGCAGTAAGAATAATCAGAAAACTTGTCCTGTGAACTGTATTTTTTATTGAACTACTGGCCAAAATACCAGCAGCACTATAACAGCTGCTACTGCGTGTTACTCACGCAACTTCAATCGGGAAAAAAATGGGAGAAAAAGAAAAAAAATATCCAAAAAGGAGATAACTGTACAGCTATACATACATTCATCGTACACATTAAAAGTATTAGAATCTAATCATTGGAGAAGATGAAAAAAATATGTAATTGACATTTTGCAGTTACTGCTATAAAATGAGAGAAGTGTTTAGTCTCCATCCTGAAACATATTTGGCCAAGTTTGTAAAGACACAAAACTCACTTCCAATTATATGCACAATGGTACAATTAAATAAAAATATAATATTAATTCATGAGGATTTTAAAATGCAGCTAAACCATATGTATGTACAAGAACCCAAAAATGAAGAAAAGTCACAAAAGTTAAATGACACAAGACTGCCTACATGGTAATACTTCATCTGAAGCAAGAAAATAAAGCTGAAGTTCAAATTACATACATCATTGATAGTATGGCCTATATCTAGCTTGATCTGGGTGATGTGGTCCAGGAATAGGGGCTTGGGAAGGAGGTCCTTGCATTCGTGGAGGTGGTGGCGGTCCTCTTGGTGCAGGCCACATGCCAGGGCTCATTCCCCCCGGTTGTGTGAAGGGAGGGCTGAGAGTTCCTTGATCTTCACTGAACTGTGGCAGAGTGTTAGGATTGTAGTGATGTGGTGGAGGAGCATTTACAGGAGGCCCTCCATGTTGTGGTGGTGGAGGTCCTGGAGGAGGATGATTCATGTATGGTGGCATTTGAGCAATTATATGTCCAGGCGGAGGAGTAATTGGGGGAGGAGCAGTTGTCATTGGTGGTGGAGGGCCTTGGCTGTATACCATATGAGGTGTACCAGCTCCTTGAGGAGGGTGCTGCATTGGGTGACTGATTGGAGGAGGGGGAGGAGGGGGTGGTGCATAATGTTGTTGTGGAGGCATAATATGGTGAGGATGACCTACCACTGGTTGCCCTGGATATTCAGGATGATGGAGAGATGGACCAGGTGGCTGAGTAGTTTCTCTGGCCCCAGCATTAGAATCATCCTGAATAGGTACCGTTATTAAATTGCTGTGTTGTCTAGTAGAAATCCGAAAAGCATCCTGATTAACTGTACGGGGTGGAGGTGGGGCTAAAGAAATCTCTGCTGGGTTGGGCCGTATATCTTCATGTTGTTGATTAAAATGCTCATGAGGAACATGTTGGATTGGGGGCGGGGGCATCAGTATGTGTGGCTTTGGAGGCATATGACTCAGATGGTGTTTGTCAGGGGGCATAATAAAACGTTCTCCCATTTCTGTAGGAGGTGGGGCCATTGGAGGGTGGATCGGTTCTGGCTGTGGACGGGCAGCTGGCTTTCCAGCTCTCATGTGCCGATGATTGATATGGGCCTGCAGGTCTCTCTGAGATAAATAAGTTCTTTTGCATCCTTGTACAATGCTGCACATGAAGAGAGATCCACGTGCACATTGCTCAATTCTCTGAACAGGATCGTTACAACTGAAAAAGAAATAAAAAGGAAAGCTTTATTCATTTAAAAAAATATAGTAACATTATTTTACTTAACCCCTTAAGGACCTACTATGTGCCAGGACAGTCACGGCTGTCCTGCGCTTAAGGACCAGTGACGGTCTTGGCACATCATGGAATTCAGGGGTCCCCGCGCAGCTGCAAACCGTTGGTGATTTTGCAAGGACTTTCGAAATCATGTATATGTTATATTAGCCATTTCTGTTTATATATAGAGATTATGCTAAATAAGGCACTTCCTGTTGTAGCTCTGCATTGCCTTCCCCACTCACACTTATCCTGTTCAGTGCATGTACAAAACTTTTGTAATGGAAGTGCAGAATGATTTTTGTGACTGTTCGTGTGAACAAGGAGATTGTTGTTAGTGAGATGCCTTCTTGAGCAGGTGGGTTTTTAGGAGATTCTTGAAAGTGAGGAGTGTGGACGACTAACAAATGATGATGGCAAGTGCATTCCAAAACTGAGGAGCAGGCAGTGAAGATTTTTCCAACGAGGGATGGAGTGGACAGAAAGACAGGAAGTGCCAGCACAGCATGCCTTAACCCTTTGAGTGGCAGAGAGGTACGGAACGCATTGCTTTGCAATGCGTTCCGTACCCCTCTGGCACTCAAAGAGGTTAACTAGCATAAAGTCTAAATTTAAACATAGAAACTAGTTTTCTCAGTATAAAAAAAAAATGTGTACCACAACATACACGTGATTTTGCAAGCTTTTTTCAAAATCTAAAGTTAGTTCTAGGTGACAGGGTCAAATTAAAGGGCCTGTCAACCTTTTTGACATTACTTATTCTGCAAGGGCATAGTATGTAAAGCTAAATATATACTACTTGTTTTATGCCTTTTTTTTTTTTTACCTCTGTAAATTTCAGTCTTCAAAGCACTTGGTCGGTAAATTTTGAATGCTGGGATAGTGATACAATGATTGTGATACTACCCCTTACAACAGAAAAGCCTGCCTCTACCACAAGATATAGAACATTAAATACTGTATGTATGCAACACTGTAACTATCCCTGTTTTCATAGTCCCTGACAGAAAGCTTCCTGGAGACAAATTCAAGAAGTTCCTTCTCATGGATCCAAAATAAATAAACCAATTAGTATAGGCAATTTGACTTTACAAATTAATGTACCTGCAGAATATGCAATCTCAAAAAAGAGGATTGTCATTCTAAATTAGATTGTAGTGATTCCAGTAAACTCCAGTAAGGTTCAGCCAGCAATTACAGGCACAGTAGATTGCTCTCTAATTTCTCAGATTGGATTAAGACTAGTGATGAGCGAGCACCCCGATGCTCGGGTGCTCTGACCGAGCACCCCCTGAGGCTCGAGTGCTCGGCCGAGCACCCGAGCCCCATTGAAAAGCATGGGAGCACTCGAGCATTAAACCAGGCACCCCCTGCTCTGATGAGCGGAGGGTGCCTGGTCAATGTCCCCCTTCATCTCCGCTATGCCCCTCTTCCACAATGTCCCCCTTCATCTCCTATGCCATAGAGGAGATGAAGGGGGACATTGTGGAAGAGGGGCATAGCGGAGATGAAGGGGGACATTGTGGAAGAGGGGCATAGACTCTATGCCCCTCTTCCACAATGTCCCCCTTCATCTCCGCTATGCCCCTCTTCCACAATGTCCCCCTTCATCTCCTCTATGGCATAGGAGATGAAGGGGGACATTGTGGAAGAGGGGCATAGCGGAGATGAAGGGGGACATTGTGGAAGAGGGGCATAGCGGAGATGAAGGGGGACATTGTGGAAGAGGGGCATAGAGTCTATGCCCCTCTTCCACAATGTCCCCCTTCATCTCCGCAATGCCCCCTTCATCTCCGCAATGCCCCCGTACCTCCAGTCCCTGGTGGTCCAGCGGAGCGTCTTCGGATCTGTGCCTCTTCCGGCACAGATCCCCTTCACCCGAACATGTCGGGCGAGCACATGGCGGTACTCGACGAGTACCGCCATGTGCCAAGCAGAGCGATGCTCGAGCCGATCCGAGCATCGGCCGAGCACGCTCGCTCATCACTAATTAAGACTCCTTCTCAAATGAGAGTTGGATTGTGATCAGTACACCGAGCCAGCCAGTAACATAAAGAAGTTGCAGACTAGAAATAATGGGATTTGAGAACTGTAAATGTTTTACATTAATATCTACTACTGTTGCAGTTTGCTCTTTAATATAAGTGCAACTTATTTTTAAATAGTCTTGACACATTAGCGATAAAGCCAATTTGGTAAAAAATGTTTTACTAGCTGCTCAAGTGGGATAAACTGCCTGCCATTTTAACACGCTCCTTAAAGAGGTAGTAAACCCCTATTATAAAAATATTTATATTGTAGTGTTTTATTTGAACAGTAAAATAATGATGCATCTTAGACTAATTGGAGAAGCTAAAGTGAAAGTTATTACAGAGCAAACTTGCACTTAAAAATAAAAAAGTCTAAGTTCATTACTGTCTGTGAAAGCAAAGTTCTCAGACACAAGCTTTTGAAGATTTATGTATGTAGAAACAGCACCACCTGGCAGATAAACCTGGAAAGACTCATGCTTGCTTTATAAAGAAGTCCCTGCATTGTAAGTACAGCTGATTTATACTCTGTGAGAAAAGCTGTAAAAAATATATTTTCATAACTTGTGTTTACTGACCCCTTTAAGCAGCTTATAGTTGCAGACTGCTAGAGCACACATGAGAAAGAAGTGCATAGGTAATTCCAATCATGACAGGGATTATCCATGTCAGAGAACAGCAATTAAACCTGTAAGGACCAGAAATGTCTCCTTAAAGGGTTAAAAGTCTGTAGATCCACTTAATAAATGGTCTTACTGTGTGCTGTTTGAAAGGAATAGTGCTTGACTACATTGGCAAAGCAGTCATCTTTAATAGAAAGTGGATTTTAGTGAACTTAACATTAAATTATTTTCTTTACCCCATGGTTCCTGTGTTACATGTGGACAAAGTTCCTTCCTCCTAGTGGGCTGGACACTTCAGAAAAGGTCTCTGAGGTGAAGACTCCCATCTTACCTCCACTTTACCCAGCTTCCTATTTCCATTTTCAATGTATGGCAAAGTCAAGATTAAGCAGAAGTGAGAGGAAAGAGGGAAATCCGCTGTACAGATACCCCTCTCTGCCCAGGGACTCAAACAACTATTTTCTCCAGGTAGGAGTCCTGTGTCCGACATGGATTAAGAGAAAAGGATTTAAATTTAAAAAGTTCACAAGATCCTCTTCTGTCATCCAATGTAAAACACAAGGACCATGGGGATATCCCAGAGGTATCTACCAAGATTCCTAGGAGGGAAAGCGAAAAAAAGCCTTCACCAGAGACCAGTTTCTACAGGACTAAACACCTATATAACATGAACCTCAGGTATCGACACCAAAAAAGGAAACAGAAGAACCTTTTCTTCCATAGCTGGCCAGGACATTCACTTGCTAATGTATGATGAAGTATGCAGTCACAACCATGTCACCACCATCCACAACTGCTCCACAGGAGCCTGATTTTTGTAGACCCAAGATGTAACCACTGATCTAGTGGAATGTGCCTTCAGTAGAAAGAGAACAGGTTTTTTCATGAGAACATATGCATGGCAAAACATTGTCTTGATCAAGGAAGCGATGTTATCCTTAGGCACAGCCTGGCCCACACGTGGATCTTCAGGAATGACAATGTCAGATTTCCGAAATGGCTGCATGAGATAAATTAAGTACTTCAAGCAACGTGCCACATCCAACAGATAATGTTCCCACTCCTTTCTACTGGAAAGAGCCAGATACAAAGACGGACAACTTGCTGGTTGACGTGAAAGCCCCCAAACAACTTTGGAAAAATAGTCCCTAGGAGTTTATAAAACCATCCTATCATGGTGAAAAATCAGAAATGGGTATCTACACCACACACCAGATTTGACACAATGGCCAGAAGAAACGCTGTCTTGAGCATCAGCAGACAAGGAAACAGCAGAAAGTGGCTCAAAGGAGACTTCGGGAGCGCTCCTAACACCAGATTCAAGTCCCACGGGGACAGGGTTAGCATTAGCTAACCCATGAAAAAAGGTATTCAGGAAGCAAAGCAACGTGCTGCTGGAAATTAGCAGAAAATGCGGAGATCTGTATCTTGATAGAGCTAAGGCTAAGCCCATTCTGAACACAGTCTTGGAGGCAGGTCATAATCACTCAAAGCCTGAAAGGTCGTAGTCAAAAACCTCGACTGGCATACCACTGGTATAATAGGGACCAAACCCTATGAGGGCCTTAGCTGAAACCAGTTTTCTAGAGTGGATTCTGAAAAACTCTCTTAAAGATGCAGTCTCCAAGAGTCAATCTGTTAAATCCAGTTTTTCTTCCAGATGGTGGCATACTGGACCATGTGTCGGAAGGTCTGGCCTCAAGGGGAGGTGAAGAGGCCCATTATGGACAAATAAAGAGGATCTGAAAACCTGGCCCAATGGGGATAGAATTGAGCAATCAGGATGACATGAGCCATCTCCATCCTGATTTTTCTCAGCACCCTGAGAATTGGGGTTCGGCGGAAACACATGCTCTAGATGAAAATCCCATGGTATGAGCACAGCATTCACCACAAATGACAGAAGGTCCCTCAACCTGGCACAGGACAGTGGAACTTTGTGAGTTAAGGTGGGAGGCGATGAGATCCACAGATGGCAATCCTCAATGACAATCAGCTCAAACACACTCTGGTTGAGCTACCAATATCTGGGAACCAGATGTTAATGACTTAAAGTCTGCAACCACTTTTCTACCTCTGGAATGTGAACAGCAATGTGGGCAGGCAAGTAAGTCTTGGCCCATCAGAGGATTTCCCAAACTTCTGTCCAGGCGGACATGCTTCCGGCTCTTCCCTAACAGATGATGTAAGCAACCACTGTTGCACTGTCTGACTGGATCCTCACTTGGGACACTAATAGGGGACAAGACCAGTGGCTTTCAGCTAGGTGGATCGTCTGTAACTAAAGAACACTGACTGCTAGAAGACTTTTCCCTGGTCCAGGGGCCCTGGGAGGTCAAGGAGCCTGAAACAGCACTCCAGCACAATATGCTAGCATCCGTGGTGACCACAACCCACTCTGGAATGACAAAACGGACACTCCATTGTCAGATGGGGGCCACTGAAGCCACCAGTGGAGGTCTTCCTTCGTTCATTCATGGAGACAAGAGACATGGAATGAGAGAGGGGAGATGGAACTCTGGACCAGTTCCTGAGAATCTCCATTTGCAATTCCCTTGTGTGAAATTGAGCAAAGGGATCTGCCTCCAGGGCAGCGACTAGGTAGCCCAATATCTTCATTTATTCCTGCACTGCCACCAACGGCCACCAGGACAACGCTTGAGACACCTGAAGGGACAAGGACTGGATATGGTCTTCGGGAAGAAACACCCTCCTCTGGAAGTTACTGAACATCATGCCTTAGAAATGCAGAATCTGGGAAGGAACCAAAGAGGATTTCTTGAAATTGAGCAACCAACTACAGTATACAGACACACTCCTGAATCTGTGAGCACAAGTGCCTCTGAAGGAGCCTTGAGTAAAAGGTCACCTAGATAAGGGGTTAAGGAGATTACTTGACCTTTGCGAAGATACTCGGGCTGGGTGCCAGGCCAAAATGGAGAGCAGCGGACTAGAAGGGACTGCCCTGAAAGGCAAAGCACAGAAAACGCTGATAATACGGATGAATTGGAACATGTAGGTAACGTCCTGGAGGTCCAGTGAGTCAAGGAACACCCTGGGACACATACAATGACAGAGCACAGAGACTGCATTGTGATCTTCGGAGCTAGCACAAAATGGTTGAGGCACTTTAAGGCCAGGATTAAACAGCATTCGTCACCTTTTTTTTTTTTTTTTTTTTTTTTTTTTTTTTTTTTTGGGGGGGGGGGGGGGCACTGAGAAAAGATTTTGTAGAATCCAGTGAACTGCTCCTGTGCTGGAATGGGGACCAACACCTGCTTTTCTAGTAGGGGAGATACTGCGGCAATATACAGATGTCCCCAAGACAGAATTCAGAGGAACTCTGGAAAAAAAGAAACTGAGGAGGAAAGGATTTGAAATATATGCAGTACAATTCCGAAAGTACCAACAAAAACCACGTACCTGTCACTGAAGTCTCCCACATATCTCAAAAGAGAGGGAGGTGACCCCGAAAGGGAAGAGCTGGACAAGGCCCCCAAGTCACATGGAAGTGGGCTTTTCAGCCTTAGGCTTAAAGGGATAGTAATACTTAATTTTATCTTATCTCTCTCAAACCTTTATGGTTTGAAAGATATTCACAAGCAAAGTTTCCCCTCCCGCCCCTTTTACCTAGTGTAAGCCATCTCTTCTCAGATGTGGAATCTGGTTGTAAGACCAGACAGATAACAGAAGGGGACAATCTTCTTTTGTGAGAACAATGGAATCCCTGCCTCCCTTGACAAGTTTTTCAGGTTTTTCCCTTATCTTAATTGAAGATTGTCTGCAGTCTACCTGGGGACCTCCCTTCTGATCTGGCTGAACAGTGTTACATCAGTAAAAGGGGTGGGAGGGGGATACTTTGTCACTGAATTACTTCTGAACTACAACTCTGACAAAATTGAAATAACAGTCTCCAAAGTCCAAATACTATGATGATAAATTAAAGATGCTTTTATTATCCCTTTAAGAGCAATCTTCTTGGCTGTTCAAGCCTGTTTGGGCTTTGGGGCAGGGCATGCACAGAAAGCCTGAGGGGACTGAACCCTAGGCTCCCCCATACTGGTGGTGGTGGTGGTAATGAAAGCCACTGTTCTTCTTAGGGGAAAAAGAATAGATTAAAGAAATTTGAGGCTCTTGCCTCCAGTAGCATGACTGATGTCCTTGTCTAGGTCAGTGACAAATATTTCTTCCCCACAAAGGGAAGAGACACCATAGACTTAATGGAATATTGATCAGCCAACCAAATATTGAGTAAGAGTGCTAGGTGCAGCTACTGAAAAAGCTGATATTTTTCCAGAAAACCTGGCAGCAGCAAAGACTGCTTCCTTAAGGTATGAATTTGCCTCAAGTATGTTGGCGAGCAGCAGCAACAGTTCTTCACTGGGAACATCCCCTTGAATGACACCTAAAAGCTGTTCACCCTAGATACCCAGGCAATAACAAAAATTGGTCTAAAGGTAGCAACTGTGGCCACATAATTCGTCTTCAGCAAATAATTCAAGCATTTATCTGCTTAATCCTTAAAAGCCGCAGCATCTGCAAAGTGATAAGGTGATCAACTGCAGGTACAGTATCACACAGGGTCAAAGTTTCAGCTGAAGATAGGTACAGATTAGAGATGTGCCTGTTAAGAATAGTACTCTATCAGGCATCTTCTAGTCTTCCAAGAGTACCTGGTCCAAACAATGGTGGGAAGGAAATACTGGTACCTGCTTATTACATCTCCGGAAGACGTATGGGGAAGAGGAGCCTAGGAGATAGCTCTGATAAGTCCCTCAGCTGAGCAGCAAGAATCCTTCTTGTAAACATCCCCCAATGGTAGGGAGGATTCCAGTACATTCCCATCAGTCTCAACTTCCTCAGCAGAGGAATCACCAACTAATTGGAAATGACCTCCCAAAATAGGACTTAAATGCCTGAAAGGGGGCATAAGGGCATTCACACCAAGAGTTTAGGTCCCCTGAATAGATGAGGTGACAGAGGAGGCTGGAGAAATAAAAGCCTTAATCCAAACTGGTTCCTGCTCAGTCGATGAAGGCTCCAGAGGTAAAATGCGGGCCACACTGTAAGAGGGACATAGGGTATCAGAATACTCCCTATGATGCCCAATCTGACATGAGGAACAATGGCTTAAAAGCCCCCAAATCCTTGACTTGCATTTGCTCATGTGTCCCTTGAGTTCTGACATGTCCTGATGAACCCCTCTAAATTAGAACAAAAGTAGTCAAAACAGCAGAAAAGTAAGAAAAAAGTTCTAGGAAATACAGTGCCTTGCAAAAGTATTCACCCCCCTTGGCATTTTTCCTATTTTGTTGCATTACAACCTGGAATTAAAATTGAATTTTTGGGGGTTTGCATTATTTGATTTACACAACATGTATACCACTTTGAAGATGCAAAGTATGTTTTACTAGTATCAAAGCCCGTATACACTGGCTAAAGTGCACCCAGCGGCCCCGGAGCAGAGACAGGCGGTGAGCATCAGCACGTTCAGCAAGTCTCTCGCCGAACACGCTGATCCTTAATGTGGAGCTCTAGACGGCTCACAGCGAAGCTCCCTGTGTGCAAAACCACACATGCACAGTAGAGCTGCTGTCTCTACTGTGCATGTGTGGTTACACTCACAGAAAGCAACGCATTCTATTGCTTTATGTTATAGGATTGTGAAACAAATAAGAAATAAGACAAAAAAAAAAAAAACTTGAGCATGCATAACTATATACCCCCCCCCCCCCAAAGTCAATACCTTGTAGAGCCACCTTCTGCAGCAATAACAGCTGCATGTCTCTTAGGGTACATCTCTATGAGCTTGGCACATATAACCACTGAGATTTTTGCCCACTCTTCAAAGCAAAACTGCTCCAGCTCCTTCAAGTTGGATGCTTTCCACTGGTGTAAAGCAATCTAAGTCATACCACAGATTCTCAATTGGATTGAGGTCTGGGCTTTGACTAGGCCATTCCAATACATTTAAATGTTTCTCCTTAAACCACTCGAGTGTTGCTTTAGCAGTATGCATTGGGTCATTGTACTGCTGGAAGGTGAACCTCTGTCCCAGTTACAAATCTCTGGTAGACTGAAACTGGTTTCCGCTCAACAATTTCCCTGTATTTATCGCCATCCATCATTCCTTCAATACTGACCAGTTTCCCAGTCCCTGCCAGTGAAAAACATCCCCACAGCATGATGCTGCCACCACCATGCTTCACTGTGGGGATGGTGTTCCTGGGGTGATGAGAGGTGTTGGGTTTTTACACCAGACATAGCGTTTCCTTGATGGTCAAAAAAGCTCTATTTTAGTTTCATCTGACCAGAGTACCTTCTTCCATATGTTTGGGGAGTCTCTCGCATGCCTTCTGTTGTGTTTGCTTATTTTTTTCTTTAAAGGGATAGAAACATCAGGAAAAAAGTATTAACTATATGGTAGATACAATTAAAAGAAATTACTTGCACTTATTTGTATCTCTCAGACCGTTATGGTTTGAGAGATATAGGAAAATAAAGTTCTCTGCTCCCTCCCCTTTTTGCATGATGAGCTGTAAAGCTGTCAGAAGTAGATTCTGGTCGCTTGACCAGACACGGCTCTTCAGCAGCACTGCTATAACGATATATAAAGATAAATACTTCATCGGAATGGTCTACAAAGTGAACCAGGCACATGTTGTAGACAGTTCCAATGAAGTATTTATTTTTAGATATCTCTATGTTGGTGCTGCTGAAGAGCCGCCTTCTGATCCAGGAACCAGAATCTGCTTCTGACAGCTTGTCAAGCAGGAAGGGGAGGGAGCGGAGAACTTTATTTTCCTATATCTCTCTAACCATAACGGTTTGAGAGATACGAATAAGTGCAAGCACTCTCTTTTAATTGTATCTACCATATAGTTAATACTTTTTTCTGATGTTACTATCCCTTTAAGCAATGGCTTTCTTCTGGCCATTCTTCATTGAAGCCCAGCTCTGTGGAGTGTACGGCTTAAAGGGGTCCTATGGACAGATACTCCAATCCCCGTTGTGGAGCTTTGCAGCTCCTTCAGGGTTATCTTTGGTCTCTTTTTTGCCTCTCTAATTAATGCCCTCCTTGTCTGGTCCGTGAGTTTTGGTGGGCGGCCCTCTCTTGGCAGGTTTCTTGTGGTGCCATATTCTTTCTATTTTTTTAATAATTGATTAACTTCTGCTCCGTGGGATGTTCAAAGTTTGGGATATTTTTATAACCCAACCCTGATCTGTACTGCTCCACAACTTTGTCCCTGACATGTTTGGAGAGCTCCTTGGCCTTCATGGTGCCGCTTGGTGGTGTTGCAGACTCTGGTGCCTTTCAGAACAGGTGTATATATACGGAGATCATGTGACACTTAGATTGCACACAAGTGGACTTTATTTAATTATGTGACTTTTAAAGGTAATTGGTTGCACCAGATCTTATTTAGGGGCTTCATAGCAAAGGGGGTGAATACATATGCATGCACCACTTTTCCATTTTTTATAAGTTTTTTAAAACAAGTTATTTACTTCATTTCACTTCACCAATTTGGACTATTTTGTGTATGTCAATTACATGAAATTAAAATTAAAATCCATTTTAATTTCAGGTTGTCATGCAACAAAATAGGAAAAATGCCAAGGGGCGGGGTGTGTGTGTGTGAATACTTTTGCAAGGCACTGTATATAAAAATACTTATCAGACTGCAATGGGTTAAAATGGAAGGAAGGAGGGAGAGACCAGCCTCTGAATAGCATGTGCAATCACAAGGAAAGAGGGTTACTGAAGGAGCACCGCAGAAAACCTGGGAAACAGGGAATTCTGGGTTTTCAACACATGCTAAGCAAATGGTGGTTCTGAAGCTGATCAAAAACTGCACCCTCATGAGGTCTGGACAGGGTCTCCTAGGTGACAGCTGTAAAGAACAGTTCATCTGTTTCAATTTGAGCTCACTCTGACCTCCAAGATGTGAACAGGGCAGAGACATGTCTCTTAGAAGAATCATGTGTGAAATAAAGATGGCCTCTATGGGGGCCACTGCTTCTTAAAGGGACCGTATCAAATTTGCTCTCACATATGAATATAAAATACATTATCAAATCAATAGAGAGGCTTAGAGGAATAAAGAGACTGACCCCATGAGGAGGAGAATTGTCCCAAAGTTGTAAAAAGAGAGATAAGGAACAAAAGGGCTTTTGAGCAGGGACCCCGTTTTCTTAAGCATTTGTCACCCTGTATGGTCTATAAACCCTTAGATTGGAAAGCGCTGCATATACTTGTGGCACTATATAACCATATTCATTCTTTCATTCATTCAAGGGGTTACTAGTCCTTACAGTAAAAGCAGCTATCTTAAACACACACACAGTAAAATAAAATACGAGACAAGAGTGCAATGTATGGCAAAAACACCACACTCCAGTGGCTGCCATAGAATTGGGACAGTGTCCTCCTTAGCACCTAAGATGCTAGAGGAAGTCATTAGGGAGCAAGGCTCACAACGATGAAAATGTCGCTGTAGGAAGAGGGAACCCTTGCAGACCGGGAACCAGACTCATTCCGGTCAGAGCTTCTGAGACTGGTTAAACACTACAGCAGTCAAAGGTTAACAAATGGGGTGTCTCTGGAGATGTGCAGGAGCTGGAGAAGATCGCAGATGGACTGGTGGTGAATGACACAGTTTGTTAAATGTCACCCATGATGGAGCAGAGGGTCATCTATAGAGTATTGAAGTGGCGTAGATCACCCTAGTGGATGATTGCCAGCAAAGACACTGGATGTTAAAGATCGCTCAAGTGTGCTGACCGCTGGCGAACGATGTACACTGTCGAAGATCAATCCACCAGTGAATATAATACTTTGCCAAAAGCAGTTTGTTGAGCGGATAGGTGATGAAAGAAAGAACTGGTGGAGATCAATCCAGCAGTGGAATGACTGGTGCTGCAGAAACTAGCGAACATCAATCCGATGAGAAAGCAATCCACCTGTCTAGCAGAGATGTAGCAGGAACTGGCATAGGTCAATCCACCCAAAATAACAGATGGAAGCTGTGCTGGTGGAGTTCAATCGGACAGTCTGCAGGTTGGCAAAGCAGGACCCTGCCAGAGTTTGATTCACCTAGAGGATGTAGGCTAAGGTTGCCCAGTCGACAGGAGGACATTCAAAGCAGTATGTAGTCTGGGAAAGCAGAGGACGTAGCCAAGTAATAGATCAGAAGTGCCGGATCAACAGGTGAAGTTCAAGTCAGAGTACAGACTGGGTCACACCAAGTAATCAGTGAAAAAGCCAAATCAGCAAGCAGAGTCTGCTGCCAAAAAAAAGCAGAGGTTGAAGCCCAATCAGGAACAGAGTAAGAGGCTATGCTGTAGGTCAGAAAGAATATGAAATGTAGCACAGCAGACAGGAAGGATGTTTTAAATGTCAGATGGCGGGTCAAAACCCCAGAGGGAAAGCGGAGAGAGTGACAAGAATAGTAAAATAAAAAGCAGGACCACTGCACTTTACTGCATCTTCAATTTTCAGACTCCCATTTCTAGCAAGGAGAAGAAATTAAACAGTGAAGTTAAAAATTTAGAAAGCCAAGTTTACCTCCACAGTTTTAAAGGTACTATAATGAAACTGTGAACTGGGCAATCAATTAACAAGAAAGTCAGTTTATGGGAGCCCAGCGAATGTGAGATTAAACAGCCGCACATCACTACGAATGAAAAGTAAAAAAGCAGACTAAGAGAACATTGCCTGTGCACACTCTTCTCTGGGAACATCACTTGAAACAGAAAATAAGAGGTGAGGTAAAGTGTAGGGCAGATGAGAGTTTCCCCCTCAAACGCCTTGAATTTTAAAGTTCCCTGCCCTCCAGGAGGAGGGATCTTTACCCCTTGTCTCCTGTGTTTCACAATGCACAACAAAGAAATGTTAATTTATAAACAGATCTCCATTTCAGAAGCTACCATACGTGTCAGTCAGGGAAACGTCAATATCTGCTGCACAGCAGAGCCTGTCAATTGGATCTCCTTATGTTGGGGACTACCACTTCCAGAACTAGCACACACACAGGAGTTGTAGTCTCCAGCAGCTGTTGGGCCAACAATAAGGTACCCCTACCATACAGCAAATAGAATGACTATAAATGAAAATATATATTTGCTTAGGCATCCACAGATTCACATATAAAAACCTCCTCTACAGAAGACATAATTCGCAATGTGAAACATGTTAAAAATTTAGTCTGTGTATTCTAAAGTTGGTAGACTATTGTGTGAAAACGCACAATTCCAAACACAGACAAACCAGGATGCAACAACTTCAATGCTCAAGGTCTGCTAAAAGGCCAAGTTTTAAATTCAGACTTAAATGATATAGTGCAGGGTCATTCAACTCAAATCACCAAGGGCACACAAACACACCAGAACTTAAAGGAGTGGTAAGCCTTTAATGTGGAGGAAAAAAATATACAAGGGAGGCTTTTTTTTTTTTTTTAAGCAGTGCCATCCGATGTCCAGAAAGTTATTCAGTTGCATTCTAAGGGAGAAGTGACACAGTGACTACAACTCTCCAGAGAATTATATAGTAACAGCCCACCACTGTGTTATTCAAAGAAACAGTTCATTTGGTCACAAAGTTGCAAACAGTGCGAATTAACCACTTTTATTCAGGAGGGAACAGATAAATTTTTTTCCCCATTAAAAAAATGTAATGATATTTTAAAGCTTTCCTGGCTGGTCAAGGTCTCATTTATTTTGCAGGCCACCATCAAAGATACCCTTAATTCCAAGACTGTTAAGGGACACCCCTGATGCAGTATATGTTTTTGTTTCAGAGATAAGTAAAACAACATATTTTCTCTTACTACACTGCAGTAAACAGTGCTATGACTATCACAAGTTTGCTTAGAAACCATGCCATAGGGATTGATTACAGTGGATCTGTCACCCCAAGATAAGTTTAGTTAATTTTATTGAGAATTTTGGATTTTTGTGTATTTACAGATAAATAATTTTCTCTCAGTCCATATGGAACACAGATACCATGGGGTAAAGAATCCTCCAGCCAGGAGCCCTAAAAGGCTCTTTGGAGGCAGAAACTCCTTCCCTGATTCACTTTATCCGCATCAGTTTAGCCCAGTCTTAAACAACACAGATACAGAAAACAGAAGCAAGGCATTAATTGCGGACACCGGAACCAGTGGATATCCTTTGAAAATGTCGCACCCTACTTGGCGCCCATTCAAATTGTGCATTGGAAATGTTGCGCACATCAAAAGTGCGAGATCAGAATATTGCTCTAATCAAAACAGAGATCAGCTGATGTTGCACATTATGTCAGCCACCCCCTTTCTTCCTATGTGTTAACTAGGACCATCATTCCAGCTGCTCTTTGAGTTTATAACTATCACTATGCATAGCCGTATGCCACCAGTTTCCAGGCGAGGACCATACTGTATCACCTAGAACCACCAAAACGCCATTCCAATGTAAACTTACTCACAGACAGTCACGTGATATGATGTGAAGCTCCAGTCACTGCTGTTAGTATAGCATTGCGGTGACGGTCATGTAAATACGGGGAGATTTCCTTCTGCACTGCGACTGGTGACTTCTGTGACTACTCTCTACAGCAGCCCATTACTTGCTAGTTGTATGGTGCTAGAGAGGTCTCCCTCTTTAGCATTCAAGGGGTTAATAGCACAAGCTATTGTACGGTGCTAGAGAGCCGACAATGATATATGCAAATCCCCAGTAAGTATTTTAATTGATATTACTTTAAAGTCTGCAACACAAGGGGAGAAAGGGGGGGCCGCACCGAAACACACCACAACTTATCAATCAGTTGAACATCAATGTTGCTCTCCAAGTGCGACATCAGATGATCGCTCTTTTTATTAGAGCAATATTCTAATTTCGACCTTTTGATGTGAGCAACATTTCCAAATGAGCCATTTGGATGGGCGCCAAGTAGGATGCAACATTTTTAAAGTGAACCGAACCAGAAAACCCAAAGGACCCTACTGCCTACAACTCAAACGTCTGGATTTTCTCCGGCAGGGAAGTCCTGTGTTTCACATGGACTAAGAGAAAAGGAAAGTAAGGTACACAAAAATCCACTTTTCTCTTAGGCCACATGAAACGATATATATATTAAAAAAAAAAAAAAAAAAAAAACCTATGCACCAAGATTCCAAGAAGGGAGAGAGAAAAAAAACCTGTCAAAACAAAGACCTGTTCTAAATGAGAAGAAATGAACAGATCCAAACTCAGGTGTCAATTGACACCTACACATCAAACCAACAAGAAAAAAAACAAACACACAAGTTACTGGAGGAAAAGAAAGGAAGGAAACCCACACAGATCCAACAACCTGTATGGCCATCTGTCCAAAGAAACAAGACACAAAATGATTACTGGTAAAATAACACAAAAAGGATACCTACACACAGCCTGAAGGACCTTTTGAATAAAACTGGCTTTAGCTCAATCAGAACAGTAACGTGTTTAACAAATGCCCGAAAGGACAGACACGTCACATTGCACAAGTGCTCCACAAAGGCCTGGATCTTGCAGAAACAGGAAGCACCCAATGTTCTGGAGAAAAGGGGATAGACAGGAAACCACTGTAACCTAAGACGCAACTGGGACCGCACAAGGGCCCACAAGAAAGACAAGAAGCATATCTGAACTGTGGAAAGGCTTTGTGAGAGGAATGCAGAATGACAAGCAACCAAATATGTGCAAGCCATGAAGCTTCTGTTCTAATCCTTTAGAAGGAGCCAGACAAGGACGAAGAACAAAATCCTGGATAATGGGAAACTCAAACAAACAATCTAAGGGGAGACGTGGGGGAAAAAAAAAAAAAAAAGGCACAGAAACAGCAATGTACAGGCAAACATACCTACATTGTTGTAACCACACCGGTTGAGCATAGTCAAAACCGGAATGAAACATGCAGGGTATTATAGCCCGCCTAGCTCGGTGACAGATCCACAAGACAAACATTAGTATATGTTATTATAAAAACATAATATGTATGCCCAGCTCCACTTTCCAGGATAAAAAAACTAGTCAAATGAACATCTCAACTCCGAAATTATATACACCTTAAATGCCATCATTCACATAAACATGTAACCAATGTTCCCATAGCTGAAGTGCATGAGCACTGACAACAACAAAGTAAGAGAAATATGAAAAAGCATAACCAAAAAGACATAATTAGATTGCATGAGCATTCCACAACATAAAAGTGTCCAATAAGCAGTCACATTCCTAGAAGGGACAGCAGTGTAGCAAACATTCTGTTTCATATACGGTTTTGTTTTTGTTGCTATGCTGATTTTTGTATTCAGGGAGAAACAAGGATCAGTGACAGATCCACTGAGACTGATTAGATCCGAGAACGAAATTCTCAGTGGTCATTTGGTACCACTAAAATTAGTTCTGCCTTACCCCTCTATGTTTCTCAAGACTTCCCATATTATGGGAAGTGGGAGAAAATAAAGGCAAGATGGAAATGCCAATTGAAATTAATGGTATCCTAACCCAGTGCATATGGATACTTACACTGGGAGAAGATTCTGATCTAAAGTGGACAGGCTTACCTTTCACATATGACTTGAAACTTTTGAGGCAATATAGAACTGCTAAAAGCTCTAGAATATTTATGTGTATTGACACTTCTGTCTTGGACCATAGCCTTTGCTTCAAGAGACTGTTTCGGTATCCTGGTCATGCTGTCATCGGTTTTAAGCACTCCCCATTGGAGATACCCATTGATAGATTCTTCTTGTTTGTCCACCAGAGTAACTCTTTCCTGACTCTTGGAGAAAGGGGAATTCTCTGAGAGGTGTTCTGGGCATTTCTGTTCTAATGTCTTAGAAAGTAAGTCTGAATAGACCATATGTGAAGTTTCGCTCAAAGAACTACCTAACTAAAGAAGACTACTAATAAGCTGTAAACTCATGTCTTGTTGATTATTCTTTTTTTATCCTGTGACAAGCCAAATAGGCCATTCATTTCCTTATCCAGTTATCCCCAGAAACTCCAAGCTTTGAGATGGCTGCAACTGGCTTTTCTGCTGGCTCACTATCCATCCCAATTCTTGTAGAAGAAAAGAAAAAACAGAAGGCACTCCTAGTGTAACACTGTATGGCAATACAAAGTAATTACTCCCCTTCACCATATGGAATATTACTCACAAGAAATTTGTCCAGTCAAACACTTATGTGTTGCCTGGAAATAATCGCAGGAGGGATTAATCACTGTCCCAACAGCAGTATCTCTTGATTTCCACAGCTCCCGAAACGTCCACAAGGAAGTAGGACATAAAAGAAAAACAGAAGTAGGGGCGCCCAATAATGTCTGATCAATTAGATAACAACCAGTTGTAGAATTATATTTTTATATACTCACAGTATTTAATAGTTGGGAAAAGTATATATCTGATCCCAACAAAAGAGCCTGCATAGAAATTATCCTGTCTCTGTTCAAGACTTCTCAAATCAGCACTGGAACTCAGGATACTTAGAAATAATTCGAAATAAATGTAGAAATCCTCAAGAAAATGCCAATAAAAATATATTTTTAATAATAAAAAATTGTAATACATCACAAATTGATGAGCCAAACGAAAGAAGTGACAATGTGTTTCGCAGTTTTAAACTGCTTTTTCAAGATGGAATTGGCTCCACCAAAAAGAAAGACACATTGAATCTTGAATTCTTGGAGATAACTGACCGTTTTGGCTGTATGGAAAGTTGTCCGAGCCCAGGAATCCTACAGTATTAAGAGATCATTGAGATAAGGGATTACAGTAATGCGTTCCTTTCTGATGGTTTCCAAGGATACCACCAAAGTCTTGGTAAAGACCCTTGGGGAGGATGAAAGACCGAATGGAAATGCACCTGAACTGCAGATGTTGAGCTTCGAACGTGAAACTGTGAAATCTTCTGTGAGAGGATGTTCCTGGCATGTGATAAACATCCTGCAGGTCTAATGAAGCGGCTGTAGCACAATTCGCCTAACTACAGTAGAACTGCCTTTCGATGGATACCCTGCCTCCAAAATACAAATAACCCACTTATCTGGTTTGGTTTTCTGCTTCCAATCTTGAAGTAACTGATACCTTCTTGTATCACAAAAGGACTGGTTTCGGCTCCTGTATGTAGAAGAATGACCTGAGGGAGAAGATCTCGACCTATGACCTTGAGGCAAGGAGGTTTTTTTCTCCTGTCACATTTTTAATAATGCATTCCAGCTCACAAAAAAAACTTAATCCAGAAAAAGGCAGTGAGACTAACTTGCTTTTAGATAAAGCATCTGCTCCACAACACTTCATCCATAATGGTCTTATTGCAGTACACATAAAGCTGAAGATCTTCCTATCAATTTGATTATATCCAATGATACATCACAGGAGAATCCTACTGACTCTGTGATGGTGGCAACCTCTTTCATGAGGTTGAAACTAGAGACAGGAGATTCAATATTTTCTTCCAATTCAGTTAACCAGATCACATGTTCTGGTAATGTAAGCCATAGCCTTAGAAGCATTCAAACTGCGACCCAGAAAATTGTTTCTTCAGTGCGCTTTCAATCTTTCTCTCCACTGCATTCTTCATTCTTCCACGGGTACGGTCGTACTTTTTGCTAATTGAGCTACAACCACATCAATTTTATGAGGGGTTATCAACTCTATAGTGTCATTTTCCCTGAAGAGATACAGATTTAGATGGCACGTGCGCTTTTATGTCCCTTGTTCAGGAATTACTTGGGCTGCTTTCTTGATTCACAAGAAGGCTGTATTATTATTAAACTTTATTTATATAGCTCAAACTTATTCTGCAGCTCTGCACAACAGGGAACAGACATACATAGATATTAAGCAGTACAACTAGAACATACAAAACAAAAGGATCAGAGGGCCCTGCTCATGTATCCAACATATCAAGAACCTCCTTCTGAAGAATAATCTGAAAGCAAATCTTGAATACTTTCGCCTTATCCTCCCCTTCTTTAATCCGAAGAAAAATGCCTTCCGCTGAATCATAAAAATATGGTGTTTTCCTGGTATCGAAGCTGGTTGCATGGAAGGAAAAAGTGTCTTACATAAAGCATTTAATCCCCATAAGGAACTCCTGAAACTGGGAAGGGATATCTTGCACAGCTGCCTTCTTAAAGGGGAACTACCACCCCGCAAAAACTTAATCTTATTTAAGTCTTCATCTGGCGACTAGCTGCTTAGTAGCGCTAGTCGCCAGAAATATTATCTGGTTTACAAGATTTTCTACTTACGCTGAGGCGGACAGTACCAGGAAGCATGGACATCTTGCCATAGTGACGTCCGGGCGCCTGTGCTGTCAGTCCCTTTTGGAGCCGGCCTGCAATTGTTACTTTAGAGGTAGCCTGGCCAGCTCAGGCATCCCCATGAATTATACAAAAACAGGTTTCTTGAAAGTCTGCATGCAATGAACATAGTACAAGTCAAGAAGTTGGGAGCTCCTGCTCCCACTTTGTAGAGGGATCAAGGAAAAAAGATGGAAGGACAGCTGTCTGGTTGATGTGATAATCAGAGACGACCTTGGGCAAAAACCCTCTGGGAGTATGAAGAACCACCTTGTCCTGCAGAAAAAACAGAAAGGATGTTTACAAGACAGGGCTTGTAGCTCTGCCCTCTGCAAACAGAAACAATGGCCAAAAGGAAGACAATCTTAAGTGTTAGAATATGCAAAGAAACAGATGAGAGAGGCTCAAAGGGAGGCATATGGAGAACTACTAACACAAGCTTCAAGTCAAAGCAATCCATTATTGAAAAAGAACAAAGAGGGCTGAGATATGAACCTTAATAGATCTCTGACTGAGACCCTTGTTGAAACTGTCCTGATGAAAGGCCATAACAACAGGAAAACAAAGACTGAGGGGACACGTCCTGATCAGAAGAATCCATGTCCTCTCCATCGGCGTCAACCTCCTATGCAGTGGAATCTCCAGCCAAGACTGGCCCCTAAATATAGGGTCAGCCTGTCTAATCAGGTGCATGGGGCACCAAGAGTGGCACCTACAAATGAAGGCATCAGAGCCTTAACCCAAACTGGCTCTTGTTCTGCAGTGGCTTGCCCCAGTGGAGTAGTAGGGGCGACACTGCAAGAGTGACATAGGGTGCATGAATATTTCCATGGAAACAGAGTTTGACATGCGGAAGAGTGTGCTGAAGGGGTTAAAGGCACCCCTGAATGTTTAGGTTTGGCTGTCCACGTATGTACAGAGAAAAACCCATAGGAGAAAGTAGTCCAAAAAATGAGGAAAGTATAATAAAATATACAGTAATACCCAAAAAGGTACATAACTGACTACAAAGGGTCAAACAAGAGAGCGAGCGAGAGCGCCCAATCTTTGCATAGCCTATGCAATGGAAGTAGTAGCAATGCTGCTAAAGCACCACACTGTCCTAAGCAGAAAGTCTAGGAAAAGGGGTTTGTTGGGTAATGTAGTTTTCCATAGCATAAACCAAGCAAATTATGGCCATTTTAAAATGACAAAATCAAGTTGTCTAAACACGGTTGACATAACTCTGTACCTTGGAGGCAAAACAGTTGCAGAGAACTGTCCCTGGAAACATTTGCCATGCATTCCTATGGAACAAATCTGACCTACATGCAGGTTCCTGTTGCCACGTTCCAAAAACTGAAAAGCAAATTAAAACAGGAACAAAACTATAATACATATAAATATACAGCGATCTTAAAGAAAATAAGATTAGTAAGGATCACAGAACTCAAAGAATTAAATTCCCAGCCTTCTGTCTACAGACCTATATGTTCCACTAATACATGTGAACTGGGCAATCTAACCCAAAGGAAGCTAGTTTATGGGAGTCTGCCTAACAGCTGATTATACAGCCCTATAAAAATAAAAAGTCTAAATGAAGAGAACAGTGCCAGCTTGTCCTTTTTCTGAGACAGATCACTTGAGAATGAGAAGCAGGAGGTAAACCTTGAGGAAAAGAAGGGTGTCTCTACCTCAAAGGCCCTGTCTTTTTTGAAGTGCCCTGCCCTCTGTAAGAGGGAACTTTAACCCATGGTTCCTATGTTCTACATTGAACGCAACAGAAATCACAACTAAACTGTCTGGGCCCCATCCAATATACCCATTTCTTAAAGGTGCAATAGACTCATAATGGAGATTTACTAAAATGAGGACAAATTTTGCAAAGTCTAGAAAGAAGTCATCTCCAGAGATTAGAGGGATGGAACACAAATAAAAGGTAGAGCACAGTGGAGATCTAGAGATGTTACCACAGATAGTGAGAGTTTCTAGGGAAACAGACATACTCACAGGGAATGACACTCAAGAGACTGTGGTCCTTTTTAGTCTCATATATATTATATATTTCTGTTCAGATACGCAAAGCAGAAATGAGTGGGAAACGGCTTATAACATAAGCCATCCTCTAGCAGACCCAGGTCCAGCAGCAATCTTCACTTTGGTCACACCATCGTGGTGGCCAGAGATAAGAGCCCTCCTAATACTCAGCTAATACTACAGGAAAAAAAAGACTAAGAATCTTTGCCCTGATGATGAATTAATCTAAGCAGAACCCACATACTGTGGTCATTTTTCTATTAGAACAAGGAGCTGTAAGTTTTGCCTCAGACAGAGCTAATTTTCATTCTCTAATGAGAAGCAGCATAAAGTAACACATTGTTTCACCAAATCATAAAGGTTACTTTCTCAAAAAAATAATTATTTTACAGAAAAAAATAGCTCGCACAAAACAGACAGGTTTTAATTCTCTGTAAAAGAATCTAAACTTGTTTTAAGGTGACGGGTCCAATTTAACCCCATAGGTAAATCTTTGAGGAAAACAGAGAGAAAAGCACTACCAGGAACTAGTTTTCTGACCCAGATGAAGGCAACATATTCCAAGTGCCTTAAGCACACAAAAGAGAAGCCATTCTGGATTAAATAAACCGCACTATAGGAGACACGTAAAACTTCCCACCAATTTCAATGGGGTTTTTAACTCCCTGGGAGTTATAGACATCTCCAGTATATTGCTTCTCACTGTGTATGAGGTCTTCTCCAGCAGTCAAGGCCTTAAAGCCCCCTTTAAATCAATGGAAAGTTTTGAGAAATGTTATTTCTCCACCATTATAGAGTTGATTTTCTCAGTTTCTTTTCTTGTGTGTATAGGCCGCCAAAACATCAAGACAGACAATGTCTTATTGCAAACACTATAAGGATGAATTAAAAAATAAATGAATAAATTTCAGTTCTCAAATAGAAATGTGTGAGCATTAGGGAAGGCTAACCAAGGGCTCAGTTGTTTTGAATGAAATGTCTGCTCAACCAGGTGAGTCCTAAAAACTTGGCCTGTAAGTGCTCCTCGAGAGTATGTTTAACAACCATTTCCACTGAGATTAACTACTGGAGTAAACGGAGCTGTTAAAATCTTGGATGATAGATGAAGACTATTCAAGCATTCTAGGCGTTAACGGCCTCATTAAAATCAACACATTTGTATCTGTCCCTTATGATGTAGGTGGTTTATCCCACAATTCCTCCACTTGTGTTTATACACAAAGTTCCATGTTTTGTTCAGAAGAGTGAAGGTGATCATTTTTTGTCAAAAGAAGAGAGATAAGGTGTATAAGGCAAACTGCAACAAACCAACTATAATACAGGGGACAAATACAAATTATCCAAATGTACAACTGATTTAAATATGACATTTAACACCTCAAATGCTGTTAAAGCGGAACATTCATGTTAATTATATTGCCCCAGAATACATTACTAACCTTGCAATATGCTATCCTTAAGCTGAATAAGTCCACGGTATTTCAGTAACAACTGATCTTCGGTAGGAACCAGATGACAGACAGCGCAGACATCTTGGAGGAAATGTGCCTCTGAGTCTGCACAGTCTGTCCCGTTCACTGCCAGCATTGGTGGCGACGTTCCTTCATGCCTTGGAGGCACCAGAAGGGACTGACCGCAAAGGCACACAGAGCTTCTCTTGTAAGTTCTGTGCAGCCCAATGACTACAGAAGATGAGTTTTTACTGCAATACCACGGACTTATTCAGCTTAAGGATAGTATAACTTTGCATATCGCAAGGTTATTAATATATTCTAGGGCAATGTAATTAACATGAAAGTTCCGCTTTAAGGTTTTCAACACATTGCAAAATGATACTATGCAACTGCTCTAGCATTCAAGGAATGAAAAGTCCCAATTAATTCAATGGGAATTTTTACCTGGCCCCATAGGGCAGTTGGTTTACTCCACAATTGCTACAGGTAGATATTATACATAAAGACCGTAGTGTTTGCTGATCTCTGAATTAATCTATGGCATATGGAAGGTGTTATCTGTCCAGTACAGTGAAATGTGTAACCACTACCTGATATCAGACTAACCTGTGGTGAGTGATTCTGGATTCATCAGGCAATCTATGCTAATAGAATCCTATCATTTAATAGCACTTTCCTAGGCAGTTAAGAATCTAACCCAGGGTTGGGCTACATGATGCCCTCCAGCTTCTACCAGAATACAACTCCCATCATCACCCCCTCAGCCAAAGACCACTGACCCAAACCCATTAGATGTCAGAGACTTTTAAAATTCATACAATATTTTGGAGATGTATCCAGAGTTTAACCCTTTGAGTGCCAGAGGGATGAACAATGCATTGCAGTACTCCTCTGTCACACAAAGAGTTAAGGAGTAAAAAATGGTTGTACAAACAATACTAATTGATTTAGATAGATTGATTAGGTTTGCCTTATCTCAAATAAATTCCACCACACTAATATATTACAGGAAGTCTACATGTGGCTTTATGCACAAAAAAAAGAAGAGCATTACTGTAGCAAACAAACTTCACCATAGAGGACACACAAAAATTCAGGACACTTCCCAGGTATTTAAATGATATTTTAACTCCTTGAATGCTACAGGATTCCAAAGCATTTGTGTGCAATGCATTTAAGACCCCCCTAGCATTCATGGGTTTACAGGGTCCATTTAAATCAATAGTTATTTCTCCCCTATGGTATAGCCAGTTTACTACAGAACTGTACATCTATTAGGGCCTATAAATGATGTAATAATTGCAAGAGTCATGTAATTATGACACCAAAGTGGACCACAGGAAACAGTTCACCCAGAGCTGGAGGTGGTAGGGCTTTCCTGATTTAGCCTGCTAAGTGAATCTGGGAGGTAGGCTCTCAACAGTGGAGTCAATTAACACAATGTAATGTGACCCCATGCTACTAGCACTGCAGCTCTTAGTTTCCTATTCCTCAAATTTCTAACAAAGACATTTCTAACTTTGTGCTAAGCAACCACAAATAAATACATAAATATTTTTTGCAGTTGAATGCAGTCAAACCTAACATTTTTGGTTGAAAAAGTCTCAATTTAAACTACTGTCCAAATGTGCAAGGTAAATGAATAATGATACTCCTTTATGGAAGAAGGGAGCGGGAAAAGAGGAATGTTCGTTTATAGACAAGGAGAAAGCCATTATGCTGCTAATAACTTAAACAGAGTAAGGTCTCCCGATCTGCAGCTACCACACTCCAGGGCTGATGTACTAAGTAAAACATTTACATTTTGATACGTGGAGACTTGCATGAAAGGATGTTTTTTTTTTTTACATTTTTTTTTTCTATTATGGGTGGTAATAAAATATTACACGCATAGGTGAATGTCTCCTGTAAGCTGTCATGTGTGTCTCATAACATGGCCCCCTTCCCCCTCACCACACATTTGTAAACCAGTGGGAGTTTTCTCCCTTATAAAGGATTGTTAATTTCAGGCTCTGTCTCTTCTCTTGTGCATAAGGTCTACAATATTAAAATAGTAAGCACAAAGACCACACCTCTGCATATAAAAATGAACATACAAAATACAAGTGATATGCATTCCTAGTACAGTTTACATAATTCTAAATATCATAGAGCAGTTTTTTTTTGTTTTTTTTTAATGAAAACCTGAGTGTTACAGGCTTGTTCCTGCTGAATAAAACAACGGTACTCCTGCTGCTGGGAGTTGATTTATTCAAACTGACAGGAATTGAATAAGCAGTTACTATCTGCCCTATCCCACAGAATGCAGTAAAATAAATGTTGGGACACGAGAACAGTAGTAGAACATGCTGTGCATCAGAGGAAACTTTTCTTATCATAACAATAATAAAAACAACATTTAATACATTTGGAATAACAATTTTGCCTGTAGTGAGAGCACCCTTGTTTTGTGCAGTAGGAATAGCCCTACAATATACATTTTTTTTTTTGTTTTTTGTTTTTTTTAATTAAAAGTTTACTTGTCCTTTACAGGAATAGTAATATATTATATATATATACACACACTACAGGGTTTATTCTACAGAGTAAAATAAGGGTACATACTTCCAGTGCTGAATGATGTTTTATTCAAATGTTGTTACAGCTCAAAGTTGATTTTATAATATCTCAATGGCCTGAAATTGTACAGTGGTGTTGTTGCTACACCATCCTATTGCGGTTTATGGTCAACTGACCAGAGCTGTCCCATAGGATGATGTAGCAACAGTGCCACCGTAGAATTTCAAGCCATCGAGATATTGCACCAAAAAGTTAAAGTTTTAGCAGCAATAATTTTTAATAAAACACCACTCAGAACTGGGAGTACACTTGTTTTACTGAGAAGGATAATCTTTACAATATATATTTATTTATTTCCACATGAAGTGTTGTTATCCTTTTAAACAGGGACAGTAAACTATTGTGAAAAATATACTGTAGGGTGTTATCTAACAAGTAACAAAAAGTACTATACACAAGCCAAGCAGGAAGATGCTCCATTCAGATATTATAGCAGAAATGTAAGTTTTCTTATAGAGTGAAGAGTTTTTTTCACCCCCATATTATGGCCTTGCCGAGGTGGTGCACTGCTATTACTGTCCATGGAGAACTTGGGTCTGACAATGGTTTCTCTCTCAAAATATATTTTATATATATATATTCATTCTGAACCAAACTGGCTGGCACTCCACTCCACATGCAACAGCATTTTTGCTCCATCTTGGGGGAAAAATGCACAAGGGTTTGATATTATGGTGAAGTGTGTCTGGAAACGTGAGGTGATCACTTCACCATGGAGAATAAGAAACCTCACCATATTCACTAAGAATTATCTATAAAGGGGAGGGGGTATGACTGATTATTACAACATGATGCCGTAAATACAGGTGCCAATGTTTTGGAGAAGGCAGAAAGGGTGCATTCTCGTACTTCTGCAGCAGCCCTTTCTCGACCCAATGAAAGCCTGTGGGGCAAGAAACATATGGCAGAGCAATGCATTGCTCACCCCTGTGGCCATCAAAAGATTAAGCTGCTTTCTGCCAACTTCAACCTAAGCAGCCAAGTTACTGATCACAAACAATATGTATCCCACTGATTAACCCATTGAGTGCCACAGGAATGTGCAACAAAATCTTAAACATGAAGAAGGAATGGTGGATTTGTCAGCATATCAAGATGGATTCACAGGATGTGATGGAGAACACATCTTAGTGCATATGTTGTGATGTAATCAAAGCAAATATGATATGGTATATTGCCCCTTATCAACCCTTAGTGCACTTCCCCCTGCCAAGGTCCTTTGCAAATAAATTCAACCTCAAGCCATCAGAAAAAATGCAAGTTTGCCTTGTAATACCTTGAATGAAGCAGCTCTCAGAAGGGTGTGCGTTTTGGGGGTATTCTTGTTTTACTTGGTAGGAAATGTCATACAATATACACTTTGTCATTAAAGAGATAGTATTACTTTATTTTCAGAAAGTATAATATTGTTCATATTAAATAACAAAATTAAATGATTTAAGTCCCATTTCTTAAAGTTGCAAAACTTTGTTGTTATAAGCTTATAAAGTTCCCCCCTCCCACCCTGCAGGCACACTTTGTAGACCGTTCTAACAAAGTATTTCTTTGTAGACAACAGTATTCGTCTATGCTGAAGAGCTGTCCAGGCCCAGGACCATGATCTCAATCTGTCAGCTAGAGTGCTGACGTCTGTAAAAGGGGACGGGGGGGGGACTTTATAAACGTATAACTATAAAACTATACAACTTTAAGCAATGGAACTTACATAATTTACTTTTTTAGTATGAACAATATTAAACTTTATGAAAATTAAGCATTACTCTACATTTAAGTGTTCATTGTCTCATTAATTCCAAAAGTGATCTTTTAAAGGAATAGTAATGTTTCACAATAAAAGTAGCTCCAATTGATCTTCAAATTATTTGGGCCATGGAGAGTGTTTTACTGTCAGAGTTGTAGTTCAAAAGTAATTGAATTATAAAGTATCCCCCCTCCCATCCATTTTACTGATGTAAAACTGCTCACCTCAGAGCAGCAAACTGTCCGGATGGATTGCAGAGAGGGACAATCTTTAGTGAGCATAAGGAAAAACCTGTCAAGGTTGCTGAGACCTGTCCGGTCAAGAGAATAGATTCCAGATCTGAGGGGAGATGGCTTACACTAGGTAAACGGGGTGGGAGGGGGATACTTTATCATTCAATTACTCTTGAACTACAACTCTAACAATACTGAAAGACCACTTTCCATGGCCCAATACTATGACGATTAATTGGAGCTGCTGTTTTTGTGAAACATTATTATCCCTTTAAGTTCAGGGAAATATAAGGGTGGTGATCAGAGATCTAAACAAGCAGTCGGTTGATTCACAACTAAAGCATATAAAATGTACAATAAGTAGTAAACCCCCATTCATAATACAAACTTGCAGAATGCACATATGCTGCTGCATTAATGAACAATGTGTAAAATATACAATATCTTCAGAACAAAGGAGCATATATAAGAGGTGTGGCAAATATATTTTGGGGTTTCCTCATCATCCCTTTTCAGTGACCTTAAATAAATGCTGTTCTATTAAGACCTACCTCATACGTTTATAGGTGTCAGTACTTTCTTCAACAAGTGTTCTTTTGGGAAGGGGAAAAAAACACATTACACCACAAAATAAAAAAAAAGAAACAAAAATGCACACAATTTTCTTTTTAAATGTTTAAGGACCAGGGCGGTGTGCAGCACGTTGCTAGGCAATGTGTTGCACATCCCTCTGGTCTATAACCCTTTGAGTGCCAGAGAGCTATGCAATGCATTGCAGACCAATGCTTTGCGTACCTCTCTGGCACTCAAAGGGTTAAAGAGTTATGATAAACTCTGCATGGTAGATACAATGTACTGACTAACCACTTTACTAGAATGAAAGAATAATAAAATAAAATAAATAAAAAAATAACACACATTTAAGGGTAAAGAATTATACTAGATATGGCAGTAATATCCACCCATTGGATCAGCTTTATTATATTGGGACTAGTTTTAAAGCCTGTGTACACTGGCCAACACTGGCGGCACTTCAGTCATGCACAGTACTGACTGCCCGTGCCATGGCCGATATGGAGTGGGGAGCTCACAATTCAGACCGTAGTCCCCTCTGCGCATGAAGGTGTGCAGAGGGGACTTCAGTCTGAATTTGGAGCTCCCCACTCCATATCATCCACGGCGTGGGCAGTCAGTACTGCACATGACTGCAGTGCTCGCAGCAGTCTCTGTGCATGACGGCTTCTGACAAACATCTTTAGCAAATTATAATATAGGATTTGTGTTAACCACAACTATTTCTAATTGTATGAAATGCTGAAAATCTGCCCAGTAAAACAGGGGTGGTAGACAAAATATAAATGGGATAGCAATGCCTCCGTTGCAAGTTCTTTTCAAAGCTAAATACTGTTTATCAATATTATATATGTTAAAATAAACTTTAAAATCCCAAATAAAATGTATTTACTATTTTACATGTTAACAGACTGCAGCTGTAAACTTACCCTGGACACATTTTATCGGCCTTTTTCTCATGCAGTAGAGCGCAGTCATAACAGAAAACATGCTTACAAGGTATCTGAGGGAAAAAATACAAAAATATAATGGAGACAGGACTCCAAATTACTTCAACAATTACACACCATAGCCTTTTATTAAAGGGGAACCATACCCTAGAAACAAGTCACTTAATTAGTTTAACATACCAACGTACCTACGCATGTGTCCTTCACACAGCAGACATATCGGTTTTTGTATTCTGTTTGCAGTTTCATGTAAACAGTGAACACCAATGAAGTATCACAGAAAACACTGGGCTACTTGCAGACCTGACTCATACAGGACCATAGTTATTATCATACATAAAAACAGTACTGTCTAGAACAGTAAATAGAAATATCACACTGTTGTTTGAAGGACATCTTCCTAGGCATGTCTTCCTGATTAACAAATCAAGAGCCATTGATTCTTGGGGTATAAATAAAAATCCCCTCAACACAAAAAATACTGCATTACACTAAACACAAGTTAGCCAAATCTCCAAAATAAGGCACAGATAGCAGCAGTCATCTTTTTTTAGCTGAACTAGTTTACATATCCATCAATAAAATGGAAACTATAAATTTTATTCTGCAAATTAAAGGGGTTATATTTTGGGGCAAGTGAACCAAATGGGACAACTACAAATTCCCATGGATTTAAATGGAGATTTTAGTCACTTGATGCATTTGAGATTTCTAGTATTCAAGGTGTTAAAATAACCTTTTAACCCTTTGTGTGCCAGAGAGGTGTTGCAATGTTTTGGATACCTCTCCAGCACTCAAAGTGTTAAAGAGTAACGCCTCATGACAACCTGGGTCCATTTGAAAGATTTAAAAAGCACCAACATTTATGTAAGCATGTTTCCTTCAACCCCACACTTTTTTTTTTTTTTTTTATTAAAAACAATAACGTTTTAAACATTTAGTTTCATTCAAATTAGACAGCACTGACTGGAACAGCCATGCACCAGATTACCTGAGAAGGGTTGAATGTTAGTACTTGAATACCAGTGTGGCAGTCAGTACCGAGTAATATGAACAACTAAAAATAAAGCAAGTTATCTCATATCTCAAAAACGTAAAAAATAAATAAATAAAATCTCAAATTGTTTTGATTTAATGACCCCCCCCCCCCAATAAACATACGTGATTTTGAAAGTTGTCATTAGGTGTCACACTTTAAAATCACTTCGTTACAAAGAGGTGATTTTCAAAGTGCTTTCAGAATATTATATTATATAAATAAAAGGCAAAGTGTTCCTGTGTGCCAGCCAGTCACACCCCAAGAGGAGGGAGGAGTTATTGTAATTCCTCAACACGGCTACCCAAGGTTAAAAATATGTGGAGGCAGTGATTTGGACAGTATTGGGAGGCACTACAAGTAGTTCCGTCCAAAAGATTACATAAACATGCCCACTGGGGTGTTGATTTCGACAGGATTGGGCAGGTGAAAGGGCTTTCAAGTCCCCTTACCCAAACCGCTGCAAGTACACTGTCACAGTTATTTGCTTTGGGAACACTTTGTCATGCTCCATTGCATTCTTTCTACCTTCATTCCATTAGCTCTCCATTAAAAGCTCCATTTAAATACATATAAATTTTACTCCTAGAGGCAGGTGGTTTGCAGCAGAACTGCTCCACTGTTACATTTATACATATGCCCCAATGTATCTGTGACAGGATTTATAAAACATACAAGTAGACTGTATGAACAAATCTGATTTG
The DNA here is from genome assembly GCA_037306005.1 of Rhinophrynus dorsalis. NCBI lineage: Eukaryota > Metazoa > Chordata > Amphibia > Anura > Rhinophrynidae > Rhinophrynus > Rhinophrynus dorsalis. The sequence continues at coordinate 298,673,545 of CM074721.1, forward strand.
TCGTGTGGTTTCTCTTATTAATTTTCAAATAAGTATTATAGAATATTAGTTCTATTACATTAAACAAACATTATGCTTAACAGAAAGGATCACATGAATAAAATGAGAAATACTTACCATACGTCCATAAATTTTAATAGGCAAGCCGCATTTGTCACAGAAATGCACAGGAGTGTCATCTTTTTCGCCAATAAGATTAAGCTGTGGAAATAGGTCCGCATATGAGGACAGAGATGTAGAAAAATCTATTCTTAGTGGTATGTTTAAGAATTTTCAATACATTTTGCAATGACTGGTCATATTTATAAAGAAGAAAAGTCAAGTCTATTAATATGTTGCTGGGAGCGTTTACCAATAAGATTTTTTTTTTTTGCTTATATACTATCACGTACTTCTAGACATTTATAGGTGCAGTTATACTTGTAGACAATTATAGGTGCAATGCATCCTAGGGCACAAGTGAGAAAACTGCACTAGCATTTTAAAGGGATAGTAATGTTTCATAATAAAAGCAGCTCTAATTAATCTTCATAGTATTTGGGCCTTGGAGAGTGTTATTTCAATTCTGTCAGAGTTGTAGTTCAAGAGTAATTGAATGATAAAGTATTCCCCTCCAGCCACTTCTACTAATGTAACACAGCTCAGCTTAGAGCAGCAGGGAGTGTCCAGGTAGATTGCAGAGAGGGACAATCTTCAATTAAGATAAGGAAAAAGCTGAAAAACCTGTCAAGGGTGGCAGGGTTTTCATTGTTCTCACGGTAAGAATATTGACCCTTGATGTGAGCTGTCTGGTCTATGGACTGGATTCCACATCTGAAGAGTGGGGGATTACACTAGGTAAAAGGGGTGGGACGGGGAAACTTTATCATTCAATTACTCTTGAACCACAACACTCACAGTAATGAAATAACACTCTCTATGACTCAAATACTATGAAGATTAATTGGAGCTGCTGTTTTTGTGAAACTATCACTTTAAAGGGGAACACCTCCTAATACTCCCTCATTGATCTTCTTCTTAATCAATGACAAGAACATCCTAATGTTAAAACACACAAAAATGAAAATAGCTGCTTGGAAATGCTGATTTAAAGCAGAACTTTCATCCACTATAAAGTTGCCCTGCTATAATTAAGCAGGTAGCGACTAGCTTTAGAATATATATTTTACCTTTGAAAAGTAGCCCGTTCTAAAGAAATCAGTCATTGTAGGAGACTGACGGCCGGGTTAGCGCAGTTTGCACTCCTGAGCACTCAGTCCTTTCTGGTAACCACATGGTGCACTGCAGTCTATTCAATGGAGACCAAGACGGACAGCACAGGAGTGCAGACAAGATATCTGAGCTGTAGCCTGGGTTCCGGACTCCTACAATGATTGATTTCTTTAGAACGGGCTACTTTTTAAAGGTAAAATATATATTCTGAAGCTAGTCGCTACCTGCTTAATTATAGCAGGGCGACTTTATAGCGGATGAAAGTTCCGCTTTAAGTCAATTTTAGCATCACTTTTTGTGTACAAAGGAGTGTTCAATACCAGAACATTATTTTGAAAACACAGTGTTGGCTCCAGTTTGCCAGAAAGCTGAGGGAAACTATTTACCCATACCTTTTGGGCCTTATATATAAAAAACGTGAAGGAATTCTGGGGCAAAACAGCAGAAACATAAGGGACGAATAAAATGTTACTTTCATGCTAGAGAGGTCTCCAACTCATTACTAAGCAATGAATTGGAGACCTCTGTAGCAGTCAAGGGATTAAACTCCACTTAACCCCTAACGCAATGCTCTGCAATGCACTGAAAACCCTCATAGAATTGAAGAGGTTACTGGACGTTTGGGGGAATTCTTGTTACTCCCCTTAGATGTAGTTGGGTTGACCCAGAATTCCTCCACTTTTGTTTTGGAATTAAAACTGGAGATAATAATGTCAGTTTTTGATCATATGATTTATTTGGACATTACGTTTGACCATGCCCACCCAAAACTCATTTTTCTAAATTTATTATTTACGACATTAACTGTTAAAAAAAATAAATAATAATAAAAATCTCTATGAAAATGCATCACTGTAAAAACAAAACAAAATTCCAGTGCTAACCGTCTTTTGAAGACTAACATTTCTTTTGAACAAACAGCCCATGAAGTTGAAGAGAAGCAGTAGGCAAAAATAAATAAAACAAATGTTTATTTTTACAATAAGCTCATTTTTCTGTTTGCTTTCATGTAACGTTATACAACGGTCTCCTAAATGTTCCTTTACTATGAGTGCATCTAGCTCTTTTTATGTGGCTCCTGACTGGGGATTGAGGCTGAGAACTGTGCCAGGGGACAAAGAGGGAGGCTGGGATTCAACCTCTGGTGTGGTGACCCCTCTAACGCCAGTCTTTACAAAGCAGGTTATGGACAAACAACTAAAACAAGAAATTAGCAAAAATGTTTTCTCAATTACTTATTCTGCACGTATAAGGAGCAACGCATCCCTTAGCTGTGCAAAAGTTTACAAACTTTTTTTTATTCACAGTAATTAAAAATGGCAACATCTTCTCTTTTTATCATACCTTAAAGTCCCAGAAGGTATGTGCAGGGAATCTTCGCTGACTGCCAAACATGTCACCTCCTTTGCCATCGTACCTTTCTTCTTCATTATAATCAAAGCCTTCTTAAAACAAATACAGTTGTTATTACAGAATCATTCAAGAAGCTACAGGCCTTAACCTCTGAGTGCAAGAGAGGTATCTCTCTGGCTCTCAATGGGTTAAAGCGGAACTCTCATGCATACTACACGTGCGTCCGGCACTTAAGGACCACAGAGTGTTTTTTTTTTTTTTTTTTAAAAACGATCCAATTCAGAGCTCCCCGAATGGTGTACAGCCCTGAAATCCATGATGTACATGTACGGAATAGGTCCTTTAGGCTCGTTGACCCCATGATGTACATGTACGTCCTTGGACCTTAATTAAAGGGATTGTAAAGTCCCGAAAAAAGTCTCGGCGAAATGATAGGTACATTTAAATAAAAAAAAAAAACAACAACAAAAAAAAAAACAAAACATAATGCCCTTATTCCTTATAAGAAAATAAAGTGCTCTGCTCCCTCCCCCTTCTCATACGTCAGCTGTATAGCTGACGGCATGAGATCCTGTTTTCGGGATCAGACGGAGGCTGTTCAGGAGCGCTGACATCGAGATATCAAACTATAAATACTTCATCGGAATGGTCTACAACATGTGTCTGGTTTGCAAGCACACGTTGTAGACCATTCCGATGAAGTATTTATTTTTAGATATTGCCATGTCGGTGAGGCTGAAGAGCCGCGTCTAGTCGCAAGACCAGATTCTGTCTCTGACAGCTTTACAGCTCATCAAGCTGAAAGGGGAGGGAGCAGAGGACTTTATTTTCTTATATCTCTCAAACCATAACAGTTTGAGAGATAGGTACAATAAAAAAAATATATAATGCCCTTTTCCAATCATTTCGCCTAGACTTTTTTCAGTACTTTACTGTCCCTTTAAGGTACAATGCAAACCCCTTTTGCAATCGTAGAGGAGAAGAGGACGGACAGCGCAGGCACACAGATGCCTCTTCGGTAAGATGTTTGCGCTGTCGTCTGCGGTGAACCTCTGAATAAGTTAGATTTCAAAATAATGCCGGACTTACTAAGGATAAAAAAAAAAAAAAAAAAAAAAAAGCATTGATATGCTTAATGCTAGGTTACAAATTATTGTGTGTGTGTGAGTGTGTGTGTGTGTGTGTGGGGGGGGGGGCACTTTAATATGCATGAAAGTTCCACTTTAAAGGGGGAATTAACACTTTATAATGACTTGAGTGATTTTGAAAGACCTTTCAAATATCACCTAGATTTATTTTAGCCATTGCTTATTTAAAACTACAGAGCTATTTAGCAATATTTGTCAGTTTATGTACAGTAAATTATGCAGTACTGACTGGCACAGCCTGCTACATCAGATATGAACATCCATTCTCCCTCTCAATTTCTTAACAGGAAGTCCCCTTAAGGACTGGCGCGCACGTGCGGCCGGCACTTGAGGACCAAGGGGCTTTTTTTTTTTTTTTCTTCCTTAAATTCTGGTTCAGGTCTTCTGGAGCGGCGTGCAGCCGCGCCGGGAACTCTGAACTCCATGCCATGCCAAGACTGTCACTGGTCCTTAAGTGCCAGACCGCCTTCACAGCCCTGGCACGTCAATGGTCCTTAAGGGGTTAACCTGCATAAAACAACAAATAATTAAAGCCATATACTGCATATACTTTCTTCATTTTATATAATGAATGACTAGCGTATATATATATATATATTTATTTTATTTTTGATGTTGAAAGCCCCACCAAAGTCACCCAAATTATTATTAACCCACTGAGTGCCAGAGGGGCATGCAAAGCATTGCCTCTCAGTGCATTGCATACCCCTCTGGCACTCACAGGGTTTAGCAGAGGTAGTCAACCCTGGTCCTCAAGAACTACAACAGTGCACGTTTTCAGGATCTCCCATCTGGAGCACAGGTAGACTAATTATAGTGACTTAGCCACTAATCTGTCCCCCCGTGTTCCAGCTGGGATATTCTGAGAACCAGGACCGTTAGTAGCTCACGAGGACCAGGGTTGGCTATGCCTGTTATAAAGTGTTAGTACCACATTAATGCAGAATGCAAGAAATGTGCAAGTTGGAAGCAAACCAACAGCACCACAGGGGACAAAAAGAAATCCCAAAATGCCCATTGATTTAAATGGGGTTAATACCCTGTGAATGCTACAAAGGCCTGACTGCTAGAAAGCAATGCATTTAAAACCTCCAACATTCAATGGGTTAAGCTCCATTTAAATCAATTGGTATTTTTTATGTTTTATTTACCCTCTGTAGTGCAGTTGGTTTGCTTTGGCATTGCACTTTTTGCACAAGTGCCCTTGTATTTTATCAAAACCAGTGTCATTTGCCTGGCTAACACAGTCTAACAACAGCTGGAAGACTGTCGGTTGTCCAACCCTGGAATAGCTCTTCTCTCATCTTTACTGAGAAATTAGACCACAATATAAGGTACTTGCTTTTTCAGTATCCCTTGCTCTCATTTACATGGAGAGGAGCTCAAGCCTGTCTTCGATTGAGCCACTAATTGATCGATCTGGACTTGAAAAGTCACATTATATCATTATACAGTAGCCCACTATTCTAGAACTTAAAGTGCTAAATATGTTCCAGTGTAAGGTTTGGGAAGCAAAACATATTTGAAACTTTAGAATTACAGTAATTTCAGTTTACCTAAAAAGATTGTGGCATCCAATAAGAAAATGTAAAATGGTATAAGACAGCTATGTTCCAAAATGGATACGTACAGTTTGTTTTTAAGATTTCTGTGTGACTGAATTAATAAAAGATGTGTGAAGGGTGGTTCTGTGATGGCTGTGAATAAAGCACAAGACAAGTAGAGCAAAAGTGCAAGCTTTCAATACCACTTAGATCTTCATCAAATAAGTTATAAAATGAGATGAAATGTATACATAAAGCACAATGCATTACATGCATAGTGCAATAGATAATTACCACACATTCATGGTCATAGGAAAGATAGGTTCTTGATTACTTTGGAATACATGGGCCAAATTCCATTTCAGGGGGCAATCCTGCCACCAATTTCAATAGGAACCTGAGGCAAAACCCTTAACAACTTTTATAACCTGCAATGGACTCCAACTCCCACAATAGGGCTTGGATTCCACTGCAGGTTGTAAAAGTATTTATTCCCATTTCATACTGCAAAAACAAAGTTTATAATAAATAAAAGCTGCATTCCTGTACATTATACCTTCTTCACCTGGCTGAGGCTTTGCAGGCATTCGGTTCATGTTTCTTGGAGGTCGAGGCGACAGTTTATTTTTGTTAGGATGTTTTGAGATGAGTTTTATTGGTATTCTTCGTCGGACATCTAGTCCACTCAGGGATCCCATACTGTTTGTCCCCTGCAAATCATTATCTAAAATAAAAGGAAAACAATATAGATTTCACTTGCGACACAAACCTATAAGCAGCTCTTATTTTAATACCGGTTATCAAGTAAGGTGATTTTTTGTAGCTCATTTAGGAAGGTGTGGTAAGAATATATGTAAATTAAAAAAAAAAAAAAAAAAAAAAAAAAAAAACACACATTACATACATTTCTATGTCTATATTGAGAGATCAGATTAAGGATAACAGCAGAGAGAAACAGGCTATCAGACCATGATTTTCTCTGCGTATATTATAAAACAGGGGACTAGCAGAGTAAAAAAAGAATACCTTTATTGGATAACTGAATAGCTTTAGAGTACAAACATTCAGGACTGCTTAGGTCTCTTCATCAGGCATGTTACAGAATGAGAGGTGGATACCTCAGACCAGGGCTTGACCAGCCACACTCTGCATCTAGGGACAGCCTTCCCTCAGAGCCTAGTGGAACAAGGCTGTAGAAGCAAACAGTCTGTGCTATCCTATGACTACCAATGGAACAAGGCTGGACTATCAGACAGAGTAAAGTGTGGTTCTGTGACAACTAGTGAAACCAGGCAGGTGTGGTCCAGACCGTGTGTTGGGTTGTATAATTACCAGTTGAACTACGCTGGGAGGTCAAAGAGTATCTATAGGGGATATATAGCTAGTAGAGGCATTGGGACCCCGCTACGGAGCCAGGAAGTGTATATGGGGACCTGCAGCTACAAATGAGCAGGGTAACAAGACTAGCGGGGTCACTCAGTTTATGTGGGGATCTCTGGCCACCAGTGGACAAAGAAAAAAGGCTGGGGGTCAAACAGTGTACATGGGATATGTGGCTACCAGTGGGCAAGGGAACAAGGCTGCAGGGTGTAATTGTTTTGATATGATTTTTTTTTTTAGTCATTGCTAATTATTTGTGTTTTTTGCAAATCAAACTTTGTTGGGGTGGGCAAACTAGACGCCTCCCCCCCCAGCCACCATTGACCAGCAATCCAGCAGGAGAGATCAGGGCTGTCCAAGTTCGGTCCTCAAGGGCCCCCAACAGGCTGGGAATTAAGGATTTCCATGATTAATTGCAGGTGAGTTAATCAATGGCTCATTCATTATGACTGACTAACCTGTGGGTAATAATGGAAATCCTTAAATCCTGTGCTGTTGCGGGAAATTGAGGACTGAACGTGGACAGCCCTGGAATAGATAAATCAGTGCTGCAACTAGGAAAGTGATCACCACATATCCTCTACTTTCTTCTTAACCCAGTGTTCTATGAACATCTGGGTTGAGTAGGGTGAGTAGGACATGGACATCATGTGGGACTTGAAAGTCCTCCTATTCAAATCAGGCTTACTGTGTTGAGGAGGACAACTTTGAAGGAAGGTGGCGATCACCTTCCTGGGGGCAATACTGATTTCACCCCAACAGATGGAAGATGAACGCTGGGGGAGGACATTAGGAGGGGTCCCAATGCCCCTCCCCCCGCCGTGAGGTCTGACTAAGTGCTCATGGTGCGAGATCAAGAGACCATGCACTATGTGTATTTTTTTAAATATTCTCATGGGAGCTATTGTGCATAACTTAAAGAGTTATACCTTACTATGCAGCATAGGGAAGCTATTCCCTACATGTAGGACACATTTGCTGGCCACCAATTTCAAGTCATCATAGCAATCTGGGGCCCAGTATTTGTTGAGCCCTGCCTCAGATTATATATAGATTTTTTTTATATAATATAAGCATACACACGAAACAGAATATACTGTACAGCAGAAAATCATGACACATTCAGGACAGTGGGAAATACAGGTTTTTGATTACTCTGAATTCCATTTTTTGGTGAGCATTTTATACCACTCGCTCTTTAAAGGGACAGTCATGTTTCATAATAAAAGCAGCTCCAATTAATATTCATAGTATTTGGACTTTGGAGAGTTATTTCAATTCTGTCAGAGTTGTAATTCAAGAGTAATTCAATGACAAAGTATCCCCTTCCTGCCCCTTTGACTGATGTAACACTGCTCAGCCAGAGCAGAAGGGAGGTGCCCAGGTAGATTGCAGAGAGGGACAATCTTCAATTAAGAAAAGGGAAAAACCTGTCAAGGGGGCAGGGCCTTCATTGTTCTCTTAGGAAGAAGACTGTCCCCTGCTGTTATCTGTCTGGTCTATGGAAAGCTTTCCACATCTGAGAAGAGATGGCTTACACTAGGTAAAAGGGGCGGGAGGGGAAACTTTGCTTGTGAATATCTCTCAAACCATAAAGGTTTGAGAGCTAAGACATCGTTCTTCATGTATTTTTAATGCCTACAAAATAAAATAAAGATAAAACAAAGTATTACTATCCCTTTAAGCTTCAGTAGGAGCATCAATTATAGTCTGTAAGAAAATCCACCTCGAAGTATAGCCAAGTGGTACAAGAATTCTCTACCTTTTGAAGTGATAATTACTTCCATATTGGTCCGTGGGTTTTGGGGAATTAACAATTTGCAAGAAAAATGGCTAGGTATATAAATTTTGTGGGTAGAATAATGTTGACAAATTCCTCATCAAGTTTCAGGACAGTTCAGAATATTAAACTCTGCCATCAGCTTGCACTCGCAAATATTTCTGTGGTTCTGTGTCTTGGTTTTGGCTGCTTCTAGGGCTTAGTCCTCTTTCTTGCATCTTTGCCTGTTTTCGGGGTCATCACCGTACGCTGCGCGGTGACATCACTTCGGCTGAACTTCCGAGTTTCCCCTGTAAATAGCCGCGCGCCGGAGGATGTGGCGCACAATTATAGCGTTTTCTGTGCCTGGTATCAGTGCTGCTTGTTACTGTATCCTGCCAGACATCCTTGTCTTGATTCCCTTGCCTGACTGTGTTGCCGACCCTGCTAGCCTTGACCTCGTTTACTGCCTGCTGATTCTGTGCCTTCTGCCAGTTTGTTGCTGACTCTGCCTGCTTTGACCACGTCTTCTGCCTGCCTGTTACTGTCTGCTCTCCTTGGACCAGTCTATTTTGCTCCTGGACTCCTTTCAGCTTACTCTGATTCTCCAGCCTGCCTCTGGTTATCCTGCCAGCCTATCCTGCTGGTCAGCATTCTTTGTGACTGCAGCCTGCTTTTAGTGATCCTGTCAGCCTGTCCTCCTGCTGCCAGTTGAGCTTCTTCTGGTGAGTTCTATATAAACTTTACCATAGACTCTCCCTGGGGTTTGTAGCGTTGTCCTTGCTGTGGGGTGTGCTATCCTGGGCAGTCTCCAGCTCAACTGGAGGGGGTCATCTGACTTTGCGGCCAGCACCTTTACACGACTTAGGCCGCAGCACAACATACCACAGGGGGCCTGTGTATCCCAGTGACAAATCCTAGTGTCGCTCTCTAGCCTTTTCTACCAGCTCTTGTTGGAGTCCAATTATCCCGGACTTCCATCATTGTATCGCTTAGCTTGACGTTCGCGACAGCTGAAAGTGACCGTGAGACATTTGATACTGTGTTTTGCATGTTTCCCTCAGAGATGCCTATTTTTTCTTCTTAACACTGAAACTATGCTAATTAGTTCATTTTCTTACAGTTTGTCCTATATCACCTACAAATAATCCTGTGTTGGGACATTACACACAAATTATGAGATGGAAACCATTAAATGAACTGCAGGAGAATTTTACAACATTTTATTATCCGCAGAAGAATTTGTCAATAATGTGTGTTTTGTGCAAATGCGGTGTGGACACTTTATCTGTGGTACATATTTGTACAAAGGTTCCACAGCTCTACTTTAGGGAGGGAGATGTGCCATTTTCTGTTGCACTATTTAGGAAGGTGTTTGTTTGTTTTTTTAACCAACAGCTGTTTCTGGGTGGTGGGCAGTTTATAAGAAGGCAGAGGATGTTTTCACATTTTTTTTTTTTTAAATCACCTTTATGTAGTATGGTTTGAAGCTTCTGAGATTCCATGCAGAACGTTAAGTTGGGGGCTATAGGTGACTACTAAAAGGCACCATGCACTCTTTCTATGGTTGTTTGTATACATCTAAATCATTCATATCTCATCCCATAACATGTCTGACAAAGAAATGGAGGTGGTCTTGAAAGTTTGCACTCTACAGCTATTCAGTTAGCCAATAAAAAGTTATCAGTTTAATGTACTGGCCTCCTGCTTATCTATGGCCAACATAGTACCACCTTTCCCCTTATATTCTAGAGCAGTAGCATGCAGTGCCAGCTGGCAGCTACAAAGGCCAATAAGATATTGGCATGAATTAAAAGGGGTATTGACTCAAGGGAAGAAAATATTATTATGCCTCTTTACAGGTCCATAGTAAGACCCCACCTAGAATATGCTGTTCAATTCTGGGCACCCTTTCTGAAAAGGGACATTATGGAACTAGAGAGAGTGCAGAGGAGGGCTACAAAACTAGTAAGGGGAATGGAAAGTTTTAGTTATGAAGAAAGGCTAGAAAAGTTAAACTTGTACACACTAGAAAAAACGGCATCTTACAGGGGATATGATAACACTATATAAATATGTTCAGAGCCCATACAAAGGACTCTCCAAAGACCTGTTCATTAATAGAACAGTACAAAAGGACAAGGGGCCTCCCGCTTAGACTTGAGGAAAGGACATTATTCTACAACAGCAGAAGGGTTTCTTTAAATTAAGGACAATAAAGGTATGGAATTCACTGCCAGAGGAGGTGGTGCTATCGAATACATTAGATGCCTTTAAAAAGGGCCTGGATACTTATTTAAAAGAACATAACAGAGGGCTACGTACGTTAGTATTGGGATTAATATTTTGTTAGGGCTTGTTGATCTGGGGAGAAATCTGATTGCCATTTGCAATCAGGAAGGAATTTTTTCCCCTATTCAGGGTAGAATTTGAAATTTCTATATTGGGGGGGTGGGGGTGTTTCTTGCCTTCTTTTGGATCAACGATGGTAAACAGGAATAGGAAAAGGGTTGAACTAGATGGACGCAAGTTTTTTCAACCTAAATTACTATGTTACTATCAATCCTTAGGATGTTTTCAATACATCCCTGCCAATTAAAAGTTGGTAATTAGTGACTTAGACATACTGATTGTACTACATATGCTTAACTAGGGATGGCCTTAAAAAACAGAGCTTTGGTGTGACCCGAAAAATGGAGCAAAGACATCTGCCTAGATGGATGTTCACTACTGCAAAAAGAACTAATGGAGGTTCACCAGTTGGAGAACAAAATGTTACTAGCCAGGAGGTGAGAAGTTACCAGTTAACATGTTACATACAGAGAACATACAGTTTTACTTGTCTGCTGGATTTTATTTTACCAAACCTGTGAATTAGGGTTGCACCGATACCAGCATTTGCGCGGGTACTCGTACTCGCGCAAATGCGGCCGATGCCAGCACCGATACCCTGTGTCAGGGTCGGTGCTGCAGAGAGGGAGCCCGTGGAGCTGCCCACAATGCTCCCCGGTCGCCTCTCTCCCTCCTAAGCGTCAGAGAGTTGCCACGGGTTACCATGGCAACACTCCGACGCTGACCTCTGCCGGGGCTCGCTAGGACCCGGCAGAGGAGGCTAAGAAAGCAAAGAGACGGCAAGATGTGGGGCATCCAAAGCGGGTGGTAAAAGAGGCAGAGAGGGGGGTCAAGAGGGAGAAAAAGAGGCAAAAGGGACTAAGGGAGAAGAAAAAAAAGACAGGCAAGGAGGACAGATCAGGAGACAAAAGGAGGAGGGCCAAGAAGAGGCAAAAGGAGGTGGGATCAGGAGGGAGAGAGAGAGGCAAAAGGGTGGGATCAAGAGTCAAGGAGAGGGACAAAGGGGGATCAAAAGGGAGAGAAAAAGCCAAGGCAAAAGAGGAAAAAGGGGAGAATCAAGAGGTGGTGTGTGTATCTATATATTTCAAGTACTCATACCTATACTTTTTGGGTCATTTGCCAGTTTTCTAAGTACCTAAAGCATTATATATATATATATATATATATATATATATATATATATATATATATATACACAGGGCTCAAAATTTCCACTCACCACTAGCCAATGGCGAGTAGAAATTCAGCCCTGGTGGGTATGTTATGCCTTGCGGTGGCGAGTAACTTTTCAGGTCTGGCTAGTAGCAAAGGACTTCACATTTTAAGCCGTGTGTGTGTGTATATATATATATATATATATATATATATATATATATATATATATATATAAAAAAAGTATAGGTAATTGGTATCGGTGAGTACTTGAAAAAAGTATCGGTACTCTTACTCGGTCCTAAAAAAAATTGGTATCGGTGCATCTCTACTGTGAATATATTATATACACACACAAATTCTAAGAATTATGCTTGTAATTACTTCAGTTTTGCGTATGTATGATGCAAGACTCTCCCCCTGCTTCTACCTGAACTTGCGGGTAGGAGTTGGCAGGATAGAAAAATCCTCCTCATATCACCTGGCTCCGGCGAAGTGAGGCAGCTTCCCCAGTCCTACCGAGAAGTTTGGGTAAGAGTGGAAGCAAGGGAGAGTCTTGCTCCTTGTCACTGCCTGCATTGATCTCCAATCACTATTGGTTGGGAGATCAATAGCTTGGGGACCTAAGAGGGTGTTCTGAAGCCCCCCCCCCCTCACAAGGTCTAACTGGGGGGGGGGGGGGCACATAAAGTAGTTATACTAATATAGCCTGGCCCCATGACAGCCATACATTGTCTGACCCCCTTCCCCAGCCTTGTTGCACTGGTGTCAGAAAGCCCCCACACACTGACAACCCCCCAGCCCTGTTCCCTTGCCCTTTGGTATGGTCTTATCCAATGGACACTAAACCCCACCAGCTTTGTTCTCTTGCCCAATGGTAGCCCTAGATCCCCATGGCGACTGTCTGACCCCTTCAGCCATAGCCCCTTGCCCACTGGTAGCCACAGATCCCCACGCCTTGTTCCATCAAGCCCAATAGCCCCATGGATGCTGTCTGACACCCCCCTTCTTCCCTTGCCACCGGTAGCCCCAAATTACCATAAACACTGTCTGATTCCCTCCAGCCTTGTTTCCTTGCCCACTGGTAGCCCAATATCCCCATGGATACTAACCATTGACAAGGCTGAAATAAAGACATGCATCTATCAAGCCTGGCACATACCAAACCCCCCTGCTAATCCAGAGAAAGGCTAAAAACACTGAAGCCCTTCCCAATTATGCCCCAAGTGGGTAAAAAAAATCCCTTTCTGACTCCAAATGGCAGTCAGGCTGTTGATCCAATGAACTATCTGCATTGAAGCCATCTGTCATAATTCTAAGTATATTGTCTTGTGCTAGATAGATATCCATTGCTTTTTTTTTTTTTTAAGAAGTTACAGTATCTGCAAGAACATCCCAAGACAAATAATTTGATAGCTTTACCACCCTTACTGTAAAAAAATGCCTGCCTTTGTTTTAGTTGAAAGCACCTTTCCCTTAGTCTTAATGGATGACCTCTCATTCTTAACATTTACCATTTTACAAACCAATAGTTACACTTGAATGAATGCTGTTATATATAAAATGTTACATCACTGTAGTTTGGAAAAATACTGAAGTAACAAAGGTGTAGCACATTTTATGCACAAATCTTGCAAGAAAGAATGGACATGAGTTCAGTAAGATTAAACGTATTTTACTTTAAAAACTCCAAATGCATTTCAATCAACATCACTTCTACATCCGATACCATATATTTAAGTGACGTCATATTTGACAGACTAAACCATATAACACCATAGTAGCCAGTTTAGACAAGTTAATACACGGATCTACAAGCGTCATAGCCAAAATAATTTTGCTGTATGACGTTCAAAGAGACAGGACAATAGTTAACTTTTGAAACCCAAACTGTCAAATACATTGTATTTGTTTACCAGTTGAGACAAGTCTATTATGTTGAAATAATTAGTGAAAATCGCGGCGAACTAATCCCATTCCAGTTTGCAAAGAAAAGTGAATGTCGTGTAACAGCCTCTCAGACCATACACAGAGAACCAGAGGTATTGCATGCATGAATGCATATTACTTCTAACCTTGGCCTCCTTGTTATTAGGACCTCATTACATCAGCCCAGTGATGTGACAGGTATGGGAAATACGTTGACACTACATAAAGAACTATCTGCGCCCTGCTAGGCTCTCCATCTGCTTCGGTACTACAAATCCCATCATTCCTAGCCGGCTGGGGATGGCATTTGCAGTCAAAGAGTAGCTGAAAGGCCCAGATATACGGAAATGCAAGGAGAAGTTCCCTTGAACAAATAGACATATGTACTAACGATGTAACGTGACTATATATCAGGACCTCACCGCACTCCTAAAGTGCATTGTAACTAAAAGACGATAGCCCTTCGGTAGCAGGAAGCGAGCGCACATCGAAGCGCTGAACTGACATGCACTCGGTACCATACGGATTAAATCGAGAAAATAAACTGAAATCCTATCCCCGAGCAGAGATGGGGAAACTATGACTGTAATAAAGGATGAAGGCAAGAAAAGCCCACTACTGCATTCGCATCCTTACCATTATGATCCATGATTCAACGCGGAGCACTACGGGAACGGAAGCTACGGGGCGGTCCTAAGAAAAGGAAGTAAGAAAAGATTCCCTAACGCAGTGTTCGGCGCATGTGCAGTTGGTAACATTACGTTCTACGCAAAAGGACGCACAGCGTTAGGCATAGTGTAGAAATATTCTAGAAGAGGCGGGCTATTATAATATTGAATGTTTATAATCGTGTTCCTCTGTAGGGACGTTATACTTTGTTCTGTGCAACATAGCATAGTTGCATTTCAGGGCAGGGGGTTAGCAGTTTGTCAAGATGCTCTTCAGGGGCCCGAAGTATTGGCTGGGGTTAACTGTCTGTTTCGACATTACATCTTTCGGGGGCTACAAGTCTTAACTTGTGGCTGGGCATTATGGGAGTTGTACAACCGGCGGAGTGCCAGATGTTGCCTACTACTCTCAACGATCTTACCTGATTCCCTATAACGTGTGTGTGGTGCATTTGTGTATATCCAGGGGGGAAACGAAGCAGGTTTGACAATGATCTGAGCGCAAAAACACAAGAGAAAACAAAGTGCAATGATATCTAAGTGTAGTAAATTTATTGGAACAGGCAATAGAACCAGTAATAAAATGCACTCACATGATGCCCATCTTGGGCTTTGTGCGTATCGGGGCCCCTACCCCTATAGCCAGCGTGCTGTGTCCGTCCCTTCCAGCTGCGACTGGTGACAAGATAGTCACTGTGTTCCCTTCTGTAGTGGCCTTGGTTAGATGCCAGACAAAACACTCTGTGCTGGTAAAGTTGGATAGGGAAGGGATGGACACAGCACGCCGGCTGTAGGTGCCCCGATACGCACAAAGCCCAAGATGGGCATCATGTGAGTGCATTTTATTACTGGTTCTTTTGCCTGTTCCAATAAATTTACTACACTTAGATATTATTGCACTTTGTTTTCGCTTTTGTTTTTGTGCTCAGATCATGTGAGAATTATTGACTTTACTGGTGAACAAGGCCATTGGATATCTGTAGCAGCATTACTATTTTGGAGATTCATCAGCATCCATCTCATCACCATTATTCATCATTTTCATCATCTATGTTATCCATCCATCCCAGTTTCTTCTGACTTTGGATTGCTATTTATTCCTTATTTTTTCGCATTTAATTTACTTTTCTAGGGAACAGTGGTTTGCATTTTTTCTTGTTATAAATATTTATTTGTGCAAGTGTTGGTTGGTGTGATTTTTTTAGGTTTGACAATGAGAATGAGTAATCGTTATACTGCGGCCCCTAGAGAAATTTTATTTTGGTAATCAGGTTTGCTGCATTAGTGTCACTGCAATCATCCACTATTGTCCCTTTTAGTGTCAGTTAGAACTTGAACGAGTACAGTGAAGAGCAAGAAAACTTCATTATGGAAAAAACAGAAAAGCACAAAAAAAAAAAATCTGAGAGCGGCTATGTGTCATAACATATCACTATTGCAATATATTGCACTTACAGAAAAAAAAAATCTTTGCCAATTGGTGCCCATGTCACAACGCTCTAGAGATAGTTGGGTTTTCCGCTGTTCTTCCAGGATGTCTGCATAGAGATGGTTCCTATTCCTTGTGTCCTCAGGAGGAGTGGTAATATTCCTTTAGTATAGAAAAGAAAGGAGCCTTGCAAGAGTACAACGTAGGGCAAGAAATTCCACTGGGAGTCCCAAATGGAATTTAATCACTGGACATACGTCATAGAGCGCATTTGGGAATGAAGGAATCTGGCAGCCAGATAGTAGACCACACTGGTTGGCCATAGTACCAAGAAAAAATATTAATAAATGTTCCTTACGCGTTTCTGAGACAAATACTCTTCATCAGGGGGTAGAATATAAATGAAAAAGCCTGATTGTGTAAGGGATAGGGTTAAACCAAAGTTACGTATAATAAAACCAGATTGTTCCATTCTGTTTCTGCTCCATATGTGTTTTTTTTTTTCAGATCGAGGCAAGCCTGCTGTGGGTCAGTGATACTACCCATGCTTTGTTTCAATGAACAAGTACATTACCAGAAAGTGAATATTCAAGCCTCTATATGAAATTACGTATAATTCGGAGAATCTAAGTAGATTCTAAAAATATTTTGTTAAAAACATAGTAAAAAAAAGATATATATATATGTTGGTTTAATAGAATGCATGGGTCCCTTGGAAAACAAATGTGTGTGTATGCATATGCACAAACCCCAAAAGGTAGACCTTACAATAAGAGAACAAAGAAGTAGACTTGTTCTTATGATAGTGTCCATTAATTGGGAGCTCTTAGTTGTCATACTTGCAAGTGGGTCATAGGAAATTACTCACTTCTAGGTCTTCATTGAGGCTTTTGGGTGTCAGTGTCTAAATGGGAGATCCAATATGCCTCTTGTCAGCACAATGTTGAAAAGTGTTTTTATTAGATGTAGGGATATGTTCCATACCACTGATGTTGAAATTTTGTGGGTGGAGAGTCCACCACACAGGGGCCGTACAGCTTGTACCACGTGCAACTTTGAGAGGGAAACTTCTACAAAAATAAAGAGATAAAAAAAAAAACACAACTTACAGGCAGTTTTAATGGTAGAGTTAAATTGGACCTGGTTAATTGGAGGTGAACGTTTTCTTTTAAGAGACGGTTAGATGCATTTAGTGTTATACTATGAATTAGAAGGTAAAACTTGAAGTTCTGGTAAAAAAAAACACAATACCCGTTTAGGAGTCAGGAAAGCTTATATAATTCTTATTTTCTGCTGTGTCTGCCTTCCAGCTGTTTAGGAGCAATCACAAAAGGTATGTGAGGAAGCCTCCAAAGAAGACCAGCAGTATACTTTTGTCAAAGCTATGAAATAGAACATAAGGTTAAAGGGTCAGTAATGCCCGTATTTAACTTGATTTAATATTGTAAAGGTTACAAAACTAAAGAATTTGGGGAAAGTGCCATCTTTCAAACCCTTATGGTTTGAGAGATATTCACCACTAAAGTTTCCCTTGCTGTCAGCTGTAAAGCTGACAGCAGGAGATTTGAGTCAGCTGACTCGAGGAGGCTCTTCAGCAGATCCAAAATCACGTTATTTAAAAAGAACTACTTCAAACCAGGCACACTTTGTAGACTGTTCCAATGAGGTAATTTTTTTTAAATAACACGATTTTGGCTCTGCTGCAGAGCTGCCAGCTGCTCCCAGGACCGGGATCTCCTGCTGTCAACAGAGCACTGACGTCGTGAGAAGGGAAGGGGGAACTTTAGCGGGAAATATCTCTCAAACCGTAAGGGCACAGATACTATATTTTTGTAACCTCTACAGTATTGAAGTTAAATACAGGTATTCCTGACCATTTAAGGGCAGGGTGTGTTGTAGCGTGACACAGAAGGAAAGAAAATATCAGTGAGTACATTTTTCTCCTTCTATGTCCCTACCCTCTACACTGCACAGTTGGGAAATACCAAAGCAGCGCCAATAGGATGGGGAAGTTCTATGTGCACACCAATCTGAAATATTACCCCGGAATAGAAAGGAAAGGCATAAACCATCACCAAAGGGAAAATTTCTATGTACGAAGGGACCACCGCCTGATGGAACTGTCTTCCAAATCTGGCCTTGGTCGAAGGGACCACCGCCTGAGTGACCTTTCTTCCAAATTTGGCCTTGGTCGAAGCCTGGACATCTCTCTATGCTATTTCCTGATGATGACGGAGGTTGATTCAGAAATATAGAACACCAGTTAGCTGCATTGCAAAATGTTTTCTCGAGAGACTGCAGCCTTAGAGGTCCAGGAAGTAGATGCTGATCTTATAGTGGACTTGGGAGGTGATAAGCCAGCATCCATATAAGGCCATGTTATACACTTGGAGATCCATCAAGAAAATGGAAGCCTTAGAAGCTGCTAAGCCTTTGAATTGACAGATGAACAAACAGAGAATCAGTCTTCCTAATTTCTGGATAAATAGCAATATATATATCTTACTAAATCTAGGTTATGAAAAAGCTTTTAGTTCTCTCCTTTAGAAGACAGAATAATCTGTTGGTTCAGGTGAAAAGAAGAGATACCATAAGTGTGAACAATGGCTTGGTTCTAAGAACCACTATCACTAAATTGGATCTAGAAGAAAAATCATAGGGCTCGTTTGCTCTTCTTGCTATGGTCATGGCTGTTGAAAATATTGTTTTTAGAGTTAGTGCCTTCATGAATGAGTCCTCAATTGCTTTGAATCTGGGAGACTTAGATAGTTGATCCAATACAACATTAAAGGGGATCTATCACCCCTAGACAAGTTAGCCTTAATAGTTAGATTATATAACGACTAAGTGTGAAACTGTATTCATTTTGTTTTTTAAATCTATATTTGTCCAAAATTGAAGGAATAAATGCTGCCCTGCACCTACTTCCGGACAGACTGCGGGTACAGCTCTGTACTTGCAGTCTGTCACTCTGCCTCAGCTCCCCTCCCTCTATCCAGCCTCCTATGGTGATGGAGGCTTTCTGCCTGTAAGCTGGAGTGATCTCTAGCCAATGAGAGAGCTCCAGCTTACAGGCAGAAAGCCTCTGTAATAGAGGGAGTGGAGCGGAGGCAGAGTGACTCTAGCTGTCAGACTTGGATTCTGGTCTGTGGACTGGGCGGCTCGTCTGGAGAGCCAAAATAGCAGTGCACACAAAGGAAATCTTCATGACAACGGTCTACTGCCTCAAACCGTGTCCACTTTGTAGACCGTTGTCATGAAGATTTCTTTTGTGTCCACTGCTATTTCGGCTCTCCAGATGAGACGTTCGGTCTGCAGACTAGTATCCAAGTCTGACAGCTTGATCGGTGACGTAGCTAAAAGGGGCGGGAGGGGTAAACTTTAGATCAAGATTACTCTTTAAACTATGAAAGTTACTGCAAAAAGACTTAGATGCTTTGGTTTATTTATTTAATACCTACAATATTAAAGCTTACATAAATTATGTATTACTATGCCTTTAAGATCCCATAGATGTACAATGTCTCTTATACAAGGTATGTCTTTGTCAGTTGCCCTGGTTTATCTTTTAATGAGGTCATTTATGGCAGATTGGAACTCTGAAATCTTGGAGGAATCAATTGCAGGTCTGGGAAATTGTATTCTTCTCACACCAGGAATAAAAGGTTCTGGACAGAGAATGTTATAGACTTCCCCTGGAAGACTGTCCAGTCCATGGGCCTTTCCAGAAGGGAGGGTTTTGATCACGTGCCAGGAGCCTGCCTTGCTTATTTGCATGGTTATAAAAATGCGCTGAGCGTCGATTAATATACCATTGTGCCTTAGTGGCGGAAAGAGTATTTAAGCTTTTTTTAGCATCTAGATTACATGCTTTATTATGGGCAGTCACGCTGTGGAAGTATGCAGTGTAACTAGCGGTCAGGCACCTCTGAGGGGTATTCAGTTTGATTTTGGTGTCCCGATGCAGCTTGGTGTAGTATGATATGATGTGACCTGTATGGACAGTTTTGTCAGCAGGCCAAAATGTAAGGGTATCTAGTTCATGGGCCTTGTTGTCGAGACAATATAATTCCCAGACTGATTTCAGGCTCGACTTAAATTCGTGGGAGTGAGAAAGGAAAGCTGGCATGCACCAATTAAAGGAGACTGGGAGGGGGCTTGTAGGACAGGATACAAGAGACAGGGGCATGGTCAGAAATCTAAATAGGGTGAATTTGGCAGTGTTGTATGACAGTCAGAGTCACGGAAGAGGCCAGAAAGTAATCTATTCTCACGAAAACAGAGTGTGGGTGTGAATAAAAGTGTACTGTCGCAATAGGATTAAGGGTCCTCCACACATCCCACAAGGCCAATTGGTCAATCCATCTCCTCAAAGGAGCAGGAGAATGACGGATTGAAACAAGTGGTCGTCCTCTTCTGTTAAGCAGGACTTGATGTTTTATAGAATGCTTCTTCTACTACTGAATCGTGCTTAGCTGACATCTTTGCTTTATTGTACTTAGGGCATGTCTATCTCTTCAGTAGCTTAGGGCATAGTATATCTCTCCAGTAGCTCCTATTTTACCTCTTATGCAGTACTGTCTTTTTTAATGGGGCTTTGTCAGCTCAACTTGCCTTGCTTGTCTGTCCTAGATCTGTCCTACAGCCTCCTGTAACCCGAGTGTCCATCATTACAATTTACAGACTAATGTCCTTTTCTTCTGTGTACTCCCCGTCACATTGCATGATGGGATTTACTTCCTTCCTCCAGCTGGTAGGACCATTCAAATTTTAGATAAATAGGGAACTCCCCCTTGCGCCTTCAGTTATTTCAGGTCCTAGTAGCTGGAGGACTGGAGGTTTTTGCCTCTGTCGTTAAAAAAAAAAAAAAAAAGAGAATACCTGAAGGAATCGGAGTAATAGGAGAAAGTGGAGTGCTGTTTGTCTGCTGTTTCTGAAGTTTCGTTCGGTAGTTGGAGGCTGAAGTTTGAGCAGGAAATGAGCAGTATGTGGTTCACTGTCAGCAACATGGTACAGCACGGCAAAACTTCCTCCTGTCACGCGGAAGCGCAGGAGTGGTTCCGAGATTGGGACAGAGAGTGGGCCGCAAGTAATGTGCATTGGCCCTGATCCCTGTGGAAGCGTGCTACTCAGGAACGATCAGGCTCGCGCCAGCAGCCGCTTCGGTAATGGAGGTTGCTGAGAGCAACAGAGGAGGAAAAGCGCAATGTATTTCAAGCGGGATTGAGCACACCACTAAAGGAGAGCGGCCGGCGGATCATCACCTTATATGTATATGGCAGCGGTGGGCGTGCGTTACAGCAATGGAACGCACGCTGAATGAAAGACAAGCAGCATGGAGGCAGGTAAGATTCTTCCTCTTATACTGCAATAATTGTAACTTTTTTAGTGATAGAATTAAAAGTTAAGTTTTAATGATGTCTTCCTCTAAGCCTTCGTCTAGTAAGGATAAGCCAGAGACAGGGTCTGCTAAAGAAGATAAAACCCAAAAGTGTAAAGCCTGTTCCAATTGTGAGAAGAAGTTGCCAGCCTCAGAGAACGCTAAATTTTGTCAGGACTGCCTTAAGCAAGCAGCCATCCAAGAAATGCCTGGGCAATTTCAAGATTTTTTATCTTGGATGAAGGTCTCTATTTAAGAGACCTTCTCTGCCATGCAGGAATCCATTATACCTAGGAAGAGACAGAGATTGGAAGACCCTGGGGAGGGCACTTCTTCTCAGAGATTGGAAGAAAATGAGGATAGAATTAGTCAAGGGCCATCAGAATTTTCTTCAGAAGATGAGGAAGGTGAGATTGTAGAAAACTCAGGTGACTTTTCCCTAGACAGGATAGATAGTTTTCTAAGAGCTGTCCATAAAACCTTAGGTTTAGTAGAAGAGCAAAAGGACTTGGGCATCTTAGATACTGCCTTTTTGGGGAACAGAAAACCTACTCTAAGTTTTCCAGTCCATCAGTCCATTACTGACATGATTTCTGAGGATCAAGATTGATAGAAGGTCTTCGGTTACTAGAAGGTTTGGGAAAATGTATCCCTTTGATTTGTCAAATGTTAAGAATTGGACATCTCCTCCCAAAGTAGATGCGGCGGTCTCCAGGATAGCCAAATATACTACCATTCCACTGGAGGATGGATCCTCATTGAAGGATTCGATGGATAGGAAGATGGAGTCAGCCCTTAAAAGACAATATTCACTCATTGGCAGTAATATGCAGATAGCCACAGCTCTAGCATGCGTGTCTAGGGCCATGCGTATATGGATTAACACGTTGGAAGAAGATATTGAATCTGGTACATCAAGATCCAAATTATCTAGGGAGCTGTCAATAATAAAGGAAGCTAACAACTTTGTATGCGATGCTTCGATTGATGCTGTGAAATTGGGAGCTAGATCCTCTGCACTGTATGTATCCTCTAGAAGAGCGTTATGGCTTAGACCCTGGGGGGCAGATGCCTCTTCAAAGAATAAGTTGGTTAATCTTCCCTTCAAAGGTGACATGTTATTTGGTGAACAACTAGAAGATATTATTAAGAAAGTATCAGGGGGGAAAAGTGCTTTTCTTCCGCAGGAAAAGAGGAGAAGATCCCCTCCCAGATCAACTTAATTTAAGAACAAGTCTTATTCCTTTCGGGACTCTAGAAGATATCAGGGAAGACCATTTGACCAGAGGAAACAAGCTTCATACCAATCTACAAGGGGGAGTTATCGCAGAGATTTCCCCAAGAAGCAGCAAGCTAAGAAAGAATTCTGAAGATTGGCCGGACCCTTTTCCAGAGCAGGTAGGGGGTCGCCTACATCTGTTTCGGGAACACTGGAGAATATCAGACAGATGGGTCCATCAGATTTTGGAAAAGGGCTATCCGCTTCAGTTTATTCAGACCCCAGTTCCTCTAGGATTCAGAGCATCCAGAATTCCATCGAATCCAAAAAAGAAGTTATTCTTTCAGGAAATTCAGAACTTGCAGGAGAAAGGAGCGATTCAAATAGTACCACGGGAACAGAAATTTTTAGGAACCTATTCTGTTTTATTTATGGTTCCAAAGCCATCAGGTTCGGGGAGAACAATACTGGATCTAAAGAAACTCAACAACTGCCTTGTAAAGAAGACCTTCAAGATGGAGTCGGTATCATCAGTCATAAGATCAGTGCTGCCAGGAAGTTACCTCACCAAGGTAGATCTACAGGATGCATATTACCATATACAGATAAAAGAAGAACATCAAAAATTCCTGAGGTTTGCGGTAGGGAAGCATCACTTCCAGTTCAGGTTACTTCCGTTCGGTCTGTCCACAGCTCCAAGAGTATTTACAAAGATTCTGGCAGCCGCTATAGAACCATTAAGGGAAAAAGGAATAATGATCATTCCTACCTGGACGACCTTCTCTTGGTAGCTCAAACAAGGTCCCAAGCAATCTTAAACACGGATCTGATGGTAAATCATCTTACAGAATTAGGATAGATGATAAATTTCCAGAAAAGTCAGCTTATCCCCACTCAAGAACTGACGTTCATAGGGATGAAATTCAACACAAAGACAGCAAAGATATCCCTATCGGAAGAAGAGTATATGCGGCATCTTAAAGAAAGTGAACAACTTCAGAAGAAGGAAGAGTCACATAGCACACCAATTCATGAAATGCCTAGGAATTATGATGTCAGCAATCCAGGTAGTTCCATGGGCAAGATTTCATGCCAGACACCTACAGTGTTACTTCCTGAAGAACTGGAACAAGTATCAGCAGGATCCCTTACAGAGGATAAAATTGCCAGTAGGCGTGAGACAAGACCTGGTATGGTGGACAAACAGAAAAAACCTGGAAAAAGGGACATCGTTGCAAGACCCGATTTGGAATATAATCACGACAGATGCCAGTCCCTCAGGTTGGGGGGCAGTCTGGGAAAACAGATCAGTTCAAGGAAGTTGGATTCCAGAGGAAAGAAAATTGCACATAAACTTGTTGGAAATCAGGGCAATAAAATATGCCCTACTACACTTCAAGCAAAATCTAAAGAATACAGTAGTTCATGTCAGATCGGACAATGTGGACAGCAGTCATGTACATTCGGAATCAAGGAGGGACAAGAAGTTCAGGCCTAAACAGAGAAGTGTCTCAGATATTCCTATGGGCAGAAAAAAATCTGAAGACCATTACAGCATCACACATTGCAGGGGTGCAAAATATACAAGCAGACTATTTAAGCAGAAACAGGGTACACCCAGGAGAGTGGTCCCTAAATCAAGAGGTGTTTCTTCAGATCACCAAGAAGATGGGAACCCCATTAGTGGATCTTATGGCGACCCGGGAGAATCGCAAGTGCAGGCAGTTCTTTGCAAGAGGGAAATCAGCAGACGCATTGGGTCAGGATGCTCTAAAGCATTTTTGGAATTTCTCCCTAGCGTACATCTTCCCTCCTATTCCAATAATAAGGGAGGTCATCAGGAAGGTGACATCAGACCGAGCAGAAGTCATCATGATAGCTCCGAAGTGGCCAAGACGCACTTGGTACTCAGAGCTGGTCAGACTGTCCAGACAGGATCCCTGGAAATTACCAGTCAGGAAGGACCTTCTGTCTCAAGGACCCTTGAACCATCCGGATCCAGGTTTTTTCCAGCTGACAGCCTGGAGATTGAGCGGCAAGCTCTATTAGATCAAGGGATCTCAAGGAAAGTGGCTGATACCATTCTATCAGGAAGAAAGAGGTCAACTCTCAAAGTCTACAATAGGATTTGGAAAACTCTTAGAGTATGGGCTATAAGTAATAAGATTCACAAGCACCAGGTTAGTGCTCCTGTAATCCTGGAATTTTTGCAGAAAGGTTTTGACATGGGGCTGAGTCCGGCCTCTCTAAAAGTGCAAGTTTCCGCTGTTATGTCTAAGCATTGGGCAGAGAATAACTTAATTAGGAGATTTATCATAGCCATAGAGAAATTAAGACCCAGGATTAGGGAAATTGTTCCTGCTTGGGACTTGAATATAGTCCTAGCTCAACTCATTGACTCTCCTCTTTTTTGAGCCTCTAGGGGAGGTATCCTTAAGGCATTTAACCTGGAAAACAATCTTCTTGACTGCCATTACGTCAGCTAAGAGGGTCAATGAGCTGCAGTCCTTGTGTTGTCAGGCCCCCTATTTAACCCTCCATCAGGATAAGGTTGTTCTTAGACTAAAACCATCCTTTAGGGGTAAGGTAATTTCAGAATTTCATCAAAACCAAGAGATCATTTTGCCTTCATTTTGCTCTTTTCCCAGTGGGGAAAAGGAAAAAAGGTTACATTTACTAGACCTAGTCAGATGTATTACAATTTATCTCCATAGAACCGCAGATTTTAGGAGATCAGACAATTTGTTCGTACAATATTGCGGCAAAAGAAAAGGTTCAGCAGCATCCAAACAGACGGTGGCTAGATGCATAAGACAATGCATAATAGCTGCATATAAGGAGGCAAAGTTAGATCCTCCACTTAAAGTAAAGGCCCGCTCAACAAGGGCAATGGCTACCTCATGGGCAACAAAGGCGAATGCTACTCCTCAGGAGTTATGCAAAGCGGCAACCTGGACATCTATATCCACCTTTATCAAACCCTACAGACTGGATATAGAGGCCTCTGCTGACGCGAAATTTGGACGAGGAGTGCTGCAAGCAGTGATCCCACAATGAAGGGTAGGAATTTTAAGCCTATTTCTTATATGTTTCTGGTATGCATTCTCCCCCCCTCTTTTTTTGCTTTATTTGGCTTGGGAAGTTCCCATCATGCAATGTGACGGGGAGTACACAGAAGAAAGAGAGAAATTTACTAACCGATATTTCCTTTTCTTCTGTGTATCTCCACGTCACACCCCCCCTTAACCATTAAATGTGTTATATTTTTCAGCTTGGACAACAGGTATAACTGAAGGCGCAAGGGGGGAGTTCCCTATTTATCTAAAATTTGAATGGTCCTACCAGCTGGAGGAAGGAAGTAAATCCCATCATGCAATGTGACGTGGAGATACACAGAAGAAAAGGAAATATTGGTTAGTAAATTTCTCTCTTTATATGCAAAATCAGCTCCTGGCTTTCTCTGCCTCCCAGCCAGTTAGCTTCTCATCTTGGTGTTACAGTATCCATTTCTGTATAATAAAAATGGTACTTATATACTTATGATACTGACTTTGATGATAATTCTGTACAGATGGCAGGCTTTGTGATGAGCTGAAGACCTTTTTTCTCTCTCAGTGCTTCATCTGCTCTACCACCAGTACCACTGCCTTTATCTTTAATTATCTCAGTACTTCTTCCTTTTAGTTACATGTTAACTATTCCAGATAAGTCAAATCTATTCATACAGGAGCATTTCCCTAACATGATTATGTGGTTTCATGTCGTCTACTCATGCAATGCAGTTATAGAAATGTTTATATTTGCTTTAAATCTGTGCAGTATTATCTACCTGAAATTGCATTTATTTTTAGTGTTGGTTGTTTGGGGTTTATTGTGGGCCTTTGTTTTATTTTTTATTTATTTTTTTATATTTTATCTTGATTAGTTTTTCTTATTTTTTTTCTTTATTTTGAGAATCAATAGATTTTAAATGATGTACACCATCTGTTGTTCTTGCACATCACCCGCCGGAGTGAAATCACCACTTATTGTCTTGATAATGGTCTTAGATGGACCCAAACTTTGACCACTAATAAATTACCTGTCTTGCTCAGAAACGTACTATGGGTGCTGCCCCTTAGAAACAAATAATTTGACAGCCATGTGGCCCATCTAGTCTACTCCTCCTTTCTTTATACATTGTACTTTACATGGTATTTTGCACCTGGGTACCATGGCTACATATAAGAGTGAGTGTTTAAACTCTCCCCAAGTTGTAGACTTTTGTCAACACTGCATGATTCTTCTGTCTGATCAAGTAAGTGGTTTCATTGCATTGGAATGTAAGCTCTAACCCATATTCATGCAGGTGGAACTAATGAGTGCACACTTGTAGTGCAGATTTTGAATTTGACATACATGTGTGCTAATGCAAATTTGTCCACCCTCCTGTGCTTGGAGTGGAGCTTCAGACAGATCTGTAAGGGTCTGATAAGAACCATTGTTATTAATCAGATATTTAGTTATTGTTACTAGTGTACTGGTTTGGCTTATGCTCTTTTTGTATCATTGCAATTTTTACAATTTCACATTTTTAATAAAATAAAAAAAGTAAAATAACAAATCCAAGTAAAGCATACAGTATATATATATGTACAAAAGAAAATGTAAAAGAAAATGATCACATTCAGGGAAACAACAGGAACAATATTTGTTCAAATTACCTTTATTCAGACTCTTTTCATATAATGCACCAATTACTTATAATAAAAAGTAATTGAAAATGTTTACATGTTGTATCTCTATTTTTTAATAAATGGTATGTATACTATGTAGAAAACTCAGATATACAGATGATTAACTTAGTTACAATTAACATATTTATCAAAACTAAAGAACTGCATTTTCTGTATCAAAGAAAACATTCAACTGATTTCAGAGAGGTTTCTGTGGTTCAGTTTTTCTGCAGAACCTCACTAATTTTCCTCTTATAGGTATTCAACCATTATTAAGCCCTTGAGGATCAGAGGGGTGTGTGATGCCTCCCAAACCTCTCTGGTCCTTAAGGGATTAAATTTATATTTTTAAGATTTATGTAGTTCACAGTCTCTTATTTGCATTATATGACTTGCAAGAAATATACTGTGATTAATCACATCTGCAAAAGTATAAATATTCCATTTACTAATAATAACACGTAAAACATTTTCACAAATATAAAATATGAATGTATAGTCCTGAAAATACATTTTTGGCACTTCTATTTTTCTCTAAATATAGGTAGGCCTAGCTTAGGTAGTTATAAATATTGTTGACCATCTTTAGGTAAACCTAATAGACAGTGGTTGAAAGTATTTCAATACTAAGCCAAATCTAGAATTGTGTTTCAACTCATTCATGATTGTCTCAGTCAATATGACTCATTTACATTCATTGCTCTGACTTGGACACTTTGAGAGGATCACCCTTTTCTCCACAGCTGCTCTCATTGGGATCCTAGTGCCATGTTCCATATTTTGAAAACTGTAGATTTTCTTTGATTTCTGCACCAAATGTCATATTTGTCATGCTATCACCTCATCCAGCACTCTGTCTCTTTGCTGAACTTAGAAGCACATCTTCACTTCAGAATGTAATTCAATTATCCCACTGTTCTAACACTTGAAGCCTCATTCCTTTATACCTCTAATGTTTTCTGCTATTTAAGGCATCTGTGTGTGTTATGTGAAGTGGCATACACATGCTAAGTTTTTATCTAATGTGTTATTATTGTTTGTGCAAAATCTGAAGCTTGGTATTAGTGGCAAACATAATATGTGTTATATTCACCATCACCAAAATAATGGTCTCATCGTTGTCATTATGATATGACTGTTCACAGCTGTCACCATACCACTCTTAGTAAGCAACACTCTAATCCATATTAGAGTAGTAAGTGCATATTTCTTAGTGTTCTTTAGGTCACTGATTACTTTATAATGTCTTTCGTCTGAATGTTATAGGTCCATGAGTCATCCTAGAAGCCTCGGATACATGAAGAAAAATTGTACATTATCCCACAAAGTACATCATTTTAAATTAGAGCAGTTTTCTTGTAAAATGGCTGAGAAAACATAGGGGCCTAGCTCTTAAAACTGATGGTTCCTAAATGTTGTATGTAATATATATACATCTGTAGAAGTGCTCCTTATCATTAGTTGGATCCTAAAAATTATATCAGGCTCCTCCAGTTTTATAATATTTCTCACTCTGATGTAAAATGTTTGTTATAATGAAGTACAAATAAACTGCCATATTTAGAAATGAACAGATGAAAAAAGGAAATGTCCAATTTTTGAATCCAGAGAAAAGGTGTTTTAGAGCAAATACTGCCCTTTCCTGATGAGATGTCCCAGCAGTCTTTCTTTATGATGCCAGCCTCCTGAGAGCCTGTGAATTGAGAAATGATATATGTTAGTTTGACATGTCCAGTTAGAAGAACTATGAAACCTGTGATTCCAGGTAAAAAAATTCAATAAAATGACACATGCAAGCAAACAAATCTTCTGTGCATCTATTGAATGATTATTTCTTGTCATTACGAAGGTTCAGTGTTAATAGAGTGAATAAGGTCTTCTGTGAGCTCTCTAATTAATTTGTTGTGCCATAGAACCTGATTATCATCATACTAAAAATGGCTATGGTTGTACACTGGCTACACAACAAAATGGGTGTTAGAAAACTTTTATTCTGGGATCTTTTCACTGCCATTTCACTGGTATCCTTTTGAAATGACCTTTTAACTAATTCACCATGTTGCCATGATCAAAATGGTGACATTACAATCTCGCACTGCATGACAGAGCGAGATTGTCATGTTGCCTACTTAATGGCCACATACACGGAATTCAAGCTACCTGCTGTCACGGAGTGACTTGAGAAACAAAGACACTGACAAGTACAGATAAAATAAACTAGATTTTATTGAAAATATAATAGTAGCAGCAATGTAACGCTCCACTTTCGCAAGACCAGGTAAGGTATCACGGTGCCCGTGCTCCCTTGTCTTTGTTTTCCTGTCAGTTATCCTGTGTTATGCTCCCATTGGCTGTCCTGTGTTGATCCCACCCAGTATGGCCTTTATATACTGGGCTCCTGCACCCACTCTGTGCCCTTTTGTGGTGTTCCTGTCCCAGTGCTCGTTTACTGCTCAGTGTTTCCCAGTGTACCGATTTGGCCTGCCTGACTACTCTTCAGTTTCCTGCTCCTGTGTACTGACCCGGATTGCCTGACTTCTCTTCAGTATCTGCTCCTGTGTATCGACCTGGCCTGGCTGACGTTCCTGCTCTTGTGTACCAACCCGGACCGCCTGACGTTCCTGCTCCTGTGTCCTGACCCGGCCTGGCTGACGTTCCTGTTCCTATGCACTGACCTGGCTTGATTGGCGTTCCTGCTTCTTCAGCTATTGTTGCCTCGGCGACATTCTTATTCAGCAGACAATCTGGTTGCCTGAGCCTGTTCCGCTCCTGCAGGTTGCTAGTGTGTGCCTCCTTTACTACTCCGGCAGTGTGCCTTTGGCCTAGTCCTCCGTTACCGCTATACCGGTTGCAAGTGTGTGCCTCAGTGATTGCTCGGGTAGTTGCCATTGGCTTGTCCTCTGCTACTGCTCCTGCAGGTTGCTAGTGTGTACCTCCGTTACTGCTCCGGCAGTGTGCCTTTGGCCTAGTCCTCCGTTACTGTTATAACGGTTGCAAGTGTGTGCCTCCGTGATTGCTCCGGTAGTTGCCATTGGCTTGTCCTCCGTTACTGCTCCGGCAGTGTGCCTTTGGCCTAGTCCTCCGCTACTGCTATACCGGTTGCAAGTGTGTGCCTCCGTGATTGCTCCGGTAGTTGCCATTGACTTGTCCTCCGCTACTGCTCCTGCAGGTTGCTAGTGTGTGCCTCAATTACTGCTCCGGCAGTGTGCCTTTGGCCTAGTCCTCGTTACCGCTATACCGGTTGCAAGTGTGTGCCTCCGTGATTGCTCCGGTAGTTGCCATTGGCTTGTCCTCCGTTACTGCTTCTGCAGGTTGCGTTTCTGCCTCCGTTACTTCTCCGGCAGTGAGCCTTGGCCTAGTCCTCCATTACTGTTACACCGGTTGCAAGTGTCTGCCTCCGTTATTGCTCTGGTAGTGTGCCATTGGCTTGTCCTCTGTTACTGCTATACCGGTTGCAAGTGTTTGCCTCCATTATTGCACCGGCAGTGCTCATTACTACATCTGTTAAGCTCTGGCAGTTTACGTTTCTGCTAGCGCTTGGGCGACCTGAAGCTCGGTATGACTTCTATCTCAGTACCTTCTCACATGGGACTGTTTGCAATCGTTGATGAACTTTAACTCCTGCAGTACCAGAGTCCTGGGACCTGGACCTGTGTCAGTATATACTGTCTGTACCTTTATCCTATACTGGACCTGTGTGGGCAATGAATAATTAACCTGTTGTGTGTCTGTACTATACTGTCTGTATATTACAGGACCTGTGAAGGTTCTTACTGTATTATGAATTCAATAAAACTGTGTTTTTATTCTAAACCTCTGTGTCTGTGAGTCGAACAAACCGTTACATAAGGACAGAGCATGACACTTCCTTCACCCTTCACTAGGCGGGTGTGAGATGGTACCACGTCTGTACCCTATTGCAAGGGTAAACCCAAATGCAACAGGAGCGAGAAACTCCAGAACGCTGGAGCTGGCAACAGGAGCGAGAACCTCCAGAACGCTGGAGCACCACCAAGTAGCGACTATACCTCCACCACCTTGTGGCGTATACGTACAGTCCTCCACAACCTTCACGAGACCAGGTATGAGGACAGTGCAGGGCACTTCCTCAACCCTTCACTAGGCAGGTTAACAATAGCACAACTATACCCTGCCGCTAGGGTATATCGAGAGGCAAAGGTAAACTGCACCTAGAATGCTAGGCAAGGCAACAAGCCACCCGGACCATAGGCCACAGAAGGTCAGTGACACGGACTGACCAAACAAGCACTGCTACAAGAGTAGCAAGCGCGGCGGTAACAGTAGGCCCAGGAAGCTAAGGGTGAATGATAGCTGGGGCTGGGTAGCCGAGACTGGCAGTAAATCAAAGTCGGGATCGCAACAGAGGAGGAGGTAGTCAGACGAAGCCAGGAGTCACAGTCAGATAGGGTAGTCAAACAAAGCCAGGAGTCAGAACCTGATTGGGTAATCAGACGAAGCCAGGAGTCAGAGCCGGATCGGGTAGTCAGACGAAGCCAGCAGTAATACACAGGAATCAGTAAATGAACCAACACAGCACAAGGCTCAGGTGCATCACGAAAGGGCACTGGGTATTGGAAATGCTGAGGCCTTTAAGGCCTAGTAGGTGGGCGGAGACATGACAGCAATTACCAGTGACCTATAAGAACAGCAATTTGCACTGAGCGACAGCCAGGAAGTAGTAAGGCCACTGTTACAGTAAAGTAACACTGGAGGCAATCACGGGCACCGTGATACCTGCTTTGAGGATTCTTATTTACAGGAAAAGTATCTGCAGCACATGTAGGCTTTCCAGTTAAAAGTGTCTCTTACTTAAAATGTAGTAGCAGCTGGAGTGCCTCTTTGTGCTGCATACATAATACTTTTCCTTTGATCGCTCTCCTTTTTATGTATGCAGCACACGGAGGCGCCCCAGCTGCTACTACATTTTAATTAAGTTACACTTTTACCTAGAGATCCTCAGTGTGCCGCAGATATTTCTTTTCCTGTAAATAAGAATCCTCAAAGCGGCCAGTTTGAATTCCGTGTATGTGGCCATTAAGTAGGCGACATGACAATCTCGCGCTGTCATGCAATGTGAGATTGTCATGTTGCCATTTTGTTCATGGCGATGTGGTGAATTAGTTAATTGGTCGCACTCTCTTAAGCGTGCGTCCTTTCAAAAGTGAACCCATTTCACTGAAGTAACAAAAAAATACCCCTCTATCTTCTTTGGAACAATTTTATGTATGAATTAAATATTATAATATGTAATATACTGTGTATGTATGTATGTGTGTATATATATATATATATATATATATATATATATATATATATATATATAAAATACACACACGCATAAACATATTAAATCAAATTTAATTCCTGTACTCATGTCTTCCTCTATGCTTCATATTCATGATCCAGCTGTAGAAAGCATAGAAGTACAATATATTCTAGCTGGGGAACAAAAATAACTTCAACATTATAGTCTCTATTTAATAAGCTGCAAAACAGAGGTAGGTGTATTTCTGACACTATGAACATATATGACAAGCAGAAAATCTTGTATTTACTAAAAATGTAAACAAGATTTCCCAAGAACTTTTCAGCAGGTAGAAAAATGGATAGAGACTCCTGTGTCAATGGGGCAATGCCAGTGTTAAGTAGCATATCGTGAGCAGCACCGGTGGCACCTAAACCAGGCAGAACATATGTTACCATTGTATGTATATCTTACAGTGTTTTAGAGCATGTCTTTTATTTAATTGTATGTGCCTCTGTATTATAAGCAGGCATTTTTCTTTTATACTCTTTTTATATCAGCTGAAATTTTTTATTCAGTATTTTATTAAGCACTGAGCATGCAGATTTTCTCCTTGAAACTGAACACTTTATAATAAGTTGAATGATTTTGAAAGCTAAATATTTCATAAACTATAGTTATACATAAAAACTGCTAATATAAATATAGCTGCTTTTGAAAACGTAAATTGTCAGGTCCACTTTAACCCTTTGAATGCCAGAGAGATACCGTTGGGTACCTCTCTGGCACTCAAAGGGTTAAACATTTGTTACAATGATGCATCAGTGTCTGCTTTTTAACAGCTCCAAACAAGTATAATTCCTTACCCCCTCCTGGGCATCTAGATCATCATCTGTTGGATGAATATCAGTGAATTCCAGTGGCTCTTTGGATTCTTGCATAAGTGAAATCTTGAAGAAAAGATTAAAGAAACATGCAACATTTTATATTTCTTTCCCTTTTCAATAATACCATCCTATATAATAATCCGCTGAAACGTGTGTAATGCAGCGATATGCGTAGTAGACACTGCTACGCGTGCTGCAGTCATGCGCAGTAGAGACTGCCCGCGCAGCGGCTGATACAGAGCTGGGCGCTCCAAAGGAGCATCCAGCTCTGTATCAGCCGTGGTGCGGGCAGTCTCTGCTGCGGGTGACTGCCTCACGACCGGGTAGCAGTGGCACTGTAACGGGCTGTTCAACTAGTCCTATATAATAATTCGCTAAGTTGTGTGTAAAGCCCGACATGCGCAGTAGACACTATGGCGCGTGCGGCAGTCATGCGCAGTAGAGACTGCCCGCGCCGCGGCTGATACAGAGCCGGGCGCTCCGAAGGAGCGTCCGGCTCTGTATCAGCCGTGGCGAGGACATTCTCTACCGCGCGCGACTGGCTGCCAGAGGCACTGTGGCCCGTGTAACGGGCTGTTCAACTAGTTAGTTTAAAATTCATTAGTGATTACAGAAGGAAGTAATGGAGGATTGTAAGGAAAGTACCTTGTGTAATTAATCACTAACAGAAAACAACTTTTAACAATTAGGACATAAATATGATTAATGGAGGATGAAGCCAAATGATTAGGACATCTCCTCAATCTATTACACACACCATATTCTTAATTCTTACAAATCATGTGAAAGTTGACTAAAATTTTGCCAACGTATTAAAAAAAAGTCTAGTTTAATCCACTTATATTTAACACCACATGTAGACTACTTTTTGTTACTGCCATCTAAATGTATCAAATTATTCTGGAAGAACTTAAGGACCTACAGTACCTAAAATACAGTTCTCCAGAATTAGCGCCTTAAAGTCGAAGGACGTACATGTACATCATGGGTAAAGGTGCCTACAGGACCCATGCCATTCATATTCATGTATGTCATGGATTTCAGGGCTCCCCACACAGCTCCATACCGTTCGAGGAGCCCTGAATTGGATACTAAAAAACACCCCAAACTCTATGGCCCTTAAGTGCCAGCCATGTGCGTGCACACCGGTCTTTAAGGGTTTAAGCCAAGAAAGAGGATTGTGTGACAAATGCAGTATTCTAGGATCTATGCCAGGCTTGAGCAATGTGAGGCCCTTTAGTTACTGCTAGACTACAACCCCCCATCATTGCTGGTGGGGGATGATGGGAGCTGTAGTCTAGCAGCAGTTGAAGAGCCACAATTTGTCTACACCAGATGTGTTCAGACTCACATTCATAACTGTACTTATTTCTTGTATGATCTCTAATTAAATTGCCTTAACTATAATGGCTATAACTTTCTCTTGAGTTTTGTTATTTATATTTTCTTAGATCTTTTCCCTCATCTCCTACATCATATCATTGAGCTTCTAGCTTAAGCTTAATAAATGTACTAAGCATCTTAGGGTTTAGGTGAGGAATGATGACATATATAGTGAACATTTAAGTTGAATAAATTGTGCACTATTTGCATATAACATTTGTGCATGAATGTTCATACTTCATGACTACCATACTTCAGAAGCTACTACTCCTTACTACTTCTTATATCTCTAGGGCATTGTCTCTCAATTTTAGTCCGTAGGGCACACCAACAGGCCAGATTTGCAAGGCATCCCTGCTTAATCACAGATGAGTAATCAGTGACTCAGTTATTGTGATTGAACTACATGTGCTTAATTAGGGATATCCTGAAAATATGGTCTTTTTGTGTGCTCCGAGGGCTGCAGCTGAGAATCACTTCTCTAGGGTCTTGCAAAGTTCTATTCTAGCCAAGTGTGTTTGACTAGTAGTTAAATACTTCTGCTACTGTTTTGTCTTGTGTCGTGCAGTGGATTTACGTTAATAGTGTGAAGGTGAAGCCGGGTAAGCAAATCACGTCTGCTGCTACACCAGTCATTTTCAAACTTTTTTCCCTTGTGACACATTTGAAAAAAATAATTTGTACTCTGTACCCACTAACTATATATTTTTTTAAAAAAACATTCATAAAATTTTGCAAAACATATTAGGATGACAATGTGGGGCCCTCCATAACGAGAAATTAATATATTACTAATATCTGTTCTACCCATGCCACTTTTAATACAGATTTCCTCTTATCTCCCCAGTGATGCTCCTCACTTGCACCATAACATTTTAAATCACCAAGCACTTCTGCATACATATGCAATACCGTCTGAGTGCTGGTTGAGAGTAATAAAAACAAGCTTACTTCAGCCCCAAAAATTATAGCAACAAGTGCATACTTTTCACTATATGCTACCTGCAAACAACTCACTACATTTTTATGCATTTTATTACCTGCCTTGGAAATGACATATAAACCAACCCTGGCCCTCAAACAGCAACAACTGACAGCTTCACCTTTAAAAAAGGTCTTCCTTTTGTGTACTGCAATATACGCAGTATACTGCACAAAATGGACATGCTAAAAGCATGGTGTTATGTATACAAGTCAAAAATCCTTATTCTCACTGAATCCTGGCTAAACTCTAAAATGCCTGATACTGCTATTGCCATTGAAGGATACTCATGCTTTAGGAAAGACAGAGGAAAGCAACAAAGAGGTGTAATCATTTATATACAAGAGTCAATATACTTTACACTTTTAAATTACTCTTATAACTCTGATTCTTATGAATACATTGCTGGCAAAATTCTTCTTCCCTTCTCAAAACAAACTGCATACCTGACTGTGACTTAAAACTGCTGACTGTACTTTTTTTTGGGAGGGGTGGTTAATTTAATCAAGCCCTTAGTCTTACTCTAATTTTATCTTAAGTTGCACAGTGTCTTAGATGTGCTATACTGTCACTTATATTAAATGTTCTATAATTTGCTGATATTACCGTCTCCAGTATAGGATCATGGCCATCAAGGAACTTTCTCCGGTTCTCTATATACAACACAGCATCATGGACAGTTAAGAAACATATGTCTGGTTTAAGAGCATCATCAAAGAAAAGACAGGATTCCATTTTTTTAAGAACTTTATCTGGAAAATGTGAAAAAAAACAAGAAAACAAAATTATTTTTTACACATTTGTACAACAAATATTTCCAGTATATTAAAGCAAAAAAGCAGAATGTTAAACAAGTCTAGTCATCTAGTTTATAAAAAATAGTATTTTTAGCAGATTATTGTGATTTGTTTATGATTTATAATATAAAGGGAATATAATCTAAAAATAGATATAATTACCCTCATATGCAGCAATATATGGCTCTACATCAATCCTCCTGAATTCTTTAAATATCTGAAAAGAGAGCAGCAATGTAGCAATAATTATTTTTCACAGGAAACACATCATGAAAGGCTTTTCAGTAGACAGTTTCGGCAATGTGACTCAAGAAGAATCCATAGCCCATGGCAATGGTGTAATGTGAACCCAGAAACTGAATAAATATTTGTCTACTCATCACACTGAATAGTGAGGAGAAGGAACCTTCCAGCTTCAAAATTAAATAAAGAATATTATTTTTCCTTTAGTTACTAAGTGACTATTTTAATAAAACAAGCTTTTTTAATGTATGTCATTGCGGTCTCTGTAGATACCTACCAGTTTTAGAGATCTCACTGCTACAACATCAAGGAAATTTATTTGTCCAAAATCAAATATGACGCTATGAATAGTAACTTTCGGTACAGACACTTTTACAGGTAGTTCTGAATTCCAGTCTACTTGAATTTCCACTTCTTTTATTTGAACTTCTGGGTTCTCTGGTTCTAGGTCTTCAGGGTCATCGTCTGGCTCAAAACCTTCATTATCAGTTCCTGTGTTGCTGATAACACCATTCTGCAGAGATTCATGCATTGCATTAGACTCCTTATGCTCATTATAATGATGTGCTATGCACTGTATGTTGTGAATGCAGCTTTGCGCCAATTCACCACACAATTATGTTAAATATGTTTAAGTTTTGATCTATAAATTTATTAGTTGAAGAGCTCGTTACACGTGCCACTGCCAGCCAATACGGGGGCAATCACGCACAGTAGAGACTGCCCATGCCACGGCTGATACAGTGCCAGCCAGTCGTGGTGCAGTCATGGTTCGTAGATACTGCCTGCGTTGTGGGTGATACAGAGCGGGACGCTCCTTCGGAGCGCCCCGCTCTGTATCAGCCTCTTCACGGGCTGTCTCTACTGCGCTTGACTGCAGCACGTGCAGCAGTCGCTACTGCGCATGACTGCGTTGTTACAAACTTTCTAGTGAATTATTATATAGGATGTTTGCTACCAAGTGAACAAATAAAATAATAGCATAAAAAGATTAAATTGTGATCTAAGAATTTTTTAATAACAACGTATGTAATAACAAGTGTTTAAAAACAAAAAATGTATAGGTTAGTTAGCCAAAATCACAACTGTTGTGTTTATGATATATTTTTAATTAACTTTATGATATTTTCACTGAAATGCATGTGGAAGAAAATCTTTACATCCTAAAACTGTATGCTTCTGAGCTCTGTTGAGATTTAAATAGAAATGTACCTTTGTTGCTTTTAATTGTCCTTTCTTAATTAGTTTTTGTATCTTCCTTAGTGCTTTGTTTCTCTTGTTAAAAACTCTGACTGAATCAAATCCAACCTGAGGAGAATTCAGACAAGGAATAATTATTTGTGAACATATAAGAAAATAAATGTATGCATACATTATTAATATACTCACAATTCGTTTTATGCTGGTTTTCAGTCCATCAATATTTCCATAGAAAATACCACTGGTAAAACGAATTATTTTAACTCCCTCTGGCTCAATAACCTGTGGAAAAAATTATTTGATTGTTAACTGATAATTTGCTAAAATAGAACAATATAATTGTATAATGGATACAG
The DNA here is from genome assembly GCA_037306005.1 of Rhinophrynus dorsalis. NCBI lineage: Eukaryota > Metazoa > Chordata > Amphibia > Anura > Rhinophrynidae > Rhinophrynus > Rhinophrynus dorsalis. The sequence goes on from CM074721.1 coordinate 298,711,899, forward strand.
AATGTAGTTGTTATAAAATATTTGTTTAACAAGTAATATCTAAAGGGATAGTAATCAGGGCCAGATTTACATCCAAGGCACTCTTAGCTAAGGCACTCTAGACACAATTATCTCCACCCATGACCACACCCCACCCTCACATGACCCCGCCCCCAGTCCCATCCGTTGTTTCCTGGCACATAATATACCATTGACCTATAACAAGTAAGAACAAAAAAGGCTTTAACCCATTGGTTGCTAGTGTGATCACCAACTCATTGCTCCACAATTCATTGAAGATCTCTCTAGTGTCCAATGGTTAAAATAATGGCCTATAAAGGGGTATAAAACTGGTGCAAGGGACAGTGACACTGCTCTGGACACACCCACAATTCCAAATGTGGGTGTGGCCAGCACAGCTGAGGCAACCCTCAAAATCTGGAACTCTAGGCAGATGCCAAGTCTGCCTTTTCGGAAATCCGACCCTGATAGTAATACTTGTTATGAAAGTTAGAGATTTTCTATAGCTCTTCTGGATGAATAAAACAAGGATACTACTAGTAGATGCCACAGCAAAATTATTCTTCTGATACTTTGAATGCTATATGTATTATAATGGAGATACTGCATATGTAGAGTATTTGGTCATAGACAGAAGTTCATGGCAGGGAATTATAAAAAGCAGTGATGGAAAAAGACCAGGAAATGCATAGTAATGGGTAGCCAATCAAAACAATACACGCTGCAGTGAAGTTGGATGTAAATGTATCTTTTAAGCCTTTCAGTGTCAGCTTGCACTGAAAGGGTTAACTCTGATCTATCACTTGTCCTTGTTAATGGAAGTTGGAAAGTACTGACTGCAGTATAGAGTTCAGAAAGGTGAGGAAACAGCTGGCACTGAAAAGGTTAACTGTGATCTATCACTTGTCCTTGTTAATGGAAGTTGGAAATTACTGACTGCAGTATAGAGTTCAGAAAGGTGAGGAAACAATCTAAAATGAAAATCTTACATTTTTGTATTCCTTTATGTCTTTATAAATATCTGTGTCTGGAACATTTCCAAGAGAACCACATGAGGGGCTAGCAGAAAAAAAGATTACAAGATCATTTTAATAGCAGATCTACACAATTGACAAGACATTGGAAGTGTACAGCTTCTGGAGTATAACCCACTTGATAGAAGAAGATGTAATAAGTGCAATGAGTGTCAGCTGTTTTAGCACACATAGTACGTTGTTGCCAAACTACATACTTATATTTGCCATGAGATTTATCAGTAATGAGGAAAATCAGGTGTTCTAATGATCAAAAATAAAACACTACTAAATATTCTGTTTAGTGTTTCTTCATTATCCTTGTTACTTGACGTATGTAAAATGGTGGTTGTGTCTAATCTGGTCACAGGAAATAAAGATCTCTGTCTCACTGTGCCATTTTCATACTATCATTCTTGTAGCTGTACGATTCTGCACAATTTATTCTGATTATCATTTACCTGTTGGGGTATATGAGTTTTGTACAAATGCCTTGCATATGTACAGTAATGTTTCATTCTCTTCTGCTATTTTGCATGTCCATAAAAGGAAGTCTGAGTAACTTTAGAGTACAAGCTTTCAAGACTACTCGGGTCTCTTTGTCAGGCATGTTTTAGAACAAGAGTAGAAAGTATGATATAGCAGATAATTAAATCATCCATTCAGGACAGTGGGAAATGTGGTAATTATCTGCAATCTATACAATTCATTGTTCTTTGTCTTCCTGCTAACATTGAATTCCTTCACAAATGTATGGCTAATTGTGTGTGCTTTGAATTTTAAACCACAATATAATACGTTTTGTTATCAGTTTTAAAATATTAATTGATTCTGTACAAACTTATGTATTTTGGATTTTTTTGCATTACCAGGTATAATATTAAAAAATGTTGTTAGTATATTCACTTACAACTGAACACGGAGAACGACAGTCGCTAATCCAAAAATTAAGCCGGCCAACAATCCTAAATCAAGTCCTAGAAGAATGGCTGCAATACACGAAAATACCCAGATAACCTGTAATAAAACAGCATTAACATGGTTAGCAATAACAAATGAGGCAACTGAAAAGCATCACCGTACCTCAAGTGTACTTAAATACACTTGATATGTTCCAAAGTGAACTTGATAATGGGATCCTAGCACCCCCAAAACATTTTGTTTATTCCCTACTGCACATCAATGGGACTTTTTATTTGTTCACTATGATATAGCTCTTCTTAGTACATCAACCTCAGTGGTAGTGTGTGCTAGCAGAGAGGGAATTATATATATGATACTGTCCCTTTAAAAATATTTGTTCACACTTTTAATGACAGATTGATTCAAGCTAGTTCTAAATATTTTTAAACTTCAAGATACAGAGATGTAATTGACAACTTTTTTATGCCAGCACACATCTTTTTAAATGTGTCAAAGGTACCATAAAATCTTGCATATAATACGGACAATTTTGCCCCTCTTCGCCTTATGTGAAGTGGGGGGGTGCGTATTATACACGAGAGAAACAATAGTAATTAAAGAAACGCCATTTCCTCACTGCTTCCCTCCCTCCCTGCTTACCCATGGCTGCCTCTCCCCCTCCGTAATCCGATTTTGGCATCCTGACAGGGTCCCAGTGGGCAGCATGCTTGCACCTGCTGCTCGCTTCCAGGATTGTCATGTCAGGACCTCTTCTGCCTAGCCAATGGTAATGTCTTGTGATGACTGCAAGGTCCTCTCAGGCCAATACCATAGATCCAATGCACATAGCTATAATATGCAGGTTTACATTATACCCAAGATTGTAGGGGAAAACAAGAGTGCCTACCTGTAATATGCACCCTTGTTTTCCCCTGTCACACAAAAAAAATGCAATTTCCTCACTGCTTCCCTCCCTCCCCGCTTACCCATGGCCTCTCCATAGTCCAATTTCAGCATCCTGACAGGGTCTGACTATGGGGAAGGCACTCTTGTTTTCCCCTAAAATCTTGGGTATAATGTACACCTGCATATTATACACAGGTGCATGTTATTCCTGAGATTTTAGGGTATATCTCTATACTTTCTTGGATCTTTTGTGCAGTGTTTTCACAACACCTGGCACCTATTGACAATGACCATCCTGTCTGTTGTTTTTGCATCTTTCTGTCTTGGTGGCTCCCCAGCAGTCTGTAGTTGCTTTTCTCCTTTCATTTGTGCAGCCATCTCCTACACCTATTCGCAGAATGCATCACTGCTTATTCTCACTTCACAGAAAGCATTACTTTAACTGCTTCTAGCGGTCCTCTCTCAGTGGCTTCCTCGCTGCTTGTACAACTATCTCTTTTGCCCTGTGAGCTTATACCTTTGCCTCTTCTAGAGATTATTTTCCTCACCTCTCAGTTGCCTGTTTGCTGTCTTTCCTTCTCTCCGTAGTTTTTTCTGCATTTTTCCTTCCCCTTGTGGCCTCTTCTGGTATACCTCTCATTGCAGCTTTCCTTCCTTAAAGGCATAATCATTTTTTTTCTTTATTTGCCCCACAACTAAAGTATTCCTCCAGTGCATGGGCTGCAGTAAAGTCTGGCTTATGGTTGTCTATGTTCCGCAGCCTTGTACCCTAACCTTGTAGGCTAATCTTTCTTCTGATGCTCTTACCTTCCTATCTCAGCAAAACAGGTCCTCTTACCTAGCACAATCCGGTACCTACAACACACTGGTGTCTCCCACTCCACCTTCTAATTACATGTAAACTTCAGATTAACTTTATTGAGATGAGGAGTGGTCTTACATATTCTGTTATAGAAAAAAACATGGCAAAACACAGCTCATTTTCATATGAACTGCGTGATATAGGGTCTTTCAGCCTCACCCCTTGTTTGGACACTTATTGTTGGTGACATGAATCTGTATGAAGAGCATTGTCAGCCAAAAGCTCTCTAGAGGTTATAAAACCAGTGGCTGTTGTGGGGAAGAAATGTAAACAAAATTCCAAAAGGAAGTTCCAGCATTTTAGATAATTCCATATCCCATATAGTGAATATGCTACATAACTGTAAAATAAAGGGGATGTTACCTCCAAATTTTAAACCTAAATCCCAGTCCAACCCCATATCCAGTAGGGGCAGTTTTGTAGAAACATTTAAGGTAATGGTTTTAGAAGGTTTGAGTATTTGAGATAATTTTACAATCTAATCGAGATGGTGTACTATGATGGGATATTAGCTAAGTTAGAGAGGGACGTCTTATATGTCTCTAGTCCTAAAATGCCATTTTTTTTAGCGAAATGTGCATAAGTCCCTTTCCGACCTATCCAGTCATTCCATTGTCCCAGTTTATTGATTAACACTTACAAGAGTTGGCTCTGTGTCTAGAACCCTTTCTAAAGGACACTGCGTACCTCCTCCAATTGGTTGAGGAAATCCAGTGGTATAAATATTGCAGATGTCACTAGATGTGACACTACTGTATTCCAGTATTCTTCATTAATCTGATTTATTAGCAGCAAGATACTTTTTAAGCCACTACTTTGATCCCCAAAAGCAAGTAGATTTTCATGTCAGTGGAATAAAATACATACTGGAGTACAATGTTATCACACTTAAAAACTAATTTTGGTGACAGGTGCAAGGAGTGGCAATGGGCACCAGGTTCGCTTATCATTACACCAATGTTTTTATGGGATATTTGAAAGATTGTTACATCTAGCATGACAACCCGTTTGGGGCAAATCTGGCGTTATATCACCTATCTATTTAGGAAATAATTATAATTTTGAGCGGTAGTAAAAATCAACCCCATCATTTGTGGCAAATTTAAATAAAAGCCAGTGGGGAATGCAATTCACCTCAGTGATAGACAAACAAAAAAAAATGTGTTTCTCAATGTGAAGCTGACTATGGGGAAGAAAATTCTATTGTTATGTCTCATTTCAAGAAAATAAATTATAAGAGCTACTTGTACTATAAGAGTTGCCATCATAGTTGGGTACAAAATATCCACTACTAGGTTAGACTTCTTAACAATGTTGTGTCTTATTTGAAAGCAAGGAGAGTCCTTAGACAAAAGACTATAAAAGATATATGTACAATACAGATTTATGAATCTTTTAATCAGAGTAAGTGTTAGAGAAGCTTAACAAGTGTGGATACATGTGAGTGGTATGAGTGATTGGTAGTATGAAAGTGAATGAGAGCGTGATTGATGGTGAATGTGGTCAGACAAATGAGGGTGCAAATAGTAAAAATGAAAGATGAACAAGAGAATCAGCTACCAAAATAGATTCCAAGTTAGGCAGTTAAGAAAATAATTGCAAAGGAACATATGAGATGAAATATGGTCAATTTTTTGGGAGATGGTTCCCAAGTAACTGGATTATGAAAACACAAATGATAATAAGTGATATTAGAGATGCCCAAAAAGTGTATATAAGTGTGTGGGGGCACATGCATGTGTAATTGTGTGTGAGAGGGTATATAAGAGTAAGTGAATGAACATATATGTGTTGTGGTTTTGTGGGTGCAGTTATAAACATACATGTGTAGCTGTGTGCGAGGGTGTATAAGAGTGGGTGAAAGAACATGTATATGTTGTGGTTTTGTGTCTGAGAGTAAATGAATGAACATATATGTGTTGTGACTTTGTGGGTGCAGGTATAAGCATACATGTGTAACTGTGTGCGTGGGTGTATAAGAGTGGGTGAATGAACATGTATGTGTTGTGGTTTTTATGTCCGAGATTAAATGAATTAACATATATGTGTTGTGGCTTAGTGGGTGCAGAGTGGGCGAATGAACCAAGTGTTTTGGTTTTGTGGGTGCATGAGTAAGCATACATGTGTGCAGTGGATGTGAATGAGAGTGTGAGTGAAATGTGTGTTTGCATGTGCTAGTGAGATTAATCATGAGAGACTGTAATTGCAACCATGAAGTTTGAATAGAACTTGACTATAGATAAGAACCATCCGGTCCATCTAGTCTGCCTGTTTTTAAATCCTATGGAAACCTGAAATCTTATTTGGTCCTTGGTCTTGTCTTATGTTTAGGATAGCCTTGTGCATATTCCATGCATGCTTAAAGGGATGTTAATGTTTCACAATAAAAGCAGCCCCAATTAATCTTCATAGTATTTGGGCCATGGACAGTGTTATTTCAATACTGTCAGAGTTGTTGTTCAAGAGTAGTTGGTTTTAGAAATGCCACCTGTAAATAACATTGAATTGAATTAGGCACTTACTGAGTCCCATTTGTTTTGTCTCCACAAGCGAGGTACATCCAGAACTTGCCAGAACATTCCCTTAAGATTGGCTATGACAATAGCTGCCAGCACAGACTGAAATAAGAACAGATTCAGCCTAGTATTAGTGTTGTAGGGTAGGGCATTAAAAAATTACCAGATCCACAAGATCTTTTTCATGTACATCTAAATAATATAGCACTTATTCTACAGTTACACTACGCAGCACTTTTATATAGCAAATATAAAACATACCATAAAAGGAGCAGGAACATTTTGTTATGAAAAAAACAGTTATGTGACTTTTCCTTTTGAGTAAAGCAAGGCTAATCCCATTGCTTGGATTCATTCTAAAGTAATTACAACTCAAATGTGTTATTTTTCACATTAAACAGCAGTTTTCTCTTTTGTTTACCAAGTGGTGTTGTACTATCAGTTAGTATGGACAGCCTTAGTCAGTAACTCAAGTGACGGCCGCGTGAGTGCACGGCCGGTCTTTAAGGGGTTAAGTAGGTAGTGTATATGTATTAGGGCTTTTCCTAGTTAGTAAACAAGGGTACGTCCAATGCTGGGAGGCTTTTCTTAGTTAGTAAACAAGAGTACACCCGATGCTGGGAGGCTTTTCCTAGTTAGTAAACAAGGGTACTTTCGATGCTGGGAGGCTTTTCCTAGTTAGTAAACAAGGGTACTTCCAATGCTGGGAGGCTTTTCCTAGTTAGTAAACAAGGGTACTTCCGATGCTGGGAGGCTTTTCCTAGATAGCAAACAAGGGTACATCCGATGCTGGGAGGCTTTTCCTAGTTAGCAAACAAGGGTACATCCGATGCTGGGAGGCTTTTCCTAGTTAGCAAACAAGGGTACATCCGATGCTGGGAGGCTTTTCCTGGTTAGTAAACAAGGGTACCTCCGATGCTGGGAGATGCTTCTTTCAAAAGTGATAAAAGCAGTTTTTTGAGATCAAGATGGTTTGTTGTCGGGTAGAGCTTTTGCTACACCCATTTAGGGACTTGGGAAAACAGTGTTTCACAGGCAGTAGTAGCAACAGGAGATGTTCAAATGTGTTTACCAAGCAATTCTATGTAACAAACCATTCAGCCCAATTTGTTGTAAACTAAGCTAAACTGGATGAAAACATTCATAAACATATAGATACATAAATTAATATTTCAAAAAGTAAACAAGCTAAAGGTCAACACTTTTATAATATTGCTTTTCAAAGTTTAAGGTTATGGAATATTAAAAGTGATGTAGCACATGAAATGTTAAGTCTAATTAGCAATAGAAAGAAATAAGTAAAAGTAATGTTTTCTAGTTTAATGTGCATGCATAATATAAGTTGGACTTGATCTCATTCTAGTAACTGATGCTAGTGAGATCTCTACCATCCAATGGGATCAGTATTTGTATGTTAACCAAAGGTCAAGATATAGGAAAGAGAAGGAAAGATGTAAAGCAACAAGGCAGGCAAAATTATACTTAATATATGTGCAAATTCCAGTTTGTCCATTAAGGACAAGGAGGTTGAACAACACATTGTTTCACAATGCATTACATGCCCCTTTTGCCCGTAACCCTTTGAGTGCCAGAGGGGTACGCAACACATTGCAGGGCAATGCGTTGCGTACCCCTCTGGCACACAAAGAGTTAAATGATTACATGTACAATAAGTGTAGTAATTGTAGAGATTTATATGATTAGGTCCCTGCACTGGGATCCAAGCAATAGATCAGAACAGTATAAATTGTAATCTTGAAAACTGTTGACTGTTACATACCTTCTGCAGTGGTTCAAGTAGCCTGCCAAGTGCCACTATGGCAATTAACACAATACCCGCTGAAATAATACCTGCCACCTGTAAAATATTTAAAGGTTTGGAAGAGTTATTAAGGAACAATAGTAACCCTTTGAGAGGGGTGTCCAACGCATTATTTTGCAATATGTTGGACACCCCTCTGGCACTCAAAGGGTTAGAGAGAATGTAAAAATAACTCAATCTGATAAATTGATATGTTTGCTTTTGATGTGTCATTTAACACTATTTAACCCCATAACTCCAGATGACATGCCAGGACTGTCACTGCTGTCTGGGTATAAGGAGCGGTGATGGTCGTGGCACATCATGGAAGTGTGGCTGCAAGTCGCGCTGTGATCACAGATCACTTCCACATAAAAATAATGCTACCTGGTCCTCCAGAGCTCCCACCCCCGGACCGTGGGGTCCTCAAGGGTTTAAAGTTAGTACATTTCATTTCTTATTTTTAACCCCTTAAGGACCCAGAAAATCTGGGGTGGATTGCACTTAAGGACTGGAGCAATTCTGACCTTTTTGACTATGTCTTTGTTCAACAGTTTTTTCCCTCTAAGGCTTTTATTTCATCCACACAAATTATATACCTTTTTGTTAGCACACAATTAGGGCTTTCTTTTGATACCACACTTATATGGATAACCCACCATTTATTTTATTAAAATTAAAGAAAACGTTAAAAAAATGCAAAAAAACACCATTTTTATTTTTTCTCTTGGGATCATTTGGGCGCAGTTGGTTAAATTTTTATGGAGACTGCATGAAAGGTATGACTGGTCAGTCATACCTACAAAATGGGCAGTTTTAAGTGGGCACTGTCTGCCCAGGGTGAAAATCCCCATGTCCCTCTTTCCCTCCCTATTTTCACACTTTTTATTGATAAGATTTGGTGGAAAGTATAAGTGTATTACATGGCTCCACAACAACCACACTCCCATGATTTTTTGTTTAAACTTCAGCAGATTTGTTTAACAAATAGTATATTTTAATAAAATATTTGCTTTGTTTAAAATGTATAAAAAAAAAGTTGCTCTTAGTAGGTCAGAAATGGACCTGAATCCAGCCTGCTCCCAACACCAGCACTGAAGGGGTTAATACCCCCAACTATTGCATTATTTTATTCGATGTTATGTCTGGTCTCTGCTTCTCTCTTCCTTACTCTCATAGTAAGGAAGAGAGGGGCAGAGAGCAGTCACAAAGGCAATGTGTGGAGCGATCACGTGTACCAGCAGAAGAGAGAAGCACTGAAACAGAGCGGTCCAATCCTGGAGCGCTCAGTTTCAGGTTGTACACCATGATAGCAGCGTGCACTGAGGCTCACTGATATAATTTAACCCATGATATGCCAGGACCGTCATGGTTCCTTATGGGAAGTTTACCCATGATGGTCCTGGCATGTCATGGGTCATTAAGGTGTTAACCCCTTGCATACCAACATGCTGGAAACATCTTGAGTGTCCAAGAGATTAAAATATATTCATAGTTCTTGTGCAGGGCTTTGTGTGGCCTTAAAAACTGCTGTTTTATGTTTTTTGAAACCTCAGTGATTGAACCATAGATTAACCCCTTAAGGACTAGTACAATACACATTAATTCATAATGCATTGTGCACTACTCTGGTCCTCAATGGGGTCAAAATGGGAATTAAGGGGCTTGCTGTGATGGGATCAAAATATGCTGAAGCATATTAGCTCACTCATAATTCCTGTGCTAATTTATCCATCAGAACAGAAAATTAGAGAATATTTTCTCTCACATATTATTTCATAAATGTTTGCATCATAGAAAATGAGGACCAGCAATACAGGTCAATTTGTCAAAATTACTAAGGTAATTGAACCACTTATGTTCCAAGAAGATATTCTCAAAACCTGCATTTGTTCAACTTTGAGAAGCCTAGTCTAAACAGTGTCATCAGCTTCAACCAAACATAGAAAATTGGCAGTCTGGATTTATCCTCAGACTAGTAAAACAAAATATATTGGGGCATTTATGAAAATTTCCCCATTAAACTAAAATGATCCTACAAAATTAGCTATAACATACTTCTATTACTCACCTGAGTTTTCCCACCGGTACTTTCCTGGACAGCAGTACGTGATAAAGCCGTAGTGGCACAAAAACAGGAGAAAGCACCACTGAACATATTGCTGATCCCAAAGGCAATAAATTCCTATTAAGATAATGAATGTTAAGTGTGTAAGTTACAAAGATCTTAAAATAAACATTACTTGTATTTCTGGGTAGCACAGTGAATTGTAGAGTTGCTTAGTGCTAAAATGGCAAAGAAAAGAATGATAGATTATAATCGTTTAGGGCAGTAGTCAACTGCTGGACCTCCAGCTGTTGGGGACTACAGTTCCCATCACCCCCAACCAGCCACTAGTTAGGGAGGGTTCCAATACATTGCTTCAATGCTTCTTAGTTCATGAAACTCACTGTGCATTTATTTCTGAATGTTTGAGCCAACAAAGAACACTAGAATCAGGCAAATAGAAATAGCATGATTCCTAGGTGTATCCATGGATTTGCTCTTTAATGAATTGGTAGGTATTGAAGCGCTTCCCCATTAAAAATCCAGGAAAATGAATGATTAGCACTAAAGCCAGTGAAAAAAAATGAATTTCAAGTTACCTGATTTCCATCAATTGCGTAGTTATGCTTGGTGGCATACACTTTTCCCACAGACACAGCCACAGCATAAGCTACTATCCCAATGGAGAATGCAGAGCTAGCTATTTCTGAAAACATTGCCACATCTGGTGTCATGGGTGGTATGAACCTGCAATTACACATATATTAAGATATCACCTTTAAACATTTTAGTGTCTCTGATGCTCAAATGGTTATGATTCTTACTTTGTTATTATAATTACAGTCTGACAATATTAAATCTGGCTTTAAACAAGTTTGTTTTTTTTGTTTTTTATCCAAAACTGTCAATTCCTAATAGATTCGCTTTGACCACATAGTGGTAATAATATGAGAAAATTATGCTTAATGGAATTTTGCAAGTAACCAGAAGTTCACAAGAAGCATATACTGAATTGTGCCAGCATGAGGGTTCTTACCAGTTTGTTTAGCTGAGGTAATACTGTCTGGGGACCCATGACTACTAAGTACTAATTCAATCCTTATATTCTAGCAAGGTAAGTATCAGGGTTTGACAGAGATTTGGGAGGACTCAAAATTGTGCTATAGTTGTTTGTACCATAGACAACAGTCTATTATATTGCTTCTTTTCTTTTCAACCTTCCCAAGTGCTGTGATTTTTTTTTTAATCTATACTATTGCTTGAGTATCACATTGCTCTTGAACAACTGACCACATTGCTGTTGAATGCAGTTCTTACATGACTGCTCTTGACATCAAGAGCATCTGGTGGTTGTGACAACCTGTGACTCTTATGCTGTTGAATTCTAAATGCCATCATTCTCCACTGACCACTGGCCAAATGGAAAGATTAAAGCTGTAGTCAACCAACATCTGCATAGCAGCGGGTTGCTACCTGGACATGGGGGCACAGAAAGGGATATAGGGCAGATGGTAGGGAAAAAGAGAGCAGTAGTAGATGTTGGAGAACAGCACAACATCTGTCTAGGCTGAGGTATGCAGTTAACCATTTAATTAGAATGAATGGCCCATTTCCTAGTCAGTATGGCATAGTATGAATTAATTTTGTTTTAATGTGCTGGTCTGTGCATTCTGATTTCACTTAAGGGCCATATTTCCCACCAGTGCTTTCAGGCAATTAGCTGTTTACTCGTTGACAAATGATTGATGTATATTAGCAGCGTATAGTGATGGTTGGAGAGCAGCATATCACATACTTTTCTGTCCCTATACCTTGACATTCAAATACTGTCATTATACACACTTTCCTCCATGTGCCTTGCTGCATATTAGTGTTTTAACCATAAATATCACAAATGCAAGCCACAGAAGGAAATTCAGCAGAATACAGAAACCACCTTTGATAAATCCAGGCCACTGCAGTTGTATATTGATATGAAGTTGTACTGACTTTTATCACAACCAAACAATGAGTGATTCCTGTTCATACGCTGTTCAAAAATCCACAGTGTCTTTTCTGGAAACAATGTACTTCAGTGTATGACATAATTATTACATGATATGTAAAGGACAATAAAATAAGAGTTGCACTTACCCACTGGGAATAGACTTTACAATCCCGGCATTATACTTTTTCTCCAGATTGGCTCCATATGAAATGCCTGTTGCTACTATTGTCTAAAGTATAAGAAAATACAACAATAACATTAGAAAGTCTTAGTTAAATTTGATCTGTCATCCTAAAATAAATGTAGTTACATTTGGTTAGTTTGCTCCAGAATTCTTTAGTACCTAGTGCCTTGTGGCTTGGATTACATTTCAGTTGGTTAGCAAGGATTTTATCCAGCTATTTATCTATTGAATTCAGTGGGAATCTGTTACATAAAAGCAGTGTTAGAACATGCCAACTGCAGTGTAATCCAGGCCTATGTGTGCTGAAGACTCATTAATAAAAAAAAACTCATGGATGTGGACTAATCTAAACTTACCACAAGAACTTCTATAGGAATAGGTACCCGAAGGATATGTTTGTATCGATCATTAATTTCTTTCACCACAACACATACAACGAAAGTCAGAAGTCCGGCTATGAGATCAGCTATGTTGGTTTTCGCAATGTTGGCAAAGATATCTATAATTGTCTAAATGATATAATTGAAAAAAATATAATTTTTAGTTAAATAAAAAAGAAAATTATGAACGTAATTGAAAAAGTATACTAACAATGATAATTTTGAATACATAAAACCATGGGGACAGGAACTAAACTCTAATAGCTAACTTCAAGAGACAAGGCTCTAAAATTCTGATATACTCACATATATTATTGAAAGGACTCCATTGTAATTTTTTGTGGGGACATTGAGGACTAATTTGACTTGTGAAACAAAGACTTGGAAAGCAGCAGCTGTTGTGAACCCTCCAACTAATGGATCTGCCAGATACCTGACAATAAATCCAATCTGAAATATCCCTAGGAGAAGCTGCAAAAAGAATAAATAGATGATTAGTGAATTTTTACAACATTAACTAAATATTTGTATTGTAAAATATTATACCAACACAGCGTGATAATACTGTTTTGGATCATAGCAAATTCTATTATAGTGCAAAGCTACCATAGACAGCATGATGCCATGTTCAATTAAAGGTGTAGACATGTATCATCATGGGGAAAACTAAAGTGTTGTGTTTTGTAGTTCATATTTCTCAACAGAAAACAATATAAGCAGTTCCATTTTTTATAAACCAAAATTTGATTTTAAATGAAATTTGACATGAAATAACGTTTGACTAAAATATCTTCCAGCAGTGGTTATATACCTACTATATATATATATATATTCTATTTAAAGAATGCACTCTTCTTTTAACACTTTGCACCCCAGAGGGGAATGCAACGCACTTGATACCCTTCTGGGACTCATAGGGTTAAGTGGGCTGTATTACCATATGTCTTGCTGACAAAGATTCCTTTTCCCGTTATGCTTATTAAAGGAGCAGTCAACTGTTTATCCCTTTGAGTGCCAGAGAGGTACGCAACGCATTGCAAAGTAAAGTGTTGTTTAACCCTCTGGCATGCAAAGGGTTAATTAAAAGAAATCATGTAAGACAAGGATACTATGGCTGCTAGGAGATTTTTAAGGACCTGTGGGGTGTGCAAGACATTGCCTTGCAATTCGTTGAGCAACCCTCTGGTCCATAAGAGATTAAGATATAATGAACTAGTAGCAGTTGGTTTTCCCCTAAATTGCGCCATTTCATCTTATATAAACCTTTAAGGACCAGCTGGGAATCAATGTCTTGCACACACCTCTTGTCCTTAAAGGGTTAGTAAGCCTCTAAGGCATCCATTTGTTAAAGCACAAACTCTTATTTTCTGCTGTATTTACAATTTTCCAATTTATCAATGAACATTCACATCCTTGAAATCATATATACCAGATACCATTCTATAAGACTAGGCTGCAGTATGCATGTTAGTCTATGGGAGCAATCTAATTCAGAAAAGAAACTGCAATGTTCTTCTCAATGGAGTAGCATATGAAGTGGTTTTACTTGCACTCATTTCTTTCATATATCCTGGCATAGTGTATTCCAGTGTACCATACTCTAGGGAAGAAACTTGGCCATTGACCTCATTTTTAAGTAATGACCTAGATGTAGTAGTGTGGAGGTCAACATATCTGATAAGCTGGTTTCTCCTCTGCTAAATGGACCCCTGAAAGCCAATCCTGGGCCTCAAGAGCTACTAACAGGTTTTCCAATCATCTCAGCTTGTATCAATCAATGGCTCAGTCCCATTAATTGATCCACCTTTGTTGATGGAGGGATATATTGAAAACCTGCACTGCCAATAGCTATTGAGGACTATGGTTGACTACAATTTCTACTTTAAAGATCATAAAAGGGCATTGAATTTGATGACTGTCATTTCAAACTGTTATGTAATTGCTCATAAAAAGAAATGGTTAACCTGAGCTTTTAATTATATAAAAGGGATTATTACTTTGTTGAAAGGGCGTGTTGCCTATGGGGTGAGCAAGTGCATGCTGTAACTACTGTGTTTGTGCATGGAAGAAGTTTGACAGTGCTCAGACTGTGTGATAAAGTAGAGATAAGTTCTCCAGTGATATCACTTCTCCAGTTCCTATGTTATTCTATGGAGCCTAGGCACTGACTAAGATGTCTCAAGTTGGAGGAATCTTTTTGCATAGGCTTCATAGTATTAGATAGATAGGCTGTGGAGAAGTGATATCACCAGAGAACTCCACTTTATCACCTCTTTATCACTGCTTAGTGCATCCCTCTCCTCAAGTTATTTTGGAGCAATCAACCTATACCATGGAGAGAAATAAAAAAATCTCAAAATTCCCTTTGATTTAAATGGAATATTTAACCACCTGAAAGTATGAGTGATCTCTACACACTGCTTTTGTGTTGGAAACCTCTCAAGCATTCAAGGAGTTAAATGTCCCATTTAAATCATTTAAATCAACAGGAATTTGTATTTGTCCTCTATGTTTGAAATGGTTTGCCTCAAAATTACTCCACTCATTTAATATAAGATTAGGTTAACTGTCCCTTTATATCTAACATCAAAATAATTCACACCGTCTGACACAAATAAAAGACTGCTATAAAGTTCTTGTTATGTTGTTGCAAAGATACACAAGATGCAAATTAACCCTTTGAGTGCCAGAGAAGTAGGCAACGCATTGCTTCGCAATGCTTATCATACCTCACTGGCATTCAAAGGGTTAAGCAGTTCTTTGGAGACCTCTCTACTAGTATTCAAGGGGTTAAAATGTGTATCTCTTTTGATTACATATTCCTTTCATATTTTCTGTTTCATTCTTGAGACAATATGATCCTAAAAGGCTAATAATGTTTATGAAATATATATATTATGTAGACTTCCCCCTTTGGGGTAAAATAAGGGTATTCACATTGCTGGCAGATTTCTCACCCAAATTTCAGTACACTATGTTCACACAGGCGACTTGGCTATGCTTTGTTTTAGCTTATGCCATGCTGCCAATACTTACCTTCAATGTCCTGTGTTTCTTTGGGGATTCTCTTGCGTGGGAGGAGTTATGATGATGTGTCACAAGGTGGTTATAAGTTGGAGTTGGCCATATTCTATTAGCTAATGCCCACATGGGTTGGCTAGTCATTAAAATGACTGTGCTAAAATTACCTATATAAACACAGGATTACAGTACAAAATAGCATATTTTTTATAACCTTTCCATGTTGTAGTGGTGCTCTTTTCATTGTGGCCTGCAAAGAGCTTTACTCATAATTTTTATAACTCTTCCATATTCTAACAGTGGTGTTTTAATTTTGCCCTTTAAAGTGCTTTGGCCATAAATTTTATAACCCTGCTATTTTAGGGTGGTCCTGCTTGTATTGTGGCCTGTGCTGGTGAGTAAAATACTTTACAACAGAAGGTGGTACATGTGTATTTTAGGGTGGTCCTGCTTGTATTGTGGCCTGTGCTGGTGAGTAAAATACTTTACCACAGAAGGTGGTACATGTGTACCATTTACACTGTATGCAAGAACATCAGCAAAGCACATGGAACTTGGGTGCCCATTTGTCAAGTAAATGGACCTCCACCATGCATCAACCTAGAGTTATAGGAATTGTCACTAACAGTGACAATTCCTTCTACCAACTAGACTTTTGCATGTCAAAAAATTTGTTTAATCAAAATCATTCTGTACATTTTTTACCCCATTCAGAGGAAACAAAATTAATTTGCCATCACATTCAGTTAGTCAGAATTTTTGTGAACAACTTCCTTGGCAGACAAAATTTATTCACCACAATTCTGCAGTGCTCTTGACATTAGAAAATCACTTACACTGATGTCAGAGTTCCAGAGATGTCCTCAATGCCAGGGTCCTCCAGCATCTTCAGTATAACTAGTATCACAATTGCTACAATTGCTGATGCTTCTAATACACCCCCCACCCTCCCCCTTGTCCTGCTTGGGTTGTTGCCCAAGCTATTTTGAGCAATAGATGAAAAGAGATTGACTTTTATATGTCCAATCCATGTTCAAATTATTTCACATGCTCACATTTGGGAAGTGGAGTTACAGGGAATAACCTCACCTCCCAGACAATCAGCATCTAGTTGGATGCTGATTCCATGCCCTATGTGCACATGTGGGAAATAATCTGAATAGGGTTTTTTTTTTGGGGGGGGGGGGTTTAGAAGCTTGGTCAACAGTGGTGGTGGATTATTAGGCTTTCTTTCTTAATTCTAATGTTAGTTATACTGAAGATTCTTGAGGGCCATGGTTTCAAGGACACTACTAGACCTCTACCATTTAAGTGATATACTTGTGTGACTGTGATGTAAGCGAGTAAATGAACTAATTGATGTACTTGAAAAAAAGGAGTGTTCGTTATTCTGAAAATTTGTGTTCTGTGCCATTTGTTTGTCATTTTAATCTGAATGTCACAAAACAAGTAATTTTCTTAAATGTTGCATTCATTATAAAAGGAATGCATGTCTACTACCAACTAAATAGTGGCATAAGCACATTACACTGCGTTGCCATACTCATGGTGCAGTTGTGCCTGAGACCATGCATAGATATGAGAACAAGGCATAGAAAAGAAAACACTAAATTATTTCAGTTAGGTTTATGTTTTGGTAGCATATACCTTTAAGAGCCAAAGGGGTGTCCATCACATTGCTTTGCAATGCGTTGGACACCCCTCTGTCACTCAGAGGGATATGCCACCATTAGCTATGGACCTGTCCTGCTATTTAGGAAGAAGGAATCACAATCAAGAATAATACACATTAAAAGTATATATTACCTGCATAATTCCAATTAGGAAACTAAGAGTTCCTGAAATGACAATTCTGGCTGCATCTCTTGCTACTGTGTCTATCACAGTTTTATTCAGTCCAGTGGAATTGCCTAAAGCTGTAAATTTTTCATCTGGTGCCATGGACAAAACAACTGTTCCCACCATCAAGCTCACCACTGGGAATGGTCCTGTTGGAATAAAACACTAGTTGAACAAATAGCTTGAAGGGGCATTTCACCCTGCAAGACACGCATCCCACTGTCACAATCCAAAATAATAAAAGCAAATTACAAAATGAAGTGTGTGTATGTATGTATACACACACACACACACACACACACATACACACACATATATAAAATCCATTCTTTATATGCATAGAGATACTATTTAGCTAAACATGTACATAGAAATATTAAAAAGGGTGTAATTGTCTATAATTGACATACAAATTATATCTTACAGTAATTGTAATATTTTAATTGTAACAAATATTATTTGATTACTTAGTACTGCACAATGCTGTATAATCCTTTTTATAAAATCTTTTTAATTGGACTAACATTCAATTATATGGAGACAAGCTTTCAAGAGCGATGCTCTTTTTTTCAAGTCTAAAGCTTGTCTGCATATAATTGAATGTTAGTCCAATAGAAAAGGTATTACATACTGCAATACTCATTTATTTGGCCTCTACACCACTGAACTAACACAGCAAACCTAAACTTAATATATAACGTGAGACAGCACTCATCACTGGATTAAAAGAGGATGTGAGGATGCTGAAGTTTATTTCATCATGACCATACAACAGCAAATGATTTCACCTAAAGATGGACCTTCCACAAGGAAGAAGGAGTATACAATGAACAAAACCAGACAGACACTCAACCAACCATTCTGAGGTGACCAAAAAAATGCACCAATAATCTGCATTCACAGTTGTCCCATCATGGGGGTGATGTCATCGCCGCTTTGCAACACACCTCCATGGGAATGGGGTATCCAAAAGTAAATACACATTACAGCAAAAAATGCTGCCAGCCGAATGCAAGTGTTTAAACCCGTATAAGAAAAAGGAATATTTAATAAGCACATCAGTGTTGGAATGGAAGGGATTGATGAACACATAAACCAGTATAAGAGAAATAAACACAAATAAGTGGATGTGCCAGAATCCTGAGATCATTTGGTACACAAAATCATTAAGATGAAGGTGTCAGTGAAGGAATGCTGCGCTGGGACATTGTTATATTGGTAACAAGAAAAGCAGTACTGACAGATTCCATTATTTGCATGTCCATTAGAGGAATATTTTTATGTCTAGAGTAAAACCGTACTTTTCTCTAATAGATTTTGTTTAGGATACTTACTTTACTCTGTACTAAAGAAAATAAGTTAACATTAGTGTCTGCTTCTTAGAACGCAATAGAACTTACCAACTGAAATGTGTTTAGATGTACCGAGGACGAAATATGTCAGAATGGGAAAGAATGAAGAGTAGAGGCCATATCCAACAGGAACCGCAGCAAGCAATGCAAACGCCAAGCCTGGAATATAGGGAAACCGCTAGTTATGGACATATAGGATGTTATATTATAATGATAGTGATTTATAAAAATACAGAGAACATAAAATGATTAGGTGTAAAGATGCAGCATAAACTACTTACTAGGTTCAATATGTTGCATGTCAATATTTTACAATAACCCCTTCGGTGCTATGTGTGTCTCCAAAGCATTATTTCACAATGCATTGGCTATTTCTCTATCCTGAACACCCCATTTAAATCACCTGGAATTTTGGAAAATTGTGTTTGTCTTTATGGTGGTGGTTTAAGCCAAAATTACCCCCAGTTCTCCTTAGTAGATTAGCCTCATTACAGTACAGAAAGCCCTAGTTTCACTGATTTGCTGAAGTATATCCCTGCTTTGGATATGTTAGTATGCACTAGGCAGAGAAGCATTTTCTCATTTATTTATTAACTGGTGTAAAAGCCCACGTACACGGGCCAAGGTCCGGGTAATGTTAAGAGGCCGCTACCTCACTGCTCCATGCGATGCAGTCCTGCCTCACTCACGCGATGCAATCATGCTCATGACTGCATCGTGACAAACATCCTAGCAAATTATTATATAGGATATGTGATGTGTTTTTATAAATGATTGCTGAGTACACTAGGGCATCAAAAACATTGCTCTCCCCTTAAGATTGATAAATCTCACCTCAATTGTGTTTCAAGTATAATACTGGGTTTTATTACATTAAGAGGAAATTAGGAAAAATAGGAAAAAACATTTTGAATGCTCTGTGCCTTCAAAATTTTGTAGTTTTAACTTTGTTACATTGATGAATGTGTTCCATGCATGCCAGAAAAGCCGTGAACATAAACATAGAGGAGAAACTGCAGATCTTTAACCCCTTAATGACCAGCGGCCCAGGGAAGCTACCTTCCCTTAAGGACCTTAAGGATGTAATATGCCAGGACTGTCACAGGTCCTTAAGGGAAAAAAACGGTGATGGCATGTCACAGGGTCGTTAAAGAGATAGTAATACTTCATTTATGGAGGCTATAATATTGTATGTATTAAATAAATAAACCAAAGCATCTATGTATTTTTGCCATAACTTTCTTAGTTTGAGAGTAATCGTGATGTAAAGTTTACCCCTCCTGCCCCTTTTAGCTACGTCACCGCTCTATCTGTCAGACTTGGATTCTGGAGAGACGAAATCGGAGTGGATACAAAGGAAATCTTCATGATGACAGTCTACAAAGTGGGCATGGTTTGAGGCAGTAGACCATCGTCATGAAGATTTCCTTTGTATCTACTCCTGTTTCGTCTCTCCAGATGCTCCGCCCGGTCTGCAGACCAGAATCCGGAGGTGTAACTAAAAGGGGTGGGGGTAAACTTTAGATCTCGATTACTCTTAAACTAAGAAAATTATGGCAAAAATACACAGATGCTTTGGTTTATTTATTTAACCCCTTAAGGATCCATGATGGTCCTGGACCATCATGGGTTGTTATACCCTTAAGGGCCCGGGCTCCCCGTGCAGCTGCACACTATTCGGGGAGTCTGGAATCTTATTCCGAAAAAAAAAATGGTCCCTGGTCCTTAAGTCTGGTCCCGGGTCTCCATAGGATGGTGTAGCAACAGCGCCACTGTACAATTTCAGGCCACTGTGATATTGCACCTAAATAATTCAACTTTGAGCTGTAATAACTTTTTAATAAAACACCCTTCAGCAGTGGTAGTACCCTTGTTTTTCTCAGGGGATAACCATACAACATATTTTATTTTACATTTTAAGTATTACAATCCCTTTAATACGTACAATATTATAGCCTCCATAAATTAAGTATTACTATCTCCTTACGGGGTTAAGGTGTTATTCTGCTGATCTAGAAGAAACTCCATTCTGTACCAACAAATCCACTGGCTTCTGTGCTCACTCACTCAAGCTAGCAATCCAGCACCCTATGCATATCTTAACCCTATAAGTGCAAAACTCACTGCAAAGGGTTCATAAGGATTTGTTCATTTTGGAAACTATGATCTCGGGAACATCACACTTTAAGGACATATGCTGCATGGAATACATGCGTAAACATTACGGCACGGAACTGGCAAGAAACAGGGCAATACAGTCCTCTCACCATTACATTCCTTCTCCCAATCTATAAAACCCGATAGTTTAAATCTCCCATATTCTAACCCTCCAGTTTTGTTTTGTTACTTTTTTCCCAATACCTATCTATTTTCTCACTTACATTATGTTCTCTTCACATCCTGTCTCTTTCTCACATTCATATTCATCAAGCTTTGCAATACTGGAGCAAATTAATTGCATCATAGGATTAAATTGAAATTCTGATAATTGATTTAAATAGGATTTTTAACCTCTTGAATGTGTTGTTGACCTTCACAATACCTTAGAGAGCTCTCTAGCCTTCAAGGGGTTAAAATCCCCATTTAATTCAATGGCACATTTCATTTGTCGATCATAGGGCAGTTGCTTTGCTCCCAAATTGCACCTTTTTATACCACGGTTGAGTCTAATAAACAGAACCTTACATGCAGTGTTAAAATAAGAAATCCTCTTTGAGTCCAATTGTTTTGCCCATCCCCCAGAATCGCTCTACATAGTGTCTTTAGACTTGACAGACAAGAAACTGACCTTGCAATGTAGCAACAAGCCCTGTACTGACTCCTGAGATCAGGTCATTCACAAACCATTCTTTCCATCTGTACTTTGGCAACCAATCCAAAACTGGGAATATCGACTTGACTATAAGGTATGCCTTTCTAGAAGTACAGCTGTAAGGCAAAAATAAATAAATAATTATATACATACAAAAACAAATAGATGATAGACAGACAGGTAGATAAACTAGGGGCCGGCAACCCGCTTGTCCCAATCTCACCTAAGTGCCGGTTAAGGACAAGCACTCTCTAGGTTTTATTTGAAAATATTTAGATAGTAGAAATATATTTCAGTGTTTTGGTTCGCACACAGGGCCTTTCCCAAGAAGAAAGACTCCTGAGCGAATCAAAACTAACAAAAACCATTGATTTTATAGATAGACACATAGACACATAGATGACAGCAACGGCAGCATACAACCATCATTTTCACAACCTGCCTTGATAAAGGCACTTGTTTGCTGCAGGAATGTTGATCATTGCTGCTTATCCATTAAAAGCACTTATTTGAGATAGATCAGTGAATTCAGAGCCTACGGCATCCATATTTATATATTAATACACACATATAAATGTATATAGTTATATACACACACATAAATATGTGCGTGTGTGTAGTTCAAGGCTAAATAAATATGCACTCACAGCATTATTACATTGTTTATATAATCATATACCCCATAATGAATCGTATGTACTATATATTTGTGTGCATTTTGCTGATTTAATAGTATAACCAATTCAGTTTCTAGAAAGGATATTTTTGCATCAGTTATCATTGTCACTGAAATAATGCAAAGACCTATGTTCATTTTTTTAAAAAATTCCTTTTTCGAAAGTTTTTCAGATGAAAAGATGTTATCCTTATATGGTAAAGTATCCTTATTTAGTTAAATGTGTTTTTAAGGGTCTCTAAACACCAGTTTATTATTTATCCTGTAAACGTTTTGCTGCTACTTTTAGTAAACTCCTTAAAGGTATAGAAATGGTTAATTTTAAGTTGATTTAATATTGTAGACATTAAAAAAAGATTAACATCTATGTAAGTCTTATCTCTCAAACCTTTATGGTTTGAGAGATATAACTTGCTAAAGTTACCTTTTCCTGGCTGTTTTACTCAAGTCTGCCATCTAGCTGACAGCTGTAGATTCCAGTTATTTGACCAGACAGAAGCTCATCAGCAGAGCTGAAATCACGCTGTTTAGAAATAAATACTTCATTGGAACGGTCTACAAAGTGTGCTTGCAATCCAGGCTCACTTTGTAGACCGTTCCAAATTAAGTATTTATCTTTAGATACCGTTATATCGGCGCTGCTGAAGAGCCACATCTGGTCAAGTGACCAGAATCTGCTTCTGACAGCTTTACAGCTCGTCAAGCCGAATGGGGAGGGACCAGAGAACTTTATTTTCCTAAATCTCTCAAACCATATCTGTTAGAGAGATACGAATAAGTGCAAGTACTCTCTCTTAATTGTATAGACCATATAGTTAATACTTTTTTTCTGACATTACTATCCCTTTAAAGTGTAAGAAACATAAGTATGAAAGACATTTTTTTCTGGGCATCCTTCCTAGCAGGAATAATCAACTACCTAAAATTAAGTAAAATCATTAGAGTAACGACCTGCAGTTTTTTCTCAGTCTATCCTGGAGAGTTTTTGGAACGCGTTCTTTCTTCTCATTTTCCTCCTGGAAAGTTGGTTCAGAGTAAATCGTTCTATGAACCAAATACTGGTCGAACCCAGGGCTGGGTATTTCCATCCTTCTTGATGCCATCTAAAAAAAAATCCACTTTTAATAACACAGAATATATAAATGTTATAATTAAACCATATTTAAGTTGAATTATCTGTATCTCAAATATTTATGCTTTAGCATTTTTGGAATATACTTTTACAAATAGCACAAGTACATGATAATGAAGTCAATAAAAATAAATTATTTCTATATATACTAACAATAGCAAGAAAATGCAGAATGAAATACTTTTGAAAATAGCTCTATCTACCTTCCAAGTGTTCAACTCCCAGCACCTTTCACTGTACACTGTGCAGATTATATAGATCTTGCAGCCCAAGGAAAGCTCTATTTATGGGAAAACAGAGACTCCCATCACCAGTTTGAGTGGGAATGAACTTGCCATCTAACACAGACACATACTCAGAATTACATGTACCTCTACTTTCCTAAATGCCCTGCACAATTATTAACCCTTAATTATGAAACGTTTGATAAACAGCAAAGTAAAGTATCATAGAGAAATGATTTTGTTACTCTTCCATAGGCCATATGTACAAAGAAAGTAGATTCATTCCTGTACACACCAAATACAAATAACATTTCCATTGATTTAAACTGAACTTTTATCCTCTTGAATGCCACGGGATTAAAAGCTCCATTGAAGTCAACATAATTTTTGTTACCTATAGTTCAGTTAATCTTTCCAAGAAGTGCAGACGACCCTTAATCTATTGAGTGCCAGAGGGTTTTGAGTACCGCTCTGGCACTCACTGGGTTAATATCTACTGTTCAGCTGTACATTCAGTGCCTGTTGCATTAAATGGCATGGTTTTGATTGAACATTTGCACACATTTAGAAAATAAAATAACGAATTACCCTCCAAAACTTCAGCCCTCAGGAAATGTTATAGATTTAAACCAGTGTTTCTCAACCAGGGTGCCATGGCACTTAAGTGTGCCATAGACATCCATTTAGGGTGCCCTATTTTATCCATAAGGCTTTGTCAAAAATGTGAATGTAAACTTACAACTGTATATTTAAGGATAATACTATGCACAATATGTTTATTTTAGCTGTGAGGTCTAACAATATCTCTGTATTGATGTATTTATAACTTTCAATACACCCTTGACAAATGACATAACATTATAGGGGTGCCTCGAAAGTGCCAGACTGCGTTTTAGGGGTGCCTTGAGCAAAAAAAGCTTGAGAACCACTGATTTAAACTGACAGCATGTCCAGCATGCTTTTAGCTATGCATTTGTTGTGCCATGTTTCACTATTAACCTGATAAACAAATGCAGCCTTTTGATGCTGAGTTTCATGCCAATAAAACTGTAGTAAAACTCTATTTAGAAACAGCAACTATCAGTTGGGGGATACCTCTCAAATACAAGTTCTTGTGGCCAACCTTCTCTGCAAATTATTAATCAAATACTTGTAAACTATCATATATGTCCCACGTAGCCCTTATTAATTTAAGAATTTATAGGGTAGATAGATCACAAATTTATTTTCACATTTGTGTCTAGATTCTGTTGTACTTGCTAAAATTTAATTTAAAAAGTCATAAGCTGCAATTTTTACATGAAACAAAGCCATACTGGATATTTTTGCTTTGTAGGTGATATTTCATTAATCACATAATTTACTTACATCCATTTGAGATAACTTCTTTAATGTAGCAAGGTGAATATTGACTGATATTGCTATTATATTGCATGGTTCTAAATTCAGTATCTCAGGCTGTGAGATTTGAAGCTGCTCAGTGTTTCCTATAGAAATGAGTGTCTAGGATTAAAGCACAAATTAATTGAGGTGGTGGCTATGCAAATGAGGTATTCACATATTCCAGCAAATTTTTTGCCTATTCCAACAAATTTTTCTCCTATTCAACACATTTGTCTTCAATTCCAACACATTTTTCACCTATATTACCGATGGCGCAACCTTTCTCAGAACAATATTACTTCTTCTGAGGGCTGTAGTGGAGAAATAAGTAGCTGAAAGTTAAAGTTGTGAGTCCTACAGCAACATATACAGTTAGGAAAAAAATATTTGATCCCCTGCTGATTTTGTACATTTGCCTACTGACAAAGAAATGATCAGTCTATAATTTTAATGGTAGGTTTATTTGAACAGTGAGAGACAGAATAACAAAAAATCCAGAAAAACATTTCAAAAAAGTTATAAATTGATTTTCATTTTACTGAGTGAAATAATCATTTGACCCCTTTGCAAAACATGACTTAGTACTTGGTGGCAAAACCCTTGTTGGCAATCACAGAGGTCAGACGTTTCTTGTAGTTTGCCACCAGGTTTGCACACATCTCAGGAGGCATTTTGTCCCACTCCTCTTTGCAGATCCTCTCCAAGGTTTCGAACCTTCAGCTCCCTCCACAGATTTTCTATGGGATTAAGGTCTGGAGACTGGCTAGGCCACTCCAGGACCTTAATGTGCTTCTTCTTGAGCCACTCCTTTGTTGCCTTGGCTGTGTGTTTTGGGTCATTGTCATGCTGGAATACCCATCCACAACCCATTTTCAATGCCCTGGCGGAGGGAAGGAGGTTCTCACCCAAGATTTGACGGTACATGGCCCTGTCCATCGTCCCTTTGATGCGGTGAAATTGTTCTGTCCCATTAGCAGAAAAACACCTCAAAGCATAATGTTTCCACCTCCATGTTTGATGGTGGGGATGGTGTTCTTGGGGTCATAGGCAGCATTCCTCCTCCTCCAAACATGGCGGGTTCAGTTGATGTCAAAGAGCTCGATTTTGGTCTCATCTGACCACAACACTTTCAACCAGTTCTCCTCTGAATCATTCAGATGTTCATTGGCAAACTTCAGACGGGCCTGTTCATGTGTTTTCTTGAGCAGGGGGACCTTGCGGGCGCTGTAGGATTTCAGTCCTTCACGGCATAGTTTGTTACCAATTGTTTTCTTTGTGACTATGGTCCCAGCTGCCTTGAGATCATTGACAAGATCCTCCTGTGTAGATCCTCACCATTCTCATGGTCATTCAGACTCCACAAGGTGAGATCTTGCATGGAGCCCCAGACCGAGGGAGATTGACAGTTATTTTGTGTTTCTTCCATTTGCGAATAATCGCACCAACTGTTGTCACCTTCTCACCAGGCTGCTTGGTGATGGTCTTGTAGCCCATTCCAGCCTTGTGTAGGTCTACAATCTTGTCCCTGACATCCTTGGACAGCTCTTTGGTCTTGGCCATGGTGGAGAGTTTGTAATCTGATTGTTTGATTGCTTCTGTGGACAGGTGTCTTTTATACAGATAACAAGCTGAGATTAGAAGCACTCCCTTTAAAACAGTGATCCTAATATCAACTTGTTACCTGTATAAAAGACACCTGGGAGCCAGAATTCTTGCTGATTGATAGGAGGTCAAATACTTATTTCACTCAGTAAAATGCAAATCAATTTATAACTTTTTTGAAATGCTTTTTCTGGATTTTTTTGTTGTTATTCTGTCTCTCACTGTTCAGATAAACCTACCATTAAAATTATAGACTGATCAGTTCTTTTTCAGTGGGCAAACGTACAAAATCAGCAGGGGATCAAATAATTTTTCCCTAACTGTACCTAGAAAAATGTGTTACCATGCAGAGTGCATTTGTCCTTTGCCCACAACACTGCCTGCTTAAGTGACACTGGCACATATTTATGAAAACATAAAGTGATAAAAAAAATAATGGACAACCTATAATGTGGCAGATGTGTATGATAATGGTGGTGGGGGACTGGCGTGGTGTGATTGGTGGGACCTTGACAAACTACATGCACTCTGGGAGGAGAGGAATCATCATAATTTATTGCACACGTTGCAGTAACCCTTGCTGCAGTCAGTTTTATCAACTACCACTTTACTCCTACGTCCCTGTACTGCACCACCTTTCCCCCTCCCCCTTGTGTGTTTGCAGGACATTACTCATCTACTGTGTGTGTTTTTACTCTCACAGCTGATGCAGTATGATGTCTTGCCTTAGCCCTAAACAAAATTCTCAATGTCATCTGCTGTCTACCAAGTCTGCCTCAGTCACAGAGCTCAAATCAGACTCCCAGTCAGCTGTCTGTCACCAAATATATTTTTTGTTTAATTATGTGTTCATTTTTTATTTATTTTATTTATTTATTTATTTTTGTTTAAGTTGTCAACCCTATCTTATCAGAGTCAGTTCCCCCAAAAAAATTATAACTATAAAACAAAAACAGCCACTTCTTTCCCCAGACTTCCCCAGCACAGAGACAATAAAAACAAAATCAGCAAGCAAACTGGAGCCCAGCTGCCTGTGTCTTGCCAGTCAGTCACACCACATTTTGGGATATTTGGAGTCAACCTCCTGCCACCCTTCTTCTCTCCCAGAGTGCCCCCTAATACAGAGAACAAATGTCCTACCTAAAAGACTCCTTAAACTAAGCTTAAATTCCCTTTTATTTGCCTATCTTCTCTAGTTCAAAAATGTGCTGCTTTCTCCTATCACAAAGACAAAATGGCATGCCTGACACCCTTTATATGGCTGTATAAAATAGAGAAAACATTCATGTGATGGGGAAAAAATTTCTACCAGTTGATTTCAATGCAATGAGCTAGGCAAAAAAGTATTAAAATTGTAATTTTTGCAGAAAATTATTTGTCAAGCATGAAGTGCTTTTTTTCGCCGATTTTTTGGTTTGAGGGGAAAGTTTTCGCTTGTCCCTATTCACCTCTCTAGATAGTCCTGTCCCTCTATTTCGGAGGTGAAGTTGACTAATAAATTGAAATCTAGATCAATCGTGCCCAGCCAAAGCAGTGGGTTGGAAGCACTATAATGTGGATAAATTATATATATATACTATATCAACCCCTGAATAACACATTTGCCCCATTAGTAGCCCATTCTTGGCTGAGGTGAGAGTACAAATGGTAGAGGTTTAAAGCTAGAATATATATCCTTTAAAAAGTCTTCAATAATTTAACTTCAAAATCCTGTTTTTATAATAACTTATGGAATAAGTTATTGTTTCTTAACTCCCTCACAAGTGTGACAATGTAATACCAATGCACAGACCAGATTTCATCTATTTATATTATATTACTAAAACCTAGCACAATGAAATTAGACCTGTGCAAGTGCAGTGTAAAAGTGAGCTATGATAAGTAATATACACAAATGTCTAAACCCATCTTCCCATTATTGAATAAAAAATAAAACGTGTTTAACCCCTCGCTTCACAATGCATTGGAGATTTGTGATTAAGGTTCCACAAAATCAACTCTGTGACCTCCCTATGTTGATTTGTTGATATCATCAATAACATCACAAATGACATCATCAATTTACTGATTCCATCACAAATGACATTCACAATGACATAATGACCATAGTAACATGACATTTTATCTGCATTGCATGGTGTTTTGTAAACTTTTCCTGAATTTCTTGACTTTTTATTGTTTGAGAAAGTATTTAATTATGACTTGCCATAGTTATTACTACATCTCCCCACACTAAAAGTACCTCCTGTTTTTGACTTCTGTAACTCATGTTACCATTTTGAAATAAATTAATTGAACAAATACAATAGGCTGGGTAAAAAAACAACAAATGAAGCCCTAACACAGGAATTATGTGTGCTTATACATTTATCAGTCAAAGAGAGTAAATTATGATTGATCTAACACGCAGGGCCCTGCATTGGTTCTTTGTTCATCCTGCAGTGTTTGATTGATGGAATTATTCCTATCTTATTGAACAATATCTATCAGAAAACACAGTAGCTATCTTCTGTGCATGCTCATGAATAAGGAACTTTACTATATGGAATACAACAGAGCATGTGCAAAATCACATAAAATCATTAATAATAAATATCTCTGGAATGGAGGCATTGTGGTTTTTTTTTATAAAAGTTCTTACTATCTGATAAGCTTTAAAATGTGATGAATGTACTGTCAATCTGTTTTGTGGATTTTACTGCAGATCTGACAGAAAAAAGTATGACAGCAAATTGTTAATATGGACATAAATATATATTTTTACCTGTTTCAGTCTTGAAAACCACTAAATAGAAATGTGACATTTTTTATTGTTTAGAAGTCCAAAATTTCAGACAAACCATTAATTCCCCTGCAAAGTTACAAGTATTTGGAAAAATGCTCATTTGTCTATGAGCAATGAAAATGTTATGAATTTGCTATAAACCATGTAAAAAATTTTTTATAAATCATGTTTCCTTCATTTTACTGCTCCTATGGGATTAAATCTGTTGGCTTTTAAAGTTAATCTGGAGATGTTACTTTAGGACAGGCTGTGAGTCAACTTTGTCCCGCAGCCTGTCAAACTTTGTCTGTTCCCCTCCCCAAGTAATGCCTTATTCCAACCTCCTCTGATGATGGAGGATTCCTCCATGTGAGCTGGAGTGGTCTCATTGGCAAGAGAGCAGTCTAGCTTACAGGGAGGAATCCTCTGTCATGGAGAATGTTGGAACAAGGCACTACTTGGGGAAGGGAACAGACGAAGATTGATAGAGATGTACCGCAGCCTCTCCTGAAGTGACATCACCGGATTAACTTTAAAAGCTAATATCTTGAAGAATACAGCATTATATTAAAAAAGATTGCAGATTCAGTCCACAGGAGCATTAAAATGAAGGAAACATTAATACAGTTGAGAGTTCCCCTTTAAAGTTTTAACTGAAGTTATTGCTCTGCCATAATTATAGAATGTGTGTGACAAAAATTAACATTGCTTATAATTATAAGAATATTCACATTGCTTATAAACAAAATTGCATTTGGTTATCGAAAATTTGGATTGCAAACACTCAGCTTACACTAAATGGTTAAATTAAAGTGGACCTGTTACCTCCATAACTTTATAAGTATATCTATTTAAACTTCTTCTAACTCAGGCTTTGTTTAGCTAACAGGTTAATATTTTTGGCTTAGAAGTTGGGGATCAGATTCTTGTTCTCTGATTGGTCATATAAAACATCAGATGAAAAAACATCTGCCATATATAATAATTACAATATTTATTAAAATTAATAAAAACATGCAATAAAATGGACAAATAGCTATCAATATATGTGGAATACCTAACACTATGCCAAATAAACCAGTACATATTACACAGCAGTTATAATATCCTCAGTGTCCAAACTGGTGCCAAATCACATGAACATCAGAGAAAAAAAACAGCTTGTGTGTATATATTAAAAACTAGATATCTAGCAATATAAGCTCCACTGCATAGATATATAGCATAGGAAAGTTATATAGTAATAAGATGACAAATTTGATACAAAATATCTAAACAACAACCAAATTATTAGTGAATTGGAGCACACCACATATTCAGCGAGAGTGCAGCAATATGATGAAATAACTAAAGGAAGCACTATACTGAAAGGTGTATAAACCCCAAATCCACAAATCACAAATGTAACAAATGAATTATGGACATGTATACCACACCCTCATTCTACTATTGACCTCTATAATAAACATATCAGTGAGGTTATATAAATCTGACTGTAAACCTAACAACAAAATAATAATAAATAAAATGGCAAAGTGGAATATGGAGTGTCCATATATAAAATATATGCCCTAAACAAAAAATGATAAATAAACAACCAATATCAGTCTGTGACAGTGACAAAAAAATAATAATAATAAATAAAACAGAGAAAAAAATTAAACCATAAATAAGAAATGTGGAAAGTCCAACAGAAAAAAAATCATGTAATAGTTGCATTGAACTATAATTTGTGTAGACTCCCCCCAAATATTCCATTGAATTAAAATATTGTGATTAATAAATAGATATAAGAGGGTAGATATCTGTGTATGTGTGCATGAGTGTGTGGCCTATGTAGGTCAGTATCTGAATAAAGCAGTGTTGATGGCTGTGTGTATGTGAATGGGAAAATGTGTGTGTGGGGTGTGGAATACTGTTTGTTTGTAGAAGGAGTGACAAGACTGTCTGTGTGTGGAAAAGTGGTGCCACACTAAATATATTTTACAGTTGCATTTTACAGTTTAGCACTGGAAGCCATATTGCTTAGAAATGGCCAGACTTCCTATCTATCACAACTGATCTAGGGCTCGATATTATTAGCCCTGGTATTTTCAAAACAAGCAGTAGTGGTTTTGACAGCACATTTTACAATTCTATAAACTGTGCTGTCAACACCAAAAACCGAGCAAAATGTGCGCAATTTTCACCCATTGAACATCAACTAAAAATAGTTGCCTTTGCTATCCTATTCCATGTGGTGGCTTCACCACATGTTTAGGTCGCACTTTTCATGGCGGAATTCCTGCTCCATGAGAAGGCAGATGCAGAGCCCAAAACTGGTTTCCAACACATACTTGTAGTTGAAACAGAGAAAGAGATTAACAATGTGAGTGCCAGTGGGGTATACAACGCATTATACAGCGTTGCATACCCCACTGACACTCATAGAGTTAATCCAGAAACAGTTTCACACATGTCCCTACAATTAAAAACTTACCAGTAATCCTGTTGTCCAGCGGGATCGCTGCCGGCTTCTTCTTTTCTGTCTTGTGATCTTCTTTCTTCTGTCTTGCTTTAAAATAAAAAAAAAATAAACTTTTGGTCGTTCAATTTTGATAAAATAATCTCCCCAAAGATGCTACCATTAACCCTTAGAGTGCTGGAGTGGTAGGTCTCCAGCACTTAAAGGGTTACTGTGAGTAGCATCTGAAAGTCTGTTCTGCTTTAAATTTAAATATTTTTGTTTAAAATTGTCCATAAGCATTAAAATTTTAGACTCATGTACCCCCATGCTTCCGCCACCATCTCTGCTGGCATCGGAAGGCATTTTCATTCGCACAGAGGGATCCTTGTGACTCTCAGACCGTTGCCTGAGTCAGACTGATATAATTTTGAACCAAGACTGGCTTTTACATGCTTACGCATGATATCCAAACTTTCACATGCCAAATCCTGTAAATCCTTCACCCCCACATTGTGAATTCTAAGTATGACGGGTGCATACACATTACTAGTAACTGCTTGAAGAACAGAATGGGATATTTCATGTGAATTTTCTTCAACCAGATCATTCTGATACACATTTAACATCAAATACACTAGTGTCTGTAGGCCTCTGTTCACTGGTTGATTCTATATGCACAATGTCTTCATTATCGGTTAGATCACTCTCAGATAGGAACTGTCTTTTCAGTACATTAACCCTTTGATTGCCAGCGGGTATCCAATGCATAGCGAAGCAATACATTGGGTACCCCTCTGGCACTCAAAGGTTTAAAGAATCACCTCAATGTTAAGCATTGTATAAATCTGTTAAGGTCATTGATAATCTCAAAAAGGGATAAGCAACTTGGTGAAAACGTGAGCCCCTTATTCAAAACTGGTAACTCATCTTTTATATGCGCGTATGAAGATATTAATTATCTTACAGAAATCACTTGTGTGTATCCGTTGTTGTTCTTACCTTTGTGCTTTCTTAGTTCTCCTTTCTTTATATTTCTTTTTTCATCCCCTCCTTTTTGCATCCTCCTTTATCCATGTGCACCATTTGGGAATTTCCAGGTTGCCCTCCATAGTCAGATCTATGATATCCAAATAACAAACACTTTGTATTGTATCTCATGCCTCGCTACTGTGGATAAAGCCCTAAACATACTGTAAGCAATTTTGGGGCAGAAAGGGTCATTTACAGGTGTAAAGTAGGTTTCGAGCTCTGCACCTACAACAATGCAGTTTGAGTGTCAAAATTGCTGAATTTACCAAGTACGCTCACCAACATGTTCCTACTAAGTGGCAGCAAGCTGCTAATATATTCGGTGCAAGGTATTAGCCAATAGTGTGTGTTCCCTTATTTCAGTGATAGGCAGGTTGTAGCCGTGGAGCAAGCCCTTCCCAGCCCCCTGCCTGTCCCCACCACTCTGAATGCTGTGTGCAGAAAGTCAAAGAAGAAAAACAACTTCACCATAAGTGGGAAATAACTTGTAACAAAATCCAGACAATGAGCCACATTTCTGGATAAATGAAATCTCCTATGTTATATCAAACACACACACACACGCGGGTATATAGGAAACAAAGTAGCCCCAAGTAGCACTTTTCCATCTTTTTACAAGAGCTTCATCAGAGTACAAAATGGAAGCAAAAGAGTAGCAATTCTGGAAAACTGACTATAGCATACATGGGAAGTAAACATTAGCAATAAAACCCAGACAAAAAGCTGCACTCCTGGATAAATTGAAACTTGCATAAAGTTTATTACACACACACACACACACACACACACACACACACACACACACACACGTGGTTTCAATGGGCATTGAGCTTTTTACAAGAGCTTCTTCAGAATCCAAAAAGTACTAATGAACTGAAAATAGTATAGGGATACTATCATTACACTTCAAAACAATAATATATATAGGTGAAAAATTTAGCAAGAAGAAAACTGGTAGAAAATGTGACATCTTCCCGTGGAGACATGAGGTAAATAAATGTGTTTTTTCCTGCATATCTGAGTACATGTGTATATGTCCTTGATGACATATTCGTATGTGTGTAGGTAAATAATCAGTGAAATGTACTTTCAACAATCTAGTGTTCCAAGAGTTACAAACATAGCCTCTGTACTGTGCCAAGAGTTCAAAACTTAGCCTCATTCATATATGTCCAGATTTTACTAATTATTAAATTGAGTTTTTCAGAAACATTATTTCTTTAAAGAAAATTAGACATCTGAATGGCAGGTGATTTTGAGAAGGTTAATCAAGGAGAACCACTACAATTATAGTTTTTCAACTTCACCTTCCAGAATTCTCAAACATTCCAGAATTCCTCATCTGCATGCTTTGTACAATCATTACTGTAAATAGACATGTTCCACCACATCTACTTGATTTCTGTGAATTGTTTATTTGTTCAGAGTAAAATTCCTATTTTATCAGCTACAGAACTCTGTGCTCAAACCAGCAAGACATCTGTGTAACTTCCACAAGTAAACATATCACTATTTTGGTATTGTTAGAAAGCTAGAGAAGCCATTTCTGCAGAGTTTTACATTTAAATGCTATAATCATATTTCAACATGCATGTTACAGCCTTAAACAGCTCATGTTTTGTGGCCCATCTTTAATGTGGCTAGATCTCCATTTAATGGGAGATGCTTGCTCAATTTTCATTATGCATTATTTATTGCACAGGAACCGGTGCAATTCTTCAATGTGTGTTTTTCATTAGTGTCCTGCATTATATAGCTTATTTGTCACTTATTTAGGGAAATATAAATTGTTTATAATGTAATATTATAGAGGTACAACTGTTTTATATAGGTCATAGTTATTAAAGATGTGGAAACAATTTATCTGCCTTTTAAAAACTTGTATATACAGTGATTGACTGTTGTGGCCTATCCATAAGATTTAGCCTGTTTTTGTTGCCTTCATTCATTGAAAACCTAGTCTGCTGCTATCTAGGAGATCAGCAGCAGTGAGATCAGGTGAACCTCCCCAGTATAAATTAATAACTGGAGAGTCCCACAAATGATGAGTGAGACCTAGTGCTTCAAAATCAGTTGCCCTTCATGATCAGTATATAGAGTATTTAGTGCTCATAGTATATATCAGAATTTCTTCCTTAGGCAGTCTGCATCTGGCTGAGGTTGATGGGAATTTATAGTACAAAGCCTGTGCTTCCATAATTAAGATCAACGGACAAGAAGCACTCACACCAAAACAGTATCAGATAGGTAACAGATAAGTCTCGTGTAGACTTCTTTTTGATGTTCATTTTTATTGTTGTAATATCTGTGTTATTTTTACATGTTTGGATTCTTTGCCCATAACAGTGAAGATATGATATGATGTATATATATATATATATATATATATATATATATATATATATATATATATATATAATATATATACAGTGAGGGAAAACATTATTTGATCCCCTGCTGATTTTGTACGCTTGCCCACTGACAAAGAAATTATCATTCTATAATTTTAATGGTAGGTTTATTTGAACAGTGAGAGACAGAATAACAACAGAAAAATCCTGAAAAACGCATTTCAAAAAAGTTATAAATATAGCTGTTATATGGTAGTACTCCATGAATAGTTGAGTAATATTTGAATAGACCATTCAAGCGGATGCGAAAATAAAAAAAAACATATTTCAAAATCTTCTTGGTTGCCAGGAGCACAGGAAGGTTTTTCGTGGTAGTAAACCTGGCTTTCCTCAATCAATGTGTCCTGTTGAAGTGCTGCAAGATGGAGGTAATTCGAGCTGCAGTCAGTATCATGCATAAAGAAGACTTAATTAATACTGTGTATCTGCAGGAAGCCTACCTGCACATTCCTGTCTTTGAAATCTGTCAGAAAATCAGGATCAAGGGCACCCCTAGCATCAGGTATCTTCAGTTAAACATGCTCCAATTCAGCATCCAGGTTCTTCACCAAGACCACAGTAGTACTGCCAGCTTTTCTGTGAGAACAGTGTAGCAGACATCCTTTGTTATATGACTGGATAATAAAAGTCTCACCTCCATCTATTCTCATGACTCAAACTCTTCTGCGGATTTCAGTATTGAAGTCCCTAGGCTGGCATATACACTTGCACAAATCAAGTCTTCAAGCCAGAAAATAGGAAGCAGTTATTGGGAATGGTCCTGGATTCTACAAAGGAGAAATATTCCTACTAGAAGACAAGAGCAATAAATTACTGGATCTGGTTTCACTGTTCAGGACATCAAGCCTGTTGTCTTTTATAATAATAATAATAATAATAATAATTATTATAATTATTATTATTATTATGTTGTCTTTTAATCACCATATGTCCATCTTGGAGCTGATGACAGCTTCAACAGATGTGGACCCTTGAGCTCATCTTTATATGAGATCCCTCTAACATCTTATCCTATCCTAGTGGGACAAAAATTACATCTCATTTCATCGGCTTGCTCTCATCACCCAACAAATGAAATTGTCTCTGTTATGATAATGCAAGGTAAATCCCTCCAAAGGTCGCACTTGGGCTGGGCTGGGGAGCTGTGCTGTAACAGCAGACATTTTAGGGTCTATGGTCCCCATACAAAAGCAGATTACACTTGGATCATCTGGAATAATTTGCAGTGTGGTGAGAACTGCTTTACCACTTAACAAGGTCCAATAGATCAAGCTTCATTCAGATAACACCACAACATTGTTTTCCTAGTCTGACAAGGTAGCACAAAAAGAAATTCCTTCCTCCTTTCCTGACTGATACTCCAAAGGGCAGAATGCAATCTCAAGGAAATGTCAGTAGTTCACATTCAAGGGACAGTCAATATATGGGCAGACATTTTGAGCAGGAATGTGATCCATCAAGATGAATAGGCTATACATCAAAAAGTATTTATTTCACTCTTGGAGAGATCATGTATGACATAGATATACGGTACTTGAAGGTAATGAGACAGAACACAGAAGTCTGCAGGTT
Organism: Rhinophrynus dorsalis; assembly: GCA_037306005.1. Classification (NCBI taxonomy): domain Eukaryota; kingdom Metazoa; phylum Chordata; class Amphibia; order Anura; family Rhinophrynidae; genus Rhinophrynus; species Rhinophrynus dorsalis. Next base: position 298,748,761 of record CM074721.1, read on the forward strand.
CTTTTTTTTTTTTTGCAATTCCCCCAGAGTTTTTGTAAAGCAGAAGATGTGCATATATGAATATTACCTGGCATATCTTTTTCACCTCTGAAACTGCTCTGAAGAAAATGATGCAGGACAAAGCCACAGTGACTTTCTGTCACGGTATTCGGGCAAAGAAGGACAGACACAAAGATAATATATAACCACCTTTATTAAATATGTACAACAATAATGGTATTGGCCCACATATAACCCCAGACACAGGCTGATAGGACCCAAGGTCCCTCCGGAGCTGCACATTGTGCTGTGCACTGCACTACTGTGAGTAACCTAGACTAGGGGAGCGGCTTGAGTGGGACAACAGTATGAATGGTATAATATGTGTAAGTCACCACTTCGGTCTGCGATCGAAGGCAACAGTGAGTGAAAGCAGACCAGAGCCACGAGACACTGAAACTACAGGTCAGGCAGACCAGTAGTGTAGGGAGCGAGTAGGCAGCCAAAGCCGCAGGTCAGACAAACCGTGAATACACAGAGCAAGTAGTAGCCAGACCCACAGAAGACAAACTGGGGACTACACGGAGTGAGTATTAGCCAGAGCCACTGGTCAGACAAACCAGAGACTACACAGAGCGAGTAGTAGCCAGGGACACTGGTCAGGCAAGCCGAGGTCAACACTGAGCGAGTTAGTCAGCCAAAGCCACAGGTGAGAACCGATGTGGGTAGTCAGATAAGCCGGGGTCATACACAGAGCGAGTTAGTCAGCCAGAGCCACAGGTCAGAACTGATGTCGTAGTCAGACAAGCCAGGGTTATACACAGAACGAGTTAGTCAGCCAGACACAGGTCACAACAGACTGCAAAGAGTACTGAGCAGAAACACCACGTAAGGGCAATGACTCCCAGGCCCAAGGAGGTTTATAAAGGAGAAGAAGGAGGCGGGACCCAATTAGGCCACCCAGAATAGGCTCATAAACAGGTGTCAGTGCTAATGCCTGTACCTGACTTCAGAATGAGGAAGTGGCCAGAGGTCATGACGGCTGGTGGCCATACAAAGGTAGGAAGCACAGGAGCGCTAGGCTGCCTAGGGATACTGTGATAGTACTCCCCTTTAACAACCTCTCTGCCGTGGAAGAGGACCAGCACCAGAGGAAGTGCAGGAGTGGAATTCACGGAGCAGGGCAGGTGCATGCAGATCTCTCTTGGCGACCCAGGAATGCTCCTCAGGCCCATAACCTTTCCAGTGGACTAGATATTGTACCTGGCCTCTGACACTGTGAGAGTCCAAAATATTTTTCACCTCATACTCTTCGTGGTCCCCCACCTGGACAGGTCTGGGACGGGCAGGATCAGTAGTATATCTGTTATACACCAATTATTTCAGTAGCAACACATGGAAAACATTAGAGATGCACATATTAGAAGGGAGATCAAGGGCATAGGTTACGGGGTTAATCCTACAGAGAACCCGAAAGAGACCCACAAATCAGGGATTCCCTCCCTTCCTGTTTAGCTTAGATATCTCTCAATTGGTGTGATACCAAGGAGACCCCGAAGGAAATACATAATTTGTTTTAACAGTCAGATCCTTTTTCCTCAGGTCTCAATAGGTATTACATTGACTTCCCTCTCTTTGGTGTTGTTTATTTTTGCACACTAGTTCATTGACTGGTTCATCTTTGTTTCAACTCCAGTATGGTGGAAATGAGAGGCCCTTTTATAGTCTTTTCTTTTTACCTGTTCTACCTAGGGAAATGGGGCTCTGCCAGCTTAGTTTTGGGGAATTAAAGGGGAACTATACCTTAAGTATAAATGATAAATTTGCATTTGTTTTATGATGAAGACTAGAATATCTTGCAAGTCATTCAGTTCTATTGCAGCATATTATTTGCTGTGAGGATGTGTGATCTAGGGCAGACATTAACAGAAGTCGCTAGAAATAGGACATTTCTGCTCTAATTAAAAAAATATATTAATAGATACACCAGGCTGCCGTATAAAGGATACCAGCCTAGGTATGCCAAACACATTAAGAACCACTAATTCCTAGAGTATATTTTCCCTTTCACTAACACCCATATGATATTATTCACATTGAACAGAGGCCTCAACTTGCCTCTCAGTTTAAATGCATATGCTGGTTAACACCCCAGCTCGGTGTGTTTCATTCCAAGCTTTCAAATTGTAGCTGTTTGATGAACCACCACTTGCTTGGGATATAAGAGTTTTGTATATGTGGAAACAGCCACTCTAGCCTAGGGTCATATATTACCCAAGACAATCCTGGCTGAACCTTCTTTTCTCTTTAAATCCCTTTAATAAAATACTTTATGATAGTGCTTTGAAACACTCTTATAAAAAAGCAATATTCAGCTTTTACATGCGTGGATTTTAAGAAAGTATCAACTAGTTGATAAAAAATAGCAAGTAATATAAAAGAAACAAACAAGAATGCACGTAAAAAAATGCCTAACGCGTAATGTGGCTGCAATAGCCACTTCTTCAGAGGCTTACAAGAGGCTTACAGGATTGTCTTAGAAAAAGTTGCCTATGCAACAATAAACTTGCCAAAATCATGGCAGTTCACATGCTGACCTTTTCATTTGTTGAAAACAGAGGCTTTAAAGAACTGATGTCATGTGTTGTACTATGCTGAAATATCCCAAGCCAGAGTCAATTTTCAGTGATGGTTGTGCCATTGTTATTTAAGAACGAAGTTCAATTTATGCGGAAAGGACTAAGGCACTCAGCCTGATAACAGTTTTTTCAAGGCATATGTTGTTGTAGGACTCATAACTTTTAGTTTCAGCTATTTATTTCTCCACTTCTTCTCTCGGAAGAAGTAATATTGTGGTGGGAAATTTTGTAGTCATAGAAAACATAGGCAAAATATGGCAAAGTTCTGGCTGGGAATTTATTGGCAGTAGTGAAAAGGAGAACAATTTATGTATTGTGTATGGGTGCAAACTTTCACAAAAATAGTGTAAAATTGTTGTTTTGTTCATGAAAAGTCCTGTGGGAGATTTCAATGACTTTTTGCCCATTGCTAGTGTCAACATGTCAGCAGTTTTCTCGTTCACTTCCAAATACTGCAGTTTTAATATTTATAGTACCACACAGGGTAGACCAGTTAGCCTCACAATCAGCAGCTTTAAATAAAGGATAAACTGCAAAGCAGCTGGTACAGCAGACCACCTGGTACAGCACCACCTCTCAATATATGCTTCTCCATCTTTTTCTTATTGGTTTGAAATGAGTGTGTTTGTAAGTGATTCAGTGTGTCAAATTCTTCCCATCTATTTGTCTTGCATGTGTCATGTATTTTGTCTGTCTGCACACTATTACTCAGTCTTAGTGGACTTACAAAGTCTAAGTCTCAGCCCCTGCCATCTCAAGTAGGAAGGAAAGGGCCATCTGCCTATCTAACTGTCACTGTTAAAAAAATCATTTTTTACATGTTTTAAATTTTTTTTCACCCTTTTCTCTCCCTTCACAACTCCACACAGATAATTTGTAGTGGCTAGCACCACCAACACACCTACCAAGCAACTCCAGCTCCTCTCTTTGCCTGTCTGCCTACATTAGCAAGCATAAAACATTAAGCTGCTTTCACTCTCTCTCCCAAGAACCAATTGACAACCTGAAAAAACGGAAACCCCAATTTATACTCTAGGACAGCAAGAATACATTGCAGACATTCTACACTTCAGGAGAGGGGATACAATATTATAATTGATTTCATGAAATGAAAAAAGCAGAAAAAAAGCAAAACATTCCACTTTCACAGGAATTCTCAGGGAAAGCTGGAAGTGGTATTTTTCATATGTTTATTATTTGAAACAAAACATTTGTCTCACCTCTAAGCTGTGTACACTAAGGTTCTGGTGGCATAAGGTCATAAAGGTGAGAAAAACCATTTCAGTGAGAGAAATTCTCTTTTTCCTGTTATTCTTTTTAGTCTGTGCTCTAATATCTCTTTCCAGCTTGAAACAAGTCTCAATAGGAATACACAGGAATTGGATGGTTTTTCTCATTTGATAGCTTATCTTGCTTTTAGTTCCCTTTACATGTCCCTTGGAATATTTCCTAATGTGTTTTGTTATTTAGTTGATGCACAGTTTAATAGACCTTCTTGGAATAGACTTTAATTTAATGACCTCTTTCTTGAGAACTATACACCTCATTCTGGTGATCTATAAACTGGCATTAGATCCTCTATTTTCTGCTGTGAATGCATTTTCCATCATAACCTGCTATTCTGCCTGCTTGGCTACATTGCTTGCCTGTCCTTGAATAATCAAATAGAACTACACCCAAGTACTTTTCCTCTCCTCTTATTGTCATCAAAATACCATATTTTGTTCTGATTCTTCTCGCATTCATTTAATTTTAGCACGATGGTCTTTGTAAATATTTCTCACTAAGTTATATAATTGTACTTTTATATTCATAATTTTCATTACCTTGTAGAAATTACATCAAATGCTATTGAAAGCTTTCATAATCTCTAATTTTACTCATATTACCTATAACTTTTCTTAGATTATGATATCCCTGTCTTTATTTTATGAATCCTACTTGATATGTATTTATTACTTTTGGGAGAATTATTGATAAATAATTTGCTATAGTTTTTAAAATCTTCATTAAACATATTGCCTGTAATTACAATATTTATCATCTCCTCCTTCTTATGGTAACAATATTAAACTAGTTTCATGTATCTCACCTAATTTATTACAGTTATTAACTAAATATAAAAAGATCCCCTATGCGCCCTAAATAATAATATATTTTTAGTCACTATTCCACAGGAAAACAAAACCCAAACAAATACAAATATAGACTGTGTGGCGTGCCAAATGGATATATGACAGTAACTGAATGACAAATGATATCTGCCATACAAATGTTTATTAAAATTATATAAAAACATACAACAATGGATGTAAAAATCTATTCTCTATCTATAAGATCTGTTTAGATATAGTATATAACCACTAATCCTTACTCATGATACATAATATCCACAGTGTCCCTAGCAAATGACATTGATAACTGACACTACTCAGTGTTGCACATTTTTAAAATATATAGTACCAATGGTAGGTAGTCCGTGGTCCACTCCGTCCTAGCGTCAGTGTACAGTCAAATAGAACCTCAACACACAGGCTTTTCTGGTATTGGACCACAAGTCAAAATATCAATTGGCAACCATAAATGACACCAGTGTGGATCAGTACATGGTCTGGCCAACCTCAGCACTGAACCACAGCCAACCTATCTTTAGGATAATATACAGATAAGTGCCAAATCATAAACATAAACATCAGGCATTGGCTGACCTAATTCTGGTTATGGCGATACTGTGCCCCCACTTTGCACCATACACATCCCAAAAACATATGGAAAATGATCTGGTGTGCCGCGGTGGTCCCTGGAAAGGCACACGTTAACCAAAAAAATATAAAAACAATAAACCTTGGTTTAACCCCTTAAGGACCGGCGTGCGCACGCGCGGCCGGCACTTGCGGAACACGGGGCATTTTTTTTTTATTGGCGCTTCCGGTTCAGGACTTGCGGAGCGGCGTGCAGCCGTGACGGGAGCCCTGAACGCCATGCCGTGCCAGGACCGTCATTGGTCCTTAAGTGCCGGACAGCCGTGACGGTCCTGGCACGGCAATGGTCATTAAGGGTTTAAAACAAGAAATGAAAAATATACTATAAAAGTGAAATAAATAATGATGCTAAATCAAATACCCAGTGAATACATATAAAGATACACTTGCAACAACCATAATGTAGCAATAAATGAATCATTTTCATGATATATTATAAAATAGTGAAATAATGAAATGGTGAAATGAAATAGTGTCCTCTGGCCTTTCTTGTTTGTATCCTTGGTCCCTATGTGTTTCAAAAAGCTCTGCTTTCCTTCTTCCAGGGCATAAGAAAGCCCAGAGGACCGGTGAAACCATCATTTAGAAGATTAAAATACGGAATGAAGCAGCGTGAGTGAAGAAAAAATAAGGTAAGAGGACATATGACTCCTTACCACTATTGCAATAGTCTCCTGCTTCAAAGTATCAGTTTTTACCCTATATTAGGGTTTATGGTGAATTAGTCCTGTTGGGAGAAACTCATTGGGGTATAAAGTGCTTGCTATATTTGTCAATGGAGTGATTATATTGGATGAAAAAGAAATTCCATAATATATATATATATATATATATATATATATATATATATATATATAAAGAGAAAAGCATCATGTGATCAAAAGCTGTGTCTGAAGCCTAACACACAGAGGGGTATCAGTTATGTATATCTCCTCTATACTGCCTGTCCCATTGATCTAAGCATGTGGCGTTATTTTCACAGGAGCGGACGGTGGGGGAGTAGCACCCTTGTCCATTCCTCTGAAGATCTCTGAAAGGACTTCACCCTCCTTCACACTACACACCACCTGCCTCTACATCCTTCCTCCCCTTGCCTGTCCCTGGCCTCCAACGACTTTGCCTGCCCTCATGTCTCCTGTTCACAGAAATGAGCATGGCCGATTCACGCCGCTCCACCAGTAGACATTACTATCCCTTTAAGTTCTGAGACCTTACAAAAAAAAGACACTAGTGGATCAAGTGGAAGAATGCTAAAACCTTTGCACATCCCACCCTTTCTGTTTTAATATTTAATGTGTTAAATTCAGAAAATAAATAGTAACTGTGCATTACAATTTTCAGAAACATGTCAAGTTAAAGTTTGTTCTCTGCAGTGCTTGTGTTACCTTCTTTTTACTTAGAAACTCACAAACATGTAATTTGGCCAGGGCTGCCCAAACTTTTGCATACAACTTTATGAACTCCATTAGAGCTCAATCTACTTCCTTTTATTAACCTACTAGTGTAAAAGCCTGTGTACATGGGCCAAGGTCTGGGTAATGTTAACATTTTGAGTGCCAGAGGGGTACATGGGCCAAGGTCTGGGTAATGTTAACCCTTTGAGTGCCAGAGGGGTACACAACACATTGCTTTGCACACGATGCAGTCTTGCATTGCCTCACTCACACGATGCAATCATGCACAGTAGAGACTGCCCGAATGCGGGCAGTCTCTACTAAGCATGACTGCTTCATGACAAACATCCTAGGAAATTATTATATAGGATTCTCTGGTTGTCCTGTGGACGTCAGGGTGTATCTGACATCAATGGACATTCACACCATGATGTCAGTAAGTCATACTAGATCATTTGGTGGGAGTTGAGGAGATCCATACCTGAGGACCTGGTAAGGTTAGATAGGTTAGTACTTTTCTTTTCCTGGGCATTTTCACAAAAAAAAAATAATATATATTTTTGTAGAATTTCCTGCAGATAGAAATGCACTAATATTTCCACCTTTTCACTACTGACAATGAAATTCATGATTTCCTATGATTTCTGTGGCCATGAGAACTGCCTCCCATTCCTTTAAAACTGAAAAACATGAAAAATGTGTCCACAACGCTTTTTTTTTTTTTCCGACTGGCATGTAATGATGGACTTTAGTCTGACTGCAGCTGTCTACCATTGCTTTGCTGGCCCCCATCTTTCTCCTGCAGTAGTCATAGAACCACACATACTGATCTCCCAGCCTTGTCCCACTGCCCTGCTAGCTATAGAACCACACATACTGACCTCTAGCCATGTCCCACTTCGCTGGTATAGCCAGAGCCATACGTACATACTGAATGTAAACCTTCCAAAGTGGGGACCAGAAATATGGCCATGGAAAATATCTTGGGGATATTGGAATGGCAGAAATTTGAGAGGGTTTAAAGTTATGGGAAGTTTCACCTATTCCTAATTACTGCTAGCCTGGCTCAGAATCCAGCAGAAGTCAAGGCAGATAATAATTATGCAATTGTTGTTCTGGGCTGGTGGGGTGGTTGCCTGAACAGACATTTCAGACATTTGGGGGCACATCATTGTGTTCTTGAGGATGGACAAGGGACGCAGTCACAGCGCCTGATTTCTTGGGGATGTTAACATAAAAAGAGAGGATACCATTACCACTATATAAATTGAGGCTGATTTACTACGAAGTGGGGAAATTCTGGGGCATACTGACTGCTCCATAGGAGACAAATAAAATTCCCCATAATTCCCCATGATTTGGCACCTTCGAAAAGCATAGAATACCTCTCTAGCAATCATGTGGTTAAAAGCCCATGAAAATCAAGGAATATTTTTTTTCCCTGTGGTGCATATGGTTTGCCCCAGAATTCCTCCACTTCTTATTACATCAACCTCAGTATGCAATTTATAAAACCCATAATATAGTAAACTAGCAACATGGGACGGCGTTGCCCGTCATGTTATGACCGTTGGGCGCACGTGTTTGAAATGCAGACACACTGATAAACACAGACATATGCAACACACAGGCAGACACATACCATACATCCCAAGTGTCCCTCTTTGAGGGCCAAATCCCTCTGTCCCTCTTTCCCACCCTGTTGTCCCTCTTTTTAGGAGGTCAGACTGTGTGCAGGGCCGGCTCCACCTATAGGCGAGGTAGGCGCCGGCCTAGGGCGCACACGTACTGGGGGCGCGGGCATGCAGCGGAGAAGAGCTGCGCCCACACACACCACGCCAGGAACCACAACACAGTCAGGTCTATGTTGCTACAGCGCTCCCTCATCTGGTCGGATCTTTAGTAATGCAGAGCGTGCTGGGAGTCATGATCTCCTGCCTCGCTCTGCATTACTGAAGAGAAGACTGCGCGGGAGATACAGGTATGTGATGGGGGGCAAGTTGGAGCTGAGGGGGCATAGTGGAGCTGAGGGGGCAAGTTGGAGCAGATGTGGGGCAAAGTGGAGACGATGGGGGCAAGTTGGAGCTGTTAGGGGAAAGCTGGAGCTGAGGGGGCATAGTGGAGCTGGTGGGGGCAAGTTGGAGATGATGGGGGCAAGTTGGAGCTGATGAGGGTCAAAGTGGAGTTGAGGGGGGGCAAGTTGGAGCTGAGGGGGGGCAAAGTGGAGCTGGTGGGGCAAGTTGGAGCGGATGGGGGGGCAAGTTGGAGCGGATGGGGGCAAGTTGGAGCTGCTGGGGGCATAGTGGAGCTGATAGTGGAAAGTTGGAGCTGAGAGGGCATAGTGGAGCTGGTGGGGGCAAGTTGGAGCGGATGGGGGGCAAAGTGGAGCTGATGGGGGTAAGTTGGAGAGGATGGGGGGCAAAGTGGAGCTGATGGGGGTAAGTTGAAGCTGAGGGGGCAAAATGGAGCTGGTGGGGGCACGTTGGAGCTGATGGGGGCAAGTTGGAGTTGATAGGGGCAAAGTGGAACTGGTGGGCCAAAGTGAAGCTGATAAGGGGCAAGTAGGAGCTGGTGGGGGGCATCTCTTACAGGCATCTCCAGAACAAGGGCAGAGTGGCTCAGGGGGCAGAGAGAGGACAATCATGAAAAGAGGTTGGGTATAAGTAGGCAGGGTATAAAGGGGTAGGACACAAGGGGCGGAGCGAAATGGGCGGCAAAATTAGGTTTTGCCTAGGGTGGCAAAAATCCTTGCACCAGCCCTGACTGTGTGGTGTGTATTACTTTGCTCTACAGCAATAAAGCAATAAACTTCAGTATATGTGTTTATACATTAGTCTGTGCAAATTAAATACTTTGGTCTTGCACTAAATCATTTATTCAGTTACATAAATAACCAGTAATAGGCCATGAAATAACCTAAAAATTCTTACTAATGCCCCGCCCACCAGCCACACCCCCAATAATATCACCTAAAACTAACGTGTCCCTCTTTGGCCCTGTGAAATGTTGGGAGGTATGCACATACAAACAGTGAGCGGCAGAGACATGCAAAACACATGTACACACTGGAGATGCACACATGGACACACATATGTAACAGAGATGTACACACACAGACACGCAACATATATGAGCAGAAACACATGTGCTCATGAGTTGTGTACCCCTCTGGCACTCAAAGGGTTAAGGTATAGAGAGGCATGTCAGAGTTAAATAGCAGTGGGAAGTGTGTTCATACCTGGGAACACTGACTTGTGAAGTCCCTAGAGGGGACTGATGTGGTGCTGATGTGGAGAGACAAATGGGGCAATCTGGGTTAAAAGTGGGTGGGGCTTAATCGCGAGTAGGGGCGGGGCTTAACATAAATGTGGAAAAAGTGTTAGTAATAGGCTGGGGAAGGAGGAGAAGTGGGAGGGAAATGCAAGTTTACAGTGTGAGGGGTTTTAACACACTCCATGAGGGGTAAAACTTGATACAGAACCCTGTGGAAGTCAGTGGGTTAAGTGTGAATCTGATGGCTGTCTGTCCTGTGTCTTGCATGGCAAATGGTGACAGTGAAGAAGTAATTCAGCAATGAGGGCCTACCTTAACCCTTTGAGTGCCATTTTGTTCCCCTGGTGATGCAGCACCGTTCAGTGGCTTTACTACAGGTCCTGCTGAGGCCACTGGGAGTCAAGGTGAGTGACTGTGTGTCAGCCATCTTTCTTTCTGGCTTTGTGTGTGTGGTGGTGCTGTGTGAGTGGGGCATGAGTGTGTAATACCTGTGAACTTTTACTTGTGGAGTCCCTCATGTGGTGCTGATGTGGAGAGAGCAATGGGGCAATCTGGGTTAAAAGGGGGCGGGGCTTAATCGTGAGTAGGGGCGGGGCTTAACATAAATGTGGAAAAGTGTTAGTAATAGGCTGGGGAAGGAGGAGAAGTGGGAGGGAAATGCAAGTTTACAGTGTGAGGGGTTTGAACACACTCCCTGAAGGGTAAAACTTGATACACAACCCTGTGGCAGTCAGTGGGTTAAGTGTGAATCTGATGGCTGTCTGTCCTGTGTCTTGCATGGCAAATGATGACAGTGAAGAAATAATTGAGCAATGAGGACCTACCTTAACCCTTTGAGTGCAATTTTGTTCCTCTGGTGCTGCAGTACAGGTCCTGCTGAGGCCTCTGGGAGTCAGGGTGAGTGACTGTGTGTGTGTGTCAGCCATATGTATTTCTGGCTTTGTGTGTGTATGTGGTGCTGTGTGTGTGAGTGGGGGCATGTCTGTTTGGTGCTGTGTAAGTGGGGCATGTGTGTGTGTGTGTGTGGTGCTGTGTGAGTGGGGCATGTGTGTGTGTGTTTGTGTGGTGCTGTGTGAGTGGGGCATGTGTGTGTGTGTGAGTGGGGCATGTGTGTTTGTCTGTGGTGTAGGAGCAAGTGGCGGCCATATTGTTTTTTTCTGACTTTGATAGTGGTGGGCGGGCTGCATGATTGAATCACCCAATAGGAGTAGTAACTCCTGCTTTATGCCTCCCCTGGGTGTGTTTTGGCAGGCACAAAGTCTTCTTTTATATATATAGATGTCAAAATAACTTTTCTCTGTAAATGATATAATCAGAATGAAGTACAGGACATGTAATATGAACCAAAAGTATATTCTGAAATGTTCTACGACAGGACATCATACACACACACACACACACACTGCCTGTGTTGAAACTATAAACATCACTATCTCTGATCAGGAGAACAAGATCCTGTATCAACAAAACAAACAGTACTCTACATTGTTCAGGTGTTTTGAACATATTCTCATACTACGTCTGATAGCGCTACAAAATCCTGCTACAGTAAGAATGGGAAAAGAAATGCCATATGTTTTATATTTAGTCCATGCAAGAAATGCATGCTTAGTTGTAGCTCAGAATAACATGCTAATTAAAGCACTACATATTTTTATAGCACATTGCAACTTCAATCAATATATAACAAACATGTGAATACTTTATGGCGATTGCAAGTGTACAGATGCATTAGACAGATATTTAACAACAGAGAAAGAGTTATTTGGCTATATTCAGGGAGATGTGATTCTGGAGCAATCCATCTGTACCATGGAGGACAAACAAATATTCTCAAAATTCCCATTGATTTTAATCTGGCTTTTAAGCCCAGCGAATGGTACAGAGGTCTCCAAAAAATTGTGAGTCAACATTTTGGAGACTGTGCTAGAATTCAAAGGATTAACCATGTGGGTGCCAGAGGGGTATGTGACACATTGCTTTGCAATGTGTTGCGTACCACTCTGGCACTCAAAGGGTTAAAAGCCAAATTTAAATGTTGAGCATCCCTCTGGCAATCAAGGTCACGGCTTCGCGTTCGATGACGTACCCGGACCGTCGTGCTGGTCCGGCACTTAAGGACCAGTGACGGTCCTGGTACGTCGTACTTTTACTCACCGAGCTCCTGTAGGAGCGCGGTGAGCAATACCGGGAACTGAAGTTGATCGCTCCTAGACCTGAGCGATCTCTTTCAGTCCCTCTTTCGGCATGCTGGCACACGTGATCAGTCACATGGGGCAGCACGTTGAACTTCCCTATCTGGTCCTTAAAGTACCACACACACCCATGGACCGCTGGTCCTTAAGGGGCTAAGATGGTCCTTTTACTAGTGTTGTCAATAAAGAGCTTTTTCCAGAATACAAACCCAGAATACTCAGTATTCTTGTTAATAATAAAATATATGTCTTCAAGCCTGAGAGTTTTCTATATTTGCATAAAACACTTAAACACTTAACCCTTTAACTCCTTAAGGACCGTCTTGTGCACGTGCGGCCGGCACTTGACGACCACTGGGCTTTTTTTTTTTTTTTTTTTTTTTTTTTAGTACTTCCGGGTCAGGGCTCCCGGAGCAGCTTGCAGCCTCGCCTGGAGCCCTGAACGTGCCAGGACTGTCATTGGTCCTTTAGTGCTGGACGGCCGTGACAGTCCTGGCACGTCAATGGTCGCAAAGGGGTTAAGGACCAGGAAAATATGAGGTGGATTTGTTCGACAGTATTTTCCCTTTAAGACTTTTATTTCAGCCACACAAATTATATACCATTTTTTCACACAAAATTGGGGCTTTCTTCTGATACCACACTTATATGGATAGCCCACCATTTATTTTATTAAAATTAAAGTAAACATTAAAAGAAGTAAAAAAAAACACCATTTTTATTTTTTCTCTTGTGATCATTTGGGCGCAATGGGTTAAATTTTTATGGAGACTACATGAAAGGTATGACTGGTCAGTCATACCTACAAAATGGGCAGTTTTAAGTGGGCACTGTCCCCCTTTCCTTCCCTATTTTCCCACCTATTGCATGGCTCCACAACAACCACACTCCCATTATTTTTTGCTTTACACTTAGCAGATTTATTTTATAAATAGAATGTTTAATTAACATATTTTCTGTTTTTCAAATTTGTAAAAAAAAAAAAAGTTGCTTTTAGCAGGTCAGGAATGGACCTGCATCCAGCCAGCCCCCAGCACCAGCACTGAAGGGGTTAATACCCCTAACTATTGCATGATTTATTTTTTTATTACTATGTGTCTGCTCTCTGCTTCTCTCTCCCTTACTTTAATAGTAAGGAAGAGAGAGGCACAGAGCAGACACAAAGGCAGTGTGTCCACTGTAGTATACAGCACCCATCATTCCCTGACATCTATTCATGGGTGTTGATGTCTGGCAGCAGCTGAAGGGCCTCACATTGTCCATCACTGCTTGCTGATCCCCAGCCTTGTCGCATGGTAGCCACCATAGAACTACACATACTGACTAAGGATAGGCAAAAATTTTTGCCTCAAACTGAAATCAGGGAAAAATGGCACTTTCTGCTTTGTAAAAAATTTCCCCCGAAAAGTGCATTTTTTTCCGATTTTTACTGCATTTTTAGTCTGGGTCATTGCATTGAAATCAATGGGTAGAAAAATGTTTCTGCACCTCACAAAAGTTTTCTACAGCCATATAAAAGGCTGTCAGGCTCTCACAGCATGCCATTCTGTGTTTGTGAGAGGAGCATGTTTTTGAGCTAGAGAAGATAGTCAAATAAAGGTAGCACATTTGTTCTCTGTAGTAGGGGAGTCTGGGGGCACAATGGGGAGAAGAAGGGAGGAAGGAGGTTGACCCAAAATACCCCAAAATGTGGTGTGACTGACTACCAAGACACAGGAAGCTGGGGTCCAAATTGCTTACCTATTTTACTTTTATTGTCTCTGAGCTGGGGAAGTCTGGGGAAGGAAGGAAGTTGTTGATTTTGTTTTTTAGTTATATATATCTTTTTTGGGATTGTGGTAAGATGTGGTAGACAACTTAAAAAAATAAAACAAATAAAAATAAAAAACATAAATAATTAAACAAATAATTAAATTAGACAGCTGACTGAGAGCTCTGTGACTGAGGCAGACTTGATAGACAGCAGGCGACATTGAGAATTTTGTTGAGGGCCAAGGAAGACATCACACTTCATCAGTAGAAAGTAAAAACACACACAGTAGTTGAGTAATGTCTAGCAAATGCACAAGTGAGAGGAGGAAAGGTGGAGGAAGTGCAGGGGTGTGGGAGTGTTAGTGCAAAAACTAACTGCAGCATTCGTTGCTGCAGCATGTGCAATAAATGATCACGATCCCTCTCCTCCCAGGGTGGATGCAGTTTGTAAAGGTCCCACCAATCACACCACACCATTGTAGGTTGTACCTTATTTTTTTTAATCACTTATCATCATGAATATGTGCCAGTGCCACTTAAGCAGGAAGTAAGTGTTGTGGGCAAAAGACAAATTCATTCTGCATGCTAACACATTTTTCAAGGAATATGTTGCTGTAGGACTCACAACTATGACTTCCAGCTACTTATTTCTCCACTACAGCCCTCAGAAGAAGTAATATTGTGCTGGGAAATGTTGCATCATATTAAACATAGGAAAAAAATGTGTCAGAATAGGAGAAAAATGTGTTGAATAGGCGAAAAATGTGTTAGAATAGGAGAATAATATGTTGGAATAGGTGAAAAATTTGCTGCAACAGGCTAAAAGGAGGAAAATTTAGCACTGGAGAAAAAGAGAAAACTTTCACAAAAAAAGCGAAAAATCTGCCGTTTTTTGAGATGAGTCATGAGGGAAATTTTTCTCACTTTTTCGTCCGCCCCTTATACTGACCTCCAGCCATGTCCCATTGCACTGATTGCCATAGAATCACACATTCTTGCCATTCCAACTGCACTGGTAGCCAGTGGGATTAAGTTAATATATCCTTGCATGTGTCTAATGCACAATCTCCCAATGCATTTCGGGGCCTCTTGTTCCCTTCCTCAGGGAAATTACAGTATAAGTCCATATCCTAAAAATATAATATACAGGCTCCTGGAGAGCTCAGAATAGCATTTTCAATAGTGATATATGTGTGTGTAGTCAGATAGTTGCAATAACTATATCCTGGCTACATATTAGGGTGACCATACCTCACCTTTAAATGGGGACACATATGAAAAATTCATCCTGCTTTGCTTTCAGTGCAGTCCTGAAATATGCCTATTTCCCAGTTAAAGGGAAGGTCTGGTCAGCCTACTACATATACAAAGTAAACAAAATAGAAATCTGTACATCAAATTCAGACCTTTACCAATAGATAACTGTTAACTATACCTAACAAACAGTGGGGTTTTGGATCATCCTCTTTTGGATGGTAGCTCTCTGTCTGTTCAGGTGGTAGCATTAATTAGGAGAGGTATAAATAGCTCCCTTATTCCCCTCACAGGGGTAAGGTATTATCAATGCTTTTTCACTGCCTTATACTAAATAAATGTTCACTTGCATTTGAGGCAGATTGGGACTTGCCTAAATCTGGGGTGCCTTGAATTGGCAGGCAAGCTTATCGTGGTAGTGGCCAGAAACATGTGATTAAACCCCACTGTTAGTTATCTATAGTAAGCCACAGGTTATGTGTTGGTAAAAGTCAGGATTATATGCACAGACGTCTTTTTTTCTTTACGTAGTCCATATCCTATTCACTCTTTAACTAGTTTCTTCTACCCATCTTTATGACCAATCAAAACATTTCTTCTATGATACAGCCTCCCATTGCTTCTCTTTCAATTCCCTATTACTTCCATCACCTAATTCACTGTATTCACAAGACTTGTGCAAATTGATTCTGAGAAATTCTATCACGGTTCCTGTGATATCTCGGTCACTCTCACTTGTGCTGCTCCCTTATTGGTTGAGCTGGTTGGGCCCACCCCTGGTGACCTTTTTATTCTGGCCATTGGCACCTGTCAGGTGCCCTTTCGTGGTGTTCCAGAGCCAGTGTTGCTGTTGCTGTGTTCCAGTGTTCCTGATCTCCTGTGTACCGATTTGGCCTGTACTGACTACACTCCTGTGTTCCGGTCCCGTGATCTGACCCGGCCTGGCTGACGTTCCTGCCCACTGCTGATGTGGCTTGTCTGCGAGTCTCCTCCGTGATCCGACCCGGCCTGGCTGACGTTCCTGCTCGTTGCTGATCTGGCTTGTCTGCGAATCTCCTCCGTGATCTGACCCGGTCTTGCTGACTTCCTGCTCCTAGACTTGTTCCGGCTTACTACTGTTCCAGTCTACAGCTCCTGTTGTCGCCTCGGCGACATTCTGATCGCTGCAGCGTGTGTGTCTGAGCCTTTCGAGATTGCTGCATTAACTCCTGCTGAGCCATGTCTCCTGAGCTGTGCCTTCTGTTTCTCTGGTGCATTGTATTATGTATAGCTGAGTCTCCTTGGCACTTGCTGTGCTATCTCACTACTCATTGAGCCTCCGATCACTTGTACTGCCTTCACCTTCCTCGCTGCTACTGTTAACTCTTTCTGAGCCATTGCCTTGCACTGCTTCTGCTGAGTCGGCCGCGTTCTGGGCCTCGGTTGTCGGCGGCTCAATTGTCATCTACAGAGCAGTAGTTCTCCGTTAACGCTCCCCTGGGAGGCGCTATAGATTCAAGCAGTGCAGCAACAGGTGGTCTCCGTTATACGCCCGTGGGGGCTATTGGCTCAAGCGATACCGATACTGTTGGTCTCCGGTATACGCCCGTGGGGGCTATTGACTCAAGCTATCACAATACTGTTGGTCTCCATTACAAGCCCAAGGGGCTATTTGGCTCACGCTCTTGCAGTACAGCATCCTCCATTATACGCTCGTGGGGGATATTGGCTCGAGCATCCTGATACTGTTGGTCTCCGTTACGCCCGTGGGGGCTATTGGCTCAAGCAATCTTGATACTGTTGGTCTCCGTTACGCCCGTGGGGGCTATTGGCTGAAGCGATCCCAATACTGTTGGTCTCCATTATACGCCCACGGG
The DNA here is from genome assembly GCA_037306005.1 of Rhinophrynus dorsalis. Taxonomy (NCBI): domain Eukaryota; kingdom Metazoa; phylum Chordata; class Amphibia; order Anura; family Rhinophrynidae; genus Rhinophrynus; species Rhinophrynus dorsalis. The sequence continues at coordinate 298,765,865 of CM074721.1, forward strand.
GGCTATCAAACAACTACCATGCAGCTTCAGTCTCTGATTCAGCTCTATCCAGCAGCTCTGTACATATATGGACCTAAGGTGTTGTGTGATCTAGCACCGATTGCTGCCTCTCATCACCTAGGGCGTGCCTAACACCACATTTGAGACTGATGATTCTTTGTACTTAACTATTCATTGCCAGTCACTGTTTACCTATTCTGTGACAGTATATGTATTAGCCCTGTTTCTGTATCCTGGTCCTGAGAAGGCCTACGTAGCCTATTTCTGCTATTCACAGTACTGCATGTAGAGGGCAATCTTGTTATTGTTTTTTTTTCTAATAAAACTGTGTTTTATTTTAATCCTCTGTCTGAGTGTCTGAAAAACCGTTACAAATTCATAATTAGTTGAAAATTGGGTCATTCGGAGACTTTCGGACCATCCGACATGCAAGGATCATTCGACAAAAAAGATCTGACCTGATCCGAAAGTCGGAGTAACTTTCGAGATTCGACAAATTTCCGAAAGTTTAGACTACTTTCAGACCAGGACTGTTCGGAGTCGGATCTTTTTTGTACTACCTGTGCACGCTCAATTACTTTCCCTCCATATTTTTCCCCCCATGTCTCTAGTCCAATTCCATTCCCCGTTTCATGCATTACTTTCCCTTTTTGTCTGTATTCCAATAAGCTTCTTTGTTTCATGATGGGGGTTGGACTAATGACACAGTCACCCAGGCAGACAGCCTGCATTTCCTCATTGCGTTGTTGGAGCTCAGAGAGAGAAGAAGAGATTAGAGAGTGTCCAGTTGTTGTGCAGGCAGGCAGGTAGCATTAGGCTAGGCATAGGCAGGCAGCCAGCATTAGTGCCAGTTATTGCCACTGCAAGGGAGAGTCATATAGTAATATATAGTTACCAGTCCACTAAGTGTTTCTTTGTATCTCTCAGCTAGGTACACTTCCAGAACAGGAGCCACCAAGAAAGAAAAAGCCAGCCCAGACCAAGAGGAAGAACCCCTTTTCTCTCTAAACTTGCATATTTATAATATGAAATTTCTTTTATCAAAATCTGCTCTGATTGGTTAAAGATCCATCTCATTATGCAGTGACATCATCAGAAGTACCTGATTGGAAACTGGATTGGAAATCCCTAATTTCCATATGACATCACTCATAATATTATGGAAAAATTCTAAAGCCCTAGTATTAACACCATGTAATCTATAGATTGATTCCGTTGAGTGTGTACTGGACACATTAAAAAGCTGCACGACTAAAAGAAGCTACATCAAAGAGAATGAAGTTAAGTAATTTTTTTATGACTATTACATTGTTATATCATATTATATTGTCTACAGTTGCTATCTAGCGCATTGTTGTATTTTCTTTCTTAACGTGAGGTGGATCACCCTTCTTTCGTGACAGGAGTTCCGGCCAAATCCTAACAGAGAAGAATTTGTATCCCAGAGGAGTTTTGTCAAAATGTTCCCATGATCACCATCAAAAAAGAAATATGATATTTCTCTCACCACCTGTCTCTAAAACTGGGAGTCTGATATGATATGCATGCCGTTTTTAGCTCAAGCCAAAACTAAGGAGATCTTTGAGTAGGCCAAGCAACTATTCGTATTAGATACAACGTCTCACTATCAACCAATTCATTCTATTGGTTTCCTATTTGAGATATTGTTTCATTTATTGAAGAGAACAATAAGTGCTTCATCTGTTGGAAACAAGCCTATGCCATTAGATAATTGATAGACTGAAGCAAACTGTGATAACTTCAGAGACGATCTCAGTCACAGGAAGAAGATGACAACAGTCTCTTCCAGTTTTAGCATTAATATTTTAGAACCTTAATCAAGTTAGAAAAATTATGCTAAAAAGGGGGATTATGTCAGAGACATTGCCATGATGGGGAGGAAATGGTTAATTTTTCTTTTAAACCAAGTTCTCTAAAAATCTGTGTTTCAAAATGTCTTTAAATTACCTCATGTAACAGAGACAATGAGCCTCTCTTCCTCAATGGAAGGGGGAAATATTTGGGAGACTTTAATGGTGATTGATATAGAATTGCAGACAACCACAGTCTCAAGTATCTTATAAGAAAATCTCAAAAGTCTAAAACAGAGACATACTCTTCTATGGGAAAGTCTAGTAAGGTGACATATTTATGTGACGTAGGATCAAAGTTCACATTCCAAATTTTTGTCAGGACCCAGACCAGGTATCATTTTAAGTGTGAATTTTAATGTAGAGAATGCTGATAAGCCATGTTGTGGATATATGATTGCGAATTGAGCCAAAGAATAGTATGTCTCAAAAAATGGTATGTCCCATTTCTATATATTTTATATATGTATTATTTATATTTTATCCCCTGATGAAGTGAGCTGGTCTTACGAAACGCGTAGGGAAAGGCATTTTATCCTGTTTACAATAAAGCTTATATCACCCGTCGTTTACTGTGGAGTGATTGCTCCAGGGCCATATATATTGGTTTCATCTGGTGAGTCTCCTCATTGTTATTTTGAAGGGGCTTATATATGCAAACAGTGTTACTCTTAGAGGAGGCATATGTTCCTTTTGTAGGTTTCCTTAAGGTGAAGGAGACCTCGATGTACTGGTGAGGAATCTCTCCGTTTACTTCATTGGGAACTTGGGCTCCACTGATCTGAAATACTTGTACTAGACAATTGATGGTCTTTAAGATTGATTTTTCGAACGTCATACATATTTTCTTTTATTCTGTGAATATTTATATTTGGGGCTTTCCGTACAGTGTGTACAGACGCTACTTTTAGATTGGGTCTACGCTTTTATTTTTTAGATCCACCTCACGTCCTTGGTTTTGACGTCCATAACAATGGCATCTGTCAACTGACCTCAATCTTTGGTCTAAAAGAAATTACACATGAGTGATCTCATTGAAACAAGTTTGCATGCATACATACTTACAATACAGTTTCAACCAGTATCCCTATGACTTTGATACTGTAATGATTACTGTACATTTATTTTTGAACTAGTCTGCTTGTGGCCCTCACTAGCCTTAAGCTAAACTTAGATAACCTAACAATCTCTGTCTCTGCTCTTCCCCCTTTCACAGAGGAATGACCCTCAGCTGTATGCTAAAAACAAAACCTTGTCAAAAGGAAAAATAAAATTAGCATAGCATTTTCAGAGAATCATTGAGCAGCAATTCATTTGTTGATGATGTATGTTAGAGTGTTAGTGGGAAACATACATGCCACACAGGCAGACAAAAGAGAGAGTGACGTTTCACTGAAACAAAAGAAGACAATAGAACCAAACATGATAATGTCATTTCTACAATCAATAATATTCATCCATCCCTCTATGATCTGTAACTGAGATTTAGGGTGACAAGCACGCAATTGGTTTATATGAACCCACTTTTTTAAAGTTTCACCATTAATAGGGATAGAAACCTTATAGGCATCTGGAGATAATTTATCAGTAACGATATATGGCCCTCTCCATGAGGGTAAGAATTTCTTCTCTCTTACCTGGTTTCTTGCAAAATTTTACAGATAAACATGATCATTTACCTCATACTCCCTTTTGGTGGTTTTCTGGTCATAGTAAGTCTTATTACATACCACTGCTTTCTCCAAATTTTTCTGTGCAAATGCAAATGCATGTTGTAAATGCTTACGTATCTGGTCTATGTATTGGTGTATTGTGGAGGCATTAATTAGATTTTGATCAGACGTACGGTATAGCAAGTGCTGGGGTAGGACCATCTTTGTACCTGTCATTAATTCAAATGGTGACATTTTCGTGGCTGCTCGAATAGCCATGAGAACTAGGGGTAGTTTAAGATCCCAATCCTTACCTGATTCCTTAACAAACTTCTTGAGAATGTTAACAATGGATTGATTATATCGCTCCACCCCCACACTTGACGCAGGATGGTAAGCAATATGTAACTTAATTTTTACCCCCAATAGTTTCCAGAGTTTGCTCATCACTTTGCTGGTGAAATGGCTACCTCTATCAGATTCAGTCCGCTGTGGTAGCCCAAACCTGGAGAATACACGATTAATTAACAATGCAGCAGCGGTTTGTGCCGTATTATTGTTCGCAGGTAAACACTCAACCCATTTGGTGAGCAGACAAGTAATAGTTAGCATATACTTGTTCCCCCTTGCTGTCCGGATAACTGGTCCTATAAAATCTATTTGAATATCCGATCACTGTAAAGGCATCCCCCTCTTCTGTAGTGGTGCACGATGAGTGGGGCCAGATGGTTGGAATTGGGAACACATCAAACAACCTTGACAATAGGTTTGTACATCTTTAAGCATATGAGGCCAATATGCATAATCACGGAGAATCTCATACGTGATTTTGTCTCCACGATGACCTGAAGTAGGTGTTTCGTGAGCATGTTGGAGCATTAAACCTCTAAATGCAGTTGGTACAACCCATTGTTATATTCCATTTTTAGAGGTTCTGATTAACAGACCATCTTGTATATGGAATTGGGCCTTGGATCTTATCAAGATCCTCAAGTCTTCCTTTCCCACCCTATCCTCCTCAGAGATTGGGTGGTTTAGGGGGTCTTCAATATGTTTGTAAAATAGCCCTATGATAGGGTCCCCCTTCTGAGTTGTAATCAAGTCCTTACTAGGTGAGTCTTGAATCCACTGTGCTACCGGAGTGTCTGCCTCATTACAGGTTTGTTGCCTAGTAACAGCATTTACCTGTACAGGACCCAATAGATGTGAGATATCTAAGGCTTCCCCCTTAAAAGGATAGTAATTTTTCATAATAAAAGCAGCTCTAATTAATCATCATAGTATTTGGACTTTGGAGAATGTTATTTCAATTCTGTCAGCATTGTAGTTCAAGAGTAATTCAATGACAAAGTATCCCACTCCCGCCCCTTTACTGATGTAACACTGCTTAACCAGAGCAGAAGGAAGGTGCCCAGGTAGATTGCAGAGAGGGACAATTTTCAATTAAGATAAGGGAAAACTTGAAAAACTTGTCAGGGGGGGCAGGGCTTTCATTGTTCTCATAGGAAGAAGATTGTCCCCAGCTGTTATCTGTCTAGTCTATGGACTGCATTCCACATCTGAGAAGAGATGGCTTACACTAGGTAAAAGGGGCGGGAGGGGAAACTTTGCTTGTGAATATCTCTCAAACCATAAAGGTTTGAGAGAGAAGACTTATATTGTTCTTCATGTTTTTTTAATGCCTACAAAATAAAATGGTGTATTACTATCCCTTTAAGAGCACCTACTTTAGCCAATAGAGCAGCTAGATCATTTCCCTGTTTTTCAGGGCCTAGGACCTTGGAATGACCCTTGGTCTTTTTTCAATAGATGGTAAGGCCATTTGATGTGACGAGATTGTCAACCTCGCAAAACAATTTACCATGTTTTACTGGTTTATTATTGGATTGGAGCATATGGCTCCTTTTCCAACCTGGGAGGTATTCTACAAAGCTATGGCGAACATAATTTGAGTCAGTTATAATGACAAATTCCTTAATGTTATGCTCAATAGCTAATAGGACTGTCTTATAGACAGCACAGAGTTCTGCCACTTGGCTACTCTGTGGTCCTAAGCTATACCCTTTGGATATAATAGGGCACTCACCTGTCCAGGTAATCCCGATACCTGCCACCAGTTTCCTTTCAGTACCAGATATGACATGGTATGAACAACTGTCAATGTATGTGGTTGGCAAGGTTGTACAATAATTCTCATCAAATGCCTTATAGGGGGAAAGCAATTGTTCCTCAAGGTAATCGTCTCTACTGTTAGCAGTCTACATGGGAGGTGCTGAACAATCATGGAGCTTGGCTAGTCCTTGAGCTACAGGATTCTTCCTGTTTTGCTTATACCTAATCTCCAAAGGCCATCCCTGTAGGGATAAAGTCCAAGCGGTGATCCTCCTATTGGAGAGGTGTCCTTCCTTTATCCGATCACTTTGCAAATACTGCAAAGGCTGATGAGCGGTTTCAGTGATGATCTTCTAACCCTGAATAAAACTACAAAAATTCTGTAATGCCCAAACAGTAGCCAATAAAGCTTTCTCACAGTCATTGAATTTTATTTCCGTGGAAGACAGGGATTTACTAGCATATGCAATACCCTTATTCAAGTTGTCCTGCTTTTGATACAAAACCCCACTGAGACTAAGATTAGTTAATCCTGTCTCAAGATAAAATGGCTTCTCTCCTTCTGGATAAGCCAGACAAGGAGCCTGGGTGAGTTTACTCTTGAGCTCAGATACAGCATGTTCCTGAGCTTCACCCCAGATCCATGGTTGATCTTTCTTCAATAATAAGAACAATGGTTTGGTTATTTCTGAATAATTATCAATAAACTTCCGGGAATAATTCATCATACCTAGGAAGCATCTTAATTCATTGAGATTAGTTGTTGTTTTGGATTTGACTATCGCTTCAACCTTCTTTCTTTGCAGGTTTAACCCTTCAATGGTCACCTCATGACCATGAAAGTTAACTTCGGTGCGGCACATCTGTGCCTTTTTAAGCAACAGTTTAATACCTGCTTCCTTTAGCTGATTAAATACATATTTAATCTCTGTGATATGCTGCTGGAAGGTAGTAATTTTAATTAGGACATCATCTACATTGCAGAGAGTTCCCCTGGCCATAGCATCAGGCATAGCCTTTTGCATGAATACGACAAATTGTAACGCAGGCGTATTGTACTCCTCCAAAGGTGAAAGCTAGATTATATTGGTCTTCCTCACTGACTTTAATGGTCCAGTACCCTGGGCGCAGTCAATCGCCGTAAAGAACTTAGACCCCTGCATCTGAACCAAACATTGATCTATATACGGCACTGGCTAGCCGGACATATATACACGTTTGTTCAGTTGCCTTAAGTCAGCATACAGACGCCATTGACCATTGGGTTTAAGGATTCCCAAGATGGGGTTATTATATGAGCTGTGCACTGGCCGTATAATGCCCCTTTCTTTGAGGTTCCTTATGATTTCTGCCAATGAGTCATAGGACGCAAGTGGAAGACGGTACTGTTTGATATATACAGGAGGCAATTTAAGGTCAGTCTGTATGCGGGTGACATGTATGTTTGTTAACCCACAATCATAAGAATCTTTGGCAAACAGTTCTTGGAATTCCATAAGGATTTCCCTTAGCTGTTGGCGTTCAGAGTCATCAGAGCACGCATCAGCTAGAGAAATTTGCTCCTCTACGAGATCATTAAAACCTGGAAATGCTTCAGGTCTACCTAACTCATAGGTTTCCTCAAGCTGTGTAGATAAATCATGAGCATTTACTCTTACCTTATCCACAGCTTCCTGATATTCTTGGGACTCTGGTTCCTCCATCTGGTGTTCAAATACCAGGGAGGATTCCTCAATCCGACATGTACCTGTATCAGGGCTACATGGATACACAGATTGAACGGAAAACAGTCCCTCTGGGAGGGAGTAAAACATTTGCTCAACTAGTTGCTCCTCAGACAGATAATTATCAGGCAGTAGGCCAATTACTTGATTCTGAAACCCAAATGTATAGTATTCTGAATCCAGTGCATAACCTATTACAGTTCCCTTCTCTAAGGTAATACTGTGTGGGGTTATGTTATTTACCACAATGTGGACTGGCATTCTACGAATACTCATTATAGGGGTGTGTGACACAGAAACTCCTAATTGTTGAATCCTATTTGAGAGGCATATTAATGCATCAGGATTCTCAAGGTTCTGGCCACTATGAACCTGCAAGGATATGGGGACCTGACTTTCCCCACCAGGTATAGTGACCTCATTAGCTATCTGTAACTTCAGTACATATGGCAACAGTTGGCATGACTTTGTCATCCTGAAATCCACTAGTTTTCCCTTCTAACCTAGTCAACAGGTTATTATTCACCAGATCAATCTGGGCGGCAAAACAATGGATTAAATCATTGCCTATATAGATCTGGTGTTGGGGTTCCTCCACTACAAGAAAAACATGTTTTGCAGACCTATCACCTAGCGATATAGATAACAGACATCTAGTAACAACGTTATAACTTATAAGATCAAGTACCAAATTATCATATGACGCCAGATACTTAATATGGATAGGATCTCTTACCTCCATTAGTAGGCTGTTACTAATGTAACTGTGTTCCAGTTTAAGATTCAGTTTGGCCTGTTTGATCCTCCCCAAGTCTTGAACCTGTAAAGAAACAAACAACTCACCCCCTGTATTGTCAATGGACGTCAGATATTGAGAATGATTCTCTGGATCTGTTGGTTCAGAGGGTGATCTGTGAAGAGATATGGTTAGGACATCACCTTCTAGCTTTACGTTATGAATCTGTTCTGGTAACGCCTTTATGGAGAGGTCACCTTCCATATTTTCAGCATTGGTATCAGGCATCTGTAAAACAGTGAGGTTAGGGTTCTGGCTATTGACAAAATGGATTTCAATAGTATCCCTATTTTCCTCTACCACATGGTCATTTCTATGGGGGCATTGCAATGCCCGCTCATAACTGATTGGGGTTTTAACCTGTAACCAGATGACATTATTTACACAGTCTATGAAGGGACATAATCGCCAGAGCAGATCGGCACCTATAATTAACCTGTTATAGGGAACTTCAACTACTATGACTTTATGTGTGAATGATTTATAAAAGATTTTAAATTATAACCATGTGGTTCCCTAATACGTTTAAGGGGTTACCTCCTACGCTTATTAGGGATCCATCAAATGTTTTCAACATTGGCTTTACAGTAGCATCCTCAATAATTTGATAATAATGGGAGCTAGAAAATATGGTAGCTTGTGACCCTGTATCCAGGAGGCTGGAAATAATTAAGTCATCAAGCTCTTGCAATGTGACATCAATGAAATATCTCCCTTCATATTCATGCATTTCACATAAATATTTGCGATGTAAAAACATCTTAGAATCCCTCCACTGCCTGCAAGGGTTAATTCCTGATTTACAGGAGCAGACTTGCTGACCACTTGGTCAGGTTGTACAGCAGCAGCATCCCCCTTCACTCCTCCTCCTTCTTCAACCTGTTCTGAAGAAATGCAGGGAAAAGAAGTGACACCATCAGGGATGGACTTATGTGTACCTGGCTGTGGGTGAGATAAGGAAGAAATATGAGATAAGGAAGAAATGTTATGATTGGTTATTGTAGGACTTACATAGGACAAAGCAGTGGTATTCTTTTCCCCTAAGTCCTGCTTACCATTACCCTGTTCTTTTATTGAGTGACACCCACACTCCTGGGGCTGTCCATAAAAAAGGGTTAGATCCCTGCTGAGCATCAGAACTAGGGCTTTGGCCTAGCTGTGCCATAGTAGCCATCATTTTGGCCATCATGTCTGTCAGGTTGTTAACCTGGACCTGAGACTTACCTGCTTCTGACCTTGGTTCCCAGAATCAGACTTATTGGTTTGCTGATTTTGCTGGGACTTGGACCCCTGATTGTTAGACTTTTTATCCTTTTGGAACCTCTTGGGAAACTTGGATTTATTTTGGTTTTTGTTATATCCCTGGGACTTTTTGAAAAGGTTTCTTACCATTTGAGCTATTATACCCCTGGGAACTAACAGAGGCAGGCCCCTTCTGTCCTGGTGCCTGGTTATGAACCTGTGGATATTTTAACACCTCTGCATAGGTTCTCTTGCCAGATTCAAATGGCAAGCTTTCTTCAACCAATGTCTCCGCTACACACTGGGGGGCAGCCTTCTTGTCCCTAGCTGGGGTATTCTCACTCTGCTGGGCATTATATAGCTTAATAGCTTGAGTGAGTAACCAGTCTATTGACAACATGGGTGAATAATCCTTAGCTAGATTAGTTTTCGTATACCTAGGCAGAGCATTAAAGAATAGTTCCCTAAACTCATATGCTTGGAAATGTGCATGGAAATAGGCACATTTAAGCTCTGACAAGAATTGCCTGGGGTCCTGGTCTGGCCGACACTGGCAGTGTCACAGATGTATAGGAAGGCAGGGTGCCTTTTCACATCCGCAAGGGAGAGTCACCTTCTGTTGGTTTTATTAAAAATATAGAAACAACAAGTTATTTGTTTCAATAATTTTCAGAGTCACACTGCCAGTGTCACAGTTGTATAGGAAGGCATGGTGCCTTTAAGCCACCGCAAGGGAGAGTCACCTGTGTTGGTTTTATTAAAAATATAGAAACTACAAGTTAATTGTGTGAATAATTTTCAGAGTCACACTGTCAGTGTCACAGTCATATAGGCAGGCATGGTGCCTTTTCGCCACCGCAAGGGAGAGCATCAGAACTAGGGCTTTGGCCTAGCTGTGCCATAGTAGCCATCATTTTGGCCATCATGTCTGTCAGGTTGTTAACCTGGACCTGAGACTTACCTGCTTCTGACCTTGGTTCCCAGAATCAGACTTATTGGTTTGCTGATTTTGCTGGGACTTGGACCCCTGATTCTTAGACTTTTTATCCTTTTGGAACCTCTTGGGAAACTTGGATTTATTTTGGTTTTTGTTATATCCCTGGGACTTTTTGAAAAGGTTTCTTACCATTTGAGCTATTATACCCCTGGGAACTAACAGAGGCAGGCCCCTTCTGTCCTGGTGCCTGGTTATGAACCTGTGGATATTTTAACACCTCTGCATAGGTTCTCTTGCCAGATTCAAATGGCAAGATTTCTTCAACCAATGTCTCCGCTACACACTGGGGGGCAGCCTTCTTGTCCCTAGCTGGGGTATTCTCACTCTGCTGGGCATTATATAGCTTAATAGCTTGAGTGAGTAACCAGTCTAGTGACAACATGGGTGAATAATCCTTAGCTAGATTAGTTTTCGTATACCTAGGCAGAGCATTAAAGAATAGTTCCCTAAACTCATATGCTTGGAAATGTGCATGGAAATAGGCACATTTAAGCTCTGACAAGAATTGCCTGGGGTCCTGGTCTGGCCGACACTGGCAGTGTCACAGATGTATAGGAAGGCAGGGTGCCTTTTCACATCCGCAAGGGAGAGTCACCTTCTGTTGGTTTTATTAAAAATATAGAAACAACAAGTTATTTGTTTCAATAATTTTCAGAGTCACACTGCCAGTGTCACAGTTGTATAGGAAGGCATGGTGCCTTTTCGCCACCGCAAGGGAGAGTCACCTGTGTTGGTTTTATTAAAACTATAGAAACTACAAGTTAATTGTTTGACTAATTTTCAGAGTCACACTGTGAGTGTCACAGTTGTATGGGCAGGCAGGGTGCCTTTTCGCCACCGCAAGGGATAGTCACCTGTGTTGGTTTTATTAAAAATATAGAAACTATAAGTTATTTGTTTGAATAATTTACAGAGTCACACCGCCAGTGTCACAGTTGTATAGGCAGACAGAGTGCCTTTTCGCCACCGCAAGGGAGAGTCACCTGTTTTGGTTTTATTAAAAATATAGTAACTAGAAGTTTATTGTTTGACTAATTTTCAGAGTCACACTGCCAGTGTCACAGTTGTATAGGCAGGCAGGGTTCTTTTTCGCCACCGCAAGGGAGAGTCACCTGTGTTGGTTTTATTACAAATATTCATAATACAAGTTATTTGTTTGAATAATTTTCAGAGTCAACCTTCCAGTGTCACAGTTGTCCTGTGGGCAGGTTTTAAAGGTTTTAAAACTATAATCGTTCACTAACTACCTATCCTTAATGGATTTGGGTCCTAGTGAACAACCTGATGTTCCTCGTCCTGGTACCAGCTGCAGTGACCCAGAAACCACCAACACCACCACAGTGCAGTTGCTTTCAAGCAGAGCTAGCAGCAGCAGCCGGGGAAAGAAGAGTTCTTTGAGTAGTACTAGTCAGACTCAGCAGCAACAGTCCAAACCAAAAACTAGAAAGAAGGGAACTGCAGGTCATTCTTCCTCTACTAGCAGGGTACAGAGCTCCAGTTCCTCCTCTAAGACCACGAAGTGGCCATCACCCATCTCTCATCAGCTGTTTCGTGATGATCCCCCGGAACCAACTGCAGAATGACTATTGCCACTGCCAGTTCAGTCACCAGCTCCGCTACAGCAAGTTCTATAAACCTGGGGACACCACACTTAGTAGAACTATAGTGCACTCACTGTACCAGTCGTGCGTTGGTCTTTTGAAGGACCTGCTAGGAAAGGCTGCTGGACAGTCAGTGCACTTTACCACTGAATTATGGAGTGCACTGAGTGGCCAGCATGGCTTCCTGTCATTGACGGCACATTGGTGGCAGCCCAGTGTGTTGAAAGACACACCAATAGCAACAACAAGTTCAGGTGCAGTAGCCAAGCAGGCAGGGCACCACTCTTTCCTCCTCCATGCTGAGGTAATGGATCAGCAGCACACCTCAGATAACATTCTCAAAGCATTACAGAACATGGTAGTGCACTGGCTAGGGGAGCAGGCAGGCACACAGGTGCAAATGGGGTTTGTGGTTACTGATGGTACAGCTAACATGATCAAGGCTCTCCAGGATGGCAGATTTGTGGGTGTGCGCTGCTCAGCGCATGTTCTGCATCTAGCAGTGAAGGCTGCTTTTGAGGATGGCAGTAACACTGGAAGGTTGTCAGCACTTCTGGAGTTGTGCCGACAAATTTATGGCCACTTCCATTGCAGAGTCAAAGATAGCCAGCTTCTCAGGGAGGAACAGAAAAAGGCAGACCTCCCAGAGCAAAAAAACAAGATGTTGGAACCAGGTGGAACTCCACCTTAGATATTCTAGAATGTATCCTGGAGCATAAAAAGGCCATTTATGCAATGTCATGTCACCATTTCATTGGCAGTAACAGCACACTGGACAGGACCGACTGGACCCTGATGGAACAGGTAGTGACAGTCCTTACGCCTTTCCATGCTTTGACGGAACTTTTGAGTAAAGAGAACACTAGCCTGGCAGAAGTCATTCCCCTCTTCACCCACCTTTCCTTAAAATTGGACGATTTCCTTTCCCATAGGGAATGCTTGCCTGTTGCTGAGGGTAATATACTTCCCGATGTTGCTGCCCTTCTAACGAGGCTGAAGAAGGAACTGGCTCGGCGCATGGAAGAGCGCATAGACAATTGTCCCGAGTTAATGCTTGTGACAATTTGCGTTCCTCGAATCAAAGGCAAGATGGCACTTCGTTCCAATTCCTTCACTGCCTGGAGGGAACAATTGATAGTGAGGGTGCATGAGAGGCAAAGAAAAATTAGAATGCAGTCACAGGAGGTGGGAGGAGATTCCGAAGATGAGCTGAAGGAGTGTGGTGGTCTTCCGGGACCTATTAGTAGCAGCACCTGTAGCACTTCATCTTGTTCCGGTGGAGCAGCTGCTGCTTTTTATGCTGAGACAATGGACAGATTATGCTTCGGACAAAACAAACAGCTCCTCATTAATAGAAAAAGTGCTGAGTTTGAGGTTAAGACTTACCTTGCGGAACCTTCTTTGGCCCCAAGTACAGATCCCTTGATTTTCTGGGATAACAAGAGGGATGTGTGGCCTACATTGTCCCTGGTAACCCAGGAGTTGCTTTCTTGCCCCCCAACCACTGTCCAGAGTGAGCGGGTATTTTCCGTTACTGGAAATATACTTAGCCCCCAGCTCTCTCAATTGGCCCCCCAGCTCATGAAGAAAATGACTTTTTTAAAAGTCAACTTGCCAAAGCTGAGTTACCCTGCTCTCAGGTTCGATGCAGATTAGAAAAACAAAAAGGACATCTACAATCATCCATTTTGCTGTCATCCTGAGTCGGCCTCTCACCATCTACGAACTGAGTCCTGCCTGCTCCAGTGTTCTGAAGTTCTGGCTACATCTCCAGTGTTGCTGCTGTCATCCTGAGTCTGCCTCGCACCAGTCTTCCTCAGTTGCTGCTGTATCCATCTACGAACTGAGTCCTGCCTGCTCCAGTGTTCTGAAGTTCTGGCTACATCTCCAGTGTTGCTGCTGTCATCCTGAGTCTGCCTCGCACCAGTCTTCCTCAGTTGCTGCTGTATCCATCTACGGACTGAATCCTGCCTGCTCCAGTGTTCTGCAGTTCTGGCTACATCTCCAGTGTTGCTGCTGTCATCCTGAGTCTGCCTCGCACCAGTCGGTTCCCTTTTGAAACACTGTCGCATTACAGTGCAACTACCACCTCTTACAAACATAGACCCAAATAATTACCCATCTGGCGACTAGCTGCTCAGTAGAGCTAGTCGCCAGAATTATTACCACGTTCATGAAGATTATACACTGCTCCCGTCAATAGCGACATGAAAACCTTGCACTGCATATAAGCGCTAGGTTGTCATGTCGCATAAGTAAACATCTCTATGTACTGGCCACAACTCCTAGGATCCTTACCTTGCATTGCCCAGCTCTCTTTAAAGCAGAACTACCACCTCTTACAAATGTGTCCCCAAATAATTACCCATCTGGCGACTAGCTGCTCAATAGCGCTTGTCACCAGAATTATTACAGCGATAATGATAATTTTACACTGCTCCTGGACTTACAGGCAGGAAACCGCGCAGACATCTTTCCATAGTGACGTCTGCATGCCTGCGCTGTCAGTCCCTTTTGGAGCCGAACGACTGCTAGCAGCGCCTCCTAGTGCAGGCTGGGACTGACAGTGCAGGAGCAAAGATGTCACTATGGAAAGATGTCTGCACGGTTTCCTGCCTGTCAGTACAGGAGCAGTGTAAAATTATCATTATCACTGTAATAATTATGGTGACAAGCGCTACTGAGCAGCTAGTCGCCAGATGGGTAATTATTTGGGGACACGTTTGTAAGAGGTGGTAGTTCTGCATTAAAGAGAGCTGGGCAATGCAAGGTAAGGATGCTGGGAGTTGTGGCCAGTACATAGGGATGTTTAATTATGCGACATGACAACCTAGCGCTTTTATGCAGCGTAAGGTTTTCATGTCGCTATTTTAAACACTGCAACATGATTAAATCAGCTTCTAGCCGCGAAATATTTTCTTTTTGACATTTCAAAAGGATACAGCACCAGTCATTCTCACTTTTCCTTTTTCCTTCTAATTTAGCTACATCCATATGTATATAACACCTCTGTTACATATAGTAAATGACACATGCTACATAATGTATTACATTTGCTACATATGGTAAATGACAGATGCTCATGCTATATTGTATTTCACCTCTGCAACAGAAATGACACATGCAACAGACAATATTAAAAAAAATTGGAATAATTTGTCTGAATAATTTTTTTCAGAGTGACACATCAGCCAGTCTGACAGTTGTATAGGCATACAGGGTGCCTTATTGTCACCACAAGGGAGAATCACCTTTGTCCCCGTGTAAAATATTAAAAATTTAAGTCATTTGAATAATTTTCAACGCTGCTAAATATTGGCAGTATTGGGAACTTCAAAGGAAAAAAAGCTAACTGTCAGGCACTGATCGTTAAAGGGGAACTTTCACCTGAAAAAAACTTTTTACCATCTGTTGAAACACATAACCAGTATCAGGAAACGGTATGCTTACGTTTTATTTTCCAGTGCATTTAAAGATATTTGATTTTCCAAGACGAGCACTTCCGCATTCAGCGGCACAGTGCATCTTCGGCACATCTCTCAGGACTTCCCAGCACTATTACAGCCTCCTCCCACCTCCCTCCCAGCTGCCCCTGCGAGCGCGTTCACATTTCACTTCGGTGTGGTGTGAACGGCTCCTACCGTTATAGCAAGCTACAATTGGCATTATAATGAGGTTGCAACCTCATTATAATGCCAATTGTAGCTTGCTATAACGGTAGGAGCCGTTCACACCACACCGAAGTGAAATGTGAACGCGCTCGCCGGGGCAGCTGGGAGGGAGGTGGGAGGAGGCTGTAATAGTGCTGGGAAGTCCTGAGAGATGTGCCGAAGATGCACTGTGCCGCTGAATGCGGAAGTGCTCGTCTTGGAAAATCAAATATCTTTAAATGCACTGGAAAATAAAACGTAAGCATACCGTTTCCTGATACTGGTTATGTGTTTCAACAGATGGTAAAAAGTTTTTTTCAGGTGAAAGTTCCCCTTTAACTAATCAGTGTTACACTTACCTGTCATCCACTGTCTGTCTCCTTCTGTCTTCTCTACTATCTTGTAGCTTCTGTCTTCTTGCTGTAAAAACTACCCAGAAAAGTATAAGTCCAATGCAATATGCGGCACACTAATACATAGTTTAACCCCTTGAATGCCAGAGGGTTACACAACTCATTGCAAAGCAATGTGTGGCATACCTCTCCGGGGCTCAGTAGGGTTAAAGTATGTATTAGTGTGCCGGATATTCATGCATTGTACTTATACTTTTCTGTGGGTTTTTTTACAGAAAGAGGAAAGAAGACAGAAGAGAAGAAAGAGGAGAAGATAGAAAAGAAGAAAGAAGGACAGAAGAGGACTGGTATACTGAGGACTCTGCTGGACATCAGGATTAATGGTAAGTGTTACTTGTAATGTGATGGGTTTCTTTTACTTAGTTGCATTAACCCTATGAATGCCGGCAGGGTGATTATACCCCACTGGCAGTCATGGGGTTAATTCTACTAACATTTGTACATTTAGCTTTGAAAATCTGTCCCCTACTTACGTCCGTGTAGACTGCGGTTACTTGCTCTGCAACCACAGTCCATCACTCTGCCTCTGCTCTTCTCCCTCCTCCAATGACGGAGGCTTCTGTCTGCAAGCTGGAGTGATCTCATTGGCAGAGATCGATATCTAGCCAATGAGAGTGCTCCAGCTTCCAGACTGAAGCCTCCGTCATTGGAGGAAAGAGGACAGCTGAGGCAGAGCAGTCTATGTGGAAGTAGGTAGGGGACAAATTTACAACAAATTAAACTTAAAAACAAATTAATAACATTTTACAAGTATTCGATATGTAGCCTAACTATTTAGGCTATGTTATAAATAGGTGACACATCCACTTTAATTTGAGGGGACGCAGCAAACATGTGGCATTTTTGTGGCCAGAGAACAGGACTGGCCACCACTGCTATGAACAAACTGACAGGTCAGGTTTGCCCTTTAGCCTTAATTGGACACAGGTGGATCATCACTGTTATTGTGATTGATCCACCAACATTCAATTAGTGCTAGCCTGCAAACAGGAACTGTAGGTGTGTGCTATGGCCTGGAGCCAAGCATAGGTGTGTGACAAGATCATGGCATTAACAAAAATCACATAATGATATTTGTTCATGCCATGATACTGTCACAGGTATGTGTGACAAGAACACAGATCACTACAGGGAATTTGGGGTCTTTGTAAGGGAAGGGGAGACAGGTTGAACACACATGGGACAGCAGATTTAGGATTTTACTTACCATGTGCTTCCTCTTCCATAGCCTCAGGAGCAGAGGCAGACACCCCCAGAGGTTGTTCCTCATCCTCCCCAGACGCAGCCCGCGATGACACTGAGGAGATCCAGGACATTTTCACAAGGGTGAGATAATTGTATGGAACCTTAACCCATTTCAGTGCCAGAGGAGTGCACAACAATTTTGAGAATGCACTGGGCACCCCTCTGCCATTGAAATGGTTACAACAACCAAAAACACAAAACTCAGAACCCTTTCCACAAACATAAACCAACAACACACAACAAAAGACATATTAGATATTGAACGGATGTCATGTTTTTGCTGGAGGACATATTACAATATACTATCCTCACCTGCCCTTTCCACGTGGTGGTCCCCAGGTGCACCAACGGGGGCCTACACTCCGGCATCTTCCTGCCCCCCCCTCCGCCTCCTCCGGCATGTCAGCTGGACCTATTTTAGATATTAAGGGAATTAACATGTGATGAGAAACACTGACTTCATTAAATGTTTCAGTTGTGTAAGCCAGTGGTTCTCAACCTTTTTTCATTCAAGGCACCCCTACACACTGTCTGGAATTCCCGGGGCACCCCTAACGTCTCGACAGTCGTTTAACAGTGTGTAATGAATAGCACATATATAAGAGTAGTTAATTTTACCTCCTAAAATCAGTATAACATAATTGAGCAGAGCAAAAATTAGTTATACAGTAAAGTACTGATAACAAATGGACAGCACACAGAGTAATAGTGAATTTTAGGGACTTTAATAGCAGTCCAGACTCCAGCATAAGGCAAATTACAGTAAACAAAGAAATATGTTATCCTTCAAGCAGCACTTTTCAAAACTATGCCAAATGTGTGCTGTTATAGGAAAAGAGTAAACCAAGTACAAACAAAATTCCTACAAATTTTAATCAGAAACTAAACACTGACAGAATACAAATAACATATTTTATATGAAATAAAATTTATGAGAGCTACTCTGTGCTATTTAGTGTGAAACTTGAGCTTGTTTAAGCCTGCAGAGTTTGTCAATCCTTGGACGAATTGATGATAGGCACACTCTTAATTCATCCTCCAATGATAGCAGCCTCTCTCTTTTTTGGGTTTTAATGTTTGTCATGGATGAGAAAGCCAATTCACAGAGGTAAGTGGTTGAAAACTGTAAAAGAATAGCAAGTGCTTTTCTTCCAATGTTATGATATTCTCCAGAGACAAGTATCCAAAACGTGTCCAATGACAGTTCATGGTATTTAATTTCCAGGCTGCGATCATGTCTTATATCTATTAATTCTTCTTCCTCTTGGAGGCTGAATTGTCCATCACTGCGACTAGCAAGCTCTGAGAAAGGATTACGAATCCAGTCATAGAGAACCACGTTCAGATTTGGGAAGTAGCGTTCTATTTTCTGTTCCAGTGTTGCTAAGTGATCTGATATTTGCTTTATGATTTCTTTATTTTTTCTAGCAAATGTGAGAGGAAACATCTCCAGATCACCCTCACTTACACGCTTTTTCCACAGACACAGTTTTTCTTTGAAGCTATGTAGCTTGTCAGAAGAACTCAGGATGTTCTCTTTCTTACCTTGCATACTCAGGTTCAGCTTGTTTAATACCTGAAATATGTGAGCCAAGTAGGCCAGCTTGCAAATCCAGAACTCACAGCTGAGAAATTCACATAATTCATGTTTTTCAAGAGTTAGGAAAGTATGAATTTCTTCCCTAAGCTCATAAACTCGAGACAATACATTGCCCCTTGAGAGCCACCTCACTTCAGTGTGTAAAATTAGCCTCACATGATCAGAATCGCAAGACTCACATAGCTTTGCAAAAAGTCGTGATTTTAATGGTCTGTGTTTAATATAATTCACAATCTGTACAGCTTGACTAAGAACATCTTTAAATTCAGGAGCTAATGTTTTAGCTACAAGAGCAGAAAACAATGAGTGCTAATGATACCTGGGTGTTGCTGCTTGATAAGAGATACAAAGCCTTTCATTGATCCAGTCATTGAGGGTGCACCATCAGTGCAGACACCTACACAAGCATTCCAAGAAAGGCTAACAGATTCTAAATATGCTGTTAATACATCAAAAACGTCTTGGCCACGGGTTGTCTCTGTGAGCTCCTTACAGCACAAAAAATTTTCTTCTATATTTTGCTCATTAATAAATCGGACAAATGCTAAAAGCTGGGCTTTTCCACTTATGTCTGTTGACTCATCAACTTGTATGGCAAACATATTTGTGATTTTTAACTTTTTTGTTACTAATATTTCAATGTCTTTTGACATGTCACCAATTCGCCTGCTAATTGTGCTGTCTGACAAAGGAATTTTCAAAACTTCTTTTTCTGCTTCTGGACCAAATAGCTTATTAACTATTTTACAAGTGGCAGGTAATATTAAATTTTCTGCTATTGTATGTGGCTTCATTTGCTTTGCCACAAGTTCAGCTACCAAATAGCTGGCCTCCTGAGCCTTCTCAGAAACTTTGAAAGTTTTTGAACTTTTTGTTGCCTGACGTTTTTGAAAGTCCAGCAGTGTTTTGAAGTATTCAGTTTTTTTACCTACCAAGTTTGAGTGGTTTGTTGTAAAATGACGTTTCAGTTTACTAGGAACCAACGCTTCATTTGCCAGTTTTCTGCCACAAATGATACATTCAGGCTGAGGACAAGACTCTTCGCCGCACCAAGTAAATCCCATCTCTAAGTAGCTGTCACTGTACTGACGATATTTGGGAGCAGCTGCTGTCTTTGACTTGGTGCCAAGGTTTCCACTTGTACTGGCTAACTGACTGTCCCTTTCGTCACTGTTCTCCCTGTTGGTTCCTTCTGGTGTTATTTTTGGTTTCTTTATAACAAATGCATCCATTGTGAAAGAATTCACAAACACTGCTGAACTCCAAAGCTAAAAAAAAATAATAATAATATATTATATATATATATATATATATATATATATATATATATAAACATATTTCTGACATCTATCTTCTGTCATTTTCTGTCATGCAGCAGATGCCATCACCGTTAACAGATTATCTCCTTTCCATTTCCACATTTTATTAACCCCCAAAATCCATATATGCCACTACGTTTCCCGGTCTATTAACCCAAAATTCATATCTCCTTCCTCAGCTGATTGCCCTCTGTAACAGCCTAGTCCAGAAAGCCTTGTTTTGCTAGTATTTCCAGGCCTGTCAGTTTCCCTTGACACACCTGCTCCTCTTACTCCTGATCTGCTATTACTTGTCATCTTGTCTGCATTCTTGGACACCCCCCTCTGAGGCCTATATCGAGCAGTCTCACAGGCACTAATATGCACATGTATTGTGTCTTTCTGAATCTGACTAGTGTTCCAGAGCTACTGTATTCTGTGTTTGACCATGGTTTGTGATTCCTGCCCATGTTTGTTTGCTGCCTGCCTGATCTTAGCAATGGTTGCACACCTTGGTTTGTTTGTGAGCTTTTAGTTCTGTTTCTTACCTGATTGTGCCACTTTCTGCTGCTGCTTCCATCGACGACCAAGTGAGACCACCCCGGTCCAGGTCCAGCTCAACTGGTCCTTGCTGTTCCACCTTGTGGTTGAAACATTTCCCATGGCTTCTGCATGCAACAAGGGCATGCTAGCAGTTGACGCGGCTCACTAGCGACGCACCCCAGCTTCGCTCACAAGCTGCACTTCAGAGGCAGCCTTGGGTTTGTTTTATTTGCCAGTCCATGGCTCCCCAGTCCTATTCCACTCTTTCCTGTGTCTATTCCCAACTAGTACTTCAGTGTCTGTTCTGCCAGGAAGCCCTCCCCTGCCCGACAGGTCCACCTTCTGTCCAGCTCACTAGTTCTTTATCCCCAGATGTCCATATTACCCATTCCCTCAGCAATTATTACTATGTGATACAGTAAATATTTAATAAACAATATTTTATTTATTAAAATTAAATTCTGTTGTCATGGAATTTATTTGGAATATATTAAACATGAGAGAGAAATGAAGAGAGAGGGTGAGAGAGAGATGGACAGAGAGAAGAGATGGAGACAGACAAGTAGAGAAAGACACACAGTCTGACAGAGAAGGACAAATAGACACAGAGGGAGACCTACAGAGGCACCCAGAGAAAGAGAGGGAGGGAGAGAGAGAGAGAGAGAGAGAGATTGACAGGATGTTGATAAGTAAAACTGGAGAAATCCTGAGACAAATCAACTGTACCATTGGGGACAAATAAAACCTTAAACTCCCACTGATTTGAACTTGGCTTTTTACCACTTGAATGCTGAGCAGGTCTCCAAAGCATTGCAAAGCAACACTTCGGAGACCTCTACAAGGGGTTTAAAGCCCAGTTTAAATCTATGGAAATTTGGGGAATTTCTCCACAATGGTGCAATTTGTTTGGCCCAGATTTTCTCCAGTTTAACTCGTCAGAGAACAAGTGAGACGGAGAAAGTAGTGAGCACTGACAGTAATGAGTTCATGGTTTTAGGATTTTTTTTACTAAATGTCATAAGTTCAACTCTATATGGTACATTAAGGACACAATATGGGACTGTCTGTGGCTGTGCCCTCTCAGATGTACTTGAGTAGCACATTGGTTACCCTGACTAATTCTAATGTGACACTGATGCACCAGAGGTGTACAGAGGGCATCAGATGAGCCACTATGATGCCCAAATGCACCCCTCAGACTCAGAATGAACCTCAAGAAAGGGGTAAGATGGGTGAGTAAATTTGGGCACTGGATGATCTCATCTGATGTCACAATGTACACCTCTGGGACATTATAGAGGCACTGGGCTACTAATGTCCTACATATGGGCATCAATGGTGCACAGTTACTACTGTTTATTGGCCATTTGAGTGAGGGGGGCAGAAGGGGCAACTAAATGCCCTTATATAGCACTTTAGTAGTCCAGTGCCCCTATAATGCCCCAGAGGTGTACAATGGGACATCAGATGAGCCCATCCAGTGCCCAAATTTACTCACCTAACTTATCCCTTTCTGGAAGGGGTACGTTTGGGCACCAGAGTGGTTCATCTGATGCCTCTTTGTACACTTCTGGGGCATTAATGGCACATCAGAATCAGTGGGTTATCAATGTGCTAGTCAAGGAAATTAGAGGGGGCACATACAGTCCCATATGGTGCCCTTATTATAATTAAATTACACAAAATGTGGTCACATCTTATGCTCCAATGTACCTCAATGGGGCACAGTTCCTACATTGGACACAAGGGTCACCTAAGATATGGGGAATGTTAATAAATAAATTTATTCACCCTACCAGTAAGTCTTCACACTGGCTGGCTGTTTTAGTACAGTTCTTTCTTCTGTCTTCTCTGCAGAACTCGTATCCACACACATCCCACTTGCTCACACTGTCCCTGTGTATATGACAGCCCAGTACTTGCAACCAGTTAAAAGAGAGGCGGGATTGTGATATCCTATCACAGTTGTCCCGCCTCCATCCAATCGGGCCAATCGGGATTATCCTCCAGCACACGCACACTTGTCCTTCCCTGAGTGTCTTCTTGATGGACGCACCGGCCAAGAAAAAGAAAGCATCGGCGGTGCGCTCCATCATGTAAGTTAAATTGCGGCGCCCTGTTGCACAACCGGTAAAACTCCGCGGCACCCCAGATTGAGAAACACTGGTGTAAGCATTCAGGTTCACAACAACTGCACCAAGGTGGGATAACCTAGTTATCAGGATTTACTCAACAACAGAGAGGCAAATGTGGCCTTCGAAGCATCACTGTAATGCATGGCAGGGCTTCAACATACCGAGACATCCATCATGGTGTATAAGCTTGTGTCCATTATGCCTACAATGTCATTATGTGAATGGCAGGAGCATGACAAACATTTCTTACATGTGCTTCATATGTGCAATAGCGGGATATTTAACCCTTGGAGCAGGGCCAGACTGGGAATAAAAATAAAAATTGCTTACCAGCCCCATATTATTGCAGTGCGGCCGACCCGGTTAGCAGACGCAGTGCTCTTCTTCACACTGCGTCTGATGTCACTGGATGACCTCCATATTGCCCTCAGTCTACCCAATGCCCCTCAGTCTCCACATTGTCCATTATTTTCCACATTGCCCCCACAATCTCCACATTGCTCCCCATCTCCATATTGCCCTCAGTCTCCACATTGTCCCTCAGTTTCCACATTGCCCCTCAGTCTCCACATTGCCTCCATCTCCATATTGCCCTCAGTCACCACATTACCCCTCAGTCTCCACATTGCCCCCTATCTCCATATTGCCGTCAGTCTCCACATTACCCCTCAGTCTCCACATTGCCCTCAGTCTCCACATTGCCCCCAAATCTCCGCATTGCCCCCCATCTCCATATGTCCCTCAGTCTCCACATTGCCCCTCAGTCTCCACATTGCCCCCCCAATCTCCACATTACCCCCATCTCCATATTGCCCTCAGTCTCCACATTGCCCCTCAGTCTCCACATTGCCCCTCAGTCTCTGCATTGCTCCCGTCTCCACATTGCCCCCCCAATCTCCACATTGCCCCCCGTGTCCATTTCCAACCTCCCTGGTGGTCCAGCGGTGTGGTATGAGGGGTCTGTGCCTCCTTCTGCACAGACCTGTTTACTGCTGTTGCTCCCGCACGGTCTTCTCTTCAGTAATGCAGAGTGCTGAGAGATGATGTCATCTCCCAGTGCTCGACATTACTAAAGATCAGACGAGGGAGCTCAGCTGCTACAGGTCTGTGCCGAAGAATGCACAGACCTCAGCATGTTGTGGGGCCCTTTAAATCTCTCAGCCATGGTCCTGTCATCTTGTGGCCGCGGCCAGCACTTCTGCAATCAAGAAGCAATCTGCGGCCGCAAGGTGACAGGACCGTGGCCGCGGATTGCTTCTTGATTTTGAAGCAGCCCCAGGGAAGCCCAGTGCAGGTGGCCTACCAGGAATTTTCCCAGTATCCAGGTAGGCCAGTCTGGCCCTGCCTTGGAGTGCCAAAAAGGTGAACAAAGCATAGCTTAGCAATGCACTGCTGCTCACCCCTGTGGCAATGCAATAGTTATATAAACTAGATATGGCTAAAGCAAGCTGGGGTTACTATTTCACATATGGAACAACTTAACATGACTAAAAACACGTTTGTACGTGAGGGAGACATTTTAAAAACAACTTACCAGCAGCCACCTCTTCCTTCACACTTGCAGGAGCAGAGGCAGTTACTGGCTCAAGATAGAGGGTGATGACTTCTTCTTCCCCCTCCCTGCCAGAGCTAGGTACTCCATCAGGTTCATCTGTAATGAGAGGAGTACACCACGTTACAGTACACACACGCATGGACATTGCATAACAAAGTACTAAATTACATTACACACCCGCATGGACATTGCATAACAAAGTACATTACATTACATTACACACATGCATGGACATTGCATAACAAAGTACTACATTACATTACACACACACACGGGCATTGCATAACAAAGTACATTACATTACATTATACACATGTCTGAACATTGCATAACAAAGTACTACATTACATTACATGACACACACACACACATGGACATTGCA
The DNA here is from genome assembly GCA_037306005.1 of Rhinophrynus dorsalis. NCBI lineage: Eukaryota > Metazoa > Chordata > Amphibia > Anura > Rhinophrynidae > Rhinophrynus > Rhinophrynus dorsalis. Next base: position 298,790,681 of record CM074721.1, read on the forward strand.
TAACAAAGTACTACATTACAGTACACACACACGTGGACATTGCATTACAAAGGATTACGTTACACAGAGCAGATATGTGTGATTTGCAGTGCTTTACCATACATTGCACACCTGTCTGCTCAGTGGTAGATATTTAACCCTTTGAGTGCCAGAGGGTTACACAACACATTGTTAGTGTACCTAATTTCCAGCGCTGCGCTTCAGGCGACGCTGGAGAAGTATCCTCCATCTTGGCACATCTACCGAGTTCCAGGCGTCTCTCAATGGCCCGGGTCTGTGCACACTTGGTGGTGTCAATAACCGTCCATGGCGTCGGGCTGGATAGTATGATCGCGTGTGTGTTGCTGGATTGACACCATGCACGGACGCATCGCGGAGATGCATCATTTTCGGGCTCACAGTTGTTATATGATGCAGCGTGGAGCAGAATGGTCGCAAGACTATGAGATGCGTCGGAATGACGCAGGGTCTTATTTTTAGTCTAGGCCTTCTGTGGGCTCCTCCTTCTTACTTCCTGTGATGGGGTTTAAAGGACAGACTGAGTCCTGACTCAGTTGCCCTTGCGTTGTTGTACAAAGCAGTTCTGATACCTTGGGCTCTGTGTATGACTTGGCTTCACTGACCATCCAATCTGGTGCTGACCTGTGGCTCTGTCTGAATATTCTCTTGTTTGTCCCCTGTACCTAGCAGACACCCAATCTGGTACGGGCCTGGAGCTTTGATAGACTACCTCTTATACTGACTGCAGGCACGAGTCAAGTATCCACTTCCTTCATACTGTCTGCAGGCATGAGTCAGGTATCTGCTACTACTATTCTGACTGCAGGTGTGAGTCTGGTAGATTTCTCGCTACCCTGGATCAAGACTTTGTGTTCCTGTTACTGCTCCTGTTCCGTTCCTGTTCCTGGTTCCAGCAGAGACTACCAATGGCTTAGGCCTAGTGTCTAGTAGAGTCATCCACCTTGGCAATATACTATATCTGGTAGTAGCACTTCCTGGCTGTTACTGTCTACTTGTTCCTGCTATTTACCTCTGTGTGCTACCTTATTTGTTATTTTAATAAATTGCATTTTTACTACACCGTACTGACTCCTGAGTTATTCTGGGGAACAGTGACACACATGCAATGCATTGCATACCCCTCTGGCACTCAAAGGGTTAACAACATTACATGAACACATACATCAGAATACAATTACTTTCCAGAAAACACACCAGCATGGTCTGACTCCTCAGCTGCGGAAATGTCTGGCGCTGGAGTACCCAACTCTGAGGCATGCAGGGAGGGGGCATCACTGCCACTGCTCCTGGCAGAACTGGTGCAAATAACCAGACCAGAGGAAGAGTCACTCCCTCCAGCTGATGGAGAATGGGCACGTACATCAGCAGGAACAGGAGCGGGCACTTGGACAGGGAAGACAGGTGCTGTAGGGGCAGGGGAAGATGCAGGAGCATGGTCATCTTCAGCATCCGAGGATTCAACTGGTCCTGCTACAGGGGTGATGGGAGCTGGTCCACCATGTGATGGACCAGCAACATCCTCATCACCACCTGAAGCAGGAGCAGCTTATGCCACAGATGCTGCAATGATGCCATCCAGGACCTGTTCATAGTGATGGAATTGAACAGGTCTACTGGAGGCCCCAGATAACCACTCTACCTCCATCCTCACCATTTTCTGCAGCACCTGCCTTCTAATGTCGTAAACCCACTTCCTACACCTGATTGATGTGTGGGGACACCTCATTGAAAGCTTCCACCGCAATATCCCATATTTAGCTCCTATCCACTACATATGTTTGCGATGTTCGATAAACTATGCATGGCAATCTGAGATCATTCCGGGGAGGCAACTGAGAGCTCCAGGCCCGGCGCATTCATTTTGTACAAAACATTACTGTACTTACAGTGATAGCTAGGAAGACACAAGCAGAGCATGTAGCTAACTAGAAAATAAATAGCCAAAGATGGGGGAAATTTATTTTGAATTAGTGGTGCATGGGGCATGGTTGTCGACCTATTGGTTGAACTCTTGCCAGCCCTTGTTGTATGTGAACAAATTACGTTACTCTTTGAGTGTCAGAGAGTTATCCAACGCAATGAAAAACAGTGTGTTGGATACCGCTCTGGCACTCAAAGGGTGAAAGCGGCTAAGTGTTTGGACAATACAGGATGAAGATTGCTTAGGAGAATGAAACACTAAAAAGCGGGGTTTGTGTTTGAAAGATTACAGCCTAAAGTGGTGAAGGGAGATGGATATACAGAGATCATATATACGTGTTGCTGGTGGCATGACTGGTGGGATATTCTGGTCACTTTGTAGTCAACTTCATAACCTATTGACAACTTTTTGGGTGAGTTGATGATTTAGCACAAGATTAATGTATTTTCAATACACAAACTAATTTAGACACAGATACTGCAGTTTAAACAAACATGGATTTGTTTATTCTTGACGTAGTATGAAACACTAATGTATATACACATAGACTTATCTGATATGAGAGGAAATCAGGGTAGGAAAACGAGAGAGAGGAATTTGGGTACCAAAGAGGGAAAGTAGGGTAGGAGGCTGGTACCAAAAAATTAAACCTTTACCTTTACCCATGTACAAACAGAATGTCACATGTATAGTTGTCGATGTTCGAGTCGACCACATACGTTGAGTAGGATGTGACAGGCATGGGTTTTCGATGTTCGACCATGTGCTAAATTGAATAAGAGGCATATATTTTCAATGTCCGACCACATGCTAAATTGAATGTGTGAGGCATGGGTTGTAGATGTTCGAACACATGCAATTTGGATTGTGACCGGTATCCCATGCTGGAGTAGAGGTGACATGCACAGACTGGCACTGTACGGCAATGTCCGCTTTTGGGATGGATCTTTTTCTATATCCATACCCTGTCTGGAAAGAATGATAGCAGTGTGCACGGAGGCGCACTGCTATAATTTAACCCATGTTAAATTTGGCCGAATAATTCAGAATGGATCAGAATTTCGTTCAAATCAAATAGGTCCAGTCCAAAATTAGGATCATCTGATTTAGAAAAAAAAATGTGTCTAAATTCAAATTAAATTGAAAATTTTGCCTGTGCACAAGTCTACTATTCACCTGTACCATCAAACTATAGAAATAAAAACAATAAAAATCAAATCAAATAAAACATAATAAAAGTATTTTACTATCTCACAAAAAAACACATGGATGCAAGCAGACATGCTTTCCACGTCTTTGGCCAAAAGTATGAAACTAAACCCCACTGTTATTTGTAGGAAGTCAAAGTTTGCTTGTTTGTAAAACCCAGGGTTTGATGCGCAGACAACCTCTATTTGTTCATTTACTTTATGATAATAATATAGTTAGCCAAAATATTGTTTTTGCAGCTCACCTATACACATATATACCTAATTGAACACTACTAATAAAAGCTATTTTGAGCTCATCAGAAAGCTGAATGTTTTATACTTTTTGTATGCATTTTTGGAGGTTTTGGCTCCTCCTCTCTTGGATGGTAGCTCCCTAAACAGGGTGATAGCTGAATAAGGGAATGTATAAATGCCCCGCTCATTTCCCTCACAAGGGTTTTGCTCATAGTATAGGTAAGGTGGAATTACTTTTTTTAACTGCATTATGCAAAATGCATGTTCTCATATTAGCCCCACTAGAGGCAAGAGTGGGCACCCAACCCACTACGCATGGTGCTGGATTGCATGAGATTTCGTTGTAGTCCTGACAGAGGATTTGGAGAAGAGATTATCCACAGTCACTTTCCTTAGTCTTGGGCCATAGCCACTGAAGTTTAGCTTCCTGGCCAACATCCTTGTTATGGGAACATCAGTGTACTTTCTGTGGCTGCTGCCACCTCAGCTTTGCTTTACAGCCCACAACTGAAAGGGTCACCTGGCCACTTTAGTGCTCACTCACATTAACCGGTGAGGGCACACACGAGTCCCAGTTTCCCCAGTACTCCTTTAGAAAGCATATGGACCAGTCCAACTCCAGACTGGCTCCAGGTCTCCCTCCATTCTTGGGAGGCCTTCTCCCCTGCTACTCTATTCCCATCTCTCCTCTCTTTCTATTAGGCTTCCTTCTACCAACCCCCTACAGGGTACAGGTACCATTTACCAGGTCTATTTTGCTTATCCTGATGTAAGGGGGAAGGGACACACATTCCACTCACAGATCTGCCCTACCCCCCTCTATCTGACCAACACTGGGCTATCTCATAACACAATCTCTTTGGTCAGCTAGACTGGATGGCATCATCCTCTGTGCATTCGACACACTAACCAACCCATTCAATGCTGGTAAGTGGCCAACACTCTCTAATGCATGCACACACAAGGGACATTGATGTTTTCAAGAATGAGAACATGAGTTAAGACTATAGAGATCACTGAAAACAAACACATTTTATTCTTAGGGTAACAAGCATTCCGTCACAGTCTGTCCCCCCTTTTAGATGGGGATCCCAGAGTTCAGTCCACATGGACAGATCACTGGGTCCCAACATATTAACTAATTTACTATACTTCTATCAATACAGACAGCAAGCCTACAAAGCATTTTTATATACAGTACATAATTTGTTCCTTTAGCAGCGATAGTTCCAAAACAAAGTCCAGTGATTCCGAATAATTCCCAGGGCAAGACATATCTGATTAGGGTGCAGGAGAAAGCAGGCCCAAAACATTTCCAATAGGCAGATTTTCTGGTTTGGCAATGCATTTCCCTCACGTACAAAATAGCTTACGGCCATCAGTATTAAGAGACTGTCCCAGAGCACCATCCCACCTAAATCAGTCCAACATAAATAACCAGAACCAGTCCCATCACAATCAGTCCCAACAGGACTGCAAAACCTTCCAAGGAACATTGCTTTTAGGGTGGATTAACTTTGCCATTAATCTTCTCAGTGTAACTGGTTTATGAATAGATCATCCTCCACTGGATTTTCCTTTAGGCTGAGAAGGTAGTGCAATGGTCTCTCTGGATTATCTTTCTGGTCTCTGTGTCATATTACTCCCATGCCTGGATTCTATGGCGACCAACACTTGTTAAGGACATTCTGAATTTTCACTCTGGATCTGGTTGCTTTGGAACTCTGTTTTTCAACGTTTGACCACTTTGCTTTGAGGTACTGGATCAACCAGTCAAGTCTGTAAAGCTGTAAATCACTGCATTGCTAGGGCATAATGGGTGCTGGGTGAAGACTACACCCCTAGCCCCATTTTGTCTGGCAGCGCTGATAGGATACTTGCTCACACGTCCTTAAGGCTAAGTCTAACTAAGGCAAAATAAAAATAACAGGAGGGGTTCCTGTACTGTTGTCTTTGGCTGTGTCTTTTTGTCTGGGTGCTGAAGTGACCACGCTACTAAGCTGGCACAACTAGCACACAGTGGTCAGGGTTGCCCTCAGACACCCTGAACACCTAAGCTGTCTATTGCGCTGCTGCCACCAGTGTTACGGGTTAAGCAACTTATGCAGCCAGACAAAAAGATAATACATTGCATTTATTAGAGAGGTCACGGCACACAAGCATAGGACAACAGCTGCAGGTAAACAAACAGGAGTAAAGCGTTAAAACTACACACTTGTGCTATTCTCTTCTTGGTATGCCAGCAAAGTTGTGCATCTTGCCAGGGGTTCCACATAATACAATCCATTTTAGCTTTATACTGGAGCTTACACATAGTACCACTAGAGGCAAGTGTGGGTACCCCACCCACTATGCATGGTGCTGGATTGCATGAGGTTTCGTTGTATCTTTTAGTCCAGGGCTTATAATTTTAAGTCCTTTGCTACTAGCCAGACCTGAAAAGTTACTCGCCACTGTAAGCCAAAACATACCTACCAGGACTGAATTTCTATTCGCCAGGGCTAAATTTTCACTCGCCATTGGCGAGTGGAAATTTTGAGCCCTGTTTTAGTCCTGACAGAGGATTTGGAGATGGCATCCTAAGAGATTATCCACAGCCACTTTCCTTAGTCTTGGGCCATAGCCACCGAAGTTTAGCTTCCTGGCCACCATCCTTGTTATGGGAACATCAGGGTACTTTCTGTGGCTGCACCCGCCTCAGCTTAGCTTTACAGCCCACAACTGAAAGGGGCACCTGGCCACTTCAGTCCCCACTCACACTAGTTCTTCCAGTGAGGTCACACACCAGTATCAGTTTCCCCTGTTCTCCTTTGGAAAGCACATGAACCAATCCAAATCCAGACTAGCCCCAGGCCTCCCTCCATTCTTGGGAGGCCTTCTCCCCTGCTACTCTATTCTCTCTTAGGCTTCTTTCTACCAACCCCTTACAGGGTATAGGTACCATTTACCAGGTCTGTTTTGCTTAGCCTAATGTAAGGGTGGGGAGGGACACATATTCCTTTCACAGATTTGCCCTATCCCCCTCTATCTCTCCAAAACTGGGCTATCTCATAACACAATCTCTTTGGTCAGCTAGACTGGATGGCACCGTCCACTGTACATTCTACACACTAACCAACCCATTCAATGGTGGTAAATGGCCAACACTCCCTAATGCATGCACACACAGGGGACATTAATGTTTTCAAGAATGGGAACACATGTAAAAACTAAGGCGATCACTGAAAACAGACACGTTTCATTCTCAGGGTGACAACCATTCCATCACAACAAGACTGAAATTGGTGGAAACTTGCTGAGAAGGCCTTCATCCTGTAGTAGATCAACAATGTCTGAAGATGCTACTAATGATGTATATATGACATCAGGTTGCTCATCTCTGTTCTAAAAATAATAATAATATTATTATGTATTCTACAGTGAGTGAGTGAGATCTACAAAAGAAACTAGTTAAATTGACCTCCCATTGTAAGCCAGAGAATATACTGAAATCCCAGTTAATCTAGTCATTAGCTAGAGGACACTGACCCCTTCTTCTTTACATTAACTGGCTAAGAGGAAGTTTCTCCAGGTCTTGCCTGTACCCTGCTTACCCCCACCTCAGAGCCAAATGAAGCATATAACCAGGATTGGCTGTTTAAAAGGCATTTCTTGTTTATGATTTAGGGTGTTTTTTTCTCTAGTGGACTGCAGTGAAGCACCAGGTTGTATCAGAAACAGCTGGAACTCCAACATCCAGTTAAGTTAACAGAGAATTGACAGCATTGTAAATCATAGGAGAGGTGGAAACAAGTGACTCTCTGGTGAGAAGACAGGTGTTCTGGATTTTCCATCTGACATCTAGAATACTCAGTAGGCTGAAATATGAGTATGAAGAAGCTCACTTTGTGGATTTACGCCTTGTTATAGAGCCCTGACATAGATTAAATGCGAGTATTACACATGGTTATTACTACCCATTGTTTGTTGTATGTATACAGAATGCAGTGTTTTTATTTTTAAATCATTTTCTTATTCTGCTTATAGTGTCAGTATGTGGGAGCTTCTGTCTTTGCATGAATATTCCTCCTTACAAACATATTGAACCCCTCTGGTATAAAGTGATATGTTCTAGAAACATAGGAACATAGTAAATTAGGTTGAATAGAGACACAAGTCCATCAAGTTCAACCTTCTCCTCATACCCCAGTAATTTTATAGCTTTCCTGCTACCAAATAAGTTAGTCTTTATCAGACCTTCCTGATCTGCCAGTATAACTCTGTATCTTCCCTTTGGAAAGAAAAGTATCTAATCTTCTCTAGAATGTATCCATTGTATCTGCCATAACCACCTCCATGGGCAATTTAACAGACCTCACTGTAAAGAAACCCTTCCTCTGCTGAAGTCCCCTGGTCATCTGATCAGGCCTTGGAATAAATAGCTCACCGCAGAGATCCTTGTATTGACCTCTCATATATTTGTACAATGTGATAAGGTCTCCTCTTAGTCATCTTTTCTCTAGAGTAAATAAACCAAGTTTATCTAGTCATTCCTCATATGTCAAGTCCTCCATTCCCTTAATTAATTTTGTTGCTCTTTCCTGTACCCTCTCTAGTTCTAATATATCCTTTTTCAGAACTGGTGCCCAAAACTGCACTGCATACTCAAGGTGAGGTCTAACCAATGATTTGTACAATGGCAAAATAATGTTATCCACTCTTGCTTCGATACCTCTTTTTATGCAAGACAGGATTTTGTTTGCCTTTGCTATTGCTGTTTGACACTGGTCACTGTTTCCAAGTTTGCAGTTGACAAGGATACCCAGGTCTTTCTCTAGCAATGAGTCCCCTAAAATGATTCCATTAAGTTCATAAGTAGCCTTGGGATTGTTTCCTCCCAAAAGCATGACTTTACACTTCCCCACATTAAACTTCATATTCCATTTGTTTGCCCAATCTGCCATTTTATATAAATCCCTCTGTAAAGAGAAATTATCCTGTTCTGAATTAATTACCCCGCATAATTTAGTGTCATCTGCAAATATTGATAATTTGCTTTCTATATCTATTTCTAGGTCATTTATAAACATGTTAAAAAGCAGCGGACCTAATACTGAACCCTGAGGTACTCCACTCTCCACTTCAACTGTATTGGAGAATTGTCCATTTACAACCACACACTGTTCCCTATCATTCAACCAGTTCTGTATCCAATTGCAAAGGTCATCTCCTAGCCCCGATTTCCTTATTTTATACCCCAGCCTTCTGTGTGGCACTGTATCAAATTCCTTTGTAAAGTCTAGATTTACTACATCAACTGCCTTGCCATTATCAAACCTAAGAAGGTGCTACATAGTTCTGAAGGCTTTATCTGACTGCGTCAGAGAACCATGCTCTGCTGTGATTAACACCTTAACGTCCGTCCATGCGGCTGTGCGGCCAGCAGTTAAGGGCAACTGAGCTTTTTTTTTTTGTGAAATAGATTCATTGTTCCCTAAGCGGCATGCAGCCACACAGGGACCCCAGAATTCCACATTGTTCCAGGATCATTATGGGTCGTTAATGCAAGTTAGGGGTTAGATTCCCAACTACTAAATCAAAAATCTCTAAACCTGTTATCCTGTTTGGAAAACAAAAAGCACAAGGCATGGGAATTTTTTGATAGATACATTAAATGAGACTAAAAGCTGTGTAGGTGTGCATTCTCGAGTACTAGTCCAGTTGAGTCTATGAGTGACGTCTACCCGAAAAGTGTTTCTACATGTGTTCTGGATATTTTTAAAGAGGAACTTTCATCTGCTATAAAGTCGCCCTGCAATAATTAAGCAGGTAGAGACTAGCTTTATATTATAATATATATATATTACCTCTCAAATGTATCCGATTATAAAAAAATCCTTTATTTTAGGAGACTGACGGCCAGGTTAGTGCAGTGTGCACCCCTCTGCAGTCAGTCCCTTCCGGTTACCTTGTGGTAACTGCAATGCTTCTCAATGGAGACTGACAGCGCAGGCACACTGATACCTGGCTTCCAGGCTCCTAAAATAAAGGATTTCTTTATAATCGGATAAATGTGATAAATAATATATATTATAAAGCTAGTCGCTACCTGCTTAATTATTGCAGGGCGACTTTATTGCAGATGAAAGTTCAGCTTTAATAATATATTGCAAAGTTTCTTGCTTTGTGTTATGTTTCTATTTATGATTCATTTTTTGATTGTTTTTTTGCTTTGATTGTGGGATTTATTTCTGTTTTTGCCATGGTTATTGCTAAAGAAAATGTACTTTACAAATCTTCAGTCATTTTCCATGAAATGCCACATCATGGGAACACTTTTTTATATATATATATATATATTTTTTTTTTTTTTACTTTAGCAAAGAGCACTTCACCTAACTGAAAGTGCTATAATTTACATAAAACATTGTACAAACCAAAAAAAAAGCACATCTTAGTTAACCCTTTGAGTGCCAAAAAACAAAAGTCAAGAGAGCGCAATACACCTCTAAGTGCAGTATTTACTATAATATTCTTTCCCCACTCCAAATAGTTATACTTACAGGAGTGAGAGGCTATAACCTGCCTCTGGGAATAAGTGCATGGACTGGTATCAGCCCCAATCTGGCTACCCTCCGGGTGGAAATTCACCTTGATATTGAATCCTCTGGTCCGGTTCCAATACACCTTACACACCTCCAACACTTGATATAGATAACAAATAATAATTTATTTTTATATTATAAATATATTAAAACATGTGTAAATACATGTGTAAAGACCCAACGCATGTTGTGAGGTACTTCTTCACTTCTTGCGTTGCAATGCATTGCGTACCCCTCTGGCACTCAAAGGGTTAATGTATGTTTGACTAATCCAGGGGTTTCCAGACTTTATTAACATAGAATCTACTTTTTTTGTATCCATCCTTATATGATCTGCTATATTACCAGCATGTGTCAATGGTCCCTCCACATCACAGTCAAACATGTTGCACTGCATATATATGCTTAGATTGCCCATCTGTATAGAGTAAAATTGGACTACAACAGCATGCACAATACTGTAAAAAAATCATTTAAAAACAAATAACTCTAGGGCAAACTCACTGTATCACAAGGAGAAAAAAAACATTTTCAAAATTCCCCACTGTTTTTAACCCCTTGAGTTCTAGAGTGGTATCCAGCACAAGCACTACTCAGCATGAATCTTCTCATTGTCTACCAGTAACCACTTCATGAATCATGATCTACTTGTACATTGCAAAGTAATGAATTATGGGGTTTACATATCTCTGTGTACTGTGCGAGACAACAATGAAGTATTTGTCAGTGGAACTGGAAGGATGATATACAGTTGCTTTGTTCTAGGAAGAACTCCCAGTTAATCTTTGATCTTGTCAAAATATTCCAGTAATGAAGCTGAAGCTGGCACAGTGTGCTATTAGGAATTCATATGAAAGTTATGATAGGAACTAAAAGTCTGTCTGAGTTTTATCCCTCACACGACACAAAACACGTTTGACTGCTTTGCAATGCATTGCATACCCCTCCGGCAATCAAAGGGCTAATTAATAGATGCTGATTTACTGCACTGAAATGGCTAATCCTTTGAGTGCCAGAGGGATATCCAAAGCATTGTGAAGCAATGCATTAGACACCCCTCTGGCACTCAAAGGGTTAAGGATGATGCCACCAACTATTGTGCAATCAGTGTCACATTCCAGTTTCTGGTATCTTGTGTAAGCATTTGATCACATGCTCCTAACTCTAATTACCCACTACCTGACCTCAAGGCAGGTTCCTGTTGTTTGATAAACTATAGATGAAATTTTGCCCTGTAAAGGTCCTTGCACATGTTGCAATGAGAGACTCGCCTCTTCTACTTGCAGTGCAATATTGTGACATAAATTATTACCCATTAACTCCTTGGGGATTAAATATATTTTCAAAGTTTGTAATACAGTGTGATAAAGTATAGTTAATTGCAATTTTACACAAATAATCAGAGAACTTTCTTAACCCTTTGAATGACAGCGGGGTAAGCAACAAATTACGAAGCAATGCATTGCACACCACTCTGGCACTCAAAGGGTTAACTTGGAATTTTAATCATAGTTGCATGATTTTGTCCCGGTGCTCCTCTGTACTATTAATGCTTTTAGGTACAAATAATATACTTAGAGCAGGGGTTCTTTTTGCTTGGTGTAACACAATGGTTCTCAAACTCTTTTTGTTCAAGGCACCCCTAACATGTAATCTAGAAGTATCGGGGTACTACTAGCATTTTATAGATGATTTTCAAGGACTTAATAAAGGGAACAAAAATAATATAGAGAGTATGTCTTAGGTCTTGCAGTCAGAATGACAATGGAGAGTATAATGTACATAATAATGTCCATAAATATACATTAGGTACTCAACTTTTAACATTTTTGTCAAAGTATTAATAGGAAAACTGGAGCACCCTACAGTGGCATCCATGGCACACCAATGTGCCATAACAATCCTGGATGAGAACCATTGGTGTATAATTTTATACTAAAACTTGCAAATGGTGCCCATCGTTGCTCGTACCATTGGGCATGCCGCATAATTCTGGGACCCACAGGTCTGCTGCAGCAGTGAGTCTCTCTGCAGCTTCACCTCTCATCCCATTCCTGTGAAAATCGCCACCCCTGATTCACTGCCTGCCACCAGTCCCCACTTCATGCTGCCCCATGGCAGAGTGAAGAGTGAACCAGAAACTGACAATGTTATATATATAGATGAGATCCCTGTGTAACAATCAAGCAATTTAACACCTAGGTCGATACAGAGGTCTCCAGTAAATAGTGGAGCAATGGTGATCCCTTTAGCATCCAAGAGGGTAACACAGGGCAAAACTAGAGCCTACTGGACCCTGAGGCAAAATCAGAGACTTGCATCCTACACACAGATGTGGGGGTTATGCACCAAGGCAGTGATTCTCAACTGCCCTCATTTGAGGATTTCCTTACCAGAATGCAGTTCAGTTCATCACAATGACTGAACTCTGATTAACTCACATGTGCTCTGCCATGGAAATCCTCAAATCCTAGCCTGTTAGTGGGCCATAAGGGCATGGGCTGGGAACCATTGCACTAAGGTGTAATATAGAGGAGAAGAATACCAAGATTACTTGTTTTCTCCAAGTAAGAAGCAGAGAATCTCCCCCCCCCCCCCATCATCCCTGTGATTGCACCATAGAGATCCTTCCCGGTACTCCTCCTCTTAAAGTAATGTTTCACAAAAACAGCAGCCCCAATTAATCTTCATAGTATTTGAGCCATAGAGAGTGTTATTTCATTACTGTGAGCGTTGTAGTTCAAGAGTAATTTAATGATAAAGTTTGCCCCTCCTGTCCCTTTAACCTAGTGTAAGCTCCCTCTCCTCAGATGTGGAATCCAATCCATAGACCAGACAGCTCACATCAAATGTCAATATTCTTACTGTGAGAACAATGAAAACCCTGCCCCCCCCTTGACAGGTTTTTCAGCTTTTTCCATTATCTTAATTGAAGATTGTCCCTTTCTGTAATCTACCTGGACACTCCCTGCTGTTCTAAGTTGAGCAGTGTTACATCAGTAGAAGGGGTGGGAGGGGGATACTTTATCATTCAATTACTCTTGAACTACAACTCTGACAGAATTGAAATAACACTCTCCAAGGCCCAAATACTATGACGATTTATTAGAGCTGCTTTTATTATGAAACATTACTATCCCTTTAAAGGAAAGACTTACTTGTTATCTGAGCCAGAGAATCAAGCCCTACTCACTTACACTGAAGAAAACCTATCCAGAGAATTCATCCGTCCGTACATCCCCCTGTGGGAGCAGGATTCTTCTTTGTAACCAAAAAAGATTAATCTCTCTGGCCCCGCATAGATTATAAAGGACTCAACAACATTACTATTAAAACCCTTATCCCCTTCCCATGATTTCCAAACTTTTTGAAATGCTAAGAGGAGTGATCTGTTTTACCAAATTTAAGAGGTGCATATAATCTCATTCGTATTTTGGAAGGGGATGAATGGAAGATGCCCTTCAACACCTGATTTGGCTACTATGAATATCTTGTCATGCCCTTTGGCCTCTGCAAAGCCCTGGCAGTCTTTCAAAGCTTTGTAAACAACATCTTTCCAGACCTACTTTACTCATTCATAGTAGTGTATCTCAACAACATTTTAATATACTCCAACAATCAAGAAGACTACAAAAATCACGTCAAGTTAGTTCTCCAATGATTACAGGAAAACCACCTATTTGTTAAGGTGCAAAATGCAAATTCCTAAAAGAACAACTGACCTTTCTGGGGTATATCATCTCAGTCAAATCTTGTCCCCAACCATCCACCCTATGAGGAATCTAACGTTTCCTAGGATTTGCCAATTATTACAGAAAATTTATCATAGGATATTCCAAACCCATAGCTCCCATCACGGCTCTCACATGCAAGGGAGCCAATCCCAGACACTGGTCAGCTGAGGCCAGTCAAGCCTTTGAAAGACTCAAACTTGCCTTCACCACAGCCCCCATTCTTTGATTTCCAGACTCCAGCAAGCCCTCCTGAGTAGAAGTTGATTCTTCAGAAGTAGGAGAAGGAGCAATCCTCTCCCAAAGAGACAATGGATCATCCCACCTCCAACCCTGTTCTTTCTTCTCCAATCGGTTTTCCGCCACAGAAAGAAATTACAGCGTCGGCAATCGAGAACTGTTAGCCATAAAACTCACCCTGGAAGAATGGAGACATCTCTTGGAAGGCACCTCTCTCCCATTCACCATTCTTATCTACCATAAAAAGTTGAAGTTCCACGAAAAGGCAAAACGACTGAATCCCCATCAAGCCAGATGGGCTCTCTTTTTTACCAGATTTAACTTCACTATTACTTACCAACCTGGATTGAAGAACTTGAAAGCTGAAGCTCCTGATTTCACCCCCGAGCCCATCCTACCCCCAAACAAGATTCTTGCTGGCCTGTTCTGCTCCAACCTTAAAATGATCATGACAGGTCAACAGCACTTTCAAAGCTTTAATAAACACTACCAAAATAAACTCTACATGGCCCAGCAGTATAGGAAGACCATCCTGGAATGGGCCCATAATCCCCCCTACATGGGGCATTCTGGCTGCCTTAAAACCAACTACTTCTTAAATCAGCACTTCTGGTGGCCTGGTATGCTAACAGACGTGGAAAGTTTCATCAAGGCCTGCGCTACCTGTGCTCAAAACAAGACTCCCCATAACCAACCAGTCAGACTATTACGCCCCTTACCCATCCCTAAGCACTCCTGGACTCATCTCACCTTAGGCTTCATTGTTGACCTCCCAGTATCCTCCAGCTGTAACACTATCCTACAAGTGGTGGACAGATTCTCCCATTTCATCGCCCTCCCCGGTCTACCCTCCTCTTTGACCTTAGCAGATACTTTTATCTTCTGCCTTTTTGGAATCCCTGTTAACTATCTAAACTAAATAAATAAATAAATATGTAAATAAATAAATAAATCATCAATTCATGCTATGAAGCATAAACACTTACATCTCTCCAACTAGAGACATCTTAGTGTATAAGATCTATAGAATAACATAAAACACTGAGGAAGTTATCTTTTTTATCACACCTTAGTTCATCTTCCCCCTAGTTTGGAGCAAGTTTGAATCATATACAAACACAGACTGAATGTGTGTTTCAATATTGAAGGATCTCAAAAGGTCTTTGTGTGACAGGGAAAGACAAAAGCAATGTCTTTGGTGCATCAGTGAGTTGCTGCGTTATGATTCACCCACATGCTGACAATTAAAAACTTTATTGCCAGAGGGGCATGCAAAGTATTGCTACCTTTCTGATGCTTAAATGGTTAATGATGAAAAGGAAGTTGCCCACTGGTGATATTCTTATCTTACTGGTTAGTAATAACCATGTGGGCTGTCAGCCAAGAAACTGGTCTTAGTAAGGGACTGCAGCATAGTGCAGAGCTGAGAAGCCCCATTGCAGAGCTGAGAAGCCGGACCTCTTCACTATTGTACAACCTATAGATATACTCCTGGCTTATTACATTAGCAGACACTTAGTACTGGTACTTAGTGCAAGTAAGTTACCAAATAATTGTATTTCATAATTTTTTTATTTTAAATGAAAAAAGTAAATAAATGTAGCTGACTGGAGTATGGATTACACCTGATAGGTAAGTCCTTCTGATACACAAATTAAGAGCTGCTTTTGTGAAGGTCAAAGTTTCCCTTTAGCTATCCAGTAAAATGTGTGTTATTTTACAATCTGCAGAATCTGGCAGCCTGCTTGTTTCAAATATCTATGCACCAAGGGCTCAATTCTATTACCAGAGCTAAAAATAAAACAGGCGTTGTTTTTTGAAGTCCGTTTTTGCTATCCTATTACCCGACTTGTGAAAACAAAACCAGCAGTAATTATACTTACCGTCAGTCTAAAAAAAGCCCATAGGAAACAACTAAAAACAACGTGCAATTAGTATCCTATTAGTCACGCTCAGTATTACCTGTTATGTGGTTACATTTAAGTCACAAATTCTGCGCCTCAGAGGTTGAGGCGTAGAAGCCATAACTACAGTTTTAAAGCCATTGTTGTTCGAACAAAAGCAGTACAGAATACAGTATGCAGCATAGAAATCCGACATAAAGTGCCCCCCTTCGACATATTAACCCCCCCCCTTTTAAAAGTCGACTTGCAGTGCTTTCTTTCACCACTTTAATTCGACTAATATTGTTCACATTCCACATTTTAACCCTTCCCTTTTCGACATGCCCTCGTATTTTGTATTGCAGGATTAACCCTATGAGTACCAGAGAGGTAGCAGCACATTGCAATGCGTTTGCTACTCATCTGGCACTCAGATGGTTAAAATAATTAGTAGAAACAATGCTCCTCAATATTACATAAATCTATATCTTGAATCTAATGAGTAGCCTAAACTCTATTTTATGAGATCAGCTCTTAGTAAATAATAGGGATCTAACTTCCATTATCTTTATGAGCCACCAGTGTGCTCAAGAATTCTTTGTTGCAAGGGTAGATTGGAACTTATTGTCGGCTTTTGGCAGCAAGCCTTACATACACACGCTGGCTGTGAGAGGTTTCTATAGCCCAGGGCTCACAAGCGACCAGCAGTGTAAGGGTGGCTCATAAAGATAATGGAAGTTAGATACCTATTATTTACTAAGAGCTGATCTCTTAAAATAGAGCTTAGGCTACTCATTAGAATAAAGATATAGATTTATGTAATATTGAGGAGCATTGTTTCTACTAATTCTTTTAACCATTTGAGTGCCAGATAGGAAGCAAACACATTGCAATGTGTTGCTATCTCTCTGGTACTCATAGAGTTAATCTTTCAATATAAAATAGGGAGCACTGTAGTCGAATTTTCAAGGGGGAGGGTTTAAAATGTCTAATGTGAACAATATTAGTCAAATTAAAGTGGTGAAAGAAAGCACTGCAAGTCGACTTTTAAAATGGGGGGTTAATATGTTGAAAGGGGGCACTCTGTCGGATTTTGTTATGTGGGGAACACATCTAACACTGAACTTGATCTTTCTGTCATCAAATGTACTCCTGTTTCCTTGGACTTTGACATTTTGTGCGTTTTTTGTAGGCGGTAGTTGAAAAAAGGCAGACAGTGCCAGTTTTGTTACTACTCTGAAAAGTGCTGTCTACTCCAGTTTTGTTTTACTGTGGTTCTGCAATAGAATACAGACATAACACATGTTTGCAAAATTCACGCTACTTGTTTTTCTTGTAAAGCCGGTTTTAGCGCTGGTAACAGAATTGAGCCCCAGAACAGTTGCATATAATTATCTCATCTTTTAAGATGTAAATAATACTTTACCTGTGTATAAACACATTGAAATATCAGTGGAGAACCAACTTATGAATGGAGCAATATGAAATATGATTTTCACCACTATTGTCTCTGTTTATTGCCAGACTTTCGGCAATATGTATAGAAACAAAAGTGGAACAATTCTTTTGACTAAGTAATCACACTGAAGTGAACAAATAAAATGTCCATCCTATATAATAATTTGCTAAGTGTGTGTTTGTCAGAAGCAGTCATGAGCAGTAGAGATGGCTGTGCAAGCTGCAGTCATCCGCAGTACAGACTGCCCGCGCCGCGGCTGATAATGGAGCGGAGCTCCGAATCCAGACCATGGACCTCTCTGCACACCAAGTGCCCCGCTCCGTATCACCCGCGTCGCGGGCAGTCTCTTCTGTGCATGACTGCACCGCGGCCATTTCTGGGTGGCACTGTGGCCCGTGTACACAGGCTCTTCAACTACTTTCATATATATAGGAGGATTTTAACCCATTGAATGTTACTGAGATTTTCAATAAATGATTCCTACTAAAAAGGTACACAGAATTGATACATTTTTACATTTTAAACACCTTAAATATTATTAGAAGGATGATTAAATTCACTGGCATTACTGATAAAGATTGTGCACCCAGTTATGCTAAACTGTTCAACCTAAGCAAGGAGCTCAACAGCAGTGGAAAACAAACCAGAAGATGGAGCCACAATTGAAATGCTTCACTGTTCCTGTTTTGAAGTGACCATTTTCCATAAAGCTAGGGCCTCAGGCAACAGGTACTATTAGAAAGATTTTTATAGCACCTTACGGAGTGAATTGGAGGTCCAAGCTTTACTGTAAGAGGATGTAGTGGGTGCCCATTGACTCCCTGGGTGAATGACTGAGGCAAGCTGATTATCTGGCAATCAGTAAGTGGATGACCACAGACAAAGATAAGTGGAGCCTAATTGAGGTCCAGGAACATTTAAAGTGCCTTGATCCATAACATGAAGGTCCGACAGTCTCCACCGTTCTCCCAAACACTTATGTGTTCTCTCCCCCATGTGACATAACCAAGAGCAATTCAGAATATAGTAGCAAAGAAGAAAACTTATTCCTAATAAAACAGGATTGTTAGAACAATAAAATATGGGGAAATTCCATGATATTTACATATATATTTGAAATGCTCTAAGTTTTTCTAAGTCACACATGTTTAGATTTATCCCTGACCTATAAGCTTTTCTTTGAAAGAATAATTTTGGACTGGCTCTCCAAACTTAATCTTTAATCACAGTAATACTACATATCATTCCCATGGAGGCAGATATGATCCTTTGAAGCAATACTCCAGTTAACCAAACTCCTCATACTAAAGGCTTCTTAGTTAGCCTTACATGGGAGGTGTTTGGTATTGGGGAGGTGGAGATGCACTAATGGTTGATGCTATGGTGAAGTATGTCTGGCACAGTGAGAAGATCACTTCACCATGAAGAATATGACACACCTCGCAATTTGCACAAATAATGTGTTATACAAAGTCAGGGAGAGAGACTGCGATCATTAGCATATGATTCTGTCATAAAGGTGTCAATGTTTTGGGGAGGACATAGACAGAGCAGAGATGATGCAGTGAGATCAGTATCAGTAGTAACCCTGACTCAGCCCTTTGAGTGCCAGTGGGGTAAGCAACCACCAATGTGTTGCTTTTCCCACCGGAACCCAAAGGGTTAAGAAATGTCTGTTTTCTCAAGACATTTATGGGAAAGTTGTGTATATGGGCAGCAGAAATTGTGAGAAAGATGG
The DNA here is from genome assembly GCA_037306005.1 of Rhinophrynus dorsalis. NCBI lineage: Eukaryota > Metazoa > Chordata > Amphibia > Anura > Rhinophrynidae > Rhinophrynus > Rhinophrynus dorsalis. The sequence goes on from CM074721.1 coordinate 298,809,703, forward strand.
CAAGTAAAAGGTTTACCATACTTAGTTGAAAGGGAAAATTTGTATGGGATATTGTTAATGATAGTTATCAAAACTATAGTCTAGCCTGTTTCTTCTCTAACATAGGTAACCATGTTAAGGGCACCAAATGGAGACTTGGTCATTCCAATAGATCACTCATTAAACAATTATTGGTGTCTGCTTCTTAACAGATTTTCCCTTTGTAGCTAAAGCAAACACGACTATAAATTCTATATACATGAATATATTAATATAAGCCTGTCCCTACCTTAACGTCTCACCCCTTTCCCCTGTCCTTCTACAGATCACAGCAAAGGGAAGTGGATTGTACACTTGATACACAGGATGAATGGGAATAAAATTACTTTTTTATTGATAACCAAGCAGATACACCAAGCAAATTCATCTTATGTATTTCGCACAAAATCGTGCTTACTCATAGACCAAACTACCGGGACACCTACGTTGATTATATGTAGAGAGGAACAAAATGTCAAATGCAAACAAACCAATCAAAACAATATATGGAATGGTACAGATTGGCCAATTGCCATTTACACTGAAAAATGACTGTATGTAGAGATATAGCATGTGTGTGTGAATTTTAAACCTTTTAAACTTGAATATTTTGATTAATCAAGTAAGGTAGGTTGGTTAAAAATATTCAAGTTTAATTAGGTTTTAGAAGGGTTCAAATTCACTTAGACATGCTATATCTATATATATGGTAGTTTTTCAGTATATATGGCAACTGGCCAATCTGTACCATTCTGTTGTTCCACTCTACATGTAATCGACGTGTGTGTCCCTCTAGTTTGGTCTCACTGAGTAAGCACGATTTTGTGTAAAGCACTTAAGATGGATGTGCTCAGTGTATCTGCTTGGTTCTCAATAAATAACTGATATTATTCCCATCCATCCTGTGTATCAGGTCTGCGATTCACTTCTCTTTGTTGGCATTATAGACTGTTTCGAAAGTCTCTCTGGAGTAGGCACCTTAAAAACCCGTGTGATTGTATTGGTGAGTTTCATCTTGACTTATATCAATGACATTACACACTGACTAGTGCCACGTTACTTTTTTGTTTCGTTGCTTCTACAGATCACTCCTGATTCATTCAAACAGACACATAATTTTCCCCTGGTTTAAGGTTTTACTCATTCCTATTCATAATCCACAACAGTATTTAAAAAAATATATATTTTATAACACATATAAACATATACACTTCCTTTACACATGCACTGCTAGCAGCAATGAAGCAAAAGCAGCTGGTGGAAGTAAATGCATAACAGCACAAGTAACCTGATGAAGGCATTCACAGGGTTAAAGGCATAGTAATGTTTCACAAAACAGCAGCTACAATTAATCTTCATAGTATTTGGGCCATGGAGAGTGTTATTTTAATACTGTCAGAGTAGTAGTTCAAGAGTTATTGAACGATAAAGTTTCCCCCTCCCTCCCCTTTTACCTAATGTTAGCCACCTCCCCTTAGATATGGAATATGGTCTCTTGACCTGAGATCTAACAGTGAGGGGCAATCTTCTTTGTGTGAGCATAAGGAAGACCCTGCCCCCCTTGACAGGTTTTTCCCTTATGCTAATTGAAGATTGTCCCTCTCTGTGATCCACCTGGACACCACCTTGCTGCTCTGAGGTGAGCAGTGCTACATCAGTAAAAGGAGCGGGAGGGGGATACTTTATCATTCAATCACTCTTGAACTACAACTCTGACAGTACTGAAATAACACTCCCCATGGCCCAAATACTATGAAGATTACTTGGAGCTGTTTTTATTGTGAAACATTACTATCCCTTTAATAACATTCTTAGTACGCTGGGATGTGCAAAACCTTTCTTCTCAAAAGTGAAACAGGAGAAAAATGGCATTTCCCACTGAAATGGGACATTTTCGTGAAAAGTACAGATTTTCTGTTTCGTTTTTTTTTTGCCTAGCTCATTGCATTGAAACCAATGGGAAGACTGAATTTCCCACACCACATGTGTGTGCATGAATCTTATAAAAGGGTCAGGTTCCTGCAGCCTGCCATTCTGCATTTGTTAGCAGGAGAGAAAGCAATTTTTGAGCTAGAGAAGGCAAACTAATAAAATGAAGCTGAAGTTTAGTTTAAGGAAACTTGTAGTCAGGAAATCTGTTCTTAGTGTTTTGGGATTACGGGGCACTGTGGGGGAGACCCAAAATACCCCAAAATCTGTGTGACTGACTGGGAATCCACAGGCAGCTATGATCCAAGTTCTTTCCTGATCTGGTTGGTATCCCGGTGCCAAATAAGTCTTCAGGTGTGAGAAGGGAGCAAAGGAAATTGGCCCAAAATGCCCCAACATTCTGTGTGACAGGGTGAATGAGTATACACCCAAGTTTCCTCCTGTTCTGGCTCTTATCTCAGTGTTAGGAGAGTCTAATGGTGTGAGAAGGGAGTAAAGGAGATTTACCCCAAATACTCTGAAGATTTGTGTGACTGGAAAGACACAGGCAGGTATGATCCAACTTTCTTCCCATTCTGGCTGTTATCTCTGTGCTAGGGGAGTCTGGGGTGTGAGAAGGGAGAAAAGGAGATTTACTGCAAATACCCGAAAATCCTGTGTGACTCACTGGGAAGACACGGGCAGCCTTGACCCAAGTTCCTTTCTGATCTGGTTCTTACTTCTGTGTTAGGAAAGTCTGGGGAAAGAAGCAGTTAAACAGATAATGTATTTTTTGTTTTTGGACTTTTGTTGACAGTGATAGGGATATGGGAAATAGTTAAAGGGATAGTAATACTTAAAATGTTAAAAAAAATATGTTGTAGGGTTTATCCCCCTGAGTAAAACAAGAGTACTCCCACTGCTGAAAGGTGATTCATTCAAAAGTTATTAATTTTCAAAGTTGAATTTTTTAGGTGCAATATCACAGTGACCTGAAATTGTACAGTGGCGCTGTTGCTACACCATCCTATGGAGATTTATGGTCCCAGGACCAGAGCTGTCCATAGGATCGTGCAGCAACAGCCCCACTCTACAATTTCAGGCCACTGTGATATTGTACATAAAAAATTCAACTTTGAAAATTAATAACTTTTGAATGAAACACCTTTCAGCAGTGGGAGTGCCCTTGTTTTACTCAGGGGGATAAACCCTACAACATATTTTTTTTACATTTTAAGTATTACTATCCCTTTAATTAAAAAAAATAAAACCAGTGGCCACTTTATTTTTTTTAAATATTTGATTTAAAGGTATTCTCTCTTCTTATTATTTTTCTAGTCTCCTTTTCTGATAAACTACACCACACTGCTGCATTGAGGGAAATTATGAATTTATATAGAATATGAGTGGGGAGTTTCTCCCCATTAAATAACATAGGTGAGAAATAGAACCAGTCTCACAAAATTTACTATGGTCTTAGCAAAACTGAGGAAAATCTATGGCTGTATGGGTGAAATCTTCTGCCGTAAAAGTGAAAAAACATGTGTTTTCAGTGAAATTTCCCATTGGGAACAAAACGGGACTTTTCACCCATCCCTATTAGTGTATTCTAACAACGAATGAACAAATACTGGCAGCATAATAGACTCAGTAAGGGCATCCACAGGGTTAATGAAGTGCTTCAATGAGTATCACCAAGAAAAAGTAGAAAGAAACTGGCAATGTTAAGAGGTGATCAAGGATTATAAACACACCAATGATACAGTATGTCAAGTATATCATGGAATTAACCCACACTCACAGTTTCCCAGGTCTCCAGCAAAGACATCCAGAATATTTGCATATCATGAGCTGTCGCAGAATGTTTATCCGGTTATATTGTTTTTTTCAAGGGTATAGCATGTGTTATCACAGGCCTTGGCCTTTTATACATGAATCCACTAATCAACGTCACACACACACCTCTGTTGTTTTTTTCCTATCCACTACCTTAGTTGTCTTTCTGCGATTTCCCTCTCCACTCTTACATACTTTTACAAACAGCTGACTGAAGTGGAAAGACACATGTTGCAAGTCAAACGGAGTAGCACCAATGGCCTTGTAAATTCTGTCTATTTACTTCAGTCAGTTGTTCTGTGGCCGATTTCTGTATATACATCACAGCTGATAGGAACATTATCATGTAGCCCATTGAATGCTAGAGGGATGCGTCGCACTTTGCAGAGCAATGTGTTGCATATGGCACATAAGCATTTAATTTGTCATAGTAATGCTGTGCCATGACTGTCACCAAATTCCATCCTTTGAGGACAGATGACAGTCATGCACATCATGGGTTAATGATCACAGAGTGTCTGAGTGCATGCTGTGATCACAGAGGTGAGCCTGTAACTGACTGCTCCAGGAATGGAGGAGTCAGTTTTAGCCTTTCTTCTGTGATTCAGCACATGTGATCACTGCTAGAACGATCACATGTACAAATGGATCCAAGTGACAAAGGCAAAAAAGTGTTGCTTACAATCAAAGGGTTATGGCAGGGATATGAACATCTGCATAGAAACTATGGGGAGTCCCTAGCTTCCCCAGTTTCAAGCAGGTGATGTTGGGGATATGAAATCCAACAGCATAGGCAAATATTGGTGCTTAGAGCATGTGGTGATGTGTTACATCTATCTATCTATCTATCTATCTATCTATCTATCTATCTATCTATCTACAGTACTGTGTGAAAGTCTTAGGTGTGAAAAAATGCTGTAAAGTAAGAATGCTTTCAAAAATAGACATGTTAATATGTAGCTCACATATAAAATTATGAAAAGGTTTTATTATGCCTTTCAGATACCATGGGTAGCAGCATATAAAGTATATTAAAGGAGTTAAATAATATCCTTCAATTGAAGTCGGTCTCAGTTACACAACACATACTACCATTCTCCCAAATCATGTTTTATCTTCTTTTGCTTTTCCTTTTCCTCTTTTGTTTTAAAGGAGCAGTAAACTTTTTTTATGAAAAAATATATATTGTAGGGATTTTCCTGTTGAGTAAAATAAGGGTACTCCCGATGCCCAGAGATTTATGTTTCCAGAGTTATTACAGTTTGAACACGTTTTTTTTTTTTACATTAGCAGTGCCCTCTAGTGGTCAAATTCTAATTAGATTTCCTGTTAGATTCTAATGGAGAGGAAAGTCAGAAAAGTCAGAGACATACAGTCACCATAGAATTTGATAGAAACTGCCTGTCATTTCCTGTCAGTTAGAACTATCAGGAAGTAAACACAGAAAATTCACTTCCTGATTATTTTAAACTGCTATAATTTTTTAATTAAACATCTGACAGCAGTGGGAGTGACCTTGTTTTATTCAGCAGGAAAAGCTCTATAAAATGTGTGTTTTCATAAAAAAAGTTTACTACTCCTTTAATATATCACTAATATTTTTGTTTTTATATGTTGTCCTGAGATCATAGCTAATAAGATAATTTAGGAAGTTAGTTAGTGTGCCATTTATAGAGGTCCTGTTTTTTTCTTTTGTAAATAGACATGTTAATTAATAAATGATATAATTTTGTTCATTGATATTATTATTACTATTAACATGTCTATTTTTGAAAGTGTTCTTACTTTACAGCATTTTTTCAAACCTGCCTAAGACTTTTTCACAGTACTATCTATAGAGCTATCTATCTATCTATCTATCTATCTATCTATCTATCTATCTATCTATCTCTATATATACATGTACACACACAAGGCTAGCCCTGTTTTGGGTGCCTCTGAAAAGGTTTCTGGATCAGAGGGTCCCATATCCCAAAGCATGCCTCCTGCCAGCAGCCAGCCAATTGGATGTGTGGGGTATGGTTTGACTTGGCTTCACCCTCTGCATCCTCAGCCAGAACACACTGCCTTCTCCTCCTGAGGCAAATTACATTATCCATTTGGCTGAGGAGGCAGGGGTCAAAGCCCCCTCTCTTCAACTCAGACAAGCCAAACCCCGCCACACACATCCGGATTGCAATGTGGCTCCCACTGATCCATTACAATGCGTTGGATACCTCTGTGGCACTCATGTCACTCATGATGGGACATCAGGACTTAACAATGGCTTGTTAAGCTGCATTTCAAAATGCAAATGAGCCATTGTCAAAGAAGTCACTGCAGAATTGTAAACCTGGCAAAGGCATTGTGGGTTCAGGGTGATGTCTGCTTATTTCACAAAATATCACCATATCAGGGACTGGTCTTAGGTGGAATTTCTCAGTCCCCAGAGATCATTCTGGACAAACCCATTCTGGAGGTGATCCTTTCTTGGACTGATTCTTCTGTCTCTGCTCCAGTGTTACTGGATTCGGGTGCTGCTGGTTACTTTATTGATGCAGAATTTGCTGCCAAAAATTCCATTCTGTTGCAGTTCCGTTCCTCTCCTCTGGACGTCGAAGCCATTGATGGTAGACCTCTACTACAAGAACATATTATGCAGGAGACGTCTCTGCTAACCTTAAAGGTGGGGGAGCTTCATACGGAAGTTCTGAAATTTCAGGTGATCAACTCCTCTCATGATGCCATCGTTCTTGGATTCCCTTGGTTGCAGGCTCACAACCCCAGGATCGATTGGCACACCTTCGACATTGTGGCTTGGGCTCCGCAGTGTCTTGATTCCTGTCTCTCCCATCTTGTGAGACTGGCTTGTGCCACTACCTCAGTCCTGCCTGAGGAATATGCGACTTTCAGGGATGTATTTAATAAAGTTCAAGCCGGAGTGTTACCTCCACATAGGCCATATGATTGCTCCGTGGAACTACTGCCTTGGTACCACATCTCCTAAGGGTGGCATCTACCCTCTGTCTGTGGAGGACAATAGGGCCATGGATGAGTACGTTTCCGATGCCGAGTGCGCTGCTCTCCTTTGAGAACCTCAAGGCCAAATTCGCAGCAGCTCCCATTTTGGTCCACCTGAATCCCGCCCTGCCCTTTACCCTAGAGGTTGGCGCATCTGAGGTTGGACTAGGCACCCTCCTCTCACAGTGCTCATCCTCAGGGGAGGCCTTATGCCCTTGTGGGTATTTCTCAAGGAAACGGTCTAAAGTTTGGAGACAGAGAATTACTGGACATTATTCTGGCCTTGAAAGAATGGCGACATTTCCTGGAAGGCACTAGCTCTCCGATTTTGATTCTTATTGATCATAAGAATCTCACATACTTATCAGAGGCTAAACGTCTGTCGCCCCGGCAAGCCAGATGGGCATTGTTCCTTTCTAGGTTCAATTTCGTGGTTTTCTACCTTCCTGGCTCAAAGAATGTGAGGGTAGATGCCCTATCTCGACAGTTTTGTGCCTACTGACTGAGGACTCCTCCCACTCCTATAATTCCGGCTGACCTGATACTTGCTATGATTCAAACCTGTATTACTTCTCCTCTGGGAGAGGAGATTCTGGCCGCGCAAACATCTGTGCCGGCAGAGAAGCCCTGCGGGAGGTTCTTTGTACCTGCTCAGTTGCGTACGAAACTCTTGGAGATGTACCATACATCCAAGATGGTGGGCCATATTGGGTGAGACCAATTGATTTGGTCCATCTCTAGATTATTCTGGTGGCCTAGTCTCCGGTGTGACTGTTCTGCTTTCAAGGCAGCTTGCACGAGATGTGCCCAAAATAAATCACCCCGACATTTGCCTGTGAGTCTCCTCCAACCAGTAGCCAATGGGGAACGACCTTGGTCACATTTGTCTAGCGATTTTATGGTCGCCCTCCCGGCATCTATGGGCTTCATGGCTATTCTGATGGTGGTCGACAAATTCTCTAAGATGGCCCACTTTGTACCACTTAAGGGCCTACCATCTCCGCAAGAGTTGGCTACGGTGTTCGCCAGAGAGGTCTTTTGGCTCCATGGCATACCTAGGGTTACTGTATCGGACAGGGGAATCCAGTTTGAGTCTCGCTTTTGGAGGAGCTTTTCCGCTCAGATGGGAATCCAACTAGCATTTTCCTCGACCTACCACCCACAATCTAATGGTGCGGCAGAAAGATCTAACCAAGCCTTGGAACAATTCCTCCATTGCTACATTTCTGACCACCACGACAATTGAGCTACCTTGTTACCTTGGGCGGAGTTTGCCCGGAATTGTGCTGTAAACTCTTCCTCACAAAGCTCTCTGTTCCTAATCAATTATGGATTTCAACCCTCTCTCCTTCCTGATGCTTTTGAGGCACACAAAATTCTAGTTCTTGATGAGCATTTAAGGGCTCTCCGTTCCTCTGGGTTCGGGTACAGAAAACCCTATGTGGTTCCATGCAGCGGCAAAAACGACAGTCTGTCTATAGGTGGTTGCCGGCACCTAGATTCCAGGTGGGGGAGAGGGTTTGGTTGTCCTCCCGCAACCTCAACCTCCAAGTTCCCTGTAAAAAACTGGCTCCCTGTTTCATTGGTCCCTTCCACGTTCTGCGGAGAATTAACCTGGTGGCGTATGCTCTTGACCTTCCATCCTCGATGCGCATCCACATTGTGTTCCATGTCTCCTTGCATCTGATTTGCAACTGTTACACTTCGCTACGTTCCGGCCAGCACCCGTTAGGGTGGGTGATCATGAGTAGTATGTAGTACAGAGCATATTGTACTCTCTGTGGGTCAGGGGGCAATTACAATATTTGGTACATTGGAAGGGATACGGTCCGGAGGAACGCTCCTGGATACATTACAGAGACGTGCATGCCCCTATCTTGTGTATAAATTCCATTCTCAGTTTCCCAGGAAGCCCCGACCCTGTCCGCAGAAGAGGGGTCTTTAAGGGGAAGGGGGTACTGTCACAGTATGTTCCTTACCTCAGTTCCCAGGTCACTCAGATGGTCGCTGTTGAAAACCTGGTTCAGGGAATGATGCTCTGGCCTCAGTGTTCAGGTCCCTCCTGGCTTGTCGTCTGGCTGCGTCTGGTGCTTTCAGTGGCCTTCCGTGTCCTTTCCCCAAGCGGTTCATGGGGTTCGGGTGACGTGGGCTTGGGCGGGAATTGTGACGGATCTCGCGGTTCGCTGCGTCACGTTCGGGAGCGAATCTGTGTATGCTGTCATCAGTCTTATTCCTTGGGACACTGCAGCCTCCACCTTCCTACTCTCTCTGGCTGGGTATAAGAGGGCTCTGGACACTTTGTTCAGTTGCCCTTACGTTGGTTTCTGATGCAGTTGTATGACTGAAGCTTGTCTGACCATCCATCCTGGTGCTGACCTGTGGCTCTGTCTGACTATTCTTCCTGCATTATCGTTTGGCACAGTAGATATCCAATCTGGTGCAGACCTGTGGCTCTGGCTGATTACCCACTCCGTGTATGACCTAGGTTTGTCTGACCAGCCATCCTGGTGCTGACCTGTGATTCTGTTTGACTATTCTTCCTGTGTTTTCCCCTGGCATAGTAGACATCCAATCTGGTGCAGACCTGTGTCTCTGGCTGACTTCCCACTCTGGTACTGACCCCTGGATAGTCCTAGGAACCGCTCGACCTTACCATCGGCTTTGGCCAAACATCCTCTCTGTCTCTCCCCAGGTGGTCTCTATCAAGTATACTGACTTGAGTCAGTAACAGTCTCCCTCGTTCCTGTCTGTGTAGGAGATCTCTGTTGCTGCGTATTTGTGGCTTACCTTACTCGCTACTCTGAGACTACCATTGGCAGTCTGCCTAGCCTCTAGCAAAGAGGTTTACCCCAAGTGGGGTAAGCGCTGGTTTCTTCTGGTACCCTCTGCTCCTTGTTGTTATTTTATTATCTATTTTATATTACTATTCAATAAAGGTGGTTTTACTATTACAGTACTGACTCCTGGTGTACTCTTGATAACCATAACAAGTGTTTAGTTGGTAACACTGTAAGTGACTGCAGTGGTAGACTACATAAAATACATGAGATATATGATTACACAGTAAAGTTGATGGTCTATATACAAACTGAGAAATTCTGGTGCAAACCAATTGCACCACAGGGGTCAAAGAGAAGTTCCTAATGATTTAAATGGGGCTTTAAAACACCTGAATGCATGAGAGATCCACAAAGTGTTGTTTTGAAATTTGTCAGAGACTAGTAGTCAATGGGGTAGCACCCTGATTCTCCACTTTTCTATACCAAAAATGTAAATAATCTCAGAGGCTCCTCTGATGGTATCTTGTGGTGATTAGGGATGAGTGAGACATCAGCATTTCATTTCACAGATTAATTCAGAGAGCCTAGAGAAAATTCCAGCTCCATCCTAATCAATCCAGGACAAACAGGAGGTTCAGAGCAGAAAAGGAATGGGATGAGCAAGGGACAGAAAGGGGAAAATAGGTGTTAAAGTCTGAGAGGGGTAGACTAGACTAGCAATAGTCGACCAAGCCAGAAGGAGAAGAAGAAGGAGGAACTCAGGAGTTGCCCGGAAGAGTCATAGACTGGTCCGGCTGGCTGAAGGCACAGGAGAATAGTCTCTGGGTAGACGTAGACAGGATAGATAGGTAGGAGACTCAGGAACCATTCGACCCCAAGAGGGTCATTGACAAGACTGGTCGGAACTCAGGAAATGCTCGACTCCGGAGAGAGTTGATGACAAGACTGGTAGATTGGAGAGTTTAGGAAACGTTTGACTTCACTACCCTCAACTAGTCGAAAGTTCGGAGACCCAAAATAACAGGGACCAGATGACAATTGATAATATCAAATTGAATTGTCTCTGAGTGAAGGACTCTTGTCTTGAGGAGGATCTGTTGAGTCTCGGAAGTAACTGGGCCAGAACCCAAAGGACCTCCATCCACAGTAGAAATGAGTATAAGACTGACCTTATGGATGAGGGGTATAGAGTGTAGGGTAGCAAATTCAGAGTCCATGAATACTCCGGCCGCACTGAAATCCAGGAATGTGTTAGTGGAGACTGAGCCCCCCAACCAGCTCAAATGGACAGGAACCATGAGATGGTCAGGACAGGTCTCCTGGTTTAGGCTTAAGGAGGTGTATCCTGGATTCCTTAAGCCCGGGAGTTTCTCAGCCTGGTTGGGCACTGTCACAGGAGATGACCCTTCAGGCCACAGTACAAGCATAGGCACAGACTTCGTTGTCGAGTCTTTTCTTCGTCAGTAAGCTTGGTAACCGACCCTATGTCCATGGTTTCTGCATGGGTCTGAGGGGTCTCTGTTACTGACGTAGCACGTGAAGATGAAACAGGTTTGTAGTGATGGGATATGTCCCTTTCAAGTTGACGTTCTTGCTGACATCTATCAAGCTCCAAACAGAGAGTTAGGAAACCTTCTAGGTCATCAGGTATCTCCTGGTTGATCTAAGTGTCTTTAATCCGCTCACTCAATCCTCTGCGAAACGCAGCTTTGAAGGCCCCAGAATTCCAGTCAGTTTCATAAGAAAGAGTACGGAACTCCACAGCATATTGAGCGACCTTGCGAGTTCCCTGTTTAAGTCCTAAAATGGCAGCTTCAGTTGATGTTTGTTGCCCTGGCAAATCAAAGATAGTCCTAAATGTGGCTATGAATGCATTGGAGTTGTCCAGCAGGGAAGACCTTTTCTCCACAAGAGGGGAAGCCCAGGCTAGAGCCTCATCCTTCAATAGCGAAATTGTAAAGGCTACTCAAGCTTCATGTGAATTGAATGATTGCAGCAAGGTCTTGAAATGAAGCTGACATTGATTCAAAAAGCCGCAACAGTCTTTGGGACGCCCAGAAAATCTTTCTGGCAGTGGAATCTTTGGTGATTTGAACCCTGGAGGAGTTCCAGTAGCAACAGGCATCTCAGGAGCCAGAACAGGAGGATTCTGAGTAGTAGAAGAAGGTGTGAAGGTGCGTAACATCTCCATCATAGCATCCAGTTTATGATTTAGAGTCTGTAATTGTGCTGCATAGGAGGACAGGATCTGTTCTCGTTGTTCCTGTCGAGAGGTGATACGAGAAGCCACAGCAGAATCCATCTTTTGGCTCAATTTTACTGTCAAAGTCTGAGAGGTGTAGACTAGACTAGCAATAGTCGACCAAGCCAGAAGGGAACTCAGGAAATGATCGACTCTGGATAGAGTCGACGACAAGACTGGTAGGTCAGAGAATTCAGGAAACGTTCGACTCCACTGCCTCAAGTAGTCGAAGGTTCAGAGGAAGTGCCTGGGCCCTCGATTAGTTGGACAGGCGAGAGGTAGAGAGCGATCGAGCATCCACACCCTCGACTGGCCAGGGCACTTTTCGGAGCAACCGACAATGGCACCCGACTCAATCGGAGAGCATGAGGTGTGGAGTTGAGCAGCGAAGGTTCTGACTGTCAAGGGAACTGGACTCACAGGGAGGAAGAGTTGAAGGCGGAGGTCTCAGAAGCAGCACAAGTCCAGTATTGAAGCAGCTGCAGGGACTCTCATTGTGGAGGCGAGTAGGAAGTAGCGTGGTTAGGAATGCCGAGGTCAAGCCGGATCTGAGGCGATGTACCAGGGGAGCAAACAGAGTCGTAGTCAAGAAGAAGCCGAGTTGAGGTTCAAGGAATCGTAGGTAAACGCTGAAGACTGGAAATGTGGTCGGGAAACAAGGCTGAGGTTGGTACATGGAAAATCACAGGCTCTGGAATGCTGAAACAGGAATCTCTCAGGGTCTTGGTGTGAAAATCGAGCAAAGCTGGGTGGATGGCACAGGTAGATAAAGGCCAAGCAGCCAATCAAGATGATGGTAGGAGGAGTAGTTTGAAGGCATGTGACAGTAGGAAAGCATAAGGGGGAGGCAGAATCCGAGGAACATCTGAGAGAGAGAGGGAGCAAGAGATTGCAAGATAGGTGGTGGGAGTGCCGGAAACAGAATGGGGCAAGAAGTGTGGGCGAGAGAGAAGAAGAGAGAATGAGGAGAGACAGAAGGGGAAAGCAGGGGGGGCAAAGGTGTAGAGAGAGTGTGGGAAAGTAGGAGTTATGGGGAGAAGAGGGGGAAAGACATTCAGCACAGCTGCATAGAAAGTTGTAACTTGCTAAAGCAATACATTAGTGACCACTCTAGCATTTTATTTGTCTACTATGATGCAGCTGGTTTCTCCTAGAGTTTTGCACATTTAACTTTCTGAATAAAACCCACAGTTTTTTAATTACTAAACAAGTAATCAGATTTGGTAAAAATTTAAAAAAATAACAGCCCTAAGCAGAAGTGACTTCTCTACAAGGTCAAAATTTAAGTTATAAATGCATTACATCAAGGTGGTGCTCAAAAAAAGTCACACAACCAGAAACAGCCAAATGTTGCAAATCTAAGCAAGCTAAATCTGCTTTTATCTTACAGTGTTGATGCTTTAAGATATAACTTTTCCAACATGAAACATTTCGTGCAAGAAGTGGCAGCTAAGACCATTGCATAATTATTGGTTTTGCTTCCTGCTACATATTGAATAATTCCAGTACTGATGGATTGCCTAACAGCTTTAAAACATTAGACTAATTCAAAACACCTCTATATATGAACATATTATTACATTCCCTATATATCATCATCTCTTTTGATCTTGTTTATAAGCTTGTAAGTTTCTTCTTTCTAAAATCGTATATATATAAATGTAGGAATCTTACTTAAAATGTTAAATCTATACTATTACATCCCATTGTATCTCTTTAACTTTCAATGAGTCCTATATAAAGCTGATTATGGGTGATAGCTCCCTCTCTTAACCACCTTGGTTGCTAGAGCAAATCTGTTGAGAGACATTTCTAACAATTAAGGATTTAACACAATTATTTGTGTGCACCCAAAGTTTTGGGTTCATGTGACCCACTAGATGTCAAAGCGATATTTATGGAAGATACTTTCAGTCTGCCAAAGTATGATTTTCCATTTTTTTAGAAACAGTTCTAAAATTGTAGATTATGTTAGCGTAGTGTACTTATAATCTTAATTTTAGTAATGACAGGAGGCAAATATTTTCCCTTCCCTCCCTTCCCCGGTTAGATTTAGTTACTTATGAGGAGGCTTGCTCAAGGGGATATTTGAGGTGGTGTGATATGATTGGGGAGGGAGGTATACTACTGTATGGTTTAGCGGGCAATGTGATGTTTTTCAAATGTTGTTGAAGTGTTATCATGCTTACTTTGAACTTTTTCTTGGGGCTTTCACCATTTTCTTTTGTTTCAGTGTAACCTGCGTTCCATGGAAAGAGGAGGTTGACGAGTGTGTCCTGGTATTCATCAATTACGAGTGAAGATCGCAGAGTTTGGGGGTTCCGAGTGAAGATCACAGAGTTTGGGCGACCTGCATGTTTTGTTTTTATGTTTAGACTATGGGTTTGCTGTCTGGTTGTTTTTTCCAAAGAAAGAGGTGGGGCTTAGATATGTGGGGCCTTATATAACCTTTTCAGTATATTCTGATTGGTCAGTTGTTTTCTCCTCTATTCTATGCTGCTATGGAGTTAAGTAAAGAAAGTCTATCCCCTTGGAGGACACATAAAATGGGTGACCATGACAATGGTTGTACCATGTAAGATTCAGCTTTATTAAATATGTCATATAAACTAGCTACATAACCCAAAAACAATTACACTGATTAAAATACTTATGATGCTGACACTGTCTTGGATTTTGGGATCTGTTTTTTTTTTTGTATCTGATCTAAACTTGCTGATATTATGTATACCGTCGTATGCTCATTTCATGCCTGTATTCAATAAAAAAAATTAAAAAATAAATACTTATGAGAGAAAGCTAGTTACAAGCAACTTTAAGGGGTGACACAAATAAAGTTATGCCCAGATGTAGAGTCCTTTATGTGAACCCTGTATATGTATGAGTAGTCTTGTATGTGTACCAGTATGTGTTGTATAGAGTCATGTATGTTTGTGTAGAGTTATCTATATGTATTTGGGCAAATAAAAATTCCCCCAAATTCCATATATTGTTATGGGAAGCTTAACACATTGAATGCAAAAGTAGTCTCCAATACATTGCGAGGCAAGGAATTGGAGACCTCTCTTGAATTCAGTGGGATTAGAAGCCCCATTAACGCAACAGTACATTTTATTTAGCTTCTATGGTGCTATTGGCTTCCTGCAGAATTGCTTCTGTTTTCTTTCTACATATGACTCATAGAGTATAGGTAATAATCATGATTCCTACAGCAAATATTAATATTATCATCTTTGAGTGTAATGTAAGCTTGCATAATTTCTCAGCTTATTGGCATGCATGATTCAGTGGTCATTGCAGTGGTCCCAACAGTGGTAGATGGTAGCAACCATTCACATCCCTCCTCATCCTCTGTGCTGCTGTTAATAATACATGCACCCTGGCTTTAGCCATCATATGTAGTTCATTTTTACAAATGTTAGTCTCCCAACACTGCTGTCTGATAGCCATGTTCTGTGGTAATTTGCAATATCACACTCTGCACTGAAAACCCAATCACACTCAATGCTTGCCGGTGGGCAACTAAAATTTTCTACGGTTGTTTGTATCAGAGCTGGCCACATATATTGTTTTGTTTTCCAGCAGTCCATGGAGAATGTAGCTATCCTGCAAGTATGCTGAAATCATCTCACATAATTGGATTTGTGGGATTGTCTCTCAAAACTCTGCATGCACAAGGTGGTGTGCTGATGGAATAGGCTATCCTGCTCCTGTCTTTTAATCATACTGCCAAAGCCAGAGGCAAGACTACTGGCTGTCACCTAATGCTGTAAGCTAGTATTGTCCACTGGCAATGGCAGGGGAAACCCAGTTAGCAGTAACAGCCATATAATCTGTGCTCTGCCCACTTGTCCACATCTGTTGTCAGGTGGATTTTCTTGCAATATGAGCTTTCCAGCCCTTTACCCACCACACTAACCACCTGCTTGTATAATTCTCATATAAGACAAATAAGGAAATGCCAGCGAGGAGCTGCATATGAGATCAGTTCCCTAAATCCTTCGTTTTCAACAAAATAATATCACAGCATGTCTACTGCCAACATCTTGGCAACCCTTGCCATTCCACAGGTATACTTTGGGATTATTTTTGAGAAGGTTTTGACTCCTTCCCAAGAACCCAGTAAGTGTGAATTGGCAGTACATGGCAGAAGAATCCTGTACATTGATTGCTTTAACAACGTGACTATAGGGGGTGGTGGAGGTGGACGCAGCATGTGTGGGCAGTCAATGCACCTTGTCATCACCTACAGCAAACTCAGTCATACTCCTCTTCTGCAGCAGGAGCCATAGGTGGTATTTCTTATGAAGAAACTCTCGAACACTCTCTGACACATCAACATCGCTACCTCTATTATGTACCCAAAAGCCCCAATAACTTTTAGGAGTGCATTTGCTACTACTAGTTGTTGCACCTCTGTCATTTTGATAATGTGTCTCCCAGTTAGACCTGTGGTTGTGCTTCAGGTGGGATCTCATTGAGGCAGTACCTAGGTGGGAGCCTATTTTCAACCCTATGGAAAAAAGGGAGAAAACAGGGGAGCGTAATATAGTGTAGTATATTGAATGAAAAATCCCACAAAGTATAATGTCAGTGAGAATAGTACTCACATATTGAGATGGCTACTAGGATTTATCAATAGTAGTATAACAATACTATGGAGGATAGTGTACTGCCTCCACACAGGTGTTCAGAAAAGCATCTCAGTCCCCAATATCGGAATCTTTCCACCACGGGTACACTCAATGAAATACAAGAAGAGCAACAAAGAGGATAGTGCTACTGTATGATGAAAATAGTCTATAAAATGTAGATAAGAGTAGAATAAAAATCAATACACTTACTTGCTGAATAACAGACCAGTATTTCCTGTTTCTCAACCGGTCTAAAGGCATATGTGGACAGATAGTGCTGGTCCTCCCCACAAAGATCTCTCTACTAGCGCACTGGTTGTGATGTGTTGTCCAATAGAAGCAGAAAAACATGTACACTCCGTAAAAAATGTTTATTATACAAAGATTACACAAATAAAAAATATGTATGTAGAAGTGTACACTTAAAAATTAAAACACAAACCCTCAACACGTTTCATGATCCTAACTGACCATTTCTTCAGGAGGCTATCAAAGCTTTGTGTAATCTTTGTATAAAAAGTTTTCTATGCAGTGTGTTACTAGTAAGTGACACAGAATTGTGAGGTATTTTGGGTAATTCTCCTCTGCACCTTTCTCATACCCCCAGAGTCCCCTGACACAGAAATAACAGACAGATCAGGAAGGAAATTGGACCACAGCTGTCTGTGTACTCACACAAAATGTTGGGTTATTTGGGGAAAACCTCCTTTGCTCCCTTCTCACACCCCCAGGCTCCACTAGCACAGAGATAATAGCCAGATCGGGAAGAAACTGGGATCACAGCTGCCTGTGTCTTCCCAGCCAGTGAAGAATGTTTGGGTCAGCCTAATTTCTCTCTGTCCCCAAGAATCCCATAGATTCCTCTAATACAGAGAACAGATTTCTTGCCTAAAACTAACTAGCTTCAACTCTACTTAATAAGCCTGTCTTATCTAGCTCAAAATTTGCTGCTTTATTTTCCTCTCACAAACACAGAATGGCAGACTGTGAGAAACTGACACCCTTTTATACTATTGCTGCAGGAAAATAAGGGAAACTTGCCACATGTTGGGGAGAAATTCAGTCTTCCCATTTTATTCAATGCAATGAGGTAGGCGAAGAAAATCGAAGAAACTGCAATTTTTGCAAATAATGTTCCATTCAATGAAAAGTGTCATTTTTTCCTGTGTCTCTTGAGGTGACAGCTTTTGCCCATCCATAACTGTAACTATAATGAGAATATCCTGTTGTAGACCACAGTTTATTAGCTAGGGGGCCACTTGCTTGACAAGCCTGGTCTATAAATTGCAGCTTGTATTGTATTATTTTATTTGTGATTTGGCTGGTTCAGTACAATGGCTAACTCAGCCTAGGTGCCATGGTGTCTACTCTTGTGTAGATTGAATGTCCATTATTTTCTGGAGAGGATTAATTAAGGATATTGATTCAACACTTTATTTGCTCTGGAGATTGTCAGTAGGATTTCACTCAAGCTGAGAGCTTACTGGCAGTCTCCTGAATGTTTTATTTGAATCTCTCAGGTAAGAAGGAGTGGGGGAAGAAATACTGATGACTCTGGTAGTGTGATGTCCATCATTCCAGTCATTCCAGAGGTTGGGTGCAAACCTGGGCTCCACTCTGAACTCTGATGCCCCAGGTTCTAGAATTGTTCCCACTTATTGTGGAACTCTGTGGTGTTGTTGTGATATTCGAGATGCTTCAGTGAAATAGTGTTGCATCATGCTTCTGCCTGATCTGCTTCATCCTTCTTGGCAAGGAACTCATGGTGGAGCCCCTAGTTAAGCACAGGGGTGCTTTTGTCTCAAAGTTTATGGCTGATTTTGAGATATGTCTTGGATCATTGTCTTATAAAAATGCAACCACATTTCAGCTTCAGTTTCTTCACTAACTGTGACATTAGCTTTCAGGATTTGTTGATACTTAGTAGAATCCATTCTTCCCACTACCTGCACTATGCTACTGGCTGCCACACAACCCTAAAGTATAATAGATCCACTGCCATACTTAAGGGTTGTCAAGATGTTCTTTTTTCAAATGCTTCTCCTTTTTTCTCCAAACATACCTTTGGCTATTGTAGCCAAAGAGTTACATTTTAAATTCCTCAGACCACAGGACTTGGTTCAAAAACACCTCTGACTTATCTAAGCATTGTGTTGCATAATTCAGATGTTGATTTTTGTGATGAGATCACAGACTTCCTTGTAATGACTCTTTCATGCAGCAATGCTGCACAGTGGACTGGGGTACCACTACTCCCGTGCCAGCTAAACCTTCCTGCAGAACCTTTGTAGTGCTATGGGGGATTTGTTTTGCATTCCAGACCAGTCTACAGGCAGATCTATCAGAGATTTTTCTTGGTTTTATAGATCTTGTCTTGACTTCAACAGTTCCCATTAACTTCCATTTCTCAATGATATTTCAGACAATGAAATTTGCCAGCTAGGTGTGTTTAGATATCTTTATAGCTTTCCCCTGTGTTGAAAGAGTCAGTTATGTTTATTTTCTGATCCTCTGTAATCTGCTTATTGCAACCCATGTTGTTCAGAGGTTCATAGAGTCAGGGAATTTATTAAGATCTGAAATTGTCATCACCTAACTTAGATTCAGGCCTAAAGAGTCAATTAAGTTCTGACCCTTACAAAAATACCACTAGTGGATCAACTGGAAGGATGTCCAAACTTTTCCACATGCCACACTTTCTGTTTTACCTTTTTCAATCTGTTAAATTCAGCAAATAAATATTAACTGTACATTACAATTTACAAAAACATGTCAAGTTTACGATTGTTCTCTGCAGAGGTTGTTTGACTTCTTTTCATTTAGAAATTCAGCAAAATATGTAATTTGGCCATGGATGGCCAAACTTTCACATACAAATGGATAGATTTGAAATATAATTCCCTCCTGCACTTTGTTGAATCCTTTCATTTTAATGTTTCTGTCATATACCCTCTCTCTCTCTTTTATCTCCACCAAGCTATACATGTTCAGATCCTTTTGTCTATCCTGATATATTTTATCCTGTAAACTATTGACCATTTTAGTAGCCCTTCTCTGAATTTTCACTAGAGAATCTATAACCTTCTGGAGATGGGGTCTCCAGTACTGTGCACAATACTCTAGATAAGGTCTAACCAGAGATTTGTATAGTGGCATGACCACTCCCCTTTATCTGCTACTAATGCACTTAGTTATATCACCCATGTTCGTTTTATCGCTCCATAATGCATAGACTCCAAGAAGAAATTCTGAAGCAAATTCTCATAACTCCCATTGATTTCAATGTGAATTTTAACACCTTGCATGGTAGAGAGTATCCAACTCATTACTTTGCAATATGTGGGAGACCTCTCTGGCATTCTAGGGGTATTAGCCACATTTAAGTTATGGGTATTTTATATGTCCATTATGCTGAAGGTGGTTTGAAACATAATTGCTCCAGTTCCTCTTACTACAGCAGCCTCACTTGTTTTTTCCAATGTAACCTGTTAAGGCCAGGGAGGTGAGCAATGAATACACCTCTCTGGTCTTTAATATTTTGCTTTATTAATTTATGCAAAGTAATCATCACCGTCTGGAACAGTCTGGTGTGTCAGATACTAACATTCCACCTTCCCTCCCAACTTCCTACCAGGAACTACTGGCTAATTTATATACACTGACAAAAGATATCTCAAAAACTATGATTTGGAATAAAGAATGGCTATTTCAAATCAGACAAGTCATTATAAAGTGTTAGTTCCACCTAAATGGGATGAATAAGTTTGTTATGTGTTAGTATAAATTAGCCTTAATGGAAAGAACAGACAGAAGTTATTGTTTATAGCTGATTTTGGGGATGACAAAATGATACATCCACACTTTCACAAGATGTATGCTCTTTTTGCACAGGGAAATAACAATGTATAAATCTAAGGGACGTCGAGCATTTTGTTTTAGCAGACTAATTACAGCCAATGTCTTTTTTTTAATCATAAAAATGTTGACATAACAGTAGAAATAGTTACAAAGGGCATTAGGCAGAGCTCCCTGTGTCTCCTTCAGTGCTGAGGTGTGGCACCCTAGTATATCAGCTTTCCTTCTGTTATGTAAACAGAACTGTTGCATGTACAGTCATACAAGCATACATTATCCATTTTCATTGTCCATTACTAACAACACAAGTAATGACCACTGCAGGAATTACTCACTACCATGGAAAATTTATGTGACAAACTGTGTTGCAATCATCCAGTGTACCAAGTATGTGATTGAGATATTATGTTTGGTCAAATCCATACAGAAAGTTGCCATCAAGAGCAAGTTTGGGCAATCTGAAGCCCTCCAGCTGTTGAGGACTGCAACAGGGATGATGGGAATTGCAGTCCTCAACAGCTGGTCAGATTCAGGTTGAACATCCCTGATCGAGAAACTTAAAACTGATGTTACTCAAAGGCATGAATGAGAGACGTAAATGGTAAAATAAATAATGAGCAGGAGCTTTTAGCAAATAAACATGTTTAATCAACTAAATATAGAACATCAAGGGAATTCATTTAGGTGCATGTTCAGTGTCCAAGGTATTATATGCACAAAGAGATTGGAGAAAACCAACTACACAGTAGGAGACAAATAAAAGTCTTTTTTAATCCTTTGAATGCAAGAGAAGTATCTAAAGCATTGTGAAATGGCCTTGGGCTTTAACCTTCAAGGGGTTGAAAACTCGATTTCATTGAATTGGAATTTGGGATATTTTTATTTTCCCCCGTGGTACAGATGGTTTCCCAAGAAAGGTCTCCTCTTTACTTTGTGCATATAGTCCAGTAAGTTACATTTTAGCTACCACAGTACATACATGGATAGTGTAATCAGCAATGCGGATGTACTAAGAAGAACTAATTCAAACAAGGCATTTAAACCTCTGAATGCTAGAGAGGTCTTCAAGCATAGCTTCCCAATGTATTTGAGCCCTCTTTAGCATTTAAAGGGTTAAAA
Organism: Rhinophrynus dorsalis; assembly: GCA_037306005.1. Classification (NCBI taxonomy): domain Eukaryota; kingdom Metazoa; phylum Chordata; class Amphibia; order Anura; family Rhinophrynidae; genus Rhinophrynus; species Rhinophrynus dorsalis. Next base: position 298,831,095 of record CM074721.1, read on the forward strand.
AAAGGTCTTCATTTAACCTAACCCTTTGAGTGCCAGATGAGTTAAGTCAATGGGAATTTTTATAAGAACTCCTTTTTTATTTGTGTATGTATATATATATATATATATATATATATATATACTAGTTGAAGAGCCAGTTACACCGGCCACAGTGCCACTGCCAGCCAGCTGCGGGCAGTCTTGCGCAGTAGAGACTGCCCGTGCCGCGGCCGATACAGAGCTGGATGCTCCTTTGGAGCGTCCAGCTCTGTATCAGCCGCGGCATGAGCAGTCTCTACTGCGCAAGACTGCAGCACGCACAGCAGTCTCTACTGCGCATGACTGCGTCATTACACACGTTTTAGCGAATTATTAAATAGGATATATATATATATATATATATATATATATATATATATATATATATATACCTAGGAATGAAAAGGACATATTTTAAAATAATTATAATAATTAAGTTGGTTGACATACCATTAAATATCATGTTCTTACAGCTAGCATCTGTAAAAATTATTTATTTTATGCTAGACCCAAGAATATAATCCTAAACTTGCTTTACTTAATACATGTAGACTTATTTAGACACAATTTATTTAATTTTATTTCTGATGCTTGTAATGAGTGATAATCAATAAAATAGTTCATATACTGAGATTAGCTCACACACATGTTTTGCATTCAAAAAGATTGGTCCCGTATCATAGACTGTACACAGTCAATAAAACACTATCACTTCTCAAATACTCATCAGGATTGATATAGAGTCAAGTGAGTCAAGAAGCCCTGCTACAGGCAATAATGGAACTTATACAAAGGAACATATATTCCATGGGGCATATACAAGACTAGATTTTAGGTCCAGAACAAAAAATACATTTTTACAAAGGCTAGCACAGAGAACAGGCTATATAATCCTAGATAATGTTTAGGTGATAGTATTCATTTAAGGATATGTTTAACCTCTTGAATGCAGAAGATATCGGATGTGTTGTGAAACATCATACCTTTTTTGTCCTGAGTTTGGCTGATACCCACTACATCATGCATGCTATGGGGCTTACTTTGATTATGGTGGGCTTGGGAGCACTTTCCAGAGGATCCTGCACTGGATCCCATGGGGCCGCTTGTTGGATTCTCTGTCCCAGTCTGGTGACACCGGCATTTTTACTTGATGGGGACAACCAGGAAATCGTTGGGAATACTGGAAGATGAAGTAGGAGAGGCGGTGAGGCTGCATCACAGGCCATATCACAGGTCCTTTTTCACATACAAGGCTGCAAATAACATAATTGAAATTGGAAGTTCTCCCCTCTCAAAGAATGCCCATCACGTGTATGTTTCTGCCAGATGATCTATCGATCACTTAGAATGAACTTCCACTAAAATTCATGGAACTAGGAGAAATGGGGGGGCACAGTAGGGGAGATTGTCCTCTTTCTAGCAATGGAAAAGGATGTATTTGCAGAATCACAGGGAAAAAATAAACATTCCATTCCGATTTACTTAAATGGAGATTTAAACTTCTTGAATGCTAGAAAGGTATCCCCTTTCAAGAAGACTGTTTAAGAAAAATGATTTGTGCAGGGCTCCCATGGAATAACAAATGTACCCTGCAGTCCTACAGATTGTAATTATTCATTCAACTCTTTTAGTGCTAGGGTGCTCACTTTAGTGGTAACACTGCCACAGAGGTGTCCAACAAATTGTACATTAATGCCTTAGACACCCCCGTGGAACCCAAAGGTTTAACCCTGTAAGTGCAAGTAACTTATCCAATACCTTGCATTGCAAGTCGTTGGATACCTCTCTGGCACTCAAAGGATTAACACGATTTTATACAATATATTAGAATTAGGAACTATTAGGTATGCCATTTGAATATTTTGCTGTTCTTTTTTGCTGTTCATTCAACAGTCAGGGTTAAGTCAGAAAACTGAAAGCTCAGCATGAAGAGAATGTACTTGTAACATCCTCTACCGAAAACAGTCACTGTCATTCTTAGAAGTACATTTGGTTCACAGAAAGATTTGCTTGATATGGATTATACAACATATAAACAGACCCAAGTAGAATATCTACCTGATGATATACCTGGGGTTGCAAACAAAAAGGCAATATAAGGAAATAAACAGTCATCTATTTCCTTGGAAAACTATTAGAGGGATAATATGGCCTAAAAAATAAAAACAAATGTTTTTACAAGACTTTTAAAGAAACAGTAATGTTTAGTTTTAAAACATATATATATCTTCAGCTGTTGTTGATCCAGAATTCTCTGTGTAACCTTATATTTGTGTATGGCTTTGGCATTCAGTGTCCATGTTTTACAGCTATACATAATGACTGGGAGGACATACTGGTCAAAAAACCTTTCACTTGAAGCAGAGTGGTAAATTTGTCTTAAAGACAGTAGTACTAAGTTTTCCAAATGCTTGCCATCCCATTCATTGCTCAGTTTCGATCATGGTGTTTTCATGTTCTGACATTTCCTGTCCAAGGTAAACATACATGTCTACTTCTGGTAGTTCTTGTCTACCTGCTGTGATTTTCCTTGGCATGGTACATGTATTAACCATGACTTGCGTTTTGTTGATATTCATCTTCAGACCAAAATATTTGCTTTTCTGTTCTAGTGCTTCCATGCTTTCTTGCAGTTATTCAGGACTGTTGGTAAAGAGTATGATATCGTCTGCACGTATATCATGTAGGTAGTCTCCAATGATCTGAAGTCTTTTTTTGTCCCAATTTAGTTGGTAGAAAATTTCTTTTGGAGGGTATTGATGTAAGCGCTATTTATTCCTTGGCTGATCAATTCTGTGGTTTTGTCTGTTTGCCCATAGCCTGTCACTGCTGCCTCCTTTGTATATACTGAAGCAAAGAATGTATTTAGGGTGTCAGCCATAGCTTTATCATCACTTTGCTTTTATCCATAAGACCCTATATATATATATATATATATATATATTAGTGTGTTTAAGAATTAGTGTGTTTAAGAATTGTCACTAATATTTGCAACAATATTTATAAAAAGATAAAGTCAAGTTTATACATTTCTATCTGAGAACACTGTTAGAAGATTTGCTAATGAGAATTCTTTTTGCATACATATCACTATATACTTCCATAAGAACAGGTTATACCAGGCATTCAGATTTAATCTCTAAAACTGACTTAATGTTTGGAGCAATTAGTGAATGTCTTTATAAATACATTGCATCATATTTCTTATCTGGACAGCACCATTTCTACTCCATTTTTCAAAGTTAGCACTTTGCAGAAATACTGCTAAAATGTATACATATCTTTATATTGCTTTGTGACAATTTTACAGACACTTTCTTTATGAGTCCAGTTTTATACATCCCTCCCCCATGTTTCCTATATTAAGATAACTGCACTATAATGGGGAAATAAAAATTCCCCTTGACTTAAATGGCACTTTCATCCACTTGAATGGCAGAGAGGACCCCGATATATTGCAAAGCAATGTGCTGTGGAGGCTTGTCTAGCATTCAAGGTATTAATAGCTCAATTTAACCCCTTGCTTGCTAAATAGGTGACCTCTCTAAAAGGGTTAAATCAAAGGAAACATGGAGATATATATATATATATATATATATATATATATATATATATATATATATAAAACTCCAAATATGAACAACAGCACTCACAGGTCTTAGACTTGAAAAGTGACAAACGGTGAAGCTTTATTTGATCAACGTTTCGGGTGCATTACAGCAGCCTTCATCAGGATACAAGTGAAGCAAAAAAAAACTTTCCCATTTAAACCCCTTGCGCAAGTGTAGCGCCAAAATTAGCGCCAGTGATTGGTGCATTCAAACTTACTGTGATTACATGATTATGTAAAAAAACAGTTAACGATACATATACAAAGCATCGGATCAAACTGGTATATTATACAAATAGGTCCGGGCACCGTCCCGTTTCTGGGCAAATTCAAAGATGCAGTTATCAAATCGGGATAAAAATACCTCGGTGCCCAAGAACCCGTCTGTATGAACTGCACACTACAATGCAACAAATAAAATAAGCCATGAAGACTGTTACAATTGGTATACAATATAAAATGCAACGAAGTAATGATCGAACAATGAAACGACTAAGGGAGATCAGTAAAATTGATGTGATAATAGCGTTGCAATATGATGGAGATCCCGCGGCTCTAAACATCCCGCATATGCACAGCGCAATACAATACGATTGTATACTGATCTGTCACCTTACTTTCATGTGTCAAATACTGCTTTTGTTAGGGATAACCGAGTTGCACAAGAATAGCGCTGTGCAATGCACAGGGGACAAAACAGGTCTCGTATAGCGATCTCACACAAGTCAATGATTTGAGCGCGGTCCCCTGTTTAAGTCAGCGCAACATCCAAGTTACATGAGGATAAATGGAACGCAAGATTTCAGTAAAGCCACATCCAGCATAGTTGGTACCACCGGACAAGTACTTCCTAATTCACTGAATAGTCTCTTTCAAACATCTAAGCCTTTCCAATTGGACATAACAATGCAATATTAGTCAAGTCTGTGATCCAGTGACATTGTACATGTTGGGGTTTAATCAGCATTCACTGTCAGACTAACAAATTTCCTTACATCTCCACTCAAGACTCGGAATATTCATCTGCTACAGATAAATGGGGTGGTGACATACATTCAAACAGTATGTGGCATCTGATGGGACGTCATTAACGAAAATTACTCTCTGGATAATTTTTTCCTCTATTGAATAACTATATAAGACTGTGCAGAACGATAAGCGACGTGACATACAACACCCACTTATTTACGTGAACAGTACCAAGGAGGAATAACATGGAAAGTAACAATGGTATAGGCATGCATTGAAAGCAACATCGGAGACCCTATATAATTATACATCTTGTCTCTTCTCTTTCATCCACTAGCAGTGTCTCAACATTGTCTACCTGTATGGTAGCAGTTCAGGTTTATTTTTATTGTAATTTTGCTCCTACAGAATAGCAGTAGTCATGTTGATTTATCACTTTATGCCTTTTTATCACGGTGTGTCGGTGAAGCTGATACACTATGTATATCCCGTAGACTTGTTACTTAACGTGGCTACTCTCTTCTGCAGACGGACACAGTGCGTCCTTATGTGAACTTGTTCTTAACTCCACCGCATCGCACAGCAGACACTGCACTGTAGGGCACTTCAGGTCATCTACTATTATTGCTGTGCCGACTGTGCGAGGCGGGATATACAGAGGACACACATGCCCGGGTTAGATCAGTATACAATCGTATTGTATAGCGCTGTGCATATGCGGGATGTTTAGAGCGGCGGGATCTCCATCACATTGCAACGCTATTATCACATCAATTTTACTGATCTCCCTTAGTCGTTTCATTGTTCGATCATTACTTGGTTGCATTTTATATTGTATACCAATTGTAACAGTCTTCATGGCTTATTTTATTTGTTGCATTGTAGTGTGCAGTTCATACAGACGGGTTCTTGGGCACCGAGGTATTTTTATCCCGATTTGATAATTGTATCTTTGAATTTGCCCAGAAACGGGACGGTGCCCGAACCTATTTGTATAATATACCAGTTTGATCCGATGCTTTGTATATGTATCGTTAACTGTTTTTTTACATAATCATGTAATCACAGTAAGTTTGAATGCACCAATCACTGGCGCTAATTTTGGCGCTACACTTGCGCAAGTGGTTTAAATGGGAAAGTTTTTTTTGCTTCACTTGTGTCCTGACGAAGGCTGCTGTAATGCACCCGAAACGTTGATCAAATAAAGCTTTAACACGAGCACCCAGGCAGAAGTCCATTTTGAAAACGTGAGTGCCTCTGTTTGGAAAGAAATATATATATATATATATATATATATATATATATATATTTTTTTTTTTTTTTTTTTTTTTTTTGTGAGATTGGTTTGCTTCAGATTTGCTCCAAGTCTTTAGTACGTACAGATGTACAGATGTAGCAGTACACGTTGTCCATGGTTTTCCTCTCTTAACCCTTTGAAGGCCAGAGGGGTGTCCAACGCTTTGCTTTGTTAAAAAGAAAAAGTGGAAGGATGCTGGTGCAAACCTTTTGCATCACAGGGGAGGAAAAATTCCCATTGATTTATGTTTAACGCTTTGAAAACCAGAGGGTGTACAACACATTGATATGCAATGTGCTGCTCACCCCTCTGGTACTCAACAGGTTAAATAGGTTTTACTGATATAGCTTTTTTGGCTGCACAAACTTATTTTACTGTACACTGCAGATCAATATCAAGAAGTTACAGTTTGCGTAATCTCAATAAACATTGATGCTTGATTGATTATTGCTGTAACTGACTCGTAATCCCCATTTGCAAATAGAGGAGAGGGTACAAAAGGGAAAGGAGGGAAAGTGTGGTGATGGAGGGAGAAAGATGGCAGAAATCGGAGTGGAATTCTCATGAATTTAAATGGGGCATTTAACCCTTTGAGTGCCAGAGAGGTATCTGCGTTGGTTACCTCTCAGACATTCAAATTGTTATTGCTAACAAATAAATAAATCTAGAATGGCGCTCTAAGGGCAGATGTTCAGAAAGTTGTGGTAACTGAAATTGTCTGTAATCAGAGTAATAAAGTTCTTCCGCCATGGTCCTTCAATTCTCAAACATGTTTCCTTCACTTTTTGCATCCAATTCCGCCATCTCTGTCAAAGGGAAAAAGCCGTCTTAAAAGTGGGCGTGGTTTAATCTTCTGTCATATTGGAAGGTATTTTCAGAAAAAAATATTCTTTTCAACATCATTTTTTTGTCTGATTAACGTCATTTTTTCCCGACAAAATAAAAATGTTCTAAACATGGAGAAGACAAATTAAAGTAGTTAGCAGGAGTGAGAAACAATTTGTCATTTTTTTTCTTTGCAAATTTTCGTTTCGAAGACAAAATCAAAGACATTTTTAACATCAGAATTTTTTAAAGGCAATGTTCATCAAGATTTTCTTACCGTCATTTTTACTTCTTTACACACATTTTCAAACGTGACAGATTTACTTCTGAAAATATTGTCCTTCTTTTACCACCAACTCAGGATCCGACAATTTTCTCATTATGACTTTTTGAACATCTCACCCTAAATGTTATGTTATAAAAACTATATCTCTTTTCCCATAAATATGAGGTGCCTCAGGTCATACAAACTCAAACCAGCAAAAACACAAAAGGAGGCAGCTTCAGTATGGTATAGTTGTATATGTAACTTTAAAGGAGGTAGTTTCAGCATGGTATACTATACAAAAGTATGTCCCCCTCAGCAACGCAAGCAAGCTCTAAAACATTTGGCTAATACAACATGGGGGGATTTTAAGGTGATGGTCTCTTTAAATGGTTTTAGTGAATAACCTCCATTCTTCTTCAGAAGTACAGAACTTGAATAACCACTTATCTAAGGGTGACATTAAGTTAAAGATAAAAAGACAAACCACATTCTTACAGTATACAGAAAAGATCCAGTCTTGTGTTACAGCTGTAATTGCTGTAACTATAACATTGAGAGTGACCAGTTCATCCACCCTTCAAAAGGTCATGCAATTCAACTTGAAGATTATGTCAAGTGTAACACAATATTGGTTGTTCACATGTAGTATGCACTGTATGTATACATATACACACAAAACATTGATTAATCCACCTGGACGCCCTATTATTGCTGGCATGGGGGGAGTGACTTCACACCTATCACAATATATTGATTATTTCCTTCAGAAATATGTTAAGTTAAAATCTTATATCAAAGATACTCAATATCTTCTATACACTTTAGACCAAATTCCTTGGAAAGAAGGATATATATATGGTCCACAGTGGATGACACATCCCTCTAAACTAGCATATCGCACGAAAAGGGTATTAATGCTATATCTCATTTTTTAGATACAGATGCCTCTCTTCCAGACACACAGAAAGACTTCCTCTTGTGTAGTATCTCATTTATACTTCGTAACAACTATTTCCAGTTCCAAGATGTATTTTACCTTTAAACCAGAGGAGAAGCAATGGGAGCCAGCTTCGCCCCCAGCTATGCCAACCTCTTCATGGGCCATTGGGAGAGGACCCATGTGAGGGGGTGCAGCTGGGGGTGAGGGTGATCTACTATGGGAGGTTCATTGATGACCTCCTATTTAACTGGCAGGGTAGCATCTTGGAGCTGGAAACATATATCGGTGGTTTGGATCTTAATGACCATGGCCTCACATTTACACATGAGAATAGTGCATTAACCCTTTGAGTGCCAGAGTGGTACGGAAGCAATGCATTCCGTACCACTCTGGCACTCAATCGGTTAAAGGAGGAAGCTTCAGAATGGTATAGTATACAAAAGTATGCCCGCTCATCAACGCAAGCAAGCTCTAAAACGTATGGCTAATACATGGGGGGGATTTTAAGGTGATGGTCTCTTTAAATGGTTTTAGTGAATAACCTCCATTCTTCTACAGAAGTACAAAACTTGAATAACCACTTATCTAAGGGTGACATTAAGTTAAAGATAAAAAGACAAACCACATTCTTACAGTACACAGAAAAGATCCAGTCTTGTGTTACAGCCGTAATTGCTGTAACCATAACATTGAGAGTGGCCAGTTCATCCACCCTTCAAAAGGTCATGCAACTCAACTTGAGGATTATGTCAAGTGTAACACAATACTGGTTGTTCACATGTAGTACGCACTGTATGTATGCATATACACACAAAACATTGATTAATCCACCTGGAGTAACTATATAGTATATAGTATTGTCTGTCCCTGTGATAAGAGATATATAGGGTGCACTAAGCGCAGGCTTAAGGAACGTTTTCTGGAGCACAGGAGGGCGACTGAATAGAGAGCCCAAATATCCGCTGGCCATACACTACAGTGAGTGTCACCATAGTTCAATGGACAGCACACAATTAATTCCATTTGAACATATATTCAATAGATTTAAAGGAGGAGATAGATTCCTTAGACTTTCTTGCTTTAAAACCACACATTCATTGTTTATTGTACCTTAGCATTGCAGCCTATTACCTCGTGTCTAAAATGTTAACCAATCACACATTTTAAAAATCCACAAATGTTCTATTGGATTAAGGTCTGAAAACTGGAAGATTCATTTTGGGTTATCTTAATTTTGAAGGCATACTGTAACGGTTTGTTCAACACTCAGACACAGAGGGTTAGGATTTATTAAAACAAACACAATGAGAATTACCCTTGACGGGCTATAGCGTAATTCAGCAGAATAGACAGGTGCAATATAGGACTTAGACTTATGCCTACACAGGCCCAGTATAATAGTAAGTGATAGAGAGTTCATATACTGTCACAGGTCAGGCATGACAGGGTGAATACCCAGCAAAGCATGGGTTAAAGTCCCAATAGATATAATCAGTCTTTTATGTGGTGAGTTCTCAGTAACGCCCAGTATGATGGAATAACAGCAATAAGAAGACTGTAGTGCTAGAATGGAGACAGAGCACTATAGATCTGCCAGAGCAGAGCTGAGACTTATACCCTCTGCCGTAGCAGTAAACAGAAGCCACACAATACTCTGCAAGACCTGTACGGAATAGAGCCAAGGGCACCCTGCCGGTGCAGTAACGGAGGCAACAGTACTCCGCGCGAGCTGAACAGAATAGAGCCAAGGGCACCCTGCCGGTGCAGTACTGGAGGCAACAGTATTCTGCACGAGCTGAACAGAAACACAAACAATGGCACACTGCCACAACAGTAATGGAGGCCACAGTAAGCTCTGCAACAGTTAACGGAAGGCTCAGCAATCGGTACACTGCCATAGCAGTAATGGAGGCAACAGTAGCTCGGCAAGAGTTGATGGAAGGCTTAGCAATAGGTACACTGCCGTAGCAGTAACGGAGGCAACAGTAGCTCTGCAAGAGTTAACCAAGGCAGCACGGACACACTGTCTGGTAGGCCCAGACAAGCAGAAGTCAGAATGTCGCCCAAGCAACACAACGAAGCAGGAACTGGAAAGCCGGGCCGGATCACGGAGCAGGAACGTCAGACAAGCAGGGTCAGGTCACGGAGCAGGAAGTCAGCCAGGCCGGGTCGAATCACGGAGCAGGAACGTCAGACAAGCCGGGTCAGGTCACGGAGCAGGAACGTCAGCCAGGCCAGGTCGGATCACGGAGCAGGAACCAGAAGCAGAGTAGTCAGATGGGCCAAGTCGGTACACGGGAACACAGCAACTCAAGTCAGCACTGGTACAGAAACACCATGAAAGGGCACCAGACAGGTGCCAGAGCCCAGTATAAAAAGGCCATACTGGGCGGGCCAAACATAGCTCAGCCAATAGGAGCGCAGCACACAGAGACTGACAGAAAGCACGGGCACCGTGATACCTAATTTTGTTCATTATTAGTGTTGAGCGAGCGTGCTCGGCCGATGCTCGGATCGGCTCGAGCATCGCTCTGCTCGGCACATGGCGGTACTCGTACGAGTACCGCCATGTGCTCGCCCGACAAGCTCGGGTGAAGAGGATCTGTGCCGGAAGAGGCACAGATCCGAAGAAGCTCCGCTGGACCACCAGGGAATGGAGGTACGGGGGCATTGCGGAGATGAAGGGGGCATTGCGGACATGAAGGGGGACATTGTGGAAGAGGGGCATAGACTCTATGCCCCTCTTCCACAATGTCCCCCTTCATCTCCGCTATGCCCGTCTTACACAATGTCCCCCTTCATGTCCGCTATGCCCCTCTTCCACAATGTCCCCCTTCATCTCCTCTATGCCATAGAGGAGATGAAGGGGGACATTGTGGAAGAGGGGCATAGCGGAGATGAAGGGGGACATTGTGGAAGAGGGGCATAGAGTCTATGCCCGTCTTCCACAATGTCCCCCTTCATCTCCGCTATGCCCCTCTTCCACAATGTCCCCCTTCATCTCCTCTATGGCATAGAGGAGATGAAGGGGGACATTGTGGAAGAGGGGCATAGCGGACATGAAGGGGGACATTGACCAGGCACCCTCCGCTCATCAGAGCAGGGGGTGCCTGGTTTGATGCTCGAGTGCTCCCATTGTATTCAATGGGGCTCGGGTGCTCGGCCGAGCACTCGAGCAGCAGGGGGTGCTCGGTCAGAGCACCCGAGCACCCGAGCATCACGGTGCTCGCTCATCACTATTCATTATCATTTCTTAAAATAAGTTTTTGATTAAACATGAATCTCTTAGTTTAGAGAACAATACTTTTGCCAGAAATGACCTGGTAGATTCTTTAGGGCTCAGTTCTATTACCAGAGCTAAAACCGGTGTTACAAGAAAAACAAGCAACGTGTATTTTGCAAACATGTGTTACACCGGTATTCTGTTGCAGAACCACAATAAAACAAAACCAGGGTAGACAGCAAATTTCTACGAACTAACAAAACTGGCGCTGTCTGCTTTTATTCAACTACCGCCTTAAAAATGCGCAAAATGTCAAAGACCAAGGAAATATGCGTATGTTTGACGACAGAAACATCAAGTTTAGCATTACATGTGTTCCCCACATTATCGCTATCCAACATAGAGTGCCTCCCTTCGACATATTAACCCCCCCTTTGAAATTCGACTTATAGTGCTTTCTTTCACCATTTAAATTCAACAAATATTGTTCACATTCAACATTTCAACCCTTCCCATTTAAAATTCGACTTATAGTGCATTTTTTCACCATTTTAATTCAACAAATATTGTTCACATTCAACATTTTACCCCCTTCCCTTTAAAATTCGACTTATAGTGTTCCTATGACCTTCTTTCTCCATTTTAAATTAAATAATATTGCTCCCATTCAATACCGTTTATTCTCCAGTTTTACTGCAAAATACAGACTCTTTATATGTCACAGTGATTCCTGTGCAACAATGTATAACTTTCCGTGCTAAGTGTAAAAGACCTCTCACTCCTACTATTTGTTGGCTAAATGCGTTTGATGTGTTAATACTACAATAAGAAGTGATATTAACCCCTCCTTTACTGTTGCGAGGAAGGTTACTGAATAAGCGTGACCCGGTTTCCATAACAATACTTGAAACTGTTATAAAATGTGAACAATATTTTTCTAATTAAAATGGTGAAATAAAGCACTATAAGTCGAATTTCAAAGGGGGGTTAATATGTCGAAGTGGGGCACTCTATGTCGGATTTCTATAATGTATACTGTATTCTGCACTGCTTTTGTTCAAACAACAATGCATTGCGTACCCCTCTGACACTCAAAGGGTTAATCACTAGAGCAACAGTACCAGTACTGAAAGTGTAACACAACCCCAGAGCAAAACTGATGCATCTCTATATTTTACGGAGGCCATAATGTGCTCTTTATGTGTCTAGCAAAGAAACAGATGTTCCAAGGAGCCTGAATATCTTAATGATGGGCAGTTTACTGGAAACTGGTAGACTGAGCTTTTTCCTATTTTTGTATTGCCATTTTCCAACTTGTGGCGATGAATAATCCTTTGTCTGTTTTGTTATGAGTTATCTGACTCCAACCATGATGTTCAATACTACTGAATTATTTCCTTGCTACTGTATTGTCTTCTTTTATACTTCATGTAAACAGATTACCTTTTAAGGGGAGAAGTGCCATAAGAATAGAATGTCCTTCGTGTAGCAGTCAGCTATATGTATCTATATATACTGTGTGCACAATTAATAGGCAAGTGAGTATTTTGACCATATCATAATTTTTATGCATATTTTCCAACTCCAAGCTATATAAACTTGAATGCTCATTGGATTTAAGCATATCAGGTGATGTGTATTTTTGTAATGAGAGAGGGTGTGGCCTAAGGAGATGAACACCCTATGTCAAGGTGTGCATAATTATTAGGCAGTTCATTTCCTCAGGCAAAATGGGCAGAAAAATAAATATAACTGACTCTGAAAAGTCAAAAATTGTAAAAAGTATTTCAGAGGGTTGCAGCACTCTTGAAATTGCTAAGATATTGGGGCGTGATCACAGAACCATCAAACGTTTTGTTGCAAATAGTCAACAGAGTCACAAGAAACGTGTCGAGAAAAAAAGACGCAAATTAACTGCCAGAAATTTGAGAAGAATAAAACATGAAGCTACCAGGAACCAATTATCCTCCAGTGCTGTCGTATTCCAGAACTGCAACCTACCTGGAGTGTCCAGAAGTACTAGGTGTTCAGTGCTCAGACACATGGCCATGGTAAGGAAGGCTGAAACATGACCATCACTGAACAAGATACATAAGTTGAAACGTCCAGACTGGGTCAAGAAATATCTGAAGACAGATTTTTCAAAGATTTTATGGACTGATGAGATGAGTGACTCTTGATGGTCCAGATGGATTGGCCCGTGGCTGGATCAGTAACTGGCACAGAGCTCCATTTTGACTCAGACGCCAGCAAGGAGGAGAAGGGGTACTGGTATGGGCTGGTATTATCAACGATAAGCTAGTTGGACCTTTTCAGGTTGAAAATTGACTCAAACTCAACTCCCAAACCTACTGCCAGTTTTCAGAAGACACTTTCTTCAAGCAGTGGTACAGGAGAAAGTCTTCATCTTACAAGAAGACCATGATTTTTATGCAGGACAATGCTCCATCGCATGCATCAAAGTGCCCCACTGCGTGGCTAGCCAGTAAAGACCTTAAAGATGACAAAATAATGACATGGCCCCATTCCTCACCTGACCTAAACCCTATTGAGAACTTGTGGGCCCTTCTTAAATGGCAGATTTACGCTGAAGGAAAACAGTACACCTCCCTTGCTGCTGCACAAAAAGTTGATCGTCAACAGATCAAGAAACTGACAGACTCCATGAATGGAAGGCTTATGACTGTTCCTGAAAAGAAGGGTGGCTATATTGGTCACTGATTTTTTTTTTTTTTTTTTGGAAATGTCACAAATGTTTATTTGTAAATTTTGAGTTGTTTGTTTAGTATTCTCACGTTAATAGATGAAAAATGTAAGATGGGAAAATTATCGTTTTTCATTTACTTGCATAATAATTCTGCACACTAATAGTTGCCCAAAAATTGCGCACACATAGATATTCTCCTAAGAACGCCAAAACCTCACTTTATAAATTTTTATAAATATTTAGGTTTAAGCTTTCTTAACATTTTGGATTGACGGAGAGCACTGTAATTGTTCAATAATAAAATGAATCCTCAAAAATATAACTTGCCTAATAATTGTGCACACAGTGTATGTGTTTACATTATACCTGCAATTGACCATATACAGTGAGTTCTAATGAAGTATGCCTCTAAGTCACACCTCCTCAGAACAAACAATGGTTTCAAAACACATGAATGGCTATAAAAATCACTCATCAGGTCACAGAAAGAAAATAGAAAGCACTCAGACAGAGCCTGCAGGATAGAATATAAACTCCAGGATCATGTATAAAAATTAAAAGCAAGCTTTATCATTCATTCATATCCAAACAAACAAGTCATAAGACTCAAATTGCACCTCCACCCCCCACGCATCAGCAGTAAACATCTTTATCCAAAATGTTAATTTCCCATAGACATCCATTCTACATTTAGGCATTGGTTCCCTTAACACAAGCATCACTGCCTACATATATGATAGGTCAAATGATAACATTCGACATACCAAATAAATGAATTATTAATAGGACATGTGTGAGCTATGGAAAATGCCAAATGGGTAAAAAAGAACTCAAATACAAATAATCACACACCATATAGTAAAATAAAAACCAGGTAAACAAAAAAATATCTATCGTCTGAATGTTAGCAACCCCGATTCATGTACATATAAGTATTCAAAATGCAAACATGCATGCATCATGAAATCTGGGTGTCATCAGTTGTATAATGTATATAATAACATCACAAAAAGAAGATGCTCTTATTCATATTTATAAGTAAAACTTAGTTCATGCTTTATCCCATATTTTGCAACCTATAAATTGAATATATGTTGAATATACAACATAATTCTCTTTCAGTAATTAAATAAAGTATGATGCCACTCAATCTGCATTTAGACCTGATAGAACACATGTCAAGATCAAATATTGAATGTTTCCCAAAAACTGATCCTCTTTAATGTGAAATTATCTTTACAATAGGCTGAAAAGTAATAATAGAAAGTCATCCCTGATGCTCATAATTCACATGTTTCAATATAGAAGATTTAATGGTCTTTATCTGTGTCACACAGATGCTTCCTGGCATGTTCTACAAACATCTTATTGGTGTGTTCCACATATTATTTACTACAATGACAAATAGCCAAATACTATGCATTCTTAATATTGCAGTTAAAACAGGTCTTAATCCCTTATGATCAACCTATAATCATGATTGTGAACAATTCAAAGAACACCATGCATGTACAAGATTTAAGTTTGATTTCTCCATATTTAAAACCACCCTTAAATGTTAACACTGTTTTGGATCTTTTGCCCTTAGTAAAAGGTATCATGCTGGACAATGTTGCCTTTCACATGGGTGGCTATTGCCTCAAGTGATCACAACACAGTCCTTCATGCAGCAACTTTCTGTATACTTTCAGGAATGCAGTAAGGAAGGTGTACATGGTGTCCTGTGGGGCTAATGGTGGACCTGCCACACTAGCAGCTTTGGGTGGTTCAATCCTCATCACAATCTCCAAGGAATTTCTGACCATTATGTGGATGCCAGCCAGTAATATTTACTAGCACTCACATGGGCTGGCCATTAGACATACCTCACATGCATTCCAATCAATGGTGGTGCAACAAAACTGTCACAGGTCGCAACTAATCTGTTCCCCATGTGGAAGAGGCCTTAGTTATCTTTGACCTTTGTTAAAGGGATAGTAATAATAAAATTAGTATCCCCATGTTGTAGCCGCTAAAAAACTGAGTTAAATGAGACCAGCAACATCTCGCAAACATTTATGGTTTGAGAGATATGTGCTTTCAAAGTTCCGTCTTTTTGGCTTTTCCCCTGACGTCAGCATTCTAGCTTAGAGCAGGGGAATCCTCTCCTGGGATCAGCCGGCGGCTCTGCAGCAGAGTGGAGATTGCGTTAATAAAAAAGAAATCCTTTACTAAAAAGGTCTTCTACATGTGCTTGGTTTGCAAGCACACTTAGAAGACCTTTTAAGTTAAGGATTTCTTTTTTATTAATGCAATCTCGGCTCTGCTCCAGAGCCTCCGCCAGTCCCGGCACCGGATTCCCTTGCTGTCAGCTAAAATGCTGATATCAGGGGAGTGGGAACTTTGAAAGCGGATGGTCTCATTTAACTCAGTTTTTTAGTGGCTACAACATGGGGGATAGTAATTTTTAAGTATTACTAACCCTTTAAGCGAGAATATTGCCAACTCCTTTGAATTTCATAGTTTGTTCTAGAAGGTTTAATGTGTGGCTAAAGACTTGATATAAACAGTAGGGGTTAGGATTTATAGAGCACTGAGCTGTCTTTTCATTAGGGGGTAATCTTTATAGTTGAGATTGATTGCACCTTAGTGGAAGGGGATTACGGTGCTTGAGTTATGATGGTTAGAGGGTTGGAGGAGAATTTAAACTAGGAAAGGGGTGACTGAGATACAACACAGGATGGATAGGCAGTGTAAATAAGGGAATGGGATTAGAGAAGAGTCATGGGGATGAAGAGAGGGTGGGCTAATTCATTTAACCCCTAGAGTGCCAGCTACTTACGCCGTACGAGTGGACACAGCTGTACCTGCTGTGCCACGCTCGTACGGCGTAAGAGTGAAATGCGGTCACTGCATGAGCCGGTATAACCGGCATGCAGTGGCCGCATTAAAAAAAAAAAAAACCCTGGCACTCATGGGGAGGCATTTGGATCACTCCTCATGCCTCCCCAGTTATTGATCTCCCAGCCGATCGGGCTGGGAGATCAATAAACACAAAGGAGAAACAGAGTTTCTCCTTCCCCCTCTCTCCTACCCGAACTTCCGGGTAGGAGTGGGCGGGACCGGGGGAATCCTCCAAACGTCATCGGTGACATGGTCACCGATGACGTTAGGGAAGTTTCCCTGGTCCTGTTCACTCCTACCGGTGGTAGGAGAGAAGGGCAGGAGAGCTCTTGCTCTCCTGCAGTCGCATCATTGATCTCCCAGCCTATCGGCTGGGAGATCAATGACTGGGGGGACACCAGGAGGGGTCCTGATGTCCCCCACGAGGTCTGAAAAGTATAAAAAAAATAAATAAAAAAAATTAAAAATAAAATTAAAGTAACCCTGTGAGTGCCACAGGGTCCCAGCACATTGCTTTGCAATGTGCTGGAGACCCCTGTTGCACTCACAGGGTCAATTCTTTGGGGGGGATTTTTTTTTTTTTAAAGACCTCATTGGGGGGATCAGGGGGGATCCTGATGCCCCTCAATGAGGTCTATAATTGGGAAAAAAAATAAAATAAATGTAACCCTGTGTGTGCCACAGGTGGGGGTCCAATGCACCCCCCCCTCCTGTGGCACACACAGGGCTTTTATCATTATTTTGTTACCAGAGATTGTTGGGGGGCCATCAGGATTGCTCCTGATGGCCCCCCAACAAGCTCTGATTACAAAGTAATGATAAAAAAAAAATTAACCCTCTGAGTGCCACAAGGGTCCAACGCATTGCTTTGCAATGCGCTGGAGACCCCGGTGGCACTCACAGGGACACTTTTTTTGATAACTTTTTTTTTTTTTGTTAAGACCTCATTGGGGGGATCAGGGGGGTTTGTATACCCCTCAATGAGGTCTATAATAAAAAAAAGTAAATGAACCCTGTGTGTGCCACGGGGGGGGGCAATGCAGCCCCCCTTCTGCGGCACACACAGGGCTTTTATCATTACTTTGTTATCAGAGATTGTTGGGGGGGTCATCAGGATTGGTCCTGATGGCCCCCCAACAAGCTCTGATTACCAAGTAATGATAGAAAAAAAATTAACCCTCTGAGTGCCACAAGGATCCAATGCATTGCTTTGCAATGCGCTGGAGACCCTTGTGGCACTCACAGGGTCACTCCGTTTGTGGACATATATATTTTTTTTTACTAAGACCTCATTGGGGAGGGATCAGGGGGTCCTGATGCCCCTCAATGAGGTATATAATAAAAAAAAAAAAAAATCAAAAAAAAATTAACCCTGTGTGTGCCACTGGGATAGGGGTTCAATGCAGACCCCCTTCCTGTGGCACACACACAGGACTTTTTATCATTACTTTGTGATCAGAGCTTGTTTGGTGGCCATCTGAATACAAAGTATCGATAAAAAAATTAACCCTTTGTGTGCTACAGGGGCCCAATGCATTGCTTTGCAATCCATTGGACACCCCTGTGGCACCCAAAGGATTATTTTTTTTTCCCCTTTTATTTTTTATTTAGACCTCATTGTATGGGTTCTGATGCCCCCAACGAGGTCTACACAAAAATATTGGGGGAAAAGCCCCAAAAAATGCACGTTACACAGGGGGGGGTCCAACGCAGTGCTTTGCAATACGTTGGACCCCCTGTAACACACACACACACACACTTTTTTTTTTTTTTTATTATTCTGTTTTTAGACCTGGATGGGGGACACCAGGAATGTTCCTGACACCGCCTCCCCAACGAGGTATGAATACAAAATAATAATTAAAAAAAAAAACCTCTTTGTGTGCAACAGAGGGTCCAACGCATTGCTTTGCAGTGCATTGGGCACCCTTGTGGCATGCACAAAAAATGCCTCCGATCCCCACACACACACACACACGTACCGTATTCCCCTGCCTGGTTCCACAGCCAACTGGCAGTCCCATTCCCCAGCCTGACTCCCAGCCTGTTTCCACTGCCTATTGGTAGACTCAAAGTACCAGTATGCACTAGATTCAGGCTGGGAATCAAACTTTGTATGAGGGGGACATACAGTGCACACTGGTAGTCACAGATCTCCCATACACACTCTCAGACACTGCCCCACCATCTCCACCATCCTTGCTCCTCTGCTCATACCCACACACACTGCCTAATCCCTCACCCTCCCACACTGTTACACTGGTAGTCACAGGTCCGCGCGTACACTGGCTGACGCCCTAGCTTCTTTCATCTGTTAGCCATAAAATCACACATACACTGTTTGCTTTCCCATTCCTGTTTCACTGGTAGCTACGCTCCTGTAGTGTAAATTGGTATGTCAACCCATAGCAGTGGGGTACCATTTTTCTTAGGCTGGCAAGAAGTCCTCCTAGGAAATCCCACGCCATTGAACCATTTTAGTATCTTTGAAGTGACTGATGTGTAAAACAAATGTTTGTTTTTTTTCCTGTAGCACCACATTCTGGAAATAGTTGTGCCAACTAACTTAGGGGTAAAAAGGCAAGTGACCCCTCATTAGATACGGCATGTTGTCTTCTTTCCAAAATGGTAAAGTTTATCTAGCTTTTCTTCACTTCTGAAGGTGTTATAGCCATTTTCATAGAGGCAAGTCAGGTTTGAGAAAATGTTAGAAACATCAGTTTGTAGTAGGTGTAGTTTTCTACTTCTAGCACTCCCTAAGATAGTTCAGCTCATACCAATGGGGTGTCGTTTGACTCCTAAGAGCTTTAGCTAACGAATGCAGTTGAAAATTCCATGGTTTTCACAGAGCTCCATACATTTGAAGGGGCAGAAATGTAAGAAAATGCCTTTTTTTTCATTAGCGCCACCTCCTGGAAGCATTTGTGCATGCCAGCCTTTGGGTATGAAGGCAAGTGACCCCTCATTAGATGCGTCAGGTTGTTTCCTTTCCAAAATGGCATTGTTTTCTACCTTTCCTGCATATCTATTATGGTTATAACCATTTTAGTGCAAGCAGATAATTTAAGAAACAAAAGTGTCAGGTTTACGTACGTGTTCCTAGCACCCACATATTGTATGTTAAGCCACACAAATGGGCTACCATTTTTCTCATGTTGGTAGCAGGTACTGAATACAGCAGGAAATGTTATGGTTTTCAAAGATTTTAGTATCTTTGAAGTGGTGGAAATGTAAAAAAAACATGTATTTATTCCCATAGCGCCACCTTTTGGAAATATTTGTGCACTTCAACCCAGGGGTAGAAAGGCAAGTGACCCCTCATTTGATGCAGGACAATGTCTACTTTCCAAAATGGTATACCTTTTATACCTTTCCGTCATGTCTCTAACAGTTATGAACATTTTAGTACAAGCAGCCATTTTCGAAGAAGCAAACAGGTAGGTGTAGTTATGCTTTTCTGGCACCCCTAAGGTATGTCGATTCATTTCAATGGGGTGTCATTTTTCTCCTAAGAGCACTAGCTAATGAATACAGTTGGAAATTCCATGGTTTTCACAGATTTCCATACAGATGAAGGGGCAGAAATGTAAGAAAATGCCATTTTTTTCCTATAGTGCCACCTTCTGGAAGCATTTGGGCACAACAGGCTTGGGGTAAGAAGGCAATTCACCCCTCATTAGATGCGGCAGGTTGTCTTCTTTCCAAAATGGTATGGTTTGTGTAGCCTTTCTTCACTTCTCTAGTTGTTATAACCATTTTTGTACAGACAAGTAATGTTTGAGAAAATGTTAGAAAAATTAGTGGTTGCAATAGGTGTAGTTTGGTACTTGTAGCGCCCACTAAGGTAGGGGAACTCATACCAATGAGGTGTCATTTTTCTCCTAAGAGCACTAGCTAATGAATACAGTTGGAAATTCCATGGTTTTCACAGATTTCCATACAGATGAAGGGGCAGAAATGTAAGAAAATGCCATTTTTTTCCTATAGTGCCACCTTCTGGAAGCATTTGGGGACAACAGGCTTGGGGTAAGAAGGCAATTCACCCCTCATTAGATGCGGCAGGTTGTCTTCTTTCCAAAATGGTATGGTTTGTGTAGCCTTTCTTTACTTCTCTAGTTGTTATAACCATTTTTGTATAGACAAGTAATGTTGAGAGGTTGTAGTAGGTGTCTTTTTGCACTTCTAGCATCCCCTGTGGTAGGTGAACCCATACCAATGGGGTGTCATTTTTCTCCCAAGAGCACTAGCTAATGAATACAGTTGTAAATTCCATGGTTTTCACAGATTTCAGTACAGTTGAAGGGGCAGAAATGTAAGAAAATGCCATTTTTTTTCCTATAGTGCCACCTTCTGGAAGCATTTGGGCACCACAGGCTTGGGGCAAGAAGGCAAGTTACCCCTCATTAGATGCGGCAGGTTGTCTACTTTTCAGAAATATATAGTTTTATATAGTTATTCCACTGTTTTAGGGTAGTTTTACCACAAAAACCCTAGAATGTGCATTTTAGTTTATAAAGTTGAAAATGTCATTTTGCGCTGCTGGTGATTAGGGCTCTACGCTAGCCTTGGACTTAGGTAAAACTATACAAATTTGGTATTTTTTTACTCGGGGGACTCTGGGCTTTTTCAAATAATTGAAACTTTTTCAATCAAGGTAAATGTTTTTGATACATAGTATGTGATTTTAGCAAAATGAGTAAATTTTCACTTTTTTTTGTCATTATGACATCATAGCTTTTTGCACGATGTAAAATTCTTTTCATGTAAGGTATCACGAGAAAGCTCAATTCATTCTGAAAAAAACAATATATAGTTTTCCATATTTAACTAAAAATCCCCAGAGGAAATCAAGCCTAAACGGAAGGATAGCAAAAATGTTGAAAAAGTGTCTGGCCTGCAGGGTTCAGAAAATGGCCCGAGCCTCTGGCACTGAAGGGGTTAATAGGGAAGTTCCAATGTTATAGCCTAAAAAAAGCAAATGATTATTTCAGAGAATACAATTATTCATAATGGCAGTGACATAAAACGAATGTAAATGCTCCTAGTCTGGCTGGTAAGATGGGGTAAATTGGAAATAATTGCAGCATTATTTAATTATTGTGACTTAAACTTGGTTAGATGTTTCAATCTAGAGGGTTATTCACTTTTTAGAAAGGATAGGGCTACTAAAAGAGGTGGAGGTGTATGTCTATATGTAAGGCGTGACTTAAAAACTAGTATAACAGAATATATATATGAAGGTGCCAGCAAGAAATCAGATGTCCTAAGGTTTGAAATTAGACTTAAGTATTCATTTTGGAACAAATGTAAAATTTCACAAATATTACACGATTCGTGCAATTCGGATTTAAGAACCGAATGACAGAGAACATGCAATATCAGAAACACCACCAACTCACTTAACACTTTTTTGCACATTCATTGGTTTCATTCATTCATTCATTCAGTCATTCATTCACATGCATACTTGTACACTTTCACACATTCATACCAAGTAATATAATTACCTTGATGTCAGAAGTCAAGCGGTGTCCTTGCCATCCTGGTCCTCCATTATCTGTAGCAAAAAGAATGTAACAATAAGAAAAACCCTACTAGGCTGCCACCACCTTCCCCTCTGCCACCTCCTATAATAAAGAACACCCCATCCTGCTTGGACCATTGCCCAAGCCAGAATGAGGGAACTATTAACAGGGAATGGCTTTTATATGGCCATCCCAATTCAAATAAGTTTCTATGCTCCCTTTGGCTGGCACTGTGGGGTTACACAGAACATGAAATGTGCCCTTCAGTAACCTCAGCTCCCAGCCAATCAGTGTATAGCTGGAGGGGTCATGGATATGCGTAACGTCATCCTTTTAGCTAGCCAATGATTGCCTCCAACATCATGGCAAGTGTTATTTCTGCTGGAGAAACCTACTTAGAATTCCAGTGAATGAATTTCGTTTATTAACAAAAATCTTCACAGAAGTTCTGTATAACAGAATGGAGGGAGGGGGCGGTCAACGAATGCAGTAAAAAAAATTACAGTATAATTCGGATCAAATATATATTTTTTGCTGTGCACAAGTATTCTTGAAATACACACTGGGGGGGTGGGGTATGTATAATAAAAATATTTTAATGGGAATTTGCTGCAAGCCACCTAATATTGGGGAGTTTGAAGAAGCCAACCGTTACTGAAAATGGAAAAGATTTCTCAGTCAGGAAATACAATAATAATCTGACATTTCAGCTACCCTGACATTGACTGGAGAGTATGACTTCCTGCACAACTATGGAGAATAATTTTATAAGAATGCTTAATGGCAATTCCATGTCCCAAACAGTAAAAGAGCCAGAGGCCTTGCTGGACATAGTGGTCTCAAATATTTTGAAATGGTAAACAATATATAGGAAAAGGAACATGTAGACAGCAGTTACCACAATATGATATCCTACGAACTTTTGTTATGAGAAACCCATTAGCAAGGGTTTAACCAAAGTATTTTATACTGCTTAAAGCATTATTGAAAGGACAATCAATGAGATGTAATCTTCAAAGATAAAATGCACAAGAAAGATGGAATTTCTTTAAAATGCTCTTAGATAAATGTATGCATCTATATATATGTGTAACGGTTTGTTCAACACTCAGACACAGAGGGTTAGGATAAAACACAGTTTTATTAAAACAAACAATATGAGAATTACCCTTGACGGGCTATAGCGTAATTCAGCAGAACAGACAGGTGCAATACAGGACTTAGACTTATGCCTACACAGGCCCAGTATAATAGTAAGTGAGAGAGTTCATATACTGTCACAGGTCAGGCATGACAGGATGAATACCCAGCACAGCATGGGTTAAAGTCCCAATAGATATAATCAGTCTCTGATGTGGTGAGTTCTCAGTAAAGCCCAGTATGATGGAATAACAGCGATAAGGAGACTGTAGTGCTAGAATGGAGACAGAGCACTATAGATCAGCCAGAGCAGAGCTGAGACTTATACCCCCTGCCTTAGCAGTAAACAGAGGCCACACAATACTCTGCAAGAGCTGTATGGAATAGAGCCAAGGGAACCCTGCCGGTGCAGTAACGGAGGCAACAGTACTCTGCACGAAAAAAGAAAAAAGAGAAGAGCGCAAGGCTACCAGAGAGTAGCATCTGTAGTATCACAAATCAAGACAATATACCCCAATCTACTTACAAGATATCTTCTTGTAAGTGTAGCCAAAGAGGAATGATATCTGGAATGCACAGACAGTGTCAAAAAGACTCCAACAGGGTCCGGGGCAACCTTCCCTTGCTTCACAGTAACTGGAGACCCTCCGGTGAATGAAGCTATTCCCCTAGGGGCTGCAAGCGTGTAAAAATACTCTAAGAGCAAATCTGTATGTATAAAGGATACAACTCCCCCCGCAAAAAGGAGCAACTCACCAGAAGTCCAGAGAAGGGATGGAAATAATAGGCCCGTCCCGGCCAAGACAAAAATAGAGCTCAACTTAAAAATATTGTTTATTGTTTAATGATGTGTCTTTGCAATGACTTATCTGCTTGGCATGTGTGATGAGATATCCCTGTGGATTTAGTGAACCTATGTGCCCACACGATTATGTGGTTACATTGTTTCGTCCACAGAGGGTGTCCCTCATCATGCACGAGGCGGTGCCCATGATCTGAGCAACCCAGAAGTGAGGCAGTTATTCAGAGCGAGGCGTGGACAGAGTTTGCCAACGGCCTCATCTCAGCCTCAATGTGGTGCGCACCGATCGGAAGCTAAGACGGACGCAATATCGGTATGTCATTATCATTGTTCTATATATATGGTACATCTAAGAACATTTGTGACAGTTCATTCCCTGAAGAAGTGAGCTGTGTCTCACGAAACGCGTCGGAGTTGTTTTTATTATATATTTATTGCTATAATATTGATTAAATTATCTTTTTCTTGAACCAGACTATTTTTAAGTTGAGCTCTATTTTTGTCCTAGCCGGGTCGGGCCTATTATTTCCATCCGTTCTCTGGACTTCTGGTGAGTTGCTCCTTATTGGTGGGGGAGTTGTATCCTTTATTCATACAGATTTGCTCTTCGAGTATTTTTACACGCTTGCAGCCCCTAGGGGAATCGCTTAATTCACCGGAGGGTCTCCAGTTACTGTGAAGCAAGGGAAGGTTGCCCAGGATGCTGTTGGAGTCTTTTTGACACTGTCTGTGCATTCCAGATATCATTCCTCTTTGGCTACACTTACAAGTAGATATCTTCTAAGTAGATTGGGGTATATTGCCTTGATTTGTGATACTACAGATGCTACTCTCAGGTAGCCTTGCGAAACAGGAGTTGGAGAGCCTGGCCGGATCACGAAGCAGGAACGTCAGACAAGCCGGGTCAGGTCACATAGCAGGAAGTCAGCCAAGCCAGGTCGAATCACAGAGCAGGAACGTCGGACAAGCCAGGTCAGGTCACGGAGCAGGAACATCAGCCAGGCCGGGTCGGATCGCGGAGCAGGAGCCAGAAGCAGAGTAGTCAGACGGGCCAAGTCAGTACACAGGAACACAGCAACTCAAGTCAACACTGGTACAGGAACACCACGAAAGGGCACCAGACAGGTGCCAGAGTCCAGTATAAAAAGGCCATACTGGGCGGGCCAAACATAGCTCAGCCAATAGGTGCGCAACACACAGAGAATGACAGAAAGCACGGGCACCGTGATAGTATGTCACTGGGGAATAAATACAAGAGGAGCAAATTAATGCTGCATAATAAAGATGCTTACAGGAAAATGAGAAATAAGAAGCAATCTTTTAAACTGTCAAAGTCAAAAGCATCAGAATCATAATTCCATATATAAAGAATGTACTAGAATCTGCATGCAAGCAATTAGGCTAGCTAAAATTGAAAATGAAAAAAATATTGCAAGACAGCAAGAAAAATCCTGAACATTTCTACAAGTATATAAATGCCAAAATGATTGACAATGATATTGGTCCTCTTAAAACTGAGATAGATTAATTAATTAGTGAGGATACCGCTATAGCTGGCACCTAGAACATAGTTTTTACTTCTGTGTATACAAAAGAAGCAACTATGTCAGGTTAAGGACAAAGAGAGAAGCAATGAATTTTCTCCATCCTGTACATGGCTTACTGAGGGCAAAGTCCAAAAGACTGAAAAAGGTGATGGTGAATAAAGTACCTCAACATGATGGCCTTAATTCAGTATCAAGACCATTATACTTAATATTTCGTGATTCATTATCATCAGGCATAGTTCCCTGTGACTGGAGGAAAGCTGATATAGTACCATTATTCAAAATGTTGGTAAGATCTCAACCAGGAAATTGACTTCAATAGTAGCTAAGATTTTAGAAGGGTTTCTAACTGATAGTATTGAGGACTATGTGATCACCAACAACATTATTAGTAGGAGCCAGCATGGTTTAATGAAGAATAGATTAAGGTTAAGTAGTAATTTGTTCAAGAGTATTGCTGTTGACTTAGTATACTTGGATTTTGCAAAAACCTTTGATACTGTGCCTCAGATTACTGCATAAATGAAAAGGCTTCTTTTTGGCAGGCGATATATATGCATGGACAGGGAACTGGTTAAATTATATATTGCAGAGAGTTGTTGTAAATGAAACCTTTTCAAGTTGTTTTAACGTTGTACCTGGGGTGCCAAGTGCTACATAATCATAAAAAAAGTAAAAAAAAGGTATCGAAACACTGACTACGTCTGTACATAGCAACATTATGCCACATATGACTCCTAAATGTCCCTGCAACTAGGGTTGAAATAAAAAAATGAGGCTTATATGAACACTAAAATTACATGTAAATAAACATTAGAACTGCTGTAGGTGAACACTTTTTACTTGATTAAATGATTAATGTAAGCAACTTTAATTTTCTTTAAATTGTGTCAATTAACCTTATATTTATCTCCACCTACTGGTAAAACAGTGGTAGCACTGGTTTCCTGTGAATTTCTCTTTGAACTGTCAGTGTTGTGTAAATATTGAATTGTAATTTTGTATCTACATATTCCAACAGACTGTTGTGAAAACAGTGTAAGGAATGAATCTTTAACATTCTGATTTGGTGTTTATTTTATTCTTGATGGGTTACAGATTGAAGAATATTTGAATCCATTGTGGTTCTGTGATTTCTTATACCTTCAATATTGTGTAAAATGTTAGTTTTGGTTGTATACCCTGTTATGTTACTAATAGGAAAAAATGTAAGTTCATGTGCTCTATACTGCCATACTATTCTGAGCACCTTCTTATAAATCTTCCCAAGTATGTGTTAACCCTTCATGGATGCATTACACTCCCCTCCGGTCCTTTAAGGGTTCAACATGTAAACACTGGCAGAAGTATCTGTCTGTCTGTGTCTGTATGTCTGTCTGTGTCTGTCTCTGTCTGTATGTCTGTCTGTGTCTGTCTCTATATGTCTGTCTGTGTCTGTGTCTTTCTGTATGTATCTGTCTGTATGTTTGTCTGTGTCTGTCTGTCTGTGTCTGTCTCTGTCTGTATGTATCTGTCTATATCTGACTATATTTAGATACAAACTGTAACAAAAACCTCTATAGAATTCAACATATTTAAAAGCCCCATTTAAAGGGATAGTAATACCTAAAATGTAAAAAAAAATATGTTGTAGGGTTTATCCCCCTGAGTAAAACAAGAGTACTCCCACTGCTGAAAGATGTTTCATTCAAAATTTATTAATTTTCAAAGTTGAATTTTTTTAGGTGCAATATCACAGTGGCCTGAAATTGTACAGTGGTGCTGTTGCTACACGATCCTATGGACAGCTCTGGTCTCAGGACCATAAATCTCCATAGGATGGTGTAGCAACAGCGCCACTGTAAAATTTCAGGCCACTGTGATATTGCACCTAAAAAAATTCAACTTTGAAAATTAATAACTTTTGAATGAAACATCTTTCAGCAGTGGGAGTACTCTTGTTTTACTCAGGGGGATAAACCCTAAAACATATTTTTTTTTACATTTTAGGTATTACTATCCCTTTAAATCATGTTTTGTGAATTCATATGTTGTTTCTATGTATCTCTGTAAGTATTGTTTATACATCTTGCCTATTCCTATTTTTATTATTCTTTTCTCTCAACTATCCTTTATTCTTCTCTTTTGTTCTTTCTTTCACCATCTGCATGTTTTATACATGTTTGCACTTATTTCCCATTTTTCCTCACCTTTTGTCTTATCACCTTTACCTGTTTTCACAAAATGGCCTCCTTCACTTTAATACAAATTATTTTTTCCCATTTTCTATATCTTGTATCTCTGGGCTTTATTCATCAAGCTAAAGAGGAACAATTCTGGAGAAAACGAACTGCATTATGGAAATCCCACTAATTCCCTATGATTTAAATTGGACTTTTAACCCCTTGAATGCTAGAGAGGTCTTCAATGTGTTTAAATCAATGGTAATTTTCATTAACCCAGTCCCCCCATTGTCCATACAACCCAACATTTCAGATGATGCTGCTAGGAGAGCAGCTGTTAGACAGAGTGTTACAGAGAATTTTAAGTTTACTTTATGACCTACTGACACCTCTTTGTGTAACTGAATAAATGATTTAGAGCAAGTCCAAAGTAATATATATATATATATAGTTGTGTGAAAAATTAAGTACACCCTCTTTGTACTCTATGTTTTTACAAATCAGGACATAATAACAATCATCTGTTCCTTAGCAGGTATAAAAATTAGGTAAATACAACCTCTGATGTACAACAGCACATGACAGATTACACCGTGTCATGATTTATTTAACAAAAATAATGCTAAAATGGAGAAGCCATGTGTGAAAAACTAAGTACACCCTTACTGCTTTTGTTGGAATTAAGATGCTAAGTAGCAGACAGGTGTTGCTAATCAAATGCCCTTGATTAATTGATCATCAGCAAGTGTGACCACCTCTATAAAAGCCAAAGTTTTAGCAGTTTGCTCCTCTGGAGCATTCAGGTGTGTGTTAATACAATGCCAAGGAGGAAAGACATCAGCAATGATCTTAGAGAAGCAATGGTTGCTGCTCATGAATCTGGGAAGGGTTATAAGGCCATTTCCAAACAATTTAATGTCCATCATTCTACAGTGAGAAAGATTATTCAAAAGTGGAAAACTTTCAAGACAGTTGCCAATCTTCCCAGGAGTGGACGTCCCAGCAAATTCACCCCAAGGTCAGACCGTGCAACGCTCAAAGAAATTGCCAAAAAACCCAAGAGTTACATCTCAGACTCTACAGGCCTCAGTTAGCATGTTAAGTGCTAAAGTTCATGACAGTACAATTAGTACAAGACTGAACAAGTATGGTTTGTTTGGAAGTATTGCCAGGAGAAAACCTCCTAAAAAGAACATGGCAGCATGGCTTAGGTTTGCAAAGTTGCATCTGAAGAAACCACAAGACTTCTGGAACAATGTCTTTTGGACAGAAGAGAGCAAAGTGGAGATGTTTGGCCATAATGCACAGCTCCACATTTGATGAAAACCAATCACAGCATATCGGCACAAACACCTCATACCACAAAGGTGTCTCATGTATGATAAATACAAAAAAATTCAATTAAAGTACGAGTTAGGGCCCTACTAGTCAATGTGCTTATATCATACATATGGAGTAAAATGCGATCTGCTGTGCGATGTGCTGAAGACCTGCTAGACATACTGAAAGTTACCCAAATATATATATATATATATATATATATATATAGGGACATGTAGTACACTAGTTGAATTGAATGGGGGGAAACCACTAAAATAACTTGAGAGCATGTGGTCCGATATGGCATACTAACAGATTGCCGTGCAATGAGGTTGAAACCCGCTATGTATGACACCCATGTGTGACACAATACAGTATGCTGGAAACCCACTAAGGGGATATATTTGAATGTAGCGTACTAACAAATTGTGTGCATGAACAACATATTTTCTATAGAGTATACAACAAAAAACTAGTAATGTCCATTGTGTACGACAAACTCCAGAATTGCCGGTCAAAGAGGCGAGGCAAGGGCGTGTCTAAACTATTCTCCAGTGTTGTATAGAGGAAAAGAACAATTGTCATATACAATGACAAAAAAAGTCTTATAAAAGACAACATTTGTGCATTAAGAAAAAAGTGGAGGGAATGTGAATGAGAGAAACCTATAATAATGGAAGAAAACACAACAAAAGTTCAATTACCATATCTTTATACCGATATTTTTGTCTTTAGTTAAGACATTTTTGTGTTAGTTAAGACATTTTTGCATTGGTTAAGACATTTTTGTCTTTAGTTAAGACATTTTTGTGTTAGTTAAGACATTTTTGCATTAGTTAAGACATTTTTGTCGTTACATAAGTCAATTCCATCAGGAATCGTACTTCAATGACAAAACAACAGATTTCCGATCACAACCGACACTCTCTGAAAATATTAATGAGCCCAAAGACACTATACTTTGAAATGTTACAAACAACAAAAGCTATTTTGTTACTTCTTTGAACATATGGCCCATTGTGTATTCTATATAAAGATGTTTGTTACCATGTTTGTTATATGGTGATGTGTTTAGGTAGTCTTACTGTTAGATCAATGAGCCACATGTTTTATGCTATGACAAATATATTTACTTTATACTGAAATACGTTTTTTTGTCTACACATGTTTATGAGAATGCTTAAAGTAACAGTCCACCATCTTTTTGACTTTACATATTCAAGTATAATTACTTATACTATATATTATATTCACCTTCTTTTGAAACACTTTTACACTGATTTTTGTTTTCAAAGTGCTTTCTGTAAGGGAATTTGAAAGCAGAGTGAGAGTGCAACAATGTAAAAAAAAGATGTAATATAAAAAGACAGTGAAACAATGTAGAAAAACTGCCTTTACATTGTACAGAGCACTCATTGCACTGTATGATGCACTGCAATGAGATTGCAACATTCTATAAATATGTGTGCTTTCACAAGCCCTTACTTAAAGCTCTTTGGAAACATATTCAGGGAGCATAATGTCATTATGATAAAAAGAAAATAATACAAAGTATAGGCAGTTTGATGTTACATATTATGCACTTGCAGAATATGTAAAGTCAAAATGGAGGTTGACTGTGGTTGTGGATACAGTCCTGATATCAGTCCTAGGAATCCTGTTCTTCAGACTGCTGAGCTTGGCAGATGCCTCCAGGAAACATGGCATAATGTTAAAGCAAATGTAATGTGCTTTAATACTACATGATTTCTATCAAACAAGCAATTTACTTTTTCAGTAATTACTTAGTAGTTTGGTGTTCCTAGCTGCATGTGCAGTCATTAGTGGGGGAATCTAGTAGAGTGATTCTCAGCTTCAGTCCTCGTGACACTTCACCACATCATATATTCAAGATATTCCTAATTAAGCATAGGCAGCTAAATCACAGAGACAAAACCACTGATTAGTTATGGGAGTTGTATCCTCATTTGTGTTTAGCTTCATGTCAGTGTCCAGTAAGGTAAAGAAATTCTTGCTTCCTCAACAAGGAGAATACTGGGAATGGAAGATTAGACGTAACGGAATGAGGAAATAGAAGTCAAGTGTATAAGTGAATTGAGCATACTCTTGCTTGGTAGGCAGGGTAAATAAGAGAAGGGGCAGAGACTGAGATCCTTCCACTTCACTGCATCTGCCTCAAGTAAGGCAAGGAGTGGAGCAAAATTAAGCCGAGCAATATCTTTTGACCTGCTGTATTCTCCTGTTTTGTAGGTATAACATATTCCATGTATTGCTTTATTGGTGAATTTGTATAACATTGCTTATGCTTTACAATTGGAGATACACAAAGGGTTAATGCATCCAATAACCTGGATACTGCGAGGTTGAGTTGAAGAGCTGTTTAAAGAAGTGACATGATAATCTTTCACTTATATGCAGAGCAAGATTCTCATGTTGCCCTTTTCAAGAAGGCGACATGCTTAATGCAGCTTCTAGTAGCACAATGTTTAAAATGCGATATTTTAAAAGGATACCAGTTTTGTGCACCAGTTCTTAAAAAAGACATTATTGAAATGGAAAAAAGTGCAGAGACTTGCAACAAAACTGATAAAGGGATCGGAGGATTAGAGTTATAAAAAGGGACTACTCTAACTAGGTTTCTTTACATTTGAGAAAAGTCTAAAGGTTGATATGATTACCATTTACAAATATATCAAGATCAGTACAAATAACTATCTAATGAATGGGCTATGTTGAGGAAGGGGATGGTGTAAGTCCTCAAAATGTTCACGGTTAGCCCAGACATCTCTGATCTGCTGTAAATGTTCTCACTTGGGATGCGTTGAAAATAAAAATTATTTTGCATCAAGCAACTACAAGTCAGTGCCTCTGTTATTTACTGTTTGGATATACAATTAATTATTTACTGAAAGAGCTGAGCTAAAAAGAGAGGTCATCCATTAATAGTAAAGGAAAGGCTCTTTCAACTAAAACAAAGGCATGAATTTTTTACAGTATGGGCAGTATAGCTATTGAATTCTTTGCCTCGGGATGTTGTGCTTGTATGTAACTGCTTTCAAAAAAGTAATGAATACCTAGCTAGCACAGAACAATATTGAGAATTATGACATATTGCTTCAATGTAGAAAGGTTGTTGATCCAGGGAACTATCTGACTGCCATTTGGAGCCAGGAAGGATTTTTTTTACCCACTTGGGGCTTAATTGGAAATGGCTTCAGTGGGTTTTTTTTGCCTTCCTCTGAATCAACAGGGGTGTTTTGGCATGGGCTGGACTTGATGGGCACATGTTTTTTCATCCTCATCAACTATAATACTGTGTTACCTATATTACATTTACTGCCATCCTTTATTTATGTAAGGCAAACTGAGAAGTTGTTTCCAACTGACCAAGCCCCATGCCCTTCACCCTTTAGTCCCTATCAGATCATAGAGACAAAGTTTTAGCACCTTTAGTAATGGGATATATGTCTGTTTTTCTGTAAGTCTGTACTTAGTGATGTCAAGCTCTGGCACTCTGCTGCTTTTGTTGTGCTACAAATCACATAATCCCCAGCCAGCTGTTGGAATTATAGCTCAAAAAATGCTGGAGGAAGGCTGCAATTTTCCCACTCATGGTCTTTGTCCAAGTTCCTACAGTGACTTTTGGGTCCAGAAATACACAGAAAAAATCTATATGTTGATGTTGTGTGTCTATTTTAGTTTTGCAAAACCCATCTCTTGAATCCTGAGTTTGCCCTTGTTTTTCTTATCTACATCATCTTTACAGAATATTTTTGGTTCCAACAACAGGTCACTTCAGTGAGTACAGCATCATGTACCATATCCATGCATTACCTACAGAATATGTTTTTGTACAGATCCCCTAATGACATGACAATGTTTTCTTTCAAGGTGGCTTGTAAACAATGATGCCGATGTGCTAAGATAAAGTGAAGCCAGTTTGGTTCAAAACATATGAAGTATAGAGGATGACAAAAATCCAACTGATTTAAATGGGGATTGCAAAACCATGTAAATAAACCGAAGTAAGCAAACATAACATTTCTATTTTTTATATATTTCCTTTCCAAAAAGCCCAGAATTGCAGAATTACTGAACATAGCCACTGAAGCTAATTCACTAGGAAGAACTGAAACAATTCGGTGGCAAACCTTTTGCACAAATAAAAATGCCCCAAACTCCCAGTCATTTAAAAGGATATTTTAAGCCCTTGAATGCTGGAAAAGATCCTATGGACCATATGCAAAAGACAAAAGATGATCAATTGTGGTGCATACCATCTGCACCATGGTGAAATAATAAACATTCACAGAATTCAGATTAATATTCAGATTAATATTCATGAAGCTTCTAACCCCATTAAATGCTATGGATGGGGGATTCCCCCTTATGGTACAGTTGGCATACTCTGGAATTGCTCATCATTAGCTTTCTGTATAAGGCCTTGTGGGTACTTACGTACATAACTCAGCCAATATCTGTAAAAATAGCTTATCTTTATTAAATACTCAGATTAATACATCACTATAGTGCACATCGATGTTTATGCTCCTTATTATTGACATCATATAGTATATATCAGAAACAAATTTTGAATCAAAAGGACAGCTGAAGGGCAGATAGAATTCCAAATCAATGTTTGGAAAACAACTACCTTTGTATTGACCTGCAATAGACACCGTGGAAAATTCAGAGATTATTTCAAAAACAACTTGGATAGTATGAAAAACACCCTAACCCAGGTCTTTTTTAAATGTCCTCACTAGATGGCACTATTTGTATTGATTCCTTTTTTAGTATTTCCAAGAGTCTGGAGGTACGCTATGGTTAGAGACTACTAGACTACTTCTACAGTTATTATGTTTTTCTATGGAGGCTAAACACACAAAAAAGGGATGACCAAACTTGTGCTCAAGAGTAATTGGTTCAGCTGATGAATTCCTCCTCCACTTCTGTATCAACAGCATCAGGGTCCATACAGCCTCTACTGATTTTCATAATGCTAGCCAGCCCTTAAAGGGATAGTAATGTTTCACAAAAACAGCAGCTCCAATTAATCTTCATAGTATTTGGGCCATGGGGAGTGTTATTTCATTATTGTCAGAGTTGTAGTTCAAGAGTAATTGAAGGATAAAATATCCCCCTCCAGCCCCTTTTACCTAGTGTAATATGCATCCCCTCAGATGTGAAATCTGGTCCGTTGACCAGACATATCATAGCAAGGGACAATCTTCTTACCCTGAACATAAGGAAAACCCTGTCCCCCGTTGACAGTTTGTCCTTGTCTGCAATCCATTCAGACAGTCTTGCTTTGCTGAGGTGAGCAGTGTTACATCAGTAAAAGGGGTGGGAGGGGGACACTTTATCATTCAATTACTCTTGAATTACAACTCTGACAGTATTGAAATAACACTCTCTATGGTCCAAATACTATGAAGATTAATTGGAGCTGCTTTTATTGTGAAACATTACTATCCCTTTAAAGGGATAGTAATGCATGAATATCAACGCATCTCAGATGACTCCACATATATACAACATATTGCTGCACATGTGCCACTATATTTCAATATTCTTCAACATGTAGTTCAACAGAAATGCAATTATAAAGATTCCCCCTCCCACCCCTTTTAACCACGTAACACGCTTTCCAAGACTGTCTAGACAGTGTGCAGTGAAGGACAATCTGCAGTGAGCATAAGGAAAATCCTATCTCCCTTCATCAAGGAGAGCAGGGTTTTCCTTATATTAACTGTGAGAAGATTGTCCCTCGCTGTGAGCTGCAGAGAACAGCTAAAAGAGGTGGGAGGGGGATTCTTTATAATTCATTTCTGTTGAACTACATGTCGGAGGATATTGAAATATAGCGGTACATGTGCGACAACATATGAGCAGTCATCAGTGATGCATTAATATTCATGCATTACTGTCCCAATAAAAAATGTTTTTCTCATTTAAACTTTTTTATATATTTTTCCTCCCTCTGCATGTCTGTAATCTCTCTCCTAATCTAAACCACGCTGCATGTTGGAAAATTCTGGGTGTTTATAGTAAGGGCAGGGGTAGGGAAGTTTTGCCACCATTGGAAACTATAGGATGGAAATGGAAACAGTCTCACGGAAAGTTCTGTGATGTTAGTGAAACTGCAGTAAATCGATGAGTTTCTCTATGGTTAGAATTTAATCCTTTGAGTGCCATAGAAAGGTATCCAACACACTGCAGTGCAATATGTTGGATACCTCTCTGGCACTCAAAGGGTCAATATCCCTTCTTGAGTTAGTCAAAATGAATGAGCTCCTAAATAAAGGGATAGTAATACCTAATTTAAGGTTTATTTAGTATTGTAGGTAATAAAAAAAATATTAAGAATTATGTAAGTCTTATCTCTCAAACCTTTATGGTTTGAGAGATATTCACAACTAAAGTTCCCTCTTCCTGACTGTTTCAGTCAAGTCTGCCATCTAGCTGACACACTTGAATTCTGGTCCTCAGACCATCAGGCAGCTCTTCAGCAGAGCCGAGATCGCAATCTTTAAAAAAAAAAAACGACTTCATTGGAATGGTCTACAAAGTGTGCTGGTTTGAAAGCACACTTTCTAGACCGTTCCAATGAAGTAGTTATTTTTAAAGATCGCAATCTCGGCTCTGCTGAAGAGCCGCCGGATGGTCTGCGGACCAGAATCCAAATCTGTCGGCTACAGCGCTGACTTCACGGAGGGGGAAACTTTAGTTGCGAATATCTCTCAAACCATAAAGGTTTGACAGATAAGACTTACATAGTTCTTAATATTTTTTAATGCCTACAATACTAAATAAACTTTAAATTAAGTATTACTATCCCTTTAAGACTTCTGATCTTAATTAAATCCTAACTCATTGAGGAAAAAAAATACTATTCTTTTCAATGTGTTGCATACCCCTCTGGCACTCAAAGGGTAAACACATTGAATATTAGAGATTTCTAGTCATTTTGAGGCAAAGCAACTGCACCACAGTAGTGGGGGGGGGGGCTTGTATTTCCCTTTATTGTTAGAGGCCTCTTTATCATTCAATGGGGTTAACAGACCCAATTATATCAATGTTTTTTCTATGGTGCATTTAGTTTGCCCCAGAATTGCACCACTCTTCCTTGGTTCATCAGCCTCAGTGCATTAACCCCTTGAGGACCAGAGGGCTGCTGAGCAATGCACTACATACCCCTCATTGAAGGGTTAAATGATGATAAAACTCACATGGCCACCTAATATCATATAGATATGATCTTACTGTGTGTACATAGTGTATAGAACAATGGGCACAGATCTAAAGTATACCTCTAAAGTTAACTCTTTGGGTATCAGAGAGGCATCCAACGCTTTGTGCTGCAATGCATTGGATACCTCTCTGGCACACAAAGGGTTAAGAGACAATGAGGCATATGTACAGAGTCAGAAGTGGAGCCATTCTAGGGCAAACCAACTGCACCATAGGGAACAAATTAAAATGTCCATTTATTTAAATAGAGCTTTTAACTCCTTGAATATTAGACTAATTTAATACAAGGGAGGTATATCTAGCATCAAGGGGCTTAAAGCCCCATTTAAATAATTTTAATCTATTTTCTATTTTCCACAGAATTGCTCTTCTTCTGACTTTAGACATCTCTCCCATAGTGAAATACTGCACTAATAAACCAAATGTGTCAAACCTTCCTTGTTTAACCAGTAAGTCATTTGCACTAGGAAGAATAAGATGGACCTGTCACCTTAATATATATTTAATTAATGTTAACCCTTTGAGTGCCAGAGAGGTGCACAACTCATTGCAAAGCAATGCATTGCGTACCCCTCTGGCACTCAAAGGGTTAAGGAAAAACTGCCTATATGTGATTCTAGTTTGTAATCTACGTGCTACATTCTATTGCTGGTGCTAAATGTTAACACCCGTTTTATCAAAAGTTTTCCTATTGAAGTCTATGGAGAAAACTGGAGATAAAAGCAGAGATAAAATTAGCACCTGTAATAGAATCTAGCCCTAAATCGTTTATGAGAAATTAACCTGTATTTGTTGGTGGCACATGATGCTGATTCATGTGCTGCAATAATATTACCTTATACTGTGCTAGGAATTAATCTAGGCAGTCCACACACTAATTACAATACTGTGCTGGAAATTAGCATGAAGTGCCACACTGTGCCATCAAAGCATAAAGGTTAACTTTATTTTACTACAAATGGCTAGTACAACACATAGGCAGATTTTAATTCTTTATAAATCACACTAGGGGCCGGATTATATTGCTGGTGCTAAATGTTAACACCCGTTTCATCAAACATTTTCCTATTGAAGTCTATGGGGAAAACTGGAGATAAAAGCAGCGATAAAATTAGCACCTGTAATAGAATCCAGCTCTAAATGTCTGAGGGTGGCAGGTCTACTATAACCCTTTGAGTGCCAGAAGAGTATCCAGTGTATTTGGACACAATTCATTGGATACCTCTCTAGCACTCAAAGGATTAAGCCTTGAAAAGCCTGCTTCTGATGCCACCATTAAACTGGAGTTGTCAGCTTTCCATATCCTCTCCAATGGATGCCTCCATCTTGAAATGATTATTCCTCCCAATTAATTTATTACACCTCTAGTGGAAATTGACGAGGACTATGGTGGAGAGAGGTGATTTTCTGGACATGTAAGTAATTATCAGACAGGCCAAATAGCAAAGCTCTAATGAGTTTCAGGTCTCCAACAAAAACAAATTCTTTAAAATGATTAAACTGGAAAACAAAAATCACAAAGTGTCATCAGCAGAGCGAATAGATACATTAGATTAGACTAAAAGATATGCATGTAACAGTTCCACTTTAAGCATTTTAAGTCTGGAAGATGGGTCAGGGCGAATCCAATCATAAGACAGACTAGAAGGCCTCCTAGAGATGCAGAATTAAAGGATTAACACTTTATAATGACTTGGGGGATTTTGAAAGAGTATCAAAATCATCTATATTTATGTTAGCTACTCTTTACGTAAAACTATAGTTTATTAGATATTTTGTTTTATTTAATTGTCAGTTTATGTAAGTCAACCAGTACTTCCTGATAGAAAGTGGCAGTTTGGCGGGAATGTGGAATGTTAGTATTTGACACACACCACGCTGCGCCATCCAGAACTGTCGAATTTGCATAAATTGACAAATAAATAAATCTAAATATCTAAAACTATAATTTTAAATAAATATTGACGAACAAATATATATGATTTTGGAAGCTCTTTCCGAACCACCCAAATCTTTATAAAAGCGTTAGTGTCTCATAAAGGGCTTTGGCAAAATAACTATTTCTGTAGATGGGAAGACCTCCTAAATCTTGCTCCCTTTTCCACATATTCACATTTCAACAATAAAATAAATGTGATCCTTACTGCAGACATTGTACTTATTCTGAGCTACTGTTAATTCTAAAATATAGTAACTTTTAGAGTAAAAGAGAGGTGTCCAAAACATTTGCACATTCTGATGGCTTTCAAAGGCTTAAGAGGGGAAGGGTTGTAATAGTGGTTGTTTGGAGGGTACAGGGGGTGACCAACCTGAAGGTTTGCCTTGGGTGCCTGGTACTCTTGCATTAGCCCTGACAGATCATCAATGGGACATATGAAACATTAATAAGTAACCCATGTAATAAACATGGGAAAACTGAAACATGTGACTTACATTACAATTAATCCAGTAGCACATAAATTGAAAACAAGTGTAAATGGAATGAGGTCTGAAATTTAGAAAGCGCTCCCCACTACTCAGGAAATTTCTGGCTTCCATAGTAAAAGCCTCTGTCCCACTATGTGAAGCTGTCCTATGTTGTCTGCTCCTCCACTTTCTCTATATCTACATTCAGTGGGCTTTTCTTATAATGTCCTTCTTTCTGGTTCACTAATAATGTTTTCACCATGTTGCAAGAGACTTTCTTAAATCATAATATCAACAAAAAAACATTTTCAAAGGGACTATAAACATTAATACTCCTGTATGTATGTATATATATATATTTTTTTTCATCCACATCCTAATAGGGTACAATATAGTTAGTAGGTAATTTAAATTGTTGTAATAAGAAGAAATAATGTTATGATATTTTTGATTAATGGATTGTGAGAACTAATGATTTACTCCTTTAAGGATCAGTGGAGTATGCAATGTATTACACCTTTTGTTCCTTAAATGGTTCAGTTACTTTTTTTTTCCCCAGAATGAGCTATTATACATCATTTGTCTCCACCTGCTGGGGAAATAGAGGTAACACTGGCTCCTTGTCAATGTCTGAACATCATGTAACTTATCCAATTGCCGGTCTGTATCCTATGTATCTTTTAACTTAGGCTTTTATACAAAACATACCAGCAAAACTGTTGTGTTTATATTTTTTTCCTTTATACTCCATTATATTAGTAATAAGGAGAATGTACATTGATGTGCGCTATAGTGATGTATTAGTCTATTTTGCTACATTTTTCCCAAGTATGTATAAAAGATTATCTGCTTTCACAGATATGGGCAGTTGTCTATGTAAGCGAGTACCCTTAGGGACTTGTACAGAATGCAGATGATGAGCAGCTCTGGAGCATACTAGCTGTACACCATAGGGCACAAATGAAAATCCCAATTGATTTAAATGGAGCTTATAACCCCATGAATGATTGAGAGGTCTCCTTTTCATTGATTCACAATTTGTTGACCCCTCTGGCATTGAAGGGTTAAATGCCTCGTTTATACCATAGGAAATTTGGGGCGCTTTAATCTGCAGTTTGCCACAGAATGTATTCCTTTCTTATTATCTGCATACAACCCTAACCTATAGACCTATATAATGTTGGTTATATGCATTCGTATAGTTGCTGTTAGAGGTGGGAAATGAAAGGTTAGCTCAAAAGCTATTTTTTATATTTTTAAAAATGTTAAACAACATACTTATTGAGTTATTGAATAACTTATCTTTACTTATTTGTGCTGTGGCTATGTCTGTGCTTTTTATACAAGTCCAAGGGGTAGTGTATGCACACTTATTGGTAATGGGGGTTATGTGCTAGAGATGATCATCTCTGCTGACAGTCAGAATCCAACATACTAAATGATGGTGCCAATAAACTGATGTAATGTTTAAGTGCTAAGAATATACCTTCATCAGGATTAGCAAATGCATCCAGCTTGGTTCTTGTTGACTCTCCATTTTGGTTCTAGTAGATTAAATAACCGAGTGCCAAAAAATCCAAATAGATGAACTATTAATGCCTATAAATAAAAACTATATACATTGAATTATAAGCTACACAACAAATTGCTGATAAGCCATACAACAAATTGCTGGTCAGCAAAACCAGAAATGTGGTACATAAGGAAATAAAATCACTAAAACCTTACATAAATAATAGAATAATGCTCTTACTATCACATCAAGAACCTCCCAAAATCATTTTCTTATTGGCACATTGTGGGCAAAATACAACTAGACTAATATAATATCTAAATAGGGTATAGCTCAGTTGCATGTAAAAGGATGTAAGAGTATCTGCTCACTATGGAAACAGCAATAAGGTTAGTGCCAATGCCTCTAGCGAAAACTTTATGCGTGCATGTAGATCCAACATGCTTCTTTTTGGAGCAATGTCTTAATATGATTGCCCCTTCGTTTTTATTTGGACATATGGTCAGTGACTATCCCTTTGAATTCTCATGATTGATATTGTTGCTCCAAGAATCTAAGTGTCACAAGACTCTTCCTTTTTTTAATGTGCTATTCTCAGCTTTCTCCCATATGATGCTATATTTATGTCCACTAAAATATGTTTTATACATTCTAGATGTCTGTCCAACATATTAAAGTCTGCAAAGATGTCTCAGTAGTTGTATAAAAAATCAGTTATGTATTTGTAAGTCTCATATTTAATTTCACTGTTTGTGTGAGCATAAGTTCATTTTGAATCAGTGATCAAAGGATTACAATGCCACAGTTGTAACGTCTAATGTGATGAAATTAGAATTTTTTTGTCATATTTAAGAAGTAGGTCAGCATGTAACAACTTGCTCTGTTATTTTCTGTCCTTACCTATAGACAATATGATGATTATTATAGCTTGTCAGTCAAGTGTGATGTTCTAATTGATAATTTTCCAAATATCTGTAATGTGTTTGCATACATAGTTGTTTTATGCTGTAAATTTCTATACAAAGGTGGTAGTGTGGTAATTCCTTGAGTATTTATTACTGTGAACATTCTTACTTAATCTGAGTGCTCTATCAAAGGGGGCTTTTAGGGTAGACTCTGTGACCATCACATGGCTGGCCAGGCATATGCCTGTGGCAGTTGAGCTATACCTGGCACTGATTAGACCTGAACTTCTCACCTTCTGTTTACAGGTATTACACTTAGTGGGTCAGCCACTGTTTGGCACCCTCCCAAAACTGGTGGACACCTTCTCAGTCCATGATTGAGTGCCTTAAGGGTCAGTCCACCACTGATGATTGTAGTAAGTTCTATGAAACTGATGTAGAAAGAGGAACTGTAGCAATTCACTGTAGGGGCCAAATACAAATTCCCATTGATTAAAATGGTGATTGAACCCCATGAAAGTTAGAATTGTCTCCAAATTATTTTGAAGCAATACTTTGGATGTCTCTCTAACATTCAAGGGGTTAACAGCCTCATTTAAATTGATGACATATATTATTTGTTTCCTTGTCTTTTAGATAATTACCCAATGATTTCTCCAGTTTCTTAATACATTAGCCTTTATGAGTTAGGGCCCCACATAATTTAAACCAGTGTTCTAAATGTTCTTTAAACAATGAGGATGGATATATTCTATGTATATCCTACATGGATCCCAGTGAAAAGTGTATGATGGTGCAACTGCACTTCCCTTGAATCTGGGCATGATACTGATTCTCAAATATGAAACAGTTGCATTCAAGTGCCATAGAACACATTTCCAACATATTTAATAAGGCAATTACTTCTATGTTAAGCAAAACATATCTAAAAGCTTTCAGTACTGCCTCAAGACATATCACATGCTATTATGAAATTACTTCTCCCAATACTCATGTAACTTCCACTGTGAACTCCTCTCCCTCCTGTCACTAACACTGTTTAATGGACTGCACAGAGGGGACACTTTCTACATATACCACTATATAAAATCAAATGGAGAGAGAAGGACCCATGGTCCACGACTGGCTGGACATATATTTTAAACTACATTATATACTTTATACTGTAAAAAAAAGAATACATATAATATAGTCGGTGCATTGAAAGGGATGATGGCAGAGAAAGAAGAGCCAGAACAGCGAGAAGGAAAGGTTGGATGGAGAGAAGAGCTGGCGCAGTGAAAGGAAGGGAAAAAAAGAACAACCAGAGAGGTGAAAGGGAGGGTGGGAGGGAGACAGGAAGAACCGGAGCAATGAAAGGTAGGGTGGGAGGGATGGAGAAGAGCCAAAAAGGTGAAATGGAGGGTGGGAGGAAGAGACGAGGAGCCAAGATAGAAAGGAAGAGCCAGAGCTGTGAAAAGTTGGGTGGGAACGAGACAGGAAGAGCCAGAAAGGTGAATGGGAGAGTGGCACGCAGGTGAAAAGGGGGGTTGGAAGGGAGTGAAGAAGACTAGACAAGTGAATGAAATGTAAGAAGAGCTGAACCACTGAAATGGAGGCTGTGATGTAAGATAAAGATGGAGTTATGAGAGGGAAGAATGAAGAGAAAGAAGGCAGCAGATCACGATATACACGGAGTGTGACCAAAGCCAATAATAGAATGACCGTGTCCCTGCAGTGATTTGAGCAAAGCCTTCCCACCCAATCCTGTCCAAACCACGGACCCTGTTAGCATGTTCCTGCAGTACTTTGGACAGGATTGTGTAGGGGGCTTCTCTCCCCTTTCCAAATCACCACCTCAGTGGGCATGTTCCTGCAGGGATTTGGCAGGAGTTGGACAGGGGCTTCTCTCCCCTGCCCAATCCTGTCCAAATCACAGCCCCATACATTCCTAACCTTGGGTAGCAGTGCAGCGAATTATAATAACTCCTCCCTCCTGCTACCACAGGGTATGGCTGGCAGGAACACAGGAACTCTTTGCTTTTTTAATATAGTAAAGGCTGGATGTTAGAAGTATTTACTCAGGCCCCCCCACTGTAAAAATGGGTATAGGTGGCTGTAGACCCTTTCTTCAATATTTTCCATGTATTCCTTCCTTCTGTGGGGGGAAATCAGGGTTCTCTAGATCCCTTTATGGAGTTGAGGGCTGTTTGGACATCTTAATCTTAATTTTAATAACACCCCTTCCATTACAAATAATATAAGGCAGAGGGGTGTGCGGCAGAAATCCCTCCTTCGGGATTATTTAGCCCCTCACCACAGTATGCATTGATGGGGCTGTTGACTCCATGATTTGTATTTTAACCTCCCTATTTCAAAGGCAAGGTTACAGCGGAAAGAAGGAGATTAGAGCACTTACAGTCTATTACTCCCCTTCCCATGTCCCATTGGACCTCAGATTTTTTAAAACCTTTTTATTTTCTTCATTTGGGCTCCCAGAATGCCCACTTTTCTTACATAGCACACATAGGACACAAAGGGTTGTTATTGGCATAGAGATTGCTGAATTTATTATGGCTGCTAAATTAACACACCACAGATTACACACTTTAAAGCCTTGTTTTCATCTTGTGGTACAAGTACCTTTGAAGGCATCAGGTACACAGCAAAGGCTAGGTGCCACAGGGAGAAACTGTTTACAATATATAAGTGCTAGTCTGATCAGTCCAGCACATCTATAT
Organism: Rhinophrynus dorsalis; assembly: GCA_037306005.1. Lineage (NCBI taxonomy): Eukaryota > Metazoa > Chordata > Amphibia > Anura > Rhinophrynidae > Rhinophrynus > Rhinophrynus dorsalis. The sequence goes on from CM074721.1 coordinate 298,875,129, forward strand.
TCCAGGAGGCATTTTATCAGGGTCGGTGGAGTGAAGCTTGTTCAGCTCTTTAAACCATATTTTGGAAACATTACCCCTGCCACCAGCCCACTTTGACATCTTAATACACTTGGAGGCTTCTAAAGCAGTTCAGTTTGTGGAAAGTGTCCTGGACAATGTGGGTGGGAAGCAGCTAGAGTGGATCATGCTTCTGATTTCTCGACCACCCATGTTCCCTTGTTGAGGGCAGAGCTTCTCCATTCTGTGTGAGTGCCAACTCATCTCTCACTGCTGTATTTAACTGCAATGGCCCAGGCAACTTTGAGTGTGTAATGAGATTTGGTGTGTGCCTTTCTGAGTGTATAGTGTTTTTGAGAGCATGTCTGTGTGTGAGCATATGTTTATATGTGAGAATAATTGACTGTGTGTGTGCATGTACGTGTGTGCTTCAATATCATTATCTGCCTGTTTTATAATCATATGCTGTGGCTTTACTAGTTTGTACATATTTACTCAATGTAATTCGGGTGAGTGGGGTACTTCTGATTTTGATTTTTATAAATGTAGGGGTACTTACTACTGAGAAGGTTGAGAAACACTACCATATAGATTGATCCCATAGGAATTTTGATAAGAGGTGAAAATATATCACTGTAAAGAATGCTGATCTGTCAGTTCTCACTCATGTTTGCTGACACCTCCCCAGCAATGGACCATGATGGATGGGGGAAATATGCAGTATGAAAGATATATATTTTTGCTGCCATTCTCAAAACTAATGACATTAACCAATTATTTAATGTCATAAGTGTGGTCATCTAATTAGCTAGAGCTGGGACTGGGAACACTTGAAACACAGCGCACATAACAAGAAAAAGAGAAACAGTAATCTAAGTGTAGTAGTTTTAATGAAATGTAAAAACAAGTAAAGTAATAAATTACACTCACAATAGCCCTTCTTGGGCTTTATGCTCATCAAGCGGGCCTCTCTCCTGTTATAGCAAATGAACTGTGTCCTCCGATAGTCCTGTATCTTGGTCCGGATGCATCCTGCTGTCTGCTTAGATGTTATTATTCCAGATGTTTGGATCCAAGCCAAGATTCTATCTACACCATGGTATATCCGCTGAGGTAAATCCAATTCGTAATGGCAATATCAGATATGCAGTAGCAATGTAAGGACTACCGGCTTAGATGATAACCTCGTGGCGAGGTGCGTCCAGAAACGCCAAGCGGGCCGGTGTGCGGGCCTGTCGGGGCGGAGGAAACTCACAGGGGGGGTATAGGAGACCTGGTAATCTTGGGCAGTAAGCCTGAGTGACTCCCGAACGTTTTCGCAGACACAGTCTGCTTCTTCAGGGAAAAAAGTGAAAGAATGTATAGCGATGTCAGCATTAGGAATGTAACAGAGCAGTAGTACATAGTATAAGGATGGATCTTTGTTTCACTTGATTTCAAGCATTAATATCACTTTAAAATCTAATAACCCAATAAAAAGTTTAGGTGTTACTGTTCCTATAACTTGGTGGCACAATGTTATAGATTTCTGATTTGTATGGTATTAGTTTGGGTATATGGTTAAGAAATCTTATTCAAATTTATGTTTAAGATTAGTCTTTAGGGATGGGTATAGGTTAAAATGTAGTGATAAGATTAAAGTTTAGGGTTGTGTATATGATTAACATACGTGGTTTAACTTTATAGGTCTTAATAGGATTACATTTTATGGCTGTAGATATTACTAGAGTTTAGGATTAGTGATCAGGAGGAATACTTAAGGCATAGGATACAATTAGAAGTAAGTAGTGTTAAGGCTTGGGAAAAGGGGTAGCATAAGAGTTTAGGTGTAGGAGTAAGTGCTAATGCACATGGGTGACAGTGCTGTAGCAACCACCTGCTACAGTTCTCTTTCCCATGTTCTCCTACTCGCCGTCTTCTGGATTTCAGTGCTGATCCATACTCAGGAGGCAAACTATTTCCAAAAAGACTGCCGCACTTGCTTAGCAATATGTTTGGGTGCTTGCTGGCTCAAAAGTATAAAGATTCACTTCTCATATACAGAAGCTGAGCACTCTCTGGATATATGACTTAAAACTTTACTTCTACTAAAACATATTAAAAGAGCCCAACATTTCAGTCCACTATGGAACTTTCTTCAGGGACCAGCGTCTTACACACTACTCCTCTGAGTGGGTTTTATAGTTTCTTTTTGAACTTGGCACCGGGAAACAGTGCACCTGGCTGCCATGGCAACCTAGGACACTGACCCGGAGCCAGTTCAAATACATTGAATGAAACATCAAACAAGTCAATAAACATATATACAAAATCCAACATTAAAACACAATCCTTTATAATCACTTTGTTGAACTCAGCACCGAGAAACAGCGCATCTGGTTGTCTTAGCAATCCAGAACGCTGACCCAGTGTCACGGTTTTATTGAACACTCAGACAACTGGGTAGGATAAAACAGAAAAGTTTTATTAGGCAATATAAAGCACAACAAGGCCCTTCACGGGTCCAAACTCTACAGACAGCAGTAAGAAAATTTGACACAGGTCGGGCATACAAATAGCATACAATAAAGGAGGATCTACCGGCCTTACCAAATACCAGGTAAGGCAGCCTGGTAACTGGTGCAACAAGGAACAGAGGAGGCTCTACCAGCCTTAACGAATACCGGGTAAGGCAGCCTGATAACTGGTGCAAAAAGGAACAGAGGAGGCTCTACCAGCCTTACCGAATACCGGGTAAGGCAGCCTGGTATCTGGTGCAACAAGGAACAGAGAAGGCTCTACTGGCCTTACCGAATACCGGGTAAGGCAGCCTGGTATCTGATACAACAAGGAACAGAGGAGGCTCTACCGGCCTTACCGAATACCGGGTAAGGCAGCCTGGTATCTGGTGCAACAAGGAACAGAGGAGGCTCTACCAGCCTTACCGAATACTGGGTAAGGCAGCCTAGTAACAAGTGCAACAAGGAACAGAGGAGACTCTACCGGGTCACAGGCTGAGTGAGTGCAATGAGCTGACAACGGTAACCGCTAGTGACCGGAGAGCACAGACTGGGTGTACGTAACGGAAGCCACAGAGAATCACAGGCTGAGCTTAGTGTAATGGATTGGCAACGGTAACCGCTAGTGACCGGATAGCACAGACTGGGTGTACGTAACAGAGGCCACAGAGAATCACAGGCTGAGCTTAGCGTAATGGATTGGCAACGGTAACCGCTAGTGACCGGATAGCACAGACTGGGTGTACGTAACAGAGGCCACAGAGAATCACAGGCTGAGCTTAGCGTAATGGATTGGCAACGGTAACTGCTACTGACCGGATAGCACAGACTGGGTGTACGTAACGGAGGCCACAGAGAATCACAGGCTGAGCTTAGCGTAATGGATTGGCAACGGTAACCACTAGTGACCGGATAGCACAGACTGGGTGTACGTAACAGAGGCCACAGAGAATCACAGGCTGAGCTTAGTATAATGGATTGGCAACGGTAACCGCTAGTGACCGGATAGACAGACTGGAATTTCATAACGGAGGCCACACTGATACACAGGCAGCGAGTAGCGCAACCGGAGGCAAGAAATATGAGAGGACTGACAATAATAGCGAGGGCAACACAAGGAGCGTAAGTCAGTCAATGCCTGGATCAGTATCAGAGAGCGGAAGTCAGCCAGAGCCTGGATCGGTACACAGAGAGCGGTAGTCAGCCAGAGCCTGGATCGGTACAAAGAGAGCGGTAGTCAGCCAAAGCCTGGATTGGTACACAGAGAGCGATAGTCAGCCAAAGCCTGGATCGGTACACAGAGAGTGGTGGTCAGCCAAAGCCTGGATCGATACACAGAAGCGGTAGTCAGCCAAAGCCTGGATCGGTACACAGGAGTGGAACAGGAACAAGGTCAGATGAAAACAGGATCAACACGGAACAGGAGCACAGAATAACGTAAGGTCAGGAATACCACGAAAGGGCACCGGCCTAGTGACAGGACGGCGTATATAAAGGCTAGCCCTGGGAGGGGCAACCAGTAAGCACTAGTGTTGAGCGAGCATGCTCGGCCGATGCTCGGATCGGCTCGAGCATCGCTCTGCTCGGCACATGGCGGTACTCGTACGAGTACCGCATGTGCTCGCCCGCCATGTTCGGGTCTCCTCCCCGCACGTTTTGCGGCTGCTGCGCAGCCAATAAACGTGCAGGGAGGCTCTGACATCGGTGTAATGCCAGCAGCCATGTTGGCTGCTGGCATTACACTGATTGGCTGGCCAGAACCCGTGGTCGGGTGCTGTATAGCACCTGACCATCGAGTTCGGCTCAGTCTGAGCCAGGGAGAGCTGAGGATAGGAAGGGAAAGGCAGTGTAGAAAGGAAAAAAAAAAATTGTGACAAAAAAGAACCAAAAGTCCTTTTTAGGACTACTGTGTGTGGGGGCAGCAGGTTATTTTGTGTGGGGGGAAAAAAAAAAAAAAAATATTCTGTTTAGTGTGAAAAGTTGCAGATTAGAGCACATTCTGTTTAGTGTGCACAGTTGCAGATTAGAGCACATTCTGTTTAGTGTGCAAAGTTGCAGATTAGAGCACATTCTGTTTAGTGTGCAAAGTTGCAGATTAGAGCACATTCTGTTTAGTGTGCAAAGTTGCAGATTAGAGCACATTCTGTTAAGTCTTCAAACTAAAATATCAAAGTCACGTATTCCATTCAGTGTGCGTCGCCGCAGTTTAGCAGCACATTCTGAGTACTGTGCAGAGTTGCAGAATAGGAAGAAATACTGTTAAGTCTTCAAACTAAAATATCAAAGTCACATATTCCATTCAGTGTGCTTCGCCGCAGTTTAGCAGCACATTCTGTGTACTGTGCAGAGTTGCAGAATAGGAAGAAATACTGTTAAGTCTTCAAACTAAAATATCAAAGTCACATATTCCATTCAGTGTGCTTCGCCGCAGTTTAGCAGCCTATTCTGTGTACTGTGCAGAGTTGCAGAATAGGAAGAAATACTGTTAAGTCTTCAAACTAAAATATCAAAGTCACATATTCCATTCAGTGTGCTTCGCCGCAGTTTAGCAGCCTATTCTGTGTACTGTGCAGAGTTGCAGAATAGGAAGAAATACTGTTAAGTCTTCAAACTAAAATATCAAAGTCACATATTCCATTCAGTGTGTTTCACCGCCGTTTAGCAGCCTATTCTGTGTACTCTGCAGAGTTGCAGAATAATAAGAAATACTGTTAAGTTTTCAAACTCAAATATTAAAGTCACATATTCCATTCAGTGTGTTTCACCGCAGTTTAGCAGCCTATTCTGTGTACTCTGTACAGTTGCAGAATAATAAGAAATACTGTTAAGTTTTCAAACTCAAATATTAAAGTCACATATTCCATTCAGTGTGTTTCACCGCCGTTTAGCAGCCTATTCTGTGTACTCTGCAGAGTTGCAGAATAATAAGAAATACTGTTAAGTTTTCAAACTCAAATATTAAAGTCACATATTCCATTCAGTGTGTTTCACCGCCGTTTAGCAGCCTATTCTGTGTACTCTGTACAGTTGCAGAATAATAAGAAATACTGTTAAGTTTTCAAACTCAAATATTAAAGTCACATATTCCATTCAGTGTGTTTCACCGCAGTTTAGCAGCCTATTCTGTGTACTCTGTACAGTTGCAGAATAATAAGAAATACTGTTAAGTTTTCAAACTCAAATATTAAAGTCACATATTCCATTCAGTGTGTTTCACCGCAGTTTAGCAGCCTATTCTGTGTACTCTGTACAGTTGCAGAATAATAAGAAATACTGTTAAGTTTTCAAACTCAAATATTAAAGTCACATATTCCATTCAGTGTGTTTCACCGCAGTTTAGCAGCCTATTCTGTGTACTCTGTACAGTTGCAGAATAATAAGAAATACTGTTAAGTTTTCAAACTCAAATATTAAAGTCACATATTCCATTCAGTGTGTTTCACCGCCGTTTAGCAGCCTATTCTGTGTACTCTGCAGAGTTGCAGAATAATAAGAAATACTGTTAAGTTTTCAAACTCAAATATTAAAGTCACATATTCCATTCAGTGTGTTTCACCGCCGTTTAGCAGCCTATTCTGTGTACTCTGTACAGTTGCAGAATAATAAGAAATACTGTTAAGTTTTCAAACTCAAATATTAAAGTCACATATTCCATTCAGTGTGTTTCACCGCAGTTTAGCAGCCTATTCTGTGTACTCTGTACAGTTGCAGAATAATAAGAAATACTGTTAAGTTTTCAAACTCAAATATTAAAGTCACATATTCCATTCAGTGTGTTTCACCGCAGTTTAGCAGCCTATTCTGTGTACTCTGTACAGTTGCAGAATAATAAGAAATACTGTTAAGTTTTCAAACTCAAATATTAAAGTCACATATTCCATTCAGTGTGTTTCACCGCAGTTTAGCAGCCTATTCTGTGTACTCTGTACAGTTGCAGAATAATAAGAAATACTGTTAAGTTTTCAAACTCAAATATTAAAGTCACATATTCCATTCAGTGTGTTTCACCGCCGTTTAGCAGCCTATTCTGTGTACTCTGCAGAGTTGCAGAATAATAAGAAATACTGTTAAGTTTTCAAACTCAAATATTAAAGTCACATATTCCATTCAGTGTGTTTCACCGCCGTTTAGCAGCCTATTCTGTGTACTCTGTACAGTTGCAGAATAATAAGAAATACTGTTAAGTTTTCAAACTCAAATATTAAAGTCACATATTCCATTCAGTGTGTTTCACCGCAGTTTAGCAGCCTATTCTGTGTACTCTGTACAGTTGCAGAATAATAAGAAATACTGTTAAGTTTTCAAACTCAAATATTAAAGTCACATATTCCATTCAGTGTGTTTCACCGCAGTTTAGCAGCCTATTCTGTGTACTCTGTACAGTTGCAGAATAATAAGAAATACTGTTAAGTTTTCAAACTCAAATATTAAAGTCACATATTCCATTCAGTGTGTTTCACCGCAGTTTAGCAGCCTATTCTGTGTACTCTGTACAGTTGCAGAATAATAAGAAATACTGTTAAGTTTTCAAACTCAAATATTAAAGTCACATATTCCATTCAGTGTGTTTCACCGCTGTTTAGCAGCCTATTCTGTGTACTCTGCAGAGTTGCAGAATAATAAGAAATACTGTTAAGTTTTCAAACTCAAATATTAAAGTCACATATTCCATTCAGTGTGTTTCACCGCCGTTTAGCAGCCTATTCTGTGTACTCTGTACAGTTGCAGAATAATAAGAAATACTGTTAAGTTTTCAAACTCAAATATTAAAGTCACATATTCCATTCAGTGTGTTTCACCGCAGTTTAGCAGCCTATTCTGTGTACTCTGTACAGTTGCAGAATAATAAGAAATACTGTTAAGTTTTCAAACTCAAATATTAAAGTCACATATTCCATTCAGTGTGTTTCACCGCAGTTTAGCAGCCTATTCTGTGTACTCTGTACAGTTGCAGAATAATAAGAAATACTGTTAAGTTTTCAAACTCAAATATTAAAGTCACATATTCCATTCAGTGTGTTTCACCGCAGTTTAGCAGCCTATTCTGTGTACTCTGTACAGTTGCAGAATAATAAGAAATACTGTTAAGTTTTCAAACTCAAATATTAAAGTCACATATTCTGTGTAAGATGAAGAAGGCGGGTAAAAAGGGACGGGGAAGTGGACGTGATCCTGAAAGTTCAGGGCGCGGGTCAGGACGCGGAGAAACTGTGCCTGGTGCCAGAGCACAAGAAAGAAAGACATCCACCATACCTAGCTTCATGTGTAATTTTACAGGGCGTCGCAGGACATCACTCTCGAGGTCCGACCACTGCGAACAGGTGGTCGGTTGGATGACAGCTGATACTGCTTCCAGTCGGTTAAGCACCACCCTGTCTTCCACCAAGTCCACTCTCAGTAGCCAAGAGTCTGGTCAACATAATCCTCACTCTGATCATCCTTCCTCCCACCATACACGGTCTGGTCAAAGAAGTGATCCCACACTGGGATATAGTGAGGAGCTCGTCTCATCACCAATCCTTCATTTGACCCTCTCTCCAAGCACGCTTGCAGAGGAACATGACATCTTGTGCCCTGATTCACAACCTCTAGAGGCTACCCAATCACAAGAAGATGACAGATGTGAACGGCATTTAAGGTCAAAGGAAGTAGTGGATGATGATGATGATGATGAGACACAGTTGCCATTAAATCAACCACTATTTCCGTCTCAAGACCTTGTTGAGGAGAATGTTATACAGTTGTCAATGACTGAGTATGTGGTGGGATCAAGACTTGAGGAGGATGATCAGAGTGAGGAACTGGAGGAGGACTTGGTGGACGATGAGGTGACTGACCCCACCTGGGAAGGTGTAGAGCCGAGCGATGACAGCAGTCCTGAGGGTGAGCCATCTGCAGCACCGCAACAGGCTGGAAGAGGCAGTGGTGTGGCTACAGAAAGAAGGCGGACCGCACCAAACCGGCCCGCAAATGTTCCACGGAGCACCCCCTTGCGTAAATCTACCTTGCCAAGGGGTAGGTGTTCCGCGGTATGGCGTTTTTTTAAGGAAAGTGCGGACGACAAAAGAATTGTAGTTTGCAACCTGTGCCACACCAGAATGAGCCGAGGCATGAACACTAGAAACCTCACCACCACCAGCATGATCCGACACATGGCATCCAAGCACCGTAATAAGTGGGAGGAACGCCCGGATCGCCAATCTGTGTCTGCAGGCCACACCACTGCCTCCTCTTCCCCTGTTTTCGGTGCCGGCCAATCGCCTGTCGACGGCGCAGGCCCGCATACCTCCCGCCCTGCACCTGTAGCATCTGAAGCACCATCAGCGACCACATCCACTTCCCTGTCCCAGCACAGCGTCCAAATGTCGTTACCCCAGGCATTTGAGCGCAAGAGAAAGTACCCAGCCACCCACCCACAGGCCATAGCACTAACCTCACACCTTTCAAAATTACTGGCCATCGAAATGCTGCCATTTAGGCTTGTGGACACTGAGTCCTTCCGCAGCCTGATGGCAGCAGCTGTCCCTCGGTACGCGGTCCCCAGCCGCCACTACTTTTCCCGGTGTGCCATCCCCGCATTACACCACCATGTGTCCCGTAACATCACCCGTGCCCTGACCAACGCAGTTACTGGGAAGGTCCACTTAACGACTGACACATGGACAAGTGCTTGTGGCCAGGGACGCTACATTTCCCTGACGGCACACTGGGTGAATGTCGTGGAGGCTGGGAGCGACTCGGACCCTGGGATGGCACGGGTGCTACCCACGCCGAGGATTGCGGGCCCTACCTCCATCAGGGTTTCCACCAGCACCTACGTTATTGGCTCCTCCTCCTCCGTTTCCACCTCCGAATTCTCTACACACACCGCCACTCCCCCATCAGCCAGTAGCTGGAAGCAGTGTAGCACTGCAGTGGGGAAGCGTCAACAGGCCGTGCTGAAGCTGATCTGCCTTGGGGACAAACAGCACACGGCCTCAGAGCTGTTGCAGGGGATTAGTCACCAGACCGAGCAGTGGCTCTCGCCACTCAACCTGCAAGCAGGCATGGTTGTGTGTGATAATGGGCGTAACTTGGTGGCGGCTTTGGAGCTCGGCAAGCTCACACACGTACCATGCCTAGCGCATGTATTTAATTTAGTGGTGCAGCGATTTCTAAAAACCTACCCCAATGTGCATGATCTCTTGACCAAGGTGCGCCGCGTGTGTGCACATTTCCGTAAGTCATCAACAGCTTCAGCCGGCCTGTTGAAGCTGCAGCAGCGCTTACAATTGCCAGCTCACCTGCTGCTGTGTGACGTGAGCACGCGCTGGAACTCCACCTTCCACATGTTGGCCCGGCTTTGTGAGCAGCAGAGGGCAGTAGTGGAGTACCAGCTGTTACACGGTCGTCGCCTCTCCGTTCAACTTCCTGTAATCAGAAGTGAGGAGTGGGAATGGATGTCAGACCTCTGCGAGGTTTTACGCAATTTTGAGGAATCGACACAGATGGTGAGCGGCGATAACGCTATTATCAGTGTAACCATCCCACTTCTGTGTCTACTGAAACGCTCGCTGCTCACAATTAAAACCGACGCTTTGCATGTGGAAGAGGTGGAAATGGGGGAGGAAGAGCTTACACAAGGTGATAGCCAGAGCACCCTCACTTCGTCTTCTCAGCGACAATTGGAGGAGGCGGAGGAGGAGGAGGAGGAGGAGGAGGAAGACACGGTTGCCTCCGCTACAGAGGGTAGCCATGGAACTTTAGTTCCATCTCTTCAGCGTGGGTGGGCAGAAGAGGAGGAAGAGGATGAGGATATTGAGAGTCATCCTCCTGGTGAGGACAGCGAAATCTTGACTGTTGGTACTCTGGCACACATGGCTGACTTTATGTTAGGCTGCCTTTCCCGTGACCCACGCGTTGTACGCATTTTAGACAACACGGATTACTGGGTGTTCACCCTTCTGGACCCCCGCTACAAAGAGAATTTCTCATCTCTCATTCCTCCGGTGGAGAGGACAAGCAAAATGTTGCAATACCAGAAGGTTCTTGTCGAAAAATTGCTCCAAAATTTTCCATCTGACAACGCTGGCGGCAGAGTACGTGCTACCTTGGCCAACCGAGAAGGGGAGAAAAGGGGAGCACACAGCAGTTCCGAGAAAGGCAGGGCAACACTCTCCAAGGCGTGGGACACCTTCATGACACCCCGCCAGCACCCTCACCCTGATGCGCAGCCTAGTGTCACAAGGAGGGAAAAGTTTTGGAAGATGGTGAAGGAGTACGTAGCAGACCGTGTCAGCGTCCTCAATGATCCCTCTGTGCCTTACAACTACTGGGTGTCCAAGCTGGACACGTGGTATGAACTGGCACTCTACGCCTTGGAGGTGCTGGCCTGCCCTGCCGCCAGCGTTCTGTCTGAGCGGGTATTTAGTGCTGCTGGTGGCATCATAACAGATAAGCGTATCCGCCTTTCCACCGACAATGCTGATAGGTTGACACTTATAAAAATGAACAAGGCCTGGATTTCCCCTGACTTCTCCACTCCAGTGGAGGAAAGCCCCGGGGGAACATAAACTCACTTTATATATGTTATTTACAATGATGGGAATACTCTGTATTCCCATTCACCCCTTCCACCCAAAAAACGGGTATATGGTTGACTCTTAATCTTCTCATCCTCCTCCTCCTCTTCCATATGCCCTGGGATATAATTTTTATATAGGGCCAGCTCACCAGCGGGCCCTGTGATATAATTTTTATATAGGGTCAGCTCACCAGCGGGCCCTGTTTGACAATTTTTATATAGGTCAGCTCACCAGCGGGCCTTCTCATATAATGTTTTATTGGGTCAGCTCTCTAGCGGGCCCTCTCATATAATGTTTTATAGCGTCAGCTCACTAGCGGGCCTTCGCATATAATGTTTAGGATGGTCAGCTCTGCAGCAGACCCTCACCCATAATGTTTTAGATGGTCAGCTCAGCGCACGTTTCCATCTTAATCATGGCCTCAGTTCTGAAAATCAAGGAAATTTTTGGGAGAATTTGCCTCTGCGCACGTTTCCCTCTTAATCATGGCCTTAGTTCTGAAAATCAAGGAAATTTTTGGGAGAATTTGCCTCTGCGCACGTTTCCCTCTTAATCATGGCCTCAGTTCTGAAAATCAAGGAAATTTTTGGGAGAATTTGCCTCTGCGCACGTTTCCCTCTTAATCATGGCCTCAGTTCTGAAAATCAAGGAAATTTTTGGGAGAATTTGCAGATGATATACAAGTAAATATACAGCAAATATTGTTTGGTAACAATTTTTCGCCTAAAGTCGTTTTTATTTTCCTTTTTGTGTGTTTTATGGTCAGTCTGTAAAAATGGCGTACTACGGGCGAAAGATCGTTCCCAGCAGCGATGTTGGAGTCCAAGGTGCATCCAGACATCCTCCCTATGCTGTCCCTGAACCATTTCTGTAGTGTTTCCATCTTTTTCTGCCCTTTTCCTATGGACCAGGCACCCTCCCCTCATCAGAGCAGGGGGTGCCTGGTGTAATGCTCGAGTCCTCCCATTGACTTCAATGGGGCTCGGGTGTTCGGCCGAGCACTCGAGCCTCAGGGGGTGCTCGGTCAGAGCACCCGAACACCCGAGCATTGGGGTGCTCGCTCATCACTAGTAAGCACCAATAAGAGACAGCCAAACACAAACCCGTAAGTAAGAATGTCGCATAGAGAATCACGGGCACCGTGATACCCGGCGTCGGTTCATACACATTAAAAGTAACAAACACCTAGTCAATAGGCACACATGTAGAATCCCGTGGTGACAGGGTTTTGAGAATGTAGATCCAATACAATTCCATTTTGGCCAACTTGGATGCTCTATCGCCCCCCACCCCCCGTGGTGCCTGGTTCACCACTTCAAACAGGAAACATCTAAGGTCTTTAACACAATGTTTCTCTTTGACAAAGTGCCTAGTGATGGGATATCTTTTCAATTGTTCATCAGTCAAAGTATAATTTAAACCCCTCGTTATTAGGGACCTGTGTTCACGTATACGTTCTCTAAAGGGACGGGTCATTTTTCCCACATAAGCCATTTCACATGGACTTAAGAGTAAATAAACCACATATGCCGTTGTGCATGTGATGTCATCTTTCACTTTGATGGTATAATCGGTTCGAGGAACTGTAAGGTTTTTTTTCAGTGATCATATAAATGTCACGCAACTGCTACACTTATACACCTCTTTTCTAGCACCTTGCGCCTTGTCCTTATATTTGTTCACTGGATCTACACACACTAGTTTGTATCTCAAACTCCTGCCCCTTTTATGGCCAAACAGTGGGAATTGTCAGAACATGTGTCCTACTTCGGGATCCCCTGCCAAAAGGTACTAATTATTATTTATAGTATCTTTAAATTGTTTGGAAAAATCCATTAATGTAGTAGATATGATTAAATGATCCTGAGCTGTGACTTCTTGTTTATGTGTGCCCTGTAATAATCAATGCCGGTCCATACCTGCTACTTGTTGTATACTCATTGCAATTTCTTTACTGTTATACCCTCTATGGAAACATTTCTGACCCATCTCATTCAATCTGATGTTAGCTTCATCCTGATCGGATACTATCTGCTTCACATGCATCAATAGGTCCTCCCTTCTTCAATGAAGTAGGATGCTGGCTGTGCACATACAATTAAGTGTTACGGTCCGTAGGCTTGACATGTAGCATAGTTTGTATGTTAGTTCCTTCCACCTGCACCATCACATCTAGAAAATATATTGCTTTTGTATTATATGTGAGGGTTAATTTAATTGGTGAATCTAGCTCGTTCAGATAAAAATGGAACTGAAGCAATGTCGTTCATTCCCGGACCACACCATAAACAAATCCTCTATGAATCACACATAGAATTTTACATATTGCCAGTAATCAGATTGCATGATGTTCATTCGTTCATAATATGACATATAAGCATTTGCATATGTATGGGCCATAGGCCACCCCATTTCTGTACCTGTAAGCTCTATGTATAGCTTCTCATCAAATCTGAAGTAATTTCGTGTCAGTATCAGATCAATTAAGCCAACTATATAATTAATTTCCTCATCAGAATATTCATGTTGCCGTTGTAACATGTCCCATACTGCTGCCTTACCACCCTCTTGGGGTACGCACATATAAAGACTTGTTACGACCATTGTGACCTAAAATAACTCTCCTTCCTCTCATCTTAGATCTCTCAATTTATTGAGAAAGTCATTTGTATCTTTAATAAATGTGGACGTAGATTGAATGTATGGTTATAAAATACTATGTACATACTGAGCTGCTGGATACAGTAACAATCCCCTGGCTGACACAATCAGTTTACATAGGGGGTTGGGCAGTGTTTTATGAATTTTTGGCAAGCAGTTCAAGACAGCGGGAACCTAACTTTCATAAATTCTCCCATCCTCTGTGGCAATATGCCCTCTTCAACCCCCCTACCAATATATTCCTCCAATTCTATCTTGAATACCCTGGTGGAATTGAAGTGCAATTCTTTATAACATAAAGAATCATTAAGTTGCTTTCTTACCTCCCGCCTATACTGCTCGTAATTCTGCACCACAATCCCTCCTCCTTTGTCAGCCAGGTATATTATTATGGATTTATTATCCCATGCCCATGCCGCGGCTGATAGCGGAACAGGGCTCCAAATTCAGACCGTAGTCCTCTCTGCACACCGAATTCAAAGAGCCCCACTCCGTGTCAGCCGCGGTGTGGGCAGTCTCTACTGTGCATGACCGCACTGCGGCCATTGCTGGGTGGCACTTTGGGCCGTGTACAGGGCTCTTCAACTAGTAAAGAATAATTGGTACCTTTTGGCAGGGGATCCCGAAATAGGACTTATGTTCCGACAGTTCCCACTGTTTGGCCGTAAAAGGGGCAGGAATTTGAGAGACGAACTAGTGTGTGCAGATCCAGTGAACAAATATAAGGCCAAGGAGCAAAGTGATAGAAAAGAGGTGAATAAGTGTATAAGTTGCATTACATATGTACATATGATCTCTGGGAAAAACCTTACAGTTCCTCGAACCAATTATACCATCAAAGTGAAAGATGATATCATATGCACAATGGCATATGTGGTTTATTTATTGTTATGTCCTTGTGAAATAACTTATGAGGGAAAAACAACCCGTCCCTTTAGAGAACGTATACTTGAACACAGGTTCCTAATAACGGGGGAATTAAATGATACTTTGACTGATGAACAATTGAAAAGATCTCCCATCACTAGGCACTTTGTTGAAGAGAAACATTGTGTTAAAGACCTTAGATGTTTCTCGTTTGAAGTGCTGAAGTAGACACCACAGGAGGGGGGGGGGGGTGATAGGGCATCCACATTGGCCAAAAGGGAAATGTATTGGATCTACATTCTCCAAATCCTGTCACCACGGGGTTTGAATGAGCAGTTTAGTCTGATACATTATATCTAGTGATTGCACTTTGATGCTGGATTCTACATATGCGTGTCTTTTGACTAGGTGTTTGTTACTTTTAATGTGTATGAACCAACGCCGGGTCAGCGTTCTGGGCAACCAGATGCGCTGTTTCTCAGTGCCAGGTTCAACAAAGTGATTGTAAAGGATTGTGTTTTAATGTTGGATTTTGCATATGTGTTTATTGACTTGTTTGATGTTTCATTCAATGTCAGTGTCAGGTCAGTGTCCTAGGTTGCTATGGCAACCAGGTCTGCTGTTTTCCGGCACCAAATTCAACAAAGAAACTATAAAACACACTCAGAGGAGTAGTCTGTAAGAGGCTGGTCCCTGAAGAAAGTCCCATAGTGGACTGAAACGTTGGACTATTTTAATGTTTTAATAAAAGTAGTTTTATGTCATATATCCAGAGAGTGCTCGGCTTCTGTATATGAGAAGTGAACCATACTCAGGAGGGACACAGCTATTTGATAGCTTGTCCATATGAGTGCCAGCCAATAGTACTGTGCCTTTAGTTTTAGGTTGAGACAGGCATTGCATCCTCCACAAATACTCATGTGAAAGGTCTGTCAGTGGCCCCACAGGCTGCATTCCAGATCACCCTAACTGCATCTTTTCTGTATTATTGTGTGAACTAAATTAAAGATGTAGTATGCTGGACTTTGGTGCTTTTACTCAAGGCAATAGTCCCCTGTGTGAAGCATCATAGTCCAGTATGTTACTTTTCACAATGGGCAACATCACCAATGTAGCATTGCTATATTAGTGTCACCCACATGAAAAATACCTTCCTGTCAAAGCAAAAAAGCAGCTCCAATTAATCATGGAGAGTGTTAGTTCAATAATGCCAAGATGTCTGCGCTGTTCCCCACTGCCTGTCTGTCTAGAAAGGTCTATTTCTCATTAATGCCGCAATTATACTTGAAACTACAAGTAAGTTTATACATATGTCTATTGTACTTATATTTTGGGGCTCAATATCAATGGCATGAAAGTTCCTTTTTAATCTTCATAGTATTTGGGCTATTTCAATACTGTCCAAGTTGTATTTCAATAGTAATCGAATGAGAAAGTATGCCCCTCCCACGCCATTTACCTAGTGTAAGCTGACTTCCCTCAGATGTGGAATCTGGTCCCTGGACCAGACAGATCACAGCAAGGAACAATCTTCTTATTGTGAGCATAAGGAAAACTCTGCCCCCCTTGACAGGTTTTTCAGGTTTTTCCTTATGCTTACTGAAGATTGTCCTTCTCTGCAATCCATATAGACAGTCTTGCTGCTCTGAGGGGAACAGTGTTACATCAGTAAAAGGGGCAGGAAGGGGATACTTTATCATTCAATTACTCTTGAACTACAACCTGGACAGTATTAAAATAACACTCTCCACAGCCCAAATACTATGAAGATTAAAAAGGAACTTTCATGCCATTAATATTGAGCCCCAAAATATAAGTACAATAGAGGTATGTATAGACTTACTTGTAGTTTCAAGTATAATTGTGGCATTAGCGATAAATAGACCTTTCTAGACAGACAGGCAGCGGGGAACAGAGCAGACATCTTGCAGAGCCGGCATCTCTGAGTCTGTGCTGTCCGTCCCCTTCAACTGCACGATTGGTAAGTTGAATGCCATTGTGCCTTAAGGCACCGGAAGGGACTGACAGCACAGGAGCAGAGAGCACCTACTGCAAGATCCCTGCCAGCTAAGGGCTAAGACGATTTGGAGGTAGAGGAATAACTCAAGTTTATGTTTATGATTGGTGTTTTTGAAACCTAGGTTAAACTTGACTTTATTATGTGGTAAAGGATAATACATGCTATTACCTCTACTCTATCGAATTTAACAGGAAGTGAGTGTGGGGGCATGGGGGCACGTTATTACCCCTTGGGCAATTATATTATATTACTCTTGGATTCACATAATTTTAATGCTCTTTCATCACAGCTCACAGGCTAAGAGGTAAAAGGGAGAGATGATCTCCTCTAATGACCTCAACACATTTGGTGATATAGGAGGCTAGTGAAGTCCATTAACCTCACAGATAATATCTTTTTTAAACCCTCTCCATCATGAAATCCAGGCAGTTGGAAGAAGGGGATAGGTCCTTCCCAATGGCGGGTCCAGTATCTGGCTTTTGAAGCTGATAGAGCTATTCCATTTTTTTTCTCTCATAAAAACTTTTGTATTCAAGAGCCCTCATAATGTATATTTATAATTTAAAGGGGAATTAAACCCTAGGAGTGTAGTGGCTTTTAATTTATTTACTAGATTAACTTACTTATGTAGGTATCCTTCATGCAGAAGTCAGGTGTAGCTCAATCTATATATTTTTTGCATTTTTCATCCATATGTAATTTTGTTTGAAGTTCTCTTGATATTTTGCGTAGAACTTCAACCTAGGGGTGGTAAGTGACCACCAGTGGAACCCGGTTTCCCTTATGTTGTTCTTTGTAGCTCAACAGATTTTTTCATGGTATTTGGGTAGCCTTCTGTATCTGACTGTCAATAATCCTTGCACTGTAACCGTGTTTTATAAAGTCTCGCAAAATATCAAGAGAACTTCAAACTAAATTACATACGGATGAAAGACTTAAGAACATATTCCCACAGCCTCCCTTTTTCTCCTTCAGACAGCCTCCTAATCTGAAACAACTGATGGTAAGGCGTGCCCTGAATAAAAATACAAAAAATGACACATCTCCCTGCCTACAAAAGAGGTGTGAAACCTGTGCACACATTTACAACAAGGACAAGATACCAATTCCAGACATCCAGTTAAACTATAAGATCAATGGTACCTTCACCTGCAAATCATCCAATGTAATATACCTTATCATGTGTGCAAAATGCCCAACAGCTCTTTATGTGGGGGAACCTGGACAGCCATTACATAAAAGGTTTAATTCCCACAGATCCAGTGTTAATACCAAAAAGACAGAGACACCAGTGGGAGAACATTCTTGTCAAAATGGACACAGTGTCAGGGACATTAAGTTAACTGTATTGATGGGACTGTTCCGCACTCAGAGGGACAGAAAAGTATGAGAGGTTAAGTTAATGTTAAAGTTTAATGCTATACATTATGGTTTGAATAAGGACAGAGAATTCTTGTCACATTATCACGTAGTGGATTAACCTTTCCAACAGACCCATGGGCATCATAAATACCTCTAAAGCCTCAGAGGAAGAGTGCAATTTACCATTGTCTGATCAAAGTATTTGGATCTGAGTTGAGTTCTCTTATCTGATTTCCATTCTAAACAATGCAATGTGTACTTGTATATAAGAGATGTTTTCATATTTATCTGTATAACATGCCTGAGGAAGAGATCTAAGGTCTTGAAAGCTTGGATCCTAAATCTGTTTAGTTAGCAAATAAAGGTATCAAAAACGATATTTGCCTCCTATCTTATTTCTATTATCTGAGTAAGAAAGAAGCATGTTAGGTAATGTTGATTGTGATAGGGTATTTTGGCTGGGAAACAAGTTATATAGAAATGTAGTGCTTTGTGGATAAATGTTTACTGAAGAAGGGGTGGTAAACTAAGAGAAGAGAACCTCTATTATCATCTGTGTAGCTTTTTTAAGTTGCATAATTTCCAGGCACTTTTTAAAAAGACTTCAGGGAAAGGATAGGATTTGTAGAAATATCACCTAGTATACCTTCTTTATTGTGAATGTAGGTTAGTATAAAGTAAATGTAATTGTATCATGTATTATCCATTGCTTGGCATAAAGGATTAGTAAGAACTGTAAACAAAATGTATATATGTTGTCCTGAGCACAGTGATGTTGTCCTGAGCATAGAGAGGCATAACATTTAAAACATCATATTTAGAGTTACTTCCCCAATCCTTCATCAAATTCTTTACTGACATGCACACAGGCAGCTGTATAACTAGGCATTTGAGGTCCCTGGTGCAAAAAATATCTTGGGCCCCCTAACCCAAATATTCTCCCTGGGGGTGTAACTGGAACTTAATGACCCTCCACAGATGCCTGGTTCTGTCACAGCTGTATCCTCTGCATGCCCTAATTTCAGCATCTGATTTCAGATCTGAGCTGGGAGGGAAATTGTCCATTCTCAGACACTTTAAGCCTGGTCACCGATCAAGCCAGTAGAAAGGAGTCAGGACAATATGCTCTTTACACTAAGCAGTTTTATAGGGTTTACTATTCCTATAGGCCCACTGCAATAATGTGACTAAGAAAAAGCATGATGGGAATACCCACCTTCAGCCATTTTCTGAACATTTTCTTTATATGGCCTCCTGAATGTTCTTTCCCGCAGAATAAATAGTTCCAACCAACTGGTGAACCCAAAGCTTGGCATATCAGTACATCCTGATGCCATCTGAGGAAGAAAGTGAACAATAATTTGAATGGCAGTGGTAAAACAGAGACTATTCATTACAATTTTCTTGTTATTTTAACCCTTTGAGTGGCAGAGTGATATCCAACTCATTGCTTTTCAATGTGTTAGGCACCTCTCACACTCAGAGTTAAGCTAGTTGTAGATGAGGAAAACATTTTCATGCTACATGTAAAAAGCCAAAGGAGAGAAGACAGTGAGATTGATGTACTAAGAAGAACTGGTGCAAATCAACTGCATTCCATGGAACAAATAAAAGGACACACTGAGTGCCAGAGGGTTATCTAATGCATGGTGAAGTAATGCGATGAACACCCCTCTGGATCAAACAGGGTTAAATGTGACATATTGTGTGTATCCTGTATCAGTCTCTGAGAGTGCTCCAGTTTACATGCAGAAAGCCTCCGTCATTGGAGGAGGCTGGATCGAGGCAGTGGGAGCAGAGGGAGGGGGAGTAGAGGAAGGGGAGCAGAGGAAGGGGAGCAGAGGGAGGGAAGCAGAGGAAGGGGAGCAGAGGGAGGGGAGCAGAGGAAGGGGAGCAGAGGAAGGGGAGCAGAGGGAGGGGAGTAGAGGAAGGGGAGTAGAGGAAGGGGAGCAGAGGAAGGGGAGCAGAGGAAGGGGAGCAGAGGGAGGGGAGAAGAGGGAGGGGAGTAGAGGAAGGGGAGCAGAGGGAGGGGAGCAGAGGAAGGGGAGCAGAGGGAGGGGAGCAGAGGAAGAGGAGCAGAGGAAGGGGAGCAGAGGGAGGGGAGCAGAGGAAGGGGAGCAGAGGGAGGGGAGCAGAGGAAGGGGAGCAGAGGGAGGGGAGAAGAGGAAGGGGAGCAGAGGCAGAGTGACAGACTGCGGTACAGAGCTGGTAACTGCAGTCTGTCCAGAAGTAGGGAGCAGGGTAACATTTACTTGATTAAATTCAGCAAAATACCGAATTTATTAAAAAAATGGAAACGTTTTACCAAACTATCTATTGAGACCAACATGTATAGGAATGATAGATCCCCTTTAATAACGCATCTGAATTACATTAATGGGAGTTTTCATTTATCCTCTATGGAACAGTTGGTTTGCCATGAATTGTGTGTCTTTTGACTTTGTTCTTATGGCCCTTCATGTCCAACAAGACAGTTCATAATAGGCAGAGTACAATGCTTTAAAAACCATGTATTCTTTATAATAGTAAATATGCCATATCGCTATATGCCGTGGTATGCAAAAACATGTAAACATAATACCGTGTACTGAAAAAATGTTTAACATTCTTTTAAATACAGTATGGTAATATTGTTTAAGAAATACATTTATTTTTGTAATGCAAACAGAATGAGGAATTGGGCACTCACCCTGTTAGATGCACAGGGCCAAATAGGTGCAATCCCAGAGCGAACCAACTGCGCCATAGAGCTGAAATGGAAATTCAGAGACTTGATATTAAAGCGGAACTAACACCGCTAACAAACCTTGTCTTTAATAATTTCCTATCTGGTGACTAGCTGCTTAGTAGCGCTAATCGCCAGAATTATCACCTCTTTATGAAGAAATTTGAAGTGATCCTCGGCTGACAGGCAGGACGGAGCGCGGACATCTTGCCCTAGTGACGTCTGCGCGTCTGCTCTGTCAGTCCCAGACAGCTGTAGGGGGCATTGCTAGGAGCCATTCGGCTCCGGAAGGGACTGACAGAGCAGGCGCGCGGACGTCACTAGGGCAAGATGTCCGCGCTCCATCCTGCCTGTCAGCCGAGGATCACTACAAATTTCTTCATGAAGAGGTAATAATTCTGGCGACTAGCGATACTAAGCAGCTAGTTGCCAGATAGGAAATTATTAAAGACAAGGTTTGTTAGCGGTGTTAGTTCCGCTTTAAGCCTTTGAGTGCCAGAGAGGTATCCAACACATCTCAACGCACTGGCACTCAAAGAATGAAATGGGTTTTAATCCCTTGAATGTTAGAAGTCTGCAGCACATTTCTCAATGTGTTGAAGACCTTGTTAGCATTCATGAGGATAAAAGATTCAGTGGTAATTAGCTGAATTTAATTTGAGTCCTAGATGCAGTTGGTTTGGTCCAGAATTGCCCCTCTTCAGCAAGATTAATGCCCATAGAGTTGTTTTATTATAGCTTTTATACCACAATCAGTGACAGAGGAGACTCATAAGCCAACATTCCAATCAAGTAGCTATTATCTTATACAAATGCAGTTCTAAGGCTAAATGGAGTTAGTTTTATGTCAGAGGTTTTGTTTTTTTACTTTGACTCACAAACAACATGGTAAAACAATCTTTCTTAAAATACAGGGAGTGCAACAAAGATTGCAAAAAGGAAATTAGGGCAGAAAAATAGATAATGAAACTCGAATTGCAAGGGAAAGCAAGACTCATCCCAAAAAGTTTTTCAAATATATAAATAGCAAAAAACTTAAGATGGAGTACATTGGACCATTCAAAAATGAGATGGGTGAGTTGGTTAGTGAGGATAAGGAAAAGGCCGATGTTTTAAACACTTTCTTTGCATCAGTATATACAAGGGAGCAAGGAATGGTAGAAGAGCCTCCGCAAGTAACAAATAAAACAATACAATTAACAGATATTGGGTTAACTCAAGAAGATGTCATGGGAAGACTGAACAAAATTAAGACCGACAAAGCACCGGGTCCTGATGGTATACTTCCAAGGGTTCTTCAGGAACTTAGTGCAGTGTTGGCAAAACCCCTATATTTACTCTTTAAAGATTCTATTACCACAGGCTCAGTGCCACAGGACTGGTGAAGAGGCTAACATAGTGCCTCTATTTAAGAAGGGAACTAAAACAGAACCTGGGAATTATAGACCAGTGAGTTTGACCTCTGTAGTGGGAAAACTGCTAGAAAGGATAATAAGGGACTATATTCAGGGTTACAACACAAAAAATATAATCATTAGCACAAATCAACATGGTTTTATGAAGAACAGATCATGCCAAACTAATCTTTTCAGCTTCTATGAGGAGGTAAGCAGCAACCTTGACAATGGCAAGGCAGTAGATGTAGTATATCTAGACTTTGCAAAGGCATTTGATACAGTGCCACACAGAAGGCTGGTGTATAAAATAAAGAAATTGGGGCTAGGAGATAACCTTTGCAATTGGATACAAAACTCGATGAAGGATTGGGAACAGTGTGTGGTTGTAAATGGAAAATTCTCCAGTACAGTTAAAGTGGAGAGTGGAGTACCTCAGGGTTCAGTATTAGGTCCACAGCTTTTTAACATGTTTATAAATTACCTGGAAATAGATATAGAAAGCAAAATATCAATACTTGTAGATGTTACTAAATTATTCAAGGTCATTAATTCAGAACAGGATATTTTCTCTCTACAGAGGGACTTACATACAATGTCAGATTGGGCAAACATGTGGAATATGAAGTTTAATGTGGGGAAGTGTAAAGTTATGCATTTGGGAGGAAACAATCCCAAGGCTACTTATAAACTTAATGGAATCTTTTTAGGGGACTCATTGCTAGAGAAAGACCTGGGTATCCTTGTCAACTACAAACTTGGAAACAGTGACCAGTGTCAAACAGCAATAGCAGAGGCAAACAAAATCCTGTCTTGCATAAAAAGAGGTATCGAAGCAAGAGTGGATAACATTATTTTGCCATTATACAAATCATTGGTAAGAGCTCACCTTGAGTATGCAGTGCAATTTTGGGCACCGGTTCTGAAAAAGGATATACTAGAACTAGAGAGGGTACAGCGGAGAGCAACAAAATTAATTAAGGGAATGGAGGACTTGACATATGAGAAACGACTAAACAAACTTGGTTTATTTATTCTAGAGAAAAGACAACTAAGAGGAGACCTTATCACATATTACAAGTATATGAGAGGTCAATACAAGGATCTCTGCGGTAAGCTATTTATTCCAAGGCTTGATCAGGTGACCAGGGGACACCCCTTGAGATTAGAGGAAAGGAGGTTTAAACTTCAGCAGAGGAAGGGTTTTTTTACGGTAAGGTCTGTTAAACTGTGGAATTCATTGCCCAGGGAGGTGGTTATGGCAGATACAATGGATACATGTACGAGAAGATCAGATACATTTCTTTCAAAAGGGAACATACAGAGTTATATTGTTTATCAGTGGGCTGATCAGGAAGGTCTGATAAAGACTAATTTAATTGGTAGCAGGAAAGCTATAAAATTCTCATTTCCTGGGGTATGAGGAGAAGGTTGAACTTGATGGACTTGTGTTTTTATTCAACCTAATTTACTATGTTACTATGTTACTATTTAATTACTAGTGTAAAAGCCTGTGTACATAGGCCAACTTCTGGGAGATGTTAACCCTTCGAGTGCTGGAGGGGTATGCAATGCAAGGGTTAAAGGCCGGTCCTGCTCAGTGTCTGCCATCACTCACGCAATGCGCAGTAGAGAGTGCCCGAATGCACAGAATGCTCCCAGCACAGAACTCCCAGCATTCTGTGCGTTTGGGCAGTCTCTGCTGTGCATGATGGCTTCTGACAAATATGCTAGAGAATTATTATATAGGATTTGAGTGCCAGAGGGGTACGCAACCCATTGCAAAGCAATGTATTGCTTACCCCTCTGGCACTCAGAGGGTTAAAATAATTGAGGAGGGGAAGTCATATGAAGTTTAAAAATTTCCTGTGCTTTTTTGGCAACCACTTCCTATTATCGTATTTGGTTAACGCAGAGGTTCTCAACAGGATGCCATGCTACTCTGGTATACCCTGGCCACTAGCTCATGGTGCCATTTTTATATGAAGACCTTGAGTTTCAGATGTTTATATTGAAATCACCATGCAAATATGATCTTTGTTCTGATTGAGAGACGTACTAATTATTATAGATTTATATATGTATGTGTGTATATATATATATATATATATATATATATATATATATACACCCTTCATTACATTTAACAAATGGTTTATAAAATATTAGGGGTGCCCTGAAAATTGTAGACTGAGTTTTAGGGGTACCTAAAAAAGACTGAGAACCACCACATTAACACATTAAACAAATCTTTTGCAGACACAATTTTCACTTGATTTTATGTACAAATTTAATTTTAAAATGTAAGCAGATTTCCCCAGAAGAAACAGAATAAACAATGATATTGTGTCAATCTAACTTTTTTACTGACAGTTTGATTAGTACAACTTCAAGTATAACATGAATCAGACAGAACACTTGGCACAGCTCCACTGAGATGCAAAGGCCCTTATTCAGGAAGCTGAAGTAATGCAGTTCTAGAGCAAACTAACTGTATTATGCAAATCCCATCGACTTAAATTGAGATTTTAACAAACTGAATGCTAGTGAGGTCTCCTATGCATTGCAAATCAATGAACTGGCAATTTCTCTTGGATTAAAGGTGTTAAAAGATACTTTGAAATGGGAATGTTGGTAATGTGTCACCTGTGGTGCTGTTGGATTACACCAGAATTTCTCTTCTTTAACCTTCTGAGTGCCAGATAGGTACACAATGCATTGCAGAGCAATTTGTTGCATACCGCTCTGGCACTCAAGGGGTTAATTTCAAGAATATGGCACCATGTGCCTTATGTATTAAAGCAGAGTAGCAACGTACTGGAATAAACGAACTGCACTATAGGGGGAGCATAAAATATCACAGAATACCATTAAATTAAATGGGGCTTTGCTTTGAAGAGCATTGGAGACCTCTAATATTCAAGGAATTAAAAGTTCCATTAGTATCAATATTGTTTGAACTGAGAAAGAAAGTTTACTTCTCAAAATCTGTTAGTCCAAATAAAAAGGTATCACCAAATTCCAAAGTATTCATAATTTTCTATTACTAAAACTGAAGGCAGTTATTTGAGTGCTCTCAACTTTCTTGAATTTGAAATTTTCCTTCTACCAATGTTTGGATAGTGCAAACCTTGCGCTGTAATATGTGGGTTTACACATCACAGTCAGCTGTAGACAAAGAAAAAGAACAACACAGTGCACAAGACTTCTAAGCATGGTAGTATTTACAGGAAGATGTACCCAGACTCGACCTACACCCTTCTATTGGTACTCAAATGTTAGAGAGTCTTCCTCTGCTCTCTGTTGTTAAAGCAGGCACTGTATTACAATTCACCCCAGGCAAATGATTCTTTGGCAAGGTTTTCTTCATCCTTAGGGTTTCTCCCAATATAGCAATTGCTGTTGCTTATATATAAATAAGCCTAATATGCCAAAAATATTGGCTATTGTTGTGTCCCGTTGTTGCGACCCATACCTGTTTTTCGTCGGGTCGCGTCTGTGCCCCTTCCGCGCATGCGCGGTCTTTCTCCGTCCTTTTTCCGCATTCCTGACGTCGCGCGCCGTGACGTCAGGATGTAGGCAGGTCTATATAATCCTGCCTTCCTTTCGGCTCGGTGCTCTTTTGTCGAGCTAGCACGTCGGAAGCGGTTCCCTTTCTTCCCCTCGCGCCGGTCCGTTTCTGTTTTGTCGGTCTCTCTCTCTCTCTCTCGCTCTCTTTCCTCTTTCCCCTCGCTCTCTCTCTCGGTCCTCTCTCCTGTATCTCGGTTTCCTGGGATAGTTCTGCCTGCCTTGGATTTTGTTTTTGCACTCTCTGAGTGCTTTCTTTCATCCTTTCATTATACTAGCTCTCTGCAAACTCCAGGCTCATTCCTTTGCCTGGAGACAGTTTCCAGAGAGCTGACAGTACAAAAGAGCCAGATCACATCTCTGCTAGTGTAATAAAAAAAAAACAAAAAAAAAACCCCTAGTAACTAGATGGAGTCTTCTGGGATTATTGAGGCCCTCAACTCCTTGGGAAGCCGTATATCCGCACTGACTCTGTCAGTGCAAGAACTACAAGCCAATCAGGCTCGTCTCCAGCAACAGTTGCATGACCTGCAACCTGCTTCTCCCGCATCTGCTTCTGGTGGTATTGGAGTACAGGAAAGTGAGGGGGTTTCATTTCATGAACCCAGAGTGCCTCTCCCTGAACGTTTTGATGGAAATAGGACTCGGTTTAGAGCTTTTATCACCTCCTGTGAATTATTGTACGCCTTAAACCCTCGAACCTACGCAACGGATTACGTCAGGGTTCGTACCGCCATTACCCTCCAGTGGAACGGTCATCAGAGTAAAGTAACCGCACTGATTGATTCCGGAGCAAGCGGCTGCTTCATTAGTCAAGAATTGGTCTCTACACTAAACCTTCCCATCAGGAATAAGAGATATCCACTGGCTTCGTATTCATGACCCACATATTACATGGTCCTCTGCGTCCATGCATTTCCTCTCCGTTTATTGCAAGAACCACTGTCTGCCTTGCGATACTACCACTGTTCTTTCCTTGCCCTTCACGTCACCTTGCACATCAGATATACCCGTGCAGTATCAATCCTATTCCGATGTCTTTGATGTAAAGAAAGCAACCACTTTGCCACCCCATAGACCGTATGACTGTCCAATAGAACTTCTTCCAGGTGCTACTATACCCTTTGGACGGATATACCCCTTATCGGGACCTGAGTCACAACATCTAAAGAAATACATCGAAGAAAGCTTACAGCAAGGGTTTATCCGCCATTCTACCTCACCGGCGGGGGCTGGAATATTTTTCGTACCCAAAAAAGACGGTGGGCTACGTCCTTGCATAGACTACAGGGAACTCAACAAAATAACCATTAAGAACCGATACCCGCTCCCACTCATTCCAGAACTTCTTGAACGCTTATCCTCAGCAACCATATTCTCTAAAATCGATTTACGAGGAGCATACAATCTGGTACGAGTCAGAGAAGGGGATGAATGGAAGACGGCCTTTAGAACTCGGTATGGACACTACGAATATACCGTTATGCCGTTCGGTCTATGTAATGCTCCAGCGACCTTCCAACATTTCATCAATGATGTCTTTCGTGACCTTCTTGATCAATATGTCATAGTGTATTTGGATGATATCCTTATCTACTCTACCACTATTCTGGAACATAGAGCACACGTACAGACCGTCCTTGCACGTTTACGCACCCATAGTCTATATGCAAAGCTGGAGAAGTGTATCTTCGAGACGCAAGAGATTGACTTCCTTGGTTTTCTCATTTCTCCTGGGTGTATCAAAATGAACTCTAGAAAGGTGTCAGCTATACTGGATTGGCCCATTCCTTACGACAAGAAGGCTGTACAAAGATTTATTGGCTTTGCCAATTTTTACCGGAGATTCATTCGCGATTTTTCTACATTGATAGCTCCATTAACAGCACTAACCAAGACTGACGTTCGGTTCTTCTGGACTACAGAAGCCCAAAGTGTGTTCGATTCCCTTAAACAAGCCTTTACTCAGGCACCTGTTCTTCGGCAGCCGGATATAACCAGACCATTCTACCTAGAGGTCGATTCCTCCAATACGGCTACGGGAGCCGTACTTTCGCAACACTGGGGCATCCATGGTTCACTTCACCCCGTAGCTTTCTTTTCGAAACGGCTGTCCTCATCCGAACGGAACTATGATATCGGGGACAAGGAGCTACTGGCCATTAAACGAGCTCTAGAGGAATGGCGTCACTTATTAGAAGGATCTGTAAACCCAATTACCATCTACACCGATCACAGGAATCTAGAATACCTCAGATCAGCCCGTAGACTCCGTCCTAGGCAGGCCAGATGGGCCCTGTTCTTTTCTCGCTTCTCTATGCATATTACATATAGACCTGGGACCAAGAATGGAAAGGCGGATGCCTTGTCCCGGATGTTTGAACCTTCCGACATAGGATCCAGAGTCCCGGATACAATCCTTCAGTCCCATCACTTCTTATGTCTCCATAGTGATCTGCTGACTAAAATCAAGCAATCAACTACTCCATCTCCACTGCTTGTACAAAGACATGCCCTCTCCTATACCGATGGGTTTCTCCGCCATCTAAACCGCATTTATGTTCCGCCATCGGTACGTCAGGAGACCCTTCATACTTTTCATGACCTTCCTTCAGCTGGTCATGGGGGAATCCAGCAGACAACACAAGGAATCCAAAGACACTTTTGGTGGCCCTCTATGAAACAAGACGTCGAGTCCTACGTCTCCTCATGTGATGTGTGCCATAGAGCAAAGAGCAGACATTCAAAACCACCTGGTTTGCTCCGTCCTCTCTCTGTTCCTACTGGTCCTTGGAAAGACATTGCCTTGGATTTCATAGTGGACTTACCGAATTCCAACTCGTATAACACTATACTTGTGATAGTGGACCGCTTCACTAAAATGGCGCATTTTATACCCTTCAAAGGATTACCTACAGCAGAACAGACAGCAACCCTTTTTCTTCGGGAGGTATTCCGTCTGCATGGCATACCTTCTACTATCACCTCGGATAGAGGATCTCAATTTACCTCAAAGTTTTGGAAGGCTTTCTGTTCCGGACTACAAATCAAATGTAATCTGTCATCAGGTTACCATCCACAAACCAATGGACAGACCGAGAGGACTAATCAAACGTTAGAACAGTACCTCCGCTGTTTTTCTACTCATTTGCAAGACAACTGGTTCCAACTACTACCCCAAGCAGAGTTTGCATATAACAACCATTTTCATCGGTCCATCCAAATGTCCCCCTTTTATGCCACTTATGGGTACCATCCAGCTCTCTTACCCGACATGCCTGTTACCTCAGCAGTTCCTACTGCCAATCACCGAATCCTAGAGGTGCAACAAACTCAAAGGAAGTTACAAACCCTGTTAAATCAAGCCCAAGTAGCTTACAAGACGCAGGCAGATAAAAATCGATGTATCAGTCCTACATACCGGGTCGGTGACAAGGTATGGTTATCATCTGCCACAGTACGCTTATCTTGTCCTTCCCGCAAGTTGGGTCCACGCTTCCTGGGTCCTTACAGTATTTCCCGTATCATTAATCCGGTCACCTACCGTCTAGCTCTACCAGAATCACTACGTATACATCCTACATTCCACGTTTCTCATCTCAAACCTTGGACACCCAGTCCTTTTCCTGATCGACATCCTGCCTGCCCTCCTCCATTGGATATAGAGGGATCTATGGAGTACGAGGTACAAGAGATCCTTGACTCTCGTCTTCGCAGGGGACGTCTAGAATACCTGGTGCACTGGAAGGGGTATGGACCTGAGGATCGCTCTTGGGAGCCTAGTGCCAATCTCCGTGCCCCAGCCTGCATGCGGTCCTTCCATAGGGCGCATCCTGATCGTCCGGGCCCCTTGCCTGCCCGGAGGGCATCCGTCGGGGGGGGGGGAATCTGTTGTGTCCCGTTGTTGCGACCCATACCTGTTTTTCGTCGGGTCGCGTCTGTGCCCCTTCCGCGCATGCGCGGTCTTTCTCCGTCCTTTTTCCGCATTCCTGACGTCGCGCGCCGTGACGTCAGGACGTAGGCAGGTCTATATAATCCTGCCTTCCTTTCGGCTCGGTGCTCTTTTGTCGAGCTAGCACGTCGGAAGCGGTTCCCTTTCTTCCCCTCGCGCCGGTCCGTTTCTGTTTTGTCGGTCTCTCTCTCTCTCTCTCGCTCTCTTTCCCCTCGCTCTCTCTCTCGGTCCTCTCTCCTGTATCTCGGTTTCCTGGGATAGTTCTGCCTGCCTTGGATTTTGTTTTTGCACTCTCTGAGTGCTTTCTTTCATCCTTTCATTATACTAGCTCTCTGCAAACTCCAGGCTCATTCCTTTGCCTGGAGACAGTTTCCAGAGAGCTGACAGCTATATGTCAAAGATAGGCTCTGTGGAAAATGTTATTTGATAAGGAGTACTTCCTTAGGAGAATCTAAGGATCAAAGAACAGTATATAATTTATATAATGAAATATAAAATTACAAAAATAATTAAGATGGTACTATACCAAATACCAAAACTGGAATATAGAGTACTAGGCTCCTCACACAGTACCAATACAATGCTTTACACATTTTGTGACTTGCAATAAAACATCCCTTCATTAGGAGATTTATTTTTTTCCTTTTCTTTATTACTAAAACTGGACTAATGTGGCTACTACAAATTAATTCATTTGAATCAAGTGGAATTTTGTTTCCTGTATGGTGAAGTTGGTTTGCCCCAGAATTGCACTGCTACTTTTGTACTTAAAGGAGCAGTAAACCTCTTTTATGAAAAAATATATATTGTAGGGATTTTCCTATTGAGTAAAATAAGGGCACTCCCACTGCAGAGAGATTTATATTTCCAGAGTTATTACAGTTTAAAACCATGTTTTATTTACATAAGCAGTGCCCTCTAGTGGTCAAATTCTAATTAGATTTCCTGTTAGATTCTAATGGAGAGGAAAGTCAGAAAAGTCAGAGACATACAATTCTCCATAGAATGTGATAGAAACTGCCTGTCACTTCCTGGCAGTTAGAACTATCAGGAAGTAAACACAGTAAATTCACTTCCTGATTATTTAAACTGCTATAAATATTGACTAAAACATCTGAAAATGATGGGAGTGACCTTGTTTTATTCAACAGGAAATGCTCTATAAAATATGTGTTTTCATAAAAAAAAGTTTACTGCTCCTTTAAAGTTTAATGTTCTACATACACAGACACACTTCTCTGCATCCAGACACATACTGGTCTGACACCTCACACACAATGCTCTGCATCCACAGACACACAGAACCCCAAACCCATTCACTGCTCTGCATCCAGACACTCACAACCCTGACCCCATTCAGTGTTTTGCATCCAGACACACACAACCCTGACCCAATTCAGTTCTCTGCATCCAGACACAAAACCCTGACCCACATTCAATGCTCTGCATCCAGACACATAATGTCCTGACACAACTCAGGGCTCTGCATTCACACACAAACCCCTGACCCCACTCACACACACACACACTGCTCTGATCCCACAGGCACATAAATCCCTGACCCCACTCACACACAAACTGCTCTGATCTCACAGACACACAAATCCCTGACCCCACTCACACACACACTGCTCTGATCTCACAGACACACAAATCCCTGACCCCACTCACACACACACTGCTCTGATCCCACAGACACACAAATCCCTGACCCCACTCACACACACACACACTGCTCTGATCCCACAGACACACAAATCCCTGACCCCACTCACACACACACACTGCTCTGATCCCACAGACACATAAATCCCTGAACCCACTCACACACACACACACTGCTCTAATCCCACATACACATAAATCCCTGACCCCACTCACACACAAACTGCTCTGAACCCACAGGCACATAAATCCCTGACCCCACTCACACACACACTGCTCTGATCCCACAGACACATAAATCCCTGAACCAACTCACACACATACACACACACACACACTGCTCTAATCCCACATACACATAAATCCCTGACCCCACTCACACACAAACTGCTCTGATCCCACAGACACACAAATCCCTGACCCCACTCACACACAAACTGCTCTGATCCCACAGACACATAAATTCCTGACCCACTTACACACAAACTGCTCTGATCCCACAGACACACAAATCCCTGACCCCACTCACACACACACACACTGCTCTGATCCCACAGACACATAAATCCCTGACCCCA
Source organism: Rhinophrynus dorsalis (assembly GCA_037306005.1). Lineage (NCBI taxonomy): Eukaryota > Metazoa > Chordata > Amphibia > Anura > Rhinophrynidae > Rhinophrynus > Rhinophrynus dorsalis. Next base: position 298,906,979 of record CM074721.1, read on the forward strand.
CTCACACACACTGCTCTGATCCCACAGACACATAATTCCCTGACACCACTCACACACACACTGCTCTGATCCCACAGACGCATAAATCCCTGACCCCACTCACACACAAACTGTTCTGATCCCACAGACACATAAATCCCTGACCCCACTCACACACAAACTGCTCTGATCCCACAGACACACAAATCCCTGACCCCACTCATACACGCACTGCTCTGATCCCACAGACACATAAATCCCTGACCCCACTCACACACACACTGCTCTGATCCCACAGACACATAAATTCCTGACCCCACTTACACACAAACTGCTCTGATCCCACAGACACATAAATCCTTGACCCTACTCACACACAAACTGCTCTGATCCCACAGACACATAAATCCCTGACGCCACTCGCACACACACACTGCTCTCATCCCACAGACACATAAATCCCTGACCCCACTCACACACACACTGCTCTGATCCCACAAACACATAAATCTCTAACCTCACTCACACACAAACTGCTCTGATCCCACAGACACACAAATCCCTGACCCCACTCACACACACTGCTCTGATCCCACAGACTCACAAATCCCTGACCTCACTCACACACAAACTGCTCTGAACCAACAGACACATTAATCCCTGACGCCACTCACACACACACTGCTCTGATCCCACAAACTCACAAATCCCTAATCCCACTCACATACGCACTGCTCTGATCCCACAGACACACAAATCCCTGACCCCACACACACACACTGTTCCTATCCCACAGACACACAAATCCCTGACCCCACTCACACACACACTGCTCTGAACCCACAGACACATAAATCCCTGACCCCACTCATACACACACTGCTCTGATCCCACAGACACATAAATCCCTGACTCCACTCACACACACATTGCTCTGAACCCACAGACACATTAATCCCTTACCCCACTCACGCACAAACTGCTCTGATCCCACAGAAACACAAATCCCTGACCTCACTCACACACACACTGCTCTGATCCCACAGACACATAAATCCCTGACCCCACTCACACACACATTGCTCTGATTCCACTAAGAACTGGAACAATTCCAGAAGTCCATTTTACCACAGGAGACATATACAATTTTCAAAATTCCCATACATTAAAATCCCTTGAAAGCTGGAGAGTTTTCCAATATGATTTGAAGCAATGCATTAACTATGTCTTTAGAATTCAAGGGGTTAAAAGCATAATTTAAATAACAAAAAATCATACTTATTACTGTTGGTTTGTTGCAGAATTGCTCCAGTAGAATAGCCTCAAAGTCATAATGGCAGATGTTTTAACCCTTTGACTTCCAGAGGTATTCAACACATTGTGTTGCATTGCATATGTCACTGGTAATCAAATAATTAAATTGCAAATAATATATCTATTACACATAGGTACAATCATCATGGTTCTAAACATTTTGCAAGAATATTCAATACAGTGTTTTTATATAAATAGCATAATAACAAACTACACCCTGACTTTAAACAGGAAAAAATAATAAGAAATGGTTACACTTGCCCACCCTACTAGACAACCACAGAGAATGTACTATAGCTCTTAGTCCTTTCATAAGTACTCAAAATATACAAATAACTGAAAAAGAAATATGTTGCATTAACCATTTGTGTGCTAGAGGGTGTCCCAACCCCCTGATAAAAAAAATCTCTATAGTAAACAATTCACTCTGCTTCTTAACCCCTTAAAGATGGACGACGTGCCAGGACCATCATCAGTGGTGTTAAAGACTGGAGGCAGTCTTGGCATGTCATGGAATTCTGGGCATTGTAATCCCAGAATGCATTGCTGAAAAAAAAAAAAAAAAAAAGGTGCTGTGGTCTTTGAGAGCCGCCCACCCACGGACCATGTGGTCATTAAGGTGTTATAAATAATCTAATAATACAGTAAAAGGGTGTGAGGGAGAATATAGAGGAAGCTAAAGAGAATTGGTTCTCAGGCAAACCAACTGCAACATAGGGAATAAATAAAAATTCCTGTTGATTTAAAAGGGGCTTTTATTCTATGAAATGCTGTTTAAAGCCTCATTTAAATCAATGTGAGTTTTCATTCATCCCTTTTGGTGAGCTGGTTTGCTCCAGAAAGCTCTTCTTTGGTTTCCTGAGAAGGACCTTAAGTATGTTGTATGAAATATGAGCATCAGACTCACTGTACCTGCTTTCTGGTCCCCAGCAGCCTTGGCAAATATGTGAATGTTTCAGCTACGGGATATATTCAAAAGCTCTGCATTAGGGCAAACCAGTCTGGATGACACAAGCAAATTGTCTGCATATTTTCTTAGTTGGCCTCCATAATTCTTAAATCCATCAGGATGGATGATAATCATTATTCATGTTTCCTTTAATAAAATGTCAACAAACAAGCCTCTCCCCTGCTAGCATGTGTAGACAAATATTTGGCATATTTTACTTTCTCTCCTCCATAATCCTTTCATCTTAAGTCAACAAGAATGGACGTAAAGGAGGAATGTTTCCTTTACAAACTATCAACAAACAAGTCACTCTTACAGGTAAAGAATACTACAAAAATGTATCTCAATAATATTTCATATATATATATATATATATATATATATATATATATATATATATATACATTGTATAGTCTCTTAAGCCACAAATCATTTTAATGTGAGCTATAATATTCAGATTTTAATTAGAATAATTAACAATATAAGTCAGTGATTTAATTTTCAATTGTATCATATAGTACATTAGCTTTATTCAGTTGTGAGGTGAGATGGGGCAGATATGCTAAATGCAGCTAAACCAATGCCTCTGCAGCTATGCTTATGCATTAAGGAAACAATGTTATAAGGTAAGAAGGGTTACATTAACCATTTGAGTGCCATGGAGGTAAGCGATGCATTGCTTCATATTTGCACCTTGCACATTTGTAAATACCTGCTGTCTGTCTGAATGATTCTATGCGGTCCTTAAGGGTTTACAGTTTATCAACACTCCACCTCTACTAAATAGTAACTGTCATGACAGTTGTTTACTTCACACCTGGGCCCTTACAGGAATCAGGAAATGGACACACCTCCAAACACAAATGTTTTTGTTGTTGTTCAAATACAATTAAGTTCCTTTCCAGAATAAACATCATTTTCAATGCCAGACATAAATTGCCAGGATATACAGTTTAAATATCTCCTCAAATGTATATCTGTCCACTCCCCACCCCAAACTGTCAGCTCCCTATCTTTACAGCTAGTTTTATGTCTTTATAAGTTGGCTTAAAAATGATGTACCTGCACCCATGTTCATGTACAAAAGCGTGATTGTATACCAGTACATACAACTCCAACAGGATTAAAATTATAATGCAAACAAGTCAGGAACTATACTCCTTATGGATGTCTTTTATGCCATACGTGACATTAGACATGTATGTATCATACAATTCCAAGCACTTTCAGAGGAAGATAATATTTTGTTAGATGGACCTATCTTAAGAACAAGCAGATATTTATGGAATTTACTCATTCCCTCCAGGAATTACCTCAGCTCTGCTCAAGTCAAGAGGCATAAATATTAACCTCCTAATTTTGCCCTGAGATTCTCCTTTTTCTGAAATCCTCACATTATGTGATACCTTCCAGTTTGAATATTTGAAAGCTAAGTTATGCAAGTCAAAAAAGTCTGTAGCCAGGGTAGTCGGTTGTAGTCAATGGCTGGTTGAGTATGGTAGGAAATGAAGTCCTCAACAGCTGCGGCTCCAAAAATGTAATGCCATTGGCCTATAGCCTCACTGGGACCTTTTTCTTGAAAGTATTGTCTTACACCTTTTTCTCCAAATCTTTCTGCCCCTAATATGCACAAATCCCATGGAGAGTTCAGTAAACCAAACACACACTATTTATCTATTTACTGATATTAAGCCAACCATGCAGCAAACTAATATAGGCCTAAATTATATCCTAGGTGATAAATGTTACCCCTGTTTTTTTATGAGACTATAGTAAGGCTGGATACCAAATGGCATGGGTAGCGGCAACCAGAATAACATGGGAATTGCAATCACAAATTAAGATGAATGCTGCACATTTTTCTGATTGGCCTCATCATTGCTTTTGACTTTCTCAGTCTTCATTTCTAATCCAGAAACAGATTGTATATAAAACAAAAATAACTTTACCAAACTGGCACAATATGTTATATAGTTGATGAGACTAAAAACAACACATATGCCCATCAAGTTCAGACCATGCCAAATCAGCCCTGTTAAGCAGATGAAGGTATAAAAAGTTGGTCATTTCCAATTAAGCCCCAAGAGGGTAAAACAATTCCTTCCTGACTCCAAATGGCAGTGAGATATTTCCCTGGATCAACATCTTATCAGCTTTGAAGCCAACGGTCATAATTCTTAATATTATTTTGTGCCAGATAGGTAGCCAATACTTTTTTTTACAGTATATGCAAGCATTCCAAGGCAAAGACTTCCATAACTTTACTGCCCTTATTGTACGAAAAACCTGCCTTTGTTTTAATCGAAAGCACCTTACCTCTAATCATAATGGATTGCCATTTGTAAATAGTTCCATTTAGAGTTCTTTGTATTGACCTTGACTATATTTGTAAATGATAATTATATCACCCCTTAGCCGTCTCTTCTTTAATGTAAACAAGCCCAGTTTGGCTAGTCTGTCTTTATAACTCAGATCATCCAATCCAGTATCAGTTTTGTTGCATGTCTCTGCACTTTTTCCAGTTCAAAATGTATTTTTTAAGAACTGGTGCCAAAACTACACTCTATATTCTAGATGAGGCCTTACCAAGGATGTATATAGTGGTAGAATTATATTCTCATTCCTTGCATAAATACCCCTTTTTATGCAGGATAGTACCCTATTTGCTCTTGCAGCAGCTGAGTGACACTGTACACTGCTGTGAAGTATTTTGTATATCAGTATTCCAAAACCTCTTTCTAATGAGGATTCCACAAGTATTTTCTTATTTAGTGTATATGTAGCATGTTTGTTTCCTCATCCCAAATGCATAACCTTACATTTATGTACATTAAACTTTATCTGCCCATTCACTCAGTTTATCTAAATCCTTCTGCAGGGAAAAGCATCCAACTCTGTATGTGTTTCCTTACATAGCTTAGTGTCATCAGCAAACATTGAGACACAACTTTCAATTCCCACATCTAGATCATTAATAAACAAATTAAAAGGCATTGTGCCCAGGACTGAACCCTGTGGCACCCTCTACAATTTTATACATTGTTTTTTTTAAACATTTCCTTGAATAATATGATATAATATAAAGACACTTTAGATATCACTTCTGTGAAATTCAAATTATCTGAAAAAGTAGTAAAAATTAAATTTAGAATGGTTTAAAGTAAAGCATATTTCCAATAGAAGCATCACAAATTCAACAGGTTATCTGCTGGGATGTAATCTGAAGTATTGCTTCTTTAAAATCAGTCTCTGAATATCGTATGATGGCATATAGACACTTAACACATTAATGGGAGCAAAAAGTAATAATTTATCCAAAAGTTTAATACAGGGAATTAAATCATATTTATTCCTGGCACAAGAGGCTACGGGTTATGTTCCAGACCCAAAGGATGGATTTGTTTTCTTTACATCAAACATTTCTGGTGTACTATATAAAAATAGTTTCACAATGCCCTTGATTTATATGCCATGAGTCATTGGTATAAAAGACACATGAATTGTTTTGTTTTTCATTTTCTGTTTTGTTGTGTAAAGACATGTCAGGCTATGTAGGGGAAAAGGCAAAAGCATAGTAAAAGAGGGTAATACAGTAATGGGATTTAAGCAAGCATGGGATAGTCATAAGACAAGAACAAGGGGCAAATAAGGTTTGAGACTTTTACAGTAGGGAAAATGGGCAGGGTAGATGGGCCAAATGATTCTTTTCTGCCATCAAATTCTGTTTCTATTTTAAAAATGCACAAAAGGGGGACATATGTGCACAAAGAATAAAGTGCAGCAAGCATTGCGGTGTTCCTCCACAATCCAAATAAATAACAAAACAAACAATCCTGCACTTCTTTATATCAATTACTTAAATGTGAACACTGTGTATATTAGCCATTTTTCAAGATTAGGTTTATGTTAATGAGTGGGCAAAAGTCCTACAAGAAGTTTCATGGAAAACCAGCAATTTGACACTTTTTTTCACAGAAATTCGAGTGCATATAGGAACTCCATACAATGTCTGCCTTTTCTCTAACCCTAAAAATTTCCAGCAAGTTTACTGTGTCTGTACTTCCAGAGTCCAGAGAGTAGAGTGTCTGTACTTCCAGAGTCCAGAGAGTAGAGTGTCTACACTTCCAGAGTCCAGAGAGTAGAGTGTCTACACTTCCAGAGTCCAGAGAGTAGAGTGTCTGTACTTCCAGAGTCCAGAGAGTAGAGTGTCTACACTTCCAGAGTCCAGAGAGTAGAGTGTCTGTACTTCCAGAGTCCAGAGAGTAGAGTGTCTGTACTTCCAGAGTCCAGAGAGTAGAGTGTCTGTACTTCCAGAGTCCAGAGAGTAGAGTGTCTGTACTTCCAGAGTCCAGAGAGTAGAGTGTCTGTACTTTCAGAGTCCAGAGAGTAGAGTGTCTGTACTTCCAGAGTCCAGAGAGTAGAGTGTCTGCACTTCCAGAGTCCAGAGAGTAGAGTGTCTACACTTCCAGAGTCCAGAGAGTGGAGTGTCTACACTTCCAGAGTCCAAAGAGTAGAGTGTCTGTACTTCCAGAGTCCAGAGAGTAGAGTGTCTGTACTTCCAGAGTCCAGAGAGTAGAGTGTCTGCACTTCCAGAGTCCAGAGAGTAGAGTGTCTACACTTCCAGATCCAGAGAGTAGAGTGTCTGTACTTCCAGAGTCCAGAGAGTAGAGTGTCTGCACTTCCAGAGTCCAGAGAGTAGAGTGTCTGTACTTCCAGAGTCCAGAGAGTAGAGTGTCTGTACTTCCAGAGTCCAGAGAGTAGAGTGTCTGCACTTCCAGAGTCCAGAGAGTAGAGTGTCTACACTTCCAGAGTCCAGAGAGTGGAGTGTCTGCACTTCCAGAGTCCAGAGAGTAGAGTGTCTACACTTCCAGAGTCCAGAGAGTGGAGTGTCTGCACTTCCAGAGTCCAGAGAGTAGAGTGTCTGTACTTCCAGAGTCCAGAGAGTAGAGTGTCTGTACTTCCAGAGTCCAGAGAATAGAGTGTCTGTACTTCCAGAGTCCAGAGAGTAGAGTGTCTACACTTCCAGAGTCCAGAGAGTAGAGTGTCTGTACTTCCAGAGTCCAGAGAGTAGAGTGTCTGTACTTCCAGAGTCCAGAGAGTAGAGTGTCTGTACTTCCAGAGTCCAGAGAGTAGAGTGTCTGTACTTCCAGAGTCCAGAGAGTAAAGTGTCTGTACTTCCAGAGTCCAGAGAGTAGAGTGTCTGCACTTCCAGAGTCCAGAGAGTAGAGTGTCTACACTTCCAGAGTCCAGAGAGTGGAGTGTCTGCACTTCCAGAGTCCAAAGAGTAGAGTGTCTGTACTTCCAGAGTCCAGAGAGTAGAGTGTCTGTACTTCCAGAGTCCAGAGAGTAGAGTGTCTGTACTTCCAGAGTCCAGAGAGTAGAGTGTCTGTACTTCCAGAGTCCAGAGAGTAGAGTGTCTACACTTCCAGAGTCCAGAGAGTAGAGTGTCTGTACTTCCAGAGTCCAGAGAGTAGAGTGTCTGTACTTCCAGAGTCCAGAGAGTAGAGTGTCTGTACTTCCAGAGTCCAGAGAGTAGAGTGTCTGTACTTCCAGAGTCCAGAGAGTAGAGTGTCTGTACTTCCAGAGTCCAGAGAGTAGAGTGTCTACACTTCCAGAGTCCAGAGAGTGGAGTGTCTGCACTTCCAGAGTCCAAAGAGTAGAGTGTCTGTACTTCCAGAGTCCAGAGAGTAGAGTGTCTGTACTTCCAGAGTCCAGAGAGTAGAGTGTCTGTACTTCCAGAGTCCAGAGAGTAGAGTGTCTGTACTTCCAGAGTCCAGAGAGTAGAGTGTCTACACTTCCAGAGTACAGAGAGTAGAGTGTCTACACTTCCAGAGTCCAAAGAGTAGAGTGTCTGTACTTCCAGAGTCCAGAGAGTAGAGTGTCTGTACTTCCAGAGTCCAGAGAGTAGAGTGTCTGTACTTCCAGAGTCCAGAGAGTAGAGTGTCTGTACTTCCAGAGTCCAGAGAGTAGAGTGTCTGTACTTCCAGAGTCCAGAGAGTAGAGTGTCTGTACTTCCAGAGTCCAGAGAGTAGAGTGTCTGTACTTCCAGAGTCCAGAGAGTAGAGTGTCTGTACTTCCAGAGTCCAGAGAGTAGAGTGTCTGCACTTCCAGAGTCCAGAGAGTAGAGTGTCTACACTTCCAGAGTCCAGAGAGTGGAGTGTCTACACTTCCAGAGTCCAAAGAGTAGAGTGTCTGTACTTCCAGAGTCCAGAGAGTAGAGTGTCTGTACTTCCAGAGTCCAGAGAGTAGAGTGTCTACACTTCCAGAGTCCAGAGAGTAGAGTGTCTGTACTTCCAGAGTCCAGAGAGTAGAGTGTCTACACTTCCAGAGTCCAGAGAGTAGAGTGTCTGTACTTCCAGAGTCCAGAGAGTAGAGTGTCTGTACTTCCAGAGTCCAGAGAGTAGAGTGTCTGTACTTCCAGAGTCCAGAGAGTAGAGTGTCTGTACTTCCAGAGTCCAGAGAGTAAAGTGTCTGTACTTCCAGAGTCCAGAGAGTAGAGTGTCTGCACTTCCAGAGTCCAGAGAGTAGAGTGTCTACACTTCCAGAGTCCAGAGAGTGGAGTGTCTGCACTTCCAGAGTCCAAAGAGTAGAGTGTCTGTACTTCCAGAGTCCAGAGAGTAGAGTGTCTGTACTTCCAGAGTCCAGAGAGTAGAGTGTCTGTACTTCCAGAGTCCAGAGAGTAGAGTGTCTACACTTCCAGAGTCCAGAGAGTAGAGTGTCTGTACTTCCAGAGTCCAGAGAGTAGAGTGTCTACACTTCCAGAGTCCAGAGAGTAGAGTGTCTGTACTTCCAGAGTCCAGAGAGTAGAGTGTCTGTACTTCCAGAGTCCAGAGAGTAGAGTGTCTGTACTTCCAGAGTCCAGAGAGTAGAGTGTCTGCACTTCCAGAGTCCAGAGAGTAGAGTGTCTACACTTCCAGATCCAGAGAGTGGAGTGTCTGCACTTCCAGAGTCCAAAGAGTAGAGTGTCTGTACTTCCAGAGTCCAGAGAGTAGAGTGTCTGTACTTCCAGAGTCCAGAGAGTAGAGTGTCTGTACTTCCAGAGTCCAGAGAGTAGAGTGTCTGTACTTCCAGAGTCCAGAGAGTAGAGTGTCTGTACTTCCAGAGTCCAGAGAGTAGAGTGTCTGTACTTCCAGAGTCCAGAGAGTAGAGTGTCTACACTTCCAGAGTACAGAGAGTAGAGTGTCTACACTTCCAGAGTCCAAAGAGTAGAGTGTCTGTACTTCCAGAGTCCAGAGAGTAGAGTGTCTGTACTTCCAGAGTCCAGAGAGTAGAGTGTCTGTACTTCCAGAGTCCAGAGAGTAGAGTGTCTACACTTCCAGAGTCCAGAGAGTAGAGTGTTTGTACTTCCAGAGTCCAGAGAGTAGAGTGTCTACACTTCCAGAGTACAGACACAGTATGCATAGTAACATAGTTGGTGTTTAAAAAATATTCTCCCAAATCCTGTCTTTGCCATATCACCCTTTTTGAGCCAGAATTAAAATAATATAATTAATTCATTTCCAGGTAAACCCCAAGTGGTTAAAGAAAAATCCTTCTTGTTTCCAAAACTATGTTGATGAGATAGCTCAGTGGTAAATTCCCTGATTATGAAGCCTGTTCAAACCTCAAGGTTGCAGGTTCCAATCCCGGCAGGGTCAACTCAGCCCTTCATCCTTCTAAGGTTGATAAATGAGTACCATTGATTGGTTAATAATAACACCTATTATTTGAGCTGCCGATTAGGTTAATTCTGAAAGTGCTTTGAGTCCCACTGGGAGAAAGGCGCTATATAAATACTAGTTATTATTATTAAAACTAAGTGAGTTTTCTGTAAATCATCATCTTATGTGAATTGAAACCTCAATATTATCTTCAGCTAGAAAGGTATCATTACTTTTTGAGAGTATCTGAAACACAGAGTTCCAAGTCAAAAGAATTACACAAACCTTTCTGCCCTTACTGTAAAATCCCTGCCTTTAGTCAAAAGCACCTTTTTTCTAGTCTTAATGGATGAGCTCTTTTTATGCTTAGCTCTATGAGTATATAGGTCTCCTTACCAATTTATATAGAGGCAGCATTATAGTCTCACCCCTTGCATCTATACTGCTTTATATACACGAGAGCACTCTAGTGGCTCTTGCAGTGGTTACATGACACTGTATGCTGCTGTGAAGTACATTGTTTATCTACTCCTCTTTCTCACCAAGTAGTTAACCTTACATTTATCTATATTAAACTTCATCTGCCATTCTTTTGCCCATTCATTCAACTTATCCAAATCTTTCTGTAGATAAATATCCTGCCCTCTCTCTATATATATACCCTTACACAAACAGAATACAGTACTTTTATACTTCATTTGCATTAACTAAATGTGAAACCTGTGTATACTATATGTCATTACCCACATGTTAACTCATTATCATGGTTGTGGTTGACCAAACAAGACACCCCAAGACACCCCATTTTAGGCAAATCCTATCTACTACATCTCTCCATATAATGGATTACAAAATGCTTTATTGGACTCAGTCCCAGTGAGCTTTTGCATACCCTTGCAGGCTCATGTGCCTAGTTGAGCATCTCTGACTTCTTCTATTTGTATGCAAATTGCTCTTGGGGTCAGTCACCCTAAGGGTAATGTGGAAATCCAGATGTGGACCCCTTGCTCACAAGTGCCTAGTGGAATCATCTGCACCTCACAGACTAGGCCCAACAAGGCCAAAACGTACGTCTGGGGTTAGCTGCTTCCCTTGTTCAGAGAAGAATTGTCTGGCATTTCATGGCTGGACTGACATTTTGGCAGGACCTGTATGATATGCTTCAGAATATTTCATCTCTGCGTATGGCATTTGTGAGCTAAAAGAGATTGCACCCTGGGCAAGAGGACACAGTCCCAGTGAGCCTTTGCACACCCTTGCAGCCTCATGAGCCTAGTTTAACATCTCTGACTTCTTCTACTTCTAAAAAAATTGCTCTCGGGGTTAGTCACCCTAAGGGTAATGGGGGAATCCAGACGTGGACCCCTTGCTCACATGTGCCAGGGATCAGCTGCACCTCACTGACGAGGCCCAACAAGATGAAACGTATGTCTGGGGTTAGCTGCTTCCCTTGTTCAGAGAAGAATTGTCTGGCATTTCATGGCTGGACTGACATTTTGGCAGGACCTGTATGATATGGTTCAGAATATTTCATCTCTGCATATGGCATTTGTGAGCTAAAAGAGATTGCACCTTGGGCATGAGGACACAGTCCCAGTGATCTTTTGCACACCCTTGCAGCCTCATGAGCCTAGTTGAGCATCTCTGACTTCTTCTACTTCTAAGAAAATTGCTCTTGGGGCTAGTCACCCTAAGGGTAATGGGGGAATCCAGACGAGGACCCCTTGCTCACATGTGCCAGGGATCAGCTGCCCCTCACTGACGAGGCCCAACAAGATGAAACGTATGTCTGGGGTTAGCTGCTTCCCTTGTTCAGAAAAGAACTGTCTGGCATTTCGTGGCTGGACTGTCATTTTGGCAGGACCTGTATGATATGCTTCACAATATTTCTTCTCTGTGTATGGCATTTGTGAGCTAAAAGAGATTGAGCCCTGGGTGCGAGGACACAGTCCCAGTGAGCTTTTGCATACCCTTGCAGGCTCATGAGCCTAGCTGAGTATCTCTGACATCTACTTTCATAATAAAAGCTCTCCCTAATGCCCTCATGACTTAACTGACCAGCGTACAGTGGGTAGGGACCTCAACAACTGAAATGCACCCATACTTAATTTTTATTGAGGTCTTCCCCACCCTCTAATATACATTCCAATGTGTTGATACTTTCATTTTCATATAATTGAGTAACTTGAAGTGGTTACAGGCAAGATAAGCTAACTAAAATAGTGCCATGTAAAATGACTGTAAAAAGATGCAATGATCAGCAATTGTAGTAATTAAAACACATTTTACTATCATTTATGACTGTGAATTGTTCTGCAATTTTATGAAAAGGCAGCTAGAAATAGGAGTAGAAAGAAAAACAGTGTTAAAAACACTATAATATACCTATACAAAAAGGGGACATAAGTGAACAAAATTTCAGTAGTAGCAAGGAATGAGGGGATAGTAATGTCAACATATAAATCTAGATGGGATTGCTCAGTTTAATTCCCTATAATGCATACTATCGTTTGCAATGTCCTTAACTTTTGTATTGTGCTTGTAAATCAGGTTCAAGTTTCCCAACCGGTCCCTTTCCATTATGTCAGTCATGGTGCCCTCATATGTGAAAGGCGGCCTGGACGGATTGCAACACAGGACAATATTGTATCAGTATAAGGAAAACCCTGTCCCCCCCCCCCCTTATACTGGCACACACAATATTTTCCCTTGTTGTGTTCCATCCAGTCAAGCGACCGTTATTCAGATCTGAGGGAACTATAACTGACGTAATGGAAAGGGGCCAGATGGGCAACTTTAACCAGATTTACAAGCACATTTCAAAGTTAAGGACATTTCAAACGATAGTATGCATTATAGGGAATTACATTTAGAAATACCATATAAATGTATATTTTGATATTACTATCTCTTTAAAAACACAACAAACTGAATCCAGTCCTGCGCTGCTCCATTCTAATGATGTAGACGTGAACCCTATGCATTGTATACATTCTATGACCAAAATATTAACTTGCTTATTTCACTATGTGAAATATAGTTTGGCCATAATATGTTGAAGCATCCCTGTCATGACAATTTTAGTGTCATCAGAAAAGGTTGAAAGAACATTACTTTTAATATTCACAGTCATTAATAAACAAGTTACAAAGCATTGGGCTCAGAACTGAACCCTTAGGCACTCCACTTACAACTTTAGACCAACTTGAAAAGGTTCCATTTCAACGACTCTACAGTCTATAATTTATCCAGTTCTCTATCCATGCACATATTTCCCCTTGCAAACCAAATCATTTTTAATTTATTCAGTAGCCTGCATATAATATCAAAGGCTTTGTCATCAACAGTAATACAGTTGTCCTCCTAGTTAGCAGTGGCCGATTCATAGAATCCAGAAAAATTAGTTTGACATGAGACTCTATACTGACTAAAGCTGTTGGTTGCCACAATCCCGATTACTATCAGTTAATAATCCTTCTAATAACCCCTTGCCTTTCTGTTGTATCACATGCTTAAGTCTGAGTCCTAAATCGTAGTGTTGAGCGAGCACCCCGATGCTCGGGTGCTCGGGTGCTCTGACCGAGCACCCCCTGAGGCTCGAGTGCTCGGCCGAGCACCCGAGCCCCATTGCATATAATGGGGCGACACGAGCATTACACCAGGCACCCCCTGCTCTGATGAGGGGAGGGTGCCTGGTCAATGCCCCCCTTCATCTCCGCTATGCCCCCTTCATCTCCAAATGCCCCCTTCATCTCCGCAATGTCCCCCTTCATCTCCGCTATGCCCCCTTCATCTCCGCTATGCCCGTCTTCCACAATGTCCCCCTTCATCTCCGCTATGCCCCTCTTCCACAATGTGCCCCTTCATCTCCGCTATGCCCCTCTTCCACAATGTCCCCCTTCATCTCCTCTATGGCATAGAGGAGATGAAGGGGGACATTGTGGAAGAGGGGCATAGCGGAGATGAAGGGGCACATTGTGGAAGAGGGGCATAGCGGAGATGAAGGGGGACATTGTGGAAGACGGGCATAGCGGAGATGAAGGGGGACATTGTGGAAGAGGGGCATAGAGTCTATGCCCCTCTTCCACAATGTCCCCCTTCATCTCCGCAATGCCCCCTTCATCTCCGCAATGCCCCCGTACCTCCAGTCCCTGGTGGTCCAGCGGAGCGTCTTCGGATCTGTGCCTCTTCCGGCACAGATCCCCGCCACCCGAACATGGCGGGCGAGCACATGGCGGTACTCGACGAGTACCGCCATGTGCCGAGCAGAGCGATGCTCGAGCCGATCCGAGCATCGGCCGAGCACGCTCGCTCAACACTACTAAATCGCTGAAAACATTCTAAACAGGCATTCACCTCCCACTGACTTTGTCATTGGTACCAACACATACCAAGAGAGATATCAAATAAATTTACTATATACTGAACCTGAGCACCCAGGACAACAGCAAACTGTTTGATTGTAGTGATCCTGGCTACTGATTGCCCTATCTGTCTTCCTACTTATGGAATCTCCTAATTACCACCACCTCCTTCCTAGGTCTTCCTACTTCCTGGATCCCATCAGGACTAGAGGGGCTGTTCTCCTGGCTTCTAGAGAGAACAATCCTCTCCACCAAGTCATTCCTGTGCCAACAACCCAACATAATCATTCAGTCTAACAAATATGTGTAGACAGGAGAGTCCTCCCCTTTCTTCATCCTCTCTTTGCTATGACTAACTGTAAACCATCTAGCTACACATTCCTCCTTCGAAAAATATCCTCCAGCTCGTCTTATTCTGCTACCTTCTGCTCAGTAAGCAGCAAACCCCTCAAGAGTTTAATCTCTCTCATTGTTTGAACCTGACTCTCTATATCTGTAACTTCATTTTAAAGAGGCTACTTTATCACACCTGCCACAGAGATTTGAACTCTGGAGATGTTGTTCCAGGTATGTAAATATATTACAAACCTATTTAATGCCCTCATGTCTAAACGGGCTTGCCTTTAGAAGGTATTGCCTGCAGTGAGTAGAAAGGAATAAAAAAACTGAGCTATATCCACAGTCAATTTTTATAGAGGTCTTGCCCACTCACTACTATTAACTTCATGGAACTCAAATAATAAAACTCATTAAAATAAAATCATCTCCCCTCACTGATCAGCAATGGTGCATATTTAAAATGATATCCAATAATCCAACAACAGAAGCTTACTCCTAATGCTGCATAGATTGCACAGATTCAAACCCTCTCCAGTCCCCATTTCTTGGTTCATAAAACTGAATCTCTGAATTCCAGCCTATCGAGTCCAGTGCTCTTATAACAGACCATATTCAAAGGATAATAGAAAAATAAGCAGAGTGCTGTAAGTAAAATCTTCACACATTCGTTATTGAATACCTCACTGAATGACTGGTACTCTGTAGGTAACGAGGAAGAGGTACAAAGGATCTTGGTAGGCTGCTGTAGGCAGGACTCGGCACAACAGGAAGACCAAGACAGAATGTCACACCTTTGCCAATTTATCCTGGGGTTGTGTGTCTGTAGCCAGGGGAACCCCAGAATGATAGCATAGTGAGGAGACTTTATTACTTGGAATTGGAGGGTCTCCACATGGAGAGCGTGGACATGTCTCATGCGTCACATGTGACAGTTGCAATGGTCTCCCATCAATAGTCTCAATGACCAGTGGAGATGAACGAGGCACCAATGGAATATCATGTTCGGCAGGAAATTCAGCATCCATAAAATACCCTGCGGCTCCGGAGTCTATTAAGTCTATTAAGGCCCAAGATATAATCACCTCAAGAATGGGTTTCCCTTGCTGATGATCCGGAGACTGTTACATTCCACCCAGGGTCTGTCCCCAACACAACCTTAGGTGCGAGCGTTTCCCGGTCATATGGGACAAGACCGCAACAATTGACCTGCCTTACCACAGTATAGGCAAAGGCCCTCTCTCCTACAGAAGGCCCTCTCCTCCTCTGAAAGGTGTCTTAACCCCAGTTGCATAGGTTCACTCCTGACAGACTCAGCACTAGGAGGCATGGGAGGTGAGGGAGGACTGGGTGGGAGCGTAAAAGTAGGTGCCAGTTGAGACGACGGCCTACGTATCCGTTCCTTGAACGAAGGTCTCTCTTTGATCCTGGTATCAATCAGAATCGAAAATGTGATGGGCTCGTCCAGATCCTCCAGCAGCTCACAGGCTGCCATCTCATCTTTAATCGAGTTACTTGCACCTTGTGAGAAAGAGGCTGCTAGTGCAGATAAGCACTTCCCCAACCGTTCCCGGGATCAGGCGTGAGGACAGTGCTACAGTCCACTACCCAGGAGCTGAACACTGAACCTAGCCTGCACTACTGGAACCAGGTACTGCAGAATGGGAGAGAACCTAGCCTATGGTTCTCGCAGCCTACCAGAGATGGAGAGAAGGTGGCTAGGAGGCAGTAATGCTACCCTAGGACACTAGGTCCACAGCAGATAAGAGATACCCTAGAATGCTAGGTCCCAAGCAGAAGTGTTCCCCTAGAATGCTAGGGTCCAAGGCAAATACCCATGGTAAAACCTAGAGTTCTGGCAAGGCCTAAAAGGCAGCAGACTAACCTAAGGCAACACAGAGCGGTAGAGACCAGGCCCAAGTACCTGCTTGGAGAGAGTCAGTCAGGCCCAAGGTACATACACAGAGCAGAGTCAGACAAGGCCAAGGTCATACATGGATCGCGTAGTCAGACAAGCCAAGGTACATACATGGAGCGGCTAGTCAAGCCAGACTGAGGTTCATACACGGAGCTGGTAATCAGACCAAGCCAAAGTTCAAGCACAGATCAAGTACTCAGACAAGGCCAAGGTTCATGCACGGATCAGGTAGTCAGACAGAGCCAAGGGTCATATACAGAGCGGAATCAGCAGCCAAGCATGGGTCACAACAGAGAGCAGAAACACACTGGTACACCACGAAAGGGCACTGAAGCTTAGTCTAAAGGCCGTATATAAGGCCACCAGAGAAGGCGGGACATCAATCGGCCAATTAGTGCTGAAGGTACAAAATAGCAAGCGCAACGTTAGTGACGTGCACTAAAGGCCAGCAGTCAGGCAGAGACCAGCCGTGCCGCCGCTCATCCATCAGTGGGAACAATACAGGTAACGCAACGGGAGGCAAAATCATGGGCACCGTGATACTTTTATAAACTGCATGGAGCCTTATTCATACAACTTTCCAATATGTATGTGTTATCAGTAGCTGTTTGGTGTTCTGCCTAAATTAAGGAAGCACAAGTGGTCCCCTTGCAGCTTTGAGGAACCCAAGCTTTGCTTCTGTCAGTGTCATAATGAGAAGGGTTGAAATAAATCACTGGTGGGTCCTGGGCAAAGTATAAAGTAGCTGGCCCCGTTAACACCTTGTATGATAGAGGTCTGCATCCCATTGCTTAGCAATGCTTTGGTAACATCTATGTGATGGCAGCTACTATTGTTTTCACCTGCTAAAAGTGAGTACTCCAACATAATAATTGAACCTATAGCTATATGCACACAATACTAAGAGCTTCCATCTACTCCAACTTGAGAAAATCAGTTCTCACCCCTATTTATGTTAAATGCTGAGTTTTCCCACCTGACTTCACACATTGAGCAGCATGTGTTCTCAGATCACAGCGGGAGAGGGAAGTACAGAGTGTTCTGAACAGTGGTGTATGAGAATCAGTTTCTAATTGTGGGACACTTCCCTTCAGTGAGCCTGGAAAGCTTCCCAATTGTTTTAATAGCAATGAATACGAAGATATTAACCATCTGATTACAGTAACAGATCTTTGAAAGGCAGAATTTGCTGAAAATTTCCCTAGTCTAAATCAAAATTACAAAATGCCTACCAGAGTCACAATGTCCTTGACTTATATTCCATGTATCATTTCCATAAGAGCAATACATATTGTTTTTTCAGTATCTATTTTGTTGTGAAGACGTGACAGAAAAAGTGGGGGAAAAGTCACAAGCACAATAATAAAGTAGGGGACATGGGGTTAATGTAGGGCATATTGAGATAAAAACTAAAACAAACAAATGTGCACAACAAATATTGAAACAATGTGTTACAAGGAGGTATTAAGGAAACTGCAAGTTTAATTACAACAGATAATATTAACAGCTTGATGAAAAGAAGGGCATTTGCAATGCGTTGTTCATGCACTGCCCTCTGGGCACTCAGATGGTTAGTAACAATGAATGTGCCTAGAAAGACCAGCTGCATCTCACTTACTAAGGCCACGGAGGAAGAAAGCTATGTCTGAGGTTTGCTGGTATTATCAGGGATTGGCCATTTGCCTGCCATTTTGAGGATGGACTGACCGGATGGGATCATACTGATGAGTATGACCACACACTCACAGAGTCACAGTGAGAGAGAGAAACACAGTGAGAGAGACAGGAACACACAGTGAGAGACAAACACAGTGAGAGAGACAGGCACACACAGTGAGAGAGTCACAGTGAGAGACTAACACAGTGAGAGACGCATACACACACACACACAGTGAGAGATACATGTACAGTATGATAGAGAGACACATACAGTGAGATACACAGTGAGAGAGAGACACGCACAGTGAAAGAGAGACACACACAGTGAGCGTGACAGAGTAACACACACAGTGAGAGAGTTACAGTGAGAGACAAACACAGTGAGAGACGCATACACACACACACAGTGAGAGATACATGTACAGTATGATAGAGAGACACATACAGTGAGATACACAGTGAGTGAGAGAGAGACATGCACAGTGAAAGAGAGACACACACACAGTGAGCGTGACAGAGTGACACACACAGTGAGACAGACACAAACAGAGAGAAAGACAGAGAAAGGCACATTGAGAGAGAGAAACACACACATGCACAGTGTGAGAGAGAGATGGACACAGAAAAGAAGACAGTGAGAGAGACAGGGAAACACTCACAGTAAGACACACAGTGAGAGAGAGAGACAGACAGTGAGAGACACACACTGAAAGAGAGATATGCCCATAGTGAGAGCGACAGAGTAACACTTAGTGAGATAGTCACAGAGATAGAGAGAGAGAGACAGAGACAAAGAGACACATTGAAAGAGAAACAGACACAGTAAGAAAGACACAGTGAGAAAGAAACACATAGTGAGAAAGACTCATGGAATGAGAGACACACACGATGAGAGACACACAGCGAGATACACAGTGTGAGAGAGAGATGCACACTGAAAGAGAGACATACACAGTGAGAGAGAGAGAGAGGGGGAGAGAGAAACAGTGAGAGAGACAGCATGAGAGAGAAAAAGTAAGACACAGTGAGAGAGACACAAAAAGAGACACATTGAGAGAGAGGTAGTGAGAGAGAAACATTGAGAGAGAGAGAGAGAGACAGTGGGAGAGTCACAAAATGAATGACACAGTAAGAGCCATGCACAGAGAATAAGAGAGAGACACACAAAGTGAGAGAGACAGAGTGGGAAACAGAGACTCTGAGAGAGAGAGAGACTCAGAATAAGAGAAATGCAGAGTAGAAGAGACACAGATTGAGGGAGACAGAGTGGGGGGAAGGAAAATGAGGGTGGGGGAGAGAGATGCAGATTGGGAGAGAGAGGGACAGAGAGGGGGGAGAGAGAGATAGAGAGTGGGAGATAGATACTCAATGTATGTGAGAGAGAAAGCTACACAATCAGAGTGGGAGAGTACCAGAGTAGGAGACTCAGTGAGAGAGAGAGAAAGCCACACACACAGAGTGGGAGAGATACAGAAGTGGGGGATAGAGAGAGACAGAGAGGGGAGGAAAAGAGAGAGACAGAGAGAATGGGGGAGAGAGAGTGGGGGGGACAGGAAGACAGAGTGGGGGAAAGAGAGAAAAGGGGAGAGAGACAGACAGAGAGTGGGGTAACACAGAGAGAGAAAGAGTGGGGAGAGACAGAGTGATGGAGAGAGACCAAGAGTGGGGGGAGAGAGATTAGAGAGAGACAGAGAGTGGGGGGAGAGACAGAGAGTGGGGGGAGAGACAGAGAGAGATAGAGAGTGGGGAGAGACAGAGATTGGGGGGGAGAGAGAGAGAGAGAGAGAGAGAGACAGAGCGTGGGGGGAGATAGAGAGTGAGGGAGAGAGACCAAAGACAGACAGAGAGTGGGGGAGAGAGATTAGAGAGAGACAGAGAGTGGGGCGAGAGAGAAAGAGAGTGGGGGATAGAGACTAAAGAGAGACAGAGAGTGGGGAGAGACAGAGAGTGGGGCAGAGAGACTAAAGAGAGACAGAGAGTGGGGAGAGACAGAGAGTGGGGCAGATAGACTAAAGAGAGGCAGAGAGTGGGGGGGAGACAGAGAGTGAGGGAGAGAGACTAAAGAGAGACAGAGAGTGGGGGAGAGAGATTAGAGGGAGACAGAGAGTGGGGGAGAGAGACAGAGAGTGGAGGATAGAGACTAAAAAGATACAGAGAGTGGAGGAGAGACAGAGAGTGGGGGAGAGAGAGACTAAAGAGAGACAGAGCATGGAAGGAGAGACAGAGTGTAGGGGAGAGATACTAAAGAGAGACAGAGCGTGGGGGAGAGACAGAGAGTGGGACAGAGAGACAAAAGAGAGACTGAGAGTGGGGGAGAGAAAGAGAGTGGTGCTGAGAGCCTAAAGAGAGACAGAGAGTGGGGGAGAGAAAATAGAGAGAGAGAACAGAGTTGGGCTGAGTGAGAGAGACAGAGTGAGGGAGAGTGAAAGAGACAGATTGGAGGTGAGTGAGAGGGAGAGAGACAGGCACAGTGTAAGACACAGACAGAGTGGGAGTCAGAGTGGGGGAAAGCGAGAGAGACAGAGAGTGGGGGAGAGCGAGAGGGAGTGAGAGGGAGAGAGACATGCTGTGTGAGAAAAGGGGAGGGGAGGACAGTGCATATATCCTCTAAGTGTAGTATGGATTATATAATAAAATAATAGAGTCAAAGAAAATATACATTGAAAGGTTGTATACAGGAAACACAATATTTACTCTATATGAATGGTAAGATCGTATATTAGTTGGATAGATGTATGTAATGCAGTAGATGAATAGTGCTTCTATCCAGATCTCTATAATTTGTCAATAAAGTGAAAAAAATGGGTAAATAAAATGGTATATTTATTATAAACTGAACAACAATAATATTAAAAAAACATAAATGAATGGAGAAATGGAGAAAACAATAAAGAGGAAAAAAAAATAACTTAAATGTGGAAAATGAAAAATAAAAATAAAAAAATGACATTTTAAAATTAAAAATGAATCAAACAAGGGGAATGTAACCCCTAGTAGTCAAGACTTGCACCAATAATGTGTCTTGGGAATAAAACGCTTAGTTCAAGGGAGTCCGTGTAACGATATTGGATGGAGAAACACAAAGAGAGCAGGTATTTCCTCTAAATCCCAAAGGGAAAGTACAAATATAGTATAATGAAATATGCAGTTCCAATATATGTAATTACCGGAGGCACATATAGTCTTGTCATATAGAATCCATAACTGATAAAGATGTATGCTTACAAAACCTCTGTGGATTATGCACATGTAAAGCCAAAGATCCTCCGTCTTTCAGCTGCTCCGATATGCTGGGCTGGAATAGATGCTTTGATCGCCACAGCAGTCCTCCTGGAGCCCGTTCCGCAGTTCAGATTGTTGCCAGTCTCCAGATCTCTCAGTCTCTCAGTCTCGCATTCTTCAGAAGATATGGCGTCCGGCCTAACACGTGGGAATTTGAAATGTTTTGGCACTGAATTGCGCCTTTTTCAGGAAGCCCAGGACTGCTGGTACACACTAAGTTACTAGTCACAATGATATTGATGAATAGTAAGAGCATAATATTGGTGCATGTCCCATTTGTATATGTATATAAAGGTACTCAGTCTGGGACATCCCTGGATGCAGCATAGAGACAGCACATATCTGGATCAATTATCATGAAACAAGGCTTTATTCCATCATCAGAGACCAAACATTAGCATGGTATATCTTTATTTTTCAAATGGCCCTCTAGGGCTTTCTTAATCGCACTCTTGTGATTGTTGATACGCTCTTTTTTTTGCCTATATAGGTGAGGGCACATGAGCATGTTTGATAAACAGGAAATTCACTTTTTGGATATGAAAAAAAATCAACAGACAGAAACACCCTGCTGCATGCAGACAGTGACCATCCAGTCCTTCTTAAACATGGCTTTACATATTCCCAAACGGTCGGGTTGCTATACCACTACTGACCATAAGAAATGCATAAGGGCACTATTATCTATGAAACACAAATTTTTGGAAAGAGGCTATGAGGCATAAGAAGTCCAGTCAGCTTTACAAAAAGCTACTCAATTGGAGAGGGACTCATTATTGTTACCTAAATCTAGCAGTGAAGATAAACACCAAAGGTTCTGCATTCAAACTCAGTTTATTACGATGTCTCCATGCATAAAGAAAACCATACAAAAAAATTGGCATATACTAATTGGGGATCGCAAGATAGGTAATTTCTTCCAAAATCCGCCACTATTCTGCTACAGAAGGGGGAGGCATTTAGGTGATATTCTTAAGTAAGTAAATATTAGACTTGTGCACAGGAAAAAAATTCTGTAAAATTCGATTTCGGGCAATTTTTTTTTTTCTTATTCGGTCGATCCGAAAATCGGACCGGACAGGTTCCACTCGGATGAAATTCAGAAGGAATCCGAATTATTCGGCCGAATTCACCATGCTTTTAAAAATACAATAAAATCAAAATTAGAGAAATAAAAATAAGTGGAACCATTTCCAGGGTCTAAATGAAGATGGTGTAACACAGTATCACGGTGCCCGTGTATTGCTGGCGACATTTTGACAGCATTCTTTCCTGATGCCTTCTTATTGGCTAACATGATATTGCTCCACCCAGTGGTAGCCTTTAAGTACTGAGCCCTGTCACTTCTGCAGGGCCCTTTCGTGGTGTCCCCGTTGCTTAGTGCTTGCTGTCGTGATCGTGTGAATCCTGTGTATGACCAGGACTGCCTGACTACTCTGTCTAATTCCGTTCCTGTTCTGTGTACCGACCCGGATTGGCTAACGTTCATGCTCTGTGTACTGACCCGGCCTGGCTGACGTTCCTGCTCCGTGTACCGACCCGGATTGGCTGACGTTCCTGCTCTGTGTACCAACCCGGCCTGGATGACGTTCCTGCTCCGTGTACCGACCCGGATTGGCTGACGTTCCTGTTCTGTACCGACCTGGCTGGCTGACGTTCCTGTTCTGTGTATCGACCCGGATTGGCTGACATTCCTGCTCAGTGTGTCTCAGGCCCAGTTCACTACCGCAACCAGTTATCCGGTAGAGGGAACTTTCCGGTGCTCTGTCTATAGCTTGCTGACCCAGTCAGTTACCTCGATTGCTGCTCTAGCCGTTCAGCTATTGCGACCCATTTATGCTCCTGTGCCTCGTATCTCCATACCCCAGGGAAGTAGTTATTCCTGGTTGCACACTGTACGCTTGGCTTGTAACTGCACTCCTACTGAGGTTGGTCTCCTGGGCGCCTCAGTTTGTTTCCACCACCTAGCAGTCGCCATCAAGCCTGAGCATCTGTTAACCCTTGCGGTTCGGTGCAACCTCGGGTAGGAGCTATTCTCGTTTGCACACTATACGCTTGGCTTGTTACTGCTCCCCTACTGAGGTTGGTCTCCTGGGCGCCTCAGTTGTCTCTACCACCTGGCAGTTGCCATCAAGCCAAAGCGTCCGTTAACCCTTGTTGTCCAGTGCCGTTATCCTTGGGTCACAGTTCATGCTGGTTCGGTTTGGCGTTACACTGTTTCCCCACTTACAGTGATACTGTGCTGTCCGGTAGTCCGTGATTCTATCTGGGCGTCGCTCATCCTTTGTGGCATAGTCGCTATTGTGTCACTCTCCAGTAGAGAGTGCTTCTTTGGCCTCGCTATTAGGGCCTACCAGCCTCCCGGCCTAATAGCACCTTCACATCATTGTCTCACTGATTCACACAAACTGTAACCTGACCTGTGTCAGTAATATATATTTGCTCTCTGATATATGTACTGGACCCGTGTGGGTTAATGTTATTTTGTAACCTGTCCTGTGTCTGTATTACGTGTTAACTATTGCTGGACCCGCGAGGGTTACTTTATTCTGTCTGATTTCAATAAAACTTGCCATGTTGCCATGGGCAGAGTTCGGCAGGAACTGTGCAGTTAATTCATCGTCCGGGAGCTCCCCTTTTCTCATCAACTACGGGTTTCAGCCATGCCTGCTCCCGGACTCATTCCAGACATAGCAGATTCCAGCTCTGGATGAGCATATCGAGCAACTCCGCTCCACCTGAGCACAGGTTCAGAGGGCCCTCAGTAATTCGTTCCAGCGTTATCAGCGTCACGCTAATCGCAGACGGTTGCCAGCGGTCTCCTTCCAGGTTGGGGATAGGGTATGGCTATCCTCCAGAAACCTCAATCTGCAAGTTCTCTGTAATAAGTTGGCTTCACGGTTCATTGGTCCCTTTAAGGTGATCCGCAAAATTAACCCTGTTTCGTATGCTCTGGATCTCCCAGCATCCATGTGGATTCACAACATGATCCATGTATCCCTTCTGAAACCTCTGATATGCAACCGTTACACTACCACTCCTGCGGTCCCTGGTCCTGTGCAAGTTCAGGGTCAGGAGTATATCACGGTGCCCGTGATTGGCTGCAGTTACTTGTCTGTCACCAGTAGGGGGCTTCTATTGGCTGTCTGCAGATAGGACGCCTCTTATTGACTATTTAAACCTGGATTGGGCACCCTTTGAGTGCCCTTTCGTGTTGTTTCTGACCTTCTTGCTATCACTATGCTAGTGATAGCTGGGCCTCTGTTCCAGTGTTCCTGAGTTCCTGATCTCATGTGTTCCTGAGTTCCTGATCTCTACTGTTCCAGTGTTTCCTGCATGCTGAAGTACTTCCAGTCCTGGTTCCGGCCTAGTCTCTGGTGTTGCAGTTCCTGCTGAACTTCTCTGCTGTTTTCTGACCTGACTGATCGTTGCTGGTTCCTGTCATCTCATCACCTGTCTTCAGTATCCTGGCGACCTTCTGCCTGGTCACGTTGGTGACATTGCTACAATTCCGTGTTGGTCCCAGCGTGCGGACGCTGGTTTGCTCCCAAGCCTTGCGGCTATACAAACTCGCTTGTTACACCAGTGTGCGGTCACTGGTTTGCTCCAAAGCCTATCAGCTATACAAATCTGTGTTGGTCCCAGCGTGCGGACGCTGGTTTGCTCCTAAGCCTTGCGGCTATACAAACTCGCTTGTTACACCAGTGTGCGGTCACTGGTTTGCTCCAAAGCCTATCAGCCATACAAATCTGTGTTGGTCCCAACGTGTGGACGCTGGTTTGCTCCTAAGCCTTGCGGCTATACAAACTCACTTGTTACACCAGTGTGCGGTCACTGGTTTGCTCCAAAGCCTTTCAGCTATACAAATCTGTGTTGGTCCCAGCGTGCGGACGCTGGTTTGCTCCTAGCCTTGCGGCTATACAAACTCACTTGTTACACCAGTGTGCGGTCACTGGTTTGCTCCAAAGCCTTTCAGCTATACAAATCTGTGTTGGTCCCAGCGTGCGGACGCTGGTTTGCTCCTAAGCCTTGCGGCTATACAAACTCGCTTGTTACACCAGTGTGCGGTCACTGGTTTGCTCCAAAGCCTATCAGCTATACAAATCTGTGTTGGTCCCAGCGTGCGGACGCTGGTTTGCTCCTAAGCCTTGCGGCTATACTACTCGCTTGTTACTCCAGTGTGCGGTCACTGGTTTGCTCGCTAAGCCTAACGGCTATACTATTCTGTGTTGTTTCCAGCGTGCGGACGCTGGTTTGCTCCAAAGCCTTGCTGCTTAACGATTCTGCTAATTTGCCAGTTCCATCTGACTGCTGCTATTATCTCTGGGCTGCCCTGCCCGGTATTGGTAAGGACGGTAGAACCTTTTGCCACATTCCATCTGAGGTTGCCTTACCCGGTATTGGCAGGGCCGGTAGAGCCTACATTGTGTATCTATTGAGGCTGCCTTGCCCGGTAATTTGGTAAGGCCGGTAAACCGTTATGCTATTCCATCTGCAGGTTGCCTTACCCGGTATTGGCAAGGCCGGTAGAGCTTAAAGACTGCCCTGTCCGGTATATTGACAGGACCGGTAGAGTCTGCCTTCTGTCTGTGCTTATTCTGTATATATATATTATGTATGTTATTGCCATCCTAAGTTATCATTTATTATTTCAATAAAATTGATTTTTTTTACCTAAAACTTGTGTCTGAGAGTCATAATAAACCGTGACAGTACGAAAGGGCCATGACCTCAGACAGCAAGGGTGAAGGTAACGCACAGAATATCCATTGGAGGATGGATGTGCTCGAGCAACGTTTGGATCAGTTGGCAGTTGCAACTCAAACGATCCTTGAACGCACGGTACCTGCTGCCCAATCTAGCTCTAGCCCGGTGGTCTCGCCAAGTCAGACACCGGAAAGTGATACCAGACCCCTAGGGGGTACTGTTAAAGGGTTAACGGCTTCTGCACCCTTGCCGCTAAGATATGATGGTGACCCTAGTCTCTGCAGAGGGTTCATCAATCAACTCGAAATCTTTATGGAATTGACGGCACACGCATTTCCCAATGATCGTAGTAAAGTGGGGTTCACGATATCACTGCTCACTGGCAGAGCATTGGCTTGGGCTAACCCCTTGTGGGAGAATGCTAAACCTTGTACTAAGAACTTTAGTGAATTTGTGCGTTCCTTTCGAAGAGTGTTTGAGCCTCCTGGTAGAACCACCTCTGCTGCCAAACGCCTTATGGAGATACAACAAGGCAGGCGTACAGTAGGCGACTATGCCATCGAATTCCGCACATTGGCAGCAGAGGTAGGTTGGAATAACGAGGCATTATTGGCAGCCTTCTCTCAAGGCCTGAATGACCACATTAAAGACGAAATCGCTGCTAAAGATCTACCTATTGATCTAGATGATTACATTGAGTATGTTATGATAATTGACTCCAGAATACGTGAGAGATCAATTGCCAGAGATCGTAAGTTACGGTCAAAAAATAATGAGCCTAGTAGCATGTTTTGCCCACCCATCCCTCCCTTGGCATTGAAGTCTAGTGAACCAGTACGGGAGACAAGTGAACCTATGGAAATAGGCTTCACTAGACTATCCAAGGCAGAGAGACTATATCGCAAAAAACAAGGGTTATGTTTATACTGCGGTAAAAAAGGGCACTTGCTAAATTCCTGTCCGGTACGTCCGGGAAACGCACACACCTAGGGTATCTTGGGGGACAGGCCCTAGGTGGTGTACAATCGTCCCCAGTGTCGGGCATAATGAAACCCACCATACAGGTGGTATTGTCTTGGGCACAACGCTCTGTGGAGGTTTTGGCCTTGGTTGACTCCGGTGCAGCAGGATATTTTATGGATAATACCTTTGCTGAATTGCACGGAGTTCCACGCATTGAAAGAGAAAACCCCTTGACTATTGAAGCGATTGATGGTAGACCCTTAGAACCGCCTCAGGTTATATTTGAAACTATGCCATTGTCTATGACTATTGGGGCACTTCACAGAGAAGAGCAGCAGTTTCAACTGATTAATTCCCCGCACCATGCGGTGATATTGGGATTTCCGTGGTTACAGTTACATAACCCACAATTCGATTGGAAAAAGTGTGAAATTGCTGCTTGGTCCCAGTTTTGTATGGACAAGTGCGTCATCCAGCCTATTAAGGTCATGTGCACCTCCTCTGCTATGCCGGATGTGTACCAACAGTTTGGCGATGTTTTTAGCAAAGGAGAGGCTAGTATGCTACCCCAGCATAGACCTTATGATTGTTGCATTGAATTGCAGCCTGGTGCAGTACCTCCGAAAGGACGCACTTATCCATTATCTTGTGATGAAAATAAGGCTATGGAGGATTACATTTCTGATGCCCTTGCTAGAGGGATCATACGTAAATCTACCTCTCCAGCTGGGGCTGGGTTCTTTTTTGTAAAAAAGAAAAATGGCGAATTAAGACCATGCATTGACTACCGGGGCTTGAATAAACTAATGGCAAAAAACGCATACCCAATACCACTCATCACCGAGCTTTTTGACAGGCTTAAGGGCGCTTCGATATTTACCAAGTTGGACCTACGGGCCGCTTACAATCTGGTTCGCATTCGAGCAGGTGATGAGTGGAAAACTGCCTTTAATACTCGAGCTGGGCACTACGAGTATCTAGTAATGCCTTTTGGGCTGTGTAATGCACCCGCAGTTTTCCAGGAACTGATAAATGATGTTCTGAGAGATATGTTACAGACATGTGTTGTGGTGTACCTCGACGATATACTGATTTACTCCCAAAACATGGCACAGCACATCAAAGATGTATCCGCAGTATTGCTACGACTCCGTGAGAACAAATTATTTTGTAAAATGGAAAAATGTGAGTTTCATAGAACCAGTGTGCCATTCTTGGGGTTCATAATTGGCAATGATGGCATTGCCATGGACAAAGAAAAGTTGTCAGCTGTCCTACAATGGCCAAAACCCAAGGGTCTTAAAGCCATACAGCGTTTCCTGGGTTTCGCTAATTATTATAGGAGGTTTATTAAGAACTTTTCTTCCATTGTCAAACCTCTGTCCGATCTTACGCACAAGGGTGCTAATCCTTCTTGTTGGCCGGTATCTGCTGAGAAAGCCTTTGAGAATTTGAAGCTGGCATTTGCTGCGGCTCCTGTGTTATCCCACCCCAATCCTTTACTTCCATTTACGTTAGAGGTTGATGCCTCAGATATTGGGGTCGGGGCAGTACTTTCGCAGCGACACGAGAAAGGTGGAACTCTCAGACCTTGTGGGTTTTTCTCTAAAAAATTGACTGTCACTCAAAGCCACTATGAGATAGGTGACAGAGAATTATTGGCCATTATCCTTGCTCTTAAGGAATGGCGTCATTTGCTTGAAGGTACTAAGAATCCTGTCTTAATCCTAACAGATCATAAGAATCTGACCTATCTCTCGGAGGCCAAGAGATTGTCCTCTCGTCAGGCCAGGTGGGCACTGTTCCTGTCTCGATTTAATTTCATTGTATCATATTTACCAGGGTCAAAAAATATCAGGGCTGATGCACTGTCAAGACAATTTGAGGCCGACAGTGACAGAGTGGAAGCACCAGCTCCTATCATCCAACCTGATAGAATACTAGCTACTATACGCACGAGTATCACTTCTCCTCTAGGGGAGGAGATCCTGGCCTCTCAGGGGTCCGCTCCCCATGAAACCCCAGTGGGCAAATGTTTTGTCGCTGAATCATTTCGTACTAGGCTGCTCGAAACCTACCATTCCTCTAAGGCTGCGGGACATATTGGTAGAGACCAATTGTTATGGTCCCTTTCTCAGTTATTTTGGTGGCCTTCCATGAGAAACGATTGTGCCGAATTTACGAATGCCTGTGCCACCTGCGCCCGCGCTAAGACCCCGAGACATCTCCCTGTGGGCTTGCTTCAACCGGTGCCTAATGGCGAACGCCCCTGGTCTCATGTTTCCATTGATTTTATGGGAGAGTTGCCTATGTCCAAGGGGTACTCCTTTATATTCATGGTGGTGGACAGGTTTTCTAAAATGGCTCATTTCGTGCCCCTCCGTGGTCTTCCTTCAGCGAAGGAATTGGCAATGGTGTTCGCCAGAGAAGTATTCCGGTTGCATGGAGTGCCTAGGGTACTGGTGTCTGACAGGGGGAGCCAGTTTGTGTCTAGATTTTGGAGGGCATTTTGCCAACAGATGGGCATACAGCTGTCCTTCTCCTCTGCCTACCATCCCCAGACCAATGGAGCCGCTGAACGAGCTAATCAGGGCTTGGAACAATTTCTCCGTTGTTTCGTTACTGACCATCATGATAATTGGTCCGACTTGTTGCCTTGGGCAGAGTTCGCCAGGAACTGTGCGGTCAATTCTTCATCTGGGAGCTCTCCGTTTCTGATTAATTATGGGTTCCAGCCCTGTTTGCTTCCAGACTCATTTCAGACGCAACAGATTCCAGCTCTGGATGAGCATATCGAGCAACTCCGTTCCACATGGGCACAAGTTCAGAGGGCACTTGGTCAGTCATTTCAGCGTCATCAGCGCCATGCTAATCGCAGAAGGCTTCCAGCGGTTTCCTTTCAGGTTGGGGATAGAGTATGGCTTTCCTCCAGAAATCTCAAGCTGCAGGTTCCGTCTAATAAGTTGGCTCCTCGGTTTATTGGTCCATACAGAGTTATTCGCAAAATTAAC
Source organism: Rhinophrynus dorsalis (assembly GCA_037306005.1). NCBI lineage: Eukaryota > Metazoa > Chordata > Amphibia > Anura > Rhinophrynidae > Rhinophrynus > Rhinophrynus dorsalis. The sequence goes on from CM074721.1 coordinate 298,937,101, forward strand.
CCTGTCTCCTATGCACTAGACCTACCTGCATCCATGCGTATCCATAATGTGTTCCATGTGTCCCTTCTTAAGCCTCTGGTTTGCAATCGCTATACTACCACACCTGTGGTGCCAGGACCTGTTGAGGTCGAGGGCCAGGAGGAGTACGAGGTTCAGAGCATTATTGATTCCCGTAGGCTTAGAGGAAGGGTACAGTACCTGGTACATTGGAAAGGGTATGGTCCTGAGGATCGATCATGGGTGGATAGTACGGACCTTCATGCACCTAGGTTAACTAGGGCCTTTCATGCCAATTACCCGCAGAAACCTAAACCCTATTCTAGGAGAGGGGGTCTTTGAAAGGGGGGTACTATCACGGTGCCCGTGATTGGCTGCAGTTACTTGTCTGTCACCAGTAGGGGGCTTCTATTGGCTGTCTGCAGATAGGCCGCCTCTTATTGACTATTTAAACCTGGATTGGGCACCCTTTGAGTGCCCTTTCGTGTTGTTTCTGACCTTCTTGCTATCACTATGCTAGTGATAGCTGGGCCTCTGTTCCAGTGTTCCTGAGTTCCTGATCTCATGTGTTCCTGAGTTCCTGATCTCTACTGTTCCAGTGTTTCCTGCATGCTGAAGTACTTCCAGTCCTGGTTCCGGCCTAGTCTCTGGTGTTGCAGTTCCTGCTGAACTTCTCTGCTGTTTTCTGACCTGACTGATCGTTGCTGGTTCCTGTCATCTCATCACCTGTCTTCAGTATCCTGGCGACCTTCTGCCTGGTCGCGTTGGTGACATTGCTACAATTCCGTGTTGGTCCCAGCGTGCGGACGCTGGTTTGCTCCCAAGCCTTGCGGCTATACAAACTCGCTTGTTACACCAGTGTGCGGTCACTGGTTTGCTCCAAAGCCTATCAGCTATACAAATCTGTGTTGGTCCCAGCGTGCGGACGCTGGTTTGCTCCTAAGCCTTGCGGCTATACAAACTCGCTTGTTACACCAGTGTGCGGTCACTGGTTTGCTCCAAAGCCTATCAGCCATACAAATCTGTGTTGGTCCCAACGTGTGGACGCTGGTTTGCTCCTAAGCCTTGCGGCTATACAAACTCACTTGTTACACCAGTGTGCGGTCACTGGTTTGCTCCAAAGCCTTTCAGCTATACAAATCTGTGTTGGTCCCAGCGTGCGGACGCTGGTTTGCTCCTAGCCTTGCGGCTATACAAACTCACTTGTTACACCAGTGTGCGGTCACTGGTTTGCTCCAAAGCCTTTCAGCTATACAAATCTGTGTTGGTCCCAGCGTGCGGACGCTGGTTTGCTCCTAAGCCTTGCGGCTATACAAACTCGCTTGTTACACCAGTGTGCGGTCACTGGTTTGCTCCAAAGCCTATCAGCTATACAAATCTGTGTTGGTCCCAGCGTGCGGACGCTGGTTTGCTCCTAAGCCTTGCGGCTATACTACTCGCTTGTTACTCCAGTGTGCGGTCACTGGTTTGCTCGCTAAGCCTAATGGCTATACTATTCTGTGTTGTTTCCAGCGTGCGGACGCTGGTTTGCTCCAAAGCCTTGCTGCTTAACGATTCTGCTAATTTGCCAGTTCCATCTGACTGCTGCTATTATCTCTGGGCTGCCCTGCCCGGTATTGGTAAGGACGGTAGAACCTTTTGCCACATTCCATCTGAGGTTGCCTTACCCGGTATTGGCAGGGCCGGTAGAGCCTACATTGTGTATCTATTGAGGCTGCCTTGCCCGGTAATTTGGTAAGGCCGGTAAACCGTTATGCTATTCCATCTGCAGGTTGCCTTACCCGGTATTGGCAAGGCCGGTAGAGCCTAAAGACTGTCCTGTCCGGTATATTGACAGGACCGGTAGAGTCTGCCTTCTGTCTGTGCTTATTCTGTATATATATATTATGTATGTTATTGCCATCCTAAGTTATCATTTATTATTTCAATAAAATTGATTTTTTTTACCTAAAACTTTTGTCTGAGAGTCATAATAAACCGTGACAGAGGAGTACGAAGTCCAAAGTATTATTGATTCACGTAGATTTAGAGGAAAATTGCAATACTTGGTCCATTGGAAAGGCTATGTGAAACTGTTTGTTTGACACACAGACACAGTAGGTTTTAGATAAAACACAATTTTAATGAACAATGATAATAACAATAACCCTCACGGGTCCTGTAATATATATACAATATAGTACAGACACAAGACAGGTTATAATGAGGTAGGCCCACACGGGTCCAGTATATGCAGGAAATCCAGAGATCAATATACTGAAACAGGTCAGGCAGTTCTTGTGTGATTCACAGTTGGAGAGCACTGAATGGTTTACTATTAGGCCAAGAGTACTGACAGGCCCTAATAGTGCAAGGCCCTTGTAACGGAAGCTAAGAAGGGACAGCGTCGCCTTCTGCCGTCGTTCCCGGGTCTCTCCTTCTTGACGCCAGATAAGCGCCGTCAGATGCACCAGTTGATGCACCAGTTGAAGTATGGATGGTCACTGAAACAGTCGCAGGATCGCTGGAAGCAGGGAAACACAGGCAGTAGAGAGTGAGACCTCTACTCCCAGTCAAAGGATCACTGGCAGATGTCGCAGGAACACAAGGATGAGAAGATGGAGTCCACGTCACCGCCTGACAGCATACGAAGTTGGGTCGCAGGAAGCTGGCAGCAGGTGGTCGACGATTCAGGATACTTGGTGCAGATGGGTATCAGAGTGGACACTTTAGACCATAAGCAATACAAGACTCCAGGACTCCTTGTTCACTCCAAAACATAACTCTTTATTGGCAAAGACCACAGATATTCATACACAAATCTTACTTATCGGGGAAACCAGTAACAATAGGGTGTGATCCAATCACAATACATCAGACAAAAGCCAGCAACAGATGGTATTAACAGATACAATAACTTAGACAGGATTACATTTCAGATACAAAAGGGTTTGATTGAACAAAGACTTGAGGGCTTGACTAATTACCACATGGCAGGGGGTCTGACCGCAGTTCACAATGGCTTAATTAACACACAGCAGGGGGTCTAGCTACAGTACACATAGTCAAATGGCTGGAGTGGCTGCAATACACATCTTAGGCTATGGAAGATATTTGAATGCCTACTCCAGGGTTCTGAGTGACCCAGCTTTCACCTCTTGCCCCCGCCGCCGAACGTTCGATCCGGTGGCGCTGATTGCACCCCGCGCCAGTCCCCGCCGACTGGTAATTGGTGAGTGTGTAAACCCTCAAACATACTACATACAATAACTAAAACGTTCAACATACATTAAACATAGTATATGATCCAAAGTCTATGAATTTAAGTCTTTGCTCTTGGGTGATAGCTGGACAGTTCGTACAACACGGCCCAGCAAAGAGTCCAAACGGTAATAAATGTCCATAGTCTTTGGATAAATAGTTTGAGGTCCAGACAAAGGTTGTCAGGCAGACCAAGTTGGTACACTGAGATCACACGAATAACAGGAACACCACGAAAGGGCACTGGAGAAGAAGCCAGTATTTAAGGACAAATACTGGGCGGGACAATGACAGTGCAGCCAATAAGCGTAGGCAGGAGTGGAAACTGACAGAATGTCGCCAAATAGCACGGGCACCGTGATACTATGGCCCTGAGGAGCGTTCCTGGGTTGACCAGAGTGACCTTCATGCTCCTAGATTGTTGCGCAGTTTGCATTCCAAATACCCTCGGAAACCAGGTCCCTCTTCTAGGAGGGGGGTCTTTGAGAGGGGGGTACTATCACGGTGCCTGTGCTATGCGGACGACATTCTGCCAGTTTCCTCTATTGATCTCGCTCATTGGTTGAAGTGACTTGTCCCCCCCCAGTATTTGTTCTTAAATACTGGGCCTTGTCACTTATCCTGTGCCCTTTCGTGGTGTTTCCGTGCTAGCGGTTATTCTTGTATTTCGTGTGATCTCTGTGTACCGACCCGGCCTGCTAGATGACTCTGCATCTTGTTCCTGCCTGTGTACTGACCCGGACTGTCTGACTGTTCTGCATCTCGTTCCTGTCCTGTGTACCGACTCGGATTAGCTGATGTTCCTGCTCTGTGTACCGACCTGGCCCGGCTGACGTTCCTGCTCTGTGTACCGACTCGGATTGGCTGACATTCCTGCTCTGTGTACCGACCCAGCCCGGCTGACGTTCCTGCTCTGTGTACCGACTTAGATTGGCTGGCGTTCCTTCTCTGTGTACCGACCCGGCCCGGATGGGTCCCTGTGGTTGCGTATCCCTCCTGCTACGCCTTATCCAGCCTCCGGTTGGGGTTGTGACAAGATTCTCTCTGCCCAGGCGACATTGTTGTGTGTTCCTTCCGTCCGTGCACTCCCCGGCTGGGTGTCTCTCCGGGCAAGTTGCTCTAGTCTCCGTTACTGCTACGGCAGTCCACAAGTGGCTCTGGCCTTCGTTACTGCTACGGCAGTCCACAAGTTGCTCTGGTCCCGTTACTGCTTGGGTGTTACTCAAGATTGTGCTCTCTCTTCACGATTGAGCTTCTTAAAGGGCCTTGCGCTATTAGGGCCTGCCAGTCCTCCCAGCCTAATAGTAACCCATTCAGTGCTGCCTAACTTGAGTATCACACGAAAACTGCCTGACCTGTGTCAGTATATTGTATTCTGTATTACTTGCATATACTGGACCTGTGTGGGTATACCTCATTGTAACCTGTCCTGTGTCTGTACTATATTGCTGATATATTACTGGACCCGTGAGGGTTATTGTTATTACAACTGTTCAATAAAACTGTGTTTTATCCAAACTTACTGTGTCTGTGTGTCAAACAAACCGTTACAGCCTCCCAGTCCCTACACAACTGTGATATTGTCTCACTCTGCAAATTATTCAAAAAAACTCCTAAGTTGAATTTTAAAATTTAACCCTGAAACACTGAGGATTCTCCCTTGCGGTGGCAGTAAGCTAGTAGGCCTCCCAGTCCCTACACAACTGTGATATTGTGTCACTCTGCAAATTATTCAAACACTCTCCTAAGTTGAATTTTAAAATTTAACACTGTAACACTGGGAATTCTCCCTTGCGGTGGCAGTAAGATAGTAGGCCTCCCAGTCCCTACACAACTGTGAGATAGTCACTGCAAATTACTCAAACAAACTCCTAAGTTTAATTTTAAAATTTAACACTGGAACACTGAGGATTCTCCCTCGCAGTAAGCTAGTAGGCCTCCCAATCCCTACACAACTGTAATATTGTGTCACTCTGCAAGTTATTCAAACACACACCTAAATTGAATTTTAAAATTTAATACTATAATAATGATGATTCTCCCTTGCAGTGGCAGTAAGCTGCTAGGCCTCCCAGTCCCTACACAACTGTGATATTGTGTCACTCTGCAAGTTATTCAAACAAACTCCTAAGTTGAATTTTAAAATTTAACACTGGGACACTGAGGATTCTCCCTTGCGGTGGCAGTAAGCTAGTAGGCCTCCCTGTCCCCACACAACTGTGAGATTGTCACTGCAAATTACTCAAACAAACTCCTAAGTTGAATTTTAAAATTTAACACTGGAACACTGATGATTCTTCCTTGCGGTGGCAGTAAGCTAGTAGGCCTCCCAGTCCCTACACAACTGTGATATTGTGTTACTCTGCAAATTACTCAAAAAACTCCTAAGTTGAATTTTAAAATTTAACACTGGAACACTGAGGATTCCCCCTTGTGGTGGCAGTAAGCTGCTAGTCCTCCCAGTCCCTGCACAACTGTGAGATTCTATCACTCTGCAAATTATTAAAAGAAAATCCTAAATTGAATTTTTAGATTTAACTCTGGAGCACTGATGATTCTCCCTTTTTGTGGCAGTAAAATAGATGGCCTCCCAATCCCTACATAACTGTGAGATGGTCACTGCAAATTACTTAAACAAACTCCTAAGATGAAATTTAAAATTTAATACTGAAACACTGAGGATTCTCCCTTGCGGTGGCAGTAAGCTAGTAGGCCTCCCAGTCCATACACAACTGTGATATTGTGACACTCTGCAAATTATTCAAACACACTCCTAAACTGAATTTTAAAATTTAACACTGTAACAATGATGATTCTCCCTTGCAGTGACAGTAAGCTGCTAGTCCTCCCAGTCCCTGCACAACTGTGAGATTCTGTCACTCTGCAAATTATTAAAAGAAAATCCTAAATTGAATTTTTAGATTTAACACTGGAGCACTGATGATTCTCCCTTTTTGTGGCAGTAAAATAGATGGCCTCCCAATCCCTACATAACTGTGAGATGGTCACTGCAAATTACTCAAACAAACTCCTAAGTTGAAATTTAAAATTTAATACTGAAACACTGAGGATTCTCCCTTGCGGTGGCAGTAAGCTAGTAGGCCTCCCAGTCCCTACACAACTGTGATATTGTGACACTCTGCAAATTATTCAAACACACTCCTAAGTTGAATTTTAAAATTTAACACTGGAACACTGAGGATTCTCCCTTGCTGTGGCAGTAAGATAGATGGCCTCCCAGTCCCTACACAACTGTGAGACGGTCACTGCAATTACTCAAATAAACTCCTAAGTTGAATTTTTAAATTTAACACTGGAACACTGGTGATTCTTCCTTGCGGTGGCAGTAAGCTAGTAGGCCTCCCAGTCCCTACACAATTGTGATATTGTGTTACTCTGCAAATTATTCAAACAAACTCCTAAGTTGAATTTTAAAATTTAACACTGTATCACGGTGCCCCTGATTCTCTGTGCGACATTCCTACTTCCGGGTTTGTGTTTGGCTGTCTCTTATTGGTGCTAGCTGGCTAGCCCCCCCAGGGCTAGCCTTTATATACGCTCTTCTGTCACTAGGCCGGTGCCCTTTCGTGGGGTTCCTGACCTTACGTTATTCTGTGCTCCTGTTCCGTGTTGATCCGGTTTTCGTCTGACCTTGTTCCTGTTCCTCTCCCTGTGTACCGATCCAGGCTTTGGCTGATTACCGCTCTCTGTGTACCGACCCAGGCTTTGTCTGACTACCGCTCTCTGATACTGATCCAGGCATTGACTGACTAACGCTCCTTGTGCTGCCCTCATTATTGTCTGTCCTCTCATATTTGTTGCCTCCAGTTGCGCTTCTCTCTGCCTGTGTATCAGTGTGGCCTCCGTTATGTGATACCAGTCTGTGCTATCCGGTCACTAGCGGTTACCGTTGCCAGCTCATTACACTACACTCAGCCTGTGATTCTCTGTGGCCTCCTTTACGTACACCCAGTCTGTGCTATCCTGTCACTAGCGGTTACCGTTGCCAGCTCATTACACTATGCTCAGCCTGTGATTCTCTGTGGCCTCCATTACATACACCCAGTCTGTGCTATCTGGTCACTAGCGGTTACCGTTGCCAGCTCATTACACTACGCTCAGCCTGTGATTCTCTGTGGTCTCTGTTATGTACACCCAGTCTGTGCTATCCGGTCACTAGCGGTCACCGTTGCCAGCTCATTACACTACTCTCAGCCTGTGATTCTCTGTGGCCTCCGTTACGTACACCCAGTCTGTGCTATCCAGTCACTAGCGGTTACCGTTGTCAGCTCATTACACTACGCTCAGCCTGTGATCCAGTGGGGCCTTTGCCAGTACTACCTCCTGAGCGCATCGGCCTACGGTGTTACTACCTGTCAGTACTCTCTCTGTTGCACCAGATACCAGGCTGCCTTAATCGGTATTCGGTAAGGCCGGTAGAGCCTCCTCTGTTCCTTGTTGCACTAGTCACTAGGCTGCCTTAGCCGGTATTTGGTAAGGCCGGTAGAGCCTCCTTTATTTCTGTCGCACCAGTCACCCGGCTGCCTTACCCGGTAATCAGTAAGGCCAGTAGAGCCGCATTATTTGTATTGTTATTTGTATGCCCTGACCTGTGTCAAACTTTCTTACTGCTGCTTGTAGAGTTTAGACCCATGAAGGGCCTTGTTGAGCTTTATATTGCCTAATAAAGCTTTTCTATTTTATCCTACCAGATTGTCTGAGTGTTCAATAAAACCGTGACACACTGGAACACTGAGGATTCTCCCTTGCTGTGACAGAAAGATAGATGGCCTCCCAGTCCCTACATAACTTTAAGATGGTCACTGCAAATTACTCAAATAAACTCCTAAGTTGAATTTTTAAATTTAATACTGGAACACTGAGGATTCTCCCTTGCGGTGGCAGTAAGCTAGTAGGCCTCCCAGTCCCTACACAACTGTGATATTGTGTCACTCTGCAAATTATTCAAACACACTACTAAGTTGAATTTTAAAATTTAATCTGTAACACTGAGGATTCTTCCCTGTGGTGGCAGTAAGCTAGTAGGCCTCCTCACAACTGTGATATTGTGTCACTCTGCAAGTTATTCAAACAAACTCCTAAGTCAAATTTTAAAATTTAAAACTGGGACACTGAGGATTCTCCCTTGCGGTGGCAGTAAGCTAGTAGGCCTCCCTGTCCCTGCACAACTGATAGATGGTCACTGAAAATTACTCAAACAAACTCCTAAGTTGAATTTTAAAATGTAACACTGGAACACTGATGATTCTCCCTTGCGGTGGCAGTAAGCTAGTAGGCCTCCCAGTCCCTACACAGCTGTGAGATAGTCACTGCAAATTACTCAAACTCCTAAGTTGAATTTTAAAATTTAATACTGTAACACTGAGGATTCTCCCTTGAGGTAGCAGTAAGCTAGTTGTCCTCCCAATCCCTACACAACTGTGATATTGTGTTACTCTGCAAATTATTCAAACACACTCCTAAACTGAATTGTACAATTTAACACTGTAACAATGATGATTCTCCCTTGCGGTGGCAGTAAGCTGCTAGGCCTCCCAGTCCCTACACAACTGTGAGATTCTGTCACTCTGCAAATTATTCAAACAAAATCCTCAGTTGAATTTTTAGATTTAACATTGGAGCACTGATAATTCTCCCTTGCTGTGGCAGTAAGATAGTAGGCCTCCCAGTCCCTAAACAACTGTGAGATTGTGTTTGTCAGTCTGAAAATTATTCAAATAAACTCCTAATTTGAATGTTCATATTTTACACAGGAACAAAGGTGATTCTCCCTTGCAGTGGAACTAACTGGCACTAATGCTTGCTGCCTGCCTATGCCTATCTGCCTGCCTACACAACAACTTGCCAGTCACTCTCTCTATCTCTCTGTCTGCTTCTTCTCTCTCCCAGCTCGAACAACGCAATAAGCACAAACAGGAAATGCAGGAGCTGTCTGGGTGTCTGTTATGTCATTAGTCCATCCCCCATCATGAAACGAAGAAGCTAATTGCTTGGACTAGAGACATCATGATACAAAGAAGCTAATTGGACTAGAGAGGGATGGAAAGCAGAGCGCACAAGGGGAGAATGTCATCCGAATATCCGAATATTGAAACTAAATTCTGTCCAGTCATGTTTCGGATTCGGCTTCTAAAAACGAATGGCTCTAAGATTTTCTCCATGTCCGAATGGCTCTGAATCACCCTTATTCGTCTGAAATCCAAATGTGGAGGAACAGAATCGCACAAGACTAGTAAATATAATAAATCATCTACCAGTCTGTCAGGTCTCATTGGAGTATATAAATGTAGGGAATGCTCCAATTGTGGTTGCATAATAACGGGCAAAAAGTATAAACACCCTAAAACGGGCAAAACCATCTACATCAAGGACTTTATGAATTGTGAAAATCGGTACGTCATTTATATGATTAAGTGCCCGCGTGCCCTCACCTATATAGGCAAAACTACAACTATGTTGAAAGAGCAAATCAACAATCACAAGAATGCGATTAAGAAAGCCCTGGAGGGCCTTTTGGAAAATAAAGATATCCCATGCCAACCTGTTGCAAGGCACTTTCAACTTTTTCAGCATAATCTCATTGAATGTCATTTTATGACAATATTGATCGTGCCTAAACCACCAAGGGGAGGTGATCTGCATCAGATACTTTTACAACAGAAGACTCACATATTATTTGAGTTTGATACCATGGCTCCAAATGGACTCAATCATGAACTATCTTATGCATGTTTCCTATGAGTTCTAAACTTACAGTGGGACCTCTTCAAATTGGTGGAATATTTGGCAATACCCAGGCTTGGTATTAGGAACCTATCCACCTACTTCTGGCTTTATGGTTGCTTCTAGTGGAAGATGAATGGACTGATGCTCTCACTAATATTGGTACTATGAATCTTAATCTTATAATATGACCTCTCCTAATGGGCAGAATATTTGGCGGTACCCAAGGTTGGTACTAGGAACCTATCCACTTGTCTTTGAATTTATGGATGTTTCTTGTGGACTTCAATTTGATGAGCTCATTCTTAGTGGCACTCTATATCTGTCTCTCTCTAGCTTTTAATATCTCTCTCTCTCTGTAGCTTTCTATCTCTCTCTCTATATATATATCTCCCTCTCTCTAGCTGTCTATATCTAGCTCTTTCTAGCTAGATCTTGAGGGTAAGTGGAAGAATTCTGATGTAATAGAGGGGACTTGGAAGAGAGTAGAGAGTAGTATAATACATTAAGATATGAACAAAAGGAAGTGGCCTGAGGCCCAAGCCTGCTTAAAAGGTGGTGAGGTTTAAAGGGATAGTAATGTTTTACAATAAAATCAGCTCCAATTAATCTTCATAGTATTTGCGCCATGGAGAGAGGTATTTCAATACTGTCAGAGTTGTAATTCAAGAGTAATTGAATGATAAAGTATCCCCCTCCCGCCCCTTTTATTGATGTAACACTTCTCACCTCAGAGCAGCAAGACTGTACAGATGGATCTCAGAGAGGGACAATTCTCAATTAGCAGAAATAAGGGAAAAACCTGTCAAGGGGGCAGGGTTCTGCTTTATTGACAGTAAGAAGATTGTGCCTTGCCGTGAGCTGTCTGGCCTCAAGACCAGATTCCATATCTGAGGGAAGGTGGCTTACACTAGGTAAAAGGGCTGGGAGGGGGATACTTTATCATTCAATTACTTTTGAACTACAACTCTGACCATATTGAAATAACACTCTCCATGGACCAAATACTATGAAGATTAATTGGAGCTGCTGTTTTTGTAAAACATTACTATCCCTTTAAAGGAATATTGGCAACCAGCTCCCACATGGATCAGCCATTCTTTTTATATAGTTCACCTACTTAGTTATCTCTTTAAACAAATGAATGCTGCTTTATTCCCAGTGTATAATTTTCCCCTTTAACATTAAATATCTCCTGCTAGTCCTAATACTAGGCTGGTGAAAAGGCAACATTTTTTCCCACGGTAGTTGTGGGAACAAAAATCTACAACAAGCGATTGTCCACAATGTGGATATTGACCACCAACACTGGTTGGTCCATGTACCGGACCAGCTATCGGATAGCTGTGGTGCACAAGTGGCTTTCTCACCCTGTTTTTTTCCCTTACCAGCTGTTTTAACAGTGGGTATAGTATTGAGCCTTGGGTGTCTTTTTTCAGGCATAAAAGGAAAGAAGGAAGGCTGAATACAAAATAAAAAACAGGTTAAACATCATGCAAATAGTTTTAATATTTAAATGGCACTGGCAGTGAATTTCCTATAATCATTGTCTATAATTCATTCCCTAGGCTCCAGTAGAGTCTCTTTGTTATTGTAATAAACAATATATTACATTTTTGATGCTCCAGTGAATTTTATTCTTTAGACAAAGATGGCTAAGTCTATAGAATGTATGGGATAACCCTCTAAGCACCAGATGGGTGTGCATCTCATCACTTGCAAAAAGTTAGACAGCCCTCTGGCTCCCAAAGGGTCCAGAATGTGTTTATTATGTGGGGTAATGCAATATAAATTCCTTGTCGCTGTTAAACTTGGTTAGCAATTCATACCCCCTCATCTTTCTGTCTCTCTATGTCCTAAAATTTCCTATCAGTACAGTCACCTTGAAATCTTTAGTACTATGACCAGTTTTGCAAAAATGTTGTTTATGCTGGACCTTTGAGAATTCATACTTTTTTTAGGGTTTATCCTGTCTCTCTTACATTTAGTCCTTTTAGGACATTTTATACACGCACACATAATAAGGCAGACAAAATTAGATGAGCCACAGGAGAATTTGCCCTTGATGTTGTGGTTTCGGCGGGAATGTGGTATGAGCACCTTATCTGTGGTACATATGTGTGCACAGGTTCCGCATGTCTTTTGTAGTAAGTAAGAAGTATAATTTTCTGTTGCATTCTTAAGGGAATTTACTACCAGTTGTTTTAAGTTGGGGACTGTTTATAGGAGAGGATTGGAGGTTTTAGACATATTATTTTTAATCTGCCATCAATATGTAGGATTGTTTGGAACTCTTTTGAGATTTTGCAAAATGCTTAAAGTTGTGGGTTGTAGGTGACTACTAATGGCTTTCTTTTCTCTTCCTGTGGTTGTTTGTATTCTAGGATATTTCTTCTGGGAACACTGGTTGCTGAATGTGGATCTTCATGACCATGGCAGTATATCCATGACCAATAAAATCTCTACTGAGATTCCTAAGATGTTTATTAATATATATTACACAGTAGATCAAATGAATGATTGTTTATGTGGTACACTAGATCACTGGGTGTAGACATACTGCTTATCCCACACCGTTGTTAGTGTTCCCACTTAACTACCTCAAAAGAATGTGTGTGTGGGGAGGCTTATAGAAAACCTTCCTCCTACACCATGAGAAAGAGGGCTATACTTTGAAAAAACAATCATGGCAGTAGGAAATAGGTTAAACCACTGTCTCTTTCTTATACTTGGTTCAGAACTTTCTATGACCTACTTTGTGTTACGCTGGATGCTTTAATGTTTATGTTAAGCTAAAGAAAGCTTTGCTTTATTTAGTGTAAAGAAAGCTTTATGCAGTTGAATAAGTGCCAAGATTGCTAATGTATGTTTTATGTCACAAGGAAAGCATCACATGCATAACAGCTGACAGGATTAACATATTTAACTAGAGTGTGACTGGACAGTTTTATACCAAATGTCTATAGCAGTTATAGGACATAGACACTTTATCTAATAGTCAGATAGTTTCTTACTTTTTAAGAAACTTGACAGTACTGGTGGATTGTCTGCAAAGATACTCATATAGAGCATGTGACATCTGTTTCTCAAGTTAATCATTTCAAATCTCTATATAATTCTTTAAGGTTGAACCCTGTATTTAGGCCCATATTCCATTCAATTATACTGCAATTTGGGCTTGCAAGAGTTAGAAAGGGCTATTTTTTATCTTGTTTCTGACTCTAGCCATCAAATTCCAGTTACTATGTATCCCAAGTTTGGAAATACAGTATACATAGAACCTTGCTAAAATAAGCATTGCAAAGTGCTATTCTGCCATCCCATTCTAGAACTGCTTTAATTAATGTCCCTTTTGTGGCTGGAGAAGTCTACTAAGGCCCAGGAGCTTAGGGCTGCCAAGACTGCTTAAAAGGCAGTGATCATCACTGATTTCCATGTCCTTAATATCCTCCAATCACCTTCCCTACACTCACCTAAGTCCCCGTTAACCTCTCTGATGCTACACAGCTAGCAAAGAATTGCAGGTAATGGAGTGGTTATGTTTAAGATAAGAAACACATTAACTAACACACTAACTATATTGCGACTCCCCCACTAGCCTAAAAAGGCCCATTATTAACACTCCATTGTCTAAGTAGCTGTGAAAGTATTGCAATCAAGATTTCCTTTAACAAACAAGTTGAAAAATATGGGATACATTCACCCCATATTTGTTTAGCTTGATTCACAATGAAAATATGTATACAGAGTACATATACCCCATCTAAATCCATAAAAAGAAAGCCAATGCAGGCCCCATAGTGATTTATATACTGCATAATGTAGGAGTTCCAGTGCCCTTTCCTCAGCTATAACCCCAAGTGAGGAAGTTAAAAATGCATATGAGTTTTGGAGTACCAATATCAATCTAAAGCAAGACAAACAAGGAAGGAGTTGTTATTTTTTGTTGTTTTTTGGGTGGGATATGTGTGTGTGTGTGTGTGTTTTTTTTTTTTTTTTTTTTTTTAAGTTTAGGTCCACTTCCTCTAATCTCCTTAAAGCAGAATTTTCATCTGCTATAAAGTCACCCTGCTGTAATTAAGCAGGTAGCGACTAGCTTCAGAATATATATTTTACCTTTCAAAAGTAGCCCAGTCTAAAGAAATCAATCATTAAAGGAGACTGATGACTTAGCACAGTCTGCACGCCTGAGCCACCAGTCCTTTCTGGTAACCATATGGTGCACTGCAGTCTACACAATGGAGACCAAGATGGACAGCACAGGAGTGCAGACAAGATGTCTGCTCTGTAGCCTGGTTTCTGGTCTCCTTCAATGATGGATTTCTTTAGATCAGGCTACTTTTGAAAGGTAAAATATATATTCTGAAGCTTTAGACCTGTGAGCTTAACTTCTATAGTGGGTAAGATATTAGTAGGGTTACTAACTGACAGTACTCAGAACTATGTGAAATCACAAAATATTATTAGTACGAGTCAGCAAGGTTTTATGAAGAATAGATCATGTCAGACTAACTTGCATTTTATGAAAGAGTAAGTAGTAATTTGGACAAGGGAACTGCTGTTCATGTAGTATACTTGGATTTTGCAAAAACCTTTCATACGGTGCCTAACAACAGGTTACTGTATAAATTAAAAGTCTTTGGTTTGGGGGGTGATATCTGTACATGGATTAAGAATTGGTTAAAAGATTGATGGCAGAGAGTTGTTGTAAATGGAACCTTTTCAAGTTGGTCTAAAGTTGTAAGTGGGGTGCCACTGAGTTCAGTCCTGGGCCCACTGCTTTTTAATTTGTTTATGAATAGTGATGAGCGAGCACCCCAATGCTCGGGTGTTCGGGTGCTCTGACCGAGCACCCCCTGAGGCTCGAGTGCTCGGCCGAGCACCCGAGCCCCATTGAAGTCAATGGGAGGACTCGAGCATTACACCAGGCACCCCCTGCTCTGATGAGGGGAGGGTGCCTGGTCCATAGGAAAAGGGCAGAAAAAGATGGAAACACTACAGAAATGGTTCAGGGACAGCATAGGGAGGATGTCTGGATGCATCTTGGACTCCAACATCGCTGCTGGGAACGATCTTTCGCCCGTAGTACGCCATTTTTACAGACTGACCGTAAAACACACAAAAAGGAAAATAAAAACGACTTTAGGCGAAAAATTGTTACCAAACAATATTTGCTGTATATTTACTTGTATATCATCTGCAAATTATCCCAAAAATTTCCTTGATTTTCGGAAGTGAGGCCATGATTAAGAGGGAAACGTGCGCAGAGGCAAATTCTCCCAAAAATTTCCTTGATTTTCAGAACTGAGGCCATGATTAAGAGGGAAACGTGCACAGAGGCAAATTCTCCCAAAAATGTCCTTGATTTTCAGAACTGAGGCCATGATTAAGAGGGAAACGTGCACAGAGGCAAATTCTCCCAAAAATTTCCTTGATTTTATTGAACTGAGGCCATGATTAAGAGGGAAACGTGCGCTGAGCTGACCATCTAAAACATTATGGGTGAGGGTCTGCTGCAGAGCTGACCATCCTAAACATTATATGCGAAGGCCCGCTAGTGAGCTGACGCTATAAAACATTATATGAGAGGGCCCGCTAGAGAGCTGACCCAATAAAACATTATATGAGAAGGCCCGCTGGTGAGCTGACCTATATAAAAATTGGCAAACAGGGCCCGCTGGTGAGCTGACCCTATATAAAAATTATATCACAGGGCCCGCTGGTGAGCTGGCCCTATATAAAAATTATATCACAGGGCCCGCTGGTGAGCTGGCCCTATATAAAAATTATAGTACAGGGCATATGGAAGAGGAGGAGGAGGATGAGAAGATTAAGAGTCAACCATATACCCGTTTTTTGGGTGGAAGGGGTGAATGGGAATACAGAGTATTCCCATCATTGTAAATAACATATATAAAGTGAGTTTATGTTCCCCCGGGGCTTTCCTCCAGTGGAGTGGAGAAGTCAGGGGAAATCCAGGCCTTGTTCATTTTTATAAGTGTCAACCTATCAGCATTGTCGGTGGAAAGGCGGATACGCTTATCTGTTATGATGCCACCAGCAGCACTAAATACCCGCTCAGACAGAACGCTGGCGGCAGGGCAGGCCAGCACCTCCAAGGTGTACAGTGCCAGTTCATACCACGTGTCCAGCTTGGACACCCAGTAGTTGTAAGGCACAGAGGGATCATTGAGGACGCTGACACGGTCTGCTACGTACTCCTTCACCATCTTCCAAAACTTTTCCCTCCTTGTGACACTAGGCTGCGCATCAGGGTGAGGGTGCTGGCGGGGTGTCATGAAGGTGTCCCACGCCTTGGAGAGTGTTGCCCTGCCTTTCTCGGAACTGCTGTGTGCTCCCCTTTTCTCCCCTTCTCGGTTGGCCAAGGTAGCACGTACTCTGCCGCCAGCGTTGTCAGATGGAAAATTTTGGAGCAATTTTTCGACAAGAACCTTCTGGTATTGCACCATTTTGCTTGTCCTCTCCACCGGAGGAATGAGAGATGAGAAATTCTCTTTGTAGCGGGGGTCCAGAAGGGTGAACACCCAGTAATCCGTGTTGTTTAAAATGCGTATAACGCGTGGGTCACGGGAAAGGCAGCCTAACATAAAGTCAGCCATGTGTGCCAGAGTACCAACAGTCAAGATTTCGCTGTCCTCACCAGGAGGATGACTCTCAATCTCCTCATCCTCTTCCTCCTCTTCTGCCCACCCACGCTGAAGAGATGGAACTAAAGTTCCATGGCTACCCTCTGTAGCGGAGGCAACCGTGTCTTCCTCCTCCTCCTCCTCCTCCTCCTCCTCCTCCGCCTCCTCCAATTGTCGCTGAGAAGACGAAGTGAGGGTGCTCTGGCTATCACCTTGTGTAAGCTCTTCCTCCCCCATTTCCACCTCTTCCACATGCAAAGCGTCGGTTTTAATTGTGAGCAGCGAGCGTTTCAGTAGACACAGAAGTGGGATGGTTACACTGATAATAGCGTTATCGCCGCTCACCATCTGTGTCGATTCCTCAAAATTGCGTAAAACCTCGCAGAGGTCTGACATCCATTCCCACTCCTCACTTCTGATTACAGGAAGTTGAACGGAGAGGCGACGACCGTGTAACAGCTGGTACTCCACTACTGCCCTCTGCTGCTCACAAAGCCGGGCCAACATGTGGAAGGTGGAGTTCCAGCGCGTGCTCACGTCACACAGCAGCCGGTGAGCTGGCAATTGTAAGCGCTGCTGCAGCTTCAACAGGCCGAAGCTGTAGATGACTTACGGAAATGTGCACACACGCGGCGCACCTTGGTCAAGAGATCATGCACATTGGGGTAGGTTTTTAGAAATCGCTGCACCACTAAATTAAATACATGCGCTAGGCATGGTACGTGTGTGAGCTTGCCGAGCTCCAAAGCCGCCACCAAGTTACGCCCATTATCACACACAACCATGCCTGGTTGCAGGTTGAGTGGCGAGAGCCACTGCTCGGTCTGGTGACTAATCCCCTGCAACAGCTCTGAGGCCGTGTGCTGTTTGTCCCCAAGGCAGATCAGCTTCAGCACGGCCTGTTGACGCTTCCCCACTGCAGTGCTACACTGCTTCCAGCTACTGGCTGATGGGGGAGTGGCGCTGCGTGTAGAGAATTCGGAGGTGGAAACGGAGGAGGAGGAGCCAATAACGTAGGTGCTGGTGGAAACCCTGATGGAGGTAGGGCCCGCAATCCTCGGCGTGGGTAGCACCCGTGCCATCCCAGGGTCCGAGTCGCTCCCAGCCTCCACGACATTCACCCAGTGTGCCGTCAGGGAAATGTAGCGTCCCTGGCCACAAGCACTTGTCCATGTGTCAGTCGTTAAGTGGACCTTCCCAGTAACTGCGTTGGTCAGGGCACGGGTGATGTTACGGGACACATGGTGGTGTAATGCGGGGATGGCACACCGGGAAAAGTAGTGGCGGCTGGGGACCGCGTACCGAGGGACAGCTGCTGCCATCAGGCTGCGGAAGGACTCAGTGTCCACAAGCCTAAATGGCAGCATTTCGATGGCCAGTAATTTGGAAAGGTGTGAGGTTAGTGCTATGGCCTGTGGGTGGGTGGCTGGGTACTTTCTCTTGCGCTCAAATGCCTGGGGTAACGACATTTGGACGCTGTGCTGGGACAGGGAAGTGGATGTGGTCGCTGATGGTGCTTCAGATGGTACAGGTGCAGGGCGGGAGGTATGCGGGCCTGCGCCTTCGACAGGCGATTGGCCGGCACCGAAAACAGGGGAAGAGGAGGCAGTGGTGTGGCCTGCAGACACAGATGGGCGATCCAGGCGTTCCTCCCACTTACTACGGTGCTTGGATGCCATGTGTCGGATCATGCTGGTGGTGGTGAGGTTTCTAGTGTTCATGCCTCGGCTCATTCTGGTGTGGCACAGGTTGCAAACTACAATTCTTTTGTCGTCCGCACTTTCCTTAAAAAAACGCCATACCGCGGAACACCTACCCCTTGGCAAGGTAGATTTACGCAAGGGGGTGCTCCGTGGAACATTTGCGGGCCGGTTTGGTGCGGTCCGCCTTCTTTCTGTAGCCACACCACTGCCTCTTCCAGCCTGTTGCGGTGCTGCAGATGGCTCACCCTCAGGACTGCTGACATCGCTCGGCTCTACACCTTCCCAGGTGGGGTCAGTCACCTCATCGTCCACCAAGTCCTCCTCCACTTCCTCACTCTGATCATCCTCCTCAAGTCTTGATCCCACCACATACTCAGTCATTGACAACTGTATAACATTCTCCTCAACAAGGTCTTGAGACGGAAATAGTGGTTGATTTAATGGCAACTGTGTCTCATCATCATCATCATCATCCACTACTTCCTTTGACCTTAAATGCCGTTCACATCTGTCATCTTCTTGTGATTGGGTAGCCTCTAGAGGTTGTGAATCAGGGCACAAGATGTCATGTTCCTCTGCAAGCGTGCTTGGAGAGAGGGTCAAATGAAGGATTGGTGATGAGACGAGCTCCTCACTATATCCCAGTGTGGGATCACTTCTTTGACCAGACCGTCTATGGTGGGAGGAAGGATGATCAGAGTGAGGATTATGTTGACCAGACTCTTGGCTACTGAGAGTGGACTTGGTGGAAGACAGGGTGGTGCTTAACCGGCTGGAAGCAGTATCAGCTGTCATCCAACCGACCACCTGTTCGCAGTGGTCGGACCTCGAGAGTGATGTCCTGCGACGCCCTGTAAAATTAGACATGAAGCTAGGTATGGTGGATGTCTTTCTTTCTTGTGCTCTGGCACCAGGCACAGTTTCTCCGCGTCCTGACCCGCGCCCTGAACTTTCAGGATCACGTCCACTTCCCCGTCCCTTTTTACCCGCCTTCTTCATCTTACACAGAATATGTGACTTTAATATTTGAGTTTGAAAACTTAACAGTATTTCTTACTATTCTGCAACTCTGCAGAGTACACAGAATAGGCTGCTAAACGGCGGTGATACACACTGAATGGAATATGTGACTTTAATATTTGAGTTTGAAAACTTAACAGTATTTCTTATTATTCTGCAACTGTGCAGAGTACACAGAATAGGCTGCTAAACGGCGGTGATACACACTGAATGGAATATGTGACTTTAATATTTGAGTTTGAAAACTTAACAGTATTTCTTACTATTCTGCAACTGTTCAGAGTACACAGAATAGGCTGCTAAACGGCGGTGATACACACTGAATGGAATATGTGACTTTGATATTTGAGTTTGAAAACTTAACACTATTTCTTACTATTCTGCAACTCTGCAGAGTACACAGAATAGGCTGCTAAACGGCGGTGATACACACTGAATGGAATATGTGACTTTAATATTTGAGTTTGAAAACTTAACAGTATTTCTTATTATTCTGCAACTGTGCAGAGTACACAGAATAGGCTGCTAAACGGCGGTGAAACACACTGAATGGAATATGTGACTTTAATATTTGAGTTTGAAAACTTAACAGTATTTCTTATTATTCTGCAACTGTGCAGAGTACACAGAATAGGCTGCTAAACGGCGGTGATACACACTGAATGGAATATGTGACTTTAATATTTGAGTTTGAAAACTTAACAGTATTTCTTACTATTCTGCAACTGTTCAGAGTACACAGAATAGGCTGCTAAACGGCGGTGATACACACTGAATGGAATATGTGACTTTGATATTTGAGTTTGAAAACTTAACACTATTTCTTACTATTCTGCAACTCTGCAGAGTACACAGAATAGGCTGCTAAACGGCGGTGATACACACTGAATGGAATATGTGACTTTAATATTTGAGTTTGAAAACTTAACAGTATTTCTTATTATTCTGCAACTGTGCAGAGTACACAGAATAGGCTGCTAAACGGCGGTGAAACACACTGAATGGAATATGTGACTTTAATATTTGAGTTTGAAAACTTAACGGTATTTCTTACTATTCTGCAACTCTGCAGAGTACACAGAATAGGCTGCTAAACGGCGGTGATACACACTGAATGGAATATGTGACTTTAATATTTGAGTTTGAAAACTTAACACTATTTCTTACTATTCTGCAACTCTGCAGAGTACACAGAATAGGCTGCTAAACGGCGGTGATACACACTGAATGGAATATGTGACTTTAATATTTGAGTTTGAAAACTTAACAGTATTTCTTATTATTCTGCAACTGTGCAGAGTACACAGAATAGGCTGCTAAACGGCGGTGATACACACTGAATGGAATATGTGACTTTGATATTTGAGTTTGAAAACTTAACACTATTTCTTACTATTCTGCAACTCTGCAGAGTACACAGAATAGGCTGCTAAACGGCGGTGATACACACTGAAAGGAATATGTGACTTTAATATTTGAGTTTGAAAACTTAACAGTATTTCTTACTATTCTGCAACTGTTCAGAGTACACAGAATAGGCTGCTAAACGGCGGTGATACACACTGAATGGAATATGTGACTTTGATATTTGAGTTTGAAAACTTAACACTATTTCTTACTATTCTGCAACTCTGCAGAGTACACAGAATAGGCTGCTAAACGGCGGTGATACACACTGAATGGAATATGTGACTTTAATATTTGAGTTTGAAAACTTAACAGTATTTCTTATTATTCTGCAACTGTGCAGAGTACACAGAATAAGCTGCTAAACGGCGGTGAAACACACTGAATGGAATATGTGACTTTAATATTTGAGTTTGAAAACTTAACAGTATTTCTTACTATTCTGCAACTCTGCAGAGTACACAGAATAGGCTGCTAAACGGCGGTGATACACACTGAATGGAATATGTGACTTTAATATTTGAGTTTGAAAACTTAACAGTATTTCTTATTATGCTGCAACTGTGCAGAGTACACAGAATAGGCTGCTAAACGGCGGTGAAACACACTGAATGGAATATGTGACTTTAATATTTGAGTTTGAAAACTTAACAGTATTTCTTACTATTCTGCAACTCTGCAGAGTACACAGAATAGGCTGCTAAACGGCGGTGAAACACACTGAATGGAATATGTGACTTTAATATTTGAGTTTGAAAACTTAACAGTATTTCTTACTATTCTGCAACTGTGCAGAGTACACAGAATAGGCTGCTAAACGGCGGTGATACACACTGAATGGAATATGTGACTTTGATATTTGAGTTTGAAAACTTAACACTATTTCTTACTATTCTGCAACTCTGCAGAGTACACAGAATGTGCTGCTAAACTGCGGCGAAGCACACTGAATGGAATATGTGACTTTAATATTTGAGTTTGAAAACTTAACAGTATTTCTTCCTATTCTGCAACTCTGCACAGTACACAGAATGTGCTGCTAAACTGCGGCGAAGCACACTGAATGGAATATGTGACTTTAATATTTGAGTTTGAAAACTTAACAGTATTTCTTCCTATTCTGCAACTCTGCACAGTACACAGAATGTGCTGCTAAACTGCGGCGAAGCACACTGAATGGAATATGTGACTTTGATATTTTAGTTTGAAGACTTAACAGTATTTCTTCCTATTCTGCAACTCTGCACAGTACACAGAATGTGCTGCTAAACTGCGGCGACGCACACTGAATGGAATATGTGACTTTGATATTTTAGTTTGAAGACTTAACAGTATTTCTACCTATTCTGCAACTCTGCACAGTACACAGAATGTGCTGCTAAACTGCGGCGACGCACACTGAATGGAATATGTGACTTTGATATTTTAGTTTGAAGACTTAACAGAATGTGCTCTAATCTGCAACTTTGCACACTAAACAGAATGTGCTCTAATCTGCAACTTTGCACACTAAACAGAATGTGCTCTAATCTGCAACTGTGCACACTAAACAGAATGTGCTCTAATCTGCAACTTTTCACACTAAACAGAATATTTTTTTTTTTTTTTTTTTGTTTTTTTCCCCCCACACAAAATAACCTGCTGCCCCCACACACAGTAGTCCTAAAAATTTTTTTTTTTTCCTCCCTACACTGCCTTTCCCTTCCTATCCTCAGCTCTCCCTGGCTCAGACTGAGCCGAACTCGATGGTCAGGTGCTATACAGCACCCGACCACGGGTTCTGGCCAGCCAATCAGTGTAATGCCAGCAGCCAACATGGCTGCTGGCATTACACCGATGTCAGAGCCTCCCTGCACGTTTATTGGCTGCGCAGCAGCCGCAAAACGTGCGGGGAGGAGACCCGAACATGGCGGGCGAGCACATGCGGTACTCGTACGAGTACCGCCATGTGCCGAGCAGAGCGATGCTCGAGCCGATCCGAGCATCGGCCGAGCATGCTCGCTCAACACTATTTATGAATGATCTAGAAATGGAATTTGAAAATAATGTCTCAATCCTTGCTGATGACACTAAGCTAAGTAAGGAAATACATATAGAGCTGGATGTGTTTTCTCCGTAAAAGGATTCAAATAAACTGAGGGAATGGGCAGGAAAGTGTCAGATGACATTTAATGTAGACAAATGTAAGGTTATGCATTTGGGCGGTAGAAACAAACATTCTACATATACTCTAAATGGGAAACAACTTGGGGAATGCTCAGCAGAGAAAGATTTAGGAGTACTGATAGACGATAGACTTCACATCAGTGTGCAGTGTCACTCAGGTGCTGCAAGAGCAAATAGGGTACTATCCTGCATAAAAAGATGCATGGATGCTAATATAATTCTAACTCAATATAAATATTTTGTAAGGCCTCATCTAGTATATGGAGTAGAGTTTTGGGCACCAGTTCTTAAAAAAATACATTATTGAACTTGAAAAAGTGCAGAGACATGCAACAAAGCTGATAAAGGGTTTGAAGGATCTGAGTTATAAAGATAAACTAGCCGAACTGGGTTTATTTACATTAAAGATGAGGAGTCTAAGGGTGATGTAATTACCATTTACCAATATATTCAAGGTCAATACAAAAAGCTGTTCAATTAATTATGTACACAAAGACTAGAGGAAAGGAACTTTTGACTAACACAAAGGCAGGGATTTTTTACAGTAAGGGTGATAAAGCTATGGAATGATTTGCCTTGGGATGTTGTGCTTGCAGATACTGTAACTGCTTTGAATAAAGCAACTGATACCTAGCTAGCACAGAACAATATTTAGAATAATACAGGTGGCTTCAATGCATACAGGCAGTTGATCCAGGGAGCTATCTAGAGTCAGGAGGATTTTTTTTACCCACTTGGGGTTTAATTGGAAATGGCTTCAATGTCTTGTCTGTTTTTTTGTCTTTCTCTGGATCAACAGGGGCTGATTTGGTATGGACTGGACTTGATGAACACCTCTTTATTAAGCTTCATCAACTATGCTACTATGTATTAAACATACTAGTGATGCTGCATGGTACTGCTGGTGTGACTCCTTTTCGCTGTATGACTTCTGTGCCGCAAATGGGAGAATGTGGCAGAGGCACCCCCTTTGCAGCATCTCTAGGCATTAAGGGGGGAGTTGGAAGGCAGTACATCTGTAACTCGATATTGGTGTATTCCGCTGTAGCAATTTTGCCAGGAGTGACTAAGAGGCTTCACTTCCCTGGCCCCCTGACCCATGGTGAGTCACAGGTTGCTGTGATCTCTGCCCTCCCTGCTGCCCAAAGGAGCTTCTGACCCCAGACCAGATTGCCTTCACCACCTGGCTGTGTTGCAGCAAATGGGAAACGATAGCACTGATGTTGCATGGTGTTGCCCAATAGCTTCTTCTTCACCTAACGGCTACAATGCAGGCAGTGGAAAAGGGTGGCAGAGGCAATGTGGTGAATAGGACAGGGTGGCCCTTCCCTTCCCCACGTTGCTAGGCATTAACCCTTTGAGTGCCATAGACTTATTCAGTGCAGTGTGATCAATGTTTTGGATTCCCCTCTGGCACTCAAGAGGTTAAGACGGACATTGGAAGGCAGTATTGCTGCAAGTCTATGGTAGTGAATCTCGCCAAAATATATCTGTGTGTATATATATATATATATATATATATATATATATATATATATATATATATACACTAGTGTAAAAGCCCGTGTACACGGGCCAAAGTGCTACCGCAGAACTGCACCTCCCAGCATTCTGTGCATTGGACAAACATACATGTGGCCTGTGTTCGGGCAGTATCTACTGCACCTGTGGCATGCGTTCGGGCAGTTTCTACTGCGAATGACTGCATCAGAGAAACATACATCTGGCCTTTTATATTATTACTAGTTGAACAGCCCGTTACACAGGCCACAGTGCCTCTGGCAGCCGGTCACGGGGCAGTCACGCGCAGCAGAGAGTGCCCGCGCCACTGCTGATACAGAGCTGGACTCTCCTTCGGAGCGCCCAGCTCTGTATCAGCCGCGGCGCGGGCAGTCTGTACTGCGCATGACTGCCGCACGTGCAGCAGTGTCTACTGCTCATGTCGGGTGTTACACACAACTTAGCGAATTATTATATAGGATATGATATGATATGATATGATATATATATAAATATATAACAAGTTCATTGGAGTGGAGCACTCATTTATAGGTACAACTTGCCTGGGTTCCAGCTTTAATAGAATGTAGATATTGTTTGAAGTAAACCACACTCACAGGACTTCTTTTAGTGAAATAATGTGCTGTTTTATTGAAATCGATGTTTCGGCCCTATCATGGGCCTTTCTCAAGATTCAGTCTTGAGAAAGGCCTATGATAGGGCCAAAACGTCGAATTCAGTAAATCAGCACATTATTTCACTAAAAGAAGTCCTGTGAGTGTGGTTTTCTTTAAACAATATATATATATATATATATATATATATATATATATATATATATATATATATATCAAAGTGTTTCTGGTTCACTATCATCCACGCTCCAGGGCGGCAGAAAGGTGGAGTTATGCAAACCTCATTCTTTCTGGGATGGCTGAGAGCATTATTTCACACACTCTCCGCGGTCACACTTGCTGCTTTGTTCCCCTCCTCGCTTTTTTGCTTTCCACACCTTGCCTCATCCTCCTACAATGTCGCACACTTTATATGTGGTCAGCATTGTAGGTATTTCAACAATTAAAGCATTTAAAGGGATAGTAATACTTCGTTTTAACTTTATTTTATTTTGTAGGCATTAAAAAAACATGAAGAATGATATAAGTCTTATCTCTCAAACCTTTATGGTTTATGAGATATTCACAAGCAAAGTTCCCCTCCCCGCCCCTTTTTCCTAGTGTAAGCCATCTCTTCTCAAATGTGAGTCTGGTTGTATGACAGGACAGATAACAGAAGGGGACAATTTTCTTTGTATGAAAACAATGAAAGCCCTTCCCCCCTTGACAAGTTTTTCAGCTTTTTCCATTATCTTAATTGAAGATTGTCCCTCTCTGCAGTCTACCTGGGCATCTCCCTTCTGATCTGGTTGAACAGGGAAGGGATACTTTGTTTGTGAATATCTCTTAAACCATAAAGGTTTCAGAGATAAGTCATATCATTCTTCATGTTTTTTTAATGCCTACAAAATAAAATAAAGTTAAAACGAAGTATTACTATCCCTTTAAGGTATTACAAAAGCAACAATAAATGTAGGAAGCAAAAGTACTTAAATAGAAAACCTCTTTTGTATTGCCGAAGAAGAAGAAAACCACTCCACTGGCAATGCAGTGCAACATTTGCTAGTATATACACTTTATACTACATTATATACAGATCTGTGCTAGTAATTAGTATAACAATGTGTTGTGTGTCTATATGAATCTAAAACATGCTTAAACATATGGTGACATAGTGGCATTTAAAATCACAATTACAGTGTAACAAGGTATGCAATGTAATTAGCCCTTTGAGTGCCAGAGAGGCATCCAATGCATTACAACGCAATGCACTGGATACCTCTCTGGTACTAAAAGGGTTAAAAAGTGAAATAGAACATTGCTAAAAGTGGACAAAAAAAGTATATTCACAAGTGTACCCTAATGGGAATAAACTATGTGGGCTCAACAATTATCCTACAAGATTAATGAGTTCTTAATGAGGGGAGGCTCAAAATAATATGCAATCAAAGGAAAAAGTCATTTTATAGCGAACAACAAATAAGTAAAAATAAGTTACCACTCAAATGATTTGGGTCCTCAATGCCGATCCAAAAAAGGAGGTCTGCAGGAAAGGGCATCATCGACAATTGCATATAGGGATAATGAAAAAAATAGGGATAATGGGCAATTCACATGAGTGAGGTCAAATTCCCTTCTACAGTGAGCCTGGACATAGCCCACTGGTGCACACTGTGGGGCAAGAAGCACTGACCACAATCATAAAGAACTAACATAGTTTAAGAACATGTATGAGGGATATGAAGAGACGATAAGTTGCTGTCATGCCTAATTAGATATAGTAAACACTGTGATGTGGAGTTTCCCTGCAAATAGACACAGTGGTGTCAGGCAAAAGAGAGCAATGGTCAATCCTAACAAGGTAACAAAAGACAGTACTATTAATCACTGCCGAAAAATCAGACACAAATATGATCTGAAGGCAGAACCAAAGAAAGCATACAACTTTGGCGATCTTAGTTCATAGGCTCTATAGAATAACATAGGAACTCGAGAAGTGATATCACTGGAGAAGTTATCTTTGAGCTATCACCTCTTTATCACCTCTTAATGCATAACCCCCATTAACATGTGTTGGAAACATCTCTAGCATCTGAGGAGCTACTGCAAGCCTATAATAAGTACACCAACACCTTTGGGTTATGCACTAAGGCATGATAAAGAGGTAATGTGGAGAAGACTTCTCCAGTGGTATCACTTCCACAGTCCCTATGTTATTCTATAGAATCTATGGACTAAGATCTCCAAAGTTGGCATTGGCTCCATAGCATAACATAGGAACTGAATAAGTGATATAATTGAAGAAGTTATCATTGCATTATCACTTCCATATCACTCCTTAATGCATAACCCCCTCTTATACTGGTAAATTATATCTATACTATAAAAGAAGTGGTCAGGTGACCACAAATAATATGTCCATGCCGCACACACCCCCAGGGAGGCAGCTAGGAGGAGATCTGCATTGTACTCTATTGCCACAGCCCAGTATTACACACTCAATTATAATACACACATCCCAGGGCTGACACATAAGAGCACATATGCAGATTTCCTATAGACTGCCATAGCTCAACATACACACCCCAGGGCGCAGCTAGGAGGACATTAGCATATCTCATACACACGCTGTGTCAGTACAACATACAGACACTCGTTTAAATGTCGACACCCTTCACTATCCAGTCAGTGAAACCAAAAAAATGGTTGACACTCTCCTGTTGGGGACAAAAATTTCACACACCACCACATTACATTTATGCTACAAACAGTGCTGTTTTCTCATCAAAAAATCGCATGGAGTGCATTCAGCTCACTCCAGCACTGTTACACCAATGTATACTGTTAATGCGCATTGTGTGCCTTAACCCTTTGACTGTCAAAGAGGTGCCAAAGTAATGCCATGTTCAACACTGTGGCACTCAAAGGGTTAACATGCCCACACACAGAAATTACACACCCGCAACACACACAGAAAACACACACATGCCCGCAACACAAACAGACAACACACAAACAAGCCCGCAACAAGCCTACCCGCAACACTTGCCCGCAACACACACGTGCGCAAAACACATGCACACAACACATGTGTTCGCAAAACAATGCCCGCAACACACACACACGCAAAACACACGTGCGCAAAACATATGCCCGCAACACACATGCACAAAACACACATCCACAACACACGTGTGCGAGACACACTCCCACAGCATACATATGTGTGAAAAAACACATGCCCACAACACACATGTGCGCAAAACACACGCAATACACACACATGCACAACACAATGCAATACACAAACACACGTGCAAATTCAACAATCCAATCATTGAGAACATTGTCTTAAAAGGGTTACAGGCTGCTCTACGACCCTACTCTCCAACGCATTAATTACAAATACCTTACCTTACACTGTGCCTGCCAGCCAAACAATACCGAGAACCCAGAAGCAAGAAAATGGTCTCATGGTTCCTCAGCCAAAAAGAAGAAACAGTGCAAACTGGAATCACCCCAAACTTGGACCTGAATGAAACTCACAATTCTGTTACTAACCATAATCTTGGTGATTTTATTTGCAAGGAGTAGCCCTCCCCCGCACTCCTCTTTCAAAAAACAAATAGGCCATTTCCTCTCTCTGCCACTTGATAAGGTAAGGGATTGCAGGGGCCTTCTTTAATATACACATACACACATGCAAAACATGTACATACACATATGCACGCACACACACACACACACACACATGCAATGCATGCACCACACGCACACATGCGCCACACACAATACATACAGGGAGCACACACGCCCACAACACACACACGCCCGCAACACACACACACCCGCAACATACACACATGTACTACACACAGACACACACATGCACCACACACACAATACATACAGACAACACACACCCGGCCGCAACACACACACACCCGGAACACACACATACACACATGCCCACAACATGCACACCCGCAACACACATGCATGCCCTCAACACACACACGCCCACAATACACACACATGCCCGCAACACATGCCCACAGCACATACACTCACCCACTACACATACACGCGCCCGCAACACATGCACCTGCAACACACACGCCCGCAACACTCATGCGCCCACAACACTCACACGTCTGCAATACGCACGTCTGACACACACACGCTCACAACACACACGCCCACAACACACACACACAAACATGCCTGCAACACATACGCCCGCAACACACACACCCGCAACAAACACACACACTCCCGCAACACACATGTCCGCAACACACATGCTCCCACAACACGCACACATGAGCCCGCAACAAGCACACCCACAACACATGCCAGCAACACACACGCATGCCTGAAACACTCACATGCTTGCAACACATATGCCTGCCCCACACACGCCCACAACACACACATACCTGCAACACCCATGCACGCAATACACACGCACGCAACACATGCACTCAAAACACGTGCACGCACATGCAACACACACTCCCGTAGCCCACAACACACACACCTGCAAGAGACACACGTGCACAACACATAGTAACATAGTAAATTAGGTTGAAAAAAGACACAAGTCCATCAAGTTTAACCTTCGCCTTATAACCCAGTAACTGAGAATTTTATAGCTTTCCAGCTACCAATTAAATTAGTCTTTATCAGACCTTCCTGATCACCCTACTGATAAACAGTATAACTCTGTATGTTCCTTTTTGAAAGAAATGTATCTAATCTTCTCTTAAATGTATCCATTGTATCTGCCATAACTACCTCCCTGGGCAATGAATTCCACAATTTAACAGACCTTACCGTAAAAAAACCCTTCCTCTGCTGAAGTTTAAACCTCCTTTCCTCTAATCTCAAGGGGTGTCCCCTGGTCACCTGATCAGGCCTTGGAATAAATAGCTCACCGCAGAGATCCTTGTATTGACCTCTCATATATTTATACAATGTGATAAGGTCTCCTCATGCGCACAACACACATGCACCCGCAACACACACCAACACACGCACACAACACACGTTGCAACACACACACGTGCCCGCAACACATGCGTGCCCTCAACTCACACGCCTGTAACACACACACACCTGCAACACACACACACCTGCAACACATACACGCCTGCAACACACACACGCCTGCAACAACGGCTGCAACACATGCCTGCAACACACGTCCATAATACACACGCCTACAACACACACTCGAAATATACACACACAACACAAATGCCCGCAATACACACATACAATATACACACACAACATACATGCCTGAAAAACACACACACACACACTACAGTCATTAAGAACATTGTCTCCTTTTCTGGATTTACCTGGATGTCAGTGTCCCTGAAGCACTCAAAGGACTTAATCCCCATGGGCAACGCCGTGTCCCTTTTGCTAGTTAAAGATATTCTTTGATGGGTAAAAGTTAAATGTTCAACCAATCATAAGATACTTGTTTCAGTCCAATTAATTTTCTGTTTGTAATTTATAGCTTTATTCATAAATGAGGCTATACTAAATGAAAATCAGTTTCTCACAGAATGAGAATATCAGTGTTTAACTGAGAAGATGCTGTAAACATGCACTGTTGGGGGAGCTGAGGGCAGATTTCATAATCATTACCCTTACCCTAGACAGCCTAGGACTGAAAACTAGGAATCAGCCCCCAAAAACAGACAATATTACAAATATAAGTCAAAAGGGAACATATCATCATTTATCAGTACAGTTGTTGGTTGTTCTGTTCACATTCTTGATGTCCATCATTTATTGCAAATAGTACAGGATTTTTGGAACAATGGTGAATATTAACATCCATTCCAGACTGTAGCTCACTATTAGCTCCCAGCACTTACATAGCTTTTAAAGTCCTATGTGCAAAACCAATCTGTGTTGACATGTGATACAGCGAAGTGTAAACAAGAATTATGGTTATTCACAAGGCTGCTGGGAAATATTTGTATTTAGGTATTAGTCTGTTGAATCTGAAAAATGTTTACAATGTCTCGGTCTATTCTTTGAATGGGATAGATGGCTGAGAAGCAAATATGTTTTTGTTGTGATAGCTGACAATGTGTGCTAAGATTTGTTACTACTTTTGAATTTAACAGTCTAAAGGCCAGAGTGGTGTGCAATGCAATGTGTTACAGAGCCTTCTGGAATAAATTAATTAAACTATATCAATGTAATTGACAAGTATGTACTGCTATCATACCTCTTACAGACTCATGAAAAGTTCATTTTACATGGACTGAAAAAGAAATTACAGAAGTCGGGGCAATGCTTCTACAAGTGTTTCTGAGGAATTATGCATACACAGTGGTATAGTATTGAAAGGACAAATGTGAAGTTAGAAGAAGTGTTAAAAAATTGGGTCTTAGACCAAGGGAGAGATTCTTCAATCCTTCCCTGAGTTTAAATTAACATGGAGTCAACTAACTCCACATTAACCTATTATTGTGTTCCCACAATATGATAAATGATTCATTATCCATAGACCCCATATTAATTAATGTTCCCATGTAAGGGATTATTGGACTTCTCTCATTTTTATGGGTGGCTCTATAGACACCATGTTACTATTTAATTTTTTTCTCATCTAAGAGGAGAGTCTAGTACACTGACACTGAAACAGCTCAGAAATAGCATAATGCCTCATTCTGCAGTCAATAATGTGTTACTAGGACTGTCAGAATGAAGGAGTTGACATCAGATAAGAAGTGGGGAAAGGTTATTTAAATAAATAAATATCTTAAATAATAATTTTAGAATATGGGTATTAACATGTCATCTTCATTTAACATGTGTCCAAAATGGCTACTGTCCATCTTGCTTAGACTATTGCATACAAACTTGCACCCATTTTAACACCTCTGGATTAATCTTCTACAAGATGAGCTACCATAGGACTAGTGAAGAAGAAACATTTGAAGAGCTTGCTCTGCACTGCATGCATAATTATTAAGTTGGTCCAGGAAAATGTATTGTCACCTACAATGAATAATTTATGCAAGGCAACTCTGACTCTACAATTTTATTAATTTCAGCATTTTACTTTTCTATTATCTTCTTGTATCCCTTTTACCTTTTTATCCTTCACTATTTTAGCACAGCAAATGAGGGGTGGCTTGCTTTTCTCCCATTAGCCTAGTGTATACAGATGTGATGTGTAGCTGAAAAAAAATAGGATTTTAGTCTTACCTGTTAAATCCTTTTCACTTAGTCCATACAGGTCACTGGTACTCTGGGAGGCGTAAGTCCCCTTTAATAGGCAGGAACAACTATGCAAATGATTTGCAAGGGGCGGAGCCTCCCCTCTTACTTAAGCCACCTTCTGGCCAGAGCCACTTAGATTGATTTGAGACCCTAAAACTGACCTCAGGTAAGCAAAAAGAAAGACTCCTGTGAGCATGCCCGAACGGTCTCCCACTGGATGCCACAGGAGAGCCAAGACTGGTCCCTTGACAGGGTGGGAGACCAGTGACCTGTATGGACTAAGTGAAAAGGATTTAACAGGTAAGACTAAAATCCTATTTTCACTGTCGTCCAATACAGGTCACTGGTACTCTGGGATGTACAAACATTGAGCTGATCCAGAGGCGGGAAGTAAGGCAAGGACCAGGCGCGAGGCCCAAGTCACTAGAACTGCTATGACCCAGTTAATAACATAGCCCAAACTGTAAGTGTCAACGGACACCAACCAAGGGAACAATCCCTGAACTAACACAACACACGGAACCAGAGCCAACCGGGCTCAACAGTAAGGAAGCACTAAGGATCACAGAGCGGAAGACCTACACAGGCAAGACTGCCTCCAGGACCTTCCTTCCAAAACTGGCATAAGCCGAAGCCAGTACATCAACTCGATAGTGCTTAGAAAAAGTGTGCACAGAGGACCAAGAGGCCGCTCTGCACAGTTGATCAGCAGAAGCTTGATTCTTGTAGGCCCAAGAGGCCCCAATAGATCTGGTGGAATGGGCAGTCACCCGAAAGGGAACATGCTTATTCCTCAACTTGTAGGCTTCACGGATAGTAGCCTTAATCCAAGAGGCAATGGTAACTTTGGAAGCCGGTCTCCCTGCCCTAGGCCCCTCAGGAATGACGAATAGAGCGTCAGACTTCCTGATAGACTCGGTGCGATGAACATAAAACTTGAGGCAACGCACCACATCCAACAGATGGAGATCTCTTTCCTTGTCAGATGAAGGATTAGGGCAGAAAGAGGGAACCACAATCTCCTGATTGATGTGAAACTCGGACACAACCTTGGGTAAGAATTCCTTGGTAGTGCGAAGCACAGCCTTATCCTTGTGGAACACCAGGTAAGGAGGTTTACAAGACAAGGCCTGTAACTCTGCTACCCGGCGCACTGACACAACAGCCAAAAGGAAGGCCATCTTCCAAGTCACAAGACGTAATGGAATGGAAGCCAAGGATTCAAACGGTGGTCGCTGGAGAACTCCCAGCACCAAATTGAGGTCCCACTGGGGAGCAGGACTCTTGAAGGCAGGTCCTTGGAAGAAAACTTTCACATCAGGAAGGATAGCAATCCTTTCCTGGAAAAACACAGACAAGGCAGAAGTCTGAACTTTGAGGGAACTCAGACTGAGCCCCTTATCCACACCGTCCTGCAAGAAGGCCAGGACAGTGGGAAGATGGAATTCAAGGGATAACTTCTTATCAGAACACCATGTCACAAAAGTTGACCATATGCGATGATAGATCTTGGAAGACACAGGCTTACGAGCACTGAGCATAGTCGACACCACAGAAGGAGAAAATCCTTTCTTTGCTAGAATCGAGGATTCAACCGCCATGCCATCAAATGGAGAGAGTGAACATCCTCCTTCCACAGATACCCCTGAAGAAGTAGGTCCGGACGGGCAGGAAGCGGGATCGGATCCGTCACTGACATGGCCATCAACTCCGGATACCAGGACTGGCGAGGCCAGTTTGGAGCGATCAGGATGACAGGACAACGTTCTCTCTTCAACTTCTGGATGACTCTGACCAATAGAGGAAGAGGAGGGAAGATGTAAGCCAGGGGGAAGTCCCAAGGGATCGACAAGGCATCCACTGCTAGAGCAAGGGAGTCCCTCAGCCGGGAGCAAAACACCGGAACCTTCCTGTTGTGTCTGGTAGCCATCAGATCCACCACAGGCATCCCCCACCGTTGAGTGAGCATGTGAAACACCTCTGGGTGAAGAGCCCATTCTCCGCTGTCGACGGTGTGACGACTGAGGAAGTCTGCCATGACGTTGTCCACGCCTGGAATATGAACTGCAGAGATGACAGGCACGTGATCTTCTGCCCAAGACAAAATATCCTTGACCTCCCACCAGGCGGAACAGCTTCTTGTGCCGCCTTGCCTGTTGATGTAAGCCACCGCCGTGGCGTTGTCGAACTCCACTCTGATCGGAAGACCGGTCAATTGAGACTCCCAGTGCCTCAGGGCTAGCCGGACAGCTCGAAGTTCCAGAACATTGATGGAGAGCATGGATTCCTCCAGACCCCATTTCCCCTGAGCACTGAAGCGACCCCAGACTGCACCCCAGCCCCGAAGGCTGGCATCCGTAGTGACTGTGGTCCAACGAGGAACTAGAAAGGATCTCCCTTTCAGGAGATGAGAGAGATCTAACCACCAGTGCAGACTCGACTCGACATGAGGAGGAAGAAAAACAGACAGATGTTGATGATCTGGATGATTCTTGCACGTCTGGATCACAAATCTCTGAAGATCCCTGGAGTGGGCCATGGCAAATGGTACTGCTTCGATCGTGGAAATGAACTTCCCCACTAAGGATGACAACTTCGGAACTGGAATTTCGTCCATGTCCAGAATCCCAGCCACTCTGACGGCTATCTGGTGAGCCACGTCCTCTGGAAGAAACACCATGCATTGGCGAGTGTCGAACAGGAGACCCAGGAATAGAAGCCTCTGAAATGGAACCAAGTCCGACTTGTCCAGATTCAGGATCCAGCCATGACGGTTCAGGGTGTGCATGCACATCTGTAATTGCTGATGGAGAAGCTCCGCTGAGGAGGCCTTCAGTAGGAGATCGTCCATGTAGGGGGTCACTCTGATCCCATCCTGATGGAGCACCGCTATCAAGGAGCCCAACACCCTCTGGAAGACCTGAGGGGCTGAAGTCAGCCCAAAGGGGAGCGCTGCAAACTGAAAGTGTCCCCTGTGGCAGGCAATCCTGAGATACCGCCTGCTCTCTGGATGAATAGGGATGTGAAGATAAGCATCCTGAAGGTCCAGGGAGGCAAGAAACTCCCCTGGAGCCATTGCTGCAATCACAGAGCGCAGGGACTCCTGGCGGAAGTGGGAAGTCACCACATAGGCATTGAGATCTTTGAGATCCAAAATGGGACGAGCTCCTCCGTCCTTTTTGGCTACCACAAACAGGTTGGAATAAAATCCTGAACCTGTGTCCCCTTGAGGAACCGCCTCCAGGACCTCTTTGTCCAAGAGATCCTGAATAGCGTCGTCGAACAGACGCCTTTTTGTGGGTTCCTGAGAAGGATGAGTAAAATGGAACCGAAAAGAAGGAAGGGAAGAGAAAGGGATCCTGTATCCCTCTGACACCACCTGAAGAACCCATGGGTCCGCCACTGACTCCTCCCAAGTCCGGCGAAAGATGCGGAGACGACCGCCTACAGCCGGATGCGGACCCGGGTTCGGCGAGTCATGCCGAAGCAGTCTTGGAGGTCTTGGCCTTGGGGGCAACTTTGGGCTTCCAGGACTGTTTGGGCTTGGAGGAGGAGCGCGTAGTGGGAGGACCCGTTTGGGCCGAGGAGCGTGTCTCAGTCTGAAAGGAACGAAAGGACCGATTGCGTTTGGCTGGAAACTTTTTCTTAAAGACTGAGGGTAGAAGAGTACTTTTACCGCCAGTAGCCTCACTGATCATTTCTTTGAGTTCAGATCCAAAAAGCAAATTCCCCTGAAAGGGCAAGGAAAGCAAGGCTTTCTTAGAGGCTGTATCAGCAGACCAAATCTTCAGCCAAAGAGCGCGTCTATCCACCACAGAAGAAGTGGAGGCCCTCGCCATCATGCGCACAGCATCAAAAGCAGCGTCAGCAACATAGTTCTGAGCTTCAGTGATATTAGCAAGTAGCTGCAACTGTTCAGATACTGGCGCATCCTGGCGAACTGCTTCAGTCAGTCGTTCAGTCCAGGCCGCAATGGCTCTATTAACCCATGCCACAGCAAAGGTTGGGCGCATGGCAGTGCCAATGGAGGCAAAAATAGATTTAAGAGAAAGTTCTAACTTTTTATCCGTCCAATCCTGCAGGGCAGAGGCATCTGAGACAGCCAAAGCGGTAGATTTGGATAGTCTAGAAACAGGAGCATCCACCTTGGGAGGATGAACCCATTTTGCCAGCTCAGCCTCAGGAAAAGGGTAAAGTTTAGCAAACTTTTTGGAGACAGAAGAAGATCTATCAGGATTCTTCCATGCCTCAGAGACCAGACGGGCAAGAGTAGGGTTAGTTGGAAAACAAACAACTGGCTTAGATGGCTTTTTCTGAAAAACATCAGTAGGATCATAAGTGGATTCCTGAGTCAGAGGAAGGTTGAGCGTATTCAGAACCGCTCTGATCAGACCCTCAGCCGAAACTTCGGGGTCACACTCATAGGGGTCCCCAATGGACCTGTTAGATTCAATAACAGTACGTTCCTCAGCATCAGAATCCTGTAAGAGTTCTTCTTCAGAAAAATCAGTGACATCAGGAGCCCCCTGTGGCTTAGGCAGGGAGGTCCTGATGGTAGAGGGGGTCTGCCAGACCTGGAGAGCCCCCTGAATCTGAGAGGGAAAGAGTTGAAGCGTGGATCTGAGATCCCTAGTGGCAGCTTTAAACTCCCTCACCCAAGATGGCTCAATAGCGTGGCTGGGAAGCCCAGGGTTGCTATCTTGACCAGTACAATTAGGGCATAGATCCCCCACATTATCGCTAGCCAGCCCAATGTGGCAAGAGGAGCAAAACGCCATGGGGGTAGCAGACCCCCCATCCTCCTTAGACTTGGGTCTAGCCCCTAGCTCCAGTGAAGTAGACATGCTCACAGCGTCAATATACCCCACTAATAACACTATCACCCAGAAAAAGTGTAAATGATTAAAGTTTCACCCCAGAAATGTCTAAAATCGGACTTATCTGGCCAGCGAAGGGTTAAACTGTTGAGGAGAGAGAAGGCTCGGTCCCTGCGTAGTGTACTCGCCTAGGAAAAGTACCACAAAATGGCGGCCGTCATGACAGCCAATCAGAAACGAGCGCGAACCAAGCGCTCATGGGAAATGTAGTTTTCCCTTACAAGTACCCCAAACAGTGCCCGAAGCCCCCCTGAACACCCCACATAAATAAAACACATTCCGGATGTTAGAGCAGGAGCCTAGCATTAAAATGAGCCCTCTCTGAAGTTGCTGTGACAAGCGGTTCCAGAGATATGTCCCAAACTGTGAATTCTCATAGAGAGTAAAGGAGCCCTTGCGTCTGAGCGGGAAAAAGCCGCGCTTAGAGGCGCGGAACACCATTTTTAATAAAGTTTAGGAAAACATTAAAAAGTGCCCAAACAAGCATGAAACACATGAGAAACATAAATAAATGAATACCCAAAGCTCCAAAACCCAGAGAATACCACAGAAATTGCATAAAACAGTAATAATGCAATAGAAACACCCTATGAGTGCTGGAGTGTATTAAAACTCCCAAATACAAGCCCAGCAAAGGGACACTGTGGGGACAAGTGGACCTTCAGCACTCAATGGGTGACTCACCTTTCCTGCAGGACTTCTGTCTTCAGGTGACCATGATAAGGTGGGAAAGAACCAGAGGTAAATTCCCCAGTAGGGGAGCTGCTTAACACAAGCTGTCCCCTCTTCAGGGCATAAGGTCCACAGAAAATCCCTGGAAGCTGCACCAGCCACTTTAAAGAGGGCAATTCACAGCCATGGTCACCCTCCTAATGGTGGTATTCCATATTTGAATAGAAAAACAATAAAACACTAAGATGCATAGATGTTCTCTACCTGGTGTGCAAGCACACCAGGAACAAATCAATCTAAGTGGCTCTGGCCAGAAGGTGGCTTAAGTAAGAGGGGAGGCTCCGCCCCTTGCAAATCATTTGCATAGTTGTTCCTGCCTATTAAAGGGGACTTACGCCTCCCAGCGTACCAGTGACCTGTATTGGACAACAGTGAAATACATTTTTCACATTTCTACCCCTTCAAAAAATATCCAAATCATGGGTAGTTATGGAATATCCTACTATATTCATCAGTAGCTCCTCTCCTGAAAGATATTACCCAATTGGTAAGAGATTATATATCTTAGAGGGTGTTAGAAGCACATAATTGCTCTTCCCAAAATCTGTAATTTGTTACAGTATTGAAATATGACCTGTCTGTACTAAAATAGCTATAACAACCTCAAATATGAATAAAGCTTAGACAAGGAATATCCTTTTGGAAAAAAAACACATCTCTGCATCAAATGAGAAGTCACTTGCCTTTCTACCCGTAAGCTAGTGTGCATAAATATTTCCAGAAGGTTGCTCTGTAGAAAACGAGATATTTTTGTTTTATACTTCTACTACTTCTACTACTTCAAAAGTAATGTATGAAAAAAATGGAATTTCCTAATGTTTTCAGCACCAATTGCTCACTGAAGAACAAAGGTGGGTTGACATACCACAGAGGGTGCAAGGAGTACTAAAGTACATATATTTTATACCTATTATGTACCTGCACTGAAAAAGGTCATAACTGAATTTCTTACAAACATGTCTACCTTTTCTTTACAACTACAGACAAGAACAAAAGGTGGACAAGGTATACCATTTTGGAAAGACAAAAACCATTGCATTAAATGAGCGTTCATTTGTCTTTCTACACCTAGCTTAGTGTGCCCATATGTTTCCAATAGATGGTGCTCTACCGATAAATATATAATTGTAATACTTGCACCATGTCATTGGTACTAAATATTTTTGAAAACAGTAGAAATTAATGTAATAAGCACTGACCACAAACACAAGAAAAATGCTACCACATTGGTGTGGCTTGACATACCTTATCACTTTTCGTTTATTAAGTTGCCTAATTGCAATAAAACTAAACACATATGTATACAGGTACATGTGGTCACCTTGTATTAACCAGTTCATGCCTACCCTTATTGGAAAAGGGAAACTCTTCCTTTCTCAACAAGGGTTCTTCTGTTGTGATTGTAGTTGGGGGTAGGGAGCTGAGATAGGATCTATAGATAGAGAACTCCAGCTCCTTATATACAGTATATGTATACAGTTATACCCAAAATCATGTGACCTCCTGCTATTAACCAGTTAATGCCTACCCTTGCTGAAAAAGGCTAAGATCTTCCCTGTCCAACATGCATACTCCCGGCATGATAGGAATTTGGTCAGCTAGAAAACAGGGCCCCCAGCTCCAAACTAAAAATACTTAAATGTGTCTTGGTTTTGCATAGTTACAGGAAATATCTTTATATTTAATAAAGATTGTTTTAGATAGAGAACTCCAGCTCCTAATATACAGTATATGTATACAGTTATTCCAGGTAACCATGTGATCACCTGGTATTAACCATTTAATGCCTACCCTTTTTGAAAAAGGATAAGATCTTGCCTGTCCAAAAAGAATACTCCTGGCATGATAGGAATTTGGTGAGCTCTAAAATTGGACCCCCCAGCTCCAAACAAAAAATACTTAAATGTGTCTTGCTTTTGCATACTTACAGGAAATATCTTTACATTTAATAAAGCTTAAAGTATAAAAATGTGTATAAAATAAACTTCACGTGTATGTAGACGTGTATATATATATATATATCATCATCTTTAGCCATTGTCGATCCACTGCAGGATGAAGGCCTCCTCAGCAAGTTTCCAGCAACTTCTGTTTTGTGCTTTTTTGATGCCACTGTGTGCCAGCAGATTCTGTAATTTCATCAGCCGATCTTGTCTTTAGTCTTTTTGGGTGTTTAGTATTGAATGGAATCTATTGCAAAATTGGTTTGGTCCATCTATCATCTTGCTATGTGACCCACCCAATTTCATTTTAGGCACTTTACTTTTTCAACCTTTGTTTGTTAACCTCTTAAGGACCGGGAAAATCAGAGGTGGATTTGACTTAAGGACCGGAGCAATTCTGACCTTTTTGACTATGTCTTTGTTCAACAGTGTTTGCCCTCTTAGGCTTTTATTCCACCCCCATAAATTATATACTGTTTTTTTTACAAACAAATAGGGCTTTCCTTTGATACCCCACTTATATGGATAACCCACCATTTACTTTATTAAAATTAAAGAAAAAGGTAAAAAAATGTAAAAAAAACATCATTTTTGTTTTTTCTCTTGGGATCAATTGGGCGCAAAGGGTTAAATATTTATGGAGACTGCATGAAAGGTATGACTAGTCAGTCATACCTACAAAATGTGCAGTTTAAAGTGGCCACTGTCCCCCCTGGGTGAAAATCCCCATGTCCCTTTTTCCCACCCTATTTTCCCACTTTTTTGTTAATTACATTTGGCGGTGTGTGTAAGTGTATTACATGACTCCACAACAGTCACACTTCCAATTTTGTTTCTTGAGATGTTTTGTGTTTTTTTAATAAAATATTTTATTTGTAAAAAAAAAAAGTGTGTTGCTTTTATTTAAAAAAAAAAAAAAAAAAAAGTGTATTTAGCAGGTCAGAAACTGACCTGCATTTAGCCATCCTCCTGTACCAGCAGTGAAGGGGTTAACACCCCCAGCTGCTGTATTTTGTATTTCCACTAGGTGTCTCCTCTCTGCTTCTGTGTCCCTTACTTTGATGTAAGGGACGCATTAGCAGAGAGGAGACACTAGAGGCAGTGAGTAGCACTGCCTCATTCACAGACTTAGAATGCCGGTACATGTGATCGCTGACGCAGCGATCGCATGACCCGGCACTACCAACAGAGGCTGAGACTGAACGGTCCGGTACTGGACCGCTCAGTCTCAGCCTGGATTGAATGGTAGCAGCGTGCACGGCGGCGCGCTGCTACCATTTAACTCTTGACGTCCTTAAAGCAAATTTACCGTTGACGGTCCTGGTACGTCAAGGGTCGTTAAGGGGTTAATGAATCCATGCACATGTTTTTTGGTTTCTCTTTGTTAAGTTCTTTACTGCCACTCTGCCTCAAGCGATAAGATTTTGACCAATGTGTCCTCCCATTTCTTATATTCGGTTGCGAAACATGGACACTGAATGCCAAAGCCATATTAAAACTTAAGGTTACACAGAGAAGTATGGAATGTTGAATTCTGAACATGAAATAAAATACAGTTCACATTTATGTGGATATTTTTATATGCCAGGTCAGGGGCATATAACTACAGGCGGTGTAAAGGATGCAGTTGTGATTCAAGGGGCCCATCGTCCTGAGTGCCCAGTAGGTTCTAGTTATGCCCCTGGTAGAATAATTTTGTATTGGGGGACCTATAAAATGTTTGCACCGGGTTTCTGCAATGGT
Source organism: Rhinophrynus dorsalis (assembly GCA_037306005.1). Classification (NCBI taxonomy): domain Eukaryota; kingdom Metazoa; phylum Chordata; class Amphibia; order Anura; family Rhinophrynidae; genus Rhinophrynus; species Rhinophrynus dorsalis. Next base: position 298,978,688 of record CM074721.1, read on the forward strand.
TTGTTATGCCACTGTATCAACTGATCAAGTGACCACCTGGTGTTAACTCAGTTCATGCTATATTTTGTTGTACTGTACAACAAGAATACCCCTAGAACCCTAGGGGGTTGGATGCTTTTTTTATGCCAGGTGATTGCATTACATTAACCCCTTCATGACCCCCCCCTTGTTGAAAAGAGGAGGCTATCCTATCCAGCAAGAATACCTCCAATTTTCTCAGAGCAGCACTCTCCACTGCTTCTAATAGAAAAAGCAATTTTGTGATAAAATTGCTCATGCACGCAATGATGTCAATAGGCCCTGATGGATATAGCAGTACCGTTGAAGAGATCCCCTCCAGTGGACAAGGTAAGTAACTGTATGTCCAGGCACCCCTAATCCCTCTTACTTCTCAGAACATCATGGTCAACATCCTTAGCAGCTTTTGGAAGGTCTGCTAAGCATATTGCCCATAACATCCTTATCTCCAAGTGGTGGATAGTTATGATTACTATGTATTTACAATAGGCATAGTGTGTATCTTGTGTCTCTGCTAGTAACTGTTATGTTTGCCTCCTGGACATAACATGTAGGACTAATTGACAATCTTTTCTCTTGAATCTAGAGGCAAAGAAGAACAATCAGAGGTGCCATTGAGATTATCTGGTCATAAGGGGTTATTATTAATAGGTATTACTTTCCCTTTACTCATTCACTACAGCATTTACAGAAAATGAATACATTTTGCCAGTTTCCTCATCTTGTTAGTAGATAGAGAGAAACAGCATGCAGAGGAATGTAACACACCAGCAAAAATAATTTGCTGTGCCAAATAAATAAATTCCTCCTAATATTATCTTTCTTATCCTCGGGAAGGAAAATTAAGTGTTCACCAACCCCTTCTCATATAAAAAAATTTCTGTGAAGTATATTTCTACAAAGAAAGCCATAATCCATTGGAAATACATTAAAGTGTTAGTATTGTCCAAATTTTTATATAGATTTATAGAGGCTTAAAAAGATTCTCATTGCCACAAACCTCACCTCTCAAACCACTGTGGTCTAAGAGATATTGGCAATCAAAGTTCCCCCTTCTCTCCCCTTCTCCTGATGTCAGCTGTAAAGCTGACAGAATGAATCCGTGTCGGCCAACACGATGAGGCTCTGCAGCAGAGCCGAAATCCCGTTATTGCAAAAGAATTACTTCATTGGAAAGGTCTACAAAGTGTACTTGCAAACCAAGCACACTTTGTAGACCTTTCCAATGAAGTAATTATTTTCTAATACAGGGGATTCAGCTCTGCTGCAGAGCCACAGGCTGATCCCCGGACTGGGATCTTCTGCTGTCAGCTAGATGCTGATGTCAGGAGAAGGGGAGGGAAGGGGGAACTTTCATTGCCAATATCTCTTAGACCATAGCAGTTTGAGAGATGGGGGTTATGGCAATGATAATCTTTTTTAACCCTCTACAATTGTACCAAAAAATATGGACATTACTAACCCTTTCATTGATTACCCATGCCACTGACTAACATGGGATATGACAGCCAGGATCAGGTGAAGACTTCCTGATGTAAACAAGTAGCATATCCTTGTACTTTCATGGATACATGAACATGCACACATTTAATCCTGCTCATTGAAACACTGGAGAATTCTAAATACATCAGAAGACTGATCTTTCTTGTCTGCTTCAATGAGACCTTTATTGTATGCAATTCAAAAATCATGTGCAATATTGTTTAAATGACTTTTATTTAGCATGTTCTCATAAATATACATCATAACATTTGTATTTAAAAGTATTTAAAAAATAACATTAATGGTTTGTACCACTGTTTATCTTAATTTTTAATTAAAACCTCAATATACAGGTGACAAACTTAGATAATTAAATTCTATCTATTAAGAATAAGATTTTCTGAGTTGCTACTATAGAAAATAGATTTATAGAGCCATGTGCACAAAGGTGGACGCAATAATGGAGCAAACCAACTGCACCATACAGGAAAATAAAAATCCTCAAACTCCCATTGATTTAAATATGACCTTTAATCCCTTGACTGCTAAAGAGGTGTCCATGCATTGCTTTGCATTGAAAGGGTTAAAATAAAAGTCAAATTGAAATCAGTGGGAATTTCCATTTGTCCTCTATGGTGCAGTTGGTTTGCATCAGAATGTGTCCTCTTTACTTTGTCCATATGGCCCATAGTTTTACATTCTTAAAATACGTATACTACACATTCACTTATTTAATATATACAATTCCTTAATCTCTATAGTACAGATTATATACATAACATGGACTGCAAGAAGGATGCCTGATTAATTTAAAAGCCAAAAATGTAAAATGATACTCATTGTACTAAGAAGAGCAGAAGCAATTATGTGGCAAATCAAATGCACAGTAGGAGATGTAAAAGTTCCTATTGAGTTAAAAGGGGCTTTTGACCTCCACTGAAGGACAGATATCTAGTGTATTGAAAAGCAATGCATTAGTGACCTCTATATCATTCAAATGAATCTGGGTCATGCTTAATTGTCTCACTTGGTTTGCCCTAGAATTGCTCCATTTCACCTTAGTACATTCTTACTTTAGGATTAGTTTACATAATCATAGATAATGGTGACATTTTTTCATACACATAATAGACATTTTGTTGCAATGTTTCAAAATCAAGGAAAATATAGAAACATAATCTCAGTGTATGCATTATTATTATTGTCTCACTTATTACTGCTTATTACTGTATGATCAAAATATAAACATTTCTCAGATTCCCATTGCTTTAAATAGGGTTTTTAACCTATTGGGTGCTATAAAGGTTTCCAGTAGTTATCACCTTTGGGAAGATGCACTTGTGATAAAGAAGGGATAAAGTTCCTATGTCACTCTATGGCCTATACATTAAGATATCAGGCTGGAGTGGGTATCTCTTACTATTTTAAGCTGATAAATTGTTCTAGAACTATCCTATATAATAATTCTCTAGGACGTTTGTCATGATGCAGTGATGCGCAGTAGAGACTACCTGCATTCAGGAAGTCTCTACTGCGCATGATTGCATCACATGAGTGAGGAGACGCAAGACTGCATCGCGTGGAGCAGTGAGGTAGCAGCTGCTTAACCTTTTGAGTGCCAGAGGGGTATGCAACGCATTGCAAAGCACTCAAAGGGTTAACATTACCTGGACCATGGCCCGTGTACAGGGGCTTTTACACTAGTATTTATATAGTTGTATATTTAAGTATTTATTACAGGATGTTTGTATGGAGAAACTATTGTTTTCTTGTGATATTATGAAGTGGGACACCAACGTCTCAGATGAAAACAGCAGGTGATATCATTTGTGTTGTTAATGAATAGAAAACATCCCCATATGTTTATATTGTTACTGCATCTAGCCCTCAATCTCATTGCCCACCTGGGAGGTTCACATTCACTTTGCAATCTAACAGAATTCTTCCTATCTACTCCCGCTATCCTGTAGCCTCATGCACAGCTTTTCTATCCTTCCACCCTTTAAAAGTAGCCCAGTTTTATGAGCTGTACTATGCATATTCTAGTTTTAATTATATTATGTAAAATCTACAGAATAGCATCAACCCTTTGAGTGCCAGAGAACTATCTAATGCATTACAGTGCAATGTGTTGGATACCTTTCTGGCACTCAAAAGGTTAATAACAATGCATTAAGAATGCCTTATGCTCAAAAGAAATGAGGAATATTTCTGGGTCAAACCAACTGCACCATAGGGACAAATTACATTTCCACAAATTGTCAGTGACGAGGCACTGCAGCATTTAACCTCTTGAATGCCAGATAAGTCTCCAATGCATTGTAAAGAAATGTGTTTGATACCTCTCTAGCATTAAAGAGGTTAAATCAGTGTGGATTTTATGTGTCCCCTATGGTGCATTTGCCACTTTTCTATTGAATATAGGACCCTAAGTAATAAATGTATCTATTTCTTCTTTCTCTATATGGTAAGTCAGGCTCCTCTATTGACTAACATATTCCTACTTAGTTTCCTTGGTCTGTGAGTCACCTTTCGCTGCCTAGTTGCATAAAATAACCTGCCTTTTCATCCAACATACTGAGTGATCCAAAGTTTGCCTGCAATTATCAAGCACAACATTTCTGTGATAAAGAGGTGATAAAGCAGATATGCCTTCTCCAGTGATATCACTTCTCTTGTTACTATTTTATTCTATGGCGTCTATGCACTAAGATCCCTACAGTCTAGGATAACTTAGTGCATAGGTTCCATAGAATAACAGGAATTGGTGAAGTGATATCACAGGAGACGTTATCTCTGCTTTATCACCTCTTTATCATCCCTTAGTGCATCTCCCCCCGGTAATAAAGATGGCATACACTGTTACATTTAGAAATGGATGGAAAAGGAAACATGCCATTGTTGAATCCAGAGAACAAAAGCTTTAAAGTAAACACTGCATATTCATGGTTACGTTCCCCAGTAGACATCTTTTAGAATGCCAGTGCCCTAAGAGCCTGTAAATTAAAAAAAAAAACAAAGGGTTATATGACATGTCAAGTAAATAACAAACTGAAAAGCAGTTAAGGAAATATTTCGTAAAACAGCATTTATCAATATAAGCAACACGCAACACCTTACTATAAGCCAATGTGAAATATTTATTAGAGGGGCAGTGACTCCTTCTTGAAAACAAAAATTAAAAAGGAGTATCACAACTCTCATCAAGACACAGAGGGTGTGGTCTATAAATAGGGACCCTTCAGCCTCTGGCCAAGAGTTGAATGACTTAATTGGAGAAGAGAAACTGGATGTTCAAGATCCCTTTACATATGATTAAAGTTAAACCTGTGGTCATGGCTGGATTTCCCATTAGGCAGAGTAAAAACCACCTAAACTGCAACATTTTCAGGGGAGCTTGAGCTGGTATGACCACCCTGAATTACTGAGCTGTGCATGTGACCAGAACAATCCAAATTCCCCTGAACCAGATATCTGCTCCTGGTTCATGGTGGCTGATTAATTTACCACGCTATATACACTGATTTTCATACCTTGGTACTTTCAAAATGAGCTGCTCCTGAGATCTTTGAAATGCTAACGCTTAAAGTTCCCTGTAACATCTATTCTATGTAATATGTCCTTGTGTGGTCTAACCCAAAGTTCTCCAATCAGTCCTCAATTAACCTTTATTATGTTGAAACCTAGAGATATCACTGCTTGAACACACACAAGACAAGAGGGACTCTCTAACATTCTGGTAGAATTGTCATCAATTTAGAGAATAAATAAGCTTTTAATTGGTGCAGACCACGTAATAGGTAACTATGAACTCCCTCACCCTGTGACTTTGACCATTTACCCTGAACCCCTGAGATTGCGGTCAATATCCTGAGTATCAGGGTCAAACCCAGGGAGTTCCCAGGTATGCTAATTTGCCCAATTTATTTACCAATTTACTTACCTCTTTTACTGTAAGTTGTAACCCTTTTGACAATAGAGATCCCTACAACACATTGAGAAATGTGTTGGAGACCTTTCTACCTTCCAAGGATTTAAAAGTATTTAATGTACTTAGGTTATGGGTACTTTCTGAGCTGGTCAACAGAGGGTGGGGCTAAAAACATGTGAAGAGTTTGGGGAGCCATGAGGGGAGCTAAGGGCTTCTAGGGTGCCTTTCCTAAGTGTTCCAGAGATGTAAATCCAGGGAAGCTCCTAGGCATCCCATTGCTCTCTCCCCAAAACTTTGACATATTTATAAAATATGGACTACATAGACCACTTACCTATTTATAGATCATCCTTCACCCAATTATTATTAACAATCATGGGCGTCCGGAGGGGGGGGCAAGGGGGGCACTTGCCCCCCCCCCCCTACAACTACCCTCCTCCATATAAATAAAGGGGCTAGATGGGCTGGCCTGGGGGTCATATTATGGCTTTGCCCCCCCCCTGGAAAAATGTCTACGGACACCACTGTTAACAATGGTTATTCAAAATGAAGAGTGCAGTCACAGACCCCATTAGCCTAGTTCACATGTGAGTTTTCAAGGAACTTTTTCTATGCTTCATTGAATGCACTGAAATGCTTCCTATCTGTGGATCAGGCTGTTCATGTAAATATCACAGGAGAAGGACAGTTTGGCTCTTGTTCAGCTTATGTGAAAACAGTACAGCTTTCACATGAATCGATGCATTGATCACCACATCAATCCAATCAATTGACAGTCCATATGGGTGCTGGCCAACAACATTTGGATGACATTCCAGTAGACCGTCCATTAGCTCTATTACTGTAATACTGGGAAAACTGGAGCAATGGAGGAAAGTTTGACCAGTGTGCTTGAATCATGCTTCAACAAAGCACATCCAGATTGCCCATGTGAACAAGGTCTTGGTCATTTTATTGTGTAACTCATTACCCCATAAATATTCGGGTGAGGAGTTTGACATATTAAATATATTTCCTTCTTTAATTATTTAACCACTTCATTGTTTTGTACTGTGTTGCTCACACTTCATGCACTGGAGGGATAAATGTTTACTTTGTTTTAAACGTGGGGTGTGGAGGTACGTTTTTTAAAAACTTAATTATACTGTCTGTGTTGCGGCCACATCATGGGAATGTGTGGGTAATGTTTAGCATTGTACCTAGTGGGTGAGGGCTGGGTGAAGGTTGTTTTTTTACATTGTTAACCCTGCTATTTCCAGTCATCCAGAACTCATTGTTTTTAAATGCATTTCAGGATAATCTAGCAACTAATAGGTTACAATATTTAAATACAAAGGTAAGAAGGGTGTTGAGTGGTTTATTTATCAATTTTACTTTTGTTTCATTCTCTTCTTTACCTCAGGGACAGCAAAATATGGCCAAAAAAGTGCAATCCCTATTGGCAACAGAATGGTTTAATTGGAGTTATAGAGCCCCTGTGAATAGACAGTGGATTACTGGAGAATTAGAGAAAAATCTAGAAAACAGTCTAGAATGTTACACTAGAAATAAGAAGATAATTCACCTCCATTCACTAGTGCAATTCTGCTGACTAGCCTAACTGCACCATTGATTTAAATAAGGCGTGTAACCCCTTGAAGGCTATAAAGGTGAAGTGATACTGGAGATTTCTTTAGCCTTAAAGGGATACAAACCCCATATAAACCAGTGGGAAATTTAGGAATTAGCATTTGTCGCCCATGGTGTACTTGGTTTGACAGAATTGCTCCTGTTTGGTTTTGAACTTTGGACCCAAAGATTTGAGAGCATTATTAAGTGAGAAAGTATTCTGGCTCCTAAATGCAGTCATCTAGATAAATAAACTATACAGAAACTGAGGAGCTTTCACTTGCTAGAGAATTTTCACAGCATTTAGTGTGTCATTTATCAATATTCTTAAATTGAAAAACAGGAGAATGTCTAGGGGAATGGTTCATTGGTAAACCAGACTCCATTTTCCTTAGTTACAAAAATGTTACTAAACTTTTCAACTCTTTAAATTCCATTCCCCCTCACCCAAAGGTAAGGTATCTATTTATTAAGCAAATTCACCTGCCCTTGCCATACTTATAATGGCCCTTTTTTTACCATGATTCACTTATTAACCCTTTGAGTACTGGAGGTGCAAGCAATGCAATCCAAAGTAATGCGTTGCATACCCCTCTGGCATTCAAAGGGTTAAGCTTTGTTTGCAGCTGCCTGGCAAATGAGATGATAATAAAGTTAAAACATCACTCCCCCCCAACCAAATACCTTTGTAATTTTACCATAATACATTTTCTATGCTTTGCTATATCTAAGAGGCAAGGAGTCTTTGGACTTTATCTAAGAGGCAAGGAGTCTTTAATTGCTATATCTAAGAGGCAAGGAGTCTTTGGACTTTATCTAAGAGGCATGGAGTCTTTAATTGCTATATCTAATTGGCAAGGACCCTTCCTTGAACAATTATTGTAAGGAAGCAGCATGGATATTAGTTCATTAATATGAGGTCCTCAGATATTACATCAAAGGGACAGTAATAATATAATATTAAATAATAATAATATAATAATAAAAAAATGTTATAGGGTTTATTCCCCTGAGTAAAACAAGGGTACTTCCACTGCTGCAAGGTGTTTTATTCAAAAGTTATTACAGCTCAAAGTTGCATTTTCTTTATGTACTATCACACTGGCCTGAAATTGTACAGTGGCGCTGTTGCGACACCATCCTATGGAGATTTATGGTCAACTGACCAGAGCTGTCCATAGGATGGTGTAGCAACAGCACCACTATACAATTTCAGGCCACTGTGATACGGCACCTAAAAATTTCAAGTTTGAGCTGTAATAACTATTGAATAAAACACCTTTCAGCAGTGGAAGTACCCTTGTTTTGCTCAGGAGGATAAACCCTACAACATATTTATTTTTACATTTTAAGTATTACTATCCCTTTAAATTTATACTTTCCTCTCACACCATATTTTCTTTTGTTAACTCTTTGAGGTTTAAACAATGGTGGGGCAAATAGACCCAATATTATTATTATTTTCCTTTAATTCCTTCAGGTCAAAATATGGGGATTTCAGGATCCCGTATTATTTAATACTATCCATACTGATTTCAATAGGATGGGGGAGTTGGGATCATTTTATTATCTACACAATTTATTTAAGGCCATTTTGGATTTAAAGTAAAACAAAATTTTGATTTATATAAATGATTAACATCTCTGTTACCACTGCAGCTACTACAAGCCAATCTGCCAACAAAGGGGTTAATAGGAGGTCAAGTTCAGTTAGATAACATGTATTCACCCTTTCCTGGGCATCCAGCTCTTCTTGGTTTGTTGTATCCACATCATCATATTCCACGATGTCTTTAGATTCTTGCATGAGGGAAATCTTGGAGAAAAAACAAAAAACAGTGTTTGGGACAAAAAAACAGTAGGACAAAGATACAGTGAGGCTGAAATACAAAGATGAGCTGGAGCAACTCTGTGGGAAACCGTGTAACTCACAAGGGAGAATTAAACATTCCCTGGATTATCTTTAATTTAAATGGGGCTTTTAACCTATTGTAATGCTTTGGAAACCTGACATTCCAGTTAAAATCCCCACTTAAATCAATGGGAATCTTTATTTCTCCCTACTGTTTAGTTGGATTGCTAGAAAATTGCTCCAGTTCTATTCTAGTGCATGAGAGGTAGCCAACGCATTATCTCTTTGCCATTCAAAGGGTTAAAATATTCTTCTTTTTTTTTTTCCTTTTTACAAATATTGTGTATTGACCAAATTTCATTGATGAAGCTCCTTACAGTAAGTAAGATTTTATTGATTTTTGGAGAAAAATATTTTTTTAGCTGAACAGCATTATGTTGAAATGGGTTATACTGTATAGCAATCACAGAGAGCAACTACAAACAAATGTCCTTATATACAGTATATGATGGAGTCCAGAGGTGCATCAGATTTTGTTACATGAAACCTAACCCATTTTAAATATGCACCTGATATATAATAACAACCAGTCATTCAAAGGGGAAATTGGTCCAAATAGTTGTCAAAGCCTGTTTTGAACTTTTGACTCTCCCTTCAACTTTTTATTGAACTGCTCAAAAGTAAAATAAAGGTCTCCTGAATTAAATTCAAATACTGGCACATTCTCATGGAAAAATAATTAGGAACAACTTTGGGAGAAGCACAATGTATATGAAGAAACATTGACTAATAACATAATAACAGGAAATTGGGTTGAACACAAGTCCACCAAGTTCAACTTTTGCCTCTTAACCCAGAGAAATGAGAATTATATTAGCTTTCTTGTTGCCAAATAAGTTAGTCTTTAACTGAACTTCCTGTTTTGCCTATTAATACACAGTATAACAATCTATGTTCCCTCTTGAAAGAAATGCATATATTTTTCTCTTAAATGTATCCATTGTAGCTGGGCATGGAATTCCAAAATTTAACAGACCTTACAATAAAAAACCCTTTCCTCTGCTGAAGTTGAAACCTCCTGTCCTTTATTCTCAAAGGGCATCCCCTGGTTATTTGTTCAGGCCTTGGAAAGAAAAGCTTTCATTGTATTGACCTCTTGCAATTTCAAATATTGTAAAGTATAACAGTCCAACTACCTTTTCCAACAGAGGATCATGGCCAGCACAGAACTTTCTCTGGTTCTCTATATACAGAACAGCATCATGAACAGTCAAGAAACAGACATCTTGCTTGATACCATCGTCAAAGAATTGGCATAATTCCAGTTTTTTTAAAACATTTTCTGAAACAGAATTGAAAAATGAAGCAATTTAAAATATATGAATGCGGATTTTATAAATGGGTGTACAGCACATGCTGTGTGCCCACATGGAAGAGCAAGATAGCATGAAATGTGCCTGTACCTGTGTGCTCTCATTAGTGCATACAGGTGAAGAACACCCTTAACACTGTTTAGCATAAAAAGGCCTTATGCAGAAAGCAAAAGAGATGCAATTCTAGAACATACCAACTGCACCATAGGAGACAAAATAAAATTCCCTAACTATCCATTGAGTTAAATGGGGCTTTTAACCACTTGAATGCTGATGACATCTAATGCATTATGAAGTCTCATTTAAATATGTGGGAACATTTATTTGTTCTCTGTGGTGCATTTGGTGTGTTCCAGAATTGCATCTCTTTAGCTCCCTGCATAAGGCCCAAAAAGTTTGTGCTACTCATGGAGCAGGGATAAAGGATTTGCACACAGTTCTCCTTTCGCTCATTTCATACATAGTCTTCTCCTTGGTGAAGTGGAATGGCACACCAAGAAGTACCCATGGACTCCCATGTTGCCCACCCCTTGGTCCAGGTGGTACAAAATGACCATTTTGCACAAAGTACTGTATATAGGTGCAAAGTAAGTGCAAACTCGATTTGCACCTAGAAAAATAAATGTGTTCCATTGTGAACAAACGTTTGCATCAAATTTCTTTTACTCCAAGCTAAACAATGTAATTTTTGTTATCCTCTTTGAAGAATACTAAATCAAATATACATTACCATCGCATGCTGCAATGTACGGATCTATATCAATCCTCTTGAATTCTTTAAATATCTGAAACAAGAATAACAATATAGCATAAGTAAACTTTTTTAGAAAATACATCAAGATAAGTGTTTCAGTACAAAATTCGGCCAATGCTACTTTGACAGAGTCCACATCTCATGGCAAGCGATTAATGTCCTAATGAATTTTGTTGTCAAGGGACCCTGTGTAATCAGGAATTCTAAAAACGCTACCACTCACTTCACTGAATAGGGAGAGTAAGGAATCTTCCCAGAATAGCAAGTTTAAGGAATCTGCATCTGAGGATTCCATAAGCCTGAATTTCATATGAAACATGCTGTTTTGCAAGACCTGTATCACCTCTTGTGAAACAGAAAGCTGGAAATGAGCATTTATAAAAAAAACAGGTCCACTTACCTTAAGAAATCATTCACAGCATGTTCCTGTCCAGGACACACATCTTAGCAAGGTTAGTAAAATTATTTAGGCAGGTCTACTAGACCTCTCCCTCCACACTCCCTCCCATGTTTTCTCACTCTCTCCTCAAACTACTGCCTCCAACTTTCTCACTCCCATGCTCCTGACCCTATTCTCAGTGTCTCAGTCCTGCGTCCTATGCTCCAACCCTTTTCACTATCATGAGTCCTGGCTTGCTCTCCTTTCCTCTCTTGCTTGCTCTCCTTCCTGGCTAGCTAACGCTCACTCTCCTGCTCTTTGGCCTACTTTCCTTCCCAGCCTTCTCTCTCTTTGCCTCCTCGCACTCCCACCTCTAGCCCCTTTCATTCCCACCTCCTGGCCCCTTCTAACTCCCACCCTTCTTACTGTCCCTTGCCCCCTCTCTCTTTTTTTTCCCTCCCTTGTACTTCCTTCACTCTGTATTCGGAATGTTTTTTACAGTTTCTCCAAACTAATGCAAGAAACAAATTTCAGATGTCAAAATAAACTAGTACAATGATTACTGACTATTTTAATAAAACATTTTTATCTCTAAATAGAGAGCTTATATTATTCAAATTGCTAACCTCTTAAGACATGTAGAGGCGTTCATATTTTGTAACACTCTATCAGCAATCAGAAAAAAATGTCCAATATTCTTTAGATACCTACCAACTTTAGGGATTTCACTGCCACCACATCAAGGAAATGTATTTGTCCAAAATCAAAAATGATGCTATGAATAGTAACTTTCGGTACAGACACTTTTACAGGTAGTTCTGAATTCCAGTCTACTTGGATTTCCACTTCTTTTGTTTGAACAGCTGGGTTCTCTGGATCGGGGACTTCAAGGTCATCGTCTGATTCAAAACCTTCATTATCAATTCCTGCACTGCTGACAACACCATTCTGAAAATATTTATACATTGAGTTATTCTTTTCATCCTCTTAGTAACTGTGTGTTATTTACTAGATGGAGTGACTACAACTCTGCCCCCTATGACCACAGAATTAGATTAAATATTTGTGACATTGGATCCACAAATGGTATGTTCTACCCAATAAGTGAACAAAATAAAATAAGGAAGTTAATATTTTAAGTTCTTATATCAGAAGGTATACTAATAAACTATTGCTAGTATATTATTACTTTATTATGATTGTGATTATTATTAAAATCCTGCCTGGGTAGCAACTCCATGACAAAGTGATATTGCACAACATACACGCACACACAAACACAACGTCCTAGATTCATTAAAGTTAGAAGAGGGCTGAAAATGTTGATATTCTGTCTGAGCTGTGTTGAAGGCTCAACTGCAGTATTCACAAAAGTGTCTTCTATATCACATCACAATCAGTCCGACAAAACTCTGTCCACATCAACGTCAATTCAACAGGTTTACAAATTTTCACTTATCACATCGACAATGGCCTTTTGGTGAAGTTGGGATTTTCCTGTATTTTCCTATGGTTTAACAGCCCTCAATCACAAGCAGGGAGGGTTGTGAACTGTTATCGATGTGGAAGGGATTTCCTCCCTTCACACATCACCAATACTACGACAGTTCTGAAGTGTAAGAGCATTCTCTCTGTTGCCTCACTTGGCCAGTAGGGGAGTGAAGAGAATTCTTTCAGCACCATGGACAGCATCACTCCCTTATTGGGATTTGCAACAAGCACTACACAATTATCTTCTTAGCTCTGTATCATATATGATACATTTTGTGCACTCCCAAGGGAACAAGGCTGGGGGTCAGGCAGCATTTATGGGTATTTGTGGCTACCACTTGTCCCCAAACGGTGTTCCCTTGCCCACTGGTAGCCATAGAAACCATATACACTGCTTGTCCCCCAGACTTGTTCTCTTGCCCACTAGTAGCCATAGATCCCCATGTATACTGTCTAACCCTCTTCAACCTTTTACCTGTGCCCACTGCTAGCTACAAATCCCCAATGGGCACTGCCTGGGCAAGGGAAGAAAGCTGGGGGTGTCAGGAAGTGTATGTGGGGTGCTTTGTAAATACTGTATCATTTTATATTTTATTTTAAATATTACATTTCATTATGTACAGAGTTAACTTTTACCATAAATTCCCAAGCTTTTGTTTGTTGAAATAAGAACTGTTTGTTGAAGTACGTATTTTTTTAACCACATTGAGAACACCAGAATTGAAAACATTGGTGTTTTTTCATTAAATAAATTATTCTGTTAAACAATATACAGTTTGATCAGCATAAGTCTTCTCTATGCATGCTAATGCATTATTAACTTTCAGGTCTGTAAAATAGTAACTGTACACCTAAATATCTCACAAACATAGAGGCACTGTTTTTACTTTAACTGTAATAAAAATAGGCACAAGTGATATAACTTTATCATTGGTTTTACTACAAATATCCCAGCATACCTCAATAGGAATCTATGAGATAAAACACACTAGAGAAACGGCATCTTAGAGGGGATATGATAACACTATATACATATGTTCAGGGCCAATACAAAGGACTCTCCAAAGACCTGTTCATTAACAGAACAGTACATAGGACAAGGGGCCACCCGCTTAGACTTGAGGAAAGTAGATTTAATCTACAACAGCGGAAGGGTTTCTTTACAGTAAGGACAATAAAGGTATGGAATTCACTGCCTGAGGAGGTGGTGCTATCGAATACATTAGATACCTTTAAAAAGGGCCTGGATACTTATTTAAAAGAGCATAACATAGAGGGCTATGTACGTTAGTATTGGGATTAATATTTAGTTAGGGCTTGTTGATCCAGGGAGAAATCTGATTGCCATTTGGAATCGAGAAGGAATGTTTTCCCCCATTCAAGACAGAATTTGAAATTGCTATATTGAGGGGGGTTTTTTGCCTTCTTTTGGATCAACGATGGTAAACAAGAATAGGAAAAGGGTTGAACTAGATGGACGCAAGTCTTTTTTCAACCTAAATTACTATGTTACTATAACTAATTATCATATTTTTCACCTGGAATGTAAACTAGGCATGGGTGTGAACTTTGATTTCAATCTGTTAGTCATATTTTGCTGTAGCTATAGTTAAAGAACCATAATGGCGTACAGTTAACATGCTGCACTGGATCTGTCTCCCATGGTAAACAGTAACATGCTGGACTATGGTGCATTTCACATGGGCAACTATCACCCGTGTGACTACACCAAGATCCAAGATGTTGCCTCTTTTCTGCTTTCCCTCAGGAACACAATAATATTACAGTAAGGAAAGTCTAAACAGAAGCCTAAGGAGCCGCTGGCATGTCTTTCAGACTAGCAGTGTCGGAGAAACCTCCAATGATTGGCTGACCCTCGTGGATAACAGCCAGTAATATTGGCTGGGGCTCAAATGGGCCAGCCATCAGACACACCTGCACTATGTTCCAATTTGTGGTTGAATGCAAGAGAGAGGAGAGCGGTGATACACAGACTATAGAACTATCACAAAGAGCTGAAACTGTTCTGTCGTTCACATGAAAGAGGCCTAACTGGCAGTTTTTAAAGATCACGTAAATATATGCTACTCTACTGAATTCATGCTGTTGTGTCACCTTATAGAGTTATGAATTGCAATTTACCTTTGTTGCTCTTAATTCTCCTTTCTTAATAAGTTTTTGTATTTTTCTCAGTGCTTTGTTTCTCTTGGTAAAAACTTTGACTGCATCAAATCCAACCTGTGCAGAAAGGTTTTATAATTAAAAATAAATTTTAAAAAACCCTGTGCAATTTGCACTAAATATTTATATATACTCACCATTGATTTGATGCCACTTTTTAACGCATCAATGTTCCCATAGAAAATGGCACTCTGGAATCGATAGATTTTAATTCCCTCTGGATCCACAAGCTATGGAAGAACAGAAATATCTAGCTATTAAGAAACAAATCCCCTAAAAGCAGGATAAACTATTCAAATATATAGTAGCTGTCTCATTCAGTATAGTATTTCAGGCCCTGAAATCTTAGATGAGCCACCACAGATTTACAATATTAGATTCCAACAATAGATTTACTATTATTCTGCTCTTGTTCCCTTGCAGGGCATTCACTGTCTGGCTTATTAATATTAATGCTAAAAAGACATGTATGAGCACGCATTACAGAATAACTTAAAATACATTCAGATCCAAGTCCTTAAGAACATTGGTCTCGGCACTGATACTGGTTTAATCCTATTACTTATTTCTTAGGTGTCAGCATAGCTTAGTTACTTATTACCTCTACTATTACACAGAAACTCACATTTCACTCTTTTACCCTATTAGATCAGAGTGAGACAAACTTTTGCACACCCCTCTGTCAGTCAAAGAGTTAACACTCCAGTAATGAGAAATATTTAACACTGTTGTGCATATATCGGTGTCAGGGGTGGGCAACCTGCAGTCTTCCAGCTGTTTGATGGACAACTCTCATCATCTACAGCTAACTGTTTCCTGGCTTAAGATTATTGGAATTGTAATCCAACAAGAGCTGAGTGGACAAATGTTGCCTACCTTTGGTCTATGCACAAGCAACAACAATGGGTTTTGTATGCGGAATTACTCAAATACAATTCAAATTATTGTTATTGCATGCATTTTATTTTTTGGAAATACCTATGTAGAAAGAGTCAGGTATGCTAAAGTAAAGTGGGAGGGGTCAAGGGAAAGAGAGACAAGACAATGCAGAGCAATTTTGCTATGAACAGTTAGACAGGGGAGTATTATAGGACAAGGGATGAGAGGGACAAGAAGACAGAGTTAAAATATATTTTAAAGCCATCAAGAGGGAGGCTGACAAGAGCTTTTAAAGTATATAAGAGACAGTGACAACACTAGAAGCGGTACTATGAGTTACAGATAAGGGCCAGCTCCTACCATTACTTGATGCTTCTCTGTGCATCCCAGGCTCACATTCATTCATGTTTGACAGCCATAACTGCACAGATAGGAAGTTTCCGTTAAGGGGAGAAGCCGGCCCACATCGATAAATAATAGAAGTGACATGAAGATGAGCCCTCACAAGAAAATCTCTTGGGCACTTACTGATTTCTGATCTCTAAGTTCAATCATGCTTGTAGACTGTTGTTTGGAGTACAGACATGAGGATCATTGTTCAAACAGAGAGGCACTTTGGCAATTACATGGCTCAAAAAAATGTGCAAGGGTGCTGCCCTGGCCCCACTAAATGTTTTTATTGCTCTGTATTTGTCATAACATTAATCACTTACATATTTATGAATGATACTGGTCAGAACTATTATTTTTTAGAAGGAACTTTTTTCACTTTTTGTTCATATTGTTTATAGCTGGTCTTTTAGATGTCTTAAAGCAGGGCTCAAAATTTCCACTCGCCACTAGCCAATGGCAAGTGAAAATTTAGCCCTGGTGAGTAGAAATTCAGCCCTGGTGGGTATGTTTTGGCTTGCAGTTTGGCCCTGTCTTAAAGTATTTGAAATATACTGACTGAGTAAATCTAAATTAGAAAGGTCAATAACAATTCTGAAAATTAATACTTACATTTTTGTATGTTTTCACATTTCGGTAGATATCAGTGCCTGGAACATTTCCAAGAGAAGCCCACGAAGGGCTAAAAGAAAGCAAAATAATAAATAATTGTTTTATTGGTAAATCTGTGCAGAATGGTTAGAACAATACAATTCCTACAGAAGATATCGCCTTTTAACACCCAGGACGTCTTCAATGCATTGCTCAACAATGCATTAGAGATGCCTCTAGCATCCATACATGCAGTAATTCAATGGATGGACTAAGATACTTGAAATTCAAAGTATACCTCATACACACACCTAGTTTTGTGACTCATTGTTTTTATATGAAAGCAAGCATGATAAAATAACTCCCAGTGGTTCATTTGCAAAGCAGAGGAGAAAATTGAATATCGAAAATGTTATATGGTACCTAGATTGTTGATAAAAACATTTAGATATTTATCAATACCGAGCTTCTTTGGTGATGCAGTCAATGCTTGTGTATACTATACCAGGTAATGTGAAAGATGTAAGAGTAGAAAGAACTACATGATTGAGAAAAAATATGTATATTCAAATTTACATATGCATGTGTTTTGTCCCATAGACCAATGGCTCTCAAACTGGGTTCCATGGAGCCTCAGGATCCCTAAAGAAGTACAGTTTGTTTCACAGAACAAATGTAACTAAAGGCTGAGAGTGAAACAGTGCTGTCACAGCATTAAGTAAATGTGTGGCTTCGTGATTATCACTGGACATGTGGAAGAATGAAATATCTAAAATAATAAATACTGTAATCTAGTCACAACTTAGATGCCTTGTACAAGTTTGTGATAGCTGTTAACTGATACATTTAAGGTGACAAATGGTCGAATGCTTAATGAAATGACTTCCTTGGCCCTTAGCGATTCACCAATTTTTATCATATCTGGCACTCATTTATTTAAAAGTGAGTGAGTGCCAGATAGGTCTGCTATTCCCATCAGCCAATGTTTGGCTTGTGGAACCCATAGAAAGTATGGGGGTGAATAAACATACTCTGTAGGCATATGTGTGTTTGTATCACTTGAATGTCCCCATATTCACCAGATATTTTCATAATTCCTGCTTCACCTACAAAACATTGAAAGATATCAGTCAATGATCGTGATTAAGAGCAGTGTATCTGATATGTATCTTTTACCACTGTTCACTTAATTGAACCCTAAGTCTAATAATTTAGTCTTAATTTACCAGCTATTGATGGATATTGGATACCTTTGTTATCAATACTAGGATTTAATTTCAAGATAGATGGGTTGAATCCCATCAAAAAACTTTGAGCCATACTTATATGAGATATAAAGTCTAGGACAAGACAATGAGTTTCTTACATAAATACTAAAGGATCTGAACATGTACAGCTTGGAGGAGAGAAGAGAGAGAAAGATATGATATAAAAATGTAAATACACAAAGGTATTCAACAAAGTAAAAGATGACAGTGCATTTCAAATGACTGGAAATGTTAGGACAAGAGGTCATAGTATAAAAGTAGAGGGTCAGAGGCTTAGATGTAATGTAAGAAAGTTTTACTTCACTGAGAGTGTGATAGATAAGTGTAATAGCCTAACAGCAGAAGTGGTAGAGGTTAATACAGTGAGGGGATTTAAGCATGTGTGTTTTTACCTCAAGACTAGACTAGAGGACAGAATTGTTCTTATCTGCTGTCAAGTTCTTTGGTTATACATTTCTATAAATGCATGGTATATCCTTGTACTTACTCATCGATAAACAAGGGATCTGGCCAATAACTCAGCAAATTGTTAGTATGATATAAAATATTTTCTGCTGTATTAACAATAATCCCTTTAGTAATTTAGTCCAACATTGTTACATAGCTCCAAATTTTGCCCATTTGCCTATTTTTGCATTGTTCTGTTGTATAACTCATCAAGAACTTGGGGGTTCTTCACCAATTTGTGCAAATAATTAATCTAAAGGGTATATTGTTTTACTTTCTTAGTATTTTATAAACACTAATATTGCAGCTATTATAAAAGGAAATTACAACCCCAGTCCCATTTCTCAAACCTTCATGGTTTCAGAGATATAGAAGACCAAAGTTTCCCGCTCTCTCTGCTTTCCCCGATGTCAGCTGTAAGCTGATGCCAGGATATCCTGGTCCCGGGACAAGCAATCGGCTCTTCAGCAGACCCAAAATAGCAAAATGAAATAAGAAATACTTCATTGAAATGGTCTACAATGTGTGCCTACAAACCAGGCACACTTTGTGGACTGTTCCAACGAAGTATTTCTTTTTACATTTTGCTATTTTGGTTCTGTTGAAGACCCATCTCGAGTCAACCGACTAGAATCTCCTGCTGTCAGCTTTACAGGTCACAGTGGGGAAAGCAGAAGGAATGGGTAACTTTAGTCTTCTATATCTCTCGAACCATAAAGGTTTGAGAGATGGGACTGGGGTTGTTTAATTTCCTTTTATAATAGCTGCAATATAAGTGTTTATAAAATATAGACGTTATTAACACTTTAAAGAAATGTAAATGATGTATCAAATTTACTTTATGTATTTAAAGGAAACAATACTGATTAAAATTTGTTTAACAAATGGATTTATAGTATTTAACCCCTTAAGGACACATGATGTGCCAGGACTTTCATGGGAAAGCTTCCCTCAAGGACCCATGATGGTCCTGGAGTTTCATGGAATTCAGGGATCCCTGCATGGTTGCATGCCCTTTGGGGATCCCTGAATCCTCTGTGCAAATTAAAAAAAAAGGTCCATGGTCCTTACGTATCGGCTGCGCCACGTCATGTTTGGTCTTTAACCCCTCAACCTGTTAAGTGCACCGGTGCGCCACTTTGGGGCCTTAGAGAGAGACTGCTCCAGTCTTGGATCAGTCAATTTCATGCCCCATTTTTACTTACAGCGCTCCTGATAGAGCTCTGTAAGTAAAAAGTATATGCTATAAGGGTATAAGGACCGTGACGTCATAGCACGTCATCTGGTCCTTAAGGGGTTGAGGTCTTAAAAAACTATGGCTGGGGATTTTCATTATATGATTTATTATTTTGATTGTTAAAATCATTTGTTTGTTAACCCTTTCAGTGCAGTAAATATTAGGCAGCTGCAGATAGAATTGAAAATATACAGGTCTGCTGTATATCAGTATACATCAGTAAGCCATTTTGTTAACCCTTTGAGTGCTAAAGGGGTACAGAATGCACTGCAAATGCATTATGTGTCCCTCTGGCACCCAAAGGGTTAAACATAATAACTTAACTCTTATTTTATAGTTTTATTTCCCCTTTATGTAAAAATATCCTAATATACTATACTGTGTTACACTGATTGGGGAGAAGCTAGAAAATATGGATATTACTATAATGATCATCAATATTATTTTTGTGGGTTTTTCTCTTCTTAAAGAAACAAATGTTCAAACCAATCTATTCCAAATTGGGCTTGTATCCACGCAGTCTGTTGCTGTCAATGTGATGTCTCATAAGATAACACTAACTATGACAAATATAAGGCCCTTTGTATGCATCACATTATAGTACTCCCATTTAAATCAGGGGAAGTCAACTGCTGGGGTCTACAGCTCCACAGCTACAAATAGACAATTGACAGATCAAATTATCATGAAATATTATTCTGTATCGTCATGTTCATTTTATTTTCCTTGTATTACCAAGTAGGATATTACCTGTAATATGCATTTTATCCTAAATAAAAGCGAAACATTGTTTATAGCCGCCTATATTATATATAAGAGATTAATTCAATTGTACTTACAACTGAACACGTAGAACAACAGTCAATAATCCAAACAATAATCCAGTCAGCAATCCTAAATCAAGTCCTAGAACGATGGATGAGGCGCAAGTAACAACCCAGAGAACCTGTAATGGAATGTCATCAACTTTATTTTAGTATGTTTAGCAGTAATCCATGGAACAGCAGTTTATTTAACCCTTATGGTGCCTAAGGGGTGTTGCAATGCAATGAACACCCCTCTGACACTCTAAGGGTTAAAGCATATGTTCTCAAACTCAGTCTACAAATGTCCCCATCAA
Organism: Rhinophrynus dorsalis; assembly: GCA_037306005.1. Taxonomy (NCBI): domain Eukaryota; kingdom Metazoa; phylum Chordata; class Amphibia; order Anura; family Rhinophrynidae; genus Rhinophrynus; species Rhinophrynus dorsalis. The sequence goes on from CM074721.1 coordinate 298,999,689, forward strand.
TTCAGGTCTTTAGGAACTCTTTACCTGAGTAGTGGCAGATTAATAAGTGGCTTAACCCCGTAATGCCCGTGTGCCATGCTATGACCGTCACATTATAGCTCCTCCAGGAGCACTGTAAGTAAAAATGAGGAGTGATATTGACCACTCCAAGAGTGGAGCGTTCTCTCTCAGTCCCTGGCACGGCGTGCCGGTACACGTCACAGGTCACGTATACCGGTGCATCCGAAAAATCAAAGTGGTTCTTAAGGGAAGGTTACTTCCCAGGACCATGGGTGTTAAGGGGTTAATCATTTTGACTGTTCCACCAAGGCTAATGAAAGGGCCACTTGGGATCAAATGAGAAGATCCTAAAAACCTGCACTGTTGTGGAAGTTAGATTGAAAACCTGTGCTTTAAAGGAATCTGAAATACATAATTTTATATTGATTCTATAAAAAACAGAAAATAGAACTTTCATTACACCACTGTGTAGTGAGTTAGTGGAAAGTGAAATAATGGTAATAATTTCATTTTAGTGATATCTGAAGTGCATTTTGGAACTTTTTGAGAAATCTCAATGTATTCTTCTTGATAAAGCACTTTCTAAATAATTATTGCAAAATTACATTGAAGACATTTCTGTCTTCCAAGAGTTTACATTTAAATATTAGCTTTCAATGCTGTATATCAGGGCAGTCCAAGTCCAGTCCTCAAGGGCCACCAGCAGGCCAGGATGTAAGTATTTTCCTGAATACACACAGGTGAGTTAATCAGTGGCTCATTCATTCTGACTGACTCACCTGTACTTAAAGGAGCAGTAAACTTTTTTAATGAAAAAATACATATTGTAGAGATTTTCCTATTGAGTAAAATAAGGATACTCCCACTGATGAGAGATTTGTATTACAGTTTAAACCCATGTTTTTTTTACATTAGCAGTGCCCTCTAGTGGTCAAATTGTAATTAGATTTCCTGTTAGATTCTAATGGAGAGGAAAGTCACAGAAGTCAGAGACATATAGTTCTCCATAGAATGTGATAGAAACTGCCTGTCACTTCCTGTCAGTTAGAACTATCCGGAAGTAAACACAGTAAATTCACTTCCTGATTATTTAAACTGCTATAGATTTTGAATAAAACATCTGACAGCGATGGGAGTGACATTGTTTTATTCAGCAGGAAATGCTCTATAAAATATATGTTTTCATAAATAAACGTTTACTGCTCCTTTAATCAAGGAAATCCTTACATCCTGGCCTGTTGGTGGCACTTGAGGACTGGACTTGGACAGCCCTGATGTACATACATGGCCAAACGTTTTGGGACACCTAAATGTTCACTACTTTTAGTTACTGCCATATAACTTGACAAAAACATTAGAAAAACATGTAAACATTAGGTATTTCTAAAATCAAGACAAATATAATCTATTTAGCAGGGGGGGGGTTAGCGTTTGTAGATGTGTAAAAGATTTTTAGTGCCAAATTTTTTAAAAAAGTGCATTTGTTACATTTGTTTCATCATATTTTATAAATTGTTTTACATGAAATTTGATGAAAATAATGGTATCTTTAGAAAGCCCATCTTATGGCAAGAAAATCATTATATAATATATGTGGGTGCATTAAATGAGTAAGAGGAAAATTACAGGAAAACACAAACACTGTAGAAGTGTTAAAACAGCTACAGAGCTACACATTCTGTCAACCCAGTCTAGTCTCACGGTAGCCATAGATCCATGCATTCTGACCCCCTCCTCTTGCCACACTGGTAGCCATACAGCCAAATATGCTGATCCCCCAGCCTTATGTCACTGGTAGCCATAAAACTGCATCTGCCACAATCTTGCCCATTCTTCTAATTTACCTAAATCATTTGTCATTTGGCTTATTCCCCCTGGAATGTCTACCCTATTGCAGATCTTGGTATTATCTGCAAAAAGGCATACCTTTCCTTGAAGACCTTTTGCAATATCACTAATAAAAATATTAAAAAGAATGGGCCCCAGTACAGATCCCTGAGGTACCCCACTAATAACACTCCTTTCATCCAAATATTCTCCATTGACTACCACCCTCTGTCTCCTGTCACTCAGCCATTGCCTTATCCATTTAACTGTTTTTACATCCAAACACTGCAGTTTATTAATGAGTCTTCTGTGAGGGACAGTGTCAAATGCTTTACTGAAATCTAGATAAGCTATATCTACTGCTCCCCCTTGATCAATTATTTTAGTTACCTAGTCAAAAAAATCTATGAGGTTAGTTTGACAAGATCTCCCTGCTGTAAACTCATGCTGTTTGGTATCATGCAAGCCATTTAAATTCAGATATTCAACAATTCTTTCCTTTAACACAGTCTCCATTAATTTTCCCACTACTGATGTAAGACTTACTGGTCTGTAGTTACCAGACTCTTCCCTGTATAAACACACATACTGACCTCCCCCATCCTTTTTTCATTGCACTGGTTGTCATATGGCCACATATATTTGGTCTAACCCCCAGTATGGCAGTGGAAATTCTCATGACCATAGAAAACATAAGTGGAAAATGGCAAAGATCTTGAGAGAAATTCATTGGCAGATGCGAAATGCAGACATGTTACATATTTTCTCTGTGTGGGAATTTCCTCTGGAAAAAAATAGCAGATTATGGTTTTTCAGAGAAAATTCCATTGGGACTTTTCACCCATTTCTATTTACACCTACAACTGCAGGTCAGGATTCTTCTGCCTGTAGAATTGGGATGATTAACCATCTACAGGGAACTGGAGACATGTTGAGGTCACATATATAACAGTCAAACAAGAAAGGGGAGCTGCACTTGCAAGAATATCTCCAGGATGATTTCTTTATTTTAGTACTTGAAATATAAAGACAGTCATCACTCGTCAAGGCATTAAATTGCCGGTGTTGATTTAAATGTTTATCTTGTTGCTGCACAATTTATTAATCTTTTAAGGACCAGAGTGATTAGCAACACATTAAGAAGCAATGCTTTCCACAGTGATCACACTTTTTTTTCCATTTTGGAAGTAAGAATGGGCATTAAACGTGGCAATAAGAAGGCACTCTAATGAAGTGGGAAATCCAGTGATTTTTTCATCTGAATATCAGAACATGAATGGGAATGAACCTTGCACTATGGTGCTGTAATAAATTACATATGCATGTCAATGTGTATATTATCTTGTTATATTTTTCCTTGATTCCCTTTTCTTTTTTACTCACCAACCTCTTTCCCTGCCTCCCATGCCTTAATCTGTTTTCCTGTTTCTCATTTATTTGATCCCTAGATTGGTTAAATTATAACTAACTATGGGCTCGATCCAAATGTTGGCGATAAAAAAGCCGGTAGGGCAAAATGGATACAGACCGACAAAGAAAATGTCTACATTGATATTTAAATGTCCTACCAGCTAACAAAAACGTCCATTTTGTGCCAGCCATTGGCTGGGATGTTCTTACACACTTCCCAGCCAATCAGATTAGAGTGGCGGTTCTTTAAATTGATTGACTGGGATTTGTGTAAGAACATCCCAGCCAATGGCTGTGAGGTAAATGGAAGTGAGACTGCTCATATATAAATGCAGGCTCACTACCAATTCCCTCTGTGTACAAGAGGCATCAGCCCGTGCAGGAAAGGAGAAGGAACGATGCCGCTCATCACTGTCTCCGCCGCTGCCTCCACGGCTGCACAAAGCGGCAGAGACATGAAGAAAAAAGCTATGTATTAATTTATGGCATATATTTATGATATTTATTCATGGCATTTTTAACTACTTGAGCATTAAATGGAGGCATATTCATGGCGGCATATTCACAGCACAATAATATGTTTTAACCCTTTTGAGTGCCAGAAAGGTATGTAACGCATAGCTCTGCAATGCATTGCGTACCCCTCTGCCACTCAAGGGGTTCAACGATGTCATAGTTTATGCTTTGTACTAATACTTATTTTTTATTTTACAGCAAGTTTAAAGGAGAAGGCAGAAGAAAGAAGAGAAGGACAGAAGAGAAGGAAGAAGAGAACGACAGAAGGGAAGACTGAAGAGAAGGACAGAAGAGGACCAGGAAGCTGAAGACTCCGCTGGACATCAAGATTAATGGTGTTACTTTTAATAGGAGGTTGTTTTTTAACTTAGTCCGGTTAACCCTATGAATGCCGGTGGGGTAATTATTCCCCACTGGCACTCATAGAGTTAATTCTACTAATGTCTGACACATTTTTCATACTTTGGATATATTGATATGGAGCTTAGGGCCCCATATAATTACATCCACTTAGAACTCTTTTTTTTTTTTTTTTTTTTTAATTCAAGTTTCCGCGTCGGCTGTTTGAAGAGCCGATAAGGGACTCAAGTAAAAAAAAAAAAAATTGGGTCTTAACTTTCCTGCGATAACTTGAGTCCCTTATCGGGTCTTCATGGCTAACTCAGACACTTGAATTGATAGTTACGGTGATTTCATCATTTTCTATGGGTGAAAACACCTCTTAACCATATCACACGATGGGTCTTTTTTTTGCCGATATTTTTTCACAGCACAGGCATTTACATAGCTTACTGCACTGGAAAAAATGTCGTCCAGCAGAAAAAACAGTCATCACCAACATTTGGATCGAGGCCTGTATGTCTTATACAAGGTGGATTGTGTTGCTTGATATAATTGTTTTAAATTCATTTTTTATCTTTGTTCTGGGGTGGGTTTTGTGGATTTGAACAGTTATAGTATTTTGTATTACTTTCTTATTCTTCACTCATATTTATTTATACTCAGTTTCTATCTATCTATCTATCTATCTATCTATCTATCTATCTATCTATCTATCTGTCTGTCTGTCTATAGAAGCAATGCTTCTACAGTATACCTTGGTGATATATATTTTATTTATAAACCGAGCCTGGATTTTACTTGTTATTTCCTCTTCTTTAGTTATTACTAAGTGAAGCTGTGAAGGAGCAATCCAGTTTGAGGCAATTGCAAGTATTCTATAAGTCTTACTAAAATACTAACACTAACTTACAGAGCCCTTCACGGATCTTCTCCCCCTACTTATCCAGCTGCATTTACAAGTATTGTCTGAATTGCTCTTTGCACTCTTCCAGTGATCTACTCTCCTCCTTCACAGCTTCCTCTTAGTCATGCATCCAAGACATTTCAAAAGTTGCATCTTATCTCTGGAGCTTGCTGTGCTTCTCTGACAGACTCATATTCAGCTTCCCAACCTTCAAGGGCTCTCTAAAGCCTGCCTCCAAACCACATAACATGTCCCTTGCTCTGTCTAACTCATTTTGTCAACTCTATGCTAACAAATTATCTTTCCTATGAATCCATACATACAATATAGTCAACCTTCCAACTGGCCTGTCTTCAGAACCTCCATGTCCCAAACCATCAATTTATTCTACCTCATGTTTACTATCATCTCATGTTTTTATTTGCTCACTACTACCTCTTAATTGTAAGCTGTTACAGGCAAGGCCCTCTCTCCACTTGTTTCTATCTCTTCATGTAAGTCACATAGTTTGTTTGTGTATACCCACCACCATTTTTACAGCTCCCAATAATATCTTGGTGCTTTTTGATAAGTGATAATAATATTAATTCTAACCACTGCAATTGAATGTAGATATTAAGTCATAGAAAGCTACCTTGTTTGAGGAACCTGCAATAAAAAAGGCAAACAGAAGCTCACAGACCTGCAGCTTTCACAATCTCTTCATTGCTAATGCACAGTAGTAGTAGTAGAAGATAAATTGCAATGTTTATTTTTCAAAATTAAAAAACAGTAAACTAGCCTAAAATCAATCTAATCAGACTAAGGGTACATTAGTTTGACTTTTAGATCTTAAACTCTAGCACAAAACCTGCTTCATTTCGAGTGCTACCAAAAAGGGATGTATTGTTGTCGGTTATCTTTATGCAAACCATGAATAAAATTCAATACTTACTGAATCCCACTTGTTCTGTCTCCACAAGCGAGGTACATCCTGAACCTGCCAGAACATCCCCTTCAGATTGACAATGACAATGGCTGACAGTACAGACTAAGATAAGAACAGAGATTATGCCAGTTACTGTTAGGATAAAAGTGTTTTACGTTTGATCATGATAAAAGTAACAGCAAATAGCTCCCTGCTGGCAGATCTACTATTCTGGAAGTAGACTTTCTGATTAAAGGGATAGTAATGTTTCACAATAAAAGCAGCTCCAATTAATCTTCTTAGTATTTGGGCCATGGAGAGTGTTATTTCAATACTCTCAGAGTTGTAGTTCAAGAGTAATTGAATGATAAAATACCCCTTCCCGCCCCTTTTACTGATGTAACACTGCTCACCTCAGAGCAGCAAGACTGTCCGGATGGATCGCAGAGAGGGACAATCTTCAGTGATCATAAGAAAAAACCTGAAAAACCTGTCATGGGGGGCAAGGGTTTCCTTATGGCCAAAGTAAGAAGATTGCACCTTGCTGTGACCTGTCCGGTCAAGAGACCAGATTCCACATCTGAGGGGAGGTGGCTTACACTAGGTAAAAGGGGTGGGAGGGGGATACTTTATTATTCAATTATTCTTGAACTACAACTATGACAGTATTGAAATAAAACTCTCAATGGCACAAATACTATGAAAATTAATTGGAGCTGCTGTTTTTGTGAAACGTACTATGTCTTTAAGCTGGGACTGTGTTGTGAGCCCCAGCAGACCAACGGGAGCAGAATTGGGTCAGAAAATAGATAACCAATGCTCCCCTGGTACATCTTTGTTGCATCAAACAGGGTACTTTCCTCTCCTGTGGGCTTCAAATCCCCATATATCCACTGTATCAGGCTTAAAAGTTCAACATTGGAGGACTATGGGGACTATGAGAGAGCCACATACTTATGAGTTGTGTCGCAGCTGAGGGGGTAGGTTTTCTGATCCTCCAGCCGGCTGATAGGAGCAGCCCCAGGCTTTTTACTAAGTCTGCTTCCATTGAGGCATACTTAGTAAAATGTGATAATTGCTCTTTAAATAGGACATAAATATCCTAAAAAATGCTTTATGAATGCACACTTACTCACACATCTACACACACACACCTAATTTTGGTACACACAATCACATTGACATTGTATGTTGGATCTGATATCATTGTACCTCTAATTTGCATGAAATGTTTTAAATATTCAATTTTATGTCATTCTAATTACAAGACAAATGAAATACAACATAAGGAAATAATTACAGTAACAAGGAAGGCAGAAAAGAAGCTTCATAGTATGCATGCATTATTTCTTTATAGTGCACAGAAATTTACACAGTACTCTACAAAGGATTAGTACAAGAGGAAGTACAACACACAAAAGTCCTCTTAACAAATACCAACAAAATTATTATGGACCTAGGAACCTGAACCATGGTAGGAAGAAAAGAATAGAGCACAAAATGATATAATTTTAATAACTGCTGTCTACAAATGTAAAAAAAAACTGTTGCTTACCTTCTGCAGGGGCTCAAGCAGCCTGCCAACTGCAACTATGGCAATTAACACAATAAATGCTGAAACAATACCAGCTATCTGTAACATAAAAGCACATTTATAAAATGTATCCAGGAACAGACTGAAAATATAAAATTCTCCAAATATTTCTAGTCTGTATATATAATTACAAATCATGACGAGCTACAGAAATCTAATTCAATGTATGGGGCTTTTAACACATATGTATTTGGTTGTACACAAGTGCACTTTTATACCAAAAAGTAAACATTGGTTAAAAGCCCCTTGCATTGTACTGAGTTGCTTCAGTCTGTCTTTGTGATTTAGGTTGCACCCGGTCTAAGTTGGTGATGACCTTCTATAGGACATGTATTTGTTTGTGCTGTAATTTGTTTGATGATTCCTGTTCCTTGTCTTATGCTTAGAACAGATTCACTGATGTACAAAGTTTTTCTTTCAAGTGAACATTTGATCACAGTGTTGGGGTCTGGAAATGTATGTATTTCCTCTGTGTATGCTAGTCCTCTAAACAGTGTTGATAACTCCAAGTAGCTTAACTTTCTCCAGAAGAAGAAAATGGTTGTCAGTACTTTGCATTATAATCATAAAATATAGTATTGGGTCAACAATGTAAACTTCTTCAATTAGCTAAAAATTATCCAAGAGGAACTTGACATTTATCCGCTACTCACCTCAGTTTTGCCACCAGTACCTTCCTGGATAGCAGTACGGGATAAAGCAGTTGAAGCACAAAAACAAGAGAAAGCACCGCCAAACATATTACCAACTCCAAATGCAATGAATTCCTAAAAATAAATAAAAAACAAAAGTGTATATTATACGTTCTAGGGACCAGTACCCTCCCCACCTAGTGAATGTGTATTTTGGTGTTGCCATGTGTTAGTTACTTTACAAATGTAAGGTGCTGCAAAATATATAACACACACTATCATGCAAACATATATAATCTATTACACACAGACACAAACACTATCATATAGGGCCATATGTTCAAAGAAGTAGTGAAATAGTACAGTGTCGTTGGGATCATTAATATTTTCAGAGAGTGTCGGTTGTGATTGGAAATATGTCATTTGTCCTGACTGAAATTGTCGTATGGAACAACAAAAAATGTCTTAACTAACAACAAAAATGCCTTAACTAAAGACAAAAATTCTCACATTCAGAACACATTCCCTCCATTTTTTTCTTAAACTACAAATTTTGTCTTTTGAAAGACATTTTTTTGTCATTAGTTATGACAAATTTTCTTTTTCCCTATATGACACTGGAGAATAGTTTAGCCATGCCCTTGCCCCGCCCCTTTGCCCGTCAGTTCTGGAGTTGTGTCGTACACAACGGACATTACTAGTTTTTTGTCGTATATTCTATAGAAAATATGTTGTTCATGAATTCAACAGGTCAACACCAGAATGGATGGACAGACAAGCCGGATCAACGTAAGGGTAACTGAGTCAGGACTCAGACTGCTCTTTAAACCCCTCCTCAGGCAGTAGGTAGGAGGAGCAGGCTTAGAGGAAGGAAGTATGTAGGAGGAGACTACAGGAAGCATGGCATAAAACAGAGGCCTGCTTCACTCTGAAGCCTCTCACCTGCAGCTGACGTGTGGAAAGACGACGATCATTGCTGAAGCGGCGGCACTGGAAATCATGACAGAATCATACCTCATTGATATGGGGTGACATACTGTAGAGGTTGCCAGGAGCACTAAACTACACCAACTTGTTTTAATTTATTTTTAATTATCTGCGTGAACTAAAATGGTCATAAGCCTTAGCTATATAAACACAAAGTATGCGAGGCATGCCATCATGCAGAGTAAACATTAACCAACATCAAATTAGGGGTTGCTTGTCTTTTACCCCTAAGCTGGTGTGCACAAATATTTACATTAGCTGGCACTATAGGAAAAAGTCAGCCACTTCAAAGGTACTACAATCTTTGAAACCCATGGAATTTCCTACTGCTACCAGCCTGAAAAAAACTGTATCCATTTGTATGAAGCAATAACCTAATGAGTCCTTTCTTTTTTTAAATTACCTGCCTACACTAAAATAGGCATAACTATTAGAGATGCAAAGCATACCATTTTGGAAATTAGACATTCAACTGAGGTCACTTGCCTTTTTACCTAGACTGATGTGCACAAATGTTTCCTGAAAGTAGCACAATTGGAAAGAACAGGTACATTTTATATTAATACCCATTCAAACAAACTGATAACTTTGAAGACTTTGGACTTTGAAGTAATGAAGGAAATGTAGATAAAGTACACCATTTTGAAAGTACATAACCCACTGCATTAAATCACTTGCCTTTATATTCCTAGCCTGGTGTGCACAAATGTTTCCAGAATATGGTTCTACAGGAAAAGCACATACTTTTATATGCTTCAATCACTTAAAAAATACTAAAATCTTTCAATACCATGTAACTTGCTATTGTATTCAGTACCTAGTCTAAGCCCAAAAAAACGGTATTTCATTGGAATGTGTTGACATACATAGAAAGTGCCAGGAGCACTAAACTACACCTACCTAGGAGAGTTGTGCACTGTGGCAGAGAGGGTTGGTCTAGGTGGATGTTGGCTGAGGACCGGTGGATGCACAAGTGGGCCAGCCAGTGATGGGATAGATGTGATGAACATCACAACAATTCAATCACTTCTGAATGGGAGACACATAGTTATGCATGCTTTCACAACTGCAGCTCTCTGGAGAACATCGGTGGTTGCCTGGATATTGCAGCATACTTCAATAATGGATGAATATAAGTTGATGTATTCCCCAGTCTGAACTGCTCCTTAGTGTTCAATGCACACTATTTTGTATGACTGTGCACAACAATAGCCCCACAGTGGCACAGCCATCTGTGTAAATAACACAGCGAATGCACAAATACTCCATTGCATTGGCATTAGCTTTCAATGTTAATGGATGCACTTAAGGTATGTAGCACAGGGTGTGATTATTTTATTGAACCCTCCACCATTATTAGGACTTTGATGCAAGTACCTTATGTCTGTGACATGAAAGTATTGTGCAGAAGGTAAGGGTGTATGTCATGTAGTGTATGTGTGGTTCTGTATCTAACTGTGAACATTGGAACCAGTGGGATTGGAGTGTCAGACAGTGTATGTGTGGTTCTGTAGCAACCCCTGAACACTGAAACAACACTGAGGCATGTGCAGTTCTGTGACTACCAGTGGACAGTGTAACAAGGCTGGTTAAGCAGACAGTGTGTGTTGTTCTGTCTTTACCAGTGACACAAGGCTGGGGAAGTAGACAGTGTATGTGTGGTTCTATGGTTACCACTAGGACAGTGGAATAAGGCTAGGGTGTCAGACAGCATATTTGTTGTTCTGTGGCTACCAGTAGATGATGGAACAAGGCTGGGATGCCAGACCATGCATGTGTGGTTCTGTGATTACCAGTGGGCCAGTGGAGTAAAGCTGGGATGTCAGACTGTTCATGTGTGGTTCTGTGATTACCAGTGGGACAGTAGAATAAAGCTGGGATGTCAGACAGTTATGTGTGGTTCTGTGATTACCAGTGGGACAGTGGAAGAAAGCTGGGATGTCAGACAGTTATGTGTGGTTTTGTAGCTAGCAGTGGACTTTAGAACAAGGCTGAGTTGCCAAACAGTGTGTGTGTGGGGGGGGCGGGTTCTGGGGCTTCCAGTTGCACAAAGCTAGGGAAATATATATTGTGCCTGTGGTTCTATGGCTACCAGTGTGACACTGGAAAAAGGCTGGAGACACAGACAGTGTATGTGTGAGCAGCAGACCATTCCCGATGCCCCCTATTATTGAACACTAACTCAATAATGTAAGCAATCAATATTAGCAACTAGAAGGAACTCACTGCTTTCCTTCCCTCACCTACACTCAAACAGGTATTCTCTAAAGTTCTGGATTGGGTGGGAGGACCAGGGACCCCACCACATCATTGCTGATATCAGTGATCATGCATTTCTGTTCCTCACACTCATGCCATAAATTTGGAGAACACAGTGTTGAAGCGAGAGGGGAGGAAGGCAGTGAGTGAATCTGGTTTGCCATTATTGATCGCTTGTGTGATCCTGTAAGCAATCAATGGCACAGGGCGTCAGGAGGGTCCTGATGCGCCCCCAAAGGAGGGCTTGAATAAAAAAATAATTATTTTAAACTTGGGTTACAAGAGGGAGAGTGCTCGATCATATAAGATACAGGTTTGTCACTCTAAGGGTTAAAGCCATGGCTGTTGTCAGCTTATGGCATGTAATGATATAATATTCTCCTGATCTCCTACTAAGTTGCAAAGAATACAGCTCAGTCTATCCCCATGAAGCAATGGAGCAGCAACACCTGGCAGATATAAGCCTATTAAAGTAATTACAGGGTACACAGTAAACAACGGAAAATCATAGGTTTCAGAGGCAATAAATTCACAGCTACATTAGAAAAAATATTTTAGCATTTTCAGATTCTGCTAATTGTGCACTACAAAATTCACTTTTATTTTAACACAGTAGTTTTCCCCCTAGAAATCCAGGATTTGCCTCTCAATCTGACAATTTTTCAGGAGGATAATCGGTTTCTTCCATATAAAAACACATTTTAAATTGATTGTCTTATTTAGAACTTAGACCAGTTCTAATTACCTGATTCCCATCAATTGCATAGTTATGCTTAGTAGCATATACTTTTCCCACAGACACAGCTACGGCGTAAGCTACTATTCCAATGGAAAATGCAGAGCCAATCATGTCAGAAAACATGCTCGGATCTGGAGTCATGGGTGGTATAAACCTATAAAATATAAATGCAGGAACCTATTGAAAAAGAGTTATTTAAGGACAAGCATGTTTTTAAATAAATAAAAAATAATAATAATATATTGCATGGCTAATCCTGCTTAATTATGCAATGGTACTCCCACTGTGGCAGTGGTTTTATTCTAACGTTATAACCATGAAAACTGTCAAAAATTGATGAGGCTTTTATTATGGAGAACTGTAGCCACTGACTCTCCTCTTCCATAGAAAGTGACAGACTAACCATTGAAATACCAGAACTGTAGACAAACTGCCTGCACATCAGATGGCGCTGTTAATATAATAGAGACATTTCAATGATATAATAGAGAAGTTTAAATTGTAATGACTTTTGAATAATGTATCTCTTAACAGTGAGTGTGCACTTGTTTTATTCAGCAGGAAAATCCCTATACTAGAACATATATTTTTAACTAAAAATATTTACCAGTCCTTTAAAATAGAAAAATTGTAATTCTAACATTGGGAGTAGGGGATAGATTCTATTGCAGGTGATAAATGTTAACACCTGTTTTAGCAAACATTTTCCTTTGAAGTCTATGGGGAAAACTGGAGAAAAAAGCAGTGATAAAATTAGCACCTGTAATAGAATCTAGCCCAAGAGCATTAACCCTTTGAGTGCCAAAGGGGTATGGAACGCATTGCAAAGCAATGCGTTCCATACCCCTCTGGCCCTCAATGGGTTAACCCCTTAAGGACCATTGCCGTGCCAGGACCGTCACGGCGGTCCGGCACTTAAGGACCAATGACGGTCCTGGCACGGCATGGAGTTCAGAGCTCCCGGCGCAGCTGCACACCGCTCCAGATGCCCTGAACCTGAAGCAATAATAAAAAAAAAAGTAGGATTATTTTTCTTTTGGAAACATGTTAAATTTGCTTACAGGTTATATCTGTTATTGTCAACAGATACTGGAGTTTTTGGATGGATAAAGTCCAGCTTAAGAGCAGCAACACACTAGAAATAAGTGGCTCTTAATTTTGTTTAACAGATTAGTTAACCTAAGCAGATGTCCTGCATACAGCAGCTGGTTATATCCATCTCTATTTTCTGCATTATACTTGCAGCATTCTATATAAAATCTTTGAAATCTGTGTGTAGGCCACCTCCTTACAACACACAATATACTTCAATAGGCTTGAATGCTTCAAAAGTTTCACTAGCCTTTATCTAACTGTAAACTGAAACTGTTACGAGTGGACTACATTAAATATCAAAAGCAACTAAAATAGTATATTGATATAAGTACATAGATATAACTGACTGTTGTTTCAAGGATTCCTACTGAGGCAATCCCTGCTGTTGAACAAATGAAATGCCACTTATTCCTTAGGTAAATTTCTCCTTTAAAGGCACATTATTATCTTAAATTTAATAGGCTTCATAACCTTTTAAACATAATGTATTCCTATCTGCAATACATAACAATTCTTTCTTAGGTTCATAAGCTCAAATATGCTATGAACCTGCTTTTCCTAGTCATATGTAGACAGCTGTGCATGAACACCTGACCTCTGTTTGTTTATGCAAGCGTGTAATAAATGATACAGGCAATGTGTGACTTGAATGAGGTAAACAGAAAATACGAGTTTTTGCTATGGCACCTTTAACATGAGCAACCCCAAAGCAGTGATGCAGTATGGGATCTGTTACCTGTAGAAAAAAGTGTGATGCTAGACTATGGTGCCTTTCACATGGGTGACTACCTCTTCTCTTGATCACACCAAAGTCCAGCATGATGCTTTACTATGATCCCTCTGGAAAGCAGTAAAGTTACAGTAAGCAAGTTCTGCCTGGAATGAGCTGAGTCGGAAGTTGCAATGCTCACCTCAACCACTGATGAACTGCCAACCCACGTGGGCACCAGCCAGTAATATTAACTGGTGCTCATACTGGTCAGCCGGATTCAACCGATAACATTCCAGATAGGCAGTGGAACACAAGAGAGGAGAGTCAACTACTCAGGTGACAGGGCTAAGAGTTCTGCTGTCCAGCTGAAAGAGCCTGTACTGGACAGAGTGGGCGCTAATCTAAAAATAATTATCTCTGTTTTTGGTTTTAATTAGTTTGTTAAAAAAGACTGACGTAGCAAATGTAGCCACTTTTAAGCCACTTTTCCAGGTTTGGAAAGGGGAAAAAACTATTGACTAGAAGTACATATTTAAATGGATAGGATCTCTTATTTTTTGGTTATAATGTCACATTAATTGATTTTGAAAGGAGGAAATAAAAAATGCACCTATTTAAATGGGGATTCTAACCCATTCAATGCTAGAGAGGCCCATATTATATTGTGAAGAATACTCTAAGCCTATAACAAACAAAAAATGTAACCTCTTGGTTGCTGTAGAGATATCCAGTGCTTTGCTTTGTAAAGAGTGATAGCTCTCTCTACCATCCAAGGGTGAAAAATTTGCATGTAAGGGGATATATATAAACTGATGAGGGAACATTGAGATTGCAGTGCCCACACCTGCAATTTAGGAATGGGAGTTGGCCAACACAGCTGAGAGGCCCTGCAGAATCTGGACACCAGGTAGTTGTTTATTCTGCCTAAAGGGAAATCCAGCCATGACAGCTGCATACTGCAATAGTGTTTCAGGGTAGCTTAGGACATAACAAGTGTTATTAAAAACACCTGCCTCAACATAATAGTTTAAACAATCATATATAAAACATTTTGTCAGGGTTTGCTGGCCCAAATTAGAATGACTCTGTGATTTGCATTGGCTGGGTACACAATTTCCAAACCTAATAAGTAAAGAAGCCTACTATAGCTCAAGACAGGAAAAGAAAGACAAATAATAGACAAACAGCATTGCTGTTTTCAAATTATAGAATATATTTGAAAATTCAGGTAGCATGCTTCTGTATATAATGTTGAATGTAATTTTCCTTGTGTTTTGTTCCCATTTCATATAATTCAGATTATTCTGAACTCTGAAAGCTAGGGTCATATTTCCTATTAGGAAAATTAGGCAGCTACCTAGAGAGCCAGATTGTGAGGGTTGCCTCAGGTGTGATGGCCACACATACATTTTTTAGTTATGGATGTAACCAATGCAAAATCCAATGTCCCTCTAACAGACATTCACTCCTGTCTTATGGTTTATATACCCCTTTTACTGGCTATTTGTTAACTCCTTGTATGCTAGAGATTACTTTTTGAGACCTCGTTAAAAACTTTTTTTCTTGAGCTTGTATGTTTTCTAAGATGTGGATAAGTTTGGGGATGAAGTCATAATATTAGCAGGTATCATCATGAATGGGGCTTATGACACCTGTGATGTAAACCTACTGAGAGCTGCAAAAAGTTTGATGTTTTTTTATTTTGTACCATTTTCAATTCAAGCTATATATGGAGTATACCTTTAGAGGGAATTTGAAATGGATCATATCACAAGTAAAGTGACTGATCGTTAATTACTGGATACTGTATATCTCAGTTTATGGTATGAGAACATAATCTGATATACAAAATAAAAAAGAATGGTACCTACCCGCTCGGAATAGACTTTATGATTCCTGCATTATATTTTTTTTCCAGATTAGCTCCATATGAAATGCCTGTTGCTACTATTGTCTAAAGTGAAAAAAAAAAAGTGTTACGTATGATCAGGTTCTCTTTCTGGAAAAATAAGTTGCCTGTAAAACAGAATGTATTTTTTTTTCTACTTTTGGTGAAATGTACTTTATATGTTAATATACATTTTTAATCTTTACAAAAAATATGCCTGTAGTAAGTACCCTTGAGTAACCTACCCCATGAAAAAGCCTTAAGTGTGATTAGATTAGAACTTAATGTATGGCAATACTTTTTTTAATTAGTAAAAGCTGATAAAACTTACCACAATTATTTCTATAGGAATAGGTATTCGAAGGATATGTTTGTATCGATCATTAATTTCTTTCACCACTGCACACACAATGAAAGCCAGAATTCCAGCAATAAGATCAGCTATATTGGTTTTCCCAATGTTGGAAAATATATCTATAATTGTCTAAATAAAATAACAAAGTAAATAGTTTAGTTATATTTTAATTAAATAAAAAAAGAAAATTATGACCTTGTGAAACTACTTTATACATACACACCAACATATGTAATAATGTTTTCCAAATATATAATCAAGGGAAAACTGAGAAGGGGGTTCCAGTGAGCCAGAAACACACATTGCACTGTATTGCTCCCACAGAGCACAGAGAGAAAAGTGAACCAGAAATCTTTGCTGCTGTTGTACAATTACGATTTGAAGAAGTTAAGTATTTAGGCATAGGTGGGGTAGGATTAAGCCTACTGCAGCCAATTAAACAGCTTTAGCTCTTTGTGTCTATATCCATTTTCTAAAGAAAATGCATTATTTTATAAATTTGCAATGCTCAGGGCTTATAGGTTCCTCATAATTACCTCTTTCCAAAAGTGGACATATGAAAATGCTTTTGAGTCTTTAAGAGAAGGGGCATAGCCTGTGAAAGGGGCCAGATAAAGTGAGGGTGTGGCAAAGCCTGTATGGGGCTACATGTAGTTGACTTGGCCTAGGTCAGCAGAAACCCTAAAGGTATCACTGATGCCAAGGGCAGGCAATCTGAGGCCCTGCAAGCTGTTGTTGGACTGCAAATCTATCATCCTCAGATACTAAAAGGCTAGCTAAGGATGAAGGCAATTGTAGACCAACAACAGCTGAAGGTTGCCAACCCAGGTTAATAAACAGAGACTTATGATACATTTTGGGTGTATGATTAAACACTAGAAATCTTTGTTTTTTACTTTTAACTGTTACATTTAGTGTGCAAAAATGGCATGCACATGCTATCTATGAACCCATCTTGCTGGTCTATTGAAATGTGCCACAAGTGATAACTATTAACATCTATAGTTCTCAACAGATACCTTTTACATAGAAATAGAATGATTACAATACTAAGGTCTAATAAAGCATTCTGTATAGCAAACAGTAACCTCCAGCATTAAAGGAGAAGTAATACCTCTTAATAATAACCCTATACTTGACTTTCTGTGTCCAGGAAATCATTTAGCCCCTGTAAATTTTGCCTTTGTGCCTTTGTTTTATCTTTAACCAGACCTGGATGTCATGTTCATAGAAGCAGACATGACAGCTCCTAGAAGGACCACAACTCCATACATTACACATGATAATCCTTACCCTTTAAGGAGAAGAGGGATGTTCAATGGATTGCTTTGTAATGTGTTGCACACCCCTCTTGTCCTAAAAAGATTAAGAACATAAGGCACCTGGTCAATGAACAGGCAGTCGTAATGGACTTTTGGATGCAGAACTACAATAAATTAATTCTACTTATTATTAATATCATTATGCATTTACTTTAATTTTTGGAAACCCCTCTCTGGAAATTCTGTTTTACCCTACAGCAGGTATTTTAGTTGTATGGTACAGAAATCCTCAGTTAGAGCCATCAGCCACCTTTTAGGTGTACAATACAAAAATCCTAATTAACAATGGAGACAACTCTATTAGGTATGGCTTTAAAGGTTTAACAGGAAGAATTGTTACCAGCTAATACAGTTTAAATTCTTGAGTAGCTGTTGGGAGACCAACAGTGGGCCAATTAATTCTCCTCAGAAATGTGACAAGTAGTAAGTAACTGGACCCTATCTCTGTAGCCACCTTTGATATATTTTCCTCCTCTCATTATTTCCTAACCTATAACCCAACCACCCTCCTCTTCCCCTCTGCCTGAGGGAGAAGCCACATGCAAAATTGTTAGCTCAGTGGACTGACTCTCCCCTGCCAACAAGGAAGTAGGTAATGGCCTCTGTCTTATTCTGTGCTATCAGCCATCTTACGTCTGCATTACAGAAAACTCAATTAGTCCCAGTGCAATGAATTGGCAATATCTCTAGTATCCAAGTCTTTAAACTCTTGAGTAGCTGTTTTCTTTGTGGTGCAATTGGTTTACTATGGAACTCTTCTACTATTCTTAGACAAACAAAGCCCATAGTCATGGGACTCAGTGATTTTGCATAAGAAGTATTGTTGCAAGTTGTGGTGAGGATGGGAAAATTTTCTCCACTCATCACAATGCATGTAAATGGAATGGGAGAGAGAGTGATGACATAAAGTTCACCTGTCTTCTACCTATAAAACTCAGCTTGGAAATCTGGCATTTTCAGGTGTTTTAATAATACTGTACCACTGGTTGCATACTGAAGACCCTAAAAAGGAGAATGTGTCTGGAGAAAATTGGACTTATGGTAATCTTACTGCCACAAATAAAATACAATTCCTTACCCCTTCCCAGCATTAAGACAGCATGCACAGGGCTATCCTAGGCACCACCCCCTACCTCCTTTTATGGCTGACACTGACAGGCTCCTCTGTAGCTCAGAGACTATGTTTATCAGAGAATCCTCTACTCTCAACCACTTCTAGGGTACACATCCAGCCTTGTGCTTGACTGGCCAATTTGCATCTTATTATATTATTATACAGAGGTGAGTATCCTGTAGCTCTTCAACTACAACTCCCTGTAAACAGCTGACCTTAGCACCCAGCGGATTCTCTCCCAAGCCAGACAGATCATGGGGTAATGATGTCTGAACTGTATAAAATAATTGAAAGGTAAGAGGGGCTTTCTGTGCATGTCTTTAAATTATTACAGTACAGTAGCAATGCAGAAAAGTTATTATGGTACAGTGGTGATGTCTGAACTATCCTGGTATAAGGACATAGTGGTATTATTAATATTATATGTTACATATACATTCTGATATACTCACATATATTATTGAGAGTACTCCATTATAATTTTTTGCAGGTACATTGAGCCACTGTTTTACTTGTGAAACAAAGACTTGGAAAGCAGCAGCTGTTGTGAAGCCCCCAACCAATGGATCTGCCAGATACCTGACAATAAATCCAATCTGAAATACTCCTAGCAGAAGCTGCAAAGATAATTAACAGACGATTAGTGACTTTGTACAACACAAATACAAGGGAGAGTAGGATAGTCACAGAGGGGAGATGTCCCTCCAGTCAGAGAAATCCCTCCAGTTTCTATTATTTTTTGGTGCATCTATATGAGATTAAAGAAGATTTAGACACTTTATAGAAAGGCTCAATAGAATTAAAAGGGATTGGAGAACTTTTTCTTACTGGGGAGACAGACATCTCTCCACTTCGTACATAATCCCTTTGGACTGTAAAAGACAATGGGACAGATGTCTAAAAGGAAAAGTGAAACAATTCTGGAGCAAATCAACTGAAATATGGACTGTATGTTCAATACAAAATTGATGTAATTCTGGGGCCAGACAGCTGCACTGTACGTAGATGATAAATCAACATTCCAAGAATTAGAGATGGGCAAAAATTCTGCAAAAGCAAAACATAAAAAAGAGCACTTTTTGCCTTCCACACAAATACCTGTGAAATCAATGGTAATGTATTTCTCTCTCAGTTGAAAAGTTTCTCCTTGAGTCCCTGCTGTGCTAATATAAAAGGGGTGTCAGTGTTCAGCATATTGTCAGTCTGTGCTTAGGATAAAGAGAGAAAGGAGCTGAAATGTTGATACTAGAGGAAGACAGGCAGAGAAGGGAGTTGGACTTGTTTGACAAGAATAATGGTGGTAGCCACTGCAAGTTGTTCTCTGGGTGTGGGTGTGAAAAGAGAAAGGAGAGTTTAAAATAAAATATAAATAAATAGATGAGATGACTGAGCCTACTGAGACTAAGTGACAGAGAGATACTTCACAGGCAGACATAATACATCATACATTCAAGACAGACAGCTATAGTGTGACATATTGTGTATATTTACACATACTCACTTCTACATCTATAATAACAAGAGGAATAAGCATATACTGAGGTTGGTGGTTCTACATGCCTGCACCAGCTTCTGTGCTCACACTTTATCTTTCTTTGTGAAACTTCAAAAGCATAAAAATATTTCTCACATCCCTACCCAAAATGCCCATTGATTAAAATGGGGCTTTTTTTAACCCCTTTGAATGCTAGAATGGTCTCCAATGCATTGTGAAGTAATGCACTGGTGACATATCTAACATTCAAGGGGTTAAAGCCCCATTTAAATAATTGAAAATTCTTATTTCTCCCTTAAATGAAGTTGGTCTGCCCCAGTATTCCTTAACTTTTCTTTTGAACTTACAGCCCTTTATGCAACATATAAAAAGCACCATTAGTTTAATTGAGGATTTTAGCTCTTTGGATGCCAGATAGGTCTCAAGCAGTGCTCTGGAGACTTCTCCAGCCGGCCATAGTTTCAATTGATAAATTATGAATAGCTGATTTGCCCATTGCTTCCTTTATATGATTGTGTAAGCATACATAGATCACAATGTCCAGAAGCCTGTTTTGACTTATATCAACACTGAAGTTCAAAGCCTGAAATGGCTGTTTCTACCTTGGGTAGTATTATACTATGTATTCTAGACATAGTAGGATGAAAGATGTCAGGATCCATTAATCTAAGAGTGAATTTGTAAATACCAAAGAAATCCAATTCTTGCCTTCTGTATGAGCCATTTATCTATTTATCAATTGGATCACAGTATTTTGTACTTGCTCTTTGATGATGAAAGAGTCAAGAATATGCCACAGAAACATGTCCACAATGTGAACTAACCCAGACACATAAGATGGAAGTGTATGTACATATTACAAGGGAAAACTAGGACTTTCTGCATACACTGCTCAAGAAAACACCCCCTGTCATTCATCATGAATCCCCAAAGGGTATTTCTGGATGATCAAAGTAAATAGCAGTGGAAAGAAGAATGTAGGATTTAACGTGTTAAGGATCCATGACCTGCCAGGACCGTCACACTGGTTCCGGCACTTAAAGACAGGTGACAGTCCTGGAAAGTCATGGAATTCTGGGATGGCAGATTGGCTGCACAACGATCTACCATCCAAGAATTCAATTCTCAAAGCAAAAAAAAAAAAAAAAAAAAAAAAGCTCAATGGTCCTTAATGGCCACCTGAGCGGGACCTCTCTATTATCAAAGGGCTTAAGTAATAGCTACATCTGTTTTCCCTTTCTGCTAAAAATGAGTACTGAAATGTATAACACACTTTTGATCTTACATTAAAGCGACTTCATAAAATGTTGCATTCACAGTTGATTGAGCTTGCACCTACAGTAGCTTTTGAATTAATGGGTTTTCACACCTATCTGCATACAATGCTGAGTTTTCACACCTGACCACATTTTGATGATAAAACACTTGTTACATTCTCACAGATACAAAATATGTCAATTTCATTTTGAATATATTTTTATCCGAAATTATTTTTGCTTTTAGCATCTTGTGACTTATATGTTTAAATGGATAGTAATACTTTGTTTTATCTTTATTTTATTTTGTAGACATTAAAAAACATGAAGAATGATATGTCTTATCTCTCAAGCAAAATTTCCCCTCCCGCCCCTTTTACCTAGTGTAAGCCATCTCTTCTCAGATGTGGAATCCAGTCCATGGACCAGACAGATAACAGAAGGGGACACTCTTCTTCCCATGAGAACAATGAAAGCCCTGGCCCCCTTGACAAGTTTTTCAGGTTTTTCCCTTATCTTAATTGAAGATTGTCCCTCTCTGCAGTCTACCTGGGCATCTCCCTTCTGATCTGGCTGAACAGTGTTACATCAGTAAAAGGGGTGGGAGGGGGATACTTTGTCATTGAATTACTCTTGAACTACAACTCTGACAGAATTGAAATAACACTCTCCAAAGTCCAAATACTATTGTAACGGAAGCTGAGAAGGGACCGCGTCGCCTTCCGCCGTTGTTCCTGGGTCTCTCCTTCTCGACGCGGATAAGCGCCGTCAGGTGCACCGGTTGGAGTATGAACAGTCACTGGAAACAGCCACAGGATCACTGGAAGCAGGGAAGAGTCCACGTCGCCGCCTGACAGTCCACGAAGTTAGGACGCAGGAAACTGGCAGCAGGCGGTCAGCGATTCAGGATACTTGGCGCAGATGGGTATCAGAGTGGATACTTTAGACCATAAGCAATACAAGACTCCAGGACTCCTTGTTCACTCCAAAACAGAACTCTCTTTATTGGCAAAGACCACAGATATTTATACAGAAATCTTGCATTGCCTCTTATGGGGAAACCAGGTACAATAGGCTTAATCCAATCATTTCACAGTAGACAAAAGGGCAACAGACGATGGTCCAACAAACACAATAACTCAGACATGATTGCATTTCAGATACAAAAAAGGTTGATGGACAAAGACTTGAGGTTTTGAACTAATTACCACACTGCAGGGGTTCTGACTGCATTTCACAATGGTTAAGTTAACACCCAGCAGGAGGTCTGGCTACAGTACACATAGTCAGTGCCTTGAGGGACTACAATACATATTGAAAGTAAATATGTTCAAACTCAAATGATTAACCCTTTGCAGGTCAGAAGAGTTTGCAGCACCCAAGCCTTGAATTGTTCTTTCCTCTGGTACAGCTGCCTATCCACATAAGGCTAGCCAAAGTCTCTTAGTCCAGGATAAGGGCTTGAGAGATCGTATGCCAGGGCACAAAGGAGTGTCCAATATCCATAATCCTTGGGCCCAGGGGTGAATAAATGCCATGCCCAGACAAGAGCTCCCAGTAACGGGTAGGATCCGTTACATTTCTCCCCCTTTTGGTTCCAAGCCAGCGGGTGCGGTAGTAAACGCTGGCTGGGAGCTGTAGGAGGGCATGGAGGTGGTGAGGCACTTGTCTGGACAGTGCACTAGTCCGAAGGCCTTGGTCCTAGGCCAGTTTCTACTGAGGTGCCCCTTGTCCTGGGCCAGTGGTTAAAGTAGTCTTTCTGTTCTGGGCCAGGGGAAAACATGAGCCCTTTGTCTGGGCCAGGTAGGGGGAAACAAGGCCCTGGTCCTGGGCCAGGGAAACAATTGCAAGTCCCTTTGTCCTTAATCCTGGGCCAGAGGGTGAAGCAGTCTTTTTGACCTGGGCCAGGGGAAAACATGAGCCCTTTGTCTGGGCCCGGTAGCGGTGTACAGGGCCCTTGTCCTGGGCCAGTGAAGAAAATGCCAGTTCCTGTGTCCTTAAACCTGGGCCAGGGGAACTGATGCCTGTTTGTCCTGACAAACATCAAAACAGGTGGCCTCTCCTGGGCCCTTCTCCAGGCAGTGCTGAAGTCAAATCCTTCTGGGTCTGGGGCCAGTGGCTCAGGGTCAAGAGCCAGTCTATAAGGGGGATCTTCCTGGGGCAATTGTGTCTCTGTCTTCTGTGCATCAGAGTGTGGGGAGAGAGGCATATCTCCCCCTTTTAGTTGGGCCACTGCCCCAGAGGAACAGGAGAGGATGTTTGTCCCACTCTCCTGGGCTGGGGCAACATTCTGGGACACATTCCCACCCCCCAGGCAGAGCTCAGGAAATTCAGGGGCCCCAGCAACATCCCTGATGAGGACGGTGGTCCCACTCACCAGATCAGGGCCCAAAGGGGAATTGTTGGGGAGTGCCTTCTTGGGGCTTCTGGTGAGCTTGCTCCCACTCACCAGTGTCAGGGCAAAACAAGGGGTGGTGTGCTCACTCCTACACACCACAGCAGGGGGTTCACAGGACCCGGTGAATTTGCTCCCCTCCACCAAGCCAGGGGTCACAGGGAAAGGGAACACAATCGTTGGGCTGGGGATGAGGACTGTTGATCCACTAATCCCAGCCAAGGTTTCACATGACCTGGTGCGCTCGCTCCCACGCACCAAGCCAGGGGTTACAGGGGGACTGGAGAGCTCGCTCCTACTCTCCAGCATGAGGAACTTGGGGCAACATCCAGGGTTTCCAGGGGCAGTAGCAGCACTGCAGAGTGGCAGCCTGCTGTACCCCTCTTCTTCTTGGCCCCTCACATCAGGGCCATCTCTTGTCTTCTGGAGGAGGGCAGTCTCAATCCTCCTCGCAATCTTAGTCACATACCTGGAGAAGACACTCTTCCCCTTCTCCAGGGCAGTAGCAACAGGGGACAGACTGGGGCTGCTGGAGGGAACCTGCATCTCCTTCACCACAGCAGGGGTGTCCCAGACCCTGGTGAGCTCACTCCCACTCACCAGGTCAGGGTTTACAGGGGGGATGATGGGGCACTCTTCTCCACCCATCAGTTCACACAACATATCCTCAGGAGGGCCAGCAGCACTGCTCTCTTCCAGTCCGTTGGGGTCCTCCTCTTGTAGGCCATCACTTTCCAGGGCCTTCTCTGCCTTGAGGGAGACCGCAGTCCCATCCCTCAAGGCGGCATCCTCTGTGGCCCTGGAGAGCACATACCGCTCCACTTCCAGGGCGTTTTCCAACCCCACAGGGGGCATCATCTTGGGGCTGCTGGTGAGCTCTTCCACACTCACTACAGCAGGGGGGTCATAGGGACTGATGGGCTCTCTCCCACCCATCAGCTGGGACATACAATCGCTGCTGGTGGGGACCTGCATCTCATCCACCGCAGCTGGAAAGACAGGGGAAGGGGCAACATGCCTATCAGGGGAGACGTCTGTCCCATCCCCTGATGCCGAGGCATCTTCTTCACTGAGGAGGAACGCATTCCCACTCCTCAGCTCAGGGAAAATACAGTTCAGGGGCAAAGGGGTATCAGGAAGGACGATTTTCCCACTTCCTGATGCAGGGGCAACAACAGGGGCACTGGTGAGGAACGAATTCCCACTCACCAGTGTGGAGTGAACAGGGGAAACTCCATCCAGGTCCTCAGCTTCACTGAGGCCCTCCTCAGATGAGTGACCCCCCCAGTTTTCTTCTTCCTCTAGGGCCTCCCGAATTTCTTGCACTAATTTGGCATACATGTATTCCACCTCACACTCCCAACTGACTGTGTCGCTCAAGTCCTCTTGCAAGCTCATGGGAACGTACCCCCCTAGCATATCTTCTCGTTTGGCCAAAAGCTCCAAGAAACGGTCGTTTTCTGGACTGCCAAAGTTCGAATCCCACAGATAAGCATCCCATACCAGCCCTTGGATCTTACATCGCAAGCGGGCCGGGGAGAAGGTTACTGGGAGCACGGGGCCATACTCTTGTTCAATGTGATTTACCAGCATCCAGTAGGCATCTTGCATCCGTAGCTCCTCTGTGATGCAACCACCCAGTTCTGGAATAAAGTCATTTACAATATCGCCCAGCCAGAAACTCCACTGAGACCGGATTAATTCAAAGCGATCCTCATATGACCCAAAAGCATCCTCCATATCTCACTTGATGCAACCGATGAATGAAGGAGAAATCCCACCGCTATGCCACCAATGTAACGGAAGCTGAGAAGGGACCGCGTCGCCTTCCGCCGTCGTTCCTGGGTCTCTCCTTCTCGACGCGGATAAGCGCCGTCAGGTGCACCGGTTGGAGTATGAACAGTCACTGGAAACAGCCACAGGATCACTGGAAGCAGGGAAGAGTCCACGTCGCCGCCTGACAGTCCACGAAGTTAGGACGCAGGAAACTGGCAGCAGGCGGTCAGCGATTCAGGATACTTGGCGCAGATGGGTATCAGAGTGGATACTTTAGACCATAAGCAATACAAGACTCCAGGACTCCTTGTTCACTCCAAAACAGAACTCACTTTATTGGCAAAGACCACAGATATTTATACAGAAATCTTGCATTGCCTCTTATGGGGAAACCAGGTACAATAGGCTTAATCCAATCATTTCACAGTAGACAAAAGGGCAACAGACGATGGTCCAACAAACACAATAACTCAGACATGATTGCATTTCAGATACAAAAAAGGTTGATGGACAAAGACTTGAGGTTTTGAACTAATTACCACACTGCAGGGGTTCTGACTGCATTTCACAATGGTTAAGTTAACACCCAGCAGGAGGTCTGGCTACAGTACACATAGTCAGTGCCTTGAGGGACTACAATACATATTGAAAGTAAATATGTTCAAACTCAAATGATTAACCCTTTGCAGGTCAGAAGAGTTTGCAGCACCCAAGCCTTGAATTGTTCTTTCCTCTGGTACAGCTGCCTATCCACATAAGGCTAGCCAAAGTCTCTTAGTCCAGGATAAGGGCTTGAGAGATCGTATGCCAGGGCACAAAGGAGTGTCCAATATCCATAATCCTTGGGCCCAGGGGTGAATAAATGCCATGCCCAGACAAGAGCTCCCAGTAACGGGTAGGATCCGTTACAACTATGATGATTAATTAGAGCTGCTTTTATTATGAAACATTACTATCCCTTTAAGAC
This sequence comes from Rhinophrynus dorsalis, assembly GCA_037306005.1. Classification (NCBI taxonomy): domain Eukaryota; kingdom Metazoa; phylum Chordata; class Amphibia; order Anura; family Rhinophrynidae; genus Rhinophrynus; species Rhinophrynus dorsalis. Next base: position 299,026,181 of record CM074721.1, read on the forward strand.
AATACTACACACCCCTTGTCAGAAGAGGTGCAAAGTGGCCATTTTGTTATGAAAAATTCCTTTGCATAGGCATTAGGCAGGAGCAATGCACAAAAGCAACTCTTAGAGCAAATGATATTTGTACATTCCTTATACTAGTACATAAAAATAAATACTGTTAAATTCATGTACCCCAAGCTTGTAGCTATAAAACAGATCCCTAAAATATAATCCTAAAGTTTTTTTTACAAAGCATGTGTAACGTCCTATAGGAGTATAGGGCATCCTTTTTATTACTTTCTTTTACACTGACTGCAATGAGGAGCACAATCTAAACTAATGTGTTGTATTCTGTTCAGAAAAGATTATGTGATAGTTTACAGACAATAGTGCACTATAACTTCTGTGACACATATCAAGATTGCTATTCTAATGGGGTCCTTAAGTCCTGCTCAAAACATGAATGGAAACCTCCACATGGCATATTTAAGGCTAGATTTTAAGCCATAGGTAGCGATTACTTAGAGATGCTGGTTTAATGTATAGTATTTTAATTATACATATAACCCAATTTCAGTTTAGGTGTATTCCTGTAAATGTAAGTAATTAGCACCAGATGCAGCTTTCATGTATGTAAAGGTGTGCATTGTATACACTCTTTTGAACTGATTGGGACATTTTATTAAGGCAACAATCTAGTAAATCTGGAACAAAAATAACATATATATATATATATATATATATATATATATATATATATATGGAATTTTGATCTGAATGTTGCAATTAGTTTCGTCCAGATCTGTAATAGTTTTTCTTTGATACAAATGACCCACAAACATATGTTGTAAAGACACAATAGTATGGAAGAGAAGGTAACATTAAATAAATATTATTAGTAGTAGTAGTAGTAGTATATAATGCTAATTGCCACTGAATTCAATTTACTAGGTATATAATCCTTTCTTGTCTTTAGGGAGAAGGAATCACATAAGCAAGAAAAATGCATTATAAGAGGATTTATTACCTGTATAACTCCAATTAGGAAGCAAAGAGTTCCTGAAACAGCAACTCTTGCTGCATCTCTGGCTGTTGTGTTTATTATCATTGTGCTATTCATCGAACTGGAGTTACTTGGTATCATAAATTTTTCATCAGGGGCCACAGACAGAATATAAATTCCTGACATCAAACTAACCACTGGAAATGGTCCTGTTAGAATTAAACATAGGGATTCGGGGAGAAAAAAACATCATTGTAGAAAGCATTTTTTTTTTCACCCAACACATTTGCCTACACATTCTTTGCATAGTAAAGTCAATAAAAATGGTGTGCATTAATGTGCAGCATGATTATTTCTGAGCATGACATTAAATATGCTTAATGCATGGCTACACTGCAAAACACTGGTATTGCTCTTGGATACTAGTAAAAACTTCCTTGTAGCACAGGATAGACTTAACAATAGTCATTTCTGCTTGAAACAATTAATCAGAACTTACCAACTGAAATATGTCTAGATGTTCCTAGGATGACGTACATCAGAACAGGAAAGAAAGAGGAATAGAGGCCATATTGAAGCGGAACTGCATTAAGTAATGCAAACGCAATGCCTGAAATATAGGGAAACATTTAGCTGTTATTAATATTGTTCTTTATTTATATAGTGTCAACTTATCTTGCAGCTCTGTACAATAGGGAATAGACATACAGAGATACTAAACAGTACACATGGAACATGGAAAACTAAAGCATCAGAGGCCCTTGCTCGTGAGAGCTTACAGTCCAGAGGGCAGCAGTCTCATTATGGCAGCATGGTAAATTCTGATTCTTAAATTATAACTTTTGAACAAAATGACAAATTTGTGAGACAATTTTTTAATCCATATTGTCTATTCCTACAAACCTCCCTCAGATATGAGTGTTTGCAGAGTATGAAGGACAAAAACAAAATAGTAGTGTCCAGTGTTAAGTTTGCATGGTCATTTTTATTAGACCTACAGCAAAACCATTTAATGGGTAATTAACAAATTTCACATACAAAGTATAACAACATGTGCCCATGTTCCTGGGATAATTTAGGTTTACAGTGTTAGGAATGCACAGTGCAGTATTACACAGACGTTCATAATTCATGAGCATTTACAGAGTTGACTTTGGAGCACAGTTCACAGAGTAAAAAAATATACACTGCATATTCCATAGATAGATTAAAACAAAATTAGATTACAAGTAGATGGATGACAATGACCATATAGTTTTGTGTTTTTTAATCCATCTTGATCAGTCAAGTGTATGAAGTTCTCTTTATTTCTCAGTAACATTTTTAAAATAAGCTACTGATCCTCAAGCAGGTGTAGGACAACAAACACATAGTGGGTTATGCATTAAGGTTTGATACTGAGGTGATAAAGTGGAGAAGATGTCACCAGTTCCTAAGTTATTCTATTGGGTTTATGCACTAAGATTTCTAAAGTTGGAGAAATGTTAGTGAATTGGCTCCATAGAATAATATAGAAACCAGAGAAGTAGTCTTACTGGAAAAGTCATTGCCACTTCTGTATCATGCTTTAGTACATCTCTTTTCATCTATAATGATCTATAAAAAATCTACAAAGTATGCTTGATTGATCAAAATAGATGATTTTTTAATGGTGGAAGATAAAAACTTATTAAAACAATTATTACATTTTTCATTTATAAAATAAAACCAGGGGAATTCAGTGTTAAGTTTGTGTATTAACTATCGCTTCCCTGCTCATGATTTGTACATAGTATATAATAAATTATATTATTAATCTCATTAATTATGTAAATTGTAATAGCATCTATAATCTCATTAACAAAGCAAATGGAGCATAGTTCATGTTCACAGAACTATAATCCTGAAATTCTCTTCTTATGTTCATACAGCTCTTTTAATGCATTGCCTTAAATAAGGAAAAGAGGAAAGGAATACCCTGAATAGCCCATAGAATGCCCTCAGCATCCCCCACATGGTGTGATTGGTGTTAAACTCCATAATTCTGGTGTATATAGCTTATACAATGGCCAGATGTAGGGTTTCAAAATGGATTCCAGTGTGTGATTTAGCTCAGAATGTCTGTCGTACAGTCACTCTAGTGTCACGTTAGACTATTATCACCTTCAGTATTTCTGCCATTTCAGTAATATTTAATTAAATGGATAGTAATGTTTCATAAAAACAGCAGCTCCATTTAATCTTCATAGTATTTGGGCCATGGAGCGTGTTATTTCAATACTGTCCAAACTGTAATTCAAGAGTAATTGAATTATAAAGTATCCCCCTCCCGCCCCTTTTACCTAGTGTAAGACACCTCCCCTCAGAAGTGGAATCTAGTCATGGGACCAGACAGCTCACAGCAAAGGACATTCTTCTTACTGTGAGCATAAGGAAACCCTGCCCCCCTTGACAGGTTTTTCCATATACTTACTGAAGATTGTTCCTCTCTGAAATCCACTTGGACACCACCTGGCTGCTCTGAGGTGAGCAGTGTTACATCATTAAAAGGGGTGGGAGGGGGATACTTTATCATTCAGTTACTCTTGAACTACAACTCTGACAGATTTGAAATAACACTTTCCATGGCCAAATACTATGAATATTAATTGGAGCTGCTTTTATTATGAAACATTACTATCCATTCAATAACTCTATTACAGCAACATAAATATATCTTTAATGTATAACTAGAATGACTTGAAAAAGCTTTGAATATCACATATCTAATTTAGCCATTCTTTATTTAAAATCACAGTTTAAGATATTTTGCTTTATTTGTCAGTTTTTGCAAATTAAGCAGTACTGGCTGGCAAAGCCTGATGTGTCAGATACTAATATTCACTCTCTCTCCCAACTGCTACTTACTACCAGACTGTACTAGACAGTAAGCTCTCACGAGTAGGGCCCTCTTAACCTTTTGTTTTCCATGTTCCATTTGTACTATTCAATGTACTATTCAATTGCTGGCTAATTTGCATACAATGACAATAAATAAAGCTAAATAAATCAAATTCTATATTTCAATAGAGAATTGTTAAAATAAAGGCTTGAAAGCCTAGCACGGTGGGCCTAGGGGGACTGTGCATGCAAACTGTGAGTTTATGGCTGAGTGCTACAATTTCCAGATTATGTTCCAGTCTAGGGGGTCAGTTTTCTGACCTGCCCCCCCCCCCCCACCCACACCATCAAAGAATCAGTTTTGGTGCTACACAGCATAGCACAAGGCTTTTTTTTACTGCATTGTCCTAGAGAAGAAGACTTAATTAAATGTCATAATTACCTTTTAACATTGGTTAACACTAACAGAAGAGAAGCCTGATTACACAGATCAACTGTTTGGTTGCATAAGACAACCAATCCAAAACTGTATTGTATGGACAGGATACAGATGTACAAAACTCTAGCCATATCATTCACTCACCCAGCCTTCATAGGCAATTCAGTAAAGACAATTTCCCAAAATTAACTCTTCCAGATCTCCCTCTTCTTGAGGCTGATGTACTATGTAGCTTGCAATGTTCAGCATGAACAAAGAAGCAATGGATTATTGATATTAGTGAGCTGTACCAATTACCTGTACCCTTGTTGTAGCTAGTGAGAATTAGCTGACCTTCTACATTATATTATAGTTGTCACTGAGCGAGTGTTTGAGTACTGATTTGTCAGATGATGTGTGTCCAGGAATGTGCTTTTGTGTTTTATAATATGTTTCTGTGTGTGAGTCTGCAAGTTTTGAAACAAATTCATTACATGCCTGATGGAGAGACATATCTGTCCTGAAAGCCTGTACTCTGAAGATAATCATTTCAGCTAATAAAGGTATTCATTATGAAATAGAAGCTAATAACCCCTTTCCTCCACTGTACTATATCTACAGACCCCCTCTCCTGAGAAAAAGTTTACATTCTTGTATTTTATTTACACTAATGAAGATAACCATCTTTTCATTATTACTATGTATTTGTGAAAATTAAAAACATTTTTAAAAACCAGAATGAGTGTGAGGTATGTGTGTTTGTCTGTATCTGCTAGTGTTGGTCTTGCAATAGCACAGGTGGCACAGCTGGACCTAATATCAGTTTCTGCACTTTTCTTCTTCTATGACTGAGTTTTATTAGTTTGTAAATATTAAACTAATAACTGACTGCTGAGGCACTTATGACATTTTCAGGGCTTAACCCATTCAGTGCCAAAGAGGTATCCAAAGTATTACATACCTCTCTGGTACTCAAAGGATAAGAGGTACTTGTTACACTAAAGTTTGAGAAACCCTGCCATAGAAGACAAACATTTCTTTTGATTTAACAGACACCTTCATTCTCAATGCCTTGGAGATTACCATTCAAGGGGTTAAAATCCCAATTTCAGTCAATGGAAATTTGGGAATATGTATTTGTCCCCTATGGTGCATTTGGTTTGCTTATATATTACTCCAAATCTACTTTACGCAAAAGTATAGGTCAGAGGTGCTCAACTAGGTTTGTGAACCTGCAAGGGTATGCAAACAGCTAACTAGGACTGGCATCCTACACCCAGGGTGAAATCTCTTTTAGCTCACAAGTGCCATATACATAGAAGAAATATTCTGAAGCATATCATACTGATCCTTCCCAAATAACAGTCCTGCAACAAAATGCCAGATAATTCCTCTCTGAACAAGAGAAGCAGCCAACCCCAGACATATATTTCAGCCTTACTGGGCCTCGTTGGTGAGGTACAGCTGATCTCTCTAGGCACCTGTGAACAATGGGTCCATCCCTGGATTCCCCCATTGTTCTTAGGGTGACCAACCTCAAGAGTAATTTACATGTGCAAAAGTATATTTAGGAGATGCTCAACTAGGCTTATGAATCTCCAAGGGAATGCAAAAAGCTCACTAGGGGCTGGATTCTATTGCAGGTTATAAATGCTAACACCTGCTTTATCAAACATTTTCCTATTGAAGTCTATGGGGAAACCTGGAGATAAAAGGAGTGATAAAATTAGCACCTGCAATAGAGTATTGCCATAGGTCTGGTGTCCTACTCCCAAGGTGCAATCTCTTTAACTCACAAGTACCATACACAGAGAAGAATTATTCTGAAGCATATCATATTAGTCACGCCAGACAATTCCTGCCAAACCCAGATATACATTTCAACCTTATTGGGCCTTGTCAGTGAGGTGCAGCTGATCTCTCTAGCCACCTGTATGGAAGGGGTCCACGTCTGGATTCCTCCATTACATAGGACAGCAGTCCCAGGGCTGGATTCAATTGCAGGAGATAAATGTTACCTCCTGTTTTATCAAAAATGTCCCTATTGAAGTCTATGGGGATACCTGGAGATAAAAGCAGAGATAAAATTAGCACCTTCATTTGAATCCTGCCCCTAGTGAGCTGTTTGCATACCCTTGCAGGTTCATAAGCCTAGCTGAATATCTCTGACCTATACTTTTGCTCCAAATCTACTTTATACATCAGCCTCCTTGTGTTTACCATTTTAAAACCAACATCATATACATTTTCTCCCTTACATTATATTCTCTGCCATCCCATGTACATAATGTTTTCTTTACCAAATGGGTCACATACTATCTTTCCTTATCTCAGTTTTTCCAGTGTTAAACACTTTTGCCCATATCACTTGTAGGAGGAAATATATGACAAACCTATGAAAACATGCATCAGTCTGAAAGTAGAACAACTGCATCACATGCATAAAAGAAGAAGCTTCACTGAAATCTTTGAATGTGGTGTAATTGTTTCCCCCCAGAGCTCTTCCACTTTTTTGTGATACATGTGCCCCATAGTGCCTTTGGGCAGATTAGAAACTAACCTTGCAATGCAGTAATGAGCCCTGTGGTGACTCCTGAGACCACGTCATGTATAAGCCATTCTTTCCATTTGTATTTGTACAACCAGTCCACAGCTGGGATAATTTTTTTAACAAACTGGTATGCCTTTCTGGAGGAGCAGCTGTTGGATAATAACACAAGCAGTTGATATCTATTGCAAGTGACAAAAGTTGTTCATAAACAACAATGGCACCCCATAAAATGAACAAGCTATGAATACATTGATCCCAATAATACAGTTTTATTCTGTAATAACTTTTGAATGAAGTACCTTCCAGCAGTGTCACTAAATTATTTTGCTCATCGGGAAAAGCCGTACAGAATACATACATTTTACATTTTAAGTGATACTTTCCCTTTAATTGATTTAGAATTGTTATGCAAATATGTCATAATACATTGGTAGGCATAAGCCTAACTAGGGGTGGATAAGAAGGATAATTGCCCATGTCACAACCTGATTGTCCTGGGATCAGCTTTACCAAAGAATATATCAATCTCACATGGTTCAGTTATACATAAGGAGAGAGAAGATCATGGTTGTCACCCTGGAAGCATTTACTAAGAGGCTACTGGACCTTTTTTCCATGAGAAACAACAGATATTCTCTTTACTTGCTTAACTAGTCTCCTTTTTATCAGCTGGGTTAGTGTGTTATTAATGAATCCTACTGATTGGGAAAGTAAGACAGTGGGCAATGGTTTTCAACCAGGGTGGCACTTTGGTGTGCCATGGACATCTGCTTAGGGTGCCCTTTTGTAGCTTTTGACAAAAATGGGATTGTAAGGTTTGAAATCAATATTTACAAAAATTGTTAAGCACATTATTATTTTGTCATTCTGTTTATTTATACTTTTTTATTACACCCCTTACTAATAATATATGAAATGTTAAGGGTACCCAGAAAATTCAAGATTGTGTGTTAGGTGTGTTTTGAGGAAACATATTGAGAACTACTGCACTAAGTAGGATTAGTGCATTTCTGGGGCAAACACACTGCAGCATAGAGGAGGTATACACATTCCCTTTGATTTGAATAGGGGCATGTAACACATTGAATATTTAGACTGTAAGCTCCTTGGGGCAGGGACCTCTCTCCTATTGTTTCTGTGACTGCAACACTTATGTTATCCCCATTTATTTATTGTAACATACTACTGATGTAAGGGGCTGCGTACACTGTGTGACACCATATAAATAAAGATATACATGCATACATACATTAGAGAGAGAGGACTCCAACATATTGCAGAACATTCAAGGGGTTAATATCCCCATTATATCAATGGACATTTGGGGATTTTGTTTTTATTTGTCCACATGGTACATTGGGTTTGGCCCTGAACTGCTTCTGTTCTTTTTAATATATCAGCTTCCATGTTTACTGTAAATTTAGAATAAATGGATACCGTGCATGGAAAGTACTTTTTTGTGTGCATTGAACCAATTTATGACTGTTCTCCCATTTCAATTGTATGTGCTTATACACAAATACATTTTCTTATTTATTTCTTGTTGAATAAGAGAGCTCCGCAATACCATTTTGGATTCTATATACAGCTCAACAGACAGCAACAGTTATGCTATTAAAGGGAATCTATCAACTATGAACAACTTTGGTAGTTTTAAAAAAGCTTTCCAAACCACCAATATGTTGAATTATGCAATTTTGTTTAGGAAACTAGTTTTTGAGCTATTTATATATAAATATTATGCTAATTAAGGCAGTCACTATAGAAATTATTTAAATGCTTGGGGAGATGAGTAATGAATTGCTTAGCAGTGTCAGTGAGTGGGGGGTAATATAGGGCTAAGTGACAGTGAGTGGTGGAATTAATGAAGGGCTAATTGTCACTGAGTGGTAGAGGGAATGTAGGACTAATTATCAGTAAGTGGTGGATGTAACATAAGACTAATTGTCAGTGAGTGGTGGCAGTAATGTCGGTCTAATTGTCAGTGTATGGTGGACATAATGTAGGACTAATTGTCAGTGAGTGGTGGAAGTAATGTAGAACTAATTGTCAGTGAGTGGTGGAGGTAATGTACGACTAATTGTCAGTGAGTGGTGGAGGTAATGTAGGGCTAAGTATCAGTGAGGTAATGTCGGAGTAAAACAGGAAATCCATACATGACATGCCTTAATTAGCAAATTATATTAATCTAAATAACAATTTTTATAACAAAAGCAATTGCAATTTTTTCTCAGACACAAAATTATTTTCAATCATTATTAAACATAACAATAATAATCATTTTCTTTTGCTTTGCATTTTAAAAATACAATTTTATTAAACAGACCATTGTGTCCTCTGCTAAAGTGATGTACATTGTTATGATAACATAATTGTTTCTGTATCTTGTATTTTTTGCATCAAAAACACAGTGAGGCTAAGAAGAATGCAACCCTTTGAGTGCCTGAGGGGCACTGAATCCATTGCTTCACAGTGCATTTGATACCCCTCTGGCACTCAAAAGGTTAAGCCATTCTGGAGCAAACCACCAAGGACAAATAAAAATGCCCCGATTTCCCATTGATATAAATGGGCTGGTGGGGAATGATGAAAGTTGTAGCCTGGCAGCGGCTGGAGAACCGTACATTGGTCATCTCTGATTTAGACAATTTTGTATTCTTTTTAAACTGAACCTAACATATCTTAGCCTCTTGTTGATGAGAGTGGTGTGCAAAGCATTACTTCACTCCTCTGGTAATCAAAATGGTTAAGGTGTTAGCTCCATTTCAATTTCTTTCTCCTTAGAAAGAATAAACACTTCATTTAACCCTCTGAGTGCCAGAGTGGTACGCAACTCATTGCTCTGCAATCTGTTGCATACCACTCTGGCACTCAAAGGCTTAACAAACACTATCCACACTTTAGCAAGATTATTAGAAGAGTAACCTGCAGTTCTTTTTCAGTTGATCCTTTAGAGGTTTCCGAACAATTTCTTTCTTTTCATTTTCCTCTTGAAAAGATGGTTCAGAGTACACAGATCGATGCACCAAGTACTGGTTGAACCCAGGGCCGGGTACTTCCTTTCTTTCAGATGCCATCTGAGGAAAAAAAAAAACAAATACAATTTTTAGAAAATCGAATATTTCAATTTAAAAATAAAATTGTATTTAGGGTTACTTATGTGCCTTGCAAATACACCTCATCTGTAGTTTTAAAATAAGATATCACTACTATTAGGTGATATTTAAGTCAGAAAAAGTAAATACTCTGTTTAGGACATACATTGGTAGTAAATGGATAATGCAGGATGAAATGCTTTTCAAAGTATTTCTGTTTACCTGTAAAACTTTGAGCTTCAGGCAACTTTGTGCAGAATATATAGACCTTGTAGCATGAAAGGGAAGTTCTGTTTATGATGTGTCACCAGTTTGAGTGAGAATGAACTTGTCACTCAAAACATTCACACACATACTCTTCTACATTTCCTGATTGCCCAAAAAAGATTTAACCCTCAAACATCAACATGACAGAATAGCTATTCTGTACAACTGAACAATGGATCATATTCAGTTAGCTAAATGATTACAGTTCTGGGACAAACTAACTGCATCATGGGGGAGAAATGAATATTCCCAAAGATTTAAATGGGGACATTTTTAACCACTTTCTTTACACTGGAGACCTCTGTCGTTTTCAAGGAGTTAAAAGTCTCATGGAAAAGTAATTCGAACTTTGAGAATGTTTATGTGTCTCCCATGGTACAGATGGTTTTCACCAGAATCGCACCTCTTTAGCTTATTGAATATTGCCCAAAGTACTTTATATTACTTATTTCTCTATCACAATGTATTATTTATGGGGTAATATGACCATATCAACACACAAGAATTATGGGTTGATATGACCTTCACATCAAGACACAAGAATTACAGTTGTACAGTGAATATTGTAAACAAGAGAACTGTTTAACATTTTTGATTGTCATGTATTGTGCAGCAAAGTATCTTCTTAGACTTTGTCATTCCAAAAAGGTATTAGTCTACTGTAAGAACCATGTTAATGAACTCCATCTTTTGGCATGAGGATGGTAGCCCTTCTGGCTATTTATGCTCATGTATAATGTTTGTTATACAGTTAATAAAGGGGGGTCATATACTCAAAGTGTTGTGTTTCATCAACAGAAAATGCACTTTTTCTGCCTTAAATTATACCTACGTGTGTGGTTGTTTTTTGGTCTCATCTCTTCTAATACAGATTCTAACATATATTTGTGTTCTCATGGACATGTATTGTATATTTTGCATAATTTAAATAATTATTGACAGGGGTTTATACAAGTTTATATTAGACACCTAATGTGTTGGAGTCTGAGGCTTCTCTAGAACTTAAAAAGCTAAGACTGATAGTGTACGTGTAAAGGGAGATATGTTCTGAATAAAAAGAATGGTGGTATGTGCATTTTGGAGTAAAAATAAGATGATTATGATATGGTAGAGGGAAATTATTCCACTCTACAAGAAAACAGGCAATGGCCACAGGAGAAGCTTCTGAGGGCCTCATGTGGCCCAAAGGCCACCAAGTGCCGACCCTGTCCTAGACTGTCACTACTATTTTGTTGGGGGTGTCAAATTTCTCTTCATATTGGATTGCAACATTACTGAAGCCAAATCTTTTCTAATAATTGTTATGAAATATTGCAATTTTGTTTCTGAGCCGAATTAAATAATCTTGTGAAATGTGTTAGTCTATAAAATCTCTGTTCTGTTCTGTGCTACCCCAAAATGGCTCCTGTCAGTTGTTCGGGAGTTTGTTGTTTTCAGGAAACGTAACTTCCAGCTATGCTGGTTTGCAACTTAGAAGTTTGTGGCTCATACAGCCACAAACTTTGTGGGTTGCTACCAAGCCCACACAGATAGATAGTGTTGGCTTTGAAAGCCCTTCACTAGTGTTAATGGGGACTGCACATGCAGCCAAACAACAATAAGCAACATAATATTATTTCAGTATAGTCTTTATTGCAGGACCAGCAAGCACCAGGGGTCCTTTTCAGCCCCCTGTTCAGCACCCTAGCAGATCCAGTGGGGCTTATAATAGCGTCATTGGGAGGTCTACTCCTAAGGCAGCAAGCAGATCAGCCAATAGGACACTCTCCACATGATTGCTGGTCTTTAAATATAGTTTGCATATATATGTGCAATTGGACTGCATTGTATGCAGAATACACCTTAATGTATAAATTGAAAACTTCCTTGAAGCATTAGTTAATTAAAACAATGACAGAAACAGTAATGGAATCTTAGACTATCATAACCAAATGGTATAATAACAAAATTCTCACGTCTCCAACAATGTTTGGTGCAAAATCCTGATTCTTCAGGCACTTACACTTTCATGACTCTATCTAGAGTGGAAGAATGCAACATCAATGTGTTGTTATTAACATCATTTTTCATTTCTGTGTATAGTGTAAGCAAAACAAGATACCCAAAGTTGATAGAGACCTTTTGTATTGCTGTATAAATGTGAGCTCTGAGTATGACAAGTCTTGAATATCTCTTTATGAACACTGTTGAAGATATTGTTAAACCATTTTCTTCTAAAGAAATATAGTCTAAAAAAATATATTGAAACCATTTAGAAAAGTATACTAAAAAATAATCCAGGTGTTTTCCTCGAATGGGTAAAAAAATCAGAATCAAATGTATGCTCAAAATACTATTGTTTTTGTCCATAGATGGTCTGGAAGAAGCTGATTTTTTAACAGTCTTTTTCTTTTTAAAGGGATAATAATACTTAAAATGTAGAAAAAAAGTATGTTGTAGGGTTTATCCCCCTGAGTAAAACAAGGGTACTCTGTGGACCAGAGCTGTCCATAAGATGCTGTAACAACAGCGCCACTGTACAATTTCAGGTCACTGTGATATTGCACCTAAAAAAATTCAAATTTGAGCTGTAATACCTTTTGAATAAAACACCTTTCATCAATGAGAGTACCCTTTTTTTTACTCAGGGGAATAAACACTACAATATATATTTTTTTACATATTAATTATTACTATGCTTTTAATGGCTTTAAAGAGAAAATGATAATGTATATGTTGGAAAGCATTTTGAACTTATCTAAGAAAGGATCCGAGATTAACACATATCTAATAATCTATTACCATTATTGAAAAAGTGCAATGAAATTATTAATACTGCTTATGCCTCAGGTGATAGATGAGTAATGACTTGCTGGGGTCACAGAAGTTTGTGTCATCTACTCATACTGAAAGGTTGGAGTATCATGTCTCCCAAACAGAAAACATTTGTACAGTAGTCTGTTCTTTAACTAAAATAGCGGTCTTGAATCGTCACATCTTAATGAACACTGAAGACAAGTAAAACAGTTAATTGTTTTTTAAAGTACCCTTATCACAAATATTCTTGTGGATTTTTTTTTACTACTATAACCCCTCTGGGATCACAGTGATTTCTGCTGCCACTAATTATCCTGCAGTTCCTGTGGAGTGGCCAGCAGATGGCGGGACCCTATGCACATGGTTGGATATTCAGGACATTTTAGTTTGGAGTTGGTTTTAGAGCTGGGTTGAAGTGAGTGAAGGAGCCTCTTCTAAGCAGGGAATTCTGACCTGGCTGATCCAGTGCTGGAGAATCCTGGAAGAGGCATTTCAGCAGACAGCTGTAACCAGACCAAGGCACATAACTGTTCCTGGTAGAGAATGCTGTAAAGAGTGCAGGAATTCCAGCAGCAGTTAAAGGAGCAGGCACTCCCCTTCCTGAACTGACCTGATTGCAGACTGTGGAGTGGTAAGCTTGAAACCTCTCCCCCTGTTTCACCACAGGGCACCCTGAATCTGGTTACACAATTAAAGAGACCTTGCTCTATAGTTTCCCTGACAATCGGAAGATTACAGCATAACAAAACCATAATGTGGATTACAATTGCTCTGGGCCTCAACTATGTGCACCAACTAATGGTACCCAGCTGCCATTAGGGTGAAGCCTAGGGTGGGCCGCAGTATTTGTTGTGGGTGGGTGAATACCATATTGACTATTGCATTCTTGAACTGTTCTACTGTATTATATTCATGTATCTGTTACATTCCTGCATATCTGTTATATTCCTGCATAGGGTTTTCTTTCCGTGCAATACAAAGTTCTATTTAAGATAGTTCAGTGTCAGTTTTATTGCTCACTTATATATGTTCCCAACTGGGCCCCACATCCATACCCTGGATGCCCAGCTGGGTGGAGGCACTGCCGTAGTCATGTACCCCAACTCCCAGGTAGCGGAGGCTCAGGATCGGCCTGCAGGACACAAGAAGGTTTCTGGGGTAAAGGACCACAGGGGTGTCTGTGGGCCTATGCAAAACCCAGTTACATTACAAGTTTAAAGTAAAATGGAAACAAATGAAAAGTAAAATAATATATAATTTTAGTAGATGAGAAATTGAAGTGTTCATATAACAGCTTGAGTACACTGTAGGTTTTCATATTTCTAGACAAAATAAGGGATAACAATAGTGTATCTCCAAGGTAATCCACTTTGGTCCACAAGAGCTGAATGAATGAAAGCAGGCAGACTAATTAAACTGACTGAGCCACTAATTAGTCCACCTATGCTCCAACTAGAATATCTCAAAAACATGAAGTGTTCGTAGATCTTGAGGACCAGGGTTTGCTACCCTTGGTCTAAGTGTACTAAGTAAGATAATTAAACATGTCAGGAAATTTCAACAGAAACAATGAACATAAAATAAATAGCATGTTAGGGTATTCAGAAGTATTTAATTTAATGTGGATATTAAAGTTGACTTGCCACCCTAAGACAAGTTTAGTTTGTTTTACAGAGAGTTAAATTTGTCTATATGTTGTACTAAAACATAAATGCTTTCTTGGAAATTAATTTTTATATTTTGATGGCACAGTTTGGCACTTGATGCTAATGCTAATTCTCTATAAATATGCTAATTATTTATGTTCAAGACCATATTTACCACTTGCTGTGATATTTTAAATGCCTTCAGTGTGTGGGCTCTGCATAGATTCGTTCATAGCACACTGTATGGTAATACTGGCCCAGCTGAAAAACTAAGTAGCTTAAAATATCATACTGTGCCACCAACAAATAACAGTGAATTTCTCAAATAAAAAAATATATTACAAACAAGTGGCTTTTACAACCTATAGACAACCTTTAGTTATCTTAATTAACCTGACTAATTTTGAAGACATAGGTCCACTTTATTCTCTAATTTTGGACATCATGAACCAAGCTTGTAATACATGTGATTTAAACCAGTATCATAAACTGCTATACACCATGCCTGGAAACTTTGGGAGGCTATTGTCACGGGTTTTGATGAACACTCAGACAGAACAGTAAGGTTAAAATTACTTTATTGAGTAAAGTGCATACAAGGAATGAGGCCACAGGCCCACAATACAAAACCACACTATATGGAGGATATATAGGCAGTAAGCAATGACTGTAAACAGAATGACTGAGACGGAACACAGGTAATGGAGGTATCTTAGGCAGGCAACCCTCCACTAGAGAACCTGGAGCAGTCAGGCTACTGGACCCCTGCTGACAGCAGGACAGAGGATGGCAGTAAGTCCTGGAGATGGTAGTAGGCACAAGACCCAGACGCCTGGGTGGCACAGAACCCAAGGAGGCAATGAGGCAACACTGACCAAGGGACAGGGGTCCCAGAGTGACCGAGGCCACCACTTACAAAGGTAAACCCTAGAACGCTAGGGGTGGATCGAAGTGAATACTGGAAGGCCACAGGTGTCCCCTCATAGGATAGTGGAACAAGTGCAAATGCTGGCTCTATGCCCTCAGGCCACTACACAGGAATATGAACTCAGGGTCTCCACACACCCATTAGTGCGTGCCAATGCAAGTGCTGGCCCTCACCCAGGTACTGCAACACGAAGGAGCACACGGGTAGCTTAGATAGTGTTAGGCACTGAACAGTTAACAGGAGACGCCCAGAGATACATAGGAACTCCCACAGGGAGTGAGCCCAGCAATTAGCAGAGAGGGAGACACAGAGAGATCAGAGTAACTCAGTCAGCACTTGCTAGCACTGTACCGGTACTTCGCATGTACACACTGCCGCAGGCAGTAGGAGTAAGTGGCGATAGCACGAATGCTATGCTTATGGTCGACAGAATAAGATTAGCGCCACGCAGCGCACCCCAATATCACGGTGCCCGTGATTGCTGCAGTTCTCTGTCTATGACCTGCAGGGGGCTCACATTGGCTGTCTGCAGT
Source organism: Rhinophrynus dorsalis (assembly GCA_037306005.1). NCBI lineage: Eukaryota > Metazoa > Chordata > Amphibia > Anura > Rhinophrynidae > Rhinophrynus > Rhinophrynus dorsalis. The sequence goes on from CM074721.1 coordinate 299,042,256, forward strand.
CAGCCCACCTCTGGTTGCCTTTTTAAACTCAGTCTGGGCACCCTTTAGTTGCCCTTTCGTGTTGTCTTTGACAGCATTCACTTTGCCTGTCTGCTAGTGCTATTGGGCCTGTTCCTGAGTTCCTGGGTTCCTGAGTTTACCTGTTCCTGTGTTCCTGCCTGCTTGTCAGTTCCAGTCCGGTTCCGGTTGCTGTCGTTCCGGTTGCCAGCCGACTTGCAGTGCTCGTCACAGTTGAGCCTCGGCCTGCTCCTGCTGTTTCCTGTGTTCGGTTCCTGTGGCGATATTTCTCTCCTGTTGCTCTGGCGACATTCTGCCTGTTGGTCCCAGCGTGCGGACGCTGGTATACTCCATTAGCCTTGCGGCTCACAATACTGTCTGTTGGTCCCAGCGTGCGGATGCTGGTTTACTCCATTGGCCTTGCGGCTCACAATACTGTCTGTTGGTCCCAGCGTGCGGATGCTGGTTTACTCCATTGGCCTTGCGGCTCCATACTGTCTTTTGGTCCCAGCGTGCGGACGCTGGTTTACTCCATTAGCCTTGCGGCTCACAATACTGTCTGTTGGTCCCAGCATGCGGACGCTGGTTTACTCCATTAGCCTTGCGGCTCACCATACTGTCTGTTGGTCCCAGCGTGCGGATGCTGGTTTGCTTCATTGGCCTTGTGGCTCATTCTACTGCCTGTTGGTTCCAGCGTGCAGACACTGGTTTACTCCATTAGCCTTGCGGCTCACAATACTGTCTGTTGGTCCCAGCGTGCGGACGCTGGTTTACTCCATTAGCCTTGCGGCTCACAATACTGTCTGTTGGTCCCAGCGTGCGGATGCTGGTTTACTCCATTAGCCTTGAGGCTCACAATACTGTCTGTTGGTCCCAGCGTGCGGACGCTGGTTTACTCCATTAGCCTTGCGGCACACAATACTGTCAGTTGGTCCCAGCGTGCGGACGCTGGTTTGTTTCATTGGCCTTGTGGCTCATTCTACTGCCTGTTGGTTCCAGCGTGCAGACGCTGGTTTACTCCATTTGCCTTGCAGCTCAAGGTACAGTTGTTGGTCCCAGCGTGCGGACGCTGGTTTACTCCCTGACTCGCAGTCAGGCTTCTGGTGCTGTCCAGTCCTAGCAGCACTTGTTTCATATGTGTACCGACACTAGCCTCTCCTTGGGTGAGACAGCTTGACCGTATACTCTATTTACCATCCTACTGTCATTGTCATCTGACAGTCACTGGGTCTTAGTGGTGTCTCCCTTTTTGGGCTGCCCTGCCCGGTATTGGTAAGGCCAGTAGAACCTTTCACGTTGCCACCTTTAGGTTCCCTTACCCGGTATTGGCAGGGCCAGTATAGCCTATTCTTGGGTATCAATTCTGGGCTGCCCTGCCCGGTATTGGTAAGGCTGGTAGAACCTGCTATGTTGCCACTTCACGGTTGCCTTACCTGGTATTGGCAGGGCCGGTAGAGCCTATTCCTTGCGTATTCCTCAGGCTGCCCTGCCCGGTATTGGTAAGGCCGGTAGAACCAGTACGTTACCATCTTACGGTTGCCTTACCCGGTATTGGCAGGGCCGGTAGAGCCTACTTATCACTATTCCTTCAGTATTGCTTGGGTTGCCTTGCCGGTATTATTTGCAAAGCCGGTAGAACCTATCTCAATTGTCAATTGCTTATATATATGTGATGTTTGTATGTGTATGAAAACCCTATGGGATTGCCTTAACTTTTCAATAAAGTTATGTTTTTACCTAAACCTTACGTCTGAGAGTCTTAACAAACCGTGACACCCAACTAGGCAACTGGAAACCATTGAATGTAATGCTGGCCAGTTAGACAACGGAGGAGGCACAACCATACACGGATGGCAACGGAACAATGGCTCAGCAAAACAGGTTACAAACCAACAGGAAGCACAGACTGCTCAGGTGCCCAGGCAAGGCTCAATAGCCAGGCAGACTATGACAACTGGGGTTCCCAGCCAGATCAGTACAGCAACGGAGCGGGTTCCCAGCCAGATCAGTCGGTAACGGAGCAGGTTCTCATCTGGATCAGTTCAGCAACGGAGCGGGTTCTCAGCCAGAACAGTTCAGCAACAGAGCGGGTTCTCAGCCGGATCAGTCGGTAATGGAGCAGGTTCTCAGCCAGATCAGTACAGCAACGGAGCGGGTTCCCAGCCAGATCAGTCGGTAACGGAGCAGGTTCTCATCCGGATCAGTTCAGCAATGAAGAGGGTTCTCAGCCAGAACAGTTCAGCAACGGAGCTGGTTCTCAGCCGGATCAGTCGGTAACGGAGCAGGTTCTCAGCCAGATCAGTGCAGCAACGGAGCGGGTTCTCAGCCAGATCAGTTCAGCAACGGAGCGGGTTCTCAGCTGGATCAGTTGGTAACGGAGCAGGTTCTCAGCCAGATCAGTGCAGCAACGGAGCGGGTTCTCAGACAGATCAGTTCAACAACAGAGCAGGTTCTCAGCCAGATCAGTTCAGCAACGGAGCAGGTTCTCAGCCAGATGAGTTCAGCAACGGAGCGGGTTCTCAGCCGGATCAGTCGGTAACGGAGCAATACACGGTAAACACAGGAAAGTCGTCAGGCAAGCCGGGTCATACACGAACAGCAACACAGTAGCAAAACCGTCAGACTCAAATACACCGCAAAAGGGCGCGTTAGAATAGATATGACAGGATATAAAAAGGCAAGCCCTGGGTGGAGGAAAGATGACAGACCAATGAGAAGGCAGCATGGAAATTAGGCACAGTAACAATGTCGCTGTCAGAGCAGGAACACGGGCACCGTGATAGCTATACATGACATGGTGGGAGGATATAAATGACACGATCTGCTTAACAAAGGGGTTGGGCGTTACTGGCTGTGAAATACAGTGGGAATGAAGTGGGCAGAACACGGTGGGGAGAAGTGGAAGGAACAGGATGGGAAGGAGGAGAACTGGGAGGAACAGGCGGAGAACAAGGTGAGAAACTCCCCACCTCCGGAGAATCAGCCTCTGTCCCCGGTAACCCAGTAATTCACTACAGAAACTGGAGTCTCCAGGGCTAATCTGGAGAGTTCCCAGGTATGGCTATACACAATTACAATACCTGACTTCAAAGCTAAATGGATCTCCCCATTGAGTCCCCAGATATATGTAATCCACATTTGTTATATGTGATTGATTTTTTTCAAGGCATAAAATGCCTGAAATGAAAAAAGAAATGTTATCTATAATAATTATGGTTAGATTTCTCTTAATACATGTAAGCCCAGGTTCTTATAGAACAATCATTAGAATGCACACCAATAGGAAGAAATAAATTCACACTTTACTGTGTTAGAACTCAAGTAATAAACTCTTGAGACTAACTTGATGATTTTAAGATACAGGTTTATCTTGAGTTCAATATTCAGCTGGTATACTTCCCAGCCATGAATAATATTCAGTCACCTAAGTTGGTGCACACATTCCCAAATTTCAGACTAGGAATAACCAAACAGAAAAGAAAGAACTGAGCAGGCACTGACCATAAAAGTCAGATATTTATTCACCCTTTCATCCATTCATACATTCTGAGTGAGATTCCAGTTGACCAGGATTCAGTGCCCCTTTATCCAAAGGGAAAACTGGGCATTTGCTCAGAGCCCACAGTCAACGGGGGGCTCTCCAATAGAGGCCTTTTTTCAAGGCAGGAGGTGCCATAAGGCAAAGAACGGTGCTCACCACATCTTCCTGCACACTCATATGTACAGTCATGTGAAAAAGAAAATATACCGTCTTTGAATTCTATGGTTTTACGTATCAGGACATAATAACAATCATCTGTCCTTAGCAGGTCTAAAATTAGGTGAATACAACCTCAGGTGAACAACACATGACATATTATACCGTGTCATGATTTATGTAACAAAAATAAAGCCAAAATGGAGAAGTCATGTGTGAAAAACTAAGTACACCCTTACTGCTTCCATAGGAATTAATATGCTAAGTAGCAAACAGGTGCTGCTAATCAAATGCTAGGGGTGGGTGAAAAATTTTCCATCTGACTTTTGGCTAAAAACTGCAGATTTTTCACTTTTTTCACGAAAGTTTTCTCATTTTCTCCATTGCTAAATTTTCCTCCTTTTTGCCTATTCCAGCTAATTTTTTGCCTATTCCAATACATTTTTCACCTATTCAACATATTTTTCTCCTACTCTAACACATTTGTCTCCTATTTTAACAAACCAACACATTGTTTTCCTATTCTAACACATTTTCCTCCTATTCTAACACATGCTGACACATTTTTCTCCTATTCCAACATATTTTTTCTTATTCCAACACATTTTTCCTATGTTTAATATGGTGCAACATTTCCCAGCACAATATTACTTCTTCTGAGGGCTGTAATGGAGAAATAAGTAACTGGAAGTAAAAGTTGTGAGTCCTACAGCAACATATACCTTGAAAAATGTGTTAGCATGCCGAGTGCCTTTGTCCTTTGCCCACAACGCTTACTTCCTGCTTAAGTGACACGGGCACATATTCATGATGCTGTCAAGTGATTTAAAATAAATAAATAAATAAATAAATAAAGTAAAACCTACAATGTGGCAAATGTGTATGGTAGTGGTGATGTGGGACTGGCGTGGTGTGATTGGTGGGACCTTGACAAACTGTATCCACTCTGGTAGGACAGGGATCATCATCATTTATTGCACATGCTGCAGCAACAATTGCAGCAGACAGTTTTTGCACTAACACTTTACTCCCATGCCCCTGCACTTTCTCCACCTTTCCCCCACTTGCTTGTGCATTTGCTAAACATTACTCAACTACTGTGCATGTTTTTACTCAAAATTGGTGGAGTGTGATGTCTTGCCTTGGCCCTCAACAAAATTCTCAATGTCATCTGCTGTATATCAAGTCTGCCTCCGTCAGCTGTCTAATATATTTATTTGTTTAATTATGTTTTTTTCTTATTTATTTATTTATTTATGTATTTTTAAGTTGTCCACCTTATCACAGTTAGTCCCAATATATAAATATATATATATATATATATATATATAGATAGATAGATAGATAGATAGATATAGATAGATAGATAGATATAAAACTAAAAAAGCAAAATCAACAACTTCTTTCCCCAGACTTCCCTAGCATAGAGACAATACATTTGGAGCCCAGCTGCCTGTGTCTTACCAGTCAGTCACACCAAATTTTGGGGTATTTTGGGTGAACCTTCCTCCTCCCTTCTTATCCCCATTGTTCCTCCTAGACTCCCCTACTACAGAGAACAAATGTCCTATCTAAATGATTCCCTAAAACTAAGCTTAATTTCCCTTTTATTTGCCTATCTTCTCTAGCTCAAAAATATGCTGCTCTTTCCTCTCACAAACACAGAATGGCTGCTGTGAGAGCCTGACAGCCTTTTATTTGACTGTAGAAAACTTTTGTGAGGTGTAGAAAAACATTTTTACCCATTGATTTCAATGCAATGAGCTAGGTGAAAAAAGCAGAAAAAACTGCACTTTTCGTGGGAAATTTTTGGCAAGCAGAAAGTGCCATTTTTCACCCATTAATTGATCATCAGCAAGTTTGACCACCTCTATAAAATAGGGCCGAATTTGCCATAAGGCAGAGTAGGCATCTGCCTACAGGCACACCCCAGAGAGGAGCGCCTGTCATTGAAATAAAAAAAATAAAAAAATAATATATTTTTGTGCACAGGGCGCAACGCTGTACACTGTGCACAGTGACAACCCGTCCACTGCATGTTAATGTGCATTCTTCGGCTCAGACAGAAGGCACAGACCTGTAGCTGCTGTTGTCCCTCATCGGCTCTAATGCAGAGCGCTGGGTGATGACATCATCTCCCAGTGCTATGCATTCCTAAAGAGACCGCTCAGGAGCAACAGCAGCTACAGAAGGAGGCACAGACATCTGCCGCTGGACCAGCAGGGAGGTAGGAAACGTATGTGGCAGGCAAAGTGGGGGCAATGTGAAGATGATGTGTGCAATGTGGAGCTGATGGCAATGTGAGGGCAAGTTGGAGCTGATATAGTGGCAATGTGGAGATGATGGGGGTCATGTGAGGCCAAGCTGGACCTGATGAGGGCAAGTTGGAGATGATGGGGCAAGTTGGAGATGATGGGGGCAAGTTGGAGCTGATATAGTGGCAATGTGGAGATGATGGGGGTAATGTGAGGGCAAGATGGAGCTGATGAGGCAATGTGGAGATGATGGGGCAAGTTGTAGATGATGGGGCAATGTGGAGATTATAGGGGCAATGTGAGGGCAATATGGAGCTGATGAGGGATAAGTTGGAGCTGATGGCAATATGGAGCTGATTAAGGGCAATGTGAGGGCTATATGATATGGGGAGTAATGTGGAGAGTTGGAGCATTGTGGAGGTGTCCAGCAGAGATGGCAAATGGGGGGGGGGCACTTCAGATTACTGTGCCTACAGGCTCCTGAGATGTAAATCCGGCCCAGCTATAAAAGCCAAAGTTCTAGCAGTTTGCTGGTCTGGAGCATTCAGGTGTGTGTGTGTGTGTTAACACAATGCCAAGGAGGAAAGCCATCAGCAATGATCTTAGATAAACAATTGTTGCTGCCCATCATTCTACAATGAGAAAGATTATTCAAAAGTGGAAAACATTCAAGACAGTTGCCAGTCTTCCCAGGAGTGGACATCCCAGCAAATTTACCCCAAGGTCAGACCGTGCAACACTCAAAGAAATTGCAAAAAACCCAAGAGTTACATCTCAGACTCTACAGGCCTCAGTTAGCATGTTAAATGTTAATGTTCATGACAGTACAATTACAAAAAGACTGAACAAGTATGGTTTGTTTGGAAGGGTTGCCAGGGGAAAGCCTCTTCTCCCTAAAAAGAACATGGCAGCATGGCTTAGGTTTGCAAAGTTGCATCTGAACCAACCACAAGACTCCTGGAACAATGTCCTTTGGAAAGACGAAACTAAAGTGGAGATGTTTGGCCATAATGTACAGTGCCAAGTCTGGCAAAAACCAAACACTGAATATCAGCACAAACACCTCATACCAACTGTCAAGCATGGTGGTGGAGGGCTGATGATTTGGACTTGTTTTGCAGCCACAGGACCTGGGAACCTTGCAGTCATTGAGTCGACCATGAACTCCTCTGTATTTCAAATGTGCGACCATCTGTCCGACAGCTAAAGCGTGGCTAAAATTGGGTCATGCAACAGGATAATGATTCCAAGCACACCAGCAAATCTACAACAGAATGGCTGAAAAAGAAAATAATCAAGGTGTTGCAATGGGCCATTCAAAGTCCAGATCTCAACCCAACTGAAATGCTGTGGCGGGACCTTAAGGGAGCTGTGCATAAACAAATACCCACATACCTCAATGAACTGAAGCAATGTTGTAAAGAAGAGTGGGCCAAAATTCCTCCACAACGATGTGAGATACTAATCAAAGTCATACAGAAAGTGATTACTTTAAGTTATTGATTCTAAAGGTGGTTCTACAAGCTACTGAATCATAAGGTGTACTTAGCTGTTCACACATTGCTTCTCCATTTTGGCTTTATTTTTGTTAAATAAATCATGACACAGTATAATATGTCATGTGTTGTTGTACATCAGAGGTTGTATTTACCTAATTTTTTGACCTGCTAAGGAACAGATGATTGTTATTTTGTCCTGATATGTAAAACCATAGAATTTAAAGAGGGTGTACTTTATTTTTCACACAACTGTATGTCTCCTCAAATGCTTGAAAAGTGCAATTACATTTGGCTGGGTTGCTGATTGGGTATAGTAAGACAGCAGAAGAAACAATGTAGCGGAAATTACAAGAAGCGAGAAGTATTAATGTTTATCTGGCTGCTTTTTAAAATCCTGTACTCCTGAAACACTACTCACAGCAGCAGCAGTGCAATGTTGGGTTGGGACATCTCTGTGCACTTAGCTGGAGCTTCATGTGCATACCTGAGAACTTCCTCTCATGGTGGCCCCAGAGAGGGCTCATGGGCTGTGACCAAGCTTAAGTTAATTACATAATTCACTTCATAAATTAGTCAGATCGGGCTTAACAGTGATTGGGTTGGGAAGTGGGCAGAACAGGGAGGGAAGGAAAGAAGTGGACAGAGTTACTCTGGAAACACACCAAAGCCGGAACATCAGCCAGACACCCGTATTTAACAATGAAAACAGATACACAAAATTCACAGGTATGTTCGCGTGTTACATAATATCCTCTGTCTCCCAAGAATTTCGTATCAGACTGTTATATTCTATATATGTCCTCACTTTCAGATATTTATTACATGACCTGTGCAATTTCACTGTTGCAGCTGGTGTCCCATTCCTTTAAATTTTGACGTTGGAAAGAAGGCAGGTCACAAAACGTAAAAAATTTAAAAAATGTGAAAGCAAACAATGCATATAATAAACTGATGAGGCTGTTGGGATATCCAGAAAACAGCCATCTGCAACTGTGTATGTAATAAGAAAAGCATGGCAAAGAACAGAATTGCACTCAGTCATTTGAGTGCCAGAATGGTATATAATGCATTGCAAAGCAATGTCTTGTATAGTCCTCTGTTACTCAAATGAACATAATTGTTCTTGTACAATCAGGGCTTTAAACCTTTGAGTGCCAGAGTGGTACGGAACGCATTGCAAACCCTTTGATTGCTAGAAGGGTTACCTGTGCATTGCAATGAGTTTGTTACCCTTGTGGCACTCTGGGGGATAAAAGAAAATATATCCAAATCTGTATTATTGTAGGACAGGTTCCAATGTGTCAAATAGGCAGATTTATTAAGAAGAGGAATTCTTGAGAAATTTCTATTCAACACATTGGAGACACTGATATCATTTAAAGGGTTAAATGCCCAATTTAATTATTGGACACTTTAATGTATCCCCTATTGAGCTGTTGGCTTGGTGCACTATTTATTCTTAGTACATCAGCTTCTATGTTTGTTGGTGGGTAAATTAGCCTGGCCGGTTTTCAGCTTTCGCAGAATGGACTTGGCCTCAGCTTCAACATGGTTCTTCTTTGTTAAATATTAATCCTTTGTGTGCCAGAGGGGTAGGCACTCATATCATATCAATTTAAGTATCACATAATCCACGCCAGCATGTGGTCAAATCCTTTCTTTGGTACTAGGTCTGTAATATTTGCCACAACCCCCTTATAGCCATGAGTGGTCATTTGTCAAGAAGTGATAAAACCTAAAACATATAATTACTCTGTGATTAAAGGAGACCAAGTCATCACCCTACAAAACTTTTTAATGAACTTTTTACTGAACTTTTTCAAGAAAAGACACATGCGGAAAAGAAAAAACAAAAAGAGAAATACCCTACAAGGCAGGGAATAGTAACATAGCACATTTTATAACCAAAGTGCATATTATTACATGAATATTGGCAGTAGCATACCACTACAATGTATTGACCTGTCAGGAGGGACAGAGGGAAAAAAAGGGCGTGGAAGTGCAGAGGAAAACAAATGGGGGGCCAATCAATCTTGTTCATAAACTGTTATAAAGAACCTGGAGCTCGATTCTATAAGGGCTGTTATAACAGCCATTAGGGCTGAAAGAAGTACTGACCAGAACACATAAACATTTCCTTAAGGTATTCTATTAGCTTCTCACTTGGATCAGCAATGAGCAGAGGCTGCACAAACCTGAACCCCAGCCTCATGCTTGTCACATCTTTCTGTTCCCCCAACTCAAACTAAATAGCATGGAAGCAGGAACATCAAGGGACACTAGCTAATGCTTGATGTTTGACATAGTGTCAAACACTGACCATGAGCTAGTTCCACAATCACCCTCTCTCGCACCCAAACACTGAAAACAGTAACACTTAAAATACCCCACCAGTACACCTAACACTACCAATAAAGTATTCATCCTTCACTAGACCTAACATGACACTAATCTATGCCCCATGCCCTCTTCCCACATGTCTCACAAATAATTCACTTAACTTGATGCTGGAGGTCCTGTCATGTCCTTGAGGCCCTGGTCCTCCAGCATCGTCCTTACAACTTTATGCAGTAGGTCTAAGGACCCTTTATATTAGATATGTAATAACACTATATGAGAATCCTTCTGGCAAAATTAAGATGAACAACTTATTGTCATATCCTTTTTCTATAACTAATGACATTAGTTTATAGCTAACTATAATATTCAGGGTATTAGCATATATTCCAGACAATATCTATTATTCATGTTTGCAGATTACATTCTGTTGTCCATTGCCGATCCTGTTACCTCCATCCTACATACACTTAAGAAATTTCAGATGTTTAGCTCTCTTTCCTTATTCAAAGTTAATGATAATAAATCTGATGCTTCAAGTCTAACAGTACCCTGTTATGTTATCTCCTCTCTTCAGATGGTCTAAGAATCAGATACCTTGGGATTGAATTGACTGCCACTCTTTCAGAACTATATACTAACAATTAATTATCTACCTCTTTTATCATAGATTAAAAAATATACCAATAGATGGTAACCACTTTATATTTTTTGCATTGGTTAGGTGAGCACAATTATAATGGCATTCTTTATTTATTTCACACGATACCTATACATCTCCCTTTCTCTTTCTTTGTCCAAGTTGATATTTTTTCCCCTATGGCACAATAAAATTCCAACAATTAAACATAATGCCCTGGAACTAAATAGAATAACTGAAGGTTTAGATATATCCAATATTAAAAGATATCATCAGGCTGCACTTTTAACATCTCTGATGTTTTCTTGAAAAGATAGAGGTTCAAAGAATACAATTTTATTTATCACATTTGGTCACATAGTAGGTTTCTATTTCTCACACTTCTGATCGACTTAATCTAGCAGCTGTTTTTTTCCACTTGGGATAACGGAACACAGACAACACATTTAAGCTCAATGCCAGCTTCTTGTTATTTTCTCTTTAATATATGCAAGCCTTTCCCATATGCTGTCTGTTTGGGAAGCTACCTCTAAAAGATCTTTTTCCACAACTCTGTCTTTTTATATTTCCCCATCCTTTATCAAACCTATCACTTTTGTGTTACAACTCCATTTGAAATTTATTGAATAACACTACTTACAAAAAGCAATTTCTAGGCTCTATTTATACTCATTACTTGTACTCCCATTTATTAATCATATTCATTTCAACAAGCACAAGAAAAATAATTATAAATTATGATTTCTGAAGACTCTTGGACCCACATATTTGGAAATATTATGGGAGAGATGCACTATCTTATTCTATGGAGCCAATGCACCAACTTTGGAGATCTTAACCCCCCCCCCCCTATGTCTTCCTCTGTGTTGGTCCAACACCTTGAGACAAATTCTAAAATTCTCTAAAGGTGGTTTTTAAGACCATACAAACTGGATAATATGTATCCCACCTTAAGCTGAATATGTTAGCGATGTAATGAGAAATGTGGTACAATATAGTAGCTCAACACGTCTGACAGAATGTCTCCATTAATGGAGTTTCCTTACGTTTTTTCCATTTTAAAACTCTCAGTGTTTGCAGATGACATCTTTTTGTGTACACAAAATCCAAAACAAGCCATCCCTGCCTTTATATCTGAACTCGACCTCTACTCTTCTTTGTTTAACTTCACGGTCAACGTAAATAAGTTGGAGGCTTTATTGACACATACAAGTAACACTGACCATTCTTCCTTATCCTCTACCTATCCTGTTAAATGGTCAACTAACTCAATCTCCTATCTAGAGATCTCTCTGCCATCTCATCTGCACACATGTTATGATTTAAACTTCCCTCTACTTCTTCTGACAATACAAAGGGACTTACATAGGTGGAAACCGCTATATATCTCTTGGCTGGGAAGGATCAATGTCATTAAAGTGAGTATCCTGTCTCGAATCTTATACTTGTTCCAAACTATTCCCATCACTCTTCCTCATGCCTTCTTTATCAAAGTCTCTCATATTATCTCCACTTTCCTTTGGGGCGCTCAGAAACCCAGAGTGGGGGTGGCAACCCCACAAAGACACAGATCCTCTGGATGCCTTGGCCTCCCTGACCTAAATAAATATTATCAAGCTACTCTCTTAGCTTCAACTCGAGATTGGAAACACAAAAGACAAGATAAATAATGGGTTCAAATATTGAGAATAACCTCATGCCCACGAGACACATTACATGATGCCCTTCTTTCTCCATTCTTTTCCATTGGTCTAAGATTAAGAAATCGCAGTCCTTGATCCTCCTACCTTCTCCTATCTCCCTGTATTTACACATAGCGTGTTCTCTTTTACTCTTCCAGCTAAGCAATTAACATTGTGCACCATAACCCATGAAATAGTGATTGAGGACATTGCAGACATGGATGGTGTGCTCAATTTTGAAATGCTTCAATCCAGACTTAATCATCCTCCTAGAGAGGTCTGTTGATATTTACACCTCAAGTACTTTCTGGACCACCCTAAGATACTAATGGCCTCTCTCTCTCTCTCTCTCTCTCTCTCTCTCTATATATATATATATATATATATATATATACATATATAGACATTGTACAGACAAATGTAGTGATTTCATCTACCCATCTTGTCTTTGGTCTTCTTGTTGGGGTTTTAGTATTTCCCAAACCAAAACTTATCTGGGTTTCTTTTCCTGATGTCAGTTTGTCAGAATATTGTACACCTTGCCTAAGACACAAAAAGCACTAGAGTGAACAAAATATGAAGTACAGCAAATAATAAGGGGACACTCCACAAAACAAAACAGAGGACAGAAGACAATCATGCACTGCTTCATGCAAATTACCTAAATTTGGACCTTCTATATAGCATATATTATACCAACAACACATTATTTATTTATAAGCAACACTTCATATGACACAAACCCTGGGGTGGAAGTAAGGAGGAGTTATGCAAACCTTCTCCATACTGCCTCTCCCACTGGAGCAGACATGGGGGCAAAGCCCCCCCTGCCCAGCCCTGTGAAAGTAATTGCAAGGAATTGTATGGGGGTGTGATTTTCACAGGTCGCCGGGGTCTCTGCAAGAAATCTTACTGTGTTACTAATCCACTCCTTCTCTGGATAATATGACTCCATCTTTTCTACACCATCTCTAAACAAACTCCCTATAAAAATACAACACAAAAGACTATTTAAACAACATTTATGCCACTGCTGAAGGCAGTCACTACAAATATTCTCCAGTATTAAATCAACAACTCACAAATATTCATCTGTAACAAATAACAAAAGCCACTGCTTTACCACCTCCCTCTACATCTGAATCAATTCAGGACATCCAAGCCTTCTGCTTAGTCACCTCCTTCGACATGAAATAGTTGGGTATGTCACTATCTGTGCCCTGCAAATTACACTGTCCTTGGTTTATGCCGTCCCGTCCCCCTTTCTACCCTTCTGTTAACTTTCATATCTGTCCCAGCTTGGACACTTACCTCCTTCTCTATTGTGACGACATTAGAATGCAATTTGTCGTTATCTTTAGTTTTGTTAAAATTATTAATTCTACATTTAATATCATTTTTATGAACAGCCTATTCAGAAGATGTAGGATCATCATCATTTATTGCACAAGCTGTAGCAGCTAGGGCCACAATTAATTTTTCTTGTACAATTGTACTAACACCAACATGTCTATGCACTCCTTTCCACTAACCCCTGCCACAGTTGATGGACATAATGATATTAGTTTTAAACTGTAATGTTCATGACAGAGCTGCTACTGAATGGAGTGATAACTGACCATCTCAAAATAATGTATATATGTTTCTGTCTCTAGTATCTGTGACTGTGATTTTTCAGTTGCAGCTTAGGTGAAAGTTTTCCTGCATCTCTGTCACCTGTCAGTCAAAAGGTTTTTTCTTTATTTTCAACTGTTCACCTGTCACTGTGTACAGATAAATTATACCCACCCTCCCTATAACTGCAAACATCTCCAGTTCCTCTACTTTTCCTGTCTATCCCTACAAGTAGCTAATGTCAAAATTTAAGCAACAGCTTTTGCTTTCTCTCCCAGCTGGACTGTAGTGTTATTTTCTACAGTATTGTACAGCATGAGAATAGACCTGTTAGCCTCAGAATCAGTAGCTTGAAATAAAAGGTGCAATACATCAGCTAATGCAGGTGTGCAACACCACCACACCTCAGTATTTACTTGTCCCTCTTATTCCTGTGGATGTAGGCATGTGTCTATATACACACAGTATGTCAGGTTGTTCCTGTCTGTCTTGAATATATAATGTTTTATGATGTATTATTATGTATTATGGCTATCTGCATAGTGTCTGTAAGTCACTCACTCAGTCTCCGAGCGAGAGTTTCAGGTTCAGCCCTTGTAAGAACTTGGATCACTTGCCTGTCTGTCAGTTATCAGTCAAAATGGAGAGGTAATATGAATAAATAAAAAACAAAAATGTTGTCCCTTCACACCTACACCCAGAGAACAACTGGTAGTGGATACCACCAAGACTCCTTTTAAGCAAATCCAGCTCCCTCTCTTTGCCTGTCTGTCTACATCACAAATTTAGCTGCTTTTTCTCTTACAACATTCGGTAAATACTTCTTTTATACTTTAGCATGGTGGGAAAACATGGAGTAAACACCACTTGGGGGGGAAAATGCATTATTACCATAGATTTCAATGCAATGAAAAATTGGAAAAACTGGACTGGTCACTGAAATTACTGCAACATATTTCGCTTTTGAGGAGAAATGCTTTGGACATCCCCAGTTGTGTACACAGTGGTTAGTGTATTCAGTGTATAGGATTTCTGATGGAGAGTAAGGCACAGAAACAGTTTGTGAACATGTATACTGAAGAATAATAAGTCAGATGAATTAGAGTTCTGTTACTATATACAAATACATACTGAAGAGTTACAGTGTTTCTCCATGTGCACATTATAAGTTTAAAGTGCATGTTCTCTCTATTGTGTGATTGTATCACCTGCCTTTCTCCACACAGGAATATTGTCCCAAAAGTTCTTCTTTTCTCATCCACAGCTTCACCATTATTGTGCTTCATTGTCACATGTTTTTCCTTCCTCTGTTTGTTTTCCTTTGCTGGACTGGTCCTGGCTTCTGTCTTAATCTACCTTATAGCTTGTCACCAGTATCACTGGTGTCATGGCATGCAGTTTGTTTGATTTCTTTTCCCTATGCTTTTCAATAGTTTACTGCTCTCTTCTTTAGTAAAAGCCAGCAAGCATAACAGTCCAACCTTTCATTAAACATTTATTTAAATGGATAGTAATGTTTCAAAACAAAAGCAGCTCCAATTAATCTTCATAGTCTTTGGGACATGGAGAGTGTTATTTCAATACTGTCAGAGTTATATTTCAAGAGTAATTGAATGATAATGTATCCCCCTCCCACCCCTTTTACTGATGTAATTCTGCTCACCTCAGAGCAGCAAGGTGGTGTCCAGATGGCTTGCAGAGATGGAAAATCTTCAATTAGCATAATGGAAAAGCCTGAAAAACCTATCAACGGGGAGAGGGTTTTCATTGTTTTCACAGTAAGAAGATTGTCCCTTGCTGTGAGCTGTCTGGTCTGTGGACCAGATTCCACATCTGAGGGGAGGCGGTTTACACTAAGTAAAAGGGGAGGGAGGGGGATACTGTGTCAATCAATTACTCTTGAACTACAACTCTGACAGTACTGAAATAACACTCTCCATGGCCCAAATACTATGAAAATTAATTGGAGCTGCTTTTATTTTGAAACATTACTATCCCTTTAAACACATTACATAGGCATGGTTTAGGCTTAGAGTACAGACTCCTGGTTTTGTAGTATCATTAAATTATAACATTTAAATTGTGCAGTCCAGATAGAGCAATGAAACAGTTCACAACTACAAAATTGATGAATAATAAATGGGACCAGGGTGGGTGCTCACTAGACCATATCAGTTTAGCACTTCCAGGGTTGCACCAAGCATGGGACACTAGTCACTTATAGCTCTTAAGCCACTGAACATTATTCCAGGTAGTAGTAAAGAACAGGGCCACACTAGGGGCTAGATTTAAAGGCAGCCGTTAGCAAAAAAAATCACTAACGGGTGCGTTAAGTGACATGTTGCAATTCAAAGATCCGTCTAAAGACCAGCTAACGGCAGTTGTAGAATCCTTACGGCCGATACACTTACGTGCATTCAGACGCATGGAAAAACATACCCCAGAGCTATTCAAAGGCTTGCGGTACTGCTAACGGCTGAAAAAAAGACACACCTAACGGCTAAAAGTTAAGACCCACTTTTCTTAGCCGTTAGACACTTAACGGCCAAAACAAAACACCCGTTACATAGGAAAAGACACAAAAGGCTTACCGCACAACCATGTAAATGGGAAAATTAACCCGTGCAATGCCAAAACAACACAAAAACATGTACACACAACACAAATCACTACACACACAACAACAACCAACACCACAGGGACAACGACACACTAAAAAACAACAACACAACATGGCACGGAACAATGGGGGTCATCACACAAAGCGGACACCTGCAAATACAAGCTCACCTGGGCAACATCAACACGCCACCTGCACCCCACAACTGCACGTCCGCAAATGGCACACACAGAACAAGCACAACACACCACATCTTATAACACACACACACCTGCAAACACTTACCTGGACAAAAACAACTCACCATTGGTCAGCACTCACCTCATCACCACACCCACACAACGCCCTAGCAAGTACTTAAAGGGACAACTCAACACACTCACTTGTGGCTTGTTTTCCACTCAGGGAGGGAGAGAGAGATAGAGAGAGAGAGAGAGAGATAGATAGATAGATAGAGACAGATAGAGACAGATAGAGAGAGCAAACAGTATGTTGGGTTACATATTGTTGCGAAGGCTGCGAAGAAGGCGTGCAAGGGAGAGAGCTGGGGAACATCAGCAACCTCCAAGCATGCCTGATCAACAGCCACCACCTGTTGCAAGTGAGGAGGCTCTGGCTCAGCAGCCACACAGGAGCCCATCCCCATCTGGAGGGCACAGGATGTATAGACGACCACCAAGGCCCAGGGTATACCGCCCAAGGGTCACCCTCTTTGGAATGACCGATGATGAGGTAATTGATTGCTACAGGTTGAGGCCTGACAGCATCATTGCCTTGTATGAGGTCATCAAGGAGCAGGTGGATCCCATCTACATCCACAACCATGCCCTAACTGGCCTGCAGAAACTACTCTGTGCCATGCACTTCATGGCAAGCGGGGCCTTCCAGTCCACAGAGGGTTACGCATCTGGCATGTCACAGGCCACATTCTCCAGGGTGCTGGCCCAGGTCCTGCCAGCCCTCAAAAGCAAGGCCAGTACCTATATACATTTCCCCACCACCGACATGGACTGGATACAAGTCAAGCAGGCCTTTTACGCCAGGGGAGGCATGCCCAGGGTCATGGGTGCTATAGATTGCACCCATGTCCGAATTAAGGCCCCAGCACGTGACGCACAGATATTCATCAACAGGAAGAACTTTCACTCCATCAACGTGCAGATGGTGTGTGACAGCCATATGAGGATAATGAATGTCTGTGCAAAGTATCCTGGCAGCTCACATGATTCATACATTCTCCAAAACTCCTCAGTCCACAGAGATTTCGAGAATGGAACTTTTACAGGGGGATGGCTTTTGGGTGAGTTCACAATACAAAATCACATCACATACACAGGCGTACACACAACGCTGCTTAGCATGCTCCTGACCCACAGCTACTACGTCTACCACACAAAACATCATTCACACAACATGTGCTCCCTGTCTCACCATGTCACTCACATTACACAGGTGATGCTGGCTATGGATGCAAGTCCTGGCTACTGACCCCACTGGCCAGTCCTCGAACACATGCCCAGGAAAGCTACAACCAGGCTCATGGCAGAACGAGGAATGCCATTGAGCGGACCTTTGGCCTCCTCAAGTCAAGATTCCGATGTCTGGACCACTCGGGGGGAGCACTGCAGTATGCACCTGGAAAGGTGTGCGACATCATTGTGGCGTGCGCAATACTGCACAACATCGCAGTGGACACCAGGCTGCTGGAGCACATCCAGGCCCCCCCCATACAGGAAGTGCCCATGGACATCGGACACGTTGAGGAGACCCTGAGAGGGACACAGATCAGAGACAGGCTCATCACGGAACACTTTACATGTGAGTATAACACAGGCATGCAAACAATCCATGCAAGTCCCCCATCAGTCCTGTGACACTAACCACACTGCACATTTTGTTCTGTCTCACCCCACAGGAACAGTGACACAGCACTGCACTTGCAGCGGACGTGGCAAATTGTGTGTGTGGACTCAAAAACCATCCTCCATTCCACTCTCCACGTTGACATACAGACCCCAAGGATATCACGCACACCCTCAGGAGAAACAAGGTACAACACATAACCCATGTTCATCGCCTTACAGGGCTTGATTGACAGCAGCTAACTTGATTTGCCATGAGCATAGCCAGAGCAACCATGCTAGCCTTGTAGCGAAAGAGTGTTATCCAATGCTATGCATTGGATAATACTCCGTCACATCAGGGGTTAAAGGGCCATTGGACTCAATATGGAACCTGTACTGTGCTACAGCTGAGAAGAGCAGCACAGGGGTGGATGTACAGTGGTATGGGCACACAATGTAGAGGTCATGAGACGTAGATCAGATTACCAGGGACACCATGCTGACCTGTGAGTGTGCAGACATATGTGCCCCCGACATGAATACACACATCAACAAATGTGTCCTAACAGTTCCATGGAACAAATGACATTGGGCTGCCACTGTCACATTAACAGTGGCAGCCCAAATTCATTACTTCCATGGAGCTCTCAGAACACTTGTTGATGTGTGTATCCATGTCAGGGGCACATATCCATAGGGCTGGGGCACATGTCCTTAGTTCTCCACATAATTGGTTACAGATGAGTACACAACACATTGTCAAGCAATGGTTTGTGTACTCACCTGTAACTGTGAAAATTGAGGGGATCAAAAAGACTAAATTGTTGTTGCTTGATGATCAGTTCAAGTCAACTACTCCAAATCTTGTCCTCTTCTTCCACAGGCATCCGTAACATGATCCATCCTTGAACTGAAGTTCTTCTATGTGACTGGATTGATGTCTTGACATCACCTTCATGGAGATCACCCCTTGCTGTTTATGTTGATGTTGTTGGTGATGCAAAGTTTGACCTGAGGTTCACACAAACCTCTACTGGATCATTTTCATATAGACACAGAAAACACTAATTCCTGAGTTTTATAACCTGTACAGTTAGGATGCTCAGCTACAGAGTTGTCAAACCTTGTGGACAACACATGAGCTGGGCAGCAGTGTTACTAAAGTACTATTTTTTTGTTTCAAAGTACATTTAGTGTTCTCATACAGGTGTTCAATGCATATAGGCAATACACAGAAAACACATGTACATCCTAATGTACTTTGAGACACAATAAAGATGAACCATCACCATTCTATCTGTGTCTGTAGGAGGATATATTTGAGAACACAGTTGTCAATGCGTTACCACACCCAGGGTAGAGTATCCCCATACATGGAAAGGCATCACCCATATCACAGGACTCCACCACTTGTTTGCAAGTGAGTGGACTCAGTGATGTATTCACGCTAACAGATGGTGGCAGTGATACACTAATGTGTTGTGGAAGTGATAAAGAGGTGATAAAGGGGACATACTTCCACAGTGAATTCCTGTCCACAGTTCATGTGTTGCTCAGTATAATCAATGTTCAGTGATATTGCTCCACTGGGACATATCACAGTACATGACCAAGTGGACAAGTGTTTTCACTGGGGAAGTCTGTTACACCCTTAGAAAAAACAACAAGTCAACTTACTGGAGGCCCTAATGCTCACCCCAGGATATCAATGTGTGTGCTACACATTGAAATCCTGGGTTGAAAACATTGGCTTCCCCAGTCAGTCTGTTGCACAATGAGTGTGTGAATCCAAGACAATATAGATACATGTCCCATTTATCTGTCCTGCTTGTTATCTCACCGCTAAGCCGTTTGTTTGGTTATCCCCTTAACCCTCTGAGTGCCAGAGTGGTACCCAACGCATTTCTTTGCAATGCGTTGCCTACCACTCTGGCTATCAAAGTGTTAAACACAACATATGATGTAGATGAATGTTCAATGTTGTACCAAATGTTGGGCTAAGGGGAATGTTTTGTTATGCAAAATCAACACACAACATTGCCATATAACACAGTTGTGTAATATGGCAACATGGATGTTTTTACAGTTGACTTTGTACAACGATGTGTGTGTGAACCCGTGTTGTAACATCCCACAAACATCTTACCTAGGCAGGAGTTGTATTCACTGAATTGTTTGGCAATGCATTGGAGACAACTCTGCCACCCAAATCTATGACCAAATTCAAAGCAGATCAGACAGGATTCAAAAGCACAATGTTCCTTTATTCAGGGGAAATTTAACATGTTGGGCATTTTATTTTTTTTTCTTGGGGGGGGGGCTTAGACTGTGTGGCAGAAGTGGATAACCTGGATGATCTCCTGGTCACCCTTTGCCCCCTAGGTGTGGCTTCGGTGGTCACATTAGAGGGGGTGGTGGGGGCAGTGGATCCCTCTGTGTAGCGCAGGTTTTCCCTCTCCAAACGTAAGTCCTCCCTGCGGTTCAGCTCTCTCAACTCCACCAGTAGCTGTGCAAGCAGGTCCATCACCCCCGTGTGTAGCTGATGGAGTTGAGTGTTGATCCTCATGACCTCCGACTCCAGGGCATGGATCCTTGCCTCTATCCTGTTAGTGTTTATACGGGATTCCCTACGGCTCCTGGTGATGTTGTCATTGGTGCGGAGGCTTGACCTGAGTAGTCTCCTTTGCAGAGCCATACACTCAGCTTCCATCCCCGTGGGCCGTTCACTGCTGGTGATGCTTGTGCCTGGTGAATCAGCTGCTGCTGTGTCCTCCTCTGCTGGTGCTGTGTCCTCCTCTGCTGGTGCTGTGTCCTCCTCTGCTGCTGGTGTGTCCTCCTCTGCTGGTGCTGTGTCCTCCTCTGCTGCTGCTGTGTCCTCCTCTGCTGCTGCTGGTTGTGCTGCAGATGGGTATGTGCCCACCACATCAATTGACCCACTGCTGCCCACCGATGTCTGTGCTGGTGGAGGTGGTGGGGTAAACACGTCCCTTCGCATAGGCTGTTGGGGCTCCCCAAGCAGGCCCAGGTGTTGGTAGTCGAGTGGCCAAGGGTCAAACCTTGGCCACTGGTATGTGCTTGGCCCCCACCTAGGATCATACCTGGGGCCATGCTGCGGAGCCATCCAGGAGGGTAGGTTAATCTGTGGGTATGGCCCGTATTGGGTGGTGGCCACATCACCGGGCAGCCATTGCCTCCCTGGTGGTGGTGGTGCTGCTGCTGCTGCTGGGGGATAATAGCTCCTGGAGGTGGTGGGGGGCATCCAGTCACTGTAATAAGTCGGTGCAGGCAGAGTTGGTGCAGGCAGAGTTGGTGCAGGCAGAGTTGATGCAGGCAGAGTTGATGCAGGCAGAGTTGGTGCAGGCAGAGTTGATGCAGGCAGAGTTGATGCAGGCAGAGTTGGTGCAGGCAGAGTTGATGCAGGCAGGGTTGGTGCAGGCAGAGTCGGTGCAGGCAGAGTTGATGCAGGCAGGGTTGGTGCGGGCAGAGTCGGTGCAGGCAGAGTCGGTGCAGGCAGGGTTGGTGCATCCAGCTGGCCAAGAGGTGTGGATGTCGTTGGGTACGGTGCCCACTGGCTGGTCCCCTCCTCCAAATACTCCTCACTGGGTGGTGAGGTGGCCTCCTCCATGGGCTCCTGATGTGCTGGAGACACATAACCTGTGTGGAGGATTGAGATTGTGTGATCAGTAAACTTAGCCATGATGGTGTCAAATTGATATTAATACTTGAAATGTGTAAAGGAACATATATGTTGTATGGTGTATCCCCCTGTGTGAAACAACGGTACTCCTACTGGTGATGGGTGTTGTATTCTACATGTATTGAAGCTCAGAGTTGAATTCCTTTGGTGCCACATCCCAGTGGCCTGAAATTGTACATTTGCGCTGTTGCCACATCATCCTTTGTGGATATCTGCTCCCTGGACCAAAGCTAGCCAGAGGATGGTCTGGCAACATTGGCATAGTACATTTTCAGGCCACACTGATATTGTCCATGGAATATTCAACTTTGAGCTGTTATACTCTTGTGATGAAACACCTTTCAGTAGTGGGAATACCCTTGCATTACCCGGTGGATCAATCCTATGACATGTATTTTTCCTTTCACATTTTAGGTATTACTATCTCTTTAACGGGATAGCAATGGTTAATTTCACCTTGATGTAACATTGCAGGCATCATAGAGAGATGTTTAGAAAGATGTTGCTGTATGTGACAGCTGGAGATGTCAGTCATTTGACCACACGGAGGCTCTTCAGCAGACTCCACATTGACCCATTTGGAGATAACTACATCTTTGCCATTGTCTACTAAGTGTTCCTGGTTTGTAAGCACGCTCTGTGGACCATGTCAATGATGGATCCATCTCCAATTGGTTCAATTTTGGGTCTGCTGAAGAGCCTCTGTGTGGTCATATGACTGACATCTCCAGCTGTCACATACAGTAACATCTTTCTAAACATCTCTTTATGATGCCTGCAAGGTTACATCAAGTGAAATTAACCATTGCCATGCCAAGGTACACAGTGAGGAATATGGTCTGATATGTGTGTATATGTACCTTTCATACGGGTACAAACATATCCTTGATAGATATGAACCCAGAGATCTGTTCAGAACATGTGATTGTCTAACTGCCTATATATGTACAGCCATCACAAATGAACTTTCATAGATACAAGTGATACCCATCCAAGTAGGTGTAATATACTGGGTATATGTACTGTGATGATGATATCAATATGAGTTATTTTGTTGAGGGTGCACATATATGGGCAGTTGGACAATCACACGTACTGAACCGAACTCTGGGTTTACATCTTGTTGGGACCTATTTGTACCCATTTGAAAGGGACATATCCACATACAAATCTGGTTGTTTTTCTTTCTGTACATATCTTTTTTGAATAGATCTGCAGTGTGATTCAAGTAGTATTCATCCCTATGTTATCAGTTCATCCCGTACAGTGCTGGATTTTGTCAGATTAGACATGTCCCTCTCTGGTTGTCATGATGGTATCCTATGCATTGCATTGTGATGCATGGGATACCACCGTGGCAATCAGGGATTGATGTACATTACAGGATTCTGTCCATGAGGTCTGTTCAAGTTGAATCCTGAGGGGCAACAATCAAGCCAGTATTGAAGGATATCATTGATTGAGGCCTTTTTTTTCCTGGATCAGCCCATCCATCCTTCTGTGTGAGGCAGCCAGACCCGATCATAGATATCCATAATCCCTGGCCTGTTATTGACCAAACCTCAATGGTTCATATTTGGTTCCCATATGTATCCTGCAAATAGTGTCTGGTGTACCATCCATCCATGGCATCAGCACTCCTGAGGATCTATATGTGAATCAAATGTGAGCTATGTAAATTGAAGTTAGCGTAAATGATTGCATACACAACACCAAGGCCAACTTTTTCACCTTTAGTTATGTGTGATTGTTTTTGGCGTGTGTGTTGCACATACAAGCATTTATTCTCAGTGGCACTGTGATTTGTGACCTGATCCATCCTGTTGGTGATTCAGTAAGCGGTTAAGTGGACCTGATGAACTGATTATGATGCTGACTTCTCCGCTGACCTCATTTCCCCATCTGCAATGTTTTCTATGGAGTCCACACAATGGGGCCTGTGCAGCTTGAATCCTGTTATTGGATGTTCTCCATAGACTAACATTGTAATTGGTAAAGTGAGGGTATGTAAGTGTCAAATTCTCTACATCAGCTCTTTTTCACCGCTTAGTGAATGTCCCCTATGTGTCATGTAATTGTTAACCTATCGACATGTGTTTGTTGACTGGTTAACCCTTTGAGTACCAGAGGGGTTGCCAAAGCATTGTTGATCGATGCATTGATGATCCCTCTCGCACTCATGGGGTTATGTGCTGGATTCCCTGTGTGAACATGGGTAAAACTGTGTGACAACAATTGTGATGTTTGACATACAACACTTTACTGAGCATGGTTTGTGTGTATTGTGTGTGATCAGCACAGCAACATGAGGGTTAACCAGGGAGTTGGACAGGTTTTGGCCTTGTTGAACATTGACATTTGTCCTTGTCTTGATTCCTGTTTAAACCCTCAGGGTGCTGTGTTGGTGCAATTGTGTGGTTGAATGAAGGGCAGATGTTGGGATGTGAGTGCTTGTTTGTGATGGGTGTGTGGTTTGGGGTGGTGTGTGGTTTTGGGGTGATGCACTTACCGGTGGTGTGGAGGCTCCTCTCCTCCCCAGTGTCTGATCCTCCAGGGACCCCCTCAATGAGGGTAGACGACAGTGTCTGCCGCAGCCTCTCCTCCCATGCGCTGAAGGTGATGGGGACAGGTGGCCCACCTCCGGTGGCTCGGGCGTGCAGGGCGGCATCCCCCATCTTCCTCTTCACCTGCCTTTTGCAGTCGCCCCATCTCTTCTTGATTGAGTCCACATCCCGTCTGCAGGTGGCCACCGCATTAACTCTGCTGCAGATTTGACTCCAGGCAGCTCTCCTCCTCGCAGACAGGCCAGGGAGTCTGTCCCCCGGGAAGAGGACACTCTCCCTCTCCAGCACAGCCTCCACGAGGGCCGTGTTTTCTTCCTCGGTATATCGGGGATCCCTGAGCCTGTCCCCCTCAGCTCCGGCATGCGAGGAGTCAGACCCGGAGTGTCCTGCCTGCTCTGCCCCTGCCTGTGTGTGGTGGTCCCCAGGCACTACCCCTCGTCCCACTGCAGGATCTGTCCCTCTTCTTCTTAGTGTGCCTGTTCTTGTGGGCCTGGTCCCCCTCCGCCCTGCGTATCTCCCTCTCCCACCCCTGCTCTGCTGAGGGATCCCCTCCTGACCTTCCTCCTCCTCCCCCACTAGTCTCCCCATCCCTCTCTCCTGTCCTCCTCTCCTAGCCATCATTCACCCACTCACACCCAGGCACTCTCACACACCCTCACAGACACACTCGATCCCACTCACTCTCTGTCACACACTTTCACTCACGGATTCACACTGTGAAAATAAAGTTTAAAATGTGTAAGGTGTGATGAAAAAAAAAAGACTATGTGTATGTATGTGTATGTGTTTGTATGGATGTATGTGCTATGTGCAAAAGTGTGCTATGTGTCTATTTAAATGTACTTCTCTCCAAGATCCCTCTACCTTACTGCTGTGTATGCTTCTCTCTCTATCTCTCTCTCTCTCTCTCTCTAAACGCTATCCTCCACTCCTGGGTCCTGTGCTCTAGCTTGCTGAAACTCGAAACACAGACAGGGTGTAACCGTTATTTTGAGGTATATATAGGTGTATTTGAACATTTTTGATACTTTGGGGCCTTGGGATTGGCTGTAGGTTTGAATTTTGTTTGTGCATCTATCAGGGTTGCTAGACAACGGCAGCCGTAATGTAACATTTTGACTTAAGTTGTGTTTTAACGGGTGTTTGGGACGCACGGTGATGCAAAATCAGGTGCGACGCTGGTTTTTGTTTAACGTGTTTTTGTAGTGCCTACGCCCGATAGCTATTCTTGAACGCTTACCTTTGAATCTGCCGTAAACCATGTGTTCTTTGCGGCCGATGTGCCTTTTTTACTTAGCGGATGGTTTAACGGCTGCCTTTAAATCTAGGCCTAGATCTGTAGCTGGATAAAAGCTTGAATAAAGGATCTGGAGATCCCTCAACCTGTTTTTAGAGTGATACAAAAAGAGTCAAATATAGGTGATCCTATCATAGTCCACTAAGTATATAAAGTCCTTTAAATAGTTAAAAATGGTACTCCCAGGATGCTGCTCTTGACCACGGTGTCCTCAGCATCACCTCAGCACTCAGTTAAGCATGTAAAAGAGAAAAGAACAAAGACAAACTCTAAGAGTAATCTGTGTAAAATTGTGTAAATAAATTTCCCCATTTGCACCTAGTGCACTCACTAGATCAATTCTTGTTAGACTGCCCAAAAGCAAGTATAATCTCAGGCCATTCTTCATTCTAAAGCAGAATTGCTCATCTGCAGCTTCTTGGAGATCAAAGCTCAATCTATTCACTTATCTTGATGAGCTGAAGACTGCTACATTTGCCGGCGTATTCCGTGCAGGTCAGATGAGGATAGGGAAACTCTGTGTATGTCTCTCTCTACACTAGGAAGAATCCTCTAAGTGTAGCACATTAGATAAATGTCCCTGTGTAAAGACCCCAATATATTGGACTCCCCGGATGTGTATAGATGCTAGTAAAAATATAGATATCAGTTGTCCTGTTGGTCAATGTGAAGGTTGCACAATAGTTAAATAAAGTAAACTGTTTTACTGTTAAAATAGTTATTATCCAATGTGTTTCACGAGCAAATGTCTCGCTTCGTCAGGGATAAAAACATCACTACATCAATCTCTTTTTATTTTCTTGGGATACCGCATGAGATCACAAAGAGAGGCTTAGTTCACCCTCCCAGATTCAAGCCTTTGTTTTTAGATGAGCAGTTTTAGTTAAAAAAATAAGAACTCTATATAATAATTCGCTAAAACGTGTGTAATGACAAAATCATGCGCTGTAGACTGCTGCGCGTGCTGCAGTCATGCGCAATAGAGACTGCCTGCACCGTGGCTGATACAGAGCTGCACGCTCCGAAGGAAATGTGAGTTTGTGTGCAATAAAACAAAAACTTTCAAAAGTGCATATAATAATACCATCTTTCCAATTAAAAACATTATCTCATGTGAGGCTAGTTTTATTATCTATCTAATAACATGTGGATGTGGGATCCAATACATTGGATGTACAACAAGGAGCCTAAGGGAGAGATCGAGTGAGCACAGAAACTTGATCAAGAAGAAATCAGTTGAACATTCTGTACCTAGACATTTTAATACCTGTCCAAAAGGAGGCCTTTCTAATTTTAATATAATAGGTATAGAACAAATTCCAGAATCTAGTGTAAACCGGTTTTCCAAGTTGTGCCATCAAGAGGCTTACTGGATCATTAACAGGGGTGGGCGAAAAGTGTGAAAAATTTCACGAAAACGTGCCGATTTTTCGATTTTCCCGCAAATTATTTTGCCTTTCTGCCTATGCAAAAATGTCCTCCTTTTTGCCTGTTTTAACAAATTTTCTGCCTATGTTAACACATTTTTCTCCTATATTTCCAATAGGTACTACATTTTCCACTGTAATACTACTTCTTCTGAGGGCTGTAGTTTAGAAATAAGTGGCTGAAAGTCAAAGTTGTGAGTCCTACAGCAACATATGGCTTGAAAAATGTGTTAGTATGCAGAATGCATTTGTCCTTTGCCCACAACACTTTCTTGCTTAAGTGACACTGGCACATATTCAGGATGATATCAAGTAATAAAAAAATATAAAGTACAACTTACAATGTGGCAGATATGTATTGTAAACAAAGACAGAAAACCCACAGCGGTAAAGCACCATGATTAATATATTTAATGTGAAGGATGTGAATGAATCTAGTGATTAAGGTATGGAATGCTTCAAGGAAAGAGGCGGCTTGTCCCCAAACTCCCAAACTTAGGAAAAACCCAGAAGATACACAAAAGCAAAAATTAACCTGCTCTGATTCATACTGATAATATAAATTGTAAACCTTGTAATAAGCCTTTATCATAATTGTGCTATGCTATCTTTAAATAAAATAATAATTAGGGTTTTAGTAGCATAGATTGGCAAATGTATGTTTAAGCCCACTCGCCCTATACACATAACATACTAAACTTCTAAAGCTTTATCTGAGGAAACATTGCAGCTTGCCTGCAAGCATTAAAAACAAATTAAAAACATCTGAAGATGTCTTAGCTTGCAAAAACTTTAAAAACATAGTAGTTGGGCTATCATAGCCCCCCATATCAGGACTCACCCATTGTACAGCTGGAGCCAGCCACAGTGAGGCAGGACCCAAGGGACCAAACACTATCAACCACCCCTTAAAGTGTATTATGTGTCGCTATGTGTGCTGTCAATCTCTCCTTCTACCTGTGTGTATGTGTGCGTCTCAACTCCCTTTCTCTCTTTAACTAACCGCCGCTCCTGGTATCCTGAAATCTAGCTCTGTGAACTCGATAACAGACAAAGATATGTAGGTGATTCTGGGTCTATTTATAATTTATTCAACTGAACTTGATACTTTGGGGTGCTGTGATTGGCTGGGGCACTACGTAATGTTGGACGCTTCACTTGTTTTTTGTTTTATTGGGACGTTTCTCGCATTTACTGTGTGTTTTGCATCGACTATGAGGTCAGATTTTAGGCGACTCCAGTTTTGTAGATTTTTTTGTGTTTTGTAGGCCGTCGCACGTTAACTCTTCTGGGTTAAGGAACATTGGAATCTCACGTTACCCATTCTTGGTTAACTCGTGAAGGCAGTTTTTTTCTTCACGCTGGTTTTATCTTCAACAATTGTATTGAGCCCTAAATAACTACTCCTGTTTTATTCTTCAGCTAAAAGAAAGTATTCAAACGTATAATAACAACACAATTTTGAACTTAAATTAAAGGATGAGTAAACTTTTCATAAAAAGAATTTTAATATAGGGCTTTTCTTATTTAGTTATTCTGCTACTTTGATATATGTTGTGCCAAAGTAATTATAGTTTAAACTTTTTGTTGTTTTTTTTACATTAACAGTGCCATTCATACGGACCACCTACAGATCACATGGTGTTGATATTAATGCCCTTGTTTTATTCAGCAGGAGAAGCCCTATAACATTTATATTTTCATAAAAACATGTTTACCCATCCTATAATTCACTGTTGTAGAATGTTGAGTTCACACTTGAGTTTACACAATGTTAAAGACATCTACAGTAGTTTGAGAAATTAGTTCTTACAAGTGCACATACCGATGAGTTTTCTCACCGGGCTTCCCACATTGAACATACTGTGCTGTGAGCCCACAGCACACATGGTTCCAAACTGTGGAGTTTCAGATAACAGCCCTCTTTGCCCTATTTTAAAATCTGTGGTTCCAGAGATACAGTCTTAAGCAGCTTAAAGAAAAAGGTAATTCATCAAGATTTACAAAGAATACACAACTAATATGGCTTTTGTGGATAAAGGTTTTTATTTTTAAAATGTACAAATATTAAACAAAATGACATACTTAGTCATCAATATATTTTCAGCTACTTTGTAATAACATTTGTGTATATTTATGAATGAGGGGGTATAGGAGGAATACATAACAGTAACAGTAATGCAAAATTTCTGGATGGGCGGTTTTAGTTGTTATATCCCATGTTATTCAATTGTGGAACCAACATATGTATAAATATACACTACATACATGTCACGTCACAAACACACGTCACCATCAGAATGTCCCACTTTTACTGACTTTCTGTGATCTTTGATAAATTCCATATAGTAGAGGGCAGTCAGCTGTTAGACCACCATCCACTGGAGTATATGACTCCCATCATCTCTAACCAGCCAATTGCTTGTTCGGGATGATGGGAGTTGTAGTCCCCAAAATATGGAGATCCAACAATTTCTGCTTTATGGATATTTTCAATTACCATTTGTGTTGCATATAAAATATACTGGTTGATACATACACAACCAAACCTCCAAATCCCTTTATTGTATTTTTCCTCTTGCTTTAAACATTTACGTATGACATTTGCCTTGCTTATATGTAGATCTTTGAACTTGAAGTTGTTTCTGTTTTTTTTTTCTTGTGAAATGTGAAACTGAATTTAACAGTTCTAGAGTAACAATGTACTGTAAATACATTCAATGCAAATACACACTGTTACAGAAAGACATTACATATGCCCCCCCCCCCACACACACACACACAGTTAACACTTTGAGTGCCATACGGGTATGAATCACATTGCAAAGCAATGCCTTGCTTACCCCTCTGGCACTCAAAGGGTTAAAATCTAATATATGCTGCCCCATAATGTGTATATATTTTAACCCCTTAAGGACCCATGATGGTACTGGCACGTCATGAGTTCAACATGCAATAAGGTCCCACGATGTGCCAGGACCATCATGGAATTCAGGGTTTCCCGCATGGCTGCACACTGCTCGCAGAGCCCTGAATATGATTTGCTAAAAAAAAAATGGTCCATGGTCCTTAAAGGGATAGTAATGTTTCATAATAAAAGCAGCTCTAATTAATCATCATAGTGTTTGGACTTTGGAGAGTGTTATTTCAATTCTGTCAGAGTTGTAGTTCAAGAGTAATTCAATGACAAAGCATCCCCCTCCCACCCCTTTTACTGATGTAACACTGCTCAGCCAGATCAGAAGGGAGGTGCCCAGTTAGACTGCAGAGAGGGACAATCTTCAGTTAAGATAAGGGAAAAACCTAAAAAACTTGTCAAGGGGGGCAGGGATTTCATTGTTTTCATAGGAATAAGAGTGTCCCCTTCTGTTATCTGTCTGGTCTATGGACTGCATTCCACATCTGAGAAGAGATGGCTTACACTAGGTAAAAGGGGCAGGAGGGGAAACTTTGCTTGTGAATATCTCATAAACCATAAAGGTTTGAGAGATAAGACTTACATCGTTCTTCATGTTTTTTTTAATGCCTACAAAATCAAATAAATATAAAACGATGTATGACTATCCCTTTAAGTGCCGGCAGCCAGGGGTTAGAAAAAATGCACACAGTGTAGCATCTCTAATCTCTAATCCTGCTCTATGTCTGTTTTGTTTTGAAAGGAAATCAGACCTTGCAGGGTGTCCCTGACATTGATCACCTATCCTCCTTATATCTGTGTCTCTGAAATACAATTAAGCCTTTGAGTGCTACAGAGGTACGCAGTGCATTACTTTGAAATGTGATGCATACCCTTCTGTCACTCAAAGGGTTAAAGTTAAAGCTTGTCTTTTACTAGTCAGTCTCCAATCTACCACATCTGGTAGCAGCAGCATTTATTTATTTAGAAAATGTTTTACCAGGAAGAATACATTGAGATTTCTCTTGTTTTCAAGTATGTCCTGGACAGTTTTCAGTAGAGGGTTGCATATTTATACAAATTGAGAAACATTATATATTACATGTTATTAAATATACATACGAATATTCATACATATGGAAATGTTAAAATTATAAACAGTTACACTCTGTTTTTAGATATAGAGAAGCATTTACTTTTAAGCATTTTAGACTGGGAGCATATTTAATTATTTCCGGCAGATGGTTCCAGGCCTTAGAAACTTACTGCCCTCAGTGTACAGGCCCCATGTGCTGTGAGCTTAAAGGGAATCCGGTCCCGGGACAGGCGGAGGCTCTTAAACAGAGCTGATATCTCGTTATGGAAGGAAAAATTATTCATTGAAACAGTCTTCTACGTGTGTTTGGTTACTAAGCACACGTAGAAGACTGTTTCAATTATCATTTTTCCTTCCATAAAGAGATATCGGCTCTGCTGAAGAGCCTCAGCTTGATTCAGAGACCGGATTCTCCTGCTGGCAGCAGAACGCTGACAGCAGGGGAGAGGAAACTTTGAAAGCGGCTATCTCTTAAACCATAAAGGTTTGAGAGATGCCGCTGGTGTCATTTAACTCAGTTTATTAAGAGTTACAATATGAGGGATAGTAATTTTGAAGTAATACTATCCCTTTAAAGGAGGCATGTGAAGATGTCTGTTGGCTGCTGTGATGTTATCACCAGCTGCACAGCCAATACCAATGAGTGTTTCTGTTAGATTCAGCCTTTTACAGGAATGGAGGCAAAAAGCTTAGTGCAAACCTTTCCAGTTAGGGTGTATGTTTGTAATGCTACCTTGCCCAAAGGTGTCAATAGCATTGATTATTTTGTAAAAGAATGAGTTGCAAAATAAGGGTTTTTAATTTTTTCATGTTATCTGGTGATATCACCAAAAGCTTTGCAAAGCAATACTATAGACATGTCTCTAGCACACAAGGAGCTAATTATACAGAAGAGCATCACCAAAACAATTAAAACATGTTTGAGTAAAGTTCTTCATAACTATTCAACCACTGTCTGATGATTAGAGATGGGAGAACATTCCCTTTTTCTTTTCCACATGAATTTTCTCAGAAAAATGTAATGTGCTGCTTTTTCCCATACATATCAAATATGTTGTCTTTATCCATACAAGGTTTGTATGCCTGTAAGAATTCCTGTTGCAATACTTGAGGTCCGATGCAGTATGTGTGGTCATATGGCTACCAGAGCAGTGAGACAAGGCTGGAGGTGGGTTTGTATGTGTGGCTCTATGGCTGCCAGTGGGACAATGCTCGGGGTCAGTATATATGATTCTATGGCTATTTGTACAATGGGACAAGGCTGGAGGTGCATTATGTGTGGTTCTATGGCTACAAGTGGGACATGTCTAGGTCATCTGCGGACACCCCTGCATCCCTGGCTGGAGATAGGAGCAACTAGAATAGCATTACTGAAGACCACAATGCAGGAGGATCTTGTAATCAGCTGATTTAAGCGTAGTACAGAACAGAGAAGGCAGGAATTGAGTGTGGTTGGTCTGTATAGGAGGCTGCCATTGCCAGAATAGAGGCTTAGTAATTAGGAGGCATATGAGGGTCCATTTTCCTTCTTGCAGGATTTTCTCCTTTCTGTGGAACTTCCTTTTGAAAGGTGAAGTTCATTGAATCCAATGGGAAAAAACGTCCTTCACTGTGTTCCCTTGGCAATTTCAATGGTTCCCAGGCCACACTCTCCATAATCCCATCTTGTGCACGTCATCATTCAAACATGCATTAATTATCACACACACACACGCATCATCATACAAGCACACGTGTGAGCGTGCACACACACACAGTCATTTCAGTTTGCTGTATGGAAGACATCGATGAAAAAAGGCAATTCTAGCAAATGAAGACACTGCTTTCCACCGAATCTCTTTCCATTAAGAATGCTTCAAGGTACCTCTATTCTCTTACAAGAACAATACTCCCAGTTATCTAGTCCCAGGAATGGATTAGTAGAGTGGAGGGTAATGTGAGACCCAATCCTGGTACTGTAGAAAGCAACCAGACCATACAATATATGGCAGTGAGTAACCATATAGGGAAATATCTGACTCAGGGAAAGCATGTTTTACACTTTAAAGGCATTAAAAATTATTTACATCATGTTTACTTTATGGCTGTCATATAAAATTGAGTGGACAGAAATATAAAAAAATTGTTAAACCAAAATGTAAAGACCCAGGAAAGGTGCAGCAATGAATCAAGGAAAAGAAAGAGAAAGAAAGAGAGAGAGAGAGAGAAGTAGAGAAAAGCAAGAGTGGCAGCAGAGGGAGAGAAAGTGAGAAAGAAAATAGAGGGTAGAAGAGTCAAGAGAAAATGAAATAGTGGAGGGGGTTAGAGGAAGAATGATGGGAAATTAGTCAGGATATGAAAGAGTACATAGGAGGAACGTGAAGAATAAAATGGGTGAAGGAACAGAGGGTGAGATATAGGGATAAACAGAGATAATAACTAGGTGATAGAGAACAGTATTGAGAAAATAAATGAAATAAAGAAAAGGGAAGAGGCTAAAAATAGAGGGAGGGATTTAGGGAAAGCGGAAAACATAGAGGGAGTTATAGCATGCAAGAATAAGGTAATAATAGAGGGAGGACAATAGAAAGAATGAGAGAGAGGTAGTTACGTGGATGCAAAGTGTAATTTTAATGGCCATGATTATAATGTTATACATGTAATAGAAGCAGTACATAATAGCTTTTGAAATGTCTTCAGCTAACTTTAAGAATAACAAGGATACAGAAAAAAACACAACCTTTAAAGAATCTATATATATTTGGTATGGGTGTATTCATTTGAATTTTGCATTTGTTTGCATGTGGCATAATGACCTTGTGTACAATTCAGTACTGCAAAATTCTAAAAGTCATTGTTTTCAGCAAACAAATACAGAAATAGGAAAAAGGTAGTTTGTCTAAACAGATCAGACCTTCCTCTTGCTTGGGGAGATCAGGGAAGGTCATTTTATTAGGAGTAAGTAGTGTGACAGTACTGATGGTAATGTTAATAAACAGTTGCAAAATAAATAAATACTACAGACATACATAACTTAAAAACAAGGGTCCTTCCAGACATAAGTAAAAGTGTGGGGTCTGAAGAACTCAAAAAAAATGTTCTCCCTCTCCCCACACCAATAGAATTGAATGGTACTAAGGGGTGTTGCCTACCACAATGAATGTCACAGTTTCTTCATATTTAGACTTCTTCACCACACAGCCCAGGTGATGAGGAGGAAAGGAGAGTGGCAGCAATTTCCCAGTTTAGAGGTCCCTTTCCTGTAGCTAAGCCCAGGGCCCCTGGGTTAAGCATCCCCAGTTCTGATAATTTCATTTTTCATTTACATTATCTAGTTATCCTAAACCCCCACATTAATTTATTTTTAACCACTTTTATATATTCTGCATTGCATGCTGCTCAAGTACTCAAAAGGGTGATGTTCTCATGTGGTCTATACAGGCTGAGGATGAGCACTATTAGAGTATACCCACAAATATGCTCTGTACCTTCACTCACTTGATGAAGGTCAGGGGTTGAGGGTACAGTCAATTTTTCTTTAATGGAACCTAGAAGTACCAACGCAATAATTTAAAATATGAACTTACTAAAGATGGTACTGGTACATATTAAAACAAATTAAGTAGCACATTTTTTATATACATAAATGGCCATGGGGGGTTAAACATTTTAAAATGGTGAAAAATAGTGATTTTGGATAACAAAATGGTCTGTATACCTTATAAATTCTATTCACCCTAAATAGTAAAAAAAAAAAAAACAAACAAACAAACAAAAAAAACA
Organism: Rhinophrynus dorsalis; assembly: GCA_037306005.1. Classification (NCBI taxonomy): domain Eukaryota; kingdom Metazoa; phylum Chordata; class Amphibia; order Anura; family Rhinophrynidae; genus Rhinophrynus; species Rhinophrynus dorsalis. The sequence goes on from CM074721.1 coordinate 299,077,180, forward strand.
AAAAAAACATTTATTTATTGTTAACACAGATATCCAGAGCATTTATGCCCTATTGTAGTATTTGCATGCCATGGGTGAGCATTAGAATCATTGTATTGCTTTTCCAGTTATTCATGGGGTAGGTCGAGGGGTGTTATTTTATTAGGGCAAGAGGGCTTCATTGTATGGAGGGGAGAGCAGCAGCAGTGGAGGAAGTGAGTGGCAAAGGCAAGTATGACAGCAGCTGAATGGATCCCCAGGCTGCCTGCTCAGGGGGCTCAATGGCTCATCAGCATGGAAGTGGGTAGAAGGAGGGAAAGTGGAGGGCTCAGATACACATGTTTGAGGTGGGGGAGGAAAGAAAGGGGAAGAGGGATCAAGGGAAGGCAATGATTTGGATTTTTTTGTGTGCATAGATGGGGCAGAAAGGGGGTATGTGTTATACATATGTACTTTAATTTTCCATACAATTTTGGATATAATTTACACCTATGTATTATGCACAGGTATGTATTATACCTGAGATTTTGCGATACATACTGTTATCAGCTTCAGTCATCTAGCAACATGAGATTTGATAAGAAAATGTGTTAACGGGCCCAATCATCCTCCCAGGGATTGGCTACTGGGGGTTTATAGGGGCATTTCTCCTTCACCCTTGTGCCTGTTCTTCAGACTCTGTTGAAGTATTTGCTGCTTCTTGTTTTTGCTTAGTGTTGCTGACCCAGCCTGTTTTTTGACCTTGTCTCCGGATATCCCCTCTTGTACCTCGCTGACTTACTCATTGTTATGACCCTGGCTTGCACCTGACTATTCTACATTTTATGCCTCTAGGTGCCTTTATGCCTGAACGTTATCTGACCAGATTGGCCTTGGATTTCTCTCTCTCTTTCATCTCCAGAGGTCTGATCACTTGCAGTGTCCTCCTGTAAGATTCGCCACTCTGGAGGCGGGTTTTCTCTGTTCCCTTATTCAGGTACCTTTGCCCGGAGTTCCCTCTGGCCTTAGAAATCTCTTTGGCGAAGCTCCTTGGATTTGCTGGCCTTATCCAACCATAGATGAAGCTCTACATTGCTTCTGTTTCTCTGCTCATTAGTCAGCCCTATTACAGCCATTGAGAAGAGGCCTGGGCTCTGACTTGAGCGCTCGTTCCTGCCCCCTGGCAATGCTTCTACAGTCGTTCAGGCTGCACCACATTTCAGCCCACAGTTCTAGTGGTTGCTTCTCCTCTGCTCAGTATTGCCAGAGTGCCGTAGATAGACGGCTTGTGAATCCTGGGCTGGAGCTCTACTTATTGCTCCCATCTAGCTGTCTTTTCAGCTGATCAGGCTGCAACATTGTTGTTTCAGTTATCCGAGGACCGGGTTCAGCCGTAGATAGACGGCTTGTGCATCCGAAGCTGGAGCGCCACTCTTTGCTCCCATCTAGCTGTCTTTTCAGCTGATCAGGCTGCAATATTGTATCCTCATTCATCTTCTGATCAGATTCATCCGTAGATAGACGGCTTGTGAATCAGGTACTGGAGCTCCTCTTGCGCCTTTGGTCCATTGTTATAGCAACCTGGCTGCTATGTTTTCTAGCTCCTATCATCCTTCCAGCTATCTAGATCTGGCTCTAGATAGACAGTCGCTGGTATAGGACTACACTTTTATGGGAGTGGGTTTTGCTTGTTCTCCACTGGTCTTTGAACTACCCCAAGGCTTTTTATCTGTTTTTGCAACTCCTGGAACATTGTCAGGTGGGTCATTCTTTAGAGGGTCTTTATACCCAGTGGTGGGTCTGCATATAGGGTCCTTGTTTCTAAGTCTGTACCTGCCTCCTGATTACAAGTCTGAAGACTATCCATCCTGGTCCAGGCCCTGGTTCAACTGGGGTCAGACATCTGGCTTCGCAGCCAGCACCTTTAATCCAGCTAAGGCTGCTGCAAGGACACTCCAACAGGATTCCCTCACTCTCTAGCCTCGATCACAATCCAGCGCTCTCTAGCCTCTCTTCTCGATAGGTACAGATTTTCAGGGTTCCATGGACTGTGGAGCTAACACATATGTAAGCCTTGAAAAATATGTTAGCAGGCTTAGTTTGTCATCAACATAAGCCTTGGATAAATTGTTAGAATGGTAGGGACTTCTATTTGACAGATTTTTATGCTGTTGGAAGGAATGTTTCGCTTTTAGATCATAAGTGAAGAAATGGAGAGAGACTTCCTGAGAGACTACTGCTACAAGGGTTAGATGTTGCAATAGTACTAGCAGTGGGCAGCAGTGGTGTTGCAGGTCAAACAGCAGCAGAAGCACTTATGTTAGAGTTATGGATGTTGACCATTCTTGCTGCTTAATGATTAATAGTGAGTATGACTGGGTGGGGGTTGGATTTGGAAGCAGTGATGTAGGTGATGGTGACCAAGATGATGCTTGTGGTTTTTGTTTTGTTTTGTTTTTTAGGATAGTTTATTGTACAGCTTTTCCAGTTTAATTTCTAAACAGATATATTGCTTCTTTTAGTATTGGAAGACTGAGTCTTTCCTTTCAGATGCAGTATCTTATTATATCATCATCTTTTGCAGTCTCTACTTCATCTGCATTAGAAGAAGAAGGGGAGGAATGTGACATATTCTAAATCAACATCATCTCTAACAATTAGGTCATCAGCATCAGCAACATCATCTGCTTCCTCCACAATACTTTCCTTGTAGTGTAGGCTTTTTGTGTCTGAAAAAGATTCTTTTTATTTTTCCCTTAAATGGATTTATAAAACAATGACCTCTTGTTTGCAGCAGGGTGTCACTGATATCACTATCGAATGCAGCAGTTGTTCTCAATGCAATGCTAAATACTCTGCTATGGCAATAACACTAGGATGTCATCTTTAATGTTAAAGGGATAGTAATACTTCATTTTAACTTTATTTTATTTTGTAGGCATTAAAAAAACACGAAGAATGATATAAGTCTTATCTCTCAAACCTTTATGGTTTATGAGATATTCACAAGCAAAGTTTCCCCCTCCCGCCCCTTTTACCTACTGTAAACAATCTCTTCTCAGATGTGGAATGCAGTCCATAGACTGGACAGATGACAGAAGGGGACACTCTTATTCCTATGAAAACAATGAAATCCCTGCCCCCCTTGACAAGCTTTTCAGGTTTTTCCCCTTATCTTAATTGAAGATTGTCCCTCTCTGCAGTCTACCTGGGCACCTCCCTTCTGCTCAAGTTGAACAGTGTGACATCAGTAAAAGGGGAGGGAGGGGGACACTTTGTCATTGAATTACTCTGGAACTACAACTCTGACAGAATTGAAATAACACTCTCCAAAGTCCAAATACTATGATGATTAATTAGAGCTGTTTTTATTATGAAACATTACTATCCCTTTAAAAGGCTTAGTGCTATTACTGGTAGAACATTTCATATCACTTTTACAAACTGCCACCTCTGGAGGAGTAGGATCATCATCATTTAGCACACAAGCTACAGAAACCAAGGCTGCACCCAGGTTTGTTTTTCTTTTTGGGATGACTTTACTACTACAACAAGTCTGTGCACTACTCCCATTCCTTGCCCCTTACCCTGCCCTTAGCACATTGGGTGGACATAATGATAATAGTATTGATTTTTACTGTAAAGAACGCTATTAGTTTTTTTTTTGTCTGGAAATATATGTTGTTGTTATTCTCTAGTATCTATCACTGTCAGTCAGCTAAGGTGTAGGATTTCTGACATCTGTCACCAATCAATAAAAATATTTTTTTCAACTATCCATGTCTGTCACTATCAGTTTCACTGAGGCCCCAGAGTGTCAACCTCAGTTGTGACCAAGGCAATCCTCATTTGAATCTCAGAGTCTGCCTCATCCATGCCAGACCTCCCTCACAACAAAGTGGATGGCTGGTGCATAAGCACCTCCTGCAAGAGATCAAATGCCAATGCTAAATTTGCCAACAACAATGTAACAGAAATAAAGGTGTGGACAAAAAGTTCTGATGTGCTTCAGAGAAAGCTATCTCCTTTCTCAAAGAGCATGGGAGTCTGGGAGTACACTCCGGGTCAGTGGAGACAACAGAGGTGAGAGATTATCTTGATATGCCCATTTACTATATATTTTTTGTAAGCAGGGTTTTATTATGTGCACTACATTTGTGTTAAATGTGGTTCACCTCTGTACGTCACCGACATTCCATTAATCCAAAGGCCCAATAAATATGAGGTCCATGCATCTCCAAATTGTTTTTAAAGTATTCAAACACTACATGGGGACAGTGGCCCAAAAATACTCCATTCATACACAGTATTATACAAAATACTAATAAATATTGATAGTGAAATCATATCATTAAAAACAATTTCCACCTCTCTCTATATACGCCATTTCAATGAAAAGCACACCAAACTATATATCCCCCATACTTTACTATCCTTTGCAGTTAAGTCTCTACCTGTATAAATCTCCGCAGTTCTACTTCCCCATTGAAGCTTAAGAATTTAAGATATTCAGCTTGTATATCCAGATAGACTCCCTTCTATAAAGAAGAAGGAACCTTCCAGAATGTCCTCTAGGGATACACTATTATGTTCACCGAGAACATGCCAATCTCACCAGTGCAAAATAATTAGTATTTTTGCACATTATGATAATCTTCTTTGAGAATAATCATCCACAGATGTTCTATACACTTCATTACATGGTTTATATTTCTATCTCTATATTTAATGCTAAGTTTGCAGTAGATCCTGTAGATTTCAAAATTAGCACTACAGTTTATGAACTTCCAAATGTAGCATTGTTTATTGTCCCTCATACCAACAAAGGTTAGCAGTTAGCACAAATTCCGCTATTACAGAGGACGTGTCCTGCTATTATAGGGATGAAGGTAGGATTTTTCAATTGTGCATTTTTAGGGAGACTGGGTTCCAATTATTGCCTCAAATTTCTGTTTTTGTTATATATATAAAATACTGGGGTTACTGGGAATATCAACTCTTAAGAATGGGTCCTGCAGAAGTGTCTCAAGTATCCCTTATTATTTTCCTAATCTTGGTGGTGCAAGAGTTGCAATGAGTAAAACAGGGAGTGCCCCTCTCTTGGTTTTCTCTGATTTTCGCTACCTTCTTTATAATTTATCAATTCCCCTCTATCCAACATTTCTGTTCTTTCAAATGCATCACCTACCAATCAGTGTCTATATCCCTAAGTCCCCATATCCCCTTTCTACAAATTCTTGCTGTTCAATTCTCCTTTACTGAAAAAATACTCCCACTCACTACAATTCCTACTTAAGCCCAATATCTGAATGTTGAGACTCCCCTTCATTTTTTGCAAGAGTCCTCAATCCCTGTACCAATGATAAGGATATAATCAATAGAAGTACAATAGAATACCAAGCTTGGTCCCCACTTGTTTCAATTACTAGAGTATGCCTAATGAATATATAGAATGATGCCATGTCTAGAGTGGCTCAGATGTATCTCTCTCACTGTGCCATTAGATCACTGATAATAGACTTACATACGTACAAAGAAGCCAGATAGGTTAACATATTGGATGTTCCTGATTTCATATCTACTATGGTAGGACATCCAGGAGGATTCTCAAGAGACTTATGAATTTTTGGTATATGTTAAAAAAAAATCACATCTTAATATCCATAAATGTATGTACTTCTTTACTAGTGCTCACCCCACCAAGATTAACATGTCATATTTTTCTAAGTGCAATCAAGGCATAGAAGAAAGCATAAAGGAAGTACACACAATATAAATGCAGAACATACTGAATATTCCCCTTAAAAAGGGCTCACTTAAGGTTCAAGATAGAAAAATAAAATCAGCTTATCTTTCACAGGGGTGAGGGTGATTTTGAAGGCAGTGTCTCTAAAATTCTGGACCTCACAGTCCAAGTCTCTCTAAATGTGTTGAAATGAGTATGCCTAGTTCACACTGTTGACTGAATCACAAAAATTCAAACACATAAAAAATGCACAAAATGTATATCATTCTGTGGTACTGGATTGTTCACACTGCAGATAAATGCAGTGAATGTTGCAACAGTGCTTTACTGTAATGTTTAATCAGAAGAAAAGCATTATGGGTGGAAATGTAGAGATTTGTGTAATTCAAATTACTTTGAAAAAGATTATGATCACCACATGCACATGATTTATTTTTTACTAGTTGAACAGCCCGTTACACGGGCCACAGTGCCTCTGGCAGCGGGTCACGGGGCAGTCACGCGCAGTAGACACTGCCCGCGCCGCTGCTGATACAAAGCTGGACGCTCCTTCGGAGCACCCAGCTCTGTATCAGCTGCAGCGCAGGCAGTCTCTACTGTGCATGACTGCCACACGCGCAGCAGTGTCTACTGCGCATGTCGGGCGTTACACACGATTTAGCGAATTATTATATAGGATATGCAATTTCAGCACAACAAACAAATCTCTAATGTGAATTAGCCTTACTCATGAACAGAGACAGCATCTAGGAGAGACTACAAATCAAATTTAGATGGTGAGGTAAGGACTACAAAGTCTTCATGCTTAATCCATGAGATTACCAAAGGATTAAACTGAGAGGCTAATAATATCTGCAATCAAAGGTAGAAAACAGACCTTACAGAGGAACCAGGCAGAATCTTCTTTGCATTACTTGAGAACCATAGTGAAATGCATTACTAGGACAATTACTATATCACCTGTAAAGTCCATTTCACTGTAAAGTGGCATGAGGTTATTTATAATAATGTATACCATGTTTAACATCCAGAGATATAGCTGCATTTTCACTGTGTTTATGTAGGTCATGGTTTAGGTTTTATGTTTACAAAATGTCTCTCTCCGCCATGCCTGTCACACCTTATAAAAATTCTGTAAATAAATATTCTTTTGTTACTAGTCACTGCCAATAAAAAAAAACCTAAAGACGTTTTCAAGGTCATAAATGAAGTTCTCTTATGAAACCATACTACATTTATAAGCAAGCAATACCTAATGTTATCCCCATATTTGAGTAATATAGTCTAAAAAACAAACAAAAAGACATGTTTCTAAACATTGTCTGTTGAAGAGCAGCTTAGCCGTGTAAGAAAGTGTTTTGCATTTCCTCCTTTACTGAAGAGGCCTAAAAAAGCTAAAATGGAAAAACAAACACATTTAACCCCTTAATGACCGGCCGCGCAGGCACGCGGCGGTCACTAAAGGACCACAGAGCATTTTTTTCCGATTTCGGACTCCCAGAACGGTGTGCAGCCACGGGGGGAGCCCGGAATTCCATGACAGTCATAGTATGTCATGGGTCGTTAACTCAGATCGACCAATGACGTACTATGACCGTCAAGGGTCCTTAAGGGGTTAATGGGATTCCAGTCCAGGCTTTGGTAATCACACCCAAAGAAAAAAACACATTTAAACTTGCTGGATTGCAACCAATTTTGACCAAAATAGATGAAAACAAATACACAAAATATTGGTGCAGATCCAAATTTTCATCATCATTAACCCTTTACTCTGCGGCATTGTGCCTGCATATAAATACAATATAAAAGATGAGGTAATTTTGTTATGAGAACACATTAGACATGAATATTGTTTGCGACATATTTTAATTTGGTTTATCAGTTCTATATTTTTCCAGCTCATGAAGGTCTCTAAACAATGGTACCCAAAACTTCACTCAAAAGTTTATATGAGGTCTTACAAAAATTTATAATGAAGTAGAATATTTCCATCCCGTACATCTATACTACTTTTTATTACTGATAGTACCCTACTGGCTCCTGCAGTGAGTGACAGTTCACACTATTGGTTTAGTCTATGGTCTACCAGATTTCCAAAATCCTTCTCCACCAAGGATTCCCCAAGTGTTTTCCCATTTAGTGTATATATAGGATGCTTATACTTATCTATATTACATTACATTTTCCACTTATTTACTTATTCCCCCAATTTATACAAATATTTTTACAGAGAAAAGAAAACACTCTGCTTTGTAGGTATTTCTCTGCATAGTTTAGTGTCATCAGCAAAGACTGAGACTAGGACCAGGCAAAGAGTCCTTTTTAACTTTGAAGAAATTCCTGCTCATAGAAAAAATACATTAACATTTCCAGCCTTTTAAATATTTCCAATAAAATTCCCATAAAATCTTGTAAATTTCCACCAATTCATTCTATAGCTGAATGTGGTCAGGGCTGGTCTTAACCAAAATTAATTTCCTTTCTTCAGTTGTAGAAACTGTAATGTCATAATAAACATGTCTGAAATTATTTATCTTCAGATTTGAAGAACTATATAATTATCCAACTTCACAACATCAAATGGGGTTTACATTCTAAATACACATGCAGCCTGCAAGGCACATGTGGCCTCCAACTTGTCAAATTGCTGCCCTTATATTGCCTCCTTCATGTACAATATCTTCAAATCCAATCCAGTTGCATTTTTAATAATTTGCTCTGTAATTTTTTTCCAATCCTGGACAGGCTCAAGTGCAAGTCAGCACAATTGTGCCATCTCGTGTTGTACTGGTAAAAATCACAGCTTATTTTTACTTGCATTGTTTTGGTGTCAGTTGGGAAATCATGACTGAGTGGTTTATAGGAATGTATAGCTTTCTTTATCTCATAAACTCACACATGTCATTTTAAATAATAACTGACATTACTTGTGTTATTAGTGCAGAAACCCTCCAACTAGACCTTTTTTGATAGATGGGTGTTATCAGAGAGTTTTATGATCCCTGTGTAATTCCCACTGTTACTCACTTATGGAGAATTGATATTATTAACAAGAAATTTAAAAAATAGTTTTCCCTCTTCTGAATACAATGGGGAGGTAGAGATGCATTTGCCAAATGTATCATAATTCTGTTTTATGGGCCAATATTATATTATTATTCTCTTAATCTTATATGCTTTGTTATTAATCAGAAGTAAATGGGATTTCTTTTGAGGGGTTTTGAGAAAGGGTTGGGTATATCAGCAGATGTTTAAGGTGTAAGAAAGTTTCTCTCTCCAATTTTTTTGTTAATCCTCAAAAACTAAGATCTAATATAACCCATCTCAATAAACGTGTTGGTTATCAAAGTTACCTGTTAGTCATAACAGGTAATTATGTGTACCCTCAAATACTGACTTTTAGGAAACTCTTTTTTGCATGCAAGATTTGATGGAATCTTCCTTAAAGGGATAGTAATACTTAAAATGTAAAAAAAAATGTGTTGTAGAGTTTATCCCCGTGAGTAAAACAAGAGTACTCCCACTGCTGAAAGGTGTTTCATTCAAAAGTTATTAATTTTCAAAGTTGAATTTTTTAGGTGCGATATCACAGTGGCCTGAAATTGTACAGTGGCGCTGTTGCTACACCATCCTATGGAGATTTATGGTCAACTGACCAGAGCTGTCCATAGGATCGTGTAGCAACAGCGCCACTGTACAATTTCAGGACACTGTGATATTGCACCTAAAAAATTAAACTTTGGAAATTAATAACTTTTGAATGAAACACCTTTCAGCAGTGGGAGTACTCTTGTTTTACTCAGTGGGATAAACCCTACAACATATTTTTTTTTACATTTTAAGTATTACTGTCCCTTTAAGCAATCAAGCTGTACTTGATGCTTTTGCCCTTTTCCATCATAGATGCCCAGTGATACCCAGGCAGATTGTAATTCCCGATCCTCCCCCCTCAAACCCTTCCTAGGTAGCCCACCATGTCATTACTGGCAATGCCCTCCTTGTGTGGCAGGACTGATTTCAGAACCAGTCCGCTGCCCTATGGCCCCATCAAAACCAACTAGCATGCCCCACCATCACCCTCGAAGAGGGCCTACTACTGGACCTCTTTAGGTCCACCATGACCTCCCCAACCCAGATAAAACTACTTTATTGGCCCTAAGGAATACATTAATGCACCCCATAACATTTGTACATATTTCTGTTGCTATACCTGATCTAACAGTGGTAAATGAAGTGCCCCCCTCTCCAAGAACGTGTGAACCCGTCCATGGCTCTGTTAATATTTTCTTTTTCTAGCATTCCACTTCTTCCATGGAAACTGCCCCCCACCTTCCTAAAAAAAAATATATATATATGGGACAGCACCAGGCGAGCCCTGAAGCATACAGATAAAATCTTAGATCATGTGTTCTGGGTGTCTAAAATCATCTGTACTGACTTACATGACACAAGGACTGCCACACTGCCCCACTTCTATTTGTAATGTACCCCAAAACCTTGGTAAAACACCCAGCCACTTAAGCCTCATGCATTTATGAGAGATCTCTTTATTCCCCAGGAGCTTGATAATGCTTATCTCTCAGCCCAGTTGATAAAGGAGTGCTCCACAAGCCTAACTTGACGTGAAGCTGCCCTTCATCCCTCTGTGTGGACAAAAAGACAAGCATGTCAGATGTTAATATGACAGATGTAGTTTTGTAAGCCCTAAAGCCTTTGATTGTCCTGGGCTTAAGATGCCCCTAGATGCTGTTGCTTGAACTGCCCCAATCCTAAAGGAGTGCATGCCAGACCTTGCTGGATTCACACCATTGGGCACCAGGGCCTTTCTCAATACTGCCTTTATCTGATATAATGAAAGGGGTGTACCATTCTGATGCCTCAAGAATGGTCCCCCCCTCACATAAGCACCCAACACCTGGAAAGCTGAGCCCCAACCAGAGAGCATTACCATCCGCTGACCCTTTCATATCTGTTCAGCATTTGTCCATGTTAACAGGCAACCATCTAACTTTGGCGACACCTCCCTCAGATCACTTATCCTAAGTTCACCAGGGTAAGCCATCACAAATGCAGTTTTAAAACTCAGCAATTCATAATACCCATTACATAGGCTCAGGAGAACCTTCAATAAGTTTATCAAACACTCTTCATCTATGGGCCTCCACACGTCTGTGCTGCAGAACTCCTTGTACCCCCAACCTTTCACAGGCAACCTGGCTGCTAGGTCCTCCTCTTCCTTATTCTTAAAGAAAGACATGTTGGCCAGACACCCCGCTACCCTGCTGTGTGATGCCCCTGCCTTGTACAAATCTATATAAATAAAAGAACACTGGCACATGGCCAAAATTCTCGATCCATTCCAGCCACACCCTGGGGCAGCAGAATGAAGGAGATAGTCTAACCTCCTCAATACTACTTCCCCACAACATACATGAGGGTGTGATTTTGGCAGGAGTGGCCAGAGGGGTGAAGCAATGACTTGTCCATCCCTCGGCCTCCTTGGCACTCAATGTACCACTCTACAACAACTTGCCCTTCCCTCAGTCTCTTTGGTGCATAATGTTCCACTCCCCTCACCATTCACGCTTCCAAAGCCTCTCCCCACCAACCTTCACCCTCTTTCAACACTTCATATCCCACATCCTTCCTGTGCAACAAGCTCAGGAGGGGCATGTAAGATGATATATTGGACAGGATGCTGCTTCTACTTCCTATATCTGCTGTAAACGTAGTTCAATGTGTGACTGAATGTGTGTGTGTTTGTCTTTTTTTTACCTCTGCAGTGTGCGTGTGTCACACTGTGTGTGTATGTAAGTGTGTGCATGTTTTTAACTCCTTACATGTCTAATACTTTCACTGTCAGAGATGTATCCAATGAATTGCAACATAATGTGCTTGATACTTCTTGGATCTCACAGGTTGCTTGGCAGCAACACTTTTTCCATAAATATATGAGCACTCTCCTCTCACTTACAACCTCTGTTTTGAAAGCTCAGGCTCATCAGTCTGTTGTTAATGAGGCAGACATATTGAATGGGGAGAGGATCAGGGAAAGAATCACTCCTCTACTTCATATCTCCATAAATCACAGAAGAAGTTAAAACAGTGGAGGGGTGATTTATCATCTATCCTCTTCTTTATCTCATACTGTCATTACTACCATCATACTTCACTTACTTTAACCCCCTTAATGACAACCTGATCCGGTGGGACCATTGACTTTTTTTTTCATTGGGATGGATTCTGGGACAGCAACACCATGCTTCTTTTGTTAGTGTTTAATAAAGCTAAGATTAATTTAGAGAATGTATTTTAACCCTGTGCAGCGAGCTTTGCATCCTCAGTCTACATGGTCTCCGGTAGACCCTCTCAAGGTTTGGGGCTAAGGATGCTTTCATCTAGCTCTGGGTCCCCAACTGCCATAAGTTAATGGACAAAGAATGAGGAGATAGTTATTACAAATTCCAATTCTCCCTGAACAAAGTGTTTGCCTTTACATCATTCACTCCTGGCATATGCTTTGCCTTGGGCTGAATTTGTGTCCTGCATGCATAACCACTTTCCTTAACAGAGATAGAACTAGAGAGGATGATGATTCAAACGCATTAATAGCAAATATTAATCACACGTTATCTGTCCAAAAAGTGACAGCCTTGCTAATCGAACTTTCTTGTATTATTATACCTAAACAAGAAAAGGGATAAGAATTTACTTTATATATTTAAGGAGTAAACCCTAACTGTGTCTGTATACACTTAGACAGGGCTTATTAGTGTTAACATCTTACAAGGACTAGTTGGCCAAAAATAAGACTATACACATCTGGACTGTGTATTTTAACATCTTACAAGGACTGGTTGGCCAAGAATAAGACTATACACATCTGGACTGTGTATTTCACAGCTCTAGGCTATTCAGAGCTTAGGAGTTTGATAGGTTGTCTGACTTATGGTATTCTGTATGTCAGAGCTGTCCAAGTCCAGTCTTCAAGGGCCACCAACAGACCAGGATCTAAGGATTTCCTTGATTAAGCACAGATGAGTTAATCGGTGACTCATTTATTTTGACTGATTCACCTGTGCTTAATCAGGCAAATCCTGGCCTGTTGGTGACCCTTGAGGACTGAACTTGGATAGCCCTGCTGTAAGTGAATATATGTTTGTGTCATTTGCATTTCAGTAAAGATAACGCTTATAGATGGTCCCTTTCTGTGCCTCTCTATATACATTAACTAACGGGTATTTATTTCAAACCTTCTTGATAACCAAAGGGACAAGACAGGGATGCCCACTCTCGCCTTTATTATTTATTCTAACCTTTGAACCCCTCCAAAAAAAAAAATGTTACTTTACCAGGTGATCACATGCCTCTCATAACTCATAAACCATAAAGGTATAGCACGCGCCAGTGTAAAATATGCAGGTGTAAATTATACACAAGATTTCAGGGGAAACAAGAATGCCTATGTATAATACGCACCCTTGTTTTCCCCCCCCTCACTAAAATTAATGTAATCTTGCCACTTTGATTCCCGCTATCCCTTCTTACCCTCATCTGTCTCACGCCCAAAGGAGTCCAATCCGACAGCCTGACAGGGTCCCAGCAGGCGCCGGGCAGCAAAATGCCATTTATTTATTTATTTTTTCCCTCATGTATAATACGCACCCCTTACTTCACATAAGGTGAAGAGGGGCAAAATTGTGCATATTATATGCAAGATTTTACCGTACTTAATTATTTTCTTATAATACGATGGCTACATAAGTCAGAATATCTTTGTTTAATAAATGAAGGAGTCAAAAGTCTTATCCACACTCTTTGAATGGATACCACCCTTTGTATGCCTAACAAAGACAATGGGCTAAGTAATCCCATTAAGTGAAAATCCAGAGTACACCCCCACCTGGGCCAAGTTCTGAGTTCCTGTATTATGGAAATTGGATATTTCACCCAAACTATTTCTATAAAATTAATTTGGTGTATTTATGTTCAGGAAAATATTACTGATAATTCAACACTTACTCCATTATAACCTTGTTTCTATGTAAAATTCTCAGAATACTGGTATTCTATTGCTCTACTAATTGTAGCATTATTTGTGTGGGAGAATTATATTAATTTGTTACTATATTTCCCAATGAATATAACGGCTAATTAAACAAATTCTAAAATAAATAATTACATTCCATACAGTCATCTTCACTTGACTTTTATACAAACAATTGGGCTCTTGAATAATAAGCCATAGTTATAGCAAATGAGATCTCAAATCTGGAAAAATAAAAATGTTAGTATTCCACGTGACCAAAGACATTGAACCTAGGTGTGTACATTAACATGGATTTATCCTAAGCATGCTACAAGTAGAACATATGTGGCAAGATAGCATGGAAAAGATTTCAACGTTGAGATTGAAATGATATCAAACTGCTATATATTTATCAAGGAAACAATAACAAGAAACTGCAGTAACATATTAAGCAACAAATGAAATATCAAGTATGGGATAATTAAATGTTAGTGTACCATGCATTGAACCTATATGTGTATATTAATATATGTTCAGCTTAAGTATGTTACATGTGGCACGATAACATGAAAAATATTTCAACATGGTGACTGAAATTATATCATACTACTATGTCTTTATCAAGAAAAGAGTAACTATAGCGTAAAAGCAGGCTCATGAAGAAATTATGAACCCAGGTATCTAGCCTGTGTCACCATAATCAGACGAATATACTTCACTATGTTCAAACACTCCTCAGATCTCCGCTCTAGATATATACCCACAAAACCAAACAACCCTTTCCTGTTTTTCTTCAACTTATGTGCAAAACCTAAATTGGGGAAGCTATTAGGCATGCATTAGTCTCCTCCCTCCCAATGGGTTTAATTACCAGAACACCATCCCTCCCATTACCAGCATCTCACTAATTTGCCTTTTTGTAACCTTGTCCTCTCTAGCTTTTATAACCTTGAAACATTTTCCATATTTTTTAGCATCCCATCAATGACCCAGAACATTCAGTGTCAGATGCCCCTTAATCTAAAGTCTCTCCCCATAATACACCTTCATCTTCCTCTTGCTCCTGGTCCTGCTTCTTATGCACTGTTCCCTCTATGTAATTTTCAGCTTCATCCCAGTGTTCAGACACACTGGCTACTTTGGTGCTGATTAATCTCTGCCGATCTCTTGATGTAGACTGCACAGCACCCATAGCAAGATTGCTGAAAAATGCCCTAAAAAATCAAGGTATCTGACTCTGTGCTTGGGCCATAATGCTAACAGGTTAGATAAAGGGAAGGGAGGGAAACCTAGGAAGGGAAAAGTTTGGGAGGAAATACCAATTTAACAGGGAAGCTAAAGTGCAGATGCAAAGTAATGCATCATCCCAACCCTCCCCCCAGCCACAGTGAAAAGCAGCAGCAGGAGAAAGGATGGAAAGCAGGGAAAAGCAGGTGGAGGATGAGAACAAGAAAGGGAAGCATGCTGGGAATGGGCATGAGAAAGCAGAGACATAGAACCAGAGCTACTAACAGCAAGAGGAGAAAATATCAAAGACAGCTGAAGAAAGCAAGGAAAGGGATGCTGGAGGAGATGACAATGGGCTGTGTCCTTTTCCTGGAAGGCAATTTTTTGTTCTGAAGCAAAGCAATGGTTATCCTCCCCTATCTATTTTTGTACTTTTTACAGTTATTCTACAGGTAGGCCTCTTTTTAAACCCCAAGCCCTGATCCTAACGTTCCCACCCTTTTGATCTCTGAGGACTGCCCTCTCTAGCCATGGGGGAAGAAGAAAGGCTTGTTAGCTCTCCGTCTTATATTGGCTTTGGGTAGAATTTCTATCCACCACCATTCAAGAAAGGTATTAACAAAATCAAAATTAACAGCTGTGCTTTTCATCTATTTCTTTATATTCTTTTACATGTAATGGGTGGGAATGTAAAAATTGGTCAGCTCATCTTCACCGACATTAGACTCCAACCCCAGCAGCTGCATTTGGTGTATGAACTAGTGTGAGATTGGTTTAATGCATGCCAGCGGACACACTATGCTGTTTATAAAACTTTAATGTAAGTAAGTCCTGGATGCCTCCCCAATAGCATGCATATGTAAATGGAGAAAAGTTACTCAATTTCTTCTTATTATTATTAGTACATCATGAAAAACAAGGGGAAGAGCAAAGGAATGCCCAAAGTGCCCATACAGTTCATTGCCAACCTCTTAGAGCAAGTTTGCCTTGGCTCTATACTCCCAGATACTTTTCAAAGTGCTGATGTTACAACTTGGTTGTGAGTGCAGCCACCTGGAAGGCAAGGGAGGGTTCCGACCTCTGTGTATTATCTGTGATTCCGCACTATGTGGTGGTTTCAGTTTTGTTATTTTAGCCATGGAATAAAAGAAGAGAAAATACCCATGGCTCCTAAATCATATTTCTAAGTCTTAAATCATGTTTTTTTTAATTTACATCTATGTATATACACCTCAGTACTGGTTCATAAGCTTCTGGTAACTCCAGAAAATGTTCTCGGTATCTTCAATCTTAAAGTGGAACTTTCAGATATAACTAAGTCGCCATGCATTCATTAAATGCATGGCGACTAGCTTGAAAATAGATGTCTTACCGTAAAAAAATACATGTGTCTACAGTAATCCGTCCCGTTTTGGGACTGACTGGCAGGTTAGTGCGGTCTGTGAGCCTGCACCATCAGTCCCTTCCGGTGACTATATGGTGCAAAGCAGTCTACTTAATGGAGACCGGGACTGACGGCGCATGCGCACAGACAAGATGTCTGGGCTCTAGCCTCAGTTCCGGTCTCCAAACGGGACGGATTCCATTAGACACAAGTATTTTTTATGTTAAGACATCTATTTTCAAGCTAGTCGCGATGCAGTTAATGAATGCATGGCGACTTGCTATTATCTGAAAGTTCCACTTTAAAGAAAAATAATGAAATCCCCAAATAACATGATTTTATTAATTGCAAAATGTTTTGTAACCTACACATTCTTTCAGATGTCTCAATTCTGTCAATGTCTCATGATCTACAAACACAATGGATTTGTTTAGCGCTTATCGGTCTGTTGTGCGCTAGCAGCTTTACCCTTTGAGTGCCAGAGGGGCATGTAACACATTGCTTTGCAATGCTTTCAGTACCCATCTGGCATTAAAAGTGTTAATCCATTTATGTTAATGAGTAATTGAGATAAATGTAAACATTGCAACCATGTGATGTTAACTTCTACCAATTGCTGATTTCTGGGGCATGCATTACAGTGTATGAGCACTGCACTGCATGCCACCAGACATACTTTATTGACAGCATACACTGTATCCCCGCCCAGAAGGTTGCCAATAATATTGTCAATATTATGTAAATACATAGTGTAGAATTTGGTGCTGAATAAAGGAATCCTACAAAATGCCTACAGACTGCCCCATTTCATATCCCTTGATACAAGTGGCATTGAGGGGAGGATTTCTTGGACTACATAGCTTAACATATCAGACTTGTCTAGAAATAGGCAGTAAAAATCAATTCCAGCTCCCAATTTAGTAAGGTATTGGCATTGTACATTCATCCCATTGCCTGCTTTCATCTGTGAACAAACTGTTCATCCTTACTTTGCAATGAAACCCAGTTACTCAGAACTTGTGTTCTGGTTTATATGTTCTGCTACTAATTTGGCAGCCAAGCCTTTTCTTAGGGAGAGTGAATGAAAATTCACCATGATGTCAATTTAAAAAGTAAAAGTTCCTCCAATTAAAAATAAAGTTAATATATAAAATGTACCTTTTTCATTTTGCCATTTGTGTCTTCCGTGACCTTATCTGGCTTCTTTGCTCCCATGAACACTTTGTTGCAACTGTGTCCAGCTCTTCCCAGGGATGGCTAACTAAGATGACCTCATGGTCCAGTGCATCTCCAAGATGCAGTAAAACTAAGAAGGGGATGAGAAGTTGCATTGGGTAATAGAGGAGTAGGTATTGCACAGGATACACACATTTTTTTAAGCAAAAACTAAGATTTATTAAAAGGTTATCATCCACAACATATATCATATTTAATACGTAAAGTGAGATTGCCTATACTTTCTTATTTTATTCATCTTCATCTATATTTTACACTGTTATATCCCTAACAGTAATCTCTTTGGACCTCTGTTCAATTGACAACAAAACAGGTTAGTGATAAAATGCTAACTCTATCCCTGCAGCACTGAGTGTTCTGTATGCTGTGTGCTGCGCTTTCTTTTTTACATTGTACTCTATTTTACATTATTTCACTATACTTTCCTTCAACATCTCTGACAGTTCTCTGGAAACAGATTCAGGACATGGACATGAGCAGATATGTTTTAGTTGTACTGTTTTAATATACACATGTTTGGAACATAATATTGACAAAAAATATATAGTCAATCTTTTGTCTCTGTTTCACATATCCTCATCAGATTCCTCTCTATTCCTGATCATCTGCCTTCCTTTTCCACTCCCTGCCTCTGTCCTTCCCCCAGTTCCCTCATTTACACTAGTCTCCTGTTATATCACACTCCCTATCTATCTCCCATCTCCTACGCCTCTGTCTCAGGAAGAACTGATGTATGTCCGCTGCAAACCATCTGCATCATATTTAACTAATAAACATCTTCATTAATTTAAACAGGGTTTTTAATTTCTTGAATGCTAAAGAGGTCTCCAAAGCATTGGAAATGTTGGGGGGTTTGTCCTCTTTATTACAGTTGGTTTACTCCAGAATTGCTTCAGTTATGCTTAGTACATCAGCCTCAATATTCCTTATGCATGCAAAATGCAAATACATCGCACACATAAATGCACACACACAAACTCAGTACACACCTATTTTTCTAGAATTGGAATCCAGCAATTCCATTTATGGCTCTTTGACATTGGAGACACAGGATTGTGTTCTTTACTGTGTTCCACTGACCATCCAGATGCAAGAGAGGTGTGTCTGACAACCAGCCCATGTAAGCTCCAGCTAATATTGTTGGCTGGCACCCATATGGTCATTCATTGGAGGCTGTAATGAGCAACCTCCAAAGTCACTGTTGTGAGGGGTCTGCCACTGGCCCCATAGGCCGATAAGTAGTCCTCCCACTGACCTTTGGTGCATTCAGATGATTCAATAGTCTCCCATGTGAAATGCATTATAGACCAACATAGAACCTTAGACAATGGACAAATTCACTAACAGCAATCCTGTGTTGGTACCACCTGTGTGAAAGGGGCCTTACAGTGATTGAAAAGAGGACTTACATTAATCTAACGATTAAATAACATTGTATATGGAAATATATAAATGCAGCTTGCAATAATCTCTAAGTAAAACATGGACAGGAGCAGATATGTTTTAGTTGCACTGTTTTAATATACACATAGATGTCTCCAATTAGTTAAAACATACACACAGTACACTTGTATCAAAGAAAACAATAAAAAATAAGATATGCTAAATATTTACATCATGTTCAACTCATATTTGTATAAAAATGCAACTGAAAATGATGGTCAACTTTCAGTACTTCTTTGTCTCTTTACATTAACAAATAGAATTTTATGAAGGAAAACATACATCGTGGTCTGTAGAAGAATTCAATAAACAACTGATGATCTTAGATAGTAACAACAATATTCAGATGATTATTTACTAATGTGCTGCTGTGTGATGTACAACTTTTTATATTCTTAAACTGTGTATATTGCACAGTCCCTTGCATCTGAGAATGCAAGTGACAATAAGTGATGGGCCTTATGTATCAGAGCAATTTTGGGTCAAACCAACTGCCCAAAGAGGACAAATACAACATCCAATGAATCCTTTGAGTGCCAGAGGGGTACGAAATGCATCGCAAGAGAGATGTCTCCAGTGCATTGCTTTGCAATGTGTTGGATACCTCTGTATTATTCAAGGGGTTATAAAACATAATTTACCAATTTATTTTTGACCTAACGTAGCATTGGCTTGCCCTGAAATTGGTCCACTTTGCTTTTATACATAAAGACAGAATGCAAAGATGTAAAAGTATGGGCTGTTTACCGTTGTTCACTTTTTGATGCATAAAACATACTGACGCCTTCATGCTGAATAGCACATGCTTATAATTAAATGGCACAGTTAGCCAGATGTAGGAAAATGTGTGCTAACTGATTTGCTAAATTAGGAGAAATCACTGATCCTTTCACAAACAACGGGCATTTTATCCACATCCGCGTTTTGAAATGCATTCGCTAAAAAAAGCATACATGCTCACCAATTCATAAGAAACATGCCCAGTTCAGTAACATTTTACTGCTAATCATTTTTCATCGAAGGCACATTGTAAATAGTGATTGCGCATGTGCCGTGCATTCCACCTCATATGTCACAGTTTAAGTCTGTTATTAACAATGTATAGTGTGCTTGGTTCATTCTTGTTTTATAAATAATTCTTTTCCTGAAACCTGAAAAAGTGACAACTACTGTGTATTTTCACTGTTCTTTTTTATCCTTCAATGAACCAGAATAAGTATGGACAGCTAATGTCTATTTAAATGTATTTCCTTTATATAAATCCAAAATGTCTACACAAACTCAGTAAGCCTGATGTACTTAGAATAATTGGAGCAATCCTGGATGAGTTAACTTCTCCTCTCGGAGTGCCAGAGGGATATCCAAAGCATTGAAAAGCAATGTACCCCTCTGGCACTCTGATCACTTTTGAAAGGTTGCACGCTCTTTCGCGTGCACTCATTGAACACGTCACCATGATCAAAATGGCGACACGAAAATCTCGCACTGCAAAGACAGTTTAATGACAAGTACTATCTGCAGCACACAGAGGTGCACCAGCTGCAGCACACGGAGGCACTAAAGTATTATCTGCATGACAGATTCAAGTAATACAATGTGGATTACTTGAACCTGTCATGCAGATAATACTTGTCAAAAGTGCCTCCATGTGCTGCAGCTGGAGTGCCTCTGTGTGCTGCCATTAAAGCCCTCACAGAAACAGGAATCTGATCAACTGGGCGAACCTCAGAAGAAAGAGCAGCCAATAGCAAAACAAGAGGGAGGAGGCTGTGAGTGGACTGACCAGACAATACCATGACTGACACATTACAATTACACATACAACAGATAACAATATTTGTATCTTTTGGATCTGTGTTCTTGAGTGGCTACTACTACTATTGGGGACTGATGTGGCTGCAGTTGTATTACTAGGTGTCCATGTGCTGCAGCTGGAGCGCCTCCGTGTTCTATACGGGCATGTCAGAGTGAGATGTATGCGCCCATTAAGTAGGCGACATGACAATCTTGCGCTGTCATGCAGTGCGAGAATGTCATGTTGCCATTTTGACCATGGCGACATGGTGAATTAGTCAAAAGGTTGCATGCTCTTAAGCGCGTGATATTTCAAAAGGACACTGGCACTCAAAGGTTTAAACACAACTTTTAATCTCTTGATTAAAATGAGGAACAATTGTGGAGCAAACAAACTGCATCCAAGAAGAGAGATACAAATGTCCACTGATTTCAGCTTGGCTGTTAACCCTTTGAATGTTAGAGAGGTATACAATGCAGTCCATCCCAATGTGTTGGGGACTTCTAACATTCAAGGGGATTAAAGTTCCCATTGAAATAAATGGAAATTTTGGAAAATACATTTGTCTCCTTTGGCTCAGTTTTCACAGAATTGCTTCTGTTCTTCTTAACCCTTCTAGTGCCAGAGGGTTGCACAATGCATATATTTGTTGCACACACCTATGCCAAAGGGTTAATACACCAGCCATGCTGTGATTTTTTTTGCTACCCTAGATAAAGTGATATTGGCACAGTTAGTGATATCTATTTTGAATCCACTTACTTTTTTTAAATAAAAGATTCAGTAATTTATTGTTTGGCCAGTAATAATTTCTAGCATTGACTGTTACATACAAATCATAAGGCTTTCAGAAAGTAAGCCTGATTGATTTAATCTGGAAATGTTAATCAAGTGCTACATGTAATGATTGTTAATATTGCGTATAAAATATATAAAATTAATATTGTATTACTATCTCTAAATAACTTATTCACCTAATTTGCATAACTAAATGTAAATATATATAACTGTATTACCATATTTTTATACATTTAATTGCCATTTATCTCTGTTGTCCCAGTTAACCCTTGAAGACCAGAGGGGTACACATCTCTTTGTTGAGCAATGTGTTTAACATACCTCTGGTCAGCAAAGGGTTAACACTGCCTGTTTACATTACATACTTGAACCCTTCGAGTGCCAGAGAGGTGTGCAATGCATTGCTTTGGCATTCAAATGGTTAACTACCAGACATAGGCCTGGATTGCATTGCAGTTAATGAGTTTATCACTGATTACACTTAAAAATTACCCCAAAGACGATAATAAGAATCTATCAGATAAAACCAGCAATAGCGGTTCTCACCTATGGTGCAACCTAGACCACAATTTGTAGAAGAGGGACATCTTATTCTCTTCAGCAGTTCTCACTTTTCTCCCTATGGTAACTTTTCATGACATCTGCTCACATAAGCTCATTTGTCTCTTCCATCAGTGTATCACTTGCTATATTATATCCCCTACATCAGCATTTAATCAAATTGTCCACTGAGGAAGCCATCTTCACTTGGCAATTTACAGTAATCTCCCGATGTTTTTGCAATCTTTCAAAGTTCATTCATCCTTAATTCCTTTGAAGGTATCATTGTTTTATGTGAAGCAATCTGTGTACATTCTTATTAGTTTTTTTGTATGTAAAATCAACATCATGGTATTGCTGAAAAGGGGTTTCAGTATGAAATGTGCAGATTTCACCTTACTCCATTTCAAAACTAGGCACCCAATATTGACACATTAAGTTCCTATGTGGCACAATGAAATTTCTTCTGTTTCTAAGCAACCCATCAATCCATATTAGTAACTGCAGCAACAGTATTCACATGTGGACTTGTCAAACTCCTTGTGTTTGATGAATTCATGATGTTCTTACTCTGTTTAATTGTTCCATGGATAACCCTATATAAAGAAAAAACTACATCTTCATGCCCCATTCTGCAAAATCCACATTTTTGTGAGCTGTTATCCTGTAACATATGTAAATGAAGTGTCCATAAATGGAAAATGAATTATCCTGATATGGAATGTAGAGAGGTTTAGATGTCCCAACAGTAATTTTTTTATGATGCCATTCTCCTGAAAGCCTGTGAATTGAGAAATAATAAGAATTTATATAACATATCCAGTTATAAGCAAGATGAAAACATTGAGTTAAAGGAACAGTCAATTTGTTTTATGAAAACCTATATGTTATAGAATACTTTCTACTGAGTAAAACAATGGTACTCCCACTGCTGTCAATTGTTTTATTCAGAATTTTATAACAGTTCAAATAATCGGGAAGTGAATTTACTGTGTGTTTACTTCCTGGAAGTTCTAACTGACAGGAAGTGACTCAGCAGTTTCTATCACTTTCTGTGGAGAACTGTATGTCTTTGACTTTCCTCTCCATTAGAATGTAACAGAAAAACTAATTTGAATTTGACCACACTAGTGTAAAAAAACAGGTTAAAAATGTAATAACTGGAAATATGCATCTTTCTGCAGTGGCAGTACTTTTATTATTTTCATAAAGAAACAGTAAACTTTTTTTAAAGGAATCGTTTTTGGCAAATGGAATTTTCAAATTATAGAGGGTCCTGCTGGATTGTCATATACCAGAACAGTATGCCGAAAGAAAAGAGGATAAATTCTGGAGCAGCTAACTGCACACAAGGGTACAAACAAGCATTCCCCAAACTTCCATCGATCTAAATGGGGCTTTTAACACCTTGAAAGCTAGAGAGGTCTCCAGCACATTGCAAGCGGTTAAAAGATCTATTTAAATCAATGGGTATTTTAATTTGTTTCATGTGATGCAGTTGTTTTACTCCAGAATGGCTCCAGTTTTACTTTATGCATTTGACTCTAAGGCTGCTGCCCTAATCTACTTCGTATGAGAACTCTCCACAGAGTGACAGATAACCAACGTTTTCTCTTTTCTTTGGAACCTCAATAAGAAAAAAGGAGTATTTCCCTTCCAGCCATGTATCTTCCAATGACTTCTCACGGTACTTCCTCATCTGTCAGACTCCAGCTTCATGAAAAATTATAAAATGGTTTTCTCCAAAAATGTAATTATCCTACATCATGTGTATGAATAGAATATTTAAAATTTACTTTTTTTTCAAGCATCTCTTAATATGTATATTTAAATAAGGCTTAAGTATTATCCAGCATAACCGAAAAACGAGAGCCTTCTTGGAATGAATATTGGTTCCTATGCTCGATCATTCATAGTGGCAGGCTCAGTAGTGTGGTAGGTACAAATTGCATATTTTCTGTATCCTAAATTATTCTTTTAACAGAGGCAAACTGATGAGTGAATGTACAGAGTGTTTGATACACTCACTTTGCTACTTACACAAAAAAAGAGGAACACTTTGGGCTGACACCAAGACTTTTTTTAATCTCAATACTTGAAATTATTACAGAAAACCAATCTACTTTTACTGATACCTTTTTGTGGCCCACCATTTTGTAATGTCTCCACAAATAGCAAATATTAACCCCTTAAGGACCGGCAGTCCCAGAGTGTGTGGTCCTTTAAGGACCAGATAGGGAAGTTCGACGTGCCGCCCCACGTGATTGATCACGTGTGCCGGTACGCCAAACGAAGGACTGAAAGAGATTGCTCCCGTCTTGGAGCGATCAACTTCAGTCCCCGGTATTACTCACTGCTCTCCTGCAGGAGAGTACGTGACGTGCCAGGACCGTCACTGGTCCTTAAGTGCCGGACCAGCGTGACGGTCCGGGTACGTCATCAGACGTGAAGGGGTTAATATTATCAAATTTTTAAAGAATGTCAGTAAATTTAGGCAGAGTTGTCAACTATAGTAAGGCAACTCTGAAATCAGTGGTGATTTCCAGCCAGGTCAATAACTTGGTATCTTTTTGCTTGATTTTATATGAGACCAGCAAAGCAATATACCATTACATGCCACTATACACCACTGTACACTATTACATGCCACTATACACCATTACATGCCGCTATACACAACTGTACACCGTTACATGCCACTATACACCATTACATGCCACTATACACCACTGTACACCACTACATGCCACTGTACACCATTACATGCCACTATACACCACTGTACACCATTACAGAATGAAAAAACCTGGAAAATATCTTTAAAAGAATATTCCTAGATGGACTACAAATTCCCATTGATTTAAATGTTGTTCTTAACTCTGGATGATAAAGAAGTTTCCAGTGCATTCATTCTGAAAGCAGTGGTTACTGTTTTAACATTTAATGGGAGTAATGACCTAGGTGTGATATAGAGGTGATAAAGTGGAGAACACTTCACCAGTGATATCACTTTTCCTATTCTTATTCTTATGTTATAAACCTTTATAGACCAGAGGTTGTGCAAAGCATTATTTTGCAATGAGATGTACACCCTTCTTGTCCTTAAAGGGTTAAGGAATCTATTAAATAGAATTTCTTACCTCATCTTGGTCATTAAGCTCATAGTCTGCTGGATCAAAATCAGTAAATTCCAATGGCTCATTTAATTCTTGCATAAGTGAAATCTTATAAAGGAAATGTTATAAATTAGCTCATGTACTGTACTGTGCTTTTTCCTAACAATTTATTTTTTGTTATGTGATGTTACTCAAAATGTTAGAAGTACATCGGATCAGATGATTCTATACACAAAAATCTGGAGCTATTCCTCATTACCACACAAGGCACTTACAAGATTAAAAATACATATAATACATTAAAATAAATTTAAAAAAAAATACATATAATATATTAAAATAAATAAAATAAAAATGTGCCAGAGTGGTGTCCAACGCATTGTTTTGCAATGCGTTGGACACCCCTTTGGAACTCAACCTCCCCCCCAGACCTTAGATCCACTGTCCACTCCCCCTTCTCATATATTATCTCTCTTCCATGCAAGGTCCCACTACTGACCCCACATATACTGTTAGTACCCCAAGTCTTGTTCTGTTGCCCACGGGAATTCACATATCCCCACATACACTGTCTGACTTTCTACTGCCCACTATTAGTTTCAGACCCCTACATACACAATCTGACCCCCCCCCGCCTTATTCCATTGGTAGTCACAGAATCACGCATATGCTGCAGACTCCCCCAATAGCCATACTCCTGGCACCCACTACAGAATGTCAACCTATACTAAAATTTTAGTACATTTGAAGGGGTGGAAATGTAAATAAATTCCTATTTGTTTCCTTTTATACCACCATCTGGAAACATGTGTACACACATACAAGGGGTAGAAAGGCATGTGACCAGTCATTTGATGCAGTGGGTTGTCTTCTTTCCAAAATTGTGTGCTTTGTCTATTTTTTCTTCATTTTTGTAGTACAACAGGCAAGATTGTAGTTGGTGTAGTTTTGTGCATTTGATATCCCCTACAGTAAGTCAACTCATATAAATGGTGTGCCATTTTTCTTTAGTAGTAGTTAATGATTAGAGTAAGAAATGCCATAGTTTTCAAAGGTTTCAGTACATTTGAAATGGTACAAATGTAAAAAATGCCTATGTGTTTCCTGTAGTGCCACCTTCTGGAAACATTTGTTCACACCAGGTTTGAAGTAGAAAGGCAAGTGAGACCCGATTTGATGCACTGGGATATCTGCTTTCAAGAAATACATGTTTTTTATAGAGTTATTGGGCTGTTTGAGGATATTTTTATGAGGTTCCCAGTGGAATGTACATTTTAGTTCATAAAGTTGAAATTACCATTTTATGCTTCTGTTATTTATACAGTCCATGCATGTAGGTAAAATTATCCATATTTGATATTTTTGTTCGAAGTTCCTGGCTTTTAAAAATAATTGAAATTTTCACTACCAGCATAAATATTTTGATATATTGTTTATGATGGTGGAAAAATATGTAATTTGTTTACTTTTTTGTATTTATTTCATCATAACTTGTCACACAAAGCAAAATGTAGTTTTTGTGAGGTGTCATGAGAAAGTGAATTCATTCTGAAAAAAACAATAAGAAGATTTTAGTCATACCTGTTAAATCCTTTTCTCTTAGTCCATACAGGTTACTGGTAACTTTGGGTAGGCGATCCGCCCCTTTAATTGTAGGCAGGAACAATTCTACAATTATATGCAGGGGGTGGAGCCTACCTTCCCTTCTTGGCTGCAGCTAGCCAATCAGCTCCAGAAAGATTTGAGAGACTATTGACTAGATAATGGAAGGGAAAGAAGACTCACGTGAGCGTGACCCTGAAGGACCCCCACGGTCTGCCACAGGAGAGCCAAGCATGGTCCCTTGACAGGGTGGGAGACCAGTAACCTGTATGGACTAATAGAAAATAATTTAACAGGTAAGACTAAAATCCTCTTTTCTCTATCGTCCAATACAGGTTACTGGTAACTTTGGGATGTCTAACCATTGAGTTTCCCAGAGGTGGGAAGTAAGGCAAGGACCAGGAGCAAGGCCCCCAAAGTCACCAGAGCAGATATGAACCATCAGATCAGAGATAGCCCAACAAGCAAAGAAGTGTCAACGGACACAGAATAGGGGTAACAACACCCCAACTGTTACACAGCACACTGAACCAGAGCCAAAGGGGCTCAAAAGTGAAGGAAGCACCAAGAACCAAAGAAAATCCTAGACAGGCAAAACTGCCTCCAGGATTTTCCTCCCAAAGCTGGCATCAGCCGATGCCAACACATCAACACGGTAGTGCTACGAAAAGGTGTGCACAGACGACCAGATGGCAGCCTTGCACAACTGATCAGCAGAGGCCTGATTCTTGGAAGCCCAAGAGGCCCCAATAGATCTTGTAGAATGAGCCATGACCCTGAAAGGGACAGGCTTCTTCCTCAACTCATAAGCCTTATGAATAGTGGAAATAGTCACTTTAGATGCAGATCTTCCTGCCCTAGGACCCTCAGGAATGACAAACAACATGTCAGAATGTCTGATAGTGCGATGTACATAAAACTTGAGACAAAGCACCACGTCTAACAAGTGGAGATCCCTCTCCTTGTCAGAGGTGGGGTCAGGGCAGAAAGAGGGCACCACAGTCTCCTGATTGATGTGGAACTCCGAAACCACCTTAAGAAGGAACTCCTGAGAGGTGCGAAGCACCACCTAGTCCTTGTGAAACACCAAATAGGGTGGTTTACAGGACTGAGCATGTAACTCCGCAACACGGCGGACAGACACAATTGCCAGGAGAAAGGCCATTTTCCACGTCAACAGGCGTAGAGAAATAGTAGCCAAAGACTCAAATGGAGGGCGCTGAAGAACGTCCAAAACCAAATTAAGATCCCATGGAGGAGCAGGATTCTTGAAGGCAGGATGAGAATGAGCAACGCTCTGGAAGAAAATCTTGACATCAGGAAGGAGGGCAATGCGCCTCTGAAAGAAAACAGAGAGAGCAGACGTCTGAACCTTAAGGGAACTCAAACTGAGACCCTTATCCACACCGTCCTGCAAGAAAGCCAGGACCGTAGGCAGATCAAAATCCTGGGAAAGGTCCCTATCAGCACACCAAGATAGAGATGTCGACCAGACAGGATGGTAGGCCTTAGAAGAAACAGGTTTGAGGGCACTGAGCATAGTAGCCACCGCACCAGAAGAAAAACCTTTCTTCTACAATATTGAGGATTCAATTTCCAAGCTATGAAAGCTAGCCGATGAACATCCTCCTTCCACAGGTAACCCTGTAGAAGAAGATCTGGATGGCAAGGCTCCCAGGACATGGTTGAAAACTTGAGGAGCTGTCGTCAGACCAAATGGAAGAGCTGAAAACTGAAAATGCCCCCGGTCGCAGGCAAATCAGAGATACTGCAGGCTCTCTGGATGAATGGCGATGTGTAAATATGTGTCCTGAAGGTCCAGAGAAGCAAGGAATTCTCCCGGGGACATGGCAGCAATCACCGTACATAGCAACTCCTGTTGATAATGAGTCCAGATCACAAAGGAATTGAGATCCTTCAAGTCCAAAATGGAACAACAACCGCTGTCCTTCTTGGAGACCACAAAGAGGTTTGAGTAAAAACCCATACCTCTGTCCTGAACTGGAACCAGCTCTAGAACATCCTTGTCCAGAAGAGCCTGAATAGCTCCGTCAAATAGACGGCATTTCTCTGCTCCCTGAGGCATATGAGAAGGAAAGTAGTGAAAGGGAGGAAGAGAGACGAAAGGCATCCTGTACCCTTCCATCACCACCTGTAAAACCCAGGGGTCCGCCACTAAATCCTCCCAAATGCTGTGATAGTGATGCAGACAACCGCCCACAGCAGAGTGAGGACCCGGGTTCGGTGAGTCATGCCGAAGAAGGCTTGGAAGCCTTGGGCTTGGAGGAGACCTTGGGCTTCCATTGCTGTTTGGGCTTGGAGAAGGTACGCAGAGCTGAAGGAACCATCTGGTTCGCCGGACGCGTCTCGTTCTGAAAGGAACGAAAATACCTGCTACGCTTAAGCAGCGTTTTCTTCCTAGGGTCCAAGGGTAGAAGGGTACTCTTTCCCCCTGTGGCCTCACTGAACAGATCCTTAAGATCTGGCCCAAACAAAGAAATGCCTTGAAAAGGTAAGGAGAGCAATGCTTTCTTGGAAGCAGTGTCAGCAGACCGGATATTGAGCCAAAGAGCCTATCTGGCAACCACAGACATGGTGGAAACCCTAGCCACCAAACTGATGGCATCAAATAAGGCAGCAGAAACATAGTGCTGAGTCTCAGAAATGTTGGCAAGGAGGTGCAACTTATCTGAAGTAGGAGCACCCTGACGAACAGCAAGGGTGAGCTGTTCACTCCAGACAGCAATGGCCTGGTTCACCCATGCTGCAGCAAATGCTGGACACATGGCAGTACCAGCAGTGGCAAAGATGGACTTGAGGGAGACCTCAAGTTTCTTGTCAGTCCAGTCCTTTAGAGCAGACGCATCAGACACTGGCAAGGCAGTAGACTTAGATAGCCTAGAGATAGGAATATCCAATTTGGTGGGATGAACCCACTGAGCAAGCGCAGCCTCAGAGAAGGGATAAAGCTTGGCAAATTTATTGGAGACAGACGATTTTCTGTCCGGAGACTTCCAGTCTTCAGACACAAGGCAGTCAAGAGTGGGGTTAGGTGGAAAGCAAGTAAGGGGCTTTTTAGGCTCCTGAAATACATCAGAAGGGTCAGAATGAACCTCCTGCACTAAAGGAATGTTTAGGTATTTAAAACAACCCTGATCAGGCCCTCAGCCGAGGGCTCAGGATCAGCCTCAAAAGGATCCCCAAACAACTGAGAGGAGCCCACCGCAGAACATTCTTCAACATCTGAATCCACCAACAGCTCCTCCTCAGAGGAATCTGACACGTCAGGTACACCCTGAGGTTTTGGCAGGGAAGACTTGATGGAGGAGGGGGTCTGCCAAGAATGGAAGACCCCCTGTAACTGGGATGGAAAGAGTTGCAATGTAGACCTAAGGTCCCTGGTAGCAGCCTTGAACTCTTGTACCCAAACTGGCTCTAATGCATGGCTGGAGGTCCCTGGGAGACTCTCAGGGACATCAGAACATGCTGGGCATAAAGGATCTGAGAATTATCTAGGTAACCCTGAATGACAGGAAGAGCAATGAGGGATACAGAGACCCCAGCATCCTTAGTCTTAGGTCTGGCCCGAGGTTCCAACGGATCAGACATTCTCACAGTGTCAAAAATGTTACAGTATAAGAAATCACCCAATTACAGTGTGTAGGATTAAAGTTTAACCCCAGAAATTGCTAAAACAGACTTATCTGGCAGACAAAGGGTTAATCAGCAGAGGAGAGAAGGAGATTCCAAGCCCTGCGTAGGATACTCGTTCTGGAAATGGCACAAAATGGCTGCCACCGTGGGAGCCAATCAGAAACGAGCGTGTGAAGCAAGCACTCGTGGGAAATGTAGTTTTCCAAGAAAAAGTACCCCAACAGTGCCCGAAGCCCCCTGAGCCCCCAACACACTAGAAACATGAACAGGATGATAGAGCAAGGGCAGACAAGTAAAATGAGCCATCTCTGAAGTCGCTAGGTTAAACGGTTGCAGAGATATGTCCCAAACTGTACAGTCCCATAGGAGTGAATGGAGCAACGACACCTATAAGATAAAGCGAGCCTTTTTCATATTTTACAAAATTGAAGGTGTAATATTAAAAGACATGAAACATCACTAGAACATGTTAGGATACCCAAAAAACACTAAACCAGTAGGAAAAGTGTCAGAAAACCCCCCAAAGGAATGCCAAACCAGCAGCTAAAGGGTTAAGTACCACATAAACCTGCTCCAAAACACCCAACAGACATACAGATAGACCCAATGAGTTCAGGAGTGTGCAGTAGGAACTCCAAGGAAAAACCCCTGTGTGGAGGGGCACTGTGGGACATGTGGACCTGCAGCACTCAAAGGGTTGCTCACCTTTCCTGCAGATCTTCTGTCTTCCAATTACCATGTTTTAAGAAGAAGCCTTGGTGGGCAACTCCTGAGGAAAGAACTTGTAGCCAAGATTTTCCCCCCAGGGCTTAAGGTCCACAAAGAGCACCTGGTCACTGAGCTAGCCACATCTAAGGGCATTGTCAGTTATGGTAATCCACCTAATGGTGGTATTCCATTTCTAACATAAAAACAAAAAACTTCTAAAGCTATAGCAGAACTGTTTTCTTGCCTGTGTTATCTTCACCAAGGAACAAATCTTTCTGGAGCTGGTTGGCTAGCTGCAGCCAAGGAGGGAAGGTAGGCTCCACCCCCTGCATACAATTCTAGAATTGTTCCTGCCTACAATTAAAGGGGCAGATCACCTACCCAAAGTTACCAGTAAGCTGTATTGGACTACAGAGAAATGTAGTTTTCCATATATAACTAGAAAGCTACCAGCGGAAATCATGCCTAAAGAGATGAATAGCAAATATGCCAAAAATGTGTCTGGCCAGCAGGGTACAAAAAAAGCCCCAAGTCTCTGGCACTGAAGGGTTTAACATGGTTTGGGCCATAAACCTTACTGTTTCTTATGCTTAGTAAGTGACATGTTATTTATTGTTAAATGTCAGGATATGCACAGATGTTGTTTTGGTTACTTTGGGTAAATATATATAACTGACTGCTGTATGGGGGAAAATTGCTAACAAAGTTATTTTATTAAACAAATTATGAGTAATTTATTTCAGGGGTATGATTCCCCTTTAAAGGGAAGACATGGAGCCCTATGCACAAAAAAAGTGGAGCAACTATTTACAGCACAGGGAGCAAATAAACATGCAAAGTGATTTAAATATAATCACCGGAAACATAGTGAGGTTTCCAATACTTTGATTTTACATTGTGTTGGAGACCTTACTAGCATTCAACAGATCCAATTTAAATCAATGAGAATTGTTATCTCTTCCTCATGTTGCAGCTGGTATGTCCCATAATTGATCCACTTTTGTCTTTGTGTATAAGACAATGATGTTTCCACACACCGTAATGCTTAACTTTCCTACAAGTTTATGGGGGAGAGTCACTAAGGGGTGATAAAGAGGGGATAAAGAGGGGATAGAGTGGAGATGAGTTCTGCAGTTTATCACTTCTCCAATTCATATGTTATTCTATGGATCCAAGATTTCTTCAGCTTTGGAGATCTTAGTGCATAGGCTCTATAGACTAACATAGGGACTGGAGAAGTGATATCCCTGGAGAATTCATCTCCACTTTATCAACTCTCTATCACCACTTAGTGAATCTCCCCCTATGTGTTTTAAAAGCATATTGATCAGCTACAACTCTTTTCAAGTATTCTGCAATACATCAGATCATAATACCTTTTCCAGGATAGGATCGTGTCCTTCACAGAACTTTTTCTGGTTCTCTATATACAGCACGGCATCATGAACAGACAAGAAACAGACGTCTGGTTTGATTCCATCCTCAAAGAAAACACATTCTTCCAATTTCTTAAAAACATTATCTGTAAAAGGTTATAAATAAATGAGCAGTATTATTTTCATCCATTTTCAACAATGATGTCCAAAATATTTGTATGCATCTACTTGAAATCTTGTTGGCACATTATTAGCAAGTTAATGTGATTTGTTTATGTATGTATGATGTGACATAAATCAAAAAATGTAGTTAAGATGTATTACCATCACATGCTGCAATGTATGCATCAACGTCAATTCTCTTGAATTCTTTAAAAATCTGTAAGAAAATACCAGTTAAGCATAACATCTTTTCCCAAGCATGCTATGAAAAGTAGATGAATATGAGATCACACTAGCCCTAGAGTTTTCTGCAATCTTAAAGCGGAATTATCACCTAGATTCAAACTTTTCTAGTGAGTTTTAATAGTTAACCGAAGATTAGAGCTGGGTGTATTATTAAAAAAAATTGATTACGAGTGCAGATATTAGCCCATCAAAATTGGGCACTTCCGCGTTCTGCGGGACTGAATGGCCCGCTTGACTTCCCAGCTGCCCCAGGGAGCGCGTTCACGCTCCCCTTCGAAGCTGGGTTTCTGTGCTGTAGCATTACAGCAAACTACGTGTACAATGCTACTGGGGTTGCAACTATTAAAACTCACTAGAAAAGTTTGAATCTAGGTGATAGTTCCGCTTTAAAGAAAAAAGAAGACATTTTAATAATATGTCCCATTTATCTTAGTCTGAGCAGAAAATCCTAATGGCCACAATGAATCAATTCTGTGTGGCTTGGTTCTCCAAAATTAAAATTTAATTAGTACTGTAAGTCCTGCAACAAATAGCCGTGTCTGTCACCATACACATACATTGAAAAAAAATAATCCAAGCAGAACTGATTTATATTGGTCATTAGGAATTTCTGCCCTGATTATGTTATGTGATGTTTATTATTAGGAGCTATTAGTGTTCACCTCAGGCATAGCATTCATCTTCACATGATTTTAATGACTATTTATCCCCATTCTTTTTTTTCTATGTCTCTGATGAAAGCTCATGTGTTCTGTAGTATCTCAGATCAGAGAACTCAGCTCTGCTGAGTTTGAAGAGTTCCTAACTTCTTTGTCAAAAATCTCTAAAAGCATTGCACTGGTTGACAAACAAAAAGAAGGCATAGATAATTTTAAACTGTTTTTCACAATTTTGGATCTCAGGGAATACTAACTGGTCAGGTATTAAGAATATCTTTCATTGAACATTACTGGCTAATCAGTGAATCAGACAGTGTGATTGCTCTACCTATGAGTAATCAGGGGCATCCTTAAACTTTTAAGTGGAGATTTTGACTCCTTGAATATTAGAGAGGTCTTCAACTCATTAAAAACAATATGTTGAAGACCTCTAGCATTTAAGGGGTTAAGCCCTCACTTAAAGCATGTCAACGTTCATTTGTCCATTATGGTACAGTTGGTTTGCATTTTGTATGTTAAGGGTAAACACACATATATATATATCCAATATAATAATTTGCTAAAACGTGTGTAACAACGCAGTGATTCACAGTAGAGACTGCCAGTGACGAGGCTGATACAAAGCGGGGAGCTCCGAAGAAGCATCCAGCTCTGTATCAGCCGTGGCATGGGCAGTCTCTACTGTGCATGACTGCCCCGTGAACGGCTGGCAGTGGCACTGTGGCCCGTGTAACGGGCTCTTCAACTAGTATATATATATATATATCCTAGAAGACACCTACCAGTTTTAGGGCTCTCACTGCCACAACATCAAGGAAATGTATTTGTCCAAAATCAAATATGACGCTATGAATAGTAACTTTCGGTACAGACACTTTTACAGGTAGTTCTGAATTCCAGTCTACTTGGATTTCCACTTCTTTTGTTTCAACTTCAGGGTTTTCTAATTCTGGATTTTCAGGGTCATCATCTGGTTCAAAACCTTCATTATCAGTTCCCATGTTGCTGATAACACCATTCTGAAAATATTCATAAATTTCATTAGTCTTTTCATCCTTTAAGTCAGTGGATGGAAATAGGCGGCCCTAGGGCCATATGCATGCTTCAGAGGCTTATTCCCAGTATATTCTCTGATATCATGTGAAAAGGAGACAATGGGGCAAATGAAAATTATGTGAAAGAAAATGTAAGAGAAAACGTGGCCAAGCACATCTCCATCTTCACTGGACAATCGCAACTATGGTTGACATCTTTCTGCTATGGTCATTACAAGTTTTAATTAACTAAACATTACTTGTTTAATAACTTTAAACATGCATAGGATTATGGGTTAATGCCCGTAAGAATATTGAAGGCAATAGTGAATCTGGATTCTGCTAACAAATATATATCTTGCTACATAACTTTATCACATTGAACAGTTATGGAAGTCAATAATTTCCTGTGCAGCACTATGATGGTGGAAAGAGTAAGAAGGACAGAAGAGTAAATAAGAACATCTTTGTAGATGCCTGGAGTAATATAAATGGCTACCAAGTCTTATATTATCAAAAATACGTTTTAGAGTATATTTTTTATTGATTAAAAGTAGTTCTCATTAAATAAAAGGCTGGAATTCCCTGATCTAGAGAATATGGTCTCATACTTGATCCTTAAGCCTTTCCAAAGGTGTATTTTCAGTATCCCCAGATAATCTATGTTTGGACTGAGAAAGTTTTAAATATTCACCACTCCCTCTGCCTTTTTGCTAAATGTAAAATGTGGTACCATGATCGCAGTAGAAAAAGCAAGAACCTGGTAGATAAGGTATTCAGACTTCATTCTAAAAATGCCTGAAGAAGACACCTAAAGTGTCATGAAAGCTTTCATCTTAGAACCAATAATTATATCAATTTTACTCTACCAGTTTCATACTTTTTGCTAAATTAGCACTTTCCTGATGGGTTGTGGTGTTGCAGGTACCAGAAGATGCTATTTTTTATCATTTTTGACTATTAATACATTTTCTATGTCCCTGATGCCTTAGTTAGCTATCAGCAGTATACAGGGACATCATAAGCTATGTATTTTCATGTCACTACTTGTTTGTCTTTGACCACTATGTCCCACTACTGTGGGTGTGATCTGAGAGTTCCCAGTATTTGTTTTGAAAGACTATTTTGTAGTAAGTATATGCTAGGTTTTATCTACAGCTAGATGTAAATAATTTCAGTGGTGGCCAGATACAGTAGAACATTTCACCTTCATCCTCTTGATGTGAGGAACCAGAGAATCTATAGTATTAAAGGGACAGTTATGTCCCAGAAACAAAATTTAGCATTTTGTAGTCCTGAAAAATCTGAAATGAATGCAAAAAATCCTATCTCTCAAACCCCTATGTTTTGAGAGATATATGCATTCAAAATTTGACATTTCCTGCTGACAGCTGTAAAGCTGACAGCAGGAGATCTGTGTCGGCCGCCTTGGAGGGTCTTCAGCAGAGCCGCATTTGCATTATTTAAAACAAATTACTTCATTGGAATGCTCTACAAAGTGTGCTTTCAAACCAAGAACTTTTTGTAGACCTTTCCAATGAAGTCATTCTTTTTAAATAACTCAATTGCGGCTCTGCTAAAGAGCCTCAGTGTCGGCCAACATGGATCTCCTGCTGTCAGCTTTACAGCTGATGGCAGGAAACGTTAAGCTTTGAATGCATATATCTTGCAAATCATAGCGGTTTGAGAAATAGGGTTTTTTGCATTCAATTCAACTTTTTCAGCACTACAAAATGCTAAATATTTTATCTGGGACATTACTGTCCCTTTAAGGATTCTACTCATATTGCAACAACAGGCTTTTTCACAAAAATAAATGTGAAACAGTTCTCATGCAAACCAACTGCATCAAAGGGGAACAATACAAAATTCCCATTGAATTTAAAATGGACTTTTTAATTTTGCAATGTCTTGAAGACCTGTCATTGAAGGGGTTAAAAAGCCAAATGAAATCAATGGAAATTTTGGGAATGTATGTTTTTTCCTTATAATGCAGTTAGTTTGCCCCAGATTAGCTTTACTTTCTTCCCACCTGTATTCTCCAAACAGTTTTACATTTTTTATATACCAGCTTTGGAGTTTATTGCATTTGTGGTGCTGTCTCACTTTATGGAGATATAAATATCAGTGTACCTTTGTAGTGCTTAACTGTCCTTTCTTAATAAGTTTTTGTATTTTCCTCAATGCTTTGTTTCGCTTGTTAAACACTTGAATTGCATCAAATCCAACCTGTGGGGAAATATGATATGGTATTATTATTTTGGACACATTTCAATAGAAATTAAATTAGGATGCTTGATCTTAAAAATGCTTAAAACCCTCCTTTCTCCAGAATACAGCCTGTTTGCACTTTTAAAAAGCTTTCCTCTATTCACTATTCTACATGCACAGTTCTGTAATATTTAATGATATGGGCACAATGGACAACTTTCGAACACCCATTACAGGCCTAGTCTCTGTTATGATGCCATTACTCTGCTAAGGATCACCTCTCTCCCCATCTTACACTGTTCTCCCTAACACATTATGTTTTTAAAATTTTCCTTGTTTCACTGTACACTAGTTGAATCTTATAAATAAACATGTTAAAAAAAAGAAATTGTGATAAATTATAAATATACTCACTATCGATTTAATGGCACTTTTAAGTCCATCAACATTCCCATAGAAAATGCCACTGCAATAACGAATAATCTTAACTCCCACTGGCTCTGAAAGCTATGGAAAAAAGATATGAATGTTACTTTTAAAAAACATCCAACAAAGGCAAGAAAAATATTTAGATATATTAATGAATGGCACCTCAGCTCCACACAGGCACTCATCTATTTTTTAACAGACTATTTTTACAAAAAGTTGATTTATTTTTAACCCTTTAAGGACCAGAAGGGTATGGAATGCATTGCTTAGTAATGCATTATGCATGTTTCTGTTCCTTAAAATGTAAAATATTGAATATCCTGGCCAGTGCATACTGATCTTTTAAAGGGATAGTAATACTTCGTTTTATCTTTATTTTATTTTATTTTGTAGGCATTAAAAAAAACACGAAGAACGATATAAGTCTTATCTCTCAAACCTTTATGGTTTGAGAGATATTCACAAGCAAAGTTTCCCCTCCTGCCCCTTTTACCTAGTGTAAGCCATCTCTTCTCAGATGTGGAATCTGGTTGCTAGACCAGACAGATAACAGAAGGGGACAATCTTCTTCCTATGAGAACAATGAAAGCCCTGCCCCCCTTGACAAATTTTTCAGGTTTTTCCCTTATCTTAATTGAAGATTGTCCCTCTCTGCAATCTACCTGGGCACCTCCCTTCTGCTCTGGCTGAACATTGTTACATCAGTAAAAGGGGCAGGAGGGGGACACTTTGTCATTGAATTGCTCTTGAACTACAACTCTGACAGAATTGAAATAACACTCTCCAAAGTACAAATACTATGATGATTAATTAGAGCCACTTTTATTATGAAACATTACTATCCCTTTAAATGGTCTCTATTAGCAAAAATCTTATAAGTGGGTACCTTTTGTTTACACAGAGCATCTATCTTTCTGTCAAGATGCATATTCAGGGGCTGACAACTTGGGGGTATGTTCTGTTACTATAAGCATAATGAGACTAAGAATGGCTGAAGTATGTTAGTGCATACAAGGTGCACCACAGATGAGAAATAAAGTGCACATTGATTTCATTGAGGTTTTTTTACATCTTGAACGCTACAGCCTCTTAGATCTATGCAAATTTGTTTAAGCAAATCAACAAGTGATTTTGGAAAATATATACCTGGGATTGTTAGAGGCTAAAATTCCAATGACCCCTAACCAGGCATTGACTGACTGGGAATGATGGGAGTCATACTCCTCAAAAACTTGAGTTCCAAAGGTTGCCTACCACTGATGTATGCCCTCAGAATGTAGTTCCTACACATACACACCTCCACAGAATCATAACTTTGAAGAACTTTGCATAACATCAATGGTTAACAAGTCTAGTAAAGGAATTCAAACTATTTATTTTTATTTACAGGTGCATTAGCATTTTATTGATGATATTTTTGCTATAATCAACTGGAAGGCTGATCCATTGAAAGAGACTTTTGCGCTACATACTGTAATTTTCATAAAATGGTCTAGTAGTATATTAATGCTGCCAGTCAGAATTTACAAATTCAGAAGATAACGGAAAGGGAAGAAGGGTTTTGAAAATAAATGCTTACATTTTTGTATACTTTGACATCCTTGTAGATATCTGTGCCTGGGACACTTCCAAGAGCAGCACATGAGGAGCTAGAACAAATATACATTCAGAATAATGTTTTATATTTAGATCTATATGACTATGCAGACATTAAAAGTGCAAAACCTATGGAGAAAAAAATCCCTTTACACTTGTCACTAATGCTTGCTTTAATGTGACTGTCCCATACAAAGCATACCATATTAATTAAAATATATTTTACATAAAAAACATGAAATAAGTATAAGAAATTAATGATTTCAAAATCTCCTGGCGCTGCAAATAATACACTAGGTAAGAATGACAACCCAGTTAATAGCAAACATAAAGTGCAACTCTACCAGCAGCTACACTTTATGGTATGAATTAGATGTATGGTCACTGTAGTGTATACCATTGCGCACACTCCACCATTGTTAATATGTTAATGCCTGTCACAGTATGCTCAGGAACATGGTATAATGTTAAATACTTTACTCTGTGCCTTTTGTAATACATAGTGTTAGACATGCAGCAGCAGGATGAAACACCCTGAAGTGCCCATAGCTTAGGAAATGTGTGTTAGGTAGGTGTAGGGCTACAGAAATAAATTACAATGCCTGTTTCTGTAATTCATTCTATTTTTACACACCATCCAATGAGACTGATGTGCTGTACTAAGATGAACTGGAACCGTTCTGGGGCAAACCAACTGTACCAAAGAAGACAAATAAAATGCCAGTTGAATAAGAGGGTCCTTTAACCCATATGATTGCTAGGTAAGTATCCAACTAGTTATCTTGCAGCTGCTTCCCTGAAATAACTTCCTCTACATTAGTTGCAGTAGTAATATCCAGGACCATGACAAGTTGAATCAGCTGAAGTAACAACTGCAATTGATCACTGGAATTACCTGCAACCAAGAGATTTATTCAGAAAGACACAGAAAGGTCATCAGTGCAGTTGGGACTGTGAACTCTGACAGCATAGTTAGCTATTGAAACTTAGTGCATGTGTATCACATTACAATATAAATACACCCACAGGAATACAACAATGGCTCATTAAGCTGCATTTCAATATGCAAATGAGCCATTTCCAAAGTAATCACTGAAGGAAGGCATGGTGAAAAAAAAAATAGAAACTGCACTACTCTAACCAATCATATATTCATGTGGGGAATACTGGAATACTTAGTAATATCTGAGTAGTGTACCCCAGGTGCTATGACAACATAATATGCAACTAATTAGAAAAAAGGAAGAAGAATATGATGGTGATTGGTGCACAGTTAATAAAATATAACTTTTATTAATGTTATTAAAATTAAATACACATGTTTGCAGTATAAATTAAAATTATCAGATACACGCTGAGTCAATTTCTTGGACTGATGTGTTAAATGTTATTAATCCCACATCTGACTGAGGTAAAATGACACTGGTGACTTTTTTTACTCATAATTTTGATGGAAAAACAACTAAACATGTTTGAGCTAATATAACATTCAAACAAAGCATCTCCTAGATGCATTTTCTTTTACTCAGCAGCACTACAAAATACAAATATGTACACGCTTTTATGTCTCTTTATGATTATATTATTTTATATGATTAGTTTTAAGGACATTCAAACAATGCATTAAGTAAATCTGGCTAATGAATTAAGAACAATTATCACAACATAATCCATTGTGCAGGACTATCACTGGAATTTATTTAGGTAAAAGTATCATCCTGTACATGCAATGGTGAGTTTTTGTTTGTTTTCACTCACTTTAATAACCATATAACACACAACCCATGAAATATCAATTAGGAAGATCAGTGCCAGAAGTTACTGCTGCTTTTTTATTAACATATTTATTAAATTATATTACACTATGCTCTTTTACATCTTTTGTCGTTGAGGAAATATTTATGTCCAAGATTCTTTCTAACTATATTAGATAAGTATCCAATGCAGGGGCATCCACAAAAATTTTTATGGGGAGGGGGAAAAAGCCATGATATGACCCCCAGGCCAGCACACCCAGCTCCTATGTAAGTTTTAAGCTTTATTTTTTCCACAAACATAATGTGTGTGTACATTTATTCGGTTAATTGGGATATTCTGATACTTATTATTTAAAAACAAACCTACTCCTTCTTTTAAATAAAAATGTTTACTATAATAACATTACATTTGGAAATATGAATACTATTTACTTACAACTGAACACGCAGAACAACAGTTGCTAATGCAAACACTACGCCAACCAGCAATCCTAAATCAAGTCCTAGAATGATGGATGAGGCGCAAGTAACAACCCAGATGACCTGCAATAGAATGTAAACATCTCTTTAGCATTTAGCAGTTATGAATGAAAAACCAAGTTGTTTAAATAGTGCCTCTGAATTAATATAAAATCTCTTAAATCCACCAATAGCCATGTCTGCATTAAACTGCTAAATTATATGGTCATTAAAGTCAACATGAATGTTCTCATTCATACAATCTTGTGGTATCCTCTTATATGTTGTTTTTTTGTTTGTTTGTTTGTTTCAATTAACTAAGTTTTTTTAACCCCTTAAGGCGTGAAAATCTGAGTTAGATTTGACTTAAGGACCGGAGCAATTTTGACTTTTTTGACTATGTCTTTGTTTAACCATATTTTTGCTTTAATTCCCTTTGTACACCCACACAAATTATATACTGTTTTTTAAGCACAAGTAGGGCTTGCTTTTGATATCACAAATATATGAATACCTCATCATTTAATTTGATTAAAATAGAAAAAAAGAGCAAAAAAATAAAAAAACAACATTTTGCTTATATTTTCCTGTCAGGATTTGCATACAATTAGTTTATGACAAAAAAATCCCCCTAAATATATTCATTTGCTTCTCCTGAATATAAGAGTACCCCATATGCCTAGTATTTCAATCCCTTCCTCACATTTACAAGGTAAATATTACAAGATGGCTGCCATTATTTCCAACTTGTAATTTGTCAACAATTGGCATGTGAGCATCATAGCTTAGATGACAGTGCCAGAACCAAAAATGTCCCACAAAGGTATATGTTTCTGAAAACTAGACAACATAAGGTAAATAATCAGGAGAATTTTGGAGTTTTTTATGTAGCTATTTTTCCAGAAATATTTTTCAAAATGGTGGTAATATTTTGTTTTTTTGCCGTTTTCACACTTACATTTCAATATTACTGTTGATATGAAGCACAGGATAGTTGAACATTTAAAAATATCCATTGTTTAGTGTTCAGCTCCTTCTTCTGAGTACGGCAATACCCCATATGCATAGGTTTCTCAAGGTTTGGGGGAGCTACGGGGCCCAAATTGGAATATGCGCGTTTCCAGTTTCACACTTTGAATTTTCACAGCTTGCATCACTGGTGCCATGTCTCATTTGGGGCTGTGTAACAGTGCTCCACTCTAAGATTTCCCCCCCAAAAGTGTATATTTTGGGAAATTAGACACCCCAGGCTTTCATTTTATGTATGTTTTCAAATTTTATCCCCAGCCATTTTTCCACCAATCACTCGTAAATCTTGACGTAAGTTAAAAAAGCAGCGTTTTTCACACTTTCACTTCAATGTTGATGTGAATTTCAAGCACATGATAGGTGAAGATTTTTAAAAATGCATTGTTTAGTGTTCAGCTCCTTCTTATAAGTACGGCAATACCCCATATGCATAGGTTTCTCAAGGTTTGGGGGAGCTACGTCAAGTGCTCTTTTTTAAGATTTCCCCCCAAAAGTGTATATTTTTGGAAAGTAGACACCCCAGGCTTTCGTTTTAGGTGTGTTTTCAAATTTTGCACACAACCATTTTACCACCAATCCCTCGTAAACCTTGACGTAAGTTAAAAAAACAGCGTTTTTCACACTTAGACTTCAGTGTTGATGTGAATTTCAGCACAGAATAGGTGAAGATTTTATAAACTGCATTGATTAGTGTTCGGCTCCTTCATCTAATTACGGCAATGCCCCATATGCATAGGTTTGTCGGGGTTTGGGGGAGCTGCTGGGCCCAGTTGGAACATGTTAGTTTCCTTTTACGGACATGCCATTTTTACAGCTGGTGCCTTGTCTCATTTCGGTCTGCTTGGCAATGCTGCAATTAATTTTACCCCCAAAAGTATATTTTGTAGAAGAGTAGACAACCCTGGCTTTCATTCTATTTGCATCTTATAAATTTTTTCGCTGCCACTCTGTCACCAATCCCTCCCAAAATCTGCAGTAAGGCAGAGAAACACCATTTTTTCACATTTATATTTTAGTGTTGCTCTGGATTTCAATCAGATGATATTTGCAGATTTTTTAAGTGCTTTACATTAGTGGTGAGTTACATTGTCTGAGTACAGCAATGCCCCATATTCATAGGTTTGTCAGGGTTTGGGGGAGCTACTAGGCCCAGTAGGGAACATGTGTGTTTCCATTATCAGAGATACATTTTGATAGTGTTAGATCTAAGGAGGGATGTGTTTTGAAAAATAAAAAACAGGATATTTCAGGGGGGAAAAGTGGCCAAATAATAAAAGAACATTTACAGCACTACTGCACTGTGCCTGAATGGTATTCCTTGAAACAGTCACCAAGGCAGAGGCCAGGTTTGGAAGGGCAATCAGGATAGTAAGTGGTGGTGTCTGTCCGTATCCCCTTTCTGTAGCAAACCCTGCAGCGCTTCTGTGGTTTGTTCTTTTGGAGAGTTGGGGGGATTTTATAAATAAAATGTACTACCCCGGGTCTTGCTGGAATTATTTCTGACGCACCTTGAAATAAAAATAGGGAAATTAGTTGTAGCTGGTATTGTAAAAAGCTTCATTTTTGATTGGGGTTTGCCAGTTTGAAAAGTAAAAATGAATTATGTACAGCAGTCTGCATCATATAGATGGCAACTTTTTTATACCATGCCCTACATTTTCTCATTGTGAGGTATGGCTGCATTAGTTGATCACACAGATCAACTCCCCCCCATGTTTTTATTATAGTCCCTGATGCAGACTGGCTTTCTCAGTACCCCTGTCCTGCCACGAACAGTGACTGCCACAGATCTGTCCTCATGCATGGTGGTCAGCATGTAAACATCTTTTTTGTCCCTAAACTTCACTGCCAGCAGCTCCTGTTGGCACAAAGATAAGGATGTCCCAGTTTTTAGTTTGCTATCTACGAGTTTTTTGGGTAACTCCCTGCAATTGCGCCTGACATTGCCACAGGCCACGGTGTCAAAACAAAAGAGAGACTTAAATAAAAGGGGGCTGGTGTAATAATTATCAAAGAATAACTGATAGCCTTTATTTAATAAGGGGTAAATTAAATCCCAAACTATTTTCCCACTTGTTCCCATAAATTCGGGGCACCCAGGAGGATCAGGTTGGCTGTCCTTGCCCTCATAAATTCTAAAAGCCTGGGTGTAATATGTGGAACTTTCACACAATTTATAAAATTTTAGACCAAACTTGGAACTCTTGGAGGGGATGTACTGCTTGAACCCTAACCTGCCTTTATATTTCATTAGGGATTCATCTACACTAATTTCTTTTTGGGGCATATATACTTGAGCAAAATTTTTCTGTAAATGGTTTATTAGGGGACTAATTTTGTACAGTCTATCATACTGGGGGTGTTCTTTTGGGGGGCACAGGGTATTATCACTAAAATGCATAAAGTGCAAAATTACTTCAAATCTGGACTTGGT
This sequence comes from Rhinophrynus dorsalis, assembly GCA_037306005.1. Taxonomy (NCBI): domain Eukaryota; kingdom Metazoa; phylum Chordata; class Amphibia; order Anura; family Rhinophrynidae; genus Rhinophrynus; species Rhinophrynus dorsalis. Next base: position 299,121,808 of record CM074721.1, read on the forward strand.
CATAGTCTTGGGGAATATAGGGGTATCACATATGGGGTTTTTGCTCCAGTAGGATCGGATACTTGGCTTTTTTATTATCCCCATTGCCATTATTAAGGCCCAGAATTGTTTAAATTCTGTGATGTCTATGGGTTTCCATATTTCTTCCTTAACTACGAAAGCTGTAGGGTGGGCGGCAGTATACTGGGCTGCATACAAATTGGTTAGGGACACAATTTCACCTAAAATGTCTTCCCCCAAAAACAAATAAAAACAATTATCATGGGTAAATCCTTCCACATCAATTTGAATCCCTGGGTTGCCTGTGAATTCTGGGATTTGTGGGCATTAATTGATTGGTGATACCCATTCATTATGATCAGGAGTGGCAGGTTTTGGGGCATTTCTTTGGGCAGATCTTTTGGCAGGTGCTAGGGCAATCGCCAGGGCAGCACTTGGGGCATTTCTTTGGGCAGGTATTTTGGCAAGGCTTTTGGCAGATCTTTTGGCAGGATTTTTGGCAGGTGTTGGGGCAGTTGCCAGGGCAGCTCTTGGGGCAGTGCGTCTTTTCTTGACAGAAGGCCCAGCGTAGTCACTAGAGCTGCTCTCACTTTCTGAAAACTGCGTTATGTCAAAATCTGACTCAGTGTCTGTTGCCTCTGAGTCAGACGCCAAAAAGGCATATGCCTCTTCAACGCTGTACCTGCGCTGCATTTTGCCCGCTAAAAAACTTTTTTTGTTTTGTTTTTTCTTACGCTATACCTAAATCTAACCCTAAAACTTACCCTAACCTACGTATATCCTGAACCTACCTAACCCAAGTGAGCTAGCTATCTAAACTATACTTATTATACTTTTTTTGGGGGGGAGGGGGATTTGTTTTTTTTTGTTTGTTTCTTTGTTTTTTTCCCCTAAACCTAAATCTGTCCCTAAACCTTTCCCTAACACACGTCTACACTAAACCTACCCATCTACCTACCTAAACTATATTTATTATTCAATTTTTATTAAAAAAATAAAATAAAATAAAAAAAAGTAAACAAAAAAAAATAAAAAAATACAAGGGGGATGGGGGGTGTCCCACAGATCAGCAAACACTGATCTGCAGCAAATTGATCACTCCAAGAGTGATCAAATGGGGGGAAACGTATTGATCACTGCAAACCAGTGATCAAATGGTTAATTTTGGCTTTTTTTTTTTTTTTTTTTTTTTACAGGTTTCTTCACAGCAATGCTGCAACACAATGTAGCACTATCTCTCTCTGTCTCTCTCCACCTCAGCAGTGTGCAAGATGGAGGAAGGCAGATGGATCTCAGAGAGGAACAATCTTCAGTGAGCATAAGGAAAAACCTGAAAAAACTGTCAAGGGGGCCAGGTTTTCCTTATGCTCACAGTAAGAAGATTGACCCTTGCTGTGAGCTGTCTGCTCCCATTACCAGATTCCATATCTGAGGGGAGGTGGCTTACACTAGGATAAAGGGGGCAAAATGGGAATATTTTGTCATTCAACTGCTCTTGAACTACAACTCTGACAGTATTGAAACAACAGTCTCCATGGCCTAAATAACATGAAGACTAATTGGAGCTTCTGTTTTTGTGAAACATTACTATCCCTTTAAAGGGGAACTTTCACATCAGAACATTTTTTTACCAACTCAATAAATAGTTAAACAGTGCTGGGAAAAGTGCTTTTTTTTTTTTTTATTTTTACATACTTAGTAAGTTACTTGATGTCCAAGTCTCGCACTTCCGCATTGCACAGCTCTCAGGACAGTTTGGTTCTCCTCCCATCTCCCTCCCAGCTGCCCCAGGGAGCGCGTTCACGCTTCACTTCAGTGTGGTGTGAACGGCTCCTAACGTTACAACAAGAAGCGATTAGCATTATACTGAGGTTGCAACCTCAGTATAATGCTAATCGCTTCTTGTTGTAACACTAGAAGCCGTTCACAGCACACTGAAGTGAAGTGCGAACGCGATCCACGGGGCAGCTGGGAGGGAGGTGGGAGGAGAATGAAACTGTTCTTAGAGCTGTGCCGCAGATACCATGCCGCAGAATACGGAAGTACACGGCTTGGACATCAAATATCTTATAAAGTATGTAAAAATAAAAAAAAAGAAGCACCTTTCCCAACACTGTTTAACTGTTTAATGAGCTGGTAAAAAAGTGTTCTGAGGTGAAAGTTCCCCTTTAAGTTTTAGATAGTTCTAGTTTATATGGTTGGGCGGGGAGGAGGGATAACCGTCAGGAACAGTTATATTGTTATTGTGCAAAAAATGGCAAGTTTGTCCTTCACATCAGTTAATACGAGGGGTTTCTGCTCACCAAACAAAAGGCAAAGGTTTTTTAAGTTTAAAAACTTCTAATCTGAGTTCAAGAGATGAAGCTAGGCAGATCTAATGAGCTCAAATTTATGAATAGGTGATATAAAAGATTCTACCTTAGAAATCTATCTTAAAAAAAATCATGGAGTGGCAGTATTATTAAAAATGATATCCTTTTTATTGAAGATAAAATCATAAAAGATTATTAGATTTTTCTTTTTACTTTTAACGGGAAACATCTCAGGTATTCCCCTTACTTTAGTAAATATATATGGACCACAGCCTTATAAAAAAAACATTATTTTGTAATTTAACTCAGATAATCAAAGAGAATTGTGAATGATCTCTAATTATAGGACATGATTTCAATATATGCCAAAATCCTAATCTACTATGCCCATGATTTGCTTGCCTGCATTCCGATCTGGTGGTTTGGGAGTGGAGCTGCATCCTCTAGTCTGCCGTTATGTGCGGGTGTGTGTCACGCTTGCCATTTTGTAGCTTCCTGTCTGTGTCGCTGATTAAACTCTGCCTCCCGGCGGTGGCCTTATAATATGCCCGCAAACTGGGTTGAATCGCCCTTCCATGGTGTTTCTGTGCGTATTCCATTGTTGCTTGTTTAACCCTTGCTTGCCTTCCGATATCTCCTGTTGCTCGATCCTTGGCTTGTCTGACTATCCGCTCTGGTTTTGACCAGTGGCTCTGTCTGAATATCTGATCCGTGTATGACTCTGGCTTGTCGACTACCCGCTCTGTGCTGACCAAGGCTGTGGCTGACTACCCGTTCTGGTTCCTGACTGTGGCTTGTCTAACTTAAGCCCCGTGCTACTCTCCGCTCCTGTCTGACTACCACTTGTCTCCGGTTATAGCAGAGGGCTTGCTCTACCTATCCAGTGCAACAGCTACCTTGCTGGTAGCATTGCAGGTTGCCTCCACACTGTGTGATCTTATTGCCTCCGGGCTGGTAGTGTTGCCTGTTATCTCTCGCTCCGTTGCCTCTTGGCTACACTACCATATAACTATTCCTTGCTGTCTCTGCCGATCACTAGCTCTGTTGCCTCCGCACTGTGCTATTAGCAACTACATCTCTGGTGGTCTGCAAGTGAGCCTCCATTCTGTGGCCTCTGCTCTGTACTACTCCGGTACAATAGCTGCCCAAACTACTGTCTGACATCCCTCTTTGCAGGTTGTCCGGGTACGCTCCTTTACCGACTCCTGGCATTCCAGGTTCCTATCTCTTGGTTAGAGCCAAGTCTGGTTCTATAGACTTTATATCTACTGTTCCGATTTGAGTTCAGTGTCAGCTCCTAGGTAGTGGACTAGACATTGTCCTCATGCCTGTCTCCCCTATGGGGCAAATTAACTAAATCAAGATGAGCCTACTTAAAAAACTGTTAGATTTCTTCAGATCCCTACCTTTTAACCTTTCAAAATCAGATTTATTTCACATACAGAATAGATTTTTTAAATTTTGTTTGGACTAATAAATTCCCAAGGATAAAAGAGAGACATTTTGTATAGAAACAAAACTGAAGGTGGTTTATTGGTACCAAATGTTTTAAAATATTTTGTTGTGGCCAACTTAGTCAGTCATTATATTTACTGTGAGAGAGTCTTGAATCAGCTCTGTGACCAAAATGGGCAGACTAAGAGGGAACATATGTTGGCAATCCTACTTTCATTAATTATTTTTGGGGTAATACCAGTCAAAGAAAATTAATTTCATTAATTATTTTTGGGGTAATACCAGTCAAAGAAAATTAATTTCAAGAACTATGTTTCATAGTACCACTGCAGTTTTAAAATTATGGGATAAGGTCTGGGGTCCTACCATGCTTCCTATCTTTGACAAACATCTATTCCAGGTGAATAACCATGTTTTGCAAATAATTCAAAGCATAGTTGATAAAGGAATCATAAAAGTACAACATATGATTTTTAGAGGAGATATTCTTGACTGTTACAGATTTAAAATGCTACCAGCCTGTATAATTCCAATAAATATTTATATGATTTGTCACAGAGATTAATCTTTACTTAGGACAATATATTAAGATCTCTAGATTTCAATTTTATGTAGCTTATTGGAGGCTGTGTTCCAAGGTCATCACTTTTATATATAAAACTATGATTGCTGATGATTCTAAAATGAAATGCCAAGACTTATGGAAGGATTTGGTTAATGAAAAACTTGATACACTCGAATGGTCAAATATATTTCTTAAGATAGCCAAGTGCAGCATGAATCTAAACCTCTGTGAGCAAGTTTTTCAAATGCTACACATGATGTACCTGGTCCCAGAAAAGATCACTAAAACGTATAATGATGCTTCAGACCTTTGTTTTCATAATTGTGGTTATGTAGGTTTTTTATACATATTTGGTGGTATTGCCCAAAAGTTAAATTTATATGGTCAGAAATGTTGAAGTTGTTATCTAAATTATTTAAAAAAATAATTATTTTAGATAAATGTGAGGTCTTGTGAGGTAAACAGTCTGAACTTAAAAATATGAAGACATATTAACTTTATTAACCTCTTAAGAAATGCGCGGTCTGGGGATGGGGCGCTCTGAAGGACCAATGTGATCTGTGATCACTACATGCCATGTAGGCACACTGCAATCACAAACTTCCACGACTTGCCAGGACTGTCACCTGTCCTTGTCGCCCAGACAGCCATGATGGTCCTTGTCATAGGTTGTTAAGGTGTTAATTTGTTTAGTTACGAGAATGTATATTGCTTCTGAGTGGAAGGCTGGATTAATTTCACGGAAGTGGGTCTTAGGTAAAATAGATTATATTTGTTTCAACAAGTATTTGACTTCTATTGAGAATGATTCCTATGAAAATTTCCAAAAAAACATGTTCTCCCTGGTTAAATAGTCCCTTTTTGTAACAACAATGCTTGCCTGAATTTCATTTGAGCTCACAGTTTCTTTATATGAAATTGAAACTTACAGTTGTGGTCAACATTATTGGCACCCCTGAATATTTTGTATATCATGTGCAATATCTCCTGAAAAATAGTGTGCAGTGAAACAGATTTGGTCTATGTACACTCCTACATTTCATACAGAACAGTACAGGAGAAAACAATAACAATTAAAAAAAAGAAATGGGAGGTACAAATGTAAAAATATAATAATTTCCATGACAAGATTATTTGCACCTTCTTGAAGAATTCAAATCAGTTTGAAAAGAAGAACTAGAATGTCATTGATGTGAAAGTAGACTCATCTGTGATACATTTTCAGTTCTCACATGGCTTAAGTTAACCAGTCAATGATGGCTTTAATGTTGAAAAAAGCCACTTTTATTCCCTGTTCCTGTTTCACAATGGTGAAGACAAAAGAGCTATCTGACAGCATCAAAAATGACCATAAGGATTCTAAAAGGGTACAAGGCCATCTCAAAAGACCTTGGTGTCCCTCTTTCAACTGTTCACAATGTTATTAAGAAGTTTGCTGCTCATGGAACTGTCAAGAACCTTCTGGGGCATGGTGGCAAGAGGAAAATTTACCAGCAAACTCTTCGAAGTTTGGTGCAAACCACGGAAAAACACTATGTAAGACATCCACACAACTTAAGGCTGACCTGAAGCTATCCGAAGTGATGGTTTAAACCTGTACTATACGCCGCATACTAAACCAAGAGGAGCTTTATGAGAGAAGGCCAAGGAGAATCCCACTGCTGAAAGCAAAACATAAAAAGGCACAAATGATCTTTGCCAAAACCTGCCTAGTGAAACCACAGTCATTCTGGGAAAATATTCTATGTACAGATGAAACCAAAGTAGAGCTCCTTGGTAATGCAGATCAACATATATTTATAGGCGATAAAATGAAACTTATAAGGAAAAGAACACCTTACTTACAGTAAAACATGGTTCAGGATCCCTACTATTGTGGGGCTGCTTTGCTGCCTCTGGTACTGTAGGCCTTGAACGTAGTAAGGGAATCATGAAATCAGAGGATTTCCAAGACATTTTACATTGAAATGTGCTACCCAGTGTCAGAAAACTAGGTATGGGTTGAAGATCATATGTCCTACAGCAGGACAATCATCCAAAAACACAACCAAAAGCACAAAAGAATGGTTGCAAAGGGAAAAATGGACTGTTTTAGACTGGCCATCAATGAGTCCTGGTCTCAATCTGATTGAAAACCTTTGGAAAGAGATGAAATCTGCCATTGGGAGAAGGATTCCTGGAAACATTCAAGAGCTTGAACAAATTTTATTTAGAAAATGTTTTACCAGGAAGAATACATTGAGATTTCTCTCGTTTTCAAGTATGTCCTGGATAGTTTTCAGTAAAGGGTTACATGTTTATACAAATTGTGAAACATTATATATATATATATATATATATATATATATATATATATATATATATATATATATATAAACATATTAATATACATACTTCTAAAATGCTGAAATTATATACAGTTACACACTGTTTTTAGATCTAAAGAAGCCTTTACTTTTAAGGATTTTAGACTGGGAACAGATTTGATTATTTCAAGCAGATTGTTCCAGGCCTTTGGAGCTCTGAAGGAGAAGGCAGATCTTCCTGCTTCTTTCTTGTATTGTGGTATATGTAGTGAGTTGTTAGCAGTGGAGCGGAGGTTATAGTTAGTATGGAGAGCAGGAGTGAGCATACTGCTCAGGTAGTCTGGTAGTTTTCCGGAGAAGTGGTTGTGTACTAAGCAAGAAAGGTGAAGGGTACGTCTTGATTTAAGTGTTAGCCAATTTAGTTCTTTAAGCATGTCACAGTGATGGGTAGTGTAATTACACTGGAGGATAAAGCGGCATAATGAATTATATAGAGTGTCAAGTTTACTAAGATGGATTTCTGGTGCTGGAGCATATATTACATCACCATAGTCTATGACTGGCAGCAACATCTGTTGTACAATACGTTTTCTTACCAGGGTACTTAAACATGATTTGTTTCTAAAAAGAGTACTTATTTTGGGATAAAGTTTAGAGGTTAATTTGTCATTATGAAAACCAAAAGTGAGGTTAGGGTCAAGCCACATACCAAGATATTTGTCTGAGTCTACTGCGGCCAATTTACAATTAAGACACTGTTACAATGGATAGGTGGATATTGTCGAAATTACGCAGTTTGTGCTGTGTGCCAAATATTATTGTGACCTTTTTCTCTGCATTTAAGAAAAGTTTGTTCTTTGTTATCCATCTTTCAACTTCGCAGAATTCCTGTTGTAATATGTTTCAAGTTGTGATAATCTTGAGTTTTTAGCATAGATTATGGTGTCATCTGCATACATGTGTACGGAAGATGATTTGCAAACCGTGGGCAAATCATTTATAAAAAGAGAAAATAGAAGAGGGCCAAGAATGGAGCCTTGGGGAACTCCACTTGTCACTTTGAGTGGAAAAGAGGCGTTGTCAGAAACTGACACATACTGCATTCTGTCTGATAAATAGGATTAGAACCAGTTTAAAGAATTATTACCCAATCCTGAATTTTGGAGTTTGCTTATAAGAATGTTATGGTTTACTGTGTCAAAGGCCTTAGCGAAGTCTAAGAAAATAGCTCCAGTGAGTTCACTATTTTCCATGCCAGTCTGGATATCATTGGTTACTTTTAGAAGAGACGTGACTGTTGAGTGGTCTGGTTGAAAGCCTGATTGAAGAGCAATTAAAGAGCGTGAGAAACTGCCAGCAGACATGTGAAAGAAGCTTATAGACGGTTACAGAAATGTTTGGAGGCTGTCATTGTTTCCAAGGGTTATGCAACCAAATATTAGGGAATGGTGCCTTTAATGCTGTCCAGGTCAAATATTATGTTTATTCTGTGAAATCACTACCTCTTGAAAAGGCATCTCTTTTTGTTGAATACATTTATACATCCCATTAAATTTTTCTGATAATGAAAAGTAGGTACGTTTCCATTTATTTCTGAAGACATTGTACATGAAGTACAAAATATTACCAATAATACTGGCCACTACTATTTGTCTTTTATATCTTGAATTTATATATATTTTAATCTGCATTTCTGCTTCCATCCATTCAAAAGCTTAATAAACCTAATACAAATACAGTTAAAAAACAAATATATTCCCAAAAAGGTTGGTTAAATGATTATGGTTTGATTTTCACAATTTGATAACTAAACATTACAAAACAGCACTGCTTTATGTTATTTTTTTTCTATTATGTTCATTGCCATTTGATGTGCTGTGCTCTAGATTAATGTTAACATATAGATATAGTCTTTGAGAATCTTACAGTTTTTCTGTTTTATTAAATGTTATTAGCACTGGCTATTACTAAACAAAAATGTAAAGCTGGATCACTGAGAATGATAAATAGCAAAATTGCTCACCAAATATCAACTTAAAAACTTTGCTAAATTCCCCCTCAGGGCCTTCCAAATTGTACATAACATTAATTTTAGTACTTACAGAGTCCCACTTGTTCTGTCTCCACAAGAGAGGTATATCCTGAAATTGCCAGATCATTCCTTTTAGATTGACTATAACAATGGCTGCCAGCACAGACTGAAATATGAACAGATATTATACAGGTTAGTGGCATAACAGTGTTGTAGAATATTAAAATGGTGGGGGTTAAGTATCCAGATTCACCAAGTTTTTCCGGTAACAACCATACATAATTCTATTATTTACTATATGTGAATAAGAAATTCTAAATTATTATCATGGGACTGAAAAATCAGTGAAAGACCCAGCATTAATGGGGCAAGATGAGTGGAATAATTTGTCCCCAAATTCCTGTAAATTTAAATGGGAATGTTGCATGCTAGAGAGGTATCCAATACAATGACTCAAGCTATACTATACAGTGCATTATAAAAGAAATTGTCTTTTAGACACTAGATGGCATTGCTGATAAAAAATGTTTTGGATGAAAATTATCCCAACAGTGAAAAGCCCTACGACATACAGTATATTTTTTCATTAAAAAAGATGGTTGCTCTTTTAAATATAGTATTCATTTATATGGGACCCTAACAGCAAAATTAAAAAAATGAAAATTTAAACAAATAGAACTTAACAAGGAAGTACAGGCTCAATTGGGTCATTTAGCATAGGGACAGCAGGCAGTAACGTCACTGTAAAGTGTTGGGAAAACTATAGTAACTCAATATATGTATTCAGCCTTTGACTGCTTGTGGATGATGGGAGTTGTAAACCCAACAATAGCCTACTCCTACCTGTATGGGATAGTAATTTTTTAGACTGAAAAAATGTATCTTGAGGATTTATGCTGCTGAATAATATATTTATTGCAGCTTAGACTTTAATTATTTGGGTGCAGTGCCACTGTGGTCTGAAATATTACAGTGTCACTGTTGCTACAGCAGCCTATGGAGCTTTATGGTCAACTGATCAGAGCTGTCCATGGACTTCTTTAGCAGCACCACCATAACATTTCAGGTGTGGCCATGGAGGTAGTGCACCGTATATATATGTTTGAGCTGCAATAACGTTTGAATAAAACATCTCTCAGCAGTGGGAGTACTATTGCTTTATATTTTATCCATATAAAGCATTGCTATCTCTTCAACCACTTGGATACTAAAGTTGTTCCTAGCATTTTGTGAACAGATGCATTAGAGTCATCTCTAGTATCTACATGGATAAGACTAGTACATTATTTCTACAAACAGAAAGAAAACTGCTACATACCTTCTGCAGCGGTTCTAGGAGCTTGCCAACTGCTACTATGGCTATCAACACAATAGTAGCTGAAACAAGGCTAGCCACCTGTAAAGTGCACATACATACACAGGTTGGAAACATTGCTACAGAAAAACAATGGAAATTGTTTGTTTTCTAATAATATCAGATGATGTTAAATGAAATCAAGCTTACAATTATAAATGTATAATGTTGCGATCATTCCTACGTATAATTAGTAATTATGAGTGATTTCAAATGATGTACAAAACTTTGGGTCATATTCGGGAAGCTAAAGTGAATAATTCTTGAGCAAACCATCTTTACCATAGGGAACTGATAAAAAGTCCCTAAATATACCTTTATTTTAATGGAGCTTTTAACACAGGGCTAAAAAATGTTTAAAACATTGAAAATGTTCATGTATTCCCTATGATGCAGTTGCTCCAGAGTTGCCCCTCTTTAGCTTTCTGAACACTTGCTGAAGAGCAATTTGGGGAATGGAAATATCTGGACTTCTTTTATGTATAACTCAAACATTGGTTCACTAAAGAGAATGCACATCAACCAATCAATGCTTTATACTATCCCAGTGGTGTCAAACTGCATTGTTAAAAGGGCTTAGACATTCCTGGTGTTTAGGATGGCATTGATTTAATACAGGTGGCTAAATCATAATGACTGAGCCAGTGATTGTAATGTGCACAAAATCAGATAAGACTCCAAAAACCTGCACTGTCTTTGAACTTTAGGAATGCAGTTTGAGATCCTTGTAGTGGCCCGAGACTAAATTTAACCAAAGGTGTTTTTTTTAATTCTATATATTGTAGTCAGAGTTGAAAATTTTCACAAAAACAAACATTTGTCCCACAGAAACATCTGCAACATATTTCTATTACTCACCTGAGTTTTTCCTCCAATACTTTCCTGGATAGCAGTACGGGATAGTGCAGTGGAAGCACAAAAGCTAGAAAAAGCACCACCAAACAAGTTACTGATCCCAAATGCGATGAATTCCTATAAAAATAAATCAACACTTACATTTTAAGTTTTCAGGAGCAACACTCTTACCATAATTTTCCTGTCTGTACCACAATATAATTATATTATCGCTTCTACAGCACAGAAAAATATGTTATTACTTTATAATTCATTAATTATAAAAACAATACATCAAAGACAAATTTGCCCAAAACTCAATGACAGTGTTAGTATGCAGCCTTAAAAAAACAAAGTAAATGGTAAACATATCAGAAAATAGGGCTGAATATATCAAGGAATATTCCCTAGAGGTATGTAAAGCCCTGAATGAAATGTAATTTTCCCCAAGTTCAGCAGAGAAAGTAGGAAATTAGGCAAAGGAACAAAACTTCAATGGATGTCCATTCCTATACACACAAAGAACGTGTATACTCATAAATAATTTGGCTTTTAAGGCAAACAAACATAGGGCTGAAATGGAATTTAAAATCCTTAAAATTAGAGGAGAAAGTCTCATTGTTACATCACAGCTTAAAAAAGCTATTCAGCTCAGCAGAGAGTAAGAACAGACCTAAACTCCCATATGTAACCACAACATATAGGTGTAAATTGGTCATATTACTAGTTTCACCTCTTGGCTTAGCTACAGCTGATAGGCAACTATAGACAGTTTCCATAGATATCCCAACACTGACCACCTAGTGACATTACACATTACTATAGCACGGACAGGCATCATTTGGCCCGTCGGTCAAAGGGGGCTTTCTGGACCCCAGGGTGGGACCTTTTTTGTTCTAACCTTCCTAGTCTTGTCTCCATGTACACCTCTTGCTCTCCTGCCCCCCCCACACACTTTTTCTCCTGTTCTGCTCTCTCATTACTTTACCGTAATTACTTCCATGTGTTTTCCCTCTGTTAATTTCCTCTGCTTATTTCTTCCTCCCAGCACACCTGTTTCCCCTTGTACAATATCTCATGATCCTGCACTCTTCTTACTCAATTGTTTCACTGCCTTTCTCCTCTATACCACTCCTTTGCATCCCTTTTCCATTGCCTTATTTCTTTGTGTCCCTCTTGATTCACTGTACCCAGCTTGTCCTTGTATCATTGTTTGCCCAACTGTTGCTGCACTGTGGCATACTGGTAAACCACAATTCCCTGTGCACCACTGTTGTCCCTCATTTGCCTCCCTATACACTACTGTTAACTCAAATTTGTCCCCATACCTTCCCCCTTGTCTACATTTTATGGCCCATTGCCCTATCGGTCTTGTTCAGCACTCCATTTTTTACTTCTCTTGTATTGTAAATTGCTTTGCTGGTCATTTGTTATACTTTGGAAGTTTCATGTACTGGTAAATTGCCCTGTTAGTTTGTGATGTGTATTGCCCCTATACTATAGTAATCTGCAGAAATCCAAGTTATTCAATCAGTGCTTACAGTTGATATCATGTACAAAATGAAAATCATTACATTATGTGTTAAGTGCATTCAAATTGAGTACACAGTAGCACTCAGATTTCATAAGAATATTTCCTTAACATTCTCAGATATTAAGACACACATTGTTCATGATCAGGTTTTCAAATTTTTAGTTGTGCAAATAGACTGCTCTAAATGAATTACAGTAGTAAAAGTATCAGTGCAAAGTATCTATATCAGTCTCAGAGTAATACGTGACCTAAAGTGACCAATGATCCATTTACTACTAAAGCAAATTACTCATAACTCATCTTAATTTTAGCATGGTTGACCACCCCTGTTTCTACTACATGTCAAGCCTTTGCCTAGATCTGTTTCTGGCCCCCTGCTATTATCAGTTTCCTCCTTGCAATCCAAATGCACTTTTAGGTAACGTCTATATGATTATAATGCTCACTGATACCTCTCCTCACCTGATCCCACTTCTCTTACAAATCATGCCACCAATTATGTTTATACTTCACGGATGGCCTCCTGTTAATGCAGTCTGTCAAACACTGAACTTTCCTCCTTTACACCATTCACCTACCCCCTAACATAAATTAACATTATTGTGGACAGCTCTACAGTCATTCAGGCCCTTGCCTTCTTCACCCCAAAAATATTTTTTACTTCTACCCTTTCCTCACAAAGGAAACAACTAAAATTCTAACTCTCATCATATTTTGTTCTAACTACAGCAGCCTTTTTTAAATTCCTATTCTGTTTCCCTTATTGTCCACACTATTTAATTTAGAATGCCAATTTCATATTCTCCACTTGTTACTCTAAGGGAGAGATGTTCAAAAAGTCATCATAATGAAAAACTTGTCGGATCATGAGTTGGTGGTAAAAGAAGGACAATATTTTCAGAAGTAAATCCATCACATTTGAAATTCATCTAAAGAATTAAAAATGGCGTTAAGATCATCTCATTGAACATTGCCATTAAAAATTCTGATCTTAAAAATTGTCTTTGATTTTGTCTTTGAAACTAAAATTTTCAAAGAAACAAAGACTTTTTTTTTGTCTTTTAAACAAAAAATTGCTTCTCAGTACTTTAATTTTTGTTCTCCAAGTTTAGACCATTTTTATTATGTTGGGAACAAATGTTGTTAATCAGACAAAAAAATGACATTCAAACGAATATTTTTTCTGAAAACACCTTACATTATGATGGAAGATTAAACCACACCCACTTTTAAGACGGCTTTTTCCCTTTGACGGAGATGGGGGAATTGGATACAAAAAATGACAGAAACATGTCTGAGAATTGACAGATCATGGTGTAAGAACTTTTTTATTCTGATTACAGACAATTTCAGTTACCACCACTTTCTGAACATCTCATCCTAACAGTTCTCTTTTAGTCTCCACAACTTTAACAGAAGCTTGTAAATGCCCTTCATCACAATAACATATCAGATTATGTAACATCTATCTCAAACTCCCCACCCAGATAACAAACCTCTAATCCAACTTTCCCTTCACAAATATATTTGTTCCTAGTTTGCTTCATGTCTTGACCTTTCTGCAACATCTGCTCTAGTGAAAAGTAGTGCACTAGAATTTACAGTAGCCCACGGCACTTTTCTCGTTGTAATTCCAACAATCTCACTCTGTTGTACTATTAGCCATTCTTTGAATGCATTGTCCCCAAATTCTACAACATTGTTATGAACTGCTACACTATTGCTCAGTTCTGTCAATTGTTTTAGAGTTTTATGAAATAATAATAATGTATGTTTATGTATTGCTACACTTCTGCAAAGCTCTGCCAAGTGATTTAGAGCTTTATTAAATAAGCATAATAGATTGTTTTTTAACTCAATGGTTTTCACCCTGCAACCCAGGAGTTATCTATTTACCAATATCTCATGCATAAAGAACCAAGTCTGTATATTTAGAAGATTAACTCATACCTGTCAAATACAATACAATACATTTCAATAGCTTATTAATGAAAAAGATAATTGCAAAACTCCATCGCATTTATTAATTAATTACTTCATAAGATATGATCCTTGGCTATTTTGCTCACTATATATCATTATAAAGCAAACAAGAACCAGGTTAATAGATCTTAGGAGAAAAGTCTGAAGAAGAAACTTGCTCAGTTGTGTGTTATGCAAACTCATTAATTTTGTACAACCTCATCCTTCCTCCCATCCCTCTGTACCCCTCTTCACCTTTCTTCATATTATATTTTCCTATGAGACAATCCTCCTATATAATAATTTGCTAAAACCTGTGTAATGACGCAGTCATGCGCAGTAGAGACACAGTAGTTATGCGCAGACTGCCCACACTGTGGCTCATACAGAGCTGGGCGCTCCTAAGGAGTGTCCAGCTCTGTATCAGCCGTGGCGCGGGCATTCTCTACTGCACATGACTGCCACATGACCGGCTGGCAGTGGCACTGTGGCCCATGTAATGGGTTATTCAACTAGTATAAAATAAATGATAAAAAGATTTATAATTACCTGATTACCATCGATTCCATGATTATGCTTTGTGGCATAAACCTTTGCAACAGAGACAGCTACAGAATAAGCTATTATTCCAATAGGAAATGCAGAACCAATCAGTTCTGAAAACAGGCTCACTCTTGGTGTCATAGGTGGTATGAACCTGAAATAAAACAATTGTTCAAATCAGATATTTATAATGTTTACGTTATGGCGAATACTCCTTTTCATCAGAAACGGTCTCTTTGCAGAAAAACCCTCCCTATTCCTGCATAGGCCATTCCAAAAACACGGAAAAAAAAATAAATAGGGATTACACAATATAGAACTAATCCCTGTTTAAATTTCTTCACATGCCCCATTGGCTGGGAGGGGGTGTTACACTCCTCCCTGCCAATTGCAGACATATAGAAGGGGTTACTCATGCATGAGATATGACCCCTTGTTCTAGCTGCTGATTGGATAGAATAAGGGGACACACCTGTTTAACAAGTGACCTTTTCTTTTTTGTGTGTGATTGATTGGGAGGAGAGGTTACGCTAGGGAATCCTTAGTGCCCTACTTAACCCCCTCTACCAGCCAATGGGCACTGCGTGGGAAGAAATTGGGACATCAGACTGGATATATATAAGCTAATCCCTGTTTTTTGTTTTTTACAGTATCCTTTGCAGAGGCAGAGCTATGGAGGTTATTTTGTTTGTTTGTTTTTTAATTACATTATCCGGCCACAGCAGTGGCTGAATTGTGGCTCAAGTGCTTTCTTTAATTTGAAAGCACTTTGAGTCCCAATGGACCCCCTCCATGGATTTTTAAAAATAATATGGAGCCTAGACTTCCGGGGGCGGGGCTGTAGGAAGCGCCCGCGTTTTAGAGAGGCTCTCCGAGACTGCCGACTACTACTGTTAATTCAGAATACTTATCCTGGTTTTGTACCCCTATCGCAGCTGGATTGTAGTGGTACATGTGGAGGTGGAGTTTCGGCGGCCGGAGAGCTTGAGAGCCGCATTTATCCCCGGATTCGGGCTCGGGAGAGCCATACTCTTAGAGCTAGGCGGCCATCTTGTGGCCTAGGCGATCCGCCTGGTAGAGGCTCTTGCGGATCGGAGCTGTATTTTTCCCCATATACCAGTGTTTGGAGACAGTACTGAAGAGACTGCATGGAGGCTTGTTAGCCTGATCGGGTGGAGGCGACTTTCTGCATCAGCGGTCTAAGTGATAAGGTACTAACCTGGAGGATGCCTTTGCAGGGGTGGCGACTCTAATCTTGATCTGATGAAGATCCTAACATCTGTCTAACTACTTGAATTCTTACCATATTGAACGTTCCGATGAGTCTCCTGGCAATTTCAAAACAGAGATTCTGGGGGTCTGGGCCTATTGAGACCTAATATTTCTTATCTCATCGGTTGATATACAGGGGACTTGTTCTCTTGGTTTGTTCTCTTTCCTTGAAGGGACCTGTGGGATTGCTCATACTATTATTGCCATCATAATTTATCTTTATATTGGTCTGTGAAGATTGGCTTGGCCCTTATACAGGACACTTGTGTCATCTGTGTTGTCTCTGTCTACTACCATGGACAAATTTGTAAACATGTCTACTAAGAAAACGAATTTGAGAAATAATTCTAAACTGGCGAGATCTCAACCAGTTCATAAATCTGGTCCAGTACCGGAAACAGATATTTCGCAACATTCAGGATCACCGGTGGGGTCTGCGCCCCCATCGCCTACTATGTCTTCCCCTGTAACACCTGCGGCGGAGACGGCATCAGAAGTTGCAAAAGCTCTCTGGCCTTTATTTGATTCACGCTTTCAGGAACTTAATGTTAAAATGGATGCTACACTTACACAATTATCAGTGAATACAGTAAGAATAGCAGAGTTGGAGCAAAGGCAAAGCAATGTAGAGGATGCTCAACACCGTTTACAAGCATCCTCTGATGGGCATACTGCTACTATCCAATCTCTGTTGGAGAAAATAGACGACTTAGAGAACAGAAGCCGTCGCAATAATCTTCGTCTGGTTGGCATCCCAGAATCGGTCGGACAGCAGGACCTTTTGGGTACCATACAAACATGGCTGACTGATACTCTGAACCTCCCATACTCTACTGAACGTCCTTTACTCATAGAGAGGGCTCATAGGTTGGGTCGAGATGCAAATGGTCCGGATCAGAGACCCAGACCAATAATCATTCGTCTTTTGAATTTCCGGGATAAAGAAAGAATCCTGCAGGAATACCGTAAACTGCCGGAGCTCCTATTTCAATCAGCTAAAGTGCTGCTTTTTCAAGATTATTCAACTCAAGTGGCAGCGAAACGCAAGGCCTTTTCCCCGATCTGCAGAACACTGCATGACAAAAAGATCAAGTTCTCCCTATTGTTTCCAGCAAAGCTTAAGGTGACTCATGAGGGTCAAGTCCACTTTCTGAACTCTCCCGAGGAGGCTCATACTCGACTGAACTCATGGAACATGCTGTGATATGTGAGACTCATGGGTCTATTCTGATTTGTGCTGCCTCGTACTTCTATTGCATTTTTCTAATTTCCTCTGTGATAATGTGTGCATTACTATACTTGACATTGCATTGTTTTTGGGGTGTTTTGTTTGGGGGTTGTTGTTATTCCTGCTCGGTCCTGGGGGGTACCTGCTCACTCGTGTCGATATTCATGTCGCTTCTCCTGTTTTTGGGATTTGACCCCAGGCGCTGGGACATGGGGTTGGCCCGACTGATGTTTATTTTGGTGGGGGTTGGCTATCCACGTACGGGAGTTGGCTAGCTCTCCCCTGGTGGATACTCGACCAACCACTAATGTGGTAGTACAGGATTCCCTCCGCATCTTTTCGTGGAATGTTGATGGCCTGAATACACCTTTGAAGAGAAAACTAATTTCTAATCATCTTAAATCACTTAAACCCCATATTGTTTTTCTCCAGGAAACACATTGGAAGTCTGGGGACCCGGCTGTTCTGAAGGGTACCTGGATTAAGGAATGTGTTACGGCCTCATACATGTCCAAGACTAGAGGAGTGGCAATTCTCTTTAGCAAATCACTTGATTACACCATTCATTCAACTCAGTTGGATGATGGTGGTCGATATATTATACTGGATGTTTCTTTAGGTTCTAATAGATATGTATTGGTTAATGTCTATGCCCCTAACATGCCGAACTCCTCTTTTTTCTGTAAAATGTTTAATTTACTCACTGCTCACTCGGATAAAAGTATTATACTGGGTGGGGATTGTAATGTGGTGGTGGATCGGTCTTTGGACAGATTGGGTCCTCCTCTACTGACACAGCCTCAGGTACATGAGGGTATGAATTTACTTTTACATTCTCTACATTTGACAGACCCTTGGAGAATCACTCACCCGACTGTTAGAGACTTTACACATGTGTCTAGAGCCCACTCAACATCTTCTAGGATTGATTATTTTTTAGCCTCCCCTGATCTGGTGCCTGACGTACAACATGCTCACATCCATTCAATCCAAATTACTGATCACGCACCGGTAGAACTACAGGTTAAGTTGCGGGTAGCTAGACCTTATACTAAACACTGGTATTTTCCTCATCATTTATTAGGATCCACAGATTTTAAGTCATTTTTAGAGGTCACCTGGAGTAATTACCTGGTAGATAATGGAGCCCATGTTGCAGAGCCCTTGTTATTTTGGGAGACTGCAAAGGCAGTTGTTAGGGGTCATATAATATCCTTCACAGCCAAGCATAGTAAAGACTGGTCCAAGAAGTATACGATCTTAAAAAAGGACTTAGACAAAGCACATGTGGCCCTGGCGTCTGATCCTTCCCCACTGCATAAAGCAGAATATCTTGAGGCTAAGGCACTTCTAGATACCTTTTTATTGTCTAAAGCCCAGACACAACTAGAATATACTCGTAGCCATTTCTTTAAATGGGGTAATAAATCTGGTAAGCTCTTATCTTTTCTGGCTAAACAAAAAAAGCCCCGGGCGAACATTCCCCATTTGAAGGCTTCCACTGGAGCTATAGTAACTTCATCAATAGCTATCAACAACATGTTTAAAGAATATTTTGCCTCTTTATATAAGAAGACATCTGACGATTTGGATAAGGGCACTGACTTTTTGAATAAGGCTAATCTACCACTACTTACTAATGAGCAGAGGGAACTTCTGGATCAGCCCATTTCAGAGGGGGAGGTTGTGACAGCTATTAATTCTTTGCAGTCTGGCAAGAGTCCGGGTCCTGATGGCTTTTCAGCCGATTTTTACAAAATCTTAAAATTGCAACTGGTGACACCCCTTACAAATTTATTTAATCATTTATTGCGGGAAGCCCCGAACATTGATACATTACTCACAGGACGGATAATTTTAATCCCTAAACCGAATAAAGACCCTGCCCTGGTTAATTCTTATAGACCTATCACACTTCTGAATCAAGATGTTAAGATCCTGACAAAAATCTTTGCGACTAGACTGCAGATGTTTTTACCTTCATTGTTATGTGCTCAGCAATTGGGGTTCTTAAAGGGCCGACACTCAGTGAAGGGGATTAGAACGGCCATTGCGGCCACTTTGGTCTCTGGGGATACGAACCAGGGGGCTTATAACACCTTGGTAAGTCTAGACGCCGAAAAGGCGTTTGATCAGGTAGCCTGGCCTCACTTATTTAGAGTGCTTAATTATCAGCGTTTTGGCAATTTGTTTCTTACCCTGGTTCGGCTGCTGTACTCTAAGCCCACTACTGTTATAACCTCTAACGGGTTGGATTCTGATCCTATTATACTGGAGCGAGGGGTTAGACAGGGATGCCCTTTATCCCCTTTGCTGTTTGATTTGGCCCTGGACCCCTTGCTGAGAGCGATTTTGAACTCACCTTTGATCACAGGTATTACTTTAGGAGTGACTGAGGTTAGGGTGACAGCATTTGCAGACGATGTACTGGTTTATCTTTCTTACCCACAATTTTCTTTACAACCGCTTTTTGACCTTTTGAATGACTATGGTCCAGTTATGGGATTTTCTGTTAATACTAATAAATCCAAGGCTTTATGCCTACATAGAGTCCGGAGACCGCCATTAGTGCCTGACATAGGGATCCAGTGGGCAGTGAGTCATATTCCTTATTTGGGAACACTTATACCTAAGAATCCGGCTAAGCTTTACTCACTGAACTATGTCCCACTTATTAACTCATTACTTAGGGAACTTACCTCATGGAGAACCCTACCTTTATCGTTTTCTGGTAGGATAGCCCTTATTAAATTAATTTCATTCCCTAGACTGTTGTATTTGATCCAGGTGTTGCCTTTAGTCTTGACGGTCTCTGACTGTTCGAGACTGAATTCAGCATTTCGAAAATTTATTTGGAATGGTAAACGCTCTCAGTTGTCACTGTCCGTCTTGCAACAGCCGAAGCATAATTTAGGGTTTAATCTTCCTAATATTGTGGACTATAATTGGGCTGCGCTTTTCAGATATACAGTGGACTGGATAATGGGTACAGCAGTACATACTGACCCTCAACTAGATAAACAATTTACTGACGGTGTATCTTTAGTGGCATTATTACATACTAATTTGAGGGATTTGGGTCCGAGGGTCATCCGAAACCCATTACTATTCTCTAGTATTAGAGCTTGGAGGAAGGTGAGAACCAAATTAGGGGCTCAATGGAGGTTTTCCCTTTTTCAACCTCTTTGTGCTAACCCACTTTTTCAGAATGGGGCTGTGATGCATCCATATTTAGTTTGGGAGACCAGGGACGTTAAAGACTTGACTTCTTTTATTGACTTACCCACTAGACGGCCGAAATCCCTGACTGATTGTAGATCACAGCTGCATAACATTGATATTTCTTGGTTTGCATATTTACAGACGATTAGCTTTCTACGGTCACAAATCCAACACTTTGCTGATGGGGATTGGGAGAATGGGGTGGATCGGTTGTTGAGATCGGGATCTAGATCCTTACTCTCTACTAGTGTTATTTATAAATATATACAGTCTAGTATTGACTATACAGCGAGGGATGGGGGTTTGAATGCCTGGTTACATCACTTCCCACATCTGTCTTGTGATGAGGTTTTGCTTTCCACTGCCAAATTATGCAAATTAGTATCATCTAGCTCCTACACTGAAATGCAATTGCGCATAGTTCACCAAGCATATTTATCCCCTCATAGATTATTCCGCATGGGTAGGTTGCCCTCTGATCAATGTACCCGATGTGGAACCCTGGGAGCGGACCTTCTTCATGCTTTTTGGGGTTGTCCTCGAATCAGAGCTTTCTGGATTGAGATTGAAAGTTACTTAAATAGTTTGGGTTATCGCAATATAATGTTGTCGCCGGAAACGGCGATTTTGGGGGTCCGGATGGGGAGTGGGGGGAGCTCTACGGGGTTTTTGAAACATGTGTTGGCCGTGGCCCGTAAATCTATTTTGCAGCAGTGGACGCATGTGGAGCCTCCCTCACTGACCATTTTTCATACCAAATTAGCTCATTTTTTTAGAATGGATTGGCTTGATTCGAATATTCATAAGGAACGGAAAGCTAAACATTTTTTTGGTGTTTGGGGTAAATATATTGATTCTTTGGACGATAGAGTAAAAGATCGTGTTAAACAAGCATTCCAATATACCTCTTGGTACTGTGAGCAGCAACTCAGAGGGAAATCACCTGTACGTTTTTGAGGGATAGGGACGTAGTCTCTTATTAGAGGTGGGCAGAGGGTATCCTCTGGGACCGACGGGGGTGTTAAGGGGGGGAGTTGGGGGGTTAATCTGGGGTAGGGGGGGGAATTGGTAGAATGGAAAGGGCACTGGACTTGGAAATATTTTTATGCTTTTGGTATCCTGTTTGTTCCATCTCTTGTACTGCACTGTTGGGTATGATTGTATGCTATATTACATTTAATAGTCCTGAGCTCTTTTCCTGGGGTTTTTGGGATAATGTTTGTTTGATTGTATGGAAAAAATTTTGTAAAATGCTAATAAAAAGATTTATAAAAAAAAAAAAAAAAAAAAAAAAAAATAATATGAAGGAACCAGACCTCATCTTATATTTTTAATTCCTCTGTCAAAGGGGTTCCAGTACCCTTGGGTTATTTTGATGTGGGGGCTCTGGACCCTATAAACATTTTTTTACTTCCTCTCCTGGTACAAGAGTTGAAGAAGGCCTTCCATAGGTAGAATGTAAATCAATATGCAATTTATAATTTACATCCTTGTTAATTAATTTGGAGTACATATACCCCACATTGTTTTATTTTGTTGGTTTTATTTTTTTTAATTAATATGGGGTATGTGTACCCTAAATTAATTTATTGTCATTGTAAATTGAATTGAAAAATGTGAGGTGACTGTAGCCAATTTTTTAAATGAGTTTCGTTCATTAATGGGGGATAAAAGTGCCCTCCTTTTATAAAACCTAATATGGGGTCTTAGAATCCCATATTATTTCTATACTCTCCATCCTGATTCCCAAATTCAGGATACAACGTGGTTGAAATATGGTAGCCTTTTTCCTGAATTTTTGTAGGCCGAAGTTCAATACCTATGGGGTCTTTGCCTTTGTTAGCGTTACATCCAGATACATACTTCTATATTTGTTAGACTTTTATCAACATTCTGTACTTTTAGGTTATCTGTTATCAGTTATCAGTTACTCATGAGCATTCAAGAGTTAGTGGGGTAATGTACGAATTTGCCAGCGTAGCTCCACTGGCATTAGCCTCTAACACCAGTGCCTGCACTTCAGGGTATGCACTACAGAGCACCATTGCTTTAGTGCATTCTTTGGGAAATCAGTATTGTTAAAACTTTAATTCCAGCAAGCCCCTTATGATGGTTTCATAGCATGCGCAGGAAATTATTGTACAATGACATTTCCTCTATACCTTGTTAAATGCATCACATTAAACAAGGAGTAATGGAAAGGAACACTCCCAAAAGCCCATAGAATTCCCCATTGTAGTCTACTTGACGCAAGTGGGGTTGACGGGAGGAATTTTGGTGTACATACTGTAGCGTAGTAAATGGATATTAGTCTTAAAGTCTATTCCTGAACCTGATTTGGTGTGGAATTTTTCCTTATACTTGTTCTAGGCACCTCAGACTGCAAAGTGGTGATTAAACTGTTTTCATTTCTTTAAATGTGTTGTCTTACATTCAGGTACAAATATTCCAAACACAAATTCCAGTCATTATTATATGCCGATTATTTTGGAGGACCTAATATAAATTTTAATATACGTATTAAATGGTAAATAATTAAAGACTAAATAGGCTATTAGCATTATCATATTCTACCCAACAGATTGCATCTTTATCCTTTCTAAGTTATAATTACTTCTTTTAAAAGTAGTAGTAATCTTTTATTGGGGAAAAACATAGATATATAGATAGACAGAGATATAGATATATATCATATGGTATCCCTTGAAATTAGAGTACACCAACTGATGTGGGATAGTAACAGAGCCATATGGTGTCCAAGAGCTATTTTCAAGTCATTGTTAGCCATTAAAAGGTATCACCTTTATACCACTCTTGTGAGTTTTTTGCTACACTGAATCCTATGGATTTCCATAGTAACTGAAGGGAATACCACCACCTAGTGACCAGAATGGAAAATTGCAGCTTAATTTTATTTATTTATTTTTTTTTTAATGTGCTATAAAAACCTTTGAATAAGAAATCTCCAATCAGTTGGGAACAATTGTATTACTCCACAATGAAAGTCCATCAACATATATTTTTTAAAGCCTCTAAGTCAATGACTTAATTTAAGCAAATATTTGGTAAAAGTATTTTTGGGAAATGTAATAAAAGGCTAATTTTTGGAATGCATTTGCATTAGTGTTTAGCATACAGCTAGTGATCAGACATCTGTCAAGAGCTATACTGTGAACAGATGTAAAAATGGCCAGTTTTGAACAATGAGCACAATTTTTGTTTGACTGTTAGAATGTATCATAAAGCTATTATTACAAGACGTATACACTTAACATCCACCTTTAAAAGTCCACCCATGCAACTATAGGGTTAATATGTAAGTTTAAAGAAGAACTAGCATATTTATCTTACTGTGGTCAGAAAAGTTTAATTTTGCCTTTCTAGGAGCATAACTGCATCTCCATCAGTACCCATACTACAAGATGTTATTTCATATGTTTACTATCAGAAGGTGACGGTCACTCAAGGATTGGTAGCAGAAGTAGAATTTGGACTTTGATAAATCCAGCACACTATTGATAAATATATAACTATGCAAATAATTTGTACTGTTTTATTCCATTCAATCACCTTTCATATGCCATGTATAAACTCAATATTGGCTGTAACAGAAATCATGAAGCTGATGTACAAACTAGAACTGGCCCTCGCAACAAGAAGATTAATAAACTAGAGATAGTTCAAAGAGACACTGAATGGTTCAGGGTCTTGAAGATTGTGAAGACATACTCATATAACTCAAAGAACTTAATATGTGCATAGCTTGGAAGAAAGGAGAGAGGGGTGATATGAGAGAAGCCTTTAAATATGTTAAGGCATTTAATATAGTTCAGGACATGACATGATCTAGAGTATGAAAAACTCAGAAGTAATGTGTGAGTACTACTTACTGAAAGTCTGACAGATACATGGAACCCCCCCCCCCCCGAAGCGGGTGTAGGAACTAATACTGAGAAAATTAAAAATGCCTAAGTCTATTCTGAGAACTATTTAAGTCTGTGCATTTTAATAAGAAAAGGAAATGGGTCAGTTGCTTTTTATCTGCCATCAAAATATGTTACTATAATTAACCAATTGCGCCTTAGGTTATGTTTAGAAATTCATATATTTAAATGAGACTTTAAAGGCTTGAATGCCAGAGAGGTCTTCAAGGCATTGCACAGACCCATTTCAAACAAAGAGATCTTAGGGAATGTCTATTTGTCGCCAGTGGTGCCACTGCATTGCTTCACAACTGTTCCAGTTCTTCATAGTACGTTAGACTTCATATATCTAAGTGTAAGGCATGATAGCATCAGCTGTCTAAGAAATAGAATTGCACTTACCCACTGGGAATAGACTTTATGATTCCGGCATTATACTTTTTCTCCAGATTGGCTCCATATGAAATGCCTGTTGCAACTATTGTCTACAGATTAAACAAATTGTATGAATGACTAAATTAGAAAGTAACATATGTCAATGCTACAGAAAACATTTTTATAAAAAAATAAACTTACCACAATTACTTCTATGGGAATAGGTATTCGAAGGATATGTTTGTATCGTTCATTTATTTCTTTCACCACAGCACACACAACGAAAGTCAGAAGTCCAGCGATCAGATCAGCTATGTTGGTTTTTGCAATGTTGGCAAAAATGTCAATAACAGTCTAGACAAAGAAATTAATAAAATGACTTTTTCATGAAGTATAATAAAAATGAATATTTACTAATATATGCATGGATAATATACAAAATTCTCTGGGGGTTTATTTATCAGTAGGGCTATATAAATTATAAGGATTCTGAGATAGGACAAGAGGAGATTTCACCATTTTTAAAGGGACCCTATCACATAAAACAATGTTGGTAATTTTTTAAAAAGAGCTTTCACAATCACCTATATGTAACATTATCCATATTTATTTTTTAAAACTTGTTTTTCAGCTGCTTAGACTTATAAATTATGCTAAGTAAGGCAAGCTGTGCAGGCACTTCCTGTCTTAGCCCTAAACTACACTGCCTACACACTTATCAACATGTGACCCCTTCTGTTTTAGGAAAGATGGACACTGAAAAGTGTCAATGAATGGGGAAGGTTTATAAACAAAAATGGCTAATACAACTTAAAGGTGATTTTGCAAGCTTTGTCAAAAACAATTACAAAGTTGTTTTAGGTGACAGAGTCTTCTAAGCCCTTAACCCCTTCAGTGCCAGAGGCTTGGGACATTTTCTGAACCCTGCAGGCCAGACACTTTTTCAACATTTTTGCTATCCTTCCGTTTAGGCTTGATTTCCTCTGGGGATTTTTAGTTAAATATGGAAAACTATATATTGTTTTTTTCAGGACGAATTGAGCTTTCTTGTGATACCCTACATGAAGAGAATTTTACATCGTACAAAAAGCTATGATGTCATAATGACAAAAAAAGTGAAAATTTACTCATTTTGCTAAAATCACATACTATGTATCAAAAACATTTACCTTGATTGAAAAAGTTTCAATTATTTGAAAAAGCCCAGAGTCCCCCGAGTAAAAAAATACCAAATTTGTATAGTTTTACCTAAGTCCAAGGCTAGCGTAGAGCCCTAATCACCAGCAGCGCAAAATGACATTTTCAACTTTATAAACTAAAATGCACATTCTAGGGTTTTTGTGGTAAAACTACCCTAAAACAGTGGAATAACTATATAAAACTATATATTTCTGAAAAGTAGACAACCTGCCACATCTAATGAGGGGTAACTTGCCTTCTTGCCCCAAGCCTGTGGTACCCAAATGCTTCTAGAAGGTGGCACTATAGGGAAAAAATGGCATTTTCTTACATTTCTGCCCCTTCAACTGTACTGAAATCTGTGAAAACCATGGAATTTACAACTGTATTCATTAGCTAGTGCTCTTGGGAGAAAAATTACACCCCATTGGTTTGGGTTCACCTACCATAGGGGATGCTAGAAGTGCAAAAAGACACCTACTACAACCTCTAAATTTTCTAACATTTTCTCAAACATTACTTGTCTATACAAAAATGGTTATAACAACTAGAGAATTAAAGAAAGGCTACACAAACCATACCATTTTGGAAAGAAGACAACCTGCCTCATCTAATGAGGGGTAAATTGCCTTCTTACCCCAAGCCTGTTGTGCCCAAATGCTTCCAGAAGGTGGCACTATAGAAAAAAAATGGCATTTTCTTACATTTCTGCCACTTCAACAGTACTGAAATCTGGGAAAACCATGGAATTTACAACTATATTGATTAGCTAGTGCTCTTGGGAGAAAAATGACACCCCATTGGTATGGGTTCACCTACCACAGGGGATGCTAGAAGTGCAAAAAGACACCTACTACAACCTCTAAATTTTCTAACATTTTTTCAAACATTACTTGTCTATACAAAAATGGTTATAACAACTAGAGAAGTAAAGAAAGGCTACACAAACCATACCATTTTGGAAAGAAGACAACCTGCCGCATCTAATGAGGGGTGAATTGCCTTCTTACCCCAAGCCTGTTGTGCCCAAATGCTTCCAGAAGGTGGCACTATAGGAAAAAAATTGCATTTTCTTACATTTCTGCCCCTTTATCTGTATGGAAATCTGTGAAAACCATGGAATTTCCAACTGTATTCATTAGCTAGTGCTCTTAGGAGAAAAATGACACCTCATTGGTATGAGTTCCCCTACCTTAGTGGGCGCTACAAGTACCAAACTACACCTATTGCAACCACTAATTTTTCTAACATTTTCTCAAACATTACTTGTCAGTACAAAAATGGTTATAACAACTAGAGAAGTGAAGAAAGGATACACAAACCATACCATTTTGGAAAGAAGACAACCTGCCGCATCTAATGAGGGGTGAATTGCCTTCTTACCCCAAGCCTGTTGTGCCCAAATGCTTCCAGAAGGTGGCACTATAGGAAAAAAATGGCATTTTCTTACATTTCTGCCCCTTCATCTGTATGGAAATCTGTGAAAACCATGGAATTTCCAACTGTATTCATTAGCTAGTGCTCTTAGGAGAAAAATGACACCTCATTGGTATGAGTTCCCCTACCTTAGTG
The DNA here is from genome assembly GCA_037306005.1 of Rhinophrynus dorsalis. Taxonomy (NCBI): domain Eukaryota; kingdom Metazoa; phylum Chordata; class Amphibia; order Anura; family Rhinophrynidae; genus Rhinophrynus; species Rhinophrynus dorsalis. The sequence continues at coordinate 299,149,476 of CM074721.1, forward strand.
GGCGCTACAAGTACCAAACTACACCTATTGCAACCACTAATTTTTCTAACATTTTCTCAAACATTACTTGTCTGTACAAAAATGGTTATAACAACTAGAGAAGTGAAGAAAGGCTACACAAACCATACCATTTTGGAAAGAAGACAACCTGCCGCATCTAATGAGGGGTGAATTGCCTTCTTACCCCAAGCCTGTTGTGCCCAAATGCTTCCAGAAGGTGGCACTATAGGAAAAAAATGGCATTTTCTTAGATTTCTGCCCCTTCATCTGTATGGAAATCTGTGAAAACCATGGAATTTCCAACTGTATTCATTAGCTAGTGCTCTTAGGAGAAAAATGACACCCCATTGGAATGAATCGACATACCTTAGGGGTGCCAGAAAAGCATAACTACACCTACCTGTTTGCTTCTTCGAAAATGGCTGCTTGTACTAAAATGTTCATAACTGTTAGAGACATGATGGAAAGGTTTAAAAGGTATACCATTTTGGAAAGTAGACATTCTCCCGCATCAAATGAGGGGTCACTTGCCTTTCTACCCCTGGGCTGAAGTGCACAAATATTTCCAAAAGGTGGCGCTATGGGAATAAATACATGTTTTTTTTACATTTCCACCACTTCAAAGATACTAAAATCTTTGAAAACCATAACATTTCCTGCTGTATTCAGTACCTGCTACCAACATGAGAAAAATGGTAGCCCATTTGTGTGGCTTAACATACAATATGTGGGTGCTAGGAACACGTACGTAAACCTGACACTTTTGTTTCTTAAATTATCTGCTTGCACTAAAATGGTTATAACCATAATAGATATGCAGGAAAGGTAGAAAACAATGCCATTTTGGAAAGAAAACAACCTGACGCATCTAATGAGGGGTCACTTGCCTCCATACCCAAAGACTGGCATGCACAAATGCTTCCAGGAGGTGGCGCTAATGAAAAAAAAGGCATTTTCTTACATTTCTGCCCCTTCAAATGTATGGAGCTCTGTGAAAACCATGGAATTTTCAACTGCATTCGTTAACTGAAGCTCTTAGGAGTCAAACAACACCCCATTGGTATGAGCTGAACTATCTTAGGGAGTGCTAGAAGTAGAAAACTACACCTACTACAAACTGATGTTTCTAACATTTTCTCAAACCTGACTTGCCTCTATGAAAATGGCTATAACACCTTCAGAAGTGAAGAAAGAAGACAACATGCCGCATCTAATGAGGGGTCACTTGCCTTTTTACCCCTAAGTTAGTTGGCACAACTATTTCTAGAATGTGGTGCTACAGGAAAAAAAACAAACATTTGTTTTACACATCAGTCACTTCAAAGATACTAAAATGGTTCAATGGCGTGGGATTTCCTAGGAGGACTTCTTGCCAGCCTAAGAAAAATGGTACCCCACTGCTGTGGGTTGACATACCAATTTACACTACAGGAGCGTAGCTACCAGTGAAACAGGAATGGGAAAGCAAACAGTGTATGTGTGATTTTATGGCTAACAGATGAAAGAAGCTAGGGCGTCAGCCAGTGTACGCGCGGACCTGTGACTACCAGTGTAACAGTGTGGGAGGGTGAGGGATTAGGCAGTGTGTGTGGGTATGAGCAGAGGAGCAAGGATGGTGGAGATGGTGGGGCAGTGTCTGAGAGTGTGTATGGGAGATCTGTGACTACCAGTGTGCACTGTATGTCCCCCTCGTACAAAGTTTGATTCCCAGCCTGAATCTAGTGCATACTGGTACTTTGAGTCTACCAATAGGCAGTGGAAACAGGCTGGGGGTCAGGCTGGGGAATGGGACTGCCAGTTGGCTGTGGAACCAGGCAGGGGAATACGCTACATGTGTGTGTGGGGGGGGGGGAATCGGAGGCATTTTTTGTGCATGCCACAAGGGTGCCCAATGCACTGCAAAGCAATGCGTTGGACCCTCTGTTGCACACAAAGAGGTTTTTTTTTTTAATTATTATTTTGTATTCATACCTCGTTGGGGAGGCGGTGTCAGGAACATTCCTGGTGTCCCCCATCCAGGTCTAAAAACAGAATAATAAAAAAAAAAAAGTGTGTGTGTGTGTTACAGGGGGTCCAACATATTGCAAACCACTGCGTTGGACCCCCCCCTGTGGCACGTGCATTTTTTGGGGCTTTTCCCCCAATATTTTTGTGTAGACCTCGTTGGGGGCATCAGAACCCATACAATGAGGTCTAAATAAAAAATAAAAGGGGAAAAAAAAATAATCCTTTGGGTGCCACAGGGGTGTCCAATGGATTGCAAAGCAATGCATTGGGCCCCTGTAGCACACAAAGGGTTAATTTTTTTATCGATACTTTGTATTCAGATGGCCACCAAACAAGCTCTGATCACAAAGTAATGATAAAAAGTCCTGCATTGAACCCCTATCCCAGTGGCACACACAGGGTTAAATTTTTTTTAATTTTTTTTTTTTTTATTATATACCTCATTGAGGGGCATCAGGACCCCCTGATCCCTCCCCAATGAGGTCTTAGTAAAAAAAAAATATATATGTCCACAAACGGAGTGACCCTGTGAGTGCCACAAGGGTCTCCAGCGCATTGCAAGGCAATGCATTGGATCCTTGTGGCACTCAGAGGGTTAATTTTTTTTCTATCATTACTTGGTAATCAGAGCTTGTTGGGGGGCCATCAGGACCAATCCTGATGACCCCCCCAACAATCTCTGATAACAAAGTAATGATAAAAGCCCTGTGTGTGCCGCAGAAGGGGGGCTGTATTGCCCCCCCCCCCCCCGTGGCACACACAGGGTTCATTTTTTTTTTAATTTACTTTTTTTTATTATAGACCTCATTGAGGGGTATACAAACCCCCCTGATCCCCCAATGAGGTCTTACATAAAAAAAAAAAAAGTTATCCAAAAAAGTGTCCCTGTGAGTGCCACCGGGGTCTCCAGCGCATTGCAAAGCAATGCATTGGACCCTTGTGGCACTCAGAGGGTTAATTTTTTTTTATCATTACTTTGTAATCAGAGCTTGTTGGGGGGCCATCAGGAGCAATCCTGATGGCCCCCCAACAATCTCTGGTAACAAAATAATGATAAAAGCCCTGTGTGTGCCACAGGAGGGGGGGGGGTGCATTGGACCCCCACCTGTGGCACACACAGGGTTAAATTTTTTTTTTTTTTTTCCAATTATAGACCTCATTGAGGGGCATCAGGATCCCCCCTGATCCCCCCAATGAGGTCATTAAAAAAAAAAAAAATCCCCCCCAAAGAATTGACCCTGTGAGTGCAACAGGGGTTTCCAGCACATTGCAAAGCAATGTGCTGGGACCCTGTGGCACTCACAGGGTTACTTTAATTTTATTTTTTTTTTTATTATTTTTTTTTTATATACTTTTCAGACCTCGTGGGGGACATCAGGACCCCTCCTGGTGTCCCCCCAGTCATTGATCTCCCAGCCGATAGGCTGGGAGATCAATGATGCGACCGCAGGAGAGCAAGAGCTCTCCTACCCTTCTCTCCTACCACCGGTAGGAGTGAACAGGACCGGGGAAACTTCCCTAACGTCATCGGTGACCATGTCACCGATGACGTTTGGAGAATTCCCCCGGTCCCGCCCACTCCTACCCGGAAGTTCGGGTAGGAGAGAGGGGGAAGGAGAAACTCTGTTTCTCCTTTGTGTTTATTGATCTCCCAGCCCGATCGGCTGGGAGATCAATAACTGGGGAGGCATGAGGAGTGATCCTCATGCCTCCCCATGAGTGCCAGGGTTTTTTTTTTTTTTAATGCGGCCACTGCATGCCGGTTATACCGGCTCATGCAGTGACCGCATTTCACTCTTACGCCGTACGAGCGTGGCACAGCAGGTACAGCTGTGTCCACTCGTACGGCGTAAGTAGCTGGCACTCTAGGGGTTAAGGACCCATGATGGTCCTAGACCGTCATGGAATTCCAGGCTCCATGCACGGCTGCACACCGTTCAGGGAGTCCGGAATCAGATTTGTGAAATAAAAAATGGTCCCTGGTCCTTAAGTGACTGCCGCGTGTGTGATCGACTGGTCCTTAAGGGGTTAAAGGAATGGTTTCTTTCTTTTAAGAGCAGTAATCAGTGGCATAGCTAGGACTGATTTTTAGTGGAGTCAAATGTTTAAAGTGGACAAATCACCTTAAGACAAATTTAGTGTGTTCATTGAATTAAATCTACCTATGTGTTGTGCTAGCCATTTTTCTTTAAATTAAATAATTTTTTGAGAAAATAACCTTTACATTTTTGGTTGCACAGTGTGGTATTTTATGCAAATTCCCTGCAAAGCATGCTAATTAGTTATGTTGAAACCAAACATTAATGTCTGTTCTGCTAGAAATGCCCCAGTGTCCCCAGTGTGTTGGCTTTTTCTAGAATCATTCATGACTTAGTGTATGGTAATATTTGCCCAGTACATAAACCAATTAGTGTAAAGTGTCAGACTGCATCTCCAGCACATAAAGGTTAATTTCTCAACAAAATAAAGTTACCGACAGTTGAGACTGAGTGAGCAATAACCCTACGTATGCCCACCTGTGGCTACACTACTGCCAGTAAATATATGGGATTTACTATTCGGAGTTGGAGTTTGCAGAAACTGTAGAAATCTTAATGAAATCACTAATGCTTTTAACCCTCTGAGTGCCACAGCAGTAAACAACATATTGCTTTGCAATGCATTGCATACCCCACTGGCTCTCAAAGGATTAAATTAAGATGTGCTGCAGATCAACTTGCTATGTGTAGTGCTGCTGTTCCATATGTGCCTCCAAACAAACCAATGGTATTTTCCGGAATTCCTGAGAACACCTTCAGTTCAGCTCTACTGATAATTAGCTGATCCACATCTGTATCAGAGTACCAGAGGGGTCAGGAAAGACCCCACCGGTATACCTGACATCTAAGGGATCCAAATATCATATTCTCACATTATTCAGTCCTGGGTATGCTGCATGTGGTGAGGAAGGCAGAAAGAGCTCTAATAGCTCCAGTAGCCCATTCCATCCAGTCTTTTCAGCAACAGCGGCAGCGGTACATTGTACTACTATTACTGTTTTAGGACCTGTTAGTATAAAGTGTACCTCGAAAATTAAAAAAAAAAAAATAGTAAAATGTATAGTCAATTTGCACTAACAGAATAAATAAAGTAAAAATAAAGTGTTACCAAAACTTTAAAAGCCCCATTAAGCTCAATGAAATCTTAGGATTTTTTATATGGTGCAGTTGGTTTGCCGCGGAAATTATTTCAGTTTGCCTTTATACACACGGCATCATGTACAGTAAACTGGATGTAGAAAGCAAAGGGCAGTACTGGAGTAGATCAACAGATATATGATCACATGTTATACAATATATACAGTACACAATCAAATATACTCACATATATTATAGAGAGGACTCCATTGTAGTTTTTCGTAGGAACATTCAGCACCAGTTTTATTTGGGTAACAATCACTTGGATGGCAGCAGCTGTGGTGAACCCACGAACTATTGGTCCTGCAAGATACCTGGTAATAAATCCGATCTGAAATACCCCTAGACCAAGCTGTAAAGAGAGCAAACATATTGTTAGTGTTTTCTTGCATATGAATTGAATGGACTAATTTGAGGTGTATCCCAAGTGAGATACATCTCCAATTCCTATGATACTTTTTTGTATCTTCAGGTAGATTTTTTCAGATACTTTAAATATGACAACATCCACATATCATCATCATTTGTGTTAATTATAGATCAGCTGTGATATAAGGGGGGTCTTTACATGTCTGGGAGGCCGAAGCTTAGCATTCTTGATGAAACTATATTGTGAGATGAAGAAATGTATCTTTGCTTACATATAAGAAAAACTGGACCGATTATGGGTAAAACTAGCTAGAATTAATAAAAGTTCCCAAAATGTCCAAGTGGATTAATTGGGTGTTTTAAACACCCAAACCACCACAAGTTTTAGGTTTCGTTAAGGTACAGGCAGTATAGTGACAAACGGAAGCTACAGTGAGGCACAGGCTGTAAGGTAGTGCAACCGGAGGCAGCGGAGAAGTGCAGACTGACAGGTGGTAGAACCGCTAGTGACCGTAGAGCACAGGCTGTATCGTATGCAAACGGAGAATGCAGGGAGGCACAGGATGAGCGGTAACGCAACCGGAGGCAGCAGAGAAGTGCAGACTGACAGGAGGTAGAACCGCTAGTGACCGTAAAGCACAGGCTGTATAGTATACAAACGGAGGCTGCAGGGAGGCACAGGCTGAAAGGTAGTGCAACCGGAGGCAACTCGATAGTGCAGACTGGTAGGCAACCGTATGGCAAAGGCAATAGACACTAGACTAGGACAACAGAAGCACTAGCGATAAGCAGACGCTAGGCGAGTAGCCAAAGCCTGGAACGGTGCACAAAGAGTGGAAGTCAGCCAAAGCCTTGATCGGTACACAGAGAGTGGTAGTCAGCCAGAGCCTGGTTCGGTACACAGAGAGCGGTAGACAGCGAAAGCCTGGATCTGTACACAGAGAGCGGTAGTCAGTAGTGATGATCGAGCACCCCAATGCTCGGGTGTTCGGGTGCTCTGACCGAGCGCCCCCGGAGGCTCGAGTGCTCGGCCGAGCACCCGAGCCCCATTGAAGTCAATGGGAGGACTCGAGCATTACACCAGGCACCCCCTGCTCTGATGAGGGGAGGGTGCCTGGTCCATAGGAAAAGGGCAGAAAATGATGGAAACACCACAGAAATGGTTCAGGGACAGCATAGGGAGGATGTCTGGATGCATCTTGGACTCCAACGTCGCTGCTGGGAACGATGTTTCGCCCGTAGTACGCCATTTTTACAGACTGACCGTAAAACACACAAAAAGGAAGATAAAAACGACTTTAGGCGAAAAATTGTTACCAAACAGTATTTGCTGTATATTTACTTGTATATCATCTGCAAAATCTGCAAAAAATTTCATCGATTTTTCGGAACTGGGGCCATGATTAAGAGGGAAACGTGCGCAGAGGCAAATTCTGCAAAAAATTTCCTCGATTTTTCTGAACTGGGGCCATGATTAAGAGGGAAACGTGCGCAGAGGCAAATTCTGCAAAAAATTTCATAGATTTTTCTGAACTGGGGCCATGATTAAGAGGGAAACGTGCGCAGAGGCAAATTCTGCAAAAAATTTCCTCGATTTTTCTGAACTGGGGCCATGATTAAGAGGGAAACGTCCACTTCCCCGTCCCTTTTTACCCGCCTTCTTCATATTACACGGAATATGTGCTGCTAATCTGCAACTTTGCACACTAAACAGAATGTGCTGCTTATCTGCGGCTAGGCACAGTGAATGGAATATGTGACTTTTATTTTTTAAACTTTGCACACTAAACAGAATGTGCTGCTTATCTGCAACTTTGCACACTAAACAGAATGTGCTGCTTATCTGCGGCTAGGCACAGTGAATGGAATATGTGACTTTTATTTTTTAAACTTTGCACACTAAACAGAATGTGCTGCTAATCTACAACTTTGCACACTAAACAGAATGTGCTTCTTATCTGCGGCTAGGCACAGTGAACGGAATAAGTGACTTTTATTTTTTAAACTTTGCACACTAAACAGAATGTTCTGCTAATCTGCAACTTTGCACACTAAACAGAATGTGCTGCTTATCTGCGGCTAGGCACAGTGAATGGAATATGTGACTTTTATTTTTTAAACTTTGCACACTAAACAGAATGTGCTGCTTATCTGCAACTTTGCACACTAAACAGAATGTGCTGCTTATCTGCAACTTTGCACACTAAACAGAATGTGCTGCTTATCTGCGGCTAGGCACAGTGAATGGAATATGTGACTTTTATTTTTTAAACTTTGCACACTAAACAGAATGTGCTGCTTATCTGCAACTTTGCACACTAAACAGAATGTGCTTCTTATCTGCGGCTAGGCACAGTGAACGGAATATGTGACTTTTATTTTTTAAACTTTGAACACTAAACAGAATGTGCTGCTTATCTGCAACTTTGCACACTAAACAGAATGTGCTGCTTATCTGCGGCTAGGCACAGTGAACGGAATAAGTGACTTTTATTTTTTACACTTTGCACACTAAACAGAATGTTCTGCTAATCTGCAACTTTGCACACTAAACAGAATGTGCTGCTTATCTGCGGCTAGGCACAGTGAATGGAATATGTGACTTTTATTTTTTACACTTTGCACACTAAACAGAATGTTCTGCTAATCTGCAACTTTGCACACTAAACAGAATGTGCTGCTAATCTGCAACTTTGCACACGAAACAGAATGTGCTGCTTATCTGCGGCTAGGCACAGTGAACGGAATAAGTGACTTTTATTTTTTACACTTTGCACACTAAACAGAATGTGCTGCTAATCTGCAACTTTGCACACCAAACAGAATGTGCTGCTAATCTGCAACTTTGCACACCAAACAGAATGTGCTGCTAATCTGCAACTTTGCACACTAAAAAGAATATGCTGCTAATCTGCAACTTTGCACACTAAACAGAATGTGCTGCTAATCTGCAACTTTGCACACTAAAAAGAATGTGCTGCTAATCTGCAACTTTGCACACTAAACAGAATGTGCTGCTAATCTGCAACTTTGCACACTAAACAGAATGTGCTGCTAATCTGCGGCTAGGCACAGTGAACGGAATATGTGACTTTTTTTTTAAAACTCTGCCCCCCAAAACAAAATATAACTGCTGCCCCCACACACAATAGTCCTAAAAAGGACTTTTGGGTCTTTTTGTTGTTGAAACACACTTTTCTTCTCCCTACACTGACTTTCCCTTCCTATCCTCATCTCTCCCTGGCTAAGACTGAGCCGAACTCGCTGGTCAGGTGCTATACAGCACCCGATCACGGGTTCTGGCCAGCCAATCAGTGTAATGCCAGCAGCCAACATGGCTGCTGGCATTACACTGATGTCAGAGCCTCCCCGCACGTTTATTGGCTGCGCTGCAGCCGCGAAACGTGGGGGGAGGAGACCCGAACATGGCGGGCGAGCACATGCGGTACTCGTACGAGTACCGCCATGTGCCGAGCAGAGCGATGCTCGAGCCGAACCGAGCTTCGGCCGAGCATGCTCGCTCATCACTAGTAGTCAGCCAAAGCCTGGATCGGTACACAGAGAGCGGAGTCAGCCAAAGCCTAGATCGGTACACAGAGAGTGGAACCAGCCAAATCGGTCACGGAATCGTAGTCAGGCGAGCCGGGTCAAAACAATACGGGCAATGAAGACACGAGCAAGGTCAGACGAAACCGGATCATGCACGAAACAGGAACACAGCAACAAACGTCTGGTCAGGAACACCACGAAAGGGCACCGGCATAGTGACAGGAGGGCGTATATAAAGGCAAGCCCTGGGAGGGGTTGAAAACCCAGAGCCAATAAAAAGCAGCCAAAGCAAACCCGGAAGTAGGAATGTCGCTCAGGCAGAATCACGGGCACAGTGATAAACTAATAGAGAGGTCTCCAGTGCACTGGGAATCAATTTTTGGGAACATGTTTTTCATTCAAGGGGGTTAAAAGTCATTTTTAAATCAACATGAATGATTCTCTATGACTGCTTTGCTGCATAATTGTGCCTCCTTAGCTTGACTAGTAAGGCCCTAGGGGCTCGATTCTATTAACAGCTCTAAAACCGGCATTACAAGAATAAAAGGCAATGTGAATTTTGGAAACGTGTTATGGCGGTATTCTATTGCAGAACCACAGTAAAACAAAACTGGAGTAGACAGCACATTTCTGTATTCTGTCAGTGTGCTCAAGAATACTTTGTTGCAAGGGTTGATTGGAACTTATTGTCGGCTTTTGCCAGCACTCCATACATACACAAGCTCGCTGTGAGAACTCTGAGGCTTCTATAGCCTAGAGCTCACAAGCGACTGGCAGTATAATGGTGGCTCATACATATAATGGAAGTTAGAAGAGCTGATCTTATAAAATAAAGTTTAGGCTACTCATTAGAATCAAGATATAGGTTTATTTAATATTGAGGAGCACTGTTTCCACTAATTATTTTAACCCTTTGAGTGCCAGAGGGGTACAGAATGCATTGCAAAGTAATGCATTCCGTACCCCTCTGGCACTCAAAGGGTTAAATCGGATACAAAAAGAACTTGTTGAATTATCATCTTTCATTCGCTGACAGTGTTGACAGATCAGGAATCGTGCACGGTTTTATTTAGTTACAGACATTTCATTTTGCATTCAAACCAATTCCAACTGCAGGTCCCAGGTATAATAAATTGTTATGTCTCTCAGAGACAAGACATTTGAGAAGAGTGCACTATGCTCCATTTTACCTGAGATAGTCTCATTTTCAAATTCACTGGGAATACGAAACTTATTCTCGAGTGAATTAAACATCAGCCTCCATGGATTTACTGTAAAACAAAGTTTCATGGGGTACTCATGTGGAGGATAATCATTGCTAATCAAATATCAAGTTTTATCAAACACACTATCTGACACGAGCATCCCAGCATTAACCCTTTGAGTACCAAAGGAGTAGCAAACACAATGCAATGTGATGCTACCTCTCTGGTACTCATAGGGTTAATCTTTCAATACAAAATACAAGGGCATGTCGAAAAAAATAAGAGAAGAAAAATGTTGTATTTAAAAATGGTGAAAGAAAGTCATGTGAGCACTGTAAGTCGAATTTTAAAGGGGGGATTAAAATGTTGAATGTACAATATTTGTTGAATTAAAGTGGTGACAGAAAGCACTGTAAGTCAAATTTTGAAGGGGAAGGGTTAAAATTTGGAATGTGAACAATATTCATTGAATTTAAGTGGTGAAAGAAAGCACTGTAAGTCGAATTTTAAAAGGGGGGGTTAAAATGTCGAAGGGGGGCACTCTATGTTTGATTTGTATACTGTATACTGTATTCTACACTGCTTTTGTTCGAACAGCGATGGTTTTGACATCATCGTTGTGGCTTCTACGCCTCAACCTCTGAGGTGCAGGATTTCTGACTTAAAATGTATCAACAAAACAGGCGCTAATACTGGGGTAATAGGATACTAATTGCACGTTGTTTTTAGTTGTTTCCTATGGGCTTTTTTTTGATTGGCGGTAAGTATAATTACCACTGGTTTTGTTTTCACAAGTCAGGTAATAGAATACGAAAACCTGACTTAAAAAAAATAAAGCCTGTTTTTTTTATTAGCGCTGGTAATAGAATCGAACCCTAGATTTCCACCACCATCTAAAATGGCAAATTACAATCCATTGCAAACCTCCTGAAACAGCTGGACAAAGAAAAAGCAACTCCAGTGTTCTTTTTTTAAAGGGATAGTAATACTTGATTTTAACAAGTTTAATATTAAACTTTATTAAAAAAATAAAGCAAATGATGTAAGTCCCGTTGCTCAAACTTTGATAGTTTTAGAGTAATATGCTTCTAAAGCTCTAGCTGACAGACTTAGATCCTGGTCCCGGGACCGAACAGCTTGTCTGCAGAGCTGAAATAACATTGTATACGAAGAAATTGTTCATGAGAACAGTCTACAAAGTGTGCCTGGTTTGAGGCGCTGACATGGGTAAAAGGAGTGGGGGGGGGGACTTTAGAAGCATATTACTCTTGTCAGAGACTCTGCCATGGGCGGAGAATAAATGGTTAATTTATGTAAAAAAAAAAAAAAAACAGGTTTGTCTGTGAAAATTCCTTCTTAAATCCTTATGTGCTTAAATGAGCTAATTTCATAGACAATAGCCTCTTTGCCTCAATGTAGGGGGTGAAAATGTTTAGTGATGGGAGATTTTAGGGAGATTGACAGGTATTTGATATATGATGACCTCCTGACCATCTCACAAGTTACAAGATACAGACCTTGTCATCACATATGTACAAAATCGTAAAATGGTATGGGTGCGCCATCTTCAGAAATAATCACATTATTGCTACAAAAACTTGAAATATCAACATAATGTTATTTTGGTTTTGTCCAATCAGATAATATAATATGACATCATACTATAATGAGATGACTAATCAGCCAATCAAGAAAAGAGTGGGCTGTGCTTTCTGATAAGGATTCTTACCTTATAAAATACTAAGGCCTAGGGTAGTACTGGCTCTTGTTTCCTGGCTTCCATTGAAGTAACATCCAAAGAAATTCTAAGAACCTACACTCTGATTGTCTGGTACGTACATTTTTCTTGATTTTTAATTCTGTAAAGTTCTAAGAAATATATATTTCCTCTACATTTGAGGAAAAATCATTTCTTATATTTTTTCTTAAAGAGATAGTAATGTTTCATGATTAAAGCAGCTCTAATTAATATTCATAGTATTTGGGCCTTGGAGAGTGTTATTTCAATTCTGTCAGAGTTGTAGTTCAAGAGTAATTGAATGATAAAGTGTACCCCTCCTGACTCTTCTACTTATGTAACACTGCTCAGCTTAGAGCAGCAGGGAGTGTCCTGGTAGATTGCAGAGAGGTTCAATCTTCAATTAAGATAAGGGAAAACGCTGAAAAACCTGTCAAGGGGGACAGGGTTCGCACAGTAAGAATATTGACCCTTAATGTGAGCTGTCTGGTCTATGGACTGGATTCCACATCTGAGGAGTGAGGGCTTACACTAGGTAAAAGGGGCGGGAGTGGGAAACTTTATCATTCAATTACTCTTGAACTACAACGCTCACAGTAAAGAAATAACACTCTCTATGGCTCAAATACTATAACGATTTTTGGGAAACATTACTATCACTTTAAGTCGACTTGCCACTCATTCTTGGAATTATTATAATAAGACTATATCTGGCTGTAGTTTATTCTGGATCTAAACAGAATTAATTTGCAATTTTATCTAAATAATTGAGAAATAGTTGATAGCAGTTAGAGCAATATAGCAATATATATTAGTTAAATCTAATTATTGAGTCCTATAGGATAATATATTGCATTTCTGTAAAGGTTATTGAGCTAATATTTGATCTGGTGATTGCTTTAATTAACCCTTAATCTGATGGTTGTTTATTTTGGAGTGTGGTTCAAGGAATTTATTTGTTACATGTATGTTTGGGCCTAACATTTGTACAGTGGGAAGTTTCTTTTAACCTCTCCCTAGACAAAAGAGGCAGCCATCTTGGGTGGGGCAACCATATACCTTATATATGTGGGTTAACCCTAGGAGTGCTGTAGGTGTAACAATTAGGATTGCTATTGCCGTTTTATATTATATGTTGCATGATGTTTTGTGGTGCTTTATAGACATATTATTAGATTTATGTCCAAGTATATTATTGGTTTAATCTATTAGTGACTATAATAAATGTAATTTATATGTTTTATCCAGAAGGTATGCAATACTGAAAACAGTAGATAAATAGTTATATTCTGTTTATCTAAATCTGGGATTTATTCCAGATAAATATTTCTAAATTATATATTTTATATGGTACAAGGAGATTGTTATGCGACTTGGTTGTAAAGTTAGAACCTACTCACATAACAACATCCCTTAGACCTTAATTAGCATAGTTAATACAGATTCTGGGGCTTGTATCCATATACATTGCTGCCAACTGTATTTAAATTAATTGTAAGGATCAATTAACCCTTCCTATGCTGCTGAGTTCAAGTATTGCTACCAAATACCTATGCAATGTTTGTCCTAATTGTGCTGGTAATACTGTTTTGTGATATTGGTTTTTGAGTTACTGTATGTCTATTTCAAATGGTGTTCACTCATTTATATCATTGTTGATCACACTTTATATATAGTACATTTTACTTAAATAAATGATATATATTTTTGCACAAATATGCGTAATTGTTTCAATCAATTCTTTACTGTGAAGTAATGTGTCAATACCTAGTATTGTGTAAAGTTCTCAAATTAATTTAATATTATTATTTTATGTAATTATGTGAAGATATACAACCTAATTGGGTCTCCTGTTTAACCCTTTCCTGTATATCCTCAACATTCTAAAACTATCAAAGTTTGAGCAACGGGACCTACATCATTTACTTTATTTTTTTAATATGAACAATATTAAACATTGTTAAAATTAAGTATTACTATCAGTTTAATGCATACCCACATTATGTTTTACTTTTGTGCTTGTTCAGTACCACTTACGAAACTGCCCTACCAGTCCTCAAAGAGAATCACATAAGTAAGAACAAGGCATTATAAAAGAATGTGTTACCTGTATAATCCCAATTAGGAAGCACAGTGTGCCTGAAATGATAACTCTTTCTGCATCTCTGGCTTCCGTGTTTATCACTGTTTTGTTTAGTGTGGAATTGCTGGATAATATAAATTTCTCATCAGGAGCCAGAGACATAACAACTAATCCAGACATCAAACTGACCACAGGAAATGGCCCTGTTAGAGTAAAAGATGGAAGGTAGCACTAGTTAAACAAGTAATTACAAAAGCTTAAAAAAAAATGCGTAAAGGAAAGTAAATTACAGATTAAAGCAGAACTACCACGCCTGGACTGTCACCTTAAAATAACTAGGATAATTTAGAACATCTTAATTTGCATTAGATGAATTTAATTTATTACATTTTTTATCAAGCTATTAGAATTTTTATTTATTATGCTATGCAGTCCTCTTCTGGTGCAACCAGCAAAAGTGACTTCCCCTAACTTACCTGATCTCCCCCTGTGTGTTTTTTTCTTTTTTCCCTCCCATCGCCAACCCAAGTGTAACTTTAACCCTATATGTTTCATGCATGTGTGCAATACATTTCACATCTCATTGGCACTCAAAGAGTTAAGGCATTTAACAATTGATCCAGGGCCACACACGCACACACTCAAATAAATTTGTTTAATCCTTTGACAGCCAGAGTGTGCAACATATTTCTCCCTCCTCTGGAATGAAAAGGGTTAATCTGAAGCTGGAAAATATTATTTTGTGCAGTAGTGGCTATCAAAATTTCTATATTATTCATTTCTTATTTCACGTACAAATTGCTAAACAAAATATTTCAACAATGGATTTTATACATGGAAACTAAATTGCTTATCAACAGTGTATATTAAGCTCATTCTATATGAAGATATAACATACAATAAAGGCTGAAGAGAACTGCTGCTGACACTTAGGACAAAGCAGTCAATACAATCACTGATTTAGCCCACCAGCTGCCAAACAAGATACAGCAGCCATTTTCAGTAAAACAACACTCATCTTTCAGTTTGGGAATAGTGAAAGGGTTAATAAAAGAAAGGGTGAGGAAACTCAATAAAAGAATGTCATATATGGGATCTTGGCTGCACTATAATGTTTATCCAGACATGTCAAGTATTAAATCCTTTGAGTGCTAGGTGTGTGCAAACCCCTCTGGCACTCAAATCAATTGAGTCATATTGCTAAATGCATATTACAATGTCAAAAATTGTGGAAAAAAGTCACACACCCCTTTGGCAATCAAAGTGTTAAGTACACTGGGGTGCTCTGCAGAGACAGATTGATAATAAGTAGGAGACAGGATTTCAAGGGATAGTAATGTTTCACAATAAAAGCAGCTCCAATTAATCTTCATAGTATTTGGGCAATGGAGAGTGTTATTTCAATACTGTCAGAGTTGTAGTTCAAGAGTAATTCAATGATAAAGTATCCCCCTCCCACCCCTTTTTCCTGATGTAACACTACTCACCTCAGAGCAGCATGACTGTCTGGATGGATCTCAGAGAGGGAAAATCTTCAGTGAGCATAAGGAAAAACATGTCAAGGAGGGGAAGAGTTTTCCTTATGCTCACAATAAGAAGATTGTCCCTTGCTGTTAGCTGTCTGATCCCAGGACCAGATTCCGTATCTGAGGGGAGGTGGCTTGCACTAGGTAAAAGGGGAGGGAGGGGGATAATTTGTCATTCAACTGCTCTTGAACTGCAACACTGACAATATTGAAATAACACTCTCCATGGCCCAAATACTATGAAGATTAATTGGAGCTGCTGTTTTTGTGAAACATTACTATCCCTTTCACTTTAACCCTTTGAGTGGTAGGGGGTACGGAATGCATTGCAAAGCAATGCATTCTGTACCCCTCTTGCATTCAAAGGGTTAATGCTAAACAACACAATGACATAATTTTTTTATGCTGTCATTGACAGGTATTTTTTTAACTTTGTATAAAGTTTAATGGTGTATAGGTAGACGTGGGCTTTTTTGCAAGATGTTTTAAAATGTCCTATATTGTTTTAAGGTGACAGTATTACTTTAAACTGTACAACACACACACCTACACCAGGAGTGGTGCCCTCACAAAAAGCACATCAGCTGATTAGTGTAGGTCACAAGGATAAGAGTAGATGTTTCTCTGTGCTTTTTGCACCTCCCACTTAGTGCTTTCTGAATGCTTTTCATTGTATTGCTTTTCACATAGGAAAAAAATCACTGTTTGATCCTTGCAATCTGCACTAGTCAGCTGATCCGATCTCTGTGAGCAATCTGTGGGTGGACGGGTTGTACAGCTTAAAGCTGTACTGGAATATCACATATTTCATTGCACATATTCCTGTAGCTTGTTTTGTTGTTAAACCATATGATCACATGTTGCATCCAAGAGATTAAACATTCTTCTACTGCACATTGACAAAAATGATAATAATGTCGGCAATTCTAAAGACAACTCATACTAGGTGTATTTAAATATTTTGAGATCATGAGCATTTTATAGAGTACAGTCCTATCTTTAGACTTCTCCTCTGCTTGTCCACTAGAGCGATGTTTACAGTCACCACCTCACCCAAGGTCACCTCCCTATATTTTGATAATATATGTATCTTGGGGAAACATTTTTTGGGTTTTTAATTTAAACTAAATTTATCTTCTTGGAGGAAATAATAGATAACATTTTATGAGTCCATTTATTAGAATGCAGATGTACTTACCAACCGAAAGGTGTCTAGATGTTCCAAATAAGAAATATGTAAGAACAGGAAAGAATGAAGAGTAGAGGCCATATCCAACAGGTACTGCAGCAAGTAAAGCAAACGCCAAGCCTGGAATATAGGGAAACCGCTAGTTATAATAAACACAGATATGTTAGACCAGGTGTGGTGAACCTGAAAGCCTCCAGCTGTTGTGGACTACAACTCACATCATCCCCTGCCAGCCAATGATTGGAGTTGTAGTCCACAACATCTGGAGGGCCACAGGTATAATTCAGGGATAACCTGCTTGCCCCTTAGAGAACAAATAACAATTCCTATAATTCCCATTGTTTTAATTTGAGTCTTTAACCCCCTGAATAGTGCAGCTGGTTTGCCCCAGAAATGCTGTAATTCTCTTTGATACACAGGTGTCATTTTGCAATGAGTTAGCTACTTCTCCAGCACTCAAAGGGTTAAACGGGACTGGATGCTAGAGAGGTCTCCATTAAATTGCAAAGCAGGATTATTTTATTTGTTCCTTATAACACAGTCGTTCTTATTAAGAATTACATAACTTTTCTTTCACACATCAGCTTAGTCTGTTTCACAAGTTCCAAGAGAGGTTTTGCAAAACAGAAATAGAATTTCACATTTCATATGATCCTCCATTAAGGCTGACACCTTTTACTCTTACCAAAACAGACAGAGGCACAATGCTTTGTGCTAAACACAGAGCGATATGCCACATTTGTCATGGTCAATATCTAACTTTATAATACTTTCCTTTGGGAAGATGAATGTAAGCCCTGCAGGCTTGTTTTAAAGGGATAGTAATACTTCATTATTACTATCCCCCATGTTGTAGCCCTTAAAATTCTGAATTCAACGATACCAGCGGCATCTCTCAAACCTTTATGGTTTGAGAGATATCCACTTTCAAAGTTCCCTCTTTTTGCCTTTCGCCTGATGTCAGCGTTCTAGCTGAGAGAAGGGGAATCCGGTCCCGGGACCGGCAGCGGCTCTGCAGCAGTGCTGAAATCTTGTTATAGAAACAGAAATCCTTCACTAAAATGGTCTTCCACGTGTGCTTGCAAACCAGACCATTTTAGTGAAGGATTTCTGTTTCTATAATGCAATCTCATGACTCCTGCAGAGCCGCCGCTTGCTCACTGAGAGGATTCCCCGGCTCTCAGCTAGAACGCTGACGTCAAGGAAATGGCAAAAAGAGGGAACTTTGAAAGCGGATATCTCTCAAACCATAAAGGTTTGAGAGATGCCGCTGGTATCCTTGAATTCAGAATTTTAAGGGCTACAAAATGGGGGATAGTAACAATGAAGTGCTACTATCCCTTTAAGTTGTACGTAAGTAATGCAATGGGGACCTCTCTAGCATTCAAATGATTAAAACCCCCATTTATGGTGCAATTAGTTTGCTCCAGAGTTACACCACTTTAATTTGATGAATAGGTCCCTCTGTATCAAGAACAAAGTCACCATAGAAACAAATGTATTATTTTAGATAGATGTGGTAAATTTTTCTCCCTTCAAGAAAGTACTCCAATATTTCCTTCATAGATATAAGGGAATGTGTTTATAGACAAAAGTGGATTTCTATTGATTTTAATTGAGCATTTTAATCCCATGAATGCTAGAGATGGCCCCAGGACTCTGCAAATCCAGAGTGAGACTAGATTTGAAGTGAAACATTTTATTTTGACAACAGATAAGAGCCAACTGGCCAAAACAGACACATTTTTATTCTTCTCAGAATAGACTTATGTCTAGCCCAGACATTTCTGAATTCCCTAGCAGTATTTGCCCCCACAATCTCTGCTAGGAGGTTGCTCTCCCTCTCCATAAAGTAGTACTTAAATGCATTACTTTTTAATTTTCCACTCGTTAACTTTAGATCATGAACCCTTGCTCTAGTATTTCTCTTTTTCTGAAAAATGCTTCCCTGCTGACCTGTATTAAATCCATTAATATATGTAAATGTTTCTACCGATCTTCAAGAGATGTGACCTTTAGAGCTGTGCACAGTACTCCAGGTGAGGCATTCCTAATGATCTACATAGTGGCATTAGTACATATTTCTTCCTATTGCTAAAGAATCTTCCTACACAACCCAATATCTGGTTTGCTTTTCCCACAGCTTTATTAGAATATTTGCCTACCTTCAAGCCATCTGAAATAACTCTCAAGTATAATTCCTCTGATGTTTTGTATCATTAAGCCTTTATTCCATTCTGTGTTTCTGTGTCCTAAATTCATTATCTTGTACTTTTCAGTATTAAACTTTAAATCCCATTTCTTGTCCATTCCTCCAATTTTCCAAAATCTTAATATATTTGGATTATCCCTCACGGAGAATCAACCCTCTTTAAGATTTTTGTCTCATTTGCAAAAAGACACACCTTACTTTGCCTTCCACTAGTAATAATACTAATAATGATATTGAAGAGAACAGGCCCTAGCACCCACCAACCTCTGTGGCACTCCACTAGTAAACAGCCCTTCCCATAAATGAATTCCATTAATATCCACTGTTGCCATTTTTTATCTTGTCAACTACCTTTGAATGTGGTCTAAAATTATGTATCTTATGAATTAGATTTATATGTGGTGTAGTGCCCAAAGCTTTTTCAGAATCTAAACATCTTCCTCTCCTGCATTGTTCATCACTTGAGTGACAATTCAAAGATGCAGCTAGATTTCTTTAGCAAGACCTTCCTGTCAAAGTCATGTTTCCACAGATCTTGCATGTCAAGATTAAGATATGCAACAATTCTTCCTTTCAACAAAATTTCCTTTATTTTCCCTACTACTGATATCAAACTTACAGGCTTGTAATTGCCAGTGCTGCCCCCCCCCCCCCTTGTCCTTTTTGATCCATAGCACTACACTGGCAATTTTCCAGTTATCTGAAACCACTCTTGTCAAAAGATTGGTTAAAAAGCTCAGTTAAAGGTGCTGCAAACATATGCACAGGATATTGTAATACTCTTAAATAAATCTCAACTGGAAAAACTATTTTATCCACTTTCAGTTTTTACATTATCACAAATGTCTCATCCTCTGTAGACCAACTAGTTTTCATTGGTTCAAAATGAACAGCTCTTCTACTTAGTGGCAGGTCCCCTTCTTCACAGGTTTCTGCATATGCTTAGCAGAAATAATTAATTACAATCAACTATACCCTTTTCTCCCTCCACAAATCTACCATTTTTTTACTTTCTGACTTTAATCTTATCATGCCGCCTTTACTTTTTCTCATTTCACTAATATACAGGAGGAATTTTTGTTACCCTTTTACAGACTTGGCTATTTTTTCTTCAGCTTGGGATTTCGTATACCTTACATTGTGCTTAGCCTACCTCTCTTTAACCTTGTAAACTTATATCCCTCTGACTGAGTCTGCCTGTAGTTCCTATAGGCAAGTTTTTTAGCTTTCCTAATACCTGCTACCTCTCTAGAGAACTATAATGGCTTTCTTTTTCTCTTACCTTTGTTTACATGGCTGGTGCAGAATTTGGTTGCTGAAAACATGTAATGTTTTAGTTGGTCATATTGTGTTTCTGCATGCCATGAGGCAATATCCCCTCTGCTAAGGAATTACTTAAGTGTTCATCCTCCCTTCAGATGTGGAATCTGGTCTTAAGACCAGACAGCTCACAGCACACAGCAAGGGACAATATTCTAACTGTGAGAACAATGAAAACTCTGCCCCTGTAACAGGTTTTCCCTTATGCTAACTGAAGATTGTCCCTCTCTGAGATCCATCTGGTCACCACCTTTCTGTTCTGAAGTGTTACATCAGTAAAAGTGGTGGGAGGGGGATACTTTATCATTCAATTGCTCTTGTACTACAACTCTGACAGTATTGAAATAACACTCTCCATGGCCCAAATACTATGAAAATTAATTGGAGCTGCTTTTATTGTGAAATATTACCATCCATGTAAATAATGAGCAATTCTACCTGTCTTCTTTTGTTTGTCTTTTCTATAAAGATTATACACAGGTATAGTTATGTTAGTAATGAGACTCGTACCAAGAGTCAGTTATAGCCTCCACATCCAAAGTATCCATAGTCATTATTGCAGCTAAGAGCATTTGCATACTGTGAGCATTTGTATACATAACACATAGATAATTTCTAGTGTATTCCCTGACATCTTAAACATAAGATGTTTATAATTGTTATGTTCCTGTCTACTTCGCCAGGTAAGCACTGCCCATAATCTTTGTAACCATTTGGGGGGAAGCAGCTGATTATATCATACATTTGGCAACCTCCCTAATCTAGCACAAATGACTGATAATGTAGCATCTAAATTCCTGACTTAAAGGATCAATAAGCGTTTATTATGAAAACACATGTATTGTAAGGCTTTTCCTACTGAGTAAAACAAGGGTGCTGTCACTGCTAGGTGATGTTTTAACATGACAAAGGCTGCCATGACCAACAAATCCAAATTGACTCTCTTTACATCACCCACTTATCCAACAGTTGAAATAACAAGCATGAAAGATCCTGCCCTCTTTCATTTCACAGTCAAAATCAAAGACATTTTTAACATCAGAATTTTTTACAGGCAAGGCTCATCAAGATTTTATTAACGTCATTTTTAATTCTTTACACACATTTTCAAACATGACAGATTTACTTCTGAAAATATTGTCCTTTTACCACTAAGTCATGATCCGATAATTTTTCTTTATGATGACTTTTGAACATCTCACACTTGGTGTTTTACAGCTTGCTCCTTCTACAGAACAAGCTCTCCTAGAGTGGGTTGGCTGTTTTGCATGTGAAACACGGGGGGAGGAGCAAATCACACACTACAAATTAATGGAGAGAGAGAGGTGTGTACATGGAACTACTACAAGACATTGGAGGGAGGACAGGTCATACAAAATGACAGAAGAGGAAAATCTTTTATGATTGTACAAGCACACACAAAATGGAGGATGGAGCAGTACTACAGAACTAAGAAGAGTGGAGCAAACTAATATACAAGACAAACAAAAATGTATAAAATTCCCATTGATTTAAATAGGGTTATAACCCTTTGTATGCTAGAGTGGTCCACAATGTATAAAAATGCAATGCTTTTGGGATACCACTAGCATTCAAAGGGTTAAAAGTCATATTTAAACCAATGAGGATGTTCATTTCTCACTTATTTACAATTGATTTCCCCCAGAATTGTTCCATTTCTTATTTTAAACATGTAGCCCATTACTTGGATATTCATGAAAAGAAAGTGACCTTGTAGTGTAGACACAAGCCCAACAGTTAATCCTGCCAATGCATCATGCACCAACCATTCTTTCCATCTGTATTTGGGCAACCAATCCAAGACTGGGATGAATTTCTTGGCAAAAAGGATTGCCTTTCTAGATGAGCAGCTGACAAAATACAAACACAAACTGTTTGAAAACCTAAATCAGAAACATGATTAGATAACATTTATAATGCACAGTGAGGGTTATGTACTAAATAGTGCACTGGAGCATACCAGCTGTATCACCGGAAACATATAAAAACTGCTACTGCTTTAAATTGAGCTTCTGAGTTCTGACGACTTCATTATCTCACAATGCACTGGAGACCTCTCTAGAATTCAAGGGTTTAAAATCCCAATTTAAAACAATGAGAATTTTTAGTTCTCCCCTACAGTTCAAATGGTTTGCCCCAGAACTCCTCCACTTTTTTTTTTTGGCCATACACCCTAAACACAGATTTGGTGCAGATTTAGACATTTTTCATGAGACATCTGCCCCAGAACTCCTCCACTTATTTTTTTTTGGACGTAGGCCCTAAACACAGATTTGATGCAGATTTAAAGATTTTTCGCATCAGGGCTGATGAACTAATTATGGAACAAAAAAAAAAGTGCACCATAAAGGACAAACATTTCCACAAATTCCCTTTGATTTAAATGGGGATTTTAAACCTCTGAATGCAAGAGAGGTCTCAATATATTTAAGTATATGGGAATGTATGTTTTCCATATATTGCAGCTGTTTTGCCCCAGAACAGTGTCACTTTACCTTAGTACATCAGTCTTAGTAAATTATGTATTATTTATGGTAAGTTTTAGTCATAGCAACATTTACATATCTACATAGGATATAATTACAATAGTTATTGCATTTCATAGGACCTTTTTGCTATATTAAAATATCGCACCTAGATTATAATCTTTTGTGTACCACTACATGTCTGAAAAATATCAAAAAGACTTGTCTAAGGCAAGGAATCACTTGCTTACAACATGTCTGTTGCATTCCCAGAATGCCATGCAGCAACATGCAAATGAGGGCACACTGCCATACATTTGTTTTTCATTCCAGGCACATATGGCTGCACTATGTGCCCTCATTTGCATGTTGCTGAGTGGAATTCTGGCAAAGCAGCAGAAATGTTGTAATCTAGTAATTCCTTGCTGGAGACAGGTCTTTTTGAGCTGTTTCAGACATGTAGATGTGCAAATTATTGCATGGGTACTGTACTCTAAGGTGGAGGTAGCTTTGTTAACAACGTTGTTGTTGGTTTTTCAAAACACAGGGACATTTGAGTCAAAGCAAAAGTTTAGTAAACGCTAGCTCTTTAATGCACTATATGTGTGCACTGAGCACTTGTACTCCTTATTTTTTATTCACATTTTTATCATTTGAGCACCCCTCCCTACACTGAAAATGCATCAATGGGGCCAGGTTGAAGACTTGGGATGGGCTAACATTCTCTTTTGCTACCACCCTTCCCAGTGCTGATGATCCTTTCCACAAATGGAGCTGCAGATTTGAGTCCTGGGAAAGAGATGCTTGTATGATCAAGACAGCCCCTATCCTGACTTCAGGAGAGGAGGAGAAGTCAAGAGGTTCCCTAAGCCTCAAGACGAGGGGGGCTGAAGACTAGCCTGACCCCACCTGTGCTGGGGCACTCATGAGAAGGACATGTAGCAGAAGCAGGTAGATGGCACTAAGATTGCATCGAACCTTGAGCTTTAAATACCATCAGTGAAAAAATACCATTTATTTAAATGGGAGCTTTCATTGTTACATAATGTGCAGTTGTTTTACTCTACATTAATTACAAGGTTTGCTTTGATACATATGTCCTATAAAGTGAATAATATATTGGGTCATTTACATATATCCTACAGTGGATTAATTATGGGGAAAACAAACTGCACCAGAGGGAACAAATAAAAATCAGCATTGATGTAATCCTTTGAGCGCCAGGGGGTGCACAATTCATTGCTTCACAATGTGTTGAATACTTCTGGCATTTGAAAGGTTAACTGGGGATTTTAACCCCATGAATGCTAGCAAGGTCTCCAGTGCATATCTTTGCACTGCTTTGCTGACAGCTGTAGTATTAAATTGGTTAATAAAAGCATTTAAATCAATGGGAACATGTATTTGTTCCCTAAGATGAATTTGGTTTCAACCAGAATTGCTCCACTTCGTCTTTATATGTATTCTCCACTGGGGACATGTATAAAAGTGGTGCAAACATATATCTGTTGCTGTTTTAACATACAAATTGCCCGCATCCTCCTATATTATGAAAGGCCAGAAAGTTTGTCACGATGCAGTCATGCGCAGTAGAGACTGCACGTGATCAGCCACTCTCTGCTGCGCGTGATTGCATCGCGTGAGTGAGGTGACACAAGACTGCATCAAGTGAGTGAGGCGGCTCAATCGCGTGGAACAGTGAGGTAATGGCAGTACACAGAGCAGGTCCAGGTAATGTTAACCCTTTCAGTGCCAGAGGGGTACACAACGCATTGATTTGCAATGTGTACCCCTCTGGCACTCAAAGGGTTACGTACTGCCGTTACCTCTCTGCTCCATGGCCCGTGCACACAGGCTTTTACACTAGTAGATGTATAAAGGTGTTTGTGCATGAAACCCCAGATTTGCGAAAGAAAACTATTTTATGGCATGAGTTTTGGTTGTGGCTATGTCATGCATTTCACAACAATTTTAAGATCACCTTTTTCCTTATTTTTCCCTCTACTATCTCCTTGGCATGTTTACAGTACTTTCTATGTAAAAGATGATGTAGCAAATGTCTCAATGCTTGAAAAAAAGTTGCAGAAATGTTGCAAAAAAAGTTGCAGCTGAGACTTTTTTATTCAACTTATAAAACTCAGAGTATAAAACTCATTTAACCATATTTATACATATGATCTAAAGCAAACATCACAGTGAACCTATTATTGTGTTTGCTTTTGATCATTTTTTTTTAATCTTTCCCAATTGTATTGAGGCAAAAGTGGAGCAATTATATTGCAGAGCAACTGTCCCACATTTATCAAAGAAAACATTCAATTGACACTCCTTTAAAGGGATAGTAATGACTAAAATAAAGTAGACTGACAAGTCTTTATTATGTTAAGCATAACACGTTGCTCTATGCATAATAACTTACATTGCTATAGTTTTAAAGATATTCCATGTAAAAGGATTCCCCTCCCGCCCTTTCTGGATGCCTCCCATTGGAGCTGCAATCCAGTCGTGGGTCCGGGTGGATGGAGCGACAGACAAACTTAACACAGTAAGTATCAGGAAAACCCTGCTCCCCTTGACTAAGGAGGGCAGAATTTTCCTTTGCTTATTGAATTGTGTCCCTCGCCACTCTCCGTCTGGACCACGCAAGGATGAGCATGACATGGCCAGAAGGGGAGGGAGGGGGATCCTTTTACATGGAATATCTTTAAAACTATAGCAATGTAAGTTATTATGCATAGCGCAATGTGTTATGCTTAACATAATGAAGACTCGGCGATCTACTTTATTTTAACCATTACTGTCCCTTTAACCCCTCTGGTCCTCAAAAGGTTAAGCAACAGAGATGTGTGCAATACTTTGCCTTTCAATAAGTTGCACATCTCTCTAATCATTAAAGTGTTAAATGCAATGGAGGCATATTTCTTAAGGTCAGCACGAAGCATTTATGTGGCAACTGTGTCATATATATCTAAGAAAAATATTCCACTTCTTTCAGTGGGACAATTAATTTGATATATTCATTGGAATACTTTGACATAGTGCAGTTTCTTTACCATGGAAATGTTCCACTTTTAAAAATGATGAAAAATAAGTATCAGAGAGGCATATGTGTCAGTGTAAAGGGTGATAAATTTAAAGCAAAACAGTTTATCCTTAAGTACCCACATTTTCATTATGTACCAAAAAAAAACTCACAGTGAACACAATGTACCTTTTATTTGATACCTAGGGCTGGATTCATTTGCAGGTGATAAATGTTGTTTTACCTCAAAACTTTCTATTGAAGTCTATGGTAACCTGGAGATCGAGCAAGTGAGAAACGTATCTTCTGCTATGGAATCCAGCCCACATGGTGAAGCTATGTTGTGCCGAATTTACTGAATCTAGACACGAATGGCCCAAAGGAGGATATGTATCAAGAAAACAGTTTTGTAAATGAGAAAAACAATTGCACCAAATGTATCAAAGAAAAATACCCAATGATTTCATCAAAATCATAGCTTTTCCTTAACCCAGTGTTTTTCAGCATTAGTCTTAGGGGCACATAACAGGTCAGATTTTCATTATATGCTTGCTTAATCACAAGTGAGTAATCAGTGGTGCAGCTACTGTAATTGAGTTGCCTGTACATTTCCTGAAAATCCGACCTGTTACTGTGCCCTGAGGACTGGAGCTGAAAATCACTGCCTTCCCCAGTTAACCCCTTAATGACCGGGGTCCTGGGAAGTAACCTACCCTTAAGGACCACTTTGGTCTTTCCGATGCACCGCTACACGTGACCTCTTGCGTGTATAGGCGCACCACGCTTGGAGCAGTAAATTTCAGTCCCTGTTTTTACTTACAGTGCTCCCGGAGGAACACTGTAAGTAAAATGTACATGACGTGCTATGGCCGTCACCAGTCCTTAAGGCAAAAACCATGTGACGGTCATAACATGGCACGCAGTCCTTAAGGGGTGTGATGGGTGTGCCACATATTTGCTCCTCATATAACCTTTTAAGTACCAGAGGAGTGTGCAATACATT
This sequence comes from Rhinophrynus dorsalis, assembly GCA_037306005.1. Classification (NCBI taxonomy): domain Eukaryota; kingdom Metazoa; phylum Chordata; class Amphibia; order Anura; family Rhinophrynidae; genus Rhinophrynus; species Rhinophrynus dorsalis. Next base: position 299,176,361 of record CM074721.1, read on the forward strand.
GTAAAGCAATGTGTTGCGCTACCCTCTGGCCTGTAAATGTTTAATTAACTTTTCCCTGCCTTGATACATTAGCCTCCATTGTTCACAAACAGCAAAGTACTACTTACATTCCTGGCAAACTAATCAGCTTACACCGTCTCTGAGAGGCTCAAAGACCAAAGAAAAGTGAAACAATTCTGGACTGAACCTACTGCCCAGTAGGGGAGGAAGAAAAGTTCCTTTTGATTTAAACAGGGTGTTTAATCCCTTGGAGGCTAAAGAGGTCTCCTATGAATTGTAATGCAAAAAGACAAAGATTTGAAGACTAATGTACTAAGAAAGTGGATCCAGTATGGAGTTAGCATACTGCACCATAGGTCACAACTAAGAATTCCCAGATGTCCCACTGATTTCTATGGGCACTTAACCACTTGAACTCTAGACAGGAGTTTGCAACGCATTGTTGACTTCTTTAGAATTTAAGCTGTTAAGTATTCCACTATTATTTGTACATTTAGCCTCTAAAGCTTTTTCTTTTATTACAAAACAATTTAATCCATGGGAAGTATCCACATTTATTTAAAAACAGGTTTAGCAGGGATTTTTTTAAAACCCTTTGAGTGCCAGAGGGATGGCCAACAAAGAGTTCAAAGGCTTATTTTTAAATCAAGGGGAATTTTGAGAAGTTGCATTTTCCCCCATGGTACAATTGTTATGCACCTCGTTAATATTCCCCTCCAAGGATGCTGTTGTGCATATTTCCGTGTCAGGAGTGGGCAACCCACAACTCTCCAGTTGTTGGACAACTGACTCCATCATCCTTAGCCAATGTCTAGCTGAGGATGATGGGAATGATAGTCCAACAACAGCTGGGGATGACCACAGGTTGCCAATCACTGGTTTATCTTCCGCTATCTGTAATGACTTCTGGCTGCATAATCACACAAATTATAGATATTGTTATTGTGTACAGTACCCGTTTTATTTTTTTAACCGCCCCCCACACACACACAGGAAAACTTGATTTCTCTATGACTACAATTTCCTGGGGACAGTACTTAGTTGTTAACATACGCAAACAGGAGATGAAAAGAGAAGGTACATATATGATAAGATGGGATTTACCCCAGAGAGACGATCCCACATTGCTTTTATAACTGGTTCTGCATCCAGAAGCTGTTACAGCTACCTGTACATAAACTAGTGGTGAGCAACCTATGGCCATCCCCCAGCTATTGTTGGACTCTGATTCCCATCATCCTCGGCTTGCTGCTGGCCATCTGAGGAAGATTGGAACTGTAGTCCAATATCAGCTTGGGGGCTGCAGTTTGCCCACTCCTGATATAGGCATATGCACAACAACAGCATCATAAATGTTTCATTATCAGGGAGTGCTATATGGGTTTCATATATTACATATATCTGAGTCAAGGATACATCTCCATAACAGGATATATCAGCAAGACTGATGCACTAAAAGAACTGAAGCAATTCTCTAACTCATTAAAAGTTCTCTAATTTCCACTGTTGTTAATCTGGTTGTTAGAATGCTAAAGAGGTCTCCAATGCCTTGGAAAGCAATACTTTGCAGACCTCTCAACATTCAAGGAGTTAACAAGCCCCATTTAAGTCAATGGGGATGTTTTATTTGACCCTATAGAGCATTTTGTTTGCTCTCAGAGTTGCTCCTGTTATTCTCAGTACATGAGTCTGTGAAATACGGTACCAGTAACAACCTGCAGCTCTTTTGCAGCCGTTTCCGGACAGATAGCTGAACAATTTCTTTCTTCTCATTTTGCTCCTGGAAGTTTGGTTGAGAGTAAACAGATCGGTGCACCAGATACTGGTCGAACCCAGTGCTGGGGATATGTGTCTGTCCTGATGTCATCTGAGGAAAAAATAAATGAGCAGCTCTTTACTTTTTATAATGTACACTATATTAATATTATGATGAACAATTATTTTAAAGTGATGTAACTTATGTAATATGTAATTAAATATTTATATAATATGTAATTAAATAGTGCCAACTTTGCAGAATACTATTAGAAAAGACATTCTCTGTATCAAGGATGGGCAACCTGAGGCCTTCAGCCTGTGGCCATACAAGAACTCCCATCATTCTGGCAGGGAATCATGGTAGTTGCAGTCTGCCAGCAGCTGGAGGGCCTCATGTTACTAACAACTACTCTATCTATAGCGAGGCTATACTAAGAAAGGCAAACAATCTGCTACATAGGTAACAAATTACATTTCCCATAGATTTAATAACCCTTTGAGTACCAGAGTAATATCCAAGTCATTGCTGGGAAATGTGTTGGGTACCCCTCTGGCATGCAATGGGTTAAATGGTGCTTTTTAACCCATTGAATGGGAGATGTCACCAATGCTTTGTGGGTTCTTTGGCATTCATTGAGTTGTATGCTTTTTAGCACCCCAGAAATGAAACAAACAATTAAGGAATTATGCAGAAAGCTAAAGATGTGAAATTCAGAGGCCAACCAACTGGATCATAGGGGGTAAATATATATTCCTATTGATTGAAATGGGGCTTTTAACACCTTGAATGCTAAGTAGTAGTGACCATATTAGCATTCGATGGATTAAACCTTTAAGTGACAGAGGGGTGCACAATGCATTGCAAATAAGTGCACGGAACACCCCTCTGGCACTCAAAGGGTTAAAAGCACCATTTAAATCAATGGGAGTTTTCATTTGTTCCCTGTGGTGCAGATGGATTGCCCCAGTTCATCACATCCTCCGTAGATAAAGTAGTAGAATTGCTCAGAATGAAAAGCTTTCAAAGTAATTCTGTTTACCTTCAAAACTTCCAGATCCAGGCATCTGTGGTGCTGCACTGTGCAGAATATATAGACCTTGCAGCTGCAAAGAAATGCTATGCATGACGTTTGTCACCAGTTTGAGTGAGAATGAACTTGACATCCATCCACAAAAAGACGTATGTTTTTACTTTTCCTGCTTGTAATCCACAAAGATTAACCCCTGAATCATGAAAGTGACAGAATGAAAGCAGGACAGAACAACACAGATTATGTTCCTCATACATAAATTCCATTGTAGGTATATATTTATTACCTGCTGGGTTTCTTTTGTTTGGTATGTCTGCTAGAATACATTGGAATTAAAGATATGCACACTGGGAGGTACTAATAAGAAATGGTGCTATGTGGGGGGCAGACTAACTGAACCTTAGGGGGCATCAAAAAATGGTCATTAATTTAAATGGAATTTTTAACCCCTTGAATCCTAAAGAGCTCTCCAAGTCATTGCTTTACAATGGGTTGGGGATGTCTCTAGCATTCAAGGTGTTAAAGGGGCACTATCACCTAAAAATAACTTTGGTGATTTTGAATGATATCTCATAATCAGCTATATGTTTTATTAGCAAATGTTTAATTATAGAGGTATTTAGACGTATAGAATATTCTAATTAAGGCATGCCATGCAGACACTTATTGTCTTAGTCCTACATTACCTCCACATACCTCCCAAATGTCCCTCTTTAGGAGGGACAGCCCATATTTGAGACCTAAACACCTCTGTCCCTCTCTCTGGTGTCCCACTTTTTAGGAGATTAGACTGTGTGGTGTGTATATAAGTGTATCAAATTGCTTCACAGCAATAAAACTCACATTAATAATTGTTTAAACTTCAGTATGTGTGTTCCTTTTGGCCATTTGAAATGTTGAGAGGTATGCCTCCACCACTTACTGACACTACACAGCAATGAATTGCCCTCATCCCCTAACATTGAAAGGGTAATGTAGAGCTAAGATAGGAAATGTCTGTATGGCATGCCTTAATTAGCATGATCTTTACATCTAAATAGCTCAAACACTAGTTTTAGAAATAAGAAATGGCTAACACAACATATAGGTGACTTTGGAAGATCTTTCCAAATTACCAACATATTTATTAGGCGATAGTGTCACTTTAAATGCCCTATTTAAATAAATGGGAATCTTATTTGTCCCCTATGGTACACAATTGCTGCAGTCAAAATTTGTATCTCAAACCTCACAATGTAAAACCTTTAATTAAACTTGTTTTTGATAAACATGCAACAGTTATTTTGTCCCACTTTTGACTTGTTGAATACAACTGAGTAGGGCATATACATAAAGATACAAGTTGCCAATTCTGGAGCAAACCAACTCCATAAGTGTCAAATAAAAAAATATATTTATGTAAATTGTACTTTTAACCCCTTGGAAGCTAGAGATGTCTTCACAATACATTGTAGAACTCTCTAGCATTCAAGGGGCCAAAAATCCCCAATTAATACATTTTTCTCTAAACATCAGCCTCTTAATCTGGAGCAACGCAGGAGCAAACCAGCAGCATCACAGGGGACAAATAAAGATCTCCATTGGTATAAACAGAATGTTTAACTCCTCGAATGCTAGAGAGGTCTCCAACTCATCAGACCTCTCTAGCATTCAAGGAGTTAAAAGCACCATATAAATCAGTGCGAAATCGGGAAATGTTTGTTTGTCCCCTATTGTGTAGCTGGTTTGACACAGAATTGTTTCAGTCCTTCTTAACCCCTTAAGGACTGGGAAAATCTGAGGTGGATTTCACTTAAGGACCACAGCAATTTTGACTATTTTGACTATGTCTTTGTTCAATCATATTTTCTCTTTAATTCCTGTAGTACACCCACACAAATTATATACTGTTTTTTAAGCACAAGTAGGGCTCTCTGTTGATACCACAATTATATGAATACCTTATTGTTTAATTTGATTAAAATAGAAATATAGAGGAAAAATAAAAAAATAAAAACATTTTGCATATATTTTATTGTCAGGATTTGTATACTATTAGATCATTAGTTCATTTGCTTATCCTGAATATGAGAGTACCCCATATGCCTAGTATTTCAATCCCTTTCTCACATTTACAAGGTAAATATTACAAGATGGACACCATTATTTCCAACCTGTAATTTTTCAACATTTGGCTGGCGAGTATCATAGCTTAGTTGACAGTGCCAGAACCCAAAAATGTCCCACATAGGTATATTTTTCTGAAAAGTAGACAACATGGGGTAAATAATCAGTAGAATTTTGGAGTTTTTTATGCAGTTGTTTTTCCAGAAATACGTTCCAAAATTGTGGTTATATTTTGATTTTTGGAAGTTTTCACACTTACATTTCAATATTGCTGTTGATATCAAGCATAGGATTGTTGAATATTTTTAAAAAATGCATTGTTTAGGGTTTGGCTTGTTCTTCTGAGTATGGCAATACCCCATATGCATAGGTTTCTCAAGGTTTGGGGTAGCTACGGGGCCCAAATTGGAACATGCGTATTTCAAGGTTCACACTTTGAATTTTCACAGCTTGTGTCACTGGTGCCGTGTCTCATTTGGGGCTGTGTACCAGTGCTCAACTTTAAAATTTCCCTCAAAAGTGTATATTTTTGGAAAGTAGACACCTGAGGCCTTCATTATAGGTGTGTTTTCCCATTTGTTCCCAGAGATGTAGGGCAACCAGGAGTATCAAGTTGGCTGTCCTTGCCCTCATCAATTCTAAAAGCCTGGGTATAGCCTGTGGTATTTTCGCACAATTTATAAAATTTAATGCCGAATTTGGATCACTTGGAGGGGGATGTACTGCTTGAAACCTAACCTGCTTTTATATTTCATAAGGGATTCATCTATGATTTGTTTTTGGGGCATATATACTTGGTCAAAATTTTTCTGTAAATTATTTATTAGGCCGCAAATTTTGTGCAGTCTGTCATACTGGGGGTATTCTTTTTGGAGGCACAGGGTATTATCATTAAAATGCATAAAGTGCAAAATAATTTCAAATCTAGTCCTAGTCATTGTTTTGGCGTACATAGGGTATCACATATGGGGTTTGTTAATGTTAGTATGATCTAATACTTGTTTTTTTATTATTCCCATTGTCATTGTTAGGGTCCAGAATTTCTTGAATTCTAAAAGGTCTGTGGGTTGCCATATTTCTTGCTTGGAAACGAACACTGATGGGTTGGCGGCAATATATTGGGCTACATATAAATTGGCTTGTTACACAATTTCCCTCAAAATTACTTCCCCCCAAAATAAATAAAAAACAACATGGGTAAATCCTGCCACATCCACTTGAATTCCTGGGTTGCCTGTGAATTTAGGAATTTGTGGGCATAAATTGGCTGGCTATACCCATTCATTAGGATCAGCAGGAGTGGTAGTACTTGTGGCTGGTCTTGGGGCATGTCTTAGGGCAGGTCTTGGGGCTTTTCTTAGGGAAGCTCTTTGGGAAGGTCTTTGGACAAGACTTTGGTAAAGACTCCGGGAGCCAAGGCCAACTCAAATGGAAGAACTTGATACTGATAATGGTTCCCAAAGCTCCAGTCACTTGCCTTTCTATCACTACCCCATAGGTCACTTGCCTTTCTGCCATTAACCTATTATGCACAAATGTTTACAGAAGGTGGCGATACAGGAAAAAAAAACATTTTTTTTTCATTTCCACCACTCCAAATGCACTGAAATCTTTGTAAACTATGGAATTTCTTACTGGATTCCTTAGCTACTCCTTCAGAAAAAATGGTAACCCATTGGTATGGCTTGACATAACTTAGGGCGGTGCTAGAAGCACAAAAATGACACTTACCTGTTTTCTTTTTTTTTAATAGTCTGCCTGCACTTAAACTGTCCTAACTACTTGAGATATGAAAAAAGGTAATCAAGTCATACAATTTTAGAACGTAGACATTCACTCACATCAAATGATGATTCGTTACTTTTCTATCCCTAGTCTGGTATGCACAATTATTTCCATAAGGTGGTGCTATAGGTAACTTTTTTACATTTTCACCATTTCAAAGATACTAAAATATTTGAAAACTATGGAATTTCCTACTGTAGTGAATACTTTCTAGCATCCCAAGAAAAATGCTACCCCACTGTATGGGTTGACATACTGTAGGTGGTGACAGGAGCACAAAACTACACCTGTTAATTTTCTTTTGTGACAAGACTTACTTTAATCTGGACAGAAACGCTTAATAGTCACTAAGAATCAATATTGCATGGATTATTCTTAAATTAGTATTCAATACCATGCCTATGAAAGTAGACATGATTCTCTGTTTCAGGACTCCAGCGGAGATATGATTTAAGGATTGATAATCAGTACTTCTCCATTGATATCACTTCTCAAATTCCTATGTTATTCTATAGAGTCATGTACTAAGATTTCTCCAACTTTGGAGATCCTATTACATACGCTCTATAGAATAACATAGCGAATGGAAAAATTATATCACTGGAGAAGTCATCTCCACTTTATCACCTCTTTATCATTACTTAGTGCATAACCCCCCAGGAGTCAGACTCCAAACTCCTTCGATAAAATGCTCCTTAGAAATAATTCAGTAGGAGGAGCTAGGAGTCCTGGAGTCCAGCAACACAGCATCATGTATGTCTCCCTGGATATGATATGCAGCACTAATAATAATTTATAGAGAAACAATTGACACAAAATTGATGTATAGCGGTCTTTTAAATTTTCTGTTCAGATTAAGGTAATTGGGAGTTTATTATTAGCGGATGGAAGGGCCCCCCAGATTGTTCATTTTCCCTTGTGTACATGGACCACTATGATAAAATATACATTCCATTGAACTGCATACCAGTAAGTTTTTAGTTAACCCTTTGAGTGCCAGAGGATATGCAATGGACACAGCACTCAAAGGGTTAACATATATATATATATCATTCATATTGTTGACTGAAAATCTTGGCTTTTATTCAACTTGATACAACTTTCTTTACACCAAACAAACTATAGCTTTCTTTAGCCCAACATAAACAATGAGCCATCCTACACAACACATAGTTGATCATGGAAATTTTTCTTACAAGCTTTAAACTATAGATGATGAGTGTTAAAAAGTTGACGCCTTCTCTGCTACAATGATCTTGCTAAGCAGTACATGAAAGGGTTCTGAAGCAAGAAAGAGTGAAGCGAGATATGAAAGAGGGATTTTACTCTGAGCAGTGTCAGTTTGCTGTCCAAAGATGTGGGGAAAGGACAAGATAATGTCGAGGTGCAACATCAATGGTCATTTGCACTATACTTAACCCATTATATCACTACAAACTGGGCATGCACTGATAGTAAGACAAAAACACTCAGACACACAAACCCACACACTTACTTTCTCTCATACTGACACATTCCCTCTCTCACACACACACTCTAAACATAACTATTCCACAGGCTCTCATACATACGCACACTCTGTTTTGTACAGATACCTACACTCACTTTTTTTAAACAAAGTTGTATATTTTCACAATTTTGATTTCAAAGAGTAGATCTTCCTGGTGGTATGATATATCTTAAGTTTAATAAGAAACAAAAATATTAACTTTTTTAATTTTTTGCAGGGAAGAGTAAATTCTGAAATGTATGAACCACACATGCATGCACACACACGCACACACACGCACACACACGCACACACACGTACACACACAAACACCTCAGGCACTCTAGCCATAAAAACATGACAAAGACACAATCTCATTCTCATAAATAGATTCACTTGCTAGATTACCAATTTCCTTATTTATACAGGGAAACTATGGAAAAATGCTTATTCAAAGTGTATTACAAGTCTTGTGAAGGTATAATACAAGAAAGACTAAAGAGAACTGCTGCTGACTCATAGGAGAGAGCAGCCAAATCAATCACTGATGTAACTGACCAGCTACCACAGAGGCCACAGCAGCCACTCACAGTATAAGAACACTCATCTTCGACTATGGGAATTTTGAAAGGGTTAATAAAAGAACGGGTGGGGAAATTCAATAAAAGAATGTTTTATATAGGACCTTCATGGTACTATATAAGTGTTAAAGCCTTTGAGTCCTGACGCCAATAGTATTTGAGTCAAATTGTTGTCCCTGGTTAACTCTTTGACTGTAAATGTGCAAAGAAAGTTACACACCTCTTTGGTAATCAATGTGTTAACTGCACTGGCAGGGACAATTTGATAATGAATTGGAGGGAGATTGTGTTTCTCTAATAATGAAGGCAGGTATTTTCTATGCTAAACAGCAATATCGCAGCTTTCTTGCTCACATATAGACAGGTATTTTATTAACGTTTTCAGTGCCAGAGGGGTACGCAAGGCATTGCAAAGCAATGTGTTTTGCGTACCCCTCTGGCACTGAGAGGGTTAACGATGTTTAAAGTTTTAAAGGTGCATAAGTAGATGTGTTTTATTTTTTTGTTTTTTTTGCAAGATGTTTTAGAATTGTCTGAGTTGTTTTAAAGGGATAGTAATACTTAAAATGTAAAAAAAAATATGTTGTTGGGTTTATCCCCCTGAGTAAAACAAGGGTATTCCCACTGCTGAAAGGTGTTTCATTTAAAAGTTATTACAGCTCAAAGTTAAATTTTTTTAGGTGCAATATCACAGTGCCCTGAAGTTATACAGTGGCGCTGTTGCTACACCATCCTATGGACAGCTCTGGTCCTGGGACCATAAATCTCCATAGGATGGTGTAGCAACAGCACCACTGTACAATTTCAGGCCACTGTGATATAACACCTAAAACATTGAACTTTGAACTGTAATAACTTTTTAATACAACACCTTTCAGCAGTGGGAATACCCTTGTTTTACTCAGGGGGATAAACCTTACAACATATTTTTTTACATTTTAAGTATTACTATCCCTTTAAGTGGCTCCATACACTGATCCTCATCCAGAGACATTTTATGAAATCTACAGGAGCTGGGCTGGCCTTCGTAAACATATTGTAAGCACTGCACATAGGATTCTTTTGAGAGCTGATCTCAATCTGGATGTAAAACACCCACTATGACTCAAAGGGGTCTGGTGGATTGTGTAACCAGCCCAGTTCCCGGGGGGGGGGGGGTACCAGCCACTGCGGTGATACAAATTGGAAACTGCTTAGGATGAAGGATGAAGGATGGCAAGGGCTTCATCAATAAAAAGGCTAAAATCCACAAAAGCTTGGGTAGTAAAAAGGGAATTTTTCTTACCTGTCAATTCCTTTTCCTCTGGGTCTCCGTAGGTAGCACACCAAGCGAGTTAACCCCTCCTCCCTAGTTAGGACAGGTAAAAAATTTATAAAAGGGACCTCCCTCCCCCACCTTCCCCAGTGTAGAACAAAGCTGACCAGAACACATAATTAAATGCAGAAAAAAACTTTATTATAAACAAAACAGGTCATAGAAGGGAGGGAAATCCGTGTGCTACCTACGGAGACCCAGAGGAAAAGGAATTGACAGGTAAGAAAAATTCCCTTTTTACCTCAGGGTCTCCTTGGTAGCACACCAAGCGAGAAAACAAAGCTCAGGAACTTAGAAGGGGGGGGTCACAGACAGCCTGAAGCACTTTGCGTCCGAAAGCAGAATCCCCCGCTGCTTGCAAGTCAATACGATAATGCCGGACAAAGGTATGGATAGTTTGCCAGGTAGCAGCCCTACATATTTGCTCCACTGAGGCTTGGGCTTTCTCTGCCCAAGAAGCTGAAACTGATCTGGTCGAATGTGCCTTGATACCAGGAGGAGGATCAGTGTTGGATGATGTGTATGCCTCTGAAATAGCAGTGCGCAACCACCTAGCAATGGTAGATTTAGAAGCTGATTTGCCCTTGGATCTACCGAAAAAATTTATGAAGAGAGATGAAGAGGTCCTAAATTGTGAAGTCCTCTGGATGTAGCATAAAAGGCATCTTTTAACGTCTAGGCAATGGAGCTTAGATTCTTCTTCAGACTGAGGATCCTGAAATAGGACTGGTAGACACAATTCCTGAGTTCTGTGAAAGGAAGAGGCAACCTTAGGATGGAATTCTGGAGGAAGTCTAAGAATCACAGAATCCGGTCTGAACTGCAAATAGGGTTCAAGAATGGACAATGCCTGAAGCTCCCCGACTCTTCTGGCGGAAGTGAGGGCAACCAACAGAGACGTTTTTAGAGACAGCAGCCTCAGAGATATCGAATCTAGAGGTTCAAAGGGGGGAGACATGAGAGCCTTGAGGACAAGGTTAAGGTCCCAAGGGGCCACAGAGGGTACTGGTTTGGGTTTCAGGTTGGACGTAGATTTAAGAAATCTTCTCACTAATGGATGGAACGCAAATTGCTGTCCCAGAAAGCTGCCCAGAGCGGCTATCTGTACCTTTAGGGTGCGAGGACTTAGTCCTTTAGAGAAACCTTCTGCCAAAAAATCCAGAATGGCCGGAATGGAAGGATGTAACGGATCTATAGAATGTTCCTTGGCCCAAAAAGAGAATCTGGACCAGGTACGATTGTACACTAATGTAGTACTGCGTTGTCTGGATTTGAGGAGAACAGAAATCACTCCTTCTGAAAGTCCTTGGTTACTTAGCAGTTTGGATTCAGGAACCACGCTGAAAGCCGAAGGTTCTCTGCTTGGGGATGAGGCACTGGGCCCTGGAAGAGAAGATCCGTCGTGGAAGGCAGGAACAGTGGCTCCCCCTGGGACATGGACTTCAGTAGGATGAACCAGGACCTTCTCGGCCAATACGGAGCTACAAATATGACTGTTGTCTTCTCCTGGTAGATTTTCCTCAAGGAAACCGGAATTAGTCTCAGAGGTGGGAAGAGATAGGCGAGGGGAAAGTCCCACTTCTGTACCAGGGCATCCACTGCCAAGGGATGATCCTGGGGAAATTGAGAGAAAAACTGGGGTAACTTGGAATTCTGTTTCGTGGCCATCAGGTCTATCTGAGGTGTACCCCATTTCTCCGTAAGTTCCAGGAAGATTCTGGGATGCAATGACCATTCGTCTGGATGGATCGTCTTCCGGCTCAGTTAATCTGCCCAGTTGTTGTACTTCCCTGGAATGTGCACCGCTGTGAATGCCAACAGGTTGGATTCTGCCCATTGAAGAATTCTTGAAGACAAGAGAAGGAGTGCTGGACTTCGGGTACCCCCCTGACGAGCTAGATAGCAGACCACCGTCATATTGTCTGATCGAATTTTGACTGCCTTCCCCTTTAGTAATGGGACCGCCATTTTCAGTGCTCTCCAAACTGCTAGAAGTTCCAGGTGGTTCGAATGGAGGCTTGTTTCTGAACGAGACCAAAGGCCCTGGAAGGAATGAGTCCCTAGGACTGCACCCCACCCCAGTTTGCTTGCATCCGTTGTGATGATTGTCCAATTCTGAATTCTCCAAGGCAGACCTGCTGACAGATTGCGTGAGGACCACCAACTCAGGGAACTTCTGACTGATAGAGGTATGGAAACCTGGTGGTGGAGAGACTGAGGATCTCTGTTCCACGAGGAGAGGATCAGCTGTTGTAAGGGCCTCATGTGAAGTCTCACCCAAGGAACCGCCTCGATGGATGAAGTCATCATGCCCAGGATGGACATAAGCTGTCTGAGGCTCAGCTGACTGGAGGATTTTAGGACAGATACCTGCTCCAGCAGCCTCTGCACTTTGACGTGCGGAAGAAATGTCTTTCCCACTGAAGAGTCCAGAATCATCCCCAGGAATAGTTTTCTCTGTTCTGGAAGAAAACTGGACTTCTTTAGGTTCAGATTCCATCCTAGGGAGGTTAATGTTGAGACAACCAAGGTTACGTTCTCCACCAGCAGTGCAGGAGATGAAGCCTTTATCAACCAGTCGTCCAAGTAAGGAATAACTGCTACATCTTTTTCTCTCAGGAAGGCAACCACAACTGCCATGATCTTGGTAAACACCCTTGGGGCCGAGGTCAAGCCGAAAGGAAGTGCTGCAAACTGAAAATGGGAGATTTTCCCTTTGTCCCTGATGGCAATCCTCAAATACTGCTGATGAACTGGATGAATGGGAACATGTAGGTAGGCATCCTTCAAATCCACCGTTGCCATCCAATCTCCGTAATGAAGGATATTGACTGTGGACCTGAGGGTCTCCATTTTGAAGTGTTCCCGGAGAATGAATTGGTTCAGGTAGGTAAGATTTATTATAAGGCGAAAACCTCCGGAACTCTTTGGAACCAGAAAGACAGTGGAATATATACCCCTTTTGTGATCTGGTTTGGGGACTGGGACTAAAACTTTTTCTTGGACCAGATCCTGGATAATTTGTCGAAATAGTATCCTTCTGGAAGGTGGACCTTGAACCGCAGTAGAGAGGAACCTGTGAGGAGGATATGTATGAAAACGGAGTTTGTAACCGTTTGCGATAATCCTCAATACCCAAGAATCTGAGGTAATGTTTCGCCATTGATCCAGGAAAAACAGTAGTCTTCCTCCCAAGGGAATTGTGGGCCTGGCGTCAGAACTGGGATTTAGGAAGACCATCATGTGCTGGCTTCTGAGGCTTGCTTCCTTTGGGCACATAAGGTCTTGAGGCTGGTCTTTTCCCTTTTGACGATCTCTTTTGGTCCCTAAAGGGACGAAAAAAAGGTTTCTGGGAAGAAAACCGTCTATCATGAGGCAAGAACTTCTTCTCCTCGGAAAGACTCTGGAGAAGAGCATCAAGTTCTTTCCCAAACAGGAAGTTACCCTCAAAGGGCATAGCACACAATTTACTTTTGGAGGCTACGTCCGCCGCCCACTGCCTAAGCCAAAGAGCCCTGCGACCTGCCGAGGACAACGCAGTGGCCCTAGCAGCCATCCTGACATTTTCCATGGAGGCGTCACAGAGAAAATCACTAGCCAGGCGAAGCATGGATACGGACTTCAAAAGTTCCTCCCTGGGTACTTTATTAACTAGGTCTTCCTCCAGCTGCAAGAGCCAAAGTCTCAGGGCCCTAGACACACAAGTGGAAGCAATACTTGGGCGAAAAGAAGTGGCGCAAGCTTCATAATTTCTGCGAAGGGCCGTCTCAAGCTTCCTATCCATAGGATCCTTGAACCCAGATCCATCCTCAACTGGGATAGTAGTCTTCCTAGATAGACGTGCCACATGGACATCTACCTTGGGAATTTTATCCCAGAGGACAGAATCTTTAGGATCAAAGGGAAATAAGCTTTTAAGCTTCCTAGGAAAGGAGAGCCGTTTTTCAGGAACTGCCCACTCCTGCCTAATAAGCCCTGAGACTACCTCATGAACTGGAAAAAACTTGTGTTTTTTCTTGTACCCCAGGTAAAGCTCATCTGCTACTGACCTAGGTTGTTCGTCTTCCTTGATGTTAAGGGAAGTTCTGATGCTCTTTAAGAGGGAATCGATACATTCCACTGGGAAAAGATAAGAATCTTCCCTACCGCCCTCGTCAGAATCCTCAGCGGAAGAATCCGTATCTGACGCCTCATGAAGCGGTCTCCTGAGTGAAGATCCCTCTCTGGAAACAGAGGGGGCTGACATACCTGCCTTTTCTTCCTCCGCCCTGAGACTTTTCCAAGTTTCCTTGGCTATAGAGGAAAATAGAGAAACTAGGGATGACATATCCGGAGGCATTGCGGCCGGAGAAGGTTGAGGTGACTGAGCCACTGAAGGAAGATTGACCTCTACAAGACAGGAGGGGCATAATTTCTTTGAATAGCCCTCGAGAAGAACGGCCTTACAGAGAAGACAAGACTGAGAATCCATAGTTGGCAGTGGGATAAAACTGCTAGGGCTGGCCTGGCTTGACAATTTTTGCTGTAAGGGGGGCAGCAGGAAGGCCCATCTGCAAAAAAGCCCGCTTGGCGTTTCAAACGTGGTAATCCTGTTCCCGACATGCATTGGTAAGACTTCCTGTCTGTGAAACGCACAGACCAGAAGTACCATAAGCAGGCATGGAGAGCCTGCGTTCCAACTGCATGACGCCGGGAAGGCAAGACAAGCCAGCGCTAAAGGCAACAGCCGTTGCCGTAGGAAAGAAGATGGAGACCCAGCGGGGTACCATAATACAAGGGGGGGAAGGCGTAGGAGACAAGCTCCCTCCAGCAATGTCCGCGATGGCACTGAATACCGGAGCCAAAGAGGTGCCCAGCTGGGTCCTCTGAAAATAAAAAATCGGGACGGAGAAAAACAACCTTCCTAGGGAGGACAGGTAAAACACTGGGGAAGGTGGGGGAGGGAGGTCCCTTTTATAAATTTTTTACCTGTCCTAACTAGGGAGGAGGGGTTAACTCGCTTGGTGTGCTACCAAGGAGACCCTGAGGTAAAAGTATTTTCAGGACAAGACAAAGTATCCAGGACTGGACTTTTTGATGTTCCTGGCGTCTCTCACCAATATGATGATTCAGAGTTATGCTAAAATAGATGACACCTTCTAAAGTGCTAGGAATGTTTTGATCAGATAGTAAATCTTTTAGTGTCTCAGAGAGATCCTTTTTTGAAGGCAAGTTTGAAAGAGCTCTCCCTCCAACCAGTATCTTGCATACTGCACCAACATTTTCCAGCCTTTTGCTGGATGTCTAAAATGGCTGCTTCAGCAGTCACTTCCCTCCTAGGAAGATCAAACACAGGTCTCAGTGCTGCAATGAAGGTGTCTGAAGTTTCAAGCACAGGAGATTTTCAAACAAGACAAGACCCAGTCAAGTACTTGTCGCTTTAGAAGACAAATAATGAATGTGATTCTGGCTTAATGGATTGTAAATATTGCAGGATAATTTAAGAATTAAGTCATTATGTTCTGGAAAAGGGGGTAGTGGTTAAGCAGGGGTTTGTGGAACCACTACAACATGGAAGGCAGAATATGTATTGTTTGTAGGTACAGGTGATCATATATTATGCTGAAAAACTCTATGGACTCATGCTGTCAAGGTCTGAACCTTTGGTAGCTGTAGAGGAACGCTGGGAAGAGTAGTTCAGGTACATTTCCAGTTGCCTCTATAACTTGCTGTTGCCAAAGCCGGATAAAGGTGCTGACCGCTAAGATGTCCAATCCCAGTTGAGCTGGGACCTTGACCAGTTTGGATGTAGGAACACACCAGGGTTGCTCTCAGACCAGGGGCGTAAAGAGGACACCAAATGCAGACCTTCAGAATTCACACTGAACAGCAATGATCCACACAGGATAGCAGGCTGGGACTGCTTCAGGATCGACATTAGGGCAATAGAGAAGAGTCCTAAACTGGTAGCAGGCTGAGACTGCTTAGGTTCAACAGGAACACCAAAGGAATCTCCCTCGTCAAGTATTGGTGGGAGAATCAGGATGTATACATTAATGAAGAAAAACCTAAGGGAGCTATGACCAGGAGTCACATATAACCCAGTCCATGTCGGAGAGGAATATCTAAGATTGGTAGTTGAAGAGTATCTGATAAGGAATGGGTGAAATAATCTGGTCACACCAAATATTGATTTGATTTAGATTTTTTTTCTGTTCACTCACTATAATTTTGTTAACCATTAACGGCTTTTTTTGAATGCATTCATATTTTACAGCATTGTTTCACACCTGCCTAAGACTTCTTCACAGTACTGTACATTAATGTATATTTATTTATGGTTTACTATAATGTAGGTTGTTTGGACTTCTGAATAGACTTTTACCCCATCGCATTACTGACCATTGATTATTGCAGTGCAATCACAAGATACAACTCAAAGGAAGGATGAAAACTGGACATGAAGATAGTTTCACTGTAAGCCTTATAAATATATCAAGTGTGAATATGCAGAGTTAATGTTCACAAAGGGTTAACACATATGTCCTAGCTTAAAGGGATAGTAATACTTTGTTTTAACTTTATTTTATTTTGTAGGCATTAAAAAAACATGAAGAATGATATAAGTCTTATCTCTCAATCCTTTCTGGTTTATGAGATATTCACAAGCAAAGTTCCCCTCCCCGCCCCTTTTACCTAGTGTAAGCCATCTCTTCTCAGATGTGGATCAGGTTGTATGACCAGACAGATAACAGAAGGGGACAATTTTCTTTGTATGAAAACAATGAAAGCCCTTCCCCCCTTGACAAGTTTTTCAGCTTTTTCCCTTATCTTAATTGAAGATTGTCCCTCTCTGCAGTTTACCTGGGCACCTCCCTTCTGATCTGGTTGAACAGGGGGGGGATACTTTGTTTGTGAATATCTCTTAAACCATAAAGGTTTGAGAGATAAGACTTATATCATTCTTCATGTTTTTTTAATGCCTACAAAATAAAATAAAGTTAAAACGAAGTATTACTATCCCTTTAAGTCTGTTTAAATGAGAACCTTAACACTGTCTCTAACAAAAGTATTTTGCCTTGTTACATTATAACTATAATGTAATGCAGACATTTATAGTTCAAATGCAGGTTCCACAATAAATGAAGAGTTTCAAATGCTTATAACTTTTGAACCATCTTACGAATAAAGTGGAAATTTGTACATTTCAGAATCAATTGCAAACCTTGAATATCTGATAAAAAATGGTCTGGTAAAAAGACTTGTCATGACATCACAAAAACTTTGTGCTATAACAAATGGATGTGTTTGAAATTTAGCTGCAATAGTTCATATAGGGAACACTTAGCTTTCACTTACCATTTGTTAATCTGTCTCATTTCTGAGACATTGGGCTATAAATTAAGTGGTTCATGCATGCACAGTACATTTTGGAGAATGTGAATAATATGTTTCATCTGTTTGACCAGTGGAGATAGCTCAGGACAGTTTCAAACTGTTTCTTTCATCAATCAGGTGCTCAAAATGTGCTTGATCGATCAAAGAAATTATTTAAAAAGCATAAGTACAGACTTGAAGTTTTCTCCATATCATATGTGCAGAGAGCTTGATCAAATACCAACAAAAATATTCATCAGCACAGTTCATGTATCAAATTATTAAATGGGGAAAAAAGTGAGAGTGAAGTGTGTTCAAACAAACAAAACAAATGGGAAACAAATAGGTTAGTCAAAGCTTGTTTGATCAAACAAAACATTTGATTTGTTATTATCAATTAAATATTAATACATCAAAAAAAATCATAGGGGTGTGTGGTGTTTGAGGAGTTTATCACATAAGGACCAAAATGATGAACAATGCATTGCTTCTCAATGAGTAGCACAACCCTTTGGTTCTTAAAAGGTTAATACTTCTCTCAAAACTTTAACTGTTATTTCTATACTTTTGAACACTTGAATGAGCATTAGAATTTTGGATTTAACTTCATTTTTGTCTTACAATATAACATAGTTTTTAGAGTAAGCATAGAGTAGAAATTTAATTCATCCCCAGTAGAGTGAGCTCTTGTTCTACTCAAGCATTTCAGTCTAAACTGCTGAAAAATATCCTGTTTAAAGTTCAAATCAAAAGCATTTCCAATTTTTGTTTGATACAACAGGGAGGAACACCAAATATTGATTTGATTTAGATTTTTTTGTTCACTCACTTTGCATTTTGTTAATTAATAAAAAATAAGCTATTAACGTCTATTTTTTAAAGCATTCTTACTTTACAGCATTTTGTCACACCTGCCTAAAACTTTTGCACAGTACTGTTTGCTGTAGATTTTAAATAGTCTCTAACTTTCTGGTGTACAACCTATACATCCTTGTGCTTTATCAAACACCTTATGTGAAACGCATTGCTTTGAATTTGCTTCTTCCAGGGAGGTATACAACGTGCATTAGAAGCTTCTAAGGCTGCATATTTCATGTGGGTAATGAAGTGTTTTTTAGGCACATTTATAAGTGTTACAATCCGCGTCGTCCGCGCCGTCCTTGCCAGTAGCTTGACTGGCTTCAGGACGGTTTCCACACATGCGCAGCTGTAGGGAGTGACGTCGGTCATCACACCGACGTCATTTTCGGGGCGCCTGACGTCCATTTAAGCCTGCAGGAACCGGGACTCGGCGCTCAGTTGTCGCTTGAGTCCCGGTGGTTCGTCAGCCCTGTCAAGTGTCTTCAGCCCTGCCTTCTGCCTGCAGCCCTATCCAGGACCTTCCAGTTTTGCCTGCTATCTTCAGCCCTATCCAGGGCCTTCCAGTCTGCCTTCAGTCCTATCCAGGGCCTTCCAGTTTGCCTGCAGCCCTATCCAGGGCCTTCCAGTTTTGCCTGCTGCCTTCAGCCCTATCCAGGGCCTTCCAGTCTGCCTTCAGCCCAATCCAGTGCCTTCCAGTTTGCCTGCAGCCCTATCCAGGGCCTTCCAGTATCCTCCAGTGGCCTTCTCTCTGACCTCTTCTCTGGAACTCATTTATCTTCAGGTACTGACCTCTGGCTTGTTATACTGGACTTGCTCTCTCTCAGCCTGCCCTGACCTCTGGCTTGTTATACTGGACTTGCACCATCTCAGCCTGCCCTGACCTCTGGCCTGTTATACTGGACTTGCACCATCTCAGCCTGCCCTGACCTCTGGCCTGTTATACTGGACTTGCACCATCTCAGCCTGCCCTGACCTCTGGCCTGTTATACTGGACTTGCACTATCTCAGCCTGCCCTGACCTCTGGCCTGTTATACTGGACTTGCACTATCTCAGCCTGCCATGACCTCTGGCTTGTTATACTGGACTTGCTCTCTCTCAGCCTGCCTTGACCTCTGGCCTGTTATACTGGATTTGCACCATCTCAGCCTGCCCTGACCTCCAGCTTGCTACATTGGACTTGCATTATCTCAGCCTGCCCTGACCTCTGGCTTGCTACTCTGGACTTTCTCTATCTCTAGTGGTCCATCCTTTGCATTTTAGTTTTATCTCTTGTAGTTACCCTGCATTCTGGGTTCCTTACCTGTCTACTTCAGCTCATATAGCTTCCTGCTAACCTCTGGGTGGCTCCTCCCACCCAGAGATAGGCTTCAGCAAGCTAACACCCTTACAATAAGATTGCATGCTCTATGTGTAATTTGTGTAATTTACCTATTTTAGTTTATAAACATATTAAGTGTTTAATACTGAGACATTTATCTTTTGGGATTATGTCCTTGTCCTATAGGGAATGTTTAGTTATTCATATATATATGAATATTATGCATGGTATTTTTATGTGACAACCTTGTATTTTAGTTTGGCCATAATAAATACTATAGAAATGTATATTTTTTTTTATTAAGGGTTATTTGAGCTGCAGGTGTTTTTGTTTAGTATTCTCCATTTATATATTCTTTCAATGTCGGAATATGTGTATATATATATATAGTTCTTTAAAGGGCCCGCTTTAGCACATTGAGGGGTACTGGCTCCAGTTTCTATAAGTTGTGGTTTGTATGGGAGAATTTGCTGTCCATATTCTATGAGATTGTAGTTCTTGCTGGTGTTGTTAATATGTTATGCGGCATCCATCCACTTAAGGCTAGTGTTACGGTTTTCAGACACTCAGACAGTGGTTAGATAAAACAAACAGAGTTTTATTAAAGCAAAATAAATGACAGGGTCACCACTGGGGCAGTACTGGCATAGGCAGAATAAAGGCAGAGATACCTGGTGCAACAGGTAATAAATCACTAAGTATATAAGCACAAAACAGGGAACATGAGGTTAATAGTATTTGTAATCAGTCTCAGTTGTGGTGTTAGGCACGCCCTTGGTGCTGCATATAGCGATATGTGCTGGATAATAGCACCCAAGTCCATACACTGTGTGAAGCTGTAGCATATAGCTGTGACTGAACGGGAACTGCAGGTGATAAGGTGGTAGCCTCCACGGGCGTAACGGAGACCAAGAGTATCGTGATACTTGAGCCAATAGCCCCCACGGGCGTAACCAGAGACTACTAGTATCGTGATTGCTTGAGCCAATAGCCCCCACGGGCGTAACCGGAGACCACCAGTATCGTGATTGCTTGAGCCAATAGCCCCCACGGGCGTAACCAGAGACTACTAGTATCGTGATTGCTTGAGCCAATAGCCCCCACGGGCGTAACCGGAGACCACCAGTATCGTGATTGCTTGAGCCAATAGCCCCCACGGGCGTAACCGGAGACCACTAGTATCGTGATTGCTTGTGCCGATAGCCCCCCTACGGGAGTAACGGAGACCACTGGGTTCAGTACTGCTCGCCAGCAGGCGTAACGGAACCACTGCTCTGTCAAGGTAGAGCCACCGACTACCAAGGCCCACAAGCGGCCGGCTCACAGAAACAGCGTAACAGGCTGAGGCAATAGGTGGAAGTGTAGCAGTAATCGGATGAGGCAACACCAGCGTCTATGTACAGAAAACGACACAGCACAGTAAGGGTCTGGACTCAGCACACATAAGACAAATAATGGAAGGCTCAGCAACGGCTCAGCAACGAATAAGCGGAGGCTCAGTCACACACTGCAGTATCAGAATGTCGCTGAGGCGACAACGGGAACCGTTCGTCAGAATAGCAGGAACAAAGGCAATCGCAGGAGTCAGTAGTCAGCCAGGCCAGGTCAGGACACGTAGGAGATTCGCAGACAAGCCGGATCAGTAACGGAGAAGGATCGTCAGCCAGGCCGGGTCGGATGCCGTAGGAGATTCGCAGACAAGCCGGATCAGGAACACGCAGGAAGTCAGCCAGGCCGGGTCAATCACGGAACAGGAACACAGGAACATCGTCGGACAGGCCTAGTCGGTACACGGTAGGTCAGGATACTGGAATACTGCAACAGCAACGCTGGCTCAGAAACTCCACGAAAGGGCACCTGACAGGTGCCAGTGGCCAGAATAAAACAGGTAACCAGGGGCGGGCCAACACAGCTCAACCAATCCGGAAGCAGCACAGATGAGAGTGACACATAGAATCACGGGGACCGTGATAGTACCCCCTCTCAAAGACCTCCTCTCCCTGCCGGAGGTCTTGGTTTCTGAGGGTATTTAGATTGGAAGTTGCGCAACAGCCTGGGCGCGTGGAGATCCCTCTGATCTACCCAGGAGCATTCCTCAGGGCCATATCCTTTCCAGTGAACCAAGTATTGCAACTTCCCCCTAAATCTCCTAGAGTCAATGATACTCTGAACCTCATATTCCTCCTGTCCCTGAACATCCACCGGCCCAGGAACCACTGGAGTGGTAGTGTAGCGGTTGCAGACCAAAGGTTTTAACAGAGATAAATGGAACACATTATGTATGTGCATAGAAGCTGGAAGTTCCAAGGCATATGAAACCGGATTCACCTTGCGTATAACTTTAAATGGCCCAATGAACCGAGATGCCAGTTTATTGGAGGGCACCTGCAACTTGAGATTTCTGGAGGAAAGCCATACTCTATCCCCCACCTGAAAGGAAACCACTGGCCGCCGTCTACGATTGGCATGCTTCTGGTAGCGCTGAAATGACTAGCTGAGGGTCCTCTGCACCTGTGCCCAAGTGGAACGAAGCTGCTCTATATGCTCATCCAGAGCTGGAATTTGTTGTGCCTGGAACGAGTCCGGGAGTAGGCAGGGCTGGAACCCATAATTAATGAGAAAGGGGGAACTCCCGGATGATGAATTAATTGCACAATTCCTGGCAAACTCCGCCCAAGGCAACAGGTCGGCCCAATTGTCATGATGATCGGTTACAAAACAGCGTAAGAACTGTTCCAGTCCTTGATTGGCACGCTCAGCGGCTCCATTGGTCTGGGGGTGATAGGCGGAAGAGAACGACAAGTGGATACCCATCTGCCCACAAAATGCCCTCCAGAATCTGGACACGAACTGGCTCCCTCGGTAGGACACCACCACTATAGGCACCCCGTGCAACCTAAACACTTCCTTGGCAAATACCATAGCCAATTCCTGAGCCGATGGAAGACCAAGGAGGGGCACAAAATGAGCCATCTTAGAGAACCTATTAATCACCATAAGGATAAAAGTATACCCTCTAGATGCTGGCAATTCTCCCAGGAAGTCAATGGAAATATGGGACCATGGGCGGTCGCCATTAGGCACTGGTTGAAGCAAACCCACTGGAAGATGCCTGGGTGTCTTGGCACGGGTACAGGTGGCACAGGCTGCAGTAAAAGCGGAGCAATCAGCCCTAAGGGAAGGCCACCAAAACAACTGGGATAGAGACCAACATAGCTGATCCCTCCCAATGTGCCCAGCCGCCTTAGATGAGTGGTAGGTTTCTAATAGACGGGTACTTAATGGCTCATCGACAAAACACTTGCCAACTGGGGTTTCTGGAGGAGCCCTAGCCTGAGAGGCCAGAATTTCTTCCCCCAGTGGCGAAGTGATACTAGTGCGAATAGTGGCCAGAATACGGTCTGGCTGAATGATGGGTACTGGTTCCTTCTCAATGTCCGACACAAACTGTCTGGACAAGGCATCTGTCCTGACATTCTTGGAACCCGGTAGGTAGGAGACCACAAAATTGAACCGGGACAAAAAGAGCACCCATCTGGCCTGACGTGAGGAGAGTCTCTTAGCCTCCGAGAGATATGTCAAATTCTCGTGGTCAGTCAGAATTAGTACTGGTGTCTTAGTACCTTCCAATAGGTGGCGCCACTCCTTGAGTGCCAGAATGATAGCCAAGAGTTCCCTGTCACCAATCTCATAATGGCTTTGGGCGTTGGACAGTTTCTTTGAAAAGAACCCACAAGGTCTTAATGTACCACCTCCCACCGGGCGTTGGGAGAGTACTGCCCCGACCCCAACCTCAGAGGCATCAACTTCTAGGGTAAACGGCAGGGATGGGTTAGGGTGGTACAGCACTGGAGCAGCAGCAAATGCAGATTTCAGTGTCTCAAATGCGTTCTCAACTGCCTCAGACCATTGAGAAGGAATAGCCCCCTTATGAGTTAAGTCAGACAATGGTTTCACAATCGTGGAAAAGTTTTGCATAAATTTCCTATAATAGTTGGCAAAGCCCTGAAAGTGCTGAATTGCTTTTAATCCTTTGGGACGAGGCCACTGTAGGACTGCTGCCAACTTCTCCTGATCCATGGCAATGCCATCTTTAGAGATCATGAATCCCAGGAAAGGTACTTGGGACCCGTGAAATTCGCACTTCTCAAGTTTACAAAACAATTTATTTTTACGTAGTTGAGTCAAAACCTCAGAGACATCCTTGATGTGTTGGGTAAGATTGTTAGAGTGAATCAATATGTCATCAAGATATACCAGGACACAGGACTGAAGCATGTCCCGAAGGATGTCATTAATAAGCTCCTGAAATATCGCAGGAGCATTACATAGGCCGAATGGCATTACCAGGTATTCGTAATGCCCAGATCTGGTATTAAATGCCTTCTTCCACTCATCTCCAGCTTTAATTCTGATCAGGTTATATGCAACCCAGAGATCGAGTTTAGTAAAGATGGAAGAGCCCTTTAACCTGTTGAATAACTCGGTAATGAGTGGAATGGGGTAGGGACTTCTGGACATTAATTTATTTAGACCCCTGTAATCAATACAAGGTCTGAGTTCGCCATTTTTCTTTTTTACAAAGAAGAACCCGGCACCCGTCGGTGAGGTAGACTTGCGGATAATCCCTCTCTTGAGGGCATCCTCAATATATTCCTCCATAGCCCTATTCTCCTCTACTGACAATGGATAAGTGTGGCCCCTGGGAGGCACCGCGCCCGGGGCCAGATCAATGGCACAATCATAAAGTCTGTGCTGAGGCAGGGCGCCAGCCTCCCCCTTACTGAATACGTCACTGAATTCCTGGTATTCAGATGGCACAGAGGGAGAGGTACACAATAACCTGACAGGGTGTGAGAGACAGTTATCCACACAATATTCCGACCAAGACAATATTTCACATTTTTTGCAGTCAAACTGGGGGTTGTGTAACGATAACCATGGGAACCCCAGAATAACTGCGTGATGAGGAGAATTAATTATTTGAAACTGCACTTCCTCCTTGTGGAGGGCCCCAATCGCCATAGTAATAGGGTGTAACGGTTTTCTGACACTCAGACCAGGGTATGAAGTAAAAACACAGTTTTATTGAAACAGAAAATAAAACAATGCCCCCAGCACAGGAATAGCAGTTATGGCAATACTGACAAAGTGAATGCACACAATGGTAATAATAGGTGCTATGTATGTATAGGGAATATTCCCCCAAAGGGTTAACAGGTGCAATAGGCGAGATATAAACAAGATTGGCCAACGCCCGGGATAAAAAGCAGTCTCTGGAACACAGTCTCTCAATAGCTGGATAGAAGTAAGTGACTGCACTGAATACACTCTCAAGTGGTATAGGAATGCGCCCCAATGCCCAGAGCTGAGCCGATACCACCACCGTGGGCTTCAGAGGAATGCTATTGCCATCGCTGAAGTAATCAGAACCAGAATCGCCCTTAACTGGAAATAATAGTAACCCTGCGTGTGCCAATTGGATTGTGCCCTGACACCCCTTGGGTGCTTATTCTGACGGTTACTGCACAAGCTGTAATAGAG
The DNA here is from genome assembly GCA_037306005.1 of Rhinophrynus dorsalis. Lineage (NCBI taxonomy): Eukaryota > Metazoa > Chordata > Amphibia > Anura > Rhinophrynidae > Rhinophrynus > Rhinophrynus dorsalis. The sequence goes on from CM074721.1 coordinate 299,201,506, forward strand.
CCGGCGCACTGGGAAGTGCAATGGGTAATGTACCTTCTAGCGTATGTGGGCCGGAGCCCGAACACCCCTCTGGTGCCGTTCTTAATGTTCACAGTGGGAGCGAACAGACTACCAGACTTCAAACACGGAGCTGACAAGGCTCTGAGGGTGGATGCGAGGCAGCAACAGAGGTACTCAGAGTAGAGGCTCAAATCAGTAATCGTATGCTTGGCAAGATATATCGGAGGCACTAGACCGGAGACTACAGCACTGCAAGGGTTAAGTGGTTCTGTACAGGAGCGAGCACCTTGGCAACCAGCAGAAGGCAAAGCAACCTCAGGCTACAGCTAGTGACTAATGAGAGGAACAGTGAGTCGCTTAAACAGTTCAGAATGTCGCCAGAGCGAACGGAATGATACAGGAACACCGGAGCAGCAGGCAGGACCGGAACGGCAACCGGAACAGCAGGCAGGACCAGAACGGCAACTGGAACAGCAGGCAGGACCGGAACGGCAACCGGAACAGGATCAGCACTGCGGCACACCACAGCCGAGGAACAGATCAATCACGGAGCAGGAACACCATCCAGAACCGGGTTGAATCACGGAGCAGGGTCGTCAGCCAGAACCGGGTCGAATCACGGAGCAGGGTCGTCAGCCAGAACCGGGTCGAATCACGGAGCAGGGTCATCAGCCAGAACCGGGTTGAATCACGGAGCAGGGTCGTCAGCCAGAACCAGATCGAATCACGGAGCAGGGTCGTCAGCCAGAACCGGGTCAAATCACGGAGCAGGAACAGGAGAAGAGTCAGACAAGCTGGGTCGGTACACAGGAGACACTGGAATACAGCAACAAGGCACAGCAACAGGAACACCACGAAAGGGCAACCGACAAGTGCCCAAGCTCCAGCATATAAAGGCACATCCTGGGTGGGCCAATCAGTCTCCACCAATGCACAGGCAAATCAGGCCAGATTGACAGAAAATCACGGGGACCGTGATATAGGGGTAGTCTCCATAGTGATAAGTGCTGGTTCTAATGGCCTGCCATTGATGGCCTCAATAGCCAGAGGGGACTCCCTTTTTACTACCTGAATCTTATGCAACTCAGCAAAGGAGCGATCCATGAAATAACCAGCTGCACCGGAGTCCACCAGGGCCAAAACTGACACACAGGACTCTGTCCACTTAAATGCCACCTGAATGGTGGGTCTCTGTGTACTAGTATCTAGGGACTGTTGTACGCCACCTAGGGCCTGTCCCCCAAGGTACCCTAGGTGCGTTCGTTTCCCGGTCGAACCGGACAGATGCGTAACTGGTGCCCAGCTTTACCACAGTATAGGCATAGGCCCATTCCTTTACTGTGCGCCCTCTCCTCCTTAGTTAGTCTGGTGAACCCGAGCTGCATTGGCTCCCCCCCTTCCGCTGTACGTTCAGGAGGAAGGGGTGGCGAGGGTGGGTTCACAAGACTGCCATGCCCCAAATTCCTGGATTTCGCCCTCTTAGCCATCCGCCTTCTGCTGCCAAGGTTCGAAATTCAATAGCGTAATCACCCAAGGTACGATCTCCCTGTTGTACCTCCAATAACCTCTTGGCAGCAGAAGCGGCTCTACCAGGTACCTCAAACACTCTGCGGAACTGTCTTACAAACTCCCTAAAATTCAGAGTGCAGGGTTTGGCATTCTCCCATAGAGGATTCGCCCAAGATAACGCCCTGCCAGTTAATAGGGAGATCATGAACCAAACCTTACTTCGATCACTGGGAAATGCCTGAGGCGTGAGCTCAAAGAATATCTCCAGTTGGTTGACAAAGCCTCTGCATTAGTTAGGTTCGCCATCATATCTTAATGATAACGACAGCGCCGCCGTGAACCCTCTGGACTGAGTAGTTGGGACAACAGGCAGATTTTCCGGTGTCGAGACTGAGGTGACCACCGGATTCTGATTAGGTTTGTCTAGGTGTACCGTTCGCTCAAGTAATGTCTGCAAGGCCAGTGCTCATGAACATCCATTCTCCAATGGGTATTCTGGGTGCCAGTATCTCCCTTGCTATCTAAGGTCATGGCCCTTTCGTACTGTTACGGTTTTCAGACACTCAGACAGTGGTTAGATAAAACAAATAGAGTTTTATTAAAGCAAAATAAATGAAAGGGTCGCCACTGGGGCAGTACTGGCATAGGCAGAATAAAGGCAGCGATACCTGGTGCAACAGGTAATAAATAACTAAGTATATAAGCACAAAAAAGGGAACAAGAGGTTAATAGTATTTGTAATCAGTCTCAGTTGTGGTGTTAAGTACGCCCTTGGTGCTGCATATAGCGATATGTGCTGGATAATAGCACCCAAGTCCATACACTGTGTGAAGCTGTAGCATATAGCTGTGACTGAACGGGAACTGAAGGTGATAAGGTGGTAGCCTCCACAGGCGTAACGGAGACCAAGAGTATCGTGATACTTGAGCCAATAGCCCCCACGGGCGTAACCGGAGACCACTAGTATCGTGATTGCTTGAGCCAATAGCCCCCACGGGCTTAACCGGAGACTACTAGTATCGTGATTGCTTGAGCCAATAGCCCCCACGGGCGTAACCGTAGACCACCAGTATCGTGATTGCTTGAGCCAATAGCCCCCACGGGCGTAACCGGAGACTACTAGTATCGTGATTGCTTGTGCCGATAGCCCCCCTACGGGAGTAAAGGAGACCACTGGATTCAGTACTGCTCGTCAACAGCCAACGGGCTTAATGGAACCACTGCTCTGTCAAGGTAGAGCTGCCGACTACCAAGGCCCACAAGCGGCCGGCTCACAGAAACCGCGTAACAGGCTGAGGCAATAGGTGGAAGTGTAGCAGTAATCGGATAAGGCAACACCAGCGTCTATGTACAGAAAACGACACAGCACAGTAAGGGTCTGGACTCAGCACACGTAAGACAAATAATGGAAGGCTCAGCAACGGCTCAGCAACGGAGAAGCGGAGGCTCAGTCACACACTGCAGTATCAGAATGTCGCTGAGGCAACAACGGGAACCGTTCGTCAGAATAGCAGGAACAAAGGCAATCGCAGGAGTCAGTCGTCAGCCAGGCCGGGTCAGGACACTTAGGAGATTCGCAGACAAGCCGGATCAGTAACGGAGAAGGATCGTCAGCCAGGCCGGGTCGGATGCTGTAGGAGATTCGCAGACAAGCCAGATCAGAAACACGCAGGAAGTCAGCCAGGCCGGGTCAATCACGGAACAGGAACACAGGAACGTCGTCGGACAGGCCTAGTTGGTACACGGTAGATCAGGATACTGGAATACTGCAATAGCAACGCTGGCTCAGAAACACCACGAAAGGGCACCTGACAGGTGCCAGTGGCCAGAATAAAACAGGTAACCAGGGGCGGGCCAACACAGCTCAACCAATCCGGGAGCAGCACAGATGAGAGCGACACATAGAATCACGGGGACCGTGATAGCTAGGTTTAAGACAAAGAGAAAAAACAGTGATTTGTATAGAAACATATATGTAGTTTGCTTGACACATCTCTATCCAGCTGAAAATAGTTTAAATCAAAGATCTTGATGCTCAAGGACTGCACTTTGAACCAAATGTCTTTGAAAATTCCAAAGGTCCATCAAGGGTGCAATAAGCTATTTCTCCACATGGCTTTAAGCACTCTTCTGGATGGATATGGCTGATATTGTGCATGGCCTGAAGTAGCAGATCCACAGCATGGAGCATCTTATAAGTCTTTTCCTTCAGACCCACATTTTGGTAATTGCGCTGAATGTCAGACATGATCCCCTGCCATGTCTCCTTCTCAAGTGACTCATCAAAATGAAGCACCCACTTCGGTACACATAGCTGGAGGATGTTTCCCAGCTAACCAGCATCAGGTGGTATATTAAAGAGATTAGACCCTGTGGTCTCGTATTATTCAGTATTATCCTTTTAAACTGGGTCAGCTATGTTCAGAGGTTTGCAGTCGTGGGCTATCAGCTCAAATGTGTCACACAGCAGTTCCAGGTAATACGTTTTCCACATTTCATCCCACAAGGGGAAGACTCCTTTTCACCAAGTTATAGGCAGGGACAGTGGTCTGTTATATTAAGAGCCACTGAACATTTTGTAAAAAAAAAAATGATTAAATCTGGAAGATGTAAGCAGGCTTAGAAAGCATGAGAGCTTATATCAGGATTTTATAGTATGCCAGAGTTTTGCAGTGGTATACCTGAAAGGGCTCAGGGCAGGGAGCAGGGCACACAAATGATTAATAAACTTGAAACTAAACTAGTCCCACTTATCTGTCCTACTTTCCACCTGAGACTATGCCAACTGTCAGCTTATTCAAGTGCCTTCAAGGAAGCTAAAGGTTCTCTTTTCATTAGGAGGTAGTCACCATTATTATTATTATATTATTATTATTATTATTAACCTTTATTTATAAAGCGCTAACAAATTACGCAGAGCTTTACAGTAGGGAGTAGACATACAAAGGTATTAAATAGTACAATCAAATGTGGAGAACAGAAGGATCAGAGGACCCTGCTCGTGAGAGCTTACAGTCTAGAGGAAGGTAGGTATGACACAGAAGGAGTAAGTGCTATTGGGTGTAAGTGCTTTCAGCCACATGAACTGCCAGTCAGTGGGTGGGAGTGAGAAGTGCTGTTGAGTGCAGTGGTCAAGGCAAGGGGTGATTCTTAGTGACATTGTTTATGGAGGCAGTTGATAGGCTTCCCTGAAGAGGTGAGTTTTCAGGGAGCGTCTGAAGATCTGAAGGCTGGAGGAGAGTCTGATTGGGCGGGGGAGGGAATTCCAGAGCTGAGGTGTAGCACGGGATTTCAGGGAGAGGTGTAACAAGAGGAAAGGGAGCTGGCCAAATATTAAGCCACAAAGTGTGAACCACTGAAAAGGCCAAAGCTTTTCCATAAAACCTGGCATTAAAGGCCACTACCATAAGGTATGCATTTTCCTGAAGAATTTTGGCAATCGGAACCAAAAGTTCCTCTTTGGGAACACCCATCAGGATGACCTCAGAGGTGTTCATCCCAAACAGCCATAGCTCTAGTGACTCAGACAGTAGCAAAAATGGGTCACAAGGTTCAGCCTGTGGCTGCAAAACTCACCTTCAATAAAGAACCCATGCATTTATCCACTGGAGCCTTAAGAACCGAATAATCTGCCAGAGGCAAAGCAGTGTTCTTGGCAATGCAAGAAATAGGGGAATTAACTGCAGGAGGGGTAGCCCACTGCATCAAAAATTTTGTTGAACAGGACTATAAATCAGAAATGAGCCTGTTAAGAAATAGTTTTTCATTTCCCCATAAGAACAAAGTCCAGAAAGCAAAGGAAAAGAAAAATGGGAATGTCCTTTTTATACCTCTGAAAAATGTCTGAAGAAGAGGAGCCAGAGTTAGAGGATGGTGAGACATGAAGTATCTCTAGGATCACACAGTTGAGTTCCTCAGCTAAGGGGCAAGAGTCCTCCTCACACATATCCCCAAGGATAGGGAGGAATCCAAGTCATCACCATCAGTCTCACCTTCCTCAACAGAGGAATACCCAACAAATTGTAGCTTGTGCATGCAAAAGAAAGATGGACACGGAAGGACCATCCTAGGAAAAACCCAGCAGCAACTGAAGACCTGCAGGCTTCTTAGACCTGTTGAATTCACTTTGATTAATCAACTTCATTGTAGAACCTATAGCTGCACATTGCTAAAGAGGTAACATGTAATCAAGGCACTGCAATATAGAACTCTTAAGGATATGGTGCTCCCCACTCAGAGGTGTACATATCTTAGGTGCTGATCACTGCCTGAATAAGCTCAGTATGAGGTGGAGGACACTAAGTGAATAGGGAACATGATGGCAGCAAACATCACCTGAGTCTAAGGTACAGAGTGCACTGGAACTTCAGGATTTTTGATTTGCATTGTCTTGATTACACTTCAATGGCCTCCTTTTCAGCATTGTACTGCTGGGGGTTCCATACCGAAAATCAGAGAGAATTTAATTCAACAGGGATGGACAATCTACAGATGGTGTTGGACTATACATCGCATTCTTCTGATGTTGAGCATGTTTGACTGAGAATGATACAGTTGTAGTCCAACAGCTGCTGAAGGACCACAGATTGATCACTCTGGGTAGAGGACATAATTTGTCCACTGTCTATCCTTTGTTTGTGATCAGTTGCATTAGTATAGGGGTCGCACCTCGGACCAGGCCCATCACTCCAGGGCCCTGGCCGCCCCCTGCGACCCCTCCACCTGGTGCCTGCAATCTCCCTCCGGTGCTCTAGTAATGCAGAGCGCTGGGAGATGACATCATCTCCCAGCAATCTGCATTACTGAAGAGGATTGCATGGGAGCTCAAGGGAAGTAGGAGATGGGGGTATTGTGGAGATTGAGGGGCATTGTGGAGATTGGGGGGCAATGTGGCCGAGGGGGGCCAATGTGGTTGGGGGGGCCCATGGAACTTCTTGCACCAGGGCCCGGAGGCTTCTAGTTACACCTCTGTTTGTGATTTTCATGGTTGTTAAAGGTGTGTCTGTGTCACGGTTTTAATGAACACTCAGACAATAAAGCTTTATTAAACAACTTAATAAAGAACAGAGATGCCCTTCTCGGGTCCAGACTTCAAACAGAGGATAGTAATATTGAATCTGACACAGGTCAGGGCATAAACAGATAACAAAATATGCAATAATGACTGGAACAGAGACTGGAACAAAACCTCTTCAGTACAGGTCAGGAGAGGCCCTAAGAGGGACGGGTCTGCACGGAGCGCAACAGGTGTTGATATAGGCAGACTGCTCTAAGTAGCGTAACCGGAGGTAGCAGATAAGTACGGACTGACAGGTGGTAGAACCACTAGTGACCGTAGAGCACAGGCTGTATAGTATGCAAACAGAGGCTGCAAGGAGGCACAGGCTGAGAGGTAGCGCAACCGGAGGCAGCGGGTAAGAGCAGACTGACAGGTGGTAGCACCGCTAGTGACCGGGGAGCACAGGCTGTATAGCATGCAAACAGAGGCTGCAATGAGGCACGGCTGAAAGGTAGCACAACCGGAGGCAACTGATAAGCACCGACTGGCAAGCGACCATTAAAGCAAAGGCAATGGGCACAAGACAGGGACAACAGAAGCACTAGTGACAAGCAGACACTAGGCAAGTAGCCAAAGCCTGGAATGGTACACAGAGAGCAGAAGTCAGTCAAAGCCAGAATCAGTGTACGGAGAGCGGTAGTCAGCCAAAGCCTGGATCGGTACACAGAGAGTGGTAGTCAGCCAGAGCCTAGATCGGTACACAAAGATCGGTAGTCAGCCAAAGCCTGGATCGGTACACAGAGAGCGGTAGTCAGCCAAAGCCTGGATCGGTACACAGAGCCCGGTAGTCAGCCAAAGCCTGGATCGGTACACAGAGAGCGGAGTCAGCCAAATCAGTAACGGATCATAGTTAGGCAAGCCGGGTCCCAACAATAAGGACAGCGAAGACAGGAGCAAGGTCAGACGAAACCGGATCATACACGGAACAGGAACACAACAACGAACGTCAGGTCAGGAACACCACGAAAGGGCACCGGCATAGTGACAGTAGGGCGTATATAAAGGCAAGCCCTGGGAGGGGTTAACAACCCAGAACCAATAAGAAGCAGCCAAAGCAAACCCGGAAGTAGGAATGTCGCTCAGGCAGAATCACGGGCACCGTGATAGTCTGTTACATAATATAACCAGACTTCCCTGTAATTCAAGAGATATCTCATCTGGTGACCAGAGTTCTCATTACATTATCTAAGAGTTGTGCAGTTAAATCAGACAAATCATAAAGTTTTTATTTGCCTTTTGTGTGCTTATAAAAGTGTTCAATGCATATAGTCAATATACCCAAAAAACACATTAATATTTTAATGTAGTGTAAGACACATTAAAGGAGAACCATCACTATTCAATATGTCTGTTAAATTAAATGTGGATTGACATGTCTCAATGTTGAACCATACCCATGGCTAGAGTATACCTCATACATAGGAAGGCATGACCTACAACACAGGAGTCCACTAGTTGTTTGACTATGAGTGGACTTTATGATGTATTCATGCAAAGAGATGATGGCGGTGATTCACAACATACACATTAGTGTGTGATAAAGAGGTGATACAGAAGACATACTTCCACAGTGATCTCATGTTCACGGTTTCCAAGTTGATCAATGTTATCAGTGTTATGAGATTACTTTAGTATGACATCTCTCAGTACATGTACCACAGTAATAAACCAACAAACTAAATGGAGATGCGATATCACTGGTGAAGTCTGTTTCAACCTTAGTAAAAACCTTAACACAACTTACCGCATAACCCAATGCTCACCCTAGGGTTTCAACATGTAGCAGACACATTTAAACCTTGGGTAATCATTCAGTTATCCAGTAAGTTATTTTCACAATCAGAGTGTGAATCACAGCTTATTTGGCTGCATGTTCTAGCTATCCTTCCTGTTAGTTCTTCGCCAAGTCAAATAGCTGTTTGCTTAACCCCTGTAGACCACAACAATTAATGTAAATGAATGTTCACAGTGTTGCACCAGTTGTTGTGCTAAGGGGTAGGTATCTGTTGTTCAAATACAACCCACATCATGGCCACATAACACTGTAATGTTATTTGGCTCCAGTGGTGGATTGCAATTTGAATTTGGACAATGTTGTGTGTGAGAACCCATGTTGAAACATTCTACAAACATGTAACCTGGATAGAAGTTGTGTTCACTGCATTGCTTGGCAATGCATTGGAGATATCTTTGCCACCTAATCTATCAGTAAATACAAACCATATCAGACAGAGGTGGGTGCAGTGGAACCCTCTGTCGACCGCTGCTCCGTCTCCAGACACAGGTTCTCCCTGCGGTTGTGGTCTCTGAACTCCACCATGTCCATCATCCCTGTACAGTACTGATGCAGCTCTGCAGTCAGCATCGCATGTTGTACCTCCAGGGAATGAATGCACGCTTCTAGTCTGGCAGCATTCCTCAGGGAATCCCTTTGGAGCCTTCTGATGTACCTGTTAGTCCTCTAGGATTCCCTGATTTGCCTCCTCTGTAGCACCAGGCACTCCGCCTCTACCCCCCTGATGCATTCACTGATGGAGGAGGATGTGCCTGGTGAGGCTGCTGGTGGGGCTGCTGCTGTGGCTGCTGCTTTTGAGGCTGCTGCTGTTGATGCTGGTGGAGAGGCTGCTGCAGATGAGGGCCATGTGCCCACCACATCCAAAGACTCTGAGTTGCCCACTGATTTCTGTGGTGGTGAGGTGAACTCTTCCCTCGGTTGAGGGCACTGGGGCTCCCCAATCAGGCCCATGTGTTTGTATTCTAGTGGCCAGGGGTCATACCTTGGCCACTGGTAGCTGCTTGGTGGCCACCTGAGATCGTACCTGAGCCCATGCTGGGAGCAATCCAGGAGGGTAGGTCCAAATGATGGGCATATGGCCCATATTGAGTGGTGGCCACATCCAGGCCCATCCTGGTGGTGGTGGTGCAGCAGAAGGATAATACCATCCTGTGGTGGATGGCTGCATCGACCACCCCTGGTACATTCAGTCCTGATAGTGGGAGGGAGCAGGTGGTGCAGCAGGTGGTGGTGCAGCAGGTAGTGCAGACAGTTGTTCAGCTGATGGAGATGGTGGGTACAGTGACCAGCTGCCAGTCCCCTCCTCTTGCTCCCCAAGAGGAATCTCCTCTACAAAGGATGTGTCTGCCTCTTCCTCCTTCACAGCCTCCTGCTGTTCTGCAGGCCAGTATGCTGTGCGGGGAAATGACATGGTGTGATTAGTAATGTAGGCAATGTAAAAATGAATGAAAGATGATGTAATTGTCATGTGAATCTCTGGTTGTCAAGATGGCATTCTATGCATTGCGTTGGGATGCATGGGATACCAGCCTGACAATCACAGATTGATGAACTTGACAGGATCCTGTACATGAGGTCTTTCCAGGGTCATTCCTCCAGGTCACAAATCAGGTCAGTGTTGAAGGAGTATTGCTGTTTAGATCAGTCGCTGCATCTTCCTGAGTGACCCAGTCTTGCTTAATCAGAGATATCCATCAATCATGGCCGGTTGGTGTGCCACCTAAAGTGGTTAACATTTAGTTTCCATGTGTATTCTGCAAATAGTGGATGGTTTAACATCCATCCATGGCATCACCACTGCTGAGGATCCATTTGAAACCAAATGTATGCTATGACAGTTCAAGTGAGGGCTACTTGATTCTCCCTTAATTACACAGTGTTGGTTATTTCAAAGCCTGTGTGTTGCACATACAGCCAGTTAGCCTCAGTGGCACTGTGATGTTCTTCCTCATCCATCTTTATTGAGATTCAGTGAGCCATGATGAAGACCTTATGAAGTGGAGGTTAAGTGAAAATGACGACTTCTCCAGTGGTATCATTTCTATACAATGAGACCTCAATAACTTGATTCATTCTATTGAATAGTCTCCATATACTAACATGGGAATTGGTGAAGTGATGGTATGGAAGGGTTACCTTCACTCCATCATCTCTTTTACACTGCTTAGTAAATGTCCCCTGTGCAGCATATAATCTTAAAGGGACAGTAATGTCCCAGAAAAAATCGTAACGCTTAAAAAATTAAACTATATGTCGGCTTTATTGTCACAAGGAGTGAGACGTTCTTCTCTGTGCCCTGCCCGACTCAGGGAATAATTTGTGTTATTGGGGTGTGGTTGGTGTTTTGTTTTTTGCAGAAGTAATGCATGGGGTGGCATTCTGGAGAGAACATTTGCTGCCCTCTGCTCACTGTGATGTCCCTGTGGGCTGGACAAGTGGGACATGTGCTGTCTCTTTAGGGGAGGTCCTCCCATGCATCCCTTGAGGTTGTTTGTTGTTTAGGAAATGATGGGCCTGGTACAATTTTTGTTTGAGTATGTCTGGTACGTGGTTATTTTTTGTAATTCCACTTATGGCCCAGGGGCCCTTTTTATGGGGCACCGTAATAAGAAAGTTGATCCTGTGGGAGGCGGGGTGGGAAAGTGAGTCTCTGGAAGTTACTTAAATTAGTCTCTATAAAGGCTCAGGGCCTTAATTCACCTCAGGAACGAGGACACGTGTATTATATGATTAATCATAGTAACATAGATATAGCTTACATTCAAGAAACTCATTGGATTACCTCTGCAAAATCATTATGGAAATATTCTAGATATCAAAATATCTTTCATTCTAACTTGTTAGGTAATCATAAGAAAAGAGGGGTTGCAATAATTATTTCTACTAAAATTAAATTTTAATATATCTATGAAGAAAATGATAAAAATGGAAAATATATTGATATTTTTGATATGTAAATTAAATTATACTCTTTATACAGTAGTAAATATCTATAGTCCTAATCAATGTCCAATTCATTTTCTACAAAAACTATATACTTGGGAGAAACAGTTATTAAAAGGTACTCTTATATTCGGGGGTGATCAGTAAACGATGTAAAGTTAGATAAAAGAATGCCACAGGGAGCAACAGTGGATGTTTCCATGAAGTCTACTTCCCAAGCTTTCCAGAATTTTATGTCTGTTAATTCTCTTTTTGATATCTGGAGAGTAGAGCATTCAAATGATAGGGATTATTCATTATTCCCCAAGGTTCATGGCTCCTACTTAAGGATCAATATGATTTTGACTAAGGCAGTTGATTTAGAAGTTTTTTCTTCTTCTAGTGCTGGATAGATATCATGGTCGGACCATGCTCCTATTTTTTATGCAATTCATGATAATCCTAAGTATGGTATCAGAACCAGATGGAGATTGAACGAATCATTGCTTTCCCAAGAAATAGACGTTGAATGCTTGAGAGGGCAGGCGGTAGAGAAAAAAGATACTGGGGAAGTTTCAGACCTTACTTTATGGTGTACCTTTAAGTGTTTTATGAGGGGTGTTTTAATCAAGTTGGGTAGTTATCATAAGAAAAATCATGGACAACCCATGGCAGATTTATATATTCGATTAGCTACACAAGAGAGTATGTATAAACTGACTCCAAGTCTTGTGATATCTAAAAATATTTCCGAGATACAGAAACTTTGTGAAAGGACAAATAGTGCTATTCGAAGATTGAAACAAAAATGGTATTACAATAGTAACAGTGTGGATAACTTATTTAAAATTAAAAGCTAAGAGAAAACATGATCAAATTAAGAAAATGGTGAATGAATCTAAAACATTTCTATCTCCAAAACAAAAGCATTTAAAGATTATTATTATTATTATTATTATTTACTTTATAATATTCAGGGGGAGTCGATATCTTCATTGGAAACTTAATCTGCCAAAACTTAATAATGATAAAATGGAAATGTTAAGTCAGCCATTCAAGATAGAAGAAATTCAACAGGTGTTAGTGAATTTGAAACATGGCAAAGCTAAATTTTATCAGATTTTTTTGGATGTTGTCTCTCCCCTGCTTCTTAGGTCCTTTAGTGAGATCCCTGAAAAAACACTATATCCCTTCTGAGATGTTACAGGCTACAATATTACCAATTTTGAAAACTGGGAAAGATCCAGCCACCTTGTCAAACTATAGGCCGATATCGTTAATAAATTTAGATATCAAAATATTTTCTAAAATTCTTGCTGAGTGATTGAAGTTAGTAATTTCTGATTTAATTGGTTTAGATCAAGCGGGATTTATTCAAGGCAGTGATTCACCTGATAGATTAGTCAATTTGATTATGTTAAAATAAATAAGATACTGTCTGCAATTTTAGCGGTGGATGCTGCACAGGGTGAGCTGGACATTCTTGGAAGAAGTATTGGAAGAATTTGGGATATTAGGTGATTTTAAGAGTAATGTTATGTCTTTTTATACTTTACCGCATGCAAAAATAGTAGGACCCAGAATGGATTCTGGGTGGTTTACTGTTCACAAAGGCACTAGACAGGGGTGCCCTTTGGCACCTATGCTTTATTTGTTATCGACAGAGCCATTAGCGGTATTAATAAGGCAGGCAACAGATATTCGAGGGATAAAGCTGCTTGATAGGGAAATTAAAATTACTCTATTTGCGGATGACATATTGCTGACTCTTTCAGATCCAATAATTTATATACATTCAGTGATGAAGATTATTAACAGATACAGCAAATATTTTAATTATAAACTTAATATTGATAAAACCCAGACTTTAACAGCTAATCTTCCTGAAAATATGTATGCTAATTTGAAGAGATTATATAGGAGGCCCTGGGAAGTAGGGGAGATAGAATATATATGTGACAGAATTAAAGCATGCATGGGATAGGCATAAGGCTGTCCTTAATTTAAGAAAAGACCAATGGTTTGAGGTTTTTTACAGTAGGAAAAAGGGCATACTAGATGGACCGAATGGTTCTTATCTGCCGTCAAATTGTTTCTATGGTATATAAAAGATATAAATATTAATAAATGGAAGCTAAAGGGGATTCTTAAAACCTTGCAAAATTTAGTATCAAATACCCTTCTTCCATTCTCAGTTTTACAAACTAGACACGATCTACCTCATTATTTCATATGTGGTGTGCATGCCCTAATATTTAATGTATTATTGTTAAGATATCATAACTTGTGAATGAATTATGTTCCATCACAGTGCAGCTATCTCCAGTTATTTTTGTTCCATTTGGAGTTTCCAATTCTAAACAGGAGGATAAATATTTTATGATACAGGTTTTCCAGGCTACTAAGTTAGGTATAGCTAGGGTATAAAAAACTCTCAATTCCTGCGCCTCTTCCCCCTATATAGTCACAAATATGGATACAAGAAAAGAAGAAAAGGGGGGGGAGGAGGAGGAAAAGGGAAAACAAAAGAACAATAAGAGATAAATGGCAGTACAAATGCAACAAATTCCAATATTGGTATCAATCAACTCCCTTGTATCATATTCTATTTTCTGAGTCCAATTCTGCACACTCTCCACGAAGCTGGGTGTCCACTCCAATAAAATATACTAAAAGAAAAAAAGAGGAAAGAGCGGCGCAAAAAAGTCTCTCTGAGCGTAGTATGTTGGTCACAAAGGTAGGGTCCTTCACCAAAACACCATAATAAAAGTAGTTGGAATATTACTCACATTTTTCAGAGGCATACACCTGCCTCCTAGTTGTATCGCCTGCACTGGCTTGTACCCCAGTATAGTACTCTCCTTCACTCCAGATCACACGTGAGGAATAAGAGCTTCCAAAATTATTTTCAATGTGGAGTTTTACATAACATATGTGGAATTGGCCATTTGAGCAGAGGATAGTCCAAAATCCAATGCTACAATAGGCTATACCTCCTTTATTATGAATTACTCCTCTTATGTTCAGAATATTTAGAGGTGTAAAAAACCAGCCAGTGTTTCAAGGAAGAAACTCTTCCGAGTTCATATATTCCAATCTTATTTTAATATTGAATAAGAAACAAAAAATCCAGTAATACACATAAAAAAGGTTTTCCTTAAAAAACTATAAAATCAATGAATCTCTAAAAGAAAACAGCTTAACGCGTTTCGTCACTCAATGTGACTTTCTCAAAAGCTGATTGAGAGAGGAACTGGAAGCACATGAATTTGTTTAACCCCTTAAGGACCCATGACGGTCCTGCACCGTCATGGGTTGTTATACCCTTAATGACCCATGACGGTCCAGGACCATGATGGCTTAAATGATAGCAGCATGCCTCCGTGCACGCTGCTATCATTAATTCCAGGCGGAGACTGAGTGCTCCAAGACCGGGGCGTTCAGTCTCAGCCCTTCCTGCTTCTTCAGGTTCATGAGATCGCCGTAGCAGCGATCACATGTACCGGCATAGTGACAGACAGAGGCAGCATGCAAAGCATGCTGTCTGTGCCTGTCTCGTCTGCCTCTGTCTCCCTTGCTATCAAAGTAAGGGAGGCAGAAGTAGACGGGAGACACCTAGTGGTAAAAAAAAAAAAAAAATACAGCAGCTGAGGGTATTAACCCCTTCACTGCTGGTGCAGGAGGCTGGCTAAATGCAGGTCAATTTTTGACCTGCAATTATACACTTTAAAAAAAAAAAACAACAACAATTTTTTATTTAAAAAAAATATATATATAATTAAACAATATTGCAAGTGTGACTGTTGTGGAGCCATGTAATACACTTATATACACCACCAAATGCCAGGGATAAAAAAGTGTCAAAATAGGGTGGGAAAAAGGGACATGGGGATTTTCACCCAGGGGGGGCAGTGGCCACTTTAAACTGCGCATTTTGTAGGTATGACTGACCGGTCATACTTTATATGCAGTCTCCATAAAAATTTAACCAATTGATCTCAAGAGAAAAATCAAAATTGGTGTTTTTTTTACTTTTTTTTTTTTTTTAATTTTCATAAAGTAAATGGTGGGTTATCTATATAAATGTGGTATCAAAAGAAAGCCCTATTTGTGCGTAGAAAAACAGTATATAATTTATGGGGGTGGAATAAAAGCCTAAGAGGGAAAACACTGTTGAACAAAGACATAGTCAAAAAGGTCAGAATTGCTCCGGTCCTTAAGGGAAAATGACCTTAGATTTTCCCGGTCCTTAAGGGGTAAAGTGGTCAGATATTATCTATCATATTGTTTATCAATGTTCTATGGAAGAAGGGTTTTATAGATAAATCTATCGATATAATGTATATATCGGAAAGTTTGGGATAGGTGGCATACTTATGGGGAGTGAGTAATAATAACGGTGAAGATGAACAAGAGCCCTGATTGTGGAGACGGAGGAGGAGACTCTAGAGATAATCTCCCACATGGGAAACACCTACTATGGGATTTGCAGCCTCTCATCCCAGTTGCTGAAGATGATGGGTACAGGTGGACCACCTCCAGGGCCTTGGGCGTACAGGGCGGCATCCCCGATCTTCTTCTTCACCACCTTCTTACAGATGCCCCATCTTTTATTGATGGAGTCCATGTCCCGTCTGCAGCTGGCCACCACATTCACCCTGCTGCAGATCTGGTTCCAAGCGGCCTTCCTCCTCGCAGCCAGGCCAGGGACCCTCTCCCTCGGAAAAAGGATACTCACCCTCTCTAGGACAGCCTCCATGACAACCCTGTTCTCCTCTTCAATGTAGCGAGGATCCCTGAGCCTCAGCTCCGGCCTGCAAGGTGTCAGAACCAGAGTGTCCTGCCTGCGCTGCCCCTCAATGTGTAGGGTGCTCCTCAACAATTACCCCTCGTCCCACTGCAGGTTCTGTCCCTGCCCTCTGTGTGCCTGCTCTTCTGAGACTGGTCCCCCTCCGGCCTGCGGATCTCCCTCTCCCACTCTCAGCAGGGATACCTTCCTCCTCCTCCTCCACTACTCTCCCAATCCCTCTCTCCTGGCCATCATTCACCCACTCACACAGGCCCTCACAGACACACTCAATCCCACTCACACTATGTCACTCACAGATTCAAACTGACAAAATAAAATTAAAAAATGTGTGATGTCTAATGTCTGCTCCTCTCTCCCTCTCTCTAATCGATATCCTCTGCTCCTGTGTCCTGTGCTCTAACTTGCCAAAACTCGAAACACAGACAAGGTGGGACCGTTATTTTTGTGTGTATATTTAGGTGTATTTGAACATTTTTGGTACTTTGGGGTCTTGGGATTGGCTGGAGGTTTGAATTTGTGCATCTATCAGGGTTGCTAGACAGTGTTGGCCGTTATGTTACAAGCTGACTAAAGACATGTTTTAACGGGTGATTAGGACTCACGGTGATGCGAAAAAAGGTGTGATGCAGGTTTTTGTGTTACGTGTTTTTGTTGTGCCTATGCTCGTTAGCTATTCTTGTAGACTATCTGTTGAATCTGACGTAAATCATGTATTATTTGCGGCCGATGTGCCTTTTTTGCATAGCAGCTGTTTTAGCGTGAACCTTTAAATCTACCCCTTAAAAATATGTTATTAGAGCGGACATTTTTAGTAAACCTTTACTATGGAAACACTTATATTTTAGTTTTTCTTCTGCTGAGTAAAAAGATATTCCCACTGCTGGGAGATGTGTTGTTCCAAAGTTCGTACCATTTAAACCAGTTTATTTACATTAAAAATGCCCTCTGGTGTGTACTTGAGTTCCCCTGGGGTCACAACATTATTCTGTTGCATTTTATGGAAGATGGGAGCTTCTGACTACAGGTCACAATAGAATGTGATCGAAACAACTTACTTTCCTGTTAGTTTGAACCATTATAACCTTTGAATAAAACAACTGTGAGCAGTCCTGGTTTTGCTTAGAAGGAAAATCCCTACAACAGTTTTCCTTTTTGTTTTAAATATTGTAGGTTTATTATTAATTTAATTGATCTCCACATTCACTTGCAAATCCCTGAAACTGAAGTCACAGTAGAAAGTGAACAGACCAAGATCCACCTAACACATCTCTCCTACAGGACAACAGGAGATGAACATTCAGAAACCAGAAGATGGCCAGCCAGTTAAAAAACTCTCATTATATTTGAACATAGTTAAACTAACATGCCATTACATAGAATGAAGGTCCCTTCCAGATGTCATGATTGTGATTTAATCATGGGCTCCACAGTGCTCATTTTGTTTTTTTTGTTCTCTTCTGTCTGTGAAAGTCGTCCGGTGGCTGTCAGGAGAGGCCCTGAACCTGTCAACTAAAATCACTGTAGAATGTTAAAACATTTTGAGAGTTTAATAATTCGCCATGGCTCTTTTTCCTATGTGATGACAACATCTGCTAGCAAGGAAACAGAGAACACATTGTGGGATAAGAACGGTTGAAGTTAAGTGGAATTAATGCAGCATACATTTATGTGCCAACACATGTAAAAAGTTAGTTGTGGAGGACATTGTCCTGTTAAATATGTAATCTAGTCCATTCTGTTTAATTTTGCATGCTTGAGTTCAAATATAAAAAAGTATCTGCAGAAGTCTCCCACCTCCAGATGCTCATTTCTCAGAATTGTGTGGAACTCTTCAGCACCACAAAGGCTGAAGTGCCCTTTATGCCGGCAGTACTTCCAGCTTCTTGCCTCTCCAAATACGGATGAACAATATACACTACTGCGCAAGCATGCACAGAAGGTCATCATTTTGATTAAGAAAGGCAAAAGGCAGCCAAAAATGTGGTTTGCATGTAGGTTTTTGCAAGCAGAGTGGAGCTGAAAAGCATCACAAAGGATGATGAGACTCCACAGAATTCCTTATTTATGGCACGTTAAGGTAGGTTGCAGGGGTCATGGGAGGACTATTATGTGTGTGTCTCCAGTGATATTGGGTACAAAGCACAAACTATTTAACCTCCACAATACAAATTTAACTAATCGCAGCAAAGCCTAATATTAATTCACTATGTCACTTTGTTCTCCAGTGTAATTACACTTCACATCACTGTGATACGTTTAAAGAACTAAAGTGACTAATTCTCACATCTAGATGTACCCTTCACCTTTCTAGTCTAGTTTAGAACGACTTCTCTAGAAAGGTATCAGTCTATCTGAGCAGTATACTCACTAAAGCACCCCAAACTAACTATAACCTCAGCTCCACTTCTAACTCACTGAATATCCCACAATAAAAGAAAGAAGCTGGTCAATCTGCTTTCTCCTTTACAGCTCCGAAAGCCCGAATAACCTGCTAGTCTTCCAGTCTAAAATCCCTAATAAATAACTGCTTCTTTGTATCTGAAAGAAAAGTGTAACATAGTAAATTAGGTTGAATAAAGATACAAAGCCATCAAGTTCATCCTTTGCCTCTTACCCCAGTGACATGATAATTGTATAGCTTTCCTGCTACTAAATAAGCTAGTCATTTATCAGACCTTCCTGATTTGCCTACTAATATACAGTATAACCCTGTATGTTCCCTTTTGTACGAAATGTATCTAATCTTGTCTTAAATGTATCCATTGTATCTGCCATAACCACCTCCTTGGGCAAGGAATTCCACAATTTAACAGACCTTATTGTAAAAAAAAAAAAAACCCTTTCTCTGCTGAAGACTAAACCTCCTTTCCTCTAATCTCATGACATGTCCCCTGGTCATTTGATCAGGACTTGGAATGAATAGCCCCCCACAGATATCCTTGTATTGCCGTCTCGTGTACTAGTACAATGTGATAAGATCCCCTCTTAGTCATCTTTTCTCTAGAGTAAATAAACCAAGTTTGTCTAGTCGGTCCTCATACATCAAGTACTTATCACGGTTCCCGTGATTCTGGCCCTCTTACTGGTCTTTTCACTTTCTATGTTTGCCTGGCAACAGCATGGCAGGTGACTAGTGACTGGTCACTCGCGCGTCATTCTGAGCTCTCGCTATGAAACAAATTTCACCTTAATTGACCTATGTGACTCCGCCTCCTAGAAAGGCCTTATATGCTGCATTCCATTATTGCCTCAGTGCCCCTTCATGGTGTACCTGAGCCCTTTCTGAGTCTTCCGTTGTGAGTTGTTCCTGGCTGATGAATCTGATTTGTGTATGACCCTGGCTCTGTCTGACTACCGATTTGTGTCTGAACATTTTGCCTAGCTGATTGTCCGCTCCGTACCGGCCTTGGCTGACTACCCGCTTTGTGTATGACCTCTGGCCTGGATGGCTACCCGCTTTGTGCCAAGTACTGTGGTTTGTCTGACTTCCCATTCCGTGCTAAGTACTTTGGCTTGTTGGACTACCCGAACCGTCTGACCATTGGCTATATAGTCTCCGTCGCTTCCTGAGGCATGGCAGCCCCTTGCAGTCTCTCATTCTCAGTCCTTGGTTAGGTAAGTTCTGTTAGTAGTGCAGCAGAGCCTAAGTCCTCCGGGGTTGTTGTGCCTCTAGCGTTCTAGGGTGCTTGGTGTTCTGTAATCCTAGCGTTCTAGGGTATTGCAATTGTGTTATTAGAGCACACTTACCACTTTCCTCTACCTCAGTGGTTCTGCTCTTGCTCTGGTTCGCTCCTAGTTGGTGCCTCTGTCTGGCTAAGGTTCAGCATCAGCTCCTGGTAGTGGACTGCACACTGTCCCCACTCCTGACCCCTTACTATTATTGTATAATTTTCAATAAAGTGGCTTGAAGGCCATACAGATATTCTTGGGTTATGCAAATTATCACAGGAGATTCATAAGGAACTTCTCCACAGTGGTTAGGCCTGGTAGTGGACTGCACACTGTCCCCACTCCTGACCCCTTACTATTATTGTATAATTTTCAATAAAGTGGCTTGAAGGCCATACAGATATCCTTGGGGTTCACAAATTATTACAGGAGATTCATAAGGAACTTCTCAACAGTGGTTAGGCCTCTAACTGACATGACAAATAAGGGGGCTAACCAATCTGTATCGTCTCCCAGTGGGATCCAGGCTTTTGAGGATTTAAAGTTTGCCTTTGGCAAGGCTCCAATTTTGTTGTATCCCAATCCCACTCTACCGTTTACTCTGTAGGTGGATGCATCTGAAACAGGAGTGGGAGCCCTCCTGTCCCAGTGTTCCGGTCCTGGTAAACCCCTTCTTCCCTGTGGGTTTTTTTTTTTTATAAAAAAACTGTCAAAAGCCCAGAGTCTGTATGATATAGGTGACCGCAAGCTCCTGACTATTATCCTTGCTCTCCGTGAGTGGCGGCACCTACTAGAGGGGACAAGTTCCCCAATCCTGATCCTGACGGCTCATAAGAATCTAAGATATCTGTCCGAGACCAAGAGACTGTCTCCTCGACAAGCCAGGTGGACATTATTCCTGTCTAGATTTAATTTCATAGTCTCGTACCTTCCTGGCTCCAAGAATGACAGAGCAGATGCCCTGTCCAGGCAGTTTGGGTCTGACCCCCAAGCTGAGTCTACACCGATGTCATTCTTACTGATTGTATCCTAGCTACTGTCTGCACCAGCATCACTTCTCCTCTGGGCAAGGAGATTTTGGCATCCCAGTCCACCGCTCTGGCTGACAAGCCCAGTGGTAAATGTTTTGTTACCGAGGCCTTCGTACGAGATTGTTGGAGACTTATCATTCATCTAAGGCTGCTGGTCACATTGGCCGTGACCAATTGATTTGGTTAGTCTCCCAGTTGTTTTGGTGGCCCAATCTTAGGGCAGATTGCTCAGCCTTCTTGGCAGCATGCCCCATTTGTGCTCTTGCTAAGACCCCAAAACATCTTCCTGTGGGTCTACTCCAAACTGTCCCCAATGGCGAACATCCCTGGTCTCACGTTTCCTTGGACTTTATGGTGGAACTAACGGTATCCAAGGGGTACACGGTCATCCTTATGATAGTGGACTGATTTTCGAAAATGGCTCACTTTGTCCTGCTCCGGGGATTCCCTTCCTCAAGGGAATTGGCCGAAGTATTTGCAAGAAAGGTGTTTCGACTTTACAGAGTACCCAAGGTGCTGGTTTCAGATTTAGGGAGTCAATTTGTGTCTAGGTTCTGGAGGTCATTTTGTAACCAGATGGGTATCCAACTCTTGTTCTCCTCTGCATACCACCCCAAGTCCAACGGTGCTGCTGAGAGATCCAACCGAGGGTTGGAACAGTTTTTGCGTTGTTTCATCTCGGACCAAAGACAATTGGGCATCCTTGTTACCATGGGCAGAGTTTGCCAGGAATTGTGCAGTAAACTCTTCCTCACAGAGTTCTCCGTTCTTGATCACTTCTGGGTTCCAGCCTTCAGTGCTTCCTGACTCCTTTCGTGCACAAGACATTCTGGCTCTGGATGAGCACTTTAGGTGGCTCCACTCGGGTACAAGTTCAGAGAGCCCTTCAAAGGTCCACACAACGCTATCAAAGACATGCAGACCGTAGGAGACTGGCTGCTCCTGTATTTCAAGTTGGGGACAGGGTTTGGTTATCCTCCCGCATTCTGAACCTCCAGGTGCCATGTAAAAAGTTGGCCCCTCGCTTTGTAGGTCCATACCGGGTTCTCCACAGAGTGTACCCTGTCACCTATGCTTTGGACCTTCCTGCCAGTATGCGCATCCACAATGTGTTTCACGTGTCATTGCTCAAGCCTCTGATTTGTAATTGCTACACTATGGCATCAGTGGTACCTGCGCAGGTGGAGGACCATGAGGAATATGAGCTACAGAGCGTTCTGGATTCTCGCAGAGTCAGAGGTCACCTCCAATATTTAGTACACACTGGAAAGGATATGGTCCTGTGGAATGTTTTGCCTGGCTGACTACCAGCTCCATGCTAAGTAGTGTGGCTTGTCTGACATCCCGCTCCGTGCTAAGTACTTTGGCTTGTCTGACTACCAGAACCATCTGACCATTGGCTATATAGTCTGTCGCTCCTGAGGCATGGCAGCCCCTTGCAGGCTCTCATTCTCAGTCCTTGGTCAGGTAAGTCCTGTCAGTAGTGCAACAGCGCATAAGTCCTCTGGGGTTGCTGTGCCTCTATCATTCTAGGGTTCTTGGTGTTCTGTAATCCTAGTGTTCTAGGGTATTGCGGTTGGGTTATTAGAACACGCTTACCACTTTCCTTTACCTCTGTGGTTCTGCTCTCACTCTGGTTCGCTCCTAGCTGGTGCCTCTATCTGGCTAAGGTTCAGTGTCAGCTCCTGATAGTGGACTGTACACTGTCCCCACGCCTGACCCCGGGAAGGCTGGGGGAGTGTCTTATTTATTTGCTTGCCAATCTTGTGGCACTGAGCCTGTGGTATAACTAAAAATATTTTTTGTGTGGTTTTATATTGTAATGGTTTCTCAGTTTTATGTAAATATGTAACTTCTTGCTGTAAAAGCTCTGCAGAAAGAAATCAAGAATGAGAAATCCTGGTAAAATATTTTATAAATAAAAGCAAATTTATGCTAGGCATGCAATCACAATAAAAAAAAAATGGAAGCACAATGCCTTATGCCATCTAAATGGTGTAGGAAAGTGAGGGGAAAAACCCACACACAATATGCTATTAACCCCTTAGTGAACGGACAGTTTTACAAATTTTGTACCCTTAGTGACAATGGCTGTTTTTGCATTTCTGCGGTGTTTGTGTTTGGCAGTAATTTTCCTCATTCTCATTTAATGTACACACATATTATATATTATTTTTCTCGCTATAAGTACAAGTAGCACTTTGCTATTTCAAAACCATTTTTTTCAAAATTAGCGATAGTGGCATTGTAACACTGATATCTGTCATGAATCACTGAATAACCCCACACGTTTATATTTTTGAAAAATAGACATCCCAAGGTACTAAACTTGGGGTATTTTGACTCTTTTTATGTAACCATTTTACCACCAATCTATGCCAAAGTTTGAAGAGAAAAAAATTTTTGGGTGATTTTTTTGACACAGATTGCAATTTAGAAATACATTTACTGATAATTTAAAAAGTTACTGCCAAACAACACCCAATATGAGTTCAGCAACAACTCTTGAGTACAATGATATCACCCATGTATAGGTTTATCGTTGGGGGCTAAAAGACATTATTTGGGAGGTGCGCATTTCAGTTTCCCAACTTGGAATTTTGAAATCTATCATCATGCACCCATGTCCTATTTGGGACATTTTGGAAGCCGGCCAATGTAATTTACCCCATCAAACCATATATTTTGAAAGGTAGACAGCCTAGGGTATTTCAGATGGTGGCATTTTTACACGTTCCTTGCACTAATTCTACCACCAGCATTTGTCAGACTTTTGGGTAGTAATTTTTTCGTGTTATTTTTCACATACATTGTACTTCAGGAATGAATTCACAGATCATGTTATGTGTTACTGCCAAACAACACCCCAATTTGTGTTCAGCAACATCTTCCGAGTACAGTGATACCACACATGTATAGGTTTATCAAGGTCTTTGGGGGCTAAAAGGCCTTATTTCAGAGGTGCGCATTTCAGTTTTCCAACTTGGAATTTTGACATCTGGTCAACATGCACCCATGACCTATTTGGTACATTTTTGAAGCCGGTCAGTGTAATTTACCCCCATCAAACCATATATTTTTTGAAAGGTAGACACCCTAGGGTATTTCAATTGGTGGTATTTTTACACTTTTCTTGCACTAATTCTACCGCCAGCATCTGTCAAACTTATTGGTAGCAATTTTTTTTCACATACATTGTAGGACCTTTTTACATATCCCAATTTATTTTATTTCCATGAATCTGCATATATTTGAAAAGTTGACACCCCAAGGTATTGCGTATGGAGTGTTTTGATGCCTTTGATGCAACAGTCTTAGCCAAAAAAACTGGAGAAAGTATGTGATGGTAATTTTTCAGTGTTTATTTTTACACACATATTGCTTTTTGACTTTTTGAAGAAGTTCCGCAGAAGGGGCTTTCAGAAGCAGGTCGTCCATGTATGTAGTAACTCTGATGCCACCCCGATGGAGGACAGATACTAAAGCTCCCAGGACACGGTTGAAGACTTGAGGAGCTGTAGTCAGACCAAAGGGAAGAGCTGAAAACTGAAAGTACCCTTGGTCGCAGGCAAATCTGAGATACTGCCGACTCTCTGGATGAATGGCGATGTGTAGAGACGCATCCTGAAGATCCAGAGAGGCAAGGAATTCCCCCGGGTACACAGCAGCAATCACCAACCTTAGGGACTCCTGGTGATAGCGAGTCTTGATCACAAAGGAATTGAGATCCTTCAAATCCAAAATGGGACGACAGCCTAAATTCTTCATGGAGACCACAAAGAGGTTTGAGTAAAAACCCATGCCTGTGTCCGAAATTGGAACAGGTTCCAGAACATCCTTGTCCAGAAGGGCCTGGATATTGCCATTGTACAGACGGCGTTTCTCTACACCCTGAGGCATATGAGAGTGGAAAAAAACGAAAGGGAAGAAGAGAGGCGAAAGGGATCCTGTAC
This sequence comes from Rhinophrynus dorsalis, assembly GCA_037306005.1. Classification (NCBI taxonomy): domain Eukaryota; kingdom Metazoa; phylum Chordata; class Amphibia; order Anura; family Rhinophrynidae; genus Rhinophrynus; species Rhinophrynus dorsalis. The sequence continues at coordinate 299,226,254 of CM074721.1, forward strand.
CCTTCCGAGACCACTTGTAAAACCCATGGGTCCGCCACTGAATCCTCCCAGATGCTCTGGTAGTGATGCAGACGGCCACTCACAGCCAAGTGGGGACCTGGGTTCGGCGAGTCATACTGAAGAAGACTTGGAAGCCTTAGGCTTGGAGGAGACCTTGGGCTTCCATTGCTGTTTGGGCTTGGAGGAGGAACGTGGCGTTTATCGTTGGGGGCTAAAAGACATTATTTGGGAGGTGCGCATTTCAGTTTCCCAACTTGGAATTTTGAAATCTATCATCATGCACCCATGTCCTATTTGGGACATTTTGGAAGCCGGCCAATGTAATTTACCCCATCAAACCATATATTTTGAAAGGTAGACAGCCTAGGGTATTTCAGATGGTGGCATTTTTACACGTTCCTTGCACTAATTCTACCACCAGCATTTGTCAGACTTTTGGGTAGTAATTTTTTCGTGTTATTTTTCACATACATTGTACTTCAGGAATGAATTCACAGATCATGTTATGTGTTACTGCCAAACAACACCCCAATTTGTGTTCAGCAACATCTTCCGAGTACAGTGATACCACACATGTATAGGTTTATCAAGGTCTTTGGGGGCTAAAAGGCCTTATTTCAGAGGTGCGCATTTCAGTTTTCCAACTTGGAATTTTGACATCTGGTCAACATGCACCCATGACCTATTTGGTACATTTTTGAAGCCGGTCAGTGTAATTTACCCCCATCAAACCATATATTTTTTGAAAGGTAGACACCCTAGGGTATTTCAATTGGTGGTATTTTTACACTTTTCTTGCACTAATTCTACCGCCAGCATCTGTCAAACTTATTGGTAGCAATTTTTTTTTCACATACATTGTAGGACCTTTTTACATATCCCAATTTATTTTATTTCCATGAATCTGCATATATTTGAAAAGTTGACACCCCAAGGTATTGCGTATGGAGTGTTTTGATGCCTTTGATGCAACAGTCTTAGCCAAAAAAACTGGAGAAAGTATGTGATGGTAATTTTTCAGTGTTTATTTTTACACACATATTGCTTTTTGACTGTGATTTAGGAAAGACTGTTGTAGGTTACAGCAAGAAAACACCCCAGGTTATTTTCTGCAAGGCCTTCCGAGTACACCCATGCCCCCCATTCATAGGTTTGCCAGGATTTTGGAAAGGTTTAGTTACAATTGTAGGACTTGTCATTTGAATTGAAATTGAGAGTATTTCTTCTGATAGGTCTATCTTTAGTTTGGGGCTTGTTGCATACCCCAGTTTTATTTATTGCCATGAAAGTGTATATATTTGAAAAGCTGACACCCCAAGGTATTGTATATGGAGTGTTTTGATGCCTTTGATGTAACTGTGCATGCCCCCCATGCATAGGTTTGACAGGGTAGAATACAGCACCAATTTTAGAACTTGTGCATAAAAATGGAGCATTGCTGATAACTTCCGATGCTCTGCTTTAACTGTAGGCGAGTCATGTGAAAGGTGGATAAGCTTTCGACTTTCACAACCCGGAAGTGATCGCTCGCCGGGAGTGATCACAAGCACCAAGGGGGTTAACCTCAGTATTGCAGGATGCCTCAACATTACGGCATTCCTGCAATACTGTTAGAGCTGCTGGAAGCAATCTTGATCGCTTCCATCTCTCCGTTTACTGGAGGACTTACCAGGTACATCCATTGTCACTAAGTAACAGTTTTTGCAGGACATACCTGGTAAGTGCATTGTCATTAAGGGGTTAAAGAAAAAAATGTATATGTATATATACGCATATTATATATGTACATATAGAAATTACATATGTATAAAAAGGATGTGCTGCTTTTCACACACTGATAGTTACAGTTGCAAAAAAAAACAAAAAAAAACAAACAAACAAAAACTGGACTTCAATGCAATATTATTGTAACACTTTCATGGATATACCTTAATTAATTAAGAACTCACATAGGCCTGATGTACTTATTATAAAGTGTTTCTTTTTCCTTCTGGTCAAGTCTATAGTCCCGAGATCATAATTTGATCATCTTTACACACAAGCACATTTACCAAGATATGCTGAGAATGGTAATCTAAGGGAACATGTAGCGTGCTGCTTCATAGATCATACCTCAAAATCCTTTCATTTTAAATGGACACTGCTACCACTGTCATTTGGCAAAAACAAACTTTTATTATATGGACTCTTTGATGGTAAACCGTGGTACCATGTAAGTCATAGAAAATGCAAGAGACTGGTAAAGTAAAAAATGTATACGTTTATTGACTGAGTGACTTTGGACGCAAGCATTCAAGACAACCAGGTCTCTTCTTCAGGCATAAGAATGAAGTCTGAATGTGTTGCAATGCGCTGGACACCTCTTTGGTACTCAAAGGGTTAAAGTCACGTATTCTGCATTCAGCTTTCATTCTTATTATGCCTGAAGAAGCTACAAATACAAAACTACAACTGTATTTTAACATGCTGAAACTGTGGATGTTACTGAACTGGGATAACCTATTTGGCTGCCATTCAGAGACATTTTCAAGCAATTCACTGGTGATGTCAGATCCAATTTTTTCTTTATGTGTGGGACACACATAAAATACAAAAGTGGAACAATTATGGGGCAAACCACTGTACCACAGGAAACAAATTAAAATTCCCATTGATATAAATGGTGTTTTTACTCCTTTTAATGTTGGAGACCTCTCTAGCATTCAAAGGGTTAAAAGCCCTATATAATTAAATGGAAACTTTTCATTGTACTCTTTGGTGCAGTTGGATTGCTTGATTTTTACCTTTTATGTATGTGCTTAGGTGTTTAGTCTTTTCAGGTGTCTGTATGTACATGTGAATGTTACACATATTTTGGCTATTCACTGTACTGTCTAACTGGCTTCCCACAAGGGGATTTATTAATCCAGTGGCATACAAGCATGTTAACCCCCTGATAAATTAAAACAACCCTTATTCAGATTTATGAACGTATGTGAAGCATAAATAGAATTGCAAATACTTCCTTTCACATACTGTGTTTCTCATCCCAATTCATTACATTATCCTATATAATAATTAGCTAGGATGTTTGTCAGAAGCCGTCATGCTGAGTAGAAACTGTGCACGTTTGGCAGTCTCTACCACGCATGACTGCATTGCATGAGTGAGGCGACGAAAGACTGCATCTCATGGAGCAGCAAGGTAGCAGCCCCTTAACCCTTTGAGTGCCAGAGGGGTATGCAACGCATTGCAAAGCAATGCGTTGCGTATCCCTTTGGCACTCAAAGGGTTCCAGACCTTGGCCCATGTACACAGGCTTTTACACTAGTTGTCACATAATCAGTTTATTGTGTTCACATGACTCATTCACATTAATTGTAAGCAACTCTTTAAAATTTCACACATCTTAATAAAGCATTACCGGAATATGTATAATCAAATTATAGATGATGTGTGTACCAGCCTTGTAATACAATAGTATTCCCAATGCTTGGAACCTTAATTTTTTTGTCAGAGGGCAAATTCTTATATTATGGTGGCACTGTTGCTATTGCTTGTCTGGAGAGATTTGGTCAATTACTCAAGCTCTCCATAATATGAAGTAACTAGCAGTCCAACAGAAAATTAAAAAGTCTTGAAAAGCATGGCTCCCATCATCTCACAAAAATGCTATTCCACTCTGTAATGGCTTTTTATTAAGCAATTCAACAACAGTTGAACTACTCAGTAGCAAATGCATTAACAGTATATATTTTTCCATAAAAATACTATCCCTTTAAGGCACTTTAAATTAAGCAGACCGATTATCCACATAAAAAGGCAAATTACATAAAAAAAAAATGTGTACAGACAAGTTCAGTGCAGACAATTATATAGTGTATATGTATATAAGAAGATTTTAGCCTTACCTGTTAAATCCTTTTCTCTTAGTCCATACAGGTTACTGGTAACTCTGGGTAGGCGATCTGCCCCGTTAATTAGGCAGGAACAATTCTAGAAGTGAAGCCTACCTTCCATCCTTGGCTGCAGCTAGACAATCAGCTCCAGTAAGATTTGAGACACTGACTATTAGTAGAAGGGAAAGAAGACTCCTGTGTGCATGACCCCGAAGGACCCCCACTGTCTGCCACAGGAGAGCCAAGCATGGTTCCTTGACAAGGTGGGAGACCAGTAACCTGTATGGACTAAGAGAAAAGGATTTAACAGGTAAGACTAAAATCCTCTTTTCTCTGTCGTCCAATACAGGTTACTGGTAACTTTGGGATGTCCAATCATTGAGTTTCCCAGGGGGGAAGTAAGGCAAGGACCAGGCGCAAGGCCCCCAAAGTCACCAGAGCAGTTATGAACCATAAGATCAGAGATAGCCCAACAAAACAAATGAAGTGTCAACGGACCCTGAACAGGGGTAACAACACTCCAGGAACTGTTACACAGCACACTGAACTAGAGCCAACAGGGCTCAAAAGTGAAGGAAACACCAAGGAACAGAAGAAGATCCTAGACAGGCAAGACTGCCTCCAGAGTCTCCTCCCAAAACTGGCATCAGACGATGCCAGCACATCAACTTGGTAGAGCTTCGAAAAGGTGTGTACAGACGACCAAGTGGCAGCCTTGCACAACTGATCAGCGGAGGCCTGATTCTTGTAAACCCAAGAAACCCCAATAGATCTAGGAGAATGAGCCGTGACCCGAAAGGGAACAGGCTTCTTCCTTAGCTCGTAAGCCTTACGAACAGTGGACTTGATCCAAGACACAATTAGTCACTTGGATGCAGGTCTCCCTGCCCTGGAGGTCTCAGGAATGACAAACAACACGTCAGACTGTTTAAAGGGCTCAGTGCGATGTACATAAAACTTGAGACAATGCACCACATCTAACAAGTGGAGATCCTTCTCCTTGTCAGAGGTAGGGTCAGGGCAGAAAGAAGGCACCACAATGTCCTGATTAATGTGGGACTCAGAGACCACCATCAGGAGAAACTCCTGCGAAGTGCAAACAACTGCCTTGTGAAACATGTGAAACATCAAAAAGGGTGGTCTACAAGACAGAGCATGTAACTCTGCAACACATTGAACAGACACAATCGCCAGAAGAAAGGCCATTTTCCATGTCAGCAGGCGTAGAGGAATAGTAGCCAATGACTCAAAGGGAGGGCACTGAAGGATGCCCAAAACAAGTTAAGATCCCACTGAGGAGCGGGAGTCTTGAAAACAGGACGAGTATGAGCAACGCCCTGGAAGAAAACCTTGACATCAGGAAGGATAGCAATGCACCTCTGAAAGAAAACCTTAAAGGAACTTAAAGGAACTCAAGAGAACCTTAAGGGAACTCAAACTGAGGCCCTTATCCACACCGTCCTGCAAGAAAGCCAGGACCGTAGGCATATCAAAATCCTGAGACAGGTGCCTATCACCACACCAAGATAGAAAGGTTGACCAGACACGATGGTAGGCCTTAGAAGAAACAGGTTTGTGAGCACTAAGCATAGTAGCCACCACACCAGAAGAAAAACCTTTCTTCAGTATAGAGGATTCAATTTCCAAGCCGTCAAAGCTAGCAGATGAACATCCTCCTTCCACAGATAACCCTGTAGAAGAAGATCCGGACGGCAAGGGAGCCAGAATGGCTCTGCCACTGACAGATCCAGAAGCTCCTGAAACCAAGCCTGTCGAGGCCAGTACGGAGCAATCAGAATGACTGGACAGTGCTCCAGTCTCAATTTCTGTAACACCCTGTGCAACATGGGAAGGGGAGGAAGGATGTAAGCCAGAGGAAATAACCAGGGAATGGACATGGCATCCACCGCTAGAGCTGGAGGATCCCTCCTGTGAGAGCAGAACCTTCCGATTGTGTCTTGTTGCCATTAGGTTAATGCAAGGAAGACCCCACTTCTGAACAATGAGGGTGAACACCTCTGGGTGTAGTTCCTACTCTCCGCTGTCCACAGTGTGTCGACAGAGGAAGTCTGCCATGCCGTTGTCTACGCCAGGAATGTGCACTGCAGATATGGCAGGAACATGTTCTTCTGCCCAGGACAAAATAGCCTTGACCTCTAACCAAGCGGCGAGACTTCTTGTTCCGCCCTGCTTGTTGATGTAAGCCACGGCCGTGGCGTTGTCGGACTGGACCCGGATTGGGCATTCTTCCAGCTGGGGTGTCCAGTGGAGAAGGGCATGAAATATTGCCTGAAGCTCCAACACATTGATAGGAAGGAGAGATTCCTCCGGAGACCACCGACCCTCAGCATTCAGGCGACCCAGTACTGCTCCCCAGAAGGAGAGGCTGGGATCCATCGTCACCGTGGTCCAGAAGAATACCAGGAAGGACTTGCCCTTCAGCAGATTGGAGAGGTTGAGCCACCACGACAAACTCAGTTCCACATGAAGAGGGAGGAATACTGACATCTTCAGAAGGTCCAGCTGACCCCTGCACACCTGGATCACAAACCTCTGGAGTTCCCTGGAGTGAGCCGTGGTAAATGGGACAGCTTCTATGGTGGAGATGAATTTCCCCACTAGAGAGGACAGCTTCTTGGCTGGGACTGTATCATGAGCCAGAACAGCAGAAACCCTGTGGGCGATCTGGTGAGCCACCTCATCCGTGAGAAACACCATGCTCTGCTGAGTGTTGAAGAGAAGGCCCAGGAAGACCAGACGCTGGGATGGGACAAGATCCGACTTGTACATGTTGATGATCCACCCGTGATGGGTGAGAGCATGAATGTAGCCCTGAACCTGCTGATGAAGAAGTTCCGCAGAAGGGGCTTTCAGAAGCAGGTCGTCCATGTATGTAGTAACTCTGATGCCACCCCGATGGAGGACAGATACTAAAGCTCCCAGGACACGGTTGAAGACTTGAGGAGCTGTAGTCAGACCAAAGGGAAGAGCTGAAAACTGAAAGTACCCTTGGTCGCAGGCAAATCTGAGATACTGCCGACTCTCTGGATGAATGGCGATGTGTAGAGACGCATCCTGAAGATCCAGAGAGGCAAGGAATTCCCCCGGGTACATAGCAGCAATCACCAACCTTAGGGACTCCTGGTGATAGCGAGTCTTGATCACAAAGGAATTGAGATCCTTCAAATCCAAAATGGGACGACAGCCTAAATTCTTCATGGAGACCACAAAGAGGTTTGAGTAAAAACCCATGCCTGTGTCCGAAATTGGAACAGGTTCCAGAACATCCTTGTCCAGAAGGGCCTGGATATTGCCATTGTACAGACGGCGTTTCTCTACACCCTGAGGCATATGAGAGTGGAAAAAAACGAAAGGGAAGAAGAGAGGCGAAAGGGATCCTGTACCCTTCCGAGACCACTTGTAAAACCCATGGGTCCGCCACTGAATCCTCCCAGATGCTCTGGTAGTGATGCAGACGGCCACTCACAGCCAAGTGGGGACCTGGGTTCGGCGAGTCATACTGAAGAAGACTTGGAAGCCTTAGGCTTGGAGGAGACCTTGGGCTTCCATTGCTGTTTGGGCTTGGAGGAGGAACGTGGCGCTGAGGGAACCGTCTGGTTCGCCGGACATGTCTCAGTCTGGAGGGAAAGAAAAAGCCAATTACGCTTCAGAAGCGTCTTCCTCCTAGAGACCATAGGCAGAAGGGTACTCTTGCCCTCTGTGGCCTCACTAATCAGATCTTTAATATCTGGCCCAAAGAAAGAAGGCAATGAGAGCAAAGCTTTCTTGGAAGCAGTGTCAGCAGACCAGATATTGAGCCAATGATCTCCTCTGGCAACCACAGACATGATGGTAACCCTTGCCACCAAACGGATGGCATCAAATAAGGCAGCAGAAACATAGTGCTGGGCCTCAGAAATGTTGGCAAGAAGCCGCAACATATCCGAAGTAGGAGCACCCTGACGACAGCCAGGGTGAGCTGTTCAGTCCAGACCGCAATGGCCCGGTTCACCCATGCCGCAGCGAACGCTGGACACATGCCGGTACCAGCAGTGGCAAAAATGGACTTGAGGGAGACCTCAAGTTCCTTGTCAGTCCAGGCCTTCAGAGTGGACGCATCAGCAACTGGCAAGGCAGTGGACTTAGATAGCCTGGAGACAGGAGCAACCACTTTGGGTGGATGAACCCACTGAGCAAGCGCCGCCTCAGAGAAGGGGTAAAGCTTGGCAAATTTCTTGGAAACCAAAGGTTTCCTGTCCGGAGACTTCCACTCATCAGACACAAGGCGGTCAAGAGTGGGGTTAGGTGGAAAACAAGTATAGGGCCTTTAGGCTCCTGAAATACATCAGAGGGATCCGAAGACACCTCCTGAACTAAGGGAATGTTTAGGGTAGTTAAGACGGCTCTGATCAAGCCCAATCATGGTGCCCGTGATTCCTCTGGTTGCGACATTGCTACTTCCTGGTTGTTTCTATACTGCATTCTTATTGGTGACCAACGCTGACTTCTCCTATCGATTGACTATATATTCTTGGCGCCGTCATTATGGCGGCGCCCGTTCGTGGTGTACCAGCATCTTGTGTTTGTTCCTGTGGTTCCTGATATCCTGTGCATGACCCAGCTAGACTGACTACGTTCCTGTTTGATCGCCAGTACCCGACTTCCGTTGTGACCCGGTTTGGCTGACTATCCTACTCTGTGTACCGTCCCGGCTTGGCTGACTATCCTGCCCCGTGTACCGACCTGGCTTGGCTGACTATCCTGCTCCATGTACCGACCTGGCTTGGCTGATTATCCTGCTCCTTGTACTGACCTGGATTGGCTGACTACCCCACTCTGTGTACTGCCTCGGCTTGGCTAACTTCCTTCTCCAAGTTCCTACTCAGCTATCCGTTGTCCTGCTCCAAGAGTGCCTGTCCTGCACTGTGTGTCTTTTCTCCCTGTGTACCGGCATTTCCCGGTTACCTTGTGCTACCTCTTTCCTGACACTCTGGTGTCAGGGAGCATACTCATTCACCTGCACCTGTGTTACGCTTGACCCCAGCACAGCTTTTCGCTACATCACTACGAGATTGGCTGCTGCTCCCTGGGTGCCTCGTTAGTTTCCTGTCTGTGCGTCCTTAGGGCTTGGTTGGGGTCTGAAGTGTCCCTTACCCTTTCCAGGGTTAGTGCGTAGGTTAGTGACTACGGTAACAAGCTGGTTGCCTTAGTCCCTTGGGTTGGTCCAGTTGCCTTGCTACTTACTGTCAGTATCACTTTGCCACCTAGCGTACTAGGGGTCCTGTTGCCTTGCCAATTACTGTCAGTATCGCTTTACCACCTAGCGTACTAGGGGTTCGGTTTCCTTGCTACTTACTGGCAGTATCGCTACATGCCTAGAGTACTAGGTGTTCTGTTGCCTCTCAGTTCCAGTCAGTCTTGCTGAACTCCCTAGCGTACTAGGCATCCTGTTGCCTCGAAGCAGACTGTTCGTCTTCCTGGTCACCCTAGCATTCTAGGGGTCCTGTTGCCTTTCTCGATCTGTCCACTCCAGACATACTCCCTAGCTTTCTAGGGAGATTGCGTTGGGGATCCTCCTCCCGACTAGGGCCTGCTAGCTCCAGTTGTTCGCCTAAACGTTCCTGCTACCACCCTTTGGTATTCTCGGTTTCTGGACTAGATTTTCTCTGCTGCTGTACTAGTCCAGACCCTGGGTTATTCCGTGGATACCGCTCCTTACCTGCTTTACTGTTCTTCTATCAGTTGCCTGTTTACATTTATATTATCCACTGTTCTGTATGTATTACAGTACCTGTTCTTTGCTTAATAAAACTGCGTTTTACTAAACCATATGTGTTTGAGTGTCTGAAAACCGTAACGAGCCCTCAGCCGAGGGATCAGGATCAGCCTAAAAGAGGAGGCCACAGCAGAACATTCCTCAACATCCGAATCCACCAAAAGTTCCTCCTCAGAGGAATCTGATATGTCAGGTGCTCCCTGCGGTTGTGGCAGGGAAGATCTGACAGAAAAATGGGTCTGCCAGGAAGACCCCTGTAACTGGGATGGAAAGAGCTGCAATGTAGACCGGAGGTCTCTAGTAGGAGCCTTGAAGTCTTGCACCCAAGCTGGCTCTTAAGCATAGCTGGAGGTCCCTGGGAGAGCCTCAGGGACATCAGAACATGCTGGCCATAATGACCTGAGAATTCTCTAGGTAACCCTGAATGACATGAGGAGCAATGCCCAATAGGGGACACAGAGATCCCAGCATACTTAGTCTTAGGCCTGGCCCCAAGCTCTAATGGATTAGACATTCTCACAGTGTCAAAACATTTAAAGTATAAGGAATCACCCAAATACAGTGTGTAAGATTAAAAGTTCACCCCAGAAATCGCTAAGATGCACTTATCTGGCAGGCTAAGGGTTAATCTGCAGATAAGAGAAGGAGAGTCCAAGCCCTACGTAGGATACTCGTTCAGGAAAAGGCACAAAATGGCTACCACGGTGGGAGTCAATCAGAAACGAACGTGCGAAGCAAGAGCTCATGGGAAATGTAGTTTTCCCAGAAAAAGTACCCCAACAGTGCCCGAAGCCCCCTGAGCCCCCCAACACACATACAACATTAACCAGATGACAGAGCAAGAGCAGACAATTAAAATGACCCATTTCAGAAGTCCCTACGTTGAGCGGTTGCAGAGATATGTCCCAAACTGTACAGTCCCATAGAAGTGAATGGAGCAATGACGTCTATGTGGTAAACACAAATTTTGCAAAGTTGAAACTGTGAATTAAAATTACATGAATCATCACTAGAATATGTTAGCAAACCCAAAAACACTGAACCCAGTAGGGAAAGTGACAATAAACCCCAAAAAAGATGCAAAACCAGCAGCTAAAGGGTTAAGTTACCACAGAAACTTGCTCCAAAACACCCAACAGACATACAGATAAACCCAATGAGTGCAGAAGTATGCAACAGTAATTCCAAAGGAAAACCCCTGTGCGGAGGGGCACTGTGGGACATGTGGACCTGCAGCACTCAAAGGGTTGCTCACCTTTCCTGCAGATCTTCTGTCTTCAGATTAACATGTATTAAGAAGAAACCTCAGTGGGCAACTCCTGAGGAAAGAACTTGAACCCAAGATTTTTTCCCCAGGGCCTAAGGGCCACAAAAAGCACCTGGATACTGAGCTAGCCACATCTAAGGGCATTGTCAGTTATGGTAATCCGCCTAATGGTGGTATTCCATATCTAACAGAAAAATAAAAAATTATCTAACTATAGCAGAACTGTTCTCTTGCCTGTGTCTTCACAAAGGAACAAATCTTAATGGAGCTGATTGGCTAGCTGCAGCCAAGGAGGGAAGGTAGGCTCCACCCACTGCATTCACTTCTAGAATTGTTCCTGCCTAAATAAAGGGGAGGATCGCCTACCCAAAGTTACCAGTAACCTGTATTGGACGACAGAGAAAATATATCACATAATACAGTGTTTCTCAACTCCTGTCCTCGGGACCCACTAACAGGCCAGGATTTGATGATTTCCTTGTTAAAGCACAGGTGAGTTAATTAGTGTGAATGAGCCTCTGATCACCACACATGTGCTCTAGAAGAGAAATCCCTAAGTCCTGGCCTGTTAGTGGGTCCTGAGGACAGGAGTTGAGAAATACTGATATAATACATATCTATGAGAATTACACTCAGAAAAAGCACTGCCATTTGGGACAAACTGAATCAAACTGCAATGTAGGTCAATGTTTTGGCTCAATGAATAACATTCGTTCAAGAGTAAGTTCATGTGTGTTTCTTGACTGGACACTCAGGCTAAATCCAAAAGGCTGAGTGCCAGTCTTGCTGTTTGCTTATCAGAAATGTATAAAGTTTTATGGCATTCTCTGTAAATTCATGTAAAGCAGGTACATTCAATAGGCATGGAGATAACTTGCAAACTAACAATGACAAATGGTGTTGTTCTTTTGAAAAGCCATTCACAGTTGTTAGCTTAAGGTATTTAAAACAATGAAAGAATTGTCACTGCCATTTAAAAACAAAAAAAACAAAAAAAAATGTTTGAATTGTAAAAAAAACACACAAAAAAAAAAAAAAAAATTGAGTACATTATTTCATGCCTACATAGTTGCACTCTAACCTGAAAGAGATTTACAAAGATAACCTAAGTCTGTAACAAATCTAAAATTTAATTTGATTAGTATAACTGGGCTGTTTAAACTGTGACATTAATCAGCAAGTGCCTCCTCTCCCTTCACGACAATTCCCTTTCAACAGAATTTTAGTGGCAAACTGTTCTAAAACAAAGTTTTTCAGGTTCATCCAGAAATGTACTTATTGATCTTTCTTATCATGCATTCCTTTTGGGGCATTCTGGAAGAAAGCAGAGTAAGTTATATGCCAACTGCATAAAAGTGTCATAGTTTAAAATGTAAATAAATATGAATCTATTTACAACACATGTGTCTGTAAACAGTTACAGACAGAGAAGAGACTTTAACAGTAGAACTGGGAAGGTCCTAATATCAATAAATTATTATGTACATACTGTCAATGATTACAAGCTTTCACCCATAACTGATGTATGATGAAGTATGAGAAAAGTTTTCTAAAGATACATTAATATGAAAACTTAGATTTGGATTTTAGGGATCTAAATAAGTCTTCATACATGCTTACAGTAAAGGATGGGGAAATATACTTACCTTCTGTATCCCTCTCTAGCAGTAAAATGAGTATGGTCTCTGCCCTCTAGCTGGGTAGGACCAATGAAAAAGCTTAAAAGGACCATCTTGGGATTCATTTTCAGTTTCACATTTGTCTAAGCTAAAAGAAGAAATATGAATTAAAGGTGGGGTGCCATTGAAGGGCACAGAAGAAAAGGAAATATATTACCCCCTTTCATCTGTGGCCCATCATGTATTGTAAAAGCAGAACCATACTAGGCAATAAGGTGGGAAGAAGAGATGGAAAAGGTGGCCATAAGCAAGGAAGGAGAATAGAGTTTTTCATATGCCTCGATCCTTACAAAAGAAAAATAAAAAAAGCATATGGAAAATCCTACCAGGTATAACAGTATCAGCTGTCTTCCAAACCTTACTTCTTCCAGAAGAAATCCAATATTCTTGCAGACATACAGATTTCTTATTGAACCCCTTCTGTTGATAACACTTCACAAAAGTGTCTCAAGTTCTACAGGAGACCTTAGAAATTGAATGTATTTTTCCTTTAATGAAGGTTGTTGATAGTGGATCTGACACTCCTCCAATTCTTAGCACCTGCTGCTCAGTCTCCATTCTATCATCTTCAAGAGATTCTGGTTGTGGTTTAGGAATGGACCTTGTGTTAAGAGATCTGATGAAGTTGAAAAAGTTGCTAGGTTAAGGACATTCAGATCTGATGGAAATACCATATTCTCCTGGGCCAATTTGGAGCTTTCAAAATTACTTCTGTCCTGTCTTCTTTCCTGAATACCTCCATAAGAATTGGAAACAGGGGTAAAATGTATGCCAGAGGGCAATTCCATGGGATATGCAGAGCTCCTTGATCTAGGGTTTCTTGATCCTACCACCTAGAAAAGTTCCCAACGCATTACTTGTGGTACATGGAAACCATTAAACGTATCAGAGGACAGCCCCATATCATGACAATCTAAACAAAAATTTTCTGGCTGAGGGACTATGCACCTGGGTCTATGGATCCTTGGCTTAGGAAAGTTCATACTGTCCCTGTTCATACTGTCCGAGATGTGGGAGGCTAAGAATGCCTTTAGGTTGCATTTTGCCCCAATCAAGATTGTTCTTGCTTTTATATCTAGATTCTTGCTTTTTTGTGCTCCATAGGTTTGATAAAAACATGCTGTTACCATGTTCTCTGATCTTATGTGTACAGACTTCTTCCAAAGGGCTTTCTTGAAGTACTTCAGGCAATATCATACTGCCCTTGTTTCCAACCTATTTATATGGAGGGATTTGTGAAACTCAGAAACAAGCTTAGGGAGGAACCCTATAGGAGTCCACAAAACCACCCTATCAGGGTGGAAAGCCAGAAACAGATGCTTACAAGATAAAGCTTGAAGTTCAGCCATCCCTCAAACAGAAATAACAGACAGCAGGAAAGCTATCTTAAAGAAAACTTTTTTTTTATGAAAACCTATTTGTTATAGAGCTTCTCCTGCTGAGAAAAACAAGGGTACTCCAACTGCTGTCAGTTGTTTTATAGGACAAGTAATCAGGAAGTAAACTTACTGTGCATTTACTTCCTGAAAGTTCTAAATGACAGAATGACTCTACATTCTGTAGAGAACGGTGACATCCCTCTCCACTAGAATGTAACAGAATAACTCATTGAAATTTGACCACTACAGGACACTGTTAATACAAAAAGCTAAAATTTTATCAATAATAATAATATGCATTACTCAGCAGTGTGGTACCTGTAACTTACTCAACATTACTCAACAATATTACTCAATATATATTTTTTCATAACAAAAGGTTACTTCTCTTAACAGGAACCACAACAAAACCGAAGACAATGGCTCTACAAAAGCCTTCTGAAGCACTCCAGGAACTAGGTTTAAATCCAACAGGGGACTGGCATCCCAAAAGTCTTAAGTAGGCATGAGCCATCCCTTGGACAAAGGTGTGCATGTCAGGCAAAAAAGTAATTTGCCTCAGGAAAAGGATAGAAAGAGTTGACATCTGAACTTTCATAGATCCAAGAATGAGTACATTTTGGACACATTCCTGAAGAAAGTCCAAAATGATCAGAAGCCAGAAGGCCATGGGAGTGACCACCTATCCTCACACCGCTTACAGAACAAAGATCATAACCTGTGGTATACCTTAAAACAAACCGACTTCTGAGCCTGCAACATGGTTGCAATGACAGGGTCAGGAAACCCATTCTTCCTCAGGATGCTGGTCTCAACAGCCAAGCCATCAAAGCCAACCTCTCCATCTGTGGGTGACACAGCAGACCCAGAGACAAGAGGGTCGGATGCAGAGGAAGCTGAAGCAGCTCTGCCATGGAAAGTTTGAGAAGTCCTGAAAAGCAGGCCTTATGGGGTTTACACAGGGCAATCAGAATGATGTTGAGCCAACTCCTGATTTTCCTCAGAATTATGGGAATAAGGGTAACAGTAGGAGAGATATATGCAAGAGGAAAATTCAAAAGAATGACCGTTGTGGCCACAGCAAGGACTAGAATGCCAGGATCTGGTACAGAACTGAGGGACATTGTGGATCAGCTGGGAGGCCATTCGCTCAGCCATCAGAAGATCTCAGCAGCGAACCACCAAGCTGAATATGTTCAGACTGAGCTCTCAATTGTCAGCATCCAGGCACTGCAAACAGAAAAAAAACCCTTACAGTTGCAGACAAAAATACTGCTTCAGACAGTAAAAGAATCTTGCCCTGTGGCAAGAACTCCTTCCCCAGAAGAGTGCTGAACCTCTTGCTGAGAAAATGAAGGACCTGGGAAGATTTCTTGAAAGTGAAAACTCAACCGTGTTGCTCCAGAATAGACACTCAAGTCTGAATTTGAAGCTGAAAAGCCTCTCCTTCAGCTGAAGGTCATCCAGGAAGGGAGTCAGAACTCCCTAATGAGCAGATGTGAGCCTCCAAAGCTGTCACAACTTTTGTAAACACCCTTCTTCGTCAAAACTGAGGTTTCAATTGCCATGCCGTCAAAGCCAGATGATGAACATCCTCCTTCCACAGGTAACCCTGTAGAAGAAGATCCGGACGGAAGGGAAGGGAAGCCGAAGAGGTTCACCCACTGACAGATCCAGAAGCTCCGGAAACCAAGCCTGCCGAGGCCAGTACGGAGCAATCAGAATGACTGGGCAGCGCTCCAGTCGCAGTTTCCGTAGCACCCTGTGCAACAGGGGAATGGGGGGGGGGGGGGGGAAGATGTATGCCAGAGGGAAATTCCACGGAATCGACAAGGTATCCAGTGCTAGATCCAGGGGATCCGCCCAGCGAGAGCAGAACGTTGGAACCTTCCTGTTGTGCCTTATTGCCATCAGATCGATGCACAGAAGACCCCACAACTGGACAATGAGGCAGAATACCTCTTGATGCAGTTCTAGCTCTCCACTGTCCACTGTGTGTCGACTGATGAAGTCTGCTAGAACGTTGTCTACACTAGGAATATGAACTTCAGAAATGGCAGGGACATGCTGCTCTGCACAGGACAAAATAGCCTTGACCTTTAGCCAAGCTGTGAGAGTTCTTATGCCGCCTTGCTTTTTGATGTAGGCTACTGCTGTGGCGTTGTCCCACTGTACTCTGACAGGGCAATCCTCCAGCTGACGTGTCTAGTGTCGCAGGGCATGAAATATTGCCCAAAGCTCCAGAAGATTGATGGGAACGAGAGATTCTTCCTGGGACCACTGGCTCTGAGCATTCAAGTGCCCCAGGACCACTCCCCATCCGGAGAGGCTGGCATCTGTCTTCACTGTTGTCCAGAATGGCACCAGGAAGTGCCTGCCTTTCATGATATTGTTCAGGTTGAGCCACCATGACAGGCTCAGCTCCACGTGAAGAGGGAGAAATGGGGACCTCTCCAGGAGATCTGGTCGACCCCTGCATGCCAGAATTAGAAACCTCTGAAGTTCTCTGGTATAAGCCATGGCAAACGGAACCGCTTCTATGGTGGAAATGAACTTCCCCACCAGGGATGACAGCTTCTTGGCTGAAACCGGATCCTGAGACAGGACAGCTTGGACTTTCAGTGCTATCTGAATAGCCACTTCGTCAGTGAGAAACACCATTCCTCTCTGGGAGTCTAAAAGGAGGCCCAGAAACACCATCCTCTGTGAAGGAACAAGGTCCGACTTGTCCAGATTGATGATCCACCCGTGACGGGACAGAGCATGAATGCAATCCTGCACCTGCTGATGAAGGAGTTCCGGAGAAGATGCCTTCAGAAGGAGATTGTCCATGTACGGGGTAACTCTGATGCCATCCCAATGGAGGACAGAAATCAATGATCCCAGGACTCTGTTGAAGACATGAGGAGCTGTGGTCAGGCCAAAGGGGAGGGCTGAAAACTGGAAATGCCCTCAGTCTCAGGCAAAGCGAAGATATTGAAAACTCTCTGGATGAATGGTGATGTGCAGATATGCATCCTGAAGACCCTGCGAGGCCAGAAATTCCCCAGGGGACATGGCAGCGATCACTATGCGTACTGACTCCTGGTGATACGGAGACCTGACCACGAAGGAGTTGAGATGCTTCAAATCCAAAATGGGACGGCAGCCGCCATCCTTCTTGGAAACCACAAAGAGGTTGGAATAGAACCCCAACCCCCTTTCCTGAGGAGGAACAGGTTCCAAGACCTCCTTGTCCAGAAGGGCCTGGATGGCTCCTTTGAAAAGGCAGTGCTTTTCTGCTCCCAGAGGACAGCGAGAAGAAAAGGTCTGAGAAGGAGGAAGGGAGGTGAAGGGGATCCTGTATTCAGTAGCCACCACTTGCAAAACCCATGGGTCTGCCACAGATGCCTCCCAAGCCGAAAGGTAGTGGCGTAAGCAGCCACCTACCTGCGGGTGGGGATCCATATTCTGCAGGTCATGCAAAAGAAGGTCCGGAAGCCTTGGGCTTAGAGAGGGACTTGGGCCTCCATTGCTGCTTAGGCTTGCATGAGGAGCGCGGAGCCTGAGGCACCGTCTGGGTCGCTTGGCTCGAGTCACCCTAAAAGGGATGAAAAAGCTGATTCCTTTTGACAGGCGCCATCTTCCTCTGGACCACCATCTTCCCTCCAGTGGCTTCACTAATCAGATCCTTGAGATCAGGCCCAAAGAGTGAGGTGCCCTGAAAGGGCAGGGACAGGAGAGCCCTATTGGAGGCCGTGTCAGCAGACCAGATCTTGAGCCAAATAGCACGTCTGGCTACCACAGACATAGTTGATGCCCTGGCTACCATACGCACAGCGTCAAACAGGGCAGCAGAAACATAATGCTGAGCCTCAGAGATGTTGGCAAGAAGCCTCAACATGTCAGCAGTAGGAGCCCCCTGACAGACAGCTGAAGTGAGCTGTTCAGTCCAAACAGCCGCAGCTCACCCATGCCGCAGCAAAAGCGGGGCACAGGGCAGAACCAGCCATCGCAAAAATAGCCTTGATAGCAGTCTCAAGCTTCTTGTCAGTCCAGTCTTTAAGAGCAGATGCATCAGCCACAGGCAAGGCAATGGACTTAGAAAGCCTGGAGACAGGTGCATCCACTTTGGGAGGATGAACCCACTGAGCTAGGGCCGCTTCAGAGAACTGATAAACTTAGCAAATTTCCTAGAGACAGACAGTTTTCTGTCTGGAAACTTCCACTCCTCAGACACCAAGCGGTCAAGGGTGGGATTAGGTAGGAAACAGGTATGGAGCCTAACAAGCTCCTGGAACACATTGGAGGGATCAGAAGAAACCTCCTGCACCAAGGGAATTTTCAGGGTGTTCAACACAGCCGTGATCAAGCCCTCAGCCGAGGGGACAGGATCAGCCTCAAAGGGATCCCTAAAAAACTGATAGGAAGGGACCGCAGAGCAGTCTTCATCATCAGAGTCCACCAATAATTCCTCTTCAGAGGAATCAGACACATCAGGAACACCCGGTGGTTTAGGCAGGGAGGATCTGACAGGGGCGGGGGCCTGCCACAAGTGGAAGACCCCCTGCAAGGTGGATGGAAGGAGTTGTAAGATGGCCCAGAGGTCCCTGGTAGTAGCCTTAAACTCTTGCATCCAAACTGGCTCTAGTGCATGGCTGGAGGTCCCTGCAAGAGATTCCGTGGCAGCAGTGCATGCTGGGCAAACATGAGCTGAGTATTCTCTAGGTAACCCTGAGTGACATGAGGAGCAATAAGCAATGGGGAACACAGACACCCCAGTATCCTTAGTCTTAGGCCTAGCCCCAAGGTCTAATGGAATAGACATTCTCACAGAGTCAAACGGTTAAAGTATCAGAAACACCCACAAAATAGTGTGTATGAAAAATAAAAATCACCCCAGAAAAGCTAAATTAGACTTATCTGGTAGGCGAAGGGTTAAACTGTTGATGAGAGAAGGAGTCTCCAAGCCCTGCATAGGATACTCTATCAGCGAATGCACAAAATGGCTGCCGCGGCGGGAGCCAATCAAAAACGAGCGAGTGAAGAAAGCGCTCATGGGAATTGTAGTTTCACTGAGAAAAGTACCACAACAGTGCCCGAAGCCCACTGAACCCTCCAACATGCCCAGAACGTTGACCGGATCGGATAACAGAGCAAGGGCAGACCAACCAAAATGAGCCATCTCAGACCTCGCTACATGGAGCGGTTGCAGAGATACGTCCCAAACTGTAAAGTCCCATAGAAGTGAATGGAGCAATGGCATCGATGCAGTAAACGTGCAACTTAAAGGCGCAGAACTCAGATTTAACAAGATGAATACCAAAATGTAAAACCAATCAAAAGCCCACTAGAACAAGTCAGGAGACCCAATAAACACTGGTCCCAGTAGGGAAAGTGCCCACAACACCCCCAAAAGATGCTAACCAGCAGCAAAAGGGTTAATTTACCACAGAAACTTGCTCCAAACACCACACAGACATACAGATAAACCCAATGAGTGCACGAGTATGTAACAGGAACTCAAAATGAGACCCCCTGTGCAGAGAGGAAGCATGGGACATGTCCCCCACTTAAATGATGCTCACCTTTTTCAGCAGATCTTCTGTCTTCAGATTACCATATATCAAGAAGAAGCCTCAGTGGGCAACTCCTGGGGAAAGAACATGCAGCCAAGATTTTCCCCCCAGGGCTTAGGTCCACAAAAGCACCTGGTAAACTGAGCTATCCACATTTGGGTGATGGGAATTGTCAGTGATGGTAATCCGCCTAATGGTGGTACAGTGGGGATGCTGATAAGTATTGAGCTATACCCAGAAAAAATTGAGCTAGGAAGCTGTAAATTGCAGGGTGTACTGGCTAATTTGTCTATATTCAATGGTGCAAAAATCAACTACCTATGATTTTAACTTATCTTTACTTTTAAGGTCCAAAGTGAACATGGCAGCAGCTCCATAAAAGTTCAATGTGGAATAGCATAGGACCATATATCAAGTTCCTGTTTCTCCAAGGGAAAGGTGCGAAGTAGATCCATGAAGAAATGTCACAAACTTTGGGTGACAGTGGCCCTTCATATGCAACAGTTAAACGTAGGGTTGTCAATTTTAAAACTGGCCATTTATGTGTTGAGAAAGGGAGAAACCCAGTGGAAGGTCTGTTTCTGTCTCTGTGCCTGCAAATATGAAAGCCATCCATGACATGATCGTGGAAGACCGCCGAATATCAGCCAGACATATTGCTACATATCTGGGAATATCACATGAGAGAGTTGGTGCCATTATCCACAACAACGTGGAAATGAGAACGCTTGCAGCAAAGCAAATCCCAAAACATTTCACAACCGAACCAAAGAGGAGACGTGTGGAGACATCGGTGGCTGTTTTGGAACATTTTGCAAGAAATGAGTCAGATTTCCTGGACAAACTAGTAACTGGTGATGAGACATGGATCTACTGTTATGATCCTGAGAAAATGGAACAGTCTAAGGAATGGAGGCACAGTGGTTCCCCCAGGTCAAAGAAGTTCCGTGTGCAAAGGTCAGTGCAGAAGCAAATGGCAACAGTTTTTTGGGATAAGAAGGGAGTTCTGCTGGTGGACTACCTCCAAAAGGTTTACTGTGCTTTACTGACAAAGTTGAGTCAAAACATCAAGGGAAAACATAGAGAAAAGCTCTCCAAAGGTGTCATCCTGTTGAATGACAATGCCTCATCACACACTGCAGGTGACACAATGGCACAACTGACCTCCGTAGGCTTTCACGTGATGCCCCATCCACCCTATTCACCCGATCTGGCTCCGTCTGACTATCATGTTCCCCAATCTCAAAAAACACCTAAAGGGAGAATGATTTGGGAGTGTTCCAGAGGCAACTAATGCTGCAAATGAGTGGGTACACCAGCAGTCGGAAGAATTTTATTTGCAGGGACTTAAGAAGCTGCAGGACAGATGTTGCGAGTGCATTGACTTCCTGGGGGAATATTAAGAATAGTGTGGCAGTTACAGCTTCCTAGCTCAATTTTTTTCTGGGTAATGCTCAATACTTATCAGCACCCCCTCATATCTCATATCTAACAGAAAATAATAAAAAGCTAAAACTATAGCAGAACTGTTCTCTTGTCTTGTGTCTTGACCACGGAACAAATCTCACTGGGAGGGGATTGGTTAGTAGGAGAGGAGGTAGGCTCCACCCAGCAGTCACTTCTCAGAATTGTTCCTGCCTACTTAATGGGGCTGATCGCCTACCCAAAGTTACCAGTAACCAGTATTGGACGACAGAGAAAGTTGGTTTGTTAGTTTTGTCTTCTGTATTGGCTTATTGCCTGATTAAGCTTGCTTGGTTTTTGGGGTGGAATGCCTGGGAATCAGTGCCCTAGGTGCGTACTAATACTGGCAGGGGCAGTGAAAACTATGAGACTTCCATGGAAAAAGGAACATTTAGAAGTAAACTGAAGCAACAAAGTATTCTTGCCTCCCATCGCATGGCTGATAACCTTTTCCAAGTCCAGGTCAAACAGTTGCATGCCCACAAATGGAATACACACCAAACATTTCTTAGAAGATTGTCAGCCCACCAAATCTTAAAACGCAGAATGTGACTCATGACAACAGAAAGAAAGGAGGCTTTTCCAGTGAACCTAGCAACTTCAAAAAGCCACTTCGGTGAGATATGCATTAGACTCAAGGATCCTGGATAAAATTATGCCAAGATCCTCCTTAGTGGTATCCACATGGAAAGCATCCAAAATCTGATCCCTCAAAATAGCCATAGTTGTAGTAACCCACACGATCAAGTTCAACAGATAATCAAGGCATTTATCGTGATCCTTAAGAGCTGCAGTATCCACTAGTGTCAAAGATGTATTCTTAGGAAGGTGAGAGATTAGGGGAATCTACCACAGGGGTTGGGGGGTAGCAATCTGAGCTAAAGCCTCAGCAGAAAGGTGTATAGGAGAGAGAGATGCTTCTAGGAAAGGATAGCCTCCTGTCAGGTGTTGTCCATTCTTTAAAGAGTATCTGGTCTAAGGAATGAGGAGGTTCTGCATCTCTTGAAAATATCAGTAGAAGAGGAGCTAGAGTGTAGAGCCTCTGAGAACATAAGTCTTCACGACAGCCTGAATAAGACCCTCAGTGGAAGAAAAATATCCTTCCTCATAAGAATCCCCAACAGAGGAGGATGAATCCAGTTTGTTCACATCCGTTTCCCCTTCCTCGGGTGTGGCATTCCTGATAATGGGTTCATCACCCTTGGTAAAATGTCTCAAGTATCTATTGGGGGGGGCATGATGGCAGTGAGACCAAGAGGCTAGAACTCTGTGAATAGATGAAGGGATAGAACTGAGGATATTAAGGACTCAACCCATGCAAGCTCCTGTTCGACAGCATGCCACAGCATAAGACTGACACAAGGTACCAGAAAATTTGCTATGAAGGTCAATCTGGCATGAGGAACAATGGGTTAAGAGGACCTCCAAAACCTTAGTCATGTTCATGTCTCCCTTAGGCTAATAGCCAAGAGAGACCCCTTTAAGCATGAAAGAAAGAAAGAAAAATGTGTATAAAAGTGCTTATCTGACTGCATAGGTAAAAACAGGAAGAACGGGTTTATGGGAACTGTAGCTCAACATAAACAAATATAGCCCAGTGGTTTTCTAGCTGTCATTAAAGCCCCCCCCACACACACACACACCTCTGAGTGTGTGTAAATAAGAGAAGCAATCCCAGCCCATTTAAAGCCATAAGAATTCCAGTGCTTGTAAGAGAACTCCAATGATAAGTGTTCCATCCAATAAAGCCACTGCTCATGCATTTTCTTAAAGGCACTGCAATGACATAAATTATATAAAATAACAGAAAAATACTTTAAGAGTCTTTGCCCTGCATACAGCCAGAGTAAGGTCACTTTTAAAACGGAGCATGATCCAGCCTGGGTAGAGTGGCTATGGGAGGGATTCCCACTGCTGCCTGGGAATGGCTGAGGAGCATGCGTGTGAAGCCTGAGAACCTTGCTGCCTTTGCTCTCTGTTTGCCGTGGAGAACAAAAAGACATAATTTCCTCACCATAAGTGGATGTTTGGAGTGCATTTGAGGCAACAAGGTGCTCTTGCCCCCAGCAGTATCACTGATGATCTGTTTCAGTTCTGGTCCAAACAGGGACTTGCCCTGAAAAGGCAAGGAAACCAGTGACTTCTTGGAAAACTGATCCGCAGACCAAATTTTAAGCCACAGTGTGAGTTGTGCAGCAAAAGAGAAAGCTGAGGCTTTAGCAGACAACGTGACAACCTCAGAAACATAACTGTAAGCCTCTTAAATGTTGGCAAAAAGAACAAACAGATCCTCTTTGGAAACCCCTGCATGGACAGTCTCCTGTTAACTCAGGCAAAAATAGGTCTCAATGCCGCTCCAGTGGCCACAAAGTTGGCCATGAGGATACAGTCCAGCTTTTTGTCCACTGGATCTTTCAAGCCTGCTGCATCTGCCATAGAAAGGGCAGTAGACTTAACCAACCTGGAAACTGGGGGATCCATAGTTGGAGGAGAGGCCAAATGCACCAAATCTACCTCTCAGAAAGGATACGGCTTAGATAACCTCTTGGTAATAGACAGCAGCTTATCTGGAGTCTTCCACTCATCCAGAAGGATCTGGTCAAGAGTGGTTTTAGAGGGAACAAATTTTGAAGATTTCTTACACCTCTGGAAGACATCTGTAGAGGAAGAACCCTCATCAGATGTATCAGAGACCTGAAGCATCCACAAAACAGCTCTAATGAGTCCCTCAGCCAAGGGAATGGGGTCATTCTCATAAGAGTCCCCACAGGAATAGGAAGGGTCCATATCCTCATATTCCCCCTTCTCATCCTCCCCATCTGAAAATTCCTCCTCAAAGGAGGCCCCAAGAACCCGGGGAACACTCAAAGATAGGGGCCACATATTTAAAGGTAGTGGGGGCTTCCAAGATTAGAGGAAACCCTGGAGGGAGAAAGGAATTTGGGACACTGAGGACAGCGGTGTTTTAACCCAAGCTGGCTCTTGCTCACTGCTGGAGTAGTAACCAGTGGGGTAGTAGGGGCCACAGTACAAGAGGGGCAGAGAGATCCATAATACTCTTTAGGGGGCCCTGTTTCACATGAGGAACAGTAAGTAAAGGTGGTAAGAGATGCTCATGAGCCTTTAGTCTTAGATTTACCCAATGACTGTTAGAATCCAATATCCTGATAGTAAAAGTGTCTCACACTAATATAAATAACCAGTAACAATTCCCCAGACTAATAATTCACCCTAGAAACAGGGCCGGACTGGGAATAAAAACCAGACCTGGAAAAAATTGCTTACCAGCCCCATAGCACTGCATCATTATACCAACCCCACAGCACTGCATCATTATACCAGCCCCATAGCATAATGGCATTATTTTTCTTGTTCACAAAAGGGGAAACCATGCATTCATATTGATCACTTGTGTCATAGCAAGACCAGCAACATGAATATTGGCTGTCCACAACCCTGAACAATGGATAGTAACCCATTAACTGGTCCTTAAAGGGTTAACTCTGTCATAGGAGTACCTGCAACATGCCAACCATTTGAACATTAACCCCCTTGTGTTTGCTCAAATGTAGCAGTACTACTTATATCAATCACCAACCATGAGTAACCATTTTAAAGTGTCCCAAATTTAAATTGACTTCCAATATGATGAGCCATTATGGTGCACGGTTTTGTAAATTATAATAAAAAAATGTATATACATATAAAACTGTTTGAATACCACTGATTTCATGAAATATTGTTGCTGTGGGCCCCTACTCAAATAGCAGGGATATAAAAAATTCTTTCTAAATACATATTTAATTTTATGTGATAAAAACCACATTTTGGCTTTTATGCAGGATTCTTCATCAGTTAGCACCACTTTCAATCTTCCACTAAGAGACAGTCCCCCAGAACAAGTTTGAAAGTAGCACCCAATTCATTAGGATCCAGGCAGAATACAGCATAATCCACAGTACCAGACTTTTTTATATCCACCACATGCCACATTCCACAATAGTCATACCATCACCACACAGCTTTCTCTAAGTTTCATCACACGCATCTTCAGCAGCCCGCGCTAGCTTTGTGTAGCTCGCAGCTGCCTGTCAAGCCGACCCCGCCTCCTTATGTCATGATAGCAAGCTGCGCTACATATTCAGCAGGAAGGAAGAAGGTGAGTTCACTCACACTCCGGGTAGAAGAGGTTAGGCCAAGCTGCTACACCGGGTAGGGTAAAACATTTTGGGAGGTTGGCTATGAACAAAACTTTCTGCGGGCCACAGAGTCTAGCAGGATCTCCAATATAAAATATGCACAAAAACTTGCCCAAGAGTTTCTGGGGGCTCCTGAGTCTGACACCTTCCCCGCGCGCAGCAGGAGACTCCGCCACGCCTGTGCTCTCAGTCTCTCTGCACTGTGTGGCCTACCCAGTGAGCAGATGCAGTGCTCTGCTGCATCTGGTGTCACTGGGTCTAGTCACGGCCTCAGCCTGCCTCCACAGACACAGTTTGCTGCCTGGCGGCCGGCAGTCCTTCACATCTCGTGGCCGCGATTGGCATTGTTCTGGATATTTTTTTAAGCATAATAATAAAGCGGCCCCAGGGAAGCCAATGCTAGCGGCATACCAGGAATTTTCCCGGTATCCCTGTAGGCCAGTCCGGCCCTGCCTAGAAAGCCCAGAAAATCACATATTGTAGGCAAAGGGTTAATATGGAGATGGAGAGCAAGGAGAGTCTGCCACTGCAAAGGATAAGCAAGAGAGAAGCAAAATTGCGACTGAAAAACTGACAGCCAATCAGCCAGCAAAACAGGCATTCTGGGAAACATAGTCTTCTCTTTTGCTGTTGCCTAGCCACAGGCCCTCAAGACACTCAGGACATGAATCGGATAAAAGGGCATCAGGAGACAAGAAGAAAGAGGCCACTTTAACTTCTGTATGTCCAACAGGTACAGAGATATGTCCCAAAGAATTTCGCCCATAGAAGTCAATTGACCAAAGATGGCGGTGACAGGGACACCCGTTCTTAAAGGGGCCGTGTTACTAATTCAGGCAACAAGTGAAACAGCACCCAAAGACCCAAAAACTCCATGGGCCATGTAAGGGGAAATTATAAAGGAGGCACCACACAGTGGAAAAAGGTAAAAATAACCCACAGTGCCCCAGGCTAGAGGAAATAGTAAGTTAATGGTTGATCTATTAAAATCTGTAGCCATCCTTGCTCCAGAGCACAGAGAAAGAACAGAATAGATAATAAATTATACCCAATGTGAGTGCAGGAGCCAAATGCTAAGAGAAAACCTCTGTATGGAGAGGCACCAGATAGGGACACAAGTGGACCAAAGGCATTCAAAGGATTACTCACTTCAGGTTACCATTGTGAAAGAAAGCAGAGACCCAGGAGACTCTAATGTGAGAGAAAACTGGGCCTGCAAGATTCCCTCCACAGGGCTGCCTAATGGAGGAATTTTGACAGTCCCGTATCTAACAGAAAATAATAAAAAAGCTAAAAAATTAAGTGTGTCTCTACTCCATCCATTCACCACAGAGGACATATTCATACTGGGGTCTATAGACAAGGGGAGGGGTTAAAGAAGCAGTAAACTTTTTTTAATAAAAAATATATATTGTAGGGATTTTGCTATTGAGTAAGATAAGAGTATTCCCACTGCTGAGAGATTTATATTTCCAGAGTTATTACAGTTTAAACCCATGTTTTTTTACATTAGCAGTGCCCTCTAGTGTTCCAATCCTAATTAGTTTTCCTGTTAGATTCTAATGGAGAGGAAAGTCAGAAAAGTCATTGATGCACAGTTCTCCATAGAATGTGATAGAAACTGGCTGTCACCTCCTGTCAGTTAGAACTATCACGAAGTAAACACAGTAAATTCACTTCTTGATTACTTGAACTGTTATAAATTTTGAATAAAACATCTGACAGTGGTGGGAGTGACCTTGTTGTATTCAGCAGAAAATGCTCTATAAAATATGTTTTCATAAATAAAAGTTTACTGCTCCTTTAAGCTTGAGGAGTGTCTGAGTCTCTCTACCTAAAAGATTCTGTCTTTTGAGGTGTGTCATGCCCTTCAGAGAAGGGACTAAACCCCATGGTCCCTGTGTTCAATATTGGACATAAGAGAAAAATATTTACAAACAAAATCAAATTGCTAACCAGTACATACCTGCAGCTGTTCATGTTCTTGTACAAGGTGATTATATTCTCTTGTTAGGTTTTCAGATTGCTTCTTCAGAGAATTTACTTCATTTTGGGATTTGAAAAGGGCTAGAATTAGGCAATAATACAATAAAAATAGTTTGAGTAATTGGAAAAAGGTAACACATTTAAGCATTTTGCATAGACTGCATTCACAGCAGAACCAGCATTTATCTAACTATATGCAGAAATGATTTAAAGGGACAGTAATACTTAAAAATGTAAAAAAATATATGTTGCAGGGTTTATCCCCCTGAGTAAAACGAGGGTACTCCCACTGCTGAGAGATATTTTATTAAAAAATTATAACAGCTCCAACTTGAATTTTTTTAGGTGCAATATCACAGTGGCACTGTTGCTACACCATCCACTGCTCTGGTCTGTAGACCATCAATCTCCAAAGGATGGTGTAGCAACAGCGCCACTGTACAATTTCAGGCCACTGTGATATTGCACCTAAAAAATTCAACTTTGAGCTATCATTTTTTAATACAATATCACTTAGCAGTGGGAGTACCCTTGCTTTACTCAGGGGATAAACCCTACAACATATATTTTTTTTAAATTTTAAGTATTACTATCCCTTTAAGCCTTTAAGTACCAACAGATTAATGAGAGCATTGAAGAGCAATGAGCTGCTTACGCTCTTGTATACAAAATAATAATAAAGCAGGTATCAAATCCAAATCATTAACTTCAAATATCACTGGTAGATTAATTAACCCTTTCAGTTCCAGTATGGTGCTCAGCACATTGTTAAACAATGTATTGGAGAGGACTCTGGCAGTCAAAGGGTTAGTGAATGGGAATAAAAAAATACAGCATTTCCAGCAGTCTAGTTTTAGCCTGAATAAGTCCAGCGTTTTTGAAAAACCCAACTCGTTGAGACGCACAGTCAGGAATCTTTCTGTACTGGCATCTGTGCGTCTGCGCAGTCATGCCCTTCCTGTACCTTAAGGTACAATGCAACTCCTTCTCACCAGTCCTGGATGAGACTGAAATGTACATCGCAGGCACACAGATGTCTCTTTGGCAAGATGTCAGCCTGTTCATCTCAGAACAAGTTAGATTTCTCAATAACACCAGAATTATTCAGGATAATACTAGTATGGATATGCGTATCATTATGTGCATAATGATTTGGGGGTAACTTTAATTTGTGTAATAGTTCTTCTTTAAGAGAAGATTAGATATGTTTCTTTCAAAAGGGAACATACAGGTTTATACTGTGTTACAGATACTCAGGATCCTGCAAAGGACGCTAGCTGGATGCCACCACAGTCACAGAGGGATGAGACCAAAAAAACTCACATCCATGGATGCCACAAGAGTCCCAGCAGTGGATGCCAAGAGAGTATCAGCAGTGGATACCAAGAGAGTATCAGTAGTGGAAGCCACAACACTGCACAGAGGACTAGATGCCAACATCCTCTGCTCAGCACTGGATGCCCCCACCAGACCGATGCCATGTAACTGGTTGCACACAGCGCTACAGTGCATTTGGACCCACACCACCTCCACCAGCACATAAGAGGATTTTAGTCTTACCTGTTAAATCCTTTTCTCTTAGTCTATACAGGTTACTGGTAAAATTGGGTAGGCAATCCGCCCCTTTAACTAGGCAGGAACCATTCTAGAAGTGAATGTAGGGGGTGGAGCCTACCTTCCCTCCTTGGCTGCAGCTAACCAATCAGGTCCACTAAGATTTGAGACACTATTGACTAGATAGTAGAAGGGAAAGAAGACTCCTGTGAGCATGACCCCGAAGGGCCCCCACTGTCTGCCACAGGAGTGCCAAGCATGGTACCTTGACAGGGTGGGAGACCAGTAACCTGTATGGACTATGAGAAAAGGATTTAACAGGTAAGACTAAAATCTTCTTTTCTCTATCTTCCAATGCAGGTTACTGGTAACTTTGGGATGTCCAACCATTGAGTTTCCCAGAGGCGGGAAGTAAAGCAAGGACCAGGTGCAAGGCCCCCAAAGTCACTAGAGCAGATATGAACCATCAGATCAGAGGCAGCCCAAAAAAACAAATGAAGTGTCAATGGACACTGAACAGGGGTAACAACACCCAAGGAACTGTTACACAGCACACTGAACTAGAGCCAACAGGGCTCAAAAGTAAAGGAAGCACCAAAGAACCGAAGAAGATCCTAGACAGGCAAGACTGCCTCCCGGATCTTCCTCCTAAAACTGGTGACAGCCGATGCCAACGCGGTAGTGCTTCGAAAAGGTGTGCACAGACGACCAAGTGGCAGCCTTGCACAACTGATCAGCGGAGGCCTGATTCTTGTAAGCCCAAGCAGGCCCAATAGATCTAGTAGAATGATCCATGACCCGAAAGGGAACAGGCTTCTTCCTTAGCTCGTAAGCCTTACGAATAGTGGACTTGATCCAAGATGCAATAGTCACTTTGGATGCAGCCCTGGGGCCCTCAGGAATGACGAACAGCACGTCAGACTGTCTGATGGACAATGAGACAATGCACCACATCTAACAAGTGGAGATCCCTCTCCTTGTCAGGGCAGAAGGAAGGCACCACAATCTCCTGATTAATGTGGAACTCGGAGACCACCTTCAGGAGAAACTCCTGCGAAGTGCGAAAGACCATAAAGCTGGGGTGTCCAATTACGAAGGACATGAAATATCGCCCGAAGCTCCAACACGCTGATGGGAAGGAGAGATTCCACCAGAGACCACCTACCCCGAGCACTCAGGCGACCCAGGACCGCTCCCCAGTCGGAGAGACTGGCATCCATCGTCACCATGGTCCAGAAGGCTACCAGGAAGGACTTGTCCTTTAGCAGATTGGAGAGGTCGAGCCACCACTACACAAACCCCTGGAGTTCCCTGGTGTGAGCCATGGCAAATGGGACAGCTCCTATGGTGGATATGAATTTCCCAACTAGAGAGGACAGTTTCTTGGCTTGAACTGGATCGTGAGCCAGAACAGCAGAAACCCTGTGGGCGATCTGGTGAGACACTA
Organism: Rhinophrynus dorsalis; assembly: GCA_037306005.1. Taxonomy (NCBI): domain Eukaryota; kingdom Metazoa; phylum Chordata; class Amphibia; order Anura; family Rhinophrynidae; genus Rhinophrynus; species Rhinophrynus dorsalis. Next base: position 299,256,441 of record CM074721.1, read on the forward strand.
GCCTGTGAGCAACCCCATGCTCTGCTGAGTATCGAAGAGAAGGCCCAGGAAGACCAGACACTGGGATGGGACAAGATCTGACTTGCCCATGTTGATGATCCACCGTGATGGGTGAGAGCATGAATGCAGTCCTGAACCTGCTGAAGAAGAAGTTCCACAGAAGGGGCTTTCAGAAGCAGGTCGTTCATGTATGGAGTAACTCTGATGCCGTCCCGATGGAGGACAGATACTAAAGTTCCCAGGACACGGTTGAAGACTTGAGGAGCTGTATACAGACCAAAGGGAAGAGCTGAAAACTGAAAGTGCCCTTGGTCGCAGGCAATTCTGAGACACTGCCAGCTCTCTGGATGAATGGCGATGTGTATATACGCATCCTGAAGATCCAGAGAGCCAAGGAATTCCCCCGGGGACATAGCAGCAATCACTGTCCTTAGGGACTCCTGGAGATAATGAGTCTTGATCACAAAGGAATTGAGATCCTTAAAATCCAAAATGGGACGACAGCTGCCGTCCTTCTTGGAGACCACAGAGACGTTTGAGTAAAAACCCATACCTCTGTCCCATATTGGAACAGGTTCCAGAACATCCTTGTCCAGAAGGGCCTGGATAGCGCCACTGAACAGACAGCGTTTCTCTACGCCCTGAGGCATATGAGAGGGAAAAAAACGAAAGGGAGGAAGAGAGGCGAAAGGGATCCTGTACCCTTTCACCACCACCTATAAAACCCACGGGTCCACCACTGAATCCTCCCAGACGCTGTGGTAATGATGTAGATGGCCACCCGCAGCAGAGTGGGGACCTGGGTTCGGCGAGTCATGCCAAAGAAGACTTGGAAGCCTTAGGCTTGGAGGAGACCTTGGGTTTCCATTGCTGTTTGGGCTTGAAGGAGGAACGCGGAGCTGGTTCGCCGGACGTGTCTCAGGCTGGAGGGAACGAAAAAGCAGATTACGCTTGAGAGGAGTCTTCCTCCTGGGGACCATAGGCAGAAGGGTACTCTTGCCCCCTGTAGCCTCACTAATCAGATCTTTAAGATCTGGCCCAAACAAAGAGGTGCCTTGAAAAGGCAATGAGAGCAAAGCATTCTTGGAAGCAGTGTCAGCAGACCAGATCTTGAGGCAAATAGATTGTCTGGCAACCACAGACATTGTGGAAACCCTTGCCACCAAACGAATGGCATCCAATAAGGCAGCAGAAACACAGTGCTGGGCCTCAGAAATGTTGACAAGAAGCAGCAACATATCCGAAGTAGGCGCACCCTGACGGCCAGCCAGGGGGAGCTGTTCAGTCCAGACCGCAATGGCCCGGTTCACTCATGCTGCAGCGAACGCTGGACGCATGACAGTACCAGCAGTGGCAAAAAATGCACTTGAGGGAGACCTCAAGTTTCTTGTCAGTCCAGTCTTTCAGAGCGGACGCATCAGCAACTGGCAAGGCAGTAGACTTAGACAGCCCGGAGACAGGAGCATCCACTTTGGGGGAATGAACCCACTGAGCAAGCGCCGCCTCAGAGAAGGGGTAAAGCTTGGAAAATTTCCTGAAATATATCAGAGGCATCCGAAGAAACCTCCTGAACAAAGGGAATATTTAGGGTAGTTAAGACAGCTCTGATCAAGCCCTCAGCCGAGGGATCAGGATGAGTCTCAAAGGGGTGTCCAAAAAATTGAGAGGAGCCCATGGCAGAACATTCCTCAACAACCGAATCCACCAACAGTTCCTCCTCAGAGGAATCTGATAAGTCAGGTACTCCCTGCGGTTTCGGCTGTGAAGATCTGATGGAAGAAGGGGTCTGCCAGGAGTGGAAGACCCCCTGTAACTGGGATGGAAAGAGTTGCAATGTAGACTGGAGGTCTCTAGTAGCAGCCTTGAACTCTTGCACCCAGACTGGCTCTAATGCATGGCTGGAGGTCCCTGGGAGAGTCTCAGGGACATCAGAACATGCTGGGCATAAATGACCTGAGTATTCTCTAGGTAACCCTGAATGACATGAGGAGCAATGCGCAATAGGGGACACAGAGACCCTAACGTCCTTAGTCTTAGGCCTGGCCCCAGGCTCTAACGGATTAGTCATTCTCACAGTGTCAAAACATTTAAAGTATAAGGAATCACCCAAACACAATGTGTAATATTAAAATTTCACCCCAGAAATCGCTAAAATGTACTTATCTGGCAGGAGAAGGGTTAATCTGCAGAGGAGAGAAGGAGAGTGCAAGCCCTGCGTAGGATACTCTTTCAGGAAAAGGCACAAAATGACTGCCGTGGCGGGAGCCAATCAGAACCGAGCTCTCGAAGCACGCTCTCATGGGAAATGTTGTTTTCCCAGAAAAAGTACCCCAAAAGTGCCCAAAGCCCCCAACACACATAAAACGTTAACTGTATGACAGAGCAAGGACAGACAATTAAAATGAACCATCTAGAATTGTTCCTGCCTAGTTAAAGGGGCAGATCGCCTACCCAAAGTTACCAGTAACCTGTATTGGACGACAGAGAAAGCTGGTTGCCACCACAGCAGCAGACGAGTCTGCAGCCATAGCATACGTGGGGAGGAACCTCATCAAACCCAAACACACACGAGAGTGACCAAACAGTTGGTGAGGGCATCTGCACTCCCTCCAATGAAGAAAGAATGATAGTTTTCATCAATATGCACTAGTTTCAACCATAATATCTGTTTCATTCAGGTGTTTAACATTTTCAGTGCCAGAGGTGTCTCCAATGCATTGCATATGTTGACTGAGAATCGTGTGTTGGAGTTCAACAACAGCTGAAGGGCAAAATGGTGACACCACAAGCAAGATCAGGGTTTCCACAATGGCAAATGTTACATAGGTCTCACTCAGGTAAACTCCACTCTCACAACACATATGGGGTGCACAATACACTTAGCCAGTGTTTGAGACACAATTATATCCATAGTATACATCCTGCATATTCTCTGTTCATAACGGGTGAGCCTGTGGGTGGAACAGGAGGATTATTGAACCCTTTTGATGGCAGAATGGTACACAAAGCATTACAAAGCAATGTGTTGTGTAACCCTCTGGCATCCCAAAGGCTAGGGTACTTAACCCCTTAGCGACAATGGACGTACATGTACGTCCTCTGTGGCTGTCACTTAGTGACAGAGGACGTACATGTACGTCCAGGAAATCTGGATCCCCGCGCGGCTGCACGCCATTCGGGGACTCCGGATTCTAATGAAGAAAAAAAAAAAAAATGTTAGACGGGCGTTAAGTGACGGCCGCGTCTGCACGCGGCCGTCACTAAGGGGTTAAGCCAACACTAGATCCACTAGGTGGGTTTAAATGCCTGAAATTTTAATTTAAATCACTAGTGAGGATAACTTGAGTTAAAGGGATAGTAATGTTTCACAACAACAGCTTCAATTAAATTAGTATTTCTCCCTTATGTTTTACAGAAGGACTTGCCTAGGTATGTTTCTTACATGCAGCAGTCAAGTATATCTATTTTTTTTATTAAACTCTTCTATAGTAACTAAATAGCAACATTTTACTGTGATTATTGTGAAGATGTGTGAATGAAACAAAGTGCTCTTTGACTTGACAAACTGTACATGACAAACAGTATTAGCCCCCTGTTAAAGTTCTGTTGCACATGTTCTTTCACTCACCTTCTCCTGCATTATACTACCTATACAAACACAAGAAGGGCATGCTTGATGGCCAGCTCATCTAAGCTCCAGACAATATTACTGGCAGGGGCTCACGTGTGTCAGACATTCATTGGAGGTTGTTATGAGCTGTGCAACCTCCAACTACACTCATGTGAAAAGGTCTGCCGGAAGCCATAGAAGCCACCATGCAGATATTTCCTGCTGCATCTTTACTGCATCCCTGTTGGAATGCAGTACATTAAAGACTGCTTACATGAGACAATGGTTGTCCATGTGAACACTACCGCAGTCCAGCATAACATATTACACAGCATTGTTGTGTTGGTGTAACCTGTGCAAAAGGGGTCTAAAATGGGGATAATCAAATAAAGTCTGCTGCAAATACTATGCAAGAATATATATGGAGATATATCTGACAGCTTTCTGAAGGACTGCTGAGTCCTTCAGTTACACACAGTAATTATGTAAATATACCAGACTGCTGTATGAAGGACTCCTACCTAATGAAGTCATTTTTTCAAACAAATTATAAAGAAATACTTAGTTGCAGTATGATGGACACTTACCTGGGTAAGCCTCCTCTTTCACACAGTAATTATACAATACCTGACAGCAGTATGATGGACGCCTACTGAGGTAAATCCATCTCTTATACAAGTAATTACCTGATTGCTATATGAAGGACATCTACCTAGGTAAGTACTGCTGTTAAGTTTAAAGATTTATTCATAAGGCATAAATCCATTTTAATACATGTTTCAAGACAGACACATGTTTAATTTGCAGAAGGTACACACTACAGATTTCTACACTGTTTTGTTAAATGTATTAAAGCGGAACTATGATCCCTGTTAAAATTTGGCCCAAATAAATACTCATCTGGCAACTAGCTGCTCAATAGCGCTAGTCACCAGAATTATTACCTGGTTATTGAGAATTAAACACTATTCCCGGACTGACAGGCAGGAAACAGCGCAGACATCTTTCCATAGTGACGTCTGCGCACCTGTGCTGTCAGTCCTAGCCTGCTCTAGGAGTTGTTGCTAGGAGCCGTTCGGCTCCAAAAAGGGACTGACAGCGTAGGTGTGCAGACGCCACTATGGAAAGATGTCTACACTGTTTCTTGCTTGTCAGTCCGGGAACAGTGTTTAATTCTCAACAACCAGGTAACAATTCTGGGGACTAGTGCTATTGAGCAGCTAGTTGCCAGGTGGGTATTTATTTGGGCCAAATTTTAACAGGGGTGGTAGTTCCACTTTAAGTCAGTGGGATGTGAACTATCCCCAGTTCAACAATTTGATTAAAATTTGGAGTATTTTCTTGTCATGTTTAGTTAACTAAAACAACAATGCTATAAATTCTGTAAACAAAGTATCTCTGATGGTGTCTTAGAAGACAAGATCTGGGCAACCTGCAGCCCTTTAAGAGGTTGTTTGACTATAACTTTCATCATTACTAGCCAGCCCTTGCATGGCTAAGAATGAGGGGAATTATAATCTAGCAACAATGGGAGGAATGCAGGTTGTCCACCCCTGTTCTACACTGAGGAAATAATATGCTGAACAGATATTAACTTAAATAATCTGTGCTGAAGCCCCTAGAACTCCATAAAACTGTGTTCCTATCCATACACTAGTAGAACTTGCAACCAAAGCTTTTCTTAACCCTTTTAGTTGCCAGAGGGGTAAGAAACGCATTGGCATTGCGCACCATTCTGACACTCAAAAGGTTAAATGCTTCATGTATATATTTCTTCATAATATAGAACAATATCTTATAATCCCTACAAAAATGTAACACAAGTGGAGAAAGGGGGAAAAGAATTGTCTCTATGCAGCCTGACTAGGATCACCACTCCTCCAGTCCAAATAAAAAATACACTGTACAGTCTGGAGCATAAGCTGCAAATTAGGACCTTTTATACAAAAAATTCCAATACACACAATATAAAAAGTTAAGCGATTGTGCCTCATGCGTCCGTGCGCATGGTGGAAATAACTCAAAACAAAATAAAAATACACTGTTAGAATGAATAATCTGATATAATGATGGTATAATGTATTTTGATGTACAAAACCCTCATATCAGGAAAGGTACCCCAAATATATCCCAGAATTAAATCTGTTGAATAACACCAATGTGCAGAATAAATCTATACTGGTGATGACATAAAATAAATAATGGCATTCAGGAACAACATTCTAAATGCTGGCTCTCTAAATACACACACATACGTCTATACTAGAAAAAGCAAGTGAATCCTGGAAAATAACTACAAACATTATCCTACCTAAATCCCCTCTATCCCTTTCTTATACACCGGTATAAAAAAACACTCCAAAAAAATAAACAAAGTGATCAAACATGTATAAAAAACACCTAGTCTCATATATCACATATACTCCAAATAACCAGTTGATTGGTATTGACGGATGACTGATGAGAAATTATAATGGAATTATTCACAACCACAACACCCTGTAATAATGATAGATGATACAAATTTGGACTCTGCCTTGATTTACACCAGAAATATGCAATCTCCAGAGAGTGACTCGATTCAACCATTAAGGAGTTAAAAAAACACTTCAGGGAGCTTGTAAAAGGCACACAGTGATATCGGTTCTTATGACAGCTAGCTACCTTTAGCAACGCGCTCAAATCAACGATATAATATGTATTTAATCAACTCAATGACATCTTGAGGTAAGCCCACGGTTACATGACCACTAGATCCTTCTCTTCCACCCTCTATGCTTGTAATCCAAACTCAAAACTCCCACTTGTGTGTGTGTGACTCCCTGAGGAAGAGATTGCTTAGATCTTGAAACGGCTCCAGAAGACATCACGTCAAGCAATGGATTATTCCATCATTTATTCACATCTATTGGACGGTCTATACACCAGCAATATAATTGTCATCTATTATATCAATCCGCGAACCAGATATTCAAGAGTAACAAAAATAAGAGTGAATAAACATACTCTGAGGTGGGAGATTTGAGTTTGGATGCCGAACATGTCTTTACAGACATTTCAGAATGGAACGCATTCATTACCTCAGTAATTTACTCAGATTGGGTGGTAAAATTAGATCTCAAAGACGCATATCTAACTGTTCCTATATATCGCCCAGTTACCAATCACTACTTTAATTCCCATGGAAAGATCAACAATGGACAATTTACTTGTCTTCCATTCACTCTATCCTTAACCCCTTGACATTTCATAAAATTCATGAAACCAGCAGTCCTACTTATGTTCCCAAATTTGATGACAATCAAATTACAAACTCAATAAACTATTCAACTTTTGGGAAAAATGTATTCTGTGTCCAACATAATCCCTAGAATTTCAAGGCTTTGTGATCAATTCCCAGAGCTCTTCATTTATCCTGAAAATTTGAAGTTAATTTGAAAGAATTTGGAGAGATTAAAGTCCTTTTTCGCAGGGAAATCATATCTCTGCAAAGCAGAGCACAGATGGTGGGTCTACTTTCAGTTTTGATTCAAGATATTTTCTAGGACCTTCACTACTGATAGTGAAAAAGCCGATACAAGGCAATTATCTTATGTGAAATCAGATACTTAGATCCCTAAGTCTGATACTGTATCAATTTATTCCTCATTAACTAATTCTCTTCCACTTGCAATAACTCATAGGAGACATATATTCCTATCTTAATGAACTGATTTCTCCTGCTCTGTTAGCAACTTTCATCTCTATGGCCACAAAAATGATCACTAGTACTAAGCTGGTATAGTCTGCAAAAATAATTTGGTAATCAACACCATTTAAGCAAGTGATAGCAGGGGCCAAAAAGTCTTTAATGTAGCTAGCATCAAATTGGTCATATTTAACGGAGGACTGCATCAATATGCATCCGTAGCCCTGAAGCACGTTTTGCCTTGTATCGGCTTTTTCAAAGGGTATCATCCTCTAGACTGCCTGCCGCTAAGAAAACCTGAGAGGCTATGGCTCTTCTGGAAAAATGAGGTCCAAAGTGAGATACAGTGATGCCCACTGAATGCATGATCTAACTAACCCAACAGGCTAGTGAAACTGAAATAACCAGAAGAAGAGGCTTCTAAAATGAAATTAATACTTGTTGATAGGTAGGAAGAATCAGTATAGCTGTAGCTGATTTTGTGTGTTCACAAACAAAGTACTGTGTAAAGTTTTGGGTTATGAGAAAAAATATGATAAAAAATTTGTCTAGAAGCAGTTTTGGTTTTCCTAGAAATTATAGAGGTTACTCCTTCAGAAAGGAAGGATCTAATTTTCATTACAAATTAAAATTTCACGCGTATGTCTTCAGCCTTCACAAATTCGTGTTTATAGAGCACTTAAAACCTAGAGAGAATATTGCTCTTACCTTCTGTCACTCTCTTTAATTCCTCTTTCAGCTTTCCAACTTCATTTTTCATTTTTTCATTATCAGCCTTTACTGACTGTTTTTCTTCATTAAGATTACCTCTGTTAATGGCCTGCATATAAAAATATAGTCACAGGTAAACCTAAAATTCTTAAATACTTTCTTGCTCTAGCAAGGGCCACAGGGATATCAAATGTACACACTACACCAGTGGTTCCCAGATCATAACGTTCGTGGCAATCAAAGCGATTTGAGCACCCATCAGACAATTTTATTAATTGAGGGTGTTTAACCCTTTGAGAGCCGTGAGTTATGCAACACATTGCAATGCATTATGTACCCCTCTGACATTCAAAGTGTTACACTTGTGCTTGGCAGTAATGTGTGCCTGTCACAGTTATAGCAATCACACGAGTTTAACCCTTTGAGACTTCCAGCTGAACTTACAGACTGATAGAATGTGGAAGTCTTATTTGTAATAGATTGTCTCGTTTCTGGCACTCAAAGCAAAATAAGTACCTATCACACACACATTATTGTGGGTGTTTTAACCCATTGAGTGACAGGAGGTATGCAATGCATTGCATACCCCTCTGGCAATCAAAGGGTTAAGCTCATGTGATTTCTATAACTGTGACAGGCACACGATACTGCCGAGCACGAGTGTAACCCTTTGCGTGTCAGAGGGGTACACAACGCATTGCAAAGCAATGCGTTCCATAACTTCTGGCACTCAAACGGTTAACACCCACAGCTGAAAGTTTGTGTGATAGGTGCTCATATTGCTCAAAGTGCCAGAAACAAGACAATCTTTTATTACAAATAAGACTTCCACATTCTGTAAGTCCATCTGGAAGTCTCTATATGTCACATATCAATAGGATACCCTGAGGAGTTCAGGCAGATGGAAGAGTGGGTTGCACAGCTGGCCCAGGGGATAGATTCCAGCACACAATACCGTACATGAATCGCCATAGAGAATGACTGCAGGATGGAGAAGAAGCCCAGCTCTGTCCAGCAGCCAGTCACTGGCCATGACAACCCTTGGTTTTATGTGATTAGCCTCCAGCATTAAGCATTGCAATGTGATGGAGTGACGCTACTAAGTAGCATCACTCCATCACATTGCAACTCTTAATACATTGTTAATTTCTATTTATGTTGCCTAGCACTACCTGAAAAGTAAGGGATTGAGCTAAGTTCTAGTATATATATTATATAATACAATATGTCCCTACTAGAGGCAATTGTGTTCCCATACAATATGACGCTTAACTCTTTGAGCGTCAGAGGGGTATACAGTGCATTGTTTGGCATACCCCTCTGGCACTCAGAGGGTTTCAGTTATCAGTATTGCACAATGTAGAGCTAAGAAAACTCTCTGAAAGCTTGCAGTGGAATAGCGGAGTAAAAGAAAGCCAAGATCTGTAACAATCTCCCTTGTAATCAATAAGAGTGACCATCCATCACCCTTAGCTTCGTCTTCGCAGTTCCTTCCCTATGAATGGGCTCAACTAGTATAGCAGGGTGAGATATACACAGTAGATAGATATACTCATGAAGGGAAATGTGAACATGCTCCCAGGGAGAGCTGGGAGGGAGGTGGGAGGAGCAGGGGATGTCCTGCAGAGCTGTGCGGTGCATCTTGTACCGCAGAAACAGATTATGTCACAAGGAAAGTTTAAAAGCTAATATCTAATAAGGAATGGCAAAATTAAAAAAAATATGTACAATCTATAGACTTTATTGGAAGATGCATCAAATAAGTGTATTGAGGGTGATAGTTTCACTTTAAATAAGTAAATAGAAACCATAAATGAAAAACAGAACACTGTTAGTATTACTAAGGATAGGTGGAACTGTATGACTCCAGAGCCTAAATTAAGATGATGTACGTTCAAAAGAAAAGTGGAGGAATTCTGGGACAAACCAATTGCAGTATAGGGAACATTAAACATTCCCATTTTAACCCTTTGAAATTTATAGTCTCCAGCATATTACTTTACAATGGTTGGAGACCTCTCTAGCATTCAAGCCGTTGAAATGACCATTGACCATTAAAATGACCATTTAAACCAATGGACCTTTTTTATTTTTATTTGTCCCCTATGGGGCAGTTGGATAGTCCCAACATTCACCACTTTTCTTTAGAAAATACATGTCGTCAAAGACTTATTACAGTATTCTGTTTTTCAGTGTTGTTTTCCATTTATTTACATTAAATTGTTGCTCTTGAATTGACCACAGCTTTATGGTGTTCATACATAAATAGAGCTTTTAGGAATATATGCAAAAACCTATTATATAAGCATATTTTCCACATACTATACATGCATTGTATGTAGTGAATGTATTATATATACACCAGTTATTTATCACATTCATAAAGCACCAAAAAATATATTACTTTTATTTTTGGGGGATATAAGACCTCAAAACATTTACAAGGAATGATGCAGAAAAAGATTTTAGGTAGGAAGCATAAAAGGCAAGCCGACTAAACTGTAATGCAATATCATATTACACAAGACATCAGTGAAATAAGGATTTTAGTCTTACCTGTTAAATCCTTTTCTCTTAGTCCATACAGGTTACTGATAAAGGGGTGGATCGCCTACCCAGAGTTAAGTAGACGGGAACAATTCTAGAATTGTATGCAGGGGGTGGAGCCTACCCTCCCTCCTTGGCTGCAGCTAGGCAACCAGCTCCAGAAATATTTGAGACACTAACTATTGACTAGATAGTAGAAGGGAAAGAGGACTCCTCCTGTGAGCATGACCCCGAAGGAACCCCATGGTCTGTCACAGGAGAGCCAAGCATGGTCCCTTGACAGGGTGGGAGACCAGTAACCTGTATGGACTACGAGAAAAGGATTTAGCAGGTAGGACTAAAATCCTCTTTTCTCTGTCGTCCAATACAGGTTACTGGTAACTCTGGGATGCCCAACCATTGAGTTTCCCAGAGGCAGGAAGTAAGGCAAGGATGCAAGGCCCCCAAAGTCACCAGAGCAGATATGAACCATCAGATCAGAAATAGCCCAACAAAACAATGAAGTGTCAATGGACACTGAACAGGGGTAACAACAACCCAAATTGTTACACAGCACACTGAACTAGAGACAACAAGGCTCAAAAGTGAAGGAATCACCAAGAACCAAAGAAGATCCTAGACAGGAAAAGGTGTGCACAGATGACCAAGTGGCAGCCTTGCACAACTGATCAGCAGAGGCCTGATTCTTGAAAGCCCAAGAAGCCCCAATAGATCTTGTAGAATGAGCCGTGACCCGAAAGGGGACAGGATGCTTCCTCATCTCATAAACCTTACGAATAGTGGACTTGATCCAAGAAGCAATAGTCACTTTGGATGCAGGTCTTCCTGCCCTAGGACCCTCAGGAATGACGAACAACGCATCAGATTGCCTGACAGACTCAGTGCGATGTACATAAAACTTTAGACAACGTACCATGTCTAACAAGTGGATATCCCTCTCCTTGTCAGAGGTGCTGTCAGGGTAGAAAGAGGGGACCACAATTTCCTGACTGATGTGGAACTCCGAAACCACCTTCGGGAGGAACCCCTGAGAGGTGCGAAGCACCGCCTGGTCCTTGTGAAACACCAAATAGGGTGGTTTACAGGACACAGCATGTAACTCCACAACACGACGGTCAGACACAATCGCCAGGAGAAAAGCCATTTTCCACGTCAAAAGGCGTAGAGGAATAGTAACAAAGACTCAAATGGAGGGTGCCGAAGAACGCCCATAACCAAGTTAAGATCCCATGGAGTAGCAGGAATCTTGAAGGCAGGACGAGTATGAGCAACTCCCTGGAAGAAAACCTTGACATCAGGATGGATGGCAATGCACCTCTGAAAGAAAACAGAGAGCAGACGTCTGAACTTTAAGGTTACTCAAACTGAGGCCCTTATACACGCCATCCTGCAAGAAAGCCAGGACCGTAGGCAGATCAGAATCCTAAGAAAAGTCCCTATCACCACACCAAGGTAGAAAGGTCGACCAGACACGATGGTAGGCCTCAGAAGAAACAGGTTTAAAGCATAGTAGCCAACACACCAGAAAAAAAACAAACAAAAAAAAACAAAACAAAAAAAAAACCCTTTCTTCAGTGTTGAGGATTCAATTTCCAAGCCGTCAAAGCTAGACAATGAACATCCTCCTTCCACAGGTAACCCTGTAGAAGAAGATGCGGAAGGCAAGGGAGGCGGAACGGATCCGCCACTGCCACTGACAGATCCAGAAGCTCCGGAAACCAAGCCTGGCGAGGTCAGTACGGTGCAATCAGAATGACTGGACAATGCTCCAGTCGTAATTTCCGCAACACCCTGTGCAACATGGGGAGGTGAGGAAAGATGTAGGCCAGAAGGAATAACCAAGGACTGGACACTGCATCCACCGCCAGAGCTAGAGGGTCCCTCCATCGAGAGCAGAACATCGGAATCTTCCTGTTGTGTCTTGTCACCATCAGATCGATATAAGGAAGACCCCATTTCTGAACAAGGAGGTTGAACACCTCTTAGTGCAGCTCCCACTCTCTGCTGTCCACTGTGTGTCAACTGAGGAAGTCCGCCATGACATTGTCTACACCAGCAATGTGCACTGGCGATATGGCAGGAATGTGTTCTTCTGCCCAGGACAAAATAGCCTTGACCTCTAACCAAGCGGTGAGACTTCTTGTTCCGCCCTGCTTGTTGATGTAAGCCACGACCGTGGCATTGTCGGACTCAACCCAGACTGGACAGTCTTCCAGCTGAGATGTCCAATGACGAAGGGCATGAAATATCGCCCGAAGCTCCAACACGTTGATGGGAAGGAGAGATTCTTCCGGACTCCACCAACCCTGTGTACTCAGGCGACCCAGGATCACTCACCATCCAGAGAGGCTGGCATCCATCATCACCGTGGTCCAGAAGGAAATTAGGAAGGACTTTCCCTTCATCACACTGGAGGGGTTGAGCCACCAGGACAAACTCAGTTTCACATGAAGAGGAAGTGACATCGATGTCTTCAGAAGGACCGGCCGACCCCTGCACACCTGGATCACAAACTGCCAGAGTTCCCTGGTGTGTGCCATGGCAAACGATACCGCCTCTGTGGTGGAAATGAATTTCCCCACGAGAGATGACAGCTTCTTGGCTGGAACTGGATCTTGAGCCAGTATCGCAGAAACCCTGTGGGGGTGATCTGGTGAGCCACCTCGTCCGGGAGAAACACCATGATCTTGAAACACCATGATCTTCTGGATACAGAAGAGAAGGCCCAGGAAGACCAGACACTGGGAAGGGACAAGATCTGATTTGTCCAAGTTGATGATCCACCAGTGATGGGTGAGAGCATGAATGCATTGCTGAACCTGCTGATGGAGAAGTTCCACAGAAGAGGCTTTCAGAAGCAGGTCGTCCATGTATGGAGTAACTCTGATGCTGTCTCGGTGGAGGACGGACACCAAGGCTCCCAAGCACACGTTTGAAGATCTGAGGAGCGGTCGTCAGACCAAATGGAAGAGCTGAGAACTGAAAACATTGGATGACAGAGAAATCCTTTTTCTCTTAGTCCATACAGGTTACTGGTAACTTTTGGTAAGCGATCCACCCCTTTTCTTAGGCAGGACGAGTATGAGCAACGCCCTGAAAGAAAGCCTTGACATCAGGACCAGGCCAGGACCGTAGGCAGATCAAATTCCTGAGACAGGTCCCTGTCAGCACACCAAGATAGAGAGGTCGACCAGACATGATGGTAGGCCTTAGAAGAAACAGGTTTGCAGGCACTGAGCATAGTAGCCACCACACCAGAAGAAAACTCTTTCTTCTTCAATATTGAGGATTCAATTTCCAAGCTGTCAAAGCTAGCCTATGAACATCCTGTAGAAGAAGATCCGGACAGAAAGGAAGCCGGAATAGAAAAGAGAAGAAAAAACAGGAGGCGCTCCTAGTGTAAAATCTTCTATGAACCAATAACACCAACCACCACCATAAGGACACTACTCACAAAGATAGTGGCTGAATAAAACACTTATGTGTAATTCAGCAGTAGTACATAGGGGATCTGTAAACTGTTCCCCCAGAACAGTATATACTGGCAGCTCCACTCCAAACAGCTCCCGAACCGGAGTAGTAGGACAGCAAAAAGACAGAAAAAGAAAGAACAGAGCGCCAATGGTGCGTTATCCCAATATATCAATTATCAGCATATAATATATAGATCCACTCACATTAGCAAAAGGTTGATCCAAAGACATATGTCTATGATCAACAATAAACACTTTCAGGGTACTTTACCCATCCCTGTCTGGGTTATACGATCTACAACTCCGAAGTCCAGATGAGAAGGACACCATACAAACAAAAGCACAAACAAAAGGGGCGCCAATAGTGAAATATGTTTAAACGAAGTGTTAATAAAAATATGATAAAAAAAAATATGATAAAAAACACTCACATTTGAATTTTGTCAGAACTCCACATTAGGGATCATCTGACTATACAGGCATACGGAGAATCAGACCGTCTCCGTTTGGTCCTTGATCTTCCTATATTTGAACGATGATAATTCCACACTTGGATATAGCAGGCAGACACTCAGATCGATAATAAAATTTAATGTATTAAAAAACAACAATAAACAGGCTACAAAAGCTAACGCGTTTCGCGGCTATAAAGCCGCTTTTTCAAAGCAATAAACCAGCCTTAAATCAATAAGGACCGCTCCCCAGCCAGAGAGGCTAGCATCTGTCGTCACAGTGGTCCAGAAGTATACCAGGAAGGACTTGCCCTTCAACAGATTGGAGAGGTCAAGCCACCATGACAAACTCAGTTCCACATGAAGAGGAAGGGATACGGATATCTTCAGAAGGTCCGGCTGACCCTTGAACACCTGGATCACAAACCTCTGGAGTTCCCTGGTGTAAGCCATGGCAAATGGGACCGCTTGTATGGTGGAGATGAATTTCCCCACTAGAGAGGACAGCTTCTTGGCTGGAACTGGATCATGAACCAGAACAGCAGAAACCCTGTGGGATATCTGGTGAGCTACCTCGTCTGTGAGAAACACCATGCACTGCTGAGTGTCAAAGAGAAGGCCCAGAAAGATCAGACGCTGGGATGGGACAAGATCCGACTTGTCCATAATGGGTGAGAGCGTGAATGCAGTCCTGAACCTGCTCATGAAAAAGTTCTGCAGAAGGGGCTTTCAGAAGCAGGTCGTCCATGTATGGAGTAACTCTGATGCCAACCCGATGGAGGACAGATACTAAAGCTCCCAGGACACGGTTTAAGACTTGAGGAGCTGTAGTCAGACCAAAGGGAAGACCTGAAAACTGAAAGTGTTCTTGGTCGCAAGCAAATCTGAGATAATGCCAGCTCACTGGATGAATGGCGATGTGTAGATATGCATACTGAAGATCCAGAGAGGCAAGGAATTCCCCTGGGGACATAGCATCAATCACCGTCCTTAGGGACTACTCCTGGTGATAATGAGTCCTGACCACAAAGGAATTCAGATCCTTCAAATCTAAAATGGGACGACAACGCTGTCCTCCTTAGAGACCACAAAAGGTTTGAGTAAAAACCCATACCTCTGTCTTGAACTCTCCCTTCTACTAACTCCAATCCTTACTCACATATTCAACCTCTCCCTCACAACCGCCACCTTCCCATCCTCTTTCAAACATGCACTAATCATACTGATCCTAAAGCAACCCTCCCTGGACCCAAACTCACTGTCAAATTACAGACCAATTTCTCTGATCCAGTTTGCCTCCAAGCTCCTTGAGCGTCTCGCACATAATCAGCTCACTAGATTCCTCTGCTCCCACTCCCTGCTAGATTCCTTGAAATCTGGATTCCGCCCTCATCACTCCACTGAAACTGCCCTCACTAAAGAGGCCAATTACTTGCTTGCCTCCAAGTCAAAAGGCCACTACTCCATACTCATTCTCTTGGACCTATCAGCTGCCTTTGACACAGTAGATCACCCACTTCTCCTCCAAGCCCTCCACTCCCTAGGTATCTGTGACACTGCACTCTCCTGGTTTTCATCTTATCTCTGCAACCACTCCTTCAGCGTTTTCTACTCTGGCTCCACTTCTCCACCCATCCCACTGTCTGTTGGAGTGCCTCAGGGATCAGTGCTGGGACCCTTGCTCTTCTCAATCTACACCGCATCCCTCGGAAAACGAATCAACTCCCTTGGGTTTCACCATTATCTCTATGCTGATGACACTCAAATATATAATTCCCCCCTGACCTCTCTTGTCCCGAGTATCTGACTGTCTGTATGTTGTCGTTTCCTGGATGTCCTCCCGTCAACTCAAACTTAACCTTGGCAAAACTGAACTAATCATCTTCTCTCCCACTACAACCAGCCTTACCAGAGATATTACCCTCACCATCAACAACGCTACCATCACAACGACCCCTACAGCTCGCTGCCTGGGGGTCACATTTGACTCTGTCCTATCCTTCATTCCTCACATTCAGTCAATCTCCAAATCATGCTGCCTCCACCTCCGCAACATCTCTAGAATCCGACCCTTTCTCACACAAGACACTACCAAAATTCTAATCCAAACACTCATCATGTCCCGTCATGATTACTGTAACTCATTACTAATTGGCCTTCCATTCACCCGACTAACCCCACTACAGTCCATAATGAATTCTGCTGCAAGACTAATCTATCTCACTCATCACTTCTCTGACACCAAACCCCTCTGTCAATCCCTTCACTGGCTCCCATTAGCATACAGAATTAAATTCAACATTCTGGTGCTTACTTATAGAGCCCTCACTAACACTGCACCACACTATATTTCATCTCTCATTTTCAAATACACTCCCTCTCGCCATCTTGGCTCTGCACATGACCATCTGCTCTCCACAACTCTTATCACATCCTCCCACTCCCGCCTACAGGACTTCTCCCATGCTGCACCTCAGCTCTGGAATTCCCTCCCGCACCCAATCAGACTCTCCCCCAGCCTTCAGACGCTCCCTGAAAACTCACCTCTTCAAGGAAGCCTATCAACTGCCTCCATAAACATGATCACTAAGAATCACCCCTTGCCTGGACCACTGCACTCAACAGCACTTCTCACTACCACCCACTGACTGGCAGTTCATGTGGCAGGAGGCACTTACATCCAATAGCATTTACACCTTCTGTGTCAAACCTACCTTCCTCTAGACTGTAAGCTCTCATGAGCAGGGTCCACTGATCCTTCTGTTCTCCACATTTGATTGTACTATTTAATACCTCTGTATGTCTATTCCCTACTATAAAGCGCTGCGGAATTTGTTGGCGCTATATAAAAAAAGATTAATAATGAACTGGAACAGGTCCTAGAACATCCTTGTCCAGAAAGGCCTGGAAAGCACCATTGAACAGATGGCATTTCTCTGCGCCCTGGGGCGTATGAGAAGGAAAAAAGCGAAAAGGAAGAAGAGACGAAAGGGATCCTGTACCCTTCCTCCACCACCTGTAAAACCCACGGGTCCACCACTGAATCCTCCCAGACTTTTTGGTAGTGACGAAGACGGCCACCCACAGCAGAGTTGGGACCTGGGTTCGGCGAGTCATGCCAAAAGAAGGCTTGGAAACCTTAGGCTTGGAGGAGACCTTGGGCTTCCATTGCTGTTTGGGCTTGGAGGAGGCACGCGGAGCTGAGGGAACCACCTGGTTCGCCAGACGTGTCACAGTCTGGAAGGAACGTAAAAAAACGATTACGCCTGAGAGGCGTTTTCTTCCTGGGGACCAAGAGCAGAAGCTTACTCTTACCCCCTGTGGCCTCACTAATCAGATCCTTGAGATCTGACCCAAACAAAGAAGTGCCTTGAAAAGGCAAGGAGAGCAAGGCTTTCTTGGAACCAGTGTCCGCAGACCAGATCTTGAGCCAAAGAGCCCATTTGGCAACCACAAACTTGGTGGAAACCCTAGCCACCAAACGGACGGCATCAAATAAGGCAGCAGAAACATAGCGCTGGGCCTCACAAATGTTGTCAAGAAGCCGTAACATATCCGAAGTAGGAGCACCCTGACGGACAGCCAGGGTGAGCGGTTCAGTCCAGACTGCAATGGCCCGGTTAACCCATACTGCTGCGAAATCTGGACGCGTGGCAGTACCAGCAGTGGCAAAAATGGACTTGAGGGAAACCTCAAGTTTCTTGTTAGTCCAGTCTTTCAGAGCTGACGCATCAGAAACTGGCAAGGCAGTAGACTTAGATAGCCTGGAGATAGGAGCATCCACTTTGGGGGGATGAACCCTCTGATCAAGCGCCGCCTCAGAGAAGGGGTAAAGCTTGGCAAACTTCTTGGAAACAGAAGGTTTCCTGTCCGGGGATTTCCACTCATCAGACACAAGGCGGTCAAGAGTGAGGTTAGGTGGAAAACAAGTAAGGGGCTTCTTAGGCTCCTGAAATACATCAGAGGGATCCTGTAACGGTTTTGAGTACACTCAGAAGCAGACTGTTTGGTAAAACACAGTTTTATTGCAGTCAGACAGAATAAAGTAACCCTCGCGGGTCCAGCAATAGTTAACAATCAATACTGACACAGGACAGGTTACAAAATAACATTAAGCCACACGGGTCCAGTATATATATCAGAGAACAGTACATATACTGACATGTCAGGAACAGTTTGTGTGAAACAGTGAGACACTGAGGTGTAGGTGCTATTAGGCCTGGAGGCTGAGAGTCCCTAAAAGCGAGGCCCAAGAAGCACTCTCTGCGGATGAGTGTCACAATAGCGACTAGACCCAGGAAGGGTGAGCGAGGCCCTGGAAGGATCACGGACTACCGGCAGTACTGAAACCGGAGGAATACCGGGACGCCCAGGAATCAACACAGACTGCGGCCCAAGGTAATGGTACCGGACAACAAATGTAACAACGCTAGGCTCAATGGCAACTGCCGGGTGACAGAGCCGCCTGAGGCGTCCAGGAGACCAACCTCAGTCAAAGACTAGTGACAAGTCAGCGTATAGTGTGCCAATAGAATAGCTCCTACCCGGGTGAGCACCGAACAGCCCTATTAATAGATGCTCAGGCTTGATAGCGACTGACAGGAGTGGAGACTAACTGAGGCGCCCAGGAGACCAACCTCAGTGGCAATGCAATAACAAGTCAAGCGTTTAGTGAGCAAATGAGATCTGCGTCTGCCTTGGGTAAGGAGGAAGGAGGCAGCAAGGCACAAATGGCTCACAGTCATGGAACGGTAAAGCAGTACACGAGGCAACCAACTGGGCCAGCATGCTCAAGACAGAGCACAGGAGATACTCTCTACCGGACACGGTAGTGCACCGGGCTGGAGGCACAAAGAGCAGGAACGGAAGCCAATCCGGGTCGATGCACAGAACTGGAACGTCAGCCAGGCGGGTCGGTACACAGAGAAGGAACGTCAGCCAGGCCGGGTCGGTACATGGAGCAGGAACATCAGCCAATCCAAATCGGTAAACGGAGCAGGAACGTCAACCAGGCCAAGTCGGTATACGGAGCAGGAACAGAATCAGAGAGAGTAGTCAGGCAGTCCGGGTCATACACAGGATTTCACACGATAACGACAACAAGCTCTTAGCAACGGGAACACCATGAAAGGGCCTTGTAGAAATGACAGGGCTCAGTACTTAAAGGGATAGTAATACTTCATTTTATCTTTATTTTATTTTGTAGGCATTAAAAAAAACATGAAGACCGATATAAGTCTTATCTCTCAATCCTTTATGGTTTAAGAGATATTCACAAACAAAGTATCCCCCCCCTGTTCAGCCAGATCAGGAGGGAGGTGCCCAGGTAGACTGCAGAGAGGGACAATCTTCAGTTAAGATAAGGGAAAAACCTGAAAAACTTGTCAAGAGGGGAAGGGCTTTCGTTGTTTTCATACAAAGAAGATTGTCCCCTGCTGTTACCTGTCTGGTCTTACAACCAGATTCACATCTGAGAAGAGATGGCTTACACTAGGAAAAAGGGGCGGGAGGGGGAAACTTTGCTTGTGAATATCTCTTAAACCATAAAGGTTTGAGAGATAAGACTTATATCGTTCTTCATGTTTTTTTCATGCCTACAAAATAAAATAAAGATAAAACAAAGTATTACTATCCCTTTAAAGGCTACCACTTGGTGGAGCCATACCACGCTAGCCAATAAGAAGGACTCCAGCACAATGCTGTAAAATGTTGCCAGCAATACACGGGCACCACGATAGTACCCCCCTCTGAAAGACACCCCCTGAGAGGAGGGAGCTGGCTTCTGAGGGTACTTAGCATGGAATCTGCGCAGCAATCTGGAGGCATGGCGGTCACTCTGGTCAACCCAGGAATGTTCCTCAGGGCCATAGCCCTTCCAATGAACCAAATATTGCAACTTTCCTCTAAATCTCCTGGAATCAATTATACTCCGTACTCTTCCTGACCTTGCACCTGCACAGGGCCAGGAACCACAGGAGTAGTAGTGTAACGGTTGCAAACTAAAGGCTTTAGCAAGGATACGTGGAGCACATTATGAATCCGCATGGATGCTGGGAGACCCAAAGCATAAGAAACTGGGTTAATCTTGCTGATAACTTTAAAGGGACCGACAAACCGAGGAGCCAATTTATTACACGGAACCTGCAAATCAAGGTTTCTGGAGGAAAGCCATACCCTGTCCCCAACCTGAAAGGAGACCGCCTGCAGCCGTCTGTGATTAGCGTGACGCTGATAACGCTGAAATGAAGCACTGAGGGTTCTCTGTACCTGTGCCCAAGTGGAGTGGAGTTGCTCTATGTGCTCATCCAGAGCTGGAATTTGCTGTGTCTGAAATGAGTCCGGGAGCAAGCATGGTTGAAACGGGGAACTCCTAGATGATGAATTAACTGCACAATTCCTGGCGAACTCTGCCCACGGCAACAGGTCGGCCCAATTGTCATGATGATCGGACACAAAACAGTGTAGAAATTGTTCCAATCCTTGATTGGCACGCTCGGCGGCCCCATTGGTCTGGGGGTGGTAGGCAGACAAAAAGGATAATTGTATGCCCATCTGATCACAGAATGCCCTCCAAAACCTGGAGACAAATTGGCTCCCTCTGTCAGATACCAGCACCCTGGGTACACCATGCAACCGAAACACTTCTGTGGCAAAAACAACAGCCAATTCCTGGGCAGAGGGAAGGCCAGGAAGAGGCACAAAAAGAGTCATCTTAGAGAATCTGTCGACCTCCATCAGAATAAATGAATGTCCCTTAGACACTGGCAACTCTCCCAGGAAATCAATCGAGACATGGGACCCGGGACGCTCGCCATTAGGCGCTGGTTGAAGTAGACCAACAGGGAGGTGCCTAGGGGACTTGGCACGGGCACAAATAGTGCATGCTGCCGTGTAGGCGGTGCAATCAGCACATAAGGAAGGCCACCAGAATAACTGCGAAAGAGTCCTGATCAATTGGTCCCTGCCTACATGCCCAGCTGCCCGAGATGCATGGTAGGTTTTGAGGAGGCGGGTACCGAAAGGCTCTGCCACAAAACACTTGCCCACCGGGGTATCAGGGGGTACAGTAGCCTGGGTAGCAAGAATCTCCTGCCCCTGTGGAGAAGTGATGCTGGTTTGTAAGGTGGCCAAAATGCGATCTGGCTGAATAATGGGTACTGGAGCTTCATCAACTTTAGTTTCAGGACCAGATTGCTTGGACAGAGCATCCGCCCTAATATTCTTGGAACCGGGTAGGTAGGATACAATGAAATTAAAACGGGACAGAAACAAGGCCCATCTGGCCTGCCGAGACGACAATCTCTTTGCCTCAGAAAGGTATTTTACATTTTTATGGTCAGTCAAAATCAATACCGGAGTTCTAATACCCTCAAGCAGGTGTCGCCTTCCTATAAGGGCTAGAATAATTGCCAACAGTTCTCTGTCCCCAATCTCATAATGGCTCTGGGCACTGGATAATTTCTTTGAGAAAAACCCACACGGCCTTAGTCCACTCCCAGGGTCCAGACGTTGTGACAACACTGCCCCTACCCCAGTTTCAGAGGCATCAACCTCTAAAGTAAATGTAAGGGAAGGGTTAGGGTGGGACAGTACAGGAGCAGAAGCAAATGCGGATTTTAGCGACTTAAAGGCAAGGTCAGCTGTCTGAGACCACTGGGAGGGATTAGCGCCCTTGTGTGTGAGATCGGACAGTGGTTTTACAATCGTGGAAAAATTCCGAATGAATTTCCTATAACAGTTGGCAAAGCCAAGAAAACGTTGGATAGCCTTGAGTCCCTTAGGAAGTGGCCACTGCAGGACCGCTGCCAGCTTCTCCTTGTCCATTGCAATGCCATCCTTGGAGATCACAAAGCTTAGGAAAGGGACCATAGGCTTGTGAAATTTGCACTTCTCGATCTTACAGTAAAGTTTGTTCTCACGGAATCTGAGAAAAACTGTGGACACATCCTTGATGTGTTGCGATAGGTTGGATGAATGTATAAAGAATAGCATTGAGATAAACCACAACGCACGACTGGAGCAAGTCACGGAGGATGTCATTAATAAACTCCTGGAACACTGTGGGAGCGTTACACAGCCCAAATGGCATCACCAGGTATTCATGGTGTCCAGATCTAGTATTGAACGCCGTTTTCCACTCATCACCAGCTCTTATCCTAATCAGGTTATAAGCTGCACGTAGGTCCAATTTGGTGAAAATGGAGGAACCCTTTAACCTGTCAAACAGTTCCGTGATGAGTGGTATCGGGTATGCGTTTTTGGCCAGGAGTTTATTCAAGCCAAGTTAATCAATACAGGGTCGTAACTCGACATTTTTCTTTTTGACAAAGAAGAAACCAACCCCCGCAGGCGAGGATGACTTCCTGATAATACCCCTCTCAAGGGCATCCAAAATGTATTCCTCCATGGCTCTATCCTCCTCACAGGACAACGGATAAGTCCGACCCTGAGGAGGAACGGCCCCAGGAGGCAGATCTATAGCCCAATCGTAGGCCCTATGAACCGGCAGAGCGCTAGCCTCCCCCTTGCTAAAAATGGCACTGAATTGATGGTATTCAGCTGGCACAGATGAAGAGGTACACAGAATCTTGGTAGGAAGAGAAATGCAATGCATATTACAGTATTCAGACCAGGCCATGATTTCACAATTTTGCCAGTCGAACCTAGGATTATGCATATGGAGCCATGGGAACCACAGGATCACTGTATGGTGAGAAGACTGGATAATCTGAAAACTTTGTTTTTCAGTGTGGAGCGCCCCAATGCACATAGACGGTGGTATGGTTTCCTTAGTAATAAGAGCTGGTACCAGTGGCCTGCCATCAATGGCTTCAATAGCCAAGGGAGCTTCTTTCTCAATCAGTGGAATTTTTTGTAATTCTGCAAAAGAGCTGTCCATAAAATACCCAGCTGCGCCAGAATCCACTAGGGCCAGAACCTCCGAGAGTTCTGCCCAATAAATCAAGGCCTGAATAGTAGGCTTTTGATTAGCCGGATCGAGGGACCACTGAACACCACCTAGGGCCTGTCCCCCAAGGTACCCTAGGTGCGTTCATTTCCCGGCTGTGTAGAGCAGGAGCACAACAAATGCCCACCTTGGCCACAATACAGACAGAGGCCCTGTCTGTGGCGATGAGCCCTCTCCTCCTTGGTCAACCTAGTGAACCCTAACTGCATTGGTTCTCGATTACACTCAGGAGGCATGGGAGTAAGGGAGGCATGGGTGGGGAATTTTGTTTCGTCCATCCCCATTCTTTGGCCCTTGGTCTACGGTCTTTGGCCGCCATTCTCTCCCTAAAGCGGGAATCGATTATTATTGAAGAGTCAATAAACTCATCCAAATCACTCGGCAAGTCTCTGGCAGCTATCTCATCTTTGATACAGTCACAAAGACCTTGTGCAAATGCTGCTACGAGCGCCTCATCATACCAGCCCACCTCCGCTGCCAATGTGGGAAATTCAATAGCGTATTCTGCAATGGTACGGGATCCCTGCTGGATCGTCAACAATCTTTTGGCAGCAGAGGCGGTTCTTCCAGGGATTTCGAATACTCTATGAAATGCTCTTAGGAACTCATTAAAGTTCTTAGTACATGGTTCCGCTGCTTCCTACAAGGGGTTTGCCCATGCCAGTGCTCTGCCTGTTAGCAAAGAAATCATGAGCCCGACCTTACTTCGGTCACTAGGAAAGGCTTGAGGAGTTACCTCTAGGAAAATCTCCAACTGGTTTATGAACCCTCTGCACAGGGTAGGTTCACCATCGTATCTAAGCGGTAACGGAGCCGTAGCAGTTAACCCTCTATTCGAGTTTGCTAGCGTCACAGATTGAGATCCCGGTGTCATGACTGGGGGGACCACCGAGGCCTGTACTGATTTATCCAAGTCAGCAGTACACTCTAGTAAAGTTTGCATGGCCAGCGCCATCTGGTTCATGCACTGCTCGTGTATATCCATCCTCCAGTGGATACTTTGTGTATTACCATCACCTGCACCGTCTGAGTGATTGACGTGCGATTATAGGTAGCGGATCCTGTGAGTACAATTGGAAGGGGCCAAAAATCAGGGACATCCATTTGAAAAAGTCTACCCTTAGAGTCTGTCTGCTTTATATCCAGATTAGCAGTGATTACTGTTGAGGCCACTCAGTACGATCACCGGGATTCCCACTTAAGAATCCTGGCTGCGGAGAGATTCCTGATAAAGACGGGAGCTTAATTATGACTTGAGTGCTCTAAAAAGTTAGCCTTCTGTAAGTGCATCTGACCTTATTGCATGAATTTTTGCGCTCATTTCTTTGTTGTATGTCCATTTTAGATTGTGAAGGTGCGACTGAAGACACCACACACAAGAAGCTGTAGTCTGAAAAGTGGATCTCCAAAATCCTTGTTTTTTTAACATTATAGGTAAATTCTTTATTAGACCAAGAGAATTATAGACTAATATTGGAGCGTTTCCAATTGTTTTGTTGTCTATTTTGGTTAAATGATAATTTTTCTCACAGTATTTTACTCTGTACTGTAGGTTACTTTCATCCAAAAGAAGTATACAAACATACCTTTTGCAAGTCTTCCTTCTCTTCCATGTGTTTTCTGGCAGATTCATGAGCATTTTCCACCTCAGTTTGCAGAGAATCATTGCCTTCCATCTCAGAAGCCAACTGCATTATTAGCGAAGTAACCCGACGCAGCACTCTGTGAACAAAAGAAACACTACTATGGATTACAATGCTTCATTCATTCTCATTATCTTTCTAAGTGTATCTGGCACATTCATCATAAAGAAAACATTTTGAATAACATACAGGTCCCTCTACCAGATACCAACAATCTTCCAACAATCTGCTACCCCCTTCAGCTACCACTCCCTAATGCTCTGGCATTGTTTTGGACTGTAAAGAAGTGTCTTATGAACCCCCCCCCCCTTCTCTAGTTAATAAAATAAGTAACAGGGAAGCAGGAATGTTAATATTTGGCTCATGGCTATGGCAGCCAGTATTATTATTCTTTATTCATATAGAGCCAATTTATTCCACAGCTAAGTACAATAGGGAATAGACAAAGTATTCTCTGATTTGCATAAAATGACAAATAATACCTAAATATCTCAAATCAACAATTTTAAATGTAACAATGGCTAACATAGCACACTGATAATTCTGAAAGGTGTTTCAAATGAACATAAGTTGTCATAAGGTAATAGAGCGTTTTTGTTTTCTGTTTTTTTTTTAAAAATCAATAACGTTTTCAACATTATCTATATATAGTCTACATAAAAGCCTAACTTTTGTAGGGGTGAGAGATCCCCTTTAAAGGGAAACTGGCCCCATATAAGCTTTTAGATAAACTTACATGCCTTTATTTTTCAATTGTTTTTATATGGCTTATGGCTCTTAGTTTAAGCCCAGCCTGCTGTGCTCCTTACTGCAGTTTCACCATTCTGACAGTTGGAAAGCTATGCTGGCACAAGCCTATGAAACAAGTTTCTGTCAAAGCCTGACCCAATGACTTTCATACAGAAGATGGATTCTAATCCTGTGCAGTAAAGCAATGACCAAAACGGCAAGTTAAGAGGGGGTGCAATTTTCTGTTGCGAATAATGAAACTACTGGTCAAAATAATAATCTAAAGTAAATATTCTTGTTTTTATCAAAGTGATACTTATAAAAGCATTCAGACTGAGTTAACGATTTCTTAGGACATTGCACAAACCGCAAATAAAGAAATTATGAGGTGATATTTTAAATTTAAATATAAAAGTACATTTGTCAATATGCTCTTCGGCTGACTGATTTGAGAGGCTGGAGGAATAACTTCCATCATTAATCTTCAGTACAGTCTATTTTGTACCCCCTGGCACTCAAAGGGTTAAAGAACCAGTAAACTTTAACCCTTTTAGTGCTAGATAGGTGCGCAACGCATTGCTCTGCAGTGCGTTGCATACTCCTCCAGCACTCAAAGGGTTATTTCTGGGGGGGAAAACACATATTGTAGAGCTTTCCCTCTGAAGTAAAACAAGGGTACTCTCAATTCTAGCAGTTGCTTTATTCAAAAGTTACAATTGTTGAAACTTTCACAAAGTACTGGAGCTGTTACGGTCTATAACAGTCTATCAAAAACTGTAGTGCCTGACTCACCTCTCCCATAAAAAATAATAAAATAACTGTCTGTACACAAGGTAAACTGTAGGAAACTTTCTAGATAACTTTTCAGGTCTGGCTAGTATTATGTATTTATATATATATATTACACCAAACTATATTGGTATAATGGCGCTCATCTACTAGTGTGGGCTCTATAGACTGGGACAATATCAATAATATACTTTTAAGAAATATACCAAGCAGATATCCTGATTTATAAATGCATATGTATAAACTTATTGCAAACCAACTTTGGCTTCTAAAATATCATAAGTAGTATCTTGTAGTCAGTTTTGATTCCACGCAGTAAGCAACTATAACCACTGCATAAAAATAGCAAAATGGAGCAATTCAGAGTCTAAATGCACTATAAGTAACTTACATGAGGCTTTGAACAAGCTGTAAAATTTAAGAAATTAACAGCTCAATTTATTCTTTGTCATATTATTCTCTCTCTTACAAGTAATAAAGTAGAATAGAGTTGTTGGTAGGCCCTACAATCATTCAGCATATCATAAACTCTAAAGATGGTAATATCACTTGGTCGGATTATGTGGAAGTTTTCTTGACTATAAACATCATCTCCTATAGTTGATACTGTAACAGATGACTCGGTGACCCCCTCTTAAAGGGATAGTAATATTTCATACACTGTGTAGCTTATAACGTTGAGAATATGTAATAGTAGTGCTGTGCAACGCTCCTATGCGTCAAAACTTGCTAGTTACAGTGTAATAATGTTTTCAGATTGATCCCTCCCACCCCTTTCCCCGAAGAAATATTGTCCCAGATCTGACAGCGGATCACAACGAGGGACACTCTTCACACAGTATTAGGAAAAATCTGCAGTGTAGGGTTTTCCTTATATTGAACAAGCAAGATTGTCCCTCGTGATCTGTCTGGTCCTGGGACCAGTTTTCAGATCTATGGGGAGGTGGCTTGCTCTCAGGGAAAGGAGCGAGAGGGATCAACTTCAAATTATTATTACACTGTAACTAGCAAGTTTTGACACATAGGTGCATTGCGCAGCACTACTATTATGAAATGTTACTATCCCTTTAACCACTTAGTGATCGGCCGCTTGCGCACGCGGCTGGCACATAACGCCCGCCAAACATTTTTTCATTGTTTTAAATGACTTCCGGGACATGCATGTACTTCCTCTGTCCACCTGGGACATCTGCTCGGGACGTACATGTACATCCTCGGGCGGTAAGGGGTTAAGTATCGGAGACACCCTGACCTCTGTTATGAAAGAATCAAATTCAATATAAATAAACTATATATGCTTGGTCTTTTTGGCCCATGCAATATGAATTGCTTGCAAGAGAGTTATTAGGGATCTATTCATCTCAACTGCCTCCCACAAAAGGAGACTCAGAAGCCAGATCCTTCTATTTGTTCTAAAATCAATTCCACCCACCAGACATGGGATAAACCAATTATTGCTTGAAAAACGGAGCTAGTTCTTAAAAAAACTGATAGAAATGTATAAAAATTGCAACCAAATTAGATAAAATTCAAGTAAAAACATTCAGAAATGCAGAAAACAAAAATGGTATTCCTGTACTTACAGAGAAGTTCTTCTCTCTTTAATCCATTGGGTGATGCAGGGACCATAGGCTAATATTCCCTCCACCAGGAGACAGTGCTTTAACACTGATGCTCCACCCACTTGCCAGTTTGCAAAAAGCAGATTAATAAAAGGTAAAGTTACCAGGACAGAGCAGCCAATAAATAGCAGGACTCCCAAACCTCCAACAGCAGCCCTGTGTAACCAATGGGCTACAAGAAGAAGGTTTATCAAGAAGTACAAAAATCTTCTTTTCTCTTATGTCCATAGGGGTTCAAATGGCCAATAGACATTTCCCCAAATTCTGGGAGGGAGAGAATAAATATTTAATCAACTGCAGTTTGAAGAACCATACATCTGACACTGGCTTTTGCCGAAGTAAGCACACTGACTGTAGAATGTTGTAAAAGTATGTTTTTGATTAATGTCAAAGTAGACACCACCTTAGGTTACAAGTTTAGAATAGCTTTACTTTGTTAAAAGACCATGTGAAGAGATCTGCAGGAGATAGCACAAGCTCGGACACCCATTTAGCTAAAAACATTGGAAGAAAGGAAAATGGTCTTACAGGTTGTCACTGGCACCCAGGAATGCTCAGAACTCAGTACGGTAATGTAATGCAAAATATTTATTAGAATAAATCACAGCAATAAATATGTAGTACAACAAGCAAAGGGTTACTAGCTGGCGACACTACTACAAGAACTAGTAGGCCTCTCACTAGACCACAATGCTGAAGACTGGGCCGAAGCCCCTGGGAGTCTCAGCAGGAAACAGGAACGCCAGCTCTTGATCCGTCGACTGGAACACTGGAACAGTTGACCACTGTGAACACTGGTTCAGTAATCTTGATCCGATGAACAGGAACACAAGGACTGCTGGACTGGAGAACTGACCCATGCCTGCAATCACTGCTAAGTGACCCTGTGACTCACGCCTGCAGTCACCAGACTCTCTGTCCACAACAGTGGTCTGTCTTAGGCCAGTAGCACAGATTGATCATAGTAAGGGGTACTCGTGATCACCGAGTCATACACAGAGAGGGTTCTCGTACTTAGCTGGGTCATACACAGAGAGAGGGTTCTCGTACGTATCTGGGTCATACACAGAGAGGGTTCTCTTACTTAGCCGGGTCATACACAGTGTGGGTTCTCATAAATAGCCAGGTCATACACAGAGTGGGTTTTCGAAGATATCCAGGTCACGCACAGAGCCAGAGTACTTCACCTAAGAACAACAACGCAAGGGCATCTGAGTCAGGCCTCAGTTTGCCTTTTAAACCCCTCCACAGGAAGTAAGAGGAGCAGCTCAGAGGGAGGAAGTAGGAAATAGGTAGGAGACTACAGTAAGTAAACAGATAAAACAGAGCCCTGCAGCCTGCTAGAAGCCTCGCTCCTGTAATCATGCTGAAGTCAAGGTAAGCTGTGACAGTACCCCCCCCCCCCAAAGGCCCCCCCTCCGCGGAGCCAGCCGGGGTTTATCAGGGAATCGAGCATGAAACCTACATACCAACACAGGAGCGTGAACATCAGGAGCTGGAATCCAGGAACGCTCCTCTGGACCATAACCCTTCCAATGAATAAAGTAGTGTAGCCGCCCTTGAACCAAACGAGAGTCCAGAATGGTTTGGACTTCATATTCCTCGTGATCTGCAACTCTCACGGGAGGAGGACGAACAGGAGCTGAAGTATACCGGTTGCAGACCAAGGGTTTTAGCAGGGAAACAAGAAAGACATTGTGAATGCGCATGTTGGCAGGAAGTTCCAATGCATACGCCACCGGGTTAATTTTGTGCAACACCCAAAGGGGACCAATGAATCGAGGAGCCAACTTGTTACAAGGCATCTGGAGGTGCAAGTTACGAGAAGACAGCCATACTCTGTCTCCTACCTGAAATGTAGGTGCCGGCAGTCCCCTTCGATCAGCCTGCCTTTTTTGTCGCTGCACGGAATCACGTAGGGTATGCTGTACCCGTACCCAGGAGGAACGGAGCGCCCTTAAATGCTCGTCCAGAACTGGAATTTCTTGTGCTTGGAAGGTCTCGGGAAGAGCTGAGGGTTGGAACCCATAATTAACCAAGAACGGGGAACTCTTAGTGGAAGAGTTAACAGCACTATCCCGGGCAAACTCCTCCCAGGGTAACAGGGTAGCCCAGTTATCGTGATGGTCAGAGATATAGCAGCAGAGGAACTGTTCTAAGGCTTAGTTTGACCTTTCTGCTGCACCATTAGACTGCGGATGATACGCGGAGGAGAATGCCAATTGAATGCCCATTTAAGAGCAGAAACTCCTCCAGAACCGGGACACAAACTGGCTTCCTCTATCGGAGACAATGACTTTAGGAATGCAATGTAATCGGAAGACCTCTCTGGCAAACACCACTGCCAACTCTTTAGCGGAAGGCAATCCTTTAAGTAGTACAAAATGGGCCATCTTTGAGAACTTGTCTACAGTCATCAAAATGACTGTATAACGCATAGAGCTTGGAAGTTCAACCATAAAATCAATCGATAAGTGTGACCACGGGTGTTCCCCATTGACTGTAACAAACTCACTGGTAATTGTCGGGGTGACTTTTTTTGGGCAGACATTGTGCAAGCTGCAGTGAAGGCAGCACAATCGGCTCTCAGACTAGGCCACCAAAAAACACGGGACAAGGATCATATCAATTGGTCACGGCCAATGTGACCAGTTATTTTAGACGCATGGTACATCTCCAGTAACTTAATGCGCAATTGTGCTGGCACAAAGCAACGGCCTTCGGGTTTCTCAACAGGAGCAGCAGCCTGGGCAGCCAAAATCTCCTCACCCAGAGGAGAATTAATACAAGTGCGAATTGTGGCAAGAATACGATCAGCAAGAATGATCGGAGTAGGAGGATCTTCCTCCCTAGTCGGAGAACAAAACTGGTGAGACAACGCATCTGCCTTTAGATTTTTGGAGCCAGGAAGATACGAAACCACAAAATTGAATCGAGAAAGAAACAGTGCCCAACGAGCCTGTCTTGAAGAGAGGTGTTTTGCCTCAGAGGTATATCAGATTCTTATGAAGGGCATGAAGGGCACTAGCTGGCGACACTACTACCAGAACTAGTAGGTCTCTCGCTAGACCACAATGCTGGAGACTGGGCCGAAGCCCCTGTGAGTCTCAGCAGGAAACAGAAACGCCAGCTCTTGATCCGTCGACTGGAACACTAGAACAGGCAACCACTGTGAACACTGGCTCAGTAATCTTGATCCAATGAACAGGAACACAAGGACTGCTGGACTGAAGAACTGACCTACGCCTGCAATCACCACTAAGTGAAACTGTGACTCTGCCTGTAGTCACTATATTGAGACACTGTGACTCACGCCTGCAGTCACCAATCAGACTCTCTGTCCACAACAGTGGTCTGTCTTAGGCCAATAGCACAAACTGATCACAGTAAGGGGTACTTGTGATCACAGGTCATACATAGAGTGGGTTTTTGTAGATAGCCAGGTCACGCACAGAGCCAAAGTACTTCACCTAAGAACAACAACGCAAGGGCATCTGAGTCAGGCCTCAGTCTGCCTTTTAAACCCCTCCACAGGAAGTAGGAGGAGCAGCTTAGAGGGAGGAAGTAGGAAGTAGGCAGGAGGAGACTACAGTAAGCAAACAGATAAAACAGAGGCCTGCAGCCTGCTAGAAGCCTCGCGCCTGTAATCATGCTGAAGTCAAGGTAAGCTGTGACACAGGTAAGGGGTTTCAGAGAAGGAGACAGGAGATTAAACAAAACACTCTGCGAGGACTCAAAATCAACTTCAAGTTCCAAGGCAGAGTTCAATCTCCATAATGAGGGGCCACATATGCCACCTCTCCAATAAAAGTTTGACACTCTGGAAGTATGAATAAGGCAGAAAATGTGACTTTTAGAGAGAAACATTAGATTCTCTGTCTGCAAAAGTGTGCTGACTCTTATATTTAACCACGACTACAATTTCTCCAAACTATGAGAAATCTTGACGGATACTGATTTCTCTGCTTTCCATATTAACTGGATGACAACTGTACCCAAACCTTTGAGGCCAAGCAATGAGGCTTTACGTTCCAAGGCATTAAAGCCAGGTTGACTGAAATGGGATGACATATGGGCCTTGAGTGACTAGGTCCCATGACAGAGGAAGTCCTTAGGTTTTTGTTATGGAGAGATTTATTAGCGAACAGAACAACACCCATTATGACTATGTCAGGACATAAGCTTGATTCCATCTGAGGTTTGTGACTAGTGATGTATTGTGTCAGGATGCCATCAGATCTATTCTTGAGATTCACATTTTGTTTTCCCTCTGAAGAAGATTCAGACTGGTGCAAAGTGGGATGGAGAGAATTAAATCCCTTTCAGATTGGAGACCAAGATCTCCCCCACTTCATGCAATCCATTGTAATTGCAATTGTAAACTTTTGCTCATTCAATGGGGCCCAGACTCTGCTACGTACTGTTGAGCTCTTGTCCAGATGAAGAAACACCTGTTATTGAAAGGTATTGAACTTCAGATCTAGAAAGTTTATTCATCAGCTGGGATAAGGGAGAGGTTGGTTAAGATTATTTTTAATTAATCCATGAGAATTTGCAACATCAGTTGTTTTCGACAATTTCTGGATGATTGTTTCGGGGGTTTCTTAGATAACAACGTTATTACATATCTGTCTCTCATAAAAATCTTACAGCTCTTGTTTAACACATTTTAATTCCATCTACTGCAGAATTGTATCTCTTAATATATACTGCTTCTGGGTTTTTGTTTTTTTGTTTTTTAACTATTATTTTGCTTAGCTTAGATGGTTCTTCTTTTATTAGCAGATCTGCCCCTTTCATCTAGGCTGTGTTTATTGTCATTGTGTTTCCTTCAGTTTCTTTTTTAAAACCTCTGCTTGTTCAATACATTTTCCTTACTTAGAACAGTTTATTTTCAATCTCTCAAACTGGCCATAAGGAACATTTGTGATGCATCTTTTTAGATGTCCAATTGATGCTTGTATATAACTGTTATATCTAATTGATTGTGCTGTGTGCTTGGTTTAATTTTCTTATGTTCTCCAATCTGATGTCCAAGTCTAGAAAAGTTATTTTTATTTACTAGAAGTGTGCATGAAAGACAAATTGTACTGGTTGACATTTATAGCCTTCAGAAGTTCTCCAAAGTATTCTCTTATACAAATGGCTTCCATATTTTTTTCAATCATGGTACACATGGTCAGAAATCCATAAATGTGAGGGACGCAATTTTTTTGTTTAGTGGCCTGTTATATTGTGTGTGCAAGGTAAATAGGTATGAAAATAGATTTAAAAAAAAAAAAAAAAAAAAAAAAAAAAAAATCTTAAGCAAGATACACCCTGGAGTCAGGCTGGTCACATTTGGCCCACAGGCTGCATGTTGGACACCTGTCTTTAACATTCATTTTTTGTTTGAGGGGGGGGAGTCAGGACTCATCTCAGACTGCCTTAATATGCCCATAGCCATAGACCCTCTGCATTTTCCCTTTAAAGAGCAGTTCCCAGTTATTCAGTATCACAAACACATGTAGGCTCCATGGCATTTGATGCTCGTAGAACTATCACAAAGGGATGGAAACTATATAAAATATATTCTGAAAATACTTCCAAGATTGTAATAACGTGAATTGTCTGTTCTCCACTTCCCTTTTATACTCTGCCCCCCTCCTTAAATATCCTGAACGCATATGAATACAGTTTGTTTGCCCCAGATCTGCTCCTGTTCGCAGTCATAAATAAAGCCCTTAGCACATAACAAGTAGATGAGTACAACGTTTACTTACAGCCACAGAAAGAGAGAGAATCCGGAGATGTAAAGATTCCTTTGGGATCTAAAAAGTTTCATGTGGATGTGATCGTACGCACTAGCATACAGTTTTGCATTCTTATCAATTTCGGGATTGGCAGAATACTTTTTTACTTCTCTTCCAGCATCTGCAAAATAAAAGTATTATTTGATCAAAACACGTTGCAATCTTTAAGTCATATTTGCAGAACAGTTGAAATGCTAACTATTACATCTACCAGAATTTATCTAGGGGAATTGTAGCAAATCAGTACCTAGCACAGTACAATGTGTTTAAAATCACTTTAGCATTCAAGAGGTTAAAATACCATTTAAACCAGTGGCATCTGTTCTGTCCCATATGAGGAAATTTCTTTGCTCCATTCCTTATTATTACATCAGGATAGAGGATGATAAAATGATTCAAGGGTTGATGTGAGATAAATAGTACATTTCTCAGTTCTAACCACAGACATCTTCCTGTGCTTAAAGGAAAAGAAACACATTCTAATAATAATTACAATATCCTTATAGCGGCACAAGAAATAGAAAGTGGGGAAAACAGTCCCTTACCCTGCTGCCTGCCTGATTCCACGCTCCAAAATCCCCCAAAATATTAAAATACAGTCTCTGGTCTGGCGCATAGGTGGAGGACCCAAACAATATGTACCAAACAGTATAACAGAATTTACTCACATCAATTTAAAATAGTATGGATGGCATCAATATTTCAAATGCATATTTTAAATGCATATCTCAGAAAACAGTAAAAGGAATAATTCTGACTAAATGTGATTCTTGTAATGGGTATATGATCTACCAATCACTGGTAAGATCAGGAAGTTTCGAGTATATTCCCAAGATTTATTGTATTGTTTTCATATGGCGCATGAGACCCGCTCCATGCGCACAAAGTGAACAATGCAAAATGCAATCCAAGAAAATACACTCAAAATGTCAAAAATCTATACCAATATATGCTATAGTGTCCGGATATATCGGTCAGCATATACCATATACAGCTCACATAAAAAAACATACAAACATCATCCTGTACTATCTACATACCCCTGTACCCTCAATCTAAGCGATCGATCGTTCAAAATTAAAAATGATCTGATAAAAAAAATAGGAAAAAAGGTCCCAATTAATTGCCCGGTACAATATCCAATTTCTAGGCTCTCAGTATCTTCATATTCCAAACAACATCCGATACATATAATCCTTGCCTTTAAGGGGATATGATGTTATATCAGGGATGGACAGAGCTATTCACTGGCTGTTCCAACACATGTGAAATATAATGGAAAGTGACTACTGGTATAACTCAATCTCATTCTCAATCAACCCTCCCACACACCAGAATTAGACTCTCCTAAACAGGAGGTTGTTCTTGTACATAGAGTATAATTGGAACGCTCTTACCGGTAAGGGACCATTTTCCCCACTTTCTATTTCTTGCGCCACTATAAGGATATTGTAATCTTTGTTTGTCACTCGTTTGTAGGCTGCAGAAATGGAGATAGGGGAGAACAATAACAATTTGTCTAAATTTAGAGCTGAAAGAAACAGAGTTAAAGGGATAGTAATACTTCGTTTTATCTTTATTTTATTTTGTAGGCATTAAAAAAACATGAAGAATAACATAAGTCTTATCTCTCAAACCTTTATGGTTTAAGAGATATTCACAAGCAAAGTATCCCCCCCCCTGTTCAGCCAGATCAGAAGGGA
This sequence comes from Rhinophrynus dorsalis, assembly GCA_037306005.1. NCBI lineage: Eukaryota > Metazoa > Chordata > Amphibia > Anura > Rhinophrynidae > Rhinophrynus > Rhinophrynus dorsalis. Next base: position 299,292,168 of record CM074721.1, read on the forward strand.
GGTGCCCAGGTAGACTGCAGAGAGGGACAATCTTCAATTAAGATAAGGGAAAAAGCTGAAAAACTTGTCAAGGGGGGCAGGGCTTTCATTCTTTTCATACAAAGAAGATTGTCCCCTTCTGTCATCTGTCTGGTCTTACAACCAGATTCACATCTGTGAAGAGATGGCTTACACTAGGAAAAAGGGGCAGGAGGGGGAAACTATGCTTGTGAATATCTCTTAAACCATAAAGGTTTGAGAGATACGACTTATATTGTTCTTCATGTTTTTTTCATGCCTACAAAATAAAATAAAATTAAAACGAAGTATTACTATCCCTTTAAAATGTTTTTTGGAGATGGTAATACAGAAGTGGTTGTTACTGATAATAGAGAATTGGTAACTGGTTTTAAAGGGATAGTAATGTTTCATAATAAAAGCAGCTCTAATTAATCATCATAGTATTTGGATTTTGGAGAGTGTTATTTCAGTTCTGTCAGAGTTATAATTCAGGAGTAATTCAATGACAAAGTGTCCCCCTCCCGCCCCTTTTACTGATGTAACACTCCTCAGCCAAAGCAGAAGGGAGGTGCCCAGGTAGATTGCACAGAGGGGCAATCTTCAATTAAGATAAGGGAAAAACCTGAAAACCTTGTCAAGGGGGGCAGGGCTTTCATTGTTCTAATAGGAAGAAGAGTGTCCCCTGCTGTTATCTGTCCAGTCTATGGACTGCATTCCACATCTGAGAAGAGATGGCTTACACTAGGCAAAAGGGGCGGGGAGGGGAAACTTTGCTTGTTAATATCTCTTAAACCATAAAGGTTTGAGAGATAAGACTTATATCATTCTTCATGTTTTTTTAATGCCTACAAAATAAAATAAAGTTAAAATGAAGTATTACTATCCCTTTAAAGAGTTAGAAAATCTCCTAATAAAAGGAAACTAAAGGTGCCAGCTTTGGTAGGAAGATCCTGAAGGCAGTCTTGCCTGTCTAGGGTCTTCTTCACTACCTTTAGTACTCCTTAACTGTTGAGCTCGGTTGGCTTTAGTTCTGTGTGCTGTGTTACAGTTCCTGGTGTGTTATACTCCAGTTTTCTGTCCGTTGACACTTTGTTCATTATAGGGCTGTTTTATGATCTGTTTAGCTCATATATGCTCTGGTGACTTGCACCTAGTCCTTGCCTTCGTTCCCATCCATGGGAAACTGAATGTTTGGACATCCCAAAGTTACCAGTAACCTATATTGGACAACAAGGAAAAGAGGATTTTAGTCTTACCCGTTAAATCCTTTTCTCTTAGTCCATACAGGTTACTGGTAACTTTGGGTAGGCGATCCACCCCTTTAAATAGACAGGAACAATTCTAGAAGTGAATGCAGGGGGTGAAGCCTACCTTCCCTCCTTGGCTGCAACTAGCCAATCAGCTCCAGTAAGATTTGAGACACTATTGACTAGATAGCAGAAGGGAAAGAAGACTCCTGTGAGCATAACCCCAAAGGACCCCCACGGTCTGCCACAGGAGTGCCAAGCATGGTCCCTTGACAGGGTGGGAGGCCAGTAACCTGTATGGACTAAGAGAAAAGGATTTAACAGGTTAGACTAAAATCCTCTTTTCTCTGATGTCCAGTACACTTTGCTGGTAACTTTGGGATGTCCAACCATTGAGTTTCCCAGAGGTGGGAAGTAAGGCAAGGACCAGGTGCAAGGCCCCCAAAGTCACCAGAACAGATATGAACCATCAGATCAGAGATTGCCCAACAAAACAAATGAAGTGTCAACGGACACTGAACAAGGGTAACACCACCCCAGGAACTGTTACACAGCACACTGAACTAGAGCCAACAGGGCTCAAAAGTGAAGGAAACACCAAAGAACAAAAGAAGATCTTAGACAGGCAAGACTGCCTCCAGGATCTTTCTCCCAAAACTGGAGTCAGCTGATGCCAGCACATCAACACGGAAGTACTTCAAAAAGGTATGCACAGACAACCAAGTGGCAGCCTTGCACAACTGATCAGTGGAGGCCTGATTCTTGTAAGTCCAAGAGGCCCCAATAGATCTTGTAGAATGAGACGTGACCCTGAAGGGGACAGGTTTCTTCCTTAGCTCATAAGCTTTACGAATAGTGGACTTGATCCAGGATGCAATAGTCACTTTGGATGCAAGTCTTCCTGTCCTGGGGCCCTCAGGAATGATGAACAGTGCGTCAGATTGTCTGATGGATGTACATAAAACTTGAGACAACGCACTACATCTAACAAGTGGAGATCTCTCTCCTTGTCAGAGGTAGGGTCAGGGCAGAAAGAAGGCACCACAATCTCCTGATTGATGTGGAACTCAGAGACCACCTTCGGGAGAAACTCCTGAGAAGTGTGAAGCACCGCCTTGTCTTTGTGAAACACCAAAAAGCAACTCCACAACACAGCGAACAGACACGATCGCCAGGAGAAAGGCCATTTACCACGTCAGCAGGCGTAAAGGAATAGTAGCCATGGACTCAAAGAGAGGATGCTGAAGGACACCCAAAACCAAGTTAAGATCCCACAGAGAAGCGGGAATCTTAAAAGCAGGACGAGTATGAGCAACACCCTGGAAGAAAACTTTGACATCAGGAAGAATAGCAATGCGCCTCTGAAGGAAAACAGAGAGCAGAAGTCTGAACCTTGAGGGAACTCAAACTGAGGCCCTTATCCATACCATCCTACAAGAAGGCCAGGACCGTGGGCAGATCAAATTCCTGAGACAGGTCCCTATCAGCACACCAAGACAGAAAGGTCGGCCAAGCACGATGGTAGGCCTTAAAAGAAACAGGTTTGCGTGCACGGAGCATAGTAGCCACCACACCAGAAGAAAAACCCTTCATCTTCAATACTGAGGATTCAATTTCCAAGCCATCAAAGCTAGCCGATGAACATCCTCCTTCCACAGGAAACCCTGTAGAAGAAGATCCGGATGGCAAGGGAGCCAGAATGGCTCCGCCACTGACAAATCCAGAAGCTCCGGAAACCAAGCCTGTCGAGGCCAGTATGGAGCAATCAGAATTACTGGACAGCACTCCAGTCTCAATTTCCATAACACCCTGTGCAACATGGGTAGGGAAGAAAGATGTAGGCCAGAGGAAATAACCAAGGAATGGACATGGCATCCACCGCTTGTTCATGTAAGATATGGCCGTGGAGTTGTCGGACTGTACCCTGACTGGACAGTCTTCCAACTGAGGTGTCCAATGAAGAAGGGCATGAAATATCGCCCGAAGCTCCACCATGTTGATGGGAAGGAGAGATTCCTCCTGAGACCACCAACCCTGAGCACTCAGGCGACCAAGGACCGCTCCACAGCCAGAGAGGCTAGCATCCGTCATCAGCGTGGTCCAGAAGGATACCAGGAAGGACTTGCCCTTAAAAAGACTGGAGAAGTCGAGCCACCATGACAAACTCAGTTCCACATGAAGAGGAAGGGATACTGACGTCTTCAGAAGGTCCAGCTGACTCTTGAACACCTGGATCACAAACCACTGGAATTCCCTGGTGTGAGCCATGGCAAATGGGAGGTGGAGTTCCCTCGTGTGAGCCATGGCAAATGGTGGAGATTAATTTCCCCACTAGAGAGGACAGCATCTTGGCTGGAACTGGATCGTGAGCCAGAACAGCAGAAACCCTGTGGGTGATCTGGGGAGACACCTCATCCGTGAGAAACACCATGCTCTGCTGAGTGTCAAAGAGAAGGCCCAGGAAGACCAGATGCTGGCTTGGGCAAGATCCGACTTGTCCATCTTGATGATCCACCCATAATGGGGGAGAGCATGAATGCAGTCCAGAACCTGCTGATGAAGAAGTTCTGCAGAGGGGGCTTTCAGAAGCAGGTCGTCCATGTATGAAGTAACTCTGATGCCGTCCCGATGGAGGAAGGATACTAAATCTCCCAGGACTGGTTGAAGACTTGAGAAGCCGTAGTCAGACCAAAGGGAAGAGATGAAAACTGAAAGTGCCCTTGGTCGCAGGCAAATCTGAGATACTGCCTGCTCTCTGGATGAATGGCGATGTGTAGATACGCGTCCTGAAGATCCAGAGAGGCAAGGAATTCCCCCGGGGATATAGCAGCAATCACCGTCCTTAGGGACTCCTGGTGATAATGAGTCTTGATCACAAAGGAATTGAGATCCTTCAAATCCAAAATGGGATGATTCTTGGAGACCACAAAGAGGTTTGAGTAAAAACCCATACCTCTGTCCAGAACTGGAACAGACTCCAGAACATCCTTGTCCAGAAGGGCCTGGATAGCGCCATTGAACAGACGGCGTTTCTCTGAGCCCCGGGGTGTATGAGAGGGAAAAAAGTGAAAGGGAAAAAGAGAGACGAAAAGGATCCTGTACCCTTCCACCACCACTTGTAAAACCCACGGGTCCGCCACTGAATCCTCCCCGACACTGTGGTACTGACGCAGACGGCCACCCACAGCTGACTGGGGACCTGGGTTCAGCGAGTCATGCTGAAGAAGGTCTTAGGCTTGGAGGAGACCTTGGGCTTCCATTGCTGTTTGGGCTTGGAGGAGGCACGCGGAGCTGAGGGAACTGCCTGGTTCGCCGGACATGCCTCAGTCTGGAAGGAACGAAAAAAACGATTATGCTTGAGAGGCGTTTTCTTCCTAGGGACCAAAGGCAGAAGGGTACTTTTATCCCCTGTGGCCTCACTAATCAGATCCTTAAGATCTGGCCCAAACAATGATGTGCCTTGAAAAGGCAAGGAGAACAAGGCTTTCTTGTAAGCAGTGTCAGCAGACCAGATCTTGAGCCAAAGAGCTCATATGGCAACCACAGATATGGTGGAAACCCTTGCCACCAGACGGATGGCATCAAATAAGGCAGCAGAAACATAATGCTGGGCCTCAGAAATGTTGGCGAAAAGCCTCAACATATCCGAAGTAGGAGCACCCTGATGGACAGCTAGGGTGAGCTGTTCAGTCCAGACCATAATGGCCCAGTTAACCCATGCAGCAGCAAACGCTGGACACATGGCAGTACCAGCAGTGGCAAAAATGGACTTGAGGGAAACCTCAAGTTTCTTGTCAGTCCAGTCTTTCAGAACGGCCGCATCAGAAACTGGAAAGGCTGTGGACTTAGATAGCCTGGAGACAGGAGCATCCACTCCTCAGAGAAGGTGTAAAGCTTGGCAAATTTCTTGGAAACAGAAGGTTTCCTGTCCGGAGAATTCCACTCATCAGACACAAGGCGGTCAAAAGTGGGGTTAGGTGGAAAACAAGTAAGGGGCTTCTTAGGCTCCTGAAAAAGATCAGAGGGATCTGAAGAAACCTCTTGGACTAAAGGAATGTTTAGAGTGGTTAAGACAGCCCTGATCAGGCCCTCAGCCGAGGGCTCAGGATCAGCCTCAAAGGGGTCCCCAAAAAACTGAGAGGAGCCCACAGCAGAACATTCCTCAACATTTGAATCCACCAACAGTTCCTCCTCAGAGGAATCTGATACATCAGGTACTCCCTGCGGTTTCTGCAGGGAAGATCTGACAGAAGTAGGGGTCACCCCTACTGGGGTGGGAATCAGTACGTGGGTCGTACGACAAGGATGTTAAAAGATAGGATCCGGGAACATGTATTAAGTATTAAAAAGAGTGATTTGCTTAAACCGGTAGCTAGACATTTTTATGACTGTACGGGATCGGAGATTACTGCTTTCTCTTTTAAGGGACTAGAAAGGGTTTTTCTAGGAGAAAGAGGAGGAGATGTTAATGGTCTTTTGGATAAAGCTGAAGTAACTTGGATCATAAGATTAAATACTAGGAAACAATATGGTATGAATAGCACTCATGATGTGTCTTTGTATATACATCACACGTGAGTGGTCTTCTCTCGTTCCATGTGAGAATAATAAAAATAAAAACAGGAACTGTTTGATTATAACGGTCTTTTGTTAGACATGAATTTCTGGAGTTTTTGTTGTTTTTATAATCTACTGTAAAATCATTTAATAAAAAATATTTTAACAGGTGAGGAATATTGTTAGTAAGAGGTATTGGTAGGTTAAGAAAATTAAGGAGGTATGGACTCGTCTCCTGTAATTTAACTCCCATGTTTATTGAATATAGATTGACCCTTTGGGTGCCGGAGTAGTGCGGGGTGCATTGCAGAGCGGTGCGTTTCGTGCCGCTCTGACACTCAGGGGGTTAAGAGAATTTGAGATGATTGACAGGGGGCTTGGTTGAAGGGAGACGAATCTGTAGGTTAGTTTGAATTAATGACGGACAGCTGATTGATTACAAGATTAGTTGGTTCTGATTGATGGGTTTATTTTAAGGATAGAGTGATGCTGTTAACCAGACCTATGATTAAGTGCGATAGCATGAAACGCGTTAGGTGGTGAGAGCATCAAGTGCATGTTTATATGGGATTTGCCTTGCTTTATGGCAAAAGATTTGTCTTTTATATGACTTTGTATCCAATAAAGAACGTTTTATGGAACTGCGGAGCAGGAGTTGGCTGTTGTGATTACTGCCGGACCGTGTTGCACCCCTTATCTGTGTTGTTGAGTTTGTCAAAGTCTGTGGCCGAGACTGTTGGGGGTAGCACCGGACCGGCAAAACAGCCATATAAGCGGTGAGTTCTACTGATGATTAATTCACATAAGTGAATGCTTCACATTTGAAAATACTGAGCACTGGAAGCGAACTGTGTTTGGATTTGGATCTAGAAGTAGGGGTCTGTCCAGAGTGGAAGACCCCCTGTAACTGGGATGGAAAGAGTTGCAATGTAGACCGAAGGTCTCTAGTAGCAGCCTTGAACTCTTGCACCCAGACTGGCTCTAATGAATGGCTGGAGGTCCCTGGGAGAGACTCAGGGACATCCGAACGTGCTGGGCATAAATGACCTGAGAATTCTCTAGGTAACCCTGAATGATATGAGGAACAATACGCAATAGGGACACAGAGACCCCAGCGTCCTTAGTCTTAAGGCCTGGTCCCAAGCTCCAACGATTTAGACATACTCACAGTGTCAAAAAAAAAAAAAATTAAGTATAAGGAATCACTCAAATACAGTGTGCAATATTAAAATTTCACCCCAGAAATCGCTAGAATACACTTATCTGGCAGGCAAAGGATAAATCTGCAGAGGAGAGAAGGAGAGTCCAAGCCCTGTGGAGGTTACTCGTTCTGGAAAAGGCACAAAATGGCTGCCACGGCAGGAGCCAATCAGAAACGAGCGCGTGAAGCAAGCGCTCATGGGAAATGTAGTTTTCCCAGAAAAAGTACCCCTACAGTGCCCGAAACCCCCTGAGCCCCCCAACACACTTAAAACATTAACCGGATGACAAAGCAAGTCAGACAATTAAAATGCGCTAGCCCTGAAGTCGCTACGTTGAGCGGTTGCAGAGATATGTCCCAAACTGCATAGTCCGATAGAAGTGATTGGAGCAATGGCGTCTATGTGGTAAAGCACACCATTTTTTTTTCAAGTTGAAACTGTGAATTAAAAGTACATGAAACATCACTAGAACATGTTAGCAGACCCAAAAAAACACTGAACCCAGTAGGGAAAGTGGCTATAAACACCCAAAAGATGCAAAACCAGCAGCTAAAGCGTTAAGTTACCACAGAAACTTGCTCCAAAACATCCAACAGACATACAGATAAACCCAATGAGTGCAGGAGTGTGTAACAGGAACTCCAAAGGAAAACCCCTGTGCGGAGGAGCACTGTGGGACATGTGGACCTGCAGCACTCAAGGGGTTGCTCACCTTTCCTGCAGATCTTCTGTCTTCAGACTACCATGTATTAAGAAGAAGCCTAGGTGGGCATCTCCTGAGGAAACAACTTGAACCCAAGATTTTCCCCCAAGGGCTTAAGGTCCACACAAAGCACCTGGATACGGAGCTAGCCATATTTAAGGGCATTGTCAGTTATGGTAATCCGCCTAATGGTGGTATTCCATTTCTAACAGAAAAATAAAAAATTAGCTAAAACTATAGCAGAACTGTTCTCTTGCCTGTGTCTTCACCAAGGAACAAATCTTACTGGAGCGGATTGGCTAGCTGCAGCCAAGGAGGGAAGGTAGGCTCCACCTCCTGCATTCACTTCTAGAATTGTTCCTGCCTACTGAAAGGTGCATGTCACCTACCCAAAGTTACCAGTAACCTGTACTGGACGACAGAGAAAAGAGGATTTTAGTCTTAACTGTTAAATCCTTTTCTCTTAGTCCCTATAGGTTACTGGTCTCCCACCCTGTCAAGAGACCATGCTTGGTTCTCCTGTGACAGAACGGGAAGTCCTTTCGGGTTCATGCTCACAGGAGTCTTTTCCATTCTTGCTACCTAGTCAATAGTTAGTGTTTCAAATCTTACTTGAGGGGATTGGCTGGGGACCAGTTAGGAAAGGAGGAAGGCTCTACCCTGCACTTCTTTTCAAGCATTGTTCCTGCCTACTTAAAGGGGCATTTGCCTTCCCAAGGTTACCAGTAACCTATATGACTAAGAGAAAAGGATTTAACAAGTAAGACTAAAATCCTCTTATCTCAATGATGTCCTGGTCTTCTGTAAGTATCTGCTTGAGTACAATGAGAATGTGAATATCTTTTGGACCCAACAGGGGAAGCAGGTGAGGTCATCCCAACCAAGTTACAGCTCAACCGGTACTGACTATCTGACCTTACGGTCAGCGCCTCTACACTGGCTAGCAGCTACAGCAAAGCCACATATGCTGCTGACAACTCTTCTTAGTGTCTCTCCCTAGCACTGCACTGTAGCTTCCTGGTAACATTGGTCCTCCCAGTCTCAGAGATTACAGCCTTTGCAGAAGGTTTCTACAAGGTTATTTTCCATGATTTACATTATGTAAACAAACCCATATACATCAGCCTTAATGGGCACAGCAGTCACAAGGTAGTGTGTAAAGCTGTTTTGGGGAAGACAACAATGATGCACTTTCTCCTAAACATATATTCCTTACTTCTCAAAAACATATTTTTTCAGAGGACCTGTGATTGATGTCAGATATTTTCTTTTAACAGACTAATTACAGTGACATATTTTTATTAGAGTAAAAAATTGTTGACATAAAACAGTAGAAATAGTTACAAAGGATGTCCGCCACAGCTTTCTCTGAAAAATCTTATCTCAACAGAAAATGTTTATGTGTCACCTAACAACAAAAAAGAATAAAAATAAAACTCCTCAAATTGCTGGTGTGTTGCCAGCAAACACACGTGCAAGGAAAGAAAACATCGTAATGCATACAATTCTGTGTTCACTTGGTTACAAATGACTTGACATCAAGCATTAAACTGGAAGCACACACATTGTGCCATTTGGGCTGCATGCACCCAAGGTGTCAGATCCTAGGACTCGGTAACCATAAAGAAGTAGATACCATACAGTGCCACTGTATCTTTGCCTGCCTATGTGTTGTTTCAGGCAACACAACAACTGTATGCATTTTATGTCTCAGTTTAAAATAAATATTCCATAGTAAGGGTCGAAGTCAGCTAGCTCAACTGGCGCAATTCTACAGCAAACTGACTGCACCATAGGAGACAAAAGAAACTCCCCATATTCTCACTGATTCAAAAGGGATTTTTAACTGCTTAAATGCTACAGATGTGTGCAACACATTGCACCGCAATGTGTTTGAGATCTATCTAGCATTCAAGTGGTTAAAAAGACTCCATTTAAAATAAAGGAGAATGTTTATTTGTCCCCTATGGTGTATTTGCTGTGGCCCAGAATTGCTCCATTTGATCTCGCTGAATTAGGCCCTATATGCTATTATTTTCCTATCATTTCAGTTTTGGGTTATGAGATATCTTTTGTAACTATCTGCAAGCAGAAATATGGTAAGTTGAACTGTATAATACAATACTGTATAATATGTTTCTTTTAGAAAGTCTTTTAACATGACTACAGATATACATAATACTTGGACCATGATTTTGGTGGCATTATAAAGAACTAGTTGAACAGCCCGTTACACGGGCCACAGTGCCACTGCCACCCAGTCGCGGAGCAGTCACGTGCAGCAGAGACTGCCCGCGCCTCGGCTGATACAGAGCTGGACGCTCCTTCTGAGCGCCCAGCTCTGTATCAGCCGTGGCATGGGCAATCTCTACTGCGCATGACTGCATCATGAGCAGCAGTGTGTACTGCGCATGTCACGGCGTTACACACGATTCAGTGAATTATTATATAGGATGGTATACCATTACTCCCTATGTACCCTTACTCTCTAAATGCAAGCATCTTGTGCCTGTTTATATGGGAGAGGCCAAGCACATTTTTAAATATAATTCTGTTAGTGTAGGTATAATTCATATGATAACTTACAGTTTTCTTAGGTTTAGCTAGAAGAACTGAACTATTTGATTCTACAACGCCCATCATCATCATCAACCAGCCAACAGCTGACTGTTCAAAAAGTGACTACCCCCGCCTTAAAATATATCATTTTTCAGGACAGTTTCAACTTTCCAGTATTTCACATGATATAACGTGTATCCTGTGATAAAATATGATTAAATAATTAAAATGCATATATAAAATTACATATTTCCTAAAATCATAAAACACATTTCTAAGAAATATAAACCTGCAGCTAAAGGTTTTAAAAAGCCATTCATGCCTCCAGTACACTGATACAGATTACATATAATTTAACTTACATGCATTGACAAAACGATACTAAACAGTAGGAGAGCAAAAGGCTCCATCAAGCATAAGAAAATCAAAATACACATTGTGTGTGTTACAAATAAACTATCCTACAATATCTCATAAAAGTGTGATCACAAAAGTATATATTCCATGAAAATAGATAACCTTAATAAATCAGTTCCTCTGATACCAGGTTTTAAATGACTTTATAACACAAAAGTCCCAAATAAAGTGAGTGTTACTACGTAGCCTAAAGTCTAAATAAAGGAATGTTGCAAATACCTTATGCTTCTAGGTGTTCAAACAATGTAATGATTTTAAAGATTTATGGTTTAGTAGTTAGGATTATTTCATTTTAGGGAAGCTAAATTCTCTGGCACATGTACTGAACTCACCTCCCTCCTCCTCCAGAATATTGTCTCTTTAAAGTGGAATGATTATCAAAATATCATTGCCCTCCAAACACTAACACAGCGATAGGCAAAGGCATACTGTCATTAGGCTGAATAAGTCCCGCATTATTGAGGAAAAATAATTTCTTCGGCAGCCACCAGCGGGCAACAGCACAGACATCTTAGAGGAAAGGTACCTGTGAGTCTGCACTGCGTATCCTGTTCACTGCCAGGATTGGAGAGCGGCGCTCCTTGGTAACTTAACCCCTTACGGACCCATGACAGTCCTGGACTGTCATGGGTTGTTATCCCCTTTAGGACTCATGACGGTCCAGGACCGTCACGGCTTAAATGATAGCAACGTGCCTCCATGCACGCTGCTATCATTAATTCCAGGCTGAGACTGAGCGCTCTGAGACCGGGGTATTCAGTCTCAGCCCTTCTTGCTTGTGCCGGTTCATGTGATCACCATAGCAGCGATCACATGTACCGGCATTGTGAGAGACAGAGGCAGTACAGAAAGCATGCTGTCTCTGCATGTCTCTTCTGCCTCTGTCTTCCTTGCTATCAAAGTAAGGGAGACAGAAGTAGAGAAGAGACAGCTAGTGGCAAATGAAAATACAGCAGCTGGGGTATTAAACCCTTCACTGCTGGTGCTGGAGGCTTGCTAAATGCAGGTCAATTTCTGACCTGCAATGATTTTTTTTTTTTTTTTTTTTTTTTTTTTTTTTAAAGTAAGACAACACACAAAAAGATATTTTATTTAAAAAAAAAAAAAATCTCATTAAACAATTTTGGAAGTGTGATTGTTGTGGAGCTATGTAATACACTTATACACACCGCCAAATGTCAGGGTTAAAAAAAGTGACAAAATAGGGTGGGAAAAAAAGGACATGGGGATTTTCACCCAGGGGGGGCAGTGGCCACTTTAAACTGCACATTTTGTAAGTATGACTGACCGGTCATACCTTTCATGCAGTCGCCATAAAAATTTAACCCTTTGTGCCCAATTGATCCCAAGAGAAAAAATGGTGGGGTTTTTTTTTACATTTTTTTACCTTTTTTTTTAATTTTAAATGGTGGGTTATCCATATAAGTGGGGTATCAAACGAAAGCCCTATTTGTGCTTAAAAAAAGTATATGATTTAGGGGGGTGGAATAAAAGACTTAGAGGGAAAACACTGTTGAACAAAGACATAGTCAAAAAGGTCAGAATTGCTCCGGTCCTTAAGGGAAAACGACCTCAGATTTTTCCAGTCCTTAACCCCTTAATGACAGGGTTTTTTTTTTCCCCATTATAGCGAATGACTTACCGTGTAAGTCGTCTGTCACTAAGGGGTTAAAGGGTTAAGGCACCGGAAGTTACTGACGGCTCAGAAACACAGAGCTTCGCTTGTTAGCTCTGTGCAGCTGATGCGTGCAGATTAAGTTGTTTTTCCTCAATAATGCAGGACTTTTTCAGCCTAATGAAAGTATGCCTCTGCCTATCGCTATGTTAGAAAGTGTTTGGGGGGCAATGATATTTTGATAATAGTTCCGCTTTAATACACAGAATGTAAACACAACCTCATTCAATAATAATAGTATCAAATATGAAAGCAACTTATCTTGTGTGTGTGTGTGTGTGTGTGTGTGTGTGTGTGTGTGTGTGTGTGTGTGTGTGTGTGTGTCTGACGTATGTCTAATCATTAGCAGCTCATGATAATATTTGAGTCAAAAAAGTGTGAAAAACTCAGAGATTAAAATTATAATTTGTCTGTTCTATGGCTAGTCACCTTTCAGGAACTTCATCTTTTAGCTCTCTATATCCATTACAGAGAAGACATTTCTACATGTAAGTCTGAACCAACCAAAAGTTCAGTTCAGCTCTGAAATATAAGGCAAATATCCCCTGCCCAAGAATAATGTCTAGCTCTCCGACATACGTTGGCCTTCTTTGGCCTCGTCACTGAAATTCAGTTTGTTTTCCTGGTAAAGGAGAGCAAGAGATCCATATCTGGAGACTAACTGTTGAGATTCATGATGGATGAACTGTAAGTCTGGAGGGGGAGAATGAGAAATAACACATCCTAATAATTACCCCCAATTACCTTACTATGGCCAGGAAAATCTAAAAAAAAAAAAAAAAAAAACCTAAGATAAAATCTAATTAAAGGGGACTTCTCACCTTAATTTTTTACATATTTGAAAACTTACTTCAAAACTGTCCGTCATGTTAACCAAAAGTCCAGCAGGTGTACAGTTCAGGAAATACTAAATTTTATTTCTAGGAAAAGAGAAATGGAAAGTCTCCTGATGTGGCACAGTGCATATTCAGCATATGAAAAGCTACTGAAAAGCTTCATTAGCATATGAGAAGTCACTGAAAAGTTTCATTAGTATATGAAACATCATTGTAAAGCTTAATTAGCATACAAAACATCACTGGTACTGCAATTAGTATACAGTTACAGTACCAAGTATGACTATCTCCTGTTCATCTGCTGGTCTTTTGGCTAACATGATATATAGGCAGTTTTTAATGAAGAGTTCAAATAGGAAAACTTGAATCAAGGTGACACGTCCACTTTCAAAATACTCAGTGTCAAAGATATTCATTACTAACAATTATCAAATTTAGATGTGCTAAATTTTACTCCCATAATGCAAAGTTTTAAGGGTTTTGCTACCTATACACATGTGATTCAGTGAGCTACAATACAAACAATGCAGCTGAATACCAGTGTACATTTAAGACCAGATTACAAGGCTCATTAACTATATAAAGAACTTTTACAAATGCTCACTGGGAACAAGCGTAGTCAGAATGCAAGTGCCAGGGTGCCATGGCAACAAAAAGTGGCTGCTGGTGTCTAGATTTTTCTCCTGTATTATCAATGCCGCTCACATCTCCACTACAAAGTATGTATACTGTTACTGCTGAACCAACCAACTGTAATAGGCAGTATAATTCAGTCACCTCCCTGATGTGCAGCATACTTCCTTATCTGGGTTGAGATTCAAATCCAGGAGAAGTGATGTGCTCCCATCAGCAGACTGTGAAGCATTAGTGCTCCCTACACCTTTTCCCCCACCAGTCACCAATGCATTTCCAAGCTGCATTAACAGTTGCGATGTTGGATGCATCTCAATAAAAGCCTAGCAGTGTGTGTGTGTGTGTGTTTGTGTATTTTGCATGCTGGTGTACATGTTGCACGTCATGTTGAGGTGTTCTACTGACTTCAGTTAATGAAGTACTTCCCTTCTGGTTACTTGTAAGATATTTGTTGTATGTGCTGTTATATTGTATGAGCTTGTGTGCTCATATTGTTTATGAGTTAGTATGTCCAGGCACCTAGGATATGAAGCTGCCTCCAAGATTTGAACAATGCTAGTCATTGCCTGGCAGTAAAAATAAAGTTTTAGGAAACATTTTCCATTTTAGGCAATAGTATTGCTTTTAGAAGAGAACTTTCATATGAAGGCATCTTTTGGGCCATGTCTAGAAACTTTTAAACAAACATCGACAGAATAATTATGTTTATATAAGATCACTGTATGCCTTATAGAATTAGACTGCACCCTATGTATAAAAGAAAACGGGAGAAATTCCAAGGAAAGCCAATGCACACCAGAGCACAGATAAAACTTCCCAAGTTAAATTGAGTTTTTGACCTCCTGATTTCTAGAGATATTTCCAGTTAATTGCTTTGCAATGTGCTGCAGACCAATCTAGCAATCAAGGGGTTAAAACATGAGAAGGTTTGTTATAATGTTTGCCATTATACATTGTATATTTCATATACTAGCCACGTACTGCAGTACATAAAAATGCCTTTGACATTCACTTTATTTTTCGATAAGATCACTTCTATGGGCCATGGTAACATGATCAACTCTTATACAGATAGCTGCACTTACCAAGAAAAAGAACAATCAATACAACAATGATGGAAAGAAAAGCCTTGTTCCAGTATGGAGATAATATACTCCAAAGTTGAAATCTGAATATCTTCTTCCATCTATGAAACAGGAAAAAAAATTTTAAATACAGAAATAATGATTACACCTTATCCACAGCAACTAATCAGTACACCAACAGCAGTTATTGTTCCTTGTAAGAGATACTGTAGTTTGAGATTGTACACATAACCAGCAGTTCACAAGCTACTGTAAGTCTGCAGCTTTCTACTGTGCGGTGGTATCAAGCATGTATCCCTTATACTAAGCTATGAGGAGGCTTTGTGCTTATTTCTTGATCTTGAAGAGAACTCTGGGAACCATCACTACTGGAAAAAATGTATATGCCAGATTGTAATCTACACCGGATTGCCACCGTATCTATCGCTGAGTACCTCCACTTGGCAATTAGTGTTTCAACAATATCTTGTTTAAGTTCCTATTAGCCAGGATCAATATTTATTCTGCTGAGATAACCAGTTTCCCAGTTTTCTACTACTAGTATGAAAATGTCTGAGAGGGCTGGAACATGATTCTCGGACCATTGCAGAAACTTTTGTACCTATAACCAAGCTGCTTTGTTTTTCATTTGGCTTTGGTGATTTACATATGCCACTGCTGTGGTATTGTTAGACTGGATACATATGAAATGTCCAAGCTGAAAGAGCCTTGATACGAGCCAGGATTCCGATGGGGAGGAATGGACAAATGATGCAGACTGTTCCCCATCATTAAAGACTAGCATCTGTCGTGACAAGTGTCCATGTCAACAAAAGGAAGGCACTTCCTTTTAACCGTCTCAGCGCCACAGAGGTATCCAATGTATAGTAATGCAATGCATTGTATACTTCTCTGGAACTTAGGAGATTCTCACCATTCAGAAACAACTCTAGCGACTGTAAAGTCAGTGGGGACAGTTGGATACTTTTATCCAAGGTTTAAACTTTTTTTTCCATACTTCCCAGTGGAAATGTTCCACTGGGAATTACATAACACTAATTTCATATTGTGCTACGATTCTCAATCGAAGCAGACCCATTCTGTGTAAGTAAGCCCATAATAACCACTCAATCAACAGTCTCTTAATATATAATGTTTAATTAAATCCACTAAAATACTTTTATTTCGCCCTAAATATGTGAATGGTTGTTAAGGGAATATTAAAAACTCTGCAGTAGAATTATATTCTGCTGCTATTGACCCGTTAAGAACCCATGACGGTCCTGGCACGTCAAGGTTAAATTATAGCAGTGCACATCGGTGCACGCTGCTATCATGCTGCAGAGGCTGAAACTGAGCAATCATGTGATCGTTTCTACAGTGGTCACGTGTACCGGCTTTTCCATTCACAAAGGCAATGTGTTGTACACATTGCCTTTGTGTCTGCTCTGAGCCTCTCTCTTCTTTCTTACTATGAGATTAAGGAAGAGAGAAGCAGAGAGCAGACTTAAAAGCAAACACAAAGAGGCCAAGTTTGGGGTATTAACCCCTTCAATGCTGGTGCTGGGAGCAGGATAAATGTAGGTCTCTTTGTGGCCTACTGACACCACTCTGATAGTTTTATTTACAAAATGTTAGTTTAACCCCTTAGAGTCCGGTGACGTACCCGGACCGTCACGCTGGTCCGGCACTTAAGGACCAGTGACGGTCCTGGTACGTCTCTATCTGGTCCTTAAAGGACCACTCACCCCGCGACCGCTGGTCGTTAAGGGGTTAAAAAAAAAACAAATAATGAAACAAAATTAAAGTTTAATGTAAGTTTTATTTATGTGGAGCAAGGTAATACACTTATATACACACACCAAACAGTAATGTATAAAAAAATGGATATTTTGTAGGTATGAATGACTGGTCATACCTTTTCATGCAGTCTCCATACAAAAATTAACCCCTTGGGCAAAAAATATAACAAGAGAATCAATAAAAACTGCATTTTTTTTAAATTTACTTTTTTTAGCTTTTTCTTTATTTTTAATAAAATAAGTGTTGTGTTATCCATATAAATGTGGTATCAAAAGAAAGCCCTGCTTACACTGGACTCTCTTACCCTGACACTTTGACCCATCTCTGTGAGACTTGGGTGAAAACCCCAAAACTCAGGGTAAAAACCAGAGTGTTCCCAGCTATGCCTTTTAGTTACAATTCTGGAAAGACCACAGTTTTTGAAGGTCGTACTTCCATATGTTGATACAACATGACTAATTTGGGATTCTTCCAGCCCCTCAGCCCCCAACTGTAGGGAGAAATTTAAAAAATAAGTTTTATTTAACTTTTCTCACTCACCCATTATTATTTTGTGAATCAGGACAAGTAGATTGGGCTCCTGTTTTAGTCCCTTGGATAAGTAGTTTTTTTTTTTAAATTTCCAGACACCTGAATCAATTGTTTCACAATGGTTTTGGTAGGCAAGAGGCACATAAAGGATTAAGTGTTTGAGAGGCAAAGAGGTATCCAAGCAGTGGAAGGTGTTGCATACCTCTTTGGTATTAAAGGAACTCAACACATTGCATATTTTCTTTGTTTTCTGTAGCTCCAAAAGAGGTATGCAAGACAATCCACTGCATGGATAACTCTTTGCCGCTCAAACACTTAACCTTTTACGTGACACTAACCTACCAAAACCATTTGCAATCAATGCGTTTAATACCCGTCAAGCATTCAAAGGACTTAATCCCCAAGGACAACGCCATGCCCCTTTTGCTAGTTTAAAGTAAAAAAAGACGACGACTAAGTAAAAAAAGCAGTGACCATACACCCTTATTCTGTGGGAGGTCACTTAAAATTGAATGGAGTGGAGGGAAGGAAGTTTCCTACTCAAAGGCCTTGGTTTTAGAAGTGCCTGCCCTCCAGGAGGAGTGGACTTACCCCATGGTTCCTGTGTTCCATATTGGATAACAGAAAAAAACAAACAGTATTTCATGTGAGATGCTTGGTGACGGAGGATAAGGAATCAAAGTGTGCTGACTGAAGAACTTTGAATATCAGATTCAAATACCATGAAGGCATAGGAGTAATGAAAAGACACCCTGTAGGAATGTCTGAACGTCAGGAATTTTTCTCTGAAAACAGATAAAGCAAAGAATTTGCAGATTCAGAGAGCTTGTTCTCAAGCCATTATTAAGACCAGCTTGTAAAAAAAATCCAGAATGTAGGGAAGTTTACAATTTAGAAGATCAAATCAATTACAAAACGCAAAACAGATTTTCTAAATTCTGTGGTATATTTTTACCAACACAGGCTTGAGAACTTTCAACATCATTTGGAAAATTGCATTGCTGAAACCTTTACGTTTTAAGATTTGGGTCCTGAGTTTCAATCTGTCGAGGCGAGACTGGATAGAGTGGAATGCAGAATGGGACCTTGAATGAGCAAATCCCTTGTAAAGACAGATGCCAAGGGTCTTATACAGGCAAGACCTGCAGATGATTGAACCATACCCTCCTTGGTTGATTTTGGAGTGGAGTACATGAATTGTGGTGACTGAATTCATACACTAGGATGTATTGCCATAGTATCACCACAGCATTCACTGCCTCCACTTTTGGATCTCTTGTTTTTGCACAAAACCGTGGAAGTTCCGTTTTGAACCGGGAGGCTATCAGGTTTATCTTCAGCATTCCTCATTGATTTGTAAAAAGACTTCATTCTTCAATTTCCACTTTCCCGTATCCAGCATCCCCCTGCTGAGAGAATCTGCCTCCCAGTTATCAAACCCTGCGATGTTGTCAGACTGGATCCAAAATGGATGTTCCTTCAAGAACACTGTTCATATTGCAAGAGCATTGACTGTGGCTCGGTGCCTCAGATTGTTCATGGAAAGGCTTGTTTCCCAGGTGAATACATACAGACCTTGAAATGAGTTGTGTTTTTATTTTGCCCAGCCAATCAACTAGCATCAAAAGGAAAGTCTGTGCATCAGATCCTGACCTTTAAAAATAAATAAATAACCTATGGCTTGCTATAAAACAGTAGGGTTTAGTAACATAATTTTGGCAAACAGCATAAATAGCATGCCT
Organism: Rhinophrynus dorsalis; assembly: GCA_037306005.1. Taxonomy (NCBI): domain Eukaryota; kingdom Metazoa; phylum Chordata; class Amphibia; order Anura; family Rhinophrynidae; genus Rhinophrynus; species Rhinophrynus dorsalis. The sequence continues at coordinate 299,311,137 of CM074721.1, forward strand.
GCCCCATCAAGGCATGCAAGATTTAGGCAAGTCCCTACTTGCCTCAAAACTTTGAACATGTGTTTACTATAATTCAATTAAAACAGTGATATCACCTTACCCCTACTGTGAACAAAACCCTTGCCTGTTAAGCTATCACCTGATTTTAGTGCGATACCAACCAAAAGAAGGAGCCAAAAACTACATATACATTATATATATATATATATATATATATATATATATATATATATATATATATATTATATTTATAAGACGTACAGGTTCCTAGAAAGCTCAAAAGAGCAGTTATTAATAGCATTCCAGTAGATACATATACAAAGTAAACAAAAAGGAAAGTCTGTACATCAGATCCTGATCAACTGGCATCATTGGTTACCACCTTCCAACCAGAACTGAGAAGGAACATTTGCTGGCAAGAGCCCTAATGTCAGACACCAATGGAGCGATTGTCTCATGATCTGAGATATGATCACTTTGCGATGAAGTTGAGAGAATTCATGTTCCAATGTTGTAGCATATTTAGTTGTTATGGTCTCATATAACACTGGCCAAAGGAAATCACCTCCATGGTGGAGATCTTCACTCCTATCAAATGCATACATTTTTTGAAACATGGGTATAGATGAATCAATAGGTTGCAGACATTGGCCTGTAATGTCACTATTTTGTGTGATAGTAAAAACATTCTCTGAAGTGATGTGTTGAAGATCAGTTCCAAGAACTTCAGCAGCTGAGTAACAAATTAGACTTATGCACATTTATGATCTGTATCTGTCCATGTTGCTGCAGAATTGCATTGTTAAATGAAGGTGGTCTTGTAACATCTGAGCTGAAGGGGCCATGATCAACAAATCACCCAGATTAAGAGTCAGGTTTACACCTAGGGACTGTAGAAATGTTGCCAGAAGTGCCAGGATATTAATACTCTTGGAGTTGTAGCAAGGCTGAAGGGAAGAGTTACAAACTGAAAAATGAATATTCTGGAATGCATAGCTCAGAAATTGGTAGTGAACTGGACATATAGGGACATGAAAATAGGCTTCTCTTATGTCCAGGGATGCTAAAACGACTTACAGTTCCATGACATGAATGACAGATCTTCGTGAATCTATCCTGTCATTTGGGAACATGAAACTGGTCTAAACCCTCTGTCTCGTATATGTACTATAAAGTGGTTTGAATAGAAGTTTTGAAGATGTGTCTCCGGGAGATGAAACTATTACTCCTGAGTGGAAATACACTGTATTTCTTTGAAAAAGGAGGTTGCCACAGAAGCATCCTTTGGAAGACATGAGGAGGAGATAATCTGCCAAAACTAATTTGATAACCCTGAAAAATTACTTGAGGTATCCATTCGTTGAGATGCAATTTCTCCACTTTGGGCATGAGATATTGGAGTCCTTACCCCAAAGGCGGTTATACAGCAAGACCCATGTGCACATCATCAGACAAAAGGCAGCTTAGAATCACCTGACTTGGCTGGCGTAGTAAGAAAAGGATGAGGAAGATAAATTGGTCTGATGGTCTTTCCATTTTTGGACCAAAGTGGAATTTTACTAAGAATGGTAATGACACTAATGATTTCTTAAAGTTAATATCTGAATTCCAAATTGTCAAACATAAGGTGCATTGTGTCACTATGGATTTGTCTAAACACTTGGCATCCATTCAGGCAATTTCCAGAGGGCTTTCTCCATTATAGGCAAAGGCATCCTGCAAGGAGTGAACATCTTATTCAGCAGCATCTTTCCACATGGTTCAAAGCAGCTGGTCATGTCATGCCTTCATAGATAGGCAAAGCCCATGCAGAAGCAAGTGTTGGGCAGATAAGTTACCACTGAAAACAGATGCTTTAAAATGGATTCCAGATTTTTTTTTATCTGCAGGGCTGCTGCATTTTTTTTACTGGAATATTAGTGTGTCTGGATGAGCAGGAAACTAATGGATACATCTGTTCTAGGGAAAATAATGACGTGCAAATGTCTTAAGAATGGTTAATCTTCGATATGGGAATTGCCATTCATCTAGAATAATCTGGTCCAACAGCTTATAAATGGGGAAGATGACCACACTATTCTTGCTTATTAAAAGGTGTCCTTAGTAGGCGCAATCTGTTAACAGGAGTCAGATACCTATAACACCCCTAAAGTGAATAAAATGAAAGTTTTTTTTAGACAATCTTCCATTCTAGAATAACTAAGACATAGAGTGATCATCAGTATATCTATGATATTCCTTATCCTAAGAACGTTCTGGGTCAGAGAGAACAGGGGCCTGGTTGCCCAAGTGGAAACAGTCCTTCTACTGAAAGTCTGAGGAGGGTCTGCAAGTCATATGCTCATTCTAAGGAGTTGACAACAGAACATGGAAGGGCTTTGGCACACTTTGAATAAGCAAAAAATAAAAACCTCCAAAATATAGGAAGCATGAGGACACTAAAAGTATCTAACTGATCATAGCCTGACTCACTCCATCTCAATGGACTGCCCCACAGAGGAAGTAAAGTGGCGGCTCTCTCGAGATTTTCAATTCTGTGAAAATGTCATCTCACGAGAAGTCATCCCCTATAGTGAAAAATGGAAAATTGCATGTGGCACCTTGTTCTCGTAAGGGACCAGGGCTCCAACGTTCATCCACACTGATCTGAGGACTAAACAAATAAGTAGAAACTGGCAGAAGTGAACATTACAAGTTTGGTGAACACAACTAGCAAAAAGAGACCACCTCAAACACAAAACATGTTCAAAATAATAATAATAAACAACAAACAGTGATAGACCATAGTAAACTTATGGTTGATTTGTGCTCACTGTGACCTTAAAAAGGGAAAGCTGTTTCTGTGCCTTCCTACAAATGCACTGCAACAGATTTGTGTCTAGCTTCCTCAGGGTAGTTAGTAACAATGTATCAGCTGAAGGAAAGTCTTCATACTTCCAGTCCTTTCAGAAGCAGAGTATTCATAAGGACTGGCACATAATCTGCCCTGGGAACCTTCCAGCTATGCTAGGAGCTTCCCTATATTTATCAGAACCACTATCACTGAGCCCCTACATGCCACAGTGTGCCAAAGACGACAGGACAATCAGGAAAGCCTCATGAATAAGCAAATAAAAGCCCTGATACTCCAGAGGACACTCAAAAAATTATACTTGCTGGTTATTAGGAGGACAACATAGGGCAAAAGGTGGAATGAATTTCAACACGAAGTGCCCTGCCTCTAGGAGGCTCAATACCCTACTGGTGTCTGCATTTGACACTAGAGAAAAATCTGAATAGCAAGATCCAAGTTTTGATTATCTAAGCTTAAATTATTATAGCTGAATGCTGCATACAAGTAATATATTAATTTAATTATAAATGCTTCTAACATAACATATTCCAAAGAAACTGATTTGCACAAACTAGGGCTGAATTTGATTGCAGGTGCTAATTTTATCACTGCTTTTATCTCCAGTTTTCCTCATAGACTTCAACAGGAAAATGTTTCATAAAACGGGTGTTCACATTTATCACCTGCAATAGAATCTAGCCCCTAGAAAGATATCTTCATGCCCATAGTATGGCAGACTATACTATAGTAGTGCTCTATACTATAGTAGTGCTCTTTGCAAACAATACATGCATGCATGAAAAACTGAGTAATTCTGAGGTAAAACAGCACACTGCAGGGGAAAATTCCCCAAACTGTCACTGATTTAAATGGAGCTTTTAACCTCTTGAATGTTAGAGCAATGCATTGCAAAGCAATATGATGGAGGCCTCTCTAGCATTTAAAAGGTTAAAATTCACACTGTTGTTCCTGATGATAACTGTATTGTAATCACTGTAAGATCCTGTTGGTTAAATTAAATTAATAAACATCTATTTAATAATTTGATACAAAGTTTGTAACAATGCAGTCATGTGCAGTACATACTGCTGCGCGTGCTGCAGTCATGTGCAGTAGAGACTGCCCGTTACGAGGCTCATACAGAGCGGGGCACTCCGAAGGAGCATCCAGCTCTATATCAGCCGCGGTGCTGGCAGCCTCTACTGAGCATGACTGCACCGCGACCGTCTGGCACTGTAACAGCCGCAGGGTGGGCAGTCTCTACTGTGCATGACTGCCCTGCGACCGGCTGGCAGTGGTACTGTGGCCCGTGTAATGGGCTCTTCAAATAGTTTATATTATAAATAATCCCATATTAATCATCAGTAATGCTTACTGGTCCTCTATAGTGCAGATGGGTTGCCCCAGAAATACTACATTTGGCCTTTATACACAAGGTCCAATGAATATTCAGCATGATATTTATTTAACCCATTGAGGACCGGAGGAGTGTGCAACACACACAAAAAACAATGCATGTTGTACCCCTCTGGTCCTTAAGGAGTTACATTTATTGGCTCATCAATTTCCTATTTTACAATTGTAACAAAGGGCCACTCTGCAGTCATACAGTACCTCAGTGGAGAAATAAATGGGATGCACAGAATTAAAAGCACAGCTATTTCCCCATACAGGAAGGAGGCAACTGCTACCCACTGAAATGTCATGTTATATCCTTATATCCTAGGAGACAAAAAGGAAAACAGTTACTTACAAATAAGTACAATCTCAATACCGAAATATACACTATACTATATTTTAGAGAGATGTATCCATTATCATGACAGCAGCACATTTTGAAAATAAGGAACAGAGTAGTAAGTGAACATAATTATTTAAAACTTAACCCCCCATCACACCACCCTGCACTTATATCACCAAAGAGTTTTGCCTCTGTGATAGTAAAATTTACAAGTAGGTTACTGAAAAAATGTTAGGCCATCATTTCCACCCTGTGACACCACTGGCATGCAGAGTCCTTTATGGTGGCACATGGCCAAGATGGATGCTTCACTCCATGTTAGCAAATTGGAAGGTTGTTTTATTTAATAAGTAGTAATATGTGACATTGCCCATCCATCTGTCAATATGTATGAGAAAATGGTTGTGTTATTGAAACTCTAAAGGAACAGTCACCCCGTATGTTGATGAAGTGGTGATGCTGATGTGTTGTTATGTGTATAGGTGGGTGCATAAGGACACTTGAGCAGTGAATGCGGCAGTAGTTAGGCAGAGCTGTATGATGGCTGGAGAGTGTGGTGAATGCAGAGCTGGAGTTGTAGGGTAGCAGTAGAGTAAATCCAATGGATATGCAGAGATGGAGCACAGCAGAAGAGTGAGGGGAATGGAGAGGTGGACTTGAATTGTTGGGGTGTGCGATGAAAACTTTTCCATACTGACATGTTGTAATGTGTTCAAGCATGTGAGGGAATGTATTGTGCTACTGAAATGCAGATGTTGTTTGTGCATTTGGTGTACAGCTGTCATAAAACTGCCACAATGAGTGTAATGGTGATGGGGAGTTGGAGGTGAGAAGTGAGTGCAACAAATGGAGATATGGAGTTCAACCTCAGCAATTAGTGAGGCAAATGGACAGAGTTGGAGGTCAGCAATAGAGTGATGCGAATGGACATGCAAAGTTGGAGGACAGCTGTACAGTGAGGCTAGTGGAGAGGTGTCTTGGGCTGTCAGGTTGTGAACGCAGTGAAGGGTTGTGATGGATAGAGGAAGTGATGATGTGGGTGGTTGGTGGCAATGTGGAAGATTGGCAGAGAGAGATGAGGCGAAGTGTATGCCTAACAAAGAGACAAAAGGTGCCAAAAAAGTGTACATCTGTCCCCAATCCTGCCCACTCCTACCCGGTAATTGGGATAGAAGTGGAAGCAGGTGAGCGTTTTAACATAACCACCTCACTGCAATGTACATTGTATTGTAAAAAAGTTGACTTACATCTCGATAGTTGTTAGGACACTTAAAATACAGATACATATTTAAATATAAAGTGCCTTATAGAAAAACATATCCTAAAATTAATCTATATGTAAGTATTTAACCCTTGCAGTGCCAGATGCTCGGGCCATTTCCTGTACCTTGCAGGCCAGGCACTTTTTCAGCATTTTTGCTATCCTTCCTTTTACACTTGAGTTACGCTGGTGATTTTTAGTTACATATGGAAAACTATATATTGTTTTTTTTTTCAGAACGAATTGAGCTTTCTCGTGGTACCTTACATGAAGAAAATTTTATATTGTGCAAAAAGCTATGATGTCATAATGACAAAAAAAGTGATAATTTACTCATTTTGCTAAAATCACATACTATGTATCAAAAACATTTACCCTGATTGAAAAAGTTTCAATTATTTGAAAAAGCCCTGAGTATAAAAAAATACCAGATTTGTATAGTTTTACCAACATCCATGGCTAGCGCAGAGCCCTAATCACCAGCAGAGCAAAATTATATTTTCAACTTTATAAATATGCGCATTCTAGGGTTTTTGTGGTAAAACTACCCTAAAACAGTGGAATAACTATATAAAACTATATATTTCTGAAAAGTAGACAATCTACCGCATCTAATGAGGGGTAACTTGCCTATGCCAATAGGATATTGATCCAGGGAACTATTTGACTGCCAGTTGGAGTTAGGAAGGAATAATTCCCCCCCACACACACAAACACTTGGGACTATATTGGAAATTGCTCCAGAGTGCTTTTTTTTTTTTTGCCTTCCTCTGGATCAATAGGGGTGTTATTGGCATGGGCTGGACTTGATGGACGCATGTCTTTTTTCAGCCTTATCTACTATGTTACTATGTTCTTACCCCAAGCCTGTTGTGCCCAAATGCTTCCAGGAGTTTGAACTAAATGAAAAAAATGGCATTTTCTTACATTTCTGCCCCTTCAACTGTACGGAATTCTGTGAAAACCATGGCATTTCCAACTGTATTCATTAGCTAGTGCTCTTAGGAGAAAAATGGCACCTCACTGGTATGAGTTCACCTACCTTAGGGGGCGCTACAAGTACCAAACTACACCTATTGCAACCTCAAATTTTTCTAACATTCTCTCAAACATTACTTGTCTGTACACAAATGGTTATAACAACTACAGAAGTGAAGAAAGGCTACACAAACCATACCATTTTGGAAAGAAGACAACCTGCCGCATCAAATGATGGGTCACTTGCCTTTCTACCCCCTGGGCTGAAGTGCATAAATATTTCCAAAAGGTGGCGCTATGGGAATAAATACATGCTTTTTTTACATTTCCTCCACTTCAAAGATACTAAAATCTTTGAAAACCATAACATTTCCTGCTGTATTCAGTACCTGCTACCAACATGAGAAAAATGGTAGCCCATTTGTGTGGGTTAACATACAATATGTGGGTGCTAGGAACACGTACGTAAACCTGACACTTTTGTTTTTGAAATTATCTGCTTGCACTAAAATGGTTATAACCATAATAGATATGCAGGAAAGGCAGAGAAACAATGCCATTTTGGAAAGAAAACAACCTGCCACATCTAATGAGGGGTCACTTGCCTTCTTACCCAACGGCTGGTGTGCACAAATGCTTTCAGGAGGTGGCGCTAATGAAAAAAAGGCATTTTCTTACATTTCTGCACCTTCAAATGTATGGAACTCTGTGAAAACCATGGAATTTTCAACTGCATTCGTTAGCTAGTGCTCTTAGGAGTCAAACGACACCCCATTGGTATGAGTTGACCTACCTTAGGGGGTGCTAGAATTGCAAAACGACACCTACATTACCACAACCTCTGATTTTTCTCATTTTTTCTCAAATAATACTTGCCTGTAAAAAATGGTTATATCAGCTACAGAAGTGAAGAAAGGGTACAGAAACCATGCCATTTTGGAAAGAAGATAACCTGCCGCATCTAATGAGGCATCACTTGCCTTTCTACCCCTAAGTTAGAGTGCACAACTATTTCCAGAATGTGGTGCGACAGAAAAAAAAATCAGTCACTTCAACTATACGGAAATGGTTCAACACTATGGGATTTCCTAGGAGGACCTCCTGCCAGCCTACAAAACATGGTACCCCACTGCTGTGGGTTGACATACCATACTGGGTTCCAGGAGTGTGGCTACCGGTGGAACAAGGATGGGAAAGCAAACAGTGTATGTGTGATTCTATTGCTACCAGTGGTCAGTCAGTGTAAGTGAGGACTTGTGTCTGCCAGTGAAACCAGGTCGGGGAAGGGACAAGGGGTCAGGCTATGTAAGTGGGTATATCTACCAGTGGGCAGTAAGCAAGTGTGGTGGTGGTGATGGTGGGGAATTTGTGGTTACCAGTGTGAACTGTAAGTCCCCTCATACACTGTTTGATTCACAGCCTGAATCCAATGCGTACTGGCACTTGGGTCTACCAGTAGGCAGTGGAATCAGGCTGGGGGGTCAGACTGGGGGAATGGGACTGCAGTAGGCTGTAGAACTAGGCCGGCGGGTAGGGTATGTGGTGGTGGGGATTGGAGGCATTTTGTGTGCATGCCACAGGGGTGTCCAATGCATTGCAATGCACTGGACACCCTGTTGCACATAAAGAGTTTTTTTTTAGCTATTATTTTTTATTCATACCTCATTGGGGGGGCATCAGTACCACTTCTCATGCCCCCAACGATGTGTGAATAAAAAATAATGGGAAAAAAATGTGTGTGTGCCACAGGGGGTCCAGTGCATTGCAAACCACTTGTGTTGGACCCACCTGTAACACATATAGGTTTTTTGGTGTTTTACCCCCAAAAAAATATTTTTGTGTGGACCTCATTGGAGGCCCCACAATGAGATCTGAATAAAAAATAATGAGGGGAAAAAAAAAAAAAAAAAAAATTTGTCCGCCGCAGGGGTGTACAATGCATTCCAAAGCAATGCACTGGACCCCCTGTGGCACACAGAGGGTTCATTTTTTTTCTTTTATTATTTGTTATTCATACCTTGTTGGGGGATCAGGTCTACTTCTGATGACCCCCCAACAAGGGCAGAATAAAAAATAAATAAATGTGTATGCCACAGGGGGGTCCAACACATTGCAAAGCACTGAGTTGGACCCCCTGTGGGGGCACGCATTGTTTTTTTTTTGTTTTTTTACACCTTGTTGGGGGGCTTCAGGACCCCTGATGTCCCTCAATAAGATCTAAATAAAGTAAAAATAAAGGAAAAAAAAAACAAAAAAAAACACGTCTTCCAAAGCAATGCAAATGCAAAGCAATGCATTGGACCCCCTGTGACACACAGAGGTGTCCAATGCATTGCAAAGCAATGCATTGGACCCCTGTGGCACACAGAGGGTTAATTTTTTTTTTTTTTACTATTTTTTATTCATAGCTTGTTTGGGGACATCAGGGCCCCCCAACAAGCTATGAATAAAAAGAAAATTCAAACCAAAGTCCTGTGTGCGGCACAGGAGGGGGGGTCTGCATTGGACCCCACCCCCCACCCCCGTGGCACACACAGGGTTAATTTTTTTTTTTAAAGACCTCATTGGGGGTCATCAGGACCTCTCCTGATCCCCCAATGAGGTGTTAGTTTAAAAAAAAATATGCTCCAGCACAATTTACCCTGTGAGTGCCAAAAGGGGTCCCCGTGGCACTCATAGGGTTAATTTATTTATTTTTTTTTATTTTTTAAGTGCAGACCTCGTGTGGGGACATCAGGACACCTTCTGATGTCCCCCAAGTTATTGATCTCCCAGCAGATTGTGCTGGGAGATCAATCTGGCGACCGCAGGAGAACAATAGCTCTCCCGCCTTTCACTCATACCACCGGTAGGAGTGAACGGGACCAGGGAAACTTCCCTAACGTCATCGGTGACCATGTCACCAATGACATTATGAGGCTTCCCCCCGTCCTGCCCACTCCTACCCGGAAGTTCAGGTAGGAGAGAGCAGGAGAGAGAATCTCTGCTTCTCCTTTGGCGATACTGATCTCCCAGCACGATCGGCTGGGAGATCAATATCTGGGGGGGCATGAGGAATGATCCTTATGCCCCCCAACAAGTGCCAGGCACATTATTTTCTAAAATGTGGCCACTGCATGCCGGTTATACCGGCTTATGCAGTCACTGTATTTTAGATGTACAACGTACAAGCGTGGCACAGCAGGTACAACTGTGTCCACTCATACATTGTACCCACTTGGCACTCTAGGGGATAAAGTAGAATAGTGAACAGAAAATTTTGAAATACATAAAATCTTCACCTGATTCCAGGACTGATATATTGATAGAGATAGACCAGTCTTTTTCCTGACTAGCAGTGTGGGACGGAGTTGCCCATCTTTTTTTTTTTTTTCTTTTTGGTTGTATTTAGTAATGTAAAATGTAATTTTATAGACACACACACACATACAGACAAACCTATCTAATTGGGTCACTGGAAGGCTAATATGAAGGGGAAGGTGGAAGGATACAAAGAGGACATGTGTTGGACAGTGAAGGTAAAGAAAACATGTATGGTCCATAAAGGTGTGAACCATGTATAGCTTTGGGCCAAACAGAGCCTAAAGCAGTGTTACAATACAGAATAAAACAGAAATGATAACCCTTGGAGTGGTGGGATGCAAATGCAAAAAAAGCATTATATATTTTTATTTTCCCTAGGAAAAGAAAAAATGTTATATTATATTATATATATATATATATATATATATATATATATATATATATATATATATATATATATACATACACACACACACACAGCACATTATAATTATAAAAAAACACTTATTTTAAAACCCCATATGGTACAGCCACACACATGAAGTTACAATATTTTTAGACTAAGGTCATATAATTTTTCTACAGTTAAATATACACCACTATATAGCTTCAAACAGTGTTCTTGTAAATCGCAGGAGTGACAGCTCTCCCTCTATATAACAGTGCTCCCTATAGAGCTGTCATATTCAGTGATGGTAAGTGACAGTCACACCTTTACCCCCAGCCCCTGTGTATATAGCATATCCAGTGTATATGTTAATGGTGGGTAGCCTGAAGGCCTTCTCTATTTAGGACTCTAACTCCATCATTACCAGCCAGCTGGATGGCCTCAGTTTGGCCATCAGTGCCACTACTATATTTGCAGTGACTTATACAAACAGGAACAGGGTGTACCCAGCATCTCGCCTTAGAGCTACTGTGTACTGTTAGCTCTGTAGTCTGTGGACTAATATCACCCCCTGTACTACAAGTCCCAGAGTGCACTCCTTGCACTTCCCCTTTCTGACAGCGTTTTGTATCCTAAGAGCTACGGGGTGGGGCAGCACAACTCTCTTAGAATAAAACAGAGCAAAACAATAATAATAACGTAAGCAGGCGGAGTTGCAGTGATGTCATTACTGGGGAAGAAGGTGTGTAGAACGTCAACACACAGAGTGGTTAGAGGGTTAACTGTCCATTGTACTGATTAAACTGGCCCAGAGAGAAAGCCAGTCCCTTAACCCCTTAGAGTGCCGGAGGTGTATGCAACATATTGCTTAGCAATGCGTTGCATACCCCTCTGGCACTGAAACGGTTAAAGTGATTGTGTTACTAATAGTTTGATACATTATCATTCTGCCATATAGGATAACACTGGATAATCAGAATGCAAAGAAATTAGACTTTTCTGTGACTGGGCAGTATCAGAATTTTCTGTCACTGGGTTGATTGCTTATATATTTGGGCCGCTCCCTCGCGTGTGTTTTGGGTCTTCCCTCCTCTGTGTCTCTGCGTTCCTATCTTATGCCTTGTTTTTGCTGAGGCAGTGCATTGTAGTATGTTCATTCCTCCTTTGGGCAGCAGGTTCTAAGAACACCTCAGCGAACGGTAACCCTTTGAGTGCCATTCTAGCACGCAAAGGGTTAAACTTAAAGCAGTTCTGAGAGCAAGATATACATACTAACAGATAGACAGACATACTGTCACGAACGGTGCGGAGAGCATATTATCGCACCATTCCAGTCCACAACTCTGTGGATATGGGCAACAACTCACTTACCAGAGCCTTGCAACGGCGAACACTACGTCTTCTTCTCTGTATCTGGCCCGCCCCCAAGGCTGACTTAGCTGGCCTGCTCTGCCTGTAACTCCTGGTGCAGTGCATGATTAGCAGTCAGAGTTTCTGGGTCCTAAATAACTTGCACTTTAAATTGGTATTATTTTATTCTTCTTAGTTAACTGTAATCATTGCTAGAGAGGCTTAAACCATATGTATGCGTCAGAGAGGATTACAGTAATGTTTTATTCTGTTATTAACCCAATGAATTCCTCATAGGTGCAGTACCTCACTGATTAACCGCTTGCATGCGAGAGAGGCCTAATTCATCAGTAATTGACCCCTTGTATTCCAGAAAGGTGAATAAAGGTGTTCATTGCTGATGAGTTATGCCCATACCTGGGAACTCTCCGGATTTGCCCCGGAGACTCCGATTCTGACAGAGATTTACCGGGTCTCCGGGGCAGAGGCTGATTCCTCCGGATGTGGAGAGTTTCTATTGAAACTCTACCACATCCGCTTTTTCTCCTGCTGTTCCTCCGTCCCCAGCCTTCTGTGTGACACCTTTAACCCTCTGAGTGCCAAAGTGGTAAGGAATGCATTGCTTTGCAATGCATTCCTACCACTCTGGCACTCAAAGGGTTAAGTCCCCCCACACACTCGCGGCAAGCCCCGCCCCTTTTTGACGCGATTAGCGTCATTTTTGTCACCCACTGCTGAACAGAGGGCTACCCTCCGGGTAGCCCTCAACTAGAAGTTCCCAGGTATGATTATGCCTCTTGCACACAAGGGGTTATTCAGTGAGATACTAGGTTTGCCACCTTTTTTTGAAAAAAATACCGGCTATGGCATTTCCCCCATAGACTTAACATTGGACAGAAGCCAATTTTTTACCGGCCTGCCGGTAAAATACCGGCTGGTTGGCAACCCTATGAGATACACATTCCTGTACAAAGTGCATACCTCCTAAGTGTCCCTCTTTAGGAGGGACAGTCCCTCTTTTGGACCCAAATCCCTCTGTCCCTTTTTCCCACCCTCATGTCCCTCTTTTTAGGAGATCAGATTGCATGGTTTGTATATAAGATACAGCAATAAAATTCATATTATTGTTTGTTTAAATGTTAGTATATGTGTTTATACATTAGTCTGTGTAAATAAAATACTTAGATCTTGTTATAAGTCATTTATTTGGTTACACAAGGAGGTATCAATAAGTCATGAAATAGCCTAAAACGTCTCTGTAACGTCCCACCCACCAGCCACACCCCCAACAACACCCCCTAAAACACAAGTGTCCCTTTTTGGCAATTTGAAATGTTGGGAGGTATGAAAGTGTTGTGCACCTATGAGACATTCAATGAGTTCATATCAGAACACATTACAGTACACCTCTGGCATGCAAGGGGTTAATAACTGATCATTTACTGCATACAGTAGGCTAAGGGGTTAATAGATAACCATTTATGCCTCTTTAGCAATGCATACAGTGGGTTAGGTTAACTCTTTGAGTGCCAGAGGGGTATGCAGCACTTTGCAAAGCAATGCGTTACATACCCCTCTGGTGCTCAAAGGGCTAATACGAGCTTATAATACTGTGAAATTAATGCATATGTAAACTGTTACTTAGGACCCAGAAACTTTGCCTGCTCCTTCATTGCTAAGATTGCTAAGTGGGTTGTAGATAGAAAAGGGGTGGGGGGATGTAATATGCTGGGGCAGGAGGACAGTGTAGGGAAAAGAGTTAGCAATGCATTGTGTACCTTCCCCCTGACACTCAAAGGGTTTTAATATATGCATACAGATTAGAATACCAGCTAGTGGGCCAGTTAAATAAAAAATCCCCTGGAATGGGATTGCACCACAATCCGCCCCTGTACTTACATATAAAGAGACAGACAGACATACCTAGCAAGTGCATGAGATTGGAGATAGGCAGGAAGGGCAATGTATAAAGTTTAAAGGCTTATTTTAAGATGGCCATGGGGCAAATAAAATGGTTAGAACCAAAGGGCTGTAAATGAGCTCCTGTCCTCTGCCCATGTTGTGCCTTGTTCCCTTCTCAGAAAGGTCCCTGTGAAGTGGAGTGCTGTGATGCCAGTGTGTGTGAGGAGGCAGTACAGGGGAGGCAGAGAGGAGCTCATTTACAGGTGTTCGGGTACTGAGCTGTTCTGCTGCCAGGCAACCACTGACAAGATCAGTGAAACTTAAAATTTTGAAAGTGTCAAATGAAGGATTAAAAAAAATATTTAAGCTGTATTGGAGACACACACTTAACACTTTGAGTGCCAGAGAGGGTTGAGTGGTGTCTGGCACTCAAAGGGTTGAATACTCATAACATTATAGTAGGTGACAGTTACTGCATATGTAGGCAGAGGGGAATCATGACTGTTGGCGGTGTAAGCAATGCATTGTGGCACTCAAAGGGATAACAATGATTAATAGGTGGTGGGCAGGAGAGGTCTGGGTGAGGCGACTGTGTATGTGGTGTGTAAAAGTGTGACACAGTGGACTATATGCAAATTTGCAGGCCATGTAAGAGAGGCATGTTTTCTTGATTTTTGCAATATTACATATCAAGGAGACAAAGGATGCTGGCGGAGTAAGTGGCCCATGTGCTTTTCTGTTGGAAGAGAACATAGTGAGCAGGCAAATGTTGCTGCCACTGTAAGTCAGCCATGTTGTTTTTTTCTGGCCAGAGAAGACAGGGTGGGGATGGGCGCATCACACCCCTGTGTATGTTGGCCTCAGGCAGTGTGGAGGAGATATGCATATTCCCTCCTAGCTGCCGCCCTGGGGTGTGTATGTCTGCCTCTGGCAGCGTGGAGGAGATATGCATATCTCCTCATAACTGCGCGGTGTGTCAGGCACAGTTGTGTATGTTGGGATCAGACAGTGTGTCCTGCTACCTACCGCCCCTGGGGTGTTAAGCACGGCTGTAGAATTTGTGGTCACGTGACCTCTTTATCTTTTATAGTATAGATAGAGATATCATATGAGGGAATCTATATACGGATAATAGGAAACTTCAAGGAGACACAAGAATATATCTCTCACTACCCGTTGATATCTTGATCTCTGGCAACAAATGGTTCATTCAATAACATATGAAGTCCGGTCTCTGTTGACGTCTTTTGTTTAAAGTGGAGCCATCAGCTCTGGCCATTATGCTTCCATATGAAAATGGAAGGAAAAAAGGTGAAATTTACTCACCGATATTTATTTTTCTTCTGTGCCCCTTCACAGCAAACTGATGGGTCTTAGCTCCACCTCCCAGCTGGTAGGACCAATCCAAAAAGTACAAAAACCCAGTCTTACCCTCCCTTGTCAGTTACATTATTACATTATTGTCCAAGTTGTAGAGATATACATTTTTGTTATTTGCTCAAACATATAGGTTATATAAATTATAGGTTATATATATTATTAAAACCTATCTATTGCAGTGAAGGGGCACAGAAGAAAAAGAAATATCGGTGCGTGCATTTCACCTTTTCTTCTTTGTCCCTTACACAGCATACTGATGGGACTTCCCAAAGCAGTACCATATTAGGGTGGGATAATCCATAAAAAATATAAGAATACACAACAGAAATACAGAACATATATTATGTCATATAATATATAAATCTATATGTAAGGTTATATATATTAAAAAGCAACAATCCTACCCTTAATCTGGAACGATGGTTTGAAGTGCCTTTCTTCCGAACGTGGCATCTGCAGAGGCCATCGTATCTAAGCAATAATGCTTTATTAATATGGAATTCTTCACGTCAGGCCACTGCCTTTTGTGCCCAATATTTTGCCTTAGCCGTAGATGAATGGGCTTTTACCCTAATACGTGGATCTTTATTGGCTGATTTGTATGTTTGAATGATGCAAGTCTTAATCCATCTGACAATGGAAGCTTTTGAAACAGCAGAACTTTTGAATTTTCCAAAGAAGTGGACAAATAGGGTTTCTGATTTCCTAAATGAAGCGGTTCTATCAAGATAAGTTGAAATGCAGAGTACCAGATCCAAATTGTTGTATAGTAATGTTTCAAAAAACCAGCAGCTCCAATTAATATCCATAGCAACTGAGCCATAGAGAGTGTTATTTCATTACTGTGAAAGTTGTAGTTCAAGAGTAATTGAATGATAAAGTTTCCCCCTCCCGCCCCTTTTACCTAGTGTAAGCCCCCACTCCTGAGATGTGGAATCCAGTCCATAGACCAGACAGCTCACATCAAGGGTCGGTATTCTTACTGTGAGAACAATGAAATCCCTGCCCCCGTTGACAGGCTTTTCTGCTTTTTCCCTTATCTTAATTGAAGATTGTCCCTCTCTGCAATCTACCAGGACACTCCCTGCTGCACTTAGGTGAGCAGTATTACATCAGTAAAAGGGGCGGGAGGGGGATACTTTATCATTCAATTACTCTTGAACTACAACTCTGACAGAACTGAAATAACACTCTCCAAGGCCCAAATACTATGATGATTAATTAGTTGCTTTTATTATGAAACATTACTATCCCTTTAAATGAAATACAGATGACACTTTACTCCTGAAGGATGGATGGGTTCTTAACCCCTTCAGTGCCAGAGGCTTGGGCCGTTTCCTGTACCCTGCAAGCCATACACTTTTTCAGCATTTTTGCTAGCCTTCCGTTTAGGCTTGATTTACTCTGGTGATTATTAGTTACATATGGAAAAATATATGTTGTTTTTTTCAGAATAAATTGAGCTTTCTCGTGGTACCTTACATGAAGAAACTTTTACATCGTGCAAAAAGCTATGATGTCATAATGACAAAAAAGTGAAAATTTACTCATTTTGCTAAAATCACATACTATGTATCAAAAACATTTACCTTGATTGAAAAAGTTTCAATTATTTGAAAAAGCCCGGAGTCCCCCAAGTAAAAAAATACCAAATTTGTATAGTTTTACCCACGTCCATGGCTAACGTAGAGCCCTAATCACCAGCAGCGCAAAATTACATTTTCAACTTTATAAACTAATATGCGCATTGTAGGGTTTTTGTGGTAAAACTACCCTAAAATAGTGGAATAACTATATAAAAATATATATTTCTGAAAAGCAGACAACTTGCCGCATCTAATGAGGGGTCAATTACCTTCTTACCCCAAGCCTGTTGTGCCCAAATGCTTCCAGAAGGTGGCACTATAGGAAAAAATTGCATTTTTTTACATTTCTGCCCCTTCAACTGTACTGAACTCTTTGAAAACCATGGAGTTTACAACTGTATTCATTAGCTTGTGCTCTTAGGAGAAAAAAGACACCTCATTGTTATGAGTTCACCTACCTTAGGGGGTGCTACAAGTACAAATCTACACCTACCACAACCTCTAGTTTTTCTTACATTTTCTCAAACATTACTTGTCTATACAAAATGGTTATAACTACAGAAGTGAAAAAAAGCTACACAAACCTTACCATTTTGGAAATAAGATGACCTGCCACATCTAATGAGGGGTTAATTGCCTTCTTACCCCAAGCCTGTTGTGCCCAAATGATTCCATAAGGTGGCACTATATGAAAAAATGGCATTTTCTTACATTTCTGCCCCTTCATCTGTACGGAAATCTGTGAAAACCATGGAATTTCCAACTGTATTCATTAGCTAGTGCTCTTAGGAGAAAAATGACACCTCATTGGTATGAGTTCACCTACCATAGGGGGTGCTACAAGTACCAAACTACACCTATTGCAAACTCTAATTTTTCTAACATTTTCTCAAACATTACTTATCTATACAAAAACGGTTATAACAACTACAGAAGTGAAGAAAGGCTACACAAACCATACCATTTTGGAAAGAAGACAACCTGCTGCATCTAATGAGGGGAGAATTGCCTTCTTACTCCAAGCTTGTTGTGCCCAAATGCTTCCAGAAGATAGCACTATAAGAAAAAAATGGCATTTTCTTACATTTCTGCCCCTTCATCTGTACGGAAATCTGTGAAAACCATGGAATTTCCAACTGTATTCATTAGCTAATGCTCTTAGGAGAAAAATGACACCCCATTGGAATGAGTCGACCTACCTTAGGGATGCCAGAAGCACATAACTAGACCTACCTGTTTGTTCCTCGAAAATGGCTGCTTGTACTAAAATGTTCATAACTGTTAGAGACATGAAGGAAAGGTATAAAAGGTATACCATTTTGGAAAGTAGACATTCTCCCACATCAAATGAGGGGTCACTTGCCTTTCTATCCCTGGGCTGAAGTGCACAAATATTTCCAAAAGGTGGCGCTATGGGAATAAATACATGTTTTTTTACATTTCCACCACTTCAAAGATACTAAAATCTTTGAAAAACATAACATTTTCCTGCTGTATTCAGTACCTGCTACCAACATGAGAAAAATGGTAGCCCATTTGTGTGGTTAACATACAATATGTGGGTGCTATGAACACGTACGTAAACCTGACACTTTTGTTTTTGAAATTATCTGCTTGCACTAAAAGGTGACCCCCCCGTTGCACACAAAGAGTTGGTTTTTTTTTTTCTTTTAATTATTATTTTGTATTCATACCTCGTTGGGGAGGCGGTATCAGGAACATTCCTAGTGTCCCCCATCAAGGTCTAAAAACAGAATAATGATAAAAAAAAAGTGTGTGTGTGTCATTGCAAAGCACTGCGTTGGAACCCCCCCACCCACCCCCCGTGGCACGTGCATTTTTTGGGGCTTTTTCCCCTAATATTTTTGTGTAGACCTATTTGGGGGCATTAGAACCCATACAATGAGGTCTGAATAAAAAATGAAAGGGGAAAAAAAATAATCCTTTGTGTGCCACAGGGGTGTCCAGTGGATTGCATTGGGCCCCTGTAGCACACAAAGGGTTAATTTTTTTGTTATCGTTACTTTGTATTCAGATGGCCACCAAACAAGCTCTGATCACAAAGTAATGATAAAAGTCCTGTGTGTGCCACAGAAAGGGGGTCTGCATTGAACCCCCCTCCCAGTGGCACACACAGGGTTAATTTTTTTTTTTTATTATTATAGACCTCTGATTGTTGACTTTTATCCTTGATATTGATCTTAGATATCGTCTGACTAGATGGTTTTCGTGGAAAGGAGTCTCTGAAGCAGCAGAGGGGGCTGATAACTGTACCTTTATGGAAGCCGGTTTCAATCCTTTTTGGAAACTTTCTTGCAAAAAATTACCATTTGAAGCTTGTTTGCTTTTTATGTCATTCATACAACACCAACCATAAATGGTTGCCCAGATTTTGTAATATACTCTATAAGAGGAGGGTTTTCTCCCAGATATAATGTTATCTGCTACCTGCTTAGAAAGTCATTTTGCCGTAAAAGAGCCCCGCTCAGCCGCCATGCCATCAATCGTAGAAAGGTTGGATCTGGATGCGGTATTGACCCTTGAGACAAGCGATCCCTCCTCGCAGTAAGAGGGATAGGATGACTTGTGGACATTCTGACCAGGTCTGAAAATCACATCTTCCATGGCCACCATGGAGCAATAAGTATAATCTCTGCTTTGAGACAAATCTCTGTTGTTTATTATAGACACCTGTTCTAATTCTTCTACCATAGAACATAGAAACATAGAATTTGACGGCAGATAAGAACCATTCGGCCCATCTAGTCTGCCCATTTTCCTGCTGTAAAAACCTCAAATCTTATTTGTTCCTTGGTCTTTTCTTACATTAAGGACAGCCTTATTCCTATCCCATGCATGCTTAAATTCTCTCACTGTATTAACTTCTGCCACATCTGCTCATAGTCTATTCCACTTATCTACTACCCTCTCAGTGAAGTAAAACTTTCTTACATTACATCTAAACCTGTGTCCCTCTAGTTTTAGACTATGGCCTCTTGTCGTAACATTTTTACTCCTTTGAAATATATTTTCATCCTGCACTTTGTTGAATCCCTTCATGTATTTGAAGGTTTCAATCATATCCCCTCTGTCTTCTCTCCTCCAAGCTATACATGTTCAGATCCTTTAGTCTATCCTGATATTTCTTTTTCTGTAAATGTAACGGTTTTATTGACACTCAGACATTGAAGGTTTGGGTAAAATGCTATTTTATTAAAGAAAATCGTAAATGAATAACCCTCGCAGGTCCAGTATGTATGCAACAGTATATTACTGACAGCACAGGTAGTAGTACAAAATACCCACACAGGTCCAGTATATATATACAATACTATACTGACACAGGTCAGGCATGATTCGTGTGAGTCCAAATGATACAGATAATGATTGCTATTAGGCCGGGAGGACCGGTAGGCCCTAATAGCGCAATGGCCCTTAATATACTCTCTATGCAGAGAGTGACACAATGGCGACCAAGGCAGCAACAGCAACGAAGGACCTGGACAACGACAGACTACCGGAGCTGCCAGAGGAGGATTACCACGGAGGCACAGAGTAACGCCAATCAGTGACTGCTAAAGCTGTACCCAATGTGCCAGGCATCAACCCACAAGGGGTTAACGAACGCTCAGACCCAGAATCGAGTATCAGATGAAGAAAGAGTGAGACGCCCAGGAGACCAACCTCAGCTAAGGCAGTATAGGTCAAGCGTACCGTGATGTTTCAGCGGGACCCGCGACACAGGATGAGATCACAAGGCACAATACTGATCGGGTTACAGCAACTGTCTGCCTGAGCAGCAATGGAGGTAAAAGAGGATCTGTCCATGGACAGAGAGAGAGACAGACGTATGGCCCACAACCAGATACCGGATGGGTAGAGACAAGGCCGGGTCGGTACACAGAGCTGGAACGTCAGCCAGTCTGGGTCGGTACACAGAGCAGGAACGTCAGACATTCTGAGTCGGTACACAGAGCAGGAACGTCAGTCGGGCTGGGTCGGTACACAGAGCAGGAACGTCAGCCAATCCGGGTCGGTACACAGAGCAGGAACATCAGCCGGGCCGGGTTGGTACACAGAGCAGGAACGATTCAGGCAGAGTAGTCAGGCAGTCCGGGTCATACACAGGAAACACACGAATTCAGGAACAAGTGCTGGTAACGGAAACACCACGAAAGGGCCCTGCAGAAGTGACAAGGCTCAGTATATAAAGGTATTTACTGGGTGGAGCATGGGCTCTGTGATAGTAAACCAGTCACCATTTTAGTAGGTCCTTCTGGAGATGGGGTCTCCAGTACTGTACACAATACTCTAGGTGAGGTCTAACTAGAGATCTGTAGAGTGGTATGACTACTTCCCTTTTTCTGCTATTAATGCCCCTAGCTATACAACCCAATACCCTTAATAGTATATTTTTCCTTTGGATTTTTATGTTCCAAGTGCATTATTTTACATTTATCAACTCTAAACTGTATCTGCTACACTCTTGTCCATTCTTCTAATTTACCTAAATCATTTGGCTTATTCCCACTGGAATGTCTACCCTATTGCAGATCTTGGTATTATCTGCAAAAAGTCATACCTTTCCTTGAAGACCTTTTGCAATATCACTAATAAAAATATTAAAAAGAATGGGCCCAGTACAGATCCCTGAGGTACTCCACTAGTAACACTCCTTTCGTCCGAATACTCTACATTGACTACCACCCTCTGTCTCCTTGTCATGCCGCTTATCTTCGCTCCGTTCCTTCTTGCTTCCGGATTTGTCACAGTTTGTTAAGACTCTCAGATGTAAGGTTAGATAAAAACACAACTTTATTGAAAAGTTTAAGATAATCCCATAGGATTTCATACACATACATATAATACACAGAAACGGCAAATAGGTAATGATATTAGCAATACAGGCTCTACCAGCCCTGCCAATATACCGGGCAAGGCAACCTGGGCAAGAATGAATAGGTGGCTCTACCGGCCCTGCCAATATACCAGGCAAGGCAGCCTATAGATAGTCAGGAAGATAAAGGCTCTACCGGCCCTGCCAATATACCGGGCAAGGCAGCCTATAGATAATCAGGAGGATAAAGGCTCTACTGACCCTGCCAATATAGCGGGCAAGGCAGCCTAAGAGAATACCATAATAGTAGGCTCTACCGGCCTTGCCAATACCGGGTAAGGCAACCTCAGGATGGAGTGATTACAGGTTGTACCGGCCTTACCAATATACCGGGCAAGGCAGCCCAAGGAGAAGGTATCAACCACATTGACCTAAATAACTGTCAGATGACAATGACAGTGTGGAGATGGTAGATAACGGTTGCTAGGTCCAGTGGTAACACCAGGTAGTCTGCACACTCCAGTACTAAGTACCGAGGGAATAACTTAGCTGTCTAGGACTGGACAGCGCACTGGGAACCCACAGACTAAGAGACCAACAGACTATCGGTGTATAGCCGCAAGGCAGTGGAGCAAACCAGAGTCCGCACGCTGGGACCAACAGATAACTGAGTAATAGAGCCGTAAGGCAAAGGAGCGAACCAGCGCCCGCGCGCTGGTGACCAACAGACTAATAGTGTATAGCCACTAGGCAGTGGAGCGAACCAGTGTCTGCACGCTGGGACCAACAGATAGCTGAGTAATAGAGCCGTAAGGCAAAGGAGCGAACCAGCGCCCGCACACTGGTGACCAACAGACTAATAGTGTATGGGCGCTAGGCAGTGGAGCGAACCAGCGTCTGCACGCTGGGACCAACAGATAGCTGTGTGATAGAGCCGTGAGGCTAAGGAGCGAACCAGCGCCCACGCGCTGGTGACCAACAGACTAATAGTGTATAGCCGCTAGGCAGTGGAGTAAACCAGCGTCCGCACGCTGGGACCAACAGATGAAAATGTCGCCGAAGCGATCAAGGAGCAAAGTTGCCACAGAAGAAGGAACCGGACGCAGGAGATGAACAGGAACCAGCACAAAGATGGTCAGCCGGATCAGGAACGGCAACGGAGACTGGCAGCAGGAAACAGCAACCTCGGACGACTTCAACCGGAACAGGCACTGGAACACGTACAGCAGGCAGGAGTCTCAGGAACAGGACGAACTCAGGAAACCAGGAACACAGCAAAAGGCCCTTCTAGCTTCTGTAGCATAATGAAAGTGGATGCAGGCTGAGACACCACGAAAGGGCAACCAAAGGGTGCCCAGACTCAGATTAAATAGGCAGTGTGAGGCGGGCTAAAGGCAGACAGCCAATGGAAGCCCCCTACAGGTGATAGACACAGCAATGCAGCAATCACGGGCACCGTGATAGGATTGTAGGTCTGGGCCAACCACGTCTTCTTTGCTCTCTTCCAGGTTCTGGATCTTCGCGCATGCGCATTGCCAGCGGATCACTCTGAACACTCCTCTCTATGATCCGGCCGGCACCCACGCCTCGCTCTTGTCTCTGTTCCGGTCCTGGGCTTTATAAGCCTCTTCGTGGCTTCCCCAGACACGTTATTATTGTGTCCCTTATCTTGCCTTGTATCCTGATCCTGCCTAGAATTATCCACCCTGTGTATGACCCAGATTGCTGCCTGACCTCTCTACTGCCTGCTCCTTCTGACCAATAGCATCGAGCCTGTGTATGACTTGGATTGCTGCCTGACCTCTCTTCTGCCTGCTCTTTCTGTTCAGTAGTATCCAGCTTGTGTATGACCTGGATTGCTGCCTGACCTCTCTACTTCCTGCCCCTTCTGTCCAGTTGTATCCAGCCTGTGTATGACCCAGATTGCTGCCTGACCTCTCTACTGCCTGCCCCTTCAGTCCTGTGGTATCGTGCCTGTGTATGACCCGGACCTCCACCAACCTTGTCTCCGTTTGTTCCTGTGAGTGGTATTCGTTGTTACAGTCACAGGGAACCTATCTACACCGGTGATCCTGAGTGAATACTTCTGTTCCTGTTTGGAGTGTTTTCCTATTCTCCCTGGGGATTACTCAGTATAGTTTGTCTTGAGTGGGGTTATCTGGGGTCACCCTGCAGCTCCTCTGTTGGGGACCACTACATCTGGCTTTGTGTCCAGGACCTATAGGCAGCTGAGCCGCAGCATAGCCCCGTACTTGGCAACCCACGCTCCCGAGCTCCACGCCCTAGCCTCGCTCCCCAGCATTTAGCTCAGTAATCCCTTGTTGGAGGAGTCATCTGTTCCTCCACCTGGGTGCTCAGGATTCCCCTGCCTGGTTCTGCTAAGGTGTTTGACACTCCTGTCACTCAGCCATTGCCTTATCCTTTTAACTATTTTTACATCCAGACCCAAATACTGCAGTTTATTAATGAGTCTTCTACGAGAGACAGTGTCAAATGCTTTACTGAAATTTAGATAAGTTATATCTACTGCTCCCGCTTGGTCTATTATTTTAGTTACCCAGAAAAAAATCTATGAGGTTAGTTTGACAAGATCTCCCTGCTGTAAACCCATGCTGTTTGGTATCTTGCAAGCCATTTAAATTCAGATATTCAACAATTCTTCCCTTTAGCATAATCTCCATTAATTTTCCTGCTACTGATGTAAGACTTACTGGTCTGTAGTTACCAGACTCTTCCCTGCTACCTTTTTTTGTGAAGCAGTACTACATTTGCTAACTTCCAATCTTCTGGAACTATTCCTGGTGCTAGTGACTTATTGAATAATTCTGTTAAAGGTTTTGCAGAACACACTTACATTCTTTTAATAACTTTGGGTGTATCCCATCTGGTCCCATTGATTTATCTGTTTTTACCATTTCTTTCTCTGTAAACATGCATGTTCCCCCTGTCTTGCCATTTCGTTTTTCTAACAGAGGTCCCTTCCCCTCATCTTCTTCTGTAAAAACTGAACAGAAATATTAACTGAGACAGTCAGATAGCCATTTATTCTCATTTACATAGTTTCCATTTTTTCTTTTCAGTCTAACTATTCCTTGTTTCATTTTCCTCCTTTCACTTATATATCTAAAAAATGTTTTATCCCCCTTTTTTATTGACTGGGCAATTTTTTCTTCCGTCTGTGCTTTGGCATATCTAATAATGCACCTGGCCTCCTTCAGCCTAGTCTTGTACCGATACCTATCTTCTTCCTTCTGTGTCTGCTTATATTTCTTAAATGCTTCTTTTTTCTGCTTTACTATATTTACCACTTCTGCTGAGTACCACAGTGTTTTTCTTTTTATTTTACCCTTACTAACATTTCTAATGCAATGCTCTGTTGTGTTTAGTAAAACACGTTTCAGATAATCCCATTCTCCTGGACTCCATCTAAAGATCTCCAAGTTGTTAAAGACTGACATAAAATGTTTCCATTTTAGAAAACTCAGCCTTTCTAAAGTGTAGAAACTTTGTTTTTGTCTGGTGCAACTCAGCCTCTGTCTTTATATTAAACCACACAGATTTATGATCATTGGAGCCCAAACACTCCCCTACAGCTATATCTGATACCAAGTCTCCATTAGTAAATAATAAATCTAGTGTGGCTTCTTTTCTAGTCGGCTCTTCTAATAATTGACTAAGAGATTTTCCTTGTAAAGAATGTAGGATACCTTTAGTCCTGGCTGAACCTGCTACTTGGTTTTTCCAGTCCACATCAGGAAGATTAAAGTCCCACATAATTCTAACCTCACCTTTCATAGTCATCTTAGTTACTTCCTTGACCAGCAGTTGATCTAACTCCTCTATTTGTCCTGGGGGTCTATAGATTATACCTATATGAGTGTCACGGTTTTGTAAGAACACTCAGGCAATTAGATAAGGTTAAAATCAGCTTTATTGAAAATAATAAATCAACAAGTAAGAATCACCCTACTCAGGGTCAGATAAGGACAGTACCGTGGCTTGATCAGTCGACTGGTAACTGGAACAGAGTAAACCACAGCAGTACCAAACCGCAGAAAGGCCCTTCTATATCGGTAGGTAACTGTAGGGCAATTCCCTAGAAGACTAGGGTAGAGGAGGCAACACAGAATGGTCACTGGAAAGTGGCAGAGTCCCTAGCACACTAGGGATAGCGGAGGCAACACAGAAAGGACACTGGCAAGCGACCGAGTCCCTAGCACGGTAGGAATAGCAGAGGCAACCCAGATAGGACACTGGCAAGTGACGAGTCCCTACAACGCTAAGGATAGCGGATGCAACCCAGATAGGACACTGGCAAGTGACTGAGTCCCTAGATGCTAGGGATAGCAGAGGCAGCACTGAAGGATTCTGGCAAGCGACCGGAGCTACTCGCAACAGTCTCCCAGGTGACCTAGGGAGTGACAGGCCAAGCAAGTGCTGTAGCGGTAGTCACTGCTTAGCGAGAGTAAGAGTAATGGAGCACTGGGTATGCACCCTGATGGGTCAGAAGCCAGTATGCCAGATCGGTACACACAGAGGTAGTAGCTAGTCCTAGTCAGCAACAGAATCAGATACTCATCCAAAGCCAGTTCAGTACACACGGACGTAGTTAGCCAGTCCTAGTCAGCAACAGAGCAGGTTCTCAGCCAAAGCCAGATCGGTATACACGGAGGTAGTCAGCCAGTCCTGGTCAGCAACGGAGCAAGATCTCAGCCAAAGCCAGATCAGTACACATGGAGGTAGTCAGCCAGTCCTAGTCAGCAACAGAGTGGGTTCTCAGCCAGAGCCAGATCGGTACACACGGAGGAGGCCAACCAGTCCAGTCAGCAACAGAAAGCAATAACACAGGAGCGAAGTCAGGTGAGCCTGGTCATACACGGAGCAGGAACAAGCAGCAACTCAAACGCTAGGTACAGGTACACCACAAAAGGGTGCTGAAAAGATGACAGGAGAGAGTTTAAAAAGGCTAGCCCTGGGCGGCGCCAGAGCCCAATAACCAATAAGAACCGTGCAAGGAGAAACCCGGAAGTAACAATGTCGCCCTGCCACTAGGATCACAGGCACCGTGATAGCGAGTGACCATCTTTTCCCCATATTCTAAAGTTATCCAGTCTCTGTATTCTCCTCCATACCCTGTATAAGATTAACCTTTAAGCTGTTTTTGACATAGATGACAACCTCTCCTCCTTTTCTGCCTTTCCTGTCTTTTCTAAATAGAGAGTACCCTGGTATTTCTACAAACCAGTCATTTTTTTCATTGTACCATATCTCGGTAATTCGCACTAATTACACATCTTCACTAGTTATTATTGCAATGAGTTCAGGGATCTCATTTCCTAAACTGCGGGCATTTGTACACATGGCTCGAAGTCTTCTGGTTTTTTACCTATGTTCCACAGACTTACCTTGATCAAATTCATCTGTACAATGCTGTGGGGGGCAATTGGTTTTATCCTGTATCATTCCATTGCCCCCTTCTATTAGTTTAAATACCTGTTAACAAAACTTCTGAATTGCTTGCTGAGAACCTCTGTTCCCTTTTAAGAAAGATGCAAACCATCCTTTTTGTACAATTCCTTGTTACACCAAATAGGGTTGGTGTGATAAACAAATCCAAATCCATGTTTTGGCCCCACCTCCCTAGCCATGAATTAAAATCTCTAATTCACTGCATCCTACCATCATCTTCCTTATACACTGGCAGAACCTCTGAAATAGATACAGTGGAAGCAATTTGCTGCAGACCCTTACACAGCTTCTTAAAAACACCTTTTACCACACTCACCTAATTACAAGCCAAATAATTTGTCCCTAAATGGACTATGACATCCAGCTCTCCATTTTGTCTTGCTTCCTTAACAATTTTTAAAATTTGTCTTCTATCTATGTGAGCTGTAGCACCAGGAAAACATCTGACTTGTTTGCAACCACCATGACATTCCACCAGAGCCACTCCTCTTAATATAGAACCCCCTAATAATAGTTGCGTCTTCTCAAAGTAGTTTTCACTTCTTACTTCTGTCAATTTGTCAGTGGTTGCAGTATGATTTACCTGTGGATTACAGGCTGGTGAACCAGTAGTCTCTGCTTCTGGAGTTGTTCCAATATTAAGACAGTGTTCTGAAAGTGCAGCAAAAGAAATATGAAGAGGCACAGACTGTGGGACATGCCTCTTGTCCACAACTCTTACCCTTCCAGAACCAACTATAGTCCATCTGCTATTTCTTGGAAGTCTCTGAGGCAGTGGCACTTGTTTCTTTTGTATCTGTGTGGCGTTCACAGACATCTTGTAGAGTTCAGCCTTCAAATGTTCAATCTCCTGCTGTACAACTTCTGAACCTCCAAAATGTTTCCTGGGGGAGAAAAGTAAAACCTCCATTGCACTGCAACATGCCTGACATGTTCACAACACTAATGTAATCAGGGCACAAAGAGTAAAATACCTTCAGATTTTGCAGTTGTTTTCTAACTTTAATCACCACAGATCACCTCCAGATTATCTCCAGAATATCTCCTTGTACACTTACAATTGCTGCACTTGCATTTGCTGTGCTGCCCAGCTATTAATTAGCCCAGCTAATAACAAACCTACTTTTATACACAGAAGGCAACTCCCATTAATTAGCAAAACAGTATGTAACTAGATCTAACACATCAATCTCAACCACCTCAATGACTCAGTGTTCAGTTTCAGTGTTCAGATTCCTTACCAATTATCTAATGAGCCCTGAATCTTGTCTACAGGTAGTAATTAGGAATAGATTAATAAAATTCTTACCTATGAAAGAGAAGAATAGATATCATCAAAATGGATACAAAATAGATCTCCAGAATATCTCCTTGTACACTTACAATTGCTGCACTTGCATTTGCTGTGCTGCCCAGCTATTAATTCACCAGAATGCCGACCAGATATGGGATGAGCTTTATTCCCACCTTTCATAACAATTCCAGACATGGAGCCATGTCCTTTGTGAATACTCTCTGAGCTGAAGCTTGTCCAAAAGGAAGCAGTCTGAAATGGAAATGCTGATGTTGTACACAAGTCTCAGATATGATCGATGACTTGGTCTAATCATAATATGGTGACATGCATCTTGAAGATCTATGCTGATGATCTGGGTTGAACAGCTTTTATTACTGATGAGATTGATTCCATTCTGAACTTCTTTACTCTTATTAATTTGTTTAACCATTTCCAAAAAGTCCAATCTGAGCCTTGCTTCTCCTGATGGTTTTGCATAAGATGGAATATATACCCTTTCCCTCCTGGTGTTCTGGTACTGGCTCGATTATAGCATTTTCTTGTAATTCTCTTATGGCTAGCTTCATCATTGTGTTTCTTGTCCTATTTCTTGTTGTGACAGATATTTTAATTATTGGAACTGTTTGGACAGTCTGAAATTATAGTGAATACCCCAGCTCCAGCAACTGAGCTACCCATATGTTTGAAAGACAAGTCTTCCAGATTCTTACAAATGCTCCAGCCTGCCCCCTAATGTAAGTGGAGATGGGGCCCTCGCTATCTAATTGTGAATGTTTTCTAAACTTAGCTCTTCTGGGAAAATCCTTTTCATTTCCCCTTGGCACCTATGGAATTCCCCTTCTTGACTCTCGAAAGGCCTGTCTTCTTGCTCTGTAGTAGTGTTGAGCGAGCATGCTCGGCCGATGCTCGGATCGGCTCGAGCATCGCTCTGCTCGGCACATGGCGGTACTCGTACGAGTACCGCATGTGCTCGCCCGCCATGTTCGGGTCTCCTCCCCGCACGTTTTGCGGCTGCTGCGCAGCCAATAAACGTGCAGGGAGGCTCTGACATCGGTGTAATGCCAGCAGCCATGTTGGCTGCTGGCATTACACTGATTGGCTGGCCAGAACCCGTGGTCGGGTGCTGTATAGCACCTGACCATCGAGTTCGGCTCAGTCTTAGCCAGGGAGAGCTGAGGATAGGAAGGGAAAGGCAGTGTAGGGAGGAAAACAAGCAAAATTGTGAAAAAAAAGAACCAAAAGTCCTTTTTAGGACTACTGTGTGTGGGGGCAGCAGGTTATTTTGTGTGGGGGGAAAAAAAAAAAAAAAAAAATATATATTCTGTTTAGTGTGCAAAGTTGCAGATTAGAGCACATTCTGTTTAGTGTGCACAGTTGCAGATTAGAGCACATTCTGTTTAGTGTGCAAAGTTGCAGATTAGAGCACATTCTGTTTAGTGTGCAAAGTTGCAGATTAGAGCACATTCTGTTTAGTGTGCAAAGTTGCAGATTAGAGCACATTCTGTTAAGTCTTCAAACTAAAATATCAAAGTCACATATTCCATTCAGTGTGCGTCGCCGCAGTTTAGCAGCACATTCTGTGTACTGTGCAGAGTTGCAGAATAGGAAGAAATACTGTTAAGTCTTCAAACTAAAATATCAAAGTCACATATTCCATTCAGTGTGCTTCGCCGCAGTTTAGCAGCACATTCTGTGTACTGTGCAGAGTTGCAGAATAGGAAGAAATACTGTTAAGTCTTCAAACTAAAATATCAAAGTCACATATTCCATTCAGTGTGCTTCGCCGCAGTTTAGCAGCACATTCTGTGTACTGTGCAGAGTTGCAGAATAGGAAGAAATACTGTTAAGTCTTCAAACTAAAATATCAAAGTCACATATTCCATTCAGTGTGCTTCGTCGCAGTGTAGCAGCACATTCTGTGTACTGTGCAGAGTTGCAGAATAGGAAGA
Source organism: Rhinophrynus dorsalis (assembly GCA_037306005.1). NCBI lineage: Eukaryota > Metazoa > Chordata > Amphibia > Anura > Rhinophrynidae > Rhinophrynus > Rhinophrynus dorsalis. Next base: position 299,341,411 of record CM074721.1, read on the forward strand.
AATACTGTTAAGTCTTCAAACTAAAATATCAAAGTCACATATTCCATTCAGTGTGCTTCGCCGCAGTTTAGCAGCACATTCTGTGTACTGTGCAGAGTTGCAGAATAGGAAGAAATACTGTTAAGTCTTCAAACTAAAATATCAAAGTCACATATTCCATTCAGTGTGCTTCGCCGCAGTGTAGCAGCACATTCTGTGTACTGTGCAGAGTTGCAGAATAGGAAGAAATACTGTTAAGTCTTCAAACTAAAATATCAAAGTCACATATTCCATTCAGTGTGCTTCGCCGCAGTTTAGCAGCACATTCTGTGTACTGTGCAGAGTTGCAGAATAGGAAGAAATACTGTTAAGTCTTCAAACTAAAATATCAAAGTCACATATTCCATTCAGTGTGCTTCGTCGCAGTGTAGCAGCACATTCTGTGTACTGTGCAGAGTTGCAGAATAGGAAGAAATACTGTTAAGTCTTCAAACTAAAATATCAAAGTCACATATTCCATTCAGTGTGCTTCGCCGCAGTTTAGCAGCACATTCTGTGTACTGTGCAGAGTTGCAGAATAGGAAGAAATACTGTTAAGTTTTCAAACTCAAATATTAAAGTCACATATTCCATTCAGTGTGTGTCACCGCCGTTTAGCAGCCTATTCTGTGTACTCTGCACAGTTGCAGACTAGGAAGAAATACTGTTAAGTTTTCAAACTAAAATATTAAAGTCACATATTACATTCAGTGTGTGTCACCGCCGTTTAGCAGCCTATTCTGTGTACTCTGCACAGTTGCAGAATAGGAAGAAATACTGTTAAGTTTTCAAACTCAAATATTAAAGTCACATATTCCATTCAGTGTGTGTCACCGCCGTTTAGCAGCCTATTCTGTGTACTCTGCACAGTTGCAGAATAGGAAGAAATACTGTTAAGTTTTCAAACTCAAATATTAAAGTCACATATTCCGTGTAAGATGAAGAAGGCGGGTAAAAAGGGACGGGGAAGTGGACGTGATCCTGATAGTTCAGGGCGCGGGTCAGGACGCGGAGAAACTGTGCCTGGTGCCAGAGCACAAGAAAGAAAGACATCCACCATACCTAGCTTCATGTCTAATTTTACAGGGCGTCGCAGGACATCACTCTCGAGGTCCGACCACTGCGAACAGGTGGTCGGTTGGATGACAGCTGATACTGCTTCCAGTCGGTTAAGCACCACCCTGTCTTCCACCAAGTCCACTCTCAGTAGCCAAGAGTCTGGTCAACATAATCCTCACTCTGATCATCCTTCCTCCCACCATACACGGTCTGGTCAAAGAAGTGATCCCACACTGGGATATAGTGAGGAGCTCGTCTCATCACCAATCCTTCATTTGACCCTCTCTCCAAGCACGCTTGCAGAGGAACATGACATCTTGTGCCCTGATTCACAACCTCTAGAGGCTACCCAATCACAAGAAGATGACAGATGTGAACGGCATTTAAGGTCAAAGGAAGTAGTGGATGATGATGATGATGATGAGACACAGTTGCCATTAAATCAACCACTATTTCCGTCTCAAGACCTTGTTGAGGAGAATGTTATACAGTTGTCAATGACTGAGTATGTGGTGGGATCAAGACTTGAGGAGGATGATCAGAGTGAGGAAGTGGAGGAGGACTTGGTGGACGATGAGGTGACTGACCCCACCTGGGAAGGTGTAGAGCCGAGCGATGACAGCAGTCCTGAGGGTGAGCCATCTGCAGCACCGCAACAGGCTGGAAGAGGCAGTGGTGTGGCTACAGAAAGAAGGCGGACCGCACCAAACCGGCCCGCAAATGTTCCACGGAGCACCCCCTTGCGTAAATCTACCTTGCCAAAGGGTAGGTGTTCCGCGGTATGGCGTTTTTTTAAGGAAAGTGCGGACGACAAAAGAATTGTAGTTTGCAACCTGTGCCACACCAGAATGAGCCGAGGCATGAACACTAGAAACCTCACCACCACCAGCATGATCCGACACATGGCATCCAAGCACCGTAGTAAGTGGGAGGAACGCCTGGATCGCCCATCTGTGTCTGCAGGCCACACCACTGCCTCCTCTTCCCCTGTTTTCGGTGCCGGCCAATCGCCTGTCGAAGGCGCAGGCCCGCATACCTCCCGCCCTGCACCTGTAGCATCTGAAGCACCATCAGCGACCACATCCACTTCCCTGTCCCAGCGCAGCGTCCAAATGTCGTTACCCCAGGCATTTGAGCGCAAGAGAAAGTACCCAGCCACCCACCCACATGCCATAGCACTAACCTCACACCTTTCCAAATTACTGGCCATCGAAATGCTGCCATTTAGGCTTGTGGACACTGAGTCCTTCCGCAGCCTGATGGCAGCAGCTGTCCCTCGGTACGCGGTCCCCAGCCGCCACTACTTTTCCCGGCGTGCCATCCCCGCATTACACCACCATGTGTCCCGTAACATCACCCGTGCCCTGACCAACGCAGTTACTGGGAAGGTCCACTTAACGACTGACACATGGACAAGTGCTTGTGGCCAGGGACGCTACATTTCCCTGACGGCACACTGGGTGAATGTCGTGGAGGCTGGGAGCGACTCGGACCCTGGGATGGCACGGGTGCTACCCACGCCGAGGATTGCGGGCCCTACCTCCATCAGGGTTTCCGCCAGCACCTACGTTATTGGCTCCTCCTCCTCCGTTTCCACCTCCGAATTCTCTACACGCAGCGCCACTCCCCCATCAGCCAGTAGCTGGAAGCAGTGTAGCACTGCAGTGGGGAAGCGTCAACAGGCCGTGCTGAAGCTGATCTGCCTTGGGGACAAACGGCACACGGCCTCAGAGCTGTTGCAGGGGATTAGTCACCAGACCGAGCAGTGGCTCTCGCCACTCAACCTGCAAGCAGGCATGGTTGTGTGTGATAATGGGCGTAACTTGGTGGCGGCTTTGGAGCTCGGCAAGCTCACACACGTACCATGCCTAGCGCATGTATTTAATTTAGTGGTGCAGCGATTTCTAAAAACCTACCCCAATGTGCATGATCTCTTGACCAAGGTGCGCCGCGTGTGTGCACATTTCCGTAAGTCATCTACAGCTTCGACCGGCCTGTTGAAGCTGCAGCAGCGCTTACAATTGCCAGCTCACCGGCTGCTGTGTGACGTGAGCACGCGCTGGAACTCCACCTTCCACATGTTGGCCCGGCATTGTGAGCAGCAGAGGGCAGTAGTGGAGTACCAGCTGTTACACGGTCGTCGCCTCTCCGTTCAACTTCCTGTAATCAGAAGTGAGGAGTGGGAATGGATGTCAGACCTCTGCGAGGTTTTACGCAATTTTGAGGAATCGACACAGATGGTGAGCGGCGATAACGCTATTATCAGTGTCACCATCCCACTTCTGTGTCTACTGAAACGCTCGCTGCTCACAATTAAAACCGACGCTTTGCATGTGGAAGAGGTGGAAATGGGGGAGGAAGAGCTTACACAAGGTGATAGCCAGAGCACCCTCACTTCGTCTTCTCAGCGACAATTGGAGGAGGCGGAGGAGGAGGAGGAGGAGGAGGAAGACACGGTTGCCTCCGCTACAGAGGGTAGCCATGGAACTTTAGTTCCATCTCTTCAGCGTGGGTGGGCAGAAGAGGAGGAAGAGGATGAGGATATTGAGAGTCATCCTCCTGGTGAGGACAGCGAAATCTTGACTGTTGGTACTCTGGCACACATGGCTGACTTTATGTTAGGCTGCCTTTCCCGTGACCCACGCGTTATACGCATTTTAAACAACACGGATTACTGGGTGTTCACCCTTCTGGACCCCCGCTACAAAGAGAATTTCTCATCTCTCATTCCTCCGGTGGAGAGGACAAGCAAAATGGTGCAATACCAGAAGGTTCTTGTTGAAAAATTGCTCCAAAATTTTCCATCTGACAACGCTGGCGGCAGAGTACGTGCTACCTTGGCCAACAGAGAAGGGGAGAAAAGGGGAGCACACAGCAGTTCCGAGAAAGGCAGGGCAACACTCTCCAAGACGTGGGACACCTTCATGACACCCCGCCAGCACCCTCACCCTGATGCGCAGCCTAGTGTCACAAGGAGGGAAAAGTTTTGGAAGATGGTGAAGGAGTACGTAGCAGACCGTGTCAGCGTCCTCAATGATCCCTCTGTGCCTTACAACTACTGGGTGTCCAAGCTGGACACGTGGTATGAACTGGCACTCTACGCCTTGGAGGTGCTGGCCTGCCCTGCCGCCAGCGTTCTGTCTGAGCGGGTATTTAGTGCTGCTGGTGGCATCATAACAGATAAGCGTATCCGCCTTTCCACCGACAATGCTGATAGGTTGACACTTATAAAAATGAACAAGGCCTGGATTTCCCCTGACTTCTCCACTCCACTGGAGGAAAGCCCCGGGGGAACATAAACTCACTTTATATATGTTATTTACAATGATGGGAATACTCTGTATTCCCATTCACCCCTTCCACCCAAAAAACGGGTATATGGTTGACTCTTAATCTTCTCATCCTCCTCCTCCTCTTCCATATGCCCTGGGATATAATTTTTATATAGGGCCAGCTCACCAGCGGGCCCTGTGATATAATTTTTATATAGGGCCAGCTCACCAGCGGGCCCTGTGATATAATTTTTATATAGGGCCAGCTCACCAGCGGGCCCTGTTTGACAATTTTTATATAGGTCAGCTCACCAGCGGGCCTTCTCATATAATGTTTTATTGGGTCAGCTCTCTAGCGGGCCCTCTCATATAATGTTTTATAGCGTCAGCTCACTAGCGGGCCTTCGCATATAATGTTTAGGATGGTCAGCTCTGCAGCAGACCCTCACCCATAATGTTTTAGATGGTCAGCTCAGCGCACGTTTCCCTCTTAATCATGGCCTCAGTTCTGAAAATCAAGGAAATTTTTGGGAGAATTTGCCTCTGCGCACGTTTCCCTCTTAATCATGGCCTCAGTTCTGAAAATCAAGGAAATTTTTGGGAGAATTTGCCTCTGCGCACGTTTCCCTCTTAATCATGGCCTCAGTTCTGAAAATCAAGGAAATTTTTGGGAGAATTTGCCTCTGCGCACGTTTCCCTCTTAATCATGGCCTCAGTTCTGAAAATCAAGGAAATTTTTGGGAGAATTTGCCTCTGCGCACGTTTCCCTCTTAATCATGGCCTCAGTTCTGAAAATCAAGGAAATTTTTGGGAGAATTTGCCTCTGCGCACGTTTCCCTCTTAATCATGGCCTCACTTCAGAAAATCAAGGACATTTTTGGGAGAATTTGCAGATGATATACAAGTAAATATACAGCAAATATTGTTTGGTAACAATTTTTCGCCTAAAGTCGTTTTTATTTTCCTTTTTGTGTGTTTTATGGTCAGTCTGTAAAAATGGCGTACTACGGGCGAAAGATCGTTCCCAGCAGCGATGTTGGAGTCCAAGATGCATCCAGACATCCTCCCTATGCTGTCCCTGAACCATTTCTGTGGTGTTTCCATCCTTTTCTGCCATTTTCCTATGGACCAGGCACCCTCCCCTCATCAGAGCAGGGGGTGCCTGGTGTAATGCTCGAGTCCTCCCATTGACTTCAATGGGGCTCGGGTGCTCGGCCGAGCACTCGAGCCTCAGGGGGTGCTCGGTCAGAGCACCCGAACACCCGAGCATTGGGGTGCTCGCTCATCACTACTCTGTAGGCTTCTTTAGGTGATGGAAAATCTCTGTGCTTCCTTTCTTGGGGAGAAAAGAGTTTCTGCCTCCTGATAATTTTTTTTTATGATTTCTTCAAGTTGTTCTCCGAAGAGATTATTTTTCCTTGAAATGGTAATGATACCAATCTATTTTTTTGAAGAGTCATCAGCCTTCCAGGTTTTTATCCACAGAGCCCTTCTAGCCATTATGGGTATTCAACAGTTTTATACTATTCAGAGAGGTATCGCACGAGAAGTTTATAGCGTCCTTCATAATAGCCATTTCTTTCAGAAGTCTGGATCTGGACACAGATGATTCAACCTTGTGTTCAAATGCAGAGAGCCAAATTTGTATGGAACATGCATTCCATGGATGTAGCTGACTTAAGAGTCTGCCCAATGACTGAGAATTGCTTTTTTAACCCCTTAACGACCGGCCGTGCAGGCATTTTGCGGTCACTAAAGGACCACTGAGCATTTTTTTTTTGGCGCTTCGGATTCCTTAAATCAAAATAACCCATGATGTGCTATGACCATCAAGAATCATTAAGGGGTTAAAGAGATGTACCATCTTCTAAAATAATTGTTGTTCTCCTAAAGATCTTAGCTACTACTGCATCCACTTTTGATGGCATAGTTCAAAGTGCAATATCCTCATCTGAGAAGGGATGCTGTCACAGCCTACCTACATCCAGCGTCGCCGCCTCGGCTGGCTCTGAAGTTGTACTGCTCTAAATGACGCTTCCTCGTCATCCCACACATTGCTGGTTGGACTGGGCTTGGGTGCTATTGGCGTCAATAGCAGGCGCCCGTGCCCCATTGCTAGGCGTTTCTGTGGCTCCAATTGACACAGCGGTATTTCAGATGTATGACACATCTCGCAGCGAGATGTGTCAATTACGGGTGCGAGGAGACTTTCTTGACACAGGCTCCTTCTTATACTTGGGTTTGGGTCTGGCTCCTCCCAGCTACTTCCTGGCGCCTTGTATTTAAGGGAACTGGATTTCTATCCAGTTACCCTTACGATAGTGTTCAGTACAGTTCTATTTCTTGATCCTGATCCTTGTTTATGACCTGGTTTGTCTGACCATCCATCCTGGTGGTGACCTGTGGCTCTGTCTGACTACTCTCTTTTCTGACCCCTTGTAGTGGACACCCAATCTGGTGCAGACCTGTGGCTCTGGCTGACTACCCGCTCAGTGTATGACCTAGGCTTGTCTAACCATCCATCTTGGTGCTGACCTGTGTCTCTGTCTGAGTACTCTCTTTTTTCACCCCTTGTAGTGGACACCCAATCTGGTGCAGACCTGTGGCTCTGGCTGATGACCCGCTCAGTGTATGACCTAGACTTGTCTGACCATCTATCCTGGTGCTGACCTGTGGCTCTCACTACTCTCTTGTATCCCTTGTAGCAGACACCCAAACTGGTGCAGACCTGTGGGTCTGGTAGACTCTGACCCTACTGACTGCAGGTGTGAGGCCGTGGGTTCTTTGGTTTCCTCGCCTTTAGGCTACAGCCTTCTCCTAACTGACTGCAGCCGCAAGCTAGTCGTCTTTCCGATCACCATCTACAGGAGAGACCATCTGGCCTACTCTTCCTCTCTGACCTTAGAGACTACCATTGGTAGTCTCTGCAGTTCTGGGATCTGGAGACATACTACTATTGCTGATAGAGTCCCTGTCTCTTGGTTGCCCTCTGCTCCATCTAGTATATGATTATTATATTACACTTACTTTAATAAAGGTGAATTTTACTATACTGTCTGACTCTTGTCTTGCTTGCAACCGTAGCAGTACATAAGGGTCATGACAACGGTAATAGTGATTCATCTTTTCAGAGCACTCTGGACAGTATGCAGGATCAGGATCAATGCATCAAACACTTGTCCTTGGCCTTGCAAACCTTGCTTAGTCGTACTACCCACTTGGAAGTTATAACCCACCACCGGTGGATACCCCAGCTCCGTCAGTGGCACTGGCAGTTCAAGTTGTCTCTAAAGCAGGTATGGTCAGAGGGTTGTCTGGTTCCATTCCACTCCAAAAGTGTTACAGTGGGGAGCCTGAGTGGTATCGCAGTTTTTTGAACTAATTGTGCATATATTTAGAGATGGTTCCTCATGCCTTCCCTAGTGAGCGCAGTAGGGTTGGTCTTATGATTTCCTTGTTGTCTGGCAAGTTATTGGCTTGGGCCAATCCATTATGGGAGACTGACAAACCCATAATCTACAATTATAATTAATTTGTGACCTCCTTCAAACGTGTCTTTGATGTGCCAGGTCGCATGACCTCAGCTTCAAAAAAACTTATGACCATCCGCCAGGGCAATCATACAGTGGTAGATTACACGATTGAATATCAGACCCTGGCTGCCGAGGTTGGCTGGAATAATGAGACCCTTATAGCCTCCTTTTCCCAAGGGCTTGGTGATTATATGAAGGATGAGATTGCTGCCCACGACTTACCTAAGAGTTTGGATGAACTGATATAATTTATCATCCTAATAGACACTCGGGTCCAGGAGAGACCCTCAATCAAGGAGCGCGTTCTGAGGCATCCTTCCAGAACAACATCTCACTTAACTTGCCCATCCAGTCCTCCCTCGCCTCCCATGCCTCCTGGTTCCAACTCTGGAGGTGGTGAACCTATGCAGGTGGGGGCCACCCAGCTCTCTAGGGAGGAGAGATCCTTTCACAGGAGGAAGGGACTGTGTCTATACTGTGGGAGATCTGGACACTTATTGAAGTCTTGCCCGGTACGTCCGGGAAACGCCCGCACCTAAGACCTTGTCAGGGACAAATGTTACATGGCATCTCTCAGTCCCCTGAGGCCTCGCAAGATAAACCTATGTGTGCTGTGGTTCTGTCTTGGGCTAATGAATCTGTCTCAGTTGCGGCATAATAGACTCAGGTGCTGCCGGATGCTTTATGGACGCCGAATTTGCTGCCCAGAATGGTATTCCCCTACTACTGCTTTGGCAGTTGAGGCAATTGATGGTAGACCCCTTCTGCCATCACACATTATGCACGAAACTTGTCCGCTACCCTGAGGGTAGGCGCCCTCCATAAAGAAACCCTGAAGTTTCAGGTGATCAACTCTCCTCATTATTCCATCATCCTAGGGTTTCCGTGGCTGCAGGCACATAACCGTAGGATTGATTGGAGAACTTGCGAGATAATGTCATGGGACCCTCAGTGTGACAAGGCTTGTCTGTCACTTCCAGTGAGATTGGCTTGTGAGGAGCAGTCAGGCTTACCTGAGGCCTATTCTGAGTTCGCTGACGTGTTTAATAAAACCCAGGCCGGGGCATTATCTCCTCATAGACCTTATGATTGCTCGGTGGAGCTGCTAACCGGTACAACCCCGCTTAGGGATCGTGTATACCCCTTGTCTGTGGAGGAAAATAAGGTCATGGAGGAGTACGTCTCTGATTTCTTGGCTAGGGGCATTATTCGAAAATCCTCTTCTCCTGCGGGCGCTGGATTCTGTTTTGTAAAAAAGAAAGACGGAAAGTTACGTCCATGCATTGACTTCCAAGGCTTGAATAAACTGATGGTTAAAAACGCTTATCCGATATCGCTTATCACGGAACTGTTTGACCGTCTGAAAGGTTCCAAGATATTTACGAAGCTTGATTTAAGGGCGGCTTACAATCTGGTCAGAATGAAGGAGGGCCATGAATGGAAGACAGTTTTAACACCCGGAGCGGTCATTATGAGTACCTTGTCATGCCCTTTGGCCTTTGCAATGCTCCTACTGTCTTCCAGGAATTTATCAATGATGTGCTAAGAGACCTATTACAGAGCTATGTGGTGGTCTTTCTAGATAACATTCTCATTCATTCTCCTACCTTGGAGACTCACTGATCAGATGTATCCAAAGTCCTGCAATTACTGAGAGTGAACAACTTGTTTTGCAAGTTGGAAAAATGTGAATTTCAAAAATCCCAGGTGACCTATCTGGTTTACATTATTTCTTCTTCTGGGTTGGCCATGGACCCCCAGAAATTTTCTGCAGTGTTGCAATGGCCTCGTCCAGTGGGGCTTAAATCTATTCAAAGATTTTTGGGCTTTTCTAACTACTATCGAAAGTTTATTAAATACGGATACGACTCGTAAAGGTGCTAAGGTCACTGATTGGTCTCCCAGTGTGCTGCTCGCCTTTGAGGAACTCAAGGCAGCATTCGCAGTTGCTTCTATTTTGGTGTACCCGAATCCCACCCTGCCCTTTACCCTGGAGGTTGATGCATCTGAGATTGGAGTAGGCGCCCTCCTTTCACAGCGCTCGGCTCCGTGGGAGGCCTTACGATCATGTGGCTACTTTTCCAAAAAACTATCTAAGGCAGAGATGGTATATCAGAATGGGGACAGGAAGTTACTGACCATCATACTGACATTGAAGGAATGGCGACACCTCTTGGAAGGCACCAGTTCTTCAATCTTGATTCTCACTGATCATAAGAACCTAACGTACTTATCCGAGGCTAAACGCTTGTCGTCCCGCCAAGCTAGATGTGCATTGTTCCTATCCAGGTTTAACTACGTGGTTTCCTACCTTCCTGGTTCTAAGAATGTTAAGGATGATGCACTACCATGCCAATTTTGTGATTTATCCAAAGAGGAGGTTCCTCCAATTATTCCGGCTGATCGGATCCTGGCCACTATACATACCTGCATTACTTCTCCTCTGGGAGAGGAGATATTGGCCACCCAAACATCCGCTCCAGTGGAGAAACCTTGCGGGAACTGCTTCGTCCCTGCTCAGTTGCGCATTAAACTGCTTGAGATGCTTCCAAAATCGCTGGTCACATTGGATGAGACCAACTGATCTGGTCCTTGTCTAGATTGTTCTGGTGGCCAAGCCTTTGATCAGATTGTGCTGCTTTTACCACAGCTTGCACTACTTGTGCTCAGAATAAATCACCTGGACACTTGCCAGTCGGTCTCCTTCAACCGGTGGGCAACGGGGAACGTCCCTGGTCTCATTTATCTATAGATTTTATGGTTGATTTACCGGTATCTTCCGGGTTAACAGTCATCTTGATGATGGTAGACAAATTTTCTAAGATGGCCCACTTTGTACCACTCAAAGGCCTACCATCCACGCAGGAATTGGCGGTGGTATTCGCTAGGGAGGTTTTTCAACTTTATGGCATACCCAGGGTGATTGTTTCGGACAGAGGTAGCCAGTTCGTGTCTCAGTTCTGGAGATACTTTTGTGCCCAGATGGGGATCCAGCTAGCATTCTCCTCTGCTTATCATCCTCAATCAAACGGTGGCTGCTGAATGGTCTAACCAAGCCTTAGAAGAATTTCTCCGTTGCTACATCTCTGATCACCACGACAATTTGGCTACCCTGTTACCTTGGATGGAATTTGCCCGGAATTGTGCCATGAACTCTTCCTCACAGAAGTCTCCGTTTTTGATCAACTATGGGTTCCAACCCTCTGTCCTTCCCGAGGTCTTTCAGGCACAGGAGATTCCGGCTCTTGATGAGCATTTGAGGGCTCTCCTTTCCTCTTGGGTTCGGGTACAGCATATCCTACGTGGCTCTGTGCAGTAGCAGAAGAGGCAAGTGGACCGCAGACAGCTACTGGCACCTCCCTTCCAGGTGGGGGAGAGGGTGCAGCTGTCTTCCCGGAATCTTAACCTCCAGGTTCCCTGTAATAAACTGGCTCCTTGATTTGTTGGCCCATTCCGTGTCCTGCGCAAAATTAACCCTGTGGCTTATGCTGTGTAACTCCCAGCCTCCATGCATATTCACAATGTGTTCCACATCTCCCTGCTCAAACCTCTGATTTGTAACCGTTCCACTACTAGTACGGTTCGGCCAGCTCCTGTCAAAGTCAATAATCATGAGGAATTCGTGGTTCAAAGCATTTTGGACTCCAGATGGGTCAAAGGGAGTCTTCAGTACTTGATACACTGGAAGGGTTATGGTCCAGAGGAACGCTCCTGGATTCCCTCTGGGAATGTACACGATCACCTATTGGTGCGCAGGTTCCATGCTCGCTTTCCTGACAAACCTCGATCGGATCCTTAGAGGAGGGGTCCTTGTGGGGAGAGTACTGTCACAGCCTACCTAGATCCAGCATCGCCGCCTCGGCTGGTTCTGAAGTTGTACTGCTCTAAATGACGATTCCACGTCATCCCACACATCGATGGTTGGACTGGGCTTGGGCGAGATTGGCGTCAATAGCGGGCGCCCGTGAACCAGTGCTAGGCGTTCCTGTGGCTCAAATTGATGCAGCGGTATTACAGATGTATGCCGCATCTCGCAGTGAGATACGTCAACTAGGGGCACGAGGAGACGTTCTTGACTCCTTCTTATATTTGGGTTTAGGTCTGGCTTCTCCCAACTACTTCCTGGCGCCTTGTATTTAAGGGAACTGGATTTCCATCCAGTTACCCTTACATTAGTGTTCAGTACAGTTCTATTTCCTGATCCTGATCCTTGTGTATAACCTTGCTTGTCTGACCATCCATCCTAGTGCTGACCTGTGGCTCTGTCTGACTACTCTTTTGTCTGACCCCTTGTAATGGACACCCAATCTGATGCAGACCTGTGGCTCTGGCTGACTACCTGCTCCGTGTATGACCTAGGCTTTTCTGACCATCCATCCTGGTGCTGACCTGTGGCTCTGACTACTCTCTTGATTGACCCCTTGTAGTGGACACCCAATCTGGTGCAGACCTGTGGCTCTGGTGACTACCCACTCCGTGTATGGCCTAGGCTTGTCTGACTATCCATTCTGGTGCTGACCTGTGGCTCTTTGTGACTACTCTCTTGTCTGACTCCTTGTAGTGGACACCCAATCTGGCTGACTACCCGCTCCATGTATGATCTAGACCTGTCTGACCATCCATACTGGTGCTGACCTGTGGCTTTGTCAGACTACTCTCTTGCATCCCTTGTAGCAGACACCCAATCTGGTACAGACCTGTGGCTCTGGTAGACTCTGGCCTTACTGACTGCAGGCGTGAGTCAGTGAGTTCTTTGGTTACCTCACGTTTAGGCTACGTCCTTCTCCTAACTGACTGCAGGTGTGAGTCAGTGGGTTCTTTGGTTTATTCACCTTTAGGCTATGGCCTTCTCCTAACTGACTGCAGCCGCGAGCCAGTCGTCTTTCCGATTACCATCTACAGGAGAGACCATCTGGCCTACTCTTTCTCTCTTACCTTAGAGACTACCATTGGCTTCGGCTTAGTCTCTGCAGTTCTGGGATCTGGAGACATACTACTATTACTGATAGAGTCCCTGTCTTTTGGTTGCCCTCTGCTCCATCCAGTATACGATTATTATATTACACTTACTTTAACAAAGGTGAATTTTACTATACTGTCTGACTCTTGTCTTGCTTGCAACCGTGACAGATACATCTTCTGATATCTTCTTAAGGTAGATACTCTTTTGTCTCCTTGAATCCATTGTTTCTTGATGATAGTGAATCGAACTATGGACAGGAAATACATGGGAAGATTTGTCATTAGCTAAAAAGTCTGTATCCATTACAACTAATTCTTTATGTGTTTCAATTAATCCTAATGTTTTTCTCATCAGGCTTATCCATGTTAAATGCTCCTGTTTACTCCACTAATTCACCCTCTTGGGGCCGTAGATATAGACAAAGCCTCCATCATACTGGCCTTTTCTTCATATGAAATAGCAGAGATCCCTTCATCAGGGTCCATAAGCCTAGGTCACTTTTTAACAGAGTCTTGCATTGCTGAGAAAGCTTCTTGCATGGATTACTTAATCTATCCAATAAACACCTTAAACTGAGAAGATACATCAGTCCTGGCTATTTTCCTTAAACAGTCCTGGCAAAGTTTAGCTGGATTGGATATATTTATTTTTGCTTCACACCCTGCACAATTTGTGACTTAAGGAGCTGACTTGTCTTCCTTGGCAGAGCCTTAGATTTTTCTTTTTGGGAAGCCTTACAAATTATAGACATACATGTCTGCCAAAAAAAGCATGACCAATGTGCTCAAGTATCGATACGTGTAAGACAAAAAGACATCCTTACCCTTCCTTTTATAGAGCAGAGCCTCTCCAGACCTGGTTCCGATTCTGCTTTCCACCTGTGGAATGCATGAGACCTCCAGTTCCGAGTAGTGCCTTTAAAGGAAGATATCAGTCCCCCTTATTCCATTTTATGGCATTCTCTAGCAGTTCACGCTGGAGCACAATGCGGGACCCAGGAGACTTCCACAAGGCACAAAAAGGGCTTATATTCACTACCATAGTCAAGGTAAGGCCAACCTAAGGCAAACTTTGGTCCAATGCACTCCTTCTTTGTCGAAGGATATCTGGACAAACCCTGTCTTCTAGAGGGAAATTTGCTACTGGCAGACAAAAGCAATAAAGTAGATGTTTTAAATATAGGGGGCACATTATGCCTCTATCCCCAACCAGCATGGGTAGGACCAAACTAAACTGACAAGGGAGAGGAAAACTGGGTTCTTATACCTTTTGGATTGGTCCTACCAGCAGGGAGGCGGAACTAAGACCCATCAGTATGCCATGAAGGGACACAGAAGAAACAACTGTATGCAGCAATGTAGATTTGGTTAAAAATTCTCTGTTTTTATTAAATCCACTTTTAAATTAAACTGGTGCAGTCATCTGCAGCCTTCCTTTGGTACAAGCTGTACCGCAGGTATCTAATTGTAATGTCATTGGTCCAATGCATTGTGCTTAAAGAGCCGCCTGCATGAAACAGTGACATGAAGGAGGAAGTCAGACAATGAATACACATTAAAAAGTAACATCCTACACTGATAAGTACAGGCTGTTGCTTTTTACTGTGTATTTGTTGTCTGACTTGCTCCTTCATGTCTCTGTTTCATGCAGGCAGCTCTTTATATGCACTTAAAGGGATAGTAATGTTTCATAATAAAAGCAGCTCTAATTAATCATCATAGTATTTGGGCCTTGAAGAGTGTTATTTCAATTCTCTCAGAGTTATTGTTCAAGAGTAATTAAATGATAAAGTATTCTCCTCCCGCCCCTTTTACTGACATAACACTGCTCATCTCAGAGCAGCAGGGAGTGTCCAGGTAGATTGCAGAGAGAGGCAATCTTCGATTAAGATAAGGGAAAAAGCTGAAAAAACTGTCAAGGGGGGAGGGTTTTCATTATTCTCACATTAGAATATCGACCCTTGATGTGAGCTGTCTGGTCTATGGACTGGATTCCACATCTGAGAAGTGGGGGTTTACACAAAGTAAAAAGGGCGGGAGGGGGAAACTTTATTGTTCAATTACTCTTGAACTACAACTCTCACAGTATTGAAATAACACTCTCTATTGCTCAATTTCTATGAAGATTAATTGGAGCTGCCGTTTTTGTGAAACATTACTATCACTTTAAGGAGGAAAAGGGCAGGCGAATGACAGGAAGAGCACTGCCAATCATGTTCAGCAAAGTTAAGACGGCACATCTCTCCCTCATCTGAGAAGAAACTATAACGTATGGTAAACCAATCAGAAAGTGTTTCAACAGTTTAAAGTGATATTTTTGAAGTATGAAGACAATGAGTAAATTATTCAGTCTGGGGGTTGTATTTTTGCTGATAGTTCCTCTTTAATCCTCCCACCGACTGACTCCCTCAAGAAATCACGTCAGCATCATCTATACAAGTCCTTGGTCAAATGTAGTTGAATCTTCAGTCTCCTGCTTGTGTCTACTCTCTCAATCCTTCTGTGTTTTGATCTTATTGACCTCCTTTTTTGTAACATGCATACTAATAACACATTGGTCCATATGTGCGTATAGATTTTTCCACAGAAACAGATGGGAGGTTTATTTGCAAATTGTTATTAGTTATCAACATCTTTATAAGAATGATACATACGGACACCTCACAGTTGGTATTAAAATGTTTTATTCAATCAGTTAGCAAAGTTTGAAACACATTGGTACATGCAGTTGCCCCATAGATTGCAAGGTCTTCCTTATTAGGCACATGTGTACAGCTACTGAGGAAGCAATTGTACTCTATAGAGCAGGTACACATTAGAACAGGATTAAATTTCAACTACTGTGCCAAAATGAAAAATCTGGTGCAGACAGTTTACGGTTTAAGGAACATGTCAATACAAAAGCTATGTTTTTTTCTTTGCTGTAGTTCTAAAGATATTGCTTATGAAAATGGTGCTTTTGCTAGTGTCTCCCATGTACCCTATACTTCTTGGCAGTCTTTTCATCAATATGTTTCTGCTTTACTGCTCCCTGGGGATAGACTAAGCCAAATGTTCAGTTTGATCTAGACATGTTCTGCATGTGCAGCCTTGGATACACTTCCAGTAAATACAATTCATGCTTGGTTGGATATGGCAAGTGTACTAGTCATGTGGTGAGGCACAGACATGGTAAGGTAAACCTTTCTTTTTTAACAGATAATAAATGTTTTTCCCTCAGTCCCCTTCTGTCTTCAGTTAGATTGGTGTGGTGAAGCAGTGGCTCTACCGCTTTTGCTAGAGTACAGCTTCAAGGTTAATGGGAATGTCATTCCAAGCACAGTTAAATGATCATACACTCATGCAGTCGCACATAAAAGCACACACTCAACACTCATTCACACACATTTGCACATGCATGTTTTGTATACTCATATGTGCAATCCTTTACATGAACAAATATTTTTGAACACATTCACAGATGCACCCGCATATACATTCAGAAGGACGAACATATGAGCAGTCCCATGAGCATACACATTCACGTGCACATATGCATGTCTTCCCACACATATGCATATTGGATTTGTGTATACATTTGCAGAGGTTGGCAACTGCACAGTAACGCACATTATTTGCCCGTGCACACATTTACACAAACAATTTTACAAGCACATTTACACAGGTGCACTCACCAATATATGTTATGATTTGATAATTCAGATACTAGTGGGCGATTACAAACCTCAAACACATCATAGTTTCCCTTTCACCTTAAGTAGGCTGTAAGGAAATTCTGCTATATCTATATGTAAAATAAAGGAAAACAGAACTTAAAATTTTAGAAACCGTTGGACACTACACATGGCTTACAGCCACAGGTAAAATCTTTTCCTGTGACAGCTTCTTCCACTTAACCCTGTGAGTGTCACAGGGGTACGTAACACACTGTTTTGCAATGCATTGCATACCCCTCTGCACTCACAGGGCTAAAGTTCATTAAGTGCAAATCAGTATTTGTATACACATAATTTTAATATTTAAAGGGATAGTAATACTTCATTTTATCTTTATTTTATTTTGTAGGCATTAAAAAAACCATGAAGAACGATATAAGTCTTATCTCTCAAACCTTTATGGTTTCAGAGATATTCACAAGCAAAGTATCCCCCCCCTGTTCAGCCAGATCAGAAGGGAAGTGCCCAGGTAGACTGCAGAGAGGGACAATCTTCAATTAAGGTAAGGGAAAAAGCTGAAAAACTTGTCAAGGTGGGAAGGGCTTTCATTGTTTTCATACAAAGAAGAGTGTCCCCTGCTGTTATCTGTCTGGTCTTACAACCAGATTCACATCTGAGAAGAGATGGCTTACACTAGGAAAAAGGGGCGGGAGGGGGAAATTTTGCTTGTGAATATCTCTTAAACCATAAAGGTTTGAGAGATAAGACTTATATCATTCTTCATGTTTTTTAATGCCTACAAAATAAAATAAAGTTAAAACAAAGTATTACTATCCCTTTAACTTTGAAATTGTAACGCCTAAATAATAATAAGACCTATAGGTCTGAACGGAAAGTTCGATTAATAAATATGTTGGTTTACTCACCATGCTTTCAGGACATTTCTACACTATTCCTTAAAATAAGAATTAAATATATGGGGACATTGCAATAAGTCAGCTGGAAAGAAAGTAAAACAAATTTGTACTTCTCTTTTTCATTGGAGTGTTTCTAAAGAGTTAAGTGAAGTCATATGAATCCTCTATCTTCAGGTATGGCATCTCAGCAGGGACAAATGTCCTCCTTGCTCAAACAAAACTTCCTGAAGTATCCAGTGGCTTATTTGGGATGATGATAATTGGTCCAACAGCTGAATAGCCAATAATGTAATCCCCTACCCCTTCATGAACATTTTGCATAAAATGAAATAGCCTCTTTGTGCTAAATAACATATTTGCTCCATAATGTTACAAGTCCAATGAGACTAACATTATGCAGCATCATGATCTTCAGAGAACAGTATGAACATATACATATCAATTATATGGAGGCTAATACCCAAATCACGTAAAACTGAATACACAATATGTAAAGAAAGAAGTAGACACAGTTGGGGCATCACTCATCCTCTCAGGAACACACCGATGAAGAGGTAAAGTACAAGGAAACCATTCATTTGTTTGTTTGTTTTTTTAAAGGTCTTTATTTGTGGCAACATGCCTCTCAGTATAAAATATATTATGCCATGACTTTACCATGCATCTAAGCAACTCCAAGAGTATATTAACAAAGCACATCCTCACATGAGCACAAAAAGAGTACAGATGAATTTGTCAAAATGACTGGTTTACCTGTGCTCATGAGGATAGACGTACTATAACTTGAACTGTTGAACATTTATTTCCTATTCATATAGTCCAGGTACTTGTAGATTTTTCAAATGTTTCTTGGCAAAAACAAAAATATTTGAAAATATGTTTTAGTTATTTCAGAGGTATGTGTAGGCATACTTAAAGACATTCCAAGAAAGGTGACCCCCAAATTCTGCGTCATCATTACTGGGCAGATCAGATAAAGCATTTCTCATCAGGACATGATTGTATGCGGTTTGTTGATACAAAACCTCAAAGAGTTCTTGAAATGGTTTACTTTGTTAAAGAAGATTAGATGATGATCTTTATCCACCATCAAATTCTATGTCTCTATGTTTCCAAACCCTTGCATTTGCTTAAAATGCTAAATGAGAGGCGTGTGTGAATTAAAAATGTAAGAAAAATACAGCAAAAATATACTTCTATACTGTAAAATACAGTAAAAAAATACTGTATAAATTTGGAATGATGGAAGCACTCTATCAACACAATTAACATAGACAGCAAGGCAAAAATGCAGCACCAGTGGGTCTTCTTATCCCCTTAAGGACCACACATTCTGGGGGGGTGCTGTGGAGGACGAAGGCACATTTATTTTTTTCACAGACGTGATCTATGATCACAGTGTACCATTTAGGCACGCTGTAATCACAAACTTCCATGACGCGCCGAGAATGTCACCAGTCCATAGTGCCCAGACAGTGTGAAGGTCCTGGCATATCATTATCATTAAAGGGGATCTTTTACCCCTGTACAAGTGTGTGCTAAATGTTAGGTTATATAGCGACTAGGTGGATCTCTTTAGTAATTTTTTTAACCCTATTTGGCTGAAAATTAATGTTTAAAGCATGCACTCCCGCACAGACTGCGGTTACCTGCTCTGTACAGCAGTCTGTCACTCTTCCTCTGCTCCACTCCCTCTGTCTGGAGTGGTCTCATTGGCAGAGATCGATATCTATATGAGATCACTCCAGCTTAAAGACAGAAAACCTCAGTCATTGGAGGAGACTGCATAGAGGGAGGGAAACAGAGGAAGAGTGACAGACTGTGGTACAGAGCAGGTAACGGCAGTCTGTGCGGAAGTGCACTCTTTAAACATTCATTTTTTGCCAAATAGGGTTAAAGAAAATGAATAAAGAAATCCACCTAGTCGCTATATAACTTAACATTTAACACACACTTGTATAGGGATGAAAGGTCCCCTTTAAGGGATTAAACATGCAAGAGGGTGAAGTTTATTCAGTCAACATTTCAGTCCACTCCTTCGTTTCAGATGTGACCTGAAAGGTTGACCCAATAAACTTTACTCTGTTGCTTATTTAAGAGGACTCACTGGTGCTGCCTTTTTATCTTGATATATGTGTATATTATACACACATGCACATATTATAATAAAGGATAAATTAATTAATGGATTGCATCCATGCCAAACTTTTAGGCTGTAACTTACAATCCTTGGACTATGCCAGTATCACAGTATCCCTAGACGAGCCTATATCTCCTGTGCTTCCTTCCTCTGTTATGCTCATGAGGCATGGGGGCCGGCCGCTTCCTAATTTCTGACGTCACTAACGGGCGCTGTATGAACTCTTGTTTTATAGACAAGAGCTTATTTGGCTAATTGATTCTCACCTTGCTGTGCTGCTGTTTACACTCTCTTGTGCCTATCAGTCATTACCCTTACGTGGTGTTTCCGTTAATTGCTCTTGTGTATCGTTGTGACCCGTGCCTGACCTACGAATCCGCTCTGTGTATGATCCCGGCTTGTCTGACTGCCCACATCGGTTCTTACCTCTGGCTCTGGCTGACTAACTTGCTCTGTGTATGACCCCAGCTTATCTGACTACCAAAGTTCGTTCTGGCCTGTGGCTCTGGCTGACTAACTTGCTCCTTGTTGTCCCCAGCTTGTCTGACTACCCACATTGGTTCTGACCTGTGGCTCTGGCTGACTAACTCGCTCCGTGTATGACCCCGGCTTGTCTAACTACCCACATTGGTTCTGACCTGTGACTCTGGCTGATTAACTTGCTCTTTGTAGTCCCCAGCTTGTCTAACTACCCACATCGATTCTGACTTGTGGCTCTGGTTGACTAATTTGCTCTGTGTATGACCCCGTCTTGTCTGACTACCCACATCGGTTCTGACCTGTGGCTCTGGCTGAGTATCTCGCTCCTTGTAGTCCACGGCTTGTCTGACTACCTACATCGGTTCTGACCTGTGGCTCTGGCTGACTTACACCTTATAATCCCCAGCTTGCCCGACTACCCACATCGGTTCTGATCTGTGGCTCTGGCTGACTAATTCACTCTGTGTATGACCCCGGCTTGTCTGACTACCCACATTGGTTCTGACCTGTGGCTTTGTCTGACTACTCGCTCCGTGCATTACCCAGTGGTCTGACCATTCGCATCTGAGCTACGCTACTCTATTGGGCTCACTCCCTCTCTCCCTCACTCCCTCTTGCCGCTGGCTGCGATCCCTGTTGGAGACTCTAGCCTCGTTTGCTGGTTCTCTGGTGTTGGTCTTTGCACACTTTTCCCTCGGTAAGCATAGTAGTCCAGCACTCAGCACAGTGTGCAGCTCCGGGTAGTAGCCTGGAGAGTAGAGTCCTGTGTTTGGGGTTGTGTGGGCATTATCATTCATTACTGTGTACTTTCAATAAAGGTGGTTTTAAATTATATATACCTGTGTCTGACCTTCATTTCATACTGGGTACCATGACAGTACGTAAGGGCCATGTCTACTGAAGGTACAGGCAGTCCATCTAATCAGAGCATCCTGTCCAGGATGGATTCTCTGGATTAGAGAATTGATCAGTTGTCATTCACTATGCAGACACTATTAAATCTCACGGCTCACCTTGATCGCTTTTCCCAGCGACCGGTGGCGTCTCCAGTACCTGCACCAGTTGTAGCAACTACCTCTGAGGCTGGCATGAATAGAGGTTTGTCTGGCTCCGCTCCCTTACCCCAAAGATATGAGGAGGAACCTCCACTGGGCCAGGTTTCCTCAATCAGTTGGGAATTTTTTCCGCGATGGTACCACATGCATTCCCTATTGAGCGAAGTAAGGATTCCTGATCTCCCTCCTGTCTGGCAAGACATTGGCCTGAGCCAACCCACTATGGGAGACGGAGAAACCTGTCATTCATAACTTTACTGAATTTGTGGCCTCTTTTAGGAGAGCCTTTGATGTTCCTGGGTGCACAACCTCTGCTGCCAAACGACTCATGACAATACGACAGGGCTCATGTATGTGATTGAGTTTCGTACTCTGGAAGCAGAGGTAGGATGGAACAATGAAGCCCTAGTAGCGACATTCTCCCAAGGTTTGTGTAATGCTGTTAAAGAGGAGATGACAGCCAGAGACCTGCCTGGTGATCTGGAGGAGCTAATCTCAGTCACCATCTTGATAGGTACAAGAATTCATGGGAGACCCTCGTTCAAGGAACATGTGCATAAACCTTTACCTCGACTAGCACCTAGCTTCTTACGCCCTCCCTGTCCTCCCTCACCTTCCATACCTCCTAGTCCTCACCCTGCCGGATGGGGAACTGATGCAGCTAGGCTTCACAAGCCCTTCGGTGGAGGAGAGGGCTTGGCGCAGGAGGAGGGCCTTTGCTTATACTGTGGGGACCCGGGTCATATGTTGCATGCTTGTCCTGTTTTGCTGGGAAAAACTCGCACCTAGGGTCATGTAGGGGACAAACACTGGGTGGAATTTCACAGTTCCCAGAAAGACTTCAGGACAAACTTCTGCTCGAAGTAGTTTTGTCTTGGGCTGAGTCATCAGTGGTGGCTCTGGCACTACTGGACTCCGGAGCCGTGGGCTTTTTCATTGATGCAGACTTTGCGGCCAAGCACTCTATCCCTTTGCTGCCTCGCTCTGCTCCGTTGGAGATTGAAGCCATTGATGACAGACCCCTACAACTGGCACACATTACGCATGAGACTCAGCCTTTGTCACTAAGGGTAGGGGCACTCCATGTGGAGACACAACAGTTCCAAGTCATACATTCTCCCCATCATGCCATCATTCTGGGTTTTCCCTAGTTGAAAACTAACAACCCAATAATTGATTGGCAGACTTGCGATATTCTGTCATGGTCTTCTCAATGTATGAAATCTTGCCTCCAGCAGCCTACCAGGATATTGTGTACCTCTTCCAGTTTACCTGCTGAATACCAGTCCTACAAAGAGGTATTTAATAAGGTAGAGGCCAGTATGTTACCGCTACACAAGTCTTACGATTGTACTGTTAATCTGGTACCAGGGGCCAGACCTCCTAGGGGCCGTCTGTACCCCTTCTCGGTGGAGGAGAACAAGGCCACGGAGAACTGTGTGGCTGATGTTTTATCCAGGGGCATTATCCAGAAGTCTTCGTCACCTGCGGGCGATGGTTTCTTTTTTGTTAAGAAAAAGGATGGGGAGCTCAGACCATGCATTGATTTCCGGGGCCTGAATAAACTGATGGTAAAGAACGCCTCTCTGATTCTTACAGTGGCCACTTTCAGTAGGGTTAAGATCCATACAGAGGTTTCTGGGCTTCACTAATTACTACAGGAAGTTCATACGAAACTTCTCCACAGTAGTCAAACCTCTCATGGACATGACTCAGAAGGGTGCTAATCCTTCAGACTGGGCACCTGAGGCCTTACAGGCATTTGAGGATTTGAAGTCAGCTTTTGCAAAAGCCCCAGTATTGTCCCACCCAAATCCCACCCTACCCTTCACCCTGGAGGTTGATGCTTCAGAGTCTGGAGTAGGCACTTTGCTGTCCCAGCGCACGTGTCCTGTGAAACCTTTGCTCCTGTGCGGTTTCTTTTCTAAGAAATTGTCCAAGACTGAGAGTTTATATTATGTGGGCAACCGTGAATTACTTGCTATCATCCTTGCCCTGAAAGAATGGTGATATCTGTTGGAGGGCACGACTGTTCCAATCCTGATACTGACTGATCTCAAGAACCTCACATATTTGTCAGAGGCTAAGAGGTTGTCTCCACGTCAGGCCAGATGGGCTGTTTCTTTCAAGGTTTAATTTTGTGATCTCCTACCTCTCTGGTACAAAATATATTAGAGCAGATGCTCTTTCTCCCCCCGGTACCCATCATTTCTCTTAAGCGCATCTTGGCTACGTACCAGTATTATATCTCCGTTGGGTGAGGAGATATTGACTGCTCAAGCTTCCGCCCCAGCGGATAAGCCTAATTGGAAATGTTTTGTGCCTGAATCCCTCCATACCAGACTACTGGAAACTTACCATTCCTCGAAGGCAGCAGGGCACATCGGGAGAGACCAACTAATATGGTCTATGACTAGACTCTTTTGGTGGCCCAGCCTGAGGGCAGATTGTTCCGCATCTGTTGCCGCATGTTCCACTTGTGCATGGACCAAGACTCATAGACATCTTTCGGCTGGCCTCTTTCAACCCGTTCCTAATGGGAAGAGTCCATGGTCACACTTGTCTATCGACTTTATGGTGGAGTTGTCTGTCTCAGAGGGCTACACACTCATCCTCATGATTGTAGATAGATTTTCCAAGATGACCCATTTTATGCCACTGAGAGGACTCCCCTCCTCCAAGGAGTTGGCCGAAATCTTTGCCAAGGAAGTGGTTCGTCTCCACGGTATATCCAAAGTGGTATCAGATCATTGGAGCCAGTTTGTGTCGTATTTTTGGAGCGCCTTTAGCGGACAGATGGGTATCCAGCCCTCATTCTCCTCTGCTTACCATTCACAGTCTAAAGGTGCTGCAGAAAGGTCTAATCAGGCACTGGAACAGTTTCTCTGTTGTTTTATCTCGGACCATCATGATAATTGGGGGAACTTGTTACCATGGGCAGAGCTTGCCAGAAATAGTGCTGTCAATTCCTCCTCTCGGAACTCCTCCTTTCTGATTAATTATGGGTTCCAACCTTTGCTTCTGCCAGA
Source organism: Rhinophrynus dorsalis (assembly GCA_037306005.1). Classification (NCBI taxonomy): domain Eukaryota; kingdom Metazoa; phylum Chordata; class Amphibia; order Anura; family Rhinophrynidae; genus Rhinophrynus; species Rhinophrynus dorsalis. The sequence continues at coordinate 299,365,532 of CM074721.1, forward strand.
GTCTTTCGAGCTCTGCTCTGGAGGAGCACTTGAGGGCCCTTCTCTCCACATGGGTACGGGTTCAGATTTCCACGTTACGCTATAAGAGACAAGCAGACCATAGACGACTACCGGCTCCAGTGTTCCAGGTGGGAGAGAGAATATGGCTGTCCTCACGCAATCTCCATCTCCAGGTGTCTTGTAAAAAGCTGGCTCCTTGATTTATGGACCCCTTTCAGGTTCTCCGCAAGATTAACTCTGTAACCTATGCCCTCGAACTCCCTGCTAACATGCACATTTCAAATGTGTTCCATGTGTCGCTACTGAAACCTTTGGTCTGTAATCAATATACTACTGCTCCTGTCTGCCCCAGACCTGTCCAAGTAGGGGGTCATGAGGATTATGAGGTGTAAAGTATTTTGGACTCCCACAGAATCAGAGGCCAGGTCAAATACCTGGTTCGTTGGAAAGGGTATGGGCCTGAAGAGCATTCCTGGGTCGCTAAGAAAGAACTGCATGCACCTGCCCTTCTCCATGCATTCCACTCCCGCACTTCCTCTGGTGCTGGTCCTCTTCCGCGGGGAAAGGTCGTTAAGGGGGTGTACTATCACAGTATCCCTAGGTAAGCCTATGTCTCCTGTGCTTCCTTCCTCTGTTATGCTCATGCGGCATGATGGCCGGCCACTTTTTCATTTCTGACATCACTAACGGGCGCTGTACGAACTCTTGTTTTATAGGCAAGAGCTTATTTGCCTAATTGATTCCTGCCTTGCTGTGCTGCTATTTAAAGGTGATCTCTCACCTAACTACATGTAATGCTCATTAGTTAGAGCATTTCTCTAAACCACTGAAAATAGCGTTCATTATATGTAAAAAGCAGTTATATTCACAAGAATTAAACTTTAAAAAGTGTCCGGCAGCCTACTTCCGGCTTGCCGAACTTTGCCGACCAGAGACAGCTCCGTCCCACTACCCATCATCCTCCCATGACGGAGGCTGTCTGTCACTAAAGTGGAGCGATCGCATTGGCTAGATATCGATCTCTGCCAATGCAGCTCTGGCTGACTAACTCGCTCGTTGTTGCCCCCGGCTGGTCTGACTACCCACCTCGGTTCTGATCTGTGGCTCTGGCTGACTACTTGCTCCGTGCATTACCCAACGGTCTGACCGTTCCCCCTGATCTACGCTACTCTATTGGGCTCACTCCCTCTTGCCTCCTGTATCGATTCCTTTTGGAGACTCTAGCCTTGTTTCCTGGTTCTCCGGTGTTGGCCTTTGCACACACTCTATTCCTTGGTAAGCGCAGTAGTCCAGCACTCAGCACAGCGTGCAGATCCGGGTAGTAGACTGGAGAGTAGAATCCTGTGTTTGGGGTTGTGTGAGAATTATCATTCATTACTATGTACTTTCGATAAAGGTGGTTTTAAATTACACATACCTGTGTCTAACCTTAATTTCATACTGGGTATCGTGACACCCAGGCTGAGTGTATGTATATATATATATATATATATATATAATTTCAATCCAACATGCACCAAATCATTTGATTATATTGTTTACCTTATTCACTGGCTCATATTTAAATCTCTCTCATATATACATATGTATATATAGCCCTCTTCCATGTGAAGGAATACTATCTGCCATAAACTAATAAAGTAAATAGGAGAAATTCTACAGTAAACAAACTGTACCATAGAATAGACACAAAGATTTCCATTACTTTAAACAGGGATTTAAAAAATGTTAGAGGTCGCTAAACCATTGGAGAACAATGCAATTAAGACCTCTCTACCATTCAAAGAGTTAAAATGATACATAAAAATTCACCATATATTAATTGACTTAAAGGGATAGTAATGTTTCAAAATAAAAGCAGCTCAAATTAATCTTTATAGTATTTGGGCCATGGAGAGTGTTGTTTCAATACTGTCAGAGTTGTAGTTCAAGATTAATTGATGTGGAATCTGGTCCTGGAACCAGACTGCTCATAGCTAGAGACAATCTTCTTACTGTGAGGCTAAGGAAAACCCTGCCCCCTTGACAGGTTTTCCAGGTTTTCCTTATGCTCAATGAAGATTGTCACTCTCTGCAATCCATCCGGACACTCCCTGCTGCTCTGAGGTGCGCAGTGTTACATCGGTAAAAAGGGCGGGAGGGGGATACTTTATCATTCAATTACTCTTGAACTACAACTCTGTATTGAAATAACACTCTCCATGGCCCAAATACTATGAAGATTAATGAAGCTGCTTTTATTTTGAAAATATTCTATCCCTTTAAATGAGACTTTTAACCTGATAAATGCTAGTTAGGAAAGCTCTTCAAAGCATTGCTAACCAGTGTACTAGAGACCTCTCAAGCATTCAAGGGGTTATAACCCCAGCCAAAATAATCAACATTTTATTTGTCCACTATGGTACTGTTTTGCCCTAGAATTATTCCACTTGTTTGTATACCAGGCCCAAAATGTCCATGCAAAGAATGTTTATTTTCTCCATTTTTGACAAAATAGTGCTAGTATCATCAGTTATGTATTTTGTTTTTTTGTTTTTGCTTGTTTTTTAAAGTGCCAGAAAGGGGTATGCAACCCACTGAGAAGGAATCATGCCTTCGTTTCTTCATTTGAAGCTAAACCTTGGCCTTATTTATAAAAGCAAACTGGAATTATTCTGTAGTAAACCAACTGTACCATAGGGGACATATAAAAATTCCTAAATTGAAATGCACTTGAATAGAGCTTTTAACCCCCTTGAATACTGAAGTGGTCTCCAATGCATTGCTTTACATGCAATGGAGACCTCTCTATCATTTAATGGGTTAAACTTCCAATTTAATTTAACAGGAATTTTTATTTGTCCCCTGTGGACTGGTTGGTTTACTCCTGAATAACTCCAGATTTTATAAATATGGGCCTGTGTTCCAAAAAGCAGCATTAAAATGGCTGCTCCAGTGAGTTTTTCTACCCATTGTTGTTTAAAATAAGGATATTGAGAAATGTACCCTCATATTTTGGTTGCACACTGTGTCATTTAAGCTAGTCCCCTGTATAGTATGCGAGCTGGGTTTGTTTGAGGCAAAATGTAACTCTCCTTATTGACATGCTCCCAGTGTATGGGCTTTACGTTGATTTAATTATAGTAGTGAGTGGAAAGAATAGCCCAGCAAAAAGGCTAATTATCATAAAGTGCCAAACTGTGCCACCAACAAAAGTTAATGTATCAAATGTTATATATATATTACAAACAAATGGCTGTGTTCAAGGTATAAACTGTAATAATTATGTTCAAAATGAATTAACCCTTTGAGTGCCAGAGGGTGCACAACTCTTTGTGAAGCAATGGGTTATGTGCCTCTCTGGCACGCAAAGGGTTAAAGTTATCTCAAGAAGACAGATCTACATCAATTAAATAATCCTCAATAATACTTTATAATGGTAAAATAAATGATACATTGAACTTTACATGGAGCACACAGTAGGTTACTCATTAATGGAATTTACCAGTCCAATAAAAGAATGCCTCTGGGGCAAAAGAGCCAGGAATAATATTATTAACTTGTATCTAGGGTGCTGTGCAAAAATAGTGTCATTTCAGTTTTGATGTACTGCTGCCATAACATCACCATCTCCCTACATCAATGAAATGACTCCTTAAAGGAGCAGTAAACTTTTTGTAAAAAAACATATATGTTCTAGAGCTTTTCCTGCTGAGTAAAACAAGGGAACTCCCACTTCTGTCAGTTGTTTTATTCAAAAGTTATAACAGTTCAAATAATTAGGAAGTGACTTTACTGTGCATTTACTTCCTGAACATTCTGACATGACTTATCACATTCTATGGAGAACTGTTAGTCAGGTCACTTTCCTCTCAAATATTAGGCAACAATTGGAATCTGTCCAATAGAGGGCACTATTATTGCGAAAAAGCAGAGTTTGAAATATGCATCCCTCAGCAGTGGGAGTACAATATGTATTTTTCATAACAAAAGATTACTGCTCTTTTATCCCCTTAATCTTCAGTGGCCCTGGGGTTGGACAACCCTTAATGACCAAATAGACGTCATTTGATGAGCTGGCACATGTGACTGATCACATATACTGGCTTGCCAAACGAGAGTCTGAAACTGATAGCTCCAATCTTGGAGCAGGCAGTTTCAGATTCCCCTAGTGTTCGGAGCTGTGGACACAAAGCTCATCACGTGCCAGAACCTTCACTGGTCCTTAAGGCACAAACACCAATGACAGACCTAGCACTTCATTGGTTGTTAAGGGGTTAATTCAAATAATTAACTGACCGTGGTAGACACATGTCCACAGTCCAAGATGCAGAACTGAATGTCTCCCCCTCTTCTGATCCCACCATTACAGACTGTTCCATTTCTAACTAAATCAGCATTCCATCCAACAATATTAAGATACATAGAAGAAAGCCACTCTGAAACAGTGGATGGTGGACTATAAAAGAATTAGATCTTTGTTTATAAGCCACTACAGATATAATGCTTAGGCTGAACAGACACAATCACAAGGCATGATAAAAGTGTGGTTTATGATTAAGCGTGGGTTGCAGCATGAAACATGTAAAGCCTCATTATCCATAGCACTGTGTTTGTTGTGGCTCACAGAACAAACATGTAATTCTTTTAAAGTCCACCATCCACTGCCTAGCTCCCAGCATTTCAAAAGGTCAAACTTTTGTTTTAGGAGTCATTTCTAGGGTGTGACTGGTGAATGTGACATTGCAGATGATTTTTAGAGTATATCATGACCTACTGAAAGCACTATATGAAACTGCATAAATGATTAGTGATTCTCAATCTTTTTTTGCTCAGGGCAATGCTTACCATGCGATCTGGAATTTTCAGGGCACCCCTAACATGTATTATATTATTCATCAAGGGCACAATGAAGGCTACAATACATAAATATAGTTACTCTAAGGTCTCACAATCATAACAAAAATTAGAACATTGTACATAAAACTTTCCAAAAATATGCAAAGTGAGCTTTCACATTTTTTGTCAAAGTATCTGCAGAGTAAAAGGGGCAACCTAAGTAAATGTCTGTGGCACACCAAAGTGTCACAGCACCTGGCTGACAAACACTGGTGGAGCCATATGATAATGTATGCTAATGAAGTATTTTGGGAGTTTCATATGCTAATTACGTTTTTCCAGGCGGTCTCACAACGGTTGGTCCACTATTAAGTTTAAACAAACATAGAGCATTTTATTGCTATGGTGCACGACCCATTTGTAGGTATGTATGGTTTCTGAGGGCTACTTTCTCCTAAAGTGACTCACTACACCTAGCTGTCAGACTTCACACAGACTTCAATTAGACAAAAGGAATACTAACAATGGCTGCAGTTTACTAAAGGTATGTTTACACCTTATCCTGTAAGAATGTGAGAGATATGATTTTCAATCTTCCTCTCTGACAAGATTTACTAATTGTTTTCACCAGGGACAGAGACACATTTGCTCTATTGCACTCACAGTCTGGTGAATTCAATGTTAATCAGTGGGAGCAGAGAACCAATTGGCCTAGCTTTCACTAAAGTGGTATGGGCAGCAAGAGACTCTACACATGTAGTTTCCTGTGGAAAACTGATACCATGTTTTTTCTTCAAGATTCATACCACAGAGAAACTCATTTGTCGAGATGCATTAAAGTTCAATGGGACCTCAGGATAGAGATGTTGTGTTGGATCTGTGTCTTCATCATCATATCCCCTTCAATCTGCCAACATTGCCATCAAAAAACATGCCTTTGACGGTTTGATGATTTTGGACTGAACACATCAACAATGGTTCAGTCATATTCATGTGGGTGTGTTTATTTGTTAATGTGGCTGTTCGCCACATGCACTGGACTCCAATTGCAGCATGTGCTGTTGGAGTTCAGTCCCAACATCACCTACCTGAGGTTGTCCCTGCAGCTTCCTATGCAATAACAGCCCTCAATCAATCATAAGTTTGAGGGTTGTCATGCAACTGACAATCTGTAAGGGATGCTTTCCCTTACACATAGCCAGTAGTACACAACCCTGAAGTCTGAGAATATCCTCTTTGCTTCCCTACATTATCAGTGGGGGAGCGGAGAGGATCCTCTCAGGATTCAACACCAAAAACAGCATCAATCCCTTAACCCATTTAGGAGAGTTATAGTGATATATTTAAAGATGTATCTATTTTATTATATTATGAAATATATTTTTCATACTTTTCTGAGCCTCTATTATATTTTATTTTATTCTGATCACCATTACAAGATGTCCTTTTTTGTAATGCAGGGAGTGTGATGTAGTCTCTACGGACCCTCGATAAACAAGTGCAATGAACAGAGCACTGGATCCCTTAGCTTCGACATTGCACTTTTTGGAGGTGACCCAAAGGCTATTATGCTATGTTTTCACACACGGAGATGGTAAGTGATTCCATGAACTTAATAGTCACACCTGGAAGACATATTTAAACCTCTTACGGTCTTTACAGGGGAGCAAACATGTCGCCTAAAGGATTAATATTGAAATGTACAGTGGAGCACTCATGTCACGCTTAGGATTACTATTGAAATGAAGGGTGGAGCTTGCATGTTGCCCGTAGGATTACTATTGAAATGTACGGTGGAGCAGGCATGTCGCTCATAGGATTACTATTGAAATATACAGTGGAGCAGGCATGTCACCCATAGGATTACTATTGAAATGTACAGTGGAGCAGGCATGTCACCCATAGGATTACTATTGAAATATACTGGGAGCACGCATGTCGCCCATAGGATTACTATTGAAAAGTACAATGTTTCAGGAAGCACCATCAGAATCTTGCCCTTTTGATGAGTCTGAGCTTTTGTCACTTAACAGCAATGGTAAGACTTGATGGCCCAGCTGATTCTTATCTGTTCTCAAAGTCTGTTTCTATATTTCTATTAACATTTTGAGTTCCAATACTGCTGATGATTAGTTGTTCCTTCCAGAAATTTGTTGCTCCTACATTGTCTTATACTCAAGAGTTTTATTTTGACTGGATATTTACATATTTTTTTTATTCTAGTACTCAGAAGTAGTTTATTTCCCAGGCTAAGAGCTCCCCTTAGAGGATTTCATTGTTATCACCAATGTCCAAACTGCTAGAAATTATAGCTGTATTGAGGAAGTTAAAGAGGTGTAATTCTGGAGAAAAGTATCCTCAGCACTGTAGGGTGATTAGACCTCACCTTTAACCGGGGACAGATATGAAAAATGCATACTGCAGGGCTGTTTTGATTTCAGTGCAGTACTGAAATATTCCTATTTCCTATGTGTCCCCGGTTAAAGGTAAGGTCTGGTCACCCTACGACTGGAGTGGTCAAAATTCTGAATTATTTTAAATGAGACATTTAACCCCTTTAATACTATAGAGTTATCAAGTGCATTGCAATGCACTGAAGACCTCTGTTGCATTCAAAGGGTAAAAAAGGCCTATTTCAGTCAATAGAAATTCGGGAACATTTTAGATATGTGCTGTAGTGCAATTGTTTTGCTCCAGAACCGCAACTCTTTAGCTTCCTGAATTCGGCATTATGAGCCTTATTTATCAAGCCTCTTTAGCTTCCTGAAAACTATACCATGGACTGTATTCAATGGAAGGTAATAAACGTAACACTTGATTTTTTTCTAAAAAAAAAACTTGTATTGAAGTCTGGGGGAAAATGTTTAGATAAAAGCAAAAATAAACGTATCATCTGCAATTGAATTTAAAAATGTTTAAAAAAATATAATCCAGCTCACAGAGAAACTTCTTGTAATCTTGCCTATTGTGAAATTATGAAAATGAGATATATTTATAGCATCTGAATCTATCACTATCGGTCCCTAGCAAGAAGCTGGAGTGTTCTTACTAGCATAATAGCCAAGGGACAGAAGTTATATCCTAATGTAAACTGCTAAAGGTGCCCACTGTTACAGAGACTATCATCCTGACCCACCTGTATGTAGATATGTGGGGGGAGGGTGGGTTCTGGAAGGCAGCATGCAGCATGTGTGAGAGAGAGGACCAGTAATCAGATTACAGAGATGTATCAAATAAAGAAAAGAAAACAAGTTATAAAAAAAAGATAAGTTATAAAAAAAGGTCCGAGAATTTTGGTTGAAGTGGTTTGCATTCTAAATGCCCCTTTCACATGATCACACCAAATTAAAGATGCTGCATTGGTGTTGTCACCCATTCCAAAATATCTTGTGATGAGATATTGTTCCTTTCACACAGGTGATTATCACCTTGCATTAACACATCAAAATCCAGCATCCTGCAATTTTACTGCATTCATACACCCTATGGGGATCCAACTTGCACATTGCACTTGCAACATTGGAGGAAGTGATGTTCATCACAGTGTCTACTAAATGTGCCCACATAGGCACCAGCCAGCAGTACTCATCTGGAACTCATGTGGGCTGGCCATCATGCACATCCCTTCTGCGTCTTGATTGGAGGTGGAATGCTTGAGAAAAGGGAATTTACAACATGGACAGCAAGGAGGTTCCATAGTTCTGTCATATTGTAAAGAGCCCTAATGCATAGCAAACATTTCAGACAGCAGAAGTTAAAGTTATTGGGCTAAAAGATGTTCTTTTAGCTTGGATTTGATGTTGTTGAGGTTTGGAGAACGCTGGTTGGTAGGGAGTTCCAAAGGTAGGGAGCAGCAAGGGAAAATGCCTTCAGTTGCAATACGGCAATATGTGTTAAAGGGATAGTAATGTTACACACAAAAACAGCAGCTCCAATCAATCTTCACAGTATTTGAAGCATAGAGAGTGTTATTTCAATACTGTCAAAGTTGTAGTTCAAGAGTAATTGAATGATAAAGTATCCCCCTCCCGCCCCTTTTACCTAGTGTAAGCCACCTCCCCTCTGATGTGGAATCTGGTCTTGAGACCAGACAGCTTACAGCAAGGGACAATCTTCTTACTGTGAGAACAATGAAAATCCTGCCACCCCCAGACAGGTTTTACCCTTATGCTAATTGACGATTGTCCCACTCTGCAATCCACCTGGACACCTCCTTGCTGCTCTGAGCTGACAGTGTTACGTCAGTAAAAGGGGTGGGAGGGGGATACTTTATCATTCAATTACTCTCTAAACTACAGCTCACAGTTGTATTGAAATAACACTCTCAATGGCCCAAATACTATGAAGATTAATTGGAGCTGCTTTTATTGTGAAACATTACTATCCTTTTAAAGGATCAGATAGCTGTCTGCCATTCATGGGACGTACAAGTTATGTTGGCACATCAACAATGAAATATCGGTTGGGTTTGAAAGTTGGAGAGCCTTGAAGGTAATGAGGAAGATTTTGAATGTTGTACGTTTCTTTATGTGATGCTATGACAATGATTTTAGTAGGGTAGAGACAATTAGTGTTCTGGAGGAAAGAAATAGTATTCTGGTGCCTGAAGATAATAGATGTGGGTAGCAAGCGGTATTGAGTTGTAGTAGGACAAGAGCATGCATGAGAGTTTTTGCTGTAGAGCGAGAAAGAGATGCGCTGACAGACAAAATTAGACTAGGTGCTCAAAAAGTTTTGAAGCAAAGGGCAAGAGTGATAGGGCTGATAGTTGGATAGGGTGGTAAGGTGTAATGAGCTTTAATTGAGGGTTGAAGATACCATTTGAAAGAGGAGGCAAAGATGCCAGAAGTAGCTGAAGACACAAGATATCATGGAAACTAAAGGATACCTCTTCTTCTGTGACCAAAGCAAAAATATCAAATGTGTGGGATGGAAGATACAATTCTGTGGATTCACAGGATGATATTATCGTATATCAATCTTCTGTTTGGAGATTTCTTCAAAGGCTAGAATGGGGAGAGAAGAGAGCAAGAGAGATAGAGGGGAGGGGCGGAGAAGAGAATTGAAGATGGAGAATAGACATTGTGGGTTAGATTTGTGAGTATTATTAGGGAGGAGTAATTGGCAGAGGATAGAGTGGTGTTCAAACAGGACAAAAGGAATTTGTAGTGGCGGAAGTCTGTATGGGAGAGAGACATCCCCCACAAGCATTCCGCAAAGCAGGTACAGGAGCAGAGAAAGTGTGTTTGAGAATTAAGCCAAGAGAATGGGTTTGACGGCCATTTGTGATGGGCCTGAAGCGGATAATTCCAATTAAGTTATGAGAGGAGGTAATTTTAGGATTCAACGTGGAGAGGTTGGAGTGCACTGCAGAACCCATGGCAGAGATGTCTAGAGAGCGAAGGTTGCAGGCATAATGGGGGGGTTAGTGGGTGGGGAAAAGAAGGAGTGGATTGTGGAATAAGTTATGAGTTGATGGTTAGAGAGTAGAAAAGGGGATACACAGAAATCTAGTAGCGAGTAGTTATTTGTGAACACCATGTCAAGAGAGTGACCATCTTTGTGTGTACTAGATTCAGTCCATTGTTGAAGGGTAAAAGGGGAGGTTAGTTAAAACAGATGAGAGAACACAGTAAGGGATGGATCATCAATGTGGCAAGGGATTGGGGAATGAGTATCTGCTGAAAGCAGCAACAGGAAGCTAGTAGTAGACCTGTGCCAATTGGGCATGCTGCGTGTGTGAAAAATACAGACCTCCATGATGGGATCCAAATTGGAGAGACACAGCTCCGGGGCATAGCTGAAAGATGTTAAGTTCATTAACAGGCAAGGAATAGCCTTTGGAAAATGTTAGTGCATTTCTTAACCCTTTGATTGCCAGAGGGGTTTTAAAGAGATGGAGAAGCTGTCATATTTAATAAATTAACTCCTGAGAGAAGTCAGTGCTCCATGCGTACAACGCTGTATGTGTTTCAGTAATCTAACATATGCATGTACATTGGGAACATACTGATACAACCCTTTGATTGCCAGAGGAGTGTGAACTCTAGCACTTAATGAGCTGCATCAATTTTCTCCTGGGCCACATGTGATCAGTAAGTTGCCACCTCAACCCTTTAAATCTGAATAAGTAAGAAAAATCTCCTCTACAGGACCACATTGATTACTGCAGGCTTGTAGTGGTCTCAGTGCAGCTTGCAGAGTGCATTCTTCATATGTGTTTAGTTTTAAAGGGATGAGGTGACAGCCTTACTTAGCAGGCAGGGAGGCACACATGGGCCATGGGCTGAATGTTTGACATGCCTGCACTAGAGGGACTTACTTGAGAAGGATTCTGTGGTAGACTTGTTGATTCAGTTGCATGTGCATGGAGTTTGAAACTTTCCATTCTTCCTAATTAGCCAGTCATGTCACTTAATTCTTGTCACAATGCTTTTAAATCAGTACCTCTGAGCACTGAGTTCTCCGTCTCTTTGGCCTATCCTGTGACTCTGGTTCCTATTCATCAGAATACTCTGGTTTTCACCTTGGCATGTTCCTGACTACTTTTTACCTCTCCTGCCCAGATTCTTGGCTTGAATTTAGTCACCTGCCTCAGTCCTCTGGGCTGTTTCACTGCCTATGAACCTTTGATCCCTGCCCTAACTATGGATTGTTTTGATTCTACTTCTGCCTGACGATTTGGTACCTCCACTCTCCTATATCCTGACAGCGGAAGCTTAGGATATGGACTTCCTCCACCTTGGGGATAAGTAGTTTCTACTGGACATACCTCTAGCTCCTGGCTTCCAGCACTAGTCCTTCTTCCAGTTCATGCATGCCTCCTGATACCTTGACATCTTGACTCCAGCTTCCTTGCCTGTTTTCCAAGCACCTGAACATCTGGACTGCCCCAGTGCATATACTCACTACAGGGGTGTAAGGAGAGTCCCACAATGTAAAGATAGAAAAGCAAGAGCCACAGAAGTGAAAGCAGCCTATGGTGTTGGGATGCAAAGTTAGGGTGTGAGGGTAGGGAACATAGATGATCATAAGCCAGGCCTCGCTGCACCCCTAGGGCTGGACGTAAAGTTGTTGGCCATAAAGCCAGATTACTGATGCCAGTTGAACCGGACCCAGTACAGGATGGTCCAGGTTGCTAGTTAATTTCCCAGAACAGAATATCTGAGTTGGGAGGTAGTCAGGATGTCCAGTCAGGAAGCTGGAGTCCAGATGTCAAGGTATCAGGAGACATGCATGAACCTTAAGGAAGAAAAGCTGCAGAAAGAGCTATACCAGAAAGAGCCTCAAGGAGAAGGACTAATACAGAAAAAGTACTGAGAGAAGGGAAGGCAGGAACAGAAGGCTACTGAGAGATGGGAAAACAAGCACTAGACGTGGCAGAGGTATTTGCTTACAGGGCAGTGTAACCGCAGCACAGATGGAGGAGGAAGAGATGGCTGCACTTGGACAGGAGAAAATTGTTGCAGTCTGCTGGGAAGACAAAGAGACAGTTGCACACATGAGGGGAAAGAGGACTCAAAAGCAGGCAATCAGAGCTGAAGCCACAGGTTTAATGATAGAGTAAAATGGTTTGGCAAGCCAAGGCCAAAGGATTGGAAAGGTTAGATTAGTCAAATATATATGGGACTGCTTCTTCGAGCTGTTGGAGATGCTTCCAAGAGGTTGGACATATGACCCATATTTGGTGACTATGTCCTAATATACAAAAATTCTGGTTGGATCTCAGACATGCTTTAGAACATATCTTATACACCTCTTTGCCTGTAGAGGCCACCCTTTTTCTTTTCTGGGATCTAGGAGAGGTGACACTCGTGTCCCCCCAATCTAGGACACTGCTTTGTCACTTGTTAAATGTAGCCAGACCTTTAATACCTAAGTATTGGAAGACTCAGGTCTCCCCAACATTGTGTGAGTGGAGGGAAGCTGTTCGTAGTCTATATATATTAGAAAAAACTCATGCCTCAAATACTGGTTCTTCTGCGCTCTGCTATGAAATGTGGGCTGGATGGTTGGCCTGGAATGGTGCGTCTCCTTAGTCCTTAGTCTTGTCTCTGTATATCCTTGGTGATTTCATATTGTCTGACAGCCTTCTTGGATATTTTGAGGCTCCTGACCTGAATAACCCTGTGTGTGCTTGGCTTGTTCCGGATCGGATGGACTCATTGCTGCGGTCGTTTGTGCCTCATCCCTGGTGGTCACCCCTTTGTCTCCTCATATATCCTGCTTTTCTGGTTTCTCTATTCTTTACTTTTCTTTCCTTCTTTCTGTTGTTTTCTTACTTTCTATGTCTTTCTTTCTTTGTATTGAGTGTCTACTCTACTTTTAGGTTGGTATACATGGGACTGTTTCCCATTTTTTCAGCCATAATGTTTCAAACTTTTTACACTGCAGATATGTTTCTGTTATTATCTACTGTTGTACTTAGCCTGCTTGTTACAAGTGGTACTCTATGTCTTATTTTCTGAACTGTGAAGACTTTCATGACTATGTATTTCTGCATTTGTTAATATTGCTTTCTGATGTTTGCATCTCATTTTTGCAGACTATGTGGCTTTTGAGATAGAATATGGTTACCTTCTTATTGTAATGCTAATATTATTTCAATAAAGCTTTAAAAAAAAACAAAAAAGATTAGTCAAAGAAGCAGAGGTTAAAAGGCTGGCAGCAGATAAAAGGGATCCAAGAGCAGGCAAAGGTCATCACATAGGAGATCAGGATAAAGAGATGCAACAGAAACACTGGCATAGATGCTCACAGAATGCAGAAGTGCAGAATGGGGTTTAAGAAAGGAAGGAAGGTGGGATAAGAACCTAGCAGGTAAGTGAAAGCTAAACTCTGGAAAGGAATCTCACAGAGGGGATCTGTCTTCATCCTTATGCCCTCCATTAATGTTATTTACATGGGTATGTGCCTCCTTGCACTGAGACTCTATCTCCTGAACAAGATTTTGCCTCAGGTAAATCATTAATTAACATCTAATCCATGCTATGTAGTCCATGGGCAAAACTCAGGTGTCCACTCTGCTGTATCAGACTATGGGGGAACTGCAGCAGGGAAGCACCCACATCATGGAAGAGCTACATGGGATACTCTTCACTCTGGCTGCATCCACCATGGAACCCATCCCACCTGTAAGGCGGCACATCCTGTAGAGACAGCCTAAACCCACACAAATAGTAAGAAGGCCTTGGTTTCTCCAGAAGAACAAAACTAGTGGAAATCTGAGTCTCTTCTTCTACTGGTTTTCAGTCTTCTGTCGTGCTAATCCAAAAGCCAGCTCCTCGTTCCTCTTATTTCTGCCACTCAAGTTCCTGAGAAACATTAGATGCAGGAGGCATATGATAGGAGCCTGGCTGAGAGTCATACATTCATCAAGGACTGTGGTGGTTCTGTCTCAGTCTGGACTAGAGGAAAGATCATTCTGACTATTGTAAGGAGGAGTATGACTTAACTGATCCTTCGTAAGAGGCAGTGGACTGCATTGCGAGTCTCTGGAAAGAATATACCACTTTCTCCCCTGTTGTTAAGATCACCCATGGTTTTTAAACCAGCCTCCCTGTGCAATGTGCTCATTTTGTGTTGGCCTGCCCCATGACTCATTCTTCCTGGTTCCTGTTTATGAGGATATTCAGGTTAATTTCTCTGGCTTCTTCCTTATTCTCTTTGACCTCTCCTTTCCTGACCTGTGTTTTTACCTATCTTCCTCAGACTTCTGGACTGTCTCTGCTTAAGAACCTTTGCCGAGTGCCCTGACTACAGGTTGTTCTGATTCTGCCTGCTGATTTTGTGCCCCTCCGTGGACTCCAGTATCCTGTCAGCAGCCCCTTAAACCTTGGAGCCTCTAACAACTGGCTTCCAGCACCAATCCCTCTTCCAGTCCTTGACTGCTTCCTGATATATTGACATCTGTACTTCGACTACCTTGTCTGTTTTTCTGGTACCTGGATATCTGGATCTACCCTTGTGCAGGGGTAAGGTGATGGTTCCATGTACCCTGAGACTAGGGTTCAAAGCCTGCAGTCACAATATTTTTTCTTAATTATGAATTACATTTTAAATTAAAGAAATATTAACAAAAAAGATTGTTGTTAATAGTACAGATTTTAACCCTTTAGGTGCTACATGGCTATGCAATGCACATCACCTATGGCACTGAAAGGGTTATGGGATGGATGCTGTTTATGGTGCTGAAGTCAGAGCATTTTCTCCACTCCCCCAGTGGATAAGTGGGGGAGAAGAGAGAATTTTCTCAGACTTCAAGGTTTTCAAACTGCTGGCGATGTGTAAGAGAGGGCATCCTCCATGCTAGTGAGGAAATTCTTCACCCCCCCACCCTTGAATCCCTAATTTCTAGTGCATATGGCAGTATGTCTACTTCGCCAAGGATATGTGCTCCACACATCACCAGAAACACATCGCCACAGCATCAAACCTTAGTGCATCTCCCTCCCTGATATCCAGACAGTTTTTCTGTTGCATTATATGGGGGAGGGGAGCCACTGGCTACAATCCAACCTAGGTCTAAATGTGTCGCTACCTTTAGGCCTAATGTACACTTGTATATTTAAAGGGATAGTAATGTCAGAAAAAAGTATTAACTATATGGTAGATACAATTAAAAGAGATTACTTGCGCTTATTCGTATCTCTCAAACCGCTATGGTTTGACAGATATATGAAAATAAAGTTATCTGGTCCTCCCCTTTCTCATACATTAGCTGTATAGCTGACTGTATGAGATCCTGGTTCCTGGACCAGAGGGCAGCTCTTCAGCAGCGCTGACATAGAGAGACCTAAAAATAAATACTTCAACGGAACAGTCTACAATGTGTGCCTGGTTTGCAAGCACACGTTGTAGACCATTCCGATGAAGTATTTTTTCTTTAGATATCATTATATCGGTGCTGCTGAAGAGCTGCTTCTGGTCAAGCGACCAGAATCTGCTTCTGACAGCTTTACAGCTCGTCAAGCAGAAAAGGGAGGGAGCTGAGAACTTTATTTTCCTATATCTCCCAAACCATAAGGGTTTGAGAGATACTAAAAAGCACATGTAATCTCTTTTAATTGTATCTACCATATAGTTAATACTTTTTTCTGACATTACTATCCCTTTAACTATGCATTTTCTATGCTGCATTAAATGCACTAAATTGCTCCCCATTGCTGCACAATGGTCTATTCACATAGGCAGTTTTGCCACATGTTACAGAACCCAAACACAGCTTGATTAAACTTTCCTGCATTTGACACAGAACACAAGAATTAATTTCAGAATATCAGAATTTCTGTGTGGTGGCTTATAAGCCACAGATAGTTTTACAACAATCCAGTCAACGGCTGTGCAGGTACATTTTAACGGCACTGCAACACAAAAATTCAAATTACCACTGTGAACCTAGCCTTAAAGTTTGGTGTTTCCTTTTCCTGATATAGTAGTGAGAACCAGAATGTCAGAGACAAAGAACAGAATCAGTTAAGATTATTTATTCACTGGGCATGTTTAGAAAATGTATCTCTGGAAAATTTTCAATGAGGTTCATTAGTCCAGAAAAAAAGGTACTAGTGATAATATACGAGTCAATCCAAAGTTAAACCTAGAGAACAGCATACTTTTTGAATTGTCAGATGGTAACAACAAACAGTGCTTTAAGCGAGACCTGAGGAATTAGCCCCTTCAGCCAGTACCCAGTAAGGCCTCTGATCACTGTGCATACTTATGAGATATGGGCCTGATTTGGCTACTGTGTATGTTTCTGTCTTCCTTATAAAAGAAAAAACAAGACATAAAAGTTACTTGAGAAACATAAGATATGGATGTCATCAATATATAAATAGTAATGAAAGCCAAAGCACAAAATTGATATAAGTACAGCAGCATGTTAAGGGGAGAAAATAAATTAAATATATATTGCTCTTTTTGTTCTCACATATTTTACTCATATATATATATATATATATATATATATATATATATATATATATATATATATATCACAGTTTAACAAACTGTGGTAAAATGAAAAGTATTTGTCCTCAATTTGTTTTCTCCTCTGGTGATGACAGCTGTTGAAACCCACTTAACCTTCCTTGCTCTTGCTATTCCTACCAATTTCCTTCAATGAGGTTGGCTTGTGGCCATGATGGAGTTTTAGAGAAAGAAAGAAAGAAACAGGAGGCAAAAGAAATCTACTGAATTTAGACGCACCAGAGAAATTCAGATAATGGTGAAAATATGAAACATTTTTGAGAATTATGAGGCTACTTAGGAGTGTCCGTGACAAACTCCTTAATGCTATAGTTAGTAATAGATTTTTTTTCCTTTTAACTTACTTATTGGAAGGGGATGTTTAGATAGAAAACAGTACAATCTTTCTTTGGTCCTCTAGATGTTGGGGACTACATCTACTATCATCCTCCACCAGGCAATGGCTGAAGGTCCAGAGGATGACTAGCACTTTTCTAGACATTGAAGGAGGAGCAAATATCTTACTCTTTTCATTGCACTGTAAGTGAAATATTAGACTGTATTACTCCTTGGGGGAGATTCACTAAGGCAGGATAAAGCAGAGATGACTTCTCCAGTGATATCACTTCTCCAATTCCTATGTTATTCTATGGAGCCCATGCACTAAGATTTCTCCAACTTTGGAGATCTTAGTGCATAGGTTCTATAGAAGAGCATAGGAACTGGAGAAGTGGTATCACTAGAGACGTCATCTCCTCTTTATCACCTCTTTATCATGCCTTAGTGCATAACCCTCCTTGAGTCTTTAATATTAGCACTCCCACAAACTCCTATTCAATGTGTGCTTTGAAGTCCTGCTAAAGAGCTGTCAAACTCCATTAGATTAAAATGAAGTCATCAGAAGTACACCACTTTATTATAAAAGTATCAATTTATTATTCAAGATCTTCATTAATTATTTAATCGAAGTTAAAATATTAACCTTTTTATATTTAAGTAGAATTTTTTCAAGGGGAAATAAAGAATTACATTATACCATTTATTAGGAATATATACATTTTGTAACTTTCTTTGCTGCTTTAACCTCCACTTAAAATTAGGGAGAGATTAACATTTAAAATTACACAAAAAACATACAACATACATTTTTTATTAAATACTTTTTAAAACTTATTTACTCATAAACTGACAAATTTAAATATAAACAAAAAACAAATGTACATGTGCAAATTCCACAACAGAAAATATTTCAATGCAGATACATTTTTTCAGTGTCGGGGGATCCAGAGATCTATATTTATGAGATGTCATTACGTATTCTGTGAGCCTGGGAAATGAGAAAAGTATGAAAATGTTATTGACATCCAGCTGTGTTTAATGAATAAGAAGTGTATATAATAAAAGATTCATGGAACAATATATGTTTGTGTATATTTTTCATCTGGATACTATCCGTATTCAGTATAATAGTGTGCAGTAGTGATTTAACTAACTGAGCTGAAGTCCATTTCAGGCAATAGCTGGTTATGTCTCCAGATTTCTCCATAGACTTCAATAGGAAGGTGTGAGATAAAATCAGTGGTAACATTTGATTCTAGGAACTCTAGCCCGAACATAAACAATTATTATGGTACTAGTTGAACAGCCCGTTACACGGGCCACAGTGCCACTGCCACCCGGTCGTGGGCCAGTCAGGCGCAGTAGAGACTGCCCGCGCTGCGGCTGATACAGAGCTGGACGCTCCTTCAGAGCGCCCAGCTCTGTATCAGTCACAGCGCGGGCAGTCTCTACTGCGAATGACTGCAGCACGAGCAGCAGTGTGTACTGCGCATGTCGTGGCGTTACACACGATTTAGCGAATTATTATATAGGATTAGTTGAAGAGCCCGTTACACGGGCCACAGTGCCACTGCCAGCCGGTCGTGGTGCAGTCATGCTCAGTAGAGACTGCCCGTGCCGCGGCTGATGCAGAGCGGGACGCTCCTTCGGAGCAGCCCGCTCTGTATCAACCGTGGCACTGGCAGTCTCTGCTGCGCATGACTGTGGCGTTACACACATTTTAGCGAATTATTATATAGGATATAAAAATCACAAAGCTTTATTTTTCTCCATTTATAAAAACAATAAACACACATATTGAAATCAATTCACATACATTAATATTAAAATAATATGAGGTAACTCAGAATAATATAAAATTAAATGGTCACAGACAGCTAACTTTGTGATAATTTATGAATAAATTCTTAACCCTTTGAGTGCCAGAGAGGTATCCAAAGAATTGAGTTGCAAAGCATTGATACCTTTCAGGTACTCAAAGGGTTAAGTCAGTTATTGTAGTTGGGTAATTCTGTTTTCAGATTTAGCAGTATAAATATATGTATAAAAACAAAGCATTTAAAAAAATTGCATTGTGGTCTACATTAAGGGGTCTATTTATCAAGCTACACATGGCTAAATGCACAAGGAAATCCTCTGATTTCCTTGTTTATTATCCATCTGCCTCCTCATCAATGACTATTTCAATCTGCTAATGTCATGCTGGCTGATCTCATTGAAACTTATGGGGGTGAACAAACACATGCATATACATACACTTTATTCGTATATCTTTGTATCAACAGAATGGACACATTTTCACTAGATTTTCCTTGTATTTCCCTGCCTTGCATACAGAATGCAGGGTCATTCACTGATAAATACCTAAATGTATCTGTCAATGATTGCTTCAAAAAGAAGCATGTCTGATATACTGCTATTATCATCACTCCCTAAATCTGCCCAAGACCAGTGTGAACTTTGCGCAAGATTAATTGGAATTCTGTGTCAAATTAACTGCCCCATAGTTGATAAATAATAATTCCCCAAATTCACGTTAATTTAAAATAGGCATTTACCCACTTCGATGTCAGGAAGATCTCTAATCTATGCTTCTCAACATACTGCCAACCACTGTAACATTCAAGGGTTAAAATCCCAATTTATATCAATGGGAAATGTTTATTTCTTCCCTGTAGTACAGTTGGTTTGTGCCAGAAATATTGCACAGTTTTTTAACATAAGGCCCGAATACATAATTCGGAGAGATGTGATAAAATGGAACGAGAATGGCAGTATTCAGCTAAAATGGAACAATCTGGAACAAACCAGCTGCACTACAAGGAAAAAAAATGAAAATTCCTATTAATTTAAATTGGGCTTTTAACCCATTGAATACATTGAAAATTCAAGAGGTTGAAAGATCAATTTATATCAGTGCTGGTCATTGAGGAGAGAATATGGAAAAACCTGAAGAACACTGAACACAAGATCTCAACTGGTGCAGAAACCTATCCAGTAAAACTACAAGTAGTATCTTTTTGTATGACTAATGTGGGAGATAGTTAAAGGAGAAGTAATAATTTATTGTGTGGGGAAAAGCAATATGTTTGTAGAGCTTTTCCTGTTGAGTAAAACAAAGTTGCTCCCACTCATTCCAGAGTTTTTTATTTATCAAACTATTAGCAAAAGTGCACCTGGGAGGTTATGCACTAAGTTGTGATGAAGGTGTATTAAACCGGGGATAAGCTCTCCAGTGTGATGAATTCCCCAACTGCATAGAATAACTTAGGAACTGGATAGTTTAGCACACCGGAGAATCGTGTGATAAAGAGGATATACATTTTCACAATTTAGTGCATCTCCCTCTTGGTGTTCAGAGTTACTGTATCGCCTTCAGTTGGAGAGATGAGCCACTGGCTACAGTTCTTCATAGAATGTGAAGCTCTAAAGACAGTTTGAATATTTATAATGTCTAGAAGTCCAAGATAATGAGGCAAATGTGACACACGGGTTCTTTTCATCAACAGACTCAGGTGGGTGGGTGTGTTTTGGGGCATTTCCTTTCTTTTATGCCTTGATTAGGTCACTGCAAAAGGCGCAGAGGAAATGGGGAAAACATATACCATTTTCCTATGCATGCTATGAGGCTAGTGTGTGTGGTTTACTGGAAATAAAGTCATATGATGACAAAGTATGTCCGTCTGTATTCACTACAGCTCCCATCTGCTGTAATGTCTACCATGAAGTGCAGTCACATGGTTTTAGAGACTAATGCCAGTGTGGCTGCATTTGCAGATTCATATATTTGCACCAGTGTGCATAGAGCTGGAATAATAGCTCCTTGTTGGGGAGATGAGTAACATGGGCCTACCATTTATGTTAGACGTAGTAGATAAGAGGTACAAACATCAGTGGGCACACTTCTTAAATCTTGGGTGTGTGTCTGGGAGTCTTTGCCTTTCATTGTCCTTCATTTCTTACATCAAGACAATCTCAAACTCATGCAAACTCTTCTCTATAATATTTATGGAATGCTACCTTTTCACATCCATGAGACCAACAGGAGTCTGAAAATAGAAACCATATGCTCCCCAGGTACATCAATGTTGCATCACAGAGGACAGTTTCCCAGGTAGTTCCCCAAAGACCCTCTCTATTGGGTTTGAAAGGCCAACGTACATCTATGGGGACTGCACACATAACCTAGGTGTTTGTGGGTAGGGGATACAGACCTTTTGGTTGCATTTCCGCTGAGTGGCCAGTTTTCTGATCCCTTATCATTTAAAACATATAATGGTCCAGATAGAGTTCCTAAGTACAATAACAATCAGTACTCAAATATACTAAAGCTCATATAGTACTGATTGTTATTGTACTTTATCTGGACCATTATATGTTTTAAATGATTTTAAATGTGTTCTGTAAACTTCTGTGTATTCAATAAACATTTATATTTTTGATATATTTTTGGTCACTTGTGTGTGAGTGCCTCCTTATGAGAGTTGCTGTTGGTGGTTGTTTTAGGAGGGAGGGCAGTTCTCTTGTGGTCCCTTCTCCTATGCTCCCACTATATTATTCTTTGATAGTTGGTTGTTTTTTAACTCTAGAGTGCACCCTACCATTATGGTATATATGATTGAAGGTGACTTTACATATTCCAGTGCCTATCTACTTTAAAGACATAGTAGTTTTCTGATCCCTGACCAGCTGATAGTAAAAAGCCTGGGACTGCTCTCTGCAGACCAAAATAATTCCGAAGTCTGCTCCCATTGGAACAGACTTAGTAAAATGTAATTATAGTCCTTTAAATTCATATTATTGGTGCTAGCCTAAAGAGACCTTACTAACATCTCATCCCTTGTTTATAAATACATCCACACTCACCATCCTTACTCTATACAGCATATTTTTCTCTCCATCTCTCATTATATCATCCCATTCCTGCCTGCAAGACTGACTTATCCTTCTGCTGCGACTGAGCTATGGAATGTAACATTCCCCCCCATACCATTAGACCCTCCTGAAGCCTTTAGCACTTTATACATTCCCTGAAAACTCACCTCTTCATAGAATCCTATCAGCTGCCCCCATAATTGCTAGGAGCAAGGCAGTATCAACAATCTCTACTCACCCTTGTGCCTTTTCCACACCACTCTGCCCCTCACTCTGCCAATTTCTATTGCAAAGTGCAGTGGAATAAGTTGGTAATTTATAAATAAAATATAATAATAATCCACCACCAAAGACCAGTGGACAAATAACACTCATAATGGTAATGGATGAAAGTTTTTGGTCATCTGTAGTGGATGAGTGCCTCTCAGTACTATTTAGTAATAAACTCACAAATCATTGAAGCTAAATATTTCATAAACTATTGTTTTAAATACAAAATGGCTACTATATATATATATATATATATATATATATAAAATCACACACACACATATATATGTGTGTGTGTGTGTGTGTGTGTGTGTGTGATTTTAAAATATATTTCAAATGAACCTAAATTGCTACAAGGTATTCGTTTTGCTTTAATTCTTGGTTATTTCTCACCTTTTCCTTGGCATCCAGTTCTGTCTGCTTATTTCCATTCCACAGTTTCCAAAAGTTCAGTAGATTCTTTTTTTAGTGATGACTTGTAAGGAAAGATTTAGAAATCAGCCGATATACACAAATATACACTTTATGTAAGATACCTGAGGCTAACAGAAAACAATCCAAATATTAATATATTTCATGAAAACATATATATTGTAGCTCTGAGTAAAACAAGGGCTCTCTCACAGAGATGTTTCATCCAAAAGTGATTATACTTCAAACAGGTTTTTTTTTGTTTTGGGGAGGTTTCTTCCATGAATCCAATTTTATAAGCTGTTGCCATTTCTGTATGTGGAAAGCTTCAGATGAGGACCAAAACCTTCACCAATAGATAAATGCATTTTATGGTCAGGTTTGAGCTGTTTTAATTTTTGATTTCCCATTAGAGGGTACCTTGTTTTGGTCAGCAGAAATATAATATAATAATTTTTATAATAAATCAATGCTACTTTTAACATTTAGAATCAAATATACATTTATATGTTGTAAATATCTGTAAACCATCACTATTGCTTATAGTGGGTTACTACTGTATATCTGTCAAAGAAAATTCCACCCAATGAACAATGTTGCTGTTGGTGCAAGTTTTTCCACATTTCCAGCTGAGTCCTAAATTGAAATATCTGAGAATATTTTGAGTAATGTTTATCATAAAAAATATTAGCGATGGAGAGAATGACTGACTTGTGCCTATTTTTTTCAGACAGTAAAAGGAGTTGGTAATTTAAAAATAAAAAGCACAAATATGCTTTTCTACAGATTTGGTTAAACTGTGATGTAATTGAAGTTATATATAAAGATCAAATAATAGATACAGACGAGCTGGAGCAGTAAAAGTGTTAAGAAATGTTATTTGAGATGTATTTTTTAAAAGCATGCATCAGATTAAACAAAAGTTCAGATCTCTCAAGGATATTCATTAAGTTTTGATAAAATGGGAAGATCTAGTCAGACTGTTAAGTAGGTGTTCCGGCTATCTTGGGAGATCTAGGCTAGTGATTAGGTATTAGGGTTATCTTGGTGGATCTAGGTTAGTGAGTAGGTGTTAGGGCTATCTTAGGAGATCTAAGCTAGTGATTAGGTATTAGGGCTACTTTGGTAGATCTAGTCCAGTGATTATGTGTTAGGGCTATCTTGGGGGATCTAGGCTAGAGAGCAGGTATTAGGACTATCTTGGAGGATCTAGGCTAGTGAATAGGTGTTAGGGCTATCTTGGGGAATCTAGGCTTGTAATTGGGGCTATTTTGGGTGACCTGGTGTAGTGATTAGGTGTTCGGGATATCTAAAAGGTCTTATGAAGTTGATGTATTAAGTCCAGTGGAATAATACTGGAACAGAGCAACTTCACCATGAAATAAAAAAGTCCATTCATTTAGATGCCATTCTTAATCCCCTAAATGCTACAGAGGTGTCAAATGTGTTGCAAAGATCAGTTTAAATCAAATATACATTTTATTTGTTCCCTATGGTGCAGAGCATTTAGCTACTTTTCTTAGTAAATAAGCCTCATTGAGTTTATCTGAATAAAAAAGGCAGGGTACTAAGGCAAATCAGTTGATTAACAGAGGGGTGTGCCGGGGGGGGGGTGCACCCCACTCCAGGGAACCAATAAAAATACTGCTAACCAATGCATGGAAAGCTCTCTAGAATTCAGGAACCCAAGAGACCTATTTAAATGAATGGGAATTTTAGAAATGTTTATCAGTTATCCATGGTGCAGTTGGCTTGCATCAGAATTGCTCCTTTTAATTTATGCTTATGACCCATATGTGTAATAAGTATGAGCTAATTTTCATCTTTAGATGCTAGCTTCCCTATAAAATAGAAGTCACTGTCAATAATACCAGTTGTACCTGGTCATCTAGTAGAACATGGTCATCACAGAACTTTGTCCGGTTCTCTATATACAGCACAGCATCATGAATTGTCAGAAAGCAGACGTCTGGCTTGATCGCATCCTCAAAGAAACCACATACTTCCATTTTTTTGAGAATTTCATCTTAAGGTAATGGAATAAAATTGAAACAATGTTATGGAATAACTCCAAACAATTCAAATGGAATTATGTATAAAGAGTTATATGTATTTACCATCACATCCTGCAATATACACATCTACGTCAATTCTCATGAATTCTTTAAATATCTAAAAGAAAAGAGTAGCAGGTTAGCAGTGTGCATTTTCTTTTCTTCCTCATGAATGTATTTTGAAACCCTTTGAGTTCCTGGGATATCCAACCCAAAGGAATGCATTAGATATTGCCTCTCTAAGGATTAAGATATGATCTTGCGCTATACTATAGATAAAATAAACATTTATTTTGAACATTAAACTGAGTGGAATTTCTCTTGCTGTACTGTCCATTCACCAATCTGTTGTTCCACAAATACTTACAAGGATCAATCAACTAAAACAAGTTACATTTTGGTTCTCAATTTTTTTTGTTCCGGGCCACACCTAACGTCATTTAGATTTTTCAGGGAGCCCCTAAAATTGCGTATAATTTTACAAGAGTTATAAATGGTACAAAAAAGTAATATATATATATATATATATATATATATATATATAGTTAGTTAGTTCTTAGTATCAGAATAACAAAAACAAATTATTGTGCATAAAAATGTCATAAATATACATTTAGAAGTCAGCAAGGGGCTCCTTAACCTTTCAGTGCCAGAGGGGTACGCAACACATTGCTATGCAATACGTTTACTACCCATCCAGCACTGAAAGGGTTAAATGGTTATCCATGGCACACCAAAGTGTCTTAATACCCTGGCTGAGAATCACTGACCTATTGGTCATTTATATGTATACCTGGGAACTTTTTGTTGTAGACTCCCCGGAGAGGGGAGTCCTATGGTGCCAATTGGTGTCAAAAAGGGGTGGGGCTTAATAGTAAGTGGGGGCGGAGCTTACAAAATATATAATGAATAAACTGGGGAAGAAGGAGAAGAGGCCGCAGAGCAAGAGGAACACACTGGAAGGAGCAATTGTGGGCAGAGTTTATTTACAAACTGGGCAGAGTTTATTTACAAACTCCCCACATCCTGAGAATCAGCCTCTTGCTTCATAACCACTATATTCAGTGGATTCTGAACAGATACATAATGTTTACATAGTGAACTACGCTGGTAAACAGAGATGAGGATGGCATTTTTGGTTGATGAGGGAGGTGGAGGGATGAAACTAACCAAACAACCCCCTAGTGACCCTGCTCTTACCACAACTAAGAGACATATTCCTAGAAGAGATACAATACTTGAACAAACCATCTGCACCCTCAGAGAAAAATAAAAATCTCCAACATTCCAGTTGATTTTAATGGTGCTTTTAACCTCTTGAATGCTAGAGAGGTCTCCAGTGTATAGCAAAGCAATTTGTAGGAGACCTCGCTAGCAATCAAGGGTTTAAGAGTCCTGTTTAAATCATTGCGAATATTTATGTCTTCCCTGTGGTGCAGATTGTTTGCTCCAGAACTGCACCTCTTTAGTTTCCAGAATTTGGCCCTAGTTTCTTATTTTAGAGGGCAGTTATACCAAGACATAAACAAGAGTGACTGCACCGTGTAGCCATTAAAGGGATTGTAATGTATCATAATAAAAGCAGCTCTAATTAATCTTCATAGTATTTGGGCCTTGGGGAGTGTTATTTCAATTCTGTCAGAGTTGTAGTTCAAGAGTAATTGAATGATAAAGTATCCCCCTCCCACCCTTTTTACCAATGTAACACTGCTCAGCTCAGAGCAGCAGGGTGTGTCCAGGTAGATTGCAGAGAGGGACAAAGATAAGGGAAAAAGATGAAAAACCTGTCAAGGGCGGCAGGGTTTTCATTGTTCTCACAGTAAGAATTTTGACCCTTGATGTGAGCTTTCTGGTCTATGGACTGGATTCCACATCTGAAGAGAGGGGGCTTACACTAGGTAAAAGGGGCGGGAGGGGGAAACTTTATCATTCAATTACTCTTTAACTACATCGCTCACAGTAATGAAATAACACTCTGTATGGCTCAAATACTATGAAGATTAATTGGAGCTACTGTTTTTGTGAAAAATTACTATCAATTTAATGGCATGGGTGAGAAAACTGGCCCCTCATAAGTGTGTTGCTCTTAGCCATACACTTTGGGGGTTGCATTTGTAGCCTTCATAGACCCTCTAATGTCAGTATTTCAAGCCCAAAGCAGGGTGTTTATGGGGACTGCAACACACGGGGCAAGAGACTGAACTGCAATACTTCAATATTGTAGTTCATTCTTTCCTCAGGATCAGTTATTTAGACCCTGAGATCTCTTTCCCCCCATTGGTTCACTGGGGCTCACAGTAGAGCCCAGGCTTCATGACAGGTTTGCTCCCAATCAGGAACCATGTAAATGATATTTGTTCTTTAAATGTACACTTTATTTTATTTTATCTTACATACATTCTTGCCATAATACATATTATTCCATAGGCACAAACACAAATTGAAAAATTTTTGGGACAAACCAACTGCCCCATAGAGGACATATTGAAATTTATATTGATTTAAATGGGTCTTTAAATGGTAGACACGTCTTCAACGCATTGTGAAGCAGAACTCCAGCTGTTTGCTATAGCTTCCTTCATTATATGACAACTATTTGATGGCTAAGGATGATGGGAACTGTAGTCTAACAACAGCAGGATGCTACAGATTAAAGAGAATATTGGCCTTTAGGGGATCTGCAAATGAATGGCTGAGGATGATAGGAAATGTCCAAAAGCAGCTGGTCACCACTTGTTAGAGGGAACATTGGCCTTGAGTGGATCATAAGGTAGGTAAGGACCCTGCCCATTCCACTGCTTATGAGTGTATGTCATGGGTGTGCCATCTGCTTTATAGAGGTGACTGGTGTAAAGTGATATTGCACTAGTAAAATGTAAGTTAACTGTTACAGTGTTAATACATACCACTTTCAGGGATGTCACTGCCACCACATCAACAAAATTAACTTGAGCAAAATCAAAAATGATGCTGTGAATGGTGACTTTGGGGACAGACACATTTACTGGTAACTCAGCATTCCAGTCTAGTTGTAGTTCCATGTCTTTGTGTGCACTCTGTATTCCAGTATTGTTCAGTGAACCGACCTCAGTCTCTTCATCATCATCATTATTTGCATTCCTGTTAATGCCATTCTAAAGAGATAGATACTTGTACATCAATCATTTATTTCCAGATCATATAGTCAATAATGCAGTATAAATGGTTATACACAACTACAGACACTGATAAATTGGATGTTTGTAAGAGATAAAATACAACCTAAACTTTGTTTGGATTAACAATGCCTGTCCCGTTGTTAAACAGTACTTGTTTAGTCTTTGTTAGAACTTCATTAAGCTTGAAAGTGATAGTGTTGCTGTTACGTGGCCAAGGTGTTGGGTGCCAAGGTGGTGGGTGCTGTGACTGATATTATTGGTGTAAATTGAGAGGTGAATCAGATGCCTTGTCAAATCACCTGACACACTGATAAGACCCAAACACAATAAGTAAGTGAATTTACAGGCTAGTGTTGTTCACTCCATAGTGTCAACACATTGATAAACATCACTGTTCAGTCCAAATAAAGTGTCATTACAAATCAAAAGATTTTTTTAACTACATTTAATTCCAAATCTCTGTTATGCCGCCTTCTTGTCTCTTTAAAATTACAGATATCATAGATTCATTAAAGGAACACTAACATTTACTAATAATAAGTCCCCACTCACCTTATTCTGGGCAGAACATCTCAACGGCCACTATGAATCACTTCTGTAAGGATTTGTTTTCCAACATCAATGCTTTATTAGGTATAAAGATAATGCATTGGAAACCTCACTATTATTCAAGTGATTCAAAGTGCCATTTCATGGTTGTAGGTACTGGGAAAACAGTGAGAACAAATCCTCGTAAGATTTGTATTTACATTTGACTCCCCAACTTCATATGCTAAGCGGGGTGCCTTGCCAGACGTAATGTGTATGTCAAGTATATGATTCCTTATTGTAATACTCCAGGACCTAAAACTATTCTCTCTGAAGGCTTCCTACTTCCTAAGAAGCTGGTTTGCCTCTCATGAAGTTCAGCCCTTTTGTACTCTGCCATTTGATTCTATGTCCTGAGCAGTACATCAGAACAAAAATCAGTAATAGAAAAAGTTAGAGGGTCATATGTATGTGTGTGTATATATATATATATATATATATATATATATATATATATCCTATATAATAATTCGCTACGATGTTTGTCAGAAGCCACCATGCGCAGTAGAGACTGCCTGAACGCACAGAATGCTGAGAGTTCTGTGCTTTCGGGCAGTCTCTACCGTGCATGACTGCGTCTGTGGCAGGACACACAGCAGGACCGGCCTCTTGACCCTTTGAGTGCCAGAGCAAAGCAATGCGTTGCGTACCCCTTTGGCACTCAAAGGTCTAACATCACCTGGACCTTGTCCCGTGTACATGGGGTTTTACACTAATATATATATATATAAAACCTCAGTATCATTCAAGTGATTCAAAGTGCCATTTTATGGGTGTAGGTACTGTGAAAACATTGAGAACAGATCCTCCTACGATTTGTATTTACACTTGACTCCCCAACTTCATATGCTAAGCGGGGTGTCTTGTAGAAGCAGTGAAATTGTGAGCAGGCAGGCAGAATTGATGTGTATGTCAAGTATATGCAGTGTTTATATATATATATGGTCTGTTCCTGCAAGATGCCAATAAAAGGGGGAGCTCAAAAGTTCCCCCAGCTAAAGCAATAGCAATATTGTACAACAGTGTGCTTTCTGAGCACTCTTTTTTATAACAGATCTGTTGCCGTTGCAATGACTAAGTTGGTATCCTGACCCAGCTGGTGTTCTTCTGGTGTACAACTCTCTTTCAAACCAGACATTTGGATCCTGTTGTAAGGGGGATAAAAGCACAAATTATTACAGAAACATGCTAGTCTTCTGACTATACCTCTCTTTCAGCCTGTCCCTGCCTGGTTCTCAATAAAGAAACATGCTAGTATTCAGACAATACCTCTCTCAGGGGTTGATCCCAGTAAAACAGCCGGTAGGACAAAATTGGATACAGGCTTATTAGCAAAAAGGGCAAACAAGATATTCAGTTGTCCTACTAGCTAAAAGCACAACAGACGTTAGGCCACAGAAAAGGTCTTGTGGCCAAACGACCATTTTGTGCATTAAGTTCCCAAAACGTAGATAAATAGCAGCAATAATGGAACATCAAGAGGAAAAAGCTAACGATCAGCACCTGACATACTGTCAAGCAATGATTGTTAACTTATCTGTGTTAAACTTACCGGTCATCAACTGTCTGTCTCCTATCTTCCTTCTTTTTTCTCGTTCCTTCTTTCATCTTCTTGTCTTGTAGCTGTAAAAAAAAAAAAAAAAAAAAGATCCTTAAATAAATGTTTCCTTAAAATAACCAGCACATGTATGCATAGTTTAACCCCTTGAGTACCAGAGGAGTATGCAACTCATTGCAGAGCTCTGAGTTGCTTACCTCTCTGGAACTCCAAGGCTTAAACTATATGTATAGGTGGGTGGGAAAATTGCTGAGAACATGCCCCAAGTATTTAAGAATGTGTGCCTATATTTGTTAAAAATCCAAATAATTCTGAATAAAATATCTTTGGCCTGTTTCATTTCACCACTGATGTGTGCAGGGTGGCAGCGGAGAAACTGATTTGCAGCAGAGCTCCCACCCCTTTACCTTACAGGGCAATACCTGTTCCAAAATGAGGGAATTGGAACAGAGACTGCCTTCATATATGGGCAGTCTCTGTTCCAATTCCCTCACAGCCATTGGCTGGGATGTGATGCGAGCATTGGTGCTTGAAGCCGATTGACTGTGAGGTGTGTAGGCACACATCCAAGCCAATGGCTGTGAGGGAACTGGAACAGAGAATGCCCATATATGAAGGCAGTCTCTGTTCAAATTTCCTCATTGTGGAATGGGCATCGGCCTGTAAGGAGGGAAGGGGCTCAGCTGCAACTCAGTTTCTCCTCCACTGCCATCACTGCAGCTGCACACACCGGCGGAGAAATGAAACAGGCCAAATATATTTTATTCAAAAAGATTTATTTTTTTTTTACAAATATAGGCACAAATTCTTAAACACTTGGGGCATTTTCTCAATGGGTTAAACTATGCATAAATGCGTAGGTTATTTTAAGGAAACATTTATTTATGGATTTCTTTTTTTTTTTTTTACAGCTAAAAGACATGAAGACAGAGGAAGAAAGAAGAGAAGAAAGAAGATGGACAGTAGTTGATCAGGGTGCTGAGGACTCTGCTGGACATTTGGATTAATGGTAAGGGTTACTTTGCAGGGGCTGTTGCATTGTACCCTAGTTGGGTTAACCTTATGAGTGTCAGCAAGGTAATTTTACCCCACTGACACTCATAGGGTTAAATCTACTAAAATTGGACACAGTTTGGGGCCCCAAATCAATATATCCACTGTTTTGTTTTGTTTTCACTTTTTTATTTCAATTATTGTGTCAGCTGATTAAAGATCCGCTAAGGGACTTTAGTCAGAAAAAAACTGGGTCTTAAATTTCATCGATAAAGTGAGTCCCTTAACTGATCTTAATGGCTAACGCAGTCAATTGAACTGCAATTTGTGGCGTTTTTTTAAACATTTTCAATGAGTTAAAACTCCTATTACTTTATCATCTGGCAGGGGGGTTTGCTGGTATTTTTTCATAGCACAGGTAATTTATCAATTACTGTGCTTGAAAAAATGCCGGTGGGTTTTTTTGGCCTAAAGAGTACAATTGAATGGAGCCCTCTGTTTGTCTCTGCTTTGTTCTCAACTTATTCCTACCTTTCTCACCCATTTCCTCTCTCCCTACCTGCAAAACTTTGGCACTTAGATGGTTAATGTGAGCGCAGTGTGCACTGCTTGTTACCTGGTGCCCCATTGCTGTTATTCATATACTATGGCACATTCAGGTATGTTTTTCCAATATGGATAGTGATCACACATGATCATTATAAGTGTTCAAAAGTTACATCTCCAACACAGAACTGAAATGACAAAAAGGAGAGCAAAAAGGGGAGCGCCCTAGTGCAATTCAGATTATAAATAGAATCTCCGTCACCAATTCACCCCACACGTGGGTACTCACAAAACAAATTGGCTGTTAAATCACATATATGAAAAACAGCATATGCACTTGCTGAATAAATATCCTTATTCAGCACAGGAATCCTTTTTAAACGGGCTGCCTCTTCCTTGGTCACCGAGTGGAGACGGTGTAAGATCTCCACAAGCTGGTTTGTCAGCATTGGAATATCCCCTCTGCTGACCATAATAAACTGTGAGTACATTGGCATTTGCTTTCTATTGGAGTAATATCTGAAGTGAACGTATTTCACCATTGGGCGCTTCTTCTTTCTTTTGTTATGTTGGAGAATTATCTCCAACACAGGAATGTTGTAATGCACCATTAGTATTTGAAACTTCCCTTCTGATGGCTTTCAGGATTTAAACCCTAAACTTACACTGTGATCCCCTCTGACCACAAATTTTACACTATTTTACTGTAGCTGCTGCTATACTGAGGAGGGAGAGAACTGTAGGTAGACTGTCAATGGGTGTCTGTAGGAAAAATAATCAGATTTAAGTGCTAGTGAGATGAGCAGAAAGTTCTGTTGCGTCATGTGGGCACTACTGCAAGCTCTGTTGAATCATGTGGGCACTATAGATTGCTATCTCTCTTGTGTCATGTAAGTGCTAGCTTACAAGCTCTGTTTTGTCTTGTGGCTAGTATAGATTACAAGTCCTGTATTGTTATGTGGGCACTACAAATTGCTGGTTCTGTTTTATGTGCACACTATATATTGTTAGGTCTGTTGTATCATATGTACTACCAGATTACAAGCTCTGATGTCATGTGGACTGTATAGATTGCAAGCTATGTTGTTACTTGTGGGTCACTAGATTGCAAGATATGATTTCATGTGCAGCACAACAGATTGCAAGCTATGTTATTTCATGTGTGTAACAAGACTACAAGCTCTGTTGGACCATGCAGCTCACTATACTGCAAGCTCATCTATTGAGTAAGATGTATAGCAGTTTAATAGGTAGTATACATTATATGCCTGATGCAAATTTGTGTTATATTTTTATATTCTTCATTTCATTATTTTTTAGAGAATTAAATTGTAATCCCCCAAAACTTGTTAGCTAAAAATTGGCCATGTCTCGCTATCACTAATCTCCATAGAGCCAGTATGGTTATGCAGAGCAGAAATCCTATGGGTACAGGACACATGGACAATCTTGTAGTTACTTTGGGTTTTAAGGGTTTAGTGTTCCTTTAAAGAGACCTAGAACTCTTTCTTAATAAAAAAAGAAAAGAAAAGAAAACCAAGTATACATACTATGAGAGAAGCATTTTCTTTTTATTTTGTGATTGGAGCTATTGGTGGCAAGTGGGGTGCTTCATTGTATGTTTGTTCACATGGACCAGTCCTACACACACACACACACACACACACACACACACACACACATACATTACCTTTCAGCACATCCCTGCCTCTCTCACACCCTGTCTCTCTCTCTCTCTCTGTCGTTTTCTTTTTATTACCTCCCAAACCCATTAAATTGTTTGCCTAGCTCACTTACTCACAGAGACACATATTTTTCTTCTGGAAATCTCTATTCCACCTCAGAATTTTTGAGACTTTTATGCTCTTAGCCCAGTTACATCAATCTGCATTTTTATTCCCAATCGTGCAGTTGGGTTTCTTTGGAATTTTGCCTTTATATAAATGCCTCATTGTAATATATTAAGTTATTCTCTGATTTATACACAGTTAAAATATCACAGTATGAATTGAAACTTCTTTCGATTTGAATGGTATGGTAGGATATATTGTATTATTTAAATATAGACCTAATTATGACATGGGTTGTGTACATGAAAACACAGATACAGAAAATTATATATGTGGAAAAACATAGGATAGTGCAGGGATGGGCAACATGAGGGCCTTCAGCTGCTGCTTATCTAAGTCTCCCATTGGCTGCCAGGGAATGATGGGAGTTGTAGTTTGGCAGCAGCTGGAGGGCCTTACAGTGCCCACCTCTTGGCTAGAGGTTATGATACTCTACAACTATATGTGGCTTATGCATTAAAGGGATAGTAATGCTTAAAATGTAAAAAAATATATGTTGTAGGGTTTATCCCCCTGAGTAAAACAAGGGTACTCCCACTGCTGAGAGATATTTTATTAAAAAATTATAACAGCTCAAACTTGAATTTTTTAGGTGCAATATCACAGTGGCGCTGTTGCTACACCATCCCATGGACTGCTCTGGTTTGTAGACCATAAATCTCCATAGGATGGTGTAGCAACAGCGCCACTGTGATACTGCACCTAAAAAATTCAAGTTTGAGCTGTTATAATTTTTTAATAAAATATCTCTCAGCAGTGGGAGTACCCTTGTTTTATTCAAGGACATAAACCCTACAACATATATTTTTTTACATCTTAAGTATTACTATACCTTTAAGAAGAAATCGAGCACTTCTGGTGACAAACCAACTTCACCATGGGGAGAAATAAACATTCTCACTGATTTAAATGGAACATTTAAGCACTTGATTGCAAAGCATTTCTGCAACTTCTCTAGCATTTAAGGGTTTAACTTTCTGTGTGGGATCATGTGTGGGGCAAGGGTTTGGTCTGAGTATGTGTCACGTGAGGGGCACAGGCTTAACCATGTGCACCTGCATGGGCAAGCCGAAGCCCCACATGTGGCAGGACTATCTTCCTCCCCCGACTCTTTTTCTTTTTACACTTAATATTATCCAGGACTCATTAGGGGGAGGGATGTCAGGACCCCTGAAATTGTGTAACTCCTCCCTACTGCCACCCTTGGGTGCACACGGCAGCAATACAGAAACATCCCCAGTCTTTTCCCTTTTATGTATATTGCTATACTAAGCTCTAAAAATCATGCTACCATACAAGAGCAGAAACTCACCTCCGATGCCGTTGTCAGTCTTGCCTTCATAAGTTCATTTATTTTCTTCTGTGCTTTGGTTCTCTTGCTGAAAACTCTGACCGCATCAAATCCAACCTGTTCAACATCCAGTCATATTATTTTATTTTAATTTTTCTGGAGCAGTATTTTTAAAAATCTGAGACAAACTATATTTCCCAAATATCCTAAAGTAGCTGTAAACGTACATGTTTGTGCATGTGTGTCAAACTTAATTTTTTTTTAACAGGAACGGTAACAAATGGTATTCAAAATGCATTTTTTGTAATAAACTCTTTAGGAGAGCTTGGCCTAGATGCACTAAACTTCGATGAGGGCTACAAATGTCAATGTATTGTCGGAGCAATGTTGTAGGCACATCAACAGTATTCACCGAAGTGTCTACGACATTACATCACCAGCACTCCGACAAAAAGATGCCCACATCGACATCAATCAGACAGGTGTCACGGTTCGGCAAGAAATCTCAGGACAAGTACTAAAAGGTAACACCAACTTTATTAGGCAGCAAAAAAGAAACAGAAATATCACAATATACAGTAATAAAGAGAAGTGCAAAATGGAGCAAGCGACAACTACCAGAAATAGAAGACTGCTTCCGTATGATTCTCTTGGTGTATGTCCCAGTGATGGGACAAGGAGTAGTCTGCAATGCCACAGGTCCACACCTGGGAGAAGCCAGACAAATGGGAAGGCAACTGGGAGTAGTCTGCCAGAGCCACAAGCCCGCACCAGATTGGATCTCTAACTGCACGGAAGGCCACACAAGAGTACAGTTAGATAGAGCCACAGGTCAGCACCAGTTTGGGTGGTCAGACAAGCCAGAGGTCATGCACGGAGCAGGTAGTCAGCCAGAGCCACAAGTTTGCACCAGATAGGATGTCCACTGAAGCGTTGGTATGCTGGATACGCAGTTGACAGAGCCCCAGGTCAACACCAGAACAGGTAGTCAGACAAGCCAGAAGTCAAACACGGAACAGGTAGTCAGCCAGAGCCGCAGGTCTGCACCAGGATGGTTATCTGACGGAGTGGGTAGTCAGCACAGGTCAGCACCATGTCGTTTAGTCAGACAAGCCAAATCATACACAGGGAGCAAATGAAATAGAACTGCACTGGACACCACGAAAGGGCAACTGAGCCCTGTGTCCAGGCAGTTAAAATAGTAAAAGTGGCAGAAAGAGGAGGAGAAGCCAACAGGTGGCTGTCCCTTTAAATGGAGCGCATGTCCATGCCCTTGGACGTGCACCCAAACATGAAGTCACCCGCCTGCCGGAATGTCGGCAGCAGATGCGGCTAGAGCCGCACAAGGCACCAGCAGACGGCTGAGCTACCAGGCCGTGGAATGCAAACAAGCCTCAATGGAGGCAAGGCACCATGAGTAGGCAGAGAATGCGGCTGGAGCCGCTGGGGAAAGATGCGGTCGGCTCCAACAGGTACCCTTACAACAGGTTTACAATTTTCATTCATCACTGTGACAATGGCCTATTTCCATTCTTTGCTCTATTTCATCATACTCCAGTGCTTTGCAATGCCCTGGAAACCCACTAGAGTATGATAAAATAGAGCAAAGAATACTAGTATAGGGCAAAACAATATGGTTGAAACCCAAAAGAAACCAAAAGTAAATGAATAGTAAAGCGCTGCAGTGTGCTGGCATCCCAATAGTAATTCATGCAGCTACAAATTTTGCTGATTTTTATGATTTATTCATTTCACACAATTTGATTAAATTAATTTTGTTTTTCTTAGGTTTTTATTAGTTACATTTTTAACAGGGACTCGGTTAATAGGAATTATGGGTTAATAGGCAAGGTATGCAGCTGCATACCTTGCCTGTATATGTGTGTCATGTTATTAATCTTTTTAATAAAAATACATAGTTCAGACCTCA
Organism: Rhinophrynus dorsalis; assembly: GCA_037306005.1. Classification (NCBI taxonomy): domain Eukaryota; kingdom Metazoa; phylum Chordata; class Amphibia; order Anura; family Rhinophrynidae; genus Rhinophrynus; species Rhinophrynus dorsalis. Next base: position 299,402,180 of record CM074721.1, read on the forward strand.
AGGGGTGCAACGGGGACCCCTCCGGACACCCCCTTCGCATTGATCACCTATCCAATAGGATAGGTGATCGATTCGGGTGACAATTGCCGGCATTTTTATTAAAGCCCATATAACATATGTTACACATATGTTATTTGGGCTTTATTCTTATATGCGTTGTTATATTTATTAAAAGTATATAAATCAGACCTTGTGGGGGGCACCAGTACCCCTCCTGACACCCCCCTTACATGGATCATCTATCCAGAAGGATAGATGATCCATGGGGCGACTTTTTAAATAAAGCTCACATAACCTATGTTTAACATAAGTAATATGTGCTTTTTATAATTAAGTAATACTTACAGACCTCGAGGGGGTCACCAGGAACGCTCCTGATATCTCAGCCTATCATGGATCAGCTATCCAAAAGGATAGATGATCCATGGGGTGACCCTGAAACCATTTTCTGCCTTCCTTTGTACTGGAGTGGCTGTATAAGTTGCTGCAGTACAAGCGCTTCAATGAATGAATCCTATCACTGGGTCATTCTTAGAAAGTGCAGCTCTGCGCTTTCTTCAATGAACCAGTCACCCGGTCTGACCTGGGTGACTGATTCATTGATAAAAGCATAGCGCTGCACTTTCTATGAATGACCCGGTGACAGGGTTCATTCATTCAAAGCAGCGCTTGTACTGCAGCGGCTTATACTGCCACTCCAGTACATAGGAAGGCAGAAAATACCTTTGCGGTTACCCCATGGATCATCTAGCCTTTTGGATAGATGATTTATGATGGAGGGGGTATCAGGAGGGTTCTAAAATGTTTATATATTACAATAAAAATGCATATAACCTATGGTACACATTTAAAAAACGGCAGTGGTCATCTGCATGGATAACCTATCCTAATGGATAAGTTATCCATGCTAGGGGGTGTCAGGAGGGGTCTTGATGACCCCTTTGAGGTCTGAACTTTTTTTTAAACATCTAATCCTATATAATAATTCACTAAAATGTGTGTAACGACGCAGTCATGCACAGTAGAGACTGCTGCACGTGCTGCAGTCATGTGCAGTAGAGACTGCTCGCGCTGTGGCCCATACAGAGCTGGACGCTCCTTCAGAGAGTCCAGCTCTGTATCAGGCACAGAGTGTGCAGTCTCTACTGCGCATGACTGCCCCGCGACCGGCTGGCAGTGGCACTGTGGCCCATGTATTGGGCTCTTCAACTAGTAATAAAATAAATAAATAACATTTCATACACACATACAGGCAAGGTATGTAGTCGAATAACTTGCCTATTAACTCTGAGTACCAGAGGGGTAGTAAACATATTGAAATGCATTGCTACCTCTCTAGTACTCATAGGTTTAATTATACAATACAAATACAACAAGAGCATGTCGTAAAAAATAGGAGAAGAACAATGTCGAATTTAAATGGAGAAAAAAAAGTCATGGGAGCATTGAAAGTCAAATATTAAAGGGAAAGGATTAAAATGTCGAAGGGGTGCACATTGTGTAGTGCTTGGTGTACTATTTCTGTTTATTTTAACCCTTTGAGCAATGCACATCCCTATGGCATTCAATGCTGTCCGTGGTGCTGAAAGCCTTCTCTTTATTCCCCTATTGGCTAGGTAGGGAAGCAGACAGAATGCTGTTCAGAATTGTCGTAGTGTTGGTGATGTGTGAGGGGAAGACATCCCTTCCACACTGACAACACTTCGAAAATCCTGTATGCTAATAGGGACCTTCTCCAACCCTCCCCTTCCATCCGACAATTTTAGTGAATATGTCGATGTGTGTCCAGATCGAATTGTTGGAGTGATTCGAACACATCGACAAGATCATACCAACACCACATCGACCTTTAGTGCATCTAGGCCCTTGAATCATAGAACAATTATAGCCTAAGTGATCGGAATAGCAACACCTGGTGACCAAAATAGAAAAGTATAGTTTTATTTTAAAAACAACAACAAAAATCAGCTTTGAGCATAATAATGTCTGAATGAAACATCTCCTAGTATTGGGAATATCCTGATTTTACTCAACAGGAAACTGTTTGCTCAAAAAAGTTGTGAGTTTAAAGTGCTAAAAATACATCTTCCAAACTTTGGAACATGGGTTACAATGTAGGGATGCTAAGAGGCAAAATACAGAGAAGTGAACCGCACTCCAGCGTAAAGTATAAAACCAAGTTCTTCTTTATTGAAAACTTTTAGCACTCAGGTGTGAAACGCGTGAGACAGTAATGATTCGTGTAGCGTCCATTGTCTAAAAGTTTTCAATAAAGAAGAACTTGGTTTTATACTTTACGCTGGAGTGCGGTTCACTTCTCTGTATTTTGCGTCATATGAGGGGGTTGGATGCTCCAAGAGTGGTGAGCAACATATTATATGACACTTTGTTACTACTTTACATCTTCTCTCCAGTGGTGCCATTGCCTGTTACTTTGTTGGGATGCTAAGAGGGTCAGTCCTAGTACCTCCTAAAAACATCTTTAACATTAGAAAAATATCAGAAGTTTCAGCCAATAATCCCAGTATACATTGGGGGATTTAAAACAAAAAAATGAATTGTTACATCCATTACATCCTTTAAATTTCCCCTTAATGAATTATTTATAAAATGTACTTACAATTGATTTTATACCGCTTTTCAGGCCGTCAATATTGCCATAGAAAATACCACTAGAAAATCGAATAATTTTTATTCCCTCTGGTTCAATAACCTGTAAAAGAAAGACAGTTGATATGGATGGTTAACTAGGAATCCAATAGACAGATGGATGACATATGTAGTGTAGTTTAGGAATAAGTGAACTGGCTACACATCATTTTCAGAAAAAAATCTACAAAGACAATTGTTTCTAATAGATCACCATTGGTGTTTTTGTATTGTTTCTTGTGTTTACGCCATTTGTGATCAAATAAATTGCCCCACAGAAAAAACACATTGAGGATTATACAGTAAACATAGAAACATAGAATTTAAGGGTAGATAAGAAACATTAGGCCCATCAGGGTCTCGATACTATTAGCCATGCCAAAACCAGCATTGCAGTAAAAATAAGCACTGTGTATTTTGCAAACGTGTTTTACCAGTTTTCTATTGTAGAACCATGGTAAAACAAAATCATCGTAGGCCGCACATGTCGCCGTACTAACAAAAATGGAGCAGTCTGCTTTTATCCAACTACGCATTAAACTACCTCCTAAAAACACTCCAAACATTAAAGTCCAAGGGAATAGGCATACATTTGACAACATAAAGGTCAAGTTAAACGTTAGATGGCCTATATTCACTAAAGGTTGATGCTGTGGCAATGAGATTTTGTTGATATATTCATAACACTTCTACATTTCATATACAAGGAGGTCAGTGTATATCTAATGGAGATAATTAGTATGTTGAATGGGAGCAATATATGTCGAAAAACTAATGAGGATTAATATGTCGAAGGGGGGGCACTGCATGTCGGATTTCTAACATGTTGTGCAGCATGGGGAACAACACCATTGTGTGTTAGCCCCATATACATTACCTGACACCCCCAGCCTTCTTCCCTTGCCCAGGTAGTGGCCATGGGGATTTGTGGTTAGAAGTGGGCAAATGGAAAAGGCTGGAGAGGTTCAGACAGTGTACATGGGGATCTGTGGTTACCAGTGGTCAAGGGAAGAATGCTGGGGGTGCCAGACAGTGTATATGGGGCTAACACACAATGGTGTTGTTCCCCATGCTGCCAAAATGTTAGAAATCCAACATACAGTGCCCCCCCTTCAATATATTAACCCACCTTAGTTATTCGACATATATTGCTCCCATTCGACATACTAAATTTCTCCATTTTTATTTTGACATACCGTGGCCCCTTTCGCCATATTAACCCCTCCTTAGTTATTCGACATATAGTGCTCCCATTCGACATACTAACTTTCTCCATTTTTATTTCGACATATAGTGCTCCCATTTGACATTCTTCTTTCTCCAATTTTATTCAATATACACTGACCTCAATGTATATGAAATGTTCAAGTGTTTTGAATACATCTACAAAATCATATTGTCACAGCATCGACCTTTAGTGAATCTACACCATCTAACACATTGGTTTTGTCCTTAGAGAGCATGTATGAATGTATTCTGCTCTGCTTTTTTTGAAACAACGATGGTTTAAAACCATCGTTGTGGCTCCTATGCCTCAACTCTGAGGAGCAGGATTACCGACAGAAAAGTAACCACAGAACACACAGTAATACTGATAGTAGGTAATAGGAAAACAAAACCTGACTTAAAGGGATAGTAATACTTCGTTTTAACTTTATTTTATTTTGTAGGCATTAAAAAAACATGAAGAATGATATAAGTCTTATCTCTCAAACCTTTATGGTTTATGAGATATTCACAAGCAAAGTTCCCCTCCCCGCCCCTTTTACCTAGTGTAAACAATCTCTTCTCAGATGTGAGTCTGGTTGTATGACAGGACAGATAACAGAAGGGGACAATTTCCTTTGTATGAAAACAATGAAAGCCCTTCCCCCCTTGACAAGTTTTTCAGCTTTTTCCATTATCTTAATTGAAGATTGTCCCTCTCTGCAGTCTACCTGGGCATCTCCCTTCTGATCTGGTTGAACAGGGGGGGGATACTTTGTTTGTGAATATCTCTTAAACCATAAAGGTTTCAGAGATAAGACTTATATCATTCTTCATGTTTTTTTAATGCCTACAAAATAAAATAAAGTTAAAATGAAGTATTACTATCCCTTTAATAAACCACAACGCCTGTTTTTTTTTGTTTTGTTTTTTAAGTGGGGCTAACAGTATCGAGTCCCTAGTCCACCCATTTTCCTACGCTAAAAACCTCAAGCCTTATTTGGCTTTTGGTCTTGTCTTATGTTCAGGACAGCCTTATGCCTATCCCATGCATTGTAAAATTCGTTCACTGTATTAACTTCTACCAGTTCTGCTGGTGGGCTAAATCAATTGTGATTTTCATGTGTCACCTGTGATGAAAACTGTTTGCCCCAAAATTGCACTGCTCCACATGTATACATAAAGGCCCCAAGGGGGATGTATATAACTGGAATAATTGTCTGTAAATTTGTGTGAAAGTGACATAAGGATATGTGTAACCATTTAGCAACATTTTCGCTAAGTACTAACCCTAGTAAGTTGACTTTTTTGAAAAGTCAAATAGAAATGGTCTTGTTCAAATAAGAATTGTATTGCAATGTATGCATGTTCACTAACTGCGCCAAAAATAAAGGCAGTTTTAGTGATTATATAGTAATAGTGTATAAGCTATGTATGCAAAATAATATTCTTATTAACAATTTTTTTCAGAATATTGTCAGATAGATATTTATAAACTTGACTTTACCTCTTTATAAATATGACCGCAAATTTTAGTGCTGATTCTTAAACATTCACTGAGAATAGTTTTTTACATCTCTCCCAATAGGACTCATTTTATTTTAACCCTTTGAGTGCCAGGTCATAAGGGAGTGGTATGTGGGATGGAAAGCAGTGTAGAACGTTAATATTTGGCACAAAGCTGTACCAGACAGAGCTTAAACTGACAATTGTTGCAGTCTTATGACTGCACAATTAAACACTAAGTGTGATCAACTAGAAAAGCAAACAGAAATGATGACAATAAATACATACATTTTTATATTTCTTGATATTTTTGTAAAATTCTGTTCCAGGAACGTTTCCAAGAGAACTGCAGGATGGGCTAGAAAAACAATGATATTTACAAAAAAACTAAATATTATGAAACAAAAAGAACTATTAGTAGTGCTTATTTTTAGACGGATGGTTGACAACAGGCAGCTTAACACAACACAGAAAAAAACATACTGCATGCGGATGTGGATATCCTATATAATAATTTGCTAGGATGTTTGTCAGAAGCCGACATGCGCAGTAGAGACTGCCCGTGCCGCAGTCAGGAGCAGTACAGACTGACTGAATGTGCCACAGCTGATATGGAGCGGGGTGCTCCGAATTCGGACAGGAGTCCTCTCTGCGCACCTTCATGGGACTGCTTGGTGCTGAGGGTGCTGGGTGGCACTGTGGCCTGTGTACATTGGGATTTTAAGCTAATTACAACATAATTCTTTTGTTACATTTTATGCAATTAGAGGAATTCTGGGGATCATCAAGTGCACTATATTCATACCTGGGAATTCTAGGGTTTGATCCTGAGACTCAGGGTTTTTAATCAAATATGGGGGTCTCTGGGTGAAGGGCAAAAGTCTCATGGAGAGAGAATCCAGTATGATCTGCACCAATTAACTGTTTTATTAGTCTCTAAAGTGGTGCCATTTCTAACAGGAAAGCAGATATACAAGTAGTTCTTGCCTATAGTGTGTTTAAAGGGATAGTAAAACTTTAACATTATTATTATTCCCCATATTCCAGCTATTTTAAAAAGAATTGAATTGTCCCCTTTATGGTTTGAGAGATAACAGAATGCAAGGTTCCCCCCTCCCTCTCCCTTCCCTGAAGTCAGCTTTGTACTGACTGCAGGGGAGGTCTGTCGTACGACAGGCTTGCGGCTCTGCAGCTGAGCCGACATCGCTTTAGTAAAAAAGAATTATTGCACTGAAACGGTCTTCTACATGTGCTTGGTTTGCAAGCACACGTAGAAGACTGTTTCAGTGAAATAAATATTTATGGTCTACGGACCAGAGCAGTCCATAGGATGGTGTAGCAACAGCGCCACTGTAAATTTTCAGGTCACTGTGATATTGTACCCTTGTTTTACTTTTCTACCTTTTAAGTATTACTATCCCTTTAAGCCCTTGCATGTTAGCAAGACCTCACTAGTATCCAAGAGGTTAAATACCTAATTAAATCACTGGAATTTTGGGAATTTTTTTTAACAATATGTTTCACACCTTTCTGCTACTTAAAGGGATAGTAATGTCACCAGATAAAGTAATATTTGATTGTTCGTTATAATTTTATATAATGCAGCTTATCGTTTTCCATATCCTTATCGTTGTATTCTCCATGTAATTTGAGTTGAAAGCTTCCCCATATGTAACTCATAGCTCCCTCAGATCTGGAAGACGGTCTCTTGACCAGACAGATCACAATGAGGGACAATATTGTGTGTGTCTGTATAAGAAAAACCATGCCCGAAGCGACAGGAGGGTGAAACTTTCATCTCAAATTACAAGGAGAATACAACAATTAGTACATGGAAAACAGTATGGTGCATTATATAAAAGTAGAAAGAACAATCAAACATTACTTTATCTGGCAACATTACTATCACTTTAGAGAGTTACAATAGATATAACCATTAATAAAATGCAGCAACCTATCTTCCTGATATGAACTGACTTCCAGTAGCCCACTGAAACCAAGTAAAGCATGACAGACAAGAGTGGAATGTAAACTTCCTTTATTGTATGGATCTGTTTTCTACCTTGCTTAGCTGTGCACTGGGCCTACTACAGGTGTGGGCAACATGAAGCTTTCCAGCTGCTGACTACATTTGAGTACTACAATTCCCATCATCATAATGGGAATTGTAGTACAACAGCTAGAGGGCTTCAGGTTGCCCGACATGGTCTAATGCAAGGCTGCTGTCATTGGCAACTCAATCATCTACCTGTCTCTAGGGGTATAATTGATAGGTACTGGCTGTGAAGCCTAAATAATAATACCTGGAACTCAATGGATCTGCCCCAGAGACTCCGGTTTTCAGACTGAATTACTAGGTCTCTATGTACAGAGTCTAACTCTCCGGTTTTGAGGAGTTCAGTGTGAGGTTCATCCACTTTCCTACCTGTTCTGACTACTCCTGCCCCGTTCTTCCCACTTCCTTTCCCATTTCAAGTAAAATCCCACCTCTCAACCCCACCCACCCTCACTGGGTCCACCCCCATTATGATGTGATGTGGCACACACCCCATACCTAGTCTTATAAGTGTCTCCATGGACCCGGTGCAAAATGGTTCCCAGGTATGACTAACAGTGTTCCCTCTAAGGTGATTAAATGTGAGAGATACAGCACTGAAATCATTAAAAGAGTCATTCAAACAGGGCTGCCTCAGATATTCCGGTACTTACAATCCATTGGGTACCTCATCTTGGAGGGAACAATGGTTTGTATTTAGAAAAGCAAACACCCTCTTAGTTTGCCCTTGCTTAAAATGCATTAGTTAGGCCTAACCCTGCCTCACTTTGGAACCTAGCGCCTCCCCTGCTTGTTTCTGGAGGAGTGGGGGGAATAACTCTTTAAAAGACAAGTAAACTTTTTTTACAAAAGCCTATATGTTATAGAACTTTTCCTGCTGAATAAAACAAGGGCACTCCCACTGCTGTCAGTTGTTTTATTCAAAAGTTATAACCGTTCAAATAATCAGGAAGTGATTAAGCTGTTACTATCTTATTCTATAGAGAGTTGCAATCACTGAGTTTTGTGTATTAAAGGGATAGTAATACTTCAGTATTACAAATCCCAATATTAAAGCCCTAGTAAAAAAAAAACAACATATTGCCCCCAGTGTCATCTCTCAAACCTTTATAGTTTGAGAGATGAACGCTTCTTAAATTGCCCTCTCCCTCCCCCTTCCCCGTAGTCAGCATTTTAGCTGACTCAGGGAAATCCGGTCAGAGATCATCAGGCGGCTCTGCAGCAGAGCCGCAATCACGTTAACTAAAAAAAAACTTTCACTAAAACGGTCTTCTATGTGTGCTTGCAAGCCAATCACACGTAGAAGACCATTTCAGTGAAAGTTTTTTTTTTAGTTAACACGATCAGGCTGTGCTGGAGAGCCGCCTGAAAGTTGTACGACTCTGTTCCCTGCAGTCAGCTAAAATGCTGACTACGGGGAATGGGGAGAGAGAGGGCAACTTTAGAAGCTTTCATCTCTCAAACCATAAAGGTTTGAGAGATGACACTGGGGGCAATATGTTTTTATTTACTAGGGCTTTAATATAGGGATTTGTAATACTGAAGTATTACTATCCCTTTAAAGCAAAGTGGAGCAATTCTGGGGCAAATCAGATGCATTGTAGGGGCAAATAATAATCCAAATTGGACTAAATGGGGCTTTTACCCAAGGCATTAAAAGCCTAATTTAAATCAAGGAGAATTTAGGGATTTTTTAATTTGCCCACTATGGAATGGTAATGGCTCCACTTTACTTTTACACATAAATCCCAGTGAGTCACCTCTCCCATAGAATGTAATAGAACAAATGACGGAACTCCAGGTGAATTGCAGGTGTACAGTTTGAGCACCAGTGGTCACTATTAATTTGGAATGACGATCTTCCAGCAGAGGGAATACAATTGCTTTACGCAGCAGGAAAAGCCCTATATTAACATTTATTTTATTTAGAAAAGCTTACTAGTCCTTTAATATACATACACATACTAAGATCATCTTATCAAAAGAAAATGTTTATTCACTTGGATGCTAGAAGAGTCTCAATCGCATTGATTACAATGCCTTGGATATGTCACTAGCACCCAAGGGTTAGGTATACTGAATAAATAAGACATTTTACTCACAATTGAATTCGGAGAATAACAGTAAATAATCCAAACACTAATCCGGACAACAGCCCCAAATCAAGATCCAAGATGATAGTTGAGAAACATGCAAAAATCCAGATAGCCTGTGATGAAAAGTGTGCATAATTATGTGAATATAAGGTCTCTAAAGTCCAACAAATTAATTATCTTTAATACATACTTTTGTGTAAAACAATGAGCGAAAATGTACAAAATTGCTAATATAGGCACTAGGAATCGGTTTTTGTTTGATCCACCTGTTTAAAGCTTTTATACAAAACATATGCCAAAAAATGGCCAATGCTTTTGCCCAATCCCCTAGTACTGAAAGAGTTAACGTAATTGTGAGAGGTAATGTAGGGTGAAGACAGGAAATGCAGGCACAGCATGCATAAGTAGCATAACCTATCAATCTAAATAACTCAAAACCAGCTGTCTGAAAAAAAAGATTAATACAAGATATGGGTGATTTTGAAAGCTCAACATCACCAAAGCTGTTTTTGCTGATAGGGCCAATTTTATGGATAAAATACATTTTATTGTGGGAACTGCAAACTTGACCAATTTTTTGGTCATAAACAAGGATTTAGTCTTCATAGATCTCAAATATGTTCATTCAGTGAGGTTACACATATAGCTGACATCAATAAATGCAGAGATGATTGTTAGTGGTTCATTGTGACCTTCAACAGCATCTATCTGCCATTTTTTTTAATTTCACATTTTTATTTACATTAATTAAATAACATAACAAAAGAGAACATTAAAAAATGAAATTAACTTTCTTTAAACCAACACATTATTTTAACCTTAAAGTTTTCATTATACTATCATACTAATTAACAGTACACGTCAGGAAACAACTCCTAAAAAATAAATGAATCGTCTGGCACCTAGACAAAAGAAGCATATACTGAGATATTGTGAGTGCGTGTGTATTTATCTTATATGACCACAACATTTTTTTTTAAAGGCCAAACTATAAACAAAATTCAACACTTACACAGTCCCACTTGTTCTGTCTCCACAAGCGAGGAACATCCTGTAATTGCCAGAACATGCCCTTTAGATTTGCTATGACGACAGCTGCCAGAACAGACTAGAATGAGAAGCAGAAATAATCCAAATGAAATTATTTCAATTTTTTTAGGACTTAGAAAACAGTATATATAAATATCTACATTTTACTAGAAATGTGTCTATTTTTTTAAACTCTATCTATTGTATAAGTCATATTGAATGGGTCTTGATTAAGCAAACCCCATAAGTAATTTTTCAGAATCCGGTTACTGCTCTCTTTCTATTAAATGCCTAGGGACATGAGGTTGTGTCCAACAGTCACCAGGGCTGATGTGCTAAGAAAAACTACAATTGTGGGACCAACCAAGTGCACAATACGGGACACATAAAATTACAGTGGGACTTCTCACCTTTTGAATTCTAGAGAGGTGAGAGATGCATTATGAATCACTCTAACACTTGGGGATTTAACCCTTATAGGGGTATCCAAAGCATTGCAAAGCCCCAAAATTGCACTAGTATTGTGAAGTAATGAAGGATAAGCATACACATTATAACATCTTGTTTACTTTTCATACTGCACCCTGTCATTAACCCCTTAAGGACCCATGACGTGCCAGGACCATCATGAGAAAATTCCCTAAAGGACCAGTGACGGTCCTGACATATCATGGATTTCAGGGCTCCCTGTGCGGCTGCACACTTTGCCACACCCTCACTTTATCTTTATCCTTTCAAAGGATAAAGACACACACACACACACACACACATATATAAAGCAACACTTTTTAGAAATAGACAACTACGAGGAGGTTATGAGCCTTGGAGTCACAATTTTTTTAAATTGTGCATTTTCTTTAGAAAATGAATAAGGGAACAGTGTCCCCTGGACAGTATGGTGCACTGATGACATGTTAGCATGGCCCAACTCTTGGGCTGCTCAGTGCACTGATAATGCATTAGGATAGTCCAAGCTCTTGTGTACAGTGTGTTCTGATAATGCATTATGATGATCCAAGCTCTTGTGTACAGTGTGTTCTGATAATGCATTATGATGATCCAAGCTCTTGTTCAGTACAGTTCTCTGATAATGCATTAGGATGGCCCAAGCTCTTGGGCTGCACAGTGCAATGATAATGCATTAGGATGGCCCAAGCTCTTGGGCTGCACAGTGCAATGATGATGCATTAGGATGGCCCAAGCTCTTGGGCTGCACAGTGCAATGATAATGCATTATGATGATCCAAGCTCTTGGCCTGTACAGTGCTCTGATAATACATTATGATGATCCAAGCTCTTGTTCTGTACAGATCTAAAGCAACAGTGTAACTGCACTACAAGGGTCAAATAAAACTTCCCATTTTTAACATCTTGAATACTAGGGAAATATCCTTATTCAAAGGGTTAAAAGCCCCATTTAAATTAGTTATTATTTAGTGCTCATTTGTCCCCTGTGGGACAAATTGATGTACAGTTTTTTATGCATATGTTCCAATAACAGTCATTAGAATACCTTTTGCAGTGGTTCGAGGAATTGGCCCAGGACAAACATTGTAATGATAACCGTTACAGCTGAAATCAGACCAGCGATCTGAAAGAAAAAAAAGAAAATGTTAGTAAAACAAAATGACATTTGAACACTTTTCCTGTAATATCCTACAGAGAATTAAGCCCGTTGCTTGTACAGAACCAATAAATAAGTGATTCTCAGTGATAGTCCTTGGGACACACCAACAGGTCACATTTCCAATACCTCCCTGCTTGTTCACAGGTGTGTAACTGGGGGATCAGTCATTTTGATTGCACTACTTGTGCTTAATTAGGCATACATACCTCCCAACATTTCATATGGACAAATAAGGACACTTTTGTTTTGGGGGTGTTGCTGGGAGTCATTAGTTGTTCACATTCAGATATAGATTTATTATTAATTTTGTGTATAGTTTAATAGTGAAATAAAGGTTAAGAGAAATATATAAGATAATCTTGTTGTATCCCCCTTTCTCTGATCCATGAGATTGAATTCAGCCCAGGTCATTTTTGACTAGCGAGTAGAGTGCTAGTACTGCAGGGTTATCTGTATTAGTAATTCTTTATCGTAGTTCCCAGTAGTTGGATGCTGTACAATTGACTATCCCTGGTTTACACACTAAGCGGTTTATGCCAGAAATGTTCCTGTTTATCCTGGTTATGCTAAGAAAAGGAAAGTAGGGTGATTTGTGGACATTTTGGTGTATTCAGCTCCACAGCATATTGTGAAATGTTACATATTAAAGGGCCAATTCCTTTATTTTCCTGCACATTCTATAGATTAGGTGTTCTGGTCTTGCTTATATTAACCCATTGGATGCCAGAAAGTATCCCACGCATTGCTTCTCTGTGACTCAAAGGGTTAAAGTCTTTCTGATAGCCATACCTGGGAGCATTCAAAATGAGCTGTCCCTGAGAGCTCTGAAATATTCCCATAATGTAGATTATACCTACACTAGTTGAACCGCCCGTTACACAGGCCACAGTGCCTCTGGCAGCCGGTCGCGGGGCAGTCACGTGCAGTAGAGACTGCCCGCGCCGCTGCTGATACAGAGCTGGACGCTCCTTCGGAGCGCCCAGCTCTGTATCAGCCACGGCGCGGCCAGTCTGTACTGCGCATGACTGCCGCACGCGCAGCAGTGTCTACTGCGCATGTTGGGTGTTACACACAACTTAGCGAATTATTATATAGGATTTGAGACCTTTCTAGCATTCAATGGGTTAAAGGGATAGTAATACTTAAAGTGTAAATAAATAAATGATGTAGGATTTATCCTTGAGTAAAACAAGGGTACTCCCACTGCTGAAATAGGTTTTATTCAAACATTATTACAGCTCAAACTTGATTTTTTTAGTTGCAGTATCACAGTGGCCTGAAATTGTACAGTGCAGTTATTGCTACACCATCCTATGGGAGTTTATTGTCAACTGACCAGATCTGTGCATTGGATGGTGAAGCAACAGTACCATTGTACAACAGCAGACCACTGTGATATTGCACCTAAAAAATCAAGTTTGAGCTGTAATAGCTTTTGAATAAAGCACCTTTCAGCAGCGGGATTACCCTTGTTTTACTCAAGGGGATAACACTACGATGTATATTTTTTACATATTAAGATCCCTTTAAAAGCCCTATGTAAATGAATGGAAATTTGGGGAATCTTTAGTAGTCTACTCCAGTGCCGTTGGTTTCTCACTTCTTTAGCCGGATATTCTTTATTTTCTATTTATAAAAGTCTGGTACAAACGTTCTCACCTGGGTTTTCCCTCCGGTACTTTCTTGTACAGCAGTACGTGACAGAGCGGTGGTGGCACAAAAGCAAGAGAACATCCCACTGAATATATTGCTTATTCCAAACGCAATAAACTCCTGTTAAGAAACATAGTGATTATGGTGTTTTACTAGGAATGGGCCTGACATTTATATTGGATTCTCTGATCAATGTTAACTTTTGCTAGATACTCCAATTAATAAAAAACGGTGTATACAAAAGTAAGTTTAACCATTTGGGTGCCAGAGGGGTATGCAATGCATTGCAAAGCAATGTGTTGCTTACCCCTCTGGCACTCAAAGGGTTAACCATTTTTTTGTTCAAGTTGTAGTCAATTGAGATTCTTCATGGCACCCCTAACATTCTTTGTGTCATTTGTCAAGTCCATTATAAAGTCTAACAAGCAGAATAATAAAAAACAATATATTGTGCATAAACATTTCTATAAATATTTATTAAATACTCAAAACATATTTTTTTCAGTCTTTATAGAAAACCAGGGGTAAACCTAAGTTCTATGACGCCCTGGTTGAGAATTACTGCGCTAATGCCTTGAAAACTCCTCTGACCCTGAAAAGGTTAAAGGTTATCACATCTGTATTATGATATGGTACAAGTATAGCACAAGGATCATTTGTTTTGTTTTGGGTTTTTGTTTTGGGGGGGGGTCTTCCCTTCATCAGAGTGTCCAGCTGCTGTAGTATTATGCTACACAACTGCACTTCAAATAATATGGGATACTACTTAAAGGTATAGTAATGGTTTATAATGAAAGAGAATATATTGCTGAGCTTTAACTGATGAATAAAACAAAGGTACTTTATTTTATTCAACAAAGACTCTGCCACACTCCACACGGAAAATGGAGTGCCTTATGTTTACATTGCTCAGCTGATCGGTGGATAGTCCTCTGTGTTCATGTAATAGTTTATCTGCTGATTCTGTCTTGACTTGAATTAGCTGTTAAGTAGGGCAATGGACTGTATATGTTATGACCCTTTGAATGATACAGGGGTCTTCAACGCATTGCAGAGCAATGCAATGCACATCCTTATGGCACTCAAGGGGTTAAAGGAGGGCAGCTGCTGTCTGTGCTCTCTAGCAGAGACACAGCAAACTGTTTTGTGTGGTTGAATCAAAATCTATGGGAAGATCCAAAATTCACCATCTTCAGGTTGAGATTTATGTCTCTGTAAAATCCAACAGCATAGGCAACTATAACAGCATAGTGCATGTGGTGAATAGCACACGGCAATACAGCAATGGCTCATTATGCTACATTTCAATATACAAATGAGCCTACTCGAAGGCGACACTGCAACATAGAAAATCTGGTAAAGGCATAGTAAAAGCATTGTGTAATTGCGGGATTAGATGGTGATGACATTTTAGTGCATACCACGAGATGGATACAGGTTCAGTACGCCACCATGTCAATAAACTGGAGCCTTAACAAAACTTATTGCATCTCCCCTAGGTAAACTATACTTTAACTTTGTGGACACCATAGGGCACTATTAATATATATATATATATAAAACAATAGTTTTAATTGTAATAACTCTGGAAAGATGCCCCTCCCAAAAGTGAGGGTACAGTGAGCTGAACAGTAAACGCCATACAATATCTGCAGTTGTAGTCTCAAACAGCTGGAGTGGTAAAATTTGCCTAACCTGATCTTTGTTAAATTGTATTTTTTAAAAACTTATAATTTTTGAAAGAAACAACCAATTTGGGTTTAGTTTTGTACTGTGGGTTGCCTTGACGACCCCTACAAAATCTTCTTTTTTCTACAAATTAATTTGAGTATGTTTTTCCTCGACACTTAGTTGAGGGAGGGCATGACTGCAAGGCACAGACCTTTGGCAATATTTTGCCTTAGGACAGTCAACAGTGGCTGATGGGTTTGGTGTGCTGGATGGGGATATTTGTTTATAAAAATTGCCCATGTGGCTGTCTGAACACTTTATTTCGGAGCTAAAGACAGCCGCACGGGGAATTTCTTTGTTGCCTCCCTCGCCTTCTTGGTCGATTAGTCACAGCAAGTTGTTGCGGGAGTGGGTCCTCACCAGGGAATAATTTGATCTGTCATGTACCCTAACACACATATCTAGATCTAATGGAATACTACTTGCTTTTGTTTAACCCATTAAAGGGATAGTAATGTTTCACAAAAACAGCAGCTCTGATTAATCCTCATGGTATCTGGGCCGTGGAGAGCGTTATTTCAATACTGTCAGAGTTGTAGTTCAAAATTAATTGAATAAGAAAATATCCCCCCCGCCCCTTTTACTGATGTAACACTGCTCACCTCAGAACAGAGAAGGTTAATCTTGAGTGAGCATAAGGGAAAACCTGAAAAAACTGTCAAGGGGGTAAGGGTTTTCCTTATGATCACACTAAGAAGATTGTCCTTTGCTGTGAGCAGTCCAGTCAAGGGACCAGATTCCACATCTGAGGTGAGCAGTATTACATCAGTAAAAAGGGCAGGAGGGGGAAAATGTATCATTCCATTACTCTTGAACTACAACTCAGACAGTATTAAAATAACACTCTCTGTGGCCCAGATACTATTAAGATTAATCAGAGCTGCTTTTTGTGTGAAACGTTGCTATCCCTTTAAGGACCAGAAAGGTGTGCAACACATTATGAAGCTTTAGCAGCCTGGCATTTACTGTATATGAAATTAGTGATCTTCTAGAGAAGGAACAAACTAACTAGCAATCTGTTTTTGTCAAGGTTTGGCTGAGCTGCTTTTTTCTCTGCTGCTCGATTCTGCTGTCTGAGCTAATCTAGTGCTCTGCTATCTATCACTACTCGCTTCCCTGTTCTGACTCTGGCTGAATCAACTGACCTCTCTGTGATTGTTCACCTGACTGCTATCAGCCAACCCTCCCAGGGTATTTAAAGAAGCTTGGCTCACTTCCTAGTTTGCCCTTGTGTTTGCTTCCGGCTGCAAGAGTGTTCTACTGCGTTCCTGATTTCCTCTGCATGTCCTGGCTTCTTCTGACGTCCCATCTAGTTCCTGACTCCCTGGCTTGTTCCTGACATTGCTGATCTCCGTATTCCTGACCCAGGCTTGGCTGAGTACCTGTCTTGGTTCCTGACCTCGACTTGTCTTTTGATTTATGCTTTTGGATCATGATTTTTGCTTTGTTTTTGTTATTTTAATAAAAGTGTTTTGCACTTTACATTTTTGTGCCTGTCTAGTATGTTTACTAGATAACAGTATTTTTATATTGGATTGTATTGTCACAAATGATCACTTTGGATTTAAAAAATGCAGTTACAATGTTTGTATTGTCAGAAACTTTGTCCTGTTGGAGAGTAGAGGGTTACATTTTTAAAAACCAGCATGGGCTTTCTAAAAATTCGTTTAAAATACATATGTATATAAATGACCTCATTTTTTAGAAACAGTGAAGGGGGGAAATATCTTGATGAGTTTTATGGTTATTTATAGCCAGTTGTAGACGCAATGTCTAGAGAATTGTTATAATCATACGTAAAGATCTCAGACATAGGATTATAGGGTGACATGTTTATATGTTGATAGCAGTTAGATCAATATAGCATTATCTATATTAGTTAATCTAATTATTGATACTTCTAGAATTATATATTGTGTTTCTGGAAAGGTTATTTTAGCTAATATTTGATCTGGGTAATTATTTGAATTCTTTTATTATTCCTTAATCTGCTATTTGTCTATTTTGATGTGTGTTTCAAGGAATTTATTTGTTGCAAATGTGTTTGGGCCTAACTTTTGTAGAGTGGGAAGTTTATTTAAACCTTACACTGGACAAAAGAAGCATGCATCTTGGGTGGGGCATCCATATACTGATGTCTGTGGATTTTATTCCAGATAAGTTTTTTTCTAAATTTTGATATTTTATATGGTATAAGGAGATTGTCATAAGACTTGGTTTTCAAGTTACAACCTACTCACATGACAACATACCTTAAATCTTAATTAACATAGTGTATACAGTTTCTGGGGCAGAGGTATTGCTATATGCTGCTGCCAACTGTATTATAATTAAATGTAAGGATCAATTAACCTTTTCTATGCTGCTGTCTTCAAATATTGTTATCTTATACCTCTGGATAAACCTATGTAATGTTAACCCTGTTGGTGCTGGTAATGCTAGTTTGTGATATTGGTTTTTGAGTTACTGTATGTCTATTTCAGTTGGTGTTCACCCATTTATTTCATTGTTGATTACACTTTATATCTAGTATATTTTACTTAAATTATATATTTTTTCACAAATATGCATAACTGATTATTTTAATCAATTCTTTACTGTGAAGTAGTGTGTCAATACCTAGCATTGTGTAAAGTTCTCAAATGAATGTAATATTATTAATCTATTTATGTGAAGATATACAACCTAATTGGGTCTCCTGTTTAACCCTTTCTTGTAAATCCTCGACAGTATTTGCTATCACGGTATATAAATGTGACAACAAGGTCAGGATTATAAGTTTCCTTTGTAGCAGTAAACATGTTATTAACACTTTGAATGTCGGAGGGATAGCCAATGCATTGCAAAGCAATGCGTTGGCTATCTCCCTGGCACTCAAAGGGTTAAAACCCTGACATTATGTAAGTAACTAATAGACATCACATGAACAGTAAATGAATAGCCCGTTAAAGAGGTGCAATGCTGGAGCAAACCGACTAATAATTCCCCAAATAACTATTAATGTATATGAGGCTTTACTTTAACCCTCTGAAATCTAGAAAGTTCTCAAAAGCATTGCTTCACGATGCACTGGAGAACTCTCTAGCATTCAATGACCTAAAAGCCAATTTTTAAATAAATGGATGTTTTTGTTTACCCCTAGTACAGCTGGTTTGCCCCAGAATCTCCTCATGTTTTTATTGTGTATATGACATGTGTAAATTAATTAATTATTATGTCTACTCAAAATGTACCTGATTTCCATCAATCGCATAGTTATGCTTGTTGGCATACACTTTCCCCAAAGACACAGCTACAGCGTAAGCTATGATTCCAATGGAAATGGCTGAGGCAAACATTTGCGGAAACATGCTCATATCTGGTGTCATAGGTGGTATGAACCTGGATTTAAAAGAAGAAGGTAATGACTGAGCAACATTTGCAGAAACTGACATGCAATGATGAGACACCTACTGTGCATAGAATAAGATGTTGTATCATCATGAGGTACATTATTCCATGAGGCTACAAGGGACTCCTTGACGGTATACTAAGAACAAATGAAGCCATTAACTCTCCCTATGTATGCCTTGAAGAAATAATAGTTTAGAACTTGGTTCCTAATACAAGTCATCTGTACTAGCAAAAAATAAACTGTACTACATTATATTGTAACTTAGAACACCATTCAATCCGGATGAAGCGATGACCCTATAATTTCCTTTTTCCAGCTCCTGTGTCCCACTTCTCTGGTCTCAGCTGCAAGTTACTGTTACAGTGCTTATGCCGGAATGCCCACAATCCACCATTTCTGTGTCCCATTGACAAGACACATTCTGTCAGTCTGACAAAGGGCTGTAAGCACAACGTAAGAGGTGCAAGTCTGCAGCAAATCTATTGCACCAAATTGCCATTGATTGATGAACCAATACTTTGGAGACCTATACCATTCAAGAGGTTATAAATCCCATTTAAATTAATGGAGATTTTTGTGTCTCCTGTAGTAGAAATGTTTTCCCCCTTTCCAGTTTTCTTTTCAATGTAGGGACCCTTAACATATAACGAGAAGGATCAGTCTTTGTTGTTTTGATCCTAAGAAAATGACTTTAATGGCAATGGAAAATCGAACACACATATTTCCTGATAACACATCCTGATAAAGGTAAAGTACAAGATCACACTTACCCATTGGGAATTTCCTTCACAATCCCTGCACCATATTTATTTTCCAGATCTGCTCCATATGAAATCCATGCAGCTATTACTGCCTGAGAACAACAGAGATGAGATTAAGGTGAGAAAGACTAATTCAAGTAGACCCAACATCAGGCCAGTTTTAAGAACCCCTGGTGATCTGGTGAAATTGTGAATGGAGACCCTCAAATATAGGGAAACATTCAGGATCTTCCTTAGTATAGTTGTAACCATCTTTTACTCCCTCTTAGCAGCCATATTGGTGTGTCACACACGAATAACAGTGTTACACATCCCTAACCTTAGAATTAAATTGGTCTCTGCCTTTAAAACTGGGATGTTGGGAACCAAAGATGAAGCACTCTGCTTATGCCCATGCATTAAAATGCCCCTGCCCATCATCCCCAAAAAAGGTTGCAAATTTATAATCTACATTACAAGGGAATTAGATATGAGTATATGTTTAACCCCTTCAGGACCTGAATGGGTTGAAACACATTGCAAAGCAATGCCTTGCACACCACATCAGTCCTCAAGGGGTTAACCTTTTAAGGACCAGAGGGTTGTGCAACACAGTGCTTCTCAATGCATACAATATAGTAATACTTATGTGCCCTCAGTGGTGCATTGGGTGTGCCCTAGGATTACATTTTGCATTGTCAACAGTCGATACTGTGGTGGTCTTAAGAGGGAAATGTTGAGTTTGTGGTCCTTGTCTCAGTCTCAGTTTGACATGACTGCTTTAAGTGTCTGTCATCTAGAAAGAGTATGACCATTTGCTTACATCACTAACCCCTTGAATGCTCGAGAGTTCTCCAGTGTATTGTTTGTTAACGCAGCTTAAGCATTAACCCTTTGCGTGCTGGGGAGGGGGGTTAACACATTGGCTTCTGGCATTCAAAGAGTTAGGGGATTACTTCATCACTCAACTTACCACAATGATTTCTATAGGAATAGGTATGCGAAGGATATGTTTGTATCTCTCATTACATTCTTTCACCGCCACACATATTATTATAGTCAGAATGCCAGCAAGGAGATCAGCAAAATTTGTTTCAGCAATGTTGGTGACGACGTCCCTAATTGTCTAAACAAAATTAGTAAGAACATATATTAATGTTTACAGTAAATGTAAAAAAATTGTAATGTGACAAGACACAAGTCTTTTTTCTGTAGATAACTAGTTAACACTTTGAGTGCCAGAGAGGTATGCAACGCATTGCTCTGCAATGCGTTGCATACCCCTCTGGTACTCAAAGGGTTACATAGATAAATAGTTATATATTTAGCTAGAATTGAGAATCAATAGCCAGGGTTTATTAACCTACTGGATAGAAAAGACGTATCCAGTGAAATGCAAGGTATAATTGATCGCTTTGTCCTTAAAGATTGAATGTATATGACAATTGCATGTTGGAGGTCTGCATGAGGACTATTTCAGAACTTTAGTAACCATGTCAGCCCTGCAGCATGTATTTTTCAGTTTTAAAAGGATGTGGCAGCTATATTTTTGTCTTTGCACTTATGTGCTTCGTGCATTTCAGCTCTTAACTCTGATTACGTCCCATCTGGCTACTGAAGTGTTATTCAGACTTGTCTCCTATCCAACTCATGCACATCAATAGCTCTCTCAAAACTACAAAATGTTCTCTTGATTACTCTTCTCACTGATTATTGTTCATGAGCGACCTCAATATATTCTTCAAGCCTTTGAGTGAGAGGCATCCCAAAATTGTTGGCTACCTCTCTGGCATTCAAAGGGTTAAAGGAACATGAATGTTTGCTCTTCTGAATGAGTGACCTCAATGCATTATTTAATAGAACACACACATGCTTAAAGTGATGGTCACTTTTATTTTTTGCTTTAATCATCATGACTCAGAGACTCAGGTTTGACCCAAGTCTCAGGGTGATGGGCCAAAATCTCAGGATAAGAGAGTCCGGTGCTACCTATTATCTACTGTACTATAATGAAATTCTTATTTTGTCTTTTAGCTGGTGCCACTTGCAGAGGCAGAAGTCCTGCTTGTCTTGTATCTGCTATGCAGGTTTTCATTCCAGATAAAGGACCAAATGTTTTTACTAGTATTTGTAGAAATCTGTACAAATATGTTTAAAATGAAAAACATTTTAGCCAATTTATTACCCTGTACTAGCTAAATATATAAAGTAGGTTGACCAGATCTCACCTTTAACCGGGGACACATAGGAAATAGCCATTTTTCAGTACTTCACTGAAATCAAAGTAGTCCTGCAGTATGCATTTCTCCTATGCGTCCCCGGTTAAAGGTGAGGTCTGGTCAGCCTAATATAAAGAACAAAATAATGGTGACTGCCACTTTAAAACCAATTTGATTGTATAGTAACCCCTTGAAAGTTAGAAAGGTCTTTGGTTCATTGTTTTAACCCCTTCAGAGAAAAAGGGGCCACGAGATGGATACCACTCTGACACTTAATGGGTTAATCCAGTTAGGACTAGTATGGTGTGCAGTACTTTGCAAAGTCATGTGTTGCACACTTCTCTAGTGCTCAAGGGGTTAAAGAGCAAACCTTAGCAATGTAACTGGTGTTACCCTTCACAACTGGCTTTGATTTACAGTCTGGGTATGCCCATCTATCTGCTGGACTGTCAGTTATTTGGGAGAATGTCTCAGATATGCTTTAAATTAGTTTGTTTTAATGTTTAACCCCTTGGGTGCTAGAAAGATCTCCAGCACATTGTAATGCATTGGAGAAGTCTCTAGCATTCAAGCGGTTAATTAAAAGTACAAACCCATTTTATTTACTTTCTGCATGGGCTATACTTACATATATTACAGAGAACACTCCACTGTAGGTGTTGGTGGGAACGTTCAATATCAGTTTCACCTGGGAAACAAACGCTTGGAAAGCCGCCCCAGTGGTGAAGCCTCTCACTAACGGTTCTCCCAGGTATCGAACAATGAAGCCAAATTGAAGGGCCCCTAAAATAATCTGGAGATGGAAAAGAAAAGTGATTAGTCTTGTATTTCACAATGGGAGTAAAAATATAGAAAAGCAATGTTTACACATCAAGGCAAATCCATCATATTCATGTATTGTTAAGCATGTTGTATGGAACACACCTGATCAACAGCAGTAGTTAATGGTCCCCAGGAACCTGCTGACCCTATTTCTATATGAGTCTGATAAGTGAGGGCTGTTGAATAACTGGAAGGAAGACTATAGTATGTAGTTATGGTATGACAGGGCTGCTTTTCACTAGACTATGCCAGATTAATGAACTAGTGCCTATTTTCTTGCTCTTGCATGAGACAAGCAGGCAATACACTTATCCATTAATGCGCCTTGATATTAGTACATGCCATCCTATCACACTCATATGCTCAATTTCAGACACACAGACTTTATTTCAATGCCAGTGACACATGCACAGATGTCCTGTTGGTGACACGTTGACACCCTTGCAGTGCCTCAAAAACACACATACATAGACAACTTTTCAGTGTTGGATGCACACAGACCTACAACTTCAGTGTTAAATGCACATACACATGCTTCATTTCCAATGATGAACACCATTCTGGTGCAAGACAAACATATACACATAATCACACATCACACATGCACACTTACTTTCAATCTTCTCTATACTTTTCTTCACTATTCTTCGCCTATCTATCTCAATATTATGATGAAGCAGTGTTACCAAATTGAATATGGATCATATGCACTAAAGCAGTGGTTCCCAATCCTCTCCTCACTGGTGTGTCTTTAAGATTTCATACCTCCCAAGTGTCCCTCTTTGAGACCGGGATCCCTCTTTCCTACCCTGGTGTCCTTCTTTTTAGGAAACTAGACTGCATGGTGTATATATAAACTGTATCACATTGTTCCACATTAATAAAACTCACATTAATGTTTTTTTTAAACTTTAGTATAAGCTTTTATACATTAGTCTATGTAAATAGAATTCTTAGGTCTTCCTCTAAATAATTTATTCAGTTACATGAAGAGGTGTCGGTAGGTCATGAAATAACCTAAAAATTCTCAGTATTGCCCCACCCACCAGCTGTTTGAAATGTTGGGAGGTATGGGATTTCCTTTCTTGCGTACAGGTGACTTAATTAAATGGCTGAACTTCTGCTTAACTCATGTGTACTCCAGCAGAGAAATGCCAAATGCATGGCTTGTTAGGTGCCCCAAGGGGAGGAGTACTCCTGCACTAAAGAGCGTTGGAGTAATGCTGGGAAAAAACAATTGCACTATAGAGGGAAGCTAATAATTGGTCAATCTCCCATATGTAAATGCAGATTTTAACCACTTGAATACAAATTAATTCTCCAATACATTCGGGAAGTAAATACATAGTCAGCATGATTATGCAATGCCTTACGCCCAGAGTTTACAACATTTATGCATGTTTGCAGCCTATGTTGTACCTACTGTTGTAAAATCAGTGCATTGAGTGCCACTGGCACAGGGTATACATATATTGTTATGCTGTTGCACCACTATTTACTTAGTAGTGTTATTACCTGTACAATCCCAATAAAGAAGCTGAGTGTCCCTGAAACAAGGACTCTATATGCATCCCTGGCTTCTATGTCTATCATCATTGTTCCATTGAGTTCTGTGGAGTTTTTTATTATAAATTTTTCATCTGGGGCCATAGATATAACGACAGATCCCACCATCAGACAGATCACTGGGAATGGTCCTGTTAGAACAAGCAGAAAAAAAAAATATTAACCCATTGAGGACCAGAGGGGTGTTCAACACATGTTTTTGTGTAATCTTGAGTGGAGAGACGTTCCTGGCCTTGCCTTTAACCCCTTGAGCACCAGGGGTTCTCAATCCATTGCGCATTGGTATAAGATCATATTCTGCTCTCATGTCAACCTACCTACTCCAGCAGGGATCTCATCAAAATGGATGCCTAGAAAATCTAGAGCAAATAAGTGCCAACTAGTTGAATGGTAGAAATATGGATATTCTTTTTTAAAGTAAAAGATCGGTTAGAATACCTGCTTTGCCATTCTATTTGTCTGTATTTTAACCACTTGAGTAGATTGTGAACCAATACATTACACACCCATCTGGTCCTCCAATGCTTACTGACTTTCAGCCTGGCATCTTTAACTCTTAGGCTTCCCTCTGATAAATAGAAAGGAATACATAGTATATGCCCATTGAAATCCATGAAAAATGCTTATAATTTATTCCAAATGTATGTCATACTCTGTATACATATAAATGCAGTGCTATGTCAGCTTTATTTGTTAACCCGTGCCTGAAAAAGGGACCTAAAAGCTTGTATTTTCTATGTTCTCAGTTAGTTACATTGAGTCCTATCTAGAGAAAGGGAAAGAAAGAGAGTAGAGGGTGCCTAAATAGGAAGTAAGTCTGCTGTGAGGAAGAAAGGTGGGGGGGGGGTCCAGTAATTTATAGGGTTATTGTCAGTGATAGGTAGTGAGTATATTGTTTTGAATCTATCAATTTTGCCATGACAAATGGCTCAGAGCCACTCAGTTTGATAAGCATAGTTCAGTTTAGCTATGACTTCAGTCCATTTGAGCCCTTACAATTTAGCAGATTAAATACATTGCCAGGCAGTTTAAATTGCTAGAGCTTTTACTTAATAGGGCCGTCCATGGTAGGGTGACCAAACCTCACCTTTAACCGGGGACACGTATGAAAAATACATGTTGCAGGGCTGAGCTGATTTCAGTTCAGTCCTGAAATATGCCTATTTCCTATGTGTCCCTGGTTAAAGGTGAGGTCTGGTCACCCTAGTCCATGGGGAAAGGGCAAAACCATTCAAACTAGCCAGATCATCAATGAGTTGTGTGTCCTTGTCCCAGATGTAATAAGAGCCCTGACAGCTTCTCCAAGTATGGAGGTATGTGCCCTACATTTGACGATCAAGGAAGCATGAATCCAGCTTATGTATCTTTATAAGAACTAAATATGTTGCACGTAGCATGTTGAGGCCAGTTGTCTTCCTGAAGGACATCTTCCAGAGTAGATTCTCAGTATATCATTTGCACATGTTGATCAGAAGATGTGCTGTGCTGCCTTTTGTTCCTGATGGTCAGCAAAGTTGCCGATTAGAGTTGTTAAGCTGCTGTCTTAGATATCCACCTATTCAGCTGGAGTCTGTCTTATAGGTAGTGATTAGACTTGTACACGGGAAAAAAATTAGCTAAAATTCAATTTCTGACAAATTTTTTTTTTTGTTGTTCGACTGATCCGAAATTCGTACCGGACCTGTTCGACTTGGACGAAATTTGAGTACAATCTGAATTATTCGGCCGAATTCACCATGCTTTTAAAAATACAATAAAATCAAAATTAGATAAATAAAAATAAGTGGAACCATTTCCAGGGTCTAAATGAAGACGGTAGAACAGGGTAAGGTGGAGCTTTAGCCTTATGGTACTGTAACTGAAGCATGGATGTAGCTATTTGAAGGAAGAAGGAAGACTGAGGATGACTGGTGCAGGGCGGACTCAGTAGATAGATATACGACTTTTCTTAGATTAGAGTTAGACTACAAAACTGAGTAAGCCTAGAGCAGGCAGAACTCATAGACATATGACTTTTCTTAGATTAGGGTTAGACTACAAAACTGAGGAAGCCTGAAGCAAGCAGGATTCAGTAGATAAATATATACAACTTTTCTTAGATTAGAGTTAGACTACAAAACTGAAGAAGCCTGGAGCAGGCAGGCTCATAGACATATGACTTTTATTAGATTACAGTTAGACTAGAAAACTGAAGAAGCCTGGAGCAGGCAGGACTCAGTAGATAAATATATATAACTTTACTTAGATGAGAATTAGACTTCAAAACTGAGGATGACTGGTGCAGGGCAGACTCAGGATGACAGCAACATAGGAGATGTAGCCAGATCTGCAGAATACTGGAGCAGCAGGACTCAGTAGATGGATTTAGCAACTGAGGAAGACTGGTGCGAGGCAGACTCAGCATGACAGCAACACTGGAAATGTAGCCAGAACTGCAGAAAACTGGAGCAGGCAGGACTCAGTAGATGGATATAGCAACTGAGGATGACTGGTGCGAGGCAGACTCAGTAAATAGATACCACAGAGCCAGACTGAACAACCTGTATAGCGAGACAACAATGTAGACTTTAAATTCCCCCCTGAATCCCACCAAGTCAGGGGAGGTATCCTCTGCCCAACCAACCACTGTTCTAGAGATGGGTACGCTGGAGCACTCAGCGTATTATGGTACTATGGATGATTCTAGATTAAGACCTTTTTGTTTTTCTAATCTGCATTGAACCTGAGAGCAGGGTAACCCAGCTTTGGCAGGCTGACTTTTAAAAATGCCATTTGCTCCATGAGCTGGGGGGCCAATTGAGAGCGCTGGGGGCTAAGTATATTTCCAGTTACGTAAAATACCCGCTCACTCTGGATAGTGGTTGGGGGACAAAAAAGCAATTCCTGGCCTATCAGGGACAAAGTAGGCCACACAGCCCTCTTGTTATCCCATAAAGTCAAGGGATCTGTACTTGGGGGCAAAGAAGGTTCTGCAAGGTAAGCCTTAACCTCAAGCTCAGCACTTTTTCTAATTAAGGGGAGCTGTTTGTTTTGTTCAAGTATAATCTGTCCATTGCCTCAGCATAAAAAGCAGCAGCTGCTCCACTGGAAGAAGATGACGTACTACTGGCGCTGCTACTGAAAGGTCCCGGAAGACCACCACACTCCTCCAGCTCATCTGCGGAATCTTCTCCTGCATCCTGTGACTGTATCCTGTTTTGTATTTGCCTCTCATGCACCCTCGCTATCAATTGTTCCCTCCAGGCAGTGAGTGAATTGGAAGTAAGTTCCATCTTATTCAAATAAACTTCTAAATGGAATTTTTATATTTAACACTGGAACAATTATGTTTCTCCCTTGCGGTGGCAGTAAGGTAGGAGGCCTCCCACTCCCTAAACAACTGTGAGATTGTGTCACTCTGCAAATTATTCAAACACACTCCTAAGTGGAATTTTTAGATTTAACACTGGAGCACTGATGATTCTCCCTTGCAGTGGCAGTAAGTTGCTAGGCCTCCCAGTTCCTACACAACTGTGAGACTGTCACTCTGCAAATTATTCAAACAAAATCCTAAACTGAAGTTTTAGATTTAACACTGGAACACTGATGAGTCTCCCTTGCTGTGGCAGTAAGGTAGCAAGCCTCCCAGGCCCAACATAACTGTTAGATTGTCACTCTGCAAATTATTCAAACAAAGTCCCAAGTTGAATTTTATATTCAACACTGGCGCACTGATGATGTTCCCTTGCTGTGGCTGTAAGGTAGTTGGCCTCCCAGTCCCTAAACAACTGTGAGATTCTGTCACTCTGCAAATTATTCAGACAAACTTAATTTTAATTGTCAGATTTTACACAGGAACAAAGGTGACTCTCCATTGCAGTGGCAATAACTGGCACTAATGCTGGCTGCCTGCCTATGCCTATTTGCCTGCCTACACAACAACTGGACAGTCAGTCTCTCTATCTCTCTATCTGCTTCTTGTCTCTCTGAGCTCCAGCAATGCAGTATGCACTAACAGGAAATGCAGGAGCTTTCTGGGTCATTCTGATGTCATTAGTCCAACCCCCATCATGAAATGAAGCTAATTGTACTACAGAGGGAGGGAAAGTAGCGCATGCTCGCGAGGAGAACGTCATCCGAAAATCCAAATCTTGCCACAAATTATGTCCTGTGTTGTTTGGATTCGGCTTCTAAAAACGAATGACTCACACTTATATGTCCGAAATTCGAATTCGGACGAACCGATTCGCACAAGTCTAGTAGTGATAAAAAGGTTTCTTCATGGCTTGTAGATGCAGTGTAATCAGTGCCTCCTCCCAAGTGTTCTACTCACCATATCATATTGAACATCTGCCTCCCCTTCCCTTTTCCACTTATTTCCAGAGAATTCAGTGCCAAGAATGGGGTAGTAACCCAGGTTTGTCAACAGGCTTGGAAAGTAAGATAGGTGATGGCAGCCTTTGATTGTGTGCCACAGCTTCACCATAAGTTTTGTGTGCATGCTGAGGTAAGGTACCACATTTTATTACAGAGGTTTCTTCAGCACCAGCCACTTCATGGGTCTGGTTGAATCAACTCCACCGTTGACTTCTCTTTTTCCATACAATTGTAAACATAAGTCAGAGAGATCCCATTTTACTTTATGTGATAAAGCGTGGCGGCTTTAAATTTCATTCTCCTTAATTACAGATATACCATACTGCATGATAAATTATTGCAAATCATTGAGCAAGTAAAGGGGCACCTCCACCGGTAGGTAGTGAAGTAATACAGAAGCTTTCATAGTAGGGTTTTAGTTGCTCAAATGCAGTCACACCAGGACTTGCGTGTTGGCTGCCATTGATTCATCTCTGTTTTCAACTCTGTGTATAGTTTCAAATAGTTAAGTGGCAAGCTTTTGGAAAAGTATTTTGGGGTATTTGCCCCAGATTTTCCAGCTACTTAGGGTACCACGTAAAGTAAAAGGTGGATTAGAGATGGTGATAGTTCTCACAACGTTTTAAAAACCTCCATAGCATTCAACAATTTTTAAAATATCATTTAAATCTCAGGAAATGTTTTATTTCTCCACTTTGGTGGTCTGATTTTCCCAGGATTGCTCATCTGCTAGGTTCATAAGGTCCTAAGATTTTAATCTAAATCATACAGGAGAATGTGCAAGCTAAATGAGCCAAGTAGATGTTATTTGCCATCCAGGCTTGTTACTGTAACTCTCTGCTTTACATAATGGAATATATTTTTACAAACTGACTAATGACTTTCCTGTTAGTAGTGCATAAATGAATGCATTAATTCTAATACCTCATATTCACATTTTATTTGGAACTAGCTATATTCTTTCCCAATTTGTGTTAAGTGTCTAATTATAAAATGTGCTAAGTCCCACTGGAAGGAAAGGCTTATGCAAGGAGGTTGTCATAATTGCAATTATATATATAGAAACATACAAACTTGGAATCTGATGGCAGATAAGAATCATTCGGCCCATCTAATCTGACCATTTCCCTGCTGTAAAAACTTCAAACCTTACTTGGTCCTTGGTCTTGGCTTATGTACAGGACAGCCATATGCCTATCCCATTCATGCTTAAATTCCATCACTGTATTAACTACTACCACTTCTGCTGGTTGGCTATTCCACTTATCTACTACCCTTTCAGTGAAGTAAAACTTTTTTTTACTCTAAACCTCTGTACCTCTAGTTTTACACTATGGCCTCTTGTCATAACATTTGTACTCCTTTGAAATGTACTTCCCTCCTGCACTTTGTTGAATCCCTTCACGTATTTGAATGTTTCTATCATATTCCCTCTCTCTTCTCTCCTCCAAGTGATACATGTTCAAATCCTTTAGTCTATCCTGATATTTCTTTTTCTGTAAACCATTCACCATTTTAATAGCCCTTCTCTGAATTCTCTCTAGAGTATCTACAGTACAGTATACTCTGGATGAAGTCTAAACAGAGATCTATAGAGTGGCATGACCACTTCCCTTTTTCTGCTACTAATGCCCCTAGCTATACAACCTAGCACCCTGCTTGCATTCCACACTGCTTTGTTACATTGCCTGCCTACCCTTAAGTCAACAGAAATTATTACTCCCAAATCCATTTCCTCTGTTGTCTCTGACAGCACAGTCCCCTTAATAGTATATTTTTCCTTTGGCTTTTTACGTCTCAAGTGCGTTATTTTAAATTTATCATCATTGCACTGCAGCTGCCACACTCTTGTCCATTCTTATAATTTACCTAAACCATTTGTCATTTGCCTTATTTCCCAGGAATGTCTAAACTGTTGCAGCTCTTGGTATCGTCTGCAAAAACAACATACATTACCTTGAAGACCTTTTGCAATATTACTAATAAGAATATTAAAAAGAATGGAACCCAGGACAGATCCCTGAGGTATCCTACCACTCTCTGTCTCCTGTCACTCAGCCATTGCCTTATCCATTTAACTATTTTTACATCCAGACATAAACACTGTAATTTATTAATGAGGCTTCTTTGAGGTAAACTGTCATATGCTTTACTGAAATCTAGATAAGCTAAATCTACTGCTCCCCCATGTCTATTATTCTAGTTACCCAGCCAAAAAAATCAATGAGGTTAGTTTGACAAGTTCTCCCTGCTCCCTGCTCTGTGCTTATTTTTATGTACATTTTATGGGTATTAAAATGTAAATAAATACTGTTTTAAAGGAGTAGTAAAGTATTTTTTATTTATTTTTTTAAAACTGTTCAACTTTTTTTTCTATCGGTGGAAGAACTTAGGCTAAAACTCTCTCCAAAGAAAGTGATAGTAACAGCTCAACCACATGGTGACATATTGAACTGTAATAACTATTGATGCATATGTCAGCTGTCTATCTGTCTATCTAGCTATTTTAATTATTTATATATATATATATATATATATATATATATATATATAGATAGATAGATATAATATAAATTGGACTGTTTCTGATGAGCTGTCATCCAGGCCCCGATTACATAAAGGTAGAATTATGCATCCAATGAGATGTGGCTCAGACAACTACAACACACATGGTACTTGCGCCTCCTCAACACCCAAGTC
Organism: Rhinophrynus dorsalis; assembly: GCA_037306005.1. Taxonomy (NCBI): domain Eukaryota; kingdom Metazoa; phylum Chordata; class Amphibia; order Anura; family Rhinophrynidae; genus Rhinophrynus; species Rhinophrynus dorsalis. Next base: position 299,433,530 of record CM074721.1, read on the forward strand.
AGTCCTTGGTCCCATACTTTGCTTAGGAGGAGAAGCCCCCTGTCTTGTCAACTAACCCCTTCTGTCTAAAAAAAACAACAAACTGCACACACACTTTGCCATGGTACAACCGGCATGCAGCAGAGGGTACAATTTAAAAAAAAAAATCAGACCTTGTGGTGGGGCAACAGGACCCCTTCTAGAGTCTCTTCCAGCTACTGATCTCCCAGATGATTTGACTTGAAGATCAGTAGAGGCAATGCAGGGTAGCAACAGGACTCCCCTGCTTCCATCCTACCCGAACTACTGGGTAGGAGTGAGCAGCATCAGGAAAGCCTTTCACGTCAATATGGGAGGCTTTCCCTCATTGACGTGAAAAGCTTTCATGATCCTGCACTCCTACCAGGTAAGTCAAGCAGGATGGAAGCAGGGGAGCCCTGTTGCTCCCCATTTGTTGCATCTATAGATCTCCCAGCTGAATCAAAAAGAGCAACACAAGGAGGGTCTCATAGGCGAAATAAGTTCTCAGAAGATATATTCAAAGTTCAAAGGCCAAAAATGTATTCATATTTTGTGATAGCCATCATAAAATGCAGCTAAATGCACATGAGGGGGATCTTATACTGCCCACACAGATTCCTCACAGCTACTCCCCAAAAGATGACTCCTGAAAGAGAAGAAAAAAAGCCAATACTCAAGAAAGCAAAGGACACTCATATAGAAATACGTACTTGTAAAAGTTAAAATAGAGTGATTACTCATGTTTATGTAAAACCCAGATGAAGGCAATACAACTGGTATGACATCAGGGGAAAACCTGCCCCTAATCAGCGATATCTACGTTAACTGAAAACTTCCAAGTAATCCGAATGGTGTGAATATTAATAAATGATGATCAGCTACAAAAAAAAATAATTAAAAGAATATTTATTTTAAAAATAACAAAGAAATAACAATATAATGCAAAGCCTCCTCAACGCGTTTCAGGATTGCTCCTTTTATCAAGATATCCAGGCTTATACAAGTACCAGAGAGGTACTCAGAGGGTTATGTACTTTTTCAAAAATTAATATTAAACATATTTAACATAATTTTTTAATTTTAATAGATCCATGCTGCATATCTTTTACTTGCCCATTTAACTACTTGTATCCTGGACACATAATTAACTAATTACTTTGCAATGCACTGGAGGTGTCTCTGGCATCCAAGACATTAGGAAATGGCCTCTACTTAAACTCTCTAAAATTTAGGGGTTAACCCTTTGAGTGCCAGAAGGGTACAGAACGCATTGCTTTGTACCCCTCTAGTACTCAAAGGGTTAGTGCCCTGAATAGAGTTTCTCACAATGTGTGTGAAAAGGCTATCACTTTCACATTAACGGCAACATGTATGAAACAAGTGGAGCAATTCAGTGCTAAATCAACTACCCCAAAGGAAACAGCCTTTCTCACATTTCTTTTTCTTTAAAGGGGATCTCTCACCCCTATAAGATTTAGGCTTATTAGGTACAGTATATAGTGATAATGTTGAAAAAGTTTTGGGGTTTTTTAACTCCGATGACGGAGGCTTTCTGCCTGTAAGCTGGAGCCATACCTGGGAACTCTCCGGTTTTGCCCCGGAGACTCCGGATTTCACAGTGAATTACCGGGTCTCTGGGGCAGCCTCTCAGTCTCCGTGCTGTTCTCCATCCCGCCCCAATTCCTCCCATTCCCCGCCCTCTTACCCTCATTCACCATATATTTTGCCCTTTTTTTGTCCCGCCCCCCTCACGACTAAGCCCCGCCCCTTTTATGATGTGAATTGCGTCATTTTCCTCCCCTATCGCACTGGCAGGGATGCCATCCGGGTAGCCTTGCCTGTCAAGTTCCCAGGCATGGCTGGAGTGATCTCATTGGCTATATAATGATCTCTGGCCAATGAGATCGCTCCAGCTTACAGACAGAAAGCCTCCGTCATCGGAGGAGGCTGGGTAGTGGGAAGGGAGCAGAGGCACTGCGGAAAACTGCTGCAACAGCAGTGTATGAGGAAGTAGGGTGCAGGGCACTCTGTAAACAATAATTTTAGCCCAAATAGCGTTTAAAAAAAAATGGTTTCAACATTATCACTATATGCTGTACCTAATAAGCCTAACTTTTATAGGGGTAAGAGATCCCCTTTAACCCTTTCAGTGTCAGAGAGGTATCCAACACATTTCAACATAATGCATTGGATACCTTTCTGACACTCAAAGGGTTAACCCATTGAATGCAAAAGAGGTCTCCAATGCATTGCAAAGCATTCACGGGGTTTAGTGTCCCACCTAAATCAATGGAAATGAATGTGTGTTTCCTTTGGTGCAGTTCGTTTACTCCATATTATTCCACTTTTTGTACATATTATGGTCCAGTATAATATATGCCATGACTGTTGACACATTTGCTCATTCTTCTCTTTTAATGGGCAGGGCTTTTATACTGGAGGGCCAATGAGGACACAGCATCAAGTGTAAGCTTGTAGGCTGCAATGTGAGTCTGATCATTTGTTTGTTTTCCTGTTTGTTTTAGAAGGATGAAGGTATGAAAGAATATTGTTATTCAGTATCACTGATACCATATTTTATAAGTAAAACGTGGTACCATGTTGGCTGCAGAAAAAGCAGGGGATTGGTACAGTAAAAGTGATACCTTTATTGACTGAGTAGCTTTAGAATGCAAGCTTTCAAGACAACGTAGGTCTCTTCTTTAGACATGTTTAGAATGAAGGCTGAATACAAAATAAATGACAGGTTATACTTTCAAGCAAATTCTTTTTAAATATAAATTCCAATAGAGAAGAAACTTTTATCACCAGCGTCTGTGTACATTTTTCTTTAGACTCCAGTAGAGGCATCTCTTTGCAGCTGGCAGTGATACAAGAGTTATATAGTTCCAGTAAACGTATAGAGATTTCGTGACTGCAGCCAAAGATGGTTAAAGGGATAGTAATACTTAGTTTTAACTTTATTTTGTAGGCATTAAAAAAACATGAAGAATGATATAAGTCTTATCTCTCAAACCTTTATGGTTTATGAGATATTCACAAGCAAAGTTTCCCCTCCTGCACCTTTTAGCTAGTGTAAACAACCTCTTTTCAGATGTGGAATGCAGTCCATAGACCAGACAGATAACAGAAGGGGACACTCTTATTCCTATGAAAACAATGAAAACCCTGCCCCCCTTGACAAGCTTTTCAGGTTTTTCCCTTATCTTAATTGAAGATTGTCCCTCTCTGCAGTCTACCTGGGCACCTCCCTTCTGCTCTAGCTGAACAGTGTGGCATCAGTAAAAGGGGCAGGAGGGGGGCACTTTGTCATTGAATTACTCTGGAACTACAACTCTGACAGAATTGAAATAACACTCTCCAAAGTCCAAATACTATGATGATTAATTAGAGCTGTTTTAATTTTGAAACATTACTATCCCTTTAAGTATATGGAGTGTATGGGTTAAAGGGATAGTAATACTTCATTTTTTCTTTATTTTATTTTGTAGGCATTAAAAAACATGAAGAATGATATAAGTCTTATCTCTCAAACCTTTATGGTTTGAGAGATATTCCCAAGCAAAGTTTCCCCTCCCGCCCCTTTTACCTAGTGTAAGCCATCTCTTCTCAGATGTGGAATCCAGTCCATAGACTAGACAGATAACAGAAGGGGACAATCTTCTTCCTATGAGAACAATGAAAGCCCTGCCCCCTTGACAAGCTTTTCAGGTTTTTACCTTATCTTAATTGAAGATTGTCCCTCTCTGCAATCTACCTGGGCACCTCCCTTCTGTTCTGGCTGAGCAGTGTTACATCAGTAAAAGGGGCAGGAGGGGGATACTTTGTCATTGCAATACTCTTGAACTACAACTCTGACAGAATTGAAATAACACTCTCCAAAGTCCAAATACTATGATGATTGATTAGAGCTGCTTTTATTATGAAACATTACTATCACTTTAACCCTCTGAACGCCAGACAGTACATTGGTAATAAGAGTTTCTCCACCAATGGTAGTTAAATTTAAAAATAATTTGTATGAATGTTTAACCTGTTAATTATCTTGTATTCAGCCTTCATTCTAAACATGCCTGAAATGGAATGTTGTCCTTTCATACAGGAAGCCTATGAAAAGTGCATCATTCAGGGTTGCATTTTTTTTAAATACTCATACAATAATCAAGCAGTATTGCCACCATACCTTGCTAGAATGGAGCAAAACTTACCAACTGAAAGGTGTCTAGATGTTCCCAGGAAAAAATATGTCAGTATGGGAAAGAAAGAAGAATATATGCCATATCCAACAGGGACCGCAGCTAGTAATGCGAATGCCAAGCCTGAAATTATACAGAAGAAAAACTATAATCTAGTTCTGTGTTTCTTACCTCTAGCCCTCTGTTACAAGAAACAGGTCAGGTTTCATAAATATATCCTTGTACGTGCATGGTTCCATCACAGTAGTAATCAGTGGGAAAACACTATTCAAATTACCTGTCTTAACCCTTTAAGGACCTGAGAGGTGTCCAAAGCATTGCTTTGCAAATGTTGCACAGCCCATGGATCCTTATTGGGTTAATAATAAATATTAGTAAACACTAACCCATTTAACCCGTTGAGTCCCAGAGGGGTATGGAACACATTGCAAAGCAATGCGTTGCATACCCCTCTGGCACTCAAAGGGTTAAATTTCAAAATATGAAAAAAACAGTAAAACATTACTGGGATTTCTCCAGTTTTAGAGATATATCCCATTTACCTTTACTAACAATGATAAGGCTCAGATTTTTCAAGGGTTAAGAAAGGCTTACTATTGGTTGAGGGTTGTTCAGAACATTCTACTGCAGGAAGAGATTCAGTGAAAAACAGGGCCTTCCATTTCCTATGGGAATTCCCCCAGAAAGGCCTTTTTCACTGACCTCTCCAAATGGAGGAAAAGTGAAAATGAGTTTGTGTGCACATGCATGTGTGTATGTTGATGACGTGTGCATGCCTGACTACCATACCTGGGAACTTTTTCTTCTGGACTCCCTGGAGGGGGAGTTCTGTGGTGATGTTGGGGGAGATAAATGATGCAATTTGCTTTAAAAGGGTGCAGGGCTTAACTGTGAGTGGGGTTGTGGCTTAAGAATCTAGTAAAAAAAATAGGTAGAATAGGCTGGGGAAGGAGGAGAAGTGGGAGGAACAGACAGGACAGAAGCAGAAGTGGGCGGAGTTTCAATAGAACTCCCCACATCCAGAGAATAGCCTCTGCCCCGGAGACCCGGTAATGCAGAGTGAAAATCGGAGTCTCCAGAGCAAATCCAGAGAGTTCCCAGCTATGATAATGATGATGTGCATTTCCTCCTAGTGGGAATTTTGATGTATAGGTGAACTGTAGCATAATTTCCAAAGACATGCCAGCAAAGAGGAATGCAAACTTCAGTGCATCCATAATAAATATTTACATGTCCATGGAGGCAGACAGTTGCTGGCAATTTTTCCAAACTGAAGCAGACGCAGTGCATGAGCTTACTTCACCCTGTAAGGACCAGGTGGATGTGCAATGCATTGCTCTGCAGTGAGCAGAATTTGAGGTCCTGTGGGCCTGTTACCAACTGTCATATCTTTCCCATGGACATGAAATCCTGAACAGATTGAAGATGTTTTATCTTGAACAAAAGCACAAGGACAAAATGAATAGGGGCTATTTGTATTTTCTGGCCTTAGTACAGTAAGTGAAGGTATTATTAGAATGTATCAATTCTCCTTTAAATAAATCATTTAATAAATCTTAACCCTTTGAGTGCCACAGAGGTATCCAACGCATTGCAATGCAATGTGTTGGACTCCTCTCTGGCACTACACTAACTTAATACACTACACTAACAGCACCACAAATGATTATTACACTAGCGCTATGCACACACTTATTGTTATTTTCAAGTATAATTGCTGCTTTAACGAAAAATGTAACCTTTTATGCAGACAGGCAGCGGCTGGGATCTTGCAGTAGGTGCTCTCTGTGCCTGTGCTGTCAGTCCCTTCCAGTGCCTTTCAGCACAAAGGAATTCAACCCACCAATCATGGACCTGAAGGGGACAGACAGTGCAGGCGCAGAGGTGCCGGCTCTGCAAGATGTCTGTGCCTATTCTCCACTGCTGTCTGCATAAAAGGTTATCTTTTTCATTAAAGCAGCATATATACTTGAAAATAACAATAAGTGTGTGCATATCGCTATTGTAATAATCATTTGCGGCATTATGTTAGTGTAGTAAAAGTTCCGCTTTAATGAAGGTGAAATATTTCACAATATTAACGCATGTTAAGCTACATTTTAAAAAAGCTAAACCAAATTCTAGTTCTTTTCTAACCTCCTTGGACGCCAGAAATGTCTCCAATGCATTGGAAAGCAATGAGTCAGTGACATGTCCAGCATCCAGTAGACAGTAGAGTACCAGTCCAGACTATTACCTTGCAAAGTACCAATAAGTCCTGTGCTGACCCCTGAAACCAGGTCAAGTACAATCCATTCTTTCCATGGGTATTTGGGCAGCCAGTTCAAAATTGGGAACAGGGACTTGGTTATATTAATTGCCTTTCTGGATGTGCATCTGACAGAGAAAAAAATCACATTTATAAACAAGTACTTACACACAAATAAAGGCCTCAAAGGTCTCTGCCCGTGGTTGGAGCTACAAAAGACATTCATCACAAAGCACAGCTATATAAAGGTGATCTAAGATGGAAGAAACGCTAGTATTGCTGCTATTTCTACTTTATTACACCTGCCCGCTCCATCTCCATAGTAGTTCATCTACTTCAGTCCCTCTCAGGTGATATCTTAGTGATTTGGAGCTCTTTTAGACTTTTATGTGAATTCACATTCTGCACATTTCTATATAGCACTATATATTTTATGATACAAGGGTTTTTTTGTACTTGATATTGTCATTGTGTTCAATGTCTGAATAAATCCATATATAAGTTTGATGAAAGAAGGAAAAGCTGAACAGAGTTTAGATAATCTGGTTAAGAGAGGGGGGACAAGGAATCAGATAAAGCTGGGTACCAGTGTCTCTTCTCACACTCCATAGACTTTATCAGTCTGCTGTTTTTTTTATTTGCTACTAGTTGAAGAGCCCGTTACAGGGGCCACAGTGCCACTGCCTGCAGGTCGCGGGGTAGTCATACACAGTAGAGACTGCCCGTGCCACAGCTGATACAGAGCTGAACACTGCGAAGCGGGCAGTCTCTACTGCGCATGACTGCATTGTTACACACGTTTTAGCAAATTATTATATAGGAATATGTGAAGCCAAAGTTTGGGAGCCAGGGAACTTTTTCTTGTCACAATGGTGATCTACTAAGAAGAAATTATGAAAACCATCTGCACCATAGTGGCACAAATAGAAATCCCTATGGATTTAAATTTGGGTTTTAACCCCTTAAATGCTGGGGAGAGCTATAACACATTGCTTCACAATGCAATGAAGATGTCTGTAGCATTCAAAGGGTTTACATGTTCTGCATAAGAAAAATAATATATTTATTATAAAGTCAAATAGAAAATGTGTCTGCTAATGTACACTCAACATTTCCAAGAACAAATACAATAAATTGAGACATGCCCATTTTCCTGATCACAATACTTATGGAAAATGCCATTAGAGTGTTTGAACAGTATGATAAGATACTGTGAACAGAGAGCAGTGTATCATTATCTTATTATTGGAAGAGTTGTGTCTTAACTGAAAGTACATCATTGATTTGTGACAAATGAATCTATTGATTTGCAGTGCCAATACACAATTTACCCATTACCTCATATAATATTCAAATAAACTATTTTGCAGCAACAGGGAGTTATAGTCTACTGCAATAATTTGTACAAAAATGATATTATATTAGTCTCAGACCAATAGCATGACCCATGCAATCAGTGTATATGAGCAGTGTATGTTTCTAAAATGAGAACATTCAGTCTGACAGTGGCTTGTTATTGGAGAGATTCTGCAAGTGCGTGTCATAACTTCACTTCCCATAGTCTTATGTTTCCTCTAGCTTGTTAACACAATTATTTTCCTGCCTGAATTTACAGGGAACATGTAGACTCAGCACATGGTAAGAGGTTATTTGATAGATATTTTGAGCTTTCAACAACTTTACCCTTGCTGCAGCTGAAACACCCAGGTACCCAGTCCACACCAAATGTCTTGCTTGTCTTGCCCCAACACGCTTCCCTGCTTGCTCTTCCATCTCCCTTGAACTTACTTGAAGACTGAGATTCACCTAAAGCCATCTGAACAGCACAGTCAGTCACTAACTGGTCTTAGGTTCTCTTATCTCATTTAGCCTGCCAATCATTAGAGACAGACATTTCAGTGTTTTGTTCTGGAACTGGAATAGAATTGAGGGAGGGTGGTCAGTATTTTTTTCAGTGTAGAGCAGTGTACAGCACAGCAGGGAAAAGCTGATATTGAGAGCACATTAGGGAGAACAATGAAACAATGAACAAGCAGTATATTTGTATTGAGGATGTATTGATTGACAGATATAGACTAAGGGTGCAGTGGATAATTCCTCACCACTAAAATCAAGGATCATCATACAGAATCAAATCAGCAATGTTCCCACTCCCTTGTAATGTTAACTGATTTGATGCCTGACCAGATGTTCTGTCTTGCAGTTATGAAAATACTTCAATTCAATACAATCTGCTTATTGGTGTATTATAATGCATTGTGTAACCCTCTGGTACTCAAAGGGTTAAATCTGTAACTTTTTCCCTGCTTCCAAGTCATTTAAATAGTGGCGCAAAGTCCCAAAATGAAGAGAATACTAACTTGCAGCTCTTTTTTAGTTTCTTTTGAAGATCTTTCTTAATATTTTTTTTCTCAGATATCTCAATGTTTTCCTCATGAAAAGTTGGCTCAGAGTAAATAGTTCTAGCCACCAGATACTGATTGTACCCAAGGCCTGGCATATCCACTTTTCCTGATGCCATCTGAAAAAGAGAATTAAAACTCATTTAGTACAATGTCCTTGGTTACATGCGTTGGTTTCAGTTGGTGATATGATTACCATTTACAAATACATTCAAGGTCAATACAAAGAACTATCCAATTAATTATTTATGCAAAGAGCTGAGCTAAGAACAAGAGGTCATCCATTAAGACTTGAGGAAAGGCGCTTTCGACTAAAACACAGGCAGGGATTCTTTACAGTAAGGGCGGTAAGGCTATGGAATTCTTTGCCTCGGGATGTTGTGCTTGCAGATAATGTAACTGCATTCAAAAAAGCAATGGATGCCTATCTAGCACAGAACAATATTGACAATTATGACAGATGGCTTCAAAGCAAATAGGATATTGATCCGGCGAACTATTTGACACACACACACACACCTACCTACACACCTACATTGGAAATTGCTCGAGAGGGCTTTTTTGTTGCCTTCCTCTGGATCAACAGGGGTGTTATTGGCATGGGCTGGACTTGATGGACGCATGTCTTTTTTCAGCCTTACCTACTATGTTACTATGTTACACTTAGTGAGCAGCATGATAGCCCATCATAGACAAAGCATAAAGTTTCTGAATATTCATGTTGATCCTTTGAGTAAACTCTACAGGTCCATATACAATTTCATATTAACCCCTTGGTTGCTCCACAACATTGTAAAACAACTGACATTGCAAGCATCTAATATGAAAAATAGATTTCAAAAGAAGAAAGGAACTAACTTGCTCATCTATTCAGATCATTTTTATGCACATAGAAAAGCACTGCCTCTGGGGAATTATGCACTAAGGTGTGATAAAGAGGTGATTAAGTGCAATGATATTATTCCAATGATATTACTTCTCCAGTTCCTATTTTATTCTATGGTGTTTAAGTACTGAGATCCTCAAAGTTGGAGAAAACTTTGAATTTGCTCCACAGAATAACGTAGGAATTAGGGAAGTGATATCACTGGAGAAGTAATTTCCACTTTATCACCTTCTTATCACACCTTAGTACATCTCCCCCAGGATCTGTGTTGAAAAGAGAATTAAAGTAATTCTTCACCACAGGGGACAGTCGATTGCAATGTATTGGAGACATCTCCTGCATTCAGTGGCATAAAAGCCCCATTTAAAAAACTAAAAGAATCTTCGGACTTTGTATTTGTCTCATGTGGTGCAGTTGGTTTGCCCCAGAATTACTTTTTGAACATAGAACATGTATTTGATCATCTTGTAAGAGAGAGATGGGTATTAATGCCACTCTATAGATCACTGGCAAGACCTCACCTGGAGTACTGGGTATCCCTCTGGAGACTACATCTCCAAAATGTCATTAATAAATTGGAGGCAGTTCAAAGAAGAGCCACTACAATGATGAAGACCCTCTGCATGACACATGGTACCAGAATAGACTCAAAGATGTTAATATGTATAGCTTGCAAGAAATGAGGGAGAAGGGTGATATGACCTTTAAAGGAATAGTAATACTTTATTATTACTATCCCCCATATTGTAGATAATTGCAAAATAATTTAATAGCCTCCAGGTTCATCTCTCAAACCTTTATGGTTTGAGAGATAATCGAAGACAAAGTTCCCCCTCCCTCCCCATTCCCTGAAGTCAGCGTTGTAATGACTGTAGGGGAAGTCTGTCGTACGACAGGCTTGCGGCTCTGCAACTGAGCCGACATTGCGTTAGTGAAAAATAATTATTTCACTGAAATGGTCTTCTACATGTGCTTGGTTTGCAAGCACACGTAGAAGACTGTTTCAGTGAAAGAATTCTTTTTCACTAACACGATCTCTGCTCTGCTGCAGAGCCGCCTGATGAAAATAAGACGGATATCCCTGCAGTCAGTACAACGCTGACTTTAGGGAAGGGGGAGGGAGGGGGGAACTTTGCCTTTGGTTATCTCTCAAACCATAAAGGTTTGAGAGATGAACCTGGGGGTTATTCAATTATTTTGCAAATATCTACAATATGGGGGATAGTAATAATAAAGTATTTCTGTCCCTTTAAAGAGATAGTAATGTCACAATTTAAAGTTATTGTTGATTATAAAGCACTGTACCATTGTAAATGTCCAATTCGTTGTAGTCTTCTTGTAATTTTATTTTAACGTTTCCCCCTCCCGCCCTTTTTCCTATGTCACTCCTGTTCCCTCAGATCTGAAAGCTGTTATGAGGGACATATTGTGTTTATCTGTATAAGGAAAACCCTGGCCCCCTTGATGAAGCGAAGCAGGGTTTTCCTTATGATAACACAATATTGTCCCTCTTTGCGATCCCTCCAGACTGGCTTTCAGGTCTGAGGAGACTGAGTGATATTGGAAAAAGGGGACGGAGGGGGGAAAACTTTAAAATAAAATTACGAAAAGACTACAATGATATGGACATTTAAAATGGTACCATGCATTAACCCCTTACTGCCCAAGGATGTACTTGTACATCCCGATCGGATGTCCCTTGTGGACAGAGGACGTACGTGTACGCCGCAGAAATCCAGATCCCCTCGCGGCTGCACGCCGTTCGGGGACTCCAGATTCTTTTTAAAAAATAAAAAAAAATGTTTGTGGGCATTAAGTGCCAGCCGCGTGTGTGTGCAGCCGGTCACTAAGGGGTTAAAGTGCATTATAAAAAGGTATAACGAATAATCAATAATAACTTTATATTGTGACATTATTATCCCTTTAAATAAGGGATTTAACCTTTTGAATGCCAGAGGGATATGCACTCAATAGTGTATCCCTCTGGCATTCAAGGGGTTAGTATAGTTCAGGAGGGAAGAATTAAAAAAAAAAAAAAAAGAGGAATACTAGAACGAGTGAATGATCTAAAGTTGTAGGGTGTCAAACTGAAAATTAATGTGGAAGTGCTACTTTACATAAAGGGTGATAGAACAATCTCCCAGTAGAGGTGATAGGGACAAATTCCATAAGGGAATTCAGAAATGCCTGGGATAGTCAAGTCTGTTACGAGAAGTATGTAACACTGTGTATTTTAATTAGACAGGGAAATGGACAGACTTGATGGACCAGATGTTTCTTTTCATCCATCAAAATCTATGTTTCTGTGAGAGCCTTATTGTTACATTCTTTTACTGTTTTAGTCCCAAACGCATCTAGACGTTTATTCTGCTGCATTTATCCTTCACACTTCCTGTAAAGTAGCAAATGTGTATACTTCTTCTCAGTCTTACAACTGAATGTATGAATGGGATGAAAATGGAGTTAAAGATAACACACAAAAACAATCCCAATATCATTTCATAACACTAACAGACTAGGGGGGGTTATGCACTAAGGTATGATAAAGAGGTGTAAAGTAGACATAATGGCCTAAGTCAGTGATTCTCAACCAGGGTGCCATGGCACTTTGGTGTGCCACGGACCTCAAATTAGGGTGTCCTATGTTTTCTATGAAGACTGACAAAAAATGTAAATGTTGTCTTTTAAATGTAGAAATATAGAAATTGTTATGCACAATATGTTTATTTGTGTTACATAATAATATCTGTTTATTTACGAATTGTAACATTTATTATACCCTTGCTAAATCACGTTAAATATGTTAGGGGTGCCCTGAAAAGTTCAGATTGTGTGTTAGGGGTGCCTTGAGCAAAAAAAAAGGTTGAGAACCACTGGCCTAGATTCACAAAAGGTCAGTGCTGTGCAATATGATTTTGTCGATGTGTTTGACACACTTCAACATTTTGATGTACAGACACATCAATATATTCTCTAAAATGTTCAGATGCAATGGGAGGGATGGAGAAGGTCCCTATTAGCATACAGGATTGTCAAAGTGCTGTTGATGTGGAAAAGATGTCCTCCCTTCACACATCACCAACACTACGACAATTCTGAAATTGAAGCGCATTCTCTCTGCTTCCCCAATTGGCCAGTAGGGGAGTGAAGAGAATATTTTCAGCACCATGGACAGCATCACTCCCTTACACCTTTGAGTGCCATGGGGATGTGCATTGCTTACCCCTGTGGCACTCAAAGGGTTAAAAAAAGTACACCAAGCACTACACAATTATCTCCTTAGCTCTCTATCATATATGATACATGTGGTGCACTCCCAAGGGAACAAGGCTGGGAGTCAGGCATCATCTATGGGGATATGTGGCTTGGCTACCACTTGCCCTTAAAGGGCAAAACTTTCCATCACTCCCATATTTTATCTTCTCATTTGATTGCAATTAGATACACATGAATAGGCTACCTGTAGAGGCAGCGGCACTCCCCCTGACATACCAGCAATCAGGAAGTGCTACTGTGCACAGTACAGCCAGAAACTTTTCCTAGTAGGAGGCTCCACAAACTGCATCCTTTTGGATTTGGAACAAAGAGCTACTGTATTTACAGCTGTTATAACCAATTTCAGGAGGTGTTGCACTAAGCATTTGCATTTCGAAACAGCTCCATTATACAAAAAACAAAACAAAAACAAAAAAAACATAAACAAAGCACACTTTAAAACTGATGTTACAGGGGTCAAGGTTTATTTGGGCTAATTTACTTGGTTCAAAATGTAGCCTGATATGAGAAATTGCAATGGTGTCCACATTTCTATGCAATATCACTTTAACCCTTGAATCCTAGAGCCCGTTCCAAAGCATTGTTTTGGAGATCTCTGCATACAAGGAGTTTATAATACTTGAGCAATTGTTCTCAACCAGTTCCCTCTGGGCTCACTAATACTACAGGATTTGTGGATTTCCCACCGTGAGTATAGATGAGTTAATCAGAGGTTCAGTGATTTTCATTCACTCACCTGTGCTCAAGCAGGGAAACCATCAGGCCTTGGACTGTTCGTACTCTCAGGGCCCACTGGTTGAGAACCACTGTACCAGCATATACATGTATATAAGATTACTAACCATGAGAGGCGCGCACACAGACCACAGCGGTTTAACCTGTTACTCAACATAATATTGGCTGCAATTTTAATTAGCAACTAAAAAACACTGAACCGTATCTAAAAACAACTAAAAATTATATATATATATATATATATATATATATATATATATATATATATATATATGCAAGAGAGAGATACAGCATAAGCATACTTACCAAATCAAAGATTGTACAACATCCTAAATCATTTTAAATATACTTGTAATATGACAGTAACTGCAGAGGGCATCAATTGTATGAAAATGTAATCTCTTTAGTAAAGCATTCATACTATAAATAACCCTTTGGGTGCTAGGAGGGTACACAATACATTACACATCCAATGGAACGCATTAGACTACTGCGAATCATACAGTCAATTGCTGGAAGACACTGGGACTTGTGTGTATCAAGTCAAAAGTTAATAAATGAGAAGCAAAACATTTGCACTATATTTATGAAAGAAAACTGCCAGTTTTTTTTTTGTCTTTGTTACATCTGACTCAAATTTTTTGCTACTTATTTATTAAACTTTTCAGGCCTATGCACAAAATAACTTTGAGTAATTATATGTAAACAATCTGCTCTGTAAGGAAAAAATTAAATTCCTTAACTTGTCATTGATTTAAATGGGACTTTTAGCCTCTTGAATGCTAATCAGGTCTCCAATGCAGTGGAGAACTCGTTAGCATTCAAGGGGTTCAATGTCCAATTAAAGTAAATGAATTGTATGCAGTTAATGTGCTACAGGATTGTCCCACTCTTAGTTTGTGCACATTGCCACTCCCCATGAAATATATATCACAATGAATCCAAGAAAATAAAATGTTGTCTTTAAGGAGGAATTTATTAAATATACTTTCCTAGAGCCGAATTCCATTGCAGGTGGGAACTTTCTCACTGGTTTTACTTCCAACTTTCCCTGTAAACGTCAATAGAAATATCTGAGGTAAACCCAGCAATAACAAGCATTACCTGCAATGGAATCCAGTCTCTAGTTATGTGTCATTCAAACAGCAGCCAGTTATATATGTTTATGTGTAGCTGTTTTAGTTTACATTGTAATGAAGTCTAGTGTATCTTACAAGTTAATCAAATGCATTGAAGCCCATTGTTTGAGGATGTGTGACGTAGAGCAGGCATGTCAAACATGTGGCTCTCTAGCGAATAAAGTGTACCCCCACCCCCCAACCAGCAAGATTTCTCATTTTAATTACAGTGCTGCCATTCTCATCCAAATTGTGATGGAGATCAGCCTTTTTTTCTGTCACATTATAGAACAGGGGTAGGCAAGGTCTGGCTCTCCAGCTACTGGTTGATTGGAGATAATGGGAGTCGTAGTCTCCAACAGCTTGAGAGATAAAAGTTGCATACTGCTGTTTTAGAGGTAAGCTAGAGGCTCATTATGAGAATAGTAACAGCAGAGCAGCACACTTGCAGATATTATGCAATAAATAAATAAATAAATAAATACATATATATATCTGACTGCTGTATAAAAGACACGTAGGTAGGTAAATTAAGCTGATAAGTTAAAAGCCACTTATTCCTAGGGTACTGTTTCCAGTTTAATGCAGTGTATAGAAAGAAACTGAAGCTGTCCACTTTACCTGTAAACATTCCAATCTTTAGCAACCTTGGTAAGTGTGTTAATGTTTCAGGTACAGAATATATAGTCTCTGCTGCCCAGGAAAACTACTGTATTGGAGTAATCCAGTTTGAGTTAGAATAATCTTGCCATCTGACAGACATGCAGTCAAATACCCAGCATATTTTCTTAGGTTTAGTACTTTATAATCCTTTAATCATGTATATGTCAGAGAGGATGTAAAACAGCAATAAAGTTTCCTTTACAATATGGCAGCTACCAAGCTATAATTACAGGTAAATTATATCATAAAAATGTGTATCTTAAAGGTACTTTAAAGGCCCATATGCTCAGACAAAAGTGGAGCAAGTCGGGGTCAAATCAACTATACTATAGGGAACATATAAAAATTCCCAGCTTTTAACCCCCTGAATACTAGATAGGTCATCAATGCATTTTTTTTCAATGCATTGGAGAGCTTCCTGGCATTGAAAGAGTAAAGATCCCCTGTATGTATGTTTTCTTTTTATATATGTGCTTTGTCAATAAAGTTTTAATTGAAGATATAAGGCCGTTCCCCAAAATCAAGTAGAGAGGCGTTTCTGACCTTAGTGGATAACGAGACCTTATAATTTCAGCATTCTCTTTCAATTAAGAACAAGTGATAGAATATGTTAATGTAATAATCATTAGGAAAAGTGTGGTCATCACTGATTTTTTTAATCTTCAGACTAGTATTAGCAAATTGCCAAATTAAAGCAAACATTCTCTTTTTACCACGTCACACCTTGTTTCCATTGGAAGGAGTGCAGATACAGGGGGTTGTATGTGAAATGTTAACATTGTTTTAAGATATTAAGCATAAGTTATTTTTATGGGTCAGCCAATTGATAAATTATGACCTTTAGTATGAAAACATACTTGTAGCTCTCTTCAAGACTTAAATGTTCATAATGAAGGCCATATTGTAATTCTTTATTGCCCCTTAAGAAAAACAAAAACCCAATATCAACCTCATCATAAAAATAAGCTATTAAAAGAAGAGTTAACCTTACTAATGAAGACACATAACTTAAAAGTAATGCAGTCTGCACATTGCAATGCATCCCTTTAAACCTACAATCAAATACCTATTCATAGTGATTATCTAACTCATATGCAAAATTTTGAGTGCAGCGTGATAGAGTTGCCTACTTCATCTTGATTAGAAACCAAAGAATGTGAGGTCTGAGCATGGACAAACTTTCTCCCTGCTAAACACTGTATGACAACTGTGTAAGTGCAAAACATAAATTTACCTTTGAGGATGCTCCATTATTATACAAGGTTTGAGCAGTGATAACAATTATCCATGAGCAGACTCAATATACTCTAGTACTTGATCAAGAGGAACTAGACTCCATCATCACTCAACTGTGGAATTCACAGAGGGATAAGGTGATTGTTAAGGAAAATTCTTGCAGGACAATATACCCTTTTGTCTATGCACCTTTGTTATAGAAGTTTACATTCCATTAATCTTTAGAGTAAAATCCCCATACAATATTTCCTCATATCACTCAAAGTGTTAGCCTCTTTATAATTGTAAGTGGTTCTTAAGGGGTATTAAAGCAGTATAAGCAGTATATATTCACAATCAATACCATATGGTAACTCTTTATTGCGTCTTTAATTCAACCTCTCATTATACTTGCCACACCTTTAGAACACCCTCAAGCTGAATGCTCTTTTATATGACACCACCATACCTTGGCAACATCACTACTGAAAATCTCTAATCATACAACATAATGCATCTCTCCTCACAACCATAGATAATCCTTCTGCTGAGTTTTCCATGGTATCCTTTTGAAAGGTCGCCCAAGGGGCGACAAAGAAAACGGAGCATTAAATATGTCACCACAATGAAAAGGGCGATATCAGAAACTCGCCCGAATCAAAAGGGCGAGATTCTGATATAGTGGGCTTAAGCGTTGCACGTTTTAATTTCACTTTGAAAATGATAACCTACACGCTATACATATGATTCAGTACAACAATGATTATAATGAAATTATCTAATACCACTCTTACACACAGCATGTGTAGGAATCATAAATCCAACCACTGCTAGTGCTTACAGCCAAATACGTTAACCCTTTAAGCACAAGAGTGGTTCAGGAGCAAGTGTACCCCTCTCGAGCTCAAAGGGCTAACATACATGGATGTAAGCACTAGCAGTGGTTGGATGTGTGATTCCTATACGTGTTGTGTGTAACAGCAGTATAGGATCATTTCATTAAAAACATTTTTGTACTGAATTGCGTGTGCAGCGTGTAGGTTATCATTTTCAAAGTGAACTATTAATATGTGCAAAGCATATGCTTGCAATATCAGAATCTTGCCCTTATATATTCTTTTCATTGTGGCAATGTGTTGTTTAATACAAAGTTTTCTTTGTTGCCCAAAAGTGGGCGACATTTTGATAGTGAACCGTTTTCCATCTTCTTTATAGCCTTCATAACAAGGCATCAGCAAAATCAGTTATCTGATCCAGACATCAATAACTTTCACTTCTTCCAAAATCAAGTACAAATGTACCATCCTAAGTTCATATAAAGTTTTATTTGTACAACTACAAACCAGACACAATGTTAACATACTCTTGTCACAATCACAGTCTCTTCATCTCTATAAATAAAATCTATTAGGAACATTTTCGAAGGAAAAAGAGAGACTCGGGGCACCCCCTAGTGCAGGTAAATTTGGGACACTTGTAGACCACCACCAAAAACATCTCCAGGTGGGTACTCACATAAACATATGCTAAGTTATTACATACACAATTCCCAGCTATATTGCTTTAGCAACTGAAATTGCTTATTATGGTATATTCAAAGTTTCCTGCAAGCAGCTCTTCTCAGTAGACATGTTCTCCAGATACATCAACATACAAGTCAATAAATGCAGAGAAGACACCCATTGGCATAATATTGTTACATCTAATAAGCAAAAATAAAATATGCATCCACTCACATTTTCTGCAGGTCAGTGAAACTGACAATAGGGCTAAAATTCAGAAACATTTCCTGCATGACTTTTCAGCAGCAGCAGAGGCACTCATCATAGCTAAGGCTGTGGATGTTAATAACCTTTGTTGCTGTTCTTGTTGCTCCTGGTTACGCAACACAAGTGTGTGTGGCTGAGTGGATTTGGAAGCAGCGATGATGGTGGTCATAACTGACGGGATGACTGTGTACGTTTTGCCATCTTTGCTTGTCCAGGTTCAGAGTTTCCAATGGTTTTCTCAAACAATTTATAGACAGACACAGTGCTCCTTTTTCAGTGGTGAACGACTGCACCTTTGCTTTTCTGCTAACTTTCTGTCCATGTCATCATCTCTTTCACTCCCAACTTCATCTGTATGTGAAGAAGAGGAGGATGCAGGAGGGATATATTCTAGATCTACATCATCATCATCCTCAGCCATCATTAGGTCATCATCAGTTATCATTAGGTCATCCTCAGCATCTCCACTCCATTAACCCTTTGAATTCCAGAGGCATGTGCAAAGCTTTGCACACCCCTCTGGGTTAAACCAAAGTATGCTTATTTTTGGACATGCCATTCATATTCAGTCCCCATCCCTCATCCTCTAATCACTTTCAGCCTACCATCATAACTTCCAGCTGCCTGCCACCACCCCAGGCCCTGCTTCCAACAGAGCTTTTATCCCATTACCAACCCAGAGTCCCAGTTTCCCATCACTATTAGACCACACAGCTCTTATGCCCCATTGTTCATCACAGTGCCCCAGACCTTACCCTCACATAACCACAGGCCTTGGCCCCATCAGATTTTCACATCATCTCAGTCTCAGAGCGTTCTTCAGCTGACTGCTTTTACATACCCTGATTTCAACCTTGGATTGCCTTGTGACCCTGCTCCTGTCTCCTTTGATTGACCCCGGCTTGTTTCGTGACTTAATATCTGAATTCTGATTTGGCACCACTCCTTGATTGCTCTTTACTGACTGTTTGCTCTCCAGATGTGTGGGCTTCTATCCACAAGCTGTGGCCGCTATTATATTCATTTTCTTCCTTTTAGCCATTTGTGTCTCAGCGGATTGTCTGTGTGTGTGTGTGTGGTTCTATACAGTAAACAGGTTAAGCAGCTACTATCTAGCTTGCTCGGGTGGGCTGCTCCTCCTCCTGTCACACATTTCCTTTCCTAGCAGGATGTGAACAGCGTACCTGCACTGAGAGGAAGTATATGACAAGGAGAGGAGTGACCTGCACAAAACAGGTTCTGATACTGCTCTGACCGTGTGCCACCATAGAGGCCTCCATGTGCCTCCATGTGCCATAGGCTCGCCATCACAACTAAAAGTTCTAACTGAAAACATGATTCAGCAGTTTCTGTCACATTCTATGGAGAACTGTTAGTCATTGACTTTCCCTTCAAATAGAGTATAACACAATAACTAATTGGAATTGACCTCTAGAGGTCAGTATTAACGTAAAAAAATGGTTTAAACTGTAATAACTGGAAATATGCATCTCTTTAATTTACTCAACAAGGAAAGCCCTACAATATATATATTTTTTTTCATAACAAAGTTTACTGCTCCTTTAAAGGGGACTTTTAACCCCTTTAACTATACTTTCTTTTTTTACATGCTTCCCAGAGTTTTGCAGGAGTCAGGACAGCTCTATATCATTGGATGGTCTGTTCCCGCCAGTGTGCAGATATTCTAGGAGTCTAGCAAAATGGACCAAGTGTCCATACTTCTGAGGGCCTTATACATGAAGAAAAGAGGAGCAATTATTGGGGAAACCAGTGGTTTAGATGTGGCTTTTAAACAACTGAATGTTATGTCTCCATCGCATGACCTCTAGCATTCAATGGTTTAACTCCTTAACGACACTTGACAGTCCTGGCACATCATGGGTAGATTTGCGTTAAGGACCCATGACATGCCAGGACCGTCATGGAATTCCGGGCTCGCCACGCCATTCAGGGAGTCCGGAAGCAGATGCAAAAAAAAAAATGCTCTGTGCTCCTTAAGTGACGGCTGGTCCTTAAAGGGTTAAAAGCCCAATTTATATAAATGGGAATCATATTCATTCCTTTATGGTGCCATTGGATTGCTGCAGTACTGCTCTGCTTTTCAGCCTTGTGCAGTCATTATCAAACTGTGGCCACGATGCAGTTAAAGCTGATTGCTATGGAGACATCCTATAATATAAAAAGCCAGATGTATGTTTGTCCGATGCAGTCATGCGCAGTAGAGACTGCCTGAAATTGTTCGATGCAGTCATGCACAGTAGTAACTGCCGAACGCAGGCACTGTGGCCCGTGTACACGGGCCTTTAAAAGGCCATCCTCCTGCTCCCTTTTTATAATATAAAAGGCCAGATGTATATTTGCCCGATGCAGTCATGCACAGTAGAAACTGCCCAAACGCAAGTACTTTCGCCAGTGTACACGGGCTTGTACACTAGTTTGTAGATAAAACACTTGATAAAGTTATCAACGTACATACTAAAGTGTGTGAGAGGCTCTGAGAATGAACAAAAGCACATGTTGCTTGTTCGACAGTTAGTCACCACTCAGAAGCATCAAGTTTTAGCTCTTAAGTGACATTACAGAAGAAAAATGTCAATATACATATTAGAGTAATCCCACCCTATAGGGCAGTCCAAATCCATAATGACTGGCAAGTCTCCTCCGCACTGAAACACCAGCTAACCTCAGACCTATGTTTTAAGCTTCTTTTTTTACCCTTTGAGTGAGCAGTGAGTTAGCCACCTCTTTTGCAATCAAAGGGTTAAGTCAATGTGTTTGCTTGAAAATGGCCAATTTTGGAAAACTAACTTCAAACAACTACTGTAATGTAATTGTTTGAAGCTGGACTTGTAAAAATCTCCCAAATCAGATGCCTGTAAATGAATCTTTCTTTTTTTCTTATTTATGATCACACAAATATAAGTAGTTTGTTTAAAATGAATAAAGCTTGCACCTTGGCCCATGTGTCTGTGTTAATTCACTGTGGATTCAAATCTGCATTCAAATCTACACTGTTTAATGTCAATAATGTGGTTATGCAAAACAGGATTAGCTTTCTGGGCAAAATAGTAGAGATTGAGTAACATGTGCCACATTACAGCACACATTGTTCCATGTCCACATGCAAAACAGCAATTCTGGGGCAATTCTCCTGCACCATAGGGGAGCAATAAATGTCAGCACTCATTTAAATGGGGCATTTAACCTCTATAATCATGGAGATGTCACCAACTAATTGCATTGTTACTTGTGAGAGAGTTGTTTAAAGCCCATTTCAAATCAATAGAAATTTGGAGGGATTTTTATTTGTTTCTTAAGGTGCATTTGATTTCCTCCGAAATATCTCCCTTATTGTAATGTACACATGGCCATTTTATTTGCATTTCACTGAGTAATGTCAATCCGTTTGTATTTTGTGTGTGAGATGTACCTGAATATAAACAAAAAGCATACATTGTTAGAGATGGGGCTGTCTCAGCACCTAAATAGACAAGGAAGTAGAGATATGTCATGCCTTACCTGCCAAGTAACACGTCTGCCTTATTGCTATCTACAATCAGCAGCACAGCATGCACAAACATTTCTACATAACTGGGCTCCCATCTTAACCTCCACTCCCCTCTTCCTCTGTACACAAAACAAAACCCTAGGTCCAGTATACTGTATTTAAAACAAATCCCTTGGCAGACTGAAAGACGTGCAATGTCCTAAAGGCTGAGGGCTGTATGCATAAAAACAACTGTAGCAATCCAGCAGCACCACAGGGGAGAAATAAAAAATCCCCATTGATTTAAATGTAATCCCTTGGATGCTAGAGAGGTCTAACTCTGATGGTGTAGTTGGTTTTCCCCAGAATTGTTCCTCTTTGAATCTGTGCATATAACCCTAAGTATATAATACTTCCCCCCAGCACTTGCCAAAGGGAAGCAATGTTAGTTGCCTTCCCCCACTTTTGATCAGACGGGGGGGGGGGGTCTTTCTATCCATCCTTCTATTAGGGTGTATGTGGGTGAGCTTTTTATATGCACTCACATTGCGGGGGGGGGCATAAAGAGTCATTCGTTTGGGGCTGTAGTGCATAGAAGACAGGAGAGAGAGAGAGAGAGAGAGATAGAGGGAGAGCAGAGCTGCTTCCGGTGTTCCCTTAAAGGCACCATATCAAACATATAATTACATACTTCTCATTTTTCTGCTTATATAAGTTTCATTTTTTCTGGGTCTTGAGGCAAATGTTAAACTTGATGGGCTTGTGTCTTTTTGCAACCTAATGTACTAAGAGTTCCATAGGTCTCATGTGGCCTCCTCACTGCTATGTTGCTGCCTGTATGAAGTTGCCATAGTGCTCTCCTTAGAAGCTACTGGAGTGTTAACATTCAGATTTGATCTCCCAAGTCTCAATGTAAGTAAAAGTGAATCATCTGAATTGACACCAACACTGGCTGGGACTGAAGTCACTCCTAGCTGTCTCTTTGTTATGAAATGGATAGGTCAATAGCCCAACAGCCAAGACCAATTTCATTTGTAATTATTACTTTGTAAGGCTAATAAACAGTAACTGCAAGTGAACCTAATAGACTACTAAGGTATGAAGTGTGACCAATATCTGTGCAATACAGACATAGTATTACCATACCCACATACTCAAACATTACTGAAGTGATGGTCATATAACAGTGATTTAAGATCCAATTGTCAGATGCAAAGTATGTGCACATAAGGAGATGTTTTTGTTAAAGGATTTTTTTACAATATGAATCACCATAAAATTGTCAACACTACCATACCGTCCATTAATATGAATGTTCCCAGAAATGACTCTCACAGCACTTATGTCACCCATATTTAAATAATGTATTTATAACAGTGACGTCCTAATGTGTGTTCTGTTTGTGAAGGATTTTCTGTTTAGGGTACATACCTTGGGGAGATATATTAAGTTTGATGCTGTGGGGGGGGGGTGTCTAGCAATGTGTGGGGAGCACATTGCCTTGACAATGTAGACACACATCACCATATCCCTAAGAATTAGGGATGCAAGGGAAGGGAGGATAGCATACCAGGTTGTCAAACTGCTGGTGGTGAGGAAGGGATGCCCTTCCTTACACATCGCCAGCAATTCCACAGCCCTGAGAGCATTCTCACTACTCTCTTACCTTTCCACTGGGGGAGTGGAAAGAGTCCTCTCAGACTTCAGCACCACAAACAGCATCACTCCTGTAACCCTTTCAGTGCCATAGGGAAGTGCTTTGCAGACCCTTGTGGCAATGAAAGGGTTAAAAGCTGCACTATTTACAGGTTTGTTTTTTTTTTGCTGTTAATATTTCTGTAATTTAAAATGTAATGTCTAAGGAAGAAAAAAAAACAGAACTTTACACTCTAGGCTACATACAAACCTTTATCCAAACATTAACAAACAGACCCTTTATCTTTTCTGTCTACCTGCATCCAAAGGGTCTGAGTGCCAGAGTGGTACCCACTGCATTGCAACACAACGTGTTGGACACCTCTCTGGCACTCAAACGGTTAAGGTGCAGAAGAGTGTGAAATGTATTGCTTTGATATGATTTACACACCCCTTTGATACTTAAAGAATTAAGGGCTCGATCCAAATGTTGGCGTTAAAACCAACGTGAAGAAAAAAACTGCCTTCGCTCCTTAAGCAAGACCAGGTAACGTGAGATTCAAATCTTCCTTACCCAGAAAGCCTAAGGAGCGATAACCAACAAAATACACGTTAACCTTAAACCTGCGTCGCATAGAAAATCTTACCTAAAAACACACGATAAAAATGTTACCTAGCACCACAGCCAATCACAGCACTGCAAACTATCAAGTTCAGTCAGAAAATCCAAAACCCACGTCTCCAGTTCTGAATAGCTTTCTCTGTGCTTCCCTACCCAGCCACTAGGGGAACACAGAGAAGGCTTTCAGCACCATGGACAGCTTTGAATGCCATAGGGATGTGCACTGCTCACCCCTGTGGCATTCAAAGGGTTAAAATCAATAAAACTAGTACACCAAGCACTACACAATGCCCCCTTCCACATCCCCCCCTTAGTATGTCACATATATTGCATATATGGGACATACTAACCCCATCCACATCCACCTCATGGACTTCCATGTAGTGGACAAATCTGCCTTTTATTCCACAATTAACCCTTTGAGTATCAGAGAGGTAGGAAAGCATTGCTTAGCATGTTTCCTACCCCTCTGGTACCCAAAGGGTTAATAGGCAACGTATGGACTACATACCTTGCCTATATATATATGTGTGTGTTTGTGTGTGTTTTAAACTTTTTTTTAATTAAAATAGTATTATTAGACAGTTTAACTTAGATCTCATTTATTGTTAACCCCCTACCTCCTGTGTCCCATTGCTATTAGTACTTTTGCTCCACTCTTCTTCAAACTGAGAGTGGAGCAAAAGTACTAAAAGCAAAGGGACACAGTAAGTATGGCATCATTAATGGTTGAGATCTATGTTAACCCTTTGGGTGCCAGAGTGGTTCGCAACGCATTGCAAAGCAATGCGTTGAGTACCACTCTGGCACTCAAAGGGTTAACATACAACTGAGGGAGCAGCCTGCACTGTGAATGCAGGGCTTCCCTCAGTTTTAATTATACATCGTTAAGTTTTAATACTGTATTTATTGTTCTTATTTCTTAAAGATGAATTATTTATTCTATTTATTTTATTAATCTTCTATTTATTTCCTTGCTGCGGGCGGCTGTGAAGCCCGCAGCATAATACACCGTTGTGCAGAGAGGCATTGGCGACAGCGGGAGGAGGGGACAGAGACATTGGAGGAAGCGGGTGGTAGGCTTGTACTTGCTGCCCGCTTCCTCCAATACCTCTCCTCTAGCGGTGGCATTGTGCCAGGCTGCCTGATCGCCTTGTGCAATTTGTCCCTTTGCACAAGGCGTGTACAACGCCTTGTGCAAAGGGACAAATTGCACAAGGCGATCAGGCAGCCTGGCACAATGCCACCGCTAGAGGAGAGGTATTGGAGGAAGCGGGCAGCAAGTACAAGCCTACCACCCGCTTCCTCCAATGTCTCTGTCCCCTCCTCCCGCTGTCGCCAATGCCTCTCTGCACAACGGTGTATTATGCTGCGGGCTTCACAGCCGCCCGCAGCAAGGAAATAAATAGAAGATTAATAAAATAAATAGAATAAATAATTCATCTTTAAGAAATAAGAACAATAAATACAGTATTAAAACTTAACGATGTATAATTAAAACTGAGGGAAGCCCTGCATTCACAGTGCAGGCTGCTCCCTCAGTTGTATGTTAACCCTTTGAGTGCCAGAGTGGTACTCAACGCATTGCTTTGCAATGCGTTGCGAACCACTCTGGCACCCAAAGGGTTAACATAGATCTCAACCATTAATGATGCCATACTTACTGTGTCCCTTTGCTTTTAGTACTTTTGCTCCACTCTCAGTTTGAAGAAGAGTGGAGCAAAAGTACTAATAGCAATGGGACACAGGAGGTAGGGGGTTAACAATAAATGAGATCTAAGTTAAACTGTCTAATAATACTATTTTAATTAAAAAAAAGTTTAAAACACACACAAACACACACATATATATATAGGCAAGGTATGTAGTCCATACGTTGCCTATTAACCCTTTGGGTACCAGAGGGGTAGGAAACATGCTAAGCAATGCTTTCCTACCTCTCTGATACTCAAAGGGTTAATTGTGGAATAAAAGGCAGATTTGTCCACTACATGGAAGTCCATGAGGTGGATGTGGATGGGGTTAGTATGTCCCACATATGCAATATATGTGACATACTAAGGGGGGGGATGTGGAAGGGGGCATTGTGTAGTGCTTGGTGTACTAGTTTTATTGATTTTAACCCTTTGAATGCCACAGGGGTGAGCAGTGCACATCCCTATGGCATTCAAAGCTGTCCATGGTGCTGAAAGCCTTCTCTGTGTTCCCCTAGTGGCTGGGTAGGGAAAAGCACAGAGAATGCTGTTCAGAACTGGAGACGTGGGTTTTCTACTCTTACTTGTGGACTGTACTCCAAAAAAAATAGGCGTTAGATTTCTGGAGAGAAATGTTGCAATTTAACGCGAGTTAGCCCTAACTCCAACATTTGAATAGCTTTTGGCGTCGTTTGTACATTATCCTCTATGGGTGAGATCTTGCTGTTCTGGCGACAGGCGATGTCTGTTTCAGAACTGGTGTCGCTTGTTTCTAGTAGAACATTTGCATTGCTCAATTGACGTTAAAACCAGCGTCTCCAGTTTTTTCTGGCGACGCCAACATTTGGATCGAGCCCTAAGACATTTCTTGAGCTACTTTTTTAGCAGACCGTGGGAAATCATGTTCCCTGCATGTCTGTCTCTTTGCAGTGTCTTAGAGGAGAACAGCCTGTAGGTACTTTGACTGTTTATATCTTAATCATTGCCTCCAACCTCTGTGCTGTTGCTGTGGGTAGTACAATTACTGACACAGTAGTTTACAGAAGTCTGAATTTTACTGTACCCTAGATACAGAAAGGAGAGGAGTTCAAGAAAAATTGTGCTGTGCCTGTGTTCATCACGTCAGGCACCAGCTTGGTGAAGCATCCACTGCTTATCCATAGGTTGAAAAGTCATAATTGTGTGTATAACATGCCAAGAGAAAGTGCAGAAATAACACAATCAGTGAATTTTTCTCTCACATTATCCAAATACAATTTTGGTATTATTCACAAATAAAGAGGATAAATTATGGAGCAATTGCCCCTGATTGCTAGGGACTCATCCGAGACTAAAGGGTCCCACTGCAGCAAAATGTTTGATTGCAGTACATGGTTTCAAGGGCAGTGGGTTGTTTGAGGATATAATTCTATCGCTTTTCAAGAATTCCTTTGTCATAGAGTTCAGAGTTAAATCAATATCAACTGTCAGATGCGGTGTGAGGTTTCGAGCAAAACTTTCTATGATTCATTACATCTTTGGGTCAATGATTGTTTATGTTATGCTGAAGAAACATTTATTTTGTTTTATGTAAAGAAAATTGTATCCAGTTGAATAAAAGCCAATGTTTTTACTTACCAAAACATGTTATGTGCGTCACTAAAACGTCATAGCTACAGTGACTGGTAGAATGAAAATATGTAGCAGTCCCATCTAGGAAATAAGTAATCTCCCAAAAAACAAGAATTCTGGTATTAACATCAAAACACCTTGCATGCCGTTCAAATAATATATACATATTTATGCCATTGTAATGGAAGTGTTAAGATTATTCTGTCAAAGTTGTTCAAACTTGTCTTCAAAAGTAACATACAGGCCATTATTCCAGACTTTTCCCATGGGTGACTATTTCTGATCAGTGAAACCACATAAAAACATGTTGAAATTTCACTGTAAGTTTTATGAGATATTTCATTTTGTATGAAATGTTCCTCCATTTTGCATGTTTTTATACACAGAAAGTACATTTTAAAAGTTTTTAAAGGGATAGTAAAGTCTGTTTTATGAAAATCTAATATTGTAGCTATTACAACAATAAAATAAGCAGTATAAGTCCCATCTCTCAAACCTTTATGGTTTGAGAAATATACGAAGATAAAGTTCCACCCTCCCGCCGCTTTCACGGATGTCAGTGCTGTAGTTTACAGCAGTATATCCTGGTCCTAGGACCAGACGAAGGCTCTTCAGCAAAACCAAAATAGCACGATCTAGGAACAAACACTTAATTAGAACGGTCTACAAAGTGTGCCTGATTTGCAAGCACACTTTGTAGACCAATTCAATGAAGTATTTGCTTTAAAATCTCGCTATTTCGGTTCTGCTGAAGAGCCTCCGTCTGGTCGTGCGACCAGAATCTCTTGCTGACAGCTTTACAGCTCATGTCAGTGAAAGGGGAGGGAGGGGAGAACTTTATCGTCGTATATTTCTCAAACCATAAAGGTTTGAGAGATGGGACATATATTGGTTATTTTATTGTTGTAATAGCTACAATATTAGATTTTCGTAAAACAGACTTAACTATCCCTTTAAAAGTCACAAATAGAATTCCACAATTTCATATCCTGTTTGTGCCAGGCCACTACACCGGAGGTAGATAAGGCGAGCTAGGGGAAGTTACTTGTGCTGGCTATGTCGACAAGGGACTGTATAGCACAGAAAAGAAAAATGCTAATAGCTTCAAAACTATTTTAATTAAGAAAACACATTACAAACAGCATAATAGTGGTTTTGCAAGATATTTAAAATTGCCTAAGTTGTTTTAAGGTGACAGTTCCACTTTAAGGTAAGATATCACATATGGGAAGGGAGCCAAAGTAAGGCTTTAATATTTGAGGTTCCACATACTATATTTTAAGTGTCTATGGATCTGGGTTGAACACTTGAAATAATCGGGGAACTGGGATAGTCAAATAGAGCAGAGATTAGACATAGGCAGAACAGGAGTTGTAACCAGAAGTGAAGTGAGAATTTCTTAAATTGAGAAGGGAATGGAGAGCAAAGTTAGGATAATGCTGAGTTCCGTGCACAGAAAATAATTAGGAACACAAGACAAGGACAACAAGATCACTGGAGTAAGCACAATAAACTGGCAAATTGAAAGTACAAATGTGGAGCCAGTAGGTTCTGGAAGATGCAAGGCAGTAATATATCCTAGGACTGACCAGGATACAATTACACTTACAACAGGAGTTGTTAAACATCCAAGATAGCAGAGAAAACAGAACCGCTGCCTAACATACCAGCAGTCTGAAGTGATAATCCTGAAATCACTTCCTTCCTGTCATGATGTCCAGAAACTTGCCTTTTCATTGGTTTGCCTGGATATATTGTATTAAATTCCTTTACAAGACAGGGAGCATAAACATTTTGATGCGGTTCCTAGAAATTTTCTTCTGATCATAATCTTGCCATTGCATAAGATACTGTAATTTGTTATGATACAAAATAGAATCAAGAATCCTCTCCAGTAGCAATAAACAAAATTATATATGAAAATAAGAAAATAAAAAGAGGTGCTTCTTTGTGCGATATCTTCAATGTAATTTAAATGATCACCCCACCGCCATCAGTGAAGATCTACTCACAAAAGCACATGGATGCACCATACTGTACCTGTTCTTTATTTTAAACTTGTACAATATTGCTGAATATATTTCATGTATATTCAGTGGATGTAGTATGTCTCTCCCTACTGTGGACATGTATTTCTCCTGGATTCTAGGAAACAGGGTGATGGAAGAGAGAGAGGCAGGGTTCAGAGTTCTGGGTGGGAAGCAGGGAATAGGAGGATGAGAATGAGGCATAGGTGAAAGAAAAGTAGGGATGGAGTGAAGGGTGTGAAAGACAAGATAAGTGTATGATAAGATGTACAGGTTTGGATGAAGAAGAATAAAAAAGGGATGGGGAATGAGAGATTAAGGTTGAGAAACAGGTCAAGTGTTGGTATCTGATGAGTGACAGGTTGGGCACGGCCATCAGGTAGTGGGGATTATATCAACACATTCTAGAGGGCTACTGTTTGCCCACAAGCTCCTTAGACAACCATCCTAACCTCAGCAGCATAACCCCAACCACCACTACACTTCATCCTCAGGCTACTCAGAATGCCTCTGGTTAAACTCTTTGGATGCTAGAATGGTTGCAAAACATTGTAAAGTAATGTACTGTACACTGCTCTGTCACACAAGAGGTTAATGAAGAAATCCTCCATTGGAAAGGAGTCCTCCTGTGCATTTTCTCCCACTCTGTAGTTCTCTGCTTCCGTGCTTTATGTTTTAGTTATAGATCCAAAAGGGTGGGGATAGACTATTAGACAATTTTACTCCTATAAGACCCACTTGATGCTGCATGTATTTCAGAGTGAGACACACCACTACCTACAGAAAAGACTGACTCCGTTAAAGCGGAACTACCACCTCAACTAAAGTCGCCCTGCAATACCTATGCAGGTGGCGACTAGGTTTGTAATCATTATTTCACCTCTCAAATGTGCCCACAAATAAAGTTATACTTAAGCTGACTCATAATAGTTGATGTAGAATGTCTCTACTTTCAGCTACAATAGACTCCAGAAATCACGTAACACTCAGACATACTGTAGCTGTAAGTGATCTGTGTGGTATAATTTACAACTCACTGCTTGATGTATCAGTATTGAGTAGATCTTTGGTACTGGTACCTTCTGATTACTGGGAAATAAAGGGCAGGTTACATATATAATAAAGGTGATTTATGCTGTGTATATATGCTGTGTATATATATATATATATATATATATATATATATATATATATATATATATATATATATATATATATATATATATATACCCCCACCAGGCCCGCACTGCACTATATAACATTTTTTCCTCTAACTCTGGGAAAATTGCCACTGTACTGTTTTTTTTACAGAAAAAAAAAAAAAAAGAGGTTTGACCACAAGAGGGTGTGATTAAGGGAGGGGTGTGGCTAAGTGAGGGGAGTAGTTGGGGTGGGGTAAAGGCGGGGCTTGGGATGCCGGAGGGTATTGTGTCTAGGGGCACCTGTGATGTATATCCAGCCCTGGATACCTCTTTGGCACTCAAAGGGTTAAAGTGGAACTACCACCGCTAACAAACTTGCCCCCCAATGATTCCCCATCTGGCGACTAGCTGCTCAGTAGCGCTAGTCACCAGAATCATTACCACGTTAATGAGAATTTTCCATTGTTCCCAAGCTGACATGCAGGACAGAGCACAGACGTTTTTCCATAGTGACGTCTGCACGCCGCCACTGTCAGTCCCAGCCGGCTCTAGGAGGCGTGCTAGGAGTCGTTCAGCTCCAAAAGAGACTGACCGCTCAGGCGCACAGACGTCACTATGGAAAGATATCTGCACTGTTTAATGGCTGTCATTCCTGGAGCAGTGTATAATTCTCATGAATGCGGTAATAATTCTGGCGACTAGCGCTACTGAGCAGCTAGTCACCAGATGGGGAATTATTGGGGGACAAGTTTTTTAGAGGTGGTAGTTCCGTTTTAATACGTGATTACTGCATAATCTGGTAAGAATATGCCATCTTAGTAAAGTAATGGTTTAAATAAATTCACTGTGTAAAAGACATACCAAGGCTGATGTACTTAGAACAACCGGATCAATTCTGGATCAAACCTACTGCACCATAGGAAACAAAACTATTTCCCCAAAGTCCATTTGATTTAGACTGCAGATTAATTTGCATTCTGTAGCTTAAAAGCCCATTTATATAAATAGGAATTTTATTTCACCCCTCTGAGGTGCAGTTGGTTTGACCCAGAATCGGTCCAGTTCTCCTTAGTACCTCAGCCTCAGTATGGTTTTGCTCACAGAGCAGCTGTTTTGTAGCAGTGTTTGATTTGATGGAATTACATGAAAAAATAGATACAGTTTTACTTAGTTTTATGTGATATTTTTTATTTTTCAAGATCTCTTTCTCTCAATAGAAACTGTAATAACAAACCTAAATGTAAAATAAACTACCTGCGATATTTAAACAATGCCATTATGATTCCATTGAAACCCAAGCCACAGACTTTGCTTATGTGACTCCTCAATGTTGAAGAACATGTACTGTTATCACTGCAATATTGTCACCCAAAAGAATCAGCCCTTAGAACCTGTAGACATATTTATTGCTTTATAATATTAATTAAGATTAATCCTTTATGTATCAGAAGGGTACGCAACACATTGCAGAGCAATGCATTGCATACCCCTCTGGCACTCAAAAGGTTAAAAACTTTTTATTTCATATAGAAACTGCATACATTTAAAATTTAGGAGTAATTTTTAGATATAAACATTTTGAACACATAACGTGAAATGTTATACATATTTGGGTTTAATTATACCGAAGACATTCTCTTTCTGAACATTAGTACCAAAAACACACGTCAGCAGATACATTTACACATTTTTCTTAAATTCATATAGTTGTTACCAATACAGATATATTTTTTTAACAACACAGTAGAACTGTTACTGCAGAAATGAGCCAATTAACCTTGTGAGTGCCAGAGAAGTACCCAATGCATTGCTTCTCGGTGTGTTGGACAACCCTCCATCAATCAAACGGTTAATCCCATTTTGCATGCTTGAAGTTTGACTTTGAAAGAATGTGTGAATTTGACAGATAAGCAACTCTCAAATAAAGATTTTTGAAAAATGAAATTCACAAATCCATAAACTGATAATTATCGTTTACCTTGAAACAAAAATGGATCAGGAGCTAGTAGATCACTCTTACCTTACATAGACCTGGAAAGAAGAGCAGTATAATGTGTTAAATTCTATGTTAAAACTGAGTACCCTTAAGGCAGATGCTAAATAAAAAGGCTATAAAGAAAATAATTAACTTTGAGTCATACACACTGATTGTGCATTCTCTACCTGGTTGGACAGCTTTACTACTTACCACCCTTTGAACTTTGTCCTACACAGGTATTAAAGGCTCCCACAGCTTCTTTCATGTTGCTCCTCTCACTTGCCAGATTTACTTTGCTTATCTGGGGCACAACACTACATAGTTTACATGTGGGTCAGCTCTCCTGTCAAGCTTCCTTTTTGTACATGTGGCTCAGCTATTCTGTTAGTTTTCTGTTGTATACATGATGTAGATCAGGAATCCTGACAGCCTTCATTTGTTTACTTGCGGCTCAACAATCCTTGGGAGAGATGGACTAAAGTGTGATGATGAAAGGTGATAAGATGGATATGACTGCTCCAGTATGATAAACTCCCCAGTTCTTAGTGCATAGATTCCATAGAATAACACTACTAAAATTGTGACTGGTTTACAGGAAAAGAAATATCAGGATAGACTAAAGGATCTGATCATGTATAGCTTGGAGGAGAGGAGAGAGAGGGGAGATATGATAGAAACATTCAAATACATGAAGGGATTCAACAAAGTGCAGGATGGAGGTATATTTCAAAGGAGGAAAAATGTTAGGACAAAAGGCCATAGTCTAAAACTAGAGGGATACAGATTTAGATGTAATGTAAGAAAGTTTTACTTCACTGTGAGGGTAGTAGAGAAGTGGAATAGCCTACCAGCAGAAGTGGTAGAAGTTAATACAGTGACGGAATTTAAACATGCATGGGACAGGCATAAGGCTGTCCTTAACATAAGAAAAGACCAAGGCCCAAAAAAGGTTTGAGGTTTTTACCGAAATGGTTCTTATCTGCCGTCAAATTCTATGTTTCTATGTTTATACCTCTTTATCACCCCGTAGTCCGTTGTGCATACCCCCCCAGACACACAGACATATACACACACATCTCTGCCTTCCATTTTTTACATGTGGATAAGTTCAGCTGGCAGCTTTCCTTTGTTTACATGTGGATAAGTTCAGCTGGCAACTTTCCTTTGTTTATATGTGGATATGTTCTGCTGGCAGTCTTCTTTGTTTTCATTTGGATAAGCTCTAAGTGTAAGTGTATACATGGAGGGAGTTTACCTCAGGACACTCCTTTTAAGTATATATAAGCATTTGTTAGATCGTGCTCTCCACTTCTTATGCCTCACAGCTGCAACTCCACACAGAGACCAACCTCTCTCTTCCAAGTGAAATATAGAGTGAAACAAGTGGAATTTGCCACTGACATGGAGGCCACCAACAGAACCCTATAACAATATATAAAAGATAGCACACAGAATGTGGTTCACAAAATGGAAAAAAGAGACTCCATTATGACCAAAAATGAGTCAGACCACTAATAGAAAGACTCCATAGACTATAATATGTTTGAAAGTAATAATTAGTTTATTGGAAATATACAAACAATACTTACAATATATAATTTATATGAAAACATAAATAGGCATATATATGCTATCAAGGGTATAATAAAGACAGAAATTCAGTCTGTTACAGCCTATTCATAATATCCCATTCATTAAAACAAATTAAATAATCATAAATGGATAAAAAAGACACATATATCACAGCATTTGCCACATTAAAAGTATGAAAAGAAACATGGGCTCCAAAGTCTTCCGTGAAGCATATTATAGAGTCCAAGATCCCTAAGATCTAGAGTCTAACATTACTTATCCACAATATACGTATAAAAATATATTAAAAAATAGATTAAATTAATATTCAATAAACAACTAACATAAAGTATAGTTAACATCTGCCCAGGATACAGCACTAATATAAAAAAAACAAACAATAAAACACCAATCATGATTACAGACTCTTACTCTTTATTGTGCCTCTCACACATATTATACAAGGTCTCCCATCCAAGCAAAGACCATATGCAGTCCTGCTTCATTCATTTATCCATATTTAATATGTATCTATTTGGCCCCATCAGAAATACCGTATTTCTTACTTTTTAAGTCTATTAAATGTAAATTATATTCTACAACAAAAAATAAAAAAAGATGAAGAGGAAGAGGCACCACCATGATTACAGAAATTATCCCAATTCAGTTTGTTCGTTAAGGCCATTTGGATATAAGGTATCTAACGTAAAAATCCAAACTGCTTCTCTTCTATTTAAAGGGATAGTAATACTTAAAATGTAAAAAAAAATATGTTGTAGGGTTTATCCCCCTGAGTAAAACAAGAGTACTCCCACTGCTGAGAGGTCTTTCATTCAAAAGTTATTAATTTTCAAAGTTGAATTTTTTAGGTGCAATATCACAGTGGCCTGAAATTGTACAGTGGCGCTGTTGCTACACCATCCTATGGAGATTTATGGTCAACTGACCAGAGTTGTCCATAGGATCGTGTAGCAACAGCGCCACTGTACAATTTCAGGCCACTGTGATATTGCACCTAAAAAATTCAACTTTGAAAATTAATAACTTTTGAATAAAACACCTCTCAGCAGTGGGAGTACTCTTGTTTTACTCAGGGGGATAAACCCTACAACATATTTTTTTTCACATTTTAAGTATTACTATCCCTTTAAGAGTCTATCTAAATTGCACCCTCAAGCATCTAAACTGATAGTCTCTATCCCATAGCCTGTTAGGTCTGTGTTATTGCTCTCATGGAACTTGAGGGAATGTCTCAAAACTGAATGATTCTGGAAACCAATTTTAATATTTTTTATATGCTCATATAACCGCCTTTTAAAGGTTCTTTTCATTCTTCCCATATAAAGTAAGTTGCACTGACATGACAGTACATACACCACCACTGTACTACTACATGAGGTAAATTGTGTAATCTGATATTTTCTATGATGTTTAGCCATTATATTATAATTTTTAGGGCATTTTGCACATGTGGCACAATGTCCACATTTGTGCCACCCTGTCACCGATGACCTTATCAATGTTAGATTAGCTTAATCTGAGTCTTTTCTCTCAATCCCTTCTCTGTTTCTCGATGTATTTTCAATACCGTAGGAACTGATATGTTTTTCAGGTTTTTACTTGTCCTATACACGATTTTTACTTTATCGGGCTCTAAGCTTTTGAGAATTTTATCTTCTTTCACAATTGGCTACATTTTTTTAATCTTATAAGATTGGCTCAAAAATGGGATACTCAGTACTATCTTACCTACTTTTTATATTCTTTCTTCCACATCATATTACTAGTCATATTAATCTTATACTTCTTTTCTTTTTTTTAAAAAATTTAATTATTATCGAAGCTCTTCATTCTCCTCTCTTTTATGGGACTATTTTTCTTTGTTATCTTTTACTTTCTTAGTTATGTAGTCCTTTAAAGCTCTTTTTCTATTGTGTCTGTTTTTATACTCCTTTTCCATTTTTCTCATTTTATTGTGGTCATAGTCATGCCTGGTCAGGTACGTGCGGTTCAAAGAAATGCTCCATTCCTCCAAAGGTAGGTCTTTTGGTTCCAGGATCTTACAGAATTCATCATCCACATTTCCTTCTATTATATCATTTCCATTCTCCAATAATGTACACCTCCTCATTTGTAGTACTTCACTGAAATCCTGACAAACTTTATTTACATCATATTACATCTGTGTGAATCTTTTGAAAAGAAAGAGGACTTGTGCAAAAAATTTTTTT
Source organism: Rhinophrynus dorsalis (assembly GCA_037306005.1). Lineage (NCBI taxonomy): Eukaryota > Metazoa > Chordata > Amphibia > Anura > Rhinophrynidae > Rhinophrynus > Rhinophrynus dorsalis. The sequence continues at coordinate 299,470,037 of CM074721.1, forward strand.
TATTATTGAACAATTCCTATTTAGTCTAATAAACTGCCCCTTTGGTATATTATCTAACCAAATTTGCTTATTATGACTAGAGTAAGGGATATAGGTGTTTTGATATAAATTGCCACTTTGGTATATTATATAACCAAATTTGCTTATTATGACTAGAGTAAGGGATATAGGTGCTTTGATCCACTTCTTTAAAAAAAGGTTTTAGTCAAGATCTCATTTCCCTCCAAAAGCAGAGGTCCAAAAACTGAATCTCCACTGAGTTAAAAGTAAGCCTCAGACCATGAGGGCTGTTATTCAAATATTTGATAAAGTCTTCAAAATAACAATGGCCCATCATGCCATTCTAAAATTACATCATCTAGATACCTATAATATTTATTAAAATACTTGGAGAACCAGCCATTAGACCGAAATTGTCCAATCTTCCCAGCTCCCCAAAAAAAGATTTGCAAAGCTGTGTGCAAACGGGTACACATGACAGTTTTTCTATTCTGTATAAAAAACATTCACCATTGAAAGTAAAACAATTTGTGCTTAGTATAAACGTAATATTGTCTATAATAAATGTATGATGTTCAAAATCAATAAATTCCATATTTTCAAACCAATATTGAACTGCTTGTACACCATCATCACGGTTCTTCTGAGTCCTTCTGCCAGCAAGTGAGAGTTAATGATGTATAGTGCTGACTGAGTGTTCCAGTCAAACAGGAGTTTGTAATCCCAATGTGATGGGGAACAAAAGAGACAGTTACAAAGTAGCTTTAAATAGCCATTATCCTTGATTAGTCTGCTTTATACCAAAGCTTGATAATGCGCCTGGTGGTGTGAAATGCGTTTCATTGATATTAATGCTGTATGCTAGCCAGGAGCATCTATAAGCAGATGTTAACTATAATGTTGTTATGTAAGTTCTTTATTGAATAGTCATTTAATCTAACTAATTTAAATATATATTTTATATGTATATTGAGGATAAGTAATCTTGGAGTCTATAACGTGATTCACAGTAGACTTTGGAGCTCATGTTTCTTTTCATACTTTTAATGTGGTAAATACTGTTATATGTGATTATTTAATTTGTTTTAATGAATGGGATGTTATGAGTAGGTTGTAACAGACTGAATTTCTGTATTTTTTATACCCTTGATAGCATATTTATGCCTCTTTATATTTTAATATAAATTACATATTTGAAGTATTGTTTGTATATTTCCAATACATTAATTATTACTTTCAAACACATTATAGTGTATGGTATGTTTTCAAAGGATAAGCTATAATGGAGTCTTTCTACTAGTGGTCTGACACATTTTTGGTCATATATGGTCATTTTCCATTTTGTGAACCAGATACTGTGTGCTATTTTTTATATATTGTTATAGGGCTCTGCTGGTGGCCTCCAAGTCATTGGCAAATTCCGTTTGTTTCTCTCTATATTTAGATAAGCTCTGCAGGAAGCTTTCCTTTGTTTACATGTGGATACGTTCTGCTGGCAGTCCCTCTTTGTTTATATTTGGAAATGCTCTGCTGGAAAACTTCTTTTGTTTACATGTGGATACATTCTGCTGGCAGTCCCTCTTTGTTTATATTTGGATTAGCTTTGCTGGAAAACTTCCTTTGTTTACATGTGGATACGTTCTGCTGGCAGTCTCTCTTTGTTTACATTTAGATGAGCTCTGCTGGAAGCTTTCATTTGTTTACATGTGGATACATTCTGCTGATAGTCTCTCTATGTTTCCATTTGGATAAGCTCCGCTGGAAAACCCTTTGTTTACATGTGGATACGTTCTGCTGGTAGTCTCTCTTTTGTTTACATTTAGATCAGCTCTGCTGGAAGCTTTCTTTGTTTACATGTGGATATGGTCTGCTGGCAGTCTTTCTTTGTCTTAGGCTCCAACATCCACATTAATCTTGAGGTGATAGTCTAGGATTGTCTGTAGATGGGCTGATTAAGATAACAGCCTGACTATAACCCCTTAAGGACCCATGACGGTCCTGGCATGTCATCGGTTGGACTTGAGCTAAGGACCCATGATGTGCCAGGACCGTCATGGATTTCAGCGCTCCCCGTACGACTGCACACCATTCAGGGAGCCCTGATTCAGAAAGTGCCAGCCGTGAGCATGTGTGCCCGGTCCTTAAGGGCATAAGAGCAGTGGGCACTAATCACAACAAGTTAAATGACTTTGACTTATCTCTTATTACAAACAGTACACTAATGCTCACTGCTTATGACAATTTACATGTTAAAAATAAAGTAGGACTATATTTTTGTTTTGCAACATATCAATATTTTTTTCATATACTAGCTGTAAGTACATGATTTTCATTGATATCAACCAGTTTTCTTTTTGGTGTTAGTGTTCCTTTTTACTTTATAAACCATATAAAATGTTCTATACCTAAAACTTTCTTTGAGCTACATTACAAGATTCCTAATAAACAAAACAAAAAAAAATGTTAAACACAGTCTTGTGATGTGTAGTTTAGTCTTTCAGGTCCCTGGGTCTTTGTGTGTAAATTAATTACTTTGTTATATGAATTACCAGTTCTATGCACTCTTTCTTGCTAATTCTCTTATTTGTATTTCTATACCCAGCTCTAAAGCTGAGAGTGAAACTGCTGCATTGCCATAAAGCTGCTTGGCTAGTATTATTTATTGCTCTGTATGTTAGAATTTAACTTGAATGAGTGCTAATATTTTTATGATGACAGCCGAAATAAGAGCAAGCCAGCAGAGGAGAGGACACCACCATAAATACTCAAACCTATTATAAACATACCTGGGAACTTCCAATTGAAGTCTGCCCGGAGGGGAGTCCTCTGGTGCAGCAGGGGGTGACAATAATGATGCGAATTGTGTCAAAAAGGGGCGGGGCTTGACACGAGTTGGGGGGGCATGGCTTAAAGGTGACACACAGAAGGCTGGGGAAGGAGGAACACCGTGAGAAACAGCAGATGTGGCAGAGTTTCAATAGAAACTCCCCACATCCAGAGGAATCAGCCTCTGCCCCGGAGACCCGGTAAAGCTCTCTCAAAACTGGAGTCTCTGAGGCAAATCCGGAGAGTTCCCAGGTATGATTATACATTGGGGAGCAGAAACAACAAAAACTAACCCCAAATTAGTTTTAATCATGCATGATTTCCAGAATCACTAAAAAGACAAGTCTCAGTACTGCAGTACTCTTCATCTGTCCCCGATAGTGGTACTCTTGGTGGGGAGGCATCCTGTGAATTCTTTGGAGGTAGAAGAACCAAGAAAGACTGTTTAGTGAATGTGACTGGGCGGGGGCTGGACTTGGAAGCAACAAAGCTGATGATGATGAATGATATGATGATTTTGTGTTTTTATATTTACGTGGCCAAAGTCAGACTTTCCAGTTGATCTCGCAAAGAGTTTGTAAACAAGACTATTTCTCCTTTAAAATGGTAAAAGATTGAGCCTTTTCATTTAATTATTTTCTGGCCATATCATCAGAGATTACAGGTTTCCCTGCCTGTAGCCTGATGCAGTGTTCAGTCCAGTTCTATTTGTCACCTGATCTCCTTGTAGCAGTGCTTGCTCAAAACTTGCTGTTTGGCCTTGTCCTGTGTAAGCTGTTGCTGTTTACTCCTGTTCACCATTTACTGAACATTTTTGTTCTTGACTACACATTTGTTTGCTGTTTGTTCTTTTATTGAGCCACTGCTGTTGTACCAGTCCTGTTGCTGAATCAGTTCTGTTGTTGATCATGTTATTGGTTGCTGTTTGTTCTGGCTTTGATCCATTGCTGCTGTACCATTCCTGTTGCTGAACCAGTCCTGTTCCGGACAACAGTTTGCTGTTTGTTCCTGGATGTATCCACGGTTGCTGAACCAGTCCCGCTCTAGTCCACAGTATTGTTTGCTGCCTGTTCATGCCTTGATCCTCTCTTGCTGAACCACACCTGTTGCTGATTCTATCTAGTTCCTGTCACCAGCATTGTTTACTTCTTGCCCCTGTATAGATTTACAGTTACTGAACTGAACCTGTTCTTGTCTACACTGCCTTATATTGCTTGTTGCAGTTTTGCTTGTGGCTGTTGAACCAGTCCTGTTCCAGTGCTTCTCTTTCTGAGTCAGCTTTTGCTGCTACCTACTAGTTCCAGTCTGGTTATTGGCTCTGGTGTGGTGCACTCTTGGACTTGTTTCAGACATTTGCATTTGCCCCTACCTCACACTTGCTGTTGTATGCTTGGGTATCGAGGAGCACTGTACCATTTGTGGAGCAGAGTCCTGTTTAAGTGGCTCTCCAGCTGTGCTGTTCTTGCTGGTTCCCTCTACACTGTTACCAGTGTTTTGTACCTGTACTGCATCTTGTCTCCAGTGAGCCCACCTTACGTCCAGTCTCTGTATTGCAATCAATCTTCAGATGCTGCTCCTCCTAGTGTTCAGTTCCTTTACTGCAGTCTTTTTTCAGTATCTTGTCCAGTCGTGTTGGTATCTGCAGATGAATAGACTCTAGCACTCTACTTGGGACCATTTCTACAGACCATACCCAGTCATCCCGAGCATTAACCTGCTCAACTGGTCTGTCTTATACAACCTTGCGGATGGCACCTTTACCCAGCTTTGGCCGGAGAAAGGTCTGTCAACATACTCTAGCTCCACACTTTAGCACTGCTCCCCAGCATCTTGTGGATCGCACTGGCAGTTGAGGTTGGATACTAAGCCATCTCAGCTGGGAGTTGTGACACATAATCTAAATCAACATCATCATCAATACTTAGGTCAGCAGCAGCAGTAGTAGCATCCATTTCCTCCCTATTACTTTCATATTCTTCTAGGTTTGATAAAAGTCTAAAAAACGTCCTTTTTACCTTTCTCTTCTTAGGGCGATTTATAGAGAACTGACCACCAGAACAATCCTAGTGTTTCAAATTCATGGTGGCCAGTTTACTTTACAGAGCATTATTTATCCCCTTGGATACTAGAGAGACCCCTAATATATTATGAAGAATTGCATTTGAGATCTAGCATCAAAAGGGTTAACAGTTGTATTTGTGCTTGTATCTTACAGGTTGATTATTTTCTGCACCAGGTAGAAGTGTAAGGGGCTGGTGTTGGAGGCCATTGAGGTGTGAGGATGAGGCCATTGGAGGGGCTAAGGGCTCCTTGTGTGGTTTTGTCTGCGAGGTTTGAGATGTATTTTCAGGCCATGAAATGCAACTTTTTGAGGTGGTATATGAAATTTATTAGATGGCACCATCATGTGAGAGGATGCAACTTAAATATATCATTCTTTCAGACTCCACCTTCCTTCAATACTGATAACATTAAAAAGTAAGGTGGCACTGGAGTGTAATTTGTAATAATAGACATACCGCATGCAGGTATAAAATTCTATGGGGGTAGATGCACTAAGGCATGATAAAGCAGAGATGACTTTTCCAAGTCCTATGTTATTCTATGGAGACAATGCACTAAGATTTCTCCAACTTTGGAGATCTTTGTGTACAGGCTCTATATAATAACATTGAAATTGGAGAAGTGATATCACTGGAGAAGTAATCTCCACTTTATCACACCTTAGTGCAAAATCCCCTGTGAGTGTGAGAGGGATGCCAAACGCATTGCAATATAAAGCATTGGATAATGTTCTGGTTTTAAAATGGTTAATCACTCGGTAAAATACATTTACATGTGATTAAAACCTCTGTGCTGCTCAGTGTACTATAAAACAAGGAAAGTGTAGACATTGACCCAATCCATAGTGAGCAGGGATCAAGTCACCTTGTAATGTGCAATTAATACATACACTGCAGTTATTTACAACCTGCACAATGGCATTTTCAGTGAAACAAAGTAATAACAAATGCCCTTATCAAAATAAGGACCATAGGATTGATATGCATAATCTGTGAAAAGCATAAAACATTGACTGCACATACTGGACTATGCTCCTCCTGTTCAAATAAAGGCATTTAAAGGAGAACTAACACCCCTTAATAATAAAACCCCAACTTACATTACATTGGCTTGATATTCCTAGTGGCCACTACGAATTTTGCCCAGTTGCCTTGATTCAAGAGAGATGATCCTCAATCAGTCCTGGGTGCCATGTCCATGGAGACAGACATGACAGTTGTTGGCAGTTAAAGTTGGCATGTGTAAGGACCAGGTCCTCTGGTCCTTAAAGTGTTAAGATTATTAAATGCAGTGAGTTTGAGGCCCTGTGGTCATGCTAGCATCTCCAATTTTCCAGTATTAAAGTGGAACTACCAAACCAAGTAAAGATAAACCCCAAAAATTACCCATCTGACGACTAGCTGAAAAATAGTACTAGTCAACAGAATAATTACTTCCTTATAGAGAAATTCTACTACTCCTGAGACTGACAGGCAGGAAACAGTGCAGATATCTTTGCATAGTGACGTCTGCGGGCCTGCGCTGTCAGTCCCAATCTGCTCTAGGAGGCGTTGCTAGGTAGCGTAAGGTACCGGAAGGGACTGACGGCGCAGGCGCACAGACGTCACTATGCAAATATGTCTGCGCTGTTTCCTGGCTGTCAGTCCCTGGAGCAGCAGAATTTAGCTATTAGCAGGTAATTATTCTGGCGACTAGTACTGTTGTTCAGCTAGTCGCCAGATGTGTAATTTTTGGGGTTTAACTTTACTTGGGTTGGTAGTTCCACTTTAACTGATCCCCATTCTGTGCATTTGGTTCACACCTGTTCCCAATACATAACAGGTTTCATCAGTCTGAATAGGATTTGAAATAAAGAACCAATCCCCTGGCTGTTTAAAACCATGTAAACATTCTGAACACAGTAAAATGTCACTATCCAGACACAGAGTACAGCACAGTACAAACACACTAATGGTTTAGTTTTTAAGTAAAAAACAATGCTACTATAAACCTACACTATAAAGGCAGAGCCATAGGTTTGGTAACACAAAGGGATTGGTAAAACAGAAGTCAATGTATTTTACAACAAATGTCTAAACCAGTGGTTCTCAAACTTTTTTTGTTCGGGGCACCCCTAACACGTAATCAAGAACATTCGGGGCACCCCTAACATATTTAATATACTTTGTCAAGGGCATAAGAAGTGTACAGTACATAAATATACAGTTATTATTATGTTTTATAAACATAATAACAAAATGAAATATGTTGTGCATAACAAGTTCAATAAATCTTTATTTAACAGTCCAATTTTGTTAGTCTTCATAGAAAACATGGGGCACCCTACTTTGGTGTCCGTGGCGCACCATAGTGCCACGGCACCCTGGTTGAGAATTACTGGTCTAAACTATAAGACACATTAGGGACCTTATTTATCCATTGTGAAAAATGTGAAGAAAACCAACCACACAAAAGGGTTAAAAGTAAAATTCTGCAGATTACCATTGATTTAAATAGAAGTTTTAAATGAACATTAATGTTAAAATGCAAGCTTAGTTATATGATAGAACACATTCTAATATCCACGTGTAAATGCAGTGATTTGTGTTTGTCAGGCTGGGAGGAGGACTCTTATGTTGTAGCTGTACAGCTGGGCTAGTCAGTATATGGACCTCGGACTGATGGGGTCTCCTGGAGCTGGTTGAGAAAGATGGGAATTGTAGTCCCCAGTAGTTCCAGCTCCCAATATTTACTACCTATACTGTACATTCTATAATATAAAGATAGCAAAAGAAAAGCAAAGCCTTCTGAAAATCAGTATATACAGGCCCATATACAGAAAGACAAAGATGAGCAATTCTGAGGTAAACCATCTGCACCATAGGGGACAAATAACATTGCCATTATTTTAAATGGGACTTTTAGACCTCTAAATATTAGACCCCTCTGAGTGGCTGGAAAAGAAAAAGAGAATGTGGGCAATGTGCTGCCCCTGTCCCTTTTTCATGCAAGATTGGCCTAGATAGTAACATAGTAGATAGTAACATAGCAGATAGTAACATAGTAGATAAGGCTGAAAAAAGACATGCGTCCATCAAGTCCAGCCCATGCCAATAACACCCCTGTTGATCCAGAGGAAGGCAACAAAAAAGCCCTCTGGAGCAATTTCCAATGTAGGTGTGTAGGTGTGTGTGTGTGTGTGTTTGTGTGTGTGTGTCAAATAGTTCCCCGGATCAATATCCTATTTGCTTTGAAGCCATCTGTCATAATTGTCAATATTGTTCTGTGCTAGATAGGCATCCATTGCTTTTTTGAATGCAGTTACATTATCTACAAGCACAACATCCCGAGGCAAAGAATTCCATAGCCTTACCACCCTTACTGTAAAGAATCCCTGCCTGTGTTTTAGTCGAAAGCGCCTTTCCTCAAGTCTTAATGGATGACCTCTTGTTCTTAGCTCGGCTCTTTGCATAAATAATTCATTGGATAGTTCTTTGTATTGACCTTGAATGTATTTGTAAATGGTAATCATATCACCCCTTAGACGTCTATTTTCTAATGTAAACAAACCCAGTTTGGCTAGTCTCTCTTTGTAACTCAGATCCTCCAATCCCTTTATCAGTTTTGTTGCACGTCTCTGCACCTTTTCCAGTTCAGTAATGTCTTTTTTTAGAACAGGCGCCCAAAATTGTACTCCATATTCTAGATGAGGCCTAACCAAGGATTTATACAGAGGTAGGATAATATTAGCATCCCTTGCTTCTACACCTCTTTTTATGCAGGCTAGTACTCTATTTGCTCTTGCAGTAGCTGAGTGACTCTGCACACTGCTGTGAAGTCTATTGTCTATCAGTACGCCTAAATCTTTCTCTAATGAGGATTTCCCAAGTTGTTTCCCATTTAGAGTATATGTAGCAAGTTTGTTTCTACAACCCAAATGCATAACCTTACATTTATCTACATTAAATGTCATCTGCCACTTTTCTGCCCATTCACTTAGTTTATCTAAATCCTTCTGTAGGGAAAAAACATCCAGCTCTGTATGTATTTCCTTACGTAGCTTAGTGTCATCAGCAAAGATTGAAATGCTACTTTCAATTCCCACTTCTAGATCATTAATAAACAAATTAAAAAGCATTGGGCCCAGGACCGAACCCTGCGGCACCCCACTTATAACCCTAGACCAATTTGAAAAAGTTCCATTTACAACAACTCTCTGCCATCTATCATTTAACCAGTTCTCAATCCATGTACAGATAACACCACCCAAACCGAAGCCTTTTAATTTATGCAGTAACCTGTTGTGAGGCACTGTGTCAAAGGCTTTTGCAAAATCCAAGTATACTACATCAACAGCAATTCCCCTGTCCAAATTACTACTCACTCTTTCATAAAATGCAAGTAAATTAGTCTGACATGATCTGTTCTTCATGAAACCATGCTGATTCCTACTAATGATATTGTTTGTCTTCACATAGTTCTGAATACTGTCAGTTAATAACCCTTCTAGTATCTTACCCACTATGGAAGTCAAGCTCACAGGTCTATAATTTCCTGGTTTGGATCTTGCTCCCTTTTTAAACAATGGAACTACATCAGCTTTCCTCCAATCACAGGGCACTATGCCTGATGAAAGTGAATTAATAAATATTAAGTATAATGGTTTTGCTATTACTGAACTAAGTTCCTTAAGTACCCTTGGGTGTATACCGTTCGGTCCGGGCGCTTTATTCACTATAACCCTTTCCAGTCTCTTTTGGACCTTGTCCTCAGTAAGCCATGTAGATGTTGGAGGAAATTCCATGGTTTTGTCTGTTTGCCCACAGCTTGTCATTGCTGCTTCTTTTGTATATACTGAAGCAAAGAACGTATTTAGGGTGTCAGCCATAGCTTTATCCTCACTAATCAATTCATCTGTTTCAGTCCTAAGAGGACCAATATCAACCTTAACTTTTTTGTTGTTAATATACTTGTAGAATTGTTTAGGGTTTTTCTTGCTCTCATTTACAATGTTTCTCTCATTTTCTATTTTAGCTAGCTTAATTGCTTGTTTGCAGATTTTATTACATTCTTTATATTTTTTAAATGATGCATCTGACCCGTTTGACTTAAACACCTTAAAAGCCTGCTTTTTATTTTTCATTTCCCTGCTAACCACATTATTAATCCACATTGGTTTCGCTTTACTTCTCTTGTGCTTATTCCCCAATGGTATATATTGACGTTGATTTATAACACTGGAGGTATTCTGGAGTAAACCAACTGCACCATAGGTAACCTATAAAAATCCTAATTCCCATTCACTGGAATAGAGCTTTTTAACCCCTTGAATGCTAGAGAGGTCTCCAATGCATTGCTTCAACATTAAAAAGCTCTTTTCCAGTGAATAGGGATTTTACTTGTCCCCTATGGTTCAGTTGGTTTACTCCAGAATAACAACAGTTTTTTATAAATCTGGGCCAATGTCCCATCGGATCTGAGGCCACTTGAAACTAGCAGCATAAGGAACAAGAGTACCTATTAGAACTCATACCAGGTGCCATTTAGGGTTAATTACATTTGTTTTTGTGGACTTTATATATGTACAGACATTACATCTATACTAAAACCACCTAGGGTGATATACATCTTGTTTACTCATCTCACTTGATACCATCTGGGTAAGGGTCTGTAGAGTTGGTAGCGCTTCTTGTTTTTACATAGAAAATGGCTGGCACAGATATTAGCCTTTCATGTGGTCTGCACAATCAGTGTGCTGAGCCCTTAAAAGGATAGTAATACTTCATTTTATCTTTATTTTAATTTGTAGGCATTAAAAAAACATGAAGAACGATATAGGTCTTATCTCTCAAACCTTTATGGTTTGAGAGATATTCACAAGCAAAATTTCCCCTCCTGCCCTTTTTACCTAGTGTAAGCCATCTCTTCTCAGATGTGGAATCCAGTCCATAGACCAGACAGATAACAGCAGGGGACAATCTTCTTCCTATGAGAACAATGAAAGCCCTGCCCCCCTTGATAAGTTTTTCATGTTTTTCACTTTCACTTTTGGAGAATTTATAACAACACAAATGTTTGACCAGAACCCGAATTAGTTAGCGTAATTTGTATGAATTATCAGAAAGTTCCACAGTGTGACTACAAACAAATCAATTAAGATCTAAAACAATATGTATTTTCAGAAAAATTGCTAATACGTTCTAAATACGATCTAAATCATAGGGTCATCATGTACATCATCTGATCACGTCTTAAATAACCAGGCTGTCTTTAAACAGCACAATTACTGCTATAATTTTTCTCACACATCTAAGGTGACATTGTACTGTTTGTTAAGATCTGTGGGTATCCTTTTGGAAAGGGGTAATATCCAGAAGGTTTCCCTATGGGAAAGATATTTGGAGATATTTTCTTTCTATGCCCTGAATTGATGAACTCTCATGGAAATTACAGAAATGGGAAGCTGAGATCTTAACCTAATATAAAATGTAGTTGCTTCCTAGAGAACTTCAGTGTCAGCAAATGTAGAGCATAAATATGTGCTTATGAAAACACACAGTTTTCATAACATGGTTTTGCTTTCAGATTCTGGGAATTATAGACCTGCGTGTTTGACCTCTGTAGTGGGAAAAATGCTAGAAGGGATAAATAAGGGATTATATTTATGTTTACACCACAGAAAATAATATTAGCAGGAGTCAACATGGCTGTGATGAATAAATTGTGCCAAACTAATCTTTTGAGCTTCTATGAAGAAGTAAGTAGTAACATAGAATAAAAGGTCAGTAATGCCCGTTTATAACTTTATTTAATATTGCAGAGGTTACAGAAATAAAGTATTTGGAGAAAGTGCCGTTGCTCATACCCTTATAGTTTGAGAGATATTCTCCTCTAAAGTTCCTCCCTTCCTCCCCTTCTCCTGACATCAGGGCTGTGCTGACAGCAGGAGATTCTGGTCCTGGGACCAGTTGGCAGCTCTGCAGCAGAGCCAAAATTGTGTTATTTAAAAATAATTACTTCACTGGAATGGTCTACAAGTGTGCCTGGTTTGCAAGCACACTTTGTAGACCGTTCCATTGAAGTAGTTCTTTTTAAATAACGCAATATCGGCTCTGCCGAAGAGCCACCTTGAGTCGGCCGACTCGAATCTCCTGCTGTCAGCTTTACAGCTGACAGCAGGATTTGGAAAACTTTAGTGGTGAATATCTCTAAAACCGTAAGAGTTTGAAAGATGGCATTTCTTCAAATACTTTATTTTTGTAACCTGTACAATATTAAATAAAGTTATAAACGGGCATTACTGACTCTTTAGGGTAAAGCAATAGATGTAGTATATCTAGATTTTGCAAAGGCATTTCATAAAGTACCACACAGAAGATTGGGGTAAAAAAATAAGGAAATTATAGCTAGAGGATAACCTTTGCAATTGGATACAAAACTATTTGAAGGATAGGGAACAGTGTGGTTTCGTAAATGGAAAATTCTCCAATACAGTTAAGTTGAGAGTGCAGTACCTCAGGGTTCAGTACTTGGACCACTGTTTTTTAACATTTTATAAATAACCTGGAAATAGATATAAAGAGCAAAATATCAATACTTGCAGATGATACTAAATTATGTAGGGTAATAAATTCAGAACAGGATATTTGTTCTCTACAGAGGGATACAAAGGATATCTTAGACCTGGAGAGAGTACAGCGAAGAACAACAAAAACTAATTAAGGGAATGGAAGACTTGATGTATAAAGAATGTTTAGGCAAATTTGTTTATTTCCTCTATAGAAAAGACTAAGAGGAGATCGTATCACAATGTACAAGTATATAATAGGTCAATACAAGGATCTTGTTATTCATTCCAAGGCCTGCTCAAATAACCAGAATACACCCCCTTGAGATTAGAGGAAAGGAGGTTTCAACTTCAGCAGAGGGATTTTTTACAGTAAGGTCTGTTAAACTGTGGAATTATTTGCCCACGGACTGGATAGAGCAAGGTACCGGAGTACCGTGACACAGAGAGCGACACAGTAACACAAGAACTGTGCAAGGTAGTCAGCAGCAGGAACTGTAAGGCATTCGCCCAGCCGGGCACTTAGAAAGCAGGAACCACTGCCAAGCAGATTCTGTACACATCACAGGAACGTCAGCCAAGCCGGGTCAGTACACGGAGCAGGAACGTCAGTCTCGCCGGGTCGGTACACGGAGCAGGATCGTCGGTTTCGCCGGGTCGGTACACGGAGCCGGAACGTCAGCCAGGCCGGGTCAGAACAGGAAGCAGGAACGTCAGCCAATCCGAATCAGTACACAGAATCAGGATGTAACGATTTTTCAGACACTCAGACAGTGGATTAGAATAAAACACAGTTTTATTAGAGAAAAAAAAATAAGAACAAGATCACCCTCTATAGGCAGTACAGTAAATAGCAGAATATAGGCTACATATGCCTTCTCAGGACCAGGATACAGAACAGGGACAATACATATACTGTCACAGGATAGGCATAAAAAGCGACTGGCAATGAATAGTTAAATACAAAGAATCATCAGTCTCAAATGTGGTGTTAGGCACGCCCAAGGTGATAAGAGGCAGCTATAGGTGCTAGATCACACAACACCTTAAGTCCATCTATGTAGAGAGCTGCTAGATAGAGCTGAGTCAGAGGCAGAAGCTGCAGGGTAGTTGGTAGATAGCCCCCACGGGCGTATAACGGAGACCAACAGTATGGTGATAGCTTGAGCCAATAGCCCCCACGGGCGTATAACGGAGACCAACAGTATCGAGATCGCTTGAGCCAATAGCCCCCACGGGCGTATAACGGATAATGCTGTACTGCAAGAGCGTGTGTAACAGTTTACCTTGAAGGGGGTCCGTAGTGCAGAGATGTTAGCTCACCCTTGCAGATAAACACAGTGACCAGGTAAAAAGCCACCTGGGCTGTGAATCTGTGCACGGGGGCTGGCAGGAACAGTAACCGGATGCGTAGAATCAGACAAGTGCAAATCCAGAAGAGTAGTCAGGAACAGCAAGCTGTGGTCACAAGCCAAATCAGTCTGGGAATCTGGAAACAAACAACAGGAATAGAAACCCAACAATGAACTGACCCAGCCCTCAGGGAGAGGCAGTGTTATATACCCAGGTAATCAGCAGCTTAATTAATAAGCTGCCTCAGGTGGACTCTGAATGATAGGTGAAATCTGATAGCAGCAGTCCAGCCCCCGTGTGCTGCAGGCAAAGCAGATAATACAGGCTAGAATCACACTGATGGAACAGATTCAGCAATGGCTCAAAGGCAAGAAAGCAGGAACAGAGTACATGAGGACACCGGTTCAATTCCATCATGATCCGCAAGAGGGATGACCACGCCTGGCAGTCTGGCTAGACAGGGGCAGACCGTGACAGTACCCCCTCCTCAAAGACGCCCTCCGGGCGGAGCCAGACTTGTTAGATACTACATCGACCCTGGGATCAAAGTCGCTCTCATCCTCGGAGAAGTCAAAGATGTCGTCTGGCTTGATGGCAACTCTTCCCTTCCTCCTATTCTTTTTGGACTTAGATGCTTTCAAAGAACTCACAGGGGAAGTATTTGCAGCTTGCAATGCCTTTTCAAATATCTCAAGATCCTGCTTGCGGACGATAGTGCCATTTGAGGCATAAGTACAAGCAGATGCCAGGACTTGTTCTGCAGGGCAGGAAGTGGTATAGGTGCTTACCACAGCAGATGTAGTGATGGTTTCTGGAACAGGCATATTGTCAGAAGGGATAGGAGAAGCCTCTGGATCAAGTGGAAGGGGAATCTCAGGGATCTCAGGTGCAGGTTCAGGCTGAGGTGCAGTGATGACAGGGTGGGCTTGAGCAGTACCCAAACGAAGGGCCAATGGCTGAGCAGGCGTTCCGGAAACAGGTTCACATGGAATAGTGGAAGAAGATTCCTCAGCGACACAAGTACTGCTTTGAGGTGACAAACATGCTCCAGTGCAACAGCAACCTTGATGCCTGATAGAGTTGTCAACTGTCTTGACAGGGCAAACATAGACTGTACCCACACGTGTAGTTTTAGACGGACGTGTAGGGCAGTGGGAAATGAAGTGCCCTCTCTCACCACAGTAAAAACAGAGGCCACAATTTCTCCTCCGCTCTCTTTCACCAGGAGACAATTGAGTCCGGACAAGCCCTATCTCCATAGGTTCTTCAGTGTCTAGGGAAGGAGCAGAGGATACCTCAGGAGTGTCTCTTGAAACCTGTCCATATGGCGGCAACATGGAGGTTTTGCTCAGGTACAGGGTCTCTCTATCATGGGGAAGCCGTGATCTGCATGAACGTGAAACAGACCTTTGAACAGTAGTTTTTCTAGAAATCGTGCACTGCGAGTCCATAGCAGTCATGAAGGCCCCCCAGCTATCGAGGACAGGACTCTTTGCCAGCACCATCTGGTGTGCCCATGTTTTGATCCGTCCAGACAAGAAATTGATAGCTGCACGGACTATGATATAGTCAGTGGCATATGTCCGAGGCTTTAAGGCAAACAACAGCTCACAATCCACCTTAAAGCACTGGAAGGGGGCACGGCTACCATCAAATCTCTCAGGCATTATAACAAATGGCTCAGAATATACAGGTTCCGGGGTTGGGTGTACTATCCCTTTAAGAAAAAAAATATTTTGCTGCAGCTCCGAAACAGTCTGGGTCAAGTTGGACAATTGCTGGGTAAGGATGGTAAGCGACTTGCACATCTCTGCGGACTCCATAATGGTCAGTTCATTCTGTAACAGTTTACCTTGAAGGGGGTCCGTAGTGCAGAGATGTTAGCTCACCCTTGCAGATAAACACAGCCCAAAGTGACCAGGTAAAAAGCCACCTGGGCTGTGAATCTGTGCACGGGGGCTGGCAGGAACAGTAACCGGATGCGTAGAATCAGACAAGTGCAAATCCAGAAGAGTAGTCAGGAACAGCAAGCTGTGGTCACAAGCCAAATCAGTCTGGGAATCTGGAAACAAACAACAGGAACAGAAACCCAACAATGAACTGACCCAGCCCTCAGGGAGAGGCAGTGTTATATACCCAGGTAATCAGCAGCTTAATTAATAAGCTGCCTCAGGTGGACTCTGAATGATAGGTGAAATCTGATAGCAGCAGTCCAGCCCCCGTGTGCTGCAGGCAAAGCAGATAATACAGGCTAGAATCACACTGATGGAACAGATTCAGCAATGGCTCAAAGGCAAGAAAGCAGGAACAGAGTACATGAGGACACCGGTTCAATTCCACCATGATCCGCAAGAGGGATGACCACGCCTGGCAGTCTGCCTAGACAGGGGCAGACCGTGACAGCGTGAGCCAAATAGCCCCCTCGGGCTTATAACGGAGACCAACAGTATCGTGATAGCTTGAGCCAATAGCCCCCACGGGCGTATAACGGAGACCAACAGTATTGTGATAGCTTGAGCCAATAGCCCCCACGGGCGTATAACGGAGACCAACAGTATCGAGATGGCTTGAGCC
This sequence comes from Rhinophrynus dorsalis, assembly GCA_037306005.1. Classification (NCBI taxonomy): domain Eukaryota; kingdom Metazoa; phylum Chordata; class Amphibia; order Anura; family Rhinophrynidae; genus Rhinophrynus; species Rhinophrynus dorsalis. The sequence goes on from CM074721.1 coordinate 299,486,400, forward strand.
AACAGCCCCCACGGGCGTATAACGGAGACCACCTGTTGCTGCAAGTGCTTGAGCTAATAGCGCCTCCCACGGGTGCGTTACCGGAGACCTACTGCTCTGTTAGATGACAAACGAGCCGCCGACTAACCGAGGCCCACAATGCGGCCGACTCAGCAGAAGCAGTGGATAAGGTAACGGCTCAGCAAGGGTTAACAATAGCAGCAAGGTTGAGGAGTAAGCAACACAAGTGATCAGAGGCTCAGTGAGTAGCGGAATAGCACAGCAAGTGCCAAGGAGACTGTCACGGTTTATTATGACTCTCAGACACAAGTTTTAGGTAAAAATCAATTTTATTGAAATAATAAATTGATAACGTAGGATGGCAACCACATACATACAGATATATTCAGAATGTAACAAGACAGAAGGCAGACTCTACCGGTCCTGTCAATATACCGGACAGGACAGTCTGAAGTAATAGAATGTTAGGCTCTACCGGCCTTGCCAATACCGGGTAAGGCAACCTGCAGATGGAATCGCATAACGGTTCTACCGGCCTTACCAAATTACCGGGCAAGGCAGCCTCAATAGATTCATAATGTAGGCTCTACCGGCCCTGCCAATACCAGGTAAGGCAACCTCAGATGGAATGTGGCAAAAGGTTCTACCGGCCTTACCAATACCGTGCAGGGCAGCCCAGAGATAGTAGCAGCAGTCAGATGGTAATGGCAAATTGATAGGATCGTAAGCAACCCAGTGTACACACACTGAGACTAACAGGGGAATCGTAAAGCCGCAAGGCTTTGGAGCAAACCAGCGTCCGCACGCTGGGACCAACACTGAATGTATAGCCGATAGGCTTAGGAGCAAACCAGTGACCGCACACTGGTGTAACAAGCGAGTTAGTACAGCCGTAAGGCTTAGGAGCAAACCAGCGTCCGCACGCTGGGGCCAACACAGAATTGTATAGCTGATAGGCTTTGGAGCAAACCAGTGACCGCACACTGGTGTAACAAGCGAGTTTGTATAGCCGCAAGGCTTTGGAGCAAACCAGCGTCCGCACGCTGGGACCAACACAGAATTGTATAGCTGATAGGCTTTGGAGCAAACCAGTGACCGCACACTGGTGTAACAAGCGAGTTTGTATAGCCGCAAGGCTTTGGAGCAAACCAGCGTCCGCACACTGGGACCAACACAGAATTGTATAGCTGATAGGCTTTCGAGCAAACCAGTGACCGCACACTGGTGTAACAAGCAAGTTTGTATAGCCGCAAGGCTTTGGAGCAAACCAGCGTCCGCACGCTGGGACCAACACAGGATAGTACAGCCGATAGGCTTTGGAGCAAACCAGTGACCGCACACTGGTGTAATAAGCGAGTTTGACTAGCCGCAAGGCTTTGGAGCAAACCAGCGTCCGCACGCTGGGACCAACACAGGATTGTATAGCCTATAGGCTTTGGAGCAAACCAGTGACCGCACACTGGTGTAACAAGCGAGTTTGCCTAGCCGCAAGGCTTAGGAGCAAACCAGCGTCCGCACGCTGGGACCAACACAGAATTGTATAGCCGATAGGCTGTGGAGCAAACCAGTGACCGCACACTGGAGTAACAAGCAATGTCGCCGACGCGACCAGGCAGGAGGTCGCCAGGATACAGGAGACAGGCGATGCGATGACAGGAACCAGCAACGATCAGTCAGGTCAGGAAACCGCAGAGAAGAAGTTCAGCAGGAACTGCAACACCAGAGACTAGGCTGGAACCAGGACTGGAAGTACTTCAGCATGCAGGAAACACTGGAACAGTAGAGATCAGGAACTCAGGAACACATGAGATCAGGAACTCAGGAACACTGGAACAGAGGCCCAGCTATCACTGGCATAGTGATAGCAAGAAGGTCAGAAACAACACGAAAGGGCAACCAAAGGGTGCCCAATCCAGGTTTAAATAGGCAATGAAAGGCGGGCTATCTGCAGACAGCCAATAGCAGCCCCCTGCTGGTAACAGACAAGGAACTGCAGCAATCACGGGCACCGTGATAGTACCCCCCCTTCAAAGACCCCCTCTCCTAGAATAGGGTCTAGGTTTCTGTGGGTAATTGGCATGAAAGGCCCTAGTTAGCCTAGGTGCATGAAGGTCCGTACTATCCACTCATGATCGATCCTCAGGACCATACCCTTTCCAATGTACCAGGTACTGTACCCTTCCTCTAAGCCTACGGGAATCAATAATGCTCTGAACCTCGTACTCCTCCTGGCCCTTGACCTCAACAGGTCCTGGCACCACAGGTGTGGTAGTATAGCGATTGCAAACCAGAGGCTTAAGAAGGGACACATGGAACACATTATGGATACGCATGGATGCAGGTAGGTCTAGTGCATAGGAGACAGGGTTAATTTTGCGAATAACTCTGTATGGACCAATAAACCGTGGAGCCAACTTATTAGACGGAACCTGCAGCTTGAGATTTCTGGAGGAAAGCCATACTCTATCCCCAACCTGAAAGGAAACCGCTGGAAGCCTTCTGCGATTAGCATGGCGCTGATGACGCTGAAATGACTGACCAAGTGCCCTCTGAACTTGTGCCCATGTGGAACGGAGTTGCTCGATATGCTCATCCAGAGCTGGAATCTGTTGCGTCTGAAATGAGTCTGGAAGCAAACAGGGCTGGAACCCATAATTAATCAGAAATGGAGAGCTCCCAGATGAAGAATTGACCGCACAGTTCCTGGCGAACTCTGCCCAAGGCAACAAGTCGGACCAATTATCATGATGGTCAGTAACGAAACAATGGAGAAATTGTTCCAAGCCCTGATTAGCTTGTTCAGCGGCTCCATTGGTCTGGGGATGGTAGGCAGAGGAGAAGGACAGCTGTATGCCCATCTGTTGGCAAAATGCCCTCCAAAATCTAGACACAAACTGGCTCCCCCTGTCAGACACCAGTACCCTAGGCACTCCATGCAACCGGAATACTTCTCTGGCGAACACCATTGCCAATTCCTTCGCTGAAGGAAGACCACGGAGGGGCACGAAATGAGCCATTTTAGAAAACCTGTCCACCACCATGAATATAAAGGAGTACCCCTTGGACATAGGCAACTCTCCCATAAAATCAATGGAAACATGAGACCAGGGGCGTTCGCCATTAGGCACCGGTTGAAGCAAGCCCACAGGGAGATGTCTCGGGGTCTTAGCGCGGGCACAGGTGGCACAGGCATTCGTAAATTCGGCACAATCGTTTCTCATGGAGGGCCACCAAAATAACTGAGAAAGGGACCATAACAATTGGTCTCTACCAATATGTCCCGCAGCCTTAGAGGAATGGTAGGTTTCAAGCAGCCTAGTACGAAATGGTTCATCGACAAAACATTTGCCCACTGGAGTTTCATGGGGAGCGGACCCCTGAGAGGCCAGGATCTCCTCCCCTAAAGGAGAAGTGATACTCGTGCGTATAGTAGCCAGTATTCTATCAGGTTGGATGATGGGTGCTGGTGCTTCCACTCTGTCACTGTCGGCCTCAAATTGTCTTGACAGTGCATCCACCCTGATATTCTTTGACCCCGGTAAGTATGATACAATGAAATTAAATCGAGACAGGAACAGTGCCCACCTGGCCTGACGGGAGGACAATCTCTTGGCCTCCGAGAGATAAGTCAGATTTTTATGATCTGTTAGGATTAATACGGGAGTCTTGGTACCTTCAAGCAAATGACGCCACTCCTTAAGAGCGAGGATAATGGCCAATAATTCTTTGTCACCTATCTCATAGTGGCCTTGAGTGACAGTCAACTTCTTAGAGAAAAACCCACAAGGTCTGAGAGTACCACCTTTCTTGTGTCGTTGCGAAAGCAGTGCCCCAACCCCAATATCTGAGGCATCCACCTCTAACGTAAATGGAAGTAGAGGATTGGGGTGGGATAACACAGGAGCCGCAGCAAATGCCAGCTTCAAATTCTCAAAGGCATTCTCAGCAGATACCGGCCAACAAGAAGGACAAAGGTTTAACAATGGAAGAAAAGTTCTTAATAAACCGCCTATAATAATTAGCGAAACCCAGGAAACGCTGTATGGCTTTAAGCCCCTTGGGATTTGGCCATTGTAAGACAGCTGACAACTTATCCTTGTCCATGGCAATGCCATCATTGCCAATTATGAACCCCAAGAATGGCACACTGGTTCTATGAAAGTCACATTTTTCCAGTTTACAAAATAATTTGTTCTCACGGAGTCGTAGCAATACTGCGGATACATCTTTGATGTGCTGTGCCATGTCTTGAGAGTAAATCAATATATCGTCCAGATAAACCACAACACATGTCTGTAACATATCTCTCAGAACATCGTTTATCAGTTCCTGGAAAACTGCGGGGGCATTACATAGCCCAAATGGCATTACAAGATACTCGTAGTGCCCAGCTCGAGTATTAAAGGCAGTTTTCCACTCATCACCTGCTCGAATGCGCACCAGATTGTAAGCGGCCCGTAGGTCCAATTTGGTAAAAATCGAAGCGCCCTTAAGCCTGTCAAAAAGCTCGGTGATGAGTGGTATTGGGTATGCGTTTTTTGCCATTAGTTTATTCAAGCCCCGGTAGTCAATGCATGGTCTTAATTCGCCATTTTTCTTTTTTACAAAAAAGAACCCAGCCCCAGCTGGAGAGGTAGATTTTCGTATGATCCCTATAGCAAGGGCATCAGAAATGTAATCCTCCATAGCCTTATTTTCCTCACAAGATAATGGATAAGTGCGTCCTTTCGGAGGTACTGCCCCAGGCTGCAATTCGATGCAACAATCATAAGGTCTATGCTGAGGTAGCAAACTGGCCTCTCCTTTGCTAAAAACATCGCCAAACTGTTGGTACACATCCGGTATAGCCGAGGAGGTGCACAGGACCTTAACAGGCTGGATGACGCACTTGTCCATACAAAACTGGGACCAAGCAGCAATTTCACACTTTTTCCAATCAAATTGTGGGTTATGTAACTGTAACCACGGAAAGCCCAATATTACCGCATGGTGCGGAGAATTAATCAGTTGAAACTGCTGCTCTTCTCTGTGAAGTGCCCCAATAGTCATAGACAGTGGCATAGTTTCAAACATAACCTGAGGCGGTTCTAAGGGTCTGCCATCAATCGCTTCAATAGTCAAGGGATTTTGTCTTTCAATGCGTGGAACTCCGTGCAATTCAGCAAAGGTATTATCCATAAAATACCCTGCTGCACCAGAGTAAACCAAGGCCAAAACCTCCACGGAGCATTGTGCCCAAGATAATACCACCTGTATGGTGGGTTTCATTGTGCCCGACACTGGGGACGATTGTACACCACCTAGGGCCTGTCCCCCAAGGTACCCTAGGTGTGTGCGTTTCCCGGACGTACCTATTTGCATAGGGTCACTTGTCTCCCGTACAGGTTCACTAGACTTCAATGCCAGGGGAGGGATGGGTGGGCAAAACATGCCACTAGGCTCATTATTCTTTGACCGTAACTTACGATCTCTGGCAATTGATCTCTCACGTATTCTGGAGTCAATTATCATAACATATTCAATGTAGTCATCTAGATCAATAGGTAGATCTTTAGCAGCGATTTCGTCCTTAATGTGGTCATTCAGGCCTTGAGAAAAAGCTGCCAATAATGCCTCGTTATTCCAACCTACCTCTGCTGCCAATGTGCGGAATTCAATGGCGTAGTCGCCTACTGTACGCTTGCCCTGATGTATCTCCATAAGGCGTTTGGCAGCAGAGGTGGTTCTACCAGGAGGCTCAAACACTCTTCGAAAGGATTGCACAAATTCTCTAAAGTTTTTAGTACAAGGTTTAGCATTCTCCCTCAAGGGGTTAGCCCAAGCCAAAGCTCTGCCAGTGAGCAAAGATATTGTAAACCCCACCTTACTACGATCATTGGGAAATGCGTGTGCCGTCAATTCCATAAAAATCTGGAGTTGGTTGATGAACCCTCTGCAGAGACTAGGGTCACCATTGTATCTTAGCGGCAAGGGTGCAGAAGCCGTTAACCCTTTAACAGTGCCCCCTAGGGGTCTGGTATCACTCTCCGGTGTCTGACTTGGCGAGACCACCGGGCTAGAGCTAGATTTGTCATTAAGTACCGTGCGTTCAAGGATCGTTTGAATTGCAACTGCCAACTGATCCAAACGTTGCTCGTGCACATCCAATGTATATTCTGTGCATTACCTTCACCTTTGCTGTCTGAGGTCATGGCCCTTTCGTACTGTCACGGTTTATTATGACTCTCAGACACAAGTTTTAGGTAAAAATCAATTTTATTGAAATAATAAATTGATAACGTAGGATGGCAACCACATACATACAGATATATTCAGAATGTAACAAGACAGAAGGCAGACTCTACCGGTCCTGTCAATATACCGGACAGGACAGTCTGAAGTACTAGAATGTTAGGCTCTACCGGCCTTGCCAATACCGGGTAAGGCAACCTGCAGATGGAATCGCATAATGGTTCTACCGGCCTTACCAAATTACCGGGCAAGGCAGCCTCAATAGATTCATAATGTAGGCTCTACCGGCCCTGCCAATACCGGGTAAGGCAACCTCAGATGGAATGTGGCAAAAGGTTCTACCGGCCTTTCCAATACCGGGCAGGGCAGCCCAGAGATAGTAGCAGCAGTCAGATGGTAATGGCAAATTGACAGGATCGTAAGCAACCCAGTGTACACACACTGAGACTAACAGGGGAATCGTAAAGCCGCAAGGCTTTGGAGCAAACCAGCGTCTGCACGCTGGGACCAACACTGAATGTATAGCCGATAGGCTTAGGAGCAAACCAGTGACCGCACACTGGTGTAACAAGCGAGTTAGTACAGCCGTAAGGCTTAGGAGCAAACCAGCGACCGCAAGCTGGGGCCAACACAGAATTGTATAGCTGATAGGCTTTGGAGCAAACCAGTGACCGCACACTGGTGTAACAAGCGAGTTTGTATAGCCGCAAGGCTTTGGAGCAAACCAGCGTCCGCACGCTGGGACCAACACAGAATTGTATAGCTGATAGGCTTTGGAGCAAACCAGTGACCGCACACTGGTGTAACAAGCGAGTTTGTATAGCCGCAAGGCTTTGGAGCAAACCAGCATCCGCACGCTGGGACCAACACAGAATTGTATAGCTGATAGGCTTTGGAGCAAACCAGTGACCGCACACTGGTGTAACAAGCGAGTTTGTATAGCCGCAAGGCTTTGGAGCAAACCAGCGTCCACACGCTGGGACCAACACAGAATTGTATAGCTGATAGGCTTTGGAGCAAACCAGTGACCGCACACTGGTGTAACAAGCGAGTTTGTATAGCCGCAAGGCTTTGGAGCAAACCAGCGTCCGCACGCTGGGACCAACACAGAATTGTATAGCTGATAGGCTTTGGAGCAAACCAGTGACCGCACACTGGTGTAACAAGCAAGTTTGTATAGCCGCAAGGCTTTGGAGCAAACCAGCGTCCGCACGCTGGGACCAACACAGAATTGTATAGCTGATAGGCTTTGGAGCAAACCAGTGACCGCACACTGGTGTAACAAGCAAGTTTGTATAGCCGCAAGGCTTTGGAGCAAACCAGCGTCCGCACGCTGGGACCAACACAGAATTGTATAGCTGATAGGCTTTGGAGCAAACCAGTGACCACACACTGCTGTAACAAGCGAGTTTGTATAGCGGCAAGGCTTTGGAGCAAACCAGCGTCCGCACGCTGGGACCAACACAGAATTGTATAGCTGATAGGCTTTGGAGCAAACCAGTGACCGCACACTGGTGTAACAAGCAAGTTTGTATAGCCGCAAGGCTTTGGAGCAAACCAGCGTCCGCACGCTGGGACCAACACAGAATTGTATAGCTGATAGGCTTTGGAGCAAACAAGTGACCGCACACTGGTGTAACAAGCAAGTTTGTATAGCCGCAAGGCTTTGGAGCAAACCAGCGTCCGCACGCTGGGACCAACACAGAATTGTATAGCTGATAGGCTTTGGAGCAAACCAGTGACCGCACACTGGTGTAATAAGCGAGTTTGACTAGCCGCAAGGCTTTGGAGCAAACCAGCGTCTGCACGCTGGGACCAACACAGGATTGTATAGCCGATAGGCTTTGGAGCAAACCAGTGACCGCACACTGGAGTAACAAGCAATGTCGCCGACGCGACCAGGCAGGAGGTCGCCAGGATACAGGAGACAGGCGATGCGATGACAGGAACCAGCAACGATCAGTCAGGTCAGGAAACCTCAGAGAAGAAGTTCAGCAGGAACTGCAACACCAGAGACTAGGCCGGAACCAGGACTGGAAGTACTTCAGCATGCAGGAAACACTGGAACAGTAGAGATCAGGAACTCAGGAACACATGAGATCAGGAACTCAGGAACACTGGAACAGAGGCCCAGCTATCACTGGCATAGTGATAGCAAGAAGGTCAGAAACAACACGAAAGGGCAACCAAAGGGTGCCCAATCCAGGTTTCAATAGGCAATGAAAGGCGGGCTATCTGCAGACAGCCAATAGCAGCCCCCTACTGGTGACAGACAAGGAACTGCAGCAATCACGGGCACCGTGATAGAGACTCAGCTATACGTAGTACAGTGCACCAGAGAAATGGAAGGCTCAGCTCAGGAGACACGGCTCAGCAGGAGTTAATGCAGCAATCTCGATCGGCTCTGACACACACATTGCAGCGGTCAGAATGTCGCCGGGGCGACAACAGGAGCTGGAAACAGGAACAGTAGCAAGTTACGGAGCAGGAAGTCAGCCGGGCCGGGTCAGATCACGGAGGAGATTCGCAGACAAGCCAGATCAGCAACGAGCATGAACATCAGCCAGGGCAGGTCAGATCACGGAGGAGATTCGCAGACAAGCCAGATCAGCAACGAGCAGGAACATCAGCCAGGCCGGGTCGGATCACGGAACAGGAACACAGAAGCATAGTCAATACAGGCCAATTCGGTACACAGGAGATCAGGAACGCAGGAACACAGCAACAGCAACACTGGCTCTGGAACACCACGAAAGGGCACCTGACAGGTGCCAATGGACAGAATAAAAAGGTCACCAGGGGCGGGCCAAACAAACTCAACCAATAAGGGAGCAGCACAAGTGAGAGTGATAGAGAGATCACGGGAACCGTGATACAGGAACAGAAACAATGGCGTTGTCAGACAGTCCGGGGTCATACACTGGTATCAGGAAATCAAAACTAGCGCTAGGCATCAGGTACACCACGAAAGGGCAACTGCAGAGTGACAGCCCAGGGTATAAAAAGGCTGTCACTGGGAAGAGCAGTACAGCGCAGCCAATGGGAAGTCAGCAATAGCAAGATGGTCAGAATGTCGCCTGATCATGAATGCCGTGATATATACTTGTACAATGTGATAAGGTCTCTTCTTAGTTGTCTTTTCTCTACAGTAAATAAACCAAGTTTGTCTAGTCGTTCCTCATATGTCAAGTTCTCCATTCCCTTGATTAATTTTGTTGCTCTTCGCTATACCCTCTCTAGTTCTAGTATATAATTTTTCAGAACCCATGCCCAAAATTGCATTGCATACTCAAGATGAGGTCTTACCAATGATTTGTATAATGGCAAAATAATGTTATCCACTCTTGCTCTAATACCTCTTGTTATGCAAGACAGGATTTTGTTTGCCTTTGCTGCTGCTGTTTGACACTTGTCACTGTTTCCAAGTTTGTAGTTGACAAGGATACCCAGGTCTTTCTCTAGCAATGTGTCCCCTAAAATGATTTCATTAAGTTCATAAGTAGCCTTGGGATTGTTTCCTTCCAAATGCATGACTTTACACTTTCCCACATAAAACTTCGTATTCCATTTGTTTGACCAATCTGACATTGTATGTAAGTCCCTCTGTAGAGAGAAAATATCCTGTTCTGAATTACTGACCTTGCATAATTTAGTATCATCTGCAAATATTGATGTTTTGCTTTCTATATCTATTTCCAGGTCATTTATAAACATGTTAAAAAGAAGCGGACCGAATACTGAACCCTGAGGTACTCCACTGTCCACTTTAACTGTACTGGAGAATTTTCCATTTACAACCACACACTGTTCCCTATCCTTCAACCAGTTTTGAATCCAATTGCAAAGGTTATCTCCTAGCCCCAATTTCCTTATTTTATACACCAGCCTTCTGTGTGGCACTGTATCAAATGCCTTTGCAAAGTCTAGATATACATCTACTGCCTTGCCATTGTCAAAGTTGCTGCTTACTTCCTCATAGAAACTGAAAAGATTAGCTTGGCATGATCTATTCTTCATAAAACCATGTTGTTTCGTTCTAACGATCTTATATTTTTGTGTTGTAATCCTGAATATAGTCCCTTATTATCCCTTCTAGCAGTTTTCCCACTACAGAGGTCAAACTCACAGGTCTATAATTCCCAGGCTGTTTTAGTTCCCTTCTGAAACAGAGGCACTATGTTAGCTCTTCACCAATCCTGTGGCACTGAGCCTGTGGTGATAGAATTTTTAAAGAGTAAATATAGGGGTTTTGCTAACACTGCACTAAGTTCCTGAAGAACCCTTGGATGTATACCATCAGGACCCGGTGTTTTGTCGGTCTTAATTTTGTTCAGTCTTCCCATGACATCTTCTTGAGTTAACCCAATATCTGATAATTATATTGTTTTATTTGTTACTTGTGGAGGCTTTTCTACCATTCCTTGTTCCCTTTTATATACTGATGCGAAGAAAGTGTTTAAAACATCGGCCTTTTCCTTATCCTCACTAATCAACTCACCCATCTTATTTTTGAATGGTCCAATGCACTCCATCTTAAGTTTTTTGCTATTTATATATTTGAAAAACTTTTTTGGATTAGTCTTGCTTTCCCTTGCAATTCGAGTTTCATTGTCTATTTTTGCTACCCTAATTGCCTTTTTGCAATCTGAAAGATTGTTCAGTTCCTTCAGACTTAAAGGGATAGTAATACTTCGTTTTATCTTTATTTTATTTTGTAGGCATTAAAAAAACACGAAGAACGATACAAGTCTTATCTCTCAAACCTTTATGGTTTAAGAGATATTCACAAGCAAACTTTCCCCCTCCCGCCCCTTTTTCCTAGCGTAAGCCATCTCTTCTCAGATGTGAATCTGGTTGTAAGACCAGACAGATAACAGCAGGGAACAATCTTCTTTGTATGAAAACAATGAAAGCCCTTCCCCCCTTGACAAGCTTTTCAGCTTTTTCCCTTATCTTAATTGAAGATTGTCCCTTTCTGCAGTCTACCTGGGCACCTCCCTTCTGATCTGGCTGAACGGGGGGGGGGAATACTTTGCTTGTGAATATCTCTTAAACCATAAAGGTTTGAGAGATAAGATATTGTTCTTCATGTTTTTTTAATGCCTACAAAATAAAATAAAGATAAAATGAAGTATTACTATCCCTTTAAATAATTTCAATGCATTTTTTCCTTGCCATTTCCTTCTTTACATGTGCAGTTAACCACATTGGCTGTGACTTTTGCATTTGTTCCCCATTGGTATATACTGTTGGGTACATTTCTGCAACCTAAATTGGAATTCTGACCATTTTTCCTCAGTATTTTTGCCTTTAAATAAAATATCCCAATCTATGTGTTGCATTGAAGCCCTTAACAATTTGAAGTTAGTTTTTTTTAAATTAAGAGTTTTGGTTGAACCTATACAGTTTTTCTTTGCCAGACTAATCTCAAATGTAACCATGTTGTGATCACTGTTTCACAAATGTTCTCTTACCTTAATATTGGATACCATTTCTGTGTTATTAGTTATCACTAGGTCCAATACATTGTTATTTCCTGTCGGCACCATTTCTGACATGTAGTTTTCCCGAAGCGCGCTCACAAATCTGCCTCCCTTAGCACTCTGACAGGTCTCATTTTTCCAGTTGATATCTGGATAATTAAAATCTCCCTTAATTATAGTATGACCAAGCTGGGCAGCTTTCCTCATTTGCAATAGCAGTTGGGTCTCAACATTGTCATCGATATTTGCTGGTTTGTAGCATATGCCCACCAACACCTATTTTTTACCTTTTACACCACATTTAGTCTCGATTTCTACCCACATGGACTCCACAATTTGGCCAATTTCCTCACTAATACCCCCCCCCCCCGCAAAACTGGATTTAGCTCTGTTTTCAAATATAAGCACACACGTCCCCCTTTTCTATTAATCCTGTCTCTTCTAAACAGGGAATAGCCCTCTATATTTACAGCCCAGTCACAGGGCCAGATCAGGGCCGGCGCTAGCATAAGACAGCTTAGGAAGCCACCTTAAGGAGCCACAGGAGAGGGTGCCGAAATGGGGAGAATTTTTTTTTTTTTAATCCATTTTTTTTATGTTCTCCCCACTGCCCGCAATGACGACAGCCGGGACTGCGTCAAACATGGAGATGCCATGTGGAGCATGCTGGTGTTTTCCTTCCTCTGTTCTGAGGGTAGTGCAAGTTTAAAGCTGGAGCCTAGACTGTGGAAGAAAACCCTAGCATGTACCACGCAGAGTCTCCACGAGTGACGCCGTCCCGGCTGCCATCAGTGCGGGCAGTGTAGAGAAGAAGAGAAAGAGGCATAAGGAGGTACTGGAGGTGGGAGAGAAAGAAGTATATAGGGGGAAGAAAGAGAGGTAGAAGGGGGGGAGGTACAGAGGAGAGAAAGACGCACAATGGTGGGGGGGAGAAAGAGGGACATGGGGGAAGAAAGAGAGGTACAAGGAGGGGGAAGAGGTACAGAGGGGAGAAAGAGGCACAAGGGGGGGGGAAAGAAGTTCATGGGGAAAGAAAGAGAGGTGCAAGAGGGGGAAGAAAGAGAGGTGCAAGGGGGGGAAGAGGTACAAGGGGGGGGAGAGGTGCAAGGGAGAGGACGAGGTACAAGGGGGGGAGGTACAGAGGGGAGAAAGAGGTACAAGGGGGAGAAAAAGAGGTGCAAGGGGGAGAAGGCAAAGGGGGTGAAAGAAGTACACGGGGGTGAAAGAAGTACATGGGGGAGTAAGAGAGGTGCAAGGGGGGGAGGTACAGAGGGGAGAAAGAGAGGTGCAAGGGGGAGAAGGCACAAGGTGGTGAAAAAAGTACATGGGGTGAGAAAGAGAGGTGCAAGGGGTGAAAGAGGCACAATGTGGAGTGAAAGAGGCACAATGTGGGGTGAAAGAAGTACATGGGGGTGAAAGAAGTACATGGGGGAGAAAGAGATGTGCAAGGGGGGAGAGAGGTACAAAGGGGAGAAAGAGGTGCAGAGGGTGGAAGAAGTACAAGGGGGGTGAAAGAGGCACAAGGTGGGGTGAAAGAAGTGCAAGGGGGGAGAGAGGTACAAAGGGGAGAAAGAGGTGCAGAGGGTGGAAGAAGTACAAGGGGGGGTGAAAGAGGCACAAGGTGGGGTGAAAGAAGTACATGAGGAGAAAGAGAGGTGCAAGGGGGAGAAGGCACAAGGGGTGAAAGAAGTACAAGGGGGGAGAAAGAGGTGCAAGGGGGAGAAGGCACAAGGGGGTGAAAGAAGTACATGGGGCGAGAAAGAGAGGTGCAAGGAGAGAAAGAGGCACAAAGGGGAGAAAGAAGTACAAGGGAGGCAAGATGGAGAGAAATATATTATTTCTCCCCCTCTTGCCTCTTCCCCCCCCTTGGCTCTTTCTCTTTATTCCATTCTTAACTCTTCCTCCCTCTTTTCTGAGGGGGTCAATGGGCACAGAGTGTGGAGGGGTCAGGACGGATATGGGTGGACAGTGTGTGGAGGACAACAGGGTGGACAGGGTGTGGAGGGGGGACAATGTGGAGTTGGGCAGGGTGTTGGAGGTGGACAGTATGTGGAGGTTGCCAATGAGGCCAGTGTGTGGAGGTGGTGGGCACTGTGGAGGAGGACAGGGTGGACAGTGTGTGGAGAAGGACAAGGTGTGGAGGTTGGCAGTGTGTGGAGGTGGGCAGTATAGAGATGGACAGGGTGGACAGTTTGTGGAAGCGGACAGGGTGGGCAGTCTTTTTACTATTTTCTGTCTGTAAAATGCAGTTTGAAACAGTGGCATTAAAATTAATGTGCAGTGGCTAACCATTCTCCCTCCCATAAAAGCATTCTAAATTACAATATATGTCAAGGTGGAGAGTTTTAAGCTCATAAGGATAAATTTGGCAACATCAGTTGGTCACATTGCATAACTAATCTGCTATTATATTTGTATGTTGTGTGCCCATTTGGTTCCCAGTCCAGATTAATACATTTATTCATTTATTTAGCACACACACACATATACACACACGCACGTACACACGTGTGTGTTTGTGCTTTTGGGTGCACACCCTAATGCAATTGGCTGCACACGCCTATGCATGTTTCTGTATACCAATTATGTCCAATTGCTCATTAACCACCAGCAATTCTAGTTCTCCTGTTTTATCTACCATACTTCTTGCATTTGCTAGCATACAATTAATTTTGAAGTCTTTACATATATTACTCCCTACATGCCTTTTTTCTACACCTTCATTTACTATGAGTTCCTCCTTATTGACTAGATTTATCCCTACCCTTACTCCACCCTCCTGATCATTTACTTGGACCCGGTTCCTATCTGCTCTATCTACCACATTTTTGCTATCTATACCCCCCCTTTCCTAGTTTAAAAGCTCCTCCAAGCTTCCTAGCATTCTCTCCCCTAGCACAGAGGCTCCTCTACCATTTAGGTGCAATCCATCACTTCCATATAGATTGTACCCAAGAGCAAAGTCTGCCCAGTGTTCTAAAAACACAAAACCCTCCTTCCTACACCATTGCTTGAGCCATGCATTAAGCTCCCTGAGCTCCCTCTGCCTACCTGCACTGGCACATGGCACAAGTAGTATTTCAGAAAACACTACCTTACAGGTCCTTGCCTTGAGCTTGCAATATAAATCCCTGAAATAATTCTTTAGGGACCTCCATCTTCCTCCTATTTTGTCATTGGTACCAATATGTACCAAGACAGCTGGATCGCTTCCCGCCCCTCCCAATAATCTGTCAGCCCTGTCCGCAATATGCCGAACTATGTTACTTACTATATTGCCCATTTTTTGTAAATCTGACATGCCTGCACTAAAATGATTCCAACAACCTGATCAAGTAGAGAAGGCAGGTAAAAGAAATTTTTCTAAGCAAGACAAGCGGGCACATCAAATGAGAATTTACTTATATTTCTACACAAAGGTTACACTGTGTCATGCTCCTCTCTCTCCTACCTGTGATCCCCAGATATCCTCCGCTTCTGCAGACCTCCTGGATGCTCCACGATCATGGAGTAGGCCGAAGCCTCGATCTTTAGTGGCAGCGACTGTCCGGTAACGCGGTAGGCCAAAGCCGTGGCCTAAAGTTATAAGAAACCCCAAGGAAGACATCCACATGTTGCCCAGACCAAAGGTCAATGTTATACACCTGGAGGGGGAGGTAGAGCCTGCCTCTATCATCAACTGTCCACCATTGATATGCTTTCAAGGAAACAGTGAGACAGGTGCCAATCCAGAGAGGTGCCAATCCAGAGAGGTGTTTATCCAGCAGAGGGGAGGGGTGAATACCTGCAGCACTATAAAAAAAACCCTCAGACTTTGTTCACTTTGCTCCAGTGTTACAGAGCTTTGGTTCCTGTGTGTTCTAGGACTCCAGTTTCCAGTACTTCTTTGCTTGCTTTGCTGCAGGCCCTTTTTTGGATTATCTGTTACCTGTCCTTTGGCTTCCCTGCTGGACTACCCCGTCTGTCTGTTTCCTGACCCTTGCTTTGCCTGATTGACGCCTGCCCTGATCTTTTGGAGTGTTCCTGACTTTGCTTTTGGATTAACCCTTGCACTCACGTGCTATCATTCCTACCAGGGTGTCCTACCTGTCTACTTCTGTGGACCACCTGGTAAGGGTGTCTGGCAAGAGATAGCATCCCCTGCTTCTATGCTCCAACAAATCCCAAACCTGACATTACACTGGAGCCACATATGGAGCTGGCAGGGATGGTTGATGCTATCTTACAAGCTGCCTTACAAGCCCAGTTCCAGGGTTTAAAACCGGCCCCTGTACCACCTCCGGCAATGTATCAACCACCTCCAGAACATGAAGTGGGACCTCCAGTTGATGGTGCTGCTGCTCCAGAACTACATGTTAAGCTTCCTCCTTGTTTTTCCGGTGACCGTAGCATGTACCGGTCATTCATCACATCCTGTGAAGTGTTGTTCATCCTGAAACCCAGGACATATGCCACATACTTTATTAAAGTTCATACTGCCATATCACTACTCACAGACACTCCTCTGTCATGGGCGCATCACCTGTTACATGCCAGCAACCCTGTTCTAGACTCTTGGGCTGCTCTTTGTCACTCAATGGGTGCTTTGTATGATGATCCCCATAAGAGGGTCACTGCAGAGGCCGCTATGAGATCACTATGACAAGGGTGTCGTTTTCACACTACTGTTACGGTTGCAAGCAAGACAAGGAGTCAGACGGTATAGTTAAATTCACCTTTATTAGAATAATATAGAGAATGAATAATAATACAAGCAGAGTGTGAATGAGAGGCTAATGACTCTATCAGCAATAGGAGCCGCTATTGGTTCAACCACTGACTTCTGGAGACTAGGCCACGTCAAGATGTGCCATGCTAATAAACTCCTACCCAAAAAGACTGACTGCTGTAATAAAATCAAAAGGTGCTTCAACAAAGTATTCATTTAAGGGTGTGCACACCTATGCAACCAGGTTATTGTGAGTTTTTTATCTTTTATTTTTCCCCCTCAACAATTTCAGTTTGTTTTGCAATTGAATTGTTCACGTTATAGGTCACATTAAAGGTGGAAAAAGTTCTGACATGATTTATCTTTGTCTCATTCTTTAACATCACAAGTCCCTGGCATTTTAACAGGGGTGTGTAGACTTTTTATATCCACTGTACTCCTCCTCTCCCTATAGTGCTAAACGATGCAGATGAATTTGAGAGATCATGGATTCACATATACAACGAGGA
Source organism: Rhinophrynus dorsalis (assembly GCA_037306005.1). NCBI lineage: Eukaryota > Metazoa > Chordata > Amphibia > Anura > Rhinophrynidae > Rhinophrynus > Rhinophrynus dorsalis. The sequence goes on from CM074721.1 coordinate 299,503,331, forward strand.
CGATTGGAGTACTTAATACACTGGAAAGGGTATGGACCTGAATAGCCATGCTCCAGCTCGCCTTCGGGCATTTCTTCGAGCACACCCTGAACGTCCAGCACCTAGATGCGCCCGGAGGTTGCTCATAGGAGGGGGGACCTGTCTAGCTCCTACCTGTGATCCCCAGATGTCCTCTGCTTCAGCGGACCTCCTGGATGCTCCATGATCACGGAGTAGGCCGAAGCCTCCGTCTGTCGTGGCAGGGACTGTCTGCGATCGCAGTTGCGGTAACTCAGTAGGCCAAAGCTGCGGCCCAAAGTTACAGGAAACCCCAAGGAGGACATCCACATGTTGCCCAGACCAAAAGTTAATGTTATACTCCTGGAGGGGGGAGGTAGAGACTGCCTCCATCATCAGCTGTCCACCAATTATATGTTTTCAAGGAAAAAGTGAGACAGGTGCTGTGAAAACACACCCCTCTGGTGGCCAATCCAGTGAGGGGCTTGTTCAACAGAGGGGAGGGATGAATACCTGCAGCACTATAAAAAAAAACCTTCAGACTGTGTCCACTTTGCTCCAGTGTTCCAGAGCTTTAGTTCCTTTGTGTTCTAGGACTTCAGTTTCCATTGCTTCTTTGCTTGCTTTGCTGCAGACCCTTTGTTGAATTATCTGTTACCTGACCTTTGGCTTCCCTGCTGGACTACCCCATCTGTCTGTTTCCTGACCCCTGCTTGGATTACCGCTTTTGCCTGATTGAGGCCTGACCTGATCTTTTGGACTGTTCCTGACTTCGCTTTTGGATAACCCTTGCACTCCCGTGCTGTCATTCCTACCAGGGTGTCTGACCTCTCTACCTCTGTGGACCACCTGGTAAGGGTGTCTGGCAAGAGATAGCATCCCCTGTTCCTACTCTCCAACAAATCCCACACCTAACACACTGCTTTGAAATGTCAAGAAATGGGCTTTTAGCAAAAACTTGTATGCGCTTAAAGCTTTTACTTTTCAAAGTTACAGAAATATTTAACAGAGATATAATACAACTAGTGTAAAAGCCTGTATACACGGGTATATCCTATAATATATAAGGCCAGTGCAGTAGAGACTGGCCGAATGCAGCACTACAACTCCCAGCATACTGCGCATGACTGCCTGCATTCAGGCAGTGTCTACTGCGCATGACTGCCTGCGTTCGGGCAGTCTACTGCGCATGACCGCATCAGACAAACATACATCTGGCCTTTTTATATTATAGGATGCTATGTAGGATAACTATTGTCTCCTAAAATAACTAAGTAAATACATTCATAAATAGTAATTAATCGGTATGATTGCAGTACTTCACAGATACTAATATCTGATCTTAATGTTAGCAAGATAAAATCAAGGAGTCCATGCTTCTGAAAATAAATTGAAAATGATGTTGGATTTCTTCATAGACGTAAAGATATGAGGAGGGAGCCCCAGTTTGTTGCCTAATTGAGAAAATGCTGCTTCTGGTTATGTTAGTGCTCACAAACTACCATGGTATTGGATATGTGTATCATTTCAAAGCACTTAGTAAAAGAAATACTGGGGAACTCTGCACCACAAAAGCTATATTTGGAAAAAAAGAAGAAAAAAAACATACATTGTAATGCTTTTCTTGATACTGAAAGATGCATCTTTCCAGAGTTTTTACAGTTTAAATTGATTAATTTCACATTAAAGTGGAACTAACACTTCATCATAACTTTGGTTTTTGAAAGTTTAAAAATTTCCTGTAAGAAATAGTTTTAATTATTTGGCATTTTATGCAAATTAGGCAATACTGGCTGGCACAGTCTTGTGCGTCTTGTACTAAAATTCCCTCCCAGGGGCGTGGCTTGACCGTCGAGCGGGATGGTCGCATGAGGTTGGAGCTCCATGAGTCAACCTAGTGGATCACTGGCCTGATTATTATTAACTATGGGCAAAGCAAATAAACATCAGGAGGCCCTGAGATCTCAGGGAGGTCGAACAAACTCTCTTCCTCCTCTGTGTGGGACTACTTTCCTACTACTACTGAGCTTCCATGTTCCTTGGTCTTGCCCAAGATAGCGTCCAAGCCTGCCAGCCCGGCTAGTTCTGGCTCATCTGAGGCCACCTTGTCAGACGACCCTACCATTCAGGACACCTGGCAGGAGGCCTTTAAGCTGCTCCTGACCAAGGAGGACATGGTCTCTATCATAGAACGGGGCAATAGACAGATTTGTCTTGACTTACGTGAGATCAGGGATGATGTCCGCCATGTTGGAGAACCTGTTGCTCAGTTGGAGGATGAAGGCGGGAATACCTGTGTGGCCATAGAACACCTTCATACATAGTCCTCTATGCATTCCTCTGTGTTGGTCTCCATGACAAGACATTTGGAAGACCTAGATAATCTCAGATGCAGATGTAACTTAAGGATCTGTGGTGTGTTGCAGGAGGTAGCACCTGATTGCATTAGATCCACTCTTCAGACTCTCTTCAATGAGATCCTTGGCTGCCCGTCTGAAGTGGAGATGGAGAGAGCTCATAGGGCACTTCGGCCTTGAGGTGCTCCGGATGCCCCTCCTAGGGATATTGTATGCTGCCTCCTTCGGTTCCCAATGGGGAAGCAAATTTTGAATGCCTACCGCAACAGGAAGCCGATCGATTTCCAGGGTTTCAGAATACAGATTTTCACAGATCTCTCTGCCATCACACTGCAGACAAGACGGGACCTGAAACCCCTTACTACAGCTCTACGTGATGCTGGACTGACTTACTGCCGAGATTCCCTTCCTCCCTTATGGTGTGAAGGGATGAAAAACTCCACGTGCTCCATACATCAGACGATCTACCTATGTTTTTGAAGGCTTGTGACCTTCCTGAGAGGTCTCTAGCAGAATAGGAGCCCTTCTGGGCTCAGTCTCCAGCCCTGCCAGTGCTGGAGAAAGCGTGATGCCTCTGCGGACCTGGCCTCCACCTCGACCCCTGCATAGGGGGGCTCAGTGTTGCATCCTGTTCATTCTATTCTGTGATTACCCACACCAGACTCTAAAGGTCTACCCTATGGCCCTCCGAGTTGTCTGGGCGCTACAACCTTTGTGACTACGGCCCTCCATGTTTGTTTCTTCAGTACTTTTATTGGCTGGCCCGGCCGGGGTTCTGGCAGGCCAACTAGATACTGAACCTGAAACTTGTATTACCTCCCCTGTGGTTCCTGGCTACTCCTGGTGCAGCAGCCTGGGAAGCATGATATCGTCTGTTCTGCTGGGGCGCCCTCTGCCCTGCAGATCCCATATCTGGCATCTTATGGGTGTAGAACTTCGACCAGCCATCACCTTGGACTGTTCTGCCTGTCATCATCTGTGACCCCCTATTGGAGTTTCCCTCAGGGGCTGAGACCCTGGGGTGCTGTACTGTTTCCAGTGTGCAGGCCTACTACCTATCTGTTCCCCTGGCAGGGGGGCTATCATGGTACCCATGATATTTGCTTGCCTGTGACCCTATCCGGTGGTCTAGGGCTGATGCTGCATCCTCTGGCTTGCCGCTATCTGCAGGCGCTCGTCTGTGACGTCATGCTCGCTATTTTGTAGCATTCAGGGTTATTAGCTGATTGAGCCCAACCTTCCGGCAGTGGCCTTATCGTCTGCCCACGAACTGGGCTTAGTTGCCCTTTCGTGGTGTTTCTATGCGTTACTACTGTGTTGCTCCTTTGGCCCTTGCTTGGCTTCCGATTATCCTTTGGCTCGATCCTTGGCTTTGTCTGACTACACTCTACAGTTCTGATCAGGGGCTCTATCTGACTATCCAATCTGTGTATGACTCTGGTTTGCCCGACTACTCACTCTGATCTGACCTTGGCTGTGGCTGCCTACCCGATCCGGTTCCTGACTGTGGCTTGTCTGACTTATACTCCGTGCAGTCTCCCGCTCCTGTCTGACTACCACTCGTCTCAGGTGATATCCGAAGGCTCGCTCTATCTGTCTAGTGCTGCCATGCTGGTAGTGTTGCAGGTGGCCTGTCCCTCCATTGCCTCCGCACTGTACGATCAAGCTATTACCTTACTGGTAGTATCTCAGGTTGTCTCTCGCTCTGTCGCCTCCGTAATGTGCTACCAAATAGTTACCTTCCAGTATCTAAGTGCTTGTCTCTCATTCTCTTGCCTCCACACTGTGCCACCTAGCAGTTACCTCTCTGGTAGTCTGCGAGCTGCCCTTCGCTCCGTTGCCTTCGCTCTTTGCTTTATCGGTACTGTTAGCTGCCCGAAGTTACCATCTGATAGATTCCCTTCTCCAGGGATTGTCCAGGTACGATCCTTCTCTAGACTGCTGGCGTTCCGGGTTTCTGAACTTCCTATTGTTTAGAGCCAAGTCTGGTTCTATACATTACAGGGGATCTCAACCTGGCTCTCGACCCTCAGATGGACTGCTCAGACGGCATCTCTAGCATTCCGTATTGTAAGCTCCATAAGGTAAAACAAACACTCCACTCCTCTCAATTATCTGATGCTTAGCGCCTCCAGCACCCTACTTGTAAGGACTATACTTTCTTTTCGCACCCTTATAATAAATATTCAAGAATTTACATGTTTCACATCTCACATAGACATTTTCACCTGGTGAGGAGCTCCTCCATTGACATGTCCCTTAACGACCATTCCCCCATTCATGTGACCATTGATTTCCCTGACTGGACTTTTACGGTTTGGAACTGGCAACTCAACACGCACTTACTCAAAGATCTTGCTGACATTGCTGACCTACGCACCCATCTTTCTAACTATTTCTTCGACAATGACACTCCAGACATCTCCCTCCCTATGTTATGGGAAGCACACAAGTGTGTGATCAGGGGTCGTTTTATTCAGCTGGGTGCGAAGAAAAAGCTTTTGAATGCAGCTGCAATGACCGACTTGGTGGATCAGATAGCGTCTCATGAACAGGCACATAAGGCTACTTTGTCCTCCACAGAGGTTTGCACTTTGACAGTCCTTAAGGATCAACTTGCCACTCTCTTGAATCAGAAAATGACCAGGTCCTATCAGTTGACGCAGAGAATGTTTTTTGAAATTGGGAACAAACCTGGGAGGCTTTTGGCCCGTGCCCTTAGGGCAAAGCAGAATAGGAGCTTTATAGCTAGAGTGATAGATCGCTCCCAGACTTTATACCACACTATGAATATAATTGCGGAGGGCTTCCCGTCATTTAATAGCAACCAATATAATCTCCCTGGCCCCACCTCCCAGGAATAGCAGGACACATTGTACCAGGACATTGATGCCTATCTAGAGACTCATTTGCAGATGAAATTGTTGTCTGGTGATGCGTTGTCTCTTGACTCTCCTACCTCATTGGAGGAGCTGGCTTTTGCTATTAAGTCTTCTCCCGTGTGTAAGAGCCCAGGGTCTGATGGCCTTACTACCATACTTTCCAAGATGTGCTGTCTCCTTATTTGCTTAAATTGCTTAAAGGTATAGTATTGTTTCAAAATAAACAATTAAAGGGACAGTAATGTCCCATAAAAATATTTTTTTGTATTGTAGATTAAATAAAAATAAATTCTGTGCTGCAAATCTTATCTCTCAAACCTTTACGGTTTGATATTCGCCACTAAAGTCGCTCCGATTGTCATCTGTAAAGCTGACAGCAGGAGATCCATGTCGACCGACACGAGGATGCTCTTCAGCAGAGCTGGAATAGCGCAATTTAAAAAGAAATATTTCTTTGGAATGGTCTAAAAAGTTTGCTTGCAAACCAAGCACATTTGTAGATCAGTGTTTCTTAACTCCTGTCCTCAGGACCCACTACCAGGCCAGGATTTGATGATCTCCTTGTTAGAGCACAGGTGAGTTAATCAATGTGAATGCACCTCTTATCACCACACCTGTGCTCTAGCAGAGAAATCCCTAAGTCCTGGCCTTTTAGTGGGTCCTGAGGACAGGAGTCGAGAAACATTGTTGTAGACCGTTCCAATGAAGTATTTCTTTTAAAATCTTGCTACTGCGGCTCTGCTGAAGAGACACCTGTCTGTCCCCAGACCGGGAACTCCTGCTGTCAGCTTACAGCTGACGTCAGGAGAAGGAGAGGGTAACCGTAAAGGTTTGAGAGATGGGATTTGCAGCACAGAATTTATTTATTTTTATCTACAAAAACAAAAAGACATTTTTATGGGACATTAGTGTTCCTTTATTCTTCATAGTATTTGGTCCATGGAGATTATTTCAATATTGTCAGAGTTGTAGTTCAAGAGTAATTGAATGATAAAGTATCCCGCTCCCGCCCCTTTTACTGATGAAACACTGCTCACCTCAGAACAGAAAGGTGGTATCCAGATAGCTTGCAGAAAGGGACAATCTTCAATTAGCATAAGGGAAAAATCTGTCAAGGGGGGCAGGGTTTTCATTGCTCCCACAGCGATAACTACAACAAATATCTGGATCCTTCCCTGGATTATGGAGAACAAGAATATGGGCCTCTGTGGTTTGTGGTACAAAGTGATGCCCCCTGAAAGATCATTAAAGGGATAGTAATGTTTCAAAATAAAAGCAGCTCCAATTAATCTTCATAGTATTTGGGCCATGGAGAGTATTATTTCAATAGTGTCTGAGTTGTAGTTCAAGAGTAATTGAATGATAAAGTATCACCCTCCTGTCCCTTTTACCTTGTGTAAGCCACCTCTTCTCAGATGTGGAATCTGGTCTTAAGACCAGACAGCTCACAGCAAGGGCCAATCTTCTTACTGTGAGAACAATGAAAACTCTGCCCCCCTTGACAGGTTTTTCCCTTATGCTAATTGAAGATTGTCCCTTTCTGCAAGCTATCTGGACACCACCTTTGGACACCACCTTTCTGTTCTGTGGTGAGCAGTGTTTCATCAGTAAAAGGGGCGTGAGGGGGATACTTTATCATTCACTTACTCTTGAACTACAACTCTGACAGTATTGAAATAACAATCTCCATGGACCAAATACTATGATACTATGAAGATGAATTGGAGCTGCTTTTATTTTGAAACATTGCCATCCCTCTAATGATCTTCTCGGGGGGCATCACTTTGTACCACAAACCACAGAAGCCCATTGCTCTCCCTAAGCCAGGGAAGGATCCAGATATGTGTAGTAGTGTCACAGCACCTTACTTCGGTCTGAGCCATTCGGCCTTCAGCAGGGTTCTGGACTGACGCTCCGGCATCACTAGCTGCGTCCCTCTTTACCTGCGGCCTGGTCACGTATGGTTCCTTGTTACTGGCATTGTGAATCAGGCACTTGCCTGTACACCTGTTATAGGCCCAGCCTGTGGGACCTAATTGGTCCTGCCTTCTCCTACTCCTTTTAAACCTCTCTGGGCCTGTGTATCATTACCCTTACGTTGATGTTCAGTACAATTCTAGTTCCTGTTGCTCCTGTATCCTGTGTATGACCCAGCTTGTCTGACTATCCAGTCTGGTACTGACCTGTGGCTCTGTCTGACCATACTACCTGTACACTCCTTTGGCTTTAGACATCCAATCTGGTGCAGACCTGTGGCTCTGGCTGACTACCCGCTCTGTGTATTATCCTGGCTTGTCTGACTATCCAACCTGGTGCTGACCTGGGGCTCTGTCCAACTATCCTCCCAGTGTTGCCTACTATTATTAGACATCCTAACTGGTGCAGACCTGTGGCTCTGGCTGACTAACCACTCCGTGTATGAACCTGGCTTGTCTGACTATCCAACCTGGTGCTGACCTGGGTCTCTGTCCAACTATCCTCCCAGTGTTTCCTACTATTATTGGACATCCTATCTGATGCAGACCTGTGGCTCTGTCTGACTAACCACTCCATGTATGAACCTGGCTTGTCTGATTATCCTAGCTGGTGCTGACCTGTGGCTCTGTCTGTTCTCTCCACTGTGTGGCTCCATTCCCCACAGACATCCACCCTGGTGCAGACCTGGGGCTCTGGCAGACTTCGACCTTACTGCCTGCAGGCGTAGGTCAGTAGTCTCCATTGTTGCCATCCGTAGTGGAGACGAGCTCTTCCTTAGTGACTGCAGGCATGAGTCAGTGGTCTCCCTTGTTGCTACATTGCGGGAGACTGTAGATTCTGTGTGCATTCTACCTACTATCCTGAGACTACCAGTTGGCTTCGGCCAAGTCTAGAGCAGACGTGGTTGATCCACCGGCAGGCTCCTATTTCTGATAGTCGCTAGCCTCTCCAGTCACCCTCTGCTTATAGTATATTCACTTATTGCTTATTGTTTCTTATCCTAATAAAGGTGATTTTAACTATACCGTCTGACTCCTTGTCTTGCTTGAGAATCGTAACAAGTAGATTGTCACGGTTTTTAAAGACTCTCAGACGTAAGGTTTGGTAAAAACGTAACTTTATTGAAAAGTTAAGGCAAACCCCATAGGGAAACATACATAACAATACAACAATAATAGTATACAATAGGTTCTACCGGCCTTGCCAATACCGGGTAAGGCAACCTTAAGGATGGTAACGACAAAGGTTCTACCGGCCTTACCAATACCGGGCAGGACAGCCTGAACGAGTAGACCAGCTGTCAGATGACTATGACAGCAGATAGGAATAGGAACAAAGGTCTTACTCAGCAGAAGTCTATTGCCAGGGAAGATCGGACGACTGCATAGGAGTGGACAGCGACCTAGCCTCAGTACTGGATAGATCAGGAGCAAACCAACGTCCGCACGTTGGGACCTACAATAAATATCGCCACCAGGTTAATGGAGTAAACCAGCGTCCGCACGCTGGAACCAACAGTGTATATCGCAACCAGGTTTAATGGAGTAAACCAGCATCCTCACGCTGGGACCAACAGTAAATGTCGCCACCAGGTTTTAATGGAGTAAACCAGCGTCCGCACGCTGGGACCAACAGTGTATATCGCAACCAGGTTAAATGGAATAAACCAGCGTCCTCACGCTGGAACCAACAGTGTATATCGCAACCAGGTTTAATGGAGTAAACCAGGATCTGCACGCTGGAACCAACAGTGTATATCGCAACCAGGTTTAATGGAGTAAACCAGCGTCCGCACGCTGGACCCAACAGTGTATATCACAACCAGGTTTAATGGAGTAAACCAGCGTCCACACGCTGGACCCAACAGTGTATATCGCAACCAGGTGTAATGGAGTAAACCAGCGTCCTCACGCTGGGACCAACAGTAAATGTCGCCACCAGGTTTAATGGAGTAAACCAGCGTCTGCACGCTGGAACCAACAATGATAAGCAGTAGCGAAAAGAACAATGTCGCCGGAGCGATGGAGCTAGAGCAGGAGCCCTACACTCCAGCGGGGAGTCCACCGGGGTGAGACTGATGCACTGACAGATGACTGGAACCACCGGTGCAGAGCGAACCGGCTGGAGAAGCGGCAGGCAGGAGACGCAGGAACTCAGTAGATTAACCCGCTAGGTGCTGGAACACAGCATACAGGAACATTGGAACACAGGAACAGCAGAATCAGCAGAAACAGCAGGCCCAGAAGCCTGACATGCAGATCAGGCCAAGTGGAGTCAGAAACACCACGAAAGGGCAACCTGGAAGTGCTCAACCTGGGTTTAAAAAGGCTGTGTGAGGAGGGCTAGTAGCAGACAGCCAATCAGGAATACTCAGCAAGTGACAGACACAGAACAGCACGAATCACGGGCACCGTGATATAGATATCTACCTATTTAATTGATAAACTGGGACCTTAAGTTGTTGGCTAAGATCCTGGAGGCCAGTCTTCAATGCCTGTTGCCTTCCCTGGTTCATGGAGACCAGGCAGGTTTTGTGCCAGGTAGGGAGGATAGGGATAACGCCACCAGGGTTCTGAATATTATTCACTATGCTGTAGCCCTGGTCTTCCCACACTCTTGCTCTCTACGGACAAGGAGAAGGCATTCGACACGGTGAACTGTGCTAATTTTTTTTCCCTACTGGACCATCTGGGGTTAGGTGAGAATATGCAGTACTAGATAAGTTTTTTATATATCACTCCCCTGCTAGGGTCAAAATTAATGGCTCTCTCTCTGGCCCAGTCACCCTGTCGAATGGGACGAGACAGGGTTGTTCTCTGTCGCCAATCCTTTTTGTATTATCTCTCAAGCCTTTAGCAGCTGGGATTAGCTCCAATGCCCATATTAGGGGCCTTGATACTCCTTCTTGATGTTTTAAGATCTCTGAGTATGCGGATGATATTCTTCTCTCACTCATGCATTCCTCGCACTCTTTGTTCTATGTTGTTGAGGAATTTAACACCTATGGCCGTCTCTCCAATTTTCGTATTAACATGTCAAAATCTGAAATTCTCAACATAAATGTTCCATCGAACACTTTGGAAATTATGCTATCTACTTACCCCTTTAAATTTCACTAAAGTACTTGGGACTCCATATCTTCGCGGATTTGGCCAAAATTTTTGATCTGAATTTTCCTCCATTCTTGACAACTCTTCGGGCCGCCCTGTCTAGATGTCTCTCCCACACTTCACTTGGTTGGGCAGGGTGGGTATCATAAAGATGAACTTTCTTCCTCGGTTGCTGTATCTAGGTATCCAGACCTTGCCAGTCTGGGTACCTAGGTCCTTTTTCAAAACGTGCAAGTCCGCAATTATTTCTTTATTTAGACGGAGACCCAGACTTGCTTACCGCCATCTGACTAAGTCCGGTTCTGAAGGGGGGTCCCAAATGTTGAACGTTATTACCTCAAGCCCACTTAGCTAGGATTGTGGATTGGTCCATGTCCATGGAGAGATCTTGGGTTGCCTTGGAGCAGGAGGTCTCGCCTGTCCCTCCTGCTTTATTGGCTTGGTTGCCTCCCCATCATCACCTTCCCACTCTTCGACATCATGCTACTATTTCCCCATCTCTTGCCGTGTGGTGGCAGACCCGACTGCAATACTTTCTTGCTCCTTCACCCAGTTTCCTCCTGCCACTCACCCATAATCCTGATTTTCTGCTGGGTCTGGGTGGTGGGGTTCTGCTCCCGTTTACGGCGCTTGAGGTTTCCTTCCCTAGACTGTGTCATGTACTTAGCAATGGTGAATGCCAGCCTCTTGGGGATCTAGTGCAGACCCAGACACCACTATTTGGTGCTAGCTATCTTTATTTTCAACTCAGACACTATATCACTTCACTCTCCAGACTTGCTCCTTTGTCACGGACTAGTACGCCATTTAAGGCCTTGAGCCAAAGGTATGGTTTTCAACCTCATCTTCTTTCTACTACACACAAACTTCTACTACGATCTGACTTTCCCCCTTATTTCCTCCATCTCTGGGAGACCAACCTTCAGCTCTCCATGTTGGAGGCTCAGTGGAGGAAGATTTTTCTCCTTACGCAGAAATGCCCTATCTCTAGTAAGATTCAAGAGAAGGCTTATAATCTCCTCACCAGATGGTACTGTGTCCCAGTTGACTTGCATAGAATTCAACCTGAGATACCTGGGGAGTGCTGGAGGTGTCAGGATGCAGAAGTATATTTGCTCCATATCTGGGGGAGCTGCCCCAAGATTTTTCCCTTTTGCACTGGAGTGTTACAGGTTATTCACGCAGTGGGCGATTCATCCTTAGAATTTTCAGCAGCTGCAATGCTTCTACATCATACCCCTATTGCTATTTCTCAATAAGCATGCAATTCCTCTTTATTGGAGGCAGGCTGAGACCCCTCCCCTGTCCTTCTGGGTTAAGAATGTTGAATTTATTTGGACAATGGAATCTCTAGTGTGGTCCTCCAGAGGTCAGGGGGCGATCCACGAGCTGATTTGGCTCCAATGGACCGCCTTCCTGGAATCTGACTCCTCGAATGCTTATTTGTAGGATATTAGGGATGTATGCAGGGGGTGGTCTGTTACTGTCACTGTTTTTTTCTAGCCCTCACACCTTGGGCTGGGAGCTATGAGATCTGTGTTGTTGTATGCTGTATTTAACTGATATCTGTGTGACTTGTAATGAGATGTGTTGACCTGTTTTGGTGTACTTTTTTCTCCCCTTATCACGGTGCCCGTGCTATGCTGGCGACATTCTGTCAGTTTCCACTACTGCTTACGCCCATTGGTTGAAGTGACTTATCCCTGTCCAGTATTTGTCCTTAAATACTGGGTCTCGTCACTTATCCGGTGACCTTTCTTGGTGTTTCCATTACCAGAGCTTGTTCCTGTTTTCGTGTGATCTCTGTGTACCGACCCGGACTGCCTGACTACTCTGCATCTTGTTCCTGCCGGTGTACCGACCCAGACTGCCTGACTACTCTGCATCTCGTTCCTGTTCTGTGTACCGACTCGGATTGGCTGTTGTTCCTGCTCTGTGTACCGACCCGGCCCGGCTGACGTTCCTGCTCTGTGTACCGACTCGGATTGGCTGACGTTCCTGCTCTGTGTACCGACCCGGCCCGGCTGACGTTCCTGCTCTGTGTACTGACTTGGATTGGCTGGCGTTCCTGCTCTGTGTACCGACCCGTCCCGGTTGGGCTCCTGTGGTTGCGTATCCCTCCTGCTCACGCCTTATCAGGTCTCCGGTTGGGGTTGTTCCAGGATCCTCTCTGTCTCCGGACGGTCACTCTCTGCAGTCTAGTCTCCGTTGTTGTCGGTGTCGCCCAGGCGACATTGCTGGTGTGTTCCTTGCATCCGTGAACCACTATCCGCTGGACCGTTTCTTGCCATTCACGCTGAGGTTGGGTTATCTGGGTGCCTCAGGCAGTCCACCTGATTGTGCAGTCGACCCTGGTCTGAGTGTTGTTAACCCTTCAGGGTGGGTGCCAGACAACAGCTATCCTTCCGTGCAGTCCCTGGTTGGGTGCCTTTCCGGGCTCGTTGCTAGTCTCCGTTACTGCTACGGCAGTCCACAAGTTGCTCCGGTCTCCGTTACTGCTACAGCAGTCCACAAGTTGCTCTGGTCTCCGTTGTCTGCTTGGGCGTTACTCGATATTGTGCTCTCTCTTCAGATTGAGAGTCTTAAAGGGCCTCGCGCTAATAGGGCCTGTCAGTCCTCCCGGCCTAATAGTAGCCCATTCAGTGCTGCCTAACTTGAGTATCACACGAAAGTTGCCTGACCTGTGTCAGTATATTGTATAACCCGTGAGGGTTATTGTTATTGCAACTGTTCAATAAAACTGTGTTTTATCCAAACCTACTGTGTCTGAGTGTCAAACAAACCATTACAGTACGAAAGGGCCATGACCTCAGACGGTACAGGTGAAGGTAATGCACAAAGCATCCATTGGAGGATGGATTTACATGAGCAGCGTTTGGACAAGTTGGCACTGGCCGTACAAACTATTCTAGAGCGCACTGCTCACTTTGATAAACCGGTTCAAGCCTCGGTGGTCTCCCCCGTTTCGACACCGGGAGCTCAATCCCTGACGCAAGTGGCCTTGTCTAAAGGGTTAACCGCCACAGCTTCGTTACCGCTAAGATACCATGGCAAACCCACCCTGTGCAGAGGGTTTATTAACCAATTGGAGATTTTTTTTTAATTAACTCCCCAAGCCTTTCCTAATGACCGTAGTAAGGTGGGCTTTATGATATCGTTACTGACTGGCAGAGCCCTGGCATGGACTAACCCCTTGTGGTAATCTGCCAAACCTTGCACTAAGAATTTCAAGGAATTTGTGCGTGCCTTCCGCAGAGTGTTTGAAGACCCAGGTAGAGCCGCCTATGCTGCCAAACGATTAATGGAGATACAAGGTTCTCGTACGGTGGGAGATTACGCTATTGGATTTTGTACATTGGCAGCAGAGGTAGGGTGGAACAACGAGGCGCTGGTGGCAGCATTTGCTCAGGGACTAGCTGACCGTATTAAAAATGAAACGGCAGCCAGAGATTTGCCTAACGATCTAGACGAGTTTATTGATTTTGCTTTACTGATTGATTCCCGCATCCGTGAAAGACTCGCGGCTAAAGATCGTAGGCATCGGGCCAGAGGTTTCGGACAAACTAGTCAAAATTTCCCACCCATGCCTCCTGAGCGTACCCAGGAGATTAGTGAACCAATGCAGCTAGGGTTCACCAGGTTAACCAAGGAGGAAAGGGCGCATCGCCGTAGGCAGGGCCTATGTCTGTATTGTGGCCAACCCAGACACCTGCTGTGTACCTGTCTTGTACGGCCGGGAAACGAACGCACCTAGGTTGCCGTGGGGGACAGGCCCTAGGTGGCGTTCAGCGGTCCCTAGACCCAATTAAGCAGAAACCCACGATCCAGGTGGCATTTTCGTGGGCAGAACACTTGGTAGAGGTTCTGGCCCTGGTTTATTCCGGCGCAGCCGGATACTTTATGGACAATTCCTTTGCTGCTCTACACCAGATTCCGTTGGTTGAGAGGGAATCTCCCTTAGCCATTGAGGCCATTGATGGCAGACCATTGGTACCAGCTCAGATCACTATGAAAATGATACCCCTGTCCATGAGTACTGGGGCTCTCTACACTGAGAAACTGCTGCGGCAGTCCACAAAGTTGCTCTGGTCTCCGTTGTCTGCTTGGGCGTTACTCGATATTGTGCTCTCTCTTCAGATTGACAGTCTTAAAGGACCTCGCGCTATTAGGGCCTGTCAGTCCTCCCGGCCTAATAGTAGCCCATTCAGTGCTGCCTAACTTGAGTATCACACGAAAGTTGCCTGACCAGTGTCAGTATATTGTAAATTTGCATATACTGGACCCGTGTGGGTATACCTCATTGTAACGTGTCCTGTGTCTGTACTATATTGCTTATATATTACTGGACCCGTGAGGGTTATTGTTATTGCAACTGTTCAATAAAACTGTGTTTTATCCAAACCTACTGTGTCTGAGTGTCAAACAAACCGTTACACCCCTCCCTTCTCTCTATCCCTTTCTCCCTGGTGTCCCCCTCCCCCCTCTTCTTTTGTTTCCTTTCGCTTTTCCTTCTTCTATTTCTTTATTTCTGTTAACGGAACACCATGTATCTGATCATCTTGTTTTATACTGCCTTTTATCCTGTATTCTTTAAAAAATTCCCTCCCAACTGCCACTGGCTAATTTGTATAAACTGACAAATAAAGCTAAATATCTCACAAACTATAGTTTGAAATAAATGACTAACAATATAGATGAATTTGAGAGCCTTTTCAGACTCACCCAAGTCATAAAATGTTAGTTCCACTTGAACAGTAGTAGGCTAACCTATAGCTCACCTGATGGTTAGACAGTTATGTTGCATTCTATGAGAAAGAGGAATCACTGAAAACAATTCTCTACAGTATGTGTTTAAACTATCACAGTTCAAAATATTAGGTAGTGATGAAGCTGTTATTCAGTTCCTGACAGTTTGAACTGTTATATACACTGCTCAAAAAAATAAAGGGAACACTAATATTACACATTCCACTGCTCCAAAAAATAAAGGGAACACTAAGATTACACATCCTAGATCTGAATGAATGAACTGACAACAAAATCACACAAAAATTCTCAATGGAAATCAAATTTATCTGGATATGGAGTCACACTCAAAATCAAAATGGAAAACCACACTACAGGCTGATCCAACTTTGATGTAATGTCCTTAAAACAAGTCAAAATGACGCTCAGTAGTGTGTGTGGCCTCCACATGCCCGTATGACCCCCCTACAACGCCTGGGCATGTGCCTGATGAGGCTGCGGATGGTCTCCTGAGGGATGTCCTCCCAGACCTGGACTAAAGCATCCGCCAACTCCTGGACAGTCTGTGGTGCAACGTGGCATTGGGGGTGTCTTGCTAATTACCTATAATTTCCACCTGTTGTCTGTTCCATTTGCACAACAGCATGTGGAACTGATTGTCAATCAGTGTTGCTTCCTGAGTGGACAGTGTGATTTCACAGAAGTGTGATTGACTTTGAGTTACATTGTGTTGTTTAAGTGTTCCCTTTATTTTTTGGAGCAGTTTATTTTGAATACTGCCAGCAGTGGGAGTACCCTTGTTTTACTCAGCAAGGATAGGTTTTCATAAAAAAAAAAGTTTACTGCTCTTTTAATTCTTACTTATCACAATTTATTAAATGGACTTGAGCTATTTTTCCTTATATTTTGCTTCAAATAAAGCTCCCCACCTCGGCCTTAGTTCATATCTATCTCTGCTATGTTTACAGAAATCACCCAAATTATAGGGAGTATTATTAACTCTGAGTGCCAGAGGGGAATGCAGCACATTGCAAAGCAATGCATTGGATACCCCTCTGTCACTAAAAGGGCAACAAGAACAATAATGATTTCCAACTCTGCTACTCTGCAACAAAATGGGCAGCAAAAATCTGTGGTTACTGCAGAGCCTCTTTAGAAGAAGAAATTTTGAACATCCCATAATGGGATGCTTCCTAAGACGTGTGGCATCAAACACTATAAATATATATATATATATATATATATATTTGTAATCCTAAATAAATACATTGTAATTAAAACTGCTAAGGATTAAGATCAGACACATAGTTGGGGTGTAAATAAGGTAACAGACAGACATGTGATTCAGTCTCTCCTGTTTGGACTTGACTAGATGTCAATGTAATGATCACATCTAAATGCTATTAACCCTTTAAGAACCAGAGGGATGTGTAAGACATTGCTTCACAAAGCTTTGCACAACATTCTTGTCCTTAAAGGGTTGTGTGTGAGTGTCTTTGACTAAGATGTCATGTAACAGAAAAGTAAAAAGATTTAAATCTAAGACTTTTGCTATGATTGTGTTGGCAACTGTGTTGCTATGCAACAGGGCCCGGTTTGCTTACTTTTGGTTACTCGAGATTATAACTAGAGGAGAGATTGAAAAATCAATAGCTGGTCATCATTGGCACCCTACAATTTTTAATGCAAGGAAAGCTTTTCTACCTGATGAACCACTCTGTAAGGTTAAAGGAATCGAATCCTAGTTGAAAAAAATAATACTTTTCTTCATAAATACACCATTGGGAGGCCAACCCTAGGTAGCTTTAATATATATATATATATATATATATATATATATATATATATATATATATATAAAAAAAAAAATTATATATATATATATATACACACATATATATATATATATATATATTTTGCATGGATCTCTTGGGGGGGGGGGCTATAAATTCAGCTTGTTTCTTCTAGTTAACCCAACATTTTTTATTTGGACAAAAATAAAGATCTAATTTATTTGTCACTATTTTAACATGTTACTGTACTTACCTCAATTCAGCCCTATGATTCACTGTACTTTTTAATGAGTTGTAATATCAACTATATGCCGCCCAATAAAAGCATCATCTTACATATTCCATCTCTCTTCATTCACATTACTTAACCCTTTGCGCACCAGAGAGGTATCAAATGCATTGCAACTGGATACCTCTCTGGAACCCAAGGGGTTAAAAACACTCGTATCTCATCTCTGCAGTCATTTCTGCATTACCTCGTACACAGCTATCTAAAATGTAATTATAAACAGGCAAAGGTACTGAGTGACAAGGAATTTATTTTCAGATTTAAAACAACAACATCGGAGAGTAAAAATAAATAAAAACAAATGAATCCACATTGATTTTAACACGTTAAGACCGGCCGACACAGCCGTCACTTAAGGACCACAGAGCATTTTTTAATTTTTTTTGCTGATCCGATTCCGGACTCCCCAACGGCGTGCAGCCGTGCGGGTATCCCTGAATTTCCATGAGGTACATGTACGTCCTTGGTCCTTTAGGAACATCCACCTCATGACGTACATGTACGTCATGGGTTGTTAAGGGGTTAAAGGGATAGTAATGTCCCAGAACATGTTTTTATAATTTTGTAGGGATTAAAAAGTAGAGTTCAACGTAAAAAAAAACATACCTGTCAAACCGCTATGGTTTGAGAGATATCTTCATTCAAAGTTTGATATTTCCTGCTGTCAGCTGTCGGCCGACACGGAGGCTCTTCAGCAGAGTGGGAATTGCGTTTTTTAAACAGAATGACTGCATTGCAATGGTCTACTATGTGTGCTTGCAAACCAGGCACACTTGGTAGACCATTGCAATGCAGTCATTCTGTTTAAAAAACACAATTCCGGCTCTCCCTTTAAAAACATTTTAGGCTTGCATGAAATACTTTTTTCTCTTATCAGAATCCATTATATACAAATGAAAGTCAAATAAAATTCAAAGGGGCACTAACACTTAAAACCAAAATATCTTGTACTTCAAGCTTGCATCTGGAAACATTTTTCTACATGGTACTTGAGGCTTAACATTTAGACTTAAATATAACCTACTAGTGTAAAAGACTGTGTACACGGGCTAAGGTCCGGGTGATGTTAACCCTTTGAGTGCCAGAGGGGTACGCAACGCATTGCTTTGTCCTGCTGCCAACGTAGTCATGCGCTGTAGAGACTACCCGAAAGCACAGAATGCTCCCAGCACAGAACTCCCAGCATTCTGTGCGCTCGGGCAGTCTCTACTGTGCATGACGGCTTCTGACAAACATCCTAGTGAATTATTATATAGGATTGAGGTGTATCAGAATTATAGTGCAGCATTTTCTGTACACGGTCAGACATAAGAACAAAGCTTTTAACCCTTTGAATGCCAGAGGGGTATGCAAAGCAATGCATTATGTACCCCTCTGGCGCTCAAAGGGTTAAAGATGTGCACCAATCTCTGTACATTAAATTCCCTAGATGTGATCACTCATTACAACAGGAATCCAAGGCACGGCCTGTCTGAGATTTTTAAAAAAATATATTTTTTTTATTCCTATTTAACTAGCACACATGAACTAGTAGGCCAGTAAAACATAATGCTATACTTGATAGCCCTGCACAGTTCAAGAATAGATGTCTGTTTAAAGGGGAACTACCACCTCAACACAATGTAATCTCTAAGTCTTTGTTTTTTTATCGTTATTAGCAATCCATAGTTAGTTTTCTCCAAAAAAGAGTCGTAAGAGCACTATCTTTATACTAAATCTCTCCCAGATGACATCTTGCCCCTTGAATCCGTTCTGCGCATGACCGCTATAGAGCTATTTGGCTCCATTGTACCTCCCTCTGTCTTGCCCATCACTCGTACATCACTGTCCTCAGCACCACATGACCTGCCGAGCTCCTGGCATCAAGCGTGATCAGGTCATTTCAGCCTAGTGGAAACAGACCGGTGGTTTATATATAGCGAGTGCTTCACATGCACCCGCTCCCACTAGGCTGAAATGACCTGACCACGCTTGATGCCAAGAGTGCGGCAGGTCACGTGGTGCTGAGGAAAATGACGTACGAGTGATGGGCAAGACAGAGGGAGGTACAATGGAGCCAAGTGGCTCCATAGCAGTCATGTGCAGAACAGATTCAAGGGGCAAGACGTCATCAGGTAGAAATTTAGTATAAATATTGTGCTCTTAAAATGCTTTTTTTTGGAGAAAACTAAATATGGATTGCTAGGAAGACAAAGACTTAGAGTGTACATTCTGTTGGGATGGTAGTTCCCCTTTAAATAGCAGTATTGTCATTGACTTGATCAATAAATCCATATTTTTGAGTAGCTGACAGGCTAAAATTCACCATTGTTATAAAAACAAAATAACAATAATGCGGCCCTCACGCTTATGGCTTTCTTATCATGGCCCTTGCACTGCAAGCTGCACAAACAAAAATGAATTGCATAAAGCAGTATACAAGAGGCGGCAAGTTTAATTTTCAGTTTAACCCCTTAACGACCAGCGACCGCGGGGTGTGTGGTCCTTTAAGGACCTGATAAAGAATTTCGGCGTGCCGTCCCACGTGACTGATCACGTGGGGCGGCACGCCGAACTGAGGGACTGAAAGAGAGCGCTCCGGTCTTGGAGCGATCAAATTCAGTCCCCGGTATTACTCACCGCGCTCCTGCAGGAGCGCGGTGAGTAATAGTACGTGACGTACCAGGACCGTCACTGGTCATTAAGTGCCGGACCAGCGTGACGGTCCGGGTACGTCACCGGACGCTAAGGGGTTAAGGATTTAAATGAAATATACTTTTTTTCAATACATGTACTAGTTTGGAGTACCTTATATTTAAAAGTATAAAACCCCATTTCATTGTTATGTATTAATACTCTTTCCATTTTGTTAGCTGTTCATTTTTAATATAATTTAGTTCAAGTATAGAAAATATTAACTGGAATGTGGCAGTAGAATAAATTATAACATTTCAAGGCATTAATGTAGCATTAAAGCACATATTATGTGATTTAATGTTATGCCTGTGAACAGGCGTGTGTTTTATGTTCATTTACACTCATTGAATTAAACACTATTTCTGAATTTAAAAAAAACACTAACACAAAAAAATGAAATTGGTGGATATAGCTTTCAAATTTCCCGGACTCACATCTAGCATATCTACAGATTAATTATCCATGTCACATCCCTAAAAAAATTATCCTAACATTCCTTTTATGTATATGAAACATTGTTCTAATCTGACAGCATTTATTTTAACCCCTTACCAACAATTCACACATGATCCTGGACAGTCAATGGGAATAGGAGTGTCTGCTCCCTCAGAGCACATGTAAGACCAGATTTTAGGCCACGGACAACAAATAGCATGTGTAACAGGGTATTTAAGTGAATATACCCACAGCTAATTCATATGTATTAGTGTTCCTTTCCTGGAGTAATCCAACTATACACCAAAGGGAACAACCAAACAATCTTCATTTTCTTAAATGGAATTTTTAATTAAAAATTATGTTTTTAATAAGTTTCCTACCACCGTGCAGCCCCAGTATAGCTTCTGAGAGCTGTTTGGGGCTCAGAAAATTGACCCCCTAGGTCGGAATTGTAACAAAGTTATGTGTGCAGCCAGATAGACTGCTGTGGTTGGGTTATACAACACATCCATAGCAGTACATGAACTTGCTGGATCTGGAACCACATAGCAAGACTTCACATCTCAGCTCAGAGATCTACTCCTAGGGAAGCAGACCTGCCAATGATGAGTAGGTCTTCACAATCCTGTACAGTGGGAGTTACCTGTTCACAATCCTGTACAGTGGGAGTTTCCCTAGCTTTACTTGTTTCTTTAAATAACATTGTATTCACGACAATTAAAATGTCATTGTTTCAATGTGGGTGGCTAATATATTAAAATATAAATTTGATAATAAAAATAGTAAAAACAGAGAATTACATTTTCCTAACTCTTTGAATGCCAGAGGGGTATGCAACACATTGCTCTGCAATGCGTTGCATACCCTTCTGGCACTCATAGGGTTAACATTGCTAAAATAATATAATTGTGTTAATATGTTAGATCCCATAGTGATCTCTTAAATAATCTAAAACAGCAGAGGTACTTGACAAGACATTAAAAACTCTCTTTTCTTGTTTTGAAGTTATTCTTTCCATCATGTACATCAAGTGATGATGGAAACATGTGAAAGGCGTTCCATGTTCCAACGCTATGTCAACCCAGTCCTGAACACAGGCCAGCGGAGTCTCTTCATATCCGGCAAACATGGCAGGGTTAGCTAGGAGTCCCCTGGCAGCCATCACACCTTAAACAAAAAAGGAAAAATCAAATATGCCAGATTCCAAAGGGCGACAGAGAAAATTACAGTCCTAATGTATTAAATGTAGGTACATAACTGGATAAATAACTCCACCACAAAGGCATATGGCTAGTAGAGTAAAGAATAAAACTGGAACATGAGATCTTCTTCATCAAACTAAAGAAATGAAACATTGGGACAATCCAACTGCACTACACAAAGTTAGTATGGCTGCACCAAAGCACATGTATAAGAAACTCAGTATCTTCATAAAAAAACTCCATCTTTATTAGAGAAATATCAACACAGAGTAATAATCATCCGAATAACATTTTTCTTGGAGTTACAGACCATGAGACGTCTTCATGAACAGGTGCAGACGCCCCCTATCAACGCGTTTCACGTATAACACCACTTAGTGGTGACCATAAGTTTGTCTCTATGCCAAACACTGACCTTTATGGCTTCCGGTCAATAATTAGGATCTTTCAGCACCTGAGAACTTCCGAACACCCATGAATGTAGAAATTGACCCCTTCATTCTTTTCTTATGTCAAAGAAGACTTTTTTAAACTTAATAACAATAAAAAAAAAACCAAAGGGTTCTATTTCTCACCAGACATATGGAAATCTCGAAAATTCAGGTGCATCCCAACAACAAAAATAAATATATCCAGAATAAATTAAGACAATACAATATATCCCAATATACGGGAAGCCAAGAAGGAGTGCCTATGGCAAAAAGTCAACAGTTAACCCTGCTTAAATCCGATCACAATGATCACGATCCATCACATTATATCAATCATAGATCTCTATAACTTTATAATGATCATTTTTATGGGCTATGCATAGCAACATATATCGACAACACCAACTAAAAACATTTAAAATTTCAATTTCAAACCTGGATAAGAGGAATCTTTGGACTCCAAAAAAGTGAACCCGCTATTACAACTCACAAAGAATTCTTATCACTCATGGTTCACTAATTCCCATTTTATATGAGAACGTAAAAGCCTCATAATAGACCATATTAAGACAGACATTAAACCTAAAAAAAACATATGAAGGATATGAACACTTCCATATTATAATCATAAATACCCAGATGTCTCTTCTTATTTGCAAATATCCGGAAAAGTAACCAGATCGCTAAACATAAAATGACACATCATAGACTTTATTGAAGCCTCTCAGATGTCTAGTACCTATAGTAAAAATCCAAAAGGCTTCCCTTCTGAGGAGTTTACCGTCTAGGTCACCTCCTTGCACCCCCAGGACTACACGTTCAATACCTTGCACCCTCAATGTATCCAAATTTCCACTGTGTGTGTCCCTGAAGTGCGAGGATACACTTGACCGAAACCTTACTCCTCTTATATCACTCAGATGTTCATTTATGCGCTGTCTAAGCGATCTGGTGGTTTTACCCACATACTGCATATGGCATTGACAACATGTGATCAGATAAACCACACCTTTTGTAGAGCAATTAATATAACTTTTCATGCGGAATTCCTTTCCTGTCACCATAGAATTAAAAACTCGACTCGTGTCCATATATTTATAGCAACCACATCTGGATCACCCACATCTGAAGTTACCCTTAGCTGACAACCAAGTATTAGCCTTCTTCATCCTGTCTCCTACACAAAGACTCAGGGAAATTACTCGCCAAGGTTGGTGCCCTCCTAGATACATAATTAACACCTGCATTAATCACTTTCTTAAGTTTGTCATCTCCACTCAAAAAGGGTAAATATTTATCAATTATTTTTTTAATCTTACCAAACTCCAGGCTATATTGGGTTGAAAATACTATTTTCTGTACACTTTCATTTTTCTGTTCTGCTGTTGGTTCTTTATACCTAATTAGATCTTTCCGTTCTTTAGACTTAGCAATATTATAACCTCTATCAATCATCCATTTAGGATCACCATGATCCAGAAATCTAGAATATAAATCCCTTGACTGTCTCAAAAAATCATCATCATTTGTACAATCGGGTTGCAGTCGCAAAAACTGCCCCATTGGAATCCCTCTAAGAGTATGTTGTGGATGGCAGCTGTCTGCTCGCAATAAACTATTGCCTGATATAGGTTTACGATAAATTTCTAAAAAACTCTTTCCTGTTTAAGGATCACCCTTTATTGTCAGATCCAAGAACTTAATTTCAGATCGACTAAATTCAAAGGTGAAATCCAAATTCGGTACATCATCATTTAGATATTTTACAAAGAATGTTATTCTCTCCTCCGGACCTCTCCACACCAGAAGCAGATCATCAATGTACCTTTTATACACTTCTATTTCCCCCTGAAGGGATTCCCATCTCCAAAGATGCGGGACTCCTACCACCACCCCATAAAGAGGTTAGCGTAGGAGGGGGCAAATTTGTCCCCCATTGAAGTCCCGCACCTCTGCAGATAGAACCTCCCCCCAAAGAGAAAATAGTTGTGAGTCAGTAAATATATAACCATATCTAGAATGAAGTCCTTAAGAGACTCTAGACTCTATCAAAACACTGCCACGTTTGTCAATAATACACTAATCTTGGCTTAACTTAAGCAATCACCCAATTATAGCCGCTTCTATTACAGAGGTTGTTGTTAGGTCAAGAATCAAGCTGGCATAAAGATACGGCATCTAGTCACATAAATAGCAACTAACAAGTTCTTACTCTGACGAGGATATAAATCTTGTTAGAGCCAGTACAGATAGCTGTAATTACCAGGAAAAGAAAATGGGCACCTGTTTGAGGTTGGTATCCGGTATTAATAAATGTTGTCTGCAGTATCACTAATTTAGTTAGTTGCTACAAGAGGGTATTCATAAGCCCTAGATATGGAGATATACAACGTTATAAACACAGTTACTCAAGTGATCACATTAACACCACCAGAGTTAACAGAAATTATACGAATATCAGATGGGGGGTTGCTGTACTAATCACTCAGTGGCTCGAACAAATAATAATAGTTATTAAACAACAAGCATATATTTGTTGTGTTTGACTACACAGTGTCTCATGTTACACAATAAAGACTTGTCTTTTCATATTGGTTGGTCTTTTGGCCATTATATCTGTGAAATAGAAGGTCCATAGACTCAAACTTTCTAACCTGCTTATCCTTAAAAAGCCGTAGAACTCAAGGGTGCAAAACACAAACTTAATTACTCCCACAAAACTGGGGACTTCAGCTAAGCCATCTGTATAAGCAAATACTTATATAAGTTTTGCTGGCTCTGAAATTTACGTATAAAATTAACTATTTGACCGCTCAACATCCAACTATTGAGGAAATCCCTAACGGTCTAATTTCTACGATTCAGTTGGGTGTAATTTTCTTCTTCCCGTTTAGTGGACTTAGTTAAATTTTTTAATTTTTACTCATACACTCTCCAACAATATATAGAGTTATTTTGGTTGGTTACCATTTTAATTGACTTAAAAAATATTTACTTTTAATACTCATTCTATACTTATATGGGCATCTGGTCTCCTTTACAGCACTCAGACTGAACTCTAGTATAGACTCAGGTGAGTTTAGCTGTAAACTCCTTCTTTTCTTAGCTGCTTCAGAAAAATACTGCAAGCAGCTATCATGTCTGAGCTGACATGCAGGACTGTTTAAATATATTATCTCTTGAACAAAAGTACAAGGATGAAATTCAAAGGGGCCATTAAGATTTTTTTGGCCATAGCGAGGTTAGTCATGGATGTAATTATTAAGATGTATTAGTTCTCAAAACCTAGAAAGGTGTCTATTTTATACATTTTTACAAAGGCAAAAAATGTGTGTTACTCCAATGTTAATGTCCTCACGCAAATGAACAAAAGCTGGAAAATTCAAGGTTAAAATGTAACTTTGCATCCCTTGTGGTTTGTAAACATCTCAATTGTAATGTTATTAAAGTCATAATCATTTGTGGACTTTATGTTTGCAGAACTTTAAACCTTTGAATGCCAGAGAATGCTTTGCAATGCGTTGCATGCCCCTCTGGCACTCAAAGGGTTAACTCTGAATCCACCATTTTTGTTCTTTTGAGTAAGAATATTATAATGTTGCCATTAAAAATGGTGTTTTATACATAAGCAGCACATTCACCATGTACATGGAAGAAATCATTAGCATCAAATGTTCTTATTGAACTGTGCATTTTTTAAATTAGCAAAATGTTTGCATTTAGCCAATGTGTTTCAGAAAGTGGGTGTGGCTTAAATCCCCATCCTTTTGTGAGAGGTTTAGTAAAGGGGTCTACATGTAATTCAGCAAAGCATTTAACACTCATTTTCATTCACTTGGTTATCTTCGGTTTAAATTAGAAGCATGTGCTATTCAACATCAAGGTGCTGTACATTTGTTGCTTCAAAACATGCGCAATCCCTAATAGCGCATTCATTTATGGCATTCAAAAACAGTTAATGCACCACTTTGCTTTTAACCCCTCTGGTTAAGACTGCGAGAGCATGCAATAACATTCAAAATCTCAGAAAGGACATTCAAAGATTAACCAAATAACAAGAAATGATTATGGGTGTAACTGGTGACACTTCATTATTTACACAGCATGATGCTAAATTAATATCCCATAAATATTTTACCATCAATAAAGAGGATCAAAAAGATATTCACTAAATATTGTTTATATAATAGTTTTTTGAGATTTTCACACCAAAGGTGTGACAGTTTGGCTATGTAACAATCAGATTTGTTTTTTTACCTTCATATCCCTTTAATTGTGCTTCTTCTATACCCCTTCCTTTACCCATTTAGCCCCCATCAAACTCATGTTTCACTCCACCTTCCCCTCCCTTCCGGATTCTTCATAATAATTTCAGTTTTAGATTATTCTCCCACATTTCAGTCCTAGTAAACCTTATCTTGGCAAACAACAACTGGTCACTGCTTTCTAAGACGTCTAAATGAAAATGCATGAGAACTATTCAAGAATATTGCTGTAGAAGAGTATTGCGAGGAGGTCTGTGTGACCAAACCCAGTATATGTTTGATTTGCAGGGGACATGCCTAAATGCTGATCGACAGGAACCTGAAGAGTCGTTATCATCTAAAAACAGCTTTGGCGATTATGAAAGAGCTTTCAAACTCACCTATGTGTTGTATTACCCATTTTTTTTATTTAGAACACTTGTATTTGAGTAATTTAGATTTTATTATGCTAAAGAAGGC
This sequence comes from Rhinophrynus dorsalis, assembly GCA_037306005.1. Lineage (NCBI taxonomy): Eukaryota > Metazoa > Chordata > Amphibia > Anura > Rhinophrynidae > Rhinophrynus > Rhinophrynus dorsalis. The sequence continues at coordinate 299,529,953 of CM074721.1, forward strand.
ACTTCCCTTTTTAGTCCTACATTACTTCCCCCACTCACAGACACTGCTCAGCAATCCACTGCGAACCTCCCCACCACAGAAGTAGTTGAGTGTTAGTGAGTAGGGGAGTTAATGTAGGACTATATAAGAGGAAGTGCCTGAATAGAATGCCTTAATTAGTCTATACATCTGCATAACTCAAAAACTAGTTCTCTAAATAAAATAATGTCTAAGTCAACATGCAGCTGATTTTGAAAGCCTTTTCAAAACCAACAAAGTAGTTATAGATAATAGGGTCCCTATAAGTAAGGGCTGATATACAAGAACCCTTAACCCTTGGAGTGCCAGAGAGGTATCCAACGCATACCACTCTGGCACTCAATGGGTTAAAGGAGATACAGGTAATTAAGGAAGACGTCCTACAAGGAGATCAAAGAACAGCAAAGCCACAGAAGAGCCAAGGTCAGGAACCCACCATGAAGGCCGAGTAGACAAAAGTGCTATATCTCTCTGGAGTATGCACAATAGGGTACAGCATAGATACTGACTGTTAAAGCAAGTATCTTGCTTAAATACGGATCTTTTGTCTGCATGTGTCTTTACCATTCCTTCCTGAGGAAAATGTAAAAACCTATTATATATTGATATTTCTTAGAATACTTCATGTCTTTCATCCAAAATTACATATATAAAAATAGAATATAAATTGACTTGTAAAATAAATACTATTCAAATTACCATCTGCTCCTGTTATCTGATGAATATTCTCTGCTTCTTTTAAACATTTAATGTCTCCATTGGCAACAACAGGAATAGACAAGCTTTCTTTAATGGTTTTTATTGCATAATAGTGCACTGGTTGATGTCTTTCTTCAGGGACTCTTCCATGCACTGTGATCCATGATACTCCAGCCGCCTCAGCCTTTCGACAGAGGTCCACAGTTCTTGTGATGTCCGGATGGATCCTGAATGAAAAGTAAAACATAAATTAACAGCAAGTCACAAGTGTGTTTAAACTGGAAATTTTTTTATGAGCACCTGGTTAAAAAATATCTATCTATCTACATATCTGTAGCAAAAAACAGCACTCACAGGACTTTTCAATGATGAATAATGATGTAAGTTCAATCAATCAACATTTTGGCCCTGTCTCGATAAAGGCCCAAGACAGGGCTGAAGCATTGACTGAATAAGCTTGCATTATTATTCATAATTGAAAAGTCCTGCGAAGGTGGTTCTTCACCAAGGATATGAATGTATAAATATTTTATTGTGAGGCCATTATGTTTAGGACACAAGATGGTAGAAAAAGAGGATTTTAGTTTTACCTGTTAAATCCTTTTTCTTAGTCCATATGAAATACAGGTACCACTGAAGGAGACTTCCTTAGTTAAAGGGATTGTAATGTTTCAAAATAAAAGCAGCTCCAGTTATTCTTCCTAGTATTTGGGCCATGGAGAGTGTTATTTCAAAACTGTGAGAGTTGTAGTTCAAGAGTAATTGAATGATAAAATATCCCCCTCCCGCCCCTTTTACCTAGTGTAAGCCACCTTCCCTCAGATGTGGAATCTGGTCTTAAAACAGACAGCTCAAAGCAAGGGACAATCTTCTTACTGAGGGAACAATGAAAACCCTATCCCCTTGACAGTTTTTTTCTGATTTTTCCCTTATTCTAATTGAAGATTGTCCCTCTCTGCAAGCCATCTGGACACCACCTTTCTGTTCTGAGGTGAGCAGTGTTACATCAGCAAAAGGGGCGGAAGGGGGATACTTTATCATTCAATTACTCTTGAACTACAACTCTGACAGTATTAAAATAACACTCTCCATGGCCCAAATACTATGAAGATTAATTGGAGCTGCTTTTATTTTGAAACTTTACTATCCCTTTAAGCTGGAACATTTCAAAAGACAAGGTCTAGGAGGTGGAGCCTTCCCTTTCCTTATCAGGCTAACCTAGGCCCTGCCTTTCCCAGTTTTGATATGAGGCAAACTCACTATATAGGACAGTGAGAGAAGAAAAGGTAAGCTCCTGTGAGTAAAAGACCCGAGAAGGACTTGCAGCCAAGTGAGACCAAGTGGGGTTCCCTTTCTCAGGGTGGAGACATGTATTTCATATGGACTAGGAGAAATGGATTTAAAAGGTAAGACTACAATCTTCTTTTTCTGTCGACCAATATGAAATTCGGGTACTATGAGATATACTAACAGCCGGCACCCAGCGGTGGGAATTAATAGAAAGGACCAAGCGCCGGTCCCCATGTCAATGGACACTGAAAAACAGTAGCAAAGCACACAACAACAAGATCCAACCAGGCTCAACAGTTAAAAAACACTAAAGCACCAGAAGGAACAGACCCTACACAGGCAGAACTGCATGGAGGACCTTCCTACCAAAGCTGGCTTCAGCCGAGGCCAGAATATCAACACAATAGTGTTTGGCAAACGTGTGCATGGACGACCAAGTCACAGCCTTGCATAACTGTTCAGCCGAGGCCTGATTCTTGTAGGCCCATGAGGCCCCAACAGACCTGGTAGAATGTGCTGTAACACGGAAGGGAACTTTTTTCCTGAGTTTGTATGTCTTGTGAATGGTAAACTTAATCCAAGATACAATGGTGACCTTGGAAGCAGCCAGACCAGCCCTAGTACCCTCAGGGATGACAAATAAGGAATCAGTCTTAAGCAAAGACTCAGTACGGTGCACATAAAACTTAAGACATCGGACAACATCCAGCAAGTGGAGATCCCTCTCCTTGTCAGATTTGGGTTCAAGACAAAATGAAGGCACAACAATTTTCTGATTGATGTGGAACTCATACACCACCTTGTGAAGGAATTCCTGAATGGTTCGAAGAACAGCCTTATCCTTGTGAAACACCAGGAAAGGCGGCTTACAGGACAAAGCCTGCAGTTCAGCAAATCAGCCAGAAGGCCATATTCCTTGTCAACAGACATAGTGGAATGGTAGCAAGGGATTCAAGGGGAGGCCTCTGAAAAACTCCCAGAACCAAATTAAGGTCCCACAGGGGTGTGGGAGCCTTGTAGGCAGTGAAAGCATTAGAAAGCCCTTGAAAGAAGACATTGACATCTGGTAAGATGGCAATGCCTCTATGGAAAAACACAGAGAGAGCTGAAGTCTGAACCTTTAAGGAACTCAGACTGAGACCTTTGTTAATACCGTTCTGAAGAAAAGACAGGACCACTGGAAGGTCAAATTCCTGTGATGACAGATTCCTGTCTACACACCAGGAATGAGAAATGGACCAAGCCCTGTGGTAGGCCTTAGAAGAGACAGGCTTCCTTGAGGGTAAGCCCCATTCTCCTCAAGAAGCAGGCTTCAACAGCCAAATCCTTCGCCCAGAGGTTGCCCTGAAGCAGGAGGTCCAGTCTGAGTGGCAGTGGAAACAGATCCCAAATGGATAGACAAACCATCTCCAGGAACCACACCCTCCTGGTCCAGTATGGGGCAATCATAATGACCGTCGGACTGTCCATCCGAAGCTTCCTGAGCACCCTGGGAATGAGAGGAAGAGGAGGGAAGATGTAAGCAAGATGAAAGTGCCATGGTATTGTCATGGCATCCATGGCAAAGGCCAGTGGGTCCCTTCAATGGGAACAAAACATGAGAACCTTCCTGTTTCTCCTTGTGGCCATCAGATCTATCTGGGTGGAGCTCCCACTCTCCTAGATCCACCGTTTGGTAACTTAGAAAATCTGCCAGGATGTTTTCTACCCCAGGAATATGAATGGCGGAAATGGCCAGAACGTGAGCTTCTACCCAACCCAAGATATATTTGACTTCAGACTAAGCAAGAGTACCTCTTTGCTTGTTGATGTAAGCCATAGCCATAGAATTGTCTGACTGGACATTGATGGACTGGAGGGACCAGTGACTTCTTAGAGGAGAGATTCGGGGACGAAATCTTGAGCCGCAAAGTGAGCTGTGCTGTAACAGAAAAGGCAGAGGCCTTAACTGACAGCATCAGAAGAGTGTCAGTGACATATGTCTGAGCTCAGACATGCTGGCTATGAGGGCTAAAGGATCCTCTTTAGGGGTGCAATCTCTGATGGCTTCAGTAAGTTGTTCACCCTAACGCCAATGACAGCAACATTGGACTAGAGGATAGCTTCTAGCTTCCAATGTCCTTAAGAGCAGTAGCATCTGCCAAGGACAGAGTTGTAGACTTAGAGAGCCTGGATATAGGGGGGGATCAACCGTAGAAGGAGAAGCCCACTGCACCAAAGCTGCCTCAGAGATGGGGTACAGCTTAAAGAATCTCTTAGAGATAGACAGCTGCCTAGCAGGCATTTTCCACTCATCCAAAATAACTTTGTCTAGAGTGGTGCTGGGTGGAAAGACAGTTGACTTTTTACGTTTCTGAAACACATCAGATGAAGACAGGTCCACATCAGGGGTTGCATTGACCTGAAGGGTCTGCAAGACAGCCTTAATGAGTCCCTCAGCAGAGGGAGCAAGGTCAGTCTCAAAGGGGTCACCAAAGGTATAGGCAGAATCCCCCTCTTCACATTCCCATTTCTCCTTGTCACCCCCAAAGGAATCCTCTTCAGAGGAATCCATGAGCGCTGGAATACCTGGGGCCTTAGGGACGACAAATCTGAAGGCGGTAGGGGGTTGCCATGAATGGAGAACCCCCTGGAGGGATAGGGGAAATTGTGCCATAGCAGACTTTAAAACTTTCACCTAGACTGGGTCTTGTTCAAGGCTGGAGGGCCCCAGTGGTGTAGTGGAGGACACAGCACATGAGGGGTATAGAGGTCCTGAATACTCTCTAGGGAGCCCCGCCTGGCATGAGGAACAATGAGCAACAGGGTTCAGAGAAGCCCCTGAGTCTTTTGCCTTAGGACTAGCCTTATGTCCCTTTGGATCCGATCCTAACAGGAGTAGTGTCTAAAACAGCAAATACTGTATCCCAGAATAAAGTTTCACCCTAGAAAAGCCCAGAAAGGTACTTATCTGGCAGGTGAAGGGTTAATCTGAGGAGAGAAAGGTAACCTCTGCGTAGGATAAGTAAGAGAGAGTAAAATGGTATATGTAAAACCATCAGCCAATTGGAAGAAAGCCCGGGAAATGGGCATTCTGGGATTTCTAGTTTTTCCCAGTTGCTGTATCCTAGCAATGCCTATATTTGCACTCATGGGGTCCCAGGGGTCCCTGAGACACTGGTGAACCAGATGACAGGGCATGAGGAGACAAGAAGAATGAGGCCTCTCTCAAATTTGTATGACAAACGGTTGCAGAGATATGTACCCGATAACTTTGTACCATAGAAGTCAAAGCAGCAAATACAAGCTGCGGCAGGAGGTTTTCCTTAAAGGCACAGTGTACCAAAATTTCCCAAAGTTACCAAAAACACCCAAAGACCCAAGGGTATATAGTGAGGGAAATTAAAATAGGATTTTAGTCTTACCTGTTAAATCCTTTTCACTTAGTCCATACAGGTTACTGGTAACTCTGGGAGGTGAAGCCCTCTAGTGGTAGGCAGGAATGATTCACAAAGTGTATGCAGGGGGTGGACCTCCCCTTCCCTCCTGGCCGCACCAGCCAGTGAGCTCCAGATTGAATTGAGACACTAACCATGACTAGTTAAGGGAAGGAAGAAGACTCCTGTGAGCATGGACTCCCATGGCCTGCCACAGTAGAGCCAAGCATGGTCTCTTGACAGGGTGGGAGACCAGTAACCTGTATGGACTAAGTGAAAAGGATTTAACAGGTAAGACTAAAATCCTATTTTCACTGTCATCCAATACAGGTTACTGGTAACTCTGGGATGTCCAACCATTGAGTTTCCCTGAGGTGGGAAGGAGGCAAGGACCAGACGCAAGGTCCCCAAAATCACCAGTACATCTACCAACTGGTCAGAGATGGCACAACAAACTGAAGTGTCAACCGACACCAAACTGGGGCAAACGACCCCGGAAATATCACACAGCACACATAACAAGAGCCAACAGGGCTCAACAGTTAAAGAAGCACTAAGAACCAAGAAGGAGATCCTAGACAGGCAAGACTGCCTCTAGGACCTTCCACCCAAAGCTGGCGTCCACCGAAGACAGCACAACCACACGGTAGTGCTTGGAAAAGATGTGCACGGAGGATCAAGTAGCCGCCCTGCACAGCTGATCACCAGAGGCCTGTTTCTTATAGGCCCAGGAGGCCCCAATGGACCAGGTGGAATGAGCAGTAACCCTGAAAGAAACATGTTGATTCCTCAACTTGTATGCCTCATGAATCGTGGACTTAATCCAGGAAGAGATAGACACCATAGATGCAGATCTTCCTGCTCTAGGCCCCTCAAGAATGACGAACAGCGCATCAGACTTCCTGACTGAGTCAGTGCGATGCACATAAAACCGGAGGCAGTGCACCACACCCAACAAGTGAAGACCTCTCTCCTTGTCAGAGAAGGGGGTTAGGGCAGAAAGAGGGCACCACAATCTCCTGATTGATGTGAAACTTGGAGTCCACCTCAGGAAGGAACTCCCTGGAGGTACGGAGCACCGCCGAATCCTTGTGAAACACCAGATAAGGCAGCTTACAGGACAAGGCTCGTAACTGCAACACGGCGAACAGACACAATCGCCAAAAGGAAGGCCATCCTCCATGTCAAGAGACGTAAAGGAATAGTGTCAAAGACTCAAAGGGTGGAAATTGAAGAACCCCCAGAACTAAATGGAGGTCCCACTGAGGAGCAGGACTCCGGAAGACAGGGCGGACATGAACAACGCCCTGGAAGAAAACCTTGATATCAGACAGAACCGCAATGCGCTGCTGAAAGAACACAGAAGGCGCAGAGGTCTGAACCTTTAAGGAACTCAAACGGAGTCCCTTATCCAACCCGTCCTGCAAGAATGCCAGAACGTTGGGAAGGTAAAACTCAAGTGACAAATCCCTGTCAGCACACCAACAGGTAAAAGTAGACCAAACACGGTGGTAGATCTTAGAGGAAACCGGCTTACGAGAGCTAAGCATGGCAGCCACCACCCCCGAGGAGAATCCTGCCTTCCGTAGAATTGAGGATTCAACCTCCAAGCTGTCAAAGCCAGACAGTGGACATCCTCCTTCAACAGGTATCCCTGCAGAAGAAGATCCGGTCAAGAAGGGAGCCGAAACGGCTCCGCTACAAACAGAGCCAGAAGCTCCGGAAACCAAGAATGTCGACGCCAAAACGGAGCAATGAGAATGACTGGACAAGATTCCAGCCGAAGTTTCCGAATGACCCTGATCAACAAGGGTAGAGGAGGAAAAATGTAAGCCAGTGGGAACATCCAAGTGATGGACAGAGCGTCCACTGCTAGAGCTAGAGGATCCCTCCATCGAGAACAGAACACAGGAACCTTCCTGTTGTGTCTCGTTGCTATCAGATCGATGCAAGGAGATCCCCATCTCTGAACAAGGAGTTGAAACACCTCCGGATGCAACTGCCACTCCCCGCTGTCCACAGTGTGCCGAATGAGGAAGTCTGCCATGAGGTTGTCTACGCCTGGAATGCGAACTGTGGATATGGCAACAACGTGCCTATCTGCCCAAGGCAAAACAGCCTTGACCTCTAACCAAGCAGCGAGATGTCTTGTACCGCCTTGCTTGTTGATGTAAGCCACAGCCATGGTGTAGTCGGACTCCACTCGGACCGGGCAGTCCTCTAACTGGGCCGTCCAACGGCAAAGGGCATGGAAGATCACCGGTAGCTCCAAGACACTGATCGGTAGAAGGATTCCCCGGAGACCATCGGCCCTGCGCACTCAGGCAACCCAGAATCACGCCCCAGCCGGACAGGCTGGCGTCTGTGGTCACCTCGGTCCAAAAGGGAATCAGGAAGCACCTGCCCTTCAGCAGGTTGGATAGGTCGAGCCACAAAGATAGGCTCAGTTCACACGAAAAGGAAGGAACACCAACTTTGTCTGATGTAGAGGCAGATACCCTCCCATCTGGATGACAATCCCTGTAGTTCCCTGGTATGCGGCATAGCAAAGGGAACTGCCTTCACTGTAGAGGGGAACACCCCACCAGGAAGGACAGCTTCAGAAGTGAAAATGGATCCCAAGAAGGATTGCAGAAACTCTGTGAGCAATCTGGTGAGCTACCTCCTCTGGAAGGTACACCATGCACATCTGAGTATCGAAGAGAAGGCCCAGAAACACCAGCCTCTGAGACGGAATCAGGTCCGACTTGTCCAGGTTGACTATCCACCCGTGATGGGATAGGGACTGGGTACAGGTCTGAAGCTGTTGAAGGAGGAGGTCCGCAGACGTTTCCTTCAATAGCAAGCCGTCCATGTAGGGAGTCACTCTGATGCCCTCCTGATAAAGGACAGCAGTCAGACCCCCAAGCACCCGCTGGAAGACCTGAGGTCTGAAGGGGAGAGCAGAGAACTGGAAGTGTCCCATCTCACAGGCAAACCGAAGGTATTGCCGACTCTCTGGATGGATGGAGATGTATAAATAGGCATCCTGAAGATCCAGAGAGGCAAGAAACTCCCCCGGCAACATGGCAACGATCACTGTGCGCAGAGACTCCTGGCGATAGTGAGTTCTGAGTCACAAAGGAGTTGAGGTCCTTCAGATCCAAAATAGGGCGACATCCTCCATCCTGTTTGGAGACCACAAAGAGGTTTGAATAGAACCCGGAGCCCCTGTCCGGAGCAGGAACTGGCACTAGGCCTTCCTTGTCCAAAGGAACCTGAACCGCGCTATCGAAAAGACAGCATCTCTCTGTACTTTGAGATGTATGAGACAAAAGAAAGAGAAAGGGAGGAAGAGAAGAGAAAGGGATCTTGTACCCTTCCGACACCACCTGTAAAACCCATAGGTCCGCCACAGACTCCTCCCAAACGCTCTGAAGGAGGTGCAGGCGGCCACCCACAGCGGAATACAGACCCGGGTTCGGCGAGTCATGCCGAAGCAGTCTTGGAAGCCTTGGGCTTGGTGGAGACCTAGGGCGTCCATTGCTGTTTGGGCTAGGAGAAGGGACGAGGAGCTGAGGGAACCGTCTGGTTCACCTGGAGTGTCTCACCCTGAAAGGGACGAAAATACCGGTTGAGTTTAAGTGGTACTTCCTTCCTAGCCACTAAAGGCAAATGAGTACTCTTGCCCCCAGTGACCTCACTGATCAATTCTTTAAGATCAGGCCCAAACAAAGTGTTAGGTTACTGCAAGCTGCGGTGGAGAGGAATGATCTCCTCCTTACTGCTACCACGGTGTGTTTGGCACAGACACAGGAGCACATCACTTGACAGTTCTCAGCAGTAGGTGTACTCATATTTTACTCAGAGGGATAAAGTCTGCAATACATACTTTTCCATATTCAGTATTACTATCAGAGCCGGATTACAGGCAAGGCGCACAAGGCGCCTGCCTAGGGCCCAGTCAAACGAGGGGGCCCGGTGGAAACCTCCTCCCTGTTCCCACTAACTGTACTGCGGCCGCACTCACTCAGAACTCCACACTCATTCAGAACTGAAAGTGCGCATGTGTCAGGACTTCCTGTTCTCCTGGCACATGCGCATCTGATATGAGGAGGGACACTCAGCACTGGTTACGCGGCGGTGGAGCTATTAAATAGAAGCGCTCCGGCCCGCTTGCTCTTTTTGGAGGTGAGTTTTTTGGAGTAGCATTCTGGGTGGCACCGTGGCAGGCACACTGGCATCAGGGATCGGCATGGAGGCAGCCAGCTGCCTGTTCACAAGATAGGGGCCAGACATTCCTGTTCCCACCCGTCCTTCCTCCATTTTGTTGCTCACTCGCTTGCTCCTGTCCACCATCTCCCTTTCGCTGCTGATACCCTTTCCTGCCCTCTTTCCATTTTGTTGCTCACAGTCTGGGCTTCCTCTTCTCCAGCTAGGTGTGTGTGTGTGTGTGTGTGTATATGTGTGTGGTGTGCATGTGTTACTGTGAGTGTGTGTGTGTGTTTGTATATATGCGTGTGTGTGTGTGTGTGTGTTACTGTGACTGTGTACGCATGTGACTATGGGTTGTCTGTGCAACGCCATGCTTCTTTTTCTAGTTAACATATATTGAAGCTGTGTGTGACATGGTACAGTAAGGCAAACAATAATGCAAATAGCAAAATCCATGGGCTTAGTGTCAAAGGTGTCTGTGTTACTACCTACCATCATATGCTACCACAGCCCACCCCTCCTTTCTTTTATTTACTCCATGACACTTTCCAATGTTAACTGTTGTTGGCAGTTTCTGTTTTGCGTCTTACAACCTCCAGCAGATGTCTATACAAACTCTTGTTAAGTAGTCCAGCTGTGCTACCACAAAAAAACAATGCAAGGAAGAACAGTTAAAGGAAGAACTGCATATTATGGAAATATATATTTTGTATAATTTTCCTGATAAATTAAAAATGGGCACTTCCACAGCTGGGAGATGTTCCATTCAACAGTTAAAACCATCTCAAACTAGTGTTTGTTAGATTCAGCACATCCAAGGTCTTCTATTTTAGGGTGGAGCTATTGCTCCCTATGGATGACTTGTCTCTGACAATAGTCATAATTTATTTATTTTATTTATTTATTTATATAGCGCACACAGATTACGCAGAGCTTTACACTCATATATTGGTCATGTTGGTCCCTGTCCCATTGGGGCTCACAATCTAAATTCACCTATCAGTATGTTTTTTGGAGTGTGGGAGGAAACCGGAGTACCCGGAGGAAACCCACGCAAACACGGTGAGAACATAATAGAATGCTGCATTAACATCACCATCCTAAAATGGCATGTCATGAATCTACTGCACACCCAAAAAAAAATGCAAGTTTTGAGTTGTAATAACTTTTGAAGCAATTCCTAGCAGTAACAGTACCTATGTTTTAATCAGCAGGAAAACTTCTACAAAATATAAATGTTCTTCATTATTTGATACTTTCATTTGAATACGCAGTGAACTCACATTCAGGTCTGTTACACTTGATTCACACCTTAGTTGGTGTGGATGCATATTCATGCCTAGTCTTTTAGCATATCAGTTAAGCTGCATTGCTGATGAAACAAGTTTAATCTTATTCCTATAGACAGAAGGACTGGCTGGCTATTTAAAAAGTGAATAAAAAGGTGAGATAACATACTGAGTGCAATGGGGAAATTCACTAATGTCATGCCTTTCATTATTCAAAATGTACTCGACTTGCCCTATTCAGACTCACAACTGACACATATATGAGAAAACAAATGTTACTGTTTAGAGTAACAATGTCATCTGATTTTGTAGACTAGCCTAACTGCAGCTCCTTTTTAGGGTCTCTATACTAATTCCCACTGGTAAAACAGGAGGTAAGGGAAAAATATACACTGAATGAGAAACCTTCTTGTGTACTGCAGCTATCCTAAAGCTGGACCAGTACATGGACCTACAACAATTGGTGGCCAAAACCCACATTGTGGTTAAACACTCGTTGCAGCTTTTTGTTCCCACAAGGCACTCTAAATAGCGTGAGTTGTGGGGACATTAAAGGAAAATAATGACTCTCGTTTGATGCTTTAGATTGCTACCATTTTCATTTATTTCATAAGTAAGATGATTTTAGAGTTGTGGCTTAACAGTAAACATTTTAACCCCTTCAATGCGGCAGATGATTGAAGCTTGTTATTGTTTATATATTTTTAAAAACGTTGTTGTAAATAAATCGAGCAGACTACTGTATACCTTTTTAAAATAACTTTCTATTAAAAGTTAAGTATTACATTCACTCTCTGACCAGTACATTTAGGGCTCGGTGACTGAACGGGTCTACTTGGGTGCTCAGCAGTGTTGGATGGCCATAATTTAGCACTTGATGAGCGTATCCTATTCTCTTTCTCTTGTCCATAACAAATTACTGTCACAGATGCTGCCACTTATATATAAAGTTGGGGGTACCATATTACAAAGTTTTATTTTTGTCCTACTGTCTTGGGGGAGGGGGTCCCCAATTTGGTACCTTGCCTAGGGCCCCGTGGAGTGTTAATCTGGCTGTAATTTACTATGCCTGTTTATTTTTTCTTTAGTCAGCATATAATCATGGAAGTATTAGCTCACATGAAAAAGTAAAATGATAACTCTTTAGACATCCTGAACACGTTTCCCGACATAACGTACAAGTACATGTGATTTATCTTTACCTGATTTTGATTGACGTGGAGAATGTTGACTTATTGACTTGATTGCGCACTTGCCTCACCATATCACTAACCAACTCTGGTTGATTTATTAAACAAGCTCCATAACCTTCAGACATTGCCCACCTTTTAAACACAAACACATTTCCATTATCAAATGCTTGTCAATTAATTTTAAAGTATTAAAACTTTTTATGACTCTTAATACTTTGAATGTCAGAGGAGTGCATGGTGCATAAGCAATGTGTTGCGCACCCCTCTGGCACTCAAAGGGTTAAGTGTAATTTTCTATTTGCCTTAGATTAAGGCCAGACATCCATATTGTCTCTGGTTGATGGGAACTACAACTCCCATCATGCCCAATCAGCAATGACTAGTAAAGGATGATGGGAGATGTAATCTCCAACAGTTGGAAGGCAAAAGGTTGTCTACCCTGACTTTTAGTGGCAAAGAGGTACACAATGCTTTTCATCTCCTCATTTTTTATCGCTAACACAGTACCACCCTTTACCAGTTTAATTTTGAGAGGGAAAAAGGTGGTGGACAACAGGCAAGGAGAAGAAGAGGAGGGAATGAAGAGGGAAAGAAGGAAGGGGAGAGATGGAAAGAAGGAAGGGGAGGGAGAGAGGAAAAGAAGGAGGAGGGAGAGTGGGAGGAGAGGAAGGAAAAGGTAGATAGGGAAGGAAGGACGGAAGGAAGGAAGAGGTAGAGTGGGAAGGAAGGAAGGAAGAGGTAGAGTGGGAAGGAAGGAAGGGAAAGAAGGAAGGGGGAGAGAGAGAAAGAAGGAAGGAGAAAGGAAAAGTGAAGAAATAGGTAGAGAGGGAAGGAAGGGAAAGAAGGAGGAGGTAGAGAGGGTAGGAAGGAAGGAAGAGGGAGAGGGGGAAGGATAGAAAAGGGAACGAGGGAAAGAAGGAAGAGTGAGAGAGGGAAAGAAGGAAGAGGTAGAGAGGGAGGGGAGGAAGAAAGAGGTAGAGAGAGAAGGAAGGGGAGGAAGGAAGAGAGAGTGAAGGAAGGAAGAGAGGGAAGAAAGAGGGAGGGAAGGAAGGAAGAGGGAGGGAAGCAAGGAAGAGCGAGGGAAGAAGAAAGAGGGCGGGAGGGAAGAAAGAGGGTGGGAGGGAAGGAAGACGGAGAGTAACAAGAGTAACAGGGTGAACTTGTTTAGAAAGCTGGGAATGGTGTCCAGTCAGGTGATGTGGAGTCAGGGGAATGTGCAGGACTGCAGCAGCCTCAAATCCCCCTTCTTACTGCCCATCTCCACACATGTATTGGGAGGGCCTCCCATGGATACTGACAAGAACAATGAGAGCTCTCCCAAAAATGTATCTGATCAGGCAGGGAAAATCAAGCTTGAATCTTTAAGACTTCTGAGGAATCCATGTTATGTTATGTTATAATTCTTGTTATGGTCTCACAAAATACAGTGCATCTCCCCATTATGTAGAGATTTCAACTGTCTCACTGTGAGCTTCTCTGAATTTCACATGAAGACCATCAAAGCAGAAGTCAGTTCAAAATATGACATATGATTACACACATTAAGTGTGTCATGATCAGGATTTCATTTGATCCACTGTGTCCAACCACAAATGTTGTAATGTCACAGGGTTTCAGTCAGGGGAAATGCTAGGTTCCCAAAAGTCCTGGTCTTGGGCTTACCTAATGCATAGTTAAATCCACTGTTCAGCCCAAATGCAACATTACAAGTAGGGACATTACATTAGATGCTCTAACTGGCAACAAGACCTGATACGTTACGCATGAGACCTGAGCCTTAGCCCTTTCAGCGAATTCCAAGTATCATCCCTGGTTTCAACAATTATGGAGAAAAAAAATAAAAATTTTTTTAAAACCTCTGGCAATGACCTGACCTTATCCAAAATTTGAAATACATTAAAAGTTATCTCCAAATCCCCCGCTACCCTGCATTTACAGCCTAGATTATCTAAGAATATCTCCATGGGTTACTTTATCTGATTTACAATCAACAGAGTGTAAGCTCTATATGTCCATTTATCTAATAAAAACAAGATATGAGTGTCATTTTCTCTGATACATGCATACTAATGGGTGCTTCCTTTTACCTAATTTGCATGCTAATAAGATGTAAACTCATACCACCCACCCTCCATCCAAACTTTGATGCACTAGAGGTGCATTTTTAGGAAAAAATCTAATGAATGGGTACTCTTTATAAGAAAATCAAGAACATATGTTGGGAACTTAGTCCAATAGGGTTGCAGTGGTTTAGCGAGTTTACTTAATACATCTGTATCAAATAACTAAGGCTAGTTTGCAGCCATTGAGGACTAGTGTTATTCACAATCTACCCATGGCTATGTGTCACTCCTAACGTTTGCTATAGCCATGGATCTGATTTTACACAAGGATATCACTCTTAACAGCTACATTCCCTTTGCTCTCCTGGATATATAAAGGACAAGGTATGATTATGTTAACCTGAGGACATGCCACTGGCACTCAAAGGGGGAAAGGTATTTACTTGGCATAAAATGTGCCTTTCTAAATTCAGAAGGATTTAGATCAACATAGAAAACAACTATTTCTAAAAATAATTAAAACTGTATATGACACGATTAGCTTGCTCATTTATTTTTAAATGCTGTTTCAGGCTTCCCAAAGAGGCATTAGGTTGGCTCAGCACTTTTAGGCTGTGGATTGCAAGCCTCACTGGTTTCATATGGGGCTCTATTTACCTCTGAGGACAGCCGCAGTTGACATCTATTCCGCTAGCAAACGGACAGACAAGGAGAGCAGCATCTGCTAAAACCTGTGCTTCTTTTGCGGCAAACTGAACGATTAGTGGATGATCACCTAGAAAAATAGAAGGATATTTTTGACTGCAGATAAGAAAACATGGCAAGTCTAAGTACTCATTCTGGTATCTACTTAAAACATACAATTCAAACAATCCACCAGGACTCTCTAAAAAATCCTCAAAATGTGAACCGAACTATAGAATACATGAAAATTGCTTTAAAAATCTTAAATTATAAATAAGACAAAACAGAGCACCAGATGCTGTGACAAATCAGCAGTGCCATATACACAATCACGAAAACATCATATGTATAAAAAAAAAAAAAAAAAAAATTGAAAACACTGTATCATTTAAAAATAAGCACATAATCATCAGTCCATATTATCTGAAATGGATTTGGTGAACCAGTATATATTTTAATTGATATTGTAGAAAACCAATGACAAATTGTATAATGAGTTGATTAAATGGATGAACAGATGCATACATGAATGAATGATGAATTATTGGTTCCAGATTTATTTATTATTTGTTTTTATATCATAGATGTCAGATGAAAAAGCAAGATGATAACATGTTGTCATGTTTTTCCTAGGTTCTACTCTGTTCCCTCACCAGATTTTCTGGCTTCCTTGTTGTGTCTCCACCCTGTCTAGTTCACACCCTTGTTCTTGGCCTATATGTAGCACTGATTCCTTCATATCAGTGCGCGATCTAAGCGTTCAGTACTGTGAGTTTTCTGATCCTGTTCTAGTGATTCCTGTTATTGACCCGGCTATCCTCGACTCCTCTATTGTCTCCAGATTAGGCTTCTGTTCCAGTGTTACCGACCCCGGCTTGTTCTCGACTCCTCTCTTGTCTATTGATTTGGTACTGCTTTTGCTCAACTGGCTATCGACCCCGGCTTGTACGACTTTTCTTCTTGTCTCCCCTTCAGGTTTTGTCGACTCCTGTCCATTGTCAACTTGCTTCGGTAGACTCAGAGTCGAGCATCCGACGTTACGGTCGACCCCTAGTGCCCAGTCCTCTTATCCGACGCCCTAGACTCCACGCCAAGCTTCTCTCTGTGTCTTCGACTCCCAGTACCCAGTGTTTCCCTTGCCATCTTCAACTTGGTGTCAAGCTTTCCACATACTTGTCGACTTCCGGTCTTGACTATCCATCCAGCTTCTCAGATTGCTCTGTATTACCAAAGGTAGGTCTTCTTTAGTTGTTTCCTGTCCTGTGAGTAATTGTCTGTCACCTAGGGGGTCATCTGACCATCAGGCTTTGCGGCCTGCTACCCCACCCAACCCCTGCCGCAGCAAGGCCCCCTGGGAGCAGCCACCGAAAGTCAGCACTGCTCCCTACTCTGCGCCCTCTAACTTCTGGTTTACAGGAGCCTACCCAGTGAGTATACGGTTTTGTCTATCACCTTGAGAAAGGTCCCTGCATGGACCAAAACGTTGACGGTTTTGTTGCTCAATAAATGCATTATAGCTGATTAAAAAGACCCACTGGTGCTGCCCCTTCTGTTCACATTCTATATTATATATATATATATATATATATAACCTGTATTGAGCAAACAGCAGCTAGTTATTATACTGTTTTATCTGTTATTATCTGCACTTATTCTGCATTGAGCAAACAGCAGCTTATCATTCTTTCTGGGGGTCTTCTCCACTCTAGGGCTTCCCTAGCTGCTAACACAGGGCGCTTTGGTCTGATCGTAACACATGTACAGATAAAATAATGAATTCTCACTTAACATAAAACTGTGTATACATGTGAATTTATACATTGAAACCTGTGCAAAATTGCAGTTGGTTGCATTATTTGTGCAAACTATGACTAATAATAAGTATTTCTACTCCAATGGCATTTCAAAGGTTAGAGCAGTGCACACTTTAGTAGGAGACCTTCAGTGACTATAGTTTCATCTCTGGATAACAATTGTTTTCACACAGGGAGGTTTAGCAGATGGTCACAGAGTATACCATCAAGGGAGATAGAATGCTAGTGTGAGATTATAGGATGGCAAGATAATATGGTGCCCAATGAAGTGGATATTGCTTTGGCACTGTAAAGTTAACCCTTTCACTGTCAAAGAGATATGTAATGCATTGGACAGCTGTCTTGTACGGAAAGAGTTAAAATATAAAAACAAACACAGGCGCACACACACAAACTGAGTACTGCTCACAGATCTAGTTGGGATGATGTTGGGTGGTTGACCTGAACCTTGTGAACAGACAAAGAGACGCACTCAAGCACGCAAGCACACAAACAGAGAAACACACACGCACCGACAGAGAAACACACACACGCCCATGCACCGACAGAGAAACACACACATACACGCACTAACAGAGAAACACACACATACACGCACTAACAGAGGAACACACACACGTGCACCGACAGAGACACATACACACCGACACAGACACATACACACCGACAGAGACACACGCACCGACAGAGACACACACACGCACCGACAGAGACACACACACGCACCGACAGAGACACACACACACACGCACGCACCAACAGTGGAACACACGCACGTGCACCGACAGAGAAACACACACACACACCGACAGAGAAACACACACACACACACCGACAGAGAAACACAGGCACACTGACAGAGAAACACAGACACACACTCGCATACACACTAGCGCACACAAGTCAGACACCTCCTTCTGTAGTAACCCTTTGAGTGACCCTTTGAGTGCCAGAAGGGTATCCAACTCAATGTTGCAAAGAAAAGCATTGCAAACCCCTCTAGCACTCAAAGGGTTAATACAACCTCCTGCCCTTGCTTCTACCAGCACCACCGTGTGCACATCCTGATAATAAAAGATCACAGTATGGCAAGAAGTGCATTGGGCAAATGGAGCTGTGGACATTTAACTTGGCAAAAGCAAACATGCATATTATCTGCTGGCAAGCAAATACATCCGTGTGAAGAGAGTACATTATTAGCTCAACACATCTGAGTCACCCTCCTTCATAATATTAATCAGGAGCCGATCTGTGGCGACAGGCAGCTGTAATCACCAGAGGATAGTGAAGACAGTTGCATAGACCTGGGCAAAAATCACGCTGAGTAAAACTGAGTGTGCAAGTATCCTGCCAGCACAGAGATATGAATGAATGCATAGTAAACAGTTCAGTCTATGGCATCATGCATGCGCATGTGATTAGTGGGAGCAGAGGGAAGAGTTCATAAGCGGCTGGGAACAAAACAGTGGACTGAGAGGGGAACACCCTATCACGGTGCCGTGATTGCTGCAGTTCCTTGTCTGTCACCAGTAGGGGGCTTCTATTGGCTGTCTGCAGATAGCCCGCCTCTTATTGCCTATTTAAACCTGGATTGGGCACCCTTTGAGTGCCCTTTCGTGTTGTTTCTGACCCTCTTGCTATCACTATGCCAGTGATAGCTGGGCCTCTGTTTCAGTGTTCCTGAGTTCCTGATCTCATGTGTTCCTGAGTTCCTGATCTCTACTGTTCCAGTGTTTCCTGCATGCTGAAGTACTTCCAGTCCTGGTTCCGGCCTAGTCTCTGGTGTTGCAGATCCTGCTGAACTTCTTCTCTGCGGTTTCCTGACCTGACTGATCGTTGCTGGTTCCTGTCATCTCATCGCCTGTCTCCTGTATCCTGGCGACCTCCTGCCTGGTCGCGTCGGCGACATTGCTTGTTACTCCAGTGTGCGGTCACTGGTTTGCTCCACAGCCTATCGGCTATACAATTCTGTGTTGGTCCCAACGTGCGGACGCTGGTTTGCTCCAAAGCTTTGCGGCTAGACAAACTCGCTTGTTACACCAGTGTGCGGTCACTGGTTTGCTCCAAAGCCTATCGGCTATACAATCCTGTGTTAGTCCCAGCGTGCGGACATTGATTTGCTCCAAAGCCTTGCGGCTAGACAAACTCGCTTATTACACCAGTGTGCGGTCACTGGTTTGCTCCAAAGCCTATCGGCTGCACTATCCTGTGTTGGTCCCAGCGTGCGGACGCTGGTTTGCTCCAAAGCCTTGCGGCTATACAAACTTGCTTGTTACACCAGTGTGCGGTCACTTGTTTGCTCCAAAGCCTATCAGCTATACAATTCTGTGTTGGTCCCAGTGTGCGGACGCTGGTTTGCTCCTAAGCCTTACG
The DNA here is from genome assembly GCA_037306005.1 of Rhinophrynus dorsalis. NCBI lineage: Eukaryota > Metazoa > Chordata > Amphibia > Anura > Rhinophrynidae > Rhinophrynus > Rhinophrynus dorsalis. Next base: position 299,548,986 of record CM074721.1, read on the forward strand.
GCTATACAATTCAGTGTTGGTCCCAGCGTGCGGACGCTGGTTTGCTCCAAAGCCTTGCAGCTTTACGATTCCCCTGTTAGTCTCAGTGTTTGTACACTGGGTTGCTTACGATCCTGTCAATTTGCCATTACCATCTGACTGCTGCTACTATCTCTGGGCTGCCCTGCCCGGTATTGGTAAGGCCGGTAGAACCTTTTGCCACATTCCATCTGAGGTTGCCTTACCCGGTATTGGCAGGGCCGGTAGAGCCTACATTATGAATCTATTGAGGCTGCCTTGCCCGGTAATTTGGTAGGGCCGGTAGAACCGTTATGCGATTCCATCTGCAGGTTGCCTTACCCGGTATTGGCAAGGCCGGTAGAGCCTAACATTCTATTACTTCAGACTGTCCTGTCCGGTATATTGACAGGACCGGTAGAGTCTGCCTTCTGTCTTGTTATATTCTGAATATATCTGTATGTATGTGGTTGCCATCCTACGTTATCAATTTATTATTTCAATAAAATTGATTTTTACCTAAAACTTGTGTCTGAGAGTCATAATAAACCGTGACAGTACGAAAGGACCATGACTTCAGACAGCAAAGGTGAAGGTAATGCACAGAATATCCATTGGAGGATGGATGTGCACAAGCAACGTTTGGATCAGTTGGCAGTTGCAATTCAAACGATCCTTGAACGCACGGTACTTGCTGACAAATCTAGCTCTAGCCCGGTGGTCTCGCCAAGTCAGACACCGGAGAGTGATACCAGACCCCTAGGGGGCACGGTTAAAGGGTTAACGGCTTCTGCACCCTTGCCGCTAAGATACGATGGTGACACTAGTCTCTGCAGAGGGTTCATCAACCAACTCGAGATTTTTATGGAATTGACGGCACACGCATTTCCCAATGATCGTAGTAAGGTGGGGTTTACAATATCTTTGCTCACTGGCAGAGCTTTGGCTTGGGCTAATCCCTTGTGGGAGAATGCTAAACCTTGTACTAAAAACTTTAGAGAATTTGTGCGATCCTTTCGAAGAGTGTTTGAGCCTCCTGGTAGAACCACCTCTGCTGCCAAACGCCTTATGGAGATACATCAGGGCAGGCGTACAGTAGGCGACTACGCCATCGAATTCCGCACATTGGCAGCAGAGGTAGGTTGGAATAACGAGGCATTATTGGCAGCTTTTTCTCAAGGCCTGAATGACCACATTAAGGACGAAATCGCTGCTAAAGATCTACCTATTGATCTAGACGACTACATTGAATATGTTATGATAATTGACTCCAGAATACGTGAGAGATCAATTGCCAGAGATCGTAAGTAACGGTCAAAGAATAATGAGCCTAGTGGCATGTTTTGCCCACCCATCCCTCCCCTGGCATTGAAGTCTAGTGAACCTGTACGGGAGACAAGTGAACCTATGCAAATAGGCTTCACTAGACTAACCAAGGCTGAGAGACTTTATCGCAGAAGACAAGGGTTGTGTTTATACTGCGGTAAAAAAGGGCATTTGCTAAATTCCTGTCCGGTACGTCCGGGAAACGCACACACCTAGGGTACCTTGAGGGACAGGCCCTAGGTGGTGTACAATCGTCCCCAGTGTCGGGCACATCAAAGATGTATCCGCAGTATTGCTACGACTCCGTGAGAACAAATTATTTTGTAAACTGGAAAAATGTGACTTTCATAGAACCAGTGTGCCATTCTTGGGGTTCATAATTGGCAATGATGGCATTGCCATGGACAAGGATAAGTTGTCAGCTGTCTTACAATGGCCAAAACCCAAGGGGCTTAAAGCCATACAGCGTTTCCTGGGTTTCGCTAATTATTATAGGCGGTTTATTAAGAACTTTTCTTCCATTGTTAAACCTTTGTCCGATCTTACGCACAAGGGCGCTAATCCTTCTTGTTGGCCGGTATCTGCTGAGAATGCCTTTGAGAATTTGAAGCTGGCATTTGCTGCGGCTCCTGTGTTATCCCACCCCAATCCTCTACTTCCATTTACGTTAGAGGTGGATGCCTCAGATATTGGGGTTGGGGCAGTACTTTCGCAACGACACGAGAAAGGTGGTACTCTCAGACCTTGTGGGTTTTTCTCTAAGAAGTTGACTGTCACTCAAGGCCACTATGAGGTAGGTGACAAAGAATTATTGGCCATTATCCTCGCTCTTAAGGAGTGGCGTCATTTGCTTGAAGGTACCAAGACTCCCGTATTAATCCTAACAGATCATAAAAATCTGACTTATCTCTCGGAGGCCAAGAGATTGTCCTCCCGTCAGGCCAGGTGGGCACTGTTCCTGTCTCGATTTAATTTCATTGTATCATACTTACCGGGGTCAAAGAATATCAGGGCGGATGCACTGTCAAGACAATTTGAGGCCGACAGTGACAGAGTGGAAGCACCAGCACCCATCATCCAACCTGATAGAATACTGGCTACTATACGCACGAGTATCACTTCTCCTTTAGGGGAGGAGATCCTGGCCTCTCAGGGGTCCGCTCCCCATGAAACTCCAGTGGGCAAATGTTTTGTCGATGAACCATTTCGTACTAGGCTGCTTGAAACCTACCATTCCTCTAAGGCTGCGGGACATATTGGTAGAGACCAATTGTTATGGTCCCTTTCTCAGTTATTTTGGTGGCCCTCCATGAGAAACGATTGTGCCGAATTTACGAATGCCTGTGCCACCTGTGCCCGCGCTAAGACCCCGAGACATCTCCCTGTGGGCTTGCTTCAACCGGTGCCTAATGGCGAACGCCCCTGGTCTCATGTTTCCATTGATTTTATGGGAGAGTTGCCCATGTCCAAGGGGTACTCCTTTATATTCATGGTGGTGGACAGGTTTTCTAAAATGGCTCATTTCGTGCCCCTCCGTGGTCTTCCTTCAGCGAAGGAATTGGCAATGGTGTTCGCCAGAGAAGTATTCCGGTTGCATGGAGTGCCTAGGGTACTGGTGTCTGACAGGGGGAGCCAGTTTGTGTCTAGATTTTGGAGGGCATTTTGCCAACAGATGGGCATACAGCTGTCCTTCTCCTCTGCCTACCATCCCCAGACCAATGGAGCCGCTGAACGAGCTAATCAGGGCTTGGAACAATTTCTCCGTTGTTTCGTTACTGACCATCATGATAATTGGTCCGACTTGTTGCCTTGGGCAGAGTTCGCCAGGAACTGTGCGGTCAATTCTTCATCTGGGAGCTCTCCATTTCTGATTAATTATGGGTTCCAGCCCTGTTTGCTTCCAGACTCATTTCAGACGCAACAGATTCCAGCTCTGGATGAGCATATCGAGCAACTCCGTTCCACATGGGCACAAGTTCAGAGGGCACTTGGTCAGTCATTTCAGCGTCATCAGCGCCATGCTAATCGCAGAAGGCTTCCAGCGGTTTCCTTTCAGGTTGGGGATAGAGTATGGCTTTCCTCCAGAAATCTCAAGCTGCAGGTTCCGTCTAATAAGTTGGCTCCCCGGTTTATTGGTCCATACAGAGTTATTCGCAAAATTAACCCTGTCTCCTATGCACTAGACCTACCTGCATCCATGCGTATCCATAATGTGTTCCATGTGTCCCTTCTTAAGCCTCTGGTTTGCAATCGCTATACTACCACACCTGTGGTGCCAGGACCTGTTGAGGTCGAGGGCCAGGAGGAGTACGAGGTTCAGAGCATTATTGATTCCCGTAGGCTTAGAGGAAGGGTACAGTACCTGGTACATTGGAAAGGGTATGGTCCTGAGGATCGATCATGGGTGGATAGTACGGACCTTCGTGCACCTAGGCTAACTAGGGCCTTTCATGCCAATTACCCACAGAAACCTAGACCCTATTCTAGGAGAGGGGGTCTTTGAAGGGGGGGTACTATCACGGTGCCGTGATTGCTGCAGTTCCTAGTCTGTCACCAGTAGGGGGCTTCTATTGGCTGTCTGCAGATAGCCCGCCTCTTATTGCCTATTTAAACCTGGATTGGGCACCCTTTGAGTGCCCTTTCGTGTTGTTTCTGACCCTCTTGCTATCACTGTTCCAGTGTTCCTGAGTTCCTGATCTCATGTGTTCCTGAGTTCCTGATCTCTACTGTTCCAGTGTTTCCTGCATGCTGAAGTACTTCCAGTCCTGGTTCCGGCCTAGTCTCTGGTGTTGCAGTTCCTGCTGAACTTCTTCTCTGCGGTTTCCTGACCTGACTGATCGTTGCTGGTTCCTGTCATTGCATCGCCTGTCTCCTGTATCCTGGCGACCTCCTGCCTGGTCGCGTCGGCGACATTGCTTGTTACTCCAGTGTGCGGTCACTGGTTTGCTCCACAGCCTATCGGCTATACAATTCTGTGTTGGTCCCAGCGTGCGGACGCTGGTTTGCTCCAAAGCTTTGCGGCTAGACAAACTCGCTTGTTACACCAGTGTGCGGTCACTGGTTTGCTCCAAAGCCTATCGGCTATACAATCCTGTGTTAGTCCCAGCGTGCGGACGTTGGTTTGCTCCAAAGCCTTGCGGCTAGACAAACTCGCTTATTACACCAGTGTGCGGTCACTGGTTTGCTCCAAAGCCTATCGTCTGTACTATCCTGTGTTGGTCCCAGCGTGCGGACGCTGGTTTGCTCCAAAGCCTTGCGGCTATACAATCTTGCTTGTTACACCAGTGTGCGGTCACTGCTCCAAAGCCTATCAGCTATACAATTCTGTGTTGGTCCCAGCGTGCGGACGCTGGTTTGCTCCTAAGCCTTACGGCTATACAATTCAGTGTTGGTCCCAGCGTGCGGACGCTGGTTTGCTCCAAAGCCTTGCAGCTTTACGATTCCCCTGTTAGTCTCAGTGTGTGTACACTGGGTTGCTTACGATCCTGTCAATTTGCCATTACCATCTGACTGCTGCTACTATCTCTGGGCTGCCCTGCCCGGTATTGGTAAGGCCGGTAGAACCTTTTGCCACATTCCATCTGAGGTTGCCTTACCCGGTATTGGCAGGGCCGGTAGAGCCTACATTATGAATCTATTGAGGCTGCCTTGCCCGGTAATTTGGTAAGGCCGGTAGAACCGTTATGCGATTCCATCTGCAGGTTGCCTTATCCGGTATTGGCAAGGCCGGTAGAGCCTAACATTCTATTACTTCAGACTGTCCTGTCCGGTATATTGACAGGACCGGTAGAGTCTGCCTTCTGTCTTGTTATATTCTGAATATATCCGTATGTATGTGGTTGCCATCCTACGTTATCAATTTATTATTTCAATAAAATTGATTTTTACCTAAAACTTGTGTCTGAGAGTCATAATAAACCGTGACACACCCGTGAAGATGTTATGTATGTGTCATGGTTCAATTTGTAATCCAGTTAGGTGTATTAAGACTTACAGTGCCTTGCAAAAGTATTTACCCCCCCTTGGCATTTTTACTATTTTGTTGCATTACAACCTGGAATTAAAATGGATTTTAATTTTGATTTCATGTAATGGATATACACAAAATAGTCCAAATTGGTGAAGTGAAATGAAGAAAATAACTTGGTTTAAAAAATTCTAAAAAATAAAAAATGGAAAAGTGGTATGCACATATGTATTCACCCCCTTTACTATGAAGCCCCTAAATAAGATCTGGTGCAACCAATTACCTTCAGAAGTTACATAATTAGTTAAATAAAGTCCACCTGTGTGTAATCTAAGTGTCACATGATCTCAGTATATATATACACCTGTTCTGAAAGTCCCCAGAGTCTGCAACACCACCAAGCAAGCGGCACCATGAAGACCAAGTAGCTCTCCAAACAGGTCAGGGACAAAGTTGTGGAGAAGTACAGATCAGGGTTGGGTTATAAAAAAATATCCCAAACTTTGAACATCCCACAGAGCACCATTAAATCCATTATTAAAAATGGAAAGAATATGGCACCACAACAAACCTGCCAAGAGAGGGCCACCCACCAAAACTCACAGACCAGGCAAGGAGGGCATTAATCAAAGAGGCAAAGATAACCCTGAATGAGTTGCAAAGCTCCACAGCTGAGATTGGAGTATCTGTCCACAGGACCACATTAAGCTGTACACTCCACAGAGCTGTGTTTTGCAGAAGAAACCAAAGGTTTGTGGAAGACTCCCCAAACATATGGAAGAAGGTACTCTGGTCAGATGAGACTAAAAATTGAGCTTTATGGCCATCAAGGAAAACTCTATGTCTGGAGATAACCCAACACCTCATCACTCCGAGAACATCATCCCCACAGTGAAGCATGGTGGTGGCAGCATCATGCTGTGGGGATGTTTTTCCATCAGCAGGGACTGGGAAACTGGTCAGAATTGAAGGAATTATGGATGACGCTAAATACAGGGAAGTTCTTGAGGGAAACCTGTTTCAGTCTTCCAGAGATTTGAGACTGGGGCTGAGGTTCACCTTCCAGCAGGACAATGACCCTAAGCATACTGCTAAAGCAACACTTGAAGGGTTTAAGGGGAAACATTTAAATGTCTTGGAATGACCTAGTCAAAGTCCAGACCTCAATCCAATTGAGAATCTGTGGTATGACTTAAAGGTTGCTGTACACCAGCGGAACCCTTCCAACTTGCTGGAGCAGTTTTGCCTTGAAGAATGGGAAAAATCCCAGTGGCTAGATGTGCCAAGCTTATAGAGACGTACCCCAAGACACTTGCAGCTGTAAGTGCTGCAATAGGTAGCATTACAAAGTATTGACTTTGGGGGGAGGTGCTCAAGTTTTCAGTTTTTTTTTTTTGTCTTATTTCTTGTTTGTTTCACAATAAAAAATATTTTGCATCTTCAAAGTGGTATACATGTTGTGTAAATCAAATGATGCAAACCCCAAAAATTTCAATTTTAATTCCAGGTTATAATGCAACAAAATAGGAAAAAAGCCAAGGGGGATGAATACTTTTGCAAGGCACTGTAGTTGCAAGAACCAGCACCTTGAGGAAAACCTTTAGACTATTTCTCATTCTCTCAAGCTGCTGTTAAAACTACCATTGGTAGATGGATTGTTTTCTGTATTAAGAATGCATATGAATCCAAGAGAATTTCATTCCAGAAAGCCTTAAAGCTCATTCACTGAGGGCAGTGTTATCATGTCCGGCTCTGGCAGAGGCCTCTTGGTATGCTATATGTAAGACAGCAGCATGGTCTTCTTTTTCAAGTTTGTGAAGCATTACACTTTAAATGTCCAGTCTGAAAACTCATCCTCCTTTGCTACCAGTAGTCTGCTGGCAGCAGCTTCTTTTAAACGCCAATAAAGCTTTTGTTCATTAATTTAGCGTATTTTCCTTTATTTCCTCCTTCCCTTCTTTTGGGGGGGGGGGTGTTAGAAGTTGGGATATTACCTGTTCAGTGAAGGCTGGTGTACATATCCAGGAAAATGGAAAATTATCTTAGCTTTCCATTATTTTCCTTTCCTGGTTAGGAGATATCAGCCTTCAACAAGCTCCCTCCCTTGTTCTATTTGCTTCTGTGTTTAGGATATAACAAGATGATTATTCAGCGGGTAGGAAGAACTTATTACTTTGGAAAAAGCTTCCTGTCTAGCATCTGGGAGATGGAGTTAACCCATTCGCTGAAGGCAGACATCTCCTAACTAGGGAAGCAAAATGTCTTGACCCATAAGATTTTTTTTTTACTATTACCTTGGGGATCCTTTCTTTTTATTTCTATATTTCAACATACTAATATATTATATATTGTGTGTGTGTGTGTGTGTGTGTGTGTGTGTGTGTGTGTGTGTGTGTATGTACTCACTGATGTTCCATATATACACACACAGGACAAAAAATGGAAACATTACGGAATTTAGCAACTTTTTTGTTGGGAACAATGAAATAATTCAAATGATTATGTGGTTTAGAGCTAGTTTCAATGAATTATAGATTGTCTGTAGTGTAAAGGTTTATGAAAAACATTATAAAATTACAGACGTGGGATTTTAAAAGAGGACAAGTTGCTAGTGCATGTTTAGCTGGAGCATCTGTGGCAGAAACTGCCAATGTGTTATGTATATCCAGAGCAACTGTATCCAAAGTTACGATGGCATACACAAATCATGGGAAGACAACATCTGCTAATAGGAATAGTGGACGAAAACCTAAACTAGCTGAACAGGATTTCACTGATGTTTCCATTGTTTTGTCCACCCCATGTATCTATCTTAGATCAACAAAAAGTCCCACTTATCCTTAAAGGGGAACATTCACCTCATATAATTTTCTTTTACCATCGTTTTAGTTAATAAAGTAGCATTAGGAAAAGTGTTTTTTTTTTCCTTTTCTAAATGAAATATCTTTAAAAGGATGTACATTTAGAAAAGAAAAAAAAAATACTTTCCTAATGCTACTTTATTAACTAAACCGATGGTAAAACATGTTTATGAAGTGAATGTTACCATTTAAGAAAACAGCATATAATTTGCGTGAGATAAAGGAAATTATGGGTGAACAAAAACCATACTAAAAATGGCAAAATTGTTTTCGTTCTATGGTGCAAAATAGAACAGGTCCTTAAAGGGTTAATCTGGCTCTCTTTTTTCCACAATAAACACACTGTGCAGAATACAAGAGATGAGCAATTCTGAAGCAACCCAATTGGATTATAGGTGACATTTTTAAATATAAATTCTATGTAATTTAAACAGGGCTTTTAACCCACTGAATGCTAAGAAAGAAGTCTCCAATGCATTTAACCCTTTCAGTGCCAGAGGGGCAGGCAACACATTGTGGAGAAATGTGTTTGCTCACCCCTCTGGTACTGAAAGGGTTATTTCAGTGGGGATTTGGTGAATCGTTAATTGTACCATATGGTGCAGTTGGTTTGCTCCTCTCTCTTATAGAAAAGGCACAAGGCCAAAGTGAGTGGAACAATATATCAAGCAACCCAACGGTTTTATATTTATCAAAGGAAAACTCTTATTGATATTAATGGAGCAGCTGTTTTCTCCAGAATTGCTGCATTTTCAGGTAGATAACCGTGTCTCACAGCTGTGTCGCAGTAAACCCAAAATGGTACCAAAGTGGAAAAACTCAAGCTGGGATTCAGTTTGTGTATGTGACTGCAGGAAGTGGTGTTAACAGACTTTTTTTTATCCCAAACATATCCAATTTGCTAGTTTCAAAGAGGAAAAATTAATAGTAACTCACATTTGTACCTTGGTTTGTAGTGAATTCACTGTCTCTTGCTTTAGCCGATCTGACAAAATCAGCTGCGACAATCATTGGAGTGTAACATATATCACAGTTGTACTTTCTCACAAGGGCCCTGAAAGCTAGCCTGTGAAAGAACAAATTGTAAGCGTAAACTAACAAATACAACATCAACAAGATCCTGGAGATAGTGTTTGTTTAAATTAAAAAAGCAAATGTATGAACACTTAAAAGCTGATTTGTCATATATAAAAACCCTGCCCACACAAGCGATGCCAACACCTTGACACTGCTGCCATGCTGGTAATGTCCATGGCCCGAATAGTGTTCTAGCCACCCACCAGCAAGCTGAACGCAGGTGGAGGTGTGAACTTTAAATCCAACCCCTAGTTCACAAAAGTGTCAGAATTATCTGATGGGCTGGCTCCCATATGGGTTAGCGTGTGATTAGAATGTTGCAAACAGGATCTCAACAATCCAATCACATATAAACATCATGTACTGCAGCCCCATAGGCAACCATGCTGACATTCCCTGTTGCACTCCCCCTCATCTATTCCACTTGCAACAAGCTGCATTTGTGTTGCCCATGGATGGTGGATCAGCACACTATAAACAATGCCACAGTGCAATGCACACTATTTTTGAGTGACTGCTAAATTTGCAGCTATAAAGAAGCATGAAATTGGCACTACCACTGTTGTGAAAAATTTAATTTAAAACATTATTACAGCTCAAGCTTCTTTTTATTTATTTATTTATTAAATTGAAAATGCTTTTTTTTTTATTGAGGTCACCAGGTAGTACTGTTATTCCTGTCATTATAGACAGGCGTAATCTATGACTAAAGCTCTCTCACAGAGTGTACTATAACTAAACAAATGTTTGAGTGAAAGTCTCTCAGCATGGCAGTACCCTTGTTTTAGTTACCAGGAAAGCATACATTTTTTCATACAACTGTTTACTGCCACTTTAATATGTTTGTTACCACATACAGATTTCCCAACAGGCAGAATATGCAACTGTCTACAGCTCCAAGTATTGAGGGGCATCTCAGCTGTGCTGGCCACACACATAATCCGAATTGTGGGTGTTACCAGAAAATCTCAGTGTCCCTGCACCAGTTTTATACCCCTTGACAGGCCATTATTTCATCCCTTGGAGCGATGTATTTGAGATCTCTATAGCAACCAAGGGTTCAGCCATTTTTCCACTCTTGCTTCTTATAGGACAAGAGACTTTCTGATGCATGAAAACAGAGGATGGGACTGGGGGTGGGGTCATGAGCAGAGCTAAGGGCGCCTAGAATGTCTTCTCTAGGGGCACCTTGGATGCCCTGTTTGTTAACCTTTAAAGAACTCAGTGACTAAAGAAAGATCACAGAGATGGAGGACAACTCACATAAATCTGCCATCTTTCCCATCGATCCTGTGCCCAGTTCTAATCTTCCTACGATTCTTTTACAGTAGCTACACTCATTTAAAAATCTGGGTATAATGATCATGGCTGAACATACCCAATTCCTGTTGCTTAATCTTTCCCCTGGAACGGACTAACCTCACATCCGAACTGCAATACTGGTACTCCCTGCCTCTTACTTGTCTGGATAAATATCTTTAAAGTAATACTTTTACCAAAAGTCAAATACGTATTTCATAACCGTCCAATTCTCATTCCAAAGAAAAATTTCAAGCTCAGACTTTGCAAGTTCTGCTGTTGGCAGAGAGGCTGGAGCTACCTTATTTATATGGTTATTTACATGGCTTCATGGTTTACATATGTATTCTGTTGGTTCTTATAATCCAACAGCCATTTTAGATGCAGCTTTGAAGGAATCCCTTCAATCCCTAATCAGTTATTACTTTCTGCGGTATTCTTCCTCTTATGGTCAAAATGAATCATATTGTGAATGTGTGGAATAAGTGTAGATTTTATTTATTTAGAAAATGTTTTACCAGGAAGAATACACTGAGATTTCTCTCATTTTCAAGTATGTCCTGGTAGATGTGGCTTTAAATAGAAAATGTAGTCTAGTCCTCTTTATGGAGAGAACCCAACGTACAGGAATATGAAAAGATACAAGGTTCAGTTCCCTGGGCTGTGGCTGTAACTAAATATATCTGTAATACTGCACAGGAAAGATTTCAACTTGCAAAATAAAGATTTTTTTTTTAGATACATCCAATTATGCTGCACATTTCAAAGGATTACTGTCCTAATTAATTCTCATCTTTCTTAAGAAAAAATATAACATTTCTTACTGCTTGGAGGTCAATCATTACCTCACTTACCTGGGATGATTGGGATGTTATATCTTTATAATATGTTCCTTCACTATTTAGTTCCAGGGACAAACTGATTCAGTGTAGAGTCAGTGCCCATAGAGCCTACTATACACCAACCAGACTTCTTCAAATTAAGTGTCACAAAAGATCTGTGTTCGACTTGTCAGATACATAGCGGGAATCTAATTCATTTACTTTAATCATGGCCACCAATTCACACTTTCTAGCTCCAGAGGTTAGATTCCCGTTAGAATATTTTGACTTTCCAAATGTCTATATGTGTATATAATAACATGTAATATATAATGTTTCTCAATTCATGTAAATATGTAACCCTTTACTGAGAACTGTCCAGGACATACTTGAAAACGAGAGAAATCTCAATGTATTCTTCCTGGTGAAACATTTTCTAAATAAAACAAAATAAATAATTTGCACTCCATAAATATGTATTTTGGGACTCTTATGGATAATATTAACCAGGTGCATTATCAACCCTTTTATACCTATTATTCTGTGCATGGAAATAATTGTTTTAAATTGGAAGCCTGACTCACTGCCCAAGCTCAGCAACCGTCTTAAAATGATCAGCTCCATCCTCCCATTACATAATTAACATATATAAACAGGGGTTGTCCAGAGAAGGCCTCTAAGATAAGGAATGGCTGATTGGAGCCCTCATTTTTCAATACACCTGATAAGTAATTTCTTGTGCTACTATGTTAATTTGACATGTTTTACTGTACTAGTTAGCCTTCATGATTCTTGTTTATTATACTTATATTTTTTTCATTGACCTTATGAGCTTAACAACATTTTAGGCATCCACTGTCTCTTTCCTCTTGTGTTGTTGTAAATCTATATATTCAATGTTATCATGCACACATACCCAGGGGTAACAGTAGGGATGAGTTATGCATATTTTCCCAGCTGACATCTGCAAGATACAAGCTCCAGCCCCAGGAATACCTCAATAAAGAGAAGGCTGAAGATATGATTTTGACACGGTGTAAAGGCCTACTGCCCAAATCACTGCTTCACAATCCCCATTATGTACTGCACTCCTCCCTTCATCTCTCTCCTCTGTATCCTGCCCTTTCCCCCTCCATATTTACCATCTGTATCCTGTCCTCTCAAATACATCTCTCCTTTCCAGCATGCTATCATCCACTCCTATGTCCCCTTTCCTTCCTGCCTTCCCTACTGTGTCTGGTATCTTTTTATTCCCCCTTCATGATCTGGTCTTTTCCCCTGTCATCTCTATCTCCCAGTTCTCCTCTGCTTTGCAGTGTGAGGAGGAACTGTCTGAATCTGTCCAAGAGAAAAAACAAACTAATTATTGATTCATGTTGCACCCAGATTGAGATGGTATCTCTCTCTTGAGAAGCACCTGGAAAGAGAGATACCATGCTGGGGAAAATAACTAGAGCAAGAGAGAGGGAATGTAAAAGTGACAGTTATTATTAGCTACATAAAGTGATTCTGTAGCTACCAATGCAACAAGGCTGGGCTGACAGATAGTGTAGTGTGGTTCTGTGGCTACCAATGGAATAAGGATTGGCTGGCAAACAGTGTATTGAGGTCAAGATGCTACCAGAAGAACAAGAAAAGGCTGGCAGGCAGTATAGAGTGATTCTATGGTTACCAATGGAACGAATCTGGGCTACCAGACATTGTACTGTGTTTCTGAGGCTACTAGAGGAACAAGGATTGGATAACAGCCAAAACAGTGTGGTTATGTGGCTGCCAGCAGAGAAAGATTGGGCTGGCACAAAGTGGAGCGTTGTTCTGATGCTACCAGTGGAACAAGGATGGTCTGGCAGACAGTGTATTGAAGGTTTATTGCGACAATGGAAAAAGGCTGGGCTGGTAGACTGCCCCATCATCCATACACTTTCTGCTCCCCTTCACCCCTGCCTGGTTATAGTGGTAGTCACAAATCCCCACATACTTTGTGGCCCACCCAAGCTGGTTCAGCTGGTACAGAGCCATACATACACTGTGACCCCACCATCCTTGTTACTCCTCCACTGGATAGTCACAGATCCACATGTACACCGAGTGACTCCCTAGGCTGCTTCCAATGCCCAGGTAGCCACAGATCTCCCATATACACTGTCTGCCCACCCCCAGCCTGGTTTCACTGCTAGCCACAGAACCATACTTTACACTGACAGTCCACCTTGTTCTGTTGGTAGCCAAATAATCACACACACACGCGCACACACACTCACACATACACTGTCTGCTTTCCCAACCTTGTTCCGCTAGGCACTGAGGGAAGGTTCTCCTCTGATGCAGATTCTGGCTCCTAGATTTTTGGTCTGGCTCCTAGACTTAAACCAAATCTGTCAAGCCCTTCTCTACTTTACTTCATGCACATCCCTGTTTCTCCATTTGATTAAAGACATCTTTTATGTGGATATATGTGGAGGCATACAGGTAAGAAGGAATGTTTACAAACATGAGGCTGTGTTCAGGGGCCCTGGGGCTGAGATTTCTAGCTCACCAGTACACCCTTAGCTTCTTCTGCCACTGACTGTGTAGCTGTAGTACTCCACCTTTGAGCTGTAGCCTAACAGCAACTGGGAAGTATATGGGCTCTACCCCTGAGGCGTGAAACACTAAGATATAATAAACAGGAGGTAATGTCTCCAGTACGATGAACTCTCCAATTCCTGTGTTATTCTATGGTGTCCATAGACTAACATCTCTCTCTATTTCTTTAAATTCAGTTTGTATGTTTCAATCATAACTTAGCAGCATTAACAGCTATTATACATTAACCCCTTAACGACCAGCCGATCGGCACGGTCAGTTAAGGACCACGGAGCATTTTTTTTTTTTTTTTTTTAAATTTCCGGTTCCGGACTCCCCGAACGGCGTGCAGCTGCGGGGGGAGCCCGGAATTCCATGACGGTCATAGTACGTCATGAGTCGTTAACTCAGATCGACCCATGCCGTACTATGACCATCAAGGGTCGTTAAAGGGTTAATATATTTTTAAAGCCCCAACATAATATGTGGAGGCGTACAAGTAAGAAGGAATGTTTACAAACCTTGATTTAAAGGCATAGTAATACTTGAAAATAAGTTTTATATTGTAGCCCTTAAAAAAACATGAAAAATGATATGTCTTATCTCCCAAACCTTTATGGTTTGGGAGATATTCAGACGTAAAGTTTCCCCTGGAGTGACGTCATTGTTCCACCCTTCAGATTTGGAATCCAGTCCCGGGACCGGTTGTGCCTCTCCAGAAGCGCTGAGATCACCATCTTTAAAAAGAATTTCTTGATTGGAATGGTCTACAAAGTGTGCTTTCAAGCCAGGCACACTTTGTAGATAGTTCCAGTTAAGTAGTTCTTTTCAAAGATGGTGATCTCGGCACTGCTAAAGAGCTGCCGGTTACTCTGTGGACCGAATTCCAAATCTGTCCACTAGATGGCAGACTTGGCTGAAACAGCCAGGAAAAGAGAATTTTACTATATTTTACATGTGAATATCTCCCAAACCATAAAGGTTTGGGAGATAAGACTTATATCATTGTTCATGTTTTTTTAAGGGTTACAATATAAAATACAATTATTTTCAAGTATTACTATCCCTTTAAATTGGCCTGTTAACGCACTGAATTCAACTGTGCCATAAAGAACAAACAATATCCCACTGATTCAAATTAGGCCTTTAAACCGTTGAGCTTAAGAGGCATAATACCAATTGTACCAAAAGGGGTCAAATGACAATTCCTTATGATTTAAATTTAATCCCTTCAATGCAAGAGATTTCTTCAATCATAATGCATTAAAGGGATTCAGGATCGAAATGTCTGGATCTGGGTTGTGTTCTCTTATCCAATTTCCATTCTAAACAATGCAATGTGTACATGTATATAAGAGATGTTTTCATATTTATCTGTATAACATGCCTGAGGAAGAGACCTAAGGTCTTGAAAGCTTGCATTCTAAATCTGCTTAGTTAGCCAATAAAGGTATTAACAACTATATTTGCCTACTTTATTTAGAAACATTACTACCCCTTTAACCAGTAATCTATCTATGCACAGATACCACTGCACAAGCTGAAGCTTTTTAATTTATGCAGTCACCTGTTGTGAGGCATAGTATCACATAGTAAATCAATATGATTAGATTTGCTAACCGGGAAGACGTTCCCATTTGTAGTATCTGTTGGGCATCTCTAAACTGCCCAGTATTATAAGGTGGTTTGTAGCAAATTCCCATCAACCTATGTTATGTATGCCCCAGTGTGTGTGTGTGACCCCACAGGGCCTCTACATGGTCAATAGAGCTTTGAATAATATGTTCGCTTACACTAGGTTTTAACCCTTTGAGTGCCAGCGGGGTATGAAACGCATTGCAAAGCAATGTGTTGCGTACCCCTCTGGCATTCAAAGGATTAACCCCTTAACGACCGGCTGATCGGCACGGTCAGTTAAGGACCACGGAGCATTTTTTTAAAAATTTTTTCCGCTTCCGGACTCTCCGAACAGTGTGCAGCCGCAGGGGGAGCCTGGAATTCCATGACAGTCATAGTATGTCATGGGACATTCAGTCAGATTTACCCATGACGTACTATGACCGTTAAGGGGTTAAGGCTTACATAGACATAATCCACCATGCCTCTAATTAACACTACCCCCCAAACGAAAAAAAAAAAAGAAAAAAGAAAAGAGAATATCCAAAACCAGGTTTCATTAATCCCTGCAAGATCTTACTGCTCATTCCTTGCAATTAGTTCCAATTCTTGCATGTTACCAGCCAAAATATGAGCATTTGCAAGCATTCATTTTGTTACTAACATTTTGAAGATGTGCAGTCTATGAAACACTTCTTTGCTTTTTATCAGGCTGTAACAAAAATCTTAACCCTCTCCATCCCCATGCTCCTTCTCTGTCAGCTAATTTTCTAGTCTACCCCATCCTGTGTTGTAGTAGGTTTAGTGGACAAGAGTTATAGGACAAGTAGAAATAAAATATGTAGTTGCAATTTTGTTTGTTTGTTTTTTTTTTATGTGGGGGGCTGTCACCACCTACAGGCTATCTCATACCAGTGGGTTTTCTCTTAAGAGAAGTATCTAATGAATACAGTAGTAAATGCAATAGTTTTCAAAGATTTTAGTATATTTGAAGGGGTGGAAATGTAAAACAATGCCACATTTTTCCTTTAGTGCCACCTTCTGGAAACATCTGTGCACATCAACCAAGGGGTTCGATGCAATGGGACATATATTTTACAGAAATATATTTTATATAGTTATTAAAGCGGAACTACCATGCTCGAGTAAGTTAATGTATGCAGCTAAAGATAGCCCTAGACCTCTTGAAACTGTAAATAAAAGTTGACAGAACTGTTTGTATATTTAGAAATCTGATCCGTTTTCCAGGGACCCAGTGGCCATCTTGCCGATTTTCCCTCACTGCGCATGTGTTAGTTGTATTTTGGCCTGTCATTCAAGTTTGAAGCACCATCCCACTGGGTTTTTTTCTCATGCACACTAGCGAGGCGCACATGCGTATCACAGAGAATTACCTCAAGTTGCCATCCATGCACAAGCATTGCTGCGGGTGCTCGTGTATCGGATGGTAAGAGGTTTTTTTATAGACACATTCATGTACTGCCTATATAAAATGAACTGAGCTAAAAATATTATTCCAAGTAAATTCAAAGTAACTAATATAATATAAACGATCTATTGAAAAAAAAACTTAAAAATTTCAATTAAAAAAAAAGAAAATAATATGCTAAATGATTTTATACTAGACCTAATAACTGTATGAAAAATCTAAGTAAAACATAACTAAATAATAAATTATTTCAAACATTGAATTTTATGTAGTGGTAATATAGAATGGATTTAAAAAATGTTATAATAATTGTAAATGTGTAGAATTTACATAAAAAAAAGATTTCCTTCAAAGGCAAAATGTATTGGGCAAGATTCATCCCTTTGAGTGCCACAGCTAAACACAACGCATAGACAGTTGCACCCAGAGGGTTAAGTAAATAAATGTGAAGAAAACTGCAGTACATATTGCTTTTTATAATGTGTTGTTTTCACATAGCCTTTTAAGGATTAGACTTTCTAGAACTTTAAATATTCCTTCTGTAGATCTAATACTTTATATTTACACTACATATGTAGGTGTCCTACTATCAACTACATGACAGTAATGTACATTACAATGTTAATGCCATCACACCCTTTGAGAGCCACAGCGGAACGCAACGCATCGCTTAGCGTTTCGCTGAGTGCCCATATGGCACACTGAGGGTTAATGGAATAAGTTACACCTATTTTCCTGTTTACATTCCTTTTCAGATTCTTTGACTTTAAATAAGCAGGATAGGTATGGAACATCAAAATACATCAGGCACAGTGAACTTTATCAATTTTAACACGCACTGACATTAAAGTAGTTAATATAAACAATAAAAAAAAAATTTTGGGCCACTTAGAAAATATGTGTAGTTCTGAAGTTTAATTGTTACCTTTAAAAATTTTGCTGTAGTAACTTCAAAACTCGATATGGTAAGGATGAGGATGCTCTCGCCAGTCAACCAATTGCATCAGTCTGGTTCCTGTGCTCATGGAAACGGACTGGTGCTTTATATAGTGCGAGCACTTCACATGAACACACTCGCACTATGCTGGGATGACCTGACCGCGCCTCTGATTATGAGCACGCCAGGTCACGTGGTTATTAAGCTGCTAACGTAGTTGTTTTCTTGTAGCTGATGGGAGTTTCTACAGAGCCAATTGGCTCTACAGCTGTCATGCGCATTGAGCTTTTCATGGGGAAGACGTCACCAGGTACTATTTTGTATTAGGATTTACTCTGTAATACAACATTTATTAAAAAAATTAATTACACAGAGTGTTCCAACCAATGATACCACTTTGATTGAGGCTAAAACTTATAGGGGTGGTAGTTCCGCTTTAAGCTGTTTTAGGGAAGTTTTCCAATGTAACCACTGGAATGATCATTTTATTTGCTTGAGTTGAAAACACCCTTTTGTGCTCCTGGTAATTAGAGGTCTAAGTAGGCCAAAACTATACTTATTCTGTATTTTTGTACTTGGGGGGGGGGGGGGGATTCAGGGCGTTTTCAAATAATTGAACCTTTCATAATCAACATATAACAATAAAAGGTTTAATATATAGTGTGTGATGTCATGCTTCAAAACTACAAGAAAGAAGCTTGTCAATCAACCTTCTCCTCAGAACTCTGAAAGCCTGGAATAATCTATCTTCTCCTAGCCTAAAATCCCACAACTCAAACACACACAGGCACAATACTGCAATTCTGCCCCAAACTAAAGGAGAAATACAAAAATAACATTGCATGCTACCCAAGTCTCCCTCTTTAGGAGGGACAGTCCATTTTTGAGATCTAAATCCCTCTGTCCCTCTTTTCCGGAGATCACAATAAGTAGTGTGTATCACATTGCTCCACAGCAATAAAACTCACACAAATGTGTAGTTAATCTTCAATATATGTGTTTCTAAATTAGTCTGTGTAAATAAAATACTTTAATATTGCTGCAAATAATTTATTCAGTTAGATAAAGAGCTATCAAATCGGTTTAAACCCTTATACACCCTTAACTTGCAGGGAAGTAATGTACCTGGGAGGGAGGGAGGGATGTCGGATGCCTATGCTACTCAAACAGTTAACGCTTGGAGTGCCACAGGGGTATGCAATGCATTACTTTGCAATGCATTCACAAACCCTCTGCAACTCAAAGGGTTAAAAGGATAGTAATACTTATATTAAAGTTTAACTCTGAGCCTTTGTTATATTTTTTTTTTTAACATGTTGAATACTGCAGATATTCACTTCAATACAACATTATTACTTACACAGCACTGTAAAGCTCCTACACTAATCCCAGGGTGGCCACAGCCCACACTTCTGCATTCAGAAGCTACATTTATATTATTATAATTATGAAATCATAGCTTGTTGAATGATGCTAAATTTACTTCATGTGAGGCACCATGTAAAAGGTCAACTTGAACTGAAAAACATGATACAAGGTTTTTCCCATATGTAAACAGAAAGTTACCTGCAGGAATCAGACTTAAACGGATAGCAGAAATGAGAAAATGTGTCTGGCCTACAGAGTCGAAAAAAGACCTGGCACTCAAATAGTTAGTACTATAGACTGTAATAAAAAAACAACATTGATTGTGTACTAGAAGACACATTTGTAATCAAAATTGTAACTCAAGCAAAACCTGTACTTTCCCCTCTACTGGTTTTCTACCCACACCATTACTACACTACTGTTCCCTAACACAGCAAAACATTATAAGAGAATGTGTGCATGAGCCTGTGTCAGTTACTCTAGGTTGTGTTAATAAAGAACACAAAATGCAAACAAACATTTGCAAAAATGCATTTTTGTTCTTAAAGGACAACTAACGCCTCCTAATAACTCAATAATAACCCTCCACTTACCTTACTATAGCCAGAAAATCTTAATGGCCCCTATGAATTTCACCCCGTGCCTTTGTTCAAAAGGTAACACCTTCAGTCAGCCCTGGATGTCCTGTCTGTAGAGGCAGACAAGAAATTTGCTGCTAGTTTCTTGTTTTTTTTTCCTTTTTCAAGCTGCAATAGGCAAAGTGAATGAGCCAACTTAACCCTTTAAAGTGGAACTACTAACTTAAAGTTGCCCTGCAATAATTAGGCAGATGGCGACTAGCTTAATAATAGTTATCTTACCTCAAAAAACTACACAATACTACAGAAAGCCTTAATCTTCTGAGACCGGATGCCAGGCATCAGCACAGACATCTTGTCTGCGCACCTGCACTGTCAGTCCTGGTCTCCCTTCAGAAGCATTGCACTGTGCCGAAAGGCACCGGAAGGGACTGACAGCGCAGGCACGCAGACTACACTAACCTGGCGGTCAGTCTCGGAAGGTTAAGGATTTCTCTGGCATTTTGTAGTTTTTAGAGGTAATATAACTATTATTAAGCTAGTCGCCATCTGCCTAATTATTGCAGGGCGACTTTAACAAAGTTGGTAGTTCCACTTTAAGGACCAGAGGGGTATGACAAACATTGCAAAGCAATCACTCACACACCATTTTAGTTCCTAAAGGGTTAAGATTACATGTGTAGTGGGCAGAGTCTGTGTCCTGGGGTTGTGCTGGCAAGTGTCATATCCTCCTCCATGGACATGGCATCTTCAGTCAGTCCCAAGTGTCATATTTTGAGCAAAATGCAAAAGGGCGAAACTCATAGCGGCCATTAGAATTTTCTGACCATAGTAAGTTAACAGGAGAGTTATTAGAAGGTGTTTATTCTCCGTTATGGGAAATAAAAATCTGTGTATCCTCTCAGGTTTAAAATGTTCAGATGTTTCTGTGATTTCACCAGCTAAGAAAAGGAAAAGAAAAGCATTTACTTACTTGGAATATCGAACCATCGGAGCACATATTTTCACCATGTGTTTCGAATGAAACAATGCCACTGGATTTTGTGTAAGACATTGTAAACTGTCTTCTTGGTGATTATTCATGAGTACAGATAAAAACACTGTAAGAGAAAATACACAAAATGTTCTCAATTGAAACCTCAATGTACTTAGTTAGGCTCAATCACATGTTTGATCCGCAAAGTGGTACCTACCTTTATGTTTAACCCTTTGAGTTACAGAAGGGTACATGGCTCTGTGTCTGGTGCTCAAAGGGTTAAACTATATTGTCCCAATATAGGAAAGTGATCACAAGGGGAGGTGTGACTGCAGAAGAAGGAACTGGTCACAGGAAACTGACTGACATACACAAGGGCCAGCCAGAGAGTTAAAGGGATAGTAATACTTCGTTTTAACTTTATTTTATTTTGTAGGCATTAAAAAAACATGAAGAACGATATAAGTCTTTTCTCTCAAACGTTTATGGTTTATGAGATATTCACAAGCAAAGTTTCCCCCTCCCGCCCCTTTTACCTAGTGTAAACAATCTCTTCTCAGATGTGGACTGCAGTCCATAGACTGGACAGATAACAGAAGGGGACACTCTTATTCCTATGAAAACAATGAAATCCCTGCCCCCCTTGACAAGCTTTTCAGGTTTTTCCCTTATCTTAATTGAAGATTGTCCCTCTCTGCAGTCTACCTGGGCAGCTCCCTTCTGCTCAGGCTGAACAGTGTGACATCAGTAAAAGGGGCGTGAGGGGGACACTTTGTCATTGAATTACTCTGGAACTACAACTCTGACAGAATTGAAATAACACTCTCCAAAGTCCAAATACTATAGGATGATTAATTAGAGCTGTTTTTATTATGAAACATTACTATCCCTTTAATCACTGTCACTAGCATTGCAACAATCCAATCACTTGTTTGACTACCCTACATCATGTCCACATACACAGCCATGCAGACCTTTTCTACTTCAATTCCCTGCACCCATCACTAGTTACTGAGAAGTTGTAGCATGCTGCTTCCATGTTTGACTGTTGGCTTATGTAGTTACCCATGTGACCAACTTGACAGGGTGCAATGCACCTTATTTTTGGGCATCTCTGCGGCCCTGCTGCCCATGTGAACAGGTCCTCAGCTGCATACATCACATTTAGGACCTAGAACAGAAAACTGAAATTTTTAGGTCCTTTTCATGCGGGTAACATCACCACAGTGCTGAAGTGTGAGTAGTGTCACATGCTCAGGGGTGAACATGGTTAACTATCTCCTCACATGAATATACAAAATGCAGCATGGATAATCATCCTACAAGGCTGCAACACAGTGGACGTTGTGATAACCATCATAACCGCCAATGAAAGTCTGGCCTAAGTGGGTGTCAGCCAGTCATGTTTGGCTGGATCCAAGGAATCTTCCATAAGACTCAGTGCTGGTATCCATGGAGGAATGTGGGAGAAAGAAAAATGGTAGCAACTCTGAAAAATTCCAGTTGTGCGTAACAGCCCATAAACAAATGCAAAAATGTTCACTAATAGCAGTAAAGTTCCAATTCTAGGTTTGTATCAGTGACATTTGGCCATTGCCCACCCTTTTCTACTTGCTTAACCCCTTTTGCATAAATGGGAATTTTTAGTTCTCCCCTATAGTGTAAATGGTTTCCCCAGAACTCCTCCACTTTTCTTTTGAACATACGACCCTTAATGTCTATTCATACATAACCAGGGCATGCTGCACAATCCTTGCAATAAAAACAAGCTAAAGTGAACCTGTTACCTTAAAGGGATAGTAATACTTTGTTTTATCTTTATTTTATTTTGTAGGCATTAAAAAAACACGAAGAACAATATAAGTCTTATCTCTCAAACCTTTAAGGTTTAAGAGATATTCACAAGCAAAGTTTCCCCTTCCCGCCCCTTTTACCTAGTGTAAGCCATCTCTTCTCAGAAGTGGAATCTGGTTGTAAGACTACACAGATAACAGAAGGGGACAATCTTTTTACTATTAGAACAATGAAGGCCCTGCCCCCTTCACATGTTTTTCAGGTTTTTCCCTTATCTTAATTGAAGATTGTCCCTCGCTGCAGTCTACCTGGGCACCTCCCTTATGATATGGCTGAACAGTGTTACATCAGTAAAAGGGGTGGGAGGGGGATAATTTGTCATTGAATTACTCTTGAACTACAACTCTGACAGAATTGAAATAACACTCTCCAAAGTCCAAATACTATAATGATTAATTAGAGCTGCTTTTATTATGAAACATTACTATCCCTTTAATTCAAGTTTGCATGTGTGCCATGTTAGCCAAAAGATGAGCAGATGTACTTTTAAGGAGATATTCATACTTGGGACCTAAGTGTGGTACCAGAGACATTTTCATACCTCCCAACATTTCAAATGGCCAATGAGGGACACTTACTTTAGGTGCTGTTTCTGGGGGCGTGGCTGATGGGCACAGCATTACAGAAAATATTATTTCATGACCTACTGACACCTGTTTATGTAAATGATTAAATGAATTAGAACAAGCCCAAAGTATTTTATGTAAACTGACCAATTTAAAAACATATATACCGACGTTTACACAAACATTAATGTGAGTTTTATTGCTGTGGACCAATATAATACATTTGTATAAACACACCACACAGTCTTGTCTCCAAAAAGAGGGACACTAGGGACAGAGGGATATGGGTCTCAAAGAAGGACTCCCCCTCCTAAAGAAGGCCACTTGGGAGGTATCCATTTTATATGCTAATTATGCTTTTCATTGAAGTTTCATGTGCTACAGAAGGTTATCAGTGATGTTTCACATACTAGTTATGCAGTTTGCTGCATCAAGAGACTTTTCCCAGAAATAAATGTGAATCTTTCCTAAACAAAACAACTTCCTCAGTTTTGGTTAACATGACACAGAGACATTTTGCATGAAGTTTTCAAATATGTTTAAAAAACAAACAAAAAACAACGTTCAGGTCCACAATAAAAGTGACAGATGAAAACTCAAGAAAAAAAAAAGAGAGAAGAATATGAGGCTGATGTACTAAAGTGGTGCAATTCTAGAGCAAACAAACTTTTCTACAGAAACATACTGACAGCAGATAAGAACCAATTTATCTACCCAGTATGCCCATATTGAAGAAATAAAAATTCCAAATTATTTCAAGCAGAACTATCACACAAATTAAAGATACCCCAAATCAATATGCACATAGCGATACTTATATCCATACTAGTATTATCCCGAATAAGTCCGGTGTGATTGAGAAATCCAACTCAAGATGCACAGGCAGGAATCTTGCTGTACCGGAATCTGTGTGCCTGCTCCACCAGTCCCTTCCTGTACCATAAGGTACCATGCAACTCCTCCTAGAGGATACCGGGACAGACAGAACAGGTGCACAGATGTCTCTTTGGAAAGATGTCTGTCTATTTGGATTTCTCAATAACTCCAGAAGTATTCAGGATAATACTAGTATGGATATGCTTATCTTTATGTGCATAATGATTTGGAGGGTATCTTTAATTTGTGTGATAGCTCCGCTTTAAATGGGTCTTAACTCATTGAATGCTAGAAAGGTCTCCAACTCATTGCAACAGGTTAGAGACCTCGCTAGCATTCAGTGGGTTAAGAGCTTCTTTTCAATCTATGAGAATTTTGACCAGTGTTTTTACAGTAAAAACAAACAGTGACTAACTCTGTGTGCATACAATGCACTGGATACCTCTCTGGCACTCAAAGGGTTAAGTAATTGGGAATTCCCTTTAGTGCAATTAGTTTGCCCAAACATGATACATTTGCTCACATAATTCCTTCACTTCCTATACACCTACGTAACCTCAAATCACTCTTCATGAACACTAAGCTGCTTCTCTAACGCTTATTATTTCCATCTGCCCAGAATTTTAGACTCAGTGGGGCAGATGCAAATTATTTATGCTATATTTTTTTAACCACATCTCTTGTGAATTGTACTGTATTTGTAATAATATTTTGCCAGTATAAAGCCCTCTGACACTAACAACACACATAGTACATAGGGGTGCAATTCAGGAGCAAAACAACTGCACCATAGGGGACAAATAAGAATCCCTCATATTTCAGCGGATTTAAAGGGGAAGCAACCTTTCCAAATAATAAACACCACTTTCCTTACTATGGCCAGAAAATCCTAATAGCTCCTATGAAATATATCCTTATCCTTTCTCCTTGATAGGATACAGCAGATAACATCTTCAACCAGTCCTGGATTGCAGGTGAACGGAGGCAGACATGACAGTTAATTGCAGTACTGCCAAATTTAATAACGTTTTAAAGACCAGAAGAGTGTACAACCACAATGCATTAACCTCCATACCCCTCTTGGACTGAAAGGGTTCAACTGTCCTCTGGTCCATAAACTCAAGCATGCTTCAATCTGAAAAAAAAACCTGCCAGCAACTGTCATGGTTTCCTACATCCATTGAAGACCTGGAGATGATTTCTGCAGTTCCTATGTTATTATATGGAACATATTCACTAAGATCTCCAAAGTTGAAGAAATCTTAGTGCATACGCTCTATAGAATATAGAGCCAATTCACCAGTTAGTGAATCTCCCCCATTATCTCTTGAATCAAGGAGGAAAACAGCTCAGAGGGGCAAATAGGATCTTCAGGCCATAGTAAGGTAAGTGTATGGATATGTAATTAAGAGGTGTTGCTTCCCTTTAAATTGGGCCTTTAACCCTTTGAATGCTAGAGAAGTTGCCAACACATTGCTATGCAATTCAGTGAGTTGGGGACCTTTTCAGCATTCATCAGTTACACACCCATTGATACCTTTAGTAATTTTCATTTCTTCACTGTGATTTGCCCCGGAACTGCACTTTATGTACCACGAAGGACACTCTCTCATGTGAACTACTGCCCATGGGGAATTAAGTTCCTGGAATTTTTTTTCGATATTTTGACAAATGCTATAAATGTGTATAATCAATTGTATATCGTTTATGATTAGTTTGTGCTGCCTATTGTTCTACATTTGCAGAAATGCAACTCTCGTCATCCACAGTCGGCTGGTGGAATCTGTAGTTATTTAACAGCTGGAGAGTAACATGTTGCACACCCAGTTTCGCTTTCATTCTTATGAGCTCCATTTTTGTTATACGATTTCAGTCTATTGCAGACCATAGATATGAATAAATCAAGTTTCCAAGCACCTTATATAACAACAGTCTGTAACCCAATGCCTGTATAACTCACCTACAGGACCCGCTCCAGCGATTTAAGTACACAACTCTAGTCTGCTCTGCTTGCACGCATTCAGAGTGCGCCTCGTCCGACACACCAATTTTACGTCACTCCGGGATGTTGGTTGGCAGTAGTGACTGCTCTGTAACCAACATGGAAGGAAAGAGCAGCTTGGATCTTGGGGGACCAGGTTCAGCTAGGAACTTGCTACGAGACGGTAAGCTAGGACAGATCCGGGCAACAGGGGGCATGAGAGGCGCTTGTTCTTGATGC
This sequence comes from Rhinophrynus dorsalis, assembly GCA_037306005.1. NCBI lineage: Eukaryota > Metazoa > Chordata > Amphibia > Anura > Rhinophrynidae > Rhinophrynus > Rhinophrynus dorsalis. The sequence goes on from CM074721.1 coordinate 299,575,321, forward strand.
ATGTCTCAGTAGTAGATATGTGTGTGTTCATATTTACTAACTTCTACCAAGCAAGTTCTTTATGACTACTGACTCAAATAGATTTAATGAATGACGTGTATATGCTGTATTTGGTTTTGTTTTAACCCTTTAAGAATGTGGGGACTGCAACGCATTGCGAAGTGCACTTCTCGTTCTTTGAAGATTAATTGGATATTGCTATACAAAGTGAACTGTATTTTAGTTATTGCATGAATAGTATTTGTGATTATTTTTCACTGAACAAGAGTAAAACATTGACAGTGATATTTCTACTTTTATTTCGGAATTGCTTTGTTATGCCTGCTGGAAGATCATATACTTTATTTAAATTCAAATCGAGAACGAAGAGTGTATGTTTTTACTTTTTGGCTAATAAAGGGGGAAGCATTCCATGCATTATTTACAAATGCACGGCATGTTTAACCCCTTTGAGGACCAAATGGTTTGTACATTCATGTAGTGTAGAGAGATAGAAAACGCATTTTAAAAATTGTTAAGGAAGCAAGACAGAATGGAGAGTTGGATGTCATAGTCCATTTAGGGACAAATGATTTGGCTTGTAATGAGGTAAGTGTGGTAAAAGATGTTTTTAAGAAGCTATGTAAGGATCTGCAGCAAGTTGCTTCCACTGTATCCGTTTCAGAAGTTCTGCCAGTGTATAAGGAAGATGATGGTAGGATGCAGCGAATAAGAGATTTTAATTCATGGCTAGGGAAATGGGGCCAAAAACATGGATTTGGCTTTGTTTCTCACACCAAACCTATTTGGTGTAACAAGGAATTGTACAAAAAGGATGGCTTGCATCTTTCTCAAAAGGGAACAGAGGTTCTCAGCAAGCAATTCAGAAGTTTTGTTAACAGGTATTTAAACTAGTAGAGGGGGGCAATGGAATGATACAGGAGATAATCAATTGCCCCCCACAGCATTGCATAGATGAATTTGATCAAGGTATGTCTGTGGCACATAGGTAAAAAAACAGTAGACTTCGAGCCATGTGTACAAATGCACGCAGTTTAGGGAACAAGATCCCTGAACTCATTGCAATAATAACTAGGGAAGATGTGGACTTAGTGGCAATTACCGAGACCTGGTACAATGATAAAAATGACTGGGATGTAGAAATACCGGGGTACTCTCTATTCAGAAAAGACAGGAAAGGCAGAAAAGGAGGAGGGGTTGCCATTTATGTCAAAAATAGCTTAAAGGTTAATCTTATACAGGGTATGGAGGACAACACAGAGACTGTTTGGATAACTTTACAATATGGGAATAAGATGGTCACTCGTATAGGTGTGATCTATAGACCCCCAGGACAAACAGAGGAGTTGGATCAACTGTTGGTCAAGGAACTAACTAAGAGGACTGTGAAAGGTGAGGTTATAATTATGGGGAACTTTAATCTTCCAGATGTGGACTGGAAAAACCAAGTAGCAGGTTCAGCCAGGAGTAGAGATATCCTAAATTCTTTACAAGGATTAGCTCTTAGTCAATTAGTAGAAGAGCCGACTAGGAAGGAAGCCACACTAGATTTATTATTTACTAATGGAGACTTGGTATCAGATGTAGCTGTAGGAGAGTGTTTGGGCTCCAGTGATCATCATTCTGTGTGGTTTAATATTAAAACAGAGGCTGAGTTGCACCACACAAAAACAAAGGTTCTAGACTTTAGAAAGGCTGATTTTTCTAAAATGGAAACATTTTTATGTCAGTCTTTAACAACTTGGAGATCTTTAGATGGAGTCCAGGAGAAATGGGATTATCTGAAATGTGTTTTACTAAACGCAACAGAGCATTGCATTAGACATGTCAGCAAGGGTAAAAGAAAGAGAAAACCACTGTGGTACTCAGCAGAAGTGGCAAATATAGTAACAGAGAAAAAAGAAGCATTTAAGAAATATAAGCAGACGCAGAAGGAAGAAGATAGGTATCGGTACAAAACTAGGTTGAAGGAGGCCAAATGTATTATTAGATGTGCCAAAGCACACACAGAGGAAAAAATTGCCCAGTCAATAAAAAAGGGGGATAAAACATTTTTTAGATATATAAGTGAAAGGAGGAAAACGAAACAAGGAATAGTTAGACTAAAAACAAAAGATGGAAACTATGTAAATGAGAATAAAGGGCTAGCTGACTGTCTCAATGAATATTTCTGTTCAGTTTTTACACAGGAAGATGAAGGGAAGGGACCTCTGTTAGAAAAAAGAAATGGCAAGACACGGGAAACATGCATGTTTACAGAAGAAGAAGTTCTAATTCAACTTTCTAATGTAAAAACAGATAAATCAATGGGTCCAGATGGGATACACCCAAAGTTATTAAAAGAACTTAAGTGTGTTCTGGCAAAACCTTTAACAGATTTATTCAATCAGTCACTAGCAACAGGAATTGTTCCAGAAGATTGGAAGGTAGCAAATGTAGTACCGCTTCACAAAAAAGGTAGCAGGGAAGAGTCTGGTAACTACAGACCAGTAAGTCTTACATCAGTAGTGGGAAAATTAATGGAGACTATGTTAAAGGAAAGAATTGTTGAATATCTGAATATAAATAGCTTGCAAGATACCAAACAGCATGGGTTTACAGCAGGGAGATCGTGTCAAACTAACCTCATAGATTTTTTTGACTGGGTAACTAAAATAATAGATCAAGGGGGAGCAGTAGATATAGCTTATCTAGATTTCAGTAAAGCATTTGACACTGTCCCTCATAGAAGACTCATAAATAAATTGCAGTGTTTGGGTCTAGATGTAAAAATAGTGAAATGGATAAGGCAATGGCTGAGTGACAGGAGACAGAAGGTGGTAGTCAATGGAGAATATTCGGACGAAAGGAGTGTTACTAGTGGAGTACCTCAGGGATCTGTACTGGGGCCCATTCTTTTTAATATTTTTATTAGTGATATTGCAAAAGGTCTTCAAGGAAAGGTATGCCTTTTTGCAGATGATGCAAAGATCTGCAATAGGGTAGACATTCCAGGGGGAAAAAGCCAAATGGCGAATGATTTAGGTAAATTAGAAGAATGGTCAAGAGTGTGGCAGATGCACTTTAACGTTGATAAATGTAAAATAATGCACTTGGGACATAAAAATCCAAAGGAAAAATATACCATTAAGGGTACTGTGCTGTCAGAGACAACAGAGGAAAGGGATTTGGGAGTAATTATTTCTAATGACTTAAAGGTAAGCAGGCAATGTAATAAAGCGATGGGGAATGCAAGCAGGGCACTGGGTTGTATAGCTAGGGGCATTAGTAGCAGAAAAAGGGAAGTAGTCATGCCACTGTACAGATCTCTAGTTAGACCTCACCTAGAATATTGTGTACAGTACTGGAGACCCCATCTCCAGAAGGATATTGATACTCTAGAGAAAATTCAAAGAAGGGCTACTAAAATGGTGACTGGTCTACAGGAAAAGAAATATCAGGATAGACTAAAGGATCTGAATATGTATAGCTTGGAGGAGAGAAGAGAGAGAGGGGATATGATAGAAACATTCAAATACATGAAGGGATTCAACAAAGTACAGGATGGAAGTATATTTCAAAAGAGTAAAAACGTTAGGACAAGAGGCCATAGTCTAAAACTAGAGGGACACCGGTTTAGATGTAATGTAAGAAAGTTTTACTTCACTGAGAGGGTAGTAGACAAGTGGAATAGCCTACCAGCAGAAGTGGTAGATGTCAATACAGTGACAGAATTTAAGCATGCATGGGATAGGCATAAGGCGGTCCTTAACATAAGAAAAGACCAAGGACCAAAAAAGGTTTGAGGTTTTTTTTTTTTTTTTTACACAGTAGGAAATTGGGCAGACTAGATGGGCCGAATGGTTCTTATCTGCCGTCAAATTCTATGTTTCTAGTCATTAAGTGTTAAGGATGCTAGAAACATCTAGATCTGGAACTTGGTAGGCACTGCTTAAGGAGGCGAAAATTGTCACTTCTGTGACAGAGAAATGTTAGCGTTACAATTTATATGTAAATGTTATAGTACTTTCCTGTTTACCTGCAGTTTCTGTGAGACAGGTGTTGTAAATCTGCCCCTGGCATCATGTAGTAGCTGTGTTCTTATTGTTTGGTCTTGTAAAAATATTGAATATAAATATCAATGTATTTAAATATCCTAATCTGTTACATTAAAACTTGTATCCTCAAATAACAGGCTGATAAAAGAAAAATGACAGGAGGGCAACATAGTACTAACTAATCTAATGGTATTAAAGACAAGTACGTACAACATAATTTTTGTACAGCAGACCATATTTTTATTGTCATTTTTATGAAGGGTGGATTAGCATCAGTGCCTCTTAATTTGTAGATCCCTTATAGAGAATGTAGGGAAAGGGGGATTTTTATTTACTTACAGATAAAACCTTTTCTCTTAGCTTATTGGGGGACACAGGTACCCTGCAGTAAAATATCCTCTTCCAGGAGGCATGGCACATAAGAGTTAACAAAACCAAAAATGTAACTCCACCCCCTTTCCTCTTCCTATGTTACCCCTACTTTTTAGCCACAAAGGCAGTTTAGGTATAGCACAGATACAAGACAGTCACAGTAGTACAAATGTCAGGGCATCCGTATTCCCAATATATTGTTTTTCTCCTGATGGATACCCTGTATCCCATAATGGGCTAAGAGGAAAGGTTTTATTGATTACATTTAAAACTCCCCTTTTCTCCTGCATCCACTGGGGACACATGGGCCATCTGGATTTCCTAATGTGGTCACAAAAAACTAGAGAGGGAAAATAAAATACTATATTAAATAGCTGCTTACAGAACTTTGCATCCAAAACTGCTATCTGCTGAGGCAAGTACATTCAATTTGTGAATGTATGAATTGAGCACCATGTATGTGCTTTACAGAGCTGATGCACTGAGGCTTGATTTTGCATTCCTAGGACGTACTGGCAGACCCAGTGGAATGGGCTTTATTGTGTAATAGACCTTTTTTAGATTTTAGGATATAGGCCTGTTTTATTGTCTCTTTTAAGAAAGAAAGAAGCAATAGTATATTTAGAAGCAGATCTATAATTTCTCGGTCCTTCAGGAATGGCAGACATGACTGTAGATTGTCTAAGTTTCTTTTACTTGAACAAAGTGTTTGGCACTATTCTTCTGATGCTATTTACGGAATGTAGAAACTCTTTTTGGTCAGTAGAGGGGTTTGAACATGAGGATGGCAAGATTCATTCTTGATTTAAGATTGAATTCTGAAACTACCTTAGGTTGGAATAGCAGAATTTTTCATAAAACAACCTTATTTTGTTGAAAAGGTATGGAAAGAGACCTGCAGAATAGTGCACTGTGTTTTGTGGCTGATGAAATTGGGGTCAAGAACACTGTTTTTTATGAAAGTTGTGTAAGACAGATAGAGGATAGTGGTTTCTAAGGGACTCTCTGCAAAACTTTCAGGACCAGATTCAGGTCCTAAGGAACAGTAGATTTCAAGGTGGTCATGCCCAGGTCAATGCAGTTGATTGTTGGGGAGAGAATGAAAATGAGACAGGGTTGTTGTAGGGGATGGGGGAGTTAAAGAACTGCAATAACACCCAGCAGTGACTCGGCTAGGAACATTTTAAATGCTATGCTTAAAGGTATAGTAATGTTTCACAATAAAAGCAGCTCCAATTAATCTTCTTAGTATTTGGGCCATGGAGAGTGTTATTTCATTACTGTCAAAGTTGTAGTTCAAGAGTAATTGAATGATAAAGTATCCCCTTCCCACCCTTTTACTGATGTATCACTGCTCACCTCAGAGCAGCAAGACTGTCTGGATGGATAATCTTCAGTGAGCATAAGGAAAAACCTGAAAAACCTGTCAAGGGTTTTCCCTATGATCACAGAAAGAAGATTGTCCCTTGCTGTGAGCTGTCTGGTCCCAGGACCAGATTCCACATCTGAGGGGTGGTAGCTTACACTAGGTAAAAGAGTCAGGAGGGGGATACTTTATCATTCAGTTTCACTTGAACTACAACTCTGACAGTATTGAAATACCACTCTCCATGTTCCAAATACTATGAAGATTAATTGGAGCTGATGTTTTGTGAAACATTAGTATCCCTTTAAAGGGCTGATGTCAGAAAAAGGAGGTAGATTATTAACAATACTAATATATCTATTTACTCTGTACACTGCAGAGAAAACTGAGGAGCACAAGTAACCAAAATGTACTGCTCTTTTTAATAAAATTTTATGCAGAATAAATGTATTATCTTTAAAAATAGAATGATGTGAGTGGTAGAATAACAAGAAAAGGTAGGAAGAGGAACATTAGTCCCCAAAAGCAGTATGCGCTCAATGCGATTTCAAGGGATAGTATTACTTCTTCCTTCCATAACGAGATATCGGCTCTGCTGAAGAGCCTCTGCTTGATTCAGAGACCGGATTCTCCTGCTGGCAGCAGAACGCTGACAGCAGGGGAGAAGAAACTTTGAAAGTGGCTATCTCTTAAACCATAAAGGTTTGAGAGATGCCGCTGGTGTCGTTTAACTCAGTTTATTAAGCACTACAATATGAGGGATAGTAATTTTGAAGTAATACTATCCCTTTCAGAGCTACCCATAACTGTACCAGGCATTTACTCATTCTGGGCCTTGTGTATGAAGGCAAACTATCACGGTGCCCGTGATTTGCTGCAGTTACTTGTCTGTCACCAGTAGGGAGCTTCTATTGGCTCTCTGCAGATAGCCCGCCTCTTATTGACTATTTAAACCTGGATTGGGCACCCTTTGAGTGCCCTTTCGTGTTGTTTCTGACCTTCTTGCTATCACTATACTAGTGATAGCTGGGCCTCTGTTCCAGTGTTCCTGAGTTCCTGATCTCCTGAGTTCCTGATCTCTACTGTTCCAGTGTTTCCTGGATGCTGAGTTACTCCAGTCCTGCTTCCGGCCTAGTCTCTGGTGTTGCAGTTACTGCTGAACTTCTTCTTTGCTGTTTCCTGACCTGACTGATGGTTGCTGGTTCCTGTCATCTCATCACCTGTCTTCAGTATCCTGGCGACCTTCTGCCTGGTCGCGTTGGTGACATTGCTACAATTCCGTGTTGGTCCCAGCGTGCGAACGCTGGTTTGCTCCTAAGCCTTGCGGCTATACAAACTCGCTTGTTACACCAGTGTGCGGTCACTGGTTTGCTCCAAAGCCTATCAGCTATACAAATCTGTGTTGGTCCCAGCGTGCGGACGCTGGTTTGCTCCTAAGCCTTGCGGCTATACAAACTCACTTGTTACACCAGTGTGCGGTCACTGGTTTGCTCCAAAGCCTATCAGCTCTACAAATCCGTGTTGGTCCCAGCGTGCGGACGCTGGTTTGCTCCTAAGCCTTGCGGCTATACGAACTCGCTTGTTACACCAGCGTGCGGTCACTGGTTTGCTCCAAAGCCTATCAGCTATACAAATCTGTGTTGGTCCCAGCGTGCGGACGCTGGTTTGCTCCTAAGCCTTGCGGCTATACAAACTCACTTGTTACACCAGTGTGCGGTCACTGGTTTGCTCCAAAGCCTATCAGCTCTACAAATCTGTGTTGGTCCCAGCGTGCGGACGCTGGTTTGCTCCTAAGCCTTGCGGCCATACAAACTCACTTGTTACACCAGTGTGCGGTCACTGGTTTGCTCCAAAGCCTATCAGCTATACAAATCTGTGTTGGTCCCAGCGTGCGGACGCTGGTTTTCTCCTAGCCTTGCGGCTATACAAGCTCGCTTGTTACACCAGCGTGCGGACGCTGGTTTGCTCCTAGCCTTGCGGCTATACAAGCTCGCTTGTTACACCAGTGTGCGGTCACTGGTTTGCTCCAAAGCCTATCGGCTATACAATTCTGTGTTGGTCCCAGCGTGCGGACGCTGGTTTGCTCCTAAGCCTTGCGGCTATACTACTCACTTGTTACTCCAGTGTGCGGTCACTGGTTTGCTCGCAAAGCCTAACGGCTATACTATTCAGTGTTGTTCCCAGCGTGCGGACGCTGGTTTGCTCCAAAGCCTTGCTGCTTAACGATTCTGCTAATTTGCCAGTTTCATCTGACTGCTGCTACTATCTCTAGGCTGCCCTGCCCGGTATTGGTAAGGCCGGTAGAACCTTTTGCCACATTCCATCTGAGGTTGCCTTACCCGGTATTGGCAGGGCCGGTAGAGCCTACATTGTGTATCTATTGAGGCTGCCTTGCCCGGGAATTTGGTAAGGCCGGTAGAACCGTTATGCTATTCCATCTGCAGGTTGCCTTACCCGGTATTGGCAAGGCCGGTAGAGCCTAAAGACTGTCCTGTCCGGTATATTGACAGGACCGGTAGAGTCTGCCTTCTGTCTGTGCTATATTCTGTATATATATATATATATATATGTATGTTATTGCCATCCTAAGTTATCAATTTATTATTTCAATAAAATTGATTTTTTACCTAAAACTTGTGTCTGAGAGTCATAATAAACCATGACAGTACGAAAGGGCCATGACCTCAGACAGCAAAGGTGAAGGTAATTCACAGAATATCCATTGGAGGATGGATGTGCACGAGCAACGTTTGGATCAGTTGGCAGTTGCAATTCAAACGATCCTTGAACGCACGGTACTTGCTGACAAATCTAGCTCTAGCCCGGTGGTCTCGCCAAGTCAGACACCGGAGAGTGATACCAGACCCCTAGGGGGCACTGTTAAAGGGTTAACGGCTTCTGCACCCTTGCCGCTAAGATACGATGGTGACCCTAGTCTCTGCAGAGGGTTCATCAACCAACTCGAGATTTTTATGGAATTGACGGCACACGCATTTCCCAATGATCGTAGTAAGGTGGGGTTTACAATATCTTTGCTCACTGGTAGAGCTTTGGCTTGGGCTAACCCCTTGTGGGAGAATGCTAAACCTTGTACAAAAAACTTTAGAGAATTTGTGCAATCCTTTCGAAGAGTGTTTGAGCCTCCTGGTAGAACTACCTCTGCTGCCAAACGCCTTATGGAGATACATCAGGGCAGGCGTACAGTAGGCGACTACGCCATCGAATTCCGCACATTGGCAGCAGAGGTAGGTTGGAATAACGAGGCATTATTGGCAGCTTTTTCTCAAGGCCTGAATGACCACATTAAGGACGAAATCGCTGCTAAAGATCTACCTATTGATCTAGATGACTACATTGAATATGTTATGATAATTGACTCCAGAATACGTGAGAGATCAATTGCCAGAGATCGTAAGTTACGGTCAAAGAATAATGAGCCTAGTGGCATGTTTTGCCCACCCATCCCTCCCTTGGCATTTAAGTCTAGTGAACCTGTACGGGAGACAAGTGAACCTATGCAAATAGGCTTCACTAGACTAACCAAGGCTGAGAGACTTTATCGCAGAAGACAAGGGTTGTGTTTATACTGCGGTAAAAAAGGGCATTTGCTAAATTCCTGTCCGGTACGTCCGGGAAACGCACACACCTAGGGTACCTTGGGGGACAGGCCCTAGGTGGTGTACAATCGTCCCCAGTGTCGGGCACAATGAAACCCACCATACAGGTGGTATTGTCTTGGGCACAACGCTCTGTGGAGGTTTTGGCCTTGGTTGACTCCGGTGCAGCAGGGTATTTTATGGATAATACCTTTGCTGAATTGCACGGAGTTCCACGCATTGAAAGAGAAAACCCCTTGACTATTGAAGCGATTGATGGTAGACCCTTAGAACCGCCTCAGGTTATATTTGAAACTATGCCATTGTCTATGACTATTGGGGCACTTCACAGAGAAGAGCAGCAGTTTCAACTGATTAATTCTCCGCACCATGCGGTGATATTGGGATTTCCGTGGTTACAGTTACATAACCCACAATTCGATTGGAAAAAGTGTGAAATTGCTGCTTGGTCCCAGTTTTGTATGGACAAGTGCGTCATCCAGCCTGTTAAGGTCATGTGCACCTCCTCTGCTATGCCGGATGTGTACCAACAGTTTGGCGATGTTTTTAGCAAAGGAGAGGCTAGTATGCTACCCCAGCATAGACCTTATGATTGTTGCATTGAATTGCAGCCTGGTGCAGTACCTCCAAAAGGACGCACTTATCCATTATCTTGTGATGAAAATAAGGCTATGGAGGATTACATTTCTGATGCCCTTGCTAGAGGGATCATACGAAAATCTACCTCTCCAGCTGGGGCTGGGTTCTTTTTCGTAAAAAAGAAAAATGGCGAATTAAGACCATGCATTGACTACCGGGGCTTGAATAAACTAATGGCAAAAAACGCATACCCAATACCACTCATCACCAAGCTTTTTGACAGGCTTAAGGGCGCTTCGATATTTACCAAATTGGACCTACGGGCCGCTTACAATCTGGTTCGCATTCGAGCAGGTGATGAGTGGAAAACTGCCTTTAATACTCGAGCTGGGCACTACGAGTATCTAGTAATGCCTTTTGGGCTGTGTAATGCACCCGCAGTTTTCCAGGAACTGATGAATGATGTTCTGAGAGATATGTTACAGACATGTGTTGTGGTGTACCTCGACGATATACTGATTTACTCCCAAAACATGGCACAGCACATCAAAGATGTATCCGCAGTATTGCTACGACTCCGTGAGAACAAATTATTTTGTAAAATGGAAAAATGTGACTTTCATAGAACCAGTGTGCCATTCTTGGGGTTCATAATTGGCAATGATGGCATTGCCATGGACAAAGAAAAGTTGTCAGCTGTCCTACAATGGCCAAAACCCAAGGGTCTTAAAGCCATACAGCGTTTCCTGGGTTTCGCTAATTATTATAGGAGGTTTATTAAGAACTTTTCTTCCATTGTCAAACCTCTATCCGATCTTACGCACAAGGGTGCTAATCCTTCTTGTTGGCCGGTATCTGCTGAGAAAGCCTTTGAGAATTTGAAGCTGGCATTTGCTGCGGCTCCTGTGTTATCCCACCCCAATCCTTTACTTCCATTTACGTTAGAGGTTGATGCCTCAGATATTGGGGTTGGGGCAGTACTTTCGCAGCGACACGAGAAAGGTGGAACTCTCAGACCTTGTGGGTTTTTCTCTAAAAAGTTGACTGTCACTCAAAGCCACTATGAGATAGGTGACAGAGAATTATTGGCCATTATCCTCGCTCTTAATGAATGGCGTCATTTGCTTGAAGGTACTAAGAATCCTGTATTAATCCTAACAGATCATAAGAATCTGACCTATCTCTCGGAGGCCAAGAGATTGTCCTCTCGTCAGGCCAGGTGGGCACTGTTCCTGTCTCGATTTAATTTCATTGTATCATATTTACCAGGGTCAAAAAATATCAGGGCTGATGCACTGTCAAGACAATTTGAGGCCGACAGTGACAGAGTGGAAGCACCAGCACCTATCATCCAACCTGATAGAATACTGGCTACTATACGCACGAGTATCACTTCTCCTCTAGGGGAGGAGATCCTGGCCTCTCAGGGGTCCGCTCCCCATGAAACCCCAGTGGGCAAATGTTTTGTCGCTGAATCATTTCGTACTAGGCTGCTCGAAACCTACCATTCCTCTAAGGCTGCGGGACATATTGGTAGAGACCAATTGTTATGGTCCCTTTCTCAGTTATTTTGGTGGCCTTCCATGAGAAACGATTGTGCCGAATTTACGAATGCCTGTGCCACCTGCGCCCGCGCTAAGACCCCGAGACATCTCCCTGTGGGCTTGCTTCAACCGGTGCCTAATGGCGAACGCCCCTGGTCTCATGTTTCCATTGATTTTATGGGAGAGTTGCCTATGTCCAAGGGGTACTCCTTTATATTCATGGTGGTGGACAGGTTTTCTAAAATGGCTCATTTCGTGCCCCTCCGTGGTCTTCCTTCAGCGAAGGAATTGGCAATGGTGTTCGCCAGAGAAGTATTCCGGTTGCATGGAGTGCCTAGGGTACTGGTGTCTGACAGGGGGAGCCAGTTTGTGTCTAGATTTTGGAGGGCATTTTGCCAACAGATGGGCATACAGCTGTCCTTCTCCTCTGCCTACCATCCCCAGACCAATGGAGCCGCTGAACGAGCTAATCAGGGCTTGGAACAATTTCTCCGTTGTTTCGTTACTGACCATCATGATAATTGGTCCGACTTGTTGCCTTGGGCAGAGTTCGCCAGGAACTGTGCGGTCAATTCTTCATCTGGGAGCTCTCCGTTTCTGATTAATTATGGGTTCCAGCCCTGTTTGCTTCCAGACTCATTTCAGACGCAACAGATTCCAGCTCTGGATGAGCATATCGAGCAACTCCGTTCCACATGGGCACAAGTTCAGAGGGCACTTGGTCAGTCATTTCAGCGTCATCAGCGCCATGCTAATCGCAGAAGGCTTCCAGCGGTTTCCTTTCAGGTTGGGGATAGAGTATGGCTTTCCTCCAGAAATCTCAAGCTGCAGGTTCCGTCTAATAAGTTGGCTCCTCGGTTTATTGGTCCATACAGAGTTATTCGCAAAATTAACCCTGTCTCCTATGCACTAGACCTACCTGCATCCATGCGTATCCATAATGTGTTCCATGTGTCCCTTCTTAAGCCTCTGGTTTGCAATCGCTATACTACCACACCTGTGGTGCCAGGACCTGTTGAGGTCGAGGGCCAGGAGGAGTACGAGGTTCAGAGCATTATTGATTCCCGTAGGCTTAGAGGAAGGGTACAGTACCTGGTACATTGGAAAGGGTATGGTCCTGAGGATCGATCATGGGTGGATAGTACGGACCTTCATGCACCTAGGTTAACTAGGGCCTTTCATGCCAATTACCCGCAGAAACCTAAACCCTATTCTAGGAGAGGGGGTCTTTGAAAGGGGGGTACTATCACGGTGCCCGTGATTTGCTGCAGTTACTTGTCTGTCACCAGTAGGGGGCTTCTATTGGCTCTCTGCAGATAGCCCGCCTCTTATTGACTATTTAAACCTGGATTGGGCACCCTTTGAGTGCCCTTTCGTGTTGTTTCTGACCTTCTTGCTATCACTATGCTAGTGATAGCTGGGCCTCTGTTCCAGTGTTCCTGAGTTCCTGATCTCCTGTGTTCCTGAGTTCCTGATCTCTACTGTTCCAGTGTTTCCTGGATGCTGAGTTACTCCAGTCCTGGTTCCGGCCTAGTCTCTGGTGTTGCAGTTACTGCTGAACTTCTTCTTTGCTGTTTCCTGACCTGACTGATGGTTGCTGGTTCCTGTCATCTCATCACCTGTCTTCAGTATCCTGGCGACCTTCTGCCTGGTCGCGTTGGTGACATTGCTACAATTCCGTGTTGGTCCCAGCGTGCGAACGCTGGTTTGCTCCTAAGCCTTGCGGCTATACAAACTCGCTTGTTACACCAGTGTGCGGTCACTGGTTTGCTCCAAAGCCTATCAGCTATACAAATCTGTGTTGGTCCCAGCGTGCGGACGCTGGTTTGCTCCTAAGCCTTGCGGCTATACAAACTCACTTGTTACACCAGTGTGCGGTCACTGGTTTGCTCCAAAGCCTATCAGCTCTACAAATCCGTGTTGGTCCCAGCGTGCGGATGCTGGTTTGCTCCTAAGCCTTGCGGCTATACGAACTCGCTTGTTACACCAGTGTGCGGTCACTGGTTTGCTCCAAAGCCTATCAGCTATACAAATCTGTGTTGGTCCCAGCGTGCGGACGCTGGTTTGCTCCTAAGCCTTGCGGCTATACAAACTCACTTGTTACACCAGTGTGCGGTCACTGGTTTGCTCCAAAGCCTATCAGCTCTACAAATCTGTGTTGGTCCCAGCGTGCGGACGCTGGTTTGCTCCTAAGCCTTGCGGCCATACAAACTCACTTGTTACACCAGTGTGCGGTCACTGGTTTGCTCCAAAGCCTATCAGCTATACAAATCTGTGTTGGTCCCAGCGTGCGGACGCTGGTTTTCTCCTAGCCTTGCGGCTATACAAGCTCGCTTGTTACACCAGCGTGCGGACGCTGGTTTGCTCCTAGCCTTGCGGCTATACAAGCTCGCTTGTTACACCAGTGTGCGGTCACTGGTTTGCTCCAAAGCCTATCGGCTATACAATTCTGTGTTGGTCCCAGCGTGCGGACGCTGGTTTGCTCCTAAGCCTTGCGGCTATACTACTCACTTGTTACTCCAGTGTGCGGTCACTGGTTTGCTCGCAAAGCCTAACGGCTATACTATTCAGTGTTGTTCCCAGCGTGCGGACGCTGGTTTGCTCCAAAGCCTTGCTGCTTAACGATTCTGCTAATTTGCCAGTTTCATCTGACTGCTGCTACTATCTCTAGGCTGCCCTGCCCGGTATTGGTAAGGCCGGTAGAACCTTTTGCCACATTCCATCTGAGGTTGCCTTACCCGGTATTGGCAGGGCCGGTAGAGCCTACATTGTGTATCTATTGAGGCTGCCTTGCCCGGGAATTTGGTAAGGCCGGTAGAACCGTTATGCTATTCCATCTGCAGGTTGCCTTACCCGGTATTGGCAAGGCCGGTAGAGCCTAAAGACTGTCCTGTCCGGTATATTGACAGGACCGGTAGAGTCTGCCTTCTGTCTGTGCTATATTCTGTATATATATATATATATATATATATGTATGTTATTGCCATCCTAAGTTATCAATTTATTATTTCAATAAAATTGATTTTTTACCTAAAACTTGTGTCTGAGAGTCATAATAAACCGTGACACAAACAGACATAAAAAGCTCCATCTAGTGAATGTTCAATACTCTCTAACATTCAAGGATTTTAAAGTGTGTCATGCTTTGCCTTTTTCTTTTGATACTCTTTGTTTTCTCTTCCTTTGATGCTTTTTCTTTTCCCTTTTTTGATGCTCCTTCCCTTGCCTTTCTACCATGCTAGAGGACAACAGGAGGGAAGCGCCCACAGGTCCACCAAAGTGATTTCAGCCAAATCCAATATATTAGTAAAAACTCTGTATTTATTCCAATAGTTTAAAAGCATCCATGAATGTACAAAAACGAAAGGTATGTGGTATGCAAGACAGATCGCCTTACGCGTTTTGTGATAGCATAAAGATCACTTAATCATAGACATGCTAATATATTGGATTTGGCTGAAATCACTTTGGTGGACCTGTAGGCGCTTCCCTCCTGTTTTCCTCTAGTCTATGGAATCGTGCCAACGATTGTGGGGAGCAGCACCGTGTCCGCCGACCCTAATGAGAAAGGTTTAGTGCATTACCTAATTATTGGGAGTGACTATTTGAGAAAAGTAGCAATTGTGTTTCAAAATATCATTATCAGATTACCGTGCTAGTCTGATTCTCTGTCTGATGTTCCTGTTACCTTTGAGTGATCTCCTAGCTTGTTCATAACTTTGGCTTGCTTCTCCTCTGTTACGATTGGTGGCCCCATGGACTTAGGCTTGTTCTGTGACCACGAGACTGATTATCTTTCAACAGCCCATCTGCTTCTGGTAACCCAGCTTACCTGACCTAGAATTTGCCTCTTTGAGGTCGGATTCCTTCCTCTCCGTGGTTCTGTAGTGCGAAAAGTTGTTACATTATATTTGTTTTGAAGGAGTTGTTGTAGAATTGTAGGGATTATTGTGGTGTTAGTTGATATGGATGTTATATCCCATATAACCTATGATGTTGATATACACATACAATGTGTAGGTATCACTCTTAAGGCAACACACCAATTTGTTTCGGATTTCCCTGCTAAGGAAGAAATATGGCTGACCATTGATGATAAAGGTCCTAAGCTACCTATCGGAATCACAGGAGTACAGCAGACTTTTGAATATGCTGCTCTTCCTGCCCTTTGAATTTCCCTCATAGCTTGAGAATAAAATTTAAATTATAAGATTTCAGTACATGGGTTAAATGAAAGAAAGGAAGCATGGTGGTCAGGTGAATAGTATAAAACGGGGTGGTCAATATGTGGACCTCAATCTGTGGCAAGTACAACTGCCATCTTCCCCAAACAGCAGGGAGGGATAACTGGAGAAAATAAGAACATCATACATTCTTGCATTTTCTCCTCATAACGCTCATGCCCTCTTACTATGCTTCCTCCATTTTACTCTTCACTGTTGGATTTTTCAGACTCCTTGTAAATCTGTCCTTCCTTTATACATATTGTATGGAGACACTAATATGACAAAAGTGGGGTGGAACTCGATAAACTTTGACTTAAAATACATTGCTCTGGATTCTATTGCAGATGATAAC
The DNA here is from genome assembly GCA_037306005.1 of Rhinophrynus dorsalis. Taxonomy (NCBI): domain Eukaryota; kingdom Metazoa; phylum Chordata; class Amphibia; order Anura; family Rhinophrynidae; genus Rhinophrynus; species Rhinophrynus dorsalis. Next base: position 299,591,414 of record CM074721.1, read on the forward strand.
TTTATAGCTGATTTTAGCTACAGATTTGCTCATAGAATTCACCAGGAATCTGTGAGATAAAATCGGTGATACTTCATATACAATTGAATTCAGCTCAGTTAGTTAAAGAAGAAATAAAACCTCCTAGTAATAGACATGACAACCTGGGCTGATTGAACATGTTATCTCTTGAATGAAGGTACAAAGGAAAATTCATAGGGACATTAGGATTTTCTGGCCACAGTAAGGTTATTTTGAGATGGTTATTACGAGATGTTGGTTCTCCTTAGAAAGCAATTCCAGAATAATTAAAAATGTCCCTTTATACTATTTTTTTTTATAATTTTTTTATTTATAACCTTGGGTGCCTTCATTATAAAGTCACCAACATATGTAAATGTATGTATCCATAAGTACCTTTTATACTTTTGTTTGTGTAAAAAAACAAAACAAAACAAAAAAAAAAACAAAAAAAACCCCTACGGATATACAGGGGCCCTTTTGTCCAAGAGGGCCCCCAGATTGTCCCACTGGTAGTCTGATGGAAACAAACACAGCGGAGCGATTCCACCATGTGCTGCGTCTTTACCAGGTACATCCAGGTTGCAGGAAGTATCTAGTAACAAAGGGAGCCCAAGGAACCATTTCACTCTGCTGTTTCAAACAGATACCAGAACAGGAGTGCTGCTCTCTACCACTACCTACAGAAAATACAAGGTGGGTGGGGGAGGTTAAACAGTGCATATAGGCATTCTCGACTATCGGTGGGCAGTGGAGCAAGGCTGGGAGAAGGTGGGGTCAGATAGTGTATGTGGGGGTCTGTGACTAACAGTGGAATCAGGCTGGGTTGTCATACATGTGTGTTTCAGAGGCTTCCACTGGACAGCTGGGTTGTCGGACACTGTACGTGTGGCTTTGTGAATGATAGTGGAACAAGGTTGGATGTCAAAGAGTATATGTGTAGATCTGTGACTAACAGTGGACAGTGGGTTTGTATGTGTGGTTTTGTGACCACCAGCGGGATGGAGGAACCAGGCTGGTAAGTTAGAGGGTGTATGTGTGTTTCTGTGATTACCAGTGGGTAGCAGAACAAGGCTGGGAAGACAGACTTTGTTTATGTGATTCTGTGACTTCCACTGAGCACATTATGTTCCAGCAGTGTGGGGCCCTTCAGCAGGGTTTGCAAGGGGGCCCCATTTTTTTTTTTTTTTTTTTTTTTTTGTCACTCCACTGTCTGGCAGGTGGTATTTTTAAATGTGCCACATGATTTGTTACTTGTATTTCTCTACTTTCTGCCAGGGCATGGTCTTGTCTTCTAATGGTATAACTGGAAATCCGGTTTACAATATCAGTGTGCATTATAAGACAGGACCTTACCCTGGAAGGTCCTGAAACAACAGTGTTGGTAGCCACCTGAGACAGAGTGAGGAGGTGGAGACTAGTAACACCACAGAGCTTACAACTGAATGGATGCTACACTAGTGATGCCAAAGAGCTTACATTTGAACTTGAGCTTCACTACTGATACCAAAAAACTTGCAGTTGAATTGGGGATACACTAGTGATACCACTGTGCTTACAATCAAATTGGAGCTACACTAGTTATAATACAGAGCTTACAATTGAAATGGTGCTATATTATTAAAGGGACAGTAATGTCCCATAACATTTTTTACAGTTTTGTAGAGATTAAAAAATAAGCTAAATGCCACAGATCTTCTCTCTCAAGCCTTTATGGGTTGAGAGATATCCTCCGTTAAAGTTCCTCTTCTCCTGACGTAAGCTGACAGCAGGAGTTCCTGGTCCGGGGACCGACAAGCGGCTCTTCAGCAGAGCTGCAATAGTGCGATTTAAAAAGAAATACTTCTTTGGAGCAGTCTATAAAGAGTGCCTGGTTTGCAAGCACACTTTTTAGACCGTTCCAAAAAAGTAATTCTTTTTAAATCGCACTATTGCGGCTCTGCTGAAGAGCCTCTTGTTTCGGCCAGCACGGATCTCCTTCTGTCAGTTTTACAGCTGACATCAGGAGAAGAGGAACTTTAGCGGATGATATTTCCGGTTTGAGAGAGAGGATTTGTAGCATTTAGCTTATTCTTTTAATCTCTACAAAACTCAAAAAAAAAATTTATGAGACATTACTGTCTCTTTAATATAGCTCAATTTAAATTGTAACATTTCTTATATCACTAGTACTGTTGCTCCATTTTATTTGTAAGATGTGTGGTATCACAAGTATAATCAAATGTCAATTGTAAGCTCTGTGGTATCACTATTGTAGCTTCATTTTAGTTGTAAGCTTTGTGGTATTACTATTGTAGCACCATTTCAGTTGTATATTGTAGTATCACTTTCCTTACTCCAAAACATTAATGGCAATTAGAAAATTAACAAGAGCAAGTGAACTGGGACTGTGGGCTAGAGTGATGGTAGGAGCGTGCCACATGTTTGTATGTGCCCGTTGCCACCCCTCATCTGCTCCCAAGTACTCCCTCAAACCTTAAACATGCACAGCTGATTTTTGATATTGTCACCATTATCTGAATTTCCTCAGGACCTCTACATTCAGCAGGTTTGAACTTCATCCTGACCTTTCTTAATTTATAGAATACTAATGCCTTTTAAAAATAACGACATACTTAGCTTTCCATGACAGAAAAATGTAGTGACCACTATGATTTTTTTTCCTTTGTACCTTTGTTTAAGAGAGAACATTTTCCTTTGGTCATGGACAGGGCTGGACATTTTAACAAGTACACTAGTCTGTAACTAGTAAAATTAAAAATTCTAGCAGATATGTAAAAATGTTCCATACTCTATCTTTCACTTAGGCGGATTAGTAACTTTTCACCTCCTGACTAGTGAAGCTCAAGTGATATTTTCCCAGTCCTGTTCATGGATGTCATGTCTACGAAAGTGGACATTACATCCTCTTACAGGCAGAACTCCAGACTATACCCACGATCCCCCCCCCCCAACTTAACCAAGTAGAGTTCATTATACATAGAGTAGTTGACCCCTGTCAACAAATTTCATGACCAGCTCGGTGCACATGATATCCAGGACTGACTGAAAAGTCTTCTGTTGAGCAAATGAGCAAGACCAAAAGTCATAATTGTCATTAAAGGAGAACTAACACTGTGTACTAATAATTGTTCACTTATCTTACTATGAACAGAGAATCCTAACTGTCCATGTGAAGTTTGACCGTATGTCTTTCTTCAAGAGGTAACGCTCAGTCCCAGGGTGGATAAAAATCAATGATTTAAAAAAAAAAAAAAAAAAAAAAAAAAAAATCGAATTTTTTTTATTTAAATCAAACTTATTTTAATTAAATGCTTTTGGAGGAAAAATCTGTCTAAAGATAGTTTTCTGTCTAAGATGCATTATAGTTTAAAGGTTATTCAGCATGAAATGGAGCTTAGTTATGTACCTGAGGCTGTACAGTCACACAGTTATATTTTATGTTATATTTTATTATATTTTCCAAATATGAGCGATTACTCTTGTTAAAGTAAAATCAGTTCTGATATTGCTGTTTTACTAATCTGACAGGTTATATTCTAAATATGACTTCTTCACCTGGTTGCAAATATTGATGGTTTTAACTACCAGCAAGAATGAGTTTTTGCATTTAAAAATCATGATTTAAATCGAGTCTTACTGACTGGTGATTGAAATTGTGATTTAAACCCACCCTGCTCAGTCCTGGATGCCATGTTCATGGAGGACATGACATTTGCTTCAGTTTAGAGCGCATGAGCCTGCTTAAAACTTTAAGTACCGGTGGGTTGTGAAGTGCATTGTGAAGCAATGAGTGCACACCTGTGCGGTCCTTTAAGCTTTGCCCGAAATAATGGCCCATCTGGTGACTAGCTGCTCAGTAGTGCTAGTTGCCAGAATTATTACTACGTTATTGAGAATTCCTACTGTTCCTGGGAACTGACAGCCAGGAAACAGGTCAGACATCTTTCCATAGTGAAGTCTGCGCGCCTGCGCTGTCAGTCCCAGCCTGCTCTAAGAGGCGTTGCTATGAGCCAGCTGGCTCCAAAAGGGACTGACAGCGCAGGCGCACGGATGTCACTATGGCAAGTTGTCCGTGCTTCCTGCTACTGTCAGCCTCCGAATAAGTAGAAAATCTTTGAAACCAGGTAATATTTCTGGCAACTAACGCTACTAAGCAGCTAGTCGTCAGATGAAGACTTAATTAACATGCAGTTTTTGCGGGGTGGTAGTTCCCCTTTAAAGGAATAGTAATGTTTCACAATTAAAGCAGCCCTAATTAATATTCATAGTATTTGGGCCATGGAAAGTGTTATTCCAATACTGTCAGAATTGTATTTCCAGAGTAATTGAATGATAAAGTATCCCCCTTTTTACTGATGTAACACTGCTCACCTCAGAGCCGCAAAACTGTACAGATGAATCGATGGAGAGGGACAGTCTTCAGTGAGCATAAGGAAAAACCGAAAAACCTGTCAAGGGGGCAGGGTTTTCCTTATGCTCACAGTGAGAAGATTGTCCCTTGCTGTGAGCTGTCTGGTCCCAGGACCAGATTCCACATCTGATGGGAAGTGGCTTATACTAGGTAAAATGGGCCAGAGGGGGATACTATATAATTCAATTACTCTTGAACTACTACTCTGACAGTATTATTTCAATGAATTGAATGATAAAGTATCCCCCTCCGGCCCCTTTTACTCTTTCCGTGGCCCAAATACTGTGAAGATTAATTGGAGCTGCTGTTTTGTGAAACATTACTATCCCTTTAAGACTTTTTTACAACTGAAGTAGTACCTGTCAGTGAGAAGGTTGAGAAACACTGCTGTAGAGGGTGCCGGGCGCATTAAGCTGCACATACCACATCCTGTTAGTTACCTTCTTAGAGATGACATGCATGCATGAAAATGGTCATAACAGATATAAGAAAAAAAGGTTGGTTACATTTTTAAACGTAGACCGCTGTGTGTACAAGTGTTTTCAGAGTGTGGTGCAACTAGAAAATGGTATTATTACCTACCCTGCCATAAAAAATTGTATTCCTTTGGTATGGGTTGACATACTATAGGAAGTACCGGAACAGAAAACTGCATCTACCACTGTCTGTAGTGTTTGGAGAATTGTCTGTTTTTGTTTTTGTTTTTTTTTTTGTTTTTTTTTAATCTTGACACATCAAGGTAAAGGTATGGTAAATAAAGCATAACATTTTTAAAACTAGACAATTGGCTGTATCAAATGAGATAACTTGTCATTCTACCCTTAATCTGGTGTGCACAAATGCTTCTGGAATTTGGAGCTATGTGTCCGCTTTACTTTTCATCCACCTCAAATATGGTAAACTATGGATAGTTCTACAGCATTCAATAGTGATTGTCCTCCCACCAGTAGAGTTAAAGGGGATCTATCACACCTATACAAGTTAGTTTTAATAGGTAGGTTATATAGTGAATAGGTATAATATTCTAGTATTTTCTCTTTTAAAATTGCTGTTTGGCTGAAATGTAATGATTAAATACTGCCCTGTGCTCTACTTCCGGACAGACTGCGGTTACCAGCTCTGTACCACAGTCTGTCACTCTGCCTCTGCTCCCCTCCCTCTATCCAGCCTCCTCCGATGATGGAGGTTTTCTGCCTGTAAGCTGGAGCGGTCTCTGGCCAATGAAAGTGCTCCAGCTTACAGACAGAAAGCCTTCGTCATCGGAGGAGGATGGATAGAGGGAGGGGATCAGAGGAAGAGTGACAGACTGTGATATAGAGCTGGTGACTGCAGTCTGTCTGGAAGTAGAGCCCAGGGCAGTATTTAATCACTAAATTTCAGCCAAACAGCGCTTTTAAAAGAGAAAATACTACAATAATACACCTATTTGCTATGTAACCTACCTATTAAAGCAGAACTACCACCTGAACACAACTTTAGCTTAAATAACTCCCCATCTGGCGACTAGCTGCTTAGTAGCGCTACTCGCCAGAATTATTACCTTGGCAAATCGATTTGGTCTTTCTTCCCGGGCTGACAGGCAGGACGGAGTGCAGACATCTTGCCATAATGACGTTTACGCTGTCAGTCCCTTTTGGAGCTGGACGGCTCCTAGCAACACCTCCTAGACCCGGCTCGGACTGACAGCACAGGCGTGGGCGTCATTATTTGTCAAGGTAATAATTCTGGTAACTAGCGCTACTAAGCAGCTAGTCACCAGATGGGGAGCTATTTAAGCTAAAGTTGTGTTCAGGTGGTAGTTCTGCTTTAAGACTAACTTGTATAGGGATGATAGATCCCCTTTAAAGAAATACATAACTTTACCACACACAAAGGTTTGAGCAGAAATTCTTATTTTTTTTATTCTTTCTACTTTGTATTCAGTTGGCCCAAAATTGATACGTAGGCATATGTGCCCTTGTTTGAAGTAGGTGCACCTGTTTCAAGTAATGGTACGCTAGCCCTTCTAATGTTTACTATAAAGGGACAAGACCGGGGCTCTTTATAGTCTCACCAATAACCTCTCTATATAGTAATAAGGGCGATAGTGTGATCTCCCAATATTAGTGTACTCATACTCATACAACGGAATGAGATGTAAGTACCGCATTATACTGCACAAATACTGCTTTATAGATAGAAAGCTAGATACATGCAACAGCATCTTGGTGGAAGCGGCAGGACATCTTGGAGTAGATATGTTTGTTGTGTGGACTAAATAAGTCTGATCTTTTTAAGTGAATTGGGGACTGAGTATTCTAAATTGACAAATTGGTTCTTATTTGCCTACAGATTCTGTCCTTCTTTATGTATGCTGACTTTTCCATAGCATAATGAAACTTAAAGGGATAGTAATACCTAAAATGTAAAAAAATATGTTGTAGGGTTTATCCCCCTGAGTAAAACAAGAGTACTCCCACTGCTGAAAGATGTTTCATTCAAAAGTTATTAATTTTCAAAGTTGAATTTTTTAGGTGCAATATCACAGTGGCCTGAAATTTTACAGTGGCGCTGTTGCTACACCATCCTATGGAGATTTATGGTCCTGAGACCAGAGCTGTCCATAGGATCGTGTAGCAACAGCGCCACTGTACAATTTCAGGCCACTGTGACATTGCACCTAAAAAAATTCAACTTTGAAAATTAATAACTTTTGAATGAAACATCTTTCAGCAGTGGGAGTACTCTTGTTTTACTCAGGGGGATAAACCCTACAACATATTTTTTTTTACATTTTAGGTATTACTATCCCTTTAAAAGGTGTGCTCTTTTTCTGCTGGCTGGGGAGGCAAGTTCTTTTTACACTTCTCTAAGGAGACTCTTTTTCTACAAAAGATAAGTCTGGGAGTGAAGGAGTGCAAAGGAAAATGGTTTTGCCTAGCCTATCTTCCATTACATCATGAAATGGAAATGTTTTCTTATGTAAATGTTACAACTTGCCATCTTAGGAAAGAGCATGTTGTTTATTACAATTAGTTTCTTTAATATTTGCCATCCTTAAATTCCATAAAGGAACTGTCAATATTGCTTAATCCTATCAATCTTTAAAGCTCCAGTCATGGTGGAGTACAAGTCATCATCACCAAGTAGCTGTTATGTTTTATCATTTGTGTTCCTTTAATGGTATGTTAATGAAAAGTGACAGTTTGAATACATTTATTTGATTTACATTTTAATATAGCTTGAAGATCAGACTAATTCAGAATCCTTTTATATGAGCAATGCCAAGCCAAACATGGAAATAAAATAAAATGAATTTTGGGTCAATTATTCCCCACGCACAATCACATTACACTCTTACTGAAGCAATTCCCGGAATTTTTGTTCTATCTAGAAATTCAAAGAAGCCTTCTAGAACCTTTTTTCAAAGTTGTAATGGAGTTTTTGGAGGTTTTGGAAAAGGCATTAAGATATCTAAAATGCTTATTTGAATGGCATCTCTATCTTGTGGTAGATATTGGGCTTTCTTAAGGGGATACTAACGGAAAAATAAATGATTGTATTTATGACTCCTCCACAGGGGAAAACAAAAATTCCCATTTATCTTGCTTCCTATGTGGAGCACAGGAACCATGAAGTAAAGTATCCCTCAGCAAGAGTGCAGGGCACTTGATTAAAAATGTTCTTAGATGCAGAGACTCTCTCCGTATCCTCTTTATCCGCATCCACACAAGTTCAGTTTTTAGAAGTGAACAAAAGGAAAGGCTATACATCAGATCCTGACCTTTACATATAACCGTTGACTCACTATAAATAAAAACATTGGGGTTCAGTTATATATTTTTGGCCAAAAGCATAAAAAGCTTGTCTGGCCTGTCAAGGTACCCCAGATTTAGGCAAGTATCATCTGCCTCAAATCTGTGAACACATGTTTAGTATAATGCAATCATGAAGCAGTAATACCACCTTACCCCTACTGTAAACACAACCCTTGTGAGGAAAATAAGGGAGGTATTTATGCGTTCCTTTTTCATCTATCACCTGATTTAGGGAGCTGCCAACCAAGAGAGGAGGAGCCAAAACCTCCCGAATTACATATAAAATATACAGGTTCCTGGCAAGCTCAAAATTAGTGATTTACTAGCAATGTGGGATTGCATTTCAAGTCATGACCGTTGGGCTTACGTATCTGAAAGGCACACACACTGATGCACCCAGACACATGCAACACACATGCAGACACATTCACACAGTGACACACACGCATACAGACACATGCAACAGATAAACACATACATGCAACAAATATTTGTGCATGCACACATGCAACAGACACACGCACACCCAGAGTGGAGCACGGACACAGTAATAGCCCTCCCCTCCATCTCCATCTCTGTAGGTTGCTGGTCCCCTGGATGTGGAGGTTCTGACTGTAGAGGTGGGGGCTGTGGCATGTATGTGTGTGTAAATTGCTTAATGCTAACAAGTACATTGGCTCTGCAACTGGAAATACGTGCACACAAGATGTTTGATGCTTGAATGTAAGTGTGCCATCTATGTTAATGTTTCTATGTACTGTGCTATACATGAAATATATATGTAGTTTGAAAGATGCATTGAGTATGCATGTATGTTAGGTGTAAATTGAATGCACTGTGTATATGAGATGTGCAATGCTACATGTAGCTAGTGTTATACATATAATGTATGTAAATTTGTCCTTCTCTGTTGAGGTGTCTTATGAGAGACCCTGGTTCTTCTGCTTAGGATCTTATTTGAGCTTTTCTGGAGACACTTTAGTTCTCAATGGCCTCAAATTGTAGTTTCTTTTCCCTTGATATTTTTAAGAGAAGCAAGAGATTCCGCAACAAGATAACCAGTTGAGATGAGATCTGAATGGACCACAGGGGAGGCTCTGGCAATAGATCATTATACACAGACTTACTCTATCAGATTGACTGTGTGCTCACAGGGATAGCTGGTGATCAGACAAAATCTGTAGCTCAGATTCACGCTTTGCCCAAAGGTATAGATGGAAATCAGATGAAGTTTCTGCACACAGATGAACTCAATAGCTCCGGTTAACTCTTCCCCACAGGATGGAGTACATTCACTTGCTGTGACCACTGAAATCAGTTGACCGGGAACGGAGATGGGAAAACTGGGATCTATTCAGACAAACAGGGCAGAGCAGGAGAGCTTACGATCTATAATTGGACACAGAAGAAAGAAGGTGCAGAGATTTTATAACCTCAAAGCTACAGTCAGGCACAAGAGGCCGTCCTAGCTCTGAATGGCAAAAGAAGATGAATATGACATTTCTGTGGCCATGCATCACACTTTGTAGTGTAAGCTTTGGTTGGCTGACCAGTCTTCCAAGAAGTGTTTGTTGTGTGCATGCAGTTTGGCCCCAATTAGAGAAGTTTATGAGCCATGCCACTGGAAGCAAGAATATGTTGTTACCCCAGGTTACTCCTAAATGTTCCTTTTTTTTCCATGGAAGACACAAAGCTTGCATTATTTCCACTAGTATGGGTACATACCCAGGGTACAGATTCTATCAGCAACCCAAGCATATTCCATCCCAAAACCCAAGCAAGCCTGGACAGGAAAGAAATCTGCGCAGAAGCCAAAAGATGACAAGCCTACCTCCACTTGACTTGCTGCGGTCTGGTCAGCCTTAGACAATAGGAGATTGTGAATGATTTTTCCACATCATGTAGGCTGTTTCTGTGGCTGACAAGTGGGTAATTTTGAAAGGGTACCATCTAGACTTCAAATCCCTTCCTCCATGTAGTTTTTTCATGTCGAGTTCCTCGAGACCCTGAGTGAATCTGTTATTAGACATAGTCTCTTCCCTTCTAGATATGCAAGTTTTGATACATATTCCTTCTCAGGAAAGGTTCACTGGATTCCATTCCAGCCTCTTCATAGTCCCCAGAAAAGATTGAGCATGCTGTCCCTATTCTGGTCTTAAAGAATTATCATCCGTCATATTGTAGCTTCTCAGTTCAAGATGGAGTCTTTAAGCTCTGTCATTGCTTCCATGTGTCCAGGGGGATTTTTGGTTTCCATAGCCATCAAGGACTGTTGCTTGCATTTTGTCATCCATGCAAATCATCAGTGTTTTCTGCGGTTTGCCTTTCAAGACTATCACTTTCAGTTCACCATCCTACACTGTAGGCTGGCCTCTGACCTGTGGGTATTTACAAAGGTTATGACAGCTCTGGCTGCTCTTATCCACTCACTAGGGATGTCTCTGACTCTACCTAGATGACCTCTTGCTGAAGGCTCCTCCAGAGAAGATTTTGCTTAATCAGATTCAGACTCTATTCTGGAGCAACAATTTTGGGTTCTCAATTTGAAAAATTATTTTCTGGTTTTAGACTGTGATTCAATCATCTACAATGGTGCTGGAGTACATGGAGGTGCTAGGTTATCTAGTTTCTGCTCTGGAGGTTTGCTCAATTCCATATGTAGAAGCTGTAGCTGGAAATTCTCAGGAATTGGTCAAGAAATCGGTGTCATCTCTACCGTGTCATGTCCCTACTTGACTGAAGGTGGGCCTTCATTGATGGCTTCATTGGTCCCTTCTGTTGCTGGAATGGCCATTGGTTATTCCAAAATGGGTCATAGTCATGATTTATGCTCGCCTAACAGGCTGGGGTGCGACACTAGGTCCTTGGACTGCTAAGGTCTTTGATGAAATGAAGAATCCCTGACCTGGTTCAATGTCCTGGAGCTTCAGGTGATTCACCTAGCCATGGGCATTGGTCTCAGTCCCTTCAAGGATCCCTGGTGTAGATCCAGTCTGACATTGTGACGACTGTAGCCTACATAAAATGCCAGTAAGGGACCGGAAATGTGGCCGCATGGTCTGAGGTTTGTGGGTGGAGGCCCATTGCCAGATCTCTCTTCTGTTCATATCTCATGGATAGACAATATTGTTGCATACTTTCTCAGTTGCCAAAGCCTGTAGCCCTGAAATTGGGAGCTCAACCAGACATATCTCTCTCTCTCTCTCTCTCTCTCTCAATAATTCACCTATGAGGTCCTCTGATGATGGATCTAATGTTCTCTAGGCTAAATCTCAATGTTCCTCAGTTCTGTGCCAGACCCAGGAACCCTATAGCCCTCATAGTGAATGAGATGATCATACCATGGTATTTTACCCTGGCATACAAATTTCATCTATTTTCCTGGATTCCCAGAGTGCTGAGGAAAGTTAGGATGGAGAGAGCTTATGCCATTCTGATTGCCCCCTCGGGCCTGATTTTCAGAATGTCTCACTCTATCTGTGGCAGACCCAATTTGGCTTCTTCTGCCTCCAGACCTGTTGACTTTGTATCCTTTGTCTCATCCAGAGGTGGAGAAGCTGGCTTTGATGGTTTGACTCTTGAGGAACCAGAAACAAAAAATTCCAAAGCATTTATGTATAGATTCTCCCTTTGTATAATAAAAAAAGTAGATCATAAAAATTGCAATATTCCTCAAAACATACATACGTTAAGACCTATTCTTATAAAAACAATGAGATACCAGAGTTAGGTACAGAGATATAAAGTATACACACTACAATGTCCTTGGGTAAAAATAAGTTCAAAAGAAACATCAATTTTAAAATTGAAAATATCAGTTCATTTGCACATCCTTAATTGCTGGAACAATATCACTGACTAGTTTTAAAGCTCGTGTACATGGGCCAACACTGGTGGTGCTGCAGTCATGCGCAGTACTGACTGCATGCACCGCGGCTGATATGGAGCAGGGCGCTCCGAATTCAGACCATAGTTCTCTCTGCGATGCACAGAGGACTCAGGTCTGAATTCGGAGCGCCCCACTCTGTATCGGCAACGGCGCGGGCAGTCTGTACTGCGCATGACTGCAGCCTGCGCAGCTGTCTCTGCTGCACATGTCGGCTTCTGACAGACATCCTTAGTGAATTATAATGTAGGATAAATGAGAGTATCTTTGTGGTTTTTTCAGTCCAAAGTAATCCTGAGGTTTACTAATCAATCTCCATATATTTCTTCGATCTTTAACTGTTTGGTTGCTGCCTTTTTAAACAACACTAATGGTAGTGTGTAATCCACAAGTCTGGATCTGCAGAGAAATGTAGAAAAAGAGACAAGGCACAGGCCTTTCTAAGAGTAGATCTGAGTAACGTGGTAATTATTCTGGATAATAGTACAATTGGTAAGCTTATCACTAGATGGCTAATTGAGTGGGGACTTTATTTGGGTTGATAATTCCCCTTTAAGGAGCCGTGTGATAAGAGGCTGAATTCTATTCTCAAGGCCTCCTTTCCTGCCACCGGGGCTACACTAAGACCTATTTTTTTGCCTCTGCCTGGGTTAACAAGGCAGTCGCCGTTGTGGGTGAGCAACTTTCTGGTGCTGATGTGGCCACGGAATACTTAAGGAAGCTCAGTTAAAACATGCTATTAAAGGGTTACTTATATATGTCTGATTATTAAGGTGATTTTATACTGTATTCTGTTGTGTTTGGGGTAACCTAAGACACCCAGATATAAAGCCTTTTTGGTGGCAGCAAATTGTAGTGCTGGGGTGATAGTGCAGGAGGGATTTCAGGGGTTAATTTGGTGGTTGCTAGGAATAGTCACAGGGAACCAGGGGGTCTGGTGTTGTTAACCCTTTCACTCCCACACTCTCCCCACTGTTTCAGCAGGACCTATAGCCCTCACTTGTGACACCTTCCTTCGGTTCTTTTTGTTAAGGGATCCGAAAGAGCAAGACAAGGAAAGGCTTTTTCGAGAGGCAATGGACTCCCTGCTGGAGAAAAGGTTCTGGTGCCAGTTAAAGCCCTCTGGTGCTCTTCAGGTTTCTATTACAGCCTGTTTGTGGTCCCAAAGAAGGATGGCTGTTGCTGCCCCATTCTGGTCCTCAAATACTTCAGCAAGTATGTGGTTGCTGTGCACTTCAAGATGGAATCTTTGCCTTCTGTAATCACAGCCCTTTCTGGATCTTCAGGATTTGTACTTACACGTCTCAATTCACCCGGATAGCCAACACTACCTGTGCTTTGCTTTCAATTCCAATCAATACCAATTCATGGAACTGCCATTTGGCCTGGCTTCTGTGCCACTCATCTTCACGAAGATCATGGCAGCCCTGAAAGCCTTCATCCATGCTCAAGGCAAGTCTGACACCTTACCTGGACGATCTCCTTATCTAGGCCCCTTCAGAGGAACTCCTGGCTCTTTATGTTCAAGACTGAGACCACGAGTGGATTCTGAATATTCAGAAGTCCTATCTGATTCCTTTCCAGGTTCTGGGTATGAGGTTCGACATCTGTCTGGGGAAGGTCTTCCTATCATCACGTGTCGTGGGCACTGAAGTGGTCCTCAGCCATGATCAAGGATTATATCAGCATGATGTAGATCCAGGAAACTGGGAACTCCATCTGGAAGTATTGTACATGATTCTCCAACAGTGGGGCATGCCAGTGAAGGACCTCATTGCAACCAGGGAGAATAGGAAGGTTCCAACGTTCTGCTCTCGGACAGGGTATCCTCTGGACTTTAATATGGATGCAGTGTTGATTTCCGGGAGCTTTCATCTCTCCTGTGTGTTTCCTCTAATTTCTCTCATCCCCAGGGTGATCAAGAAGATCAGAATGGTTGGGGTGTTGGTCATTCTGATTGCTCCTTACTGGCCCAAGAGGGTGTGGTTTGTGGACCTGGCCAGTCTCTCAGTTCAGGATCCGATCCATCTCTCTCCCAGGCCGGATATGTTGCTCCATGGTCACCCATGTGGCACGAGGATGTGTAGAAACTGGCTTTGATGGCATGGCTCTTAAAGCCAACTTCTTGAAGCTGAAGGGTTTTCCATGGAGGTCATATCTACCAAGGTTCAGGCCCTGAAGCTGGTTTCTTCCAAGGCATACCATAGGGTGTATTTTTCAAGTGGTGCATAGAGAAGAAAGTGCCCCACAGGCCTTTGACCTTCCCTTGGTTTTGTCTTTCCTCCAAAATGGTGTGAACAAAGGGCTCAGCTTGAGCTCCCTTAAGGTTCAGATCTCAGCTCGCTCTCTCTGCTTTTTCAGCGATGTATTGCCAGCATTGAAGATGTGAAGATTTTTCTTCAAGGGGTGGCTCATGGCTTCCCTTCCTTCAAGGATTCCACTCTCCGTGGGACTTTAACCCGGTTCTGGGTGTTTGGCAGAGGCCTCCTTTAGAGCCTCTTGCTTTCATCTCTTTGTGCCAATTGATGCTCAAGATGGTTTTCCTTTTGGCGGTAATCTTGGTGTGGTGAGTTTCTGAGTTACAAGCTCTGTCTTGTAAACCTCCCTTCCTGGTGTTTCATTATAAGGAAGTAGTTTGTATTGTTGCTTCCCAAGATGGTCCCTGAGTTTCACATCTATCTGGAGATTGTTGTACCTTCCTTTTGTCCTGACCCTACATCTGATAAGGAAGAGATCTCCATTTGTTTGACGTGGTACGTTGTCTTTCGTTTATGTGAACTGTACTAAGCCTTTTCACAGAGTTGACTCTCTGTCACCCCGGAGGGTCCCAGAGCTGGTTAAGCTGCATCCAAGGTCACAATTGCATCTTGGATGAAGGCTACCATACACCAGGCATGTGAACTCCAGAAGAAACCTGTTCCCTTTAAGATCACAACTCACTCCACCAGGTCTGCGGGTGCTTCTTTTGCCTATAAAACCAGGCCTCGGCCGAACATCTGTGCAAGGCAGCGACTTGGTCTTCCTTGCATACCTTCACCAAACACTAACATGTTAATATGTTTACCTCGACTGAGGCCAGCTTTGGCTGGAATGTTCTGGGGGCGGTTCTGCCTATTTAGGGACCTGCACATTTTTTCTGCCAGTTGCTGTTCAGTAATTTCTGAGCCCAGTTGGCTCTCGTTTTAGTGTGCTGTCTAAGTTCAGTGTCCATTGACACTTGCTGCTTGTTATTCAAATACTGGATCGTCCTGGGGAACTCTGGTATCATGGGGACATGCGTGAGGTCCTTTCTCGCCACTGGAAGCCATTGGTATATCCCCGTGATACCTGTGTTCCATATTGGACATAAGAGAAAATAGGATTTTAGTGTTCTTACCTGTTAAACCCTTTTCTCTTAGTCCATATGGAACACAGGTCTCCCACCCAGAGAAAGTGACCTGCTTTCCTGGGCAGAGGAGTCTTTCTCACAGGAGATTTTCTTCCTCTATTACCTGCTTGCTTCTTGTTGTGTGGCTTCAGTCACATGAATTCTGGGTATTAGTGGGCAGTGCAGTTGAGGTGGAAGAGCAAGTCTCCACCTCAAAGACTCTGTCTGTTGTGATTTGCCCTGCTATCCAGGAGGAGGGACTCAACCCCATGGTACCTCTGTTTCACATGGACTAAAGAGAAAAGGAATTCACAGGTAAGAATGCTAAAATCCTAGCTTCTGGAGCAGTTAACCCCCCCCCTTCCCTTGGAAAACAAAAAACAACCAAAAATGACGTTCTCTTAATCTGGTACATCCCCCTGTCTGTTTAAATGGTGAACCCTGTGAGAAATTCACTTTATACTGCCTAAGGTTACTGGTGGGACTTGGGTCCCAGATATCCAAAGGAATGCCAGGTTATCTCTGTTATCCCAGCTTTCAGGGGGGGTGCGCTAGAATGCACATGTGTGTACAGGATTGCTTTGTTGTACTGACAGTGCACCTTTCGTAGTCCCCATTATGATCTGACAGATAGCCATGAGTTCATTTTAAAGTACAATGAGGGTAGATAGTTTCTCCTCCTCACCTGAGTCTCTAGTTGGCTGACAGTGATCCTTGCCATTTAAAGGGCTAGATCTCAAACATATGCCTTTTTCTTTTATGCCCTGTTTATACTGACCAGTCATCTGGCACTGGCTTCTTTGGTCTTCTTCTCCTTTGGACCTGGTAACAGTCCAGTTATAATAAATCAGTTCTCAGTAAGTGGAACCAGGTGTAGAGATGCTATATAATAAACTTTTTGGACACAGACAGATTTTTTTTTTTTTTTAACCAGCAAAGTCTGGTAAAAAGATTTTTGAAATATATAATTTCTTTTTCCATGCCACATGAAGGAAACTAAGAATATTTTTCCTAGGAGGCATTGTCCATTTAACCCCTTAAGGATCGCATGGTCGATGGGTGGGGCACTTTTTTTCTTTTTTTTTAAATGTCTGGCATGGTCAGTGATTACAGTGCACCATGTAGGTGCTCTGCGATCACAGTATTACATGATGTGCCAGGTCACTGGTCCTTAACACCTGAACTGGCGCATCATTGGTCATTAAGGGGTTAAAAAGAGTCCACTTCCTTTTTGACATTAATGTATAAAGGCTAGCTGACTATACGTTTTATTTACATATAAAAGTAAGAGGAAAAAAAAAACAAAAAAAAACAAACAAGACCTGGATGCATCCAACAATGTATCACGTATAACACAAAGGATAGGAGCACATACAGGATTTGGTGAAAAGGAATTAAAAAAAACCTCACTTTAATTCCTTAGGCAATGAACATAGTCAGTGTTTCAGCTCTTTACTGAAGCGTTTGATAAAAGCTCTAGTGGAGAGCTTAAATCTAGACTTTCTTTTGCTTACGGATTTAAAGAGGTTTAATTAATTAATTTTTAAGTGGCTCTGTCACCACATTACAAGTTACGTTCATTAGGTAGATTACTAAGCGAATAATTTTAAATCATTATTATTTAAAAAAACACAAAAAAAAAACAGTTATTTGCGTGAAAATTAAAGTCTAAAGTGTGCCCTGCATCCTACTTCCAGGTAAACTGCTCTTGCTGCAGTTTGCCGCTCTGCTTCTGCTCCTGTCACACTACCCAGCATCCTCCGATGACGGAGGCGTTCTGTTAGTAAGCTGGAGCGATCTCATTGACTAGATATTGATCTCTGCCTCTGCTCCTGTCACACTACCCAGCATCCTCCGATGACGGAGGCGTTCTGTTAGTAAGCTGGAGCGATCTCATTGACTAGATATTGATCTCTGCCTCTGCTCCTGTCACTCTACCCAGCATCCTCTGATGACGGAGGCCTTCTGTTAGTAAGCTGGAGCAATCTCATTGACTAGATATCGATCTCTGCCAATGAGATCGCTCCAGCTTACTAACAGAACGCCTCCGTCATCAGTGAATGCTGGGTAGAGTGACAGGAGCAGAGGCAGAGCGGCAAACTGCGGCAAGAGCAGTTTACATGGAAGTAGGATACAGGGCATGCTTTAGACCTTAAAGGGATAGTAATACTTCGTTTTAACTTTATTTTATTTTGTAGGCATTAAAAAAACATGAAGAGTGATATGTCTTATCTCTCAAACCTTTATGGTTTAAGAGATATTCACAAGCAAAGTTTCCCCCTCCCGCCCCTTTTTCCTAGTGTAAGCCATCTCTTCTCAGATGTGAATCTGGTTGTAAGACCAGACAGATAACAGAAGGGGACAATCTTCATTGTATGAAAAGAATGAAAGCCCTTCCCCCCTTGACAAGTTTTTCATCTTTTTCCCTTATCTTAATTGAAGATTGTCCCTCTCTGCAGTCTACCTGGGCATCTCCCTTCTGATCTGGCTGAACGGGGGGGGGGATACTTTGCTTGTGAATATCTCTTAAACCATAAAGGTTTGAGAGATAACACTTATATCGTTCTTCATGTTTTTGTAATGCCTACAAAATAAAATAAAGATAAAACGAAGTATTACTATCCCTTTAATTTTCACATAAATAACATTTTTTTTTAAAAAAAAATAATGTTTTAAAATTATTCTCTAAGTAATCTACCTAATGAACATAACTTGTAAAGTGGTGATATATCCACTTTAAGCTGATCCTATGTGTGCTCCTGTGTGTTTTATATAAAAATATAATACAAGCACTTTTATGTCCCTGACGTGTTTCCGGGGAGCTTTCTGTCAGGGACTGTGAAAGCATATTTGTACAGTAATGCCCAGCAGCACTGAGTGCTCTGTATAATGTAGTGGCTGGCTTTTGTACATTTTTTTTTTTTTTTAACATTGTGGTACTCTGCTTTAACAGTCCCTGACAGAAATCTCTCTGGAAACAAATTAAAAGAGCTCAGTTTCAGTGGATTATGCTTGTGCTTTATTTATAGTCATTCATTTGTGAAATTCTGCATATTAAAAGCAATCTTTCCATGTTTTTTCCCCAGAATGCTATTCTGACTTTCTGAGAGATGATTTTGATGTGAAAACCTATACTTCTCAGTCCATTCATCAAGCTGTGATAGCAGAGCAATTAGCTAAACTCGCTCAAGGCATCAGTCAGCTGGATAAAGAGCTTCACCTGCAGGTAATTCTGTGCTCCAGGGATCTTTTGAAACTTGTGTACAGTTTGTTAAAATTTATTTTTTTTCCAGATGGCTTTGAGTGCCCCATGGCACTCAAAGTGTTAAAACACTGGAGGTGGCAGGCTATGTTGAAATGGTACTTGCAGATTGTGTAGTAACTAGTATGTTTCCCATACAGATAACACAGTATGGGCCATATTCAGGACCGTAGGGGACAGATAATATTCCCATTGATTTAACTTTTAACCCCTTAATTGCTAGATGTCTCCAATGCAATGGATACCTATCTAGCAATTAAAGTGATAGTAATGTTTCACAAAAACAGCAGCTCCAATTAATCTTCATAGTATTTGAGCCATAGAGAGTGTTATTTCAATACTGTGAGTGTTATAGTTCAAGAGTAATTGAATGATAAAGTTTCCCCCTCCCGCCCCTTTTACCTAGTGTAAGCCACCTCCCCTCAGATATGGAATCCAGTCCATAGACCAGACAGCTCATATCAAGGGTCAATATTCTTACTGAGAACAATGAAATCCCTGCCCCCCTTGACAAGTTGTTCAGTTTTTTCCCTTATCTTAATTGAAGATTGTCCCTCTCTGCAGTCTACCTGGGCATCTCCCTTCTGCTCTGGCTGAACAGTGTTACATCAGTAAAAGGGGTGGGAGGGGGATATTTTATCATTGAATTACTCTTGAACTACAACTCTGACAGAATTGAAATAAAACTCTCCGTGTCCCAAATACTAAGAAGATTAATTAGAGCTGCTTTTACTATGAAACATTACTATCCCTTTAAGGGATTAAAAAAAACATTTAAGTCAGTGATGAATTTGGGAATTTTGGCAAATTTCCATTTATTTAACCTTTTGAGTGCTAGAGGCATATGCAGCGCATTGCGGAGGAATACGTTGGGTACTTCTCTAGCACTCAAAAGGTTAAATCAATGGAAATTTGACAGATTTTATTTCCTCCACTTAAGCATCACTTTCAACCATATTCAGTTTTTAACCCCTTAACGACCGGGGAATCCGGACACGGACGCGACTTAATAACCACGGAGCAATTTTTTTTATTGCTCCGTTGCGTTCCGGACTCCCCGAACGGCGTGCAGCCACGGGGGGAGCCCGGAACTCGATGACGGTCATAGTACGTCATTGGTCGTTAAGTCAAATCAACCCTTGACGTACTATGAGTGTCAAGGGTCGTTAAGGGGTTAAAGTATTATCTGGCAATGTCATATATTATGTTTCCCACTGTCACACATGTATATGTGCAGTATATGACCTCTAGCTAGCAGTCCCCTTTAGGGGAAACCACACCCATCACCTTTACTGGCTCTCCCCCAGGAATACATGCTCCTTGCACTGTATTTGTGGACAGAATGCCTCTGTGAGTGGGGGATGAGCTTTGAATGGATGATTGGCAGCTGTGAACAGGGAGAGTGTTGCCAATCATTTAAATGTAATCAAGATGATGCTGTCTATTCAGTAAATGATTAAAGGTAAATTTTAGGCTGGGGGAACCATATTTGGGAATTACATGGACTTTAATGATGATAATTATGGAGTACAAAGACATGGTGAAAAAATAGGAAGGCAATAGGTTCACTTTCAATGTAATGTGGCAACCTCCATCACGTATCACATAAGTGTTAATGGGGATTGCTGTTTTTTATTAACCCTTTGAGTGCCAGAGGGGTACATGCATACCTCTCTGGCACGCAAAGGGTTAAGTAAATATGCATATTCTGCCTTGGTAGTAACTGCATGTAGGCAGCTCCTGCATTTGTTCTGTATTCCTAGAAAAGTGCACATTCTTTCACTAATAATGCTTTCCCTTAAAACAGTAAGGGCCTTATAACCAAAAGAAGAGAAGAGAAATTCTGGAGTAAATCAACTGTACCATAGGGGACAGATGCAAATTCCCTCTGATTTAAATGAGCCATTTAACTCCTTGAATGCTGAGACGTCTCCATAGCACTGCTTGGCTAATATATTCGAGATCCCCACCCACCACCTTTCCTGGCTCTCCCTGGAACACTCTCCTTGCACTGTATTCACAGAGAGCCTGCCTCAATGAGAAGAGGGCGGGCTTATAACAGGATATTGGCAGCTGTGAGCAGGGTGAGCACTGTCAGTCATTCAAATGTAGGCAAGATGGTGGCACTATTCTCTGTTTGGTAGTAAACAAGGGTACGTTTTAGGCTGGGAGAAATATTTGGGGATCACATGAACTTTATGATGATAATTATGGAAAAGACATGTAGAGGAAATATAGGGGATTAGGTCCACTTTACAGTGTAAGGTGACATCCTCCATTACATATCACATCAGTGTTCTTGGGGATTTGTGTTTTTATTAAAGCAGAACTACCACGCAATATAAAGTGGTCCCCCAATGATTAGGCATATGGTGACTAGCTTCTTAATAGAGTTGTTATCTGCTACAAGTACCACAATCTGAAGTAATCCTGTTTCTTGAGAGACTGACGGCCAGGCTTCTTGCTGTAGAGCCATCTGCGCGCCTGCGCTGTCAGTCCCTTCCGGTGCCTTTTGGCTCCATGCAATGCCTCCTAGAGGAGACCATGACGGACAGCGCAGTCGCACAGACGTCTCTAAGAAAAGATATCTGCATACAAGCCTGGCCGCCGGTCTCCGAAGAATAAGGATTACTTCAGAACCTTGTACTGGTGTGAGTTAATAGCACTATTAAGAAGCATGTCTCCATATGCCTAACTATTGGAGAGCGACTTTATATTGGGTGGTAGTTCTGCTTTAAATAAATATGAATATTCTGCCTTGGTAGTAACTGCATTTAGTCCGCTCTTGCAGTCGTACAGTGTTCCCAGAAAAGTGGATTTGCTTTTACTAATAAAGCCATTCCAGGAGCAGTCCTGGAGCAATTCAACTGTTTCCACAGGGGACAGATAAAAAATCCCATTTATTTCAAGTGGGATATTTAACTCCAAAGCTCTGCTTGGTTAATATATTAGAGCTCTCTCTAGCATTTAAAACTGGGATTGGCAGTGTGAGACTCTCCAGCTGCTTTCAAACTACATGTGCCATCATGGGGAATACTAAGAGTTGTAGTCTGGAAGCAGCTGCAGGGCCTCACCTTGGCCACCACTTCTTTAAAGCGGAACTTTTACCCTATATCAAGTCCCCCCACAATCATTACGCATATTGCAATCAGCTTTCTAACAGTGATATTATCCGTTGCAAGTACCACAGTCCTACTTGTTCTGTGACTGGCGGCCAGGCATGCATGCAGACATCTTGTCTTAGAGATGTCTGTGTGCCTGCACTGTCCATCCAGGTCTCCTCTAGGAGGCATTGCACTGTGCCTTAAAGGAGCAGTAAACTTTTATTTATGAAAACACATATTTTATAGAGCTTTTCCTGCTGAGTAAAACAAGGTCACTCCCATTGCTGTCAGATGTTTTATTCAAAATTTATAGCAATTCAGATAATCAGGAAGTGAATATACTGTGTTTACTTCCTGATAGTTCTAACTGACAGGAAGTGACAGGCAGTTTCTATCACATTCTGTGGAGAACTGAATGTCTCTGTAGGGCGACCACATGTCCCTGATTGCCCAGGACAGTCCCTGATTTGAAATGTGTGTCCCATGTCCCTGGCAGGCCTCTTCAGGGACAATATAAAGTCCCTGAATGAAGATTGCAGCGCAATCACTAGGAGAACTGCCCACTGCCTACTGTGACAGAAAGTGATGCCTCCACTGGGCTTCAAGGAAATGGCTTCTGGACAGAGAGCTAAACACTAGAGAGAGAGCTGAGCCTTGATCCTGACATCAAACAGGAGCTGGAGGGCAATTTTGTTGCAGTGTAATGGTAGTCTAAGGCTTTGGGTGTGATGTACATTTTCTTGTAGCTTGCAACAGGCTTCAATTTCTGTCACAGCAGTTAATGGGCAGTTCTCCCCCTAGTGATTAGAACTCTGTGGAGCACCAGAGAAAGAGAGGTTTGCTCACTGATGACCAGTGATGTGTAGTGACCCCTTCCACATAGCTGCAATAGAGCCGAAGACCTGCACACTACTGCTCTTATTTCTGCAGTGTCCCTGAATGGCAGAATGGAAATGTGGTCACCCTATGTCTCTGACTTTTCTGACCTTCCTCTCCATTAGAATCTAACAGGAAATATAATTAGTATTTGACCACTAGAGGGCACTGCTAATGTAAAAAAACATGGGTTTAAACCGTAATAACTCTGGAAATATAAATCTCTCAGCAGTGGGAGTACCCTTATTTTACTCAATAGGTAAATCCCTACAAAATACCTTTTTTTACTGCTCCTTTAAGACACAGGAAGGGGACTGCATAGACGGCTCAACAGGAAGAAGCCTGGACGTCAGTCTGAGAAAAAAGGAGGATTACTTCAGATTTAGGTACTTGCACGGATAATATCACTGTTAGGGAGCTAATCGCAATATGCGTAATGATTGTGGGAGGACTTGATTTCGGGTTGAAAGCTCAATTATATCAGTTTGGTGACTTTCTGTTTGTCTCCTATGTGCAGTTGGTTCACTCCAGAATGACTCCAATTTCCTTTTGTGCATATGACCCTAAAGTTCTTGTTGTTTTTATAACCAAATTAAACTTTAATTGCTTAGATCCTATCAGTGTCTGCAATACGTTATGAAACAAAGATCTGAGGACATCACTGATATCCAAGAGTTAACCATGCGTTTTCCTTGTGCCTTTTAATATTATTTGGAGCGGTGATTTTCAGGGTGTTTTTTCTGTGGTGGAAGCAATTGGTTTCACATGATACTGTATCTCTGGCAGGGATGGGCAATGTGAGACACTTCAGCTACTTCCACACTACCGCTCCCATCATTCCCTGCCTGTGAATGATGGAAGCTGTAGCTTTGCAGCAGCTGGAAGGCCTTATATTGCCCACCCCTATGCTACAGGATTCTAACACTCAAACAAACTCTTTAACCCATTGGATGCTGGAGGTCTCCAATGCATCACCTCACTTCATGGAGAGCTCTCTATTATATAACGGTTTCTCGTAAGTATCAACCTGAAAAGTATGCAAATTTTACTTGACACCAGTACCGAACAACTAAATTAATAGGTTTTAACATTTACCAGGTAATCATCACCAGATAATTGTATCTGCTAATTGTTATAGTTTATAAGTGAGCTAATTAAAATTCTTATTAAAGCATAGAGATTACAAAACAGAATTGCATAGCACGAAATGTCTCTGTCTTCCACTGATTCTCAATGCAGCCTGTTCACTCGTACTTAAAGGAACACTAACACCCCGCTGTTCCTTATCAGGCCTGGCATCATTAGCAGAGAGGGTAGGAGAGTGGGAACTCTTCCAGCCTTTCAAGGCTTGCAGAACGGTGCAATCTACGTGGAACACAGGGGAGCATTGTTACTTCTTCTCCCTGTTCAGAAGCAGCAATCCGCTATAGCAAAAGATCAGGCAGTCTTCTGAAACAAGCTCTGGAGCAGGGGTCTGAACTGGCATTCCAACGTCACTGGCTGCGTCCCTCTCTACCTGCGGCCTGGTCGCGTCTGGTTCCTTGTTACTGGCATCATGAATCAGGCACTTGCCTGGAACCTAATTGGTCCCGCCTTCTCCTACTCCTTTATAAACCTCTCTTGGCCTGTTTATCATTACCCTTACGTTGTTTTTCTTTGCAGTTCTAGTTCCATTTGTTCCTGTATCCTGTGTACGACTCGGCTTGTCTGACCATCCATTCTGGTGCTGACCGGTGGCTCTGTCTGACCATTCTTCTGTGTGCTCCTTTTGTCTTTAGACATCCAATCTGGTGCAGACCTGTGCCTCTGGCTGACTACCCGCTCCGTGTATGACCCTGGCTTGTCTGACTCTCCAACCTGGTGCTGACCTGGGGCTCTTTCCAACTATCTTCCCATTGTTGCCTACTCTCATTGGAGATCCTATCTGGTGCAGACCTGTGGCTCTGGCTGACTACCCGTTCCGTGTATGACCCTGGCTTGTCTGACTATCCTAACTGATGCTGACCTATGGCTCTCTCTGTTCGCTTCGCTGTGTTGCCAATTTCCCACAGACATCCATCTTGGTGTGGACCTGGGGCTCTGGCAGACTCCGGCCTAACTGACTGCAGGCGTGAGTCAGTAGTCTACATTGTTGCGATCCGTATTGGAGACAAACTCTTCCCTACTGACTGCAGGCGTGAGTCAGTGTTCTCCCTTGTAAATACCTAGCGGGAGACTTCGGGTCATATCCTGTGCTCTACTCGTTACCATTGAGACTACCAGTTGGCTCCGGCCTAGTCTCCAGCAGTTGTGGTTGACATTGTGGCGGCTCCTATTCCTGATAGTCTCTAGCCTATCTAGTCACCCTCTTCTGTATATTACTGTTGATATTCATTACTATTATCTTTTTAAATAAAAGTGATTTTAACTATGCCGTCTGACTCCTTGTCTTGCTTACTAACCGTAACAAGGCCTCTGCATTCCACGGTTTAAGGCATGCCAGCACATGGATCTTTTTAAAGAGACTTCAGGCTGAGGAGGTGGCAATTGCATTTATTTTAAGTTATTTTAAGTGATGTTATTAAAAGTTATGTTTTAAGAGTTAATTGTTATGGCTACTACACCTAAGGCTGGCTCATCTAAGGTCCCAGAACACAAAGAGGGCAAAACTGTGCAAAAATTCAAGAATCGTGCAGGATGTAAGAATAAGATAGCAGCTTTTGATCCAGCAAAGTTATGTCCATGCAGGAGATCTTCTCATCTATGCAGGAGGCTAAGTGTAGGTAAAGGCAGAGAGTAGAAGACCAAGAGGAAGGTACCTCTAGTAGGATGGAGGAATTGGCGCAATCTAGTGCCTGGGATATTTTGTCTCCATACTCTTCTGTGGAGAAATGGGAGATCACAGAAGAAGAGGAAGGCACATTTAATATCGAAAAAATAGAGCCTTTCTTAAAATTAATGAGGAAGACTTTAGGTCTAGTAGAGGCAAAAAACGAACAAGACATTTTGGAAACTTCCTTTTTAGGCAACAAGAAGGAATCCCCAGTATTCCCTGTAACATACAGTGGTAGATCTAATAAGATCAGAATGGAATAAAGGGGATAAAATAATTTAAATTCCAGGAGATTCAACAGAATATATCCATTTAAGGAAGAAGATACCACAACATGGACTTCATCTTCAAAAATAGATGCCTCAATAGCCCAACTAGAAAGGAGAACGACCATTCCAGTGGAAGATGGATCTTCCTTAAAAAAGACAATGGTTAGAAGGATGGAGAGCTCCTTAGAGAAGCAATTTTCCCTTCTTGGTCAGAGTATGAAAACAGCAACATCACTTGCTTGCATACCTAGAACAATTTTGAATATGGTTAGCGGAATTAGAGGAGAAACTTGATTCATCAGTCTCCAGATCAAAGCTGTTGAAAAAAGGAAGCTGTACAATTCTCCTGTGATGCCTCCATAGATGCTGTCGGATTAGCTGCTAGATCATCTTCACTCTCTGTCATTACCAGAAGAGCCCTATGGTTGAAATCATGGATAGTGGACACTTCGTCTAAAAGCAGGCTTGTCTCTTTGGCGAACAACTAGAAGATATTATTAAGAAAATCACAGGGGGAAAGTTTAATTCCTACCCCAGGATAGAAGATCCAAGACCCTCTCCCAACCACTCGTCCTTTCGGAACAAACATCAATTCATTTTGGGATTACAAAAGTTTTCAGTCCGCTATTACGACTCAAGAAAACAGTCCATTCCTCAGTCCTCCAGAGTTTAATTCAGGAAAGATGGAGTCCGTAGAAATCCGTTTAAAAAAAAAAAAAAAAAAAAAAAAAAAAAAAAGTTTCCCTGAAGGCCAGTGGATCCTGATGCCAGTAGGAGGTTGACTGGAACATTTTCAGTATATTTGGACGAACCTGACCAATCCAGACAAATGGGTCATTCGAATTTTGGAAGTACAATGCCCACTGAAGTTCGGCCTTAGGCCTTAGGTGGATCTTTTCAGGACATCCAAGACTCTAGTAAACCCCATAAAGGCACTGGTGCTAAGACAATCAGTTCAAGAACTAATTTCAAAGGAAGCAATAGAACAGGTTCTTGTTGAAGCCAGGAGGAGAGAGTGGTTCTCCATTATCTTTATGGTTTCAAAATCCACAAGAGGTTATAGAACTATTTTGATATTACACTTCTCAATTCCCTCCTAAAGCAGAAAAGTTTCAAGATGGAATCAGTCTTTTCTGTCATTCAGGTAATCCATCCGTGTTCATATCTCTCAGCAATAGACCTACAGGATTCCTATTTTCACATCCCAATAGAAAATGCTCACAGGAGGTTTGTAAGGTTTTCCTTTGAGGGACACACTGGCAATACAAGGTTCTGCCTTTTGGTCTGACTTCAGCTCCAAAAATATGTTCAAAGACACTAGTAGAAATCTTGAAGCCCCTCATGAAGATGTGAATTATGATACTACCCTACTTGGATGACCTCTTACTAATAGCAGACTCCAAAGTGCAAGCTCAGAATCAAGGTTAATAAATATCCAGAAGAGCCAAATCCACCCCACACAGAAGTTGATTTTTCTAGGTCTCACCTTAGACAACATTAAAAATATGGTTTCCCTGTCTCTGACAAGGATCAGGGGAATCATCAAGAGGTTAATCCATTTAAAAAACTATGAGTTTAGACAGCTCAGGATTATATGGAACTTTTGACATTGGCAGTCCAGGTGGTTCTTCAGAGATGGTTTCTGAGCAACTGGAACATGTATGCTGCCAATTCCACTCAAAGGATTTCCCTATTGCCCGAAATCCAGAAAGACCTAACATGGTCTGCAAGTCTGGCCAGATTGGGTCGCTGCTGGAAGACCAAGGAATATGGTGAAATAAGGAAAAGACCCTCCACATAAACATCTTGGAATTAAGAGCTATATTCCATTGCCTAAAGAGGTTCAAGAAATACCTGAGGATCAAGCACATGCAGATGGTCTCAGACAGCACGATAGCAGTCTTGTACATAAAAAATCAGGGTGAAACAAGAAGCAGTCACTTGAACCTGGAAGCAAGGAATATTATATTATGGTCAGAAATCTGAAGGCAATATCAGACATTGACATTTCAGGCAACCAAAATCATCATAATCGGCTGGATCCAGGGAAATTGCAACATCATGGGCTGTGAAGGGCTCAGCTACAGCAGAAGACCTTTGCAAG
Organism: Rhinophrynus dorsalis; assembly: GCA_037306005.1. Lineage (NCBI taxonomy): Eukaryota > Metazoa > Chordata > Amphibia > Anura > Rhinophrynidae > Rhinophrynus > Rhinophrynus dorsalis. The sequence goes on from CM074721.1 coordinate 299,619,305, forward strand.
GCAGCAACTTGGTCCTCTATTTCTACCTTTATTAAACATTACCGAATTGATGTTCAAGCAGCTTTTGAGGCAAAGTTTGGTAGGAGAGTCCTTAAGACTGTTGCCTCAGGATCATGGTACGCTATTTCCAATTTATTTTCACTGACAGAGGTAGGGAGCAGTAAGAGAAAAAGCCTTCAAGGGTTAGTAGTGGCTAAAATAAAGTAGATTGCCGAGTCTTCATTATGTTAAGCATAACACGTTGCGCTATGTGTAATAACTTACTTTGTGGTAGTTTTAAAGATATGTCATGGAAAAGGATCCCCCTCCCACCCCTTCTGGCCACGTCACACTCATCCTTGCTTGATTCGGGTGCAGAGCGGCGAGGGACAGACTGCAGTAAGCAAAGGAAAATCCTGCCCCCCTTCGTCAAGGGGGACAGATTTTTCCTCATACTTACTCTCTTATGTTTGTCCCTCACTGCGTCCGTCTGGTCCTACGACCAGATTGCAGCTCCAAGGGGAGGTGGCCAGAAGGGGTGGGAGGGGGATCCTTTTACATGGTATGTCTTTAAAACTACCGCTAAGTAAGTTATTGCTTATAGCGCAACATGTTATGCTTAACATAATGAAGACTCTGCATTCTACTTTATTTTAGACATTACTATCCCTTTATGTCATGATACAGTGATAATGGGTAAAGGGGCAGAGGGTTGTCCATCATGCTTGGTGCGTAGAGGACGTGCAGGTATATGGTGGAATATCAAAGAAGAAATATAAGGTGGGGATAAGTGTTGGAGAGTCTTGAAGATAATAAGGAAGATTTTGAATGTAAGTTGCTTTATGGGAATCCATAACAGTGATGTTAAAAGTATAGAGGTGAGTACTTTTCTGGTGGCCGAAATAAGAATCGATTGGAGAGGAGCGATATGGCTATCAGGCAGACCAAGTAAAGAGTTGCAGTAATCCAGGCAAAAAAGGATAAGAACATGCATGAGAGTTTCTTTTGTAGAGCGAGAAAGAAGTGCAGTTTTTTTCTATATTTCAAAGAAAGAAGCGACAGGTTTTAGTTACTTCATTAATATCGGTGGTAGGAAAAAAAAAAAGGAGAAGAGTTCATAAGTTACCTTCAGGAACCATGCCTTGTCCACAGGGTAAATTGTTGAGCTCTCAACAGTTGTAGAAAATGGAGGTATTGTGCAGGATTTGGGAGGAAAGATAAGTAGATCAGTCTCGGACATATTAAGATTTAAGCAACGAGGAACCATCCAGAGAAGAGATAGCAGTAAGGCATTCTGTGCCTGCCATGGTATTTCAGATGATACTGAGGGTACGGAAAGATGTAAATTTGTGTATCGTCTGCATAGAGATGGTAGTTAATAGTTAAAGCCAAACGATTTGATCAGTTGCCCCAGAGAAAGTGTATACAGAGAGAAGAGAATGTGGCCCAGAACAGAGCCTTGGGGTATGCCTGCTGAGAGGGGATCAGAGGTGAGAAAGTGTTGTCTTATGACATAAAGAAAGACAGATGAGAGAGACTAGAAACCAAGAATGTGAAAGGCCATAGATGCCAAGTGATTGGAGAACCAGGGAGAACCAAGTATGGTCGTCTGTGTCTAATGTAGCTGATAGGTCAAGGAAGATCAGAAGTGAGAAATGCCCATCGGTTTTTGCCCTTACTTTCATAAGGGCAGTTTCTGTAGAGAAGGTAGACCAAAAGCCAGACTGCTATTATGGGATTTAAGGAAGGTAAGTGGACGAGAATAGGCTATAGGTGCTCAAGGAGCTTAAAGGCAAAGGGCAAGAGTGATACGGGGCAGTAGCTGGATGGAGAAGTGAGGTCTAATGAGATTTTCTTAAGGATTGGAGATACTGTTGAGTGTTTGAAGGAGGAGGGGAAAACGCCAGAGGATAGGGAGGAGCTGATTACATGAGTTAGCATGGGAACTAACATAGATCACATTGCATTGAGGAGGTGGGATGGTATAGGATCAAGGGATCAAGTGATGAGTGGTGATGTGGACAGCAAAAGAGAGGCAGCTGCTTCTGTGACTGAAGTAAAATAATCAGTCTTTAAAGATTAAATTTATCTCCCCACTGGTCCAGTGCCATAAGATTGATGTAAAGAAGAGAACTAAAAGAAAATGTAGGTATTATAGGCCTCTGAGTTTGGCCTTAGCAGTGGGAAAACTGCTTGAAGGGCTAATAAGGGATTATATTCAAGCTAACACTTAGAAAGACAAAATTATTAGCAGGAATCAGCATGGTTTTATGATTTGCCATGCAACTCTTTTCAGCTTCTATGAAGAAGTAAGCATCAACCCAGATAATAGCAAAGCAGTTGGTGTAGCCTACTTAGATTTGCAAAGACATTTGATACAGTGCCACACAGGAGGTTTGTGTATAAAATAAGGAAATAAGGCCTAGTGGATAACCTTTGCAACTGGATAGAAAATTGGTTCTGTGATAGGGAACAGTGTGTTGCTGTAAATTTAAAAACCTTCAACTACAGCTAGAGATAGTAATGTTTCAAAATAAATGCAGCTCCACTTATTATCTATAGTTTTTGTGCTATATAGAGCATTATCATTTTGTATGATGTGTAGTTCCAGAGTAATTGAATTGTAAAGTGTCCCCCTCCCACCCCTTTTACCTGTTGTAAGCCACCTCCCATCAGATTAGGAATCCTGTTATTGAACAGGACAGCTGTCAGAAAAGGAAAATCTTCTGACTGTGAGTATAAGGAAAACGATGCCCCTTTGACGAAGGAGGGCAGGTTTTTCCTTATTCTCACAAAAGATAGTCCTTCACTGCGATCCATCTGGATGCGTTATGTAGGTAAAAGGGGCAGGAGGGGAACACTTTAGAATTCAGTTACTCTGGAACTACACATTGCACATAATGATAATAATGCTCTACATTGCCCCCAAAACTATAAAGAATATTCAGAACTGCGTTTATTTTGAAATAATAATGTTGGAATTGGAGTACCACATGGATCAGTACTTGGTCTACTGCTCTTTAATATATTTATAAACAAATATAATATAAATTTGTGTTCATGTTACCTAAACCTCAAAGAATAGGATATATGGCATTGGAGAAGAAACTACAAACAAATTGCATATATTCATATACACTTTATTGGGATACAAGTGGCAGCAATAGATCTAAAACTTAAAAGTCAATATAAAATATTAATAAAAAAATTAAAAACACTAAAAGACACACAAATTCCATTGGCCAAAAAAAATATTTGTTTATTGTTAATGATGTTCACCTGTGCCCAAATAAAGGAGTGCTTAAAAATTTCAGCACCCTCTTAAAGTCACACACACCTGTGCATCTCCGCAAAAATCACTCCATCTGTATAAAACATATCAGACAAAAACACAACCGGTATCTCTAATTGCATTTGTGTATGCTACGGACTTCTGGTATCAACATGAGACAAGGTGCCTGGATGGACAAACCACCATCTGTCTAGACTACACCATAGTGCCTTAAATAGCCCATCCCATACAACTAAGTCAAATATACATTGTATTTAAGCATTTATAAATGACTCGGAAATAGGTATAGGAAGTAAAATTTAAATATTTGCAGCTGACACTAAATTAAGCAAGATAATGACATTGGAGCATGATGGTTGTTCTCTACAGAGACATTTTCATAAAATGGTATATTTGGCAAAAAAATGGAATATGAAATTTAATGTAGGAAAGTGTAAACTTATGAATTTTGGACAAGCAAATCATGATGCTACTTATGAATTTAATGGAATCATTCTGGAATATTCATTGCTAGAGAAAGATGTGGGAGTCCTTGTAAACTGTAAACCTGTAAACAGTGATCAGTCTCAAACAGTAGTTAAAGCAAATAATCATAGCTGAGAATTCTCCGGATTTGCCCCGGAGACTCCGGTCTAAACTTATAATTACTGGGTCAGAGGCTGATGTGGAGAGTTTTTAATAAAACTCTGCCCACTTCCGTATCTTCCCAGTGTGCTCCTCCCACTCTCTGCCCACTTCTCATCTTTCCCCAGGCTATTTCTACATTTTTTGTATATTTTTTTATGCCCAGCCCCTCAATTGTTAATATGTCCCGCCTCTTTTCTGACTCAAATCTCGTCGTTGATCTCCCCCAGCGGCACACTCTGGTGAGTCCACGTTGCAAAGTTCTTGTCTTGTACAAAAAAAAAGGGGGTAATGATGGAAGAGTGGATATGTTGTGAAAAAGGATATTTTAGAAATGGAGAGAGTGCAGAGAAGGGCAATGAAATTCATTAACAGGATAGAGGATTTGAAGTGTGAAGAACGTCCAGACAGACTTTGTTTATTTACTTTTGAGAAAAGACTACTAAAAAGGGATCTTGTTACAAAGTTATAAGTATATGCAAGGTAATTACAAGGATCTCTCTAGTGAGCTTTTCATTCCAAGGCTGGATCAAATAACTAGGGGCCACCCCTTACTATTAAAGGAAAGGCGGTTTCAACTTCAGCATAGGAAGGGATTTTTTAAAATAAGGTCTGTTACATTGTGGAAATGTGGTAATGGCTGACACAATTGATACATTTAAGAGAAGATTAGATGCATTTATGTCAAGAGGGAACATACAAGGTTATACTGTGTATAATTAGATAATATAGGAAGTTCTGGTAAATACATTTATACTCCTTTTGATGGCAGGAAAGTTTATACATTTCTACTTTTTCTGGATTTTGAGGCACAAAGTTGAACTTGATGGACATGTATAGAGTTAAAACTGGAGCAATTCTGAGACAAGCCCTCTTCACAATATTTAAAAAGTTAACTTCCCTGAGTGCTACAGGAGTCACATTATAAATCACTCAAGGGGATACAATCCCAATTTAAATGTGAATTTTCTTTTCTCCCTAAAGTGCAGTTGTTTTGCTCCATAATTGCTTTTCTGTCTTCGTGCATACGGAAGTATTTGGTTGCTACATAGTGAGTGATTTTCCAATAAGAACAATCACATACACCATTTACCTTTTCAGTACCGTGAGTAAATAGCTGTTGCTTCTCCAAGAAAATATTCAGAATTTTGCAGGATTCCTTTGAAAACCTTTCAACAGTTCTGTCCTAATTGTATACAAAAAAAATTTCAGTTGGTCTTTTTAATTTTTCCTTTGTTGAGCGCATTATATATAATATTATATATATTATAATATAACATTTTAATTATCCTCATTATCGTTAATAAAGTAAATTATTCTGGAAAATGTGATCTTGCATTGTATTGTCCTGTGTGTTCTGAGGAAAATGATACCAGATGTATGCTGTAGGTAGGTTATTGTACTGACTCCTCTGGTAGTACTGAATGTGAAGCTGAATGCCAGGGCTTCACATTCTTTTCTGATACTTCTAAGTTTCACTTAAATTACCTTGATTTAATATGGAAGTATTGGAAATTAACTTGAAACACTGGCAATCACATTACCCTACCTACAGAAAAATTATATTTATAAAATGTATTTGGACTGGGAAGAGTGTTTTGCAGACTTTATATTGGGTCTGGGCACATTTTATATAATATATAGAGTGCCCCAGGGTCCCCTTGTACATTTTTATCCCCGTCTGGGTGTATACAGTGGTTTCTTTTTTTAATTTTATTATATATATATATGCAAAATCATAAGCTTGTGATCTAGCTTATAATATGCCTTCTACCCTTTCCTGAAGGGTAGAATGAATAAAACAGGAAGAGGCTAGTCTAAACCGTTATTGCAAGGAGTCACAATGCACATGAAGTAGTTTCCACTCCTTAACCCATTAACAACCCATGACTTGCCAGGACCGTCATAGGTAAACTTCCCTTAAGGACCCATGACAGTCATGGGTTAAATGATAGCAGCGTGCTTACGTGTATGCTGCTATCATTCTTCTGAAGCTGAAACTGAGTGCTCCGGGACCGGAGCACTCTTTCAGTCTTTGTCTTTTCTGCCGGTACATGTGGTTGCTCCAGGAGCTATCACATGTGCTGGCATTTTGATTCAAAAAGGCAGTGTGCTTGACACACTGCCTTTGTGTCTGCTTTGTGTCTCTCACTTCCTTACTATTAAAGTAAGGGAGAGAGAAGCAGAGAGCAGACACATAGTAAACAAAAATAATGTAGTAGTTGTGGGTATTAACCCCTTCAGTGCTGGTGGCTGGTTGGATGCAGGTCCATTTCTGACCTGCTAAGGCAACTTTTTAATAAACTTAAAACAGATCACACATTTTATTTAAACATACTATTTATAAAACAAATCTGCTAAGTTTCCACAAAAAATAATGGGTGTGTAATTGTTGTGGAGCCATGCAGTATACTTCTACACACCACCAAATCTCAATAAATAAAAAAGTGGCAAAATAGGGTGGGAAAAAGAGACATGGGGATTTTCACCCCAGGGGACTGTGCCCACTTAAAACTGCCCATTTTGTAGGTATGAATGACCGGTCATACCTTTCATGCAGTCTTTTAACCCATTGCTCCCAAATGATCCCAAGAGAAAAAATAAAAAGTGTTTGTTTTTTTTTGTTTTTTTTTAATTTGAGTGGCTGTAATAAAAGCCTGTTGAACAAAGACATAGTCAAAAAGGTCAGAATTGCTCCGGTCCTTAAGTGCAATCTACCCCAGATTTTCCCTGTCTTTAAGGGGTTAAGGGCATATGAGAGCATATATCTGGGGCAAGACTAGCTTGCTATGGGGCATTGAAAAGGGTAGTGAATATCATCATATTAAAGTTATATTTACTTAGGGAATAAAAATAACATCAGAGACTCTTAGTATGGGAAATCTATACCTGTTAAAGAGAAGAGCATGACTGTAATTCTCCTATTGTGCTGGACACACCCACCTACTCTTTTGAATAAAACCCCTCTCTGGAGTGCTCATGTTTTAGAATAAACCCTGCAACGTATATATTATAATATAAATATATATATATATATATAGTGTATATACACACACTACTGTTCAAGAGTTTGGAGTCACTTAGAAATGTCCTTGTTTTCGAGTTGCAAAATGAATAGGAAATACAGTCAAGACATTGACATGGATAAAATAATAATTTTTAATTTTAATAATAAGTGTGTCCTTCAAAATTTGCTTTCATTGAAAAATCCTCCATTTGTAACAATTACAGCCTTGCAGACCTTTGTCATTCTAGTTGTCTGTTTGTTGAAGTAATGTGAAGAGAGTTCACCCCATGCTTCCTGAAGCAGCTCCCACATTTTGGATTGGCTTGATGGGCACTTCTTACGTACCATACAGTCAAGCTGCTCCCATAGCAGAAACAAGGACATTTCTAAGTGACCCCAACTCTTGAACGGTAGTGTATACATATATATTTTTTTAGTGCCAGTACCAAACTGAACCTTTTACCTGTATAGCTTTAAAGGGTTAGTAATATATAAATAAAAGGTAATATTTAAGTCTTATCAAATGTATCTATTCAAACTGCCTATGACTTGTGCTTTTTGATTTCCAAACAGGTTAATTGATATTTTTGATTTAGTAGTTGGGGAGTCTGACAGCAGCAGAGCTTTGTTCTCTGACATGGTTATTTACAGACTGCTTAATTAATTAATGACGTGCCCAGCTCTTTCCAGCTTCTTAGGCTGCTAGAGGGGTGAAATGAATTAACAAGGAGGAATAATTATACCAGTACTTTCAAGATGGAAGTTTCCACTGAGGGGAGGACTTGGAAAGGTGGCAATTCCTGCATAGAAATATTAAAGAAAACTGTGCATCTAAGAAAAAAATATATATAATGTAAAGTAAAAGTTTCATTTTTTATTGCCAGGCTAAACTGTTTTTAAAGTGATAGGTCTGTTTTAAGTGTTACAGTCCTGTTAAACTACTCAAGCAGTCCAAGTCATCTTTATACTTGGCTTTTCTGTGGAATTAGTTAATTGATGTATTCTGTGTAGATAAACTTCTATCTCTACCTGCACAGCTGCACATCAGTGATCTTGATAACTAAATGGAGCTTATTTTTACAAAGATAACATTTATATTGGTTGTTTTTAGGTAGTTGCAAGACATGAAGACCTTCTGGCACAAGCCACAGGGATAGAGTCGTTAGAAGGTAAGTTTTTTGCATTACACCTGTCAATTGAGAAAAAGCGTATCAATATGATGGTTTACACCATTGATTCTGAATCTTTTTGCTAGGGGTGCCTTGGGAAGAAAGTCTGAAGTTTTCAGGGCACACCTAACTTCCTATATGTTGTTTATCAAGAGTGTATTGAAGGGCCTATTAATAAAATGAAAAGGCTGACACATGACCAAAATTCTCGGTCTGTGCCAGCCATACCCTTGGGCAGCAGTAAGGAGGAGATATTCTAATCTCATCTATACTGCTTCTCCAGGAGATAGAGTGTACATGATTTTGACAGGAGTAGCTGGGTGGTAGCTGCAAGGAGTTTACCCACCTCCACTTTGTCTACAGAAAAAACATGGCAGTCTCACGTAAGACATGTTAGGGACAAGGTACTGCTGCTTTAGCTTACCACTTTCTCTTTCTCTGTTTTATCTTCCTCAACCCCTTAAGGATGGCCGATCGCGCACGCGGCCGTCACTTAAGGACTGCGGATCATTTTTTTCACTTTTTTTCGGCGTCCGCTTCCGGGCTCCCTGAATGGCGTGCATCCGCGCGGGGAGCCCAGAATTCCAAGAGCCACCCCTCCTTTCCTCCTAGAAAGAAACCTAATAATTGAGGCACACTCCAGGAGTGTTTTATTGAGTAACAGATACAAAGTATTTATTGAGTAACAGATACAAAGTATATCAAATGGGCATCTTAAAACCAATTAAAAACAACCAAGCTCAGGAGAATAATTATATAAAGTGATGATCCCTAAGTAATAATGCCCCAATACAATGGAGTAAGCATATATAAGTGGTGAAATCAAAATGTGTAATCATATCCTAAGGAAATACATAATAAAGTGCAACATATACATACAAAAAATGTGTAACATCAAAAGAGGTGATAGAATATACTTCTCTCCACAATAATAAATGAGAGCACAAGGGAAATATAGAGTAGTATGATTCCTGGTTGCCCTACACCATACGCGTATCGCCACCTAAGCAGCTTCGTCACCTATTTTGAGGTGGTTAAATTCTCCATTCAGATCAGTGAGAATTTTCATTTCCTTCTATGGTGCAGTTGATTTGCTCCAGAATTGCATTTCTTTAGCTTAATGAACAAGACTCTAAAAAAACCCCAAAAAACAAATTGTTTTATTAGTGGTTGTTTGCACATCTTGGTCACAGTTCTATAGTAACATTGTTCTCCAGCCATAAATTGCAGGAGTCGTTGTTTAGGAGACTTGTTTTGGTGGGTGTGTGTGTGGGGGGCAGCAGTGCAGTGTTTATTGGAATTTACTCTGTCCTCTTCATGGGTTTATTTCTGTTTACATTACGATATCATATGAATGCACACAGTCAGATACAGCTTATAGTATGTAGAGAATCTGTTAATAAATGATTGCCCTTTCCCTGTTGTTTTTAAACCTTTAATTTATGGTACTTAGTTGTTTAACATAACATGATATAATGTATGCATTCTGACAGAATTAGTTAGTATATGATTAGAGCGTAAGCAGTAGAGCATGACTCTTGAGGACTAAATGCATTTTACTTTTCTTTAATTTCAATTGCTTACATTATTTTATTAGTTTTGTATTGTTTGTTGTAAAGAGATGACACTTTTTTTTATATATTACTAGTTGAAGAGCCCGTGTACACGGGCCACAGTGCCAGGCAGCAACGGCCGCGGTGCAGTCATGTGCCGTACAGACTGCCAGCGCCGCGGCTGATAATGGAGCGGGGCTCTCCGAATTCAGACCATAGTCCTCTCTGCGCACGACTACAGTCTGAATTCTGAGAGCCCCACTCCGTTATCAGCCGCAACGCGGGCAGTCTGTACTGTGCATGACAGCTTCTGACAAACATACATTATCAAATTATTATATAGGATGTTTTCCTGACTTTGGTGTGAATCATAACATTGGTATTTTTCTGGGTTTGCTTCTGCATAAGTCTTTTGGTAGTAAAAAGTCATACAAAATTAAATCCAATATGTCTTTGAGCCCTTCTATGCACCAGTTACGTCTGCATTTTCTTGTAGGCTCCTCCAAGCCCAATACTAACTTCCTTTTATGTTCTTTTCCCTACCTTTCCTCTTCTTCCTCCCCCTTTCCTCTTCTTCCTCCTCCTTTCCTCTTGCTCCCTCCCTTTTCTTTTCTTCCACTGCCTTTCCTTTCCTCCTTCCTTTTCATCGTCTCCTAACCATTCCTGATTGCACATTGTAGCCCCAGCTAAATCTGAAGGTCAATCCCAAAGAAGAGACCTGCAGAGTTGTTACTGTCAGATGATAGATCCCCATTAACATTTTAAAAAATGTGGAACTTTACTTCCTATGTATACTTCTCATCATTGAAATTACAACTCCAGAAAGTTGTGAAGAGTCACATGATATTGCATGTATGTATGAGGGGCAACATGAGAAATATACAATGAATTTTTGGGACAAAATATATTTACAAAACTTTATTCATTAGTAATTATGCACATCTTTAGGTGATACAGATGGCTAGATGGTGAGGCATACAGTCAATAAGATGGTCAATCTTTAAGTTTGGAATGGAAGCAGCATTGACTTGGTCATATAACTCCAGATGGGTCACAGCACATGTGGCAACCCATATGGCCCCACATGTGACTGATGGGTCACAGATTTGGGAAACATGCAGGGTTTGTCAAAGTCATGGAGGTTGTCTGTGGCAATGTGCAGTGTTTGGGTGGAAATTGTCCTGCTGCAGAAGAATGTGTAGAATGTTGTTGAGAGATGTATAACCATTCATTATTCCAAGCAGGTATGCTCACTGCCAGGTTGTAAAAGTGACCAAAATGTATACTGGTGGTATACAGCTACCATACATGGTGCCTCCCCACACCAGTGTTTGAAGATCAACAACGGTAAACAGGAATAGGAAAAGGGTTGAACTTAATGGATGCAAGTCTTTTTTTTCAACCTAAACTACTATGTAACTTTTTGTTTCTAACTAAGAGCTGGCCAGAGGTGCCATCAGACACATCCAATAGTAGTTTATTTGCACTCTTCCAGAACATTTTTCTGGCAATTGCTAGTCAGTTAAGAGCACAGGAATGGTGCCTTCATTGGTTTGGGGCTGGACAACATTCTTGTTGACAAGTATCGCGTGATGGTAAAAATGGCAAGCCTTGGAGTGGTCACCTTGCCTGGAAGCCAATTGTAATGCAAGCGATATCAAATGACTTGAGTTGACACAGCTGTATCATTGACTGTCTGGAAGCCACCTTGGAGGATGCTTGAAATTGTGACAAGAATGAACAATGTCATTCTCCAGAGATTACAATCCCCATGATCAGGCTGCCAAGTTCTTTTGGTATTCTCAAAACTAAAAGGGCCACTAGCAATGCATAGCGGCATACTTAGCAATGGCTAGAATGGGCAAAATGACCTACCTCAGTTATCCTGTCCCTTTTGAGTTTTTCAGTTGCTGATATTGATATTGTCGCATCCTAGTCATGTCATAAAACATCCTGCAACAGAAAAAATGAGTTTCAATGTCACAGCTGATGACATGAAGACCTAGTTCTCGTGTGCAACTGATGCAACAATAAAATTCTCAGAACAAATATAATTATTTTCTATATGATAATTCACATGGATGACTTGTACAGTAACAGTCAGTTTCATTGGCAACAAAGTTGATTCAACAGTTGCACATGTAAACTACGTTTCCTGTGTATATTCATTTATCTAGCCCATCCCCTTTGCTGTTTGCTGTAGTAACATTTCTATTTGATCCCCAAATTGCTCACAGGAGGGACAGTGCAGCCCCTAAAATTTGTTACTAGGTTTGCTTCAAACGAAGCAGTTTGGTAAAATGTAGTATTTGCCTTTTAAGGGGATAGTAATGTTTCACAAACAAATGCAGCATAGTATTTGGGCCGTGGAGAGTGTTATTTCAATACTGTCAGAGTTGTAGTGCAAGAGTAATTGAATAATAAAGTATCCCCCTCCCTCCCCTTTTACTGATGTAACACTGCTCACCTCAGATCAGCAAGACTGTGTGGATGGATCGCAGAGAGGACTTTCTTCAGTAAGCATAAGAGAAAACATGAAAAACCTGTAAAGGGGCTCAGGGTTTTCCTTCTGATCACAGTAAGAAGATTGTCCCCTGCTGTGAGCTGTCTGGTCCCAAGACCAGATTCCACATCTGAGGGGATGTGGCTTACATTAGATAAAAGGAGCAGGAGGAGGATACTTTATCATTCAGTTACTCTTGAATTACAACTCTGACTATTGAAATAACACTCTCCATGGCCCAAATACTATGAAGCTTAATTGGAGCTGCTGTTTTTGTGAAACATTACTATCCCTTTAAGTATATTTTTTTTACTAGGAAATCCTCACTTCATTAGTTCTTCCATAAGCATAGATTGAATGGTTAAATGAAGCCACATATTGCTAACAAATACAGCCAAATGTCTTCTTCAGCTGTTCTCTGCTTCATCTGGTTTATTATGATGTCTGGGACTGTATTGCTTAGGTTCAGTTTCATTTGTGAACAGTAGGTGTTGCTATATAACACTTTTTTCTTTGAATCATTCGCTTCTAGCAATTTTTGTTTTTCTTATTTTTATCTAGAAAGTCACAAAATTAAATTGCTCTTTAAAACTGTGAGGGTCAGAGGAGTGTAGATTGCAGTGCAAACCCCTCTGGTCCTCAAGGGGTTAAAGTAATTGGAAAATATATTTTCCCTTTTTAATGACAGTCCACATTTGATTATAAGTGCCAAAAGCTATCTAAAAGTAGCAATGTCCTGACAAGTTGAGAAGCGACCTCTTCATCTTATGTTTCTTGTAGTGTGGGAAAGGAAGAGCTCCATAAAGGCAGACTTATTAACCCCTTAAGGACCGGCCGCACACGCACACGACCATCACTTAAGGACCACGGAGCATATTTTTATTTTAATCCAATTCCAGACTCCCCGAACGGCATGCAGCCGCGCGGGGAGCCTGGAATTTCATGACGGTCCTGGTATGTCATGGGTCCTTAAAGCAAATCCAGCCATGGCGTACCAGGACCGTCAAGGGTCCTTAAGGGGTTGTAAGCCATACCAAGCTATAAGCACCTTGGCCCATATTTACAAATGGAAACTGGAGTTATTCTGGATTAAACCAACTGAACCATAGGGGACAAATAAAAATTCCTGTTAAATTAAATTGGACTTTTAACCCCTTGAAGTGGTCTCCAGTGTAACTATGTTAACAGTTGCGTACCCCTCTGGCACTGAAAGGGTTAAAAACAAAGTTGTATTGAAGTGCATGGGAATTTAGGAATTTTTATTTGTTGTTGGTTTACTCCCTTGTCCTTTATCTGTTTCTCTCTAAATAAAAGCAATTTAACCTGAGGTATGCAGTAAATTTGGGTTGTATATTACTGCACTTTCAACATTAATGGTGATATTACAGACTGATGCATCATTTAATCCTGAATGGGCAACCAGTGGCTTTCCAGCATTGTTTTGACTAGTACTCTCAATGGCCGAAGATGATGGGAATTGAATTCAAACAGATCTAGAGCCACCTGTTACCACCTTTGTCCTCATCCTAGTGTAACCCTAGTTTCTCTGTCGTCCAATACAGGTTACTGGTAACTCTGGGAGGCGATCCGCCCATTTAAGTAGGCAGAAACATTTCTCTAAATGTATGCAGGGGGTGGAGCCTCCCCTCCCTCCTCAGCTGCATCCTAGCCAGCCAGATCCGGAATGATTTGTTCCTGGGTGTGAACACACCAGGTGGAGAACATCTCTCATCAGTTTTAGTTTCTTTTTTTATTCTGCGAGATATGGAATACCACCATTAAGCGGGTTACCATGACTGACAAATGCCCTTCAATGTGGCTACCTCAGTATCCAGGTGCTTTTTGGTGGACCTTAAGCCCTGAGGGGGAAAATCTTGGATACAAGTGCTTCCCCATGGGTTACTCTCTGAGGTAATTCTTACTGCATGGTAACCTGAAGACAGAAGATCTGCAGGAGAAGTGAGCTACCCTTTGAGTGCTGCAGGTACACTTGTCCCACAGTGCCCCTTTGCTGGGTTTGTATTTGGGAGTTCTCATTGCGCCCTCCTGCACTCATTGGGTATATGTGTATGTCTGTTGGGTATTTGGAGCAGGTTTATGTGGTAACTTAACCCTTTGTCTGCTGGTTCGATACGTTTAGTGGGGTTTTCTGACACTTTCCTTACTGGGTTAGTGTTTTCTTCATATGCACACATGTTCCCTGTATGTTTTTCATGTTTTTACCTAATATTTTAACTTTTATTAAATTTATGTACCGTGCCTTTAAGGCATGCTTTACGGCACGCTTTACCGCATAGATGCCATTGCTCCATTTACTCTCTATGGGTCTACACTGTTTGGGACGTATCTCTGCAACCGCTTCACACAGCAACTTCAGAGTGGGCTCATTTTAATTGTCTACCCTTGCTCTATCATCCGGTTTATAGTTCAAGTGTGTTGCAGGGCTTTGGACACTGCTTTGGGGTACTTTTGGGGAAAAATTACCTTTCCCATGTGTTCATTTCGCACCTTTTTTTTTTATTGGCTCCCGTTGCGGCAGCCATTTTGTGAGCTTTTCTCAGCGAGTATCCTGCGCAGGGCTTGGACTCTCCTTCTCTCCTCTGCAGATTAACCCTTCACCTGCCAGATAAGTCTATATTTAGCGTTTCTGGGGTGAAATATTAATCTAACACACTACAATTGGGTGATTTGTTGTACAGTTGATTATTTTGACACTGAGAGTATGTCTATACCGCTGGAGCTAGGGGCCAGACCTAAGACTAAGGAGGCTGGGGTATCAGTATCCCCCATTGCGCATTGCTCTTCCTGTCACATAGGGCTACCTAGAGAATTCTCTAGTCATTTATGCCCAGCATGTTCTGAAAGTCCTGACAGCAACCCAGGGCCTTCCAGCCATGCTATTGAGCCAGTTTGGGTACAAGAGTTTAAGGCTGCGACTAGGGACCTTAGGTCCACTCTAAACTCTTTCCATCCCAGGTACAGGGGGCTCTTCGATTATGGCAGACCCCCTCTACTATCAGAAGATGGCCTTACTTCTGGCGATTGTGTCAGTTCGCCGAGTGGCGGAGTTGCAAGCTCTATCCCATAAACCACCTTATCTGGTGTTTCATAAGTATAAAGCGGTGCTTCAAACCTCTAAGGAGTTCTTACCTAAAGTGGTCTCTGAGTTTCACATCAATCAGGAGATTGTGGTGCCCTCTTTCTGCCCTAACCCCTCCTCTGACAAGGAAAGAGATCTCCACTTGTTGGATGTGGTGCGTTGTCTCAAGTTTTATGTCCAACGCACTGAATCTATCAGGAAGTCAGACGCTCTGTTTGTCATTCCTGAGGGTCCTAACACAGGAAGATCTGCATCCAAGGTGACTATAGCATCCTGGATCAAGTCCACTATTCGTAGGGCCTACGAGTTGAGGAATAAGCATGTCCCCTTTCGGGTCACGGCTCATTCCACCAGGTCTATTGGGGCCTCTTGGGCCTATAAGAATCAAGCGTCTGCTGATCAGCTGTGCAGGGCGGCCCCTTGGTCCTCTGTGCACACCTGTTCGAAGCACTACCGTGTGGATGCTGGCTTCGGCTGATGCCAGCTTTGGGAGGAAGGTCCTAGAGGCAGTCTTGCCTGTCTTGGATCTTCTTCGATTCTTGGTGATTCCTTCACTTTTGAGTCCTGTTGTCTCTAGTTAAATGTGCTGTGTAACAGTTTGGGGTGTTGTTACCCCTGTTCAATGTCCATTGACACTTCATGGTTTTGATGAGCTATCTCTGATCTGATGGTTCATATCTGCTCTGGTGACTTTGGGGGCCTTGCGCCTGGTCCTTGTATTCCTTCCCTGCCTCTGGGAAACTTAATGGTTGGACATCCCAAAGTTACCAGTAACCTGTTCTGGACGACATAGAAAAGAAGATTTTAGTCTTACCTGTTAAATCCTTTTCTCTTAGTCCATACAGGTTACTGGTCTCCCACCCTGTCAAGAGACCATGCTCGGCTCTCCTGTGGCAATACGTGGGAGTCCTTCAAGGCATGCTCACAGGAGTCTTCTTCTCTCCTATTTCTGGTCAGTTATTAGTGTCTCAAATCATTCTGGATCTGGCTGGCTAGGATGCAGCTGAGGAGGGAGGGGAGGCTCCACCCCCTGCATACATTTAGAGAAATGTTCCTGCCTACTTAAAGGGACGGATCGCCTCCCAGAGTTACCAGTAACCTGTATGGACTAATAGAAAAGGATTTAACAGGTATGACTTAAATCCTCTTTTAACAAGACGGGTGAGCAACTCGTTGCAAACCAGCTCCTTGCATAGAAGTTTGGAACACAGATTAAGTGTCGTATTCACAAAGAAAATAGAACAAATTCTGGAGCAAATCATCTGTACCATATGGACCAAATAAAAATGTACAATTCCTATTGATTTAAATGGACTTTAAAGGTCCCTGATACATATTTAAGTTTTTGTATCATGTAGTGCAGTTGGGTTGCCCCCAGAATGATATATTTTTTGTGTATTGTGTATTGTGTAAAGCAACGTAAACCACTCAGACAGGTTATTGTAGCTGTTCTTCAGCTGAACTACAAGTTATAACCCTTTAAGTGCCACATGCTTTGTATAGTGTTGCTCACCCATCTGAATCTGAAGAATTAACCCTTTGAGTGCCAGAGGGGTACGCCATTGAGTATCCCACTGGAACTCAAAGGGTTACATTCAAATCCATATTTATATTCAGTACATCACTACTGATTTCACGACCTTTTATATTTTGCAAGGCAAGAGGTCCCATTATGGATAGCTATCACACTAATTTCTATGACCTTCACAAACTACTATTATAATGTTGTTCATTCCAGACCATTCTATATTATAATTCGCTAAGCATGTTTGTCAGAAGCTGTCATACACAGTACAGACGGCTGCATGAGCTGCAGTCATGGGCAGTACAGACTGCACGCACCACGGCTGATTCGGAGCGGGGCGCTCTGAATTCAGACTGTAGTCCTGCGGTCTGAATTTGCAGTGCCCTGCTCTGTATCAGCCGCGGCGTGTTCGGCCAGTCAGTACATTGCATGACTGCAGTGCTGCCAGTGTTGGCCCATGTATACGGGCTTTAAAACTAGTTTATCATATTTGAATGTGAACTAGCTAACAAATATGGTGAAAATGTAACAGTTACCGTGAAAACACAAAGCCTGCAAAGGGGAAAATATAATGTATGTCCAGAATTCCTTTTTCAGAATTGCAGGTTCTTTATTAAGGGACAACGAGATACTATCCAGTAAGTGCGATCTTTGTTCTTTCCAGTGCAATTGTGCATCCAATGAAATGAGAGTTGAATCAGATATTTCCACTAATGAATAAAATATACCAATATCAGATTTCAACAAGTCTTCCCTGGCTGTATTCAGGATACTAAAGAGAAGCAAGGATGGATCAAACCAGTTTAATCATATGGGCCAAATACAAATTCCTCAAATTACCATTGCTTAAATCCCTTCACGTCTGATGACGTACCCAGACCGTCACGCTGGTCTGGCACTTAAGGACCAGTAATGGTCCTGACACGTCATGTACTTTTACGCAGGAGCAAGGTGAGTAATACCGGGGACTGAAGTTGATCGCTCCAAGACCTGAGCGATCTGTTTCAGTCCCTCATTTGGCGTGCCGGCACACGTGATCAGTCACGTGGGGTGGCACGTCGAACTTTCCTATCTGGTCCTTAAAGGACCACACACCCTGGGACCGCTGGTCCTTAAGGGGTTAAATAATGCTGTTAATACTATGAGAGTTCTCCAATGCATTGCAAAGCAATGTTTTAACCCTTTGAGTTCCAGAGGAGTATGCAACACATTGCAAAGCAAACCCCTCTGGCACTCAAAGGGTTAAGAATCTCTAGTAGAGAATTAAAAGTCCAATTTAAATCAATGTGAATTGTCAATTTTGTCATGATGCAGGTTGTTTACCTCAGAATTAGTCCTCTTCAGTTTCCTGAATACTTCCTTACACTGTCCTAAACTATATATATAATGTAAATACAATTGAAAATATGCACTGGTGAGAAATGTGTGCTAAATATAAAGTATATTGAAATCAGTGGTTCCCAACCTTCTTTACAACATGACAGATCTGTTTTTAAGCCTTGACACGTGCTAGAATTTATGATTTTGGTGATGTGTGCAGAAAAAGAAATGTATGTAACTAAACCCTTTAAAGGGAAAGTAATACATAATTTTACAAATCTTCATCTTGTAGCTATTAAAAACTTAAACTAAATGCCCCCACTCCCATCAAGCCTTTACATTACGTCTAAATCTGTGTCCCTCTAGTTTTAGACTATGGCCTCTTGTCCTAACATTTTTACTCCTTTGAAATGTACTTCCATTCGGCACTTTGTTGAATCCCTTCATGTAGTTTAAACAGGATGTCCTGAGAGTGCTTTTCACTCCCATGAGTCGATGCCTTATGGTGGCAGAGTGTTTACGTATGTCAATGAAGACGAGAACTATGTCATCGGGAGCATAAACTCCTGGCAGGGTCACCCAAGGTGGACAGATCAAAGTTAAGACACCAGACTAAATGTATACAATATTTGCCCAGCCGCACTGGACCAGCATGGCATATTATGGTCCATTCTCTCAGCATGGCTTTGTTTTTTTTGTAATCACCCTCATTCCCTGGAGGCTTGAGAACTACTTCCTTTGGCAGTGGGAAAACCAGCTCAATGGCAGAGTGTGCAAAGAGTCCCCGGGTTCTATCAGACTGCCTTTGGTCTTTAGACATTGGAATGCTTAACACTGAGTACATTTTCACGCTTAGATGAAATTGTACAAGAACTAAATAACATCAGTTAGGACCTCATTGGCTTATGTGAGACTCATAAAAAAATGAAGATGTAGTAAAATTAGAAGGTGGACTCTGGCTATACTATAAAGGAACCTTTCTTTTTTTTCTTTATCTGTCTACTGCATAACACATCTTTGTTAAAGACTATAAAACTGTTACACACCATTGTCTATATTTGTCTTCTTGTTGCAGGAGTTCTTCAAATGATGCAAACTAGAATCGGGGCCTTACAGAGTGCAATTGATAGGTATGTAGTAAATGCTTCATTAATACACGTGAACCTTATCCAGTTTTCTGAAACCAGCCAAATACAAAATCCTAATGAATCCTATTAAAATAATTACAAAAAAAATAGTTAGTCTGTGAACTAATGGTTCCTGGATCATCTGCATTTTGCTGTGATTGTGGGTTGTGTTTTTTTTTGCTTGAAAGAGGAGTAGATTCTATTACAGCTGCTTTTCCTTTTGAGAAAAAAGAAGGGTACTCCCTCTGATGGGATATTCTTCATTCAAATACTACTCCCAAACTGTTAACACGTACTGACTAGTGTCCAAAATGGCAATTTTTATATGCCAATGTCTGTTAATAAGTGGTGGTCATTTTGCCTTGAAGAATATGACAAACTTTACCAGATGCAATTAGAACTGGCTAATCAAGGGGAGAGGGAGACACTTTGCTAATTAGCAGTCTTGGCTTAATGTTAGTTATTTGCTAGGGAGGGCAAGTGAGAGAGAAAGACAAGAGAGGTTGCACTCAGATCAGCACCAACAACACCACAGCCCTCACTAAAAGGGACAGTAATTGTTAGGTATTAATGTTAACACTGGGAAGAAAAGAGAAAGGGGCGCCTCATAGAGTAGTATATTGATACCAACAATGTGACAATCTGCCCACTGTTTTAACCCCTGCCAAAGGGCTTCTCACATTTATATATGGTTTGTCAAGCACATATGTGCATGTTAGACTTATATCACAGATGGAAGGAATTTATAGAGACCCAACTTCCACTTGGGTATTTGAATTGAATATCGATAGTTCAGGTGCTCATCTGTGTCCCGTTGGTGCTCCACAGCGTGTCCCACCAAATGGACTGGAACATGAAAAAAGAAAGAAAAAGTGCCAGTGCAACCACCAAAGATATAGAGCGCTTGAACTATTAACTGATATATAGTGAAGTACTCACACGGCTTGTAGCACCGGTGATCAGTACACCAGTGTTTGTAATCGCATGCAGGGATTTATGTTTACCTCTAGTCCCTGCTCGGGCGTTGCTCCCTGATAAAATACTATAAAACACTTAATATGTTAGCATGTAATGCATTTCTTGACGCTGATATCGGCATTGCCTCTGGTAGTTTGTATAGCATTGTTTGAAAATGTGGCGATATCAGTGTCAAGAAACACGTTACATGCTAACATATTAAGTGTTTTATAGTATTTTTAGTGTCAATGTGACACATAAGTTTTTATGTCTTTTTAATAAATTGGATATTATCACCTAGCACGCATGCCCGGGTGAGTCTTTGTCTCGGATCCTCAAACAGAGAGGGAACCCACACTCCCATCAGTGAGCAACGCCATAGCAGGGACGAGCGGTAAACTTAAATCCCTGCATGCAGTTACAAACACTGGTGTATGGACTGATCACCGGTGCTACAAGCGTGAGTACTTCACTATATAACCGTTAATAGTTCAAGTGCTATATGTCTTTGGTGGTTGCACTGACAAACCAACCCAAACATCAAAAGAAACAGTTGCCATGATTAAAAAGCGATGAGAATTTTTCCTGAGAAGATTGAGGAGAAACCCCCTCATACGGGTTCCTTGAGGAGTTGGAATCTGTTGGTTATGGCAGCTAGGATGTGCATTCCAGGTAGGTGGAAGTCTACCATTTCACCTACTCTGTTAGATTGGAATCTGAGGGTACAGAATATACTGAATATGGAGCGAATGTATGCTTACTCAACTGGCTTACAGGAGGCTTTTCAGGCTTCTTTTGTCTCCTGGATTGGACCCCTGGGACTCATTGATTGATTGTTCACTATCTTGATCTAAGCATCCCTTCTTGGAATTCCCGATCTTGATGTTGGGAGCTTGATACCCCTCCTCGTATGGCCTCATTCTGGTGATGTTTCCTCCTCGGTCTCATATGGGTTCACATGTGGGATTTTAAATCTTAACCCTTATTCCCCCCTCTACCCCACCCCTTTATTCCCTACCCTTCTTTTCTCTCTCTTCCTTCCTTGCTTCTCTTTTCCTATCTTCTTTGCTTTCCTCTCTGGGATTGTTCGTCCAATCTCTTAGAGTTTTCTGTGATGCTCTTATGCACAAATGTGATTTGGATATTACTGACATTCCTCACTACTCTTTTCTATTTGTCAGTAGACCCCTGTATATGGCTTCAGCAGGTGGGGGATGTCTCTGGTATAGATGGATGTTATCTTTAATGCTCTTTAGATATTATTTTTAATAATATTTTGTTTATTGCTTATGGATACCATACTCGCATATCTAGCTATGTGTTTGGCATTGTAATAATCTATAGCGCTTGTGTCTGTATTTGGATGTATATTGCTTTTGCTTTTGAATTTGTATTTCACTTATTTTTAATAAAGTTTATTTAAAGGGATAGTAATGTTTCATAATAAAAGCAGCTCTAATTAATCATCATAGTATTTGGGCCTTGGAGAGTGTTATTTCAGTTCTGTCAGAGTTGTAGTTCAAGAGTAATTGAATGATAAAGTATCCCCCTTCCGCCTTTTACTGATGTAACTGCTCAGCTCAGAGCAGCAGGGAGGTGCCCAGGTAGATTGCAGAGAGGGACAATATTCAATTAAGATAAGGGAAAAAGCTGAAAAACCTGTCAAGGGGGGCAGGTTTTTCATTGTTCTCACAGTAAGAAGATTGTTTCATTGCTGTAATCTGTCTGATCAAGCAACCAGATTCCACATCTGAGGTGAGCAATGTTACACTAGGTAAAAGGGGCTGGAGGGGGATACTTTATCATTCAATTACTCTTGGACTACAACTCTGACAGTATTGAAATAACACGCTCTATGGCTCAAATACTATGAAGATTAATTGGAGCTGCTGGTTTTGTGAAACATTACTATCCCTTTAAAACCTTTAAAAAAAAAAAAAAAAAAAAAAGCGAATAGAAACAAAGCCAAACTGTATTATTAGAAACAGGGTAGAATATGTACAAATGTGTAAGACCATAAGGAAGCACATAAAAGAACACAAGTTCAATGTTGACCTGAAAGAAAAACAAAAGATGGCCACACATAGAAGCCAAATGCTTGGAGATGGTACAGCAGCAAAAACTCGACAACAAATACTAAAATGAGTGTAAGAATTTTTTCAAATCTTTATAGGGCAACTGAATCTCAGTGCCTGAAGTTTTGTTGGAAGAAGTAGACACAGCAATAAATCAATGAAAATTGGCAAAGCCGGTAAATGTGATGTCAACCCTTATTCAAAGCCCTGCCTAAACCATTTTCAAAATGCCCACTACTTGGCAAAGGTTCTATCAAGAAGCTTGGACACAATACTTAACAAGGCACAACCTAAAGAACAAGCAGGTTTCAGGAGTGGTTTTAGCACAATGGACCATATCCAGACAGTGGAATGTCCTCAGTCTACCCACCACACAGCTGATTCATGTAAACAGAGGACTCTCAAGCCACTCTGTTCTCATTGTGGATTGTCATTCAGGTCCTCTGTTTACATGAATCAGCTGATCAGTAGATAGTTCTCTGAGGACTAAAAACATTTAATCAGCTGTTTCATTTAAGTACAGAACTGTCAGAGAAGTTGCTAAGTGTATCAGCTTCTCTGTGATTTATCTCGGGTTGTCTATCAACTGTGATGTCGGTCTGATGATTAATGTTATAAACCATTCAATTCTACAGGGATGTGCAATACACATACCTTTGGCATTCATGGCATTAAAAGAGGGGAGATGCTGTCTGTACTCTCCAGCAGAGAATCAAATTGTCCTCTGGATCCATAGAAGCTAAGGGAAGATTCCAAATTCACCAGCCTCACAATGATTAAGTTTGGACCGAACTCCAACAGCATAGGCAGCTATCAGACCTTAGTGCATGTGGCGAAGTGTCACAATAACATGTAAAGACACCCAAAGAATATAACTGACTCATTATAAGCCATTCTCAAAGTTGCCACAGCAAAATTGTAAATCTGGCGAAGGCATGATGAAAGCATGTCAATGTTGGATTACATAGCAGTCCATAAGTATTTGGACAGTGACGCACATTTTTTTTTTTTGCTCTATACTCCAGCATGTTGGATTTGAATTGAAACAATGATTACTAGATTGAAATGCATACTATCGGCTTTAATTTGAGAGTATTTACATCCTTACACAGAGAACCATGTAGGAACTGGAGCCCTTTTTTATACATAGTCACTCCATTTTAGGAGACCAGAAGTAACTGGACATTTGGTTGCTCAGCTGTTTCTTGGCCAGGTGTGTATCATTGCATTGTTAGTTATATACGCGGGAGGGCTAACAATGTCTATAGGTGATTCTAGGTGGGGCATTTACATTTGGTGTCTTGCTTTTGTTTCTCAACGTGAGGGCCAAGGAAGTGCCAATTATTCGGTAAACAGGATATTGTGTGGCTGGAAAATCTTAAAAGATTGATGAGAGACATAGCCAAAACATTGGGTATGTCAGAATCAACTGTGTTGTACATTGTTAAGAAGTAAGAACACACGGATGAGCACAGCAATAGCAAACAACCTGATAGACCACAGAAGAGCATTGTAGTAGATGATGGAAGATTGCTTGCACTTGTAAAGAAAACCCCCTTTTCAGTTGTCATAACCACAGAGAGTTTACCACAAGATGCAAATAAATGGTAAGTCTCAAAAACACAGAGGCATGTTACAGTTTGCTAAAAGCTACACAAGAAACCTGGAACAAAGTCTCTTGGACAAGCAAGATGAAGCTTAACATTTACCAGAGTGATGGAAATAGAAATATGTAGAGAAAGTAATGAACTGCACATGATTGTCTTTTTTGATGACCTGACTGTTGATGCAGCAGCAGGATGAATTCTGAAGTGTACTGAAACACCTGCTCAGACACAACCAAATACATCAAAACTTGATGGAAAACAGTTCACTTGCAGCAGGACAGTGACCCCGACATGCTTCTAAATGTTCTTGATTGGCCAGGTCAGTCACCTGACCTAAATCCAGTTCAGCATGAGTGTCACTTGCTGAAGACTGTACTGAAGGGAAAAATGCAGTACATGCCTTGCAGAGCATCACCAGTGTTTGATGTCTATGGCTCGCAGACTTTGGGCACCCATCAAATGCAAAAAAATTTCCAACCAAGTAATAGATATGCTGACTTTAAGATTGTTATGTTTACATTTACTTTTGGTCCCCTATAATATAGGGACTATGTATGTAAAGGGCTGTAATTCCTACATGTTTATGGATGGAAATGCTCTCAAATTAAAACTGACAGTCTGCATAGTATCAACAACAAAAGTTCCGTCACTGCCCATATACTTATGGACCTCACTGTATTTGTGGCATATTCACAGGAATATGATGTCGAAGTTATTTTATCCCATATGTTGAGATGTAGTTGAAGCAAGTATGGCACAATATCACAGTTATGGACCCTTATCAATCCTTAATGCATCCCTACTGTTGTGACCACAATGAAACATTGCAGTTTAATGTAAAAAAGAGATATTTGAAATGTAACAAATTTGAATAAAATATCTCTTACCAGTAGGAGAATCATTGTTTTACTTGGTACAATTTTTTTTCAACATATAAATCTTTAGTTCTCCTTTAGTCTTTTAATATTGAGGCTAAAGTAGATTATTGTATTCTGTTTTCTGAATCCTATTAATATAAATCTGAATATGCTCTATGAACCTGTATTCTGTGCATCATTAAATATGAATGCGTAAGTTTCAACTAGCACCTCTTAATAATAATCCCCACTTACATTAAAATGGCCAAAAAATCCTACTGGCTGTTAAGGAGCCCTCTGTGTCAGAAACGTACGGGAACACAAGACTCCTTCCTAAAGAGTAGTTCCCCACTGGTGAGAGTAGGTATGGTCTAATGAACATGTGACTGCTCCAACAAGGGCTGGTAAAGTGAAGGTTAGAGTGTGGTGCTAGTGGTCATTGCTGGTAATTTGTAGGCACCATGTTGTGTGTTGTGCTGTGGCCAAGGCCGTGTGCTAGCTGCAAAGCTAGATGACCCCCTTCAGAGGAGCTTAAGATGGCCTAAAATAACACATTACAGTGAGAACTAACACCACCAGTCCCAGGGAGAGTCTTTCCAATAATAATAATAATAAGGATAAAGAGAACTCGCCAAGTATAAGCTTAGAAGACTAGACATCACTGTTCACCACTGGATGAACAGTAGGAGCAGACTGGAAAACTCAGGAGTAGCGGTCTGGATGCTCAGGTGGAGAAGACTGGAATCTCTGCTTGAGCAGGCAGGATACTCAGGATTAGCTACACAGGCAACTCTCTGTGAGTAGACAATAAATAATAAGCAGGCTAGGGCGGAAATACAGAGACAGGGCAGGGTCAGCAACATATTGGCAAAGCACAGAAGCAACACGCAGGAGCAGAAATCCAAGGACAGGCCATATTCAGACACAGCAACAACTAGAAAAACAGGTATGCTCAATTATATGAACGCCATAACCAGCAGTTCGGCCTGGAAGTGATGAGTGCGGCGATGGTAGAGGAGAAGAGAGGAAAAGATCACAGACAGAGTGCAGGGCTCCAACAGTGCCGCCAAGAGAGGAGCGGCAAAAAGAATACCTGACGCTCTTATCCTTAAAGAGGAACTTTCACATACACAAATGTAATCTCTATTTGATGTCCCACCAAAGCATTGCTAAGAAAATCTATACAAATCGCTCTACAATCCAAGCCAAATAGCAATAATACATTTGTAGCCATGAGACCGAACTAGGGAGAGCACAGCCATGTTCCTGACGTTGATTTGGCATTGCTCTCCCTTCTCCTATAGGCCAGTGGTTGCTGAATACTGCCCCTTCTTTTTTTTTCATTGGAGAGAGTGGACATAATATTAAACTGTGCGGCACAGCTAGTGCCACACGGAGCTTCACAAGGTAATTTTTAACCCCTATATCTCTTTATATATCAAATTGAAAGGAAAAAAAAAATACAAACTCATACTGTATTTCAACGAATAAACATATTTAAATTATGTTTAATTGGGGTGAAAGTTCCACTTTAACTTTTTGAGTGCCCTGGATGTACAAAATATATCTTTATCCTGATTCCCCCTCAGCCCATGGACGTATAATGTATGTCCCTTTGATACTGTGACTCCAAAACCTTTCAATAATAAAACAATCTGACCTCATTTGGAGTTCATCTGGATCCTCTTGATGTACCCCTCACTGCTATTGATCTCACAGCCCCTATGACTGTACGAGCAATAGTAGCAACCCTCATTCTCTGTTTAGCACAACCTTCCAGGATATGAATGCGGTTGTGGGAAGGAATCATCGATGATATCGGCGATGATGCAATTGCTTTCCCCGATTCTCCCCGATTACCCACCACTAGGAGATGGGTAATAAATTGCAGTGGTTATCAGGAAGATACTGATGTCAACTGCCCCCCCTCCATGCTTTTTGGGTCATATCTCTCTCTCACACACGTGCACACACAAATTTATAATTAGATTTTTTACTAAATCAGTAACTTGCAACACTTTCTAGCCCTCTGTCTGCCTAATGCCATTATAGCAAGCTACGCTACATGTAATAATGTATTGCACTGCTTGTCCCATTTAATAGTGTATTGCTCCGATAACCTCACATGGTGTATTGCACTGATGGTTCCATTTATTGGTGTGTCTGATAACCTCACATGGTGTTTGATGCAATGTTCGAATGAAGTGTTAGAGAAAATGGTGTTTTTTTTGTTTTGTTATTTTTGTTTTTTTCTTTACATCATTGTCCTGCATATAACCAGGGGTCAGATACACAGTTGTATCCTAAGGAGAAGGTCACATGGTAGTGATAGTCACCCATTATTGTAGCATGCTGCAACTTCCCCACAACTACTGATGCTCCCCAGCGAATTGCAGTAGTGGAGACATGCACAACTGTTTATGTGGCCTCCATACCATGTTATTATGTTCATTGCAACCATCCACTCACTGGCTAGCCCACCATCCTCTAGCACTTACATTCACATACGTCACCCCTCTCTCCTGTCATGCACAGTTTCCCCAAGTAGATGTAGTTTAGTGTATCTGGCAACCCCTACAGTCAACTTATACCAGTGGTGTACCATTTTTCGCTGGCTGGCACTAGGTGTTTAATGCTGTAGGAAATTGCATGGTGTTGAAATATTTTAATATTTTTGATGTGCACAAAATGTATGTATTTTTCCTATAGCCATTTTCTGGAAATAGCTGTGCACTTTAGCGTAAGTGTAGAAAGGCAAGTAACTCATTATTTGATGTGACTGGTTATCTACTTTCCAAAACAGTATGCTTTGTCTACATTTTATTCATTTCTGTAGTTGTTATAACCATTTTAGTTCAGGCAAGTCATATTTGAAAAATGTATGAAAATATGGTTTTGTGTTTCAGGCAGCCCCTGCAGGATGTCAGCCCATACTAATGAGCTGACATTTATCTTGGAAGAGCAGTAGCAAATGTCATTGTTTGTAAAGTAGGAAATTCCATAGTTTTTGTTTACCTATAGCACCGCCTTCTGGAAACATTTGTGCACACAAGCTTAGGGGTAAATTGGCTAGTGACCCTCAATTTCTAAAATGGTATTCCTTGTACTCAAATCTGTCGTGGCCTGCACACTGAAACTATGGTACTGCCTGTGCCAAGGCACAAATATGTATTTTCATTGTGCAGAGGTCTTCAAAGGCATCCCCTCATTTGATTCAGGTGAGTGTCTCCTCTCCAAAATTGTATGCCTTTCATATCTTTCTTTCATATATACAGTATTTAACCTTTTAGTGAAGGCAGGTAATTTCAAAAAAATAAAACAGGTAGGTATATTATAGTGCTCTTTTCACCCTGCTGGTTTGGAAACTCTCATTACTGGGTTGCAGTTCTCCTTGTTCTGGCTCTAGGTACTGAATACAGTTGGAAAATCTGTGGTGTTGAAATATTTTGGTGTCTTTGTAGTCTTGTCTGAAAAATGAGATTTTGTAGTTGTTGTAGTGTTTTGTTTTGTTTTTTAATTGAACTCCTGGTATTCTCCATAGAGCAGCAGCTAATGTTTACAGTAGGAAATTCCATTTTTTTTATCACAATTTCCTTGCTTCATCACTTCATGCATGTAAAACAGAGTGCCGTGGCACTTTGGTGTGCCATAGCCATCAACATGGTGTGCCCCATGTTTTCTACGAAGACTTTAACCAAAAATGTGAATACTGAATTTTAAATGTAGAATTATCGGAAACTAGTGTAAAAGCATTCCCCTCTGGCACTCAAAGGGTTAAGAGGCCGCTACCTCACTGCTCCACACAATGCAGTCTTGCGTTGACTCACTCACGCGAACTCGGGCAGTCTCCTACTGTGCATGACTGCATCAGGACAAACACAACTGGCCTTTTATATAATAGGATGTTATGCACAGTATGTTTCAAGACCTAATAATAACTGTATATTTATATTCTGTACTCTTTATTATGTCCTTGATAAATTAAATATGTGCCACGAAAGTTCCAGATTGTGTGTTAGGGTTGCCTCGAGCAAAAGAAGACTGATCATAAGTTAGTCTAATTTCAGAAATAATAATTGAGTTGTTTCAGGGTAGTTTTACCAAGTAATGTGCATTTTAGTTCATAGAGTTGAAAATACCCTTTTATGCAAATGTTAATTAGGGGTGTGTGCAGGCCAGGTATGAAGGAAAAACTATCCGTGTTTGTTTCACAGTTAAGACAAATCTGTTTGACTAGTGTGCACAGGCTTGGAGCAGTGAGGTAACGGCAGTACGCAGGGCAGGACAGGCCTCTTAACCCTTTTATTGCCAGAGGGGGTACGCAACGCATTGCAAACTCAAAGGGTTTACATGACCCAGATCTGCTCCGCGTACTGCAGTTACCTCGCTGCTCCACACGATTGCGCCGCCTCACTCATGCGATGCAATCATGCGCTGTAGAGACTGGCTAAACACAGGCAGTTTCTACTGCGCATGGCTGCATTGTGACAAACTTTCTGGCTTTTTATATGGAATGTGCAGTGTAAGATATTAGCAAAATATGTGATTTTGATTAAAAAAAAGTTTGTATTTTCATGATATCGTATCGTTTCTTGTCTTGTCACGCAATGCAAAATTTATTTCATGAGTTACCAGCAAAAATGCTGAATTTGTTCAGAAAAAAATGTATAGTTTTTCATGATTTAGTATCATTAGTTTAGGAACCCCCAAAATATTCTGCATTGTTGTACAGTTAGAGAGCAAAATTTATAATCTGTGGGGAGAAACTAGAAAGTTACCTGCATTAATACCTATGGATAGCAAAACTGCTGAAAAGGTGTACAGCTTCCAGGTACAAAAAATTCCTTAAACCTCTGGCATGGAAAATATCAAAGTGTTAAAATGACATGTGCAGTGAGCAGTGTTTGAGGCCCTTTGGTACTACCAACAACTGTCACATTCATTGCCATGGAATTGACATCCAGAACTGATTTTTAGATATTATTGATCGCGTGAACCAGGAAGCAAGATATATTGGTTATAATTCTTTAATAGTACATTGATTTAAGATGTAAATCCTTTGCTTTTGTTGTTCTAGAATCAGAGCAAAGATTGTTGATCCGTATAACAAAATTGTGTCCCGTACGGCACAGCTGGCACGACTGCAGGTATGCTGTTCACTCCAGTCATCTTAAATGTATATCTTTATTTACTTTTTTCCACCAGCAGAACACCCATTTATCATTTTTCTGCACTATTTGCCAGCACTTGTAATTGTGTGTCTATTTTAACTTTTTTATGGGTCAGCAGCTCCTTTATACCAAATTCTATGCTGTCTTCTTACTGCACGTATTGAGGCTAATGTATTAAGAATAACTGGCGCTATGGTGGGGCAAACTAACTGCACTACAGGGGGAACGTAATCATATCCTTTGTTTCAAGCTGACTCTTAACCCCTTCAATCCTATAGAGGTCTTTATTGCATTGAAAAACAGTATGTTTGAGACATCTGTAGCACTACAGTGGTTAAAGACCCCATTTCAAGCATGAGGAACTTTGTTGATTTTTATTTGACTCTTGTGGTGCAGTTGGATTGCTCCAATTCTTCTTGATCCATCAGCCTCTATGAATTCTAAGGATGGAATTCATCAAATTGCAGGAAGATTAGATTTTCCAGTGTATTGCTCTTTGATGCAACCATTGACACATTCCTTTGGATATTGATCAGTGGTGTTGCCTTGCCTTGTGTCGGGAATGCTGCCACTGCTGCAATACAAACACATTCAGTGTGTGTCATAAAATGAAAAATGGGTATATCAAAAGTATCAATATTTATTATAAATATTAATATAAGTCATATAGCATAAAAACAGAAATGTGCGTATGACAATATGAAATACTCTGCGGCTAGTAATAAAACATATCTGGGATATATCCAAACTAACCCCATTTCCCCAAATATTTCTATATACATAAGTACTAGTGATTTTCCTTACTTTAAATAAAAGGATTCAATAGTGTCTCTGTTTAATAGGCGACATTGCTGAAGCACCAGCGAAACCAATTTTCAAGGGAGAAAAATTAATCTGCATAAATCTATATATGAAAAAGTATGTGGACCAAGTGGCTAGATCTATTGAATCCATAAAAAAATATAATCTAAAACAGAAAAAAATAAAGAAAAAATAAAGAACTCAAAATGGTGGATTAGGCAATAATCAAAAATTGTCTTTAAATGAGTTAGTATTCCCTGAGGTCATAAACATGAATTGTGTAAACAAATATATCCTTCTGGTATGAAAGTAAAAATGAACTGCACAAGATTGACCAATAGACAAAAATTCCCTTTAAGTTCATTTATATCCTCAAAGAAAGGGTGTAAATTCACTCACTGTTGAATGATCAATTATCAGATACAGTCTAGCCGTTCGTGTATTTGAAAGTAGTAAATGCTGAAGGAAATCCGATTTCCTTGAGTGTTCAGACATGGGCAGCTTTTTTGATGAATTCCAGCCATAAGAACTTGTTGGTACAGGTTCTAATCTTAGAAATGGACAGCAGCTTCCAATAAACCCGTGTTTACTTACGGTTACTTCCTGTGACCCCGTGGATGCTAGACATGATTACAGCACATTGCAGAGCAATGCACTGGATACTTATCTAGCAGTCACGTGGTTAACCATGCTTCTTTCTTTAAACATTAAGGTCTAGATGGTTGTGCAGTGCATTGCAAAGCAATGTTTTGCACATCCCTCTGGCCCTCAAAAGATTAAGTAATTGTGGTTTGAATACATATATATCAGTAACGGACCTGTTGTACCATTGTTAGTGAGTAGAAGTATAAATGTATGCGCACCTTTATATGTTTTATTCTGCTAGACTGCACGCTATATACATCTGTGTTGATAAGAATGCAATTTGTTTTAATTGATTCACCCTTGAGCATATATAATGCTGTTATGTGTTCTGACTAGTAATATTACCACTTCATACCTGCTCATTTTTCATCTTTCCTGCATAACAAATAGAATTGATTTATTGAGGTGTAATGTGGCATTCCTTAATATGAGTCCTTATTCTAAACAGGCGCTCAACCAAGATGCCTTCTTACCAAGGCTGTCCTGTCTGAGACCTCCCAATCTTGTCCTTGTTCTATACATAGACATTATACATATACATGATACCAAGCTGTGCTCCTTAATATGTGCTTCTGATACAGACTGTGGTATATGAATAATAAGGATGGTTGGCTGCCTTCTTCATATTAACACTTGAAATCATTATGTTGAACATTCAATATTTAAATCAGTGGTTTGGTGCAGTTGGTTTGCCCCAAATTACTTCAGTAGTAAAAGCAGCATCAACCTGTAGAAGTAGAGCTTCCCATCAATATCCTTATAAATAATTATTTTGTCTGAAATAAATCTACCACCAAAGTTAAATGATTTTTTTTTATTATTGATTCCATAAAAACTAATTTCAGTCAGGAATTGTGGAGTAAATATTTAGTTCTTTGCTTCCTACTTTACTCAGTTGCTATGTTGCATTCTGTTTGTTATGTGCTGCTCAAGTCTCAAACCTATAACATTTTGCTATGTCACCAGAGCATAACTGCGGGATCAATACGTTTTAATGTCTTCAGCCACTTAGTGCTTTGAAGACAAAATGTTCTATTGATCTGCAGCAGAAGCAGCAATGTAACCATGGCTAAAAAGATGGAAGACTTCTTGATGTCAGTACTTAAGAGTCGTGTCATGTGATAAAACCACTTGTATATAATGTGCTAAACTATAATACTTCTGATGTCTAAGCTGCATTATTTTTTTACACCACTCCAATTTCATTAACCCTTTGCGTGCCAGAGAGGTGTACAATGCATTGCTTACTGCTCCAGTATTCAAAAAGTTAACCTTTCTCAAATGGTTGCCTCACCCTTGTGTGCTTGATGAATTGATAAACCACGGACTCACCATGGTAACTAATAATACAGGGAGGACGAAAAAAGATACCTTGCCTGCAGCATTACACATTTTTCTCTGTTGTCCAGTACAGGTTACTGGTAGCTCTGGGTAGGAGATCCACCCCTTTAAGCAGGCAGGAACAATTCTAGAAGTGTATGCAGGGGGTGGAGTCTGCCTTCCCTCCTTGGCTGCAGCTAGCCAACCAGCTCCAGAAAGATTTGTTTTGGTGAAGATAACACCAGGCTGAGAACAGTTCTGCTATAGTTTTAGAATCGTTTTTATTTTCTGTTAGATATGGAATACCACCATTAGGCGGATTACCATAACTGACAATGCCCATTAGATGTGGCTAGCTGAGTATCCAGGTGCTTTTTGTGGACCTTAAGCCCTGGGGGGGAAATCTTAATTCCAAGTGCTTCCCCAGGAGTTACCCACTGAGGTTACGTCTTACTACATGGTAATCTGAAGACAGAAGATCTGCAGGAAAGGTGAGCAACCCTTTGAGTGCGGCAGGTCCACTTGTCCCACAGTGCCCCTCCGCGCAGGGGTGTATTCCTGGAGTTCCTATTGCACACTCCTGCACTCATTGGATCTATCTGTATGTCTGTTGGGTGTTTGGAGCAGGTTTATGTGGTAACTTAACCCTTTAGCTGCTGGTTTGGCAATTTCTAGGGGGTTTTCTAACACTGTTCCTACTGGTTTAGTGTTTTTTGGGTATCCTCACATGTTCTATTGATGTTTTACACATTTTTATGTTTTACTTTTTAAATTTGTAAAATTTGAGTACTGTGCCTTTAAGCCACGCTTTACCGCATAGTCGCAATTGCTCCATTCACTTCTATGGGACTATACTGTTTGGGACGTATCTCTGCAACCGTTTAACCTAGCGACTTCAGAGATGGCTCGTTTTACTTGTCTGCCCTTGCTCTATCTTCCGGATCATATTTCTAGTGTGTTGGGGGGCTTCGGGCACTGTTTGGGGTACTTTTTCTGGGAAAACGACATTTCCCATGAACATTTGCTTCGCGCCCTTGTTTCTGATTGGCTCCCGCCGCGGCAGCCATTTTGTGAGAGTTTATGGGAGAGTATCCTATGCAGGGCTTGGACTCTCCTTCTCTCCTCTGCAGATTAACCCTTCACCTGCCAGATAAGTTTATTTTAGCGATTTCTGGGGTGAAACTTTAATCCTACACACTATAATTGGGTGATTTATTGTTCAGTAAGGTTATTTAACACTGTGAGAATGTCTGTACCCCTGGAGCTTGGGGCCAGATCTAAGACTAAGGAGGCTGGGGTCTCTGTATCCCCCATTGCGCATTGCTCTTCCTGCCACTCAGGGCTACCTAGAGTATTCTCAGGTCATTTATGACCAGCATGTTCTAATGTCCCTGACAGCATTCCAGGGACCTTCAGCCACGCAATAGAGCCAGCTTGGGTGCAAGAGTTCAAGGCTGCGACTAGGGACCTTAGGTCCACATTGCAGCTCTTTCCATCCCAGTTACAGGGGGCTTTTCAGTCTTGTCAGCCCCCCTCCTCAATCAAGTCTTCCCTGCCCAAACCTCAGGAAGTACCTGATGTGTCAGATTCCTCTGAAGAGGAACTGCTGGTGGATTCGGATGTTAAAGAGTGTTCTGTGTTGGGGTCCTCTCAGTTTTTTGGGGACCCTTTTGAGGCTGATCCTGAACCCTCCGCTGAGGGCCTGATCAGGCCTGTCTTAACTACTCTTAACATTCCACTAGTTCAGGAGGTTCCTTCTGATCCCTCTGATGTATTCTAGGAATTTGCAAAGCCCCTTACTTACTTTCCACCTAATCCTACTCTTGACCGCCTTGTGTCTGAGGAGTGAAAATCCCTGGACAAGAAACCCTCTGTGTACAAGAAATTTGCCAAGCTTTATCCTTTTTCTGGAGCTGCGCTTGCTCAGTGGGTTCATCCTCACAAAGTGGTTGCTCCTGTATCCATCTAAATCCACTGCCTTGCCAGTCTCTGATGCCTCCGCTCTGAAGGACGGACAGACAAGAAACTTGAGGTTTCCCTCAAGTCCATTTTGGCCACTGCTGGTTCTGCTATGCGTCCAGCATTTGCCGCAGCATGGGAGAATTGGGCCATTGCGGTCTGGACTGAACAGCTCACCCGGGCTGTCCATCAGGATGCACCTGCTTCAGACAAATTGCTCCTTCTTGCAAACATTTCTGAGGTGCAGCACTATGTTTCTGCTGCCTTATTTGATGCCATCCGTTTGGTGGCTAGGGTTTCCACCATGTCTGTGGTGGCCAGACAAGTTCTTTGGCTCAAGATCTGGGCTGCTGACACTGCTTCCAAGAAAGCTTTACTTTCCCTACCCTTTCAGGGTACCTCCTTGTTTGGGCCGGGTCTTAAGGATCTGATCAATGAGGCCACAGGGGGTAAGAGTACAATTCTACCCTTTGTTCCCAGGAGGAAATTGCCACTTAAGCGTAACCGGTATTTTTGTTCCTTTCAGAATGAGACACGTCCGCCGAACCAGACGGTTCCCTCAGCTCCACGTACCTCATCTAAGCCCAAACAGCAATGGAAGCGCAATATCTCCTCCAAGCCCAAGGCTTCCAAGACTTCTTCGGCATGATTCACCGAGCCCAGGTCCACAATCTGCTGTGGGTGGTCGACTACGACACTATCACAACATTTGGGAGGGCTCAGTGGCGGACCCATGGGTTTTACAGGTAGTGACGGAAGGGTACAAGATCCCTTTCATTTCTCTTCCTGTTGTTTTCGTCCTTCTCACACTCCTAAGCGTGCAGAGAAGTGCAGTCTGTTCGACAGAGCTGTTCAGGCTCTTCTGGACAAAGATGTTCTAGAACCGGTGCCTATTCAGGACAGGGGTTTGGGTTTTTACTCAAACCTCTTTGTGGTTGCCAAAAAGGACGTCGGTTGTCGCCCTATTTTGGACTTGAAGGATCTCAATTCCTTTGTGACCCGGACTCATTATCACTTGGAGTCTCAACGGACAGTGATTGCTGCCATGTCCCCGGGGGAATTCCTTGCTTCTCTGGATCTTCAGGACGCATACTAACACATTGGTATTCATCCAGTGAGCCGACAGTACCTCCGGTTTGCCTGTGAAAGGGGACATTTTCAGTTCTCAGCTCTTCAATTTAGTCTGACAACAGCTCCTCAGGTCTTCAACCGTGTCATGGGTACCTTGATATCTGTCCCCCACCAGAACGGCATCACAGTTTCTCCATACATGGACGACTTGCTTCTGAAAGCAAGTTCGGCACTGCATTCAGGCTCTCACCTGTCATGGGTGGATCATCTTCTTAGACAAGTCCGATCTTGTCCCATCCCAGCTTCTGGTCTTCCTGGGCCTTCTCTTCGACACTCAGAAGAGCATGGTGTTCCTTACAGACGAGGTGGCTCAGCAGATCACCCACAGGATTTCCGCAATTCTGTCTTAGGATCCAGTTCCAGTCCAGAAGCTATCCTCTATGGTGGGGAAATTCATATCCACCATAGAAGCAGTTCCGTTTGCCATGGCGCCCACCAGGGGTCTCCAGAGGTTCGTGATCCAGGTGTGCAAGGATCAACCAGATCTTCTGAAGATGTCTCTTTCTCTTCCTCTTCATGTGGAACTGAGTTTGTCCTGGTGACTCGACCTTTCCAACCTGCTGAGGGGCAAGTCCTTCCTGGTACCCTTCTGGACCAAGGTGACGACGGATGCCAGCCTCTCTGACTGTGGAGCAGTCCTAGGTTGCTTTAGCGATCAGGGCCGCTGGTCTCCGGAGGAGTCCCTCCTTCCGATCAACGTATTGGCGCTTCGGGTGATATTTCATGCCCTTTGTCATTCAACATCGCAGTTGGAAGACTGTCCGGTCCGAGTGGAGTCCGACAACGCCACGGCCATGGCTTACATCAACAAGCAAGGAGGAACAAGAAGTCTCGCTGCTTGGTTAGAGATCAAGGTTATTTTGTCCTGGGCAGAAAAAACACGTTCCTGCCATTTCCGCAGTGCACATTCCAGGCGTAGACAACGTCATGGCAGACTTCCTCAGTCAAGACACAGTGGACAGCGGAGAGTGGGAGTTCCACCTCATTGTTCAGAGACGGGTCCCCCTTACATCGACCTGATGGCGACAAAACACAACAGGAAGGTTCCAAGGTTCTGCTCTCGGTGGAGAGACCCTCTGCCTCTAGCAGTAGATGTGATGTCCATTCCTTGGTTGTTTCCTCTGGCTTACATCTTTCCTCCCCTCCCCATGTTGAACAGGGTGTTACGGAAATTATGGCTGGAAAGTTGTCTAGTTATTCTGATTGCTCTGTACTGGCCTCGTCAGTCATGGTTTCCAGAGCTCTTAGATCTGTCAGTGGCGGAGCCCTTTCGGCTCCCTTTCCGTCCGGATCTTCTTCTTCACGGTTACCTGTGGAAGGATGATGTTCACTGGCTGGCTTTGATGGCTTGGAAATTGAATCCTCAATATTGAAAAAGAAAGGTTTCTCTTCTGGTGTGGTGGCTACTATGCTCAGTGCCCGCAAGCCTGTTTTCTTCCATCGTGTCTGGTCGACTTTTCTGTCTTGGTGTGCTGACAGGGACCTGTTTCAGGAATTTGATCTGCCTATGGTCCTGGCTTTTTTGCAGTACGGTGTGGATAAGGGCCTCAGCTTTAGTTCCCTTAAGGTTCAGACTTCTGTGCTTTCTGTTTTCTTCCAGAGGCGCATTGCCATCCTTCATGATGTCGAGGTTTTCTTTCAGGGAGTTGCTCATACTCATCCTGTTTTCAAGACTCCCACTCCTCAGTGGGATCTTAACTTGATTTTGGGCGTCCTTCAGCGCCCTCCCTTTGAGTCTTTGGCTACTATTCCTTTACGTCTGCTGATGTGGAAAATGGCTTTTCTCCTGGCGATTGCGTCAGTTCGCTGTGTCGCTGAGTTACATGCTTTATCCTGTAAACCACCCTATTTGGTGTTTCATAAGGACAAGGCGGTGCTTCGCACTTCTAAGGAGTTTCTACCGAAGGTGATCTCTGAGTTCCACATCAATCAGGAGATTATGGTGCCTTCTTTCTGCCCAGACCCCGCCTCTGACAAGGAAAGGGATCTCCACTTGTTGGACGTGGTACGTTGTCTGTTCATCATTCCTGAGGGTCCTTGGGCAGGAAGACCTGCATCCAAAATGACTGTTGCTTCTTGGATCAAGTCCACTATTCATACGGCTTATGAGCTAAGGAAGAAGCCTGTCCCCTTTAGGGTCATGGCTCATTCTACAAGGTCTATTGGGGCCTCTTGGGCTTACAAGAATCAGGCCTCCTCTGATCAGTTGTGCAAGGCGGCCACTTGGTCATCTGTGCACACCTTTTCGAAGCACTACCGTGTTGATGTTCTGGCATCGGCTGATGCCAGTTTTGGGAGGAAAATCCTGGAGGCAGTCTTGCCTGTCTAGCATTTCCCTCAGTTCTTGGTTTAGTCTTACCTGTTAAATCCTTTTCTCCTAGTCCATACAGGTTACTGGTCTCCCACCCTGTCAAGGGACCATGCTTGGCTCTCCTGTGGCAGACCGTGGACGTCCTTCTGGGTCATGCTCACAGGAGTCTTCTTTCCCTTCTACTATCTAGTCACTAGTTAGTGTCTCAAATCTTTCTGGAGCTGGTTGGCTAGCTGCAGCCAAGGAGGGAAGGTAGGCTCCACCCCCTGCATACACTTCTAGAATTGTTCCTGCCTCCTTAAAGGGATAGATCGCCTACCCAAAGTTACCAGTAACCTGTATGGACTAAGAGAAAAGGATTTAACAGGTAAGAGTAAAATCCTCTTATTCATAAAATGGTTTGAGCTGATTACAGTAAGTTCATTGTTATATTATTATAAATGCCTAACTGATCCCATAGCCTCTTGGGACAGATAATGTATTGCTTTTGACTTTAATTTGCTTTTCACACTATCAGTGGTAGAGGGGGGTTTCCAACCCTTTGCGGCACTAACATTAATTTCAGCCTGGTAAGGTCCTCTTCTGTGAGATGCAGCTTAGCTTGCTAGGCACAGAGAGCGAGTACTTATGGAGAGAAACTATATGTATGATAAGTACATAAGTGGGAAGGATGAAAAGCATGAATATTTGCTTTTTATACGGCATGGTAACCACCCAGTGCTGTCAGTCTTCTTTACAGAGGAGGAATATCAGCCTCACTGACAAGGCCCATAACCTGCTCAAATATGCAGCTGGGCTTTTTATTTTCTCTTGTGCGGAGCATATTTGCTGGTAGTCACCTACACAGATCTCAACCTTTTCATCATCAGTTATAACGGTAGGAGGAGGAGGAGAAATGGGTGACTGGGATAATACTACTGATGAAAAAGATGCCCCACTCCCTGCAGATCTAACCACTAGTACTACCAGAACTAGGCCTGCCCTGTCCACGTTTTGGAGTCCTCCCGCCAATGGTAACACCCTCACTGACCTTTTGAAGCTTATCCAAGTCAAACCTATGGTTGTACTTTATGTGTGACCTTAAAGAGGACGTGCCTAGAGGAGATTCAGGTTCACCCCTGTTCACACATTTTCATGAAATACAACAGATGTCAATGTTCGTTTTTTTTCATCCTGATTGAATTATCTCCATACTCTAGGCTTCTGTTCAGAATGAGGGAGTCCAGCTGAGCCTGCCGCAGAGCAATTATTATGATTTCTTTCAGTAGTGCCATAAACAAGACGAGTTGAGGGTCTAGATGTTTTTCTCATACAAGCAGGAGCATTACTACCTTGGCCTGACCACTGCTGAATTTGCTTTAATTTTGTGAAACTAAGAATAAGTGGTGATGATGGGAATGATGACAGGGATGGTATATTTTTTGCCAACTCTACATTTCTACTATTTCCAGTTTCTCTCTCAAAAATCATAAAAGCAGCATTTTGCTTTCTTGCATAGGTGGAAGTGGAACACTGACCTTGTAATTTTCAGATGATTTTGGCTGCACATTGTCATTGCTAGTTTGTATTACTTCAGGATCCGAAAAAGCAGTTGGGGAGGAGGCTCTGTGTAGAGGGACATTTTCTAAATCATCATCATTTTCTGTGCTGGTGGCATGGTTCAATACCAAAGACTCAGGCTTCTCCTCATCAACTCCCTGCTTTCATACTTTGGTGGGGCTAAAACAAATGATGATGATGCAGGTAATGGTGGTGAAGATGATTATGAGTTTAGTCCCCCCCCCCCCCCAGCATCCCTTTACTATGAAATTCAGGCTGTTTTTGTTCTTTGATTTCTATTATTTGTTCATCACAACCATCTCTGCAGTATATTTCATATGACCGCTAAGATAACATCCAAGTAATCCATTCCCTCTTGTCTGCTGACCAGTCTCCCAAGAAGTCCATTATCTCTTTACCATTCACTGGCAAGCATTCTTTGGGCCTGAACTGGATAGGTTTGTCAACCAAGTCACTGTGGGAAACAATCAACTTTTACCCCAGTTTATGACTGCCAGTTTCACTTTTTTTGGGGTTTTTTTTGTTTTTGTTTTGTTTTTTTTTGCCTCCCCCCATTTCCTCTGAAAAGTGGCCTAACCAGTTTCCCTCATGAGTCCAAGCTGGCCTAGATGGCCAAGTAGCCTGCCCAGAAGCTACTCTCTGATAAGTCCTAAACAGCATGAGTCGTGTCATGCTGAGCCACCTCGGGCGATAGGAGAATGTATGCTGCCTCCATGTTGGACATTAGGCGTTACATGTCATTTAGTAGGGTTATCGAACTTTAAAGACTGTCCTCTGCTCCACTTATTTATGACCAACATTCACCGAGATTCCTTGAGGTCTATTCAGTTCATGGAAGCTTTGGTGTACATGAATGTTTTGATCCTGGTCCCCCATCAGCAAAGGTTTTTGAAATTGTAATCCAGCCTCTTTATAGAAATCAAGAAAGACGGACGCTGTACTAGGCCTGAAATGTCCGTATCACTTCATGCATACTCCATGGCTCAAAATGGCCTTTGGTCATTTCTGCATAAAATATGCATGTCTTCCCTTTCCTATTTACATGCAGCAGCAAAGATTTCACCATGTTGCCTTTCAGGATCACCATTTCCAATTTATGGTTCCTCCATTTGGTCTGGAGTCTGCTCTGCAGATTTTTACCAAACTTATGTTGGCTCCGTCCAGCCATATCAGGGCAAAGGGAATCTGCAGACCTTCTGCTGAAGGTGTATTTTCACAGACGTTCTGTGTTTACATTTGTACATCCATTCTGGAGCATCACAGCTGGGTGCTCAAGCAGTGCCATATGTCACATGCGGGCACTGGAGATTCTGACAAAATGGTCCAGGTAGCAGTGTCATATGTCCAGCGTGATGTTCCAGACAAGGATGGGTCTGCTTGTATGGCTTCAGAAAGCCACCTGACACTATGTTGCCCACTTGACATTTACAATCCCCTAAAATCGGCACTAAAGCAATCTGTTTTTGATTCCATACTGTGAAGGAGGGGTCTGCTGTGTACCGTATGGCTTCTCAGTAGAACCACAAAGTTCCTCTGTTCTGCTCCAGGTCTCTGGATCCTCAGACCTTCTCTGTGGGCATGATGCTGTTTCCCCTGGCCTATGTATTTCTTCCTCTTTCCTTGATCCCCAAGCTATTGAGAGAGATAAAGATGGACAGAGTAAATCACTTTGTTTTCTCCTTATTGGCCTCACAGGGCTTGCTTCATGTATTTAATCACTCTGGTGGTAGGCAAGTGTCAGGTCTGAAGTACAGGACGTGAGCAACGAACTGGGCTAGAGTGCTTAGAGCGGAGTCCCAGAGGAGCCGGGTACCAGCCCTGGATGAACACTCCCAGGTACTGTGTCCTGACTCATCTAATAGGTGACAACAGGGCCTTCACTGTCATTGAACCAAATACTTTCAGAAAGGGATTCCTGAAGTCCTGTGTGTGGACCAAGCAAAATCAAAAGTGACATTGGTTCCTGGATCAAGGAAACCGTTTTCCAGGCCCATGTCATTAGAAAGACAGCAGTGCCCTATCAGATAAAATCACATTCCACCAGAGTGGCAAGTGCTTCTTGGGCCTACAAGAATTAGGCCTCTACAGAGCAGTTGTGCAAGGTGGTGACATGGTCTTTGCTTCATGCATTAGAGTCAATGTGCTGTCCTCTAGGTGTTAGTGACTGAGTGCTTTTCGTTTCCTCTCAGTTATGCAGTTTGGTGTGGCGGTGTCTGTTGATACTTGAGATTCATGGCTATTTTTGTTCCTGAGACTGGTTTTTTTGCTTTTTTTCCTCCCCGGAATTTTGATTCTGACATTTGCTGTGTCCCCAAGGTTCCTGTGTTCCACAGTGGATGAACTGTGAATTATTTTCTCCTAGTCCCTGTAGAACACAGCACATCCCAACTGGATAAAAACACGTGGTTTGAATTCAGGGCAGGGGTGTCCTCGATGATCCTTGGTGTGGTGAATGCCTTCCTGCCTTTTTTTTTTTTCTATGTATATTTGCTATCCATAAATCTAAGGTGCTGCTGGTGAGCAGGGTTCAGGTAGTATGGATGGAGTTTCCTTCTCCCAAGAGCTTTTGTCTGGATTTATCATTAACTACACGCAAATCCTCATTTTATGAGCATACTAAGGAGGATTGTCTGGGCAGAAGCAGAAGAGTTTCCCTGTTGCCTACTAACCAGCATTAGTGCTTACCAGCAGGTAATCCATATGACTAGGGCTGGGCGAAACTTTCCACCTCAAACTGAAATCGGCGAAAAATGGCACTTTCCGCTTGGAGAAAAATTTCCTGCGAAAAGTGCCGATTTTCCGCTTTTTTCGACCATTGAAATCAGTGTGAACATAGAAGTTACACACAACTCATTACAAATAATATTTAATTTCTCAAAGACACAGTATAAAAGGGACATGAGGGTACCTGTGTTGGTGGGGTATGGGGAAAGAATCAGTTCAACAGGGGATGATATTTGGGGGGCACTTAATAAAAAAGAAATCCTAAATAAAATAAAAACCATAAGGCTTGGTATAAAGGAGTCTGAGGAGGGTGCCTGTGTTGGTGAATAAATGAATCATTTGTACAGGGAATTTGTTTTGGGGGGCTTTCTTGACTGCTGTTGGGGGAACAGTTAATAAAAAAATAAATCAATAAAATAAGACATTTGTATTTAAAGTGACAGAGACAGGAACCCCCTAACATAAGCTGCCACTGGGGTG
The DNA here is from genome assembly GCA_037306005.1 of Rhinophrynus dorsalis. Lineage (NCBI taxonomy): Eukaryota > Metazoa > Chordata > Amphibia > Anura > Rhinophrynidae > Rhinophrynus > Rhinophrynus dorsalis. The sequence continues at coordinate 299,662,102 of CM074721.1, forward strand.
GACTGATACATAACTTGATAGAGTATTTTGTAGAGGATGATTTGTTTGATTTGTTGTTTGAGGCCTTTGCAGGACTTAGACTTATTAGAGGCCCAAGCCCTGAAGAAACATTGATTTGTAGGGCTTAAGGTTGTCTGGCACAAGCCCTAACGAAACATTGCTTTGTAGGACTTAAACCAGTTTGGCACAAGCCCTAAGGAAACCTTGATTTGTATGACTTAGGCTTGTTAGAAACAAACCCCCCAAAATTGTTTATTTCTTTTTGTAGGACTAGTTTTGTTTTTTGTTTTTTTTGGTGGTTTTTTTTTTTTTTTTTTTTTTTTTTTTCAAAACACAAGCCCTGAGAAAAAAAAATAAAAATATACTACTGGCCTAATACCAGCAGGTCATGTTGGCCAGTGGCCACTGTCAGATGCCCTCCTGAGTTGCAACTGCTGTTCATACTGCTGCTGCTGAGTTGTTTAAGCAGCAGGATGATTAGGCAGCTGAAAGGGAATGGGATCAACAATAGCAGTAACATGGAAGATGGATGATGAAGGTTCCACTTGCCATGACTGGCTCCAGTCATGCGCCTGAGGCAGCAGAATAAGTAGCCCCCAGTATATGTGGAGAAAAGAACAAGTTGACCTTTAAATCTTCTCCACCTGGCCCTCCTCCAAAATCATCATGGGTATGTCATTAGAATATATATTTTTCCCTTTAGAACAGGAACTGTGGCTTCCATCAGCAACTGCAATGTGCACAGTGTGAGTGTGGTAAATAACATCTGGGGGCACAACTGTATCCAAACACCTTGACACCCGAAACCAAGTACTGCTGCTGTCACTGTACCCCTTGTTCAGACCCCGCTAAGGACACATGACAACTTGCTGACAGTTTAATAGTAATGATGAACCCTCCCTGCCAGAATCCTAGCATATTCTGCAGGATGGAATCTCCTCAGATGCCACCTGATGACTTGGTATCGGTTCTCTTCCACCACACTGGCATGTGTGGTCAGTGCACCACACACTGTGCAATGGGTAGAGATGAACTGCCATATCCTTACATTAACAGAGTGGCTATCATTTGGCGTAGGAGGTAACGATGAATGAGGTAGATTGGCAGGAGATGTACTTGTTACCCTAGAGGAAGAAGGTGATGTTGATTGTGAGCTAGTTGTTTTGCTCATCATGGAACTTTCAGTGTCTGTCTGGGTTTCTTTATTCTTCCTCCTCTTTGATCTCCACCTTTCTGGAGAGTCATGGGGTACAGTAACAGCAGTGCAAGATTTCTGTAACAGGTGTTTGGCTTTAACATGTTTGGAGTAAATGTCATGGTGTCTGTGTTTCATGTATGTTACCAGGGAGGTTGTGCCAAGGTGTGTTCCCTCCTTTCCCCTTCTCACTAACTTGTCACAAATTTTGCACTGTACTATTGTTGATGATGCCTGCAGTGTGCCTGCTGGAAGAGAATAAAAGTCCCAAACCCATGACTTCTGGGGGGAGGGATAGGGAAATGGAAAAGAATGGCCTCTTTCTTCTTGTCCTCTACATTCCCCTTCACTTTCTGTGGCAGCGGATAATGTTGCTGCTGTTGCTACTGCCTCAGATTTGGCACTGCAACTAGGATCTGGAGGAGTATTGCTACTGCTGGCAAGTAGAACCTGTCCTAGTCCCGCATTACTTGTTGACCCCATTCCCACGGTGTCCACGGTGGTCTGTGGCACACTAGCCTGCTCCTCAGCACCCTGCTGCCCTTTCTTCGCAGCAGCAGCAGAAGTTAGAGCAGATGCAATTTCCGCTAATTTCAAAAGCTGACTGATAGTGGTGGTGGTGATGCCCATCCTCATCCCTGTCTCTCATTCCTTCTCAGTTTCTACTAAAAAGGCCATCAATCTCTCTTCTACCCCAACTTCTCCAAAACCACCACCACCACTAGTCCAAAGTGCTGCTGCTCTATTCTACACATTTCACTGCTGCTTGGAGGAGGTGACGAGCAAAGTGACAGAGGGTCCCCTGCTGTCACACGTCATAATTTTCTCCTTCACCCCCTAAGTACTACAGAAAACACTAGCAGCAGGCAAAGTATTGGTGGCAGCAGGTTCAGCACTGGCAGCAGGTTCAGCACTGGCAGCAGGTTCAACACTAGTGGCAGTACATCTGACAGCAGGTACAACACTATTGGCTGCAGGTGCAGCAGTGGTGGCACTGGCAGCAGGGGCAGCACGTCTTGCAGCAGGCACAGGCAGCTGACCTGTCCTGCTCTCACTAGTACTACCCTTTTCTCCCTCCCTTCCCATTCCCTTTTCTCCCTTCCTTCCCATTCCCTTTTCTCCCTCCCATTAAATTCCCCAAGATCCCTTGGGGTGATTTAGGGGTACTGGACAGCATGGGTACAGTAGTGGTCCCATACTCCTCAGACTCAGTGGACACATAATGGTCCTTCCAGCTCCTCCACTGATTATATTTTACCCTGCTCATAGTGATAGGAGTCACTATGAGCCTCTCCTGCCTCACTTTTTGCAAAATATCACAAGAGAACAGCACAGCACGTCTGTCTTGCTCTGTAGCTGCTTTTATTGTGTCTGCCTTCAGTGAAAACGTCACATTTTTATAGCGTAAGTGCGAAATCAATGTAAATCAATGGGCGGAAACTTTCTAGTGATTGAAAAAATGGCAAAAAAATTTGGCCAATGGGTGAAACAAACCCCCCAAAATTGTTTATTTTTTTGTAGGACTAATTTTTTTTCATTTATTTTTTTTTTTTTTCAAAACCCAAGCCCTGAGACAAAAAAATAAAAATGCCCTACTGACCTAATGCCAGCAGGTCATGTTGCCCAGTGCGAAAACAACGTAAATCAATGGGTGGAAACTTTCTAGCCATTGAAAAAATGGCAAAAAATTTTGGCCAATGGGCAAAAAATGCGAAAATTTTAACTGCTAGTTTTAAAGCAGATTTTCCAATGAAAAAGCTGATAATAACATGGTTTTTGCGAAATTTCCCACGGGAACACGGCGACAACTTTCGCCCACTTCTACATATGAGTATCAATGTATACACAAGTGCTCATGATGTACATAGCAATATAATCACTATAACAACAATCAGGAATGTCTGTTTGTATAGCTTTACATTTATATGCTGTTGCCTGTTTATAATAATCTGCCTCCAGGTCACACCTACTCGCAACAAACCAATGTTTTCAGTAGTCCTGAATGTTTTATATGAGGCAGTTGTCTCTTTAAGACTGTAAACTAAAAATAACTAGCAGTAGACTGTAACAGCAATCAAATGCAAAATAAAAAGATGTGTAAATGTAACACCTACCTAGGTAAGAAACAAATGAGATACTTATTCATAGGGAGTAATTCCCCTAATTCCTCTATACTCCTTAGCCTAGGGATTTTAATTTTGGCAAATCATCCAACCAAACCAAGCATCCCTTACAACTCTAATTAAATGATAGTAATGTTTCACAAAAACAGCAGCTCCAATTAATCTTCATAGTATTTGGGTCATGAGTGTTATTTCAGTACTGTCCGATAAATGATAAAGTATCTCCCTCCCGCACCTTTTACCTATTGTAAGCTGTCTCCCCACAGATGTGGAATCTGTTCACTTGACTGGACAGCTCATAGCAAGGGAGCATAAGGAAAACCCTGCCCCCACCATGACAGGTTTTTCAGGTTTTTCCCTTGTGCACACTGAAGATTGTCCCTCTCTGCGATCCATCCGGACAGTCTTGCTGCTCTGAGATGAGCAGTGTTATATCAGTAAAAGGGCGGAAGGGGAATACTTAATCATTCAATTACTCTTGAACTTCAACTCGAACAGTATTGAAATAACACATTCCATGGCCCAAATACTATTGTGAAACATTACTATCCCTTTAAATGTTTTTTCCTCTGTTTACTCGTTTAGTATGAGGGTATCATAAATGGAACAATTTGAATTAGATTCCCATGTGTTCACCAGGCTGTATCCAGTGTATTTTTTTTCTTGTCAAGTTAAAATTATATTTTTTATTGGACCATTCAACAAAAAGCCTTCTCAAATGCTTGTTCCATATAAAATAATGGTGTGTGACCCATCCCTTCAAACTTTCAAGTGAAGCAGAGCTCTTTAGCTGGAAATGTTTGAAGAATTTTCTGTGTAAGTTGGAACTGTCAAGATGTGTCTGATACCTATAAAATCATTTTAAACAGATCTTTGAGATCTGTATTTAATTTTTTTTTCTTTTTTTTCTTCCAGTCCGCTTGTGATTTGCTTCGGAGAATTATACGCATCTTGTATCTCAGCAAGAGACTTCAAGGTCAGCTGCAGGGTGGTAGTAGAGAGATCACAAAAGCTGCTCAAAGTCTCAACGAACTGGGTAAGCTGATGCATTATATTTTTTAAAAATTATACTTTTGTCACCTGTTTTTTCCTCCACCTCCTTGTTTATTGGTGTTGTTATGAACAATGGCCCATATTTATAAAAGCAAATTGGATTTACTATGGAATAAACCAACTCCACCAAAGGGGACATATAAAACAATCTCTAAATCCCACTGCTTTTTAACCCCTTGAATTCCAGAGATCTCCAATTCATTACTTCAAAGTGTACTGGAGAACTCTGCAGCATTCAAAGGGTTAAAAGCCCAATTTAATTTAGCAAGATTTTTTTCCCTATGGTGCAATTGGTTTACCTCAGAATAGCTCCAGTTTGCTTTTATAAATATGGGCCCATGTTCATACTATACTTTGGCAGAGTTCAAAGAGTAATGAACCCTTTGAGTGCCAGAAGGGTACGCACCGCATTGCTCTGCAATGCGGTGTGTACCCCTTTTGTACTCAAATGGTTAAAACTGGGCTACATGGTGTTATTCCAGTGCATCTCCTTGCATACATAGTCCTCTTTAACATATTCAATGGGACTTGCTCAGGACTCTCGCATTAGTGGTACCTTTGCGTATTATGTACAATTTTAGTAGTTTGTCTGGATTAAAACCACTAACAGGACCTTTTTAATCCAAGTATTGTGGATAGAAACCTGCAGATAATCACCTTTTCTGCTCCTAAAACCTACCAGGCTTTTCGTATCTGAGACTGAGGTATTAAAGCAGAACTACCACCCCTTCTAAACTTGCCCCCAAATAATTACCCATCTGGCGACTAGCTGCTCAGTAGTGCTAGTCACCAGAATTATTACCGCGTTGTTGAGAATTCTTACTGTTCCCGGGACTGACAGCTAGGAAACAGCGCAGACTTCTTTGCATAGTGACGTTTGCGCTGTCAGTCCCAGTCCGCTCTAGGAGGCGTTGCTAGGAGCCACAGGCACCGGAAAGGACTGATAGCGCAGGTGCGCAGATGTCATTATGCAAAGATGTCTTGCTGTTTCCTGGCTGTCAGTCCTGGGAACAGTAGGAATTCTCAATAATGTGGTAATAATTATGGCGACTAGTACTATTGAGCAGCTAGTCGCCAGATGGGTAATTATTTGGGGGCAAGTTTAGAAGGGGTGGTAGTTCCGCTTTAAGAAGAATGAAATCAATTCTGGGTCAAATCATTTGCACCATAGGGGACAAATAAGCACTCCCATTGATTGAAATGGTGCTTTTAATCTCTTAAATGCCAGAGAGATCTCCGACACATTGCTTCACAATGCATTGGAAACCTATCCAATGTTCAAGGTGTTTAAAGTCTCATTTCGGTCCAAGGGAATTTGGGGAAGTTTTTTTTGTCCCCTATGGTGTAGTTTGTTTGCTCCTGTTCTTAGTACATCAGTCTAACTGAATCTTGCAAGACTGGCTTCTTTTGGCAACTAGTATGGATCCTTATGCATTTACTTTGTTATAATTTAAAGATTCTGAAGAATCCAACAAAGTAAAGGAATTTTAAGGTAAAAAATACAGCTTATAGGTATAGGGCTATGCTTGTATCGAATATGATGAAAGTGGTATGCTAACACTAAATTCTTCTTAATTACCCAGTTGAAAATATCAGTTACTTAAAGGGATAGGAATGTTTCAAAATAAAAGCAGCTTCCGTTAATCTTCATAGTATTTGGGCCATAGAGAGTGTTATTTCAGTACTGTCAGAGTTGTAGTTCAAGAGTAATTGAATGATAAAGTATCCCCCTCCCGCCCCTTTTACCTTGTGAAAGCCACCTCTCCTCAGATGTGGAATTGGGTGTTAAGACCAGACAGCTCACATCAAGGGACAGTCTTTTTCCTGTGAGAACAATGAAAACCCTGCCCCCACTGACAGGTTTTTCAAGTTTTTCCCTTATGCTAATTGAAGATTGTCCCTGTCTGCAAGCCATCTGGACACCACCTTTCTGTTTTGAGGTGTGTAGTGTTACATCTGTAGAAGAGGCAAAAGAGGGATACTTTATCATTTAAATACTCTTGAACTACAACTCCGACAGTATTGAAATAACACTGTCCATGGCCCAAATACTATGAAGATTAATTGGAGCTTCTTTTATTATGAAACATTACTATCCCTTTAAAGGGATAGTAATGTTTCATAATAAAAGCAGCTCTAGTTAATCATCATAATATTTGGTCCATGGAGAGTGTTATTTCAATACTGTCGGAGTTGTAGTTCAAGAGTAACTGAATGATAAAGTATCCCCCTCCCGCCCCTTCTACTGATGTAACACTGCTCAGCATAGACCAGCAGGGAGTGTCCAGGTAGATTGCAGAGAGGGACAATCTTCAATTAAGATAAGGGAAAATGCTGAAAAACCTGTCAAAGGGGGCAAGGTTTTCATTGTTCTCACAGTAAGAATATTGACCCTTGATGTGAGCTGTCTGGTCTATGGACTGGATTCCACATCTGAGGAGTGGGGGCTTACACTAGGTAAAAGGGGCGGGAGGGGGAAACGTTATCCTTCAATTACTCTTGAACTACATCGCTCACAGTAATGAAATAACACTCTCTATGGCTCAAATACTATGAAGAGTAATTGGAGCTGCTGTTTTTGTTAAACATTACTATCACTTTAAGTCTGCTGAAGAACAGAGGTATTCAGTTGTCAGTCATTCAGCTGTTGGGCTCTACAACATTCATTATCCTCAACCACCCAACAAATGGGGTTGTCAATTGACTCCCCCTGCCGTAGAACACTAGGTAAATAAGAATGTAGATATAATAAGGCTGATGAATTAAGAAAAACTGGGTCAATTTTGGAGTAAACCAACTGCACCTTAGGGGGTTGAATAAACATTGTTGCCTTAAATGGGGCGTTTAACTCCCCTGAAAGCTGTAGAGGTGTCTGAAATGTATTGCTATGTAGTGAGTTGGACACCTCGCTGGCATTCAAGGTGTTAAAAGCCCCATTTAAATCATTGCAGATCTTGGGATAATATATGTGGTCCCTACTGTGCAGCTGGATTGTTGTGGAATTGCAGCACTTGTCTAACTGTAGCAGCCTCAATGTGGATGTGCCTTTGGATACGCTTGGTGCAGTTGTTTTGTTCTTCATTTACAGAACTTTAGCCATTATACAGAAGAACCAATATTTCAAAAAGGGATTTTATAGATTTGTTTTTTCTTGTTTAAATGACCAGTGTACTTTTGCTGTTCTCTTGTGAAGAGGAGGCAGGAGTGTGTCCTGGTAATGTAAAGTCCTGCAGGAGTTTTAATATGAATTGCTGTCACTATCCTGCTCTAATCACTACCGCAGTGAAATTAGTGGATAATGCTTTACAGCAGGGGCATCCCAACAATGGCCCTCAAACATGGTCAGTCTGGCACTCTTTGCAAATTTGATTAACTATAGTCAACTACGAAAAATAATTATTACTAGCTAATCTTTAGTAATGAGGAAGACATTGAATGTGGTGTATGTAAGTTTATATACCAAGAGTAATATATACAGTAGTACATATGTGTGAAGGGTAGAACTAAAAGAGATTTCTCAAGCAAACAAGAAGTCTTATAGACAGGAAAATAGTATAGTATCTAAGTTTGAGTCTGTGAATATACTTGTCTTCAGTGTCATAGCATTTATTTGACCCTGGTCCTCGATACATTATTCATTCCTCAGTGGAGCCCTTTATTAAAACATTTAAACACCTGCATTACAGAGGTCGGAAAATGTTGTACAAGTAGTACTTCTCATGCTTCTCTCCACCCCATTACTAGCTATTACATTTTTCTGACATAAAACCAAAAAAAAAAAAAAAAAATTGATTTCCATTCTAATCCTATAACTACTGTGTCAACATTTTTCATGTAACTAAAGAATTGACTTTTATTTAAATAAAAAATATACATACCGTTAAAATGTTTTTAACATTTTGACAAGTGGCTTAAAGTGCGATAGTGAAAACCTCTTCCGTGGAGTGTGTGTCTTAGACCATGATTGTTTTATTGATTGACATTTTAATAGAGCTTTTATATATGAATGTCACAGTTTGGGCTGTTTTGCATTGCATTTTCTCAGCAGTGTTTCATTGAGCCATTACGGTGCTTGTAAAATGAGACATTTTTACAGCTTGACATGCAGTCATGCTCCTTCATATCATGTTCAAATACCAAAGGCTAGAAATAAATATTCATTAGTGAATCACATAAATACCAATGCTGTAAATGAGTTGAAAAAGTAATGAATTCTAATGATCATTGTCTGTCTCCTATGCAGCCAAGTTAGGGAATGGCTGTTTAACTGGTGATATCTTCAAGCTGTGCAGTGTGTTTAACTCTTTCCGGACTTCCGGGATACACAACACTTTCACACCACTTGTCTTTATAAGATTAATCATACTACTATTTAATTGTTTCAATTAATTTTTCACTCTGATTTTGAGTTCCGTTTGGCAACAAGTAAGAATATATGATTATGTTTGTAATGGTTGACTTCTACACTAACCCAAACCACTCCTTTCCTCTCAAGCCACATTCAGTTGCTTATTCTATCTTATAAATCATTGAATCCAGTTATATAGGAAATCCATCCACATGGGCCACTGCACTTAAAGGGATAGTAATGTTTCATAATAAAAGCAGCTCTAATTAATCATCATAGTATTTGGACTTTGGAGAGCGTTATTTCAATTCTGTCAGAGTTGTACTTCAAGAGTAATTCAATGATAAAGTATCCCCTTCCCGCCCCTTTTTCTGATGTAACACTGCTCAGCCAGAGCAGAAGGGAGGTGCCCAGGCAGATTGCAGAGAGGGACAATCTTCAATTAAGATAAGGAAAAAAGCTGAAAAACTTGTCAAGGGGGGAAGGGCTTTCATTGTTTTCATACAAAGAAGATTGTCCCCTGCTGTTATCTGTCTGGCCTTACAACGAGATTCACATCTGAGAAGAGATGGCTTACACTAGGAAAAAGGGGCGGGAGGGGGAAACTTTGCTTGTGAATATCTCTCAAACCATAAAGGTTTGAGAGATAAGACTTATATCGTTCTAAATGTTTTTTTAATGCCTACAAAATAAAATAAAGATAAAACGAAGTATTACTATCCCTTTAATCACAGAGAGTACCACAACTTAAATCAACTCTGGACACATTACCGCAAAATAAATATAAGTTTCACTTTGTTTAAAAAAAATTGGGAATATGGACAGATATGTTCTTTTGAGCATTACTTTTAGCATTGCCCTTGCATTAAATCATTTTGAGAGCAAGTTACTGATCTCCTTTCCAAAATAACTGCTGTCTCAACTGAAATGGATCCAGTAATCTTCATCCTAAACAAACATAGTACTATGTTTTAGTAAACCTATATTAAATGTTTCCTTGTAGCCTAAGAAGTTTGCTACCCTCTTCTTCATAGTAGCACAGTGGTCAACATATATAAAGTAGAAGAAGTTTAAGCCACCAAGCTATAGATGCATCTAAAGTCAGGTACATAGAAAGTTCTAATGCTTTTATTCATAAATTCTAACACTAAATTCTTAGAGACCTGACATCTGTGGAACATTTGCCACATACTTAATTCCCCAGAAGAGTCTCCTGTACCCCACTACCTTCAAACACTTATTTTCTACTTCCCTTTCCCATTTTCCCCTTATCAATTTCCTTCTCCCATGTGGAGGTTTCATGTTCCCATCGCTTTTTTAAAAATGAGAATTTGTCAATATGGTAGGTGAAAGGTCAGTTTTAGTGAAGTAAGTGCACAGTAGGTCTAATAGTTCTCCATCATTTTGCTCAAGGAACCCTAACATGCATTTCAGAAAATTCAGGGAACCTTTGATATTCTATAGATTATTTGTCAAGGGTACAGAAAAGTCAACAAATATATAAATATATTGTTATTCTTGTGTAACAAGATCAAAATAACAAAACTAACATAATATTCATACCAAAACCATAGCTGTAGCTTGGAACTCAACATTCACATTTTTTTTAAAGTGTTGCTAGTAAAGAAAATTTGGCACCCTAAGTTGGTGTCCACGGAACCCCGGCTGGGAACCACTGTGTAGCCAGACTTAACTATGTGATTTATCCAGACTCTCTGCACCCTATCTGATTACATAAACAAAAAATTCCAATGCAAATCAAGAGATGTTGCTTATCTGATGAAAATAAAGTTTAAGGGAAATTATTGGCAAACACTGACTTCTGGAGATATATATAATATTGTGTGTGTGTGTGTGTGTGTGTGTGTGTGTGTATGTGGAGATTCAAAAAAATGTCCAAAATAAAGGTAGAACATGGGTAAAAAGTAGATGGACACACTTTAGTGCTTCTCTGCAACACACAGACTTATCTGAAAGATCTACAAGAGTTCCTAAACATGGAAAGACAGACTACACTTCTGCCTCTACCTGCTACTTTCTTCCTCTAGCTTAGATATTTCCTCCAGGAGAGTGATTGTATCTGCTCCACATTATGGGATCACATAAGAAAATTTGGCCCCTCTGCCAACTAATCAAGACCTTAGATTCCCACTTGCAAAACCTCAAAATGTACCTTTTGGATGGAATTTCGACTATTTATAGAGGTTGCTTCTCTGACTAACCAGCTTGTGAACTTGGAGCATAAGGTTGAGATATTTAACAACATTCCGGGTTAAGCTTGCACACATATTAATGAACACCATAAGATGTTTGAAGGCCTCTCTGATCAGAAGACCTCAGTAACAGAGGGTCCCCGGACAATATCTGGTTGCGGGACCTCGCAGAATATGGCAGCCTTGCAGCCCACCGAGGCACCCTTTTCAACCAGGGTTCCCCGCTGAAGAACACTTTCAGATATGAGTGACCTCACTGAGCTCTATGCTCAAATTGTTCTAGGGGTGTGAATGTGCAAGATATAGTATCTAAGCTGTAGGATTTCATGGGTCAGCAGAATATTTTGCACCATAACAGGGCTCAGTTGGACTTGAATTTCGAGGACAAACAACACAAGGAAGGAGGCACTCTTAGGTTTAATAAGCATACATAAAGTAATTCTAAAAAATAAAGTATGAAATATTCTACTTACATATTAATATAGCTGCACAGATGGATTAGCGGCTATCAACACAAATGGGGGATTTTATACTGCTCACCACACAGATTCTTCTTAAATCGTCTTCTCCCAGAATGACACCCCTCAAAAAAGAGAGAGAGAAAATAACAGTGCAAAAAAAAACAAAAAACGGGGGCTCTCAGTAACACATATAAAATTACAATAGTTGATACATTATCAAGGTATACTCACAGAATGAATGAATCCAATAATATTTTTCTCTGTCGTCCAATACAGGTTACTGGTAACTTTGGATAGGTGATCCGCCCCTTTAATTGTGGGCAGGAACAATTCTAGAATTGTATGCAGGGGGTTGAGCCTACCTTCCCTCCTTGGCTGCAGCTAACTAACCAGCTCCAGACAGATTTGTTCCTTGGAGAAGATAACACAGGCAAGACAGCAGTTCTGCTATAGCTTTACAATGTTTTTATTTTTCTGTTAGAAATGGAATACCACCATTAGGCGGATTACCATAACTGACAATGCCCTTAGATGTGGCTAGCTCAGTGACCAGGTGTTTTTTGTGGAACTTAAGCCCTGGGGGGAAATCTTGGCTACAAGTTCTTTCCTCGGGAGTTGCCCACCAAGGCTTCTTCTTTAAACATGGTAATCTGAAGACAGAAGATCTGCAGGAAAGGTGAGCAACCCTTTAAGTTTTTCCTACTGGTTCAGTGTTTTTTGGGTATCCTAACATGTTCTAGTGATGTTTCATGCATTTTTATTTTACTGTTTCACTTTTGTAAAATTTGAGTTCCACACCTTTAATGAGCGCTTTACCGCATAGGCTCCATTGCTCCATTGACTCCTATGGGACTGTACAGTTTGGGACATATTGCTGCAACCGTTTAACCTAGCGACTTCAGAGATGACTCATTCTTCTTGTCTGCCCTTGCTCTATTATCCGGTTCATGTTTCCAGTGTGTTTGGGGGAGCAAGGCAGCCAATTCGTGTATGACCCTTGGCTTGTCTGACTACCCGATTCATGCCTGAACCTTGTCCTTGTCTAATTACTCGATCCATGCTCGATCCTTTGCTCTGTCTGACTACCCGATCCGTGTATGACCCATGGCCTGGCTTGACTACCCGCTCCATGTATGTACTGTGGTCTGTCTGACTACCCGATCTGTGTATGACCTTGACCTTGTCTGACTCTGCTTGTGTATGTACCTTGGTCCTGACTGACTCTCTCCGTGCAGGTACTTGGGCCTGGTCTCTGTCTCACCGTGTTGACCCTGGTTAATCTGCAGTCTTTAGGCCTTGCCAGAGCTCTCTATACTATGGTGGGAAATATATATATATTTTTCTCTCTCCATTTCACATTGTGTCTTTTAAGTGAATAGTGTCAACCTTTTCTTTTGTTTTTGTTTGTTTGTTTGTTTTTATACTTATAGCAGAAAAGTATATTTGGGACTGGTTTATCACAAGAGGCTGGAGAACAATGGGGAGGGGGTAGGATAGAAGAAGAAGACAACACATTGAGAGAAAATAATGAGGAATAAAGAAATAAGGGAGAGAACCGAAGGTGAGAAAACAAATAGGGGATAAATATTTTTAATGTGAGAGGGGAAACTGCGTACACAATTGGGAGATGGAGAATGCATAGGCAAGGGAAAGGAAAAGGGAAATGGAGGATAGAGACAGAGAGAGAATAGTTAGAGTTCACCTCAAAATACCTTCATACTCACATACCTCTTCCTGTATTGGTCCTATTAATTTAAGCACAAAAGCAAAACTCACTTGCCCCCCCCCCCCACACACACCATGTTTATATGTGTAGCTGCATATGAAGTTTCCAAACCACTTGCCACCACAGTCTTTAGCCCCCACCTTCAAACAAACACACACTTACATCTATTGATCTCCCAGCCGGTCACCCTGGGAGATGAATACTGGTGACACAGGAAAGCAGCATGCTTTTCTGCTTCACTCCTACCTAAACAGATAGAGGCGGGTGGAATCAGTGGAAGCCTCCTCATGTCATCATTGATCAGGTCACCAATGATGTTGGGGGTTGGAAAGGTTTCTTGATTCCCATCCGAACTTTTGGGGAGGAGTGAAGCAAGAGAGCATATTGCTCTACTGCATCTCCTTTATTGGTCTCCCAGCACGGCCGGGATCCTGATCATGATGCTCCCCCAACAAAGGCTTAAAAGAAAAAGGAAAAAAAAAAAAAAGAACAAAAAACAACAAGGGTGGGACGGGGGCATGACTCTAGCCACATCTGGGGCACGGTCTTGGCCGTTCAGGTGCACATTGCTCCACACAAACTTAGCACTCTGATGGTAAAGGAATGAAACAGATTCTTACTTTTTCCTTCGTCGTCTTATGTTTGATCAAATCAGTTTTGCAATTTAAAATTGCCATCTACCTGCGTTAGGCCAAGTCAAATGCTACAGCTGAATTGGATTTTCCATCTGCTAATTAATCTGAAGCCCATATGATCTGGTGTTGAAAAGTAAATGTATGAAAACTATAAATACTACAGATTGTTACATATTAAATATAGATAGTTCTTCAGCTTGTTGCTAACAACATTTTTATTTTTTATTATTGTTGATATGAAATAAGTGTATGTAATAGGCTTATCTTTGTAATAAGCCACACTGTGGGGTGGGGAGACAAATGTATGCCCACTGGGAAAAAATAATTTGTGTGCGTAAGAGATATATAATACACAGTACTGTGCAAAAGTGTGATAAAGTGCTATAAAGTAAGTGTTTATTTTTATCAATTAACAAAATGTAGAGTGAGTGAACAGAAGAGAAATCTAAATCAAATTAATATTTGGTGTGACCTCCCTTTGCCCTCAAAACAGAATCAATTCTTCTAGGTACACTTGCACGCAGTTGTTTAAAGGGACACTAACCATTGCGGTTTGAGAGATAGGATTTGTGTCAATGAACTTAATTTTAAACCTCTGCAAAACAAGCATAATCTTTTATGGGACATTGTGGGGGTCATACCATTTGACTGAATTTTTGGGGTCGTTGTCATGCTGCAGAATACATTTGAGGCCAATCAGATGCCTCCCTGATGGCACTGCATGATGGATAAGTATCTACCTGTACTTCTTAACTTTGAGGAGTCCATTTATTCTGAACAAATCCCCAACTCTGTTTGCAGTAATGCAGCCCCAAAGTTGCAGGAAACTGCTACCGTTCTTCACTGTTGCCTGCAGACACTCATTCTTGTACTTCTGTCCAGCCCTTCTGTGAACAAACTGCCTTATGTTAGAGCTAAATATTTCAAACTTTGACTCCGTCTAGGGAACCTTCTGCCATTTTCCTGCACCTCAGTTCCTGTGTTTTCGTGCATAGTTGAGATGCTTGGCCTTGTTTCCACGTCGGAGGTATGGCTTTTTGGCCGCAAGTCTTGCATGAAGACCACTTCTGACCAGACTTCTCCAGACAGTAGATGGGTGTACCAGGATCCAACTGTTTTCTGCTAAGTCTGAGCTGATGGCACTACTGGACATCTTCTGATTGTGAAGGGAAGTAAGCATTATGTGTCTGCAGTTTCCTTGGCCAACCCCTGCATCTACTGTCCTCAACGTTACCTGTTTCTTTGTATTTCTTCAAAAGAGCTTGGACAGAACATCTGGATACTTTCTGCCTGGGAGAGAGATCTTGCTGATGCATTATAACTACCTTGTCTAAAACTACCTTGTCATCTTGCTGTGCTCAGTCTTGACATGGTGTATGACTTTTGAAATTAAATTGTCTTAAGCAACCTCAACTTGCTATCAGAGTTTGGCTGTTCCTCACCCAATTTTATTCCTTCTACACGGCTGTTTCTGTTTCAGTTAATGATTGTTTCAACCCACATATTAAATTGATGATCATTAGCACCTGTTTGGCATAATTGTTTAATCATACACCTGACTATATGCCTACAAAATATCCAACTTTGTGCAAGTGTACCTAGAAGAATTGATACTGTTTTGAAGGCAAAGGGTGGTCACACCAAATATTGATTTGATTGGATTTTTCTTCTGTGCACTCACTACGCATTTTGTTAATTGATAAAAATTATAAACTATTAACATATCTATTTTTGAAAGCATTCTTACATTACAGCATTTTTCACACCTGCCTAAGACTTTTGCACAGTACTGTTTGTATGTATATGTATATGTATATGTGTGTGTGTGTGTGTGTGTGTGTGTGTGTGTGTGTATATATATATATATATATATATATATTATATTTATTATTATGCGTGTGTGTGTGTGTATGTATGTATGTATGTATGTATATATAGCAGAGAACAGAGGGTTGGTTGCACTCACTCTATCATGCTAATTCGCCCAGGTGCACAATCCTCAAAGGAGAGCATATAGGGATGTACAAAGGAGGCAGCACCAGTGGGACTTCTTAATGATATTTATTATAGTGGCATATAGGCAAAAAGATGGTCGACGTTTCGGTCCGACAAAATGGACCTTTATCAAGACAACTATAACCAAGATGGTGACTGGTATAAATAGACAACGCTATTCAAGACGCATGGCCTGAGAGGGAGTGGTGACGTCACCACCGGGCCGCAAATACGGAGGCCACGGTGAGTCAACATCATCACTCTGCTGTGCCAATGGTGATTTAAATGCACGGACATCCCCACAATTGCGCTGTACCTACTGTGCTACGATCATTCCGTATACCTTGTCATGTGCAACAGGCAACGGACTCGATCCGCAGTCCCATGTAGAATAATCCAACCACATAGTTAATATAACAAGCCAAGCGAAAGTCAAAACAAATAATATAGCAAGCTGACACATAATGAGTCCAATGTGGTATCCCTAGTGCAACATAGATTTGTTTTCTAATTAAAGGGGCCACGCTTGAATATAAACCTTGCTCTAATGGGGGATCGCTCATGTGGCTAAAATGGTATATGCATGTGTACACTCCAAAGACTGGATTAATACAGAGAGACATGGGTAAAACGACATACAGTATATGATGGAGAGTGTCCGTACACCGCTACAAAAGCTAAGCTAAGCTGATACAAGATAGGGAACAGACGGAGAGGTTCCACTACTAAACATGAGATCGTAATTCAATTGTATACCGATATTGCGTCCAAAAGTCTCCATGTGTGTCAACAGACAGGATACTAGATGTGTAAAGAACATGAGTATAATGTGGCTATAGGCTGTACATAGCGATAGAATTATATAATGAAATATATTTAAATGAGACATAGTTGCAAAGTGCTGATGTTAAAGGCAGAGTAATGATATTGTAGCAACCTCACTTAGATAGAAGGAGGGATGGAACTATAGAAGTTAAAGGAAATGATTCCATCTTACATCCAGGACACCACTGATTTTATTAATAAAATCAAAATGATATCTTTGAATGACGATGCAATCCTATTAGTAACTATGGATGTCAAATCCCTATATACGATTATACCCACACAGGAGGGCATTAACAGCACTATCAATGCATTATTGGCACACCCTTCGGTCCCTAACAGACCGCCCATTGAATTCCTGCGATCATTACTCACATTCTGTCTTACTTTGAACTATTTTCGTTTTGAATTGAAGTACTATCTTCAAGTCTCAGGAACTTCAATGGGCTCTAACGTGGCCCCTGCATTCGCTAATCTCTTTATGTCGGCTTACGAATCACACCATTTTACTCCATTTTTGAATTCTCACATTCTCTTTTTCGCTCGCTACATAGATGATATATTTCTTCTATGGAAGGGAGATTTGGTGTCTTTCGAAATATTCGCCAATAGACTTAACCAACTCAACAGTCCTGTACGCTTCTCATGGCAAGCACACTCAAAAGAGGTGCATTTCCTTGATTTGACAGTGTACCGTGATTCTAATCACATAGGTACCACCAATTATAGGAAAAATACTGACAGAAACACCCTACTACATTACCAAAGCTTCCATCCATCTCACACTAAGTCCGGGGTACCTTACTCTCAGTTCCTGAGAATCATAAGAAACAACTCCGATAGATCCACGGCGGAAGTCCAAGCTAAGGAACTTTTCCATAGGTTTCTACAGAGAGGATACACTAGCTCTACATTGCAACACTCGTTTGAACAAGCCTTCCTGTTTACCCAAAATGATTTACTGGTACATAAAAAGAACAAACCCTTAGACGATAGATTGGTATTCGCAACTAAATATACCACACAGAGTACGGCTATTAAACAAGCCATCACCAATAGGTGGGATATATTGTCTAGCGAGGACACTTTACCCGGCGTGTTCTCTAAACTCCACTACACAGTTTCAAGCGGAGTCCAAGTCTAAGGGATAAACTGGTATTGACAGATCCAGCACATTGTTATACCAGCAAATATTCTACTTGGCTAAAAACAGACAAAAAAGGCTGCTACAAGTGCATAGGCTGCATTACTTGTAGAAATTTGATCACAGGTGAATTTTTCCATCACCCACATTCGGGCAAGAAAATGTACATTAAACATCGACTTACTTGCACAAGCACATACGTGGTATATTTCATTATCTGTCCATGCAGCCTGATGTACATTGGTAAAACCATTACTACCTTTAAAGAACGGATTGCAAACCATAGAACCTCAATCCGACAAGCTATTCAGACTCAGGACAGAGATAAACCGGTGGGCAGACATTTTGCCCTAGCTAAACATTCACTGGCGGATCTAAAATACATGATTATTGATCAGCAACCCAAATTGAAAAGAGGAGGGGATAGGAACAGATCATTACTTCAGCTTGAAGAGAAATGGATTTACAGATTGGATACCTTGATCCCTCGTGGATTAAATGATAAAACGAACTATTCCTGTTTCTTTTGATCCAGGAAAACCACAAGCTGGGATAGTAAACCACTCAAAATTGAGGCGAGTTGAAACTGTTGTCCCAGTCTTGAATACTGTATATACGAACTTTGTATCATCGCTTTCCCCATTCTTAGGCTGAAGTTTGCGGATGTGATGAACTCTTACTACTATCCCTTATGGACGGCTGACATTCCTCCAGAGTTGGGTGGGCATAGATCCCAGTTTGGGTGTTGCCATTCCAAACACCCACTCATAATAGGACTGAGTGCTCAGGCCGCTGGGATCTTCTTATACCATATCAGCAAGTTGGTCATTCCCCTAGGGTTGGCTGGGCATAGATCCCATATGGGATGGTGCCAACACAAACAGCAACCGGATTTTGGATTGAATGACTCTTACACTTGGTATATGGACTACATCCTTTAACTTCTATAGTTCCATCCCTCCTTCTGTCTAAGTGAGGTTGCTACAATATCATTACTCTGCCTTTAACATCAGCACTTTGCAACTATGTCTCATTTAAATATATTTCATTATATAATTCTATCGCTATGTACAGCCTATAGCCACATTATACTCATGTTCTTTACACATCTAGTATCCTGTCTGTTGACACACATGGAGACTTTTGGACGCAATATCGGTATACAATTGAATTACGATCTCATGTTTAGTAGTGGAACCTCTCCGTCTGTTCCCTATCTTGTATCAGCTTAGCTTAGCTTTTGTAGCGGTGTACGGACACTCTCCATCATATACTGTATGTCGTTTTACCCATGTCTCTCTGTATTAATCCAGTCTTTGGAGTGTACACATGCATATACCATTTTAGCCACATGAGCGATCCCCCATTAGAGCAAGGTTTATATTCAAGCGTGGCCCCTTTAATTAGAAAACAAATCTATGTTGCACTAGGGATACCACATTGGACTCATTATGTGTCAGCTTGCTATATTATTTGTTTTGACTTTCGCTTGGCTTGTTATATTAACTATGTGGTTGGATTATTCTACATGGGACTGCGGATCGAGTCCGTTGCCTGTTGCACATGACAAGGTATACGGAATGATCGTAGCACAGTAGGTACAGCGCAATTGTGGGGATGTCCGTGCATTTAAATCACCATTGGCACAGCAGAGTGATGATGTTGACTCACCGTGGCCTCCGTATTTGCGGCCCGGTGGTGACGTCACCACTCCCTCTCGGGCCATGCGTCTTGCATAGCGTTGTCTATTTATACCAGTCACCATCTTGGTTATAGTTGTCTTGATAAAGGTCCATTTTGTCGGACCGAAACGTCGACCATCTTTTTGCCTATATGCCACTATAATAAATATCATTAAGAAGTCCCACTGGTGCTGCCTCCTTTGTACATCCCTATATATATATATATATATATATATTATTTCAAATAATATATATATTATTTGAAAGATCAACGTTTTGATCCCAGAAGGGATCTTTATCAAGATGGCTGCCCAAACGCTCAACACCCCTCTTAAGTACCCTGTGACCCATAGCCTTTGACCTCACCTAACAACATGTGTATTATTAAAATTGAATATTTAGAAAATCAAATGCAACACAGCATCTGTTACATTTATATGATATACTCACATTAAACTAACTACTACCACCGTGTAAATGACAAACATTTTAAATCACCTTAATAGTGTGTGGATAATAAAAACAAAAGAAACAGACCTCAGACTTCACCTGAGTGTACATTTCCACATATCTTGGTAAACCCATATAGTACACTGCCTCTATTTATATAATGATACATGAAATAAGTCATGTTATGCAGTAAGCACATTATTGATCGCTGCGGGTCTCCCTGACATCACACAGCACCAGCCACCTTGTCAGACACCAACCCACGATATTAAATATGTCAAAAATTCATCATACAATTATAAAACCGGTACCTTACAGTATAGTTAGGGTTACCCTTCGTTGCAAGTCTCCCTGACATCACGCAGCATATTCTGCAGTGTCAAAAGGGAGCTCCGTGACGTTAGTAAGCTGTCTTACTAGTTTCTCTAGCTCAAGTGGCCCCATGTGTCTATACTCCTCCGGTCTAGGTGTCGCTAATAAGTACGCTGTTGATCCTATAATCCTGTTGTTTTTCAGGATAAGAAAGCAGTGAAATGTAAATAGATACAGAGTGTCCCATCTGAGATAATGTTACAGGTATGCATGTTTCAGTATGATAGATGATATACACGTGTATTATACTGCCACAATCTATAAAGCAAAATCATATATCATTTGATGGTAACAGAGTGCAACCCAAGTGATATGGGGATTCCTTAAGGCATATACAGCAATCATCACTATATTGTAACAGTCCCACGTTCAATATACTATGATGATAGCACACAAATTAAGTAGAATGCATCCATGAATATATGTTAGAGATAAGAGCTATTAGACTCAGTCTAATGAATACTCCCAAAGATTCAGATCTATCTTCAAAGCATAAATAATGATAAGATAAGAATAAGGTGGATCCTATGCACTAAAACATAGTAAGCCTGAGTATATAATTACATGTCATCTCTTGTTACAATGTCCATTTAGTGGATCAGATGAAGAATTCAACAAGTGTTCATAGGTGATCGGACGAACAGAACAATACATACTTTAATAATGAAGAATAGCCCATTCTTCTTTTAGATCATGGGTCCAATGGGTACCTGAATCTGTCTTCAGAGGTAGGTTATTCCCAGATTGGTATTATCACCATAGTCACAGGTCTCAGAGCCCAGACTTGCTGTAAGCCTGTGTAATCTTGTGTATACATAATGTATAAACGGTACCTTAGTGTTCATCGCACCATCTGCAATGTAGATTCAGTCCAACCACCTCCACCTGAGAGTGCTGATTCCTTCCTGAATATTGACTACACCAGTGGTTCTCAACTCCTGTCCTCAGGACCCACTAACAGGCCAGGACTTGGGGATTTCTCTGCTAGAGCACAGGTGTGATCAGACGCTCATTCACACTAATTAACTCACCTGTGTTCTAACAAGGAAATCATCAAATCCTGGCCTGTTAGTGGGTCCTGAGGACAGAAGTTGAGAACCACTGGACTACACTATCCGGCAACCAGGCATTCGTTTAAATGATCGTGAGTGCATCCTTCTACACAAATTATTTATATATATATATGTGTGTACATGGCCCAAATACTACGAAGATTAATTGGAGCTGCTTTTATTTTGAAATATTACTATTCCTTTAATTCAGCTTATATCATCAGCAACAAATTAGGTGGATTTCCATGCTTTTGAATGCTTGAATGAAAAGTATAATGTATACTTTAACCTAAGCTTTTTTTAACCACTTCACTGCTAGATGACCTTAGGGAGGGGAGCAGGATTTCATCAAATAAATGTGTGTAGGACTTACGTAAGGGGGAGTTCTTCATATCAACATGCAATCCTTTGTTGGAGGACTCAATGCACCCTGGAAACATCACATTCTTATGCCTAATTACATCATGGAGCCTTCCACTAGGCCACAAGAAGTGTTAAAGGGGTGGCCCTCTAACAAAACCTGTGTTTTGACCTCCCTGCCTCCAATCCAAATAAAACTGGTGTCAATAGAAAAAAATGGCATGTTTTGTTTACAGAAAAATTACTGAAACAGTAATTTGATTATGAAAAGCAACACGTGCTAAAACATGCTTATCACAGAGGGGAAGAAAAGCTTTAATAGGGACATGGTTACTTGTATTGTTGTTTTGATTCTAACAAGGACATTTAAATATTTTAAACTAGTGTAAAAGCCCGTGTACATGCGCCAAGGTCCGGGTAATGTTAACCCTTTGAATGCCAGAGGGGTACGCAATGCATTGCTTTGCAATGCGTTGCGTACCCCTCTGGCACTCAATGGGTTAAGCGACCGCTACCTCACTGCTCCACGTGATGCAGTATTGCGGCGCCTCACTCACGCAATGCAATCATGCGCAGTATAGACTGTCCGAATGCGGGCAGTCTCTACTGCACATGACGGCTTCTGACAAACATCCTAGCGAATTATTATATAGGATGAGTCTTCCTGATTCTTACATGTCACAATTATGTTACAGTTCTAGTTTAGCTGTGCTGTAAGGAGTACTGTTTCTAAGGGTTAAAGGGGAACTATCACCCCTATACAAGTTTTCCTCAGTCTGATATTCATATAGCGATAACATGTAATCGTTGATTTTTTTTTTGTTATACAATGCATGCTATGGCGAAATATACACTTTTAAAAAATGAGCCTGGGCCTTACTTCAGGACAGGCTCGGGTAAAGCTCTGTAGCTCAGCCTATCAATCTTCGTCTGTTGCATCCCCAAGTAGTGTTGCGTTTCAACCTCCTCCGATGACGGAGGATTTCTCCATGTAAGCTGGAGTGCTCTCTAGCCAATGAGAGCGCGCCACACTTTTCTCCACCCTTTGTGGACCAGCTGAATTATTTATTATTATTATTATTCTTTATACAGCGCCAACTAATTCCGCAGCACTTTACAGTAGAGAATAGACATACAGAGATATTAAATAGTACAATCAGATGTGGAGAACAGGAGGATCAGAGGGCCCTGCTCGTGAGAGCTTAAAGTCTAGAGGATCTCACAGGCTTTAACAGCAGCTAGAAACCTAATTAAGGGGCTCTTCAACTTGTCCCATTTTTCCCTGAGCACATGGACAGAAACACTTACATAGACAAATTGAACTCCTGTCGAATTGGGAAATGCAGTTGATTAAGTACGTCTGTGTTACAGGTAGGCTGATGATTTCTTCCTCTGTGGTCATCTTATATGGAAGGATATGCTTATTCAACTGAATAGGATATAACAGAGTGGTTGTATTCTATGTCCAACAATAGAACAGAAAAGTTCATACTAGTGTGGTACCCTTGGATACTTCCCGGCTGTGCTCTTGATCTTTGAGCACATATGTTTTAGACCGCACCCTTTGTCTTCTTATTTCTTCCTTTTCTGTCTCTCATCTTCTATCTCGTATCTAATGTTCAGTGTTAAAGGTTGATACTTTGAGGTTAAAATGATCACACATTCTTACCTATGTGCACTTTTAATGTCTATATGTCTGCGTATTGTGAACACTTGTACATATGATTGTTAATTTCTCACTGTATGTTTTGAAATCTTAATAAAACACATTAACAGTTTTTTCCGCACACATTTGCTAATCGTTTAATATATCATAAAACAGTGTTGGGCAGCATGAGACCCTTCTGTTGTTCTGTACTACAGCTACCATCATTAGCTGACCAGGGATGGTAGGAAGTGCTGTCCTCAGCAGCTGAAGGGACTCTAGTTGCCCATCCTGATACCAAAACTGATGTACAATCCTGCTTGTTTAACAATGTCCAGGAACGCTCACTAATGAGATTTGGCAATTCAAAAGTACAACAATTCAATTAAGTAAGCATACAAATGAATAAGCTGAATTTTCCCAGAGTGCAGCTACAGTACATTAAAATCTCCTCCTAACCATTCATCAGAATGTCTTCCCACCTGTTTGACTACAAGTGCCAGCATTTTGCTTGTTCCCTAAAGAGACCACGAGAAGCTGAATATAAGGAACTCAGCAAGGGATTTTTGCAGTGGAAAAGTCAATAGTGAGCAGTGCGACCCCTTTTCAGAAATAAAATGACTCCTTATCTCCATATTCTATACATACTGGCATCCTTTAGCATACCACTATTTCTCAGATACTGCATTGAATAAATACTTTAGTTTGTTAAATCAGGATCACATGATATTTGCAAATATTTCTGTAGGGAAAAGCTATCTGCAGTGCTTATAGATGCTGGAATTGAGCACCTGCATAAATACATATAACATAACATGCTTTAACTTTTTTTAGATGATCAGCACCAGAAGACTGATTTTAGTGAGGAGGTGGGGGAGGTTGAACCTTTGGGTCTCCCATTAGAAGAGCTTAGATAGCTGGTATTAATCCAATTTAATGAGTTTTGACAGGTCTGTGACAAACTGTGACGGATCAGTGTATGAAAGGATCTGCAGTGAACAGCCAATTGCCATGCTCTTGTACTAACTAATTAAGGGCCTTATGCAGAATGAAAAAGAGGAGCAATTCTGGGGCAAACCACTTACACCAAAATGGTTTAACGCTTTGAGTGCTAGAGAGAGATCAGTGCATTTCAGCACAAAGTGTTGGATACCTCTCTGGCACTCAGAGGGTTAAATATGACTTTTAACTCCTTTAATTCTAAAGAGGTCTCCGTCTCATTCAAGGGGTTAATATCCCCAGTTAAATTTGATGTATATTTCTCATCTCATCGGTGTTGTTCGCTTGCCAATGAATGTTCCTTTTGTCTTTTTGCATATTGTCCTTAAAGGGGCAGTAAACTTTGATGGGAGGAGGGAGATATATGTTTTACATTGCTTTGTGCAGAGTAAAACTAGGGTGCCGCCACTGCGAGAAGATTTTCCATTCAAAAGTTATTCCACTTTCTTGCATTCTGCCCTTACAGTTTAATGTAACGTTAATAACAATTTGTATTTATATATTAGGCATTTACATAATCTTAAAAGATAAAAATGGACAAGAAAGATATAATTTGTTTAAAATGTTCATAGATAAATATATGCCATTGGGGAAAAGATACAAGAGGAGCACATAAAGACCATTGTTAATAAAGCAGTTTGCTGGGAAATGAGAAATAAAAGCATGCTTTAACCCCTTAATGACCAGCGTTGTGTCACGGTCACATAAGGAACATAAATTCCAGTTCCGGACTCCCCGAACAGTGTGCAGCCGCGTGGGGAGCCCAGAATTCCATGACAGTCATAGTACGTCATGGGTCGTTAACTTGGATCGACCCATGACGTACTATTACCGTAAAGGGTCGTTAAGGGATTAAAGGATTTTGTCAGAAGGGTCTGAGTCATCATTTTAAAAAATGTAAAGAATGTAATAAAAAATGCAAATAAGCAATTAGGCTGGCTAAAATTGAAAATGAGAAATGTATTGCAAAAGTGAGCATGAAGAATCCTAAAGAGTTCTACAAGTATATAAATACCAAAAAGATTAAAGGGATATTAATTTTTCACAATAAAAACACCTCCAATAAATCTTCATAGTATTTGGGACATGGAGAGTGTTATTTTAATACAGTCAGAGTTGTAGTTCAAGAGTAATTGAATGATAAAGTATCCCCCTCCCGCCCCTTTTACTGTAACACTGCTCACCTCAGAGCAGCAGGGTGTGTCCAGTTGGATCACAGAGAGGGACAATCTTCAATTAAGATAATGGAAAAGCCTGTCAAGGGGGCAAGAGTTTTCATTGTTCTCACAGTAAGAAGATTTATCAATGCTGTGAGCTGTCCACATCTGGTAAAAGGGGCGGGAGGGGGAAACTTTATCATTCAATTACTCTTGAACTACAAATCTGACAGTATTGAAATGACACTCGCTATGGCTCAGATACTCTGAAGATTAATTGGAGCTGCTGTTTTGTGAAACATTACTATCCCTTTAAGGTTATTTATATTGATCCTCTTAAGGCAGAGACTCGTGAATTGATTAGTGAGGATAAGGCTATGGTTGACACACACTTTTCTTCTGTATATACAAAGGAAGCAGAAATGTCAGGAGATGGGCAAACAGGGCAAATTACAGAAATTCCTCCATCACATACATGACTTACTGAGGACAAAGTCCAGTAGAAACTGGAAAAGTTTATTGTGAATAAAGCACCTGGACCTGATGGCATACACCCAAGAGTACATAAGGACCCTTAGCTATAGTAAGGCCCTTATACGTAATAAAAAAAAAGATTCACTATAATCAAGCATACCCTTGTGATTGAAAGAAAGCTGATGTAGTACCATTTTTCAAAAAGGGGGAATTATATAAACCATGACATTTTAGACCTGTTTTTTTTGTTGTTTTTTTTACAGTACTCAGGACTATATAATGATCAACAATATTATTAGTAGGAGCCAGCATGGTTTTATGATTAATAAAGCATGTCAAACTAGTTTTTTTGCATTTTACAAAAAGGTAAGTAGCAAATTGGACAAGGGAATTGCTGTTGATGTAATATACTTGGATTCTTCAAAAGCCTTTGATACTGTGCCTCACAGCACGTTACTGCATAAATTAAAAGGCTTCAGTTTAAGAGGTGATATCTGTACATGGATAGAGAACTGGCTAAGTAACAGATGGCAGAGAGTTGTAAACGGAACCTTTCAAGTTGGTCTAAAGTTGTAAGTGGGGTGCCACAGGGTTCAGTCCTGGGCCCAATGCTTTTTATTGTGTTTACTAAAGTGGAACTATAACATATAGATAAGTAATGCTCATTGGATAGAGCATTTAGCGAAAAAGTTTAATATGTTACTAATAAAAAAAAAAAAAAAAAAAATGTTATATGCACAAAAATTCAAGTTTAAAACGTGCCCAGCAGCCTACTTCCGGCATGCAGCACTGCCTCTGCTCTCGTCCCACTACCCAGTATCCTCCGATGACGGAGGCTTTCTTTCTCTAAGCTGGAGCAATCTCATTGGCAGAGATCGATAT
Organism: Rhinophrynus dorsalis; assembly: GCA_037306005.1. Taxonomy (NCBI): domain Eukaryota; kingdom Metazoa; phylum Chordata; class Amphibia; order Anura; family Rhinophrynidae; genus Rhinophrynus; species Rhinophrynus dorsalis. Next base: position 299,688,893 of record CM074721.1, read on the forward strand.
TTAGCCACTGAGATCACTTCAGCTTAGAGACAGACAGCCTCTGTCATCAGAGGATGCTGGGTAGTGGGACAGGAGCAGCCTCTGTGCGGCAAGCAGCTATACTCAGCGGCAAGCAGAAGTAGGCTGCTGGACACCTTTTAAACATTAATTTTTGCGCAGATAATGGGGATTTGTCAAAAATGAGTAACATTTAACTTTTTCACTAAATTCTCTAACTAATGAGCATTACTTTTCTATATGTGATAGATCCATTTTAATGATCTAGAAGTGGGAATTGAAAGTCGTGCCTTAATCTTTGCTGATGACACTAAGCTGTGTAAGGAAATACATTCAGAGCAAGATGTTTTTTCTCTGCAGATGGACTTGGATAAACTGAGTGAATGGGCAAAAAAGTGGCAGATTAGGTTTAACATTGATAAATGTAAGGTTATGCATTTGGGCTATAGAAACAATCATGCTACATATACACTTAATGGGAAAATATTTGGGGAATCCTCATTAGAGAAATATTTAAGAATACTGGTAGACAGTAGTCTTCACTGCATTGTCACTCAGCTGCTGTAAGAGCCAGTAGGGTACTTACTATCTTGTATAAAAAAGGGGTATGGATGCATGGGATGGGAATATGATTCTACCTCTATATTAATAGTTGGTTAGGCCTCATCTGGAATATGAAGTACAGGTTTGGGCACCAGTCCTTAAAAAAAAATGTATTCTTGAACTGGAAGAAGTGCAGAAACGTGTAACAAAACTGATAAAAGATTTGGAGGATCTGAGTGATAAAGAGAGACAATCCAAACTAGGTTTGTTTACATTAGTAAAGAGGGTGATATGATTATGATTTATAAATATATTCAAGGTCAATACAAAGAACTCTCCAAGGAACTGTTTACACAAAGCTGAGCAAAAAACAAGAGGTCATCCATTCAGACTAGAGTAAAGGCGCTTTCGACTAAAACACAAGGGCAGTAAATTTATGGACTTCTTTGCACTGGTATGTTGTTCTTGCAGATACTGAGAAAAAGTAATGGACACCTTTCTAGCATTGCACAAAAGTAATGGACACCTTTCTAGCATTGCGCAAAAGTAATGGACACCTTTCTAGCATTGCGCAAAAGTAATGGACACCTTTCTAGCATTGCGCAAAAGTAATGGACACCTTTCTAGCATTGCGCAAAAGTAATGGACACCTTTCTAGCATTGCGCAAAAGTAATGGACACCTTTCTAGCACAGAACAATATTGTGAATTATGACAGTTTGTTTGAAAGCAGATGGGATATTGATCCAGAGAAATATATAACTGCTATATGGATTCTGTAAGGATGTTTTTGCCCACTTGGGACTTAATTAGAAATGTCTTCAATGTTTTTTTTTTTTTTTTTTCCCTTCTGGATCAACAGAAGCATGGGATGAACTTGATGGACACGTCATTTTTCATTTATGTTACTATGTAATAGTTAAAGACAAAAATGAGGTTTTACCATACTATTTTGCTTAATAAAATTTGTATTTAAGCCTTATGGCCATATGCATGCATACAAAGTAGAGCAATTATTTTATTTTCAACTAGTTGAAGAGCCCATGTACATGGGCCACAGTGCCACCCAGCAACTGCCATGGTGCAGTCATGCACAGTACAGACTGCCCGCACCACGGTTGATAACAGAGCAGGCGCTCCGAATTCAGACCTTAGTCCTCTCTGCATACCTTTGGTGCACAGAGAGGACTACGGTCTGATTTCGGAGCCCTGCTTCATTATCAGCCGCGGTGCGGGCAGTATAGCGCACATGACTGCAGTGCGTGCAGCCGCCTCTGCTGCGCATGACGGCTTCTGACAAACACGCATTTAGCAAATTATTATATAGGATGAGGGTGTAAGCCCTTGGTTTGCAATGCGCTTGTGACCTACCTAACATTCAGCAAGTTAAAACCCCAGTTTAACCTTTTAAGATCCAGACAGGTGTCCAGCAGAGTACAATGCATTAGATACCACCCTGGCAGTCAGCGGGTTAAATCATTAACAAGGTGTTTTAATTTTTTTGTCCCCAGTGGTGCACTTGGCTTGAATCAGAATGACTCCGATATCTTTGCGTGTAGGACCTTTACAGGCTGACCTACAAGGGAAAACTGGTGCATTTATGAGGCAAACCCATGTGCCTTATGGAACAAAGAAATATTTGCATGGATTTAAATTGGACTTTTAACCCCTTGAATGCTAGAGAGGTAACCTATATTTTATGAAGCAATGCTATAGCATTCAGTGGGTAAAAGTCCTAAATTAAATCAGTGGAAGTTTACAGAATTTTCATTTGTCTCAAAATTAGCAATTTGTTTTCTGCATATTTTTCCACTCTTTCTGTTTATTGGCCTACATCTTGTAGAGTCTGCCTTCAAATGGAGATGCAATATTATATGTATACTTGGAGGATAGAATACCTGTCTGCTGTAGCTGGCCATATCAATTGCTCACATTTCTTTTCTGGGTTTGTGCTGATGTCTGTCTTGTCATTTTGAAGGGAAGTGGGATCTTTCTCCACCCACCAACCTTTCATTTGCATTAGCTGCTCTCTGTGTGGAGGTGTTATAATTATTGGCTTGATAATTTTAATTATATTTCTGCTTTTTCATTACAGTTAAGAGAATGCCTCTTAACAAGCTTCTCATCGGCAGCAGTTGTGGAGCATTGGTGGAAAATTGCATTTGTTGCCAGCAGTGTGTGTGTGTGTACACGTCTGCCTGTCTGTGTCTGTCTGCCTGTGTGTGTACGTCTGCCTGTCTGTGTGTGTGTGTCTGTCTGTGTGTGTACGCCTGCCTGCCTGTCTGTGTGTGTACGCCTTTCTGTGTGCGTTCATGCGTGCGTGTGTGTCTGTCTGTCTGTGTACGCCTGCCTGTCTGTGTATGTGTGCGTGCTTGTGCGTGTACACATCTACGTGTGTCTGCCTGTCTGTGTGTGTCTGTCTGTGTGTACGCCTTTCTGTGTGCGTGCATGCGTGCGTGTGTGTCTGTCTGTCTGTGTACGCCTGTGTACGCGCGTGTGTGTGTGTGTGTGTGTGTGTGTGTGTGTACACATCTACGTGTGTGTCTGCCTGTTTGTGTGTATGTGTATGTATCATGGAGAGCCATCTTGTGCAATTTTTCTGTTTGACTAGACATGGCTCATGTTATTGGACTTGCTGAGACTGATGTTCTAAGAAGTAGTGGAGCAATTCTGGTGCACATCAGCTGAACATCATAACTCAAATACTATCCATACGCATTGTGAAGCAGTGCATTGGAGACTTCTCTAGCATTCAGTGGGTGAAATCCTTCATTTAAATCAATGGGAACTTGGGAAAGGTATATCGGTTCCCCATGGTGAAGTTGGGTTACTCTATTTCTTTTTAGTACATCAGCCTCATTTCTGTAGTGGCTATGAATGTACAGTGTTTGGAGCATTCTTTTGCAAACCAGCTACACTGGAGGAGACAAATAAAAATTCATAGAATTCCCATTGATTCTGCAAGTGTGTAATATGTAAAGGCAAACTGCCTATAGTTTTCCTCCTTATCTTCACCTATTTTTGTTACACTTTACTTCCCTGACAGGGAGTTCTTGGAATTTGTTTCCAGATCTTTCTGCCTGGGACAGTGACTGCAGAGACAGAGTAACAATGTAAAGAAAGATACAATGTAAAAAAGACAGTTCAACAATGTAGACAATATATCCAACACCAATTAAAGATTATTTTTGGGGATCCAATCCATATACAACTGCATAGTGGCTATCAGGATTAATGAGACAGTAAAACACGTTTTTTGACTTCTGCAAGTGCATAATATGTACAGTCAAACTGCCATTTTATTTGTTTACACTTTCATGTTTCTGACATTAAGCTCCCTTAATACCTTTTTCCTGAGAGTTTTCAGGTTTGTGACTGTTACAGTGATAGTCTCCGTACAGCACTGATTGATCTATATGCTGTAATGACATGTATGTATATGGAGGCAGACATGATTATTTGTTGCAGGACTCCTGAAAGTCAAACTCCTCCCATAAGAAGGCTTCTGTAGGACAGATTCAGTTCTGAACAAAATCACACCTTCCTCCTTGGTCTTGATATCTAGTTTGGCCCGCGATACGCGTGGGGTTGGAAGAAGCGTGTAGTGAGACGGCAAACGCCGATTTCAATCATCCGGAGGGACACGACCGGGTGTGGGAGACTCATAGTCCCGGAATTAGGTGTACAGGACCTTTGTGTCACCGGTACAATTGCTGGTGCTGGATATACTAGCATTGGGACGGCAGGTGGATGAATGAGGGTTAATTTCACCATTCGGGAGGACGTGATGGGAGGACTTTGGGTGTGTGAGAGACACCAACAACCATCAACGGTTGGGTGTGTGAGAGACACCAACAACCATCAACGGTTGGAAAGTGTCCCCTGTAAGGGTGAAAGGCGATATATTTGCTGCAAGTTTGTAAGTGCAATCTGTATGTGTTTTGCAATCTTCAAAATAAAACACTGCTTTTAGATATATGTATTGCGCTTTTTTTCAGAAATTACCATATCTGGGAACTTTTGTGGTTTGACCCGGAGTCTCAGGGTTTTTACCTAAATCTCAGGGTGAAGGGCCAAAATCTCAGGGTGACAGTCCAGTATTATATACTATATGATCTACACAAATTAAATGTTTCTTTAGTCTCTAAATTGCACCCATTTGTACCAGAAATACAGGGGAGATGTCCTGCTTGTCTTGTTTGTGTTTAGTCAGTGAAATCTTAAAGGGATAGTAATACTTCATTTTATCTTTATTTATTTTGTAGGCATTAAAAAAACATGAAGAACGATATAAGTCTTATCTCTCAAACCTTTATGGTTTAAGAGATATTCACAAGCAGTTTCCCTTCCCGCCCCTTTTACCTAGTGTAAGCCATCTCTTCTCAGATGTGGACTAGACAGATAACAGAAGGAGACATTCTTCTTTCTATGAGAACAATGAAATCCCTGCCCCTCTTGACAAGTTTTTCAGGTTTTTCCCTTATCTTAATTGAAGATTGTCCCTCTATTCAGTCTACCTGGGCATCTCCCTTCTGATCTGGCTGAACAGTGTTACATCGGTAAAAGGTGTGGGAGGGGGATCCTTTGTCATTGAATTACTCTTGAACTACAACTCTGACAAGATTGAAATAACACTCTCCGAAGTCCAAATACTATGATGATTAATTAGAGCTGATTTTATTATGAAACATTACTATCCCTTTAAAGTTGTAGCATGTTAAAGGTTCCTTGCGGACCAACTGGAGCACCACTGAGTTAGAGTAAGCAGGTACATATTGCATAAAGTCCACATTATGGGAAGCTTTAAGGGTTAATATTACAAAGATCTCAGGGTTAGCTCATTTTGAAAGTTCCCAGGTATGCAAATTACCTCATCAGATTAGGAGTAATTTACCTTTCTACCCCTAGGTTGGTGTGCAGGAATGTTTCCGGAAGGATCTTGTGACTAGTGAAGGTAGTAACTTTGTGTTTACATCTATTTTTGGGGCTCTGATGGCCAGTGACACTATGTCTCAGCACCACCCCGGAAATGAACACAAAGAATCAATGATTATTACACACAAGCAGCTTCAAATAAGAGGGGGGATATTAAAATACATTTGATGACCCTCAACACTTCCCTCCAGCTTGGGGAGCCATGTGTAGGGGAGAGCCTTGGGTTTATCCATAGGCTAAAAATTGATCACAGGCAGTTTACATTTCTTGATCAATGGATCCAAACATGTTAGTTAACAGACAGCCCCATGATCACCTGTAAAGCCACCCGGGCAATGTTTGGCTCTTTTCTCTGAAAGACTGGCCCTGTATGGTAAGGCCATTTTTAAGCTGATTTCTGCACGAGAAGCGTAGGAGTAACTTCTAAAGGGAACCTTGTTATTTTCATGGGTTTGCAAACCCAAAGAGTCTGGAAATCAAATGGTTAACCCGAGAATGCTGGAGACTCTTTAGTGCTCAGGAGGTTAAACATTTTATTTGTCTCAGTGGTGCAGTTTATTTACTCCTTTTGGTTTTGTTCATATGACATTTGAGCTCCCGTAATCTATAGCCAGTGTAGTGACAGAGGCAGATGTACTTGGAGATGGAAGTATTCTATGAGCAAACCAACGCCACCATATGGGAGAAAAATAGAATTCCCCAAATTCACAACGATTTAACCCTTCGAGTGTCAGAGAAGTATGCAGCGCATTGCATGGATACGTCTGTCATTTAAAGGGTTAAATGGGTCCTTTAACACTGGAGAGGTTTCCACTGCATTGCTTCAGTGCTTTGGGGAGCTATATTGCATTAAAGGGGTTAACCCTTTGAGTGCCAGAGGAGTAGGCAGCACATTGCTTTGCAATGCATTGCATACCCCTCTGGCACTCAAAGGGTTAAAACACCATCTAATTGAATTACATTTTTTTTCTGCCTTATGGAGCAGTTGGTTTGCCTCAGAACTGCTACATTTCTTCCTACATTAATAACGTCTTATTTTGGCGACTTTTTCTAAAGAGTAATTAATGCATATTATAAGCACCACTCATTACTCTGAGAAACTTGTAGTTTGAGTGTTTGTAGTATTCTTCATTTTTTATTTAATAATGATAATAAAGGTTATATTTTACAAGAGCACACCAATCATACACATTTTCCTTCTTCTATGTAAGAATGACTGTATATTCCTTAAATGAACAAACTTCCAAGAAAAAAACAGTGGTAGAAGATGAATGTAAATAAATGTATTTAGTGTTTGACAACTCGTCAATGCACCCAAGTTACACCTTAATGTCTATTTTAGACCAGCTTTTAGTTGTGTTGCTTTTTCTTCATTCCCCTCTGACACCTTTGTGTGAATAAATCACTCTGTGCAAATCCACCCACCACTGTTCAACCCACAAATCTTCCCCCTGTTAGATTGCTGTTTCACACCTAATATGAAGATTGCCTTGCCTTAACGTTGCTGCCTCAGCACCATACTTTTACTTATTTAACTTAGATCCAATTCTGTAATGACCCTTTAACCCATTAGAGGCATAGCCAATGCATTGCTTTGCACCAAAGGTTTAATATGTCTCAAATTATGCAAAGAAACCAGTTATCACGCTAAAGACACATTTTATTATTAAATACAATTTTTTAAGGTGTTCTCTCCCAGTGCCACAATAACCTAACAAAATGTATTGATGGTCATTCAGCATTAAAGTGATAGTAATGTTTCACAATAAAAGCAGCTCCAATTAATCTTCATAGTATTTGGGCCAAGTAGAGTGTTATTTCAATACTGTCAGAGTTGTAGTTCAAGAGTAATTCAATGATAAAGTATCCCCCTTTTACTGATGTAACACTGCTCACCTCAGAGCAGCCAGACTGTGTGGATGGATCGCAGCAAGGGACAATCTTCAATTAGCATAAGGAAAAACCTGACTAGGGTGGGCAGGGTTTTCCTTATGTTCACAGTAAGAAGATTGTCCATTGCTGTGAGAAGTCTGGTCTGTGGACCAGAGGTGGGTTAACACTAGATAAAAGGGGCTGGAGGGGGAAACTTTATCATTCAGATACTCTTGAACTACAACTCTGACAGTACTGAAATAACACTCTCCATGGCCCAAATTCTATGAAGATTAATTAGAGCTGCAGTTTTTGTGAAACATTACTATCCCTTTAACCTCTTAAGGACCGACTGCTCATGCATGCGGCATTCATTTAAGAACCACGGAGCATTTTTTTTTTTATTGAGTCTGACTGTAAGAGACAAACTTTTTGCCCCTTGCACATGGTAATCATAACTCTTTAAGGACCAGAGAAGTGTTCAGTTCATCCTGACAGGACAGGATTCTAGGTGTGAGTATGTGAGTAAATAAAATGATAAAAACAAAACTTGGCATTAAATAAAATGAACCTTGTTTATAGTTTACACATGTACAAACTGCATTCATGTGGTTTCTGCCCTAAAGGAAAAAGAAGCAGTTCTGGGGCAAACCAACTGAACCATAGGAGACAAGTAAAAATAATAATTTATTTACATGGTTCTTTTAGTGTTCTATGATGCTCAAGAGGTAAAGGTTCCCATTTAAATAATTTTATTTCTACCCTATTATGCTGTTATTGTCCCTAGAATTGTTCCTTTTTCTTTTGTGCATAAGGCTATTAGTTGTAGGTAGAGTTTGCCCTTGTATGATATATCTGAGTTCTAGAAGTCAGCGAGGGTAATGTTCAAGGAAATGGCTGCCGTAGTTATCACATGCTTTTCCCCAGATGGAGCGTTAGTCATTAACTGTGCTCTCCAGCTTTACTTGTTCTTGGCTGTGCAATCACTTGGCCCAACTGTACTTTAGAAATGTCTTGCTTGTTCAATTCTAATTAAGCTCAAAATGAATAATTAACACATGCCTACAATCCAAGTCGGTGGGTGATAAATACATTTTACACATTCCTTTTTAAATTTGTTGTAAACATGTATGTAAATATTCTCTCTCTCTCTCTCTCTCTCTCTCTCTCTATATATATATATATATATATATATATATATATATATATATATATATATAAAAATCACTCTCCTTTCTCTCTCTGTGTTTGTGCTGTTTATGTTTATAAAGGTAGACAGTTCATCTGACAGAAGTATTCACGTGTCAAATTAATTGGAATTATATTATTGGACTCAAAATGTCCCTATTAAATGTGAGTGTTTAATCAATCTATCTATCTATCTATCTATCTCCTATATAATAATTCGCTAGGTTGTTTGTCAGAAGCTGTCATGCGCAGTAGAGACTGCCCGAACGCATAGAATGCTTGGGAGTTCTGTGCTGGGAGCATTCTGTGCGTTCAGGCACTCTCTACAGTACCTGACTGTGTCAGCAGCAGGATGCGGAGCAGGACCGGCCTCTTAACCCTTAGAGTGCTAGAGGGGTATGTTGCGTGCTCCTCTGGCACTCAAAGGGTTCACATCACTTGGACCTTTACACTAGTGTGTGTGTTTATATATATATATATATATATATATATATATATATATATATATATATATATATATCTTTATTGTTAAGTTTAACAGAAGGTTCTATGTTGACAATGAGTTGTGTACCCCTCTGGCACTCAGAGGCTTAATTCAGCAGCAAAATTGTTTGATTGGCAGTCCCTTCAACCCCTGCAAGTTTCATAACAATTAGTTGTCATTTTCAAAACTGCTTTAAAAAATAAATAAATAAATAAATTCTCTCATATGGTCCTATGATACATTTTTTTCAGATCTGCAGCCCACACTAGCCCATGGGTTCTCACCAAAAGTGGCAGAGAGAAGGGCCCAGATGAGTTCTGCATGCTTTTTGGTAAACCTAGTACATTTTCAAAGTACCAGAGATATTCAAGTTTAAAGGGATAGTAATGGTTAATTTTAAGTTGATTTAATATTGTAGAGATTAAAAAAAGATTAACATCAATGTAAGTCTTGTCTCTCAAACCTTTATGGTTTGCGAGATATAACTTGCTAAAGTTACCTTTTCTTGGCTGTTTTACTCAAGTCTGCCATCTAGCTGACAGCTGCAGATTCCTGTCATTTGACCAGATGGAGGCTCTTCAGCAGAGCTGAAATCACGCTATTTAGAAATAAATACTTCGTTGGAACGGTCTACAAAGTGTGTTTGCAAGCCAAGCACACATTGTAGACCGTTCCAAATTAAGTATTAATCTTTAGATATGGTTATATTGGTGCTGCTGAAGAGCCACATCTGGTCAAGTGACCAGAATATGCATCTGACAGCTTTACAGCTCATCAAGCAGAAATGGGAGGGACCAGAGAACTTTATTTTCTTATATCTCTCAAATCATAATGGTTTGAGAGCTACGAACAAGTGCAAGTACTCTCTTTTAATTGTATATACCATATAGTTAACACTTTTTTTCTGACATTACTATCCCTTTAAATTCAAAAACATTGAGACTTTATGACCATCATGTAATTGGTGTCCATTCTCAGTAGAGAGTATTTTACTATAGGTAGGGTTATTTAGATTATTGTAGACATCAGTCTACGACAATTGATGGAACTGGCCTCTGTGATGTTTAATCTATCATCCCACACTCATTAAATGTGTGAAATATAGATTTGCTCTCACTGACCCCAACATTCACTGTCTTACAAGACCCATTTATAGCAATAGGAACTTTTATTTGATCCTTGTACTTTAATTGTCTTGTTCTAGAACTGAGCCACTTTAAGAAAAAGTTGCAGTTCTGGTGCAGACCACATCTGCACAGTTAGAAGATTTTAAACAAACAAATAAATAAATAAATACATTGCAATAAACTTGATAAGTTCTCACTAGGAAGTACAAAAGCTGTGAAATACAGGTTAAATTCTTCCAGTTTAATTTCACACACTTCCATATTCTTTGCTGGTGATATCCAACCTGACATCACAAATGAAATCAGTATCATTGATGAGATCATTTGTGATGTTACAATATTTGTGATGGTATCTTTTGATACCATTGATGAGGTCATTTGTGATATCATTCATGATATCATTAGCAAAAGAAATAAGGGCATGAAGATGAGGTGGAAGAATATAACCTTTATTTCCCTTCTTTTGTGTGTTTCAGAGCATAACTGCATGTATGTCTTACATAGTAAATCTGACTATGTGCTCATTATTCTTTATATTGTAATGAAACTGCAATAATGTTTCATGGTTGTGTTGATCCTAAATATTATCCATGTTTTTGTTTTTTTGTTTTTTTTAATTTAAAAAAAAAAAAAAAAAAAAAGGATTTTAATCTTACCTGTTAAATCATTTTCTCTTAGTCCATACAGGTTACTGGTAACTTTGGGTAGGCGATCAGCCCCTTTAAGTAGGCTGGAACAATTTTGAGAAGTGAATGCAGGGGTGGAGCCTACCTTCCCTACTTGGCTGCAGCTAGCCAACCAACCAGCTCCAGTAGATTAGAAACACTAACTATTGACTAGGTAGTGAGTAGGAAAAGAAGACTCCAGTGAGCATGAACCCAAAAGGACCCCCACGTTCTGCCACAGGAGAGCCAAGCATGGTCCCTTGACAGGGTGAGAGACCAGTAAACCTGTATGGACTAAGAGAAAAGGATTTAACTGGTAAGACTAAAATCCTCTTTTCTCTGTCGTACAATACAGGTTACTGTTAACTTTGGGATGTCCAACCATTGAACCACTGAACAGAGTAACAACACCCCAGGAACTGTTAAACAGCACACTGAACTAGAGCCAACAGGGCTCAAAAGTGAGGGAGCACCGAAGAACCAAAAACAAGATCCTAGACAGGCAAGACTGCCTCCAGGATCAGTCTCCCAAAACCGGCATCAGCCAACACCAGCACAGCAACACAGTAGTGCTTCGAAAAGGAGTGCACAGGCGACCAAGTGTCGGCCTTGCACAACCGATCAGCTAAGGGCTGATTCCTGGAAGCCCAATATGCCCCAATAGAGCTAATGAAAGGAGCCGTGACCCGAAAGGAAACAGGCTTGTTCCTCAGTTCATGAACCTTACGAACAGTGGACTGAATCCAAGACACATGGGTCACTTGGATGCAGGTCTCCCTGCCCTGGGACCCTCAGGAATAACGAGGAGCGTCATACCATCGAATGGACTCAGTGCGATGCACACAAAACCTGAGACAACGCACCACAGCTAACAAGTGGAGATCCTTCCCCTTGTCAGAGGAAGGGACAGGGCAGAAAGAAGGAACCGCAATCTCCTGATTAAGGAGGAACACAGAAACCACCTTCGGGAGAAACTCCATCGAAGTCGGAAGCACCGCCATGTTCTAGTGAAACACCAAAAAGGGGTGATTTATAAGACAGAGCATGCAACTCTTCGACATGGCGAACAGACACAATCGCCAGGAGAAAATCCATGTACCACATCAGCAGACGTAGAGGAATAGTAGCCAAATACTCAAAGGGAGGGCGCTGAAGGATGCCGTAAACCAAGTTAAGATCCCAATAGAGAAGGTAGACCAGACTCGATGGTAAACCCTAGAGGAAACAGGCCTGCATTCACTAAGCATAGTTGCCACCACACCAGAAGAAAACCATTTCTTCCACAGTAGTGAGGATTCAATTTCCAAGCCATCAAGGCTAGGTGATGGAGATCTTCCTTCCGCAGGTAACCCTGCAGAAGAAGATCCGGACGGCAAGGGAGCCGGAAGGCTCCACCACTGATAGGTCCAGAAACTCCGTAAACCAAGCCTACCGAGGCCAGTACGGAGCAAACAGAAGACTGAACATCGCTCCAGTCCCAGTTTCCTTATCACCCTGAGAAACATGGGGATGGGAGGAAAGCTGTAAGGCCAGAGGAAATAACCAAGGAATGGACATGGCATCCACCGCTAGAGCCAGAGGATCCCTCCAGCAAAAAGCAGAACATCGGAACCTTGCGGTTGTGTCCTGTCGCCATAAGGTCGATGTAAGGAAGACCCCACTTCTGAACAATGAGGGTGAACACCTCTGGGTGTAGTTCCCACTCTCCGCTGTCCACTGTGTGTCGACTGACGAAGTCTGCCATGACGTTCTCTACACCAGGAATGTGAACTGCAGATATAGCAGGAATATGTTCTTCTGCCCAGGACAAAATAACCTTGATCTCTAACCAAGCGGCCAGAGTTCTTGTTCCACCCTGCTTGTTGATGTAAGCCACGGCCGTGGCGTTATCGAACCGAACCCGGGCTGGGCATTCTTCCATCTGGGGTGTCCAAAGGCGAAGGGCATGAAATATCAAAAGAAGCTCCAACACATTGATGGGAAGGAGAGACTCCTCCGGAGACCGCCGACCTTGACCAATCAGGCAACCCAGGACCATTTCCCAGCCGGAGAGGCTGGCATCTGTCATCACTGTGGTCCAGAAGGACACCAGGAAGGACTTGCCCTTTAGCAGATTGGAGAGGTCGAGCCGCCACGACAAACTCAGTTCCACATGAAGAGGGAGGGACACTGACATCTTCAGAAGGTCCGGCTGACCCCTGCACACCTGGATCACAAACCTCTGAGTTCCCTTGTGTGTGCCATGGCAAACGGGACCACTTCTATGTTGGAAATGAACTTCCCCACTAGGGGGGACAGCTTCTTTGCTTGAACTGGATCATGAGCCAGAACAGCAGAAACCCTGTGGGTGATCTGGTGAGCCACCTCATCCGTGAGACACCATGCTCTGCTGAGTGTCGAAGAGAAGGCCCAGGAAGACCAGACACAGGGGTGGGACAAGATCTGACTTGTCCATGTTGATGATCCACCCGTGATGGGTGAGAGCATGAATGCAGTCCTGAACCTGCTGATGTAGACGTTCCGCAGAAGGGGCTTTCAGAAGCAGGTCATCCATGTATGGAGTAACTCTGATACCGTCCCGATAGAGGACGGATACTAAGGCTCCCAGGACACGGTTGAAGACTTGAGGAGCTGTAGTCAGACCAAAGGGAAGAGATGAAAAGTGAAAATGCCCTTGGTCGCAGGCAAATCTGAGATACTGCGTGCACTCTGGATAAATGGCAATGAGTAGATATGCGTCCTGAAGATCCAGAGAGGCAAGGCATTCCCCCAGGCAGCAATCACCGCCCTTAGGGACTCCAGGTGATAATGAGTCTAGATAACAAAGGAATTGAGTTCCTTCAAATCCAAAATTGGACGACAGCCACTTTCCTTCTTTGAGACCACAAAGAGGTTTGAGTAAAAACCCATACCTCTGTCCTGAACTGGAACATCCTTGTCCAGAAGGGCCTGGATAGCGCCATTGAACAGACAGCGTTTCTCTATGCCCTGGGGCATGAGAGGGGAAAAACCGAAAGGGAGGAAGAGAGGCGAAAGGGATCCTGTACCCTTCCGCCACAACCTGCAAAACCCACGGGTCCGCCACTGAATCCTCCGAGACACTGCGGTAGTGGCGCAGATGGCTACCCACAGCCGAGTGGGGACTTGGGTTTGGCGAGTCATGCCGAAGAAGGCTTGGATGCCTTAGGCTTGGAGGAGTACTTAGGCTTCCCTTGTGGTGTGGGCTTGTAGGAGGAACACGGAGCTGGGGGAACCGCCTGGTTCGCCAGATGTGTCTCGGTCTGGTAGCACGAAAAAAACGATAATTTTTGATAAGAGTCTGCTTCCTGAAAACCATAGGCAGGAGGCCTCACTAATCAGATCCGTAAGATATGGCCCAAACAGAGAAGTGCCTGGAAGGGGCAAGGAGAGCAATGCTTCCTTAGAAGCAGTGTCAGCAAACCAGATCTTGAGCCAAGTAGCTCGTCTGGCAACCACAGGCATGGTGGAAACCCTTGCCACCGACTGTTGGCATCAAACCAAGCAGCAGAGACCTAATGATGGGCTTCAGAAATGTTGGCAAGTAGCTGCAACATATCAGGAGTAGGAGCTCCCTGACAAACAGCAAGTATGAGCTGTTAAGGCGAAACTGCACTGGCTCTTTTTACCCAGGCAGCAGCAAATGCTGGACACAGGGAAGTGCCTGCGGTGGCAAAAATGTACTTGAGGGAGGCCTCAAGTTTCTCGTCAGTCCAGTCTGTAAGAGCAGAGGCATCAGCAGCTGGCAAAGCAGTGTACTTAGAAGTCCTAGGTATGAACCCACTGAGATAGCGCCACATCAGAAAATGGGGTAAAACTTGCAAACTTCTCTGAGACAGAGGGCCTTCTGGAGGGAGACTATCACTCATCAGACACTAAACGGTCCAGATTGGGGAGAGGTGGAAAACAAGTATGGGGCCTTATGAGCTCCTGAAATACATCAGAGGGATCCGAAGAAACCTCTTGAACCAAGGGAATGTTTAGGTTGTTTAATACGGGTTTGATCAGGCCTTCAGCAGATGGATCAGGGTCAGCCTCAAAGTGGGGTCTCCAAAGAACTGAGAGGAGACTACTGCAGAACATTCCTCATCGTCAGAATCCACCAACTGTTCCTCATCAGAGGAATCTGATACGTCAGGTACTCCCTGCGGTTTCAGTAGGGAAGATCTGACAGAAGCAGGGGTCCATCAGGAGCAGAAGACCTCTGTAACTGGGATGGAAAGAGTTGAGATGTATACTGGAGGTCTCTAGTAGCAGCCTTAAAGCGGAACTACTATGCAAAAGTAATAAATGGTGTGTTGTAAGATACCCCTATTGTCACTCCTAATATGTATGTGAAACGTTCCAGCGTGTTTTATATTTTTAGTAATCGTTAATGTTTACCGGGCATAGAGATCGCTAACACCGTGGCCATCTTAGCTTTTTCAGTCAGCTGCGCATGTGCGAGTTCTCCAAGGGCCTGTCCGTCATCAACATTGTGCCTGCCCACAGCCGTCCTATTTTTTTTCTTTATGCATGCACGCTCACGTGGCGCACATGCAAATGTGGTATGCAGATGAATGACGTACAAAGTTTTGGGCAAGCTGTGGGAGTTACAACGGAGCCGGCTGGCTCCATTGCGACGTGTGCACAAAGGCTGCAACTGGGATAGATGCCAAGAGGTACAAAAGTCTTTACAGTTTTATTTAATTTCAAAGCAGTTTTGGAAAAAAAAAAAAAGTACACAGCGATTACACACAAGGCTTAATGCATTAGTACACACTCAGTTATGTTGGGGTGGTAGTTACCCTTTAAACTCTTGCACCCAAACTGGCTGTAATGCATGGCTGGAGGTGCCTAGGGAATGCTCAAGGAAAACAGAACATGCTGGGTGTAATAACCTGAGAACTCTCTAGGCAACTCTGATTGACATGAGGATCAATGCGCAAAGGGGGACGCAGAGACCCCAGCATCCTCAGTCTTCGTCCTAGTTCCAAGCTCCAAAGAAACAGACATTCTCACAGAGTCAGAACATTCAAGGTATAAGGAAATACCCAAATACAGTGTGTATGATTAAAATTTCACCCCAGAAATTGCTAAAATACACTTATCTGGCAGGCGAAGGGTAAATCTGCTGAGGAGAGAAGGAGAGTCCAGGCCCAGCTTAGAGTACTCGTTCAGGGAAAGCACATAGGGTGTTTTAACCCTATGAGTGTCCGTAGTTTTGAAAGAAGAAAATTCCTGAAGTTCTTTCTGTACAGTCGTTTCCTTAGCACTATCCCTGCTTTTCTGACCAGAGATGATCGGAGCAGATCTCATTTCACTACTGTTTTAGAGGGTAGAGACCTGTGCACATATTAAAAAAAAAAAAAAAAAGAGTAGGCTATTTGACTTTTCATAATATGCAGTTGTGGAATATGCAATACGATCAAGTGGAAAACGTCCTCTTGCAGCTTTTCTTAAATGTTTTTAGACATGAGTGCCCTCAAGTAATCATAACCACTCTAGGCACAAAGATAAGTAGGCAAGGCAGAAGATTTTGAAAAGTAAATAACTCGCTTCATGAAATGATGGGTGATTTTTTTTTTTTTTTTTTCCTGTCACTGGACTGTCAGGAGGAGTAGTTTACTAAAAGTGGTGATGTTATGGTTCTAACTATATACTTATACTATTCAGAAATCTTTTAAAAATGGTGCATTTCACATTATGGGCCTGGATTACTTTGAAGATCAGAAATGTTATCAGCTGCAATGTAATCCACAACAATTTTAGGCAGCTGCAGATCTCATAAGCAAAATACTACCCCTTTTTAAACGTGAATTTCATTATAAAGATGAGTCATTGCTTTGTGAGGGTATTTATACCACCTCAGCAGCTGTACACAAATATTTCCAGACTTTGGAAAGTAATGTGAATAAGTGAACGTGTTCATATTGTGCCACAAGTGAGCTCAGTGCTTTACAGATTAAGGGTTTTAAAAATGCGGTTACATAAGTGCCTTAAAGAGGGAAACAATGTGAGTTTGGTCACTGCTCTAGAGCTTGCAATCTTGTGAATACAGGAGACATATAGAGTATGTAAGGGTTAAGTGCAGAAAACAATTTTAAACCTAAATTATAAGCTCCTTGGATGCATGAAGAATGGCAGTACCATATTGTTTGTTAAAGCTTAATTGTGTAGATGTCATTTCGAGTGAATCTTGAAGATAGTGACACTGGTGCAGGCTTTAAGGTATAGAGTTCCACAGATAAGCAAGGAGGGGAAACTTTCTGATAAGAGAGAAAGCTGTAGACGCAAGCAGAGCTGTGATCATTGGTTGATCATAAGTGACAAGATGGGGTGTAGCAGAAGATCTTGTTGGAGATGGAGAGTTAGAGGAGAACAGGGCCTTGAGTAGAAGGAGTAGGATTTTCAGATATGCAGAATTTGATGGGAAGCCATTGGATAGAGACTGGAGGAGGAGAGGGGCAGAGACCAACTTTGGAGTATGTTGTTTTTCAGAATTCTGTATGGATTGAGGTGTACTGTGAGGCAAGAAGGAAGAAAGAAGAAATATAGTATTAAGCAAACATTACTTTTGTTTAAGGGAAAAATAAATACATAAATCTCATAATGTAAATCTCTCTCAGTGTAAATCAATGGTACTTCCACTGCTGGTAGGTTTTTCATTCCAAAAGTTCTTACAACTCAAATTTGTTTTAATGTTTTATAAAACTATCAGCATAACCAATTGGTATACAAATGACATTTCTTGTTTTGACTATGTTGTACAACTCTTTAAACTTTTAACTTATGTTGTTATATAAGAGATCCTATCTTATGTAGGGTGGGAGGAGAGGAGAAAAAAATGCATAGTGTAGTGTGCTTAATTCTGTTATACATACATGTTATAGCTTTCTAAGCCCTTGAGTACCAGACTAGTGTGCAGTGCTTTATGAAGCAATACATTACACATTCCTCTGATCATCAAAGGGTTAAACATACACTGTGTGCGCAATTATTAGGCAAGTTGTATTTTTGAGGATTAATTTTATTATCGAACAACTACAGTACTCTCCATCAATCCAAAATGTTAGAAAAAGTTTAAACCTGAATATTTAAGAAAGTAAAAGTGAGGTTTTGGCATTCTTAGGAGTATATCTATGTGTGCCCAATTATTGTGCAGAATTATTATGAAACTAAATGAAAAACCATAATTTTCCCATTTTATGTTTTTTATTTTCACCTATTAAAGTGAGAATACTAAACAAACAGCTCAGAATTTACAAATAAACATTTCCAAAAAAAAAAAAAAAAAAAATCAGTGACCAATATAGCCACCCTTCTTTTCAATAACAGTCTGTTACAGTACCTTGTAGCGCCGCTGCTTCAGGCTATGCTTACAATGACACTCCAGTGTCATTCCCACAAACTGTTGGATGCATCAATGCTAAATGTGTCATCTGCAGGCACAAGACTTCAGCCTGCTGCTGGCCTCTGTTTTATGTGTTTGAGGCCTGTAGTCTCCTCCTACCTACTTCCTCCCTCTGAGCTGCTCCTCCTACCTACTTCCTGAGGAGGGGTTTAAAGGGCAGACTGATTCCTGACTCGGTTACCCTTACGTTGTTGTACTGAGCAGTTCATTATCTTGTATTCCTGATTCCTGTGTATGATCCTGCTTGTCTGTCCATCCATTCTGCTGTTGACCTGTGGCTCTGTCTGACTATTCTCCTTGTGCGCTCCGATTTGTCTCAGATATCCTTTCTGGTGCAAACCTGTGTCTCTGGCTGACTACCTGCTCCTTGTATGACCTAGGCTTGTCTGACTACCCACTCTGGTGTTGATCTGAGGCTCTGTCCACTGTGCATCCAGCATACCATCTCTTCAGTGGATATCCTATCTGGTGCAAACCTGTGGCTCTGGCTGACTACCCGCTCTGTGTGTGACCTAGGCTTGTCAGACTACCCACTCTGGTGTTGACCAGGGGCTCTGTCCACTGGGCATCCAGCATTCTATTGCTTTAGTGGATATCCTATCTGGTGCAAATCTGTGGCTCTTGCTGACCACCGCTCCGTGTATGACCTTGGCTCATCTGACTTATCTTATCTGGTACTTACTAGAAGGCCCTTTTGGTTTGCTCTGTGTGTTGGTTCCGTTCCTCAGACATCCTTCCTAGTGCTGACCTGGGGCTCTAGCAGACTCCTAGCTACTGACTGCAGGCTTAAAGTCAGGAGCTTCCGTGTTGCATACGATATAGACTCTGCTCCTAGACTGACTAGACGTTGAGTCAGTGCTAGATCTGGACGTTACCATACCTCGAGACTCCAGTAGGCTGAAGCCTTGTCTCGGACAGTGTGGTGCAGATATTGGGAGACTGCTATTCCTGATACAGTACTCGCCTCTTCGATCACCCACTGTGTGTGTGCATGTGTATATATATATATATATATAGAAGCGTTCAAATGTACTCAGCCTGGGGAAGTCCTGGCTTCATACGAGACAGCACTCAAGAAGCTAGTGTAGCAGAAAAAAAACTTGTTACTTTATTGCATTCTTGCCGAACGTTTTCGGTCCTCACACGGACCTTCCTCAAGGCAAATGGCAACAAATTCACACAATACAAGATTATAAAGCAAATTCTTAATTGACACAAAATTACTTACACCCATCTCCAATCGTTGCCTCGAATCTCCCAGGCGCCAAAACACGGCGTCCCGAACGGAGCGGGAGGCAGTGACGTCAGATGGAGTACCGGTCGCCTAGCAACCCAATCGCCGCAGCGCGTGAAAAATAAAAAATAAAACACCAACCTATCAAATACACACAGCAACCTTCCCTAGAGCTCAGCCGGCTGGTGGCTGAGCTCACTAGCAGGCCATCAAAAAGACTCGGTCTTTTTTGATGGCCTGCTAGTGAGCTCAGCCACCAGCCGGCTGAGCTCTAGGGAAGGTTGCTGTGTGTATTTGATAGGTTGGTGTTTTATTTTTTATTTTTCACGCGCTGCGGCGATTGGGTTGCTAGGCGACCGGTACTCCATCTGACGTCACTGCCTCCCGCTCCGTTCGGGACGCCGTGTTTTGGCGCCTGGGAGATTCGAGGCAACGATTGGAGATGGGTGTAAGTAATTTTGTGTCAATTAAGAATTTGCTTTATAATCTTGTATTGTGTGAATTTGTTGCCATTTGCCTTGAGGAAGGTCCGTGTGAGGACCGAAAACGTTCGGCAAGAATGCAATAAAGTAACAAGTTTTTTTTCTGCTACACTAGCTTCTTGAGTGCTGTCTCGTATGAAGCCAGGACTTCCCCAGGCTGAGTACATTTGAACGCTTCTTTATTAATTTTTCTATGGGACATGCACCTATTATTGCAATGTTATGCGTATGGGTTTTAAACTAGTGAGTGCCACTGCTCATGTTGAAAGTGTATATATATATATATATATATATGTATATATATGTATATATGTATGTATATGTATGTATATATATATATATATATATACATTAATGTTATTATTCTCAAAATAATGGTTATCTTAACTATACCGTCTGACTCCTGGTTTTGCTTGCCAACCATAACATAGTCATAAGCCTTCCATTTATGGAGTCTGTCAGTTTCTTGATCTGTTGACGATCAACTTTTTGTGCAGCAGCAACCACAGCCTCCCAGACACTGTTCAGAGAGGTGTACTGTTTTTCTCCAGCATAAATCTGCCGTTAAGAAGGCCCCACAAGTTCTCAATAGGGTTTAGGTCAGGTGAGGAAGGGATCTTGGTTAATATTCAGGAGGATGTAGTGCTAACACGCTGCATATATATTACTCAAGATAAATAAAAGGCAAACTTACCCCCATTAAGGTAAGAAAACAGACGCTAAATTCCGGTGCTTAGTCGCTCTAACTTCTTGTATTGTAGAGGATAGTAATAGGACTGGTATCGACCTTAGTTCCTGGGAATCGGATCATGTCTCTACTACCCCTTCAAAAAACCAACGAGGCCGCAGAAGACAACGAAAGAAGAGAAATACAAATGGACACACAAATCCACCTGAAGAGCAGGTAGGAGGGCAAGGAAACCAAAGATATCATACAAGACTGACTAAAGTGAATCTGAATCACTAACTGTTTTAAATTTATCCTCTATGACACTGACATCAGCACAACTGTCAGTTTTGACCAAGGGTTTAAATTTTGTTCCAACTAAATCTTTTGTTCTGTTTGGCACTTTGTTGGATGTGAATCGTTTTGTCAGGAAATTAACTGTTAAAAAATATTTTCAATTGTATACAGGTGATTTGAAAGATAAGTCAGTTGTGCCGAGGAAGACTGATGTCATATC
This sequence comes from Rhinophrynus dorsalis, assembly GCA_037306005.1. Lineage (NCBI taxonomy): Eukaryota > Metazoa > Chordata > Amphibia > Anura > Rhinophrynidae > Rhinophrynus > Rhinophrynus dorsalis. The sequence continues at coordinate 299,710,014 of CM074721.1, forward strand.
CACAATTCAAATCTTTTAGAGACAATTGTACTCTTTTGTAACTACAGGCTTTGGAATCCGAGTCTTCTAGGATGTTTTGTTTAGTGAATTCTATTGATACAGGTTTAAGACCTAAGCCTCGTTTTTTCCCTCTTCATTGTAAAGGTACACAATTGGAGATCTTTCAAAAAACGTTGGAGAGTGAATTAACGAAGCTACATAAACAGGTCTATGGCAATAATATACATAATTTAAGTATCAGTGAGAAGAAAGCATTGTTATCTATCCAGTCTAATAAAGATATTGTAGTGAAAATGTCTGACAAGGGAGGCTCCATAGTGGTCCTTGATTCTGAATATTACAGAAGAGAGGCTTTAAGACAACTACAGGACAAGGATACATATACTATGTTGAGTACTAACCCGACTATGTCATTCAGAGTAAAGTTGAACCATCTGGTACAGGAAGGGCTGAATATAAGTATTTTGGACCAACATGAAGCTTTGTATTTGGTTCCCGAGACTCCTATAATGCCGGTTTTCCACCATTTGCCTAAGGTGCATATTAATAGGAGTCAGCCGCCCGGCAGGCCTATAGTCTCGGGCATAGGCTCCTTGAATGAACCATTATCTATTTGGGTTAATCGGCACCTTCGGCTTCTGGTGGAGAGGCTTCCTGGGTTTCTTTGGGATTCTGGATGCATTCTGGATGCAGTTGGTTATCAACTGATGTTACAGCCCTCTATTCCCCCGTCCCACATCATTTGGGATTGGAGGCTTTAAAAAAATTCCATCTTTATAGGTTTTCAAACTATACGGAGGAGTTATGTGCATTTTTACTGAAGGCGGTTGAATATCTCCTCTGTCACAACTTCTTCTCTTACGATGGGGAGTTCTACCTCCAGAGGTATGGTGTCTCGATGGGGGCAAGTTTTGCCCCCTCCCTGGCCAACCTGTTTATGGGTTGGTGGGAGATGACCCACATCTTTGGGGGGGGACCTCTCGAGGGAGTTGATCTTGTGGTACGGGAGATATATTGACGATTTGTTTGTGTGGCTAGGTTCAGAGACAGATGCATCCAATTTTATTTTATCGTTGAAGGAAAATCGTTATAATTTGAAATTCACCTTTAACTTTCAGGTTGATGCTATCCCCTTTTTGGATGTCATCCTTATTGGGGATAAAGATAGGGGGATTGTTGTCTCCGATATATATAGGAAACCTATTGCTATAAACACCCCAGACATCAAGTGGTTAATATACCTAAGGGACAGTTTCTGCTTTTGTGCAGAAACTGTTCCACTGTTCAACTATACCAAAAGGCATCTCAGGAATTGTTTTTGAGATTTAGGAATAGAGGATATGGGGATGCAACCTTAAAGAAGGCGTTCCAACAAGACTTAAATAAACCTAGAGAACAAATTTTATCTAATACTCACAAAAAACAGAGAAATTGTCAGAATCAAAATAAAAGCAAAAATAATGTTCAATTTATTACTACTTACAGTTTACAATATTCTAAGGTTTGTGGTTTAGTAAAATCTTTATTGCCAATTTTGTATACTGATTCTGTTTTGGAACCCATAGTGAAACAAGGTTGTCAATTTGTAGCAAGACGAGTTGTACGACTGTTAATCAGGTTTCTTCGAGTCTGTATAGGAGTGCTCGAGAAAATCCTACTTGGTTGACTGCTAAAGGTTATTTTATATGTGGTGCCTCTCGATGCAAATGTTGTAGTGTATCGTCGATCTGTAGGCAGTTTAAATGTACGAAAGATGGTACAGTTTATAACATATTGTCTTATATAAATTGTAATACAACAAATGTTGTTTATTTGTTTACATGCTCTATTTGTTACAGTCAATATGTGGGACGTACTTTACGTCCTTTGAAATAAAGAATTAGAGAGCATCTAAATCAGAATGGTAGGGAGGAACCAACTCCAGCTGTGGCTAAACATGTAGGGCGTTTTCATGGTGAGAAGAGAATTGTTGCTCCTTTCAGGGGATTGAAAGAGTTAATCTCCCCTGGAGAGGTGGCAGCATCAATGAGTTGATAGATAGAAGGGAGCCATTCTGGATTTTAAGATTACAAACCTGTATACCGGGTGGTCTCAATCATGAATGAGACATAAGTCACATTTTGTGATTTAGGATTGTTAGACTAGTATATATATATATATATATATATATATATGTTATTTATATGTATGTGTCATGTTATGTTTTTTGATCCTTATCCGGATTTCTTCTCCCTCCTGTTTATCTCCCTTTCTTCCACATGGGCTTGATTTGCAACAACTACGTGGTCTGACACAGTATATAGCCTTAGTATCAGTTTTAGATCAGAATAAAAAGAAAAAAACCTTTTAGTATATAAAGATTATTATGAGATTTGTCCTTTCAGCTCGAATCCATGTGGTATTAATGTCTTATTATGTCTGATGTTGGTTTCCACCCTTTCAGTCTCATTTCTATTTTTATTGTTAGTTGAGAAAGCATAGAGGGTTAAACACTGGTCTCTTTCGTGGAGTCCCTACCCATTGGCTGTGAATCAGATTACGTAGAAATGCAACAGATTTCCTCAACTGTTCTTAATTTTTAAATTTATATAAGTTGTTTTGTTATTATTATTGTTTAGTGTCTATGATTAAGCGCTGTATGTAGTGCGAAACACATCAGACCTTTTTTTTTTGGGGGGGGGGGGTCTTGTTTGTGAGCTTTTGTGTCTCCAACCTCCGTAGTAATCTGTGTTGCCCATTTTAAATGCTGTAATAAAGATTTATTGTTTTTATATCGTCATTGGATTGAGAAACGGTGATTGAATGAGAGCTGTTTTCTCAGGTGAGGAAGGGGGCCATTTCATTATTTTATCATCTTTAAGGCCTTTACTGGCTAGCCACACAATGGAGTACTTTGATGCATGCTATGGAGCATTGTCCTGCATAAAAATAATGGTCTTCTTGAATGATGCAGGCCTTTTCCTGTACCACTGCTTGAAGAAAGTGTCTTCTAAAAACTGGCAGTAGGTTTGGGAGTTGAGTTTGAGTCCATCTTAAACCCGAAAAGGTCCAACTAGTTCATCTTTGAAAATACCAGCCCATACCAATACCCCTCCTCCACCTTGTTGGCGTCTGAGTCAAAGTGGAGCTTTGTGCCTATTACTGATCCAGCCACGGGCCCATCCATCTGGACCGTCAAGAGTCACTCTCATCTCATCAGTCCATAAAACCTTTGAAAAATCTGTCTTCAGATATTTCTTGGCCCAGTCTTGACGTTTCAACTTATGTGTCTTGTTCAGTGGTGGTCTGGTTTCAGCCTTCCTTACCGTGGCCATGTCTCTAAGCACTGAACACCTAGTACTTCTGAACTGGTAGGTTGCAGTTCTGGAATATGACAGCACTGGAGGATAATGGGTTCCTGGTAGCTTCATGTTTGATTCTTCTCAAATCTCTGGCAGTTAATTTGCGTCTTTTTTTTCTCAACACGTTTCTTGCAACCCTGTTGACTATTTGTAACAAAACATTTTATGGTTCGGTGATCACTCCCCATTATCCCTCTGAAAGACTTTTTACAATTTTTGATTTTTCAGAGTCAGTTATATCTCTTTTTCTGCCCATTTTGCTTGAGGAAATGAAGCTGCCTAATAATTATGCACACCTTGAGATAGGATGTACATCTCCTTAGGCCACACCCTCTCTTATTACACAAATACACATCACCTGATATGCTTAAATCCAATAAGCATTCAAATTTATCCAGCTTGGAGTTGGAAAATATGCATAAAAAGAATTATACGGTCAAAATACTCACTTGCCTATCCAACTTAAAAATATCCATACTTTCTCAGTTCAAAGTGGAGTAGATCCATCTACAGTGGCTGTGGCTTTTCTCTGTGTATACAAAATCTGTGTTTATGTACAGTAATCAAATCAAAAACTATTACAAAATGAAGATAAATGGATTAACATTTTAGATAATGTGGCCTCAAAAGACCTCAATAAACAGTTATTTTTCATTACTTTATTTGATTGTATATTGTCCTCCTGGGGGCCTTTCAGACACATGCAGCTGTATAATGCACTGTTGTATGTATGTATGTATGTATGTATGTATGTATGTATGTGTGTGTGTGTATGGCCCTCGGGGCTGGCTGAAACAGCTTTTGTTAGTGTTTGCACATATCTGGCCTTGGAAACATAATTTCCTACAGTCCGTTGTGCTCGTTTAATACTCTGTGATGCTTTTGTGCATTCACAGGGCCTCTGGTTCGCAGTGTGTGGTTGCTGTGGCCTGCTGTGCGTTGGCTATTGCCAATCCTTCCATATTGGTGCTTTTAATACTTAGTGATGTTCTTTGGCACTGGGGATTCATCTTCAGTTGTTACTTCATGGGGATCCCTATTATATACTACATTTTTATTGGTTTTAAAATTTGGCCCTTTGCATATCGTGATGTTGCATGTGTATTTGCTTAGCGATGCCATGCGTCTCTCACTGTTGGAGGGATCCACCAGTAATATTATATCCCGGAGGACTGAAGTTATATGCCATGTTTATTATACACAGTGTTTGCTTATCATTGTTTTTGTGGAATGTGGCCATGACACTCTCCCTCACTCTGCATTATGACTTTCCTATTGATATTGAGTTGGAAAGTATCTTTAAATGGATAGTAATACTTAAAATGTAAAGGAAAAATATTGTAAGGTTTATCCTCCTGAGTAAAACAAGAGTATTCTCACTGCTGAAAGGTGTTTTATTCAAAAGTTCTTACAGCTCAAAGTTAAATTTTTTTAGGTGCAATATCACAGTGGCCTGAAATTGTACAGTGGCGCTGTTGCTACACCATCCTATGGAGATTTATGGTCTACAGACCAGAGCTGTCCATAGGATGGTGTAACAACAGTGCCACTGTACAATTTCAGGCCACTATGATATTGAGCTGTAATAACTTTTGAAAAAAACACCTTTCAGCAGTGAGAGTATCATTTTATTACTCAGGGGGATAAACACTACAATATATATATTTTTTTACATATTAAGTATTACTCTCCCTTTAAGTCCTTTATTATTTAAAAATGTTTTTTGTTTTTGTTTTTTGCTGTTTGCTTGTTCCTTATTCCTTACTCAGTTTAGACTTAAGTATAATCTTGCAGTTCCAAATTGTTCACTGCCTTGGTGACATTGCAAACAGGGACTACTATCTCTGTCAGCAGATTGATCCCACAGCAGACTTCGTCCATGAGGACTTAAATCATTTCTACAATGTCACAGAAAGATTTGTCCAGATGATTGATTAGGATATGCACCCTGCAGGGCTGCCTTTGCAATAGCAGTATGTGTTTAGACTTCTCTACAGTGTGATCAATTGGTTCATCAAAGCAGAAACAGACTTTCATGTGGATACTCAATGCTTCTCATCTAACACTAGGGGGAGATGCAGTAAGCTGCGATAAAGAGGTGATAACACAGAGATGACTTCTCCAGTGATGTCACTTGTCCAAGTCCTGTGTTATTTTATCATATTTTCCAACTTTGGAGATCTTACTGCGTAGGCTTTATAGAATGACATAGGAACTGCAGAAGTGATATCACTGGAGAAGTCATCTCCACTTTATCACCTCTTTATCACACCTTAATGCATAACCCCCATCATCTCCACTTTATCACCTCTTTATCACACCTTAGTACATAACCCCCTAGGTCTTTGTGTCATCTGTGAACACCAATTGACAGCGCTTCCTCAATGAATATACTAATATGCTTCTTAAGCGTTACACAACGCTTCTAAACAAGGTAATTGAAAGGTGTACTGCAGGATTTTAATTGTAATTTCAATTAATTCTAGTATTTGTATGACTGACGATCATTCACAAAGCTTTTGTTCTGTTTCAGTGGGTACATTGTTTAGTTTCTTTTGTGCCCTGCTTCTTCATTTCATTGTTGATGCTTCTCTTCTAAGGGTATTATATCCTTTTTTTTGTAAATTTGTTGTTCTGTGGTCACATTTATATGACTGCTGATTTTTTTCTGTTTTTCCATTAGGTAAGTTTAGATAAGCAAAGCAATATGGTGGATGAGTCTCGGAAACTTGAATGGCAAATGTGTATAATTGTAAATATGTTTATATGTTCAATAACAAATCTTTTCACTGTCACTATTTTCTCACAGCACAGGGGATTAAATTCCCTTTGCTTTGCTTTTCTAATCCTGACTCTACGTGACGATATGTGACATCTGTGCCTGGGATCTTGATGTTTTTTTTTGGCACCCTTTTTCCATATTTCACTGTATATTTGGTGTTCTGGTTGTTTTGATAAAGGTATTCCAATGGGACTGAAATAAATTGATAACTGCATTGGCAATCAAGTCCTTCTGAGTGCTTGCTTACATACGGTTATTCTTTTGTTTGCAACACCATAGCATTACATGGCAATACATTTGGTTTTGGATTGCCTATGTCATCAAGTGTGTGTGTATGATCAACATATGTGTATATATGGTATAATAAATATTTGCGGTGTTCTTTTATGTATAAAGCACCAGCATACTCATTGGAGCTGTACAAAAAAGAGGGGACTATATAAAAAAAACAATTTATCATTCACACACTGAAACAAATGGAGAACGGGCCCAGCTTGTGAGATCTTACAATCTAGACAGGGTAGAAAGGCAAGAGGAACATGAGGTTAAGGTAGGTGGTAGCTTTATACAGTTGAGCAAATAGGTAGCCCAACTGAAAGTTTGGCCAGAGGGTAGGTTTTGGTTGATAAAACAGAGAATGATGTTGTGGCATCATTGAGAGAACAATAGTATGACAGAGTGTGGAAGATGTTATGTACTGCGTGGTAGGCTTTTCTGAAGAGATGAGTCTTTAGAGAGAGCTTTAAGATTGAGAAACTGGGTGAGAGTCTTAGCAAGGGGAACGAGTTCCAGTAATAGGGGGCAGCTATAAAAGTGTTAAAGGCACAATTGTGACGAGGTTGTGAGGAAGGAGGAAAATAGTTAATCACTGGCAGAGCATAAAGGCGATTTGGCAATTACTTGTTAATGAGGTTGGATATGTAGTGGGGAGCAGATCTGTGAATGGCTTTGTAAGTCAGTGTTAGTATTTGGCTTTTAATCCTGGAATTTATGGGGATCCAGTGTATGACTTGGCCGAGTGGGGCAGCAGAAGCAGAGCAATCAGTGAGATGTGCAAACCTGGCAGTGGCATTTAGAATAGATTGAAGTGGTGCCAGTTGTTTCTGGAGAAGAATACCATTTAGTAAAGGGTTGCAGTAATCAGTGCATTATATGATAGAGTGAACTAGAGTCTTGGTGGCATATTTTGTGAGACAAGGTAGTTTGTAGATGTTCCTTAGATGAAAGAGACTGAATTTTGTAAATCATAGGATATGGAGAATGAATGAGAGGGCCAAGTCAAAAGTGCACCCAGGCAGTGGACCTGAGATGTCAATATTATGATGGAACTGTGATGTTAAGGGAGAAGTCTGATATAGCAGCAGTGGCAGAAGGAGGACATTGTTTAATTTCTGTTTTAGAAATATTCATCTTAAGAAATTATGTTGAGTTGGTGACGTGTTAGTAAGGAGGATGACGTGAGGGGAAGAAATGTAGATTTGAGTATCCTCACCAAACAAGCGGTGCTGATGTCCATGGGAATTCATTAGACAGAGAATAACAGATGGTGAAGACTGAGCCTCGTAGTACCCAAACAGAAAGAGATTGAGGTACCAAAAGCTAGGAAGATAGAACTGGAAATACAGCACTGAGAGAATTTTAAGAAAATAATTTAAAACAAAAACACAAAACAAAACAGGCCTGGCAACAGTTCTTTGCATAAGCTGTTAAAATTTCCATATTACTGAGCCATAGTGAATTTATATATAAGGCAGCTGGAAAATCTAAAAAAAAAAAATAATATAAAAAATATTGTTTTACTGGACTATTGATTCAGAGCAAGCCCAAAGTATCTTATTTACAGAGCCCAATTTTTAAACACATTCTGAAGTCTAACAAACAATATTAAAATAACACTCTCCATGGCCCAAATAACCTGAAGATTAATCAGAGCTGCTTTTTTGTGAAACATTACTATCCCTTTAAATAAACATTCACATTGATTTAAGTGGGACTTTTAACCGCTTGTTTTCTAGCAACATCATTGTGCAATGCTTGTAGACCTCTCTAGCATTCAAGGGGCTAAACATTCCATCAAAATAGATCCCACCACTTAAAAATAATTGGTGATTGTGAAATAATCACCTATATGCTGTTTTAACTACTTTTTCTTTAGAAAGCTAGTGTTGAGTAATTTAGATTAGTTTACACTAATTACAATATGCAGTGCAAGCTCTCCTGCCTTAGCCCTACATTACCTCCACATCTCACTGACACCAGCTACTCAGCAATGCATTGCCCGCCTCCCCTAGCACTGTACCGATTAAGAGTCACTTAATGGGAGAAGTAGCGTACTAAGACACAAAGTGTCTGCATGGCGTGTCTTAATTACCACAATCTATAAATAACTAAAAACCTAACGTTCAACAAAAAAAAAGGCTAAAACAACCAATCGATGATTTTGAAAGCTGTTTCAAAATCATCAAAGATGTTTTTAAGCAATAGGATCTCCTTAGATCAATGTGAAATTTGTATATGTTACCTGTTTTTCACATGGTTTGCCCTATAATTGTTTCAGTACTTCTTAGTACATCCTTCTCTCTAAGAACATGAAAACAAATGGCTTCTACTAGATGATAGAGTATAATGAAGAAGTCAAAACCTTTCATTTTGATCTTTGTATTCCACTACCTTCCCTGTAAAAATAACTTCAAGATGGAGTGGAAGGTTCATTGTTTGCTAGAAAGGTTTATTGAGTACTATCCCAATTAAATATCTCGCTTCATTGCCAGAATTGAGTTAGTAGTCTTTCCCATATTGATCATACCACAGCGCATGGTAAAAAGACCAGCAACATTAGATCAATGTTGTTCCATTACAAGCACAGTAGTTGAGTAATCAATTCATCATGCAAAAATAGAGTTATGGTGATTGTACTGAATAAAAGCTGTGTGGCAATTTAGTTAAGTATATTGGCATTTCAGTAATGTGAAATCACTTATGTTTATTCCAACTCTTGTTCATTTTAACACAGTCTTCATAAATTACCTCACAGATTCTGTTTTTTTTAAAAGTAATTATGAAATATAATTTTTAACTTAGCAAAAGAATACACTGTTAGGCTGAAGTTCCTGATCAGCAAGTCTTCTTTCAGTTTGGGAAAAATAAAATCCCAAAGATCAGGTATCTATCAGGTGCTGCTTCAATGGGTTGGGGACTTTCTAGCATTCAGACAGTTAAAATCCTCATTTAAGTAAGTCCCTATGTTTATCTGAGAATTTCACCAGTTCTTCGTACATTGACCTCAGTGTGACACCCTTCCCAATGTTATTGGGCTGCATTAAATTTCAGGTGACTAAGGTATTCCTAGTTTATGAACTAAACAGGTAACCAATACTTTTTGAAAGTATCTATAGCAGGGGTGGGCAAGGGAAACCCTTATAGTTGTTGCTAGACTACAACACCCATGATACCCTGACAGTTGTGGCCTCATGTTACTTAAACCTGATCTATAGTATATACCAGTACAGCCTCCTTTAATGCCATAAGTAAGTAAGTAAGTAAGTAAAAAAAAAATACCTGCCTTTGTTTTCGTTGAAAGCACCTTTCCTCTGGTCTTAACCCCCTAAGGACCAGCGGTTCTGGGACGTTTCCATCCCATAAGGACCACTTTGATGCATGCTGACGCGTCTGTACAAGTGACCTGTTGCGTGTATCGGCGCGCCGCTTTGGGGCCTAAGAGAGACCGCTCCAGTCTTGGAGTGGTCAATTTTAGGCCCTATTTTTACTTACAGCGCTCCCGGTGGAACGCTGTAAGTAAAAAGTACGTGATGTACTATGACCGTCATCAGTCCTTAAGGGTATAAGGATCATGACGGTTATAGTACGTCATGTAGTCCTTACGGGGTTAAAAGATGGTCCTTTGTTTTTTACTCAGCTCTTTGAGCAAATAGTGTCCTTGAGCGTTCTTTGTATTTGTCCTTGAATATATGTTTTAATAGTACTCATTTCTTAAATAGATGCATTTTCTGTAATGTAACATATATCCAAGGTTGAATATATTACCTGAATGGGTATACGTAAATACTAATGTATACATGTACAGATGGCTCACTGGTCTGTAAAAGAACACACATGGCTTATGGTAGAAATTTTATTGAAACAGCATTATTCTACTTCACAGAATTGTGTGCATTGTAGCAGTGATCTCATTTCTTGTATGGATTGATGCGTTTTAGTTTAACTGCTTTTGTCTTGTGACTGACAGTAATGACATGTTAGGGCTTAACGTGGACAAGAAAGTCCTTTCTCTGCTTTCTGGATATTTTTCTTCTGGTAAATAAGAGTATAGGCAGAATTGCTACCCGTGGTTATTTTGAAACGATCTCAAGGTCGGGGAATATTTGTCTAAAGTGTTCACAAAAGTATTAAAATGTTAAAGGAAGTATTGAAAACCAGACATGGACCCCTTGCTCACAGTGCCTAGAGCAGTGTTTCTCAGCTCCAGTCCTCGGGGCACACCAACAGGTCATGTTTTCAAGATATCCCTAATTAATCACTGGTGAATCAATCACAATGACTGAGCCACTAATTACTCACCTGTGATTAAGCAGGAACAACCTGAAAACCTGCACTTTTGGTGTGCCCCGAGGACTAACGTTGCAAAACACTGGCCTAGAGAGATCAGCTGCACCTCACTGACAAGGCCATACAAGGCCGAAACGTGCGTCTGGGGTCGACTGCTTCTCTTGTTCAGAGAGGAATTGGCTGGCACTTTGTGGCTGGACTGCCCTTTGGTAGAATCAGTATAATGTGCTTAAGGATATTTTTTCTCTGTGAAAGGCACTAGTGAACTAAAAGAGATTGCGCCCTGGGTAGGACACTTTTCCTATAGAGCCGTCTCAATTGTAGGGAGGGCTCGTTCCTAGTTGAACATCTTTGACCAGTTCTATGCATAAGCAGTTAAAATTTCCATATTACTGAGCCATAGTGAACTTATATATAAGGTAGTTGGAAAATCTCTAAAAAATAACATAAAAAATATTGTTTTACTGGACAATTGATTCAGAGCAAGCCCAAAGTGTCTTATTTACAGAGCCCAATTTTTAAGCACGCACCGAAGTCTAACAAACATTAATGTGAGTTTTATTACTGTAGATCAATTAAAATCACTTCTATACACACACCACATAGCCTGATCTCCTAAAAGAAAGACATCAGGGACAAAATGAGGGACATAGGTATTTTTCCTAAGAGGGACAGTACCCTTCCAAAGGGACATTTGGGTTTATCCAGTCCCTATTAATAATTTTCTTATTGAGACAGGAAAGTCTCTAAAAAGTTGTGGGTGTGTTTACATTTTTTTCCCCATCTTTTTTTATTTTTTTTTTATTTTACCGAATTAAATTATGGGTTATTCATATGAATATGGTATCAAAATAAAGCCCTACTTATAGGGATAGTAATACTTCGTTTTATCTTTATTTTATTTTGTAGGCATTAAAAAAACATGAAGAACGATATAAGTCTTATCTCTCAAACCTTTATGGTTTAAGAGATATTCACAAGCAAAGTATCCCCCCCCTGTTCAGCCAGAGCAGAAGGGAGGTGCTCAGGTAGACTGCAGAGAGGGACAATCTTCAATTAAGATAAGGGAAAAAGCTGAAAAACTTGTCAAGGGGGGAAGGGCTTTCATTGTTTTCATACAAAGAAAATTGTCCCCTGCTGTTATCTGTCTGGTCATACAACCAGATTCACATCTGAGAAGAGATGGCTTACACTAGGAAAAAGGGGCGGGAGGGGGAAATGTTGTGAATATCTCTTAAACCATAAAGGTTTGAGAGATAAGACTTTTATCGTTCTTCATGTTTTTTTAATGCCTACAAAATAAAATAAAGATAAAACGAAGTATTACTATCCCTTTATGCTTAAAATTTGTATATAATTTGTATTGGTGTACTAAATGAATTAGAGGAAAAATACGGTTGAACAAAGGCATATTAAAAAGGCCAAAATTGTTTGTCCTCAAGGGTCAAAAAGCCCTGGTCACTAAGGGGATAAACTATGGAAGACATTAATGGTTCTTTCCTTGATGTTTCTATTGCCCATTTAGATTTATGTACAAACGGAGGGCCATATTCCAGAACCCGAAGTGGAGTAATTGCGGATCAGAACAACTGCACCAAAAGAAAGCATAAAAGTTATCCCAATTCCCATTGGTTTAAATGGGGCTTTTAACCCTTTAAATTCCAGGGGTGTGTAGTACATTGCACATCCCTCTGGTCCTTAAAGTGTTAAACCATTGAAATGTTAATTTGTTTCTGTGCAGTTGGTTTGCTCCTTAATTGGTCCTGTCTGTCTTCTTGAATATAGCTGTAGCACCAATAATAGATTCTTACTTAAAGGGATAGTAATACTTAAAATGTAAAAAATATGTTGTAGGGTTTATCCCCCTAAGAAAAAAAGGGTACTCCCAGTGCTGAAAGGTGTTTTATTCAAAAGTTAATTCAGCTCAAAGTTGAATTTTTTAGGTGTAATATCACAGTGGCCTGAAATTGTACAGTGGCACTGTTTTTACACCATCCTATGGACAGCTCTGATCCAGGGACCAGAAATCTCCATAGGATGGTATACCAACAGCACCACTGTACAATTTCAGGCCACTGTGATATTGCACCTAAAAAATTCAACTTTCAGCTGTAATAACTTTTGAATGAAACACCTTTCAGCAGTGGGAGTACCCTTGTTTTACTCTGGGGATAAACCCTACAACATAATTTTTTTTTTTACATTTTAATTATTACTATCCCTTTAAAGCAGAACTTTCACCTACTAATAAGTCGCCATGCAATCATTAAGCATATGGTGACTAGCTTGAAAATATGTGTCTTGTCTATAAAAAGTGCCACTTTCTAAAGAAATCTTTACTCTTTGGAGACTGACGGCCAGGTTTGTGCAGTCTGCGCTGTCAGTCCCTTACGGTTACCATGTGGCACTCTGCAATGCTTTACAGGAGACCGGGACTGACGAGATGTCTGTGCTGTTACCTGGCTTCTGGTCTCCAAAGAGTAAAGATTTCTTTAGAATCTGCCACTTTTGATAGTTAAAGGGACAGTAATGTCCCAGAAAAAATATTTATCATTTTGCAGTGATTAAAAAGTTGAACTAAATTCAAAAAACCCTATCTCTCAAACCTCTATTGTTTGAGAGATATTAGCATTGAAAGTTTGACGTTTCCTGCTGTCCACTGTAAAGCTGACAGCAGGAGATCCGTGCCGGCCGACACGAGGTGGCTCTTCAGCAGAGCCGCAATTGCATTATTTAAAACAATTAACTTCATTGGAATGGTCTGCAAAGTGTGCTTGCAAACCAGACACACTTTGTAGACCTTTCCAAGTCATTCTTTTTTAAATAACGTGATTGTGGCTCTGCTGCAGAGCCGCCAGTTGGTCCCCGGACAGAATTCCCCTGCAGTCAGCACAGTGCTGACATCAGGGAAAGGGAAGGGGGGAACTTTGAATGCTTATATCTCTCAAACCATAGCTGTTTGAGCGATAAGGTTTTTTGCATTTTGTTCAACTTTTTAATCACTACAAAATTATAAATATTTTTTCTGGGACATCACTGACCCTTCAAGACATGTATTTTCAAGCTAGTTGCCATATGCTTAATGAATGCATGGCAACTTATTAATAAGTGAAGTGTTTTTAGTGTTCTGAATATTCTATGCAGCATCAAAATGTTTTTCAATGTTCTGAATTGTCTATGTAGCATCAAAATGACTTTCAGTATTTTGAATGGTCGGTTTAGCATTAAAATGTTTTTTCAGTGTTCTGAATGGTCTGAGCAGCATTAAAATGTTTTCAGTATTCTAAGTGATAAAACATTTTCCAAGATAAGATTTTGAAGTGCCACAGTGTTATTTGACAATGAAATAGTCATCCAATTATTTGACATATTTATGGTGAATATAATATTTTTATGAATGTCCATACCTTTACAGTGAAAGTTGAGAACAGATTCAGAGGAGGACATATTTCCATTTAGTATGCTAGCTAAAGGGCTGCCAAATGAAATGATTAGGAGGGTTGGAATGCCTTCTGTGTGCTCATTTATATACTTTCAATTATGTTTCCTCTTCCCAAAACATTTTAGTGAGAGAGGTAAGTGCATTAGTTAATTGTTACTTAATTTCTAAAGTGAAATAATCACTAAATAAAAGTGTCTCCTTTGCAGGCATAAACAGGTTTATGCAGTATGGTGCGTTTATAAACTGTACAACCCAATGTATCCTCTATTGACATTTTGAGTTTCAGGTTGTACAACACTTTGCAAAGCAATGTATTGCACACTCTCTGCTCCACAAGGGGTTTATGTACACTACGCACAGTATAGGAGATGTGTATATATATTAGGGTATTTTCTGCTTAGTAAAAAGATTACTTTTACTGCTGGGATATGTTTAAAGGGATAGTAATACTTAAATATTACTAATCCCCATATTGTAGCCATGTTAAAAATAACTTAATTGTCCCCAGTGTCATCTCTCAATCCTTTATGGTTTGAAAGATAACTGCACGCAAAAAGTCCCCCCCCCCCAAATAAAACCGGATATCCCTGCAGTCAGTACAACGCTGACTTCAGGGAAGGGGGAGGGAGGGGGGAACTTTGAGTTCGGTTATCTCTCAAACCATAAAGGTTTGAGAGATGACACTGGGACAATTAAATTCTTTTAACATGGTTACAATATGGGAATTAGTAATATTTAAGTGTTACTATCCCTTTAATTCATAGGGTCTTACTGCTTAGACTTGTATCTTTTGGTAGAAGTGTTTCCATGTCTTGCTGTTATAGGGCTACACTGTTACACAACAGGCTATGGAAGGCTATTGTCAGTGACAAAAATCCTCCATGGGGACCAGTAGCAATACCACGCTGCCCTAAAATGGTAGGATATGGAAGTAAACCTTAATATTCTGTGAATAAAGATTTTCCCAGTATGATTTATTGAATAGAAAAAGCCTTGTAATTCATACAGTTTACATATTACACAGTACAGTCAATTTAAATGTTTCCTGGTTTACTATAATTTCATGTGTTCCAGCATTTTAACCCTTTGAGTGCCAGAGGGATATGGAATGCATTGCAAAGCAATGCATTCCGTACCTCTCTGGCACTCAAAGGGTTAAATTGCCAAAGAGGGACACTTGTTTTAGGTGCTGTTTCTGGGGGAAAATGGCTAGTGGGTGGGGCATGTGCTGAAGTTTAAGCAAACATTAACCCTTTGAGTGCCAGGGGGTATGCAACGCATTGCAAAGCAATGAGTTGTGGACCCCTCTGGCACTCAAAGGGTTAATGTGAGTTGTATTGCTGTGGAGCACTGTGATACGCTTATATATACACACAACATAGTCTGATCTCCTAAAAAGTGGAACACCAGAGTGGGAAAGAGGGACAGGGATTTGGATCTCAAAGAAGGACTGTCCCTCCTAAAGATGGACACTTGGGAAGTATGCGATTCAGATGTCTACTACCTCATTTAGAGCCAAATACAAAAAGTATCTATCTGTCTCTCTCTCTCTCTCTCTCTCTCTCTCTCTCTCTCTCTCTCTCTCTCTATATATATATATATATATATATATATATATATATATATATATAATATATAATCTGTGCATGTATTTACATTCCCAGTATTTTAACTTGGTATTTTAACTCCTTGATTGCCAGCTAGATCACCAGCACATTGCAAAACAATGTATTGGGAACCTTTCTAACATTCAAGGGGTTAAATGCCCAATTTAAATCATGGTAATTTGAAGAGTTTTTATTTGTGCCCTGTGGTGCAGCTGATTTGCTTATCTTTTGCTTTCTGCCTTAAGACCCATAATGAGCGGGATGTGCATTTGAGTACCCATAATACTTCTCTGGCTGATGATGATGAGAACAGCTGCTAACAGATATGCTATACCAGTGATTCTTAGCCAGGGTGTTGTGGCACTTTGGTGGGCCGTGGACATCCATTTAGGGTTCACCTTGTCTTCTATAAAGACCTTGATAAAAATGTAAATGAATTACAAATTTATATTTATGGACATTTTATGCAAACTATGCTTGTTTTTGTTATTCTGGTTGTAAGACCCAAGAATAATTATATATTATTTGAACCCTTCATAATTCTCTTGACAAATTACATAAAATGACAGGGGTACCACAAAAATCTAGGTTTGCCTGTTGGAACTATTATGCTTGAATAAAAAAATATTGGTGTTAAATTATATTTTGGGTCATTGGATGCAAAGTGATATTGCAACTGTTTTGTGTCCAAGTTTAATTTTCAACCGAAACATTGATCTTGGAATAAAACTTTTTGTTTTCACATATACTTTGAAGTCCTGAGAGTGCTTTCTTCGTTCTACCGACATTACATATATATATATATATATATATATATATATCAGGGCTTAAAATATGAAGTCCTTTGCTACTAGCCAGACCTGAAAAGTTACTCGCCACTGCAAGCCATAACATACCCACCAAGGCTGAATTTCTACTCGCCAGGGCTAAATTTTCACTCGCCATTGGCTAGTGGAGAGTGGAAATTTTGAGCCCTGTATGTGTATATATATATATATATATATATATATATATATATATATATATATATATATATATGTATATATATATATATATGTCTGTTTTCGTAACCAAGAAAGACATTTAATGATTAACTATACCCTAGGAATATGTTTCTTAATCTGTTTACCAGGTAAATGTATGTAGATACCCTTTATACTTGAACCAGGTATATTTATTTTTTTGCATCATATCAGCAGTTTCATGCACATAGTGATCTTTGTTGAAGTCAGTCTCTGTTACACCTCCTCAAAATATACAGTAGTCTTCAATAGGACTGAATGGCTCATAAGGCTCACTTGTCTTTTATAATGCACTGTAAGAGTGATCAATTACAAAATATATATTGGCAGGCACGTGCACACATAGACACCAAGGGGGGCTTGAACACCTGCCCTTTTTGTCCAAAGTGTCCTAGTGCCCTTTTAACAAAAACAAAAAAAATAATAATAATTATGAGAAGTGGCCTTTTTTCATTTGAGCCCCTGCCCCCCAAAATGTCTATGCATGTCCCTGTATATTGGACTGCTGTATTAACCCTTTGAGTGCCAGAGGGGTACTCAACACATTGCAAAACTGTTTTTCTCTGTCCCAGTCTTTAGGGCACAGAAACAGGTCAGGTTTTACATATACCCGTGGTTGGTCACAGGTGGATCAATAACAATTACTGAGCCACTGACTACATACCTGGTAACAAGCAGGTATATCATGGAAACCTACACTATTGTTTTTTCTCCAGATGACTAATATTGAGAAACACTAAAACAGAGTCATTTATTTCTAGGTATAATTCCTTTTGTTAGGGTTAAGTTCTCCTTTCAGGGACATGAAATGTCGGCATTCATCTGATTTGCATCCCAGGTGTAACCCAACTGCAAAAGGGAAAACACAGTTCAATTTTTCTAATGGTGGTGGTAATTAGGCGGCAGCGTTAATGCATCTATATATAGACATAAGCACAATGCAAGTAAGAGCAACTCTAAATAAAACATGAATTTAATATTGCACCTGTGTATTATACATGCTCCTGCTGTTCCAAGGCAGTGTAGCTGCTGCTTCTGCCATTGTACTCCTCAAGCTGTTATGTTCACTCACTGCTGTTAATAACTACATAGTAACACAGTTGATGAGGCTGGAAAAAGACTTGTGTCCATCAAGTCCAGCCCATGACAAAAACACCCAGAGGAAGGCGAAAAAAAAAACCCTCTGGGGTAATTTCTAATTTAGCCCCAAGTGTGTAAAAAAAAAAAAATTCCTTCCTGACTCCAAATGGCAGTCAGATATTTCCCTGGATCAACATCCTATCTGCATTGAAGCCGTTTGTCATTGTTTTCAATATTGTTCTGTTCTAGGTATCCATTGGTTTTTTTGAAAATAGTTCTATTATCTGACTAAACCATAAGTGGGCAACCTGTGGCCCTCTTGCTGTTCAGATCAGGCTTAAACTCATAGCTGGGGTTTCAGTTTACTCAGGGGACATGAACACAAAACTGAGCATTTGGTATCTGAATTCAAACCTGACAAAATAAACCTGCCGAGTGCGGTGGAGTTGGACCTCCAGGTCAGTGTGCTGTATAATCAGTATGTTGTACATCTAAACCCGGCTCCTGTGAGGTCATTTTTCAAATGTAGAAAGATTATGAGGCTGACATATGTACAAGAACTGGAGCAGGTATGTGGCAAACCAGCTGCACTGTGTAGGGGACAGATACAGTTTCTCAAATTCCCAGTGCGTTTATATGGGAATTTTAACACCTTAGATGCCAGAGAGGTCTTAGCAATAGATGAAGAACTCTCTAGCATTCAAAAGGTTGTAAGCCCCATCTGAATCAAAATGAATTCTGACCTGTCCCCTGTGGTGCAGTTAGTTTGCCCCAGAATCGCTGCAGTTTTTCCTAATACATTAAACTTACTGACAGTGGTGCCCTAAGAACAGGAGTAATTCTGGAGCAAACCAAGTGAAACACTGAATTAAATGGGAATTTTAATCCCTTGAATGTTAACCCTTTCAGTGCTAGGGGGTAGCGATGCAATGCGTACCCCTCTGGCACTGAAACGGTTAAAAGCCCAGTTAAAATCAATGAGGATTTGGAGAATGTTCACATGCCCATCCCCTGTTTCAGTTGGTTTTGCTCAAGTTCCTGGTACATCAGCCACATAATCCCACACTTTATTTACTTTTCTATTGTGACTTTTATATGGACCTGCAAAGTGAATTGTGTGGGGATTTACAAACAAAAAGAAGAAAACAGGAAAGCGCAAAGCCTAAACAAGGAGGCTCTTACTGCCTCCAGGAAGAAACGCCTTGACTGGATCTGACCTCCAGTCTCGGTCTCCGATTCTGCTTGTCCGTCAAGACTCCTCCTCTCACTATGTCCACTCTCTCCTCCTCTCATGATTGTTATAAATTTTTTCCCAGTATTAATACTGAGTAATCTCAATTACTGGGATGTTATCTGGGCTTTTGAGGGAATAGCAGTGAGTCTTGGAAGAGTTCAGGACACTTGTGGCAAGTAAAATGAATATTTAATAAATAAAATTTGTATTAAAATTGCGACATCAGACACATATATTGAATTAAAAGTTATATATTAATATGCACAATGGGAATACTAGCACAACGCGTTTCGCGGTTGCTGTACCACTTTGTCAGGGGAAAACTAATATATGTGTCTGATGTCACAATTTTAATACAAATTTTATTTATTAAATATTCATTTTACTTGCCACGAGTTTCCTGAACTCTTTCAAGATTCACTGCTATTCCCTCAAAAGCCCAGATAACATCCCAGTAATTGAGATTACTCAATATTAATACTGGGAAAAAATTTATAACAATCGTGAGAGGAGGAGAGAGTGGACATAGTGAGAGGAGGAGTCTTGACGGACAAGCAGAATCGGAGACTGAGACTGGAGGTCAGATCCAGTCAAGGCGTTTCTTCCTGGAGGCAGTGAGAGCCTCCTTGTTTAGGCTTTGCGCTTTCCTGTTTTCTTCTTTTTGTTTGTGCATACATACGGAGGGAAGAGCTGCAAGCTCGGAATAGAAGTGTATGGAGAACTGTGCGCGTATCTTTTGGAATAAAATTGAATAGCCCCTAAGGTTTTTCAAATATCCTTTGGAAACAAGATCAGCAAGATCATATAGTATATATGTGAATACATTGTATTTCTTTGTTTATTCTTTCATCAATATTATAATTTACTGTGCAATAATATTGAGATCCTTTTGTTCTGGCATAATAGAGAATTGTGTAACCATATGTATATAATTTGATATGTGTGTACGGAACAAATATTATTGATAGCTTTTGTTACAGTTCTTCAGAAGATAGAGTGCAAGGGGGTTGAGGAGCGTGGGGGTTAAAAAAAATTGTGTTGTGTGGGGATTTAGTCAGCCTAGGATCACTAAAAACCCCCTATTAGATTCCCAAGCATAAACTGTGTGCTGGGGAGCTGTGTAGCACAGTGGCTCAGGCCCCTGAACCAGTAGTAAGAGTAGACACCTGCTCTTTATGGTTTAGTGCAGTGCTTCTCAAACTTGTTGTGGTCATGGAACCCTGTGGTGTCACCTGAAATCTTGGTGAAACCCCTTTAACATTTTGGATTCTAGAGACGTCTCCAATGCATTGCTTTAGAATTCACTGAAGATCTCTTTAGCATCCATTGGGGTTAAGTTGATGTCAGTATCAAATGTGATGAAATCCTTGTTTGTACTAAAACTAGCAATAAAGTGAATAAACCGTTATTTTTATTTTACATATTCTACAAGTATGTGTATATAAAGTACATTTTCCTGTACTTTTTATTATTATTTTTTTCATCTTTACCCATTTTATTTACACTTTTATGTTCCTGACAGTGAGCTCATTGGATAAGAGCTTTCTGTCATGGACTGTGAAAGCAGAGACAGAGATACAGTGCTGCGTTATCACTGCAGCACTGAATACTCTGTATGCTCTAGTGGAGGCAGGTGTCTGTTGAAGGTATAACGTTACATTTGATCACTAGCCCTGATTTTACAGTCGCTGATAGAGACAAAAAAGTGTGGGTTTCGCTTGGGGTTTGAGACCACTGTTTCAGGGGTTTTGCACTATTTTAGTCTTGGAGAATGGCTGCACATTCAGATAAAATAGCATAAGAAGTTGTTGGGTGTGGGCAGGTAGCAGCTCAGTGTCTTGCTGCAGCAAGGAGCAGCCTGAAAGTGTTTGTTATGGGGAGAAACTCACTTTACCTTACCAAATGTTACCATGCATTAGTGTTTATATCAATAATTCTATAAAGGTGACAAAATGTATAAATAAGTAGCTGAGGAAAAACTTGTCCACTCATAATAAAGGAGAATTGACACCACTTAATAATAACTTATCTAACTATGGCTGGAAAATTGTAATGGCCTGTATGAAGTTTTAATTTGTGAATTTGTTCAAGAAATAACCAATCTGCCAAGTCCTTGGAGGTAAACATGAATGAAGCACTGTGTTGCACGCATCTCGGCTCCTTAAGCTGTTGAGTGCCAGAGGAGTACGCAATGCATTGCACTGCGTTGTGTACCCCTCCAGCATTCAAAGGTTTAAAGCCAAGTAAACTTTTAACCCCTTTGAGTGCCAGTGTGGTACTGAATGCATTGCTTTGCAAAGCATTCTGTACCACTCTGGCACTCAAAGGGTTAATGTTTAAATATTAAATAACATATATTTCATTGCTTTTATGTTGATTAAAACAAGGGTATTCCCACTGCTGTTATTGTAACAGCTCATTCACTTTGTGATTGATGGAACTATTATACCTTTTGAATCAAACATCTGTCAGCACTGGGAGTCCCTTCCTTTACTCAGCAGTAAATGCCCTATAAAACACACATACACTAACTTTTTTTTTTTCTTCATAAAAAATTATTGTTCATTTAATGTGTTGACTAACATGTTCGGTGAGCAGAGTTTGATGTCCTGTTGTCCTGCTAGCAACTGTCATGTCTGCCTCCGTGGCCATCACTTCTAGTACTTACAGACGTTACCTCTTGAGCAAACACAATGTCAAAATTCTTAGGGTAATTTGGATTTTCTGGCCATAGTAAAGCAAGAGAGGGGGTGTAATCATACCTGGAAATGTCCTCTTTTTGAGTCTGGAGATAGCTCATGTGCTGCGATCAGGGGAATGGAAATTACGTGAGTCATATCATTAAGGGGTGGGGCCTAACTGGGTGGGAGGGGCTTGTCACACTTGTGTTATGAACTGGGTAGAAAGTGGGCAGAATGGGATGGGAATGAGAAGTAGGCAGGAAATGGGAGGGAAGGAGGAGAAGTGGGCAGAGTTTCAGGAGAAACTCACCACAGCCAGAGAATCAGTCTCTGTCCCTGGCGACCTAGTAATTAGCTCTAAAAAACGGAGTTTACAGGGCAGATTTGACGAGTTCTCAGGAGTAGGTGTAATTCTTAGGAGGTGTTAGTTTTCCTTTAAAGCTACTTGTATGTTGGAAATTGTGTCCTTTTAAGTAGCATGTGTGTGTGTTATTGCTTATAGCTATATTTTACTTATTGATTGATCAAGCATAATTAACCCCTTAAGTCCTGACATGCACGGCTGGCACTTAAGGACCACGGAGCATTTATTTATTTATTTATTTCTGATCCAATACAGGGCTCCCTGAACAGTGTGCAGGCACACAGGGAGCCCTGAATTCCATGATGTGCCAGGGCCATCACTGGTCCTTAAGTGCCGGACAGCCGTGATGGTCCTGGCACGGCATTGGACGTTAAGGGGACTTTGTATCATGTTTCATCTTGCTGTTCTCGGTATTGGCTGTCAGCAGGGACACACAATGTCATAACATGGGGCGGATTCAGGAAGCTGGACAGGTGCAGCATTGGAGAACAGCAACTGCACCAAAGGGGACAAATACAAACTTCCAATTGACTGAAATGGCGCTTTTAACATTTTCAGTGCTAGGGAGGTCTCCAGAGCATTGCTTTTGCTTTGACTTCTCCAGCATTCAAGGGGTTAAAACACCCATTTCGGGTTTTTTTGTTTTTGCATTTGGTGTGCTTCATAATTGCACCTCTTTAGCTTCCTAGGTACACTACATAGTTCTTTTCCAGTCACTGTAAAATTAGCAGAGTCCATTCTAGAATATTCCATAATTCCTAGGGTGTCCCTTAGTACAGTGGTTCTTAGTAAGGGTGATGTGACACTTTGGTGTGCTCTGGGCACAGCTTATGGGTGCCACTTTCTTTCTATTAAAACAGAAAAAATTGTGAACGTTATATTTCAGATGTATTGTTATGGATGAATGTATTCAGCACAATAAGCTCATGTTTGTCATACTGATTGTAAGACCTTAGAATAACATTGTATTTGGCCTCTTTATTACATCCTTGAAAAATGACCTATGAAATATTAGAGATGCCCTGAAAATTTCAAACAGAATTTTAGGGGTGCCTTCATTATGACCTCTTTATCACACATTGGTGCATAACCACTTGCGTTCTAGAGGGTATGGATAAATCTCCAACCTCAAAGGTATCCTTACTGAAATGTACCAATTGCTAGTTTGCACTAAAACAAGCTCTTCACCCAAATTATTTAACTGAAGTTAAAGGAAACAATTGCCATAATCTAGCACAAGCCCACTGGTAGTAACCAAACATACAGTTTTAGTTGTAAAGTGATTGCAGAGGAAATGTCTGATGGAGGATATGATTACTATTTACAAATATATTGAAGGCTAAAGAACTCTCTGGGGAACTATTTCGTCCAAGAGCTGAGTGCAAAACAAGAATTATCCATTAAAGATGCTTTCAACTAAAAGGGCAGTAAAGGTGTAACATTCTTTGCACATAGGAGGCTGCATTTATATTTACTTCAAAATACTGGATACCTATTTTTGGTCAGAACATATAATGTAGAGCAATGATTCTCAAAATAAGTCCTTCATGCAAACCAACAGTTCATGATTTCAGAATGTCCCTGCTTGATCACAGGTTGATAAGTGGCTCCATCAATTTGATCTCCTTATGCTTAATTTGAGAGATCCAAAAATGTGTCCTATTTGTGTGCCCAGAGTACTGGCGCTGAGAATCACTGATAGAGAATTATGTCAGTTTGTTTCAATGCAGAAACGCTGTAGATCCAGGAACATATATGACAGCCTTCTACAGTCAAGGAGGAGTTGTTTGTATGTGCTTGGAGCTTAAAGGGATAATAATGTTTCAAAATAAAAACAGCTCTGGTTAATCTTAATAGTATTTGGGCCATGGAGAGTGTTATTTCAGTACTGTCAGAGTTGTAGTTCAAGAGTAATTGAATGATAAAGTATTCCCCTCCCGTCCCGTTTACCTAGTGTAAGCCACCTCCCCTCAGATGTGGAATCTGGTCTTAAGACCAGACAGCTCACAGCAAGGGACAGTCTTCTTACTGTGAGAACAATGAAAACCCTGCCCCCCATGACAGGTTTTTCAGGCTTTTCCTTATGCTAATTGAAGATAGTCCCTCTCTGCAATCCATCTGGACAGTCTTGCTTCTCTGAGGTGAGCAGTGTTACATCAGTAAAGTGCGTGGGAGAGGGATATTTTATCATTCAGTTACTCTTGAAATATACAAATACTTTGAAGATTAATTGGAGCTGCTTTTATTTTGAAACATTACTATCCCTTTAACTGAAAATGGTTTTGTGCCCCCCCCATAGGTCAACACTGATGATATGGTAAAGGCTGAACTTGATTGATGCAATCCATGAGCACCATAGGGCACAAATAAGAATAGACGCACTTCCAATTGATTTACAAGCCCTAATTTAATAAATTGGAAGTTTCATTTGTTCCCTGTGGTGCCCCAAAATTGCTCCACACTTTTTTGCCTCCCCAGCTTTGTTTCCGTGTGCACCTTTGCTTACGTCTGTACCGTGGAACAGTTACCACTTCTGTAGGGATCCCTGGGGTTCCACAGAACACAGTTTATAAACAACAGGTTTAATCAAAAAGTCTGATTTACACATGCTCAAAAAAAAAAAAAAAAAGGCCGGGGAATACTGCTTTACCAATTTAGAGCTTCTTTAATTAAAAAATCTCAGATAAGGTTTTTTTTTTTTTTTTTTCAAAGCTATACAATGTTTAAAAGATATAGAATTGAATTAGAATTTGTTATTTCTCTTGTTTTCTTAGAAAAGTAAAGATACAGAAATGTCCTTTAGTGAACAGAATATTAACAAAGTATACGCATTACTTTAACAGACTGCCATGCACCATGTACAATAGCTAATGTAGAAATCGAACATCTACCCTAAATAATAATGTCGTTTGAAAATGTACAGTGTAATAAACCATGTAAAAATAAATAAAAATCATTGATTGGCAGTATATCCTTTCATATGTTGTATAAAATGAAAAACAAGAAAAAGGAAAAATAAGTTAATCTGTGACAACCTGAGGTGCTAAACATTTCTGTCTGGCTTCATTGTCCTCAAATGATATTTTTTTATTCCTCTTGGGTTCAATCCATGAATTGTGTATTACAGCATTACTGGGCATTGGGTCAGCTTCCACAATAGAAACAACCCTTTTTTTCATTTTGCTTTTCAGCACCTTTTGAAACTTTTGCCTGGTAAATGCATATAACAGAGGATGGAATATAGTAGTGCCGTAAGCCATAACTAAAAAGCACAATCTCAATTTTACCAAAAGGTCACTTGGGCCAAGACATAAAATTGTAGTATTCAAAATTGAAATAGGCGTCCAGCAAAGTAGGAAGGTTGAAATAATCAGTAGTGACATTCTAAAGACCCTTTTCTGTCTTTCGCGTCTCTCTCTGTGCCTTTTGACTGCCCGACGAAGGGCAATTATAACAGACACCGAAGTCCTTACACCAAGCACCACATTCCTTCCTCCACTGCTTTGTGAGACATCTGTTGTCTCATGTTGTGTAGCCAATGAAATTGTCTTTTTCTTCCTTGCCTTTTTCTTTTGCGCTGTTGAAAATCTTGTGCCTATACGGATGTTAAGTGCCTGAAGTATCTTGCTATATGTAATTAACATCACAATTATTGTGAAAAAAAAGATAGGAATTTGGACCAGGAGGTGGTAATACATCCCAAGTTCAGTATGATATTCATTTGTACTAACACATAAAAGTGTCTTGTTCTCCCAAGTATTTTCACTCTGAAAACTGAAAAAACTGACCTCAATGAAAGGAATGAAGAAAGCAAGGAAGGAAACTAGCCATGTCGATGTCATCAATATAACAGCCCGGCCCATGGTAAGGATTCGATTTGCAGGTTTTACTGAAATATCATATCTGTCCAGAGTGATGGCAAAGACATTAACAGCTGTGGCAACGCTGGAAAAGGACACACAAGCTTCATGGAAGCAGCATATCAGAGCATTGTTGCTCTCCAGAGGCAGCAGGAGGATTACAATAGTTAGCGGAATACAACCTACACATATAATTACATCAAGAACATGAAGATTCATAGTAATAATGTTGCTGACTGAGTTGATTAAGTTTGATTTCATGCAGTAAAGTACTAGTACGGTGAGATTACTTCCAAGTCCCAAAACAATTTCCAGCATGAGAAAACAAGTAAGAGAAATTTGGAAGCTAAGTGGATATGACAGTGGTCGGTACATGTTGGTGGTGATGTCATAAATATCATCTCGGATTGTAATATTGTCTTCAGACTGCATGTTGATCTCCAGCAATAAAGGGAAACACATCCTTTAAAATGTGGTGGCATGTGTCCTAAGAAGAAAAGAAAAAGTTAGGACATTTGATGTTAATGTTCTTGGTAAATGTTAAAAAAAAACTACTATTTAAGAATGTGGCATGTTATTGGAAACTTCATAAGAAATTGTCAAACAAATGGTGAGCCTATAAAGCTTAAAAAACATGTGCTATGGGCATACCTGGGAACTTTTGAAGCAGGGCTACCCGGAGGGTAACCCTGTCAGTGTCGAACTGGGAATGGAGGGTAAGAGGGCGGGGAGTGGGAGGAACCAGGGGGATGGAGCAGAAGTGGGCAGAGTTTCTACTTAAACTCCGCCCACCCAGAGATTCACACACTGCCCCAGAGCCCCGGTAATTCAGTTTGAAATCCGGAGTCTCCGGGGCAAAACTGGAGAGTTCCCAGTTATGGCTATGGGAGTGGGTTGCTACGTGAGATTGCTATTTGTGGGATGCTGTGTGAGATCCTGCTAGTGGGTTGGTGTGTGAGATGCCTACTAGAGGGTTGCTGTGTAACATGCTTATTTGTGGGTTGCTGTGTGAGATCCCATCTAGTAGGCTGCTGTTTTGGATTCCTACTAGTGGGTTGCTGTGTGAGCTCTTTACTAGCAGGTTGCTGCTTGAGATCCCTACCAGAAGGTGGTTGTTGTTTAAGATATCTATTACTGTGTTACTGTATGTTATCTCTATTAATCAGCCAATCAGTATTGGGACAGGCAATGCTGCAGGATCATTTTTAGTTTGTTTTGGAAAATGTCATGTTTATGGCATGTTCTCAGATTTGTAGAAAGGTAGTTAGCATCTTGTGTGCTAAGGACATTTTGAGCATCCAAGGTAGTTTAGGCATGGAAAATAGCTGTTGACTACTTGCGCAATTCAAACTGCTTCTGAGTAGGGATGGATCAAGTCAACCATTTGGATCCATATTCAGGAAGCTAAAGCAGTGCAATTTTGGGAAAAACAACTGCATCTTATTGAAAAAATGACAATTCCCCAAATTTCCAATAAGTTAAACTGAGCTTTTAACTTTTTGAATGCTAGATTACACCCAGGTTTGATTGTGCCCCTGTATTGAGGCCTA
Organism: Rhinophrynus dorsalis; assembly: GCA_037306005.1. Classification (NCBI taxonomy): domain Eukaryota; kingdom Metazoa; phylum Chordata; class Amphibia; order Anura; family Rhinophrynidae; genus Rhinophrynus; species Rhinophrynus dorsalis. The sequence continues at coordinate 299,737,543 of CM074721.1, forward strand.
TTTGCAGTGTGTACATAGAGTGCATTAATGGTTGTTGGTGTGGCCTGCAGAGAATTGGGGTAGATACCTTTGGTCGCTCCAATATTCTATTTACTATGTTCTGTTATTTAATGTATATAGATTGCGGTCTTTCTACAAATGCAGAAAGCAAAAAAAAAAAAGTAATAAATAAATAATTTGGAAGCAAATCAGCTGCACCATAGAGGACAAATAAAAATGTATTTAAATGCAGCTTTTAATTTTGTGAATGACCTCGAGATAGCTCCTTGGTAAATGCCCTGACTACAGAGTCTGTTCAAACCTCAAGGTTGCAGGTTCGAATACAGCAGGGTCAACTCAGCCTTCACCCTCCTGTGGTCAATAAAATGAGTACCGTTGATTGAGTAATAAAAACATCTGTTATTCAGCGTGCGCTGAAAGCGCTTTGAGTCCCACAGGGAGAAAGGCGCTATATTAATACTAGTTATTATTATTATAATAATGACAAAGAGGTCTTCATAGTGTACTGGAGACTCTTGCATTCACAAAATTAAAAGCTAATTTAAATTAGTGAAAATTTGGGAAACATTTTATTTGACCCCTGTGGTACAATTGGTTCACACCAGAATTGCTCCTCTTTTCTTTGTACATCTGGCCCTTAATATTGACTTTTTTGAAAACTGAGCCACGCTGACCTTTAACTCATGAGCAATCTAGTTTTTCATCCAAGAAGTGAGACAACAGTCATAAAGCTAGCAACAGATTCTTGTGATTTGTAACCCAGCATATTTTGTAGCCCTTTATTGTTTTGTGCTGTGTATTTACACTTCAGAGTTCTGCTTTTCGCTGTCTGCAATATCATTTCTGCTCCAAGTGTATCTCGCATTAAGTGAAATTTTACAGAACCAGATGGAGATTAGAAACAGATTTAGTCTGAGTAATGCTGTTAGCATTAAGCAGCAGTCCTACTTAGTCAGCCCTGAATCAGAAATGTGTAACATTTTTAGCCATAACTAGGATCTTTCTGGATCTGCACCAGTTTACCAGGTCTCCGAGGGAAGAGGCCTATTCCTGGGCTTGGCATATTTCCTGGTTAACCCCACCCACTTCAATGCCCATTCTGCCCACTGTGCGCATCTTTCCAGATTTTAACCCCACACAGATTAAGCCCCACCCCTAGTATGATGCAAATAACATAATTTGGAATATCTTCTTACTCTGGGGGCAAGAGAAGAGCAGGTTTACAGGTATGGTTTTATCTAAAATGTAAATGAGCCCGACTGTGTGTATCTTGAAGAAATGGCAGCTATTCTACTTCTAAGCTCTTGAATGGCAGAAAAGTATCCAGTACATTGAGGAATAATAATTTGTGCACCCCTCTAGCTTCCAAGGTCCATATGTACAAATGAAAAACAGGTCAGTTCTGGGGCAAATCAGGTATACCAGAGGTTCCCAAATCTCAAAACTCCTCCATTGTGCTCCTGTTTGCCTTGGGTGATGTCCCTGCCTCACTCGGTGCTCATGGGAGATTGCTCTCCTCACTGTAGTGGTCACATGTCAGTGAATCTGCTGTCAATGGGCTTTTATAGTGAATCTATGAGCACCCAGCGAGGTCCTGATATCATCCAGCCTTGCAGGTCTCCGTGATCTGCATGACAACCACAGTTTTGAGGTATGGGAACTTGGGTCCTGTAATAGACACACCAATTGTTTAACCCTTTGAGTGGCACACAAAGGGTTAAATGGTCTTGTATGGACTCCTCCTTAAAAATAGACTTTTTTTAATTTTTATTTATTTATTTTTTTTTTACTTTTCCTTGAGTTCTAGAGATGGCTTCTACCTCTGCGGCCTTCAATAGGTTAAAGGTTCCATTTCAATCAATGGGAATATGGAGAAATTATATTCGTTCCCTATGGTGTAGTTGATTTGTCTAAGAATTGCTCCAGTTCCTCTTAGTGCAACATCCTCATTCGCATTCCATTGAGTTAAAAGACCCATTTAAATTAATGGCAATTTGGGAAATGTTTATAGAAATGTTAGAAATTCTGTTTTGCTCACAAGAACAACATGCATCATAGCATAGCATTGTCTGATTATAAAAACAAAGACTCATGGGTACAAAAGAAAAAGAGGATCAGTTGTTGTGGACACCAACTGCACCATAGTGAACAAATACAAATTCCCTAAATTTCCATTGGTTTACATGAGGCTTTCAACCTCTGGAATGCTAGAATGGTCTCCCAACACAATGTATTGGAGACCTTGCTAGCATTCAAGGGTTAGAAGCCAATTTTAACCCGTTGAGTGACAGAGTGGTGCCTAATACATTGTGAAACAATGTGTTGGGCACCCCTCTGCACTCCAGTGGTTAAGTCAGTATGAGTTTTGAATTGCTTTTTTTTTTTTCTGTATATGACACTAAGACTTATGCACAAAAGAAAAGTGAAGTAATTCTAGGGCACCCTGACTGCGCCATAGCTAACGAATATAAACTAATATTGATTAAATTTGAACTGTCACTAGGTGATTTTGAAAGAACTTTCAAAACCAAACTATATTTATGTTGAACATTCTTTTATTTAAAACCAACTTCCACTTCCTACCAGGATGAACTAGCTCAGCTGCATAGACTGACAACTAAATATCTCTTGAAATTAAAATTGACTAACATAAATATGGTTGATTTTAGACATTCTATCCATAATCACCTATTTTTTACGGTGACAGTCCCTTTTTAAAGGGATAGGAATACTTAATATGTAAAACAATATATATTTGTGTTTATCCTTCTCAGAAAAACAAGGGTACTCCCACTGCCGAAAGGTGTTTTATTCAAAAGTGATTACAGCTCAAACTTGAATTTTTTAAGGTGTACTATCACAGTGGTCTTTAATTGTACAGTGGCGCTGTTGCTACACCATCCTATGGACAACTCAGGTCAATTGACCTCATCTCCATAGGCTGGTGAAGCAACAATGCAACTGTACAATTTCAGGCCACTGTGATACTGCACCTTAAAAAATTCAAGTTAGCTTTGTAATAACTTTTGAATAAAACACTTTTGGTAGTTTTACTCAGGGGTGGGGGGGGTGAACCCTACAGTATTTTTACATTTTTAAGTGTTACTGTCCCATTAAGGGAACCTATATTTTGTAAGAATTTTCCTGCTGAGTAAAACAATGGTTCACCTACTGCTTGGCGATTAATCTTTACAGACTTATCACAGTTATTGGGGCACACAAACAGGTCAGGTTTTCAAGATACTTCCACTTAAAGTGGATCTATCGCCTCTACAAAAGTTATACTTATTATGTAGAGGATATATATACATAAGGGTGAAAACGTTATTGATTTAAAAAAACAAAACAAACCCTATTTGTGTTAAACCGATAGTTTATAGCGTGCCCTTTACCCTACTTCCTCATAAACTTCCATTGCCGCACTGCTCCTTCTCAGTTCCCACTACCCAGCCTCCGATGACGGAGGCTTCTGTCTGTAAGCTGGAGCAATCTCATTGGCAGAGATCGATATCTAGCCAATCAGATTGCTCCAGCTTACAGACAGACAGCCTCCATCATCGGAGGAGGCTGGGTAATGGGAAGGGAGAGGGGGCAGCGCAGCAATCTGCGGCAACGGAAGTTTAGGAGGAAGTAGGGTGCAGAGCACGCTATAAACTATCGGTTTACCACAAATAGTTTTTTTTTGTTTTGTTTTGTTTTTTTAAATCAATAACATTTTCACTCTTATGTATATATCCTCTACATAAGAAGCATAACTTGTGTAGAAGCGATAGATCCACGTTAAGTTACTGTTATAGGGTTTATCCCACTAAGTAGAATTTATTTTTTTTGTCTGTTTCTTTTTCTTCTATTAACTTTGCCCTCTAGTGATTTCTGATAGTTATACTCTTGCAGTCTATGGGAGAGGAAAGTCACTGACAACAGTTCTCTATAGGATATTCTAGTAACAGGTTCATCACTTCCTGTCATTTTGAACTCTCAGAAAGTAAGCTTCATGGACTCTGATTCCAGAGATTTGAAGTGATATAACTTTTGAATAAAACAACTGCCAGCAGTGGGGTACACTTGTTTACCCAACAGCTAAATCCCTTTAATAGTATTGGTTTTCAGAAAAAAGTGTACTGTTTCTTTAACTCTTTGAGTGCCAGAGGGGTACACAACGCATTGCACTGCAATGCTTTGCATACCCCTCTGTCACTCAAAGGGTTAAATAGGGCTTACAACTTGTGGAAACAGTACGCTGAAGAACCCTATAGCATTTTAGGTTTGAAAAGACAATTTAAATCAATTGGAATTTTTATTTTGTCTCAGAATTGATCCGGTTTTGTTTGTATTTAGACATATAACCCAAAATGCACTAAGAAAAGCAATGAAGGGACACATAAAAATTCCCACTGATTTATTAGCAATGCTTTGGAAATTGCTCTAGCCTTAAAGTGGTTAAAAGCCCAGTTTAAATCAATGGGAATATTTCTTTGTTCACTGTGGTGCGTTTGGTTTGACCCAGAATCGCACTACTTTCATAGCTTTAGTAGTTTTACATAACAGGCTAGCTGGATGCATTATTCTTCATTGAAAGTTTCTCTGTTTGTGTCTGCTGTTTGAGCGTTCTCCTGAAATGTTAGTGAAAATGGAAAATGGAAAACCTGCCAGATTTCATGCTGGCCAGAGATAAAGCATCAGGCCTGTGTCACACAGGCTTTACTTTTCCGGTGACTAAAGAATACATGTTGAGGAAAGGAGAGTTAATTAATAAAATGTGTCTTGTCTAAACCTGAATCTGTTAACTTGGAATTAGCAGCTGGTTCAGTCGGAGAGGGAACTGCTTCCGACTGTAGAGCTGAGACAATTAGGAGAACCCTTAGCACTGTGATTGGCATCCTGCACTAAACTCCTTCCTACTTCCTCCTGCTGGGAAGGACCCACAGTTCACTTAAGCACCTTAATAGAAACTGATACTTGGGGCCTTGTTTATAGAGATGCGCAATTCTGGAGCAAACTTATTGTACCATTGAGGGCAAAATCTACAAATTCCCATTATTTTAAATTGGACTTTTAATCTTTGAATGATATAGAGGTTCCCAGCATGTGGCAAAATAATGCAATGAAGACATGTCCAGCATTCAATGTGTTAAAGTCTTTATGTCAATCAAAGAGAATTTACACACGCACACGCCACGCACACATGCACTGTTGGTCTGGTCAAGCGTTCCATGTCTTTAGCTTATGAGTAAGGCTTTGTGCAAAACATGAGCATTTCTGGAGCAAACCAAATCCTCCATAGGGGCAAATCACTATTCTAATGTTGAAGATCTCTCAACCATTCAACCCTTTGAGTTCCTCTGGCACTCAAAAGGTTGTTAAATAATTGAGAATGTTATCATGATGGAGTTGGTTTGCTCCAGAATTGCTCATCTTTAGCTTCCAGATTACGGCCCAGGATGTCATCGTCACTGTCTCAGATGGCAACAGAGATCTGCAGGATTTTACAGCAGGGTGGAATACATTTTCTCAGTTCGGTGCAATATTTTAGCAAGCCAGACGGCTGTTAACTGAAGGAAAGACTGTAGCTACCTTTTCCAGACAGTACAGAGAGCAGATTGTGTCTTACGTAGTGCTCTGCATTGGAAGAAGTATTGGGCCTTATGCATAAAGAAAAAAGCAGAGCCATTCTGCATAAAACAACTGCACCACACGGAAGAACTCCGTATTTTTGTTGCTTTGAATGTAGATTTCAGACCGTTCAGTACTACAGAGATATCCAATGCATTGCCAAAAGACTGCATTATAGAGATCTCCAGCAGTGACTGGGTTACAAAGTGATTTAAATCAATGACAGTTTGAGGAATTTTTATATGACCCCTATGGTGTGTTTGGTTTGCTCCAGAATTGTACCTCTCTTGTGCATTCTGGGGCAACCTACTGTAATGTAAGGGACTGTTGCAAATTCCTGTCGATTTAAATGATGCTTTTAACCCCTTGAGTGTCAGAGAGGTACGCAACGCATTGCAGAGCTATGTCTTGCGTGCCTGTCAAGCACTCAAAGGGTTAACCCCTTGAACGCTAGAGTGTGGTCTCCAGTGCATTCTAAAGTAATCCATTAGAGGCTACTTTAATATTTAAGGGTTTAACCCTTTAAAGACCAGAAGTGTGCACAACATATTGCAGGTCAATGAATAGCACACCCCACTAGTTCGTAAGTGCTATATCCCCTGCAAGTCAATGGTAAGTGCTATATCCCCTGCAAGTCAGTGGTAAGTGCTAAATCCCCTGAAAGACAGTGGTAAGTGCTATATCCCCTGTAAGTCAGTGGTAAGTGCTAAATCCCCTGCAAGACAGTGGTAACTGCTGTCTTTTATTAACCCCTCAAGGACCACGAGTGTGTGCAACAGATTGCTTTGCAATGCGTTGCACCCCCACTCTGGTCCTTAACCCTTTCAGTGCCAGAGGGCTACACAATGCATTGCGTACCCCTCTGTCACTGAAAGGGTTAAAGGGGTATTGCATTATTTTTAAAACATTTGTATGCATTAGAGCAATTGTCTGGGCACAGTAAACACCTTTCACACTCCAGTATGTATGCAGGAGAACAGCCGTCTGTGATGCCAATATCAATCCCTTTCAATAGAGGATTCACCACTAACCATAATAGAGAGACACAAATGTGCCCATTAATTATTGATGACATCAAGTTGATACGCAGTTGTAGTTCTAATAAACACACAATCATCCTGATGAAAGATCTGTGCTTTTATCCATTATTCATCGGTTAACTCTTTCTCCTTATTTTAATGTCCACACATCGCGAGTAGTAACACTGCAATTTGTGGGTAGTAAATGCTCACCATTTTGTTTTCAGGCAGACACACCTGTAAAGAATGAGTGTGGATTTTTGGTAATCCTTTTAGAGATCCCAGCCGCCTTGTTCTGTTCCAGGAATGTAGCTTTGTTCCATGACTTGGGTTCTAGCCCCCTTTTCCTTGAAGCCCAGGTTATAAAGTATAGTCCGTTCTGCACCTTGCTGGGGTGTCTGCTAGCACAAATCCCACTCCCTTCATTCCTCAGCCTGTAAGGGGCATGACCAAAGTCTTAGTTATCTGTCCTTTAATTAAAAAATTGACTTAATGTACAGATCTCAATGTTATGCAAGGTGAACATTTATCACATGTCTAGCCCTATATAGAGCCTTTGTATTAATATGCATGTATTTTCTCTCTGTCTACAGAGAAATAAAAGCTACATATAATCACAAGAAGGGTCTTGCTCTCAGTAACCCTGTTGTTATATAAGAAAGCTCTGTGGCCCTTGGTAACGATTTCAGTAGCGGACCAGAACATTGATTTTAGTTGCATAGTAATTATGGATTCATATTTTCTACGAAGATATGTGAGTTTACACCTGTTGCCCTCCAGCTGTTGTTGGACTACAGCTCCCATCATATAAAACTGGCTGCTGGAATGGAATTTGTAGTCCAACAGGACCTGGAGGACCACAGGATGCCAACACCTGGTGTACAGATTTCTCTCTCTAGTCCTTTGGGTTAAAGGATGAGATAAGAAGCACACCCCTGATTGAGGATAAGTAGATCCATCAAAATGATTGAGTTGCTGTCTGACCTACCTGTGCTCAAGGAGGGAAGTCCTTCAGTCTGACATGAACTTGTGCACCTTTTCTTTATATGCAAATAGTTACTAGCAAGTGCACTTGGACTGGGGCATTTACATTTATACACAGGTGCTGTATATAATTGCTCACACACATGAAGTACTAAACACAAAAATATCGCTATTAAGTACATATACCCTTATACCGAATTCTTTTGTATAATAAAGTTTTCCAAATAGCATTTACTAAGCCAACATGTATTTTATCTTCAGTACCTGTTTTGTTGCCTGTGTATTTCTTCCTGCCGTTGATGGGTAGCCAGTATCCCAGACTGTTTACAACGCTTACTAGCAAGTAGTTTGCAGCATACATAGTGAAGTGCATGTCCTCTGCTCTTTGTCATTATTGTATCTAACATTATTATGACTTAATACAGTAATAACCCTGTTTTGAATGCGTGCATTAATTTGCTTTTTATTATCATAATGGATGCAATGCAAATAAGTTCTTCCCATTCCTTCTAGTTTCTATGTAAATATCACCAAATTGTATAATAAATCAAGTTGCAGGTAATGGAAGAATAACTTAGATCAGGTACCATTCTTAGGCGATGCAAAAGCCACAATGTACATCATCACATGTTTGGAATTAATTATCAGAGATGAGATGTGTCTGAATTGAATTTTAAGAAATGCACACAGTAGTTACATAATAGCACTTTGGATGCTTTACAAATCAATTTATTATATATACATAATTCCCCCTCTCTTATTTGCTAAACAGTCTGGCATGCTGGCAAGTAAATCTGAATAACTGGTTTCTACTGCATTACATGTAACGACAACTCCATTATATATGAAATAGATACAGCACCTTACCTCTGCTAATGATCATACATATTTTGCTGTGACATCCAGATTGGATTTCTTCATCTTGTTCACTTGTAGGCATAGTGTATGGGAAAGCAGGTGCAAAATGTCTTTCCAGAAAATGACCTTAGTGAAAAGATGTTCTTCTGCTGAGCCATTGTTTCAGCATAGTCCGAACCTACAGAGCATGGATTGCTGCTTCCAGGCTGCTGCAGTCGTTTAGCCTTCCTACTGCCAAATCAATAAGCATCTGAAAATACATGATGAAAGTAATTTAACATACTGAAGGCTGCAGCTCTCCAGAGACATCAGTGAGGTCCTGTCTTTTAAGAAGAGAGCAGCATTGCTTAGGGAAGTGGAGCTGGTTGTTGGGTCTGCTTTTGCAGAATGACAGCTTGCTTCGTTGCTCCCCTTCACTGCAGAGAGATGCAGTGCATTCACTAATTTTGATTGGCCAGATTTGTTAGGCTTAAACTGTCCTCCTGTATGTTGGACTACATTTTTTGAATTCTCTTATAAACTCTGATTTATTAACCCCTTGGATGCTAATGAAGTGAGTTCCGTACCATTCAAGCTGTATTATTTTTTTTTGTCTCTTGGTGCTAGGAATGAGAAATGATGGTATTTGCATTTGCTCCTTTACAGTGTTTTCAATTTACATAAAATATGTCTATTTGCAGCCTTGCAATTATTTTCTTCATCCAGGATACATCATAATTTACATAGTGTTACATATTCTCTCGATATTTTATTGAGACTGGTTTAGCTACAAGACTATAACTGTTTTGTTAATTCATTTCAGAATTCAAGAAAAATATATAATTCGTATCTGTATCAACCTTCATCGACATTGCATATAGATATAGCTGAATTTGCCATTAGACAGAGTAGACAGCTGCCAAGAGCCCCAAGGTTTGAAGAACACCTGAGCTATGCGGGCCACTCCCATATTCTGAGTCGTGGGTGTGGCCACAGAAGTCCTAACGCTCATAGCTTATGGTGATCAGTTTAGTTTTCAATTTACATACTTTTACTGGCCAAAATTTAACCCATTGAATGCTTTGATCAGCAGTGTATGGAGGAGCTCTCTAGCATCCAAGAGGTTAACTTTTTTTTTTTTTTTTTTGCTTGTAGTTCTAGTCTGAGTATTTTCTGTATCAGGCAACAGTGGGTGAGGTTTGATGTGGAGTCCAGTGAGGTGTGGGGGAGTGGTCTTTTGAGAAGCTAAGAGCTCCTTGGGTGCTTTTCCCTATGTCCGCCTCTGATGTAAATCCAGCCCTACTTACAGAATAGGCATTATCTTTTTGCATAATACATCAAAGCACACTTGTCACGCACCCAAACGGTTTCTATTGAAAATCAAGTAGGAGACTAAAGTGTTATGGCAGTATTTAGAGATATATTTCCTTGATATAATCTTGTCTGGAGCAGCTGTTGGAGCATGTTATGTTTGTCCACATGCAAATGATTGGACTATTGATTTGTTTACATAGAGCCCTATCTTCCCAGTATATGCTTTTGAGCATTTTCTACTAAGAGCCAAAAATTCATACTGATCATCTCATCGTTAACCACATAAGAATGGGGAAGTAATTCTGGGTAAACCATCTGCACCAGAGAGGACAAAACACAAATTCCAATTAATTTTAATGGGGCTTTTAACCCCTCAAAGCTAGCAAGGTCTCCAACGTATGGCCTTGCAGTGACCAATTTTTTTCTCCTTCTTATCTGGTTGCTACTAAGTGAAGATTTAGTCGTTTATTTCCAGTGATCCAGATGTAATTCTCAGCCAAGCAGCATTGTCTGCCTGCAGTTTTCCAAGACCCATCAGCTGCTAGATTTTCTCCTCTGAAGAGTGCTTGTTACATGAGCTGCTTTAGTATCAATCCAAGGTATATCGTCCACTTCTTGTATAATTATGAAATATCCCTTTAACTAAAAAATGCTGAAAAGAAGAGCAACTAATGTTTTTGATGAAAAGTATCAAAACATTATAGAATTAAACAATGGTATGGCTACTGTTGGGAAATGCTTCCATAAAGTTATTATTGGTCAAATGTTTTTATTCAGTCTGTAGTTTACAATCTGATAGCCAGGTGGGGCTGTTTTTTCTCTATGGAGAACTACTTATTGACCAAAAGCTCTCCATAGACTGCAAAAGAACATGTAATTTTATGGCCTGGGAACCAGGTTTGGGCTGTTTGAACTTTTAAATGAAGCATCTCCCAGCAGTGGTTCCAACTTTGCTACTTCCTAGTGCAGTGTTTCTCAACATAAGTGCTCAGGGTAGACCAACAGATCTGCTTTTCAAGAGCTTCCTGCTTAACCCTTTGAGTGCCAGAAGAACATGCAATGTGTTTCACATTCGTCTGGCACTTAGATCAGTATACATTTTTATTTGACCGATATGGCACAGTTGGTTTTCCCCAGAATTAATGCTCTTTTCTGTTGCGCATAAGGCCATCCTAATATGGATATGAGTAAAAAAGGACAGCAAATGGTTCCACCACGTCTAATGTTTCTTCTGAAAATAATTAACATATCTGCTACCTTTAGGGGCTAGTACTGATTTTCATTGATGCTCTCAATACTGCAGTTTACTGAGGATCCTATGATTGAAAAGGGCAGCATGCAGTGGAACACTCATCTGCTCTTACACACTGGCAAGGTAAATAATTCTTATTGTTAGAACAGTTGGAGAGCTTGCAGCTGTAAAACTGTAAGCATCCCCTAGATGCAGGCGACTCAAATGAATCGTTCTGCTCTCTGTTTAAATAAGCAGCTCTGGTGTACATTAGATACAGAGAGAGGCTGTGATCTTTAACGTATCTGCCACAAGGATGGAAATAGGTATATATTTATTATTGGCCAAATTGCCTCATACTCATTGTTTTCTGTGCTTCCCCCCATATGTATTCCACTTACGTTTTAAGAATGTAAATAAATGTGTATTTTTCAATTAATGAGTCTAAGCGTCATGGGTAAATACAAAGTGAAATACTTTACGTACCCTTGGTGCATACAATTTAGTCATTGAAAGTCTTGATACTATAATGTATATGAATACACAAGGTCATTATTATTATTATTTAAAGCGGAACTACCACCTCCACTAAAGTTGCCCTGCAATACTTATGCAGGTGGCGACTAGCTTGGTAATCATTATTTTACCTCTCAAAAGTGCCCACAAATAAAGTTATACTTAAACTTCCGAGACCGGAAGACAGGCATCACAGCAGACATCTTGAATGCGCTCATGTGCTGTCAGTCCTCTTCACCCTTCACAGGCATTGCACTGGCCCGGACGGGTCCGGAAGAGACTGATGGTGCAGGCGCACAGGCTGCAGTAACCTAGCCGTCAGCCTTGGAAGCTTAAAGATAACTTTATTCGGGGGCACTTTTGAGAGGTAAAATAATGATTACAAAGCTAGTCGCCACTTGCATAAGTACTGCAGGGCGACTTTAGTGGAGGTGGTAGTTCCGCTTTAAGGATTTTAATGCTTCATCTGATATTTTTGTTACGCCCATCATACAAAAGTCGATTTATATGCCCAGCCACTGATGAATACACAAGAACGTTTATGAATCACACAAGATGTAAACTCAAACTGCCTATCTTTACCTATTCTTATTTATTTTATTACAGTTTTATGTTTTTTGTTGTTTTTTTTTACTGTAAATTCACTGAATTTCTGTTTCCAGGGAATTTCTGTCAGTGACTGTGAAAATAGGACTAGTGATACAATATTACACTATCCCTTTAACAGGAAAGGCTTCCAGTTTTACAGCATCAGAACACTTAGTGCTGTAGGGATAGTGCAACAATTTGTCACTCTCCCCGATTCAGTCCTGGAAAGAAAGGTCTCTAGAAACAGACATTCATGGAGATCCCTGTCAGGAACATAACATTATATATAAAAAAATTAAGAAGTGTCAGCAGTTTGACTTTACATATTATGGCTGTCACTTTAACAGAAACAAGCCAAAATATGTGAGAGGCTGTCAGCATGAACAAAAGCAAAGTTGCTGTTCTCCATCTAGTCACATTTTAGCTCTCTAGTGCCTGTTCTCCGGCTACTAGAGAGCTCAAGAGCATCATATTTTAGCTCTCTAGTGCCATTCCAGAGGAGAAATCTCCACATACATATTAGACTAATCCTGCCCAGAAGGGCGGTCCAGTTCCAAAACGATGGACAAGTCCCCTCTACACGGAAAAACCAGCTAACACCAGACTTACGTTTCTGCCTTGTTTGGGCCCCGTCAGTGAAGTGCAGCTGGTTTCCCTAGGCACTGAGAGCAAGGGGTCCACATCCGGATTACCCTTTACACTTAGGGAAAGACCCTAAGTCTTTCTGAGAAACAAGCCAAAAGATGTGAGTGGCTCTGAGTGCCAGAGCAACAACCATATGGTAAGCTAAAACAAAATGCTTGTTGCAGTAATCAAGGTATTGTCCTGAAATGCTAACCTATCACGTGAAAACATACTGGACATTTTTTTAGTTGCTAGTGTGGGGGACAAACATGCAACTATATTCTATAATAGGCCTCAGCTTTTTGTATGCCTTTAAAGTTGGTTATGGTGTCTCAAGTATTCCTCTATCACATATACATTAAGTCTTATCTCTAGTTGAGTGGGCCATATGTTTTCAAGACTTTTGAGATGATGTATGTTGCCTAAATTGGAATCCAAACCTGATACCCCTAGCCAAAAATCAGTTTTTTTCCAGTTGTCTCTTTTATCAATAAAGAACAAATGCATACAACAGTACAGTTCTGGGGAACTTTCTCATAGGTACTCTCTGTATACAATTGTCAGTCCTATAAACTAAAACTATAAACTAAAATCATCAAATCCCGAAATGTTATTGAAGCTGAATTTTTTGCACAATACTTTTTAATTACACATTATAAAACAGGTATTTCAAGAATAAGTCTAAAATACCCCTCTAAAAATGACATCATCAGTGTACCCTTATAACTGATAATATTATTTTTAAAGGTGTTAATACCTCCATCAAACTTCCACCTCTCTGAAGGTAGTAAAAGCCATCATAGAGGAAAACAATATTTTGGTAGCAGTTAACGAAGTGCCAGCAAAGTAAAATCATTATGCTCAAAGCTGTAGTTTATATATATATATATATATATATATATATATATATATATTATAATTTATAAATATGGTAGTTTAAAGAATGAGGGTATGCATGAATATAGATACAAAGCTGGCATTAATCCAGCTCATCAAGATATTGTAAAACTTGTTTCATATATAAAAGATATGAATGTAGCCTTGTGACTAACAGTTGCAAGTAGCAATCAATCCACTTACTTAGCTTTTTATTTAAAGAGTTGGTTCCAGAAATGATTGGTCAGCTTGCTGAATTCTCAATGAACTTGTTTATCTTGAAGGAAAATAGGAGTAGCTGTGAATAAGCCTATAGAGCCGGAGCTACTCTGTTATTAAAAGTTTGTGCCAAAGATCCACAGTCCACAAGAAACTCTACCAGGTGTTCCAACTCAACAGTGGTATTCTTAGTTAACGATGTGTAAGTCTCTTTATCAGAAAGCTGTTTAATGGCTTCAGAATAGTATTGTTCAGTACTCATAACTACTGTACAATACAACTTCCATTTATCAGCCTTAAAGAGGTGTTGTTGGACAAAGAACGACACCAAGTACATATGTTGAAATACTCAGAGAAGGCCTCCAAGTCCTTCTCCACAATATTTTGAAATATGTCAAACACCTTGTTACATAGAATAATATGCAAGTTCTATCAATTAGCAGGATTCCCCTAATATTCTTCCCAACCTGCCTTTTGCATTAACAGTTTTGTATTTTGGTAGCACATAATTTAATGGGCTGTGTTGTATTTTGCTCTTATAGAAAAATGAAATCCAAGTGTAACACAAAGCTGAGAAGACAGCATATGTCAGTGGTTCCCAATCTTGTTTTGCTCAAGGCTCCTCTAAGACATTGTCTAACAGTCTGGAATTTTTGAGGCATTTCTAACATTTTATTTACAAAGAAAAGGTGCACCTTAAGTGAATGTCAGTGGCACATCGCCCTGGATGAGAACTACCACCACATACATTATGTTGATGTGCCTATTGTTAATCTATGTAAATGAAGTGGTTTTGACTTAATAAGATTCCTATGTGTTCTTTAAGTATGAGGTGTATATTATGTATATGCCTCTGTATATAGTGCATGTGTTTTATATATTGTAAATATATTGTTTATGATGACCTATATAATAAATGTGTTGCGTTGACATATTTGCGCTGTTATATAGCTAATGGAGATGTAGTATTTGTAACCTATATTATAATGTGAACTCCACTATTTAATGGCAAGGTAAAACAAGATGCTATGCAAATGACTGTTCCTGGATTTTTTGAGGCAAAGTCATATCTACGGTACTGTTTCAAGAAAGATCTATGGGCATATTCTTCGTCTTTTTTCCCCCCAAACAAGCCTCTGTAAAAAAAAAAAAAAAAGCAAACTCCTTTATTTTGGTAAATAGTTTAGAAATTGAGTGCCTAAGGTATGTAACCAGGAGAATGGGTGTATCTGTAGATATCATTAATGCTTACTTGCACATTCCAGTGACTTCTGAGCTGTTTATATAAAACTAGTGTAAAAGCCCCTGTACACAGGCCAATGTCTGGGTGATGTTAACCCTTTGAGTGCCAGAGGGGTATGCAACACATTGCTCTGCAATGCGTTGCGGACCCCTCTGGCACTCAAAGGGTTAAGAGGCCAGTCCTGCACTGCATCCTGCCGCCAACGCAGTCATGCACTGTAGAGACTGCCCGAAAGCACAGAATGCTCCCAGCACAGAACTCCCAGCATTCTGTGCGTTCGGGCAGTCTCTACTGTGCATGTCAGCTTCTGACAAACATCCTAGCGAATTATTATATATGATAATAGCTCTTTCAGTTTTCTTGCCTACCCTAGGGGCTCACAATCTTCCAGGTGTGTTTTTCAAAAGTCCTAGGTTTATATATATTGAGGAAAGAAATCATTGCTCTGTTTCACTATAATATATTATTAAAAGCTCCAACCAAACCTCTTCTGGAGCTACTGTTACTACTATCAATAGTGACTGACTGAATAATTCAGTCAAAGGTTTTGCCTGCATACCTCTAAGCTTTTTCAATAGCTTTGTGTATCCCATCTGGTCCCGTGGATGTATCTGTTTTTTTTACCTTGGAGAGTTGAAGCAGAACGTCTTCCTCTGTAAATATGCATGCTTCACATGTCTCACTATTTAATTTTTCTAATGAAGGTCCCTTCCCTTCATCTTCCTCTTTAAAAACTGAACAGGAGTATTCATTGTGGCAGCCAGCTTAATCCTCATTTACAAATTTTCTCCCATATTTTGTCTTCAGTCTAACTATTCCTTGTTTCCTAATTCTTCTTTCACTTTTATATCCAAAAATGATTTGTCCCCTGTTTTCAATGACTGGGCAATTTTATCCTCTGTGTGTACTTAGGCAAATCTACATCAACATTAATAAATGTCCAGCACTATAAAAAATTATAAATAAAATGAAATGCTGTCTGTCTTAAATTTCAGATTTGGTTGGTTTTGTATCAGTTCAAAAGGGCAGTAAACCTGAATAATAAAAAAAAAATGTATGTTGTAGGGCTTTCTTCTCTTGGGTACTCCCAATGCTGAGACATGCTTTTTGTTCCTATAACCAACTATGGAAAACTCTTATCTGTCATACTTGGCTCTTCAGAGGCAGTAACAAGAACAATGTCACCTGGTTGAAAAACAATTTGAGCTCATGCACTCTGTAAAGAAAAAAGAAAAAATGGTTTTCTATGTAATAACTTTTGACTGAAGCATATCCCTGTAGTGGAAGTAGCCTTGTTTTACTCAGCAGAAAAATCCCTACAATATAAACTTCTCTGTCATCCAATGTGGAACAAAGGCTGGGCCGACCCAAGCCATTGTGCTGCCTGGGTCCAAGGATGAAATACTGCCTCCCCCCCCCCCCACACACACACACACACACACCAAAACCACGCTACCAAAACATGCCCACATCCATTATGCATTGCATATCCCTCTGGCACTCTAAAGGATAATCCCCATGTCTTTCAAAGCCAACAAACTCCCCTGGTTACATTCCCTGTGCAGTTAGTATAATGTAAAGACAAACGAAAGAACTGCACATTTTAGATGATATTTTATAAATGTCCATTTTTTACAACTGCAGCAGTGTTAGATAGCAATCTTTCACACAGGACACCACTTTAACCCTTTCATAATCAGGGATGCCTGCTCCTATACTCAAAGGGTTAGAAATTGTAACCCTTTGAGAACAGGAGCAGACATCCCAGGTTATGAAAGAGTTACAGTGGTGTCCTATGTAAAAGAATGTTATCTAACACTGCTGGAAATATTAAAAATGGACAGTTATGAAATATCTAAAATATTTAGATGATCCTATATAATAAAAGGCCAGTTGTGTTTGTCCCGAGGCAGTCATGCTCAGTAGAAACTACCCGAACATGAGGAGAAACAACATAGCGGCGCGGCTTAGCCGTAGCAGGGTGCACCACCTGTCTCCGCTCCCGGCTCTGGGGCAGCAGCCAACCGCTGGGTGGCACTTTGGCCCGTTTACATGGGCTTTTATATTAGTTTTTATATTTGTAAAATTTTTACATTTGCAGCAGTGTTAGATAACATTCTTTCATACAGGACACCACTTTAACACCCAGTATGACAATGTGTAGTGCACCCTTCTGGTCCTCAAAGAGTTAATGACCTGAGAGGTGTGCAATGTGTTGTGAAGCAATTGTCTTCACAGCCCTTTGGCCCTTAAAGAGTTAACAGCTTTTTAAAAAAAAAAAAAAAATCTGTTGTTTATTGACCCTTTGAGCGCCAGTAGACACTGAATGCCATTTGGGGAGCCCTAGGCAAAGAGTTTAATCTAGTCTACATTATCTGAGGAAGAACAGGTTTATTTTAAAGCAAGCCAGCATGTGGGGAAAAAAACACCAGGGAAAATAATGTTACAAAATACATAAACTGTCATAGTAAACCATTGAAATATAGCAAACATATAACATACAAAAAAACCCCACAAAACATCCAGACATCCTCAGCAGGAACAGAACAGGGGGAAGTGGGGGTGCAGCTCATACCCACCAGCTAAAAAGATGTCTCCTTGGTCATGACACAGTAGCGGGGTATGATTTTCTTGTGTGGGAAGGGATGATCCTTCAGTGGCCATCTTTCCCCTTTGATTGCACGTACTTAGCAAAGGCTGGTCTCTTCCTACTTCTTGCCATTTAATCACTTGCAGTCAGAAAAGTACTTTTACATACTTCTGTGTACCTTTTCTCTTACTTTTCTGTTATTTAATCTACTTCTCTTTTAGAGGGTCCTTTTGGACATGTCAGAACCCAAGGGACTCATGAACAAATCTAAAGCTGAGGATTCTGGGTTCCCCTTAACCCCTCTAAACCATTGGCTCTTATGCCATATGGGACTTCCTAGGGAGTACTCTGGTAACCTATATCCCTATTTCACTGTGGCCCCCACACCACCTCTGGGGTCATCATCTTTGGGTCAGGAATCAGTTTGGGTTAAGGCTCTTATATATTGAGTCTCCTCTATCCCCTCATCTGTTCTGGTTATCCTAAACTCTGGACCTGGATGTTCTCTGCCCCCCCCATTAGGCATTTAAGCACTATATTTGGGAGTCACACTAATTTTTATGGGAATAATTCTGCAGTGGAAGGTGAGACTGATGGAGAAGAATTAGATTCATCCATGTCCTTGGGGTGGATGTCTTTGAGGGGGGCCTCTTGCTCCTAAGCCCAGGAACTTATCAGAGCAGTCCTGAAGTCTTTTCAGGTCTCAGAGACTTCTTTTCTCCAGACATCATTCAGAGAGAGTAAAAAAGGAGATGCTCATTGTTATTCTCCATTACTCTTTAGAACAGGATCTCCTGGAAGAATGATAGATGCCTGACAATCGAATGTTGATTAACAGGCATATTTCTAATCTATATAATTTTTCAGCTGAGGCTTTGATGCAGCGGGCTACCCCATTTACAGTTGATCTCTGTAGAGCTCTATCATCTTGCCATGAACATTGCCTGTGGCAAATTTTGTGCCTCTTAAGGATCAAGCAGATAAACACTTGGATTCTCTACAGAAGAAAAAATGTTGTGGCCACTGATGCCGTTTTGCAAACCATTTTTTTCTACTGCCTGGGTTGCTAGAGCTATGGCTATCTGGGGTTAACAACTTTCGAATGCCACGTGGTCAAAGAGAAAAGGATATAACAGTAAGTTCACTAAAATACTGTTATTTTCATGATAAGCGTTTACGTCGCATTGAAGTTTTGTCTCTTGCTTTAATGTCTTGTGAGTCTCTGGGAAGCAAGATTCCCTGGTCACACAAAGAAAACTTCCCGCACCCAGTTAGTTTATGCAGTTAGAAGGCAAACTGTAAAATGGTCAAATTCTCAGTCTGGATTATTCTAGGAAATTGAATAAAAGAATAGTTTTCAAATCAAACCAAAAGAGGGATACCCTTTGAATAGCCCATTAATTTCCATTTGAATTAAATTTCTGAGCATGTACTGACTTTAAAACAGTTTCCGTGGTAGCAGTCATGTTCTCTAGGAAAATTAGTAAGCTACTGATTTTTTTCAAGCAAAGGAACCTTTTCTCATCTTTTATAAGTATACATATATTATGAGACCTTTGAAACCATTCCTCCCACATGTAGTTTTCAAGTTCAGTATCAATTAAGATATTGTATTATTATCCCCCAGAGATAGCGAGTAAGAGTGACATACTTAAGATCTTGTGAGATTATATCCAGAGGTCTACATTTATTGCTGTTTCTTTGTTGTAGAACAGATCAATCTCTAGCAAAATCTAGTAATGGAAGATGGATTGAACTGTATACTATTCTGAATAAGCTTGAGATTGTGGATATGCAGGTACTCAAGAGGCTTAAAACTCACTCCACTACAGAGCCTTTACCATTTGGGCAGTAGAGGCTCTGCATTGGCTGGTAGTGTTAATAAAGCAGACGTTGTCCTCCATGAACATGTACATAAGACAATATACTTTAAAAGTTCTTTGGCCGAAGCGAGTTTTGGAAAGAGCTTTTCAGGTGGTATTTAATTATAATTATCCACTAGATGTCTGCATCTTTATCTTACTTTGCTCTTGTTTTCCACCCTGAGAGTACAGCTTGCTTGTATTCCATTTATTTACATATGCCAATATGGTAACTGGGAAATAATAATTTTAGTTTCTTGCTTATCAAAAAAGGTTTTTCTGTTGTCTACATGGCAGCATATGTAAGGTTCAGGTCAATTTTTTCCAGTTTGTATTAGTTTTGCTTTAATTACTGTTTTGAGATTCAAACTGAGAGAGTCTGATATAAGGGGCAAAGTTTTATTGTAGGTTTGTGATTTGAATCTGTCCCACCACATGAAGGGGGTAGAGCAATGCCAATGGTTTATGTTGACTGTCTTGAAGATCAGCAGGAAACTTTCAGTAAGAAGGAAACAATTTTTATTTCTATGTGCAACTGTGCTCACAAATTTTATGAGTGCCATTTTGGCACACACATCCAACTTACTTTGCATCTTGGTAAGATGGGGCCCATAGAAAATGGAAATTTATGTAGACACAGGAGTGTCTACTTGAACTGAGAAGACACTAGAAAGCAAATTGACTAAAATATGTACCTGTTGTTTCATAAATATAGAACTGCTTCATGAATATACTAGTTGAACAGCCCGTTACACGGGCCACAGTGCCACTGCAACCAGGTCGCGGGGCAGTCACACGCAGTGGAGACTGCCCGCGCCATGGCCGATACAGAGCTGGACGCTCCTTCGGAGTGCCCAGCTCTGTATCGGCTGTGGTGCGGGCAGTCTCTACTGCGCATGACTGCAGCACGCGCAGCAGTGTCTACTGCGCATGTCGCGGCGTTACACACAATTTAGCGAATTATTATATAGGATAAGTTTTCTTAATTAAAAAATATTTCCTTAGTAAATGATCAGTTCATAGTACTATACATTTATTAATGGTGATGCCTTTAATTTTTTTATATACCCATTCTTTGTATTCTTCTTCTAACCCCAATGGAAAAGGAAAGTGCTTAAAATGGCTGTCATTTTTTTCTCTAGGGAAGAAGCCTTTTTTAATCTACTAATTAAATGTGTCACATTTCCCATGGAGTTTAAAATATTTATCACCTCTTTCTTCTCTTAAAGCATTCTTTGTTCTTGTGTTTAAAGCAAAGGCATCTGAAGACACTGCACCATTTAACAATGTTTAACTTCTAAATGTATCTTGAAAATTTCATATATAGTCAAAAAGTCACACACACGATAGTGGATTCGTAAAGTCTAGACGTATGTTATTTGAAAACAACAAGAACTGCCTTGTTGTTTAGTTTGTTACTTTAAAATAATTTAACGTGTCAATTGCACTTAGACCATTACAAGATGCTTATTTGGGAGCAGATAAGTAAAGTGTTGGGAATACTTTGCAAAAATTCCGTTAAGTGTTTGAGTGGCAGAGGGCTATCCAATCCATTTCGAAACAATAAATTTGATACCCCTTGGCACATTAAGGGTTAAGAAGTAGTTAAGTGTCCTTATAAAAAGAATTCCAATAGTAGTGGTTACGCTGAGAATTTTAGTATCGAAAAAGCACAAACAGAGCACAACAAAAACAAGACAAAATCTAATCTGTGTAGTATAATAAAATACAATAAAAATATCACTTCTCAAATTTTGCCCATTGATACCCCCTGAGGAACTGGAGTCTCAACTCCATGATACTCGTTGAGTTATTAATTGTTTTCACTAGCTATTTTATTGGTTCCTCCGACTCCGCTTGTGTGTTCCCACCTCAGCTCCTGGTTCCATCTACCTTTATCTACTGACAGGATATGCCTAAGCATGAGGGTTCCCAAGATGATGGTTTCTCCCTGTAAGATATGCACATTTCCTTTCTTCTCATGGTGGATGATTAGTCAGTTGGATATTTTGTAATGGAACCCTACTTGGTGCACTTTTCCCTCTTACATCTGGACTGTTAGAACATCTCTAGAGCAGTGGAATAAATGGGCACAGAATGTTGGCAAATAGGGGTTGGCACCCCTGACACTCTACAAGTCAAGTATGGCCAAAATGTGAGTGCATAAATTGATATTGTATTTTACTTTATAAATATACTGCAATTAGATTATATTTTATTGTCGTTTTTGTTTTGCTCGGTTTGTGCTTTTACAGTACTACAATTCTTTGTCTATCTGGTGGCCAAGGGCACAAAATTTTGCAACAGCATAAGGCAATACAGAACAGACTATCATACACTTCATTTCATTCCATCCTCTTCATCCATTAACATCTCCATCATCCGACTAACAGTATCATTCTGTGGAGTACATTTGGATCTCTTTCACTTTAGATTGATTTCTTATCACTGCCATAAAAGGTACTGTATTTTTGGACTATATTGTTGAACTGAACTTTGAGCCCATTTGTTTAAGGACTTACAAGCTAAGGTATATTTTGTCAAATGAACTGTATAGGCTTTGGCCAGTCAGATCCTTATGCCATGTAGTTTGATCAAACTTGCATGAGTCTGTGTTGCTTATTTTCCCTTCTGTACAGATTCTAGATACCTGCTGTCATAAATGATCTGACCCAGACCCAATGCCCATTTATCATAGCTTTGGACAGAAGTGGAAAAATGATGTTCGCCAGTCAGAGAAAAAAAAGTTACTAGTCAGTAGATGAAAAGTTAGTAGTCCACCAAATTTTAAACATTGAAAATACTATCATTCCTCACTTGTCTGCTGATTTTTTTTTTTATTATAATTTTTTTACTAATCATAGATTAGTGGAAATTTCCATCCTTGGCTATGGGAGTCCATCATCCTGCATAAGAACTGCTCTGGTTTGGCCCCGACAGTACGTCTAGCAGACACTCGTGCACAATCCCCTCAAGGTCTGCCACCTGACAGCTGAAATCAAAGTTTTTAATTTGAAGACATGTAGGTTAGGCTAAATCTTTACCAGGTGTGTGTAAACCTGATGAAGAACTATCAGGTCATACATGTTATTTGAACCCTTTCCTTAAAAAACCCATGTAGGGAATTTAACCTACACTATGAGCCTCCTGCACAATCTTTATTATCCCTCAGAAAATATTTTCCTGCCCCATCAGGGAGAAGATATTTTCCTGAAGTTTAGAGTAAGGAAGTGATTGACTGCAAGAGTCTCCAATCTGACCAGATTTAGATGCACTCTGCTGAAGCAGTCTGGCATTTTGAACCCCCTAAAAGAGGCTACCCTAGAGTAGCAGATTTAGTATGGTTATGAACTTTCCATTGTAAGAGGGATTACACCTTAATAATAAGTGGTCTTAATTTGTTTAACTGGTTAACTTACCTAGTTAGCGGTCTTACAATCAGCAGTCAGTAATAACTACATATCATTTTTAGTTAATATCTACAGCCTCCATATTGTACCCTTACCTGTGTCTAATTCTAGAAATGAACACATTTAATGTTGTCCTGTTTATTTGGGGGAAGCATTCATGTATTTGATTTGTTTGTTTCCAGTACACTGTAGGTTTTCTAAACTAATGGTTCCTTAAAGAGGATCTGTTACCAGTCCAAATTCTCTCCTCAATGGGATAATTCATATTGATTTGATTTAAATGATTATTTCTTCCCATTAATTTATTCAGCCATTGGGGGGAAGCTTATATGTGCTTCCAGCCACAGAGGGAGATGTGAAAAGGAGTGAAGCAATTTAGAATACATGAGAAATTAATCCCTTACCGCCCGAGGACGTACATGTACGTCCCGAGTGGGTGTCGCAGGTGGACAGAGGACGTATATGTACGTCCCCGTAAGTCGTTAAAAAAAAAAAAAAAAAAATGTTCAGCAGGGTTAATTTTGTAGACCAGGGAGTCTCAAAAGATTTTTTTCTGGTGGCCGCCAGTGTGGCTACAGCAATGTTCTGGTGGCCACACTATAACATTACATGTACAGATGGTATAAGGGGAATAAGACATACAAAAATTGCATATAGATATATGTAACAACAATAGGTTTACATCTTATTACAATTTAAACATTCCCGAAACCTGGAGATAAATATTTCAGAGACATTTTGTCTTCCAGTCCTAAAGATTACTGCTTCACAATTAGCAGCTCAATTTGAAAGTTCCCAGATATGGCCATATATTAATTATAGACAAGTATATTTTTATAAGCACATACATAATTATATATAGATTTTGTATATATGGGAAACAATGGAACATGTGGAATGGGGCAACAGGAGGAGCATTACAGAAGGAGAGTGAGGCTGGGAGGGAGGCTGGTGCACTGCAGTGGATGAAGTGGGGTACTGAGGAAAACAAAGCTAGTCAGAGAAAGGAGTAATGAGGAAGCAGATTGATTTGACTGGGAGTGAAAGAGCGGAAGACCAGGCATCAGAGAGGGTGATGAGGTGTCAGGTGGAAGGAATAGCATGTTAGAGAAGATGTAGAGTCAGTGAGAGGAAGCCAAGGCATCAGATAGGGTAGTGGGTAGTGGGGTGTCAGGTGGAAGGAACAGCATGTCAGAGAGAAGATGGAGAGTAAAAATGGATTTATGCCAAGCTTGTATTTATTAATTTTATTTATTTATTTTATTCTTGTATAGACTCCTATTCAGATGACATTTTGGTGAATTTTTGCTTGTGCTCATTGTAATAAGAGAAGAAATAACAATTAACTTGAGGTTAGTTCCTGCTGATTTTGTATGAAAAAATGCAGATATTTCAGTCCATTAGAGATGATAAAGCACCATTAGACACTTATCAAGATTGGAAACAGAAGAAAAACAGCACACAAGAGATCTAAGTGCAGTTTTATTACAAATTAACATATTTAAAAAGAGGTACACAGTGGTGTGTAAATAAAATGATAATAGTAAGAACTAAAAACTAATATTTATTTCACATAAAAATACTGTTAGTAAAACATGGTTTAAAAAGATCTCCTAAAACTACACTTAGATCTTTTGCGCGCTGTTGTTTATCTTCTATTTCCATATTGTTGCCTGGGTGGACTCCGGGTGAATTTCAGCAGCAAGAGCTTATGTTCAAGTACCCTCCTAGATGTTTGCCATCTCATTTCTTCTGCCAAACCCATCAAAAATTCCTTTGCATCTACCATTGAACATTTCATCCATCTTCTGTGTCCATACATGAGCATTTCATCTATTCTGTCCATTGATTATCATTGACACACTAAACCATCTAATATCGATTCCAGAAGTCATTAACACAGGCATCACATCTGAACTCCACAAGACTGTATGTATTAATCATCTTTCTAATCAAGCCCATATAGGCCCTACATGACACACATTAGAAGGGATGATGCACATATAATTACCTGTTCATCCAGATGCTAGTGCATCCTTGTCACACTGCCACCTGCAGCTCTTCTGAATGCTGTCCGATCAGGTACGCATTACAATGGGGCTGCAGCTTGGGCGGGCTAATTGAGGATTGGCTGGCTGAGGCAACGTCAGACGGGAAGCCTCAGCCAGTCAGAATTTTATTTTTTTTTAATCTGAGCAGCAATCATTGCGTCCATGCGGGGCTGGTGTGTCCACCATTTCCTCATTTCTCATTGTGGCCACACACAAACACACTGGTGGCCACACTTGAGAACCACTGATGTAGAATGTGACACACAGGTGAGAGAACCCAGCTCTGTTGAGGTTAAAAGACCCCTTACTACTAAGCCTACAATACTTAAAGCTATTACACTGATAAACTAACAAAAACACAATGTATAAGCATTTTAAATAGCTACATTTCTCGGTAGAGGAAGAATAATACATCTTTTCACATTGCACATATATTTTGCATACTCTGTATCAGCTTTGTATCATTCTACTAATGTCAGATCTAAAATTTACACCTTGTATGTTCAGAGGCAGAAGAGGTTAACCCTTTGAGTGCCAGAGTGCTTTGCAATGCATTTCATACCCCTCTGGCACTCAAAGGGTTAAACTAGTCCAAAAGTACAGGCAGCAGCCAGATTTATAACCACCTGTCATTATCACTCATATCTAAGGCGGGGACTTTTACTGGGATGGTATCTTTAGAGATACTATACAACTATGACCCTCCAAATACATAAGGCACTGTGTGGGACCATATAAAAAAGCTCTACATACAAATACATTTTTAAAAGAGATAAGGCATGCAGGCCAAAATCACTAATATCTTAGTGAAAGTAGTTTTTTTCACTGTACAGATTTGTTCTCTTGATGTTGCTGTAGTGTGTAGTATACTGTTTTGCCATAAAACAAGGTGAAAAATATGATAACAGTGGGTTTCACAGCTTTAAAATAATCATCACCTCTGTGTGTTGATAGCCACTATCCATTTATACATATATACATAATTTGTTCCTGACAAAGTCCAAAACTGCATATTCCTTACAGAAAAAGAGAAGCCAGGTGCTATAATTAATTATCATAAATAACATCAACAATAGATGAAATGTAACTTCTCAGATCTTGATGTATAAAAAAGAAAATTGAAAATATATGCCTTGCACATAGGCAACAGAAATGTAATATTTCCCCAGCCACCTTTCTGTCATGTTCTGATCTCATCTTTCTCCTGCATTTCCCAGTTGATCTCATTCTGGGGGATGGTGGTGACTGACATATGTGCCACATGTGCATCAGCTGAATGTTACTGGCTGATGCTCACTTCGGTTGGTCATTAATTGGAGGTTTCAATGAGCATCATAACCTCAAACATAGATTGTTTGAAAAATCTGCTGGTGGACCCATAGGCCACCACACAGATAAGCCCTGCTTCAACTGTACAGCTGTACTGTGTGAATGCAGTAAATTCGTAGCTTGCTGACCTTTAATGTATGCATGTATGGTGATAGTTGCCACTGTGAAAAGTACCATAGCCCCGAAGCTAACCATTGCACATGGGTGATATATCCAGTGCATCATTGCTGTATTGATGGTGGCCATGTGAAAGGGGCCTAAAGGTGAGGTGTAGTAGAAAATGTTGCCTGGTCATCATACGCACCTTCTCTGTGTTCTAATCGGCTGTGAAACGCAGGAGAGAAATTAGTGAAAATACATGGGGCAATAGACCTATAGCAACTTGCTGACACCATTCTGTGAGATACCTTACCAGAATCACCCTAAGCAAATAGACCCATGTCTCCAGCCTCACCAGAAGGATCTGATTTACCTGTACCATCAAGAAGTTTTTTTGTTGTGTTAACCTAGTGCACAGCTTAAATTTTAAAGGATTTGTTCTATTTATTAATAGTACATTGTCTGTGTGGGGCATGCTCTTTTTAAACCACTTCTGGTTCCTAATCAAAGTATCAGCAGGCCAACTTATTTTTGTCAATGCTAGACTGGTTTCTAACACATTGCTTCTCAATCCTTTGGGGACCTCTATAGCATACAAGGGGTTATATAATCACTATATCAGTTTGCCTCCCCCACCTCCCTCAAGCTTAGAGCAGCTTCACATAATTCTGAATTTACACCTCTGAGTTTACCAGCTGATCATCATGGAAAGGAAGATTGAGAGGGTTCCAAACTGAGGTGCCAGAGTTTTTCGCTTACACGTTTGAAAACTGCATTAACAACTTACCTATGTGTCCTGTTAGTCAAAAGTCCAGCATATGTATAGTTCAGGAGATATGAACACTTGTTTCTGGGCAAAGTGAAACACTTCCTGGTACTTCACAGAGCTTCATTAGCATATAACATGTCACTGAATCTGTCATTAGCATATGACATGTCACTGGGCAAAGTGAAACACTTCCTGGTACTTCACAGAGCTTCATTAGCATATAACATGTCACTGAATCTGTCATTAGCATATGACTTGTCACTGCAAAGGCTTCATTAACACATGAAACATCATTGGTGTTGCAGTTAGCACACATGTGAAAGAAGTGTGAATATCTCCTGAATTGTACATTTGCTGGCCTTCTGGTTACCATGACCCACTGGCAGTCTTAATGCACTTTTCAAATATGCAAACTTGAATTAAGTTGAAAGTTCCACTTTAACCGATTGTTAAAATGAAGGCAAACTGTCAGTGTTTGCTTTTGGTGTTCTGAAATATTTGAATAGAAGATGAAATGATCTATTTGCTTGATATAATATAGCCATTTAGGCAAAATGTAAAGCCTGTGAACAAAAAAGTAATTCTGACTGAAATTTACAGATCTCCTTCAAAGATGTTCCAGCTGTCATGACAACTTGTGCTTCCAGCTTCACAATGTTGTTTAATTGATTTGCACTTAGAAACTGAAGTGACTTGATGTAAAGGTATAGTCATAGTCACATCTGAGAACTAAATGTATTGTGTATTTGAAGAGCTGGGAAAATTAAAGTCTATCTCTAGCTAAAATATATGTTTAGTGGTTTCTGAAAAAAACAAACAAAACAAAAGACAGTATATGAGAAATCCATATTTTTCATATATATGTGTTTAAGTTAAAACTGCATGTGTGTATTGTCTGGATGAAGGTTATTCTTCAGTTCTTTCTGCAATTAATAGGTTACTGGATGCAATAAGACAGACTTGGCAAGGAAATTGACTTTGTGACAGAAATTGCCCAAAATCATGTTTATTCCAAAAAATAGAAATCAAATCTCATAAAGTTGATTGGATATCCATAACTCTCTAACTTCTGTGTTGTTATTTGGATCCTATACCCCAAGATTGCTCACGATTGAGAGATCTTAAAGGGATAGTAATACTTTATTATTACTATCCCCCATATTGTATGTATTTCCAAAATAATTTAATAGCCCCCAGGTTCATCTCTCAAACCTTTATGGTCTGAGAGATAACCGAAGGCAAAGTTCCCCCTCCTTCCCCCTTCCCTGAAGTCCGCGTTGAGCTGACTGCAGGGATATCCGGTCTGACTTTAATCATGCGGCTCTGCATCAGAGCCGCTGTTGCGTTAATGACAATTATTTCATTGAAACGGTCTTCTACATGTGCTTGCAAACCAATCACATGTAGAAGACCATTTCAGTGAAATAATTCGTTGTCACTAAAGGGATCACGGCTCAGCTGCAGAGCAGCAAGCCTGTCGTACGACAGACCTCCCCTGCAGTCAGTACAACGCTAACTTCAGGGAAGGGGGAGGGAGGGGGGAACTTTGCCTTTTAGTTATCTCTCAAACCTTTATGGAACCTGGGGGCTATTAAATTATTTTACAAATATCTACAATATGGGGGATAGTAATAATAAAGTACTACTATCCCTTTAAGGCAAAGGCTCCATAGGATAACACAGGAAGTGCATAATTTATCAACTGTATCACACCTTAGTGTATAACCCTCCAGTTATCAGTAGTGCTGCTGCTTTTGATTTGGTCCATGAAGAACAGTAGACGCTGTAGTTTAATTAATTGATTAATTAATCATTCATAGCAAATGGCAGCACTGTCTGAATCTGATTAAGCAGGCTGGCAAATTCAGCCTTAGTTGAAAGCCGCATTCTCAAAATATCACCTTAAAGGGATAGTAATACTTCGTTTTAACTTTATTTTATTTTGTAGGCATTAAAAAAACATGAAGAATGATATAAGTCTTATCTCTCAAACCTTTATGGTTTATGAGATATTCACAAGCAAAGTTCCCCTTCCCGCCCCTTTTACCTAGTGTAAGCCATCTCTTCTCAGATGTGAGTCTGGTTGTATGACCAGACAGATAACAGAAGGGGACAATTTTCTTTGTATGAAAACAATGAAAGCCCTTCCCCCCCTTGACAAGTTTTTCAGCTTTTTCCCTTATCTTATTTGAAGATTGTCCCTCTCTGCAGTCTACCTGGGCATCTCCCTTCTGTTCTGGTTGAACAGGGGGGGATACTTTGTTTGTGAATATCTCTTAAACCATAAAGGTTTCAGAGATAAGACTTATATCATTCTTCATGTTTTTTTAATGCCTACAAAATAAAATAAAGTTAAAACAAAGTATTACTATCCCTTTAAGGATGGCCGTGGCAATTCTGGCTATTATATATTCTTATATCTTTATTCTTATACTAGTTGAACAGCCCGAGTACATGGGTCACAGTGCCAGGCAGAGAGGACTACGGTCTGAATTCGGATCGCCCCACCCCGTTATCAGCTGCGGCACGGGTAGTCTGTACTGCGCTTGACTGCAGCACTCACAGCCGTCTGTACTGTGCATGACAGCTTCTGACAAACATACCTTAGCAAATTATTATATAGGATAGCACTACGAATTTGTATGCAGCAATGTACAGTGGATTATTCAAGCCCTGTGACTCCCAGTTCTGTAGAGCTTAATATCTGAGTTTTTGGTACCTGGGGTACAGGGAGATGCAATGATTTGCCTAATGCCACAAAGTGTATTGACTGGTTAATTAACCAATTGGACCACTTCTTCTCCCATTACCATTTGATATGTTTAAACCAGAAGATTTGGACAAATATTCAATGATAAAAACAAATAACTTTAAGAAATAGCTTTAACAAGTTAAATAGAAAAAACATACATACTCCAGACAAACAAACATACTGTTCACACAGCACACACATAAAATGCATGGGCCCCATATAAAACACCACAATACACAAATAACACACTGGTATTTAGTTAGAATTATATACATAAAATCTTGGGTATAAGACATACCTGTATATAATATTTGGGTATAAAATATCGCCAAGATATTTAGAAAAGCATAAAGTACATCTGTATAATATACACCCCTTTCCCTCACTGTGCTCTCAGAAAAATGAATTATTCCCTCCCTCTTCCCTACCTCCCCCAATTCAGTTTCAGCACCCCCTTTCCATCACTCTATCCACAAAAAATTAAAATGTCCCCTTTGATCTCTCTCCCCTCTTCCCTCTATCACACCTCAGGGTTTTCTCTGTCGTTCGATACAGGTTACTGGTAACTTTGGGTAGGGGATCCGCCCCTTTAATTAGGCAGGAACAATTCTAAAAGTGAATGCAAGGGGTGGAGTCTACCTTCCCTCCTTGGCTGCAGCTAGCCAATCAGCTCCAGTAAGATTTGTTCCTTGGCAAGAGAATATAGTTTTAGCTATTTTTTTATTTTTCTGTTAGAAATGGAATACCACCATTAGGCAGATTACTATAACTGACAATGCCCTTAGATGTGGCTAGCTCGGTATCCAGGTGCTTTTGTGGACCTTAAGCCCTGGGGGAAAAATCTTGGGTTCAAGTTTCCCCAGGAGTTGCCCACCAAGGCTTCTTCTTAATACATGGTAGTCTGAAGACAGAAGATCTGCAGGAAAGGTGAGCAACCCTCTGAGTGCTGCAGGTCCACATGTCCCACAGTGCCCCTCCACACAGGGGTTTACCTTTGGAGTTCCTGTTGCACACTCCTGCACTCATTGGTTTTATCTGTATGTCTGTTGGGTGTGTTGGAGCAAGTTTCTGTGGTAACAACCCTTTAGCTGCTGGTTTAGCATCTTTTGGGAATTTGTTGGCACTTTCCCTACTGGTTCAGTGTTTATTGGGTCTAGTGACATGTTTTAGTAATGTCTAGTGCACATTCACGTATCAGTTACAACTTTGCAAAATTTCTGTTTCGCTTTTACTGCATAGACATCATTGCTCCATTTATTTCTATGGGACTGTACAGTTTGCGACTTATCTCTGCAATCGCTCATCATAGCGACTTCAGAGATGGCTCATTTTGTTTGTCTGCCCTTGCTCTATTACCCGGTCAATGTTTTGTGTGTGTTGGGGGCTCAGTGGGCTTCGGGCACTGTTGTGGGAACTTTTTCTGGGAAAACTACATTTCCCATGAGCTCTTGCTTTGCGCACTAATTTCTGATTGCCTCCTGCCTCGGCAGCCATTTTGTGCTTTTCCTGAACGAGTATCCTATGCAGGGCTTGGACTCTCCTTCTCTTCTCTGCAGATTAAACCTTAGCCTGCCAGATAAGTGCATTTTAGCAATTTCTGGGGTGAAATTTTAATCTTACACACTGTATTTGTGTGATTCCTTATACTTTAAATGTTTTGACACTGTGAGAATGTCTAATCCATTAGAGCCTTGGGCCAGGCCTAAGACTAAGGAAGCTCTGGTCTCTGTGTCCCTTATTGCACATTGCTCCTCATGTCATTCAGGATTACCTAGAGAATTCGCAGGTCATTTATGCCCAGCATGTTCTGATGTCCAGAGTCTCCCCCAGGGACCTCCAGCCATGCATTAGTGCCAGTTTGGGTGCAAGAGTTCAAGGCTGCTACTAGAGACCTCCTGTCTACATTTCAGATATTTCCATCCCATAAGATCTTCCATGCCAAAACCGCAGGGAGTACGTGATGTATCAGATTCCTCTAAGGAGGAACTGTTGGTGGATTTGGATGTTGAGGAATGTTCTGCTCTGGGCTCCTCTCAGTTTACCGCTTTGAGGCTGATCGGGACCACTCGGCTGAGAGCTTGATCAGAGCAGTCTTAACTACACTAAACATTCCCTTATTTCAGGAGGTTTCTTTGGATCCCTCTGATGTATTTCAGGAGCCTAAAAGGCCCTATACTTGTTTTCCACCTAACCTCACTCTTGACCGCCTTGTGTCTGATGAGTGGAAGTCTCGAACAGAAAACCTTCTGTTTCCAAGAAATTTGCCAAGCTTTACCCCCTCGCTGAGTTGGTGTTTGCTCAGTGGGTTCGTCCCCACAAAGTGGATGCTCCTATCTGCAGGCTGTCTAAGTTCACTGCCTTGCCAGTTGCTGATGCGTCCGCTCTGAAAGACTGGACTGACAAAAAACTTGAGGTCTCCCTCAAGTCCATTGTTGCCACTGCTGGTACTGCCATGCGTCCAGCGTTCGCTGCGGCATGGGTGAACCTGACTATTGTGGTCTGGACTGAACAGCTCACCCTGGCTGTCCGTCTGGGTGCTCCTACTTAGGATGTGTTGCTGCTTCTTGCCAACATTTCTGAGGCCCACCACTATGTTTCTGCTGCCTTATTTGATGCCATCTGTTTGGTGACAAGGGTTTCCACCATGTCTATGGTTGCCAGACAAGCTCTTTGGCTCAAGATCTGGTCTGCTGACACTGCTTCCAAGAAAGCTTTACTCTCATTGCTTTTTCAAGGCACCTCTTTGTTTGGGCCAGAGCTTAAGGATCTGATTAGTGAGGCCACAAGGGGCAAGAGTACCTTCTGCCTATGGTCCCCAGGAAGAAGACGCCTATCAAGCATAATCTGCTTTTTCATCCCTTCCAGACTGAGACACGTCCAGGCGAACCAGGCGGTTCCCTCAGCTCTGCTTTCTTCCTCCAAGCCCAAACAACAATGGAAGCCCAAGGTCTCCCCCAATCCTAAGGCTTCCAAGCCTTCTTCGGCATGACTTGCCGAACCCAAGTCCCCATTCGGCTGTGGGTGGCCGTCTGCATCACTACCACAGTGTCTGGCAGGATTCAGTGGTGGACCCTTGGGTTTTGCCGGTGGTGGCGGAAGGGTACTGGATCCCTTTCGTCTCTCTTCCTCCCTTTCAGTTTTTCCCCTCTCATACACCGCAGGGTGTAGAGAAACACCATCTGTTCAATGGCGTGATCAGGCCCTTCTGGACAAGGATGTTCTGGAACCTGTTCCAGTTCGGGGACAGAGGTATGGGTTTTTACTCAAACCTCTTTGTGGTCTCCAAGAAGGACGTCAACTGTCGTACCATTTTGGATTTGAAGGATCTCAATTCCTTTGTGATCAGGACTCATTATCCCTAAGGACGGTGATTGCTGCTATGTCCCCGGGGGAATTCCTTGCCTCTCTGGATCTTCAGGACGTGTATCTACACATCACCATTCATCCAGAGAGTTGGCAGTATCTCAGATTTGCCTGCGACCAAGGGCACTTTCAGTTTTCAGCTCTTCTCTTTGGTCTGACTACAGCTCTTCAAGTCTTCTGCCGTGTCCTGGGAGCCTTAGTATCCATCCTCCATTGGGACGGCATCAGAGTTACTTCATACATGGACAACCTGCTTCTGAAAGTCCTTCTGTGGAACTTCTTCATCAGCAGGTTCAGGACTGCATTCATGCTCTCGCCCATCACTGGTGGATCATCAACATGGACAAGTCAGATCTTGTCCTATCCCAGCATCTGGTCTTCCTGGGCCTTCTCTTCGACACTAAGCAGAGCATGATGTTTCTCACGGACGAGGTGGCTCCCCAAATCGCCCACAGGGTTTCTGCTGTTCTGGCTCACGATCCAGTTCCAGCCAAGAAGCTGTCCTTTCTAGTGGGGAAGTTAATTTCCACCATAGAAGTGGTCCTGTTTGCCATTGCTCACACCAGGGAGCTCCAGAGGCTTGTGATCCAGGTGTGCAGGGGTTAGCCAGACCATCTGAAGATGTCCGTGTCCCTCCCTCTTCATGTGGAACTGAGTTTGTCGTGGTGCCTCAACCTCTCCAATCTGCTGAAGGGCAAGTCCTTCCTGGTGTCCTTCTGGACCACAGTGTTGGTGGATGCCAGCCTCTCTGGCTGGGGAGCGGTCCTGGGGCACCTGAGTGCTCAAGGTCGGTGGTCTCCGGAGGAGTCTCTCCTTCCCATCAATGTGTTGGAGCTTCGGGTGATATTTCATGCCCTTCGCCATTGGACACCCCTGCTGGAAGCATGCCCAGTCCGGGTCCAGTCCAACAACACCACGGCAGTGGCTTGCATCAACAAGCAGGGCAGAACAAGAAGTCTCACTACTTGTTTAGAGGTCAAGGCTATTTTGTCCTGGGCAGAGGAACATGTTCCTGCCATATCCGCAGTGCACATTCCCGGCGTAGACAACGTCATGGCGGACTACCTCAATTGACACACGGTGGACAGCAGAGAGTGGGAGCCGCACCCAGAGGTGTTCTCCCTCGTTGTTCAGAAGTGGGGTCTTCCTTGCATTGACCTGACGGCGACAAGACACAACTGGAAGGTTCCGATGCTCTTCTCTCGCTGGGGGGGGATTCTCTAGCCCTAGCGGTGGATGCCATGTCCATTCCTTGGTTATTTCCTCTGGCTTACATCTTTCTTCCCCTCCCCATGATGCACAAGGTGTTATGGAAATTGAGACTGGAGCGCTGTCCAGTCATTCCGATTGCCCCTTACTGGCCTCGACAGGCTTGGTTTCCGGAGCTTCTGGATCTGTCAGTGGCGGAGCCATTCCGGCTCCCTTGCCATCCGGATCTTCTTCCAGGGTGTTGCTCATACTCGTCCTGTTTTCAAGACTCCTGCTCCTCAGTGGGATCTTAACTTGGTTGTGGTCGTCCTTCAGCGCCCTCCCTTTGAGTCCCTGGCTACTATTCCTCTACGCCTGCTGACTTGGAAAATGGTCTTTCTCCTGGCGATTGTGTGTGTTCGCCATGTCGCGGATTTGCATGCTCTGTCTTGTAGACCACCCTTTTTGGTGTTTCACAAAGACAAGGAGGTGCTTCACACTTCTCAGAAGTTTCTCCCATTGGTGGTTTCGGAGTTCCACATTAATAAGGAGATTGTGGTGCCTTTTTTCTGCCCTGACCCTACCTCTGACAAGGCGATGGATCTCCACTTGTTAGATGTGATGCGTTGTCTCAAGTTTTATGTACATCGCAGCAAGTCCATTAGACAATCTGATGCGCTGTTTGTCATTCCTGAGGGCCCCAGGGCAGGGAGACCTGCATCCAAGTGACTATTGAGTCTTGAATCAAGTCCATTATTAGTAAGGCTTACAAGCTAAAGAAGAAGCCTGTTCCCTTTTGGGTCACGGCTCATTTTACTAGATCTATTGGGGCTTCTTGGGCTTACAAGAATCAGGCCTCCGCTGATCAGTTGTGCAAGGCTGCTACTTGGTTGTCTGTGCACACCTTTTTGAAACACTACCGTGTTGATGTACTGACATTGGCTGACTCTAGTTT
This sequence comes from Rhinophrynus dorsalis, assembly GCA_037306005.1. Lineage (NCBI taxonomy): Eukaryota > Metazoa > Chordata > Amphibia > Anura > Rhinophrynidae > Rhinophrynus > Rhinophrynus dorsalis. Next base: position 299,772,975 of record CM074721.1, read on the forward strand.
TGGGAGAAAGATCTTGGAGGCAGTCTTGCCTGTCTAGGATCTTCTTCAGTTCTTTGGTGCTTCCTTCACTTTTGAGCCCTGTTGGCTCTAGTTCAGTGTGCTGTGTAACAGTTCCTGGGGTGTTGTTACCCCTGTTCAGTGTCCGTTGACAGTTCAATTGTTCTTGTTGGGCCATCTCTGATCTCATGGTTCATATCTGCTCTGGTGACTTTGGGGGCCTTGCGCCTGGTCCTTGCCTTGCTTCCCGCCTCTGGGAAACTCAATGATTGGACATCCCAAAGTTACCAGTAACCTGTATTGGACGACAGAGAAAAGAGGATTTTAGTCTTACCTGTTAAATCCTTTTCTCTTAGTCTATACAGGTTACTGGTCTCCCACCCTGTCAAGGGACCATGCTTGGCTTTCCTTTGGCAAACTGTGGGTGTCCTTTGGGGTCATGCTCACAGGAGTCTTCTTTCCCTTCCACTATCTAGTCAATAGTTAGTGTCTCAGATCTTACTGGAGCTGATTGGCTAGCTGCAGGCAAGGAGGGAAGGTAGGCTCCACCCTCTGCATTCACTTCTAGAATTGTTCCTGCCTACTTAAAGGGGTTGATCGCCTACACACAGTTATCAGTAACCTGTATGGACTAAGAGAAAAGTATTTAACAGGTAAGACTAAAATCCTCTTATCTGCGTGCCCTTCTGGGCATTCCTGTCAAATCAGTACACACAGTTTCAGTTTAAAATACCCACCTTACCTTTCCACTCTTTTCCTTCCCATTTCCCCCTCCCTCCAAGCACTTTACCTCCCCATTTCCCACTCCAAACCTCCATTATGCTACTGCATTTTCCCATCCTCCCACCCCTCCCTTTGCCTTGTTGCTTCCCCCTCCACTTCATCTCCTTATTTTAACCTCATCCCACCCTTTGATTCGCTTTGTTGTCTCAGCTTTGCCTCACTGCCTAAGTGTTCTGTGTTAGATTAGCCCTTTGAGCACCATAGATGTGCACATCGAATTTCAATGCTTTATGTACCTTCTGACATTCTAAGGGTTAAATGTTCCCCATTTCTCTCTAGTTCACTCCCTTTTTGGCACTTTACCACTTTCTCTCCATTTTGTCAGTATGTCATGCATCACTTTGTGGATAATGTATATATAATAGAGAGAGAGAGAGATAGGACTTGCAGAAATGACAGCACTCACATGTCTTGATTGGTGATCAAATTTTGTGTTCTTTATTGATCGGTCAATAAAGAGCACAACATTTGATCTCCAATCAAAACCTGTGAGTGCTGTTGTTTCTGCAAGCTCTCTGTACACCTTCTACTACTGGCTGGCACCCAGGCAAGTGACTGTTTAATTTGGAGAGTACCCAATCAATTTGATTTCTTTTATGGTCACCATAAGGAATTGTGCGTGTGTGTGTTGCATGTGTGTATTCCAGTTTATGTATGTGTCTGCATGTTGTGCATTGCATGTATTTATGTGAGTCTCTCACTCTTTATGTATGTCACTGCAAGTGTGTGTGTTTGTGTGCCTGTATGTCTGTGTGCTTGTTTGGTATGTATGTATGTATGTATATATATGTGTGTGTGTGTGTGTGTGTGTGTGTGTGTGTGTGTGTATGTTTGTGTGTGTGTGTGTCTCCATGACTCTTGCATGTGTGTCTGTATATCAGTGTGTCTACATTTGTTATACTAAAAAAAAACTTTCACGTGGAAGTGCCCTGGGTCTGCAGTCTAAGAGGAAACAGTAAACACACACACTGTCCCAGAACATTATGTAAGGACGTATATCCTCAGCGTTATGGTCAGATATATACTGACTGTGTCGGCTCGGTCTTGCAGCTGTAAGCTTCGCTGATCCAACCTCTCCCGCTAATCCACCTCCTCCACACCAATGTAATACAACAAATATATAGCTTAAGCGCTGACCTCGCCTTTAATTGTGCCAAGCTTAAATCAAAAAAGAATATACAAATCTGGCAGAAATATATTCTAACCTAGATATTATCATATATGTCACAATCTTCATAAAATATCAAAAAGATATAAAATACAAAATGATATACACCACTTAAATGTATAAAAATAAATGTATTCCACACATAAAAGATACATACATCAAAATGGATTGGCAACTATATATACACTTGGTTGATAGAAACACTGAACAAGTTCTTCACTTCAAGCTACTATGCCAACCACATAGAGTAACAATGTATCAAACAATTAATTAAGAAGATTTAAAAAGAATATGTAAACAATATCACTTACATATCTAGTGGTGTAAAATTCAGACACCGCATATAATCTCCTGGCTAGGAAAAACAAAAGTAGCTACCAATGCAATGCGTTTCACACAGGGAGTGCTTTATCAAGCTTAACGTGGAAAAGCTCTATGGGGTGTCTAAAAATAGAGGCTATTTAAATTGTAAGATAGCTAATTGTTGATTTGCTTGTTCAATTGAACTCCCTACAGTGTATTAGAAGCGTCTTAATTCTTAAGAGCAAAATAATTAACTCTCACCGACACCTCACCTCCTACATATAGGGTGAGGAAAATCTATATTAAGGGGAATCCAGATGTCAGACAACCTCATAGGAAACACAGTGGTATCAAATAAGGATCATATCAAAATCCACATAAAGAGCCCAATCTTAGTCCAAACACAAAAGGAACAACAAGTAGAACTACTCAATGCGGATAAAAAAATGTCTCAAAAGACGCACCAACGTGTCCAAAGTAAGCTGACAGTTTGGGTAACCCCTTAAACATAACCTAATAGCATGTACTCTAAACATCAGAGGGGAATCCAGCACACCATTATGTAATGCGCCGAACACCTGTCTGGCAACTAGAAGGTTAAACTTCTCTAAGAGTGCATACACACCTTGAAATATACAAAAAATACACATGTATTATACAATGAATAAAGGACCATAATCCCGTATAACATTTACAAATATGAACCTTGCAAAATAGATGTTCAGTACTCAAACTATTTGAAGCGTTTAAATGTTACCAATATCTCAAACATTTAGAACAACGTTAAAAAAATACCAAAAAATACCAGTACTAATATTAACTTGTCACAGTCTATAGGAAGGAAAAAATTCTATATTTTTACTTAACCCTCCTGGATATAACGTCCCCACAGTATATATGCAGAAGGCTTCCTTTTTATTCAGCATTCTAGCTAAATTGCCCTTTCTTATATCTAGAGATACTTTATCAAAAGCAAAAACTTTTAGCAACTTAGCATTATTCTGATGTACTTCTGAGAAATAACAAGAAACAGAATGACCTTGAAAACCCATGGAAATATTCTTTTATGTTCATATAAGCGCCATTTAAATTATCTCTTGGTATGTCCTATGTATTTTAACCCACACAGGAATCTAACATATAGACAACACCAGCATGTTGCAAGTTAAAAACTTTTATTGGATATGTTTTATTTAAATTATCCTTGAAAACGTTGTCTTCTTGGGACAGTTGACACATGTGGCACAGCACGCCATTTAGAGTACATTCTATTAGTTTATGTTTGAGGGTATCCTTTTGAAATGCCACACGCTTACGCGCATGCAACCTTTTAAGTAATTCACCAAGTCACCATGATCAAAATGGAGATATGGCAATCTCGCACTGCATGACAGCGCGAGATTGTCATGTCGCCTACTTAATGGTTGCATACATCTGCAGTACACGGAGGCGCTCCAGCTGAGAGTGTTTATTACTTAAAATGTAGTAGCAGCTGGAGCTCGATCTTGTGCTGCATACATAATACTCCATGTGCCCTGCATACAACCTTATCAGGATGTTCATGTAGGTGCTCTGCTATCAGTTTGATTGAGACCGGCTCAATTGCCTACATTTGGTGGTTTTGCCCTGTAGTTCAGCCCTTCTGGAAAGCAATACACTCTACTGCTGGCACTATCTTATCATTGTCTCTACCATGGAACCCTTTTGTTCTTTCACCCACACCTAAATAATGTGCACATTTCCTCTGACTATCCTCTTAAATGTGGCAAAGATGCTTATAACGGCTTATTGGAAAGACCAAGTAGCCCCCACTTTGGATGAATGGAAGACCCAGGTGCGAAGGCTGGCAACCCTGGAGAGGACGCATGTACAGCACACGGAGGCGCTCCAGCTGTTACTACATTTTATATAATAGATTCTCTTAGCTGGAGTGCCTTGGTGTGCTGCAGATGTATGCGACCATTAAGTAGGCGACATGACAATCTCACGTTGTCATGCAGTGCGAGATTATCATGTTGCCATTTTGATCATGGTGACTTGGTGAATTACTTAAAAGGTTGCACGCTCTTTAGCGTGCGACCTTTCAAAAGTGACCCATGTTTGAGGGGTTACCCAAACTGTCAGCTTACTTCGGATATGTTGGTGCTTCTTTTGAGACTTATATTTTTTATCCGCGTTGGGTAGTTCTACTTGTGGTTCCTTTTGGGTTTGGACTACGAGTGGACTCTTTATGTGGATTTTGATATGGTCCTTATTCGATACCACTGTGCTTCCTATGAGGTTTTCCGACATCTGGATGCCCCTTAAATATAGATTTTTCTCAAAAGAAAAAATATTAGGAAAATTTCAGCACTGCCTACTGTTATTAAACGGTGATACCCCTTGTCGCATATATTAAATTAAGAAATGGTGGTGCCCTGTAGTAAGAAAATACTATCAAAAGACAGTGCCTGTTAGTAGTCTTTTGTTTTCTCTTTCTTTTTGACAGATTTTTCTTACCCTATATGTAGGAAGTGGTGTGTCGGAAAGAGTTTATTATTTTGCTCTTAAGAATTAGAGATCTTTTGAGAGCGGTTTGACCCTTATGATACACTGTAGGGAGTTCAATTGAACAAACAAATCAATGATTAGCTGTCTTAGAATTTAATAGCCGATATTTTCAGATACCCCATAGAGCTTTTTCCACATTAAGCTTGATAAAGCACTCCGTGTGTAAAACGAGTTGCATTGGTGGATACTTTTGTTTTTATATAAAACTGCAGTAATGTGCGTACAAATATTCTTGTTTTCTAATCCTCTCGTGTTAAACAATAGCACCTGCCTCTTTTACAGAAAGTGTTATGAAGTCCTGTTAATAATCATATAGCTGATAAATGCTAGTAATCAAATTATTTGAACATATATTGTTTAAGCCCGAAATGCCTGAATAAGTTTGTTTTAAAGGGAATTTTAGTCATATAAAATAAAGGTTAATTTCTAAAAAAAAATATATATATATGGACAGATGGCTAGTGTAAGTAATATATAGTCAATTTTAAAACTTTTTTTAAAATGTATTAAACTTCTCTCGGGATGACAGACCCACTTTAAGGGATGGTACATCATCATAATTGGACACTCTCTGGATCTGCCCCAGAGACTCAGTTTTTTTCAGTGAATTACTGGGTCTCTGGGGACAATGGCTGATTCTCCGGTGGTGGTGAGTTTATTATGAAACTCTGCCCACTTCTCCTTCCCACCCTCTTCTGCTCATTTGTCTCCCACTTTATGATGAAACCTGTTAAGCACCGCCCATGATCAAGCCCCTCCCATTTGCACCACAAATCGCATCATTTCAGGTTCAGAGGAACCTCATGAGCCCTCTCCGGAGACTCAAGAAGAAAAAGTTCCCAGTTATGGGAGACCATAGGCTGGAGAAATCAATTGCCGCACCTCCAGCTGACTGTCCCTGCCATAGCCCATAAGATAGCACATCATAGCTCATTATGGCCTTCTGCATGCCAATAATATGTCTTAATAACCCTTTGAGTGCCAGAGGAGTACACACTGCATTGCGTATCCCTCTGTCACTCACAGAGCTCGTTTTCATTCTGTTTTATAAATTCAGAGTATACCGGCAATTAATGACTTTGTGTTTGGGCAGGTTTGTTGTGACACTGTAACTGCTTGTAATGACATAAAATGGATAGGGTGCTTTGCAAATAGATGTAAATAGGAGTTCCCTGCATGAAGACAAAGAGGTTCTGAAACACAGCTGTCAAATCTGGTTATCCTGCAGTAGGAGACATCTCCAATGCAAATCTCCCTGTAATAAATATAGAGATGGTGATGTTCTGTTTCCATTTACAAATATGTACAGACCTTTCATGGAAACCTTTTGCATAATATATCTATCACGTACACGTATCAGCAGGTACTGTTTATTAATGGAAATTGTGGTTTGTTATATGTGACTTGAAATGTGACTTTGCATGTTACATGAGCTCATCTAAAAGATGGTTTACCATTGTATACCTCTCTAGCACTCAAAGGGTGAAACATAAGTTATTATTGTGCAAGTTTGTTTTTATATTAACATACTTATAAAGGTGCAATTCTATATAAAGCTATATGCACTGTAGGGGACAAATTCAAATTACCCAAATTCGTATGGATTTAAAATTTGTTTTTAACCCTTTAAATTCTAGAGATATATTCCATGCATTACACAGCAATGCAGAGACCTCCTGAGCATTCAGAGGATTAAAAGCCCCCATATTCATTCTCCCCTATTGTGAAGTTTGCTCCAGAACTACATCTCTTTAACGTATTGAATTGCTTCTCCAATGTAATAAACAAGTAGAACCAGAATGTAGCTGTTTAAAAGTACCCTATGACTGTTAATTTTTTGTGTTGTCAGAGCGGTGGGCAGCACATTGCAAATCAAGAGTTAAAGCAGGATTATCACTTTGTGACAAATAGGTGCTTTTGAAGGAGTTTTCCAAATCACCTCTATTTGTTATCCATTAAAAAAATATTTGACATTACAGTACTGTGCAAAAGTCTTAGGCAGGTGTGAAAAAATGCTATAAAGTAAGATTGCCATCAAAAATAGACATGTTAATAGTTTATTTTATCAGCTAAGAAAATGATAATGAGTAAACAGAAGACCAATCTAAATCAAATCAATATTTGGTGTGACCAAAACAGTATAAATTCTTCTAGGTTCACTTGCACACAGTTTGTTAAGGAACTCTACAGGTAGATTGTTCCAAACATCTCGGAGAACTAATCACAGTTCTTCTGTGGATTTGGGCAGCCTCAGCTGCTTCTCTCTTCATGTAATCCCAGAGAGACTCAGTGATGTTGAGATCAGGGCTCTGTGGGGGACATACCATCACTTCCAGGACTCCTTGTTCTTCTTTACGCTGAACATAGTTCTTCTTGACTTTTGCTGTATGTTTGGAGTTGTTGTCATGCTTCAGAATAAATTTGGGGCCAATCAGATGCCTCCCTGATGAAATTGGATAAGTATCTGCCGGTACTTTTCAGCATTGAGGATACCATTAATTTTGACCAAATCCCCAATTCCATTTGCAGAAATGCAGCCCCATACTTGCAACAAACCTTTACCATGCTTCACTGTTGCCTTTAGACAAACATTATTGTACCGCTCTCCAGCCCTTTGGTGAACAAACTATCTTCTGCTACAGCCATATATTTAAAATTTTGACTCATCAGTCCAGAACACCAGCTGCCATTTTTCTGCACCCCAGTTCCTGTGTTTTTGTGCATAGTTGAGTCGCTTGGCCTTGTTTCCACATCACACGTATGGCTTTTTGGACTCTGAACTTGACACCCTCATACCCTGTTATCTCTCTCCTGTTACCCATTTAGACTGTAAGCTCCTTGGGACAGGGACCTCTCTCCTAATGTTTCTATGAATGTGGCACTTATTTTATCCCCTCTTAGTTATTGTAACATACATCTTTTGTAAGGTGCTGCGTACACTGTGTGGCGCCATATAAATAAAGATATACATACATACAAGTCCATGATTGCGAGGGGAAGTAAGCATGATGTGTCTTTCATCTGCTGCATTAAGTTTCCTTGGCTCACCACTTCATCTGCAGTCCTCACCGTTGCCTGTTTCTTTGTGCTTCTTCAAAAGCATATCTGGAAACCACTGTCTGCTTTGAAATTTCTGCCTGGGAGAGACCTTGCTCACCTTGTTAGCTGAGTTTGGCTGTTCCTCGCCCAATTTTATTGCTGCTACAAAGCTGTTTCAGTTAATAATTGTGCTTCAGCCCACATATTAAGTTGATGATCATTAGCACCTGTTTGGTATAATTGTTTAATCATACACCTGACTATATGCCTACAAAATCCCTGACTCTGTGCAAGTGTACCTAGAAGAATTGATGTTTTGAAGGCAAAGGGTGGTCCTTCTGTATCCTCACTATGCATTTTGTTAATTGATAAAAATGAAATATTAACATGTCTATTGCTGAAAGCAATTTTACTTTACATATATGTAGGTTGAAACACAATCATTAAGTGAAACAGAAATAGCTGTGTAGGAGGAATAAAACTGGGTGAGGAACAGCCAGACTCAGCTGACAAAGTGAGATTGCTGAAGACAGTTTCATGTCAAAACTCATACACCATGGCAATACTGAGCACAACAAGACACAAAGAAGTTATACTGTATCAGTAAGGTCTCTCACAGGCAGAAATTTCAAGGCAGACAGGGGTTTCCAGATGTGCTGTCCAAGCTCTTTTGAAGAAGCACAAAGAAAGGGGCAAACGTTGAGGACCGTAGACAAAGTGGCCGGCCAAGATAACTTAGTGCAGCAGATGAAAGCCACATCAAGCTTACTTCCGTTTGCGATCAGAAGATGTCCAGCGCTGCCATTAGCTCAGAATTGGCAGAAAACTGTGGGACTCTGGTACACACCCTTCTGCTGTCCGGAGAAGCATGTTTAGGGGTGGTGTTTATTGAAGACTTGCGGCCAGAAAGCCATTCTTCCAATGTAGAAACAAGGCCAAGAGATTCAACTGTTCACGAATACACAGGAACTGGGATGCAGAAAAACAGCAGCAGGTGCTCTGGACTGGTGCCGAAGGGCTGGAGTGCAGCGCAAGAATGAGTGTCTGCAGGCAACAGTTAAGCAAGTTTGGGGCTGCATTTCTGCAAATGGAGTTGGGGATTTTGTCAGAATGAATGGTCTCCTCAATTTTGAGAACTACAGGCACATACTTAGCCATCATGTAATACCATCAGGGAAACATCTGATTCCAGCAGCATGACAACTACCCCAAACATACAGCCAAAGTCATTAAGAACTATTGGCGCTATGCAAGAAACATCTCTATTTCCTGTGTGAAAACCACTAGGTAATAGGTTTGCACGTGATTTTGTTGAATTGCGCATGAAAAAAATTAAGATTAGAGAACAGCTGCTCATATTTTTTTGTGGGCATGGCCAGGATTAACAAATCTGTGTGAGTGGAATAGCGAATGCAGCTAACACAGGAAGTGGTATTGCGAATTAATTCCTACGTCTCTGTAGTATTGTCGTAAAAAGGAATTTTTATGCGCAATTGAAGAAGCGTTCGCTATTCGGCTTCCTGGATAAGAACACATGCAAAATCTATCTGTGCACAAAAATGCCTTTATCAGATGCGAACATTTCTTGCATCGCGCCATATGTTCAGTGTAAAGAAGAACAAGGAGTCTTGGAAGTGATGATATGGCCCCCACAGGGCCCTGATCTCAACATCATTCAGTCTGTCTGGGATTACATGAAGAGAGAGAAGCAACTGAGGCTGCCTAAATCCACAGAAGAACTGTGGTTAGTTCTCCAAGATGTTTAGAACAACCTACCTGCCAAGTTCCTTAAACGGAGTGCATGTATACCTAGATAATTTATACTGTTTTGAAGGCAAAGAGGGTGGTTACGCCAAATATTGATTTGAGTTAGATTTTTACAATGTTCACTCACTAAGCATTTTGTTATTTGATAAATATAAACTATTAAGATATCTATTTTTGAAGGCATTCTTTACAGCATTTTTTCACACCTTCCTAAAACTTTTGACCAGTAATATAGATAGATAGATAGATAGATAGATAGATAGATAGATAGATAGATAGATAGAGTGTAATTCTGGAAGATCTTTCAAAATTATCTATTTATTACAAAGTGACAGCTGGAGACATACTAAACCAGGGATAGCACTCCAACTGGTGGGAACTAAAACTCCCATCACCCCCAACCAGTCAGTGGCTACTTGTGGATGTTGTAAGCTGCAGTCTTCAACAGCTGGAATGTCAAAGGTTGTCTATCCCTGTTCGTAACATTTAAGCTGCCACATGAACATAAACATGTAGTCTTCTTTTATAAAGTTCAGCTGTCGATACAGTATGGTATATGATTAACCTTTTGCCTGCCAGAAGGGTTGTGACCCATTTTGAAACCATGTGTATCACCGCCTTCTGGTACGCAAAGGATTAACCTTGAAATTAAAATAAATGAATAAATATGTGTGTGTGTGTATTCATATAATATACAATATTCATGTTTATTATAAATCCATAATATGGGGAGTAGTTTACCATTAATTAATACTACCTGCATTCTGTCATATGTATAATATATTGACTTGTATGGGAAAGCTTTAAAAGGGCAGTGCCTGGTATGTAGAAACCAAAAAATATATTTTATCCTCTTTCTAGAAAGTAATTTCTCCACCTCATTTTTTCACAGTGTATTGGAAACGTCTTTATCATTAAATGACTTCATAAATAGAGAATTGAGTAGCTTATCCTTATCAATCCTAAGAAGCCTCATTAAAGGGAAACTACCATGTCACAAAATGTTTAGCTTAACTAAGTCCACTTCTGGCAACTAGCTGCTTAGTAGCGCTAGTTGCCAGAATTATTACCTGATTTAATAGATATATGCTTTATTCCCCAGCTGTCAGGAGCGCGGACATCTTGCCAGAATGACGTCCCCCCCCCTTCACTGTCAGTCCCAGACAGGTCTAAGAGGCGTTGCTAGGAGCTGCCTGGCTCCGGCTGGGACTGACAGCGCAGGCGCGTGGACGTCATTCTGCTGTGCTGGTAATTGTGGGCTAGACTGCTTGACCGTGCTGCAGCCTAAAGGTGCCAGTCTCAAGCTTGAATAACACCCTGCAGAGGAGCCTGTGAATGTTCAGGATGATCAAACAGCTGTTCTCTTGAAGGAGAGAGTGCAGTCTATGTTACAAGGCTAGGGAGCGAGGCTAGCTAGCGGGGTCCACTTAGAGGTAGACAACTCTCCAATATAGAAATTGTTTTAAAATGATGTAGTACCTAAGACAGTATTGTGTGTGTAGATCAATTTTGGTGAACTTATGATTTGTCTGTAGCCATCTTAAGATACATATTTATATGTAGAAAAATAAAATCTAAATGTTTTTATGGCTAAAAAAAATCAATCAAGGAATGTTTAGCTTCAAGTGAAGGCAACCAGATTCATTTGAAAAGCCAGAAATGTGGCCCTCAAGCTTACCTCATGGCTGTATATTATGGTTAAAAATGCTAAATAGAGGAGAAAAAAAAGATTAATCCCTTTAATGACATAGTTCATGAAGCTGAAAAAAAGACGTGTTCATCAAGTCCGGCCAATGCCATAACACCTATGTTGATCCAGAGAAAGGCAAAAAAAAAAAAAAAAATTGAACCCTTTTCCAATTTTCGTGTTTAAAAAAAAAAAAAATCCTTTCTGACTCAAAATGTTAAAGGAGCAGTAAACTTTTTTTATGAAAATATATATATTGTAGGGATTTTCCTATTGAGTAAAATAAGGGTACTCCCACTGCCGAGAGATTTATATTTCCAGAGTTATTACAGTTTAAACCCATGTTTTTTTACATTAGCAGTGCCCTCTAGTGGTCAAATTCTAATTAGATTTCCTGTTAGATTCTAATGGAGAGGAAAGTCAGAAAAGTCAGAGACATACAGTTCTTCCTAGAATGTGATATAAACTGCCTGTCACTTCCTGTCAGTTAGAACTATCAGGAAGTAAATACAGTAAATTCACTTCCTGGTTATTTAAACTGCTATAAATGTTGAATAAAACATCTGACAGCAGTGGGAGTGACCTTGTTTTATTTAGCAGGAAAAGCTCGATAAAATATGTGTTTTCATAAAAAAAAGTTTACTGCTCCTTTAATCTGATATTTCCCTGAATCAATATCTTCTCTTCCTTTAAAAAAAACTCTCATAATTCTAATTATTGATTTGTGCTAGATAGTTATCCATTACTTGAAAACAGTTACAGTATCTGCAGGCACAGCATTCTGAGGCAAAGTATCCCATAACTTTACTGCCTTTACGGAAAAAAACCCTTACCTTTGTTTTAGTTAAAAATGCCTTTCCTCTAGCTTTAATGAATTACCTCTTGTTCTTTGCTCAGCTTGTTGAGTAAGTAGTTCCTTGGAGAGTTCTTTGTATTGGTGTTCAACGTTTTTGTAAATGCTAATCATATAACCTCTTAGATGTCTCTTCTGTAATGTAAACAAGCCCAGTTTGGCTAGTCTTTTTATAACTCCGTTCCATTAATCCCATTATTGATTTTGTTTTACACCTCTGCACTCTTTACAGTTCAATAATGTATTTTTTAGGAACTGGTGCCCAAAACTGTACTCCATATTCTAGATGAGGCTTTACCAAGGATTTGTGTAGAGGTAAAACTATATTCCAATCCTGTGGATCTATGCAGGCTAGTACCCTGAGTGACTCTGCACACTGCTATGAAGTCTATCATATATCAGTACCACTAAATATTTCTCTAATGAGGATTCCCCAAGTAGCTTCCCATTTAGTGTATATGTAGCAAGTTTGTTTCTACAGTCAAAATGCACAACGGTACTTTTATATACTGTATATGAAACCCTCATCTGCCACTTTTCTGCTCATTTACTTAGTTTATACAAATCTTTCTGCAGAAAAAAAACAGCGTCTATACACAGCTTAGTGTCATCAGCAAAGATTCAGACATTCCTTTCAATTCCCAGGAACTGGAAGTGGTAGGCCATCCTCTTAGTTTTCTTAGATTTTTTATTTTCTTCGATATAGGCTGTATAATCCCCATGTGGTGGGTGACCATCACTGGGCATCCCTGGAGTGGATTGACCAGTTCACAGGTGCTCTGTGAACTCTTTCAGCCCTGTGGAGATAGTCTTGCTGTCAAGTTTTCTTTCATGGCAGGGGCTCTTGTGACTTTGTTTCTCTGTAAGAGGGGTCAGTTACAAGTTATTGGTGTTTCCTCTAAGGATGAATTGCCTTCAGAAGAGGAAGAGGATGATGATGGGAAGTATCAGGACATGGATTCATTCTATTCCTATGGCGATTCCTATTAGGCTGATCTTCTCCTATCTGTGGAGGGGCTTATCAGAGCAGTCTAGGAGACTCTTCAGGTCCCTGACGCACCTGATTAGGGGGCTCCTTCTTCGGATGTTTTCCACTCATTAAGACTCTGTCCTTAAGGATGAGTGGAAAACTCCTGATAAAAGGCTTTTCCTCAACAAGTACTTTTCAGTGAAATAATTATTTTTCACTAACACGATCACGGCTCTTCTGCAGAGCCGCATGATGAAAGTCAGACCAGATATGCCTGCAGTCAGTACAACGCTGACTTCAGGGAAGGGGGAGGGAGGGGGAAACTTTGCTTTTGGTTATCTCTCAAACCATAAAGGTTTGAGAGATGAACCTGGGGGCTATTAAATTATTTTACAAATATCTACAATATGGGGGATAGTAATAATAAAGTATTACTATTCCTTGAAGTGGTACCAGCATTCAGATTACATGGGCATGTGATAGCTAAGCCAATTGCTGGATTGCCATTATCGAGACCCTTTGGGGTGGGGTGAATCCTTCAACATCATGTGTGATGGAATCAGTTGCTACTTTTTTTTTAGCAAGCTGTAAGTTATTGCTAACATGTCCCTATAATATACCTCGAAGTGTAAAGATGAGAGAAATGTACATTAATCCCTTGAGATCAAGGGGAGTGTGCAATGTATTACTTTAAACAATATTTGAAATTCTAGGGAATCTGTATAATTATTTTTTTCATTTAAATTCCAATACATACTTAACAATAAAGATGTATAAATTCACATCTGTGTTCAAAGAAGAATATTTGCCTTTAGTTTACTTTCCCATTTTGTTTTGTACTTTATAGTCTTCTTTCTCTTACTGAAATTTACTAACTACTAACATAGGCCTTGATTATATTACAGTTAATAAGTATTATCTGGGTATATCTAATGGATTCCTATTGAAGTCTAAGGAGACGTTTATCAATAAAACTCTTGCTAATGTTATCAATGTTAATGGTATGCCATTCCCTTCTTCCAACAAAGGAAAAGTAAAGACAAAATCTGTTATATAGCTAGTGTAGAGTATCTCTGCTTGTCTATTTATGAAAAGCTGGAATATCCTAATATAGAGAGCCATGATATTGTAACTAGTCACAATAAATATTAAATTATGATATCTATGTAATTATTTTTACCCGGACGTACAATTATTAGACAATAAATTGTTGTCTCTGTGGATAAGTAAACTAAATATGTAGACTACTATATATTTTGAAAGCGTATCATCCCCATTGAATTCAATGACAGTTTGGGTTATTTTTTAATTTTCTCTTCTGGTTCAGTTTGTGTCCATAGAATTGCTCCTATTTTTCATTGTGTGTAAAATGCTACATTCCATTCACATTTTCACATTCTTTACTGCAGAGTTGCTGTGTTAAAGTATGTTTTCATAAGTATTATGACAGCAGCAAAGGATCATGCTGTGCTCTAGTATAGGAATGTTAAAAATTAAACAATATAAAAAATAATAGTTAATTACTATTCTACTGTCAAATGCTTTACAGCAGTGTTTGAGGTGAAAACATTTGTAAAATCCATGTTTGTCTTTGTTATAGGAAGCTTATTTTAGAATTTTCTTAAAACCAGCACCCTTAGTCAATAACCTACAGTTTAATAGTTTATGCTGCTGTCCTAAAACACGGTACTGATTTATTTTGTCATTGAATGGTTTACTTTCAGTGAAGTTATCCAGGCATGTTGTGCTTTCCTGTTTTACATGGGGGCATCTGCATTCGATTTATAGACCTCTATCTTCCATCTCCACTAAATAAATCTTTATCTTGACTAGATATAATCAAAGTCTGGTGTAGCTTTTAAGCTCCATAGTTTAGATCTGGCAAGTAAACAGAGGCCGCCAAGCTATACTGTACAATTAGCACAACCTGTCTGCTGTAGATGGAGCTCTACTAAAGAATTCATTTAGGAGATGAGCCCTAATATTATCCTTTTGAGTGCCAAAGAGGTTAACTGGATAGCCCACAATTCTGTGATGCTATGAAACCCTATTTTCTTTTCTTTTCATAAATAGAAAAGTATATATGTGCAAGTTATTATTGGGAAAATGGTCACCTTTCAGTGTCTTGGATCCTATCATTAATTTGCATCTAAAGGCATAACAAAACATTTACCTATTGATTACCTGAGAGGATTGCTCCTGTGCAGTGCTATGGAGACCACTCTGGCAACCAGTGTCCAGCGGTGAGTCAGTCAGAAATAAATGAGAAGAAACTTTTTTACACAGCCATGTTTTCCATTCAATACTTTGACATATGAAAAGGATATAAAGTGCTTTAATGGAAAATAGGCCTAGCATTAGCAAGTGGTTAAAAAAAAACAGTAAGAAAGCTTTCACAATAAAAGCAGCTCCAATTAATCTTCATAGTATTTGTCCCTTACTGTGAGCTGTCTGGTGTTAAGACCAGATTCCACATCTGAGGTGTCGAAGAAAATACAAGAAACGCTTAACAGGAGACCCTGTTAGGTTTTATATCTTCACATAAATAATACATCTGAGAACTTTACACTATACTAGGTATTGACATGCTACTTCACAGTAAAGAATTGATTAAAATAATCACATATATTTGTGCAAAAATATATATAATTTATTTACGTAAAATATACTATATATAGATATATAGATATATATATATAGTGTAATCAACAATGATATAAACGAGTGAACACCAATTACAATAGATGTTCAGTAAGTTAACCAGACATAGGCATATTCAGAGGTTTTAAATAACAATCATTCAACCCAGCAGCATAGAAAAGGAGAATTGATCCTTACAATTAATTAAAATACTGTTTGCAGCAGCATATATAATTCCTATGCCCCAGAAACTGTATAAACTATGCTAATTGAGGTTTAAGGTATGTTGTCAGGTGAGTAAGCTTTAATATTAAGCCAGGTCCTCTGACAATCTCCTATACCATATGCAATAGCAAAATTTAGAGAAACTAACTGGAATAAGATCCCAGACTTAGATCACTATAATTTAATTATGTACTGATTTCAGATATTGCATATCTTCTGAATAAAACATATACATTGCACTTATTATAGTCAGTGATAGATTATACCAAGAATATACTCAGAATCAAATCTAATAAAATATGTCATAAAGTATAACAAAATTTCATGCAACATATATCATAAACATGACCATAGCAATCCTATGTAAAACCTATAGGGTACGCCAAGGGTTAAACCACTTAATATAGGATGCCACACCCAAGATGGCGGTGAGAGGTTTAAATAAACTTCCCACTGTATAAAAGTTAGACCCAAAAACATACACAAAGAAATCTAAAGAAACACTTCAAAATAAATAGACAAATAGCAGTTGAAGGGTTAATAAATGAATTAAAGAATTCCCTAGAGTAGAATCACCTTTCCAGAAACACAACATATTATTCTAGAAATATCAGAAACTGATATAGAAACAAGTCTATATAGATCTAACTGCTATCAACTATTTCTACAATTATCTGGACATCATTTACCAGTTAATTAATTCATTCTGCATAATTTCATAATTACTATAGCCAAATATAGCTTATTATAATATTTTGCTATATACAACTGGCCAGACTTATATCTAGCAAATCTATTATAAATATTTTCCTCAAATAGAGAAAATATATATCTGATTCAGAATTTTTACAGAATTAAAATAAGGAAAAATATAGTTACCAGATAATTAAAGTGTAGGTTCTTAGATCCCCTTTGGCAGCTCAGCAGGAACACTTCAGGAAACAGTATGAGCAGGAAAAACCAAGAGAACAGCAAATCAGGAAGCCAACACCCCAGCTACCTTAGCCCTTCCTATTATATAAGGTAAAATGACTCTTATCAGAAAGCCCCACCAATCTCCTCTGATTAGATAAAGATCCATCTCATTATGAGTGACATCATCAGTATTATCTGATTGGACACTCTAAATTTCTAATTTCCATATGAATCATGCATTCTTCCAGTAATATCTCTATGAAACCAGAAGATGGCACCGCAACACTGTATAAAAGTTTTCCCTGATAATTATTTTCTTTTAATAGACAGGAAGTTGTCTGTTTTACATCATCAGATAAAAATGTCAAAAAGGTTATTCCATTTGATATAAATCTGTCACCCTAGCAGACTTTCCTATATGGGAGTATATCTTCCCTTAGCCACACAGACTGTAATTGTCTGTGGCCTAGTCATAACTTATCATAAAGTCAGTCAACTATTTTCACTCCCATTGATGTAAACACCCTTTGTGTCTAAAAAGTCATTTACACACATTTTTAAAACAGACTTTCAGAGAATTTGGCTTACAGAAAAAATGTAACTATTTCCTCTCCATCATGTCAATGTCTCTGACAGAGGGTAGGTGGCTTACACGGTTTCCTTTTAAAAGGTCGCACACGAAAGAGAGTGTGACCTTTTACCGCATTCACCATGTCGGCAGGATAAAAATGGCGACTTGAGAATCTCACAGTGCATGAAAGCATGAGATTCTCAAGTCGTGCTATGAAAAGTTGTAATCTGTCATGTCTGCTACTTCTGTCAATATTGCCTGTGCTGTCATGTCTGCTGCTTCTGTCAATATTGCCTGCGCTGGGGTTGGTTGAGGTCACTGGTGGAAGAGGGTGATCAGCTGGACAGGGGTCACCGTTGCATGAGAGATCCTAAATATGTGGGGCAAAGGGCAAGAAGGGGAGATATGGGAGGGCACTGCATCATACCCATCCTCCTGTGCAGCTGGCAGCGCAACAGACAGCGCCCCCTGCATCTTCCTGGAGTATGCTTTGTTTGACAGGCAGTGGGGGGCATCACAACCGATGAGAAGAGAGACAGGAGCATTTCGCAGCCAGGGGATGAAAAGAGAGACAGAGCTGTTCCAGGTTGTGGTTAATGATGTACTCCGTGCAGGTCCTTCATTATTCACGTTTTGGACCATTATCAAGCCAAGGTGCACAGTTCCTGAATAGATAATAGCAGTGTTGGTGAGCGCTGCTCTGGCCTCTCTCTCCCTGCTCCGCTCGCAGAGAGAGAGGCCGGAGCAACGCTCATCAACACTGCTGTTATCTATCTATCTATTCAAGAACTGTGCACCTTGGCGTTGCTTCCAGGTTTGGCAAAACTAACACACATGACAGATTGAGACTTTTCTTAGCGAGGCCTGAGAATCTCACGCTTTCATGCACTGCAAGATTCTCAGGTCGCCATTTATCCTGGTTGCATGGTGAATGTGGTAAAAGGTTGCACGCTCTTTCGCTTGCAACCTTTTAAAAGTGAACCGGCTTACACTAGGTAAAAGGGGCAACAGAGAGATACTTCATTACTCAATTACTCTTGAACTACAACTCTGACAGTATTGAAATAACACTCTCAACTACTGTGAAGATTAATTGGAGCTGCTTTTATTTTGAAACATTACTATCCCTTTAACACTTGAAAAATCTGTTTTCTTTTTACACTGAATTCCTAATTCATGATCTTTTTCCCACTGGTATCTTAGACTGAGCTTCATCAAGGACATTGTTAAGAAAGAGTATTCCACCTCAAGCAGCCAAATTAGGACCATATAGTTTAGGTATTTTATTTGAATACAAAAATCAATTGATCAAGCGGTCGCTTGAGTAAACAAAACACAATCAAATAAAAAAGAGATCAAGTGTTAATAACACATTTGATTCAATCATAAATGTGAATTTAAAAAATTAAGTGCACAAATAAAAATCCGAATATAACAAAAAAGGTCAAGCACTTGACGCTTGCTTGATCTCTTGGTACAAACAGGCCAGAAATTCAGAAGTCCAGTATGTCAACCAGGATGTTCCATTGCTACTAATGTGAGTAAAAATCCATGTGATGATCCATCTTTGTCTGATTCATGAGGCTGGCAGTTCTTAGTGTCCTGTAACTATAAACCCTTATGAAAGGTCATCCATAGGCTTATTTAATCTAGTATAGACTTGTCTTTGGTCTGTTTGAAATCCAGGCTTTAGGTTATCTATGGCAGGATTCATTTGCATTTAAATCCAGGAGGAGGATTTCATTTCTGTCATAGGGCATCACTCTCCAGGGTTCTAACCTCATCTGTGATCAGATTAGTGTTATGACCTAAGTGTTATTATATTATATTGTATTGTGCCGTTGGTAAACGGTTTCTTTTCATTGTGTTCATTGCTTCTGTACTTAAAGGATTTTCTGCTGTCCAATCTGTTCTGTGTACTTTGAACTGCTTACTTGCTGATTGACTCTCTTATTATTTAAAGACTGTTGAAATAATTCACTTGATATTAAATGTATACCTTTTATCCAGTGTGTTTTGATATTAGGAAAGAACTAGAGATGACTAAAATTTTTATTCTCAAATTGAAACAGGTGAAAAATGGCAGTTCCAGCTGAGCAGGAACTTTTCAGCAAACTGTGCAGATTTTCCTCCTAGCTTAATGCATTGAAATCAATGAATTTCCCCAACACATGGCAAGTTTCCCTTCTTTTCCCACATTGATAGTGTAAAACAGCTGGCAGGTTCCTGCAACATGCCATTCTGTGTATGTAAGTGACAGAGAAAGCATCATATTTTCGAGCTAGTTGGCACAGACAAAGTAAAGTTGGAGTGTAGTTTAGAGACTTGTGGGCAAACAGTGTGTTCTCTTTGTTACTGGAATCTGGAGGACTCTGGGGTAGAGTAAATGTAAAAAGGAGATTAACACAAAGTACCACTAAATCTTGGTTAAATGAGACAGGCAGCTTGATCTAAGTTCCTTCCTGATCTGGCTGTTGTTTATGTGGTAGGGCCTGTGGTATGAGAAGGGACCAAAGGAGATTTATCCCAAATATCCCAACATTTTGTGTGACTGAAAAAACAGTGGCAGCTGTGATCTAAGTTCCTTCCTGATCTTGCTGTTCTCTGTGTTAGGGGGGTCTGGGGGTGTGTGAAAGGTGCAAAGGAGATTTCCTCCCAAATACACCAACATTTTGTGTGACTGACTAGGAAGGCACAGTCAGCTGTGATCCAAGTTCCTTCCAGCTGGCTATTCTATCTCTGTCAGGGGAGACTAAGGAAAAAAGCAGTTGCACAGGGAGTGATTTTTTTGCCACAGTGATAGGGACAGTTAATAGAAAAACAAATAATAACAACATTTTAAAAAAAGTGACAAATATTTTGACTGGTAGAGAAAAGGACCCTAATGTGAGCTGTAACTGAAGCGAAAGAATATTTCCTAAAGGGCAAGACATTACAAACAATCAGTTTTATTGTGTACATCATTGAAAAAACACACACCCACAAATTTAATAATGTCCAGAAAACTTACTAGGGGCAGGGGTAGGGTGAAAGAAGTAGGAGCAGTGCAAGGAAGTGTTAGTCCAAAAACTGACTGCTGCATTGGTTGCTGCAGCATGTGCAATAAATGATAATCCTTTTCCTCCTGAGGAGGAAGTTTGTATGAATCTCATAAAAAGTTCCAGCACTACCAGTAATGTTAACAAACCATCTAAGCAAAAGAGCTAGTCAGAGGCGCTCAACTAGGAACGAGCCTGCCCTCGAATTGATGAGGCTGTATAGGATAAGTATCCTACCCAGGGTGCAATCCCACTAGTGCCTTCCACAGAGAGGAAATATCCTGAAGCACATCATACTGATCCTACCAAAAGGCAGTCCAGCCACGAAGTGCCAGGCAATTATGTTTCGGCCTTGTTGGGGATCAGCTGCACCTCACTGACGAGGCCCAACAAGGCCGAAACGTACGCCTGGGGTTGG
Source organism: Rhinophrynus dorsalis (assembly GCA_037306005.1). NCBI lineage: Eukaryota > Metazoa > Chordata > Amphibia > Anura > Rhinophrynidae > Rhinophrynus > Rhinophrynus dorsalis. The sequence continues at coordinate 299,793,899 of CM074721.1, forward strand.
CTGCTTCTCTTGTTCAGAGAGGAATTACCTGGCACTTCGTGGCTGGACTGCCTTTTGGTAGGATCAGTATGATGTGTTTCAGGATATTTCCTCTCTGTGAAAGACACTAGTGAGCTAAAAGAGATTGCACCCTGGGTAGGATACTTATCCTATAGAGCCTCATCATTTCGAGGGTAGGCTCGTTCTTAGTTGAGCGTCTCTGACTAGCTCTTTTGCATAAACAAACCATCTAAGAACAGTGAAGGCAACAAGAAGTCACATTCTAGTGTTGATGGCATAATGGAAGAAGTTGTAGTAGTTCAACCAACTGCTGCATCTGACAATGACACAAGCAAGTGCAACACCTATCCTGAAAGTAGTAGAAAACGATGGAAATAGCCCTCTAAAGGGAAAAGTAAAAAGAAACTTGAGACTTCAAAAAGCCTGGAGGAAATTAGTGTGGAAGAAGCAGCAGGCGATGCTGATGATTACCTAATTACTGATGATGTTGATCTAGAATATATCTCTTCAGTATCCTCCTCCTCTTCAGATAAAGATGGATTTGAGAGAAATATAGATGATGATATGACTAGAAATCAGCTGACAAGCAAAGGCTTAGTCTTCCACCACTGAAAATGAGTGCTGTGCTTGTTCATAAACTCTTTGAGAAATCAACTGGAAAATCTGACTCTGGCCAAGAAAAGATGCCAAAAAATTCATTCTCCTGTCAGTCATCATGAGCATCATTCAACCCCCCCACTCAGTCATACACACACTAGTGTTGAGTACCACCAACAACACAACCCTAGCTTATGATGAGTGCCTCTGCTGCTGTTAGAAGTGCAACACCTTTGACACATAGTAGTAGTACAATTGCAGCTACATGTAACCACAGTAGTAGAAGCCCCTCAGTCTTTGAAGGCCACAGTATGGCGATATCTAACTCACGATCCAAAAAGCTAAACATGTTGCTTGTGTAAGAAACTTGTGAGTAGGGGGGAAAGCGGGCTCACACCTAGACTCCTCCTCACTGAGATCCCACCTGAAGCACAACCACAGGTATGACTGTGGTACACACCATCAACACCTAAAAGTTCCTGGGACGCTGGGGCACATTATAGAAGTGATGTTGATGTGTCAGATTGTGTGGTAAGATTTTGAATAGTTCATTTGAAATAACACCTCTGGCTCCTGATGCAGAGTAGATGGCAAGAGTCACTTAGTTTCCACACATGCCATCATCAAAACCCCCACCAACACCATCCACATGTTGTTAAAGTAATAAAGTTACACAGTTCTTCTACCATGTACTTCCAAATCAAACATACTGAGTTGTAGGGAAGGTGTAAAAAATGTCACAACAATAATTGCAAAGTATGGCCATGGAATGACAAATTTGTAAGATGTTGACAGTTGACATGCTGCCTTATTCTTTTGTAGGAAACAGAGGTTTTAAAGAACCAATGTCATGTGTTATATCCCAAGGTGCAGTTATTTATAGGACGGCGGTGCCAGATTTGTAGAAGCAGATGCAGTTAACAGCAAACCACAAATCACAGGGAAAGCCACAGCACGGCAACTATGAACAGTAACACTGAGAATTAGGTGGAGGAAGGATTTGCTGGGTTGCTTCCATCAGAGACTGCTAGGACCACTACTATGACCACTGATTAATATTTGACAACCATTTGAGAATAGTGCAAACTTAAATTAGACTCAAAAATAATAATTGGCCTAACTTTCAGCTCTATGAATTATGATGATATATATATAACACCAGTTCACCCCCATCATGCACATATGCCTGAAGTGGAAGTTGTAACCTTAATTTTTTTTTTTTTTTTTTAACTATCTCTTTACAGAAAAACCTGAAAATATTTGTTTTTCAGGCTTACAGAAAGTTACAAATTCAAGGATAGCATGCCTCCCAAGTGGCCCTCTTTTAGACCTAAATCCCTCTGTCCCTCTTTCCCACCCTGAGGTCCCTCTTTTTAGGAGATCAGATTGTGTGGTGTGTATATAAGTGTATAATATTGTTCTACAGCAATAAAACTCACATTATTGTTTGTTTAAACATCAGTATATGTGTTTATAAATTAGTCTGTGTAAATAAAATACTTTGGTCTTGTTCTAAATCATTTATTAGGTTACACAAGGAGGTGACAGTAGGTAAAGAAATAGCTTAAAAATTCCTGGTAATGTCCCGCCCACTAGCAACGCCCCCAGAATCACACCTTAAAACACAAGTTCCCTCTTTGGCAATTTGAAATGTTGGGAGGTATGGGATAGCCTTAAAAAATTGATTGCCAGCTTCAAGGCTAGACCTGAGAATAATTTGTTTGCAGGCCTCAGGCTTGCCATAAACAAAGTCAGTGAAATTTTTTTTGCTACAACTTTAATTGTTGCTGCTGAGTCGTCTAAGTAACAGGAGGATTAGGCTGCTGCATGGGACTAGGATCATTTGCACTGATCTAAGACAGATGGTGGTACAAAGACTTTTCTACTTGCCACTAGACCTAGCGTTGATGAGGCAGCAGAAATACCACAACAGCCCACACACCACTTTAAGCGATCTAGAGCTAAACATTTGGCCAATTTTGCTTCTCATTTACCTCCACTAAAATCATGGGTGTGGTGGAATACTAATATTTGAGAGCAGAAAAGAACTGTGCCTTTCATCAGCAACTGCAATTTGCACATTGTGGGCAAGGAAACCTTGGGAAATAGACTAAGAACTGGGAAGTATCACAACAATTAACACATCTGCACTCATATTAAGCAACAAGCACAACTTCAACCAAACACCTTGACGCTTAGGTGAGCAATGTTAAACCATCCCCCAAGAAAGCAAGTACTGCTGTCAATATGGCCTTCGTCCACTCCGCAAAGGACATGGAATGTCAAGATAGAAGACCTAATAAAAATAATGAATCCTCCCTGCCACCAGCTTAACATATTTAGTGGGATGCTCCCTGATTCCCTACATTCGATTGCTCTTCACCACAATGCCATGTGTGGTCAGTGTACCATAAAATATGGAGGAAGAGGATGTTGAGGGTGCTGGGGCGAATTCAGTGGTTACATTTTCCCTTACCTGAACCCTAGCACAAGGACATGATAATGGCGACAATGTTACTCTCTTCATTGAACTCCCAAACTGGATTTCTCTTGTCTTCACTGGTTTTCACCCCCTGCTCTTTGTGCCTTTGGAGAGGGCCATGGAGTACGGAGACATCAGCTCTCCTTTTATTTTTTGGGAGGTTCAACTTCCGCATGCTTAACATAAACGTTGTAGCTTCTGTGTTGCATGTGCTTTGAGGGAAGATGTGCCCTTTTCAGTGTTTTTTATACGTAAAGCAGTCGCTGATGACTGCACTGTGTTTTGTCCTAATGAAAGAAATATTCCCACAACCATGATTTCAGTGATGAGAGAGGTAGAGAAAAATGTAAACAAGTATGGCCTGTCATGTGGAAATACTTAAACACTCTGAGGTCTATAAAAGTGTGAAACAATCCCTAAAATAAAATGTCAGAAAAAGCAGTGTAATGGATACTTCACTCACCGGTGCCTGCGCTGAAACATCATTGTCCGATGGAAGCCGGACACTGAAGCGATATCTCCGATGTAAGCAGGTGCAACATAACTGGAAAGTTTACTTCCAGAGTTCGGATACACAGCACACACAAACGGCAACACAGCTTGTCGGAGAGTATATAAATGAATAAAATCTTCAAAAATAATTGAAGCATAGGTTAAAAACTTGTCTCAGACACCATAACAGTTGGTCGACATAAACACACGTGCACCTCCTGACTCGTTTTGGACCGTAGGTCCTTAATCATAGGTGAGGATAACGGGTAAGCAGAAGAGTCTTTAAACCCTAAGCCCCCCCCACCACACACACACACACACACACACACACTGACCCTGATCCAGTACAAACCTAAATCATAAATGAAAATACACATGTGCAAATATAAAAAAACTATAAAAACAACAGTGTGTAAAATATGAACCACCAAGTTATATAAAGATACTATTATCAGAAAGAGAATCCTTATTCATTAAGAATATCAGTGTGATTGGAAAATTAACTCTACTGTCGTAATGAGTTAATTAAAGGAAAAAGATGTACTATGCCACAAGACATGGAAGAACTCCAGTTCTTCCTATTACATCAAGCTCCCTATGGCATAATGCACTAGTGTCTCAAGGTACATTAGGATATGTAAAGAATATTTAAAATAAATAAATAAATCAAACGACCAACTCTTACTTCCAGCTGATATTTTCTCTAAAAATTCCATAGCCTTTGTATGATAAGGGCAATACAATACCATGCCAGTAAATGTAAATACATTGTAAAGCACAATAAATGTGAGGGCTTAGATTTATGTAGTTCTGGAGGTCTGTGCACATGAATTATATCAACTGTCAAAAACTTGGCAGAAACATAAAAATGTACATCCATATAGGAAAACAGGGGTCCTGCATTTCCGTGCTACGCATTTATCGAGGCACGTATTCTCAAGTGTTTGAGTTACAATACACAACGTATATTTCAGCTGATTTCTCATGCCAAACTAAACATAACTGAATTTAAAGGGCTAGTTCATACTAAGTGAAATCTACTATATATTTTATACTTTCATGCATATTAAAGTGCCTCCCACATATTTTTTAACATAACATTAAGCATGTCAATAATTTTATTATCCTTAGTAAGTCCAGCATTATTTAGAAATGTAACTTCTTCAGAGACTCACCGGCAGGCATTTTGACATAGAGGAATCTATACACCTACGCAGTCAGTCCGTTTCTGTACCTTAAGGTACAATGCAACTCCCCCATGCCAATTATAGAGGAGACATTTATTAGCAAGACTTCAAGAACTGTTTTTTGTTTGATTTTTAATAAATATCTTTAATATATGTATTACTTTATCTGAGTCTATTTACCATAATTCTGGTACTTGGTGAATAGATTGTGTAGACACTTGGAATTACTTTTAAATACCTCTTGGCTTTGTCATGTTAAAAACGGGTTCAGCTGAAAATAACTCTTCAAAATTATACTTTTTGTTTGTTTAATTTAGAACACAGGATGTGTGTTCTAAATGCTTAGCCTGGACCAAAATGGGATATTCTATTCCGGGTGGTGAGAAAAGCAATAGTTTTGAAGAAATAAATTATTGATTATTGTATAGCTTTTGTGAAACATTGTGATGATTTCCTAAAGTCATTACTCTTTAGTTAATATAGGTGTGTATTTTTTTTACATGAATATTCCTATTTGTAGCTTATCTCAAAGTATAATTTACTGTAAGTAACAAGATTAATAAAGTAGTAAGATACATATTTTATTACTAAAACTGGAGAGTGACCCAGAGTAGATATTTGCTGATTTTAATTTAAATGACTCATCAATAGTTATATTTACCACATTATATGCCTGTGTTGCTGCTTCATTTTGGAAAGTATATCGACTTTCACCTCCCATTGATTCTGTTGGGCTTGATAATGTCCCCATTCATTTGAACTTTTCTTATCTTACAATGTAGAGACTTCTTTGGCCAACTTGTTCTGAGATGGATATATATCAAGGTGCAATTTTTTTTTCCTTTTCTACTTTTAGCCCTCCTAAATAAATACATTATCAAAACAGTTAACAATGTTACAATATTATGTCAGAAACAACAGGCCAGGAGCTCAAACCACCAGCATATTTTGTATAGTATGGATATAACCAACCACATACTCACACGTCTTCTTAAAAATGACTGGTTGTGAGAACAACCGGTAAAATAAAGCAGGGAATCAACAACCTCCCTGCTACAGTAAATATACTTTAGTGGTTCAAAAGATAATCAGGATCCATTGTGTATACACAAATATAACAAATTTATTAATGATAAAAACAACAATGCCAATTATATATAAGGTCTACACATTCTGGAGTGACCAACTCCTTCCTCGGGACAAAAATATATTTAGCAATTGATATATATAAATGTAAATCTAAAAAAAATATATCAACTTTACTGGTTGCTCTCACAACCGGTCATCTGTAAGAAGACATGTAAGTATATGGTTGGTTATATCCATAGTATACAATATGTGCTGGTGGTTTGTGCTCCTTCTGGCCTATTGTTTCTGTCTACACTAGGGGTCCTGTGGGCCCACCTTGTTTTGTTGGGAAGTGGCATCTACCATCTACTAGAGGTTGACTGAATGGGAGCAGTCGAGAATCCCTCACCTGTTCTTCTGACCACTTTTAGTGGTCTTGTATATTGTGAGTACCTGTGGTGTACTGGTGAAGGTCTAATTATTGGAAGCTATTGCTTACACTAGGAGCTCCCCTTTCTCTTATTGTTGCTGTATATTGTTATATGTGAATCTTGAAAGGTTCTATATATCCATATCAGTTGTTTAAACTGTTGTGCTGCACAGAATAAGTACCTAATCATACCCTGAGGTCCAGTGTCTCCAGAGCTTAAAAATGATTATGATTATTGGCTAAAATACTAGTTAACTTTTCATTTGTGCAGATTTAGTCTGTTTTAATTTTGACCATAGAAAATCACATGATGGTTTATGCCAAGCTTTAATTATTGATATTTATTTGTGTTAGTAAGTGGTTTATTTTGCAGAGCCTCACAAAAATTTCTGCTTCATTTCAATTTAAATATTCTATAGATCAGAGCCTATGATTTTAATTGTGTAAATCCTCTAAACCTTTGGATGGGACCAACAAATATGTACCTGGGGACTGATAACTTAAAGGGATAGTAATACTTTGTTTTATCTTTATTTTATTTTGTAGGCATTAAAAAAACCATGAAGAACGATATAAGTCTTATCTCTCAAACATTTATGGTTTGAGAGATATTCACAAGCAAAGTTTCCCCTCCCGCCCCTTTTACCTAGTGTAAGCCATCTCTTCTCAGATGTGGAATCCAGTCCATAGACCAGACAGATAAAAGCAGGGGACAATCTTCTTCCTATGAGGACAATGAAAGCCCTGCCCCCCTTGACAAGTTTTTCAGGTTTTTCCCTTATCTTAATTAAGATTGTCCCTCTCTGCAATCTACCTGGGCACCTCCCTTCTGCTCTGGCTGAGCAGTGTTACATCAGTTAAAGGGGCAGGAGGGAGATACTTTTGTCATTGAATTACTCTTGAACTACAACTCTGACAGTATTGAAATAACACTCTCCAAAGTCCAAATATTATGATGATTAATTAGAGCTGCTTTTATTATGAAACATTACTATCCCTTTAAGGAAAGATTTGGAATGTGCATTTAGCCTGTGTATATGTGCTGGAATTAGGTACCAGTTGAAGATAACCTTTTCCTGTATAAACTGGCTAATTGATGAAAATGGTTTTGAACGCAGTCAAGGAGTCCTCTGGGGAAGATTTAGGCGATTTATTTGGTGTACTTAAAACACACATGGATCTCATAAAAAATAAATGATCATGTGATTATCATTCATTTTTCACTGTGATTTGGATCTCTTGAATGTCTACATTTCCAACAATAATTATTTTCTTCAGATTCATTATTGCAGCTTTCATATTGTACAGATTGGCTAATTGGCATTATGCACTTCCCGATGAGGAAGCTAAATAAAAAATATCGTTTTAATAAATTAATCATGTTGGGAGGGAGCAAGATGTTCAGACAGAACCAAGGAGATCTAGGATGTGATGTAAATTAAGCAGGTTTGTCATGTGATGGCAACAGTAAGAAGGATATTACCTAAATATAAGCAAAACTTCCATTAGTCCAGGGATTTCTTTATTTAGTATATTCAGGTTACCAAAAAACATGGGTAGAAAAATACTGGGCGTTTTATATGTATGTATAATGTAAATTTACACTTCTATTTGCTTCCATTAACTCCTAGTTTCCTCCTTAGAAATCAAGCTGGCACTAAAGTGTTTATATTTTCTTTTTGTGTCTGGCTAAAGGTTCTAGAGCAGGGGAGTCCAATAAGCGGCCTCTGGGCCAAATGTGGCCTCTTTGACTTCAAGGAGCACCCCCCTGAGATTTTTAAAAGAATATATATATTTTTTTACCTATTTGCTAGCACACATGAATTAGTAGGCCAGTAAGACCCAACCATGCTTACCAGTAACGTACAGTTCAAGAATAGATGTCTGTTAAATATCAGTGTTGTCACTGAATTGATAAATCAAGTCATTCGATATTTTTGAATATAGCATAAAATGAATGGGTGAAAAAAGGCTGCCCTGCCTGTTTATCTTTATGGAAATATACTGGGTCAGAGTGGTAGTGTGGATGCATCATATTTAGGCAATTAATAAAATAAACAATTGAATCCCAATTTGCCCAAATGTAGATGAGTTGGTCCCATCACAGAGAGCCAAGTGACAATAGTATAGAATGTTGGATGAACTCCTCATAGTGGGGCAACTAAAGCCATTACCCTTTTCCTCCTCTTTATCACTATATACTTTTACATTTATTAGCAAGACTTCAATAACTGTTTAAAAGCAATTTACATGAACACACACTTTTTTTCCTACTCTACCAATACTATTATCTGGTGAATTTTGAATCTCGTTTAAAAGTTCAGAGCTCAAATGTCTAGGAAGATATGAAGTTTGCAATTTGGGACTCTCTTTTCCTATTTTCAGTTTTGTATTTTATTTATATTGTTCTATAATGATCTAAATCTACACACAAAACACTTTGACTTGAGTAAAATGGCTCAATTTCTTACACTTCAAATCCACTGTCCAAATGTGGACTGCCATCTTCACTTTTTCTACTCACATCTTAATACAAGTAAATGTTAGTCTCTCCATAGTAAATGGGTGAAAATGTGATGTTGTATAAATGTATGTTTATGTGAAGGTAATTCAAATGTTATGCTCTTTATACTAAAATTATCACTTTTAGATACAATAGGACTAGATTCAGTTAAGTGCAGATACAATTAAGTAATCCGGCATGTTAGTGGATTTCTTATTCTGATGTGCTCTTCTAATTTTCTTTTTATAAATCACTTGATGTTGCCTGATTTACTGTTCAGTTGCAATTCATGTTGTCATATTTCAGCTCATAAGATAAGATGTTGCATTGCTTATTTGGCTGCCATATAATGAGAGAAGTATAGGCTATACTGTAAATTAAATTGTAAATTAATTGTTTTTTGAAATGCTTTATCCTTCAATAAAGCTGCCTTGCCAGTTGCCAAATTATTCGTGGTAAAAAGAAAAGCTTGTTCTGTTTATGATTTATACACTTGCATATCTCTTAATATCCCTCCATTCACCTTACTACTGCCAGCCAGTCTTAATGACTTCTATGCATTCTGCCCTTTTACTTTGCTGCAAAGAGGTAACAGCTTCAATCCATCATGCGTGCATACCTCCCACGTGTCCCTCTTTAGGAGGGACAGTCCCTTTTTTAGACCCAAATCCCTCTGTCCCTCTTTCCCATCCTGATGTCCCTCTTTTTAGGAGATCAGACTGGTGAGGTGTGTATATATATATATATATATATATATATAAGTGTATCATACTGCTCTACAGCAATAAAACTCACATTATTGTTTGTTTAAAGGGATAGTAATACTTAAAATGTAAAAGAAATATGTTGTAGGGTTTATCCCCCTGAGTAAAACAAGAGTACTCCCACTGCTGAAAGGTGTTTCATTCAAAAGTTATTAATTTTAAAATTTTAATTTTTTAGGTGCAATATCACGGTGGCCTGAAATTGTACAGTGGCGCTGTTGCTACACCATCCTATGGAGATTTATGGTCAATTGACCAGAGCTGTACATAGGATCGTGTAGCAACAGCGCCACTGTACAATTTCAGGCAACTGTGATATTGCACCTAAAAAATTCAACTTTGAAAATTAATAACTTTTGAATGAAACACCTTTCAGCAGTGGGAGTATTCTTGTTTTACTCAGGGGAATAAACCCTACAACATATTTTTTTTTACATTTTAAGTATTACTATCCCTTTAAACATCAGTATATGTGTTTATAAATTAGTATGTGTAAATAAAATACTTTGGTCTTGTTATAAGTAATTCATTAGGTCACAGAAGAAGGTGTCAGTAGGTCATGAAATAGCCTAAAAATTCTCAGTAGTTCCCCGCCTACCAGCCACGCCCCCAGCAACACCCCCTAAAATACAAGTGTCCCTCTTTGGCAATTTGAAATCTTGGGAGGTATGTGCATGTTATGTCCATGGAGGTGGACATAACTGTTGCTAGAAGGACTACTGGACTCACGCTTTGCCACAGGAACTGTTTTTTTCCTTTCAAACTGAAGCAGAGTTCATAAACTACGGAAAAATTCAGTTTGCAGTGGGAGGAGGGGTTTGAGACCAGTAGTTCTGTTAGCAACTGTTATCTTCATCCCCATGGACATGACATACACAACAGACTGAAGATGGCATAAGGAATTCACAGTGACCATTAGGATTTTCTGACCATAGTAAGGTGAGTGGAACATGATTATTTGGGGGTGTCTCTTTAGATGGCAGTTATTGTGCAAGTAAAACATAATCGACTTGTGTGTATTAAGTCTGTGTTTGGGTAATTGCTCCTACTGTGTGTTTTCCTTTCTATAAAACCTTATGGTCTGGAGCAGTTTGTGCTGGGTATCCCTCGGGCACTCAAAGGGTTAACAGTAATTTTGTCTAGTTACTGTATAAAATAGTGATTAACCTTTGTCTACAAGAATAAAATCAGGTATTAACCCTCTGAGTGCCAGAGGGATACCAAACACATTACATTGCTTTGAGTTGGATACTCATTGACTCTCAAAGGGTTAAGAAATACTACTGAAATTCATAGTATGAAAAAAAACAGTTCTATATGATAAAAGGTTATGTGAAGGGGAAAAAAGAGAATGTGTTGGTGATCTGGTGCAGTCATAACATCAGTAAAACATAACTTTATTATACGTAGAACAAGCAGCACACCTATGGAGGCAAAAGGAGGCTACAATGTCCAAGCACATGCCTGAGAGAGATGCTTTATGCTTTGCAATGCATTACTTACTTCTCTGGCGCAAAAAGGGCTAATTGGGAAAATAGACAATAATAAAAAAAAAATACCCTGATCCCTTCTATTACTTACTAATTAATTCTGGATAAAACAGAATTTTACTTCTTTATTTTCTTCTAGAGAGTGGTCTATATAGACCAGAGGTGGTCAACATGAGGCTCCCCAGCTGCTGCCAGACTACCCATCATTCCCCATCAGCCTTTGGTGCAACGGAGTTGTAGTCTGGCAGCAGCTGGAGGACCTCACTTTAACAATCACGGATTTAGACTATCTGTTAGGGGTATTATCTTTCCCCCTCATTTTGATATAATTCCACACTATAAAGAAACTCTTACTAACTCTTATCTACCGTTCAGAGTATTTTCTTGTCATTTGAACAGTATAATAACTGCTTTTTTATACTGTGCGTTTTAGTGGTGAGTGTTTTAATCCCTGATTTTCTTCTTGTAAATACAGGTAGACGTATACGTTCATTATCTTATGCAGTATGTAACAGGCACAGTGGTAAGCAGTGACAAACGCAGGCTTGCAGGCAAACTGAGTAAAGTTTTATCACATTCTATGGGAGAGAGAATTGCTCAGTTGGTTAATTTGAATGACCAAACCAAAGACACTCGATGTTGTGCAGAAAAAAAAGAGGAGCAAAGCTGGAGAAAATCAACAGCAGCATAATGGAGACATACATTACTGGTTTGAAAGAAGCATTTAAAATCCCCATTTAAATCAATAGGAACATTTATTTTTCCTTATGGTGAAGTTGGTTTGCCTCCAAATTGTTGCAGTTCCCCTTAGCACATCAGCTTTACTGACTCAGAAGCATGGAAGATTGGTGTGATTCCCGTGTCAGCTCTTTGTAACTGTAGGCAAGTCACTTTTATTCCTAATGCCTCTGACACCAAAATTAGCTTGTAAGCTTTAAAGGGCATGGACACACTGTGCCTGTGTACAGAGCTGTGTAAAACGAGAATCCCTCTATAAGAATGACGGTATTATCATATAGCTTGCGTGATACAGTTGTGGATATTTTTCTCTTTGCTTACATCTTCAAAGCTGCAGCACTCAATAGGATTTAATAAAGAGTTACTTTATTAAAATTTAGGTGAATATCCTGAGGAAGTCCAGCTTAGTTTGGCCAAAACGTTGACCTAAATTTTAATAAAGTAACTCTTTATTAAATCCTATTGAGTCTGTAGCCCCCTTTTTTGATATATAAATACAGGTGCTTCCATAGCAAATAATGGCCATATTTAGTTGTTATTTAGAAGTTATTCTGGAGTAAATCAATTGTGCAATAGGGACAAATAAAAAATTCCTGTTAAATTGGGCTTTTAACCCCTTGAATGCTAGAGAGGTCTCCAGTGCATTGCTTTGCAATGCACTGGAGGCCTCTTTAGCATTCAAGGAGTTAAAAAGCTCTATTCAAGTACATGGGAATTTAGGGTGCAGTTTACTCCAGAATAACTCCAGTTTGCTTTTTTAGAAATATGGACCATTGGGCCTTATGGAAGAAGCTGAAGAGGCGTGATTATACAGGAAAGCAATGGCATCAATTAGATGAAAGAGAAATCTGTTTAAAGGAGCAGTAAACTTTTTTTAAAGGGATAGTAATACTTTAATATTACTAATCCCCATAGTGTAGCTATTTCAAGAAGAATTCAATTGCCCCCAGTGTCATCTCTCAAACCTTTATGGTTTGAGAGATAACAGTAAGCAAAGTTCCCCCCTCCCTCCCCCTTTTCTGAAGTCTGCTTTGTACTGACTGCAGGGATATCCGGTTTTATTTTTATCAGGCGGCTCTGCAGCAGAGCCGAGATTGTGTTCGTTTCAGATAAATAATTATTTTATACTAACGCGATCTCGGCTCAGCCGCAGAGCCGCAAGCCTGTCGTACGACAGGCTTCCCCTGCAGTCAGTACAACGCTGACTTCAGAAAAGGGGGAGGGAGAGGTGAACTTACCATAAAGGTTTGAGAGATGACACAAGGGGTAATTGAATTATTTTTTTAAATAGCTACACTATGGGGATTAGTAATATTAATGTATTGCTATCCCTTTAAGAAAGCACATTTTATAGAGCATTTCCTGCTGAGTAAAAGAAGGTCACTCCCATTGCTGTCAGATGTTTTATTCAAAACCAGTGTAAAAACCCGTGTCCACGGGCCAAGGTCCAGGTAATGTTAACTGTTTGAGTGCCAGAGGGGTACGCAACACATTGCTTTGCAATGCGTTGTGTACCCTTCTGGCATTCAAAGGGTTAAGAGGCTGCTATGGTAGCGGCGCTACCTCACTGCTCCATGCGGTGCAGTCTTGCATTTCCTCATTCATGAGATGCAAACCTGCGCAGTAGAGACTGCCCGAATGTGGGCAGTCTCTGCTGCACATGACTGCATCATGACAAACATCCTAGTGAATTATTATCTAGGATTTATAGCAGTTTAAATAATCAGGAAGTGAATTTACTGTCCTTTACTTCCTGGTAGTTCTAACTGACAGGAAGTGACAGGCAGTTTCTATCACATTCTATGGAGAACTGTATGTCTCTGACTTTCCTCTCCATTAGAATCTAACAGAAAAACTAGTTTGAATTTGACCACAGCTAATGTAAAAAAAAAAAAATTGGTTTAAACTGTAATAACTCTGGAAATATAAATATCTTGGCAGTGGGAGTACCCTTATTTTGCTCAATAGGAAAATCCCTACAACATATGTTTTTTCATAAAAAAGTTTACTGTTCCTTTAATTTAAGCGGGGCTTTTAATCACTCGAATATTAGAGAGCTTGCCAACATATTGAGGAATGATGCTTTGGAGGTGGCATTCATGGGTTTAAATGACCAATTTAAATCCATTTTAATGTGGGAATTGTTATTTATTTATGGTGCATTGATTTTGATCCAGAATTGCTCTGCTTTAACTTCCTGAATATTGCACAATATTCCTTAAAAGCCTATTCACAGATCGTGGTGTTATATAGTATCAGGGATAATCGATTGTACAACCAGCTGTTGGGGGAATTCAGTTCTCATCATCCCCAGGCAGCCATTGGTGGGTTGGGGATGATGATAGTTATAGTCCTTTGCAGCTGGAGGACACAATAAAATGAATGCCATTAAATTCACTTGTATATAATAGGATCAAAAACTCGCATATATGCTGGTGGCTGGCATACACTCTGGTCATCAAGAACTACTAAAATGTACTGGAACCAAGCACTAAACCTCTCCCTCTGCTGGAGCTCATGAGGAGTTTCAAACAGCCAGCTTCTTTACAGTAAAACTATATTTATTGATAAAAACTGAATCAGTATACACTGGCTGTCAAACTGTGCTTAATCATAGGCTAGTTTAAAGTCATTTTGTGGTTTAAAAAGATCTGAGAGACAGACTCTCCACCATTGAAACCAGTTGTCCTGTTCAGAGAGTGTTTATGTAATTTATGTTTGTGCTTTTTGAATTGAGAAATAAATGCTAATGCTGTTAATTGATTGTGATTAGTATACACTGCTCTTGTATTCATAAAGGCTGTTATCGTATCTTAGCCCATTCACAGGTAATCCTGGACAATGTCGGCTCCCTCATTGCATATATAAAACTAGGCCACAGAAAACAAATGGATAATTTATACAGATGCCAGCATGAAGTACAGGGTATTTAAAGGGATAGTAATACTTCGTTTTAACTTTATTTTATTTTGTAGGCATTAAAAAAACATGAAGAATGATATGTCTTATCTCTCAAACCTTTATGGTTTATGAGATATTCACAAGCAAAGTTTCCCCCTCCCGCCCCTTTTACCTAGTGTAAGCAATCTCTTCTCAGATGTGGAATGCAGTCTATAGACCAGACAGATAACCGAAGGGGACACTCTTATTCCTATGAAAACAATGAAAGCCCTGCCTCCCTTGACAAGCTTTTCAGGTTTTTCCCTTATCTTAATTGAAGATTGTCCCTCTCTGCAATCTACCTGGGCACCTCCCTTCTGCTCTAGCTGAACAGTGTGACATCAGTCAAAGGGAAGGGAGGGGGACACTTTGTTATTGAATTACTCTTGAACTACAACTCTGACAGAATTGAAATAACACTCTCCAAAGTCCAAATACTATGATGATTAATTAGAGCTGCTTTTATTATGAAACATTACTATCCCTTTAAGTATATATAACCTCAGTTAAATTTTTTTTTTGTTTTTTTTTTAAGGTTTTAGTTTATTTATAGGGTAGTAATGTCACGTAAAAAGTAATAGCTATATCGTAGCTATAATAAAAAGAGATTACCTGAACTTATTCCTATCTCTCAAACCTTTATGGTTTTAGAGATATAGGAAAATAAAGTTCTCCGCTCCCTCCCCTTTCTACTTGATGAGCTGTAAAGCTGTCAGAAGCAGATTCTGGTCGCTCAACCAGATGGCGGCTCTTCAGCTGAGCCAACACAGCGATATCTAAAAATAAATATTTAATTGGAATGTTCTACAAAGTGTGCTTGCAAACCAGGCACACGTAGACTATTCCCATGAAGTATTTATTTTTAGATATCACTATGTCGGCTCTGCTGAAGAGCCTCCGTCTGGTCCCAGGACTAGGATCTCATGCCGTCAGCTACACAGCTGATGTATGAGAAAGGGGAGGGAGCAGAGAACTTTATTTTTGTATATATATATATCTCAAACCATAAAGGTTTGAGAGATAGGAATAACCTCAGGTAATCTCTTTTTATTATATCTATGATATAGTTGTTACTTGTTACGTGACATTACTATCCCTTTTAGTGCATTCATAGCACAAGTTTGTTGCTCAATTATCAATCTCCATGCCCTGAAATTGTATTTGTTGCTGTCATGTTATTATAACTTCTTCTTTTAGAAGTTTATTAACCCCTTAGTGACCGGCCGTGCATACACGCGCCCGGCACTTAACGCCCACCAAACTTTTTTTCTTCATTCTGCTTAATAGTAATGTTTCATAATAAAAGCAGCTCTAATTAATCATCATAGTATTTGGACTTTGAAGAGTGTTATTTCAATTCTGTCAGAGTTGTAGTTAAAAGGTAATTCAAGGACAAAGTATCCCCCTTCTGCCCCTTTTACTGATGTAACACTGCTCAGCCAGAGCAGAAGGGAGGTGCCCAGGAAGATTGTCCCTCTCTGCAATCTTCAATTAAGATAAGGGAAAAACTTGTCAATGGGGGAAGGGCTTTCATTGTTCTCACAGGAAGAAGATTGCCCCCTGCTGTTATCTGTCTGGTCTATGGACTGGATTCCACATCTGAGAAGAGATGGCTTACACTAGGTAAAAGGAGCGGGAGGGGAAACTTTGCTTGTGAATATCATAAATAAATGTTTGAGAGATAAGACTTATAGCATTCTTCATGTTTTTTTAATGCCAACAAAAATAAAATAAAGATAAAATGAAGTATTACTATCCCTTTAATGACCTCCTGGACGTACATGTACGTCCTCTGTCACTAAGTGACAGTTTCTGCGGTACTTACATGTATGTCCATTGTCGGGATGGGGTTAAATGGACAGTGGATTCATCCATATGTAAACTGCAAGACACCAAATGTTGTATGAAATGCAATATACATCCTCCCAAAAGTATGTGTAGGGAACATTTAATGTCTGTCAATGACCAAGACCCACCTCCCCCTCCTGCACAATAGGCAATCATTTTGTGAAATGTAAATAGCAGGGGGGGAGCCTCTCTAGACCCTTAAAGGGTTTAAAAAAAATTGCTTTGCAATGTGTTGCATACCCCTCTGGCACTCAAAGGGTTAAAAGCACATCATCCCTTTCCTCCTCTAAGAATTAAGCTGCAATCTGCTACAAACCAGTTTTGTTAGTAATGGAAAGCAGGACTGTCAATCAATTTGCTTTTTTTGCACCAAAAGTTTGCCAGCTGGCACTTGTTCTGTATAATAGCAATGTACATTTACGGTGCACTTGGCAGTCTGGGGTATGCAATTCTATATTTTCACTCCCCTCAGAAATATTATCAAGCAGTCTGTAGAATAGAAATCGCTAAAACTGCTAAGGGAAAAAAAAAAGTTGTTTTCTCTTTTCTTTTGTTCACTGTTACAGATCTGTAAAACTGTTAACATTCTGAAATCACTGCTAATGCTTGATCTGCAAAACATTGCCTCAGAACAAAAATAGTTGTGTATTCAAGTCACTAAATGTAGATCAGCTTACGTACTGTATTTGATTCACACAGTCTCTGCAAATTTTTAGACTCCTTAACCTTAAGTCATTAGTCACTTCTAGATCTATTTGCTACTATTTATGTATACTACCTTATACCACCTGCTGAAATTAAGTAACCCTATGATGGCTTGTCATACAATTTATATCTGCGCATCTCCAGTACAGAAAGAAAAACTTTAGATTAAACAGAAAAAAACCAAGAGGCGCTCCTAGTGTATTAAAGTTACAAAAATAGATTCACCATCCACCACCAATTGTAGTGCCTTTACAAAAAAATGGCTGAAACAAACACTTATGTGCTGCTCAGCTATTCAGGCTTTGGGGATATAACTGGAACTGACCCCCTCTGGCAGTGGGTTCAAGGCTGCTCCACTTCACTGGATCATCCACACAGTGGAAGTACGTAATATATAGAAGAAAAAAAAAAGCAAGAAGGGGCGCCTATAGTGTATTACCCAAAGGTAAACTAAATATCCAATACAAATACAATAGATACACTCAAATATTGTTGTTAATCAGGTATATACATGTCACCAAGTTCACATTCATGCAGGATACTTTACCCGTCCCTGCTGGGGTATGTATAGTCTGTATTCCAGCGTCCGCTACCACCCAGATGGATTTCAGGATGCAATAACTGGATATCCTCCATAGTTAATAAAAATAATATCCTCAAAAATAAAATATAATATACATAAAATATATATATATATGAAAAGGAAGCCGTTCTGTACTAAAAAGATATATATTTATTACAAAGGCACTATGGGTACATGTTACGCAGTATATACACTGCTTTATCAACCTTTAGTCGCCTGTGTATAATCACCAAATTTAGCAAAACCTTATAAGGGCTGTATGTTCAAAATAAAAGTGGAAGGCATTCTGGGGATAACTGACCTCACTATAGAGGAGAACTAAAAATTCCCCAAATCCTGATTGATTTAACACTTTGTATGCTTTGTATACTTTGCATAGTGCATGGAGTTGGAAGCAGGAAGATTTCTGGAGCAGCATGGCGGAGTTTTCAAGAAATCTCTGTTCCATCGCAGGTCACTTTACTTTCTCACTATGAGAATTGGCACCGTTCAGGGGAAGGTATTTCTGCCAGATGACATGATTTGTTTGTTCTCATTCCTTATGCCTCAGATGTTTACCACCTGTCTGTGACTCTACAGGAGTACATAAAGTTACTGGGCTACCTAGTCTCTGCCTTGAAGGCAATGCCGTTTGCTCGATTTGACAATTAGACAACAGTTTCACCTTTCCTGTGTCATGTTTCATCCTACAGGACAAAAGCTGACCTTCGCTGGTGCTTTAGTGCTCTCATCTGACCTTAGGACAGCACCTGGTTGTTCCGACTTGGATCATAGTTTCAACAGACGCCAGCAACCTTGTAGGCTGATGTTTGACTGTGGGCTACTTGACCACACAGGGTCTTTGGACCAGGGCGGAGAATGCACAGTCCACCAATTTTCTGGAGCTTCAGGCAATTCGCCTAGCTCTGAGGCATCCATTGGTACCTCAATCAGAGCATCTTTGACTCTGTAGCTCTTCTATGGGGTCCCCACAACGGTGGATCTAATGGCCTCCTGGCTGAACCATAAGGTTCTTCAGTCCTGTTCCTGGTCATGGGATCCGCTTTCCTTTGCTGTAGTAGTGATGGTCATTCGATGGTGCTTTTCTCTGGTGTATGTGTTCCCTCAAGTTCCCCTGATTCCGCAAATAATGAGAAAAATCAGAATGGAAAAAGCTCATGTAATTCTGATTGCCCCATTCTTCTCCCGTTGGGACTGGATTTCAGATCTTTTCAATCTGCTGTTGAGCCATTTCTGCTCCCTCTGTGTCCAGATCTTTAGTCTCGGGGTTTGTTTTATCATCCACCTGTGGAGTATTTGGCTTTGACAGCCTGGCTCTTGAGGCCAGCATCTTAAGATAGAGGGTTATTTCTGATTCTGTGCTTGAAGTACTGTATTTATCACATGCAGCCTTTCTGGAAATCCAGTACCCTGTTTTCCATTCCTGAGGGGCTGCATCTAATGTGTCATCTTGAATCAAGGAGACCATTTACTAGGCGTATGTTCTGCGGAAGATGCCAATACTCTTCCAGGTTACACAGCACTCCACAAGGTCGGTGGGTGCTTCTTGGGCCTACAAGAATCTGCTGAGCAGTTGTGTAAGGCAGCAAAGTGGTTGTCCCTTCATAGATTTGTCAAACACATACAGCCTGGTATGAGGTGAGGTACATTCTGGGTTAGGCAGAAGCCCATGTTACAGTCATCTCCCCCGTTCACATTCCAGGGGTAGAAAACATTCTGGCAGACTTTCTAAGTCACCAAGATGTAGTTCTGGGAGAGTGGGAACTCAATCCAGAAGTGTTCCACCTGATTGTGTTATGGTGGGGACTGCCACTGATCGACCTGATGGCCAAGAGGGACAAAAGGAAGGTTCCTGTCTTCTGCTTCCAATGAGGGGATCCTCTGACTTTTGCCACATAAGTGATGTTGATTACGTGGATCTTCCACCTCGCTTATGTCTTTCCTCTGATTTATCTATTCCCACGATACTCCGAAAGATCAGGATGGATGGTGCAGCCGTGATTCTGGTCACTCTCTATTGGACCAAGAGGACATGGTTTGCAGAACTGGTGAGCCTTTCCATTTGGGATCCATTTCCACTGCCACCCAGACCGGACCCCCCTCCTTCAGGGCTACCTTTGGAAAGAGGATTTTCAAAAGCTGGCTGTCATGGCATGGCTGTTGAAGCCCACATCTTGAGGAGAAAGGGTTTCTCCACTGAGGTAATATCTACTATGATTCAGGCTTGGAAACCTGTTTCCTCTAAGATGTACCATAGGGTTTGGTCCATCTTTCATTCCTGTGTGCGAACAGGGACCTCTCTTCAAAGGACTTTGACCTTCTGGTACTTCTCTTTTCTCCATGATGGAATGAACTCCGCTTGAGTTCCATGAAGGTTCAGATTTCTGCTCTTTCTGTGTTTTTCCAGAAATGTATTGCAACTCTTCCAGATGTCAAGGTGTTCATTCAGGGTATCGCTCATGCGTTCCATGCCTATAAGGCTTCTGTGCCTCCATGGAACCTTAATTTGGTTCTGGGAGTTTTGCAGAGTTTTGCGCCTGTTGATGTGGAAAATTACTTTTCTTCTGGCTGAGGTCTCAGTCCGCAGAGTTGCTGATTTGCAGGCTTTGTCTTGCAAGCTGCCTTTCCTGGTTCTTTGAACGTCTCAGGGATTACTTCCTAAGGTGGTCTTTGAGCTCCACATCAATCAGGAGATTGCTATGCCTTCTTTTTGTCCTGACCCCAAGTCCAAAAACTTGTTGGATGTGGTTTGGTGCCTTAAAGGGATAGTAAAACTTAAAATGTAAAAAAATGTATGTTGTAGGGTTTATTCCCCTGAGTAAAACAAGGGTACTCCCATTGATGAAAGATATTTTATTAAAAAATTATAACAGCTCAAACTTGAATTTTTTAGGTGCAATATCACAGTGGCCTGAAAATTTACAGTGGCACTGTTCTACACCATCCTATGGACTGCTCTGTTCTGTAGACCATAAATCTCCATAGGATGGTATAGCAACAGAAGTTTTATGTGTACTGCATAGAGCCATTTCATAAGACAGATTCCTTGTTTGTCATTCCTGAGGGTCCCAAGCAGGTCAGGCTGCTTCCAAGTTCACTGTTGCCTCTTGGATCAAGTCTACATACATAGGGTTTGCACACTCAGGAAGACACCTGTTTCCTTCAGAATTACAGCACATTCTACTAGGTCTGTTGGGGCCTGCTGTGCCTTCAGGAATCAGACCATGACTGAAAAATTTTGCAAAGTCATGATTTGATCCTCTTTGCATACTTTGCTAAGCACTATTGTGTGGATGTTCTGGCTTCGGCTGAAGCCAGCTTTAGAAGGAAGGAAGGTCCTTCAGGCAGCTCTGCCTGTCTAAGGACCTATTTTTCCCTGTGCCTTACTGTTGTTCAGCTGCTTGAGCCTAGTTGTCTCTTGTTCTTGGTTACTGTAAACCTTCTTTAGTGTCCGTTGATAGTTTTGGTTTGGGCTGTACCACTACTGGATATTCCTAGGGAACTCTGGCATCATGGGGGACAGGCTTGAGGTCCTTTCTTCTTCTTCCGACCTCTGGGAGCCTACTGTTGGAATATCCCCCTTCTGAAGGGCAGGTCCTTCATGGTATCCTTCTGGACAACTGTGACAATGAATGCCAGCCTCTCTGGCTGGGGAGCGATCCTGGGTCACCTGAATGCCCAGGGTCGGTGGTCTGTGGAGGAGTCGTTCCTTCCCATCAACTTTCTGATGCTTCGAGCGATATTTCATATTCTCCGGTACTGGGCACTCAAGCTGGAAGGATGCCCTGTTCGAGTCCAGTCCGACAACGCCACAGCCATGGCTTACATCAACAAGCAAGGTGGAACAAGGAGTCTCGTAGCTTGGTTGGAGGTCAAAGCTATTTTGTCTTGGGCGGCAGAACATGTTTCTGCCATTTCAGCTGTTCATATTCCTGGCATAGACAACATTCTAGCAGACTTCCTAAGTCATCACACAGTGGAGAGTGGGAACTGCATCGAGAAGTGTTTAATTTCATTGTCCAGAAATGGGGCCTTTCATGTGTCGACCTGATGGCGACAAGGCACAATTGGAAGGTTCCAGTGTTCTGCTCTTGCTGGAAGGATCCTCTTGCTCTAGCAGTGGATATCATGTTGATTCCATGGCTCTTTTCCCTGGCGTACATTTTTCCTCCCATCCCCATGCTTCACAGGGTGTTGAGGAAATTACATCTGGAGGGCTCTCCAGTCATTCTGATCTCTCCGTATTGGCCTCGCCAGGCATTGTTTCTGGAGCTCCTGGATCTCTCTGTGGAGGAGCCCTTTTGGCTTCCTCGTAGGCCAGACCTTCTTCTACAGGGCTATCGGTGGAAGGAGGACATAGACCGTCTGGGTTTGATGGCATGACGGTTGAATCCTCACAATACTGATGACGAAAGGTTTCTGTTCCGGCGTAGTGGCCACTATGCTTAGTACTTGGAAACCTGTATCCTCTAAGGCATACCACAGAGTCTAATCTACCTTTCTTTGTTGGTGTGCTAATAAGGATCTTCCTTCCCAGGACTTTGACCTTCCTACTGTCCTGTCTTTTTTAGTGGAAGGAGTTGACAAGGGGCTCAGTCTGAGTTCCTTGAAGGTTCAAACTTCTGTGCTTTCTGTTTTCTTTCAGAGACGCATTGCCATTCTTACTAATGTTAAGGTTTTCTTTCAGGGCGTGGCTCATGCTCGTCCTGCCTTTAAGAACCCCGCTCCTCAGTGGGATCTTAATTTGGTTTTGGGAGTCCTTTAGCTCCCTCCCTTTGAGTGGCTACTATTCCTCTCCGCCTGCAGACTTGGAATATGGCCTTTCTCCTAGCGATAGTGTCTGCTCGCTGAGTTGCACGTCTTGTCCTGTAAACCACCCTTTTTGGTTTTTCATAAGGATAAAGTGGTTCTTCGCACTTCTCAGGAGTTTCTCTCGTAGGTGGTCTCGGAGTTCCACATCAATCAGGAGAATGTTGTGCCCTCCTTCTGTTCTGCCCCTTCTTCTGACAAGGAAAGGGATCTTCACTTGGATGTGGTCCGTTGCCTTAAGTTCTATGTGCACTGCACTGAGTCTGTGATGCACTCTTTGTCATATCTGAGGGTCCTAGGGCAGGTAAACCGGCGTCCAAGGTTACCATAGACTCCTGGATCAAGTCTACTATTCGTAAGACTTGCAAACTTGGGAAGAAGCCTGTTCCATTTCATGTCACGGTTCATTCCACTAGGTCTATTGGGGCCTCTTGGGCCTATAAGAATCAGACCTCAGCTGATAAGTTGTGGAAGGAGGCCACTTGGTCGTCTGTGCACACCTTCTCTAAACACTACTGTGTTGATGTCCTGGCATCAGTCTATGCCAACGGCACCCTTGAAGATCTTACTACATAAGCTGTATAGAATAACATATGAACTGAAATGGATGTGAAATTTTTTAAAAAAAAGATAAAATAATAAAGAATGAAGAAAAAAAAATAAATAAAAAAATAACATAGGAACTGGAGAAGTGATCTCATTGTAGAAGTCATCTCCACTTTATCATGCCTTACTGCATACACCCCCTTTGTGTGTCTGTTCATGATGTTAAAGAAAGAAAATACAATACATCTGTTAAAGGGGAACTATCCCCCTAAATGAAGTCTCCCACAAAAATTAGCTATCTAGCAATAAGCGTACCAGTGGTACTAGTAGCCAGCATAATTACAAAGTTAGTTGGAAATCCTACTTGTCCCTGGCGGACAGGCAACAGCGCAGACATCTTTGCTTACAGAAGTCTGTGTGCCTGCTCTGTCAGTCCCGGTCTCCTCTAGGAGGAGTTGTATGGTACCTAAAGGGACTGATGGCGCAGGAGCGCAGATTCCTCTAAAGCGATGTTGCCTGGCCGTCAGTCTCTGCAGAAGCAGGATTTCCAACTAACGCGGCAATTATACTGGCTAATAGTACCATTGCTATACTTATCCATTAAATGGCTAATTATTGGGGGGGTTACTTTCTTGCGGTGATAGTTCCCCTTTAAGAGGATAAAATGTGTTTTGTTTTGTTCTTTTCTGTATACTGGTACCTGTTGTGGGTACAAATTTGTCATATAATAAAAACTGTGTAATTTGCTGTATATGGAAGAAATTAAAAAGATGTCTGTCATGTTCCCTACCAGTGCTGCTGTTTCTGTTTTCAGTACGCTGTGCTCAAACATTTCATAGAAGGAAGTCATACTGCAATTATGATTGGTTCTGGAAGATGTATTGCCCACCAACTCATTTTGCTTTATGGCTTGCTCCAGGCATTTTTTGCTTGAATGCATTTATTACTTATGATCTTGTTTGAGAGATTTACATCTTCATAGTACTGTGACATTATCTAAATATTAATTCTTGTAACTATTGTTTGGTGAGTTATTATGTCACTATATGAATGAACTATTAGATTCTCTTTGTGTAACATTTTGGGGCATATTTACTATTTTGAATAGTTTTCTCTCTTTAACCACTTAACCCTTTAAAGACCAGAGGGACCTGCAGCACATTGCCTAGAAGCCAGATTGTGTTCGAATCACTATCCAATATGTAGTGAATTCTAGAAACTTACCCTTTCAATAAAATAACAAACAAAAAAAAAAACACCTCCACCACCCTCTGATGTACTGTATGGTGTGCAAGTCTCTTCTGTGCTTCTTACGCAAAGTACACAGAACTCATGACTGGCTCTATCTGCTCTGACATAACACCTAAGGGTGGTGACCCAGAAGTGACTGTACCTAGTATGTTTGCATGGAGGCAGTGATTTGTTCCATGAGCTTTGTGTTATGAATTTCCCAGCTGACTTCTGCATTCCCATACAGTATAATAAAATATTTAGACAGTGGGAGGGTGGCGAGGCAGGAGAGAATATTAAATAGCTACTTCACAACTATACCTCCCCAACTGGCAATAATCTTAGTGTCCCAGCCTCCTTAGTGGGTTCCTGTTGTTTCCCTTGATCCATATGTACCCTTCATCTTCCTCTCAGATACACATCTTTATTTTTATGTGTGTGTATCATGTAGTCTTAGATACATACTGGGTAACAAACATTGATCTAATATATAATTTGATTTTACACTTACTTGAAAGGTAGTAAGCTGAAATCAACAGCAGTGAGTAGATTCAGTCTCGCTGGTTCTCTGGAAGCCCTCAATTGTTTTACTAACTGATAAATATGTCTTCCTCAATATTTTCAACATTATTGGCACATAAGTATCATCTTATTATCTTGCAGTAGTTACTAAGAAAGATAATTTTACTCTCAATAAGAGCAGAAAATCAGAAGAAAGATATACGGTCTCTGAGCATAGCGCCTGATGAAAGCCTGCTCGGGAGTAGCCCTTCTCCCATTGGCTAGGATGGTTTTTCTTGAAGGATGGAGACATGAGGGCAATGGTACAAATTCAGCATGGTCCATGAAAAAAAAAAATGGCAAAACCCATATTTCTGTGCTCCTATTCAGTTTTTGTGACCTGATAGAAAAATACCATAAGACACAGGCTCAGTAAAATAAGTAAATTGTTAACCTATACATATGCTATTTCTATAATCATGGCATATAGATATACACATCTAGTTATATTTTTCTACAGTTGCACATTATTAAAAAAGTGTATAAAAATATTATAGGTACATATGCAGTGCAATGATATCAAAACTGTCCAATGAAAAGTCCATAAAATAGCCAAAAGATGTGACAGGCTCTGAGCACGAACAAAGCAATGTTGCCTCTTCTATGGCGAGTCACCACTCAAGAGCATCACATTTTATCTCTCTAGTGCCATTACAGAGGATACATTTCCATATACATATTAGACTAATCCTTCCAATAAGTGCCTAGGGAAACCAGCTGCACCTCACTGATGAGGCCCAAACAAGGCCATTTTGGAACTGGACCGCCCTTATGGACGGGATTAGTCTAATATGTATGTGGACATTTCTTCTCTGTAATGGCACTAGAGAGCTAAAATGTGATGCTTTTGAGCGGTGACCAGCCGTAGAATAGGCAACGTGCTTCTGTTCATACTCAGAGCCTCTCACATCCTTTGGCTTGTTTGTGATGCACTCTTAGGGTCTCTCCCTAAGAGTAAAGGGCCATCCAGACGTGGACCCCTTGCTCTCAGTGCCTAGGGAAACCAGCCAAACCTCACTGATGAGGCCCACACAAGGCTGAAACGTACCTCTGGGGTTAGCTGGTAATTCCTGTGCAGAGGGGACTTGCCCATCATTCTGGAACTGGACTACCCTTATGCTCAGGATTACTCTAATATGTATGTGGAAATTTCTCCTCTGTAATGGCACTAGAGAGCTAAAATATGATGCTCTTGAGCAGTGACTAGCCATAGAACAGGCAACATTCTTCTGTTTGTGCTCAGTGCCTCTCACATCCTTTGGCTTGTTAATAAGTCCATAAATAACGCTATTGAAATAACTTTGGATGTTTGCAGCAGAGTATTATTGTCCATTGAACCTTATCGATTTTGCACCTAGCCAATATTATTTAAAATAAATAAATCATAATTATATAATATACAAAAATATATACATGAGCAAGTGAAAGCGTGTTAAAATTGCTTTAAATCCATATCTGTCTTCTTAATGTGAGGCAGTGTTGCCCAACTGTAACCCCCCCAAACAATGTAGGTTTGTATGATCTGAAAGATCGCTCTGTGCTAAAGCATGAAACTCCAGTGCTTATGTGAAGAGATTTTAAGAACCTGCACTGTTGGAAGTGTATGAGGACTGGAGTCAAGAAGCACTGCTTTAGGTAGAGCTATGGAAAACAGCAGAAATGTGGGAAAGACATGTCTGAATGCAGATTTAAGTATGTTATGCTACCATCTGATTGTTCCGTATTTATCTTGCTTATGGCAGCTAAAAGCCTAGAACCTCCCCTTGTACTGATTAGAATTATACTTAAGTTTTAAATGTGTAATAATGCATATTAGTTTTGATAAACTTAATATGTAGTTTGCACCTAAATATGTGTTTAAAAACAAATTGTGAGTGAAAAGCCAGTTTGGTTTTTGTAAAGAAGCCTTTCAGGAGCAAGTCTTGTGATATTGCTGTAGTCCTGTGATAATGTTTTCATGACAACTCATTCAGGGGAGGCAAAAAGCTAAACATGGGAGGATTACTAAGCAATAGAGCAGATGGCAAACCAGAACCTTTATTCACAAAGGAAAAAGTGCAATAATCCAGCTAGACAATAGGAGACAAATTGGCATTGATTTCAATGTTTTTTCAACCTCTTACATTTTAGAGCGGTTTTTGTTCCCTACCATGGTTTCAATATAGCTCTTCTTTTGCACTGTGCATACTGCCACAGATCTGCTATTGCTTTCCTCATCACGAAAATTAAAAATATATTTATTAATTAGCAAGCTTATTTCCATGTGTATCATGCACTTGCATATATGCTAAATAAGAAAATAATGTTGCAAAGTGAACTTAAAGGGATAGTAATACTTCGTATTATCTTTATTTTATTTTATAGGCATTAAAAAAACATGAAGAACGATATAAGTCTTATCTCTCAAACCTTTATGGTTTGAGAGATATCCACAAGCAAAGTTTCCCCCTCCCGCCCCTTTTACCTAGTGTAAGCCATCTCTTCTCAGATGTGGAATGCAGTCCATAGACCAGACAGATAACAGCAGGGGACAATCTTCTTCTTGTGAGAACAATGAAAGCCCTGCCCCCCTTGACAAGTTTTTCAGGTTTTTCCCTTATCTTAATTGAAGATTGTCCCTCTCAGCAGTCTACCTGGGCACCTCCCTTCTGATCTGGCTGAACAGTGTTACATCTGTAAAAGGGGCGGGAGGGGGATACTTTGTCATTGAATTAGTCTTGAACTATAACTCTGACAAAATTGAAACAACACTCTCCAAAGTCCAAATACTATGAAGATTAATTAGAGCTGCTTTTATTATGAAACATTACTATCCCTTTAAGAAACATTTTTCCATTGGAAATTCATACTGTAACACATTGATTAAAACAACTACACAGTACGTACACTTTACATATGCTTGTCTTTACTTCCATTGAACAACTTGGTATATGCCAGCAAGGATCCTGTTCAATGTATTTTTATGTAGTTGAATGGCTTATTCTTGAACTAACTTACTGGTAAATGATCAAGTACACACAGCCATCATCCTTCTGATAAATAAGCACATTTTTAAGAAATAAACATATTTTGTCTACTTGCAATCAACTCTTTAGTATATCTGTCCCTGTATTTTCTATTTTATTGGCAAAATGTTAACAGGATCATATGAAGTTGATCCCTTTCTGAAACTGTATTAGATATAAAATAATTTATTTTAGCCTCTGAAGACAGAATTTATGACATGTCCTGCAGAGCTATATACAGTTGATCAGCAATATATATATATAAAGGTAAAGAGGGCCGTGCTTGTCTGATATAGTTACATGATATATGTAAAAAAAAAAAAATAAATTAGGTTTTGTTTTTGTGTGCCCTCCCCAATTAAAATACACAAAGTTGTTTGGATATAAGCATGATTGATTTAATATAATCTGATTAATAACATTACTTCTTGCAGTGATTCAGCACAACATCCACTTTTTGTCTAAGTAACATATATTAAAAGGAAAAAAATACATCCAGGGCTGTTCACTCTACATTTTGAAGATGTAGAATATTAACATTTTTTCCTCTCCTAAATTGCTAGGTATGATACCAGATCATTAGTCATCTTAAGAAACCTTTCCAATAATTGCTTGTAGAAAACGGTCTTACTTTTCAAAGGCTTTCATTGTAACATGCCATTGATTTGGGGAAACATTTCTTTGATTCTGTCTTCTAGTTTTATACAACCCTAGTGATGCGATGACACTTACAGAGTATTAGAATGCACAATGGCTTTTATCATATCTGAAATTTCAAATAACAAGAAGTTTTTTGAGCTTGACTAAATGCTCATACTGAATGTGATGACATATTAGAATGTTTTTTCGCCATTAGTTTTGTGAACAGTAAAAAAAATAAACGGATAAAAAATAAAAAATAAGTTGCTTCTATTCAGAGTCTAATGGGCATGTTTCTTCTGTATCTGTAAGTGTGACATAAATTGTACTTTTCATTCAGAATGCATTTAACCCCTTAACGATCTGCGCGGCGCTATCAGTTAAGGACCACGGAGCATTTTTTTTTTTTTGCTCCTTCCGTTTCCGTACTCCTCGAACGACGTGCAGCCGCGGGGGAGCCCGGAATTCCATGATGGTCATAGTACGTCATGGGTTCTTCAGTCAGATTTACCCATGACGTACTATGACCATCAAGGGTCGTTAAGGGCTGACACTGACCTTTGTATCGTTTTTGCCCTGCTTATTATGCTATATGGGTAGCATGGGCATCAACAAAGATATGTTTATACATAGTTTCAGCTTAAAAGAACTGTTTATTTAGTGGAAGAAGAGTAATGAGGCAGGTACACAATGACCCTTACGCAAAGAAATACCTTTTTATTGTGTTGACAAATAAAAGACTGCCATATTGGACCCATTGTGTCACAGTTTAGCATAGGGGTGAGCAAATTGTGGACATTAACCAGCTGAGGATGATGGGCATTTTATTCCAACTTCAGCTGTAGATCTAAAGTCCAACATCCCCTGTTATAGAGAACATTGTCTTTGTCATAAAATTGATAGGAAAATGGTGCTAATTGCCCACTGCTTTCTTCAGTGGAGTTTATTTACTAGATTATAGCTATTTGGTGTTATGTCAGTGCTGAGCAAACTATTTTTGCTCTTTTGTTAATAACTTAGTAATGCCTTGCATGGAGATGTTTCCAGTGCTTCTTACATAAGTAGTGGTTGCTTCTTGTTCCTGCAGCCAACATCATGTTGTTGCACTCAGGACCAGATCTAACAACAAGATGTTTGGCTGCAGGAACAAGAAGCTGCCATTACCCATCTCTGAAGGTATGAGAGGCAAGGGAAATGTCTCCATGCACATGAAGTAACATACAACTGTAGTAGACACATGTAAAGGTAAACAAAGTTATTTATTTGTGGGAATTGCACTTTAAGCTTTCTCTAACATAAGAGGGTAGTAAGTGGGATGTAAAAAAGTGGAAGGGGAAAAGGATGATAAGTAACTGATGACATATATGAAGTTGGCAAAGTCGTATCAGGATATAAAACTGGGGTAAAACGCATGATAATGCATTCTGTTCTATGCAATATATAGTATAAGGAGAGGTCAACTTCAGGAAAATAAAACATTGACTCTTATACAATAGAGGAACATGTATGTGAGTCCCATATATTAAAAACTTGTCGTTCTCAGAGAGGCAAAATTGAAATATACTATTTGGTAAGTATTTGTCATATCATACTGCTTTGGTAAGTGGGTTTTTTGTAATTAAATTGCAGCCATAAAAAGATTGCTGTTCAAGTGAGTGATATTTCAGATTTAGGTGTTCTAGTTAGCCTAGAAAGCAATCTAAAGTGGATATTGTCTTCATGACATTTTGATTATTACTAATATGATGTTTTGTCAATGACCTGGTGATACCTGGTAGAGTCAAGTTAGTAAAGATGCACACCCGCCTTTGTTTTCTGTTTTGTTCATACATGTGTTTGCCATGGTTTTTGCCCCTTCTGGTGGGTGCCAATGTTCAGAAGAGTATGGCTACTATGTAGGAATGTGGGTCTGTATATGATTGTGCCCTTTTGACTAAATAGTAACATTAGCGTATCCGCACACAACTCCAAAAACATGACCTCTTCAAAGGACATACTGTGACTTAAACCCGCAATATCGATTAAATGTTCATCTTCTGGAGGGAGACTGGTTCAGACCTTGAAAAGCTAGTGGCTGACTTGAACAGTAATCATCAGCATATTAAACTTACTTTGACTATACAGTAGTTCCACTGAAATTCCCTTTCTAGATGTCCCAGTACAGCTAAAAAGCAGATGGATAGAAACCACACTTTACAATTAGCCAACAGATAGGAATAACCTCCTACAAGCCACCAGTCACCACCCACCACATTTAAAAATGTTAAGACTGAGGAGAATCATCAGTAAAGAGGACTCCTTACATTCTGAATTGAAAAAATGTGGAACAAATTTCTTGAAAGAGGATATGATGAAAACTTAATCAATGAATGCATACAATCAACCTCCAAATTAACTAGGGCCAAGAGCTTTTCCGATAAAAAAAAAAAAAATAAAAAAAAAAATAAAAAAAAACTTGAAAGGAAGCTAGAATGATTTTCCCTACAACATTCAACACTAATACCAAACATTTCAAGACAAGCATACAAAGACACTGGCCTATCATCACTAGTGATCCATTGCTTAAACACATTCACAGTGGACCTCCAATGATGTGTTACAGAAGAGGAAAGAATCTTAAGCCTTTGAGTGCCAGAGGGGTACGCAACGCATTGCAAAGCAATGCGTTGCGTACCCCTCTGGCACTCAAAGGGTTAAATACTTGTCAAGACAGTTGCTATAAAAAAAAAGACAAGGCACCATTGAAAAAAGGCTGTTATAAATGTGTTTTCCTGCATAACTTGCAATTATATGCTGGTGGGAACACACATCAAGCACCCACATAAAGGGTTTAAAATTTTCATTAAAGCGGAACTTTCATCCGCTATAAAGTCGCCCTGCAGGTAGCAACTAGCTTTAGAATATATATTTTACCTTTAAAAAGTAGCCCGTTCTAAAGAAATCAATCATTGTAGGAGTCCTGAATCCAGGCTACAGCTCAGATATCTTGTCTGCACTCCTGTGCTGTCCGTCCCGGTCTCCATTGAGTAGACTGCAGTGCACCATGTGGTTACCAGAAAGGACTGAGTGCTCAGGAGTGCAGACTGTGCTGACCCGGCCGTCAGTCTCCTACAATGACTGATTTCTTTAGAACGGGCTACTTTTCAAAGGTAAAATATATATTCTGAAGCTAGTCGCTACCTGCAGGGCGACTTTATAGCAGATGAAAGTTCCGCTTTAAACATAATTTTAACTGCATCAGTCATTATGCTATTTACATTATCCTCTGTCCCTGCAGTCTATTTTATGTGGGGAAAACCACAAATACTTTTAACCCCTTCGCGTCTGGTGACGTACCCGGACCGTCACGCTGGTCCGGCACTTAAGGACCAGTGACGGTCCTGGTACGTAACGTACTTTTACTCACCGCGCTCCTGAAGGAGCGCGGTGAGTAATACCGGGGACTGAAGTTGATCGATCCAAGACCGGAGTGATTGCTTTCAGTCCCTCATTCGGCGTGCCGCCCCACGTGATCAGTCACGTGGGGCGGCACGCCGAAATTCCCTATCTGGTCCTTAAAGGACCACACACCCCGGGACTTCTGGTCCTTAAGGGGTTAAAGAGGGTATGAGTAACCATAGGACAGCAATCAAGGCAGCTTTGGAAGCCATACGCAATCCCATAAAGAGACAATCATCAAAAAGTAAGGATAAACCAGTAGTGATGCATTTCGCCAAGTTTAACCATCTGTTACCCTCATTACGCTGCATGGCCATTTTGTTTTTTAAACTTGATTAGAGCATTTTGCTATTTATATGTTTTCTTGAGTGGTACGGTCCATATAATGACTAAGTCCACCAATAGCATGTCCATCTTGGCTCATAGACTATGTGAGCATACCATAGGGTGTTTGATTTCCTGATTCATTGCAGAATCGTTTAACCCTGTTATAGGACTCCATGATGTCTGTCAAAGGCAGCACATGTAGAGCCAGGAGTTGATGGATGTCTTCTTTACATTCAATGTGATATGGATTTCCTGGAGTTACAATTTATGTGCCATATCCTGTCGTCTGACTCCATGATGTCTGTTACACAGCAGTACATGTCAAGCCAAGGAGAATTGGCATCATTAACTTGGATTTTTTTACACTGGAACATTGCTTTGCACACTGATATCTGGTAATCACCAGGTTAAAGGCCAGGACATTTTCTACAGTGTTTGTTGGACTTAATACCACCTTCTACGGGTGGCGGATGCATTTTCCTGCAATCAGGATACATTCTTTGAAACCCAAGGTTTAACACTCTATACTTGTGTATTTGTTTAATTTTTTTTTGTATTGACTCTTGATTCTCAGTTATTTCTCTGTCTGGCACCCTGACTGGTTCTGCTCGTCTCCATGCCTGCGTGTGGTACTTTGTAGTTTATTTCTACATACTTATTACTTTGAGTCATTGTTTATAGATTTTTGTGCAACATTGACTCCTAGCACTAGCTATATCACAGTACGACCGTTCCATCTTAACATCAGAGGCAACATCAGGACAGTCCAAGCTGAAGTGGTGGTATAATTAACGCATACAGACACCACAGCATTAACACCGTATGTGGTCCACTGATGTGCGTTCCACGACATGCGGGGATGCTGTCGCATTTGTCTCTTGGAGCAGTTTCAGCATCCTGGCATGTTCACAGCACTCCTTCAGAAATGCCATGATTTTTAAAACTCATGACTTACGAGGACAATCATTGTGACGGCCCTGGCAAGTTCACGGTGCTTATGGAGTTAAATAGTGTATCTTTCATGGTAGCCTCTAAAAGTTCTCTTGTTCTCTAATGCCTAAAATCTTGTCATATAGATGCTCCAAGAGAACTTCAGTTGATTTTAGTAGGGCTCCCTGGATCCCATTAATATACCAGTTTTGATAGGTGTGTGAGAAGTGATAGTGCTTTATTGTCTTTAAAAAGTCTTAGAAAAGGTACTAACCTTTTTATATTAACCAAACAATACTTCATTAGGACAGCCTACACATGCATTAGAAAAAGTTTAAAAGTCTATTTTCAGGATCTAACAAAAAATATATAATTTTATACCTTCTTACTATAAGGACATGATATTTAAAGTTATATATACCAATTTAATTTTGGGGGTTATTTTCCATTTAAATAGACACATTACTTGTAAATCAACCATTTCATCAATTATTTGAACACAATTAAGTGTTGCTTTTTTAGTAAATCCAAATGCCATCCATAGGCCATTTTTTATTTGGAAGACATGTTCTGCAGTAAGTCCATTCTTGTCCTATCACTAGTTATTTAAATTCTATAATACAGAATTGCTATGCATGATTTCTTTAAGGTCAGTTGAGGGATGCAGGGACCATTGAGATAATGAGACCTTCTCCAAAATGAAGGACACTTAATGCTAAAGCGCATCCCACATTCTGCCTTATATCTCCCTCCTAGCAGCCAACTAGTTTAGTTTTTGACTGTCCTCATGGAATATCAGGGCATTTCTTTCCTGGCGGAAAATTTGGAGCAAGGTAGAATTATGCTAGCATCCCGTGCATCTTTTTATGCAAGATATTTGCTCTTGTAGCAACTGAGTGTCTCTGCACACTGCTGTGAAGTCTAAATCTTTCTCTAATGAGGATTCCTCAAGTAATTTCTCATTTAGTGTATATGTAGCATGTTTGTTTTTACAGCCCAAATGCATAACCTTACATATATGTACATTAAATGTCATCTGCCACTTTTCTGCATATTCACTCAGTTTATCTAATTACTTTTACAGAGAAAAAAAAACATTATGTTCTGTATTTCCTCACACCGCTGAGTGTTATCAGCAACGATTGAGATGGTACTTTCAATTCCCACTTCTAGATCATTATTAAACAAATTAAAAAGCATTGGGCCCAGGACTGAACCTTGTGGCATCCCACTTACAACTTCAGAACAACTTGAAAAAGGTTCCATTTACAACAACTCTCTGCCATCTATCATTTAACTAGTTCTCAATCCATGTACAGGTAACATCTCCCAAACCAAAGCCTTTTAATTTATGTAGTAACCTGTTGTGATTCACCGTATCAAAGGCTTTTGCAAAATCCAAGTATACTACAGCAATTCCTTTGTGTCACTACGGGGGGAGTAGGGACCCTCATAACCTGGGTACTGGTAGTTGCTTGGGTTTGATGCTAGGGAGCAATGCTTGAGTGCGTAGACGTCGTGCCAGGTACTCCCTTGCTACAGCCGAAGCTGGGTAAAGGTGCTGGTCGTGAAACCAGATTGTTCCACCCCAGTTGAGCCGGGGTGCAACCAGGATAGGAGTAGCTGGGAACCTTGTGAAACAGGACCAGGAGGCCAGTAGAGGGAAGGACAGACAAGCCGGATGGGAACCAGAGAGCTGTGGAGTATTCAGACAAGTCAGGTCAGACTACCAGAGAGCAATGGAGTGGTCAGACAAGCCGGAGTAAGCAAGGAACTAAGTGGGATATAGAACGGGCAAGGACTGAAGGCAAAACTGAGTATATATAGCAACAATACTCCAAAAGGACAAGGAGGCAGACCCAAGCCCTAATGGGCTACCACCCAAGCCCAAAGGAAACAGAAGGGCTGCAAAAACCCAGATGGACTTATGAGATGTCCAATGGGCAAATGTGAAGGTCCACGCTCTCCCATTGGTTTGCAGGATAGTGCCCAATGGGAGAGAGGAAAACGGAGCACAGGGAGGTGTTGCACATCTGCACAGCAGCGAACTACTGAGCGGGTGCATGTGCTTCGGCTGAGGAAGCCGGCGGCTGCCGAGAGAGTTGACACCTTGTACTACTTATCCTTTCTTAAAATGCAATTAAATTAGTTTGACGTGATCTATTCCTCATAAAACCATGCTGGCTCCTTATAGTAATATTGTCTTGGATTCGGGAAGGAATTGTTTTACCCACTTAGAGCTTTATTGGAGTTCACTGCAA
Organism: Rhinophrynus dorsalis; assembly: GCA_037306005.1. NCBI lineage: Eukaryota > Metazoa > Chordata > Amphibia > Anura > Rhinophrynidae > Rhinophrynus > Rhinophrynus dorsalis. Next base: position 299,829,472 of record CM074721.1, read on the forward strand.
TAGGGCTTTTTTATTTCTTTACCTCTGGATCAAAAAGACTGAAATGGCGAAAAGGATATTAGATTATTGTCTTTTTTTTCCGCCATCAACTATTACTATATGTTGATTGCAATATTCTTGACTGCTATTATGTACAGCAGTCTGACAAAAGCATAGCTTCTTGTAGGTCCTTTATTTTTTCTGCCTTTTGAGTACCCAGTATCTTTATAAAATTATGAAAAAAATTACAAGTAGGTTGTAGATGCATCTGAATTACTAGACAGTTAATTTTAAGGATACAGTTGCACAAAATAGTTTGTATTTTAAATAAAATTCCAAATATATCAAGTTTACAGCATAATTTTGTGATGGGAAATTGGTATTCTGAAAGTAAATGTCAGGGAAATAAGATTTGTCCTTATATAACAGATGAATAGAGACATAAACCTCTTTGACAGAATTCAGTGTGTCACTGGGGATTTTGAAGTTGCCTTTCATCTTTAAATGTGATGTTAAAAGGCATCCTGAAGTTGTTTTGTCATTTAATATTTCAAATACCACTAATCATGGCCTTTTAGAGAAGATTTTTTAAATCTAAAAACCCTTTTATTTTCAATATGAATATCTACTGACTGGTAACATTTTATGATTTCCCCTTTATAATACTACAATGTATTTTACCATGTTTTCTTAATTACTTGATTACATAAAATCTCCAGACTAGAGAATGATGTCATCTATAATACAATTCCCACTGATAAATATCATAAGTATGCACTATATCTATGTGGAAATAGGTGGAACAGTTGCATTGAAAAACTGAGAGCCACTGAATTTAGATAGCTTGATCTGATAATTACCTGTGACTTTGGACAAAAAGGGGAAATAAATGTTACTAAATCTCTATTTAATGTTCTAATTATTTTAACTCTTTGAGTACAAGAGGGGTACGGAACGCATTGCATAGCAATGCGTTCTGTACCCCTCTGGCACTCAAAGGGTTAAAACTAGCCACATACCCCACATCACAGAACAATGGAGGGAACAATTTATATAATGATTTCTGGTGATATGCATTTAAACACACTGATTCAAACATAAATTAGTCTTGATCAAACTTTCCAATGTCTTAACCCCTTAGGGACCCTTGATGTACCAGGACTGTCACGGTCCTTGAACTACTCAAGGACCGATGACGGTTATGGTACGTCACGTACTTTTTACTTACAGCGCTCTACCGGGAGCACTGTAAGTAAAAATAGGGCATGAAATAGACCGCTCCAAGATCGGAGCGATCTCTTTCAAGCCCCATAGTGACGCGCCGATACACGTGACAGGTCACGTGTACCGGCGCGTCAAAGTGCCCCTATGCGGTCATTATGGGACAGAAATGTCCCGTGACCGCCAGTCCTTAAGGGGTTAAAGAAAGGTAGGGATGCATTTTATAGTGTAATAGGTTTCACATAAAAAGTAAATATGTACACTCACATGCAGTATGTCACAGTAGCACATTTAAATGTGTTATAGCCAGCAAGCAATACGGAGAAAATTAAGGTGATGTAAGAATCTGATATCCAAGGCATCGTCTCACTACACGCACACGTATAAAGTGTGCTACCGTGCTATCCATAGAAAAAGCATGAGATTTGTAGAGTAAAAATGATACCTTTATTAGCTCTGGGATGCAAGCTTTCAAGGTGTCTTCTTCAGGCATAATAAGAATGAAGAAGAGACATAGGGTTGGCTTCAAATGCAGGAGATAAATGTTACCTCCCGTTTTATCAAACATTTTCCTATTGAAGTCTATGGGGATACCTGGGGATAAAAGTAGAGATAAAATTAGCACCTGCATTTGAATCCAGCCCGTAGCGTCTTGAGACGTTGCATCTTTGAGCCACTCAGTTATCCAATAAAAGTGTAATTTTTACTCTACAAGTCTCCTTTCTATACTGCACATGGTGGGAGGAGAAATGAGCCTCACTTAGGGTAGCCAGTAACGTTATTACATAATAAAGCCTTCCATTTCATAAAAATATACTGTCATACCTCCCAACATTTCAAATTGCCAAAGAAGGACACTTGTGTTTTAGGGGGTGTTGCTGGGGGCGTGGCTGGTGGGTGGGGCATTACCGAGAATTTTTAAGCTATTTCATGACCTGTTGACAGCTCCTTGTATAACCTAATAAATGACTTATAACAAAACCAAAGTATTTTATTTACACAGACTAATTTATAAACACATATACAGATGTTTAAACAAACAATAATGTGCGTTTTATTGCTGTAGAGCAGTATGATACACTTATATACACACCACACAATCTGATCTCCTAAAAAGAGGGACATGAAGGTGGGAAAGAGGGACAGAGGGATTTGGGACTAAAAGAGGGACTGTCCTTTCTAAAGAGGGACACTTGGGAGGTATGTACTGTGGGCTGGGGAACCTTCAATGATACCTTGTATACAAGATATGAGAAGAAAAAAAGAATAATTTAATTTATGCTATGAGCTAAACAATAAAATGGAAAAAATATAGTGAATATGTGAATAAGGAGATATGATTAAAAGGCCAGATTTTATGTTGACTAACCTTATCAATAAGTACTCTCAGGGAAGAAATAAAGTAATCATAGTGAATACGCTGTTACATTTACTTTATCACTCTCTCTGCTTTCACAGTACCTTAGAGAAAGAAGGAGGGAGATATTTTCTCATTCAATTACTCTTGAACTACAGTTACTCTGACAGTATTGAAATAACACTCCACGTCCCAAATACTGTGAAGATTAATTGGAGCTGCTTTTTTTTTTGTGAAACATTACTATCCCTTTAATATGGAAAAAAAAAAGAGAGGGGATATACGATTGAAACATTTATATAAATTTAACCCAATGGATTGTTGAGCTTCTATGTGGTTACGGACAACAAAGTATGAGAAGTGAAAGGTAAAGAACTCATGTTCAGTATCAGGATGTAGAGTACTACCCTAGCAAAACAGAGAAAGAGACAAATCCTTATGTGGAGCACATTATTTTGCCACTGCCGCAGACATTTTTTTTTAAAAACTATTCGGGTGCCATTCTTTCACAATGTTTTGGATACCCCTCTGGCATTCAAAGGTTTAATACATGTTTGTGCCAGTTCCAGTTTATGGTGGTGGTGTAGCTATGACGTATGTGACACAATCTCTCCATAGACTACAATAGCCATTGTGCTGGGGAACTCAGTGAAAAGATAACATCCTAATAAGGTCACTGAATGAATAGAAACAACATGTTGAGAGGAGATTAGAACCAGTTGGCCCACCTAGTCTGACGACAATTCTCTCCTAGCATTGCATCTTGCATAATCTTCACAATAGGCTTGTGTCTATCTAAGGAGTATTCTTGAATTCCCATAGAGTTTAAAGCCACTAGCACTTCTGCTGGAAGTCTATTCCATGAATCTATCACCTTAATTAATGTAGCACTAAAAGTGTGGACTAAGAAGGTGCTATCATCCTGACCTATCCTATATAATAATAATACACTAGGATGTTTGTCAGAAGCCGTCATGTGCACTAGAGACAGCCGTGTGCGCAGCAGAGACTGTCTGTGCCGTGGCTGATACGGAAAGGGGAGCTCCGAATTCAGACCGGACTCCTCCCTGCGCACTTTCCTGGGACCGTTTGGTCCCAGGAAGGTGCACAGAGAGGACTACAGTCTGAATTTGGATCGCCCCGCTCCGTATCAGCCATGGCACATTCAGGCAATCAGTACTGCGCATGACTGCAGCGCTGCCAGTGTTGATCCGTGTACAAGGGCTTTAAAACTAGTATATAATAAATGGCCAGATGTATGTTTGTCCGAAGCAGTCATGCGCAGTAGAGACTGACGATGCAGTCATGCGTAGTAGAGACTGCACGAACAGACAGAAAGCTGGCCTGTGTACACGGGCTTTAAAACTAGTATATAATAAATGGCCAGATGTATGTTTGTCAGAAACAGTCATGCGCAGTAGAGACTAGCGATGCAGTCATGCGCAGTAGAGACTGGCGATGCAGTCATGCGCAGTAGAGACTGCACGAAAAGCTGGCCCATGTACACGGGCTTTTAAACTAGTAAATGTATAAACATTATAGCATATGCAGGAGACCTCTCTAGTATTCTAGGGGTTGTTGATCCTTTGGGTGCCTCTGGCACTCAAAGGGTTAAGAGTCCGATTTAAACTGCTGGGGATTTGTATTTGTCCCCTATGGTGCAATTGGTTTGCTCTATAATTGCTCTTTTCTTTTGAACATAAAGCCCTTCAAAGGGACCATTTCATCCCTGGTCCTTACAGGGTTAATGTGTTTGCAGTCTGTAGTGCTCTTGCTTCATAAAGAATGTTCCTCTAATTCTCCAAGTGAAGTGTTTTTATACATAAGTGGTGCTCTGCAATCATTTAGTGTTGTTATAGCAGATTTTAAGCACCATTATAGAATTTCAATGACAAATCTTCAGCAATGTGACTTTATCCCTCAATAGTCTAAAAGTATCATATTGCTGCACTCTTGTAATTGCCATCGTTGGACAGCTCAGAAGTATGAAAGTCATTGATGCTAGTGGGAGGAAATTGCATACGACTGTTATACATGTTTGTTATCTTTTTTTGCTTGTTTGTTTCAGTGATCTTGGGAATAATAGTGCCAGTTATATGTGCTCCTTAACCCTTTGAGTGCCAGAAGGGTGCACAAATCGGTGTGTTGCGTACCCCTCTGGCACTGAAAGAGTTATAAGAATATGTTATTCTTACAGAGCTTCAACCCGTTCTGTGTCTGATAGATTATTAGATGGAATTAACCAAATACATGGCAATATTTTGGCAATATGTATGGCAATATACAGTTTTTTCTTATCAAACAGTTTATTCTTTTATTGGTTTAGTATGCATATTTGGTAGCAACAAATACAAGTACTGTCTTGGACAAAGTAACCAAGATAATTTTATTGTCATGATTTAATCCCTTAAATGCCAGAAAGGTTTCCAGAGTGCTGCGTCATATTGTCTGCTATTCTCTTCATTTTGTGGAAGTTCTATACAGTTGTTAACCCCTTAGTGATGAGTGCTTTTTGACACTAGAGGACAATTTTTTCTTTTAATATTTCTTTGGTCAACCATATTTTCCCTCTAATTCACTTATTTCACCCAAAGAAATTATATACTGTTCTTTAAGCACAAGTAGGGTTTATTTGATACCATATTCCTATGTATGAGCCCCATTTCTTTTGATTTAAAAAAAAAAAAATTGAGAAACAAAAAAACCCCAAAAACTTTTATTGGTTTTCTTGTCATAATTTGTGCACAACTGGTTCATTTTAATAGGTGTTGGGTAAAATGTATGAACAGTCAGTCCCAAATGTCCCTTTTTAGGGGGGTAATGTCCCTCTGAGGTGAAAATCTCTATGTTCCTCATTTTATCCATGATTTAGGTGATCAGTGTATCAATGGTGTGATTACGTTTATTACATTGCTCCACAGTAATAAAACTCATTAATGAGTTTGTTTAAACACAGTATATGTGTCTAGAAATAGGGTTGTATACATAAAATACATTGGGCTTGTTCTAAATCATTTATTCAGTGACCGAAAGAGATGGCAGTAGATCATCAAGTGGCCAAAACTTGCTCTACCTATGTTTCTGCCCCCAGCACCTAAAATTTTATTCTGTGCCCCCCATTGTTGCAATTTCCCCTTGTGAGAATGTGTGTTCTCTGCTTGCTTCTTTCTTCCTCACGATCACTGTGAGGAAGAGAGAGGCAGAGAACACTGACAGAGGCAATGTATACTTTACATTGTCCTTGACATTGGCTCCGCTGGCACATGTGATCACTCTAGCAGCAATCACATACTGAGCCATCTGGGAAAGGGTGAAACTGACCACTTCAGTCCTGGGGCAGACAGTTACAGCTACCCCGGCATTATCACAGCATGCCCTGAAGTGTGCGGTGATCATGAAATCTTTGACAAGGAGGGAACACCACATGTCCTTAACCCTTTGAGTGCCATAGTGTTACGCAACACATTGCTTTGCAATGTGTTGCGTACCACGCTGGCACTCAAAGGGTTAAAAGACAGAAATGTTGGATAGTCTGGGCACGTCACTCGTCGTGAAGGTATTAAAGGGATAGTAATACTTCGTTTTAATTTTATTTTGTTTTGTAGCCATTAAAAAAACATGAAGAACGATATAAGTCTTATCTCTCAAACATTTATGGTTTGACAGATATTCACAAGCAAAGTTTCCCCTCCCGTCCCTTTTACCTAGTGTAAGCCATCTCTTATCAGATGTGGAATCTAGTTGTAAGACCAGACAAATAACAGCAGGGGACAATCTTCTTCCTATGAGAACAATGAAAGCCCTGCCCCCCTTGACAAGCTTTTCAGGTTTTTCCCTTATCTTAATTAAAGATTGTCCCTCTCTGCAGTCTACCTGGGCACCTCCCTTCTGCTCTGGCTGAACAGTGTAACATCAGTAAAAGGGGAGGGAAGGGGATACTTTGTCATTGAATTACTCCTGAACTACAACTCTGACAGAATTAAAATAACACTCTCCAAAGTCCAAATACTATGATGATTAATTAGAGATGCTTTTATTATGAAACATTACTATCCCTTTAATAAGGAAATTTCCAAATTCTCTTGTCAGTAGGCTTATACATATTCTCAGTGTCTGCATGATTATCCCTTCCCATTAATTTAATCTAACCTTTAGGAGAAGCTGATATGTTGTGGTAGCCCCAGGGTGAAGAGGGAGGTTATTTCAGGAGAAATAATTTTTTTTCTGCCTAGCAAAACAAAGGTACTCTAAATGTAGCAAGATTTTTCATTTAAACGTTCTTGCAGCTTTTTTGCAACTTTCTCTTGTGCTGTTGCTATCATTTACTATGGAGTCTTAGTCACTGACTCAAGCTGCTTCATACAGTGTATTAAGCTCCAAGCTCCAGCAATGTGCCTTAATAAAATATCTGAGGTATATTAACTTTTGAATGAAAAATATCCCAACAGGAGGAGTACCTATTTTACTCAGCCCTATAACATTCATATTTAATAAAAAGTTCATTGCTCCTTTTATTATACAGTATACAGTGTACAGGCTGTGCCAGAGATTTCAGCTCTGCTAATGTTGGAGTCCCTAACAACAAAATAAAACATTTCACTGACTGATTGAGAAAACAAAAAAAACAAGGGGAGTAATTCACTAAGGCGTGATAAAAAAAATATGATAAAGTAGAGATAACTTCTCCAGTGATGTCACTTTTCCAATTCCTATATTATCCTATGGAACCTATTCATAATAAAAGCAGCTCTAATTAATCATCATAGTATTCGAACTTTGGAGAGTGTTATTTCAATTCTGTCAGAGTTGTAGTTCAAGAATAATTCAATGACAAAGTATCCCCTTCCTGCCCCTTTTACTGATGTAACATTGCTCAGCCACAGCAGAAGGGAGGTGCCCAGGTAGACTGCAGAGAGGGACAATCTTCAGTTAAGATAAGGGAAAAACCTGAAAAGCTTGTCAAGGGGGGCAGGGCTTTCATTGTTTTCATTGTAAGAAGATTGTCCCCTTCTGTTATCTGTCTGATCTTACAACCAGATTCCACATCTGAGAAGAGATGGCTTACACTAGGTAAAAGGGGCGGGGAGGGGAAACTTTGCTTGTGAATATCTCTTAAACCATAAAGGTTTGAGAGAAAAGACATATCATTCTTCATATTTTTTTAATGCCTAAAAAATAAAATAAAGTTAAACCGAAGTATTACTATCCCTTTAAGTTCTGGAGATCTTAGTGCAAATGCTCCATAGAATAAGATAGGAACTGGAGAAATGACATCACTGGAGAATTCATCTCCACTTTATTACCAGTTTATCACTTCTTAGTGAATAACCCCCAAGGTGTAGGCAGTAAAAGTAACTTTAATGAAACTAAAGGCTTTATAGTAAAAAATACACTTGAACACATTTAATTTAGTAGGATTGATTACCATGGTTTTCTTTTGCAGCTGTTTTCTTGACCCATTCTCTGACAGTAGTAATATCCTTTAAAGGGATAGTAATGTTTCACAAAAACAGCAGCTCCAATTAATCTTCATAGTATTTGAGCCATAGTGTTATTTCAGTACTGTAAGCAATTTAGTTCAAGAGTAATTGAAGGATAAAGTTTCCCCCTCCCGTCCCTTTTACCTAGTGTAAGCCACCTCCCCTCAGATGTGGAATCCAGTCCATAGACCAGACAGCTCACATCAAGGGTCAATATTCTTACTATGAGAACAATGAAAACCCTGCCCCCACTGACAGGTTTTTCAGCTTTTATCTTATCTTAATTGAAGATTGTTCCTCTCTGCAATCTACCTGGACACTCCCTGCTGCTCTATGCTGAGCAGTGTTACATCAGTAGAAGTGGCTGGAGGGGAATACTTTATCATTCAATTACTCTTGAACTACAAGTCTGACAGAATTGAAATAACACTCCCCAAGCCCCAAATACTATGAAGATAAATTAGAGCTCATTTTATTATGATACATTACCATCCCTTTAAAAACACAAGCATGAAGGTATTCTTATGTGTCCTTTATTATAATACAACTTTTGGCATGTGATGTACAATTTAACCCTTTAAATGCCACAGACCCTTAAGCGAAATGACCTGTCAGTGAAATTAGTTTCTTCTCTTACTGCGTCATCCTCTAGTACAATTTTAAAGTTAGAATAGATATGCGTGTTTTGTGAATATAAGCTGTTGAGGATATGCGAATTCCAATAATTTGGCCATAGGGATTTTGCTTACTTTGGAAGGACATTTCTTATTTATTTTGCAAATGAATGTATCATATGCTGTAATATAAATTGTTTCCCATGTTTCTGTTTACAGATTATCTTTCCCAGGGACTAGATCTCTCAGGAATAGAAGTGATTGAGAATGATCTGCTTTTCATTGCCCGAGCACGCCTTGAAGTGGAAAACCAAGCCAAACGTTTGCTGGAGCAGGGAGTTGAAACCCAGGTAATGTTTTCTAGTTCTTGAAGGCTGCAGTCAGTGGGTCCATCTTTATTACAGAAAGAGGCAGAAATTGCATTATTTCATGTGCTGAACTGCTTTAAACCCTCAAGAACCAGAGGGGTGCGGAAAGCATTGCAATGCTAGCAATTCTTATGAGACAAAGGAAATAAACTTTTGGCTTAATCAGGGATCAAGTCACAAAATAAATGGTGATTAATTCTGTGGTAATTAAAATTCAATTCAGGGGACAAATACCTATTCTCCAAATCCCTACTGATTTACGTGGGGCTTTTAAAATGTGTTCTGTTACCCCTCTGCTACTCAGAGGATTAACACCTTGAATGCTAGTCAGAGACTTCTCTGGCACTGAATCTTACACGGCCCATTTAAATGATTTCTTTTTATCTATAAGGCCGCAAATATTTTTTCAGTAATCTACCTCAATATAGTCAGAGTTTATTTGGCGGGGTCATTCTGCAGTTAACCCTTTGAAGACAAGTGGGGGTGTGCAACGCTTTATAAAAGAATGCTGTGCACACCTCTCTGATCTGTAAAGTGTTAAAACAGATGGGTGTTGCCTCTGCATGAAGCAATAAATCGCCAGTGAACACAGTCTGGAAGAATAATCTAATAGAGCACTGGAGTGTGCAGAGGCTAAAGACAGTTGATTGATGGAGATAATATAGGTGGTGAATTGACAGATTAGGGCAGTACCTCTTCCATGGTGCATAATCTGGAAAGATATGAGCCAGAAAGTAAACAGGACACATCATATAGCAAATCATGTAGAGTTGTAGTGCTCATCAGCTTCAGGTCCAACAGCTGACTGCCCCTGCTTTAGGCATTTAGATAGTTTGAATACACTGTTTGTTAGTGCAGACCATGGAATTGATGAGAGGACATTATTCTCCCTTCTATATAGTTCTGTTGTTGATATGTTTTTGTTTATAGTTGCTGGTGAGATGGCTCAGTTGGTTAACCCCTTAATGACCCTTGACGGTCATAGTACATCAAGGGTCGATCTGACTGAACGACCCATGACGTACTATAACCGTCATGGAATTCCGGGCTCCCCCCACGGCTACACGCCATTTGGGGAGCCCGGAAGCGGATTTTGAAAAAAAAAAACAAAAAAAAACTCTGTGGTCATTAACTGACCGCTCCGCGCCGATCGGCCGATTGTTAAGGGGTTAAGGCACGAGCTATAGAATCTGTTCAAGCTGCAAGGTTGCAGGTTCTAGTCTTGGGAAGGGGATATCAGCCTTTCACCTCTCTGAGGCAGATAAAATGAGTCCAGGACATACTTGAAAATTAGAGATAATGTCAATGTATTCTCCCTGGTAAAATACTTTCACAAATAGTTGCATTTCTTTATTGACCGCTGGCTTATTTAGATGGACTTGTTTCACATTGACTGTGTAATCCACACTTTTACATTATGGCCTTTCCCCATTAACTAATTATTCTCACGTATATGGATGCTATTCATAACAATTATTATTTTTTTTACTACTTGGAGGCAATATATTTTGTTGGTCTTTTCTGATATGTAACAACATACTGACTATGGGGGTGTAATTATTATGTGATTCCGTGGTCTGCACCAAGATAACAATTGTGTACATCTATGTTCAAACTATCAGAGTTAAGCCTTCTATGCTTGCTGTCCTCCATTTAGCCTTATTGTGCACAAGTATAATTGAGAATCTTTCTTGGAAGTTCAATACTTACCAGTGATTTCTGGTTACTTTATTGACTTTTTAAAACATTGTCTATTTTGGAGGATATGTGGGGCCACACTAGCATTTTTATGGTGTTAGTAGCCGTATCATTGAGCTATGAAAGTGGACCTGTCATGCTAAGGTAAGTTCAGATGATTTTTGAAGAGAATTAAAAACTATTATGAACTAGCCATTTATTTGTAATATAAAGAGTTTTTGAGAAATTAACCGTTTGTGTGGCTCAGTGTGGCACTTTACGCTGTTTAGTTAAAGGGGAGCTTTCATCCCAACTAAAGTCCACCCCACCTAATTAGGCATCTAGCGATAAGTTTAACAATCAAACTGTTATATAGAATAAAGACAGCGTTAGTCAAAAATCCTACCTCTGCTGACACTGACAGCCTGGCAACAGCGCAGACATCATTGCTTACAGGCATCTGCGCGCCTGTGCTGTCAGTCCTGTTCTCCTCTAGGAGGTGTTGCATGGTACCTTAAGGTATCGGAAGGGACTGACGGCACAGGTGCACAGATGCCTCTAGAGTGTTGTTGCCTGGCCGTCGGTATCGATGGAGAATTTCTGAGTAACACGTTCTTTATTCTGCATGACAGTTTGATTGTTAAGCTTATCGCTAGATGCCTATTAAGGTGGGGTGGACTTTAGTTGGGGTGATAGTTCCCCTTTAAACTGAACCTAGGCAGAGCTCACACACTGGGGGACATTTCTTACAGCACAGTAAGCAATACATTTTGTGTAAAGCTGAACCAAATAGCATATTACAAAGGGAATTTAAAGTGGAACTTTCAGCATAGATAGTCACCCTGCAATAATTAGGCAGGTGGCAACTAGCTTAAAGGGATAGTAATAGTTTATTATTACTATTCCCCATATTGTAGATATTTGTAAAATAATTTAATAGCCCCCAGGTTCATCTCTCAAACCATTATGGTCTGAGAGATAAACAAAGCCAAAGTTTCCCCCTTCCCTGAAGTCAGTGTTGTACTGGCTGTAGGGGAAGTCTGTCGTACGATAGGCTTGCAGCTCTGCAGCTGAGCCGAGATCGCGTTAGTGAGAAATAATTATTTCACTGAAACGGACTTCTACATGTGCTTGGTTTACAAGCACACGTTGAAGACAGTTTCAGTGAAATAATTATTTGTCACTAACGCGATCGCGGCTCTGCTGCAGAGCTGTCTGAATGAGGTCATACCAGATATCCCTGCAGTCAGTACAATACTGGCTTGAGGGAGGGGGGAACTTTGCCTTTGGTTACCCCTCAAACCATAAAGGTTTGAGAGATGAACCTGGGGGCTATTAAATTATTTTATAAATATCTACAATATGGGGGATAGTAATAATAAAGTATTATCTTACCACTTAGAATTACTCTTTTCTAAAGAAATCTTTAACCTACCGAGACTGATGGTAGGTTAGTGCAGTCTGCGTGCCTGTGCCATCATTCCCTACCAGTTACCATGTGGCACACTGCAAGATGTCTGCCCTGATGCCTGGCTTCTGGCCTTGGAACAGTAAGGATTTCTTTAGAAAGGAGTAATTCTAAGAGATAAGATACCTATCATTAACCCTTTGAGTGCCAGAGAGCTATGCAATGCATTGCAGAGCAATGCTTTGTGTACCCCTCTGGCACTCAAAGGGTTAAGCTAGTCACCACCTGCCTAATTATTGCAGGGCGACTTTACATATGCTGAAAGTTCCTCTTTAAAGTACCACCAAGGCATCAAACCTAATTTCTCAGACATGATTTTTTTTTACAAAAACAATTTAGTGCAGCATATATGCAGATTTTAATTCTATAAAAAATAAATTAATCTTGTTTTAGGGTGACAGGTCCATTTAAAATATATTCCTCATTTATTTTTCAGTAAAATGAAGTAGAATGTAGTGGAGCACATATAACATATTCTTCCTTCTGTCCGTTCATCAAATCCTTGTATCCACCTACCTGCACATGAAATGGTAACTTGCTGTTTCACACCTCATTTATAATCTATAGCAGTATCTGTGCAGTTTTTATCTCATGCTACAAGAAAGGTAATGATTCTGCTAGGCCAGCAGCAATGTTTTCATACACATCAAAGTCTTCACCTTTTTTGTCTGTGTAGATCTTTCTACTTTATATATTTTATCACTGAACCTTTGTACAATTAAATAAGAAACACTGTTTGAACTTCTCTATCATGGTTCGATTTCCAAGACATTTTATGGTCTATCCAGTCCTGTTCAGACATTCTGCCTTTGTATTATGCTGTCATTTAAACAGGAGATAAATGCACTATTTCGACTCCAGTACTTATAAACCAGATTGTGTATGTTAATCTCATTGATCACATTTGGGGTTTTGTGTTTAATTCAGTAGATTATGTTGCTTTCATATTAATTGTGCCCACATCAACGTGCAAGTTTCTGATGTCCGGCACCTTTTCTCATTGTTTCCTCATGCTCTCCATCCTATCTGTCTTTCCATCAATCCAGTTCTTGAATAATCTCATAATCATATCTACTTGAAAGTGCAGATTTTACTTAAAGAAATCGTAACACCCCTGAACCCTAGCCCCCTGTTATCTTAATATGACTAAAAAATCCTTATGGCCACTGTGAATCAGTTCTGTGTGGATTTTAGAGTTCTTGGGGTAGATGCACTAAGGAGTGATAAAGTGGAGATAACTTCTCCAATTTCTTTGTTATTCTATAGAGGCCGTGCCCTAGATATTGTGTTCTTGGCTTCTTTATTTTATGTATACTATGGCTATTTAACACTACTCAAAGAAGTTGTGCAATATGCTATCATTAATGAATACCAACATAGTTTTGCCTTATTTCTGTTGTGTATCCTATTACTATCCCAGTGGGTACTATTGCAGTCCTAGCGCAGGGCTGTCCAAGTTCAGTCCTCAGTGGCCAGCAACAGGTCAGTTTTGTCCTATTTCTATTGTGTATCCTATTACTATCCTAGTGGGTACGCAATCCTATTGAAGGGCTGTCCAAGTTCAGTCCTCAGTGGCCAGCAACAGGTCAGTTTTGTCCTATTTCTATTGTGTATCCTATTACTATCCTAGTGGGTACGCAATCCTAGTGAAGGGCTGTCCAAGTTCAGTCCTCAAGGGCCACCTACAGGTCAGGAATTAAGGATTTACCTGATTAAGCACAGGTGGGCCAATCAAAATTAATGAGCCACTGATTAACTCTCCTGTGCTTAATCAGGGAAATCCTTACAACCTGGCCTGTTTATGGCCCTTGAGGACTGAACTTGGGCAGCCCTGTCCTAGTGTATACCGTGCATATTTATTAATTATTGCACCTATAATTCATGCCCTCTGTTGCAGTATGTCTTTCTATAGAACGCTATTTCGGTTCTGCTGAAGAGCTGCTGGCCGGTCCTGGGACCAGGATTTCTTTCTTTCAGCTAGAGCACTGACGTCTATGAAAGGGGCATGAGGGGGGGGGACTTTAGATGCTTAGATCTCTCAAACTATACATGCTTGAGAGATGGGACATACCTCATTGTATTAATATTTTTAATATCTACAGGATTAAACTTTGGTAAAAGCAATTTTTACTATCCCTTTAAGGGGTTAAAGTAACACAGGTTTATCCATGAAGAAATCTTTTTGCCACCTTCTTTATCAGCTTAACAAGGGTATGATAACTCATTGAGTGCCACAGGGGTGTACCTCTCATTGCAGAACAATGGATGAAGGACCAACTTGGTGTACATGGTGTTTTTCCATCCTCCATAAGGATGGAATTGAAAGTTTGCACATGTTTTTACTGCATCATATGATGGTTCAGAAAAGCTCTGATTAAAGTCCCAGCATAAAAATGTTATTAAAGCTTTAATTCACTTTCAAAGTTGCATAATAAAAGGGACCTTCTTTATTGGGTTTAAATAATTAAATCCAAATGTAATATACTACAGATGATAATTAGTAAGTTATTGTAATCATTTAGAACTATCAGGGAAAAAAACAAATCTGCCTGTTTGTAGAGAACTTGAAATACAGTTAATTTTTTTTTTTCTACTTTTATTTAATTATTCATGTATTTATTGTCACTGAAATGTATTTATAGTATATTTTACATTTGTTGAATCAGCATGCTTTTGGGCTTAGCTGTTTCAGGACCAAAGGGGTGTGCAATGCGATATGGGTTAATATGAGTTTAAAATGTCATTGTCATACCTGGGAACTCTCTCTGGATCTGCCCTGGGGACACCAGTTTTCACAATTAATTACCAGGTCTCCTGGGACAGAGAGAGATTATCTGGCTTTGGTGAATTCCTTCTGAAACTCTGCCCCCTCCCCACTCACACACTTCTCACCCACTTTATAACAAAGAATGTAGGCCCCACACACCCGATTAAGTCCCACCCACTTTACGGTGCGAACACATCATTTATATCCCTCGGCAGCACATGAGCCCTGTCTGGGGGCCCAAAGGGAGAAAGTTCCCACGTATGGTCATTTTACTAGGACAAGTAATAGTTTATACACTAAGAGGTCAATATGCTTTTCCAAACCAGGTTTACAATTTTAAACAATAATGCACAGTTCTTTTAGAGACTCACAGGCCTCATATCCGGATCTAGGAGTAAATCTGGCTTCTCTGTCATCTAATACAGGTGACTGGTAACTTTGGGTAGGTGATTCTCCCCTTTAATTGTAGGCAGGAACAATTCAGCCTACCTTCCCTCCTTGGCTGCAGCTAGCCAACCAGCTCCAGAAACATTTGTTCCTTGGTGAAGACACAGGCAAGAGAACAGTTCTGCAATAGTTTTAGAATTTTGTTTATTTTTCTGTTAGAAATGGAATACCACCATTAGGCGGATTACCATAACTGACAATGCCCTTAGATGTGGCTAGCTCAGTAACCAGGTGCTTTTTGTTAAGCCCTTGGGGGAAAATCTTGGCTACAAGTTATTTCCTCAGGAGTTGCCCACCGAGGCTTCTTCTTAATACATGGTAGTCTGAATACAGAAGATCTGCAGGAAAAGTGAGCAACCCTTTGAGTGCTGCAGGTCCACATGTCCCACAGTGACCCTCCGCACAGGGGTTTTACCTTTGGAGTTCCTATTGCACACTCCTGCACTCATTGGGTCTAGCTGTATGTCTGTTGGGTGTTTTGGAGTAGGTCTGCGTGGTACTTTAACCCTTTAGCTGCTGGTTTTGCATCTTTTGGGAGGGTTTCTGACACTTTTCCTACTGGTTCAATGTTTTTTGGGTATCCTAACATGTTCTAGTGATGTTTCAAGCATTTTTATTTTACTGTTTCAATTTTGTAAAATTTGAGTTCCACGCACTTTACCGCATAGGTGCCATTGCTCCATTCACTCCTATGGGACTGTACAGTTTGGGACATATCTCTGCAACTGCTCCACCTAGCAACTTCAGAGATGGCTCATTTTTATTGTCTGCCCTTGCTCTATCATCGGTTCATGTTTCTATTGTGTTGGGAAGCTCAGGGGGCATCGGGCACTGTTGGGGTACTTTTTCTGGGAAAACTACATTTCCCACGAGCGTTTGCTTTGCGCGCTCATTTCTGATTGTCTACGCAGGGCTTGGAATCTCCTTCTTTCCTCTGCTGAATAACCCTTCACCTGCCAGATAAGTCTATTTTAGCGATTTCTGGGGTGAAACTTTAATCCTACACACTGTAATTTGGTGATTTCTTATACTGTAACATTTTTGACACTGTGAGAATGTCTAATCCGTTGGAGCTTGGGGCCAGACCTAAGACTAAGGTTGCTGAGGTCTTTGTATCCCCCATTGCGCATTGCTCTTCCTGTCATTCAGGGTTACCAAGAGAATTCTCAGGTCATTTATGTCCAGCATGTTCTGATGTCCCTGAGAGTCTCCCAGGGACCTCCAGCCATGCATTAGAGCCAGTTTGGGTGCAAGAGTTCAAGGCTGCTACTAGGGACCTTAGGTCTACATTGCAACTCTTTCCATCCCAGTTACAGGGGGTCTTCCATTCTTGGCAGACCCCTTCTTCCGTCAAGTCTTCCCTGCCAAAACCACAGGGAGTACTTGATGTATCAGATTCCTCTGAGGAGGAACTGCTGGTGGATTCAGATGTTGAGGAATGTTCTGCTGTGGGCTCCTCTCAGTTTTTTGGGGACCCCTTTGAGGCCGATCCTGAGCCCTCGGCTGAGGGCCTGATCAGGGCTGTTTTGCATACCTTAAACATTCCCTTAGTTCAAGAGGTTCCTTCTGATCCCTCTGATGTATTTCAGGAGCCTAAAATGCCCCTTACTTGCTTTCCACCTAACCCCACTCTTGACCGCCTTGTGTCTGAAGAGTGGAAATCTCCGGACAGGAAACCTTCTGTGTCCAAGACATTTGCCAAGCTTTATCCCTTCTCCGAGGCAGCGCTTGCTCAGTGGGTTCATCCTCCCAAAGTGGATGCTCCTATCTCCAGGTTATCTAAGTCTACTGCCTTGCCATTTTCTGATGTGCCAGCTCTGAAAGACTGGACTGACAAGAAACTTGAGGTTTCCCTCAAGTCCATTTTTGCCACTGCTGGTACTGCCATGCATCCAGCGTTTGCTGCGGCATGGGTTAACCGGGCCATTGTGGTCTGGACTGAACAGCTCACCCTGGCTTTCCGTCAGGGTGCTCCTACTTCGGATATGTTGCGCCTCCTTGCCAACATTTCTGAGGCCCAGCACAATGTTTCTGCTGCCTTGTTTGATGCCATCTGTTTGGTGGCTAGGGTTTCCACCATGTCTGTGGTTGCCAGACGGGCTCTTTTTCTCAAGATCTGGTCTGCTGAAGCTGCTTCTAAGAAAGCCTTGCTTTCCTTGCCTTTTCAAGGCACTTCATTGTTTGGGCCAGATCTCAAGGATCTGATTAGTGAAGCCACAGGGGGTAAAAGTACTCTTCTACCTTTGGTCTCCAGGAAGAAAATGCCGCTTAAGTGTAATTGGTATTTTGTTCCTTTCAGACGGTTCCCTCTGCTCCGCGTACCTCCTCCAAGCCCAAACAGCAAGGTCTCTTCCAAGCCTTCTTCGACATGACTCACCGAACCCGGGTTCCCACTCTGCTGTGGGTGGCCGTCTGTGTCACTACCACAGCGTCTGGGAGGATTCAGTGGCAGACCCATGAATTTTACAGGTGGTGGCGAAAGGATACATCCGGCGAACCAGACGGTTCCCTCAGCTCCGCGTACCTCCTCCAAGCCCAAACAGCAAGGTCTCTTCCAAGCCTTCTTCGACATGACTCACCGAACCCGGGTTCCCACTCTGCTGTGGGTGGCCGTCTGTGTCACTACCACAGCGTCTGGGAGGATTCAGTGGCAGACCCATGAATTTTACAGGTGGTGGCGAAAGGATACAGGATCCCTTTCATATCTCTTCCTCCCTTTCGTTTCTTTCCTTCTTATACGCCTCAGGACGCAGAGAAAAGCCGGCTGTTCAGTTCAGGACAGAGGTATGATTTTTACTCGAACCTCTTTGTGGTCTCCAAAAAGGACGGTGATTGTCGCACTATTTTGGATTTGAAGGATCTCAATTCCTTTGTGATCCGGACTCATTATCACCAGGAGTCTCTATGGACGGTGATTGCTGCTATGTCCCCGAGGGAATTCCTTGCTTCTCTAGATCTTCAGAACGCGTATTTACACATCTCCATTCATCCAGAGAGCCGGCAGTATCTCAGACTTGCCTGCGACCGAGGGCACTTTCAGTTTTCAGCTCTTCCCTTTGGTCTGCCTACAGCTCCTCAAGTTTTCAACCGTGTCCTGGGAGCCTTAGTGTCTGTCCTTCACCGGGACAGCATTAGAGTTACTCAATACATGGACGACCTGCTTCTGAAAGCCCCCTTCTTCATCAGCAGGTTCATCTATGCATTCACGCTCTCACACATCACGGGTGGATCATCAATGTGGACAAGTGAGATCTTGTCCCATCCCAGCGTCTGGTCTTCCTGAGCCTTCTCTTCGACACTCAGAAGAGCATGGTGTTTCTCACGGACAAGGTAGCTCACCAGATCGCCCACAGGGTTTCTGCGGTTCTGGCTCAAGATCAAGTTCCAGCCAAGAAGCCGTCCTCTCTAGTGGGGAAATTCACCTCCACCATAGAAGCAGTCCAGTTTGCCATGGCACACACCAGTGAACGCCAGAGGTTTGTGATCCAGGTATGCAAGGGTCAGCCGGACCTTCTGAAGTTGTCAGTGTCCCTCCCTATTCATGTGTAACTGAGCTTGTCGTGGTGGCTCGACCTTTCCAATCTATTGAAGGGCAAGTCCTTCTTGGTATCCTTCTCGACCACGGTGATGATGGACGCCAGCCTCTCCGGCTGGGGAGCGGTCCTGGGTCACCTGAGTGCTCAGGGTCTGTGGTCTCCGGAGGAATCTCTCCTTCCCATCAACGTGTTGGAGCTTCGGGCAATATTTCATGCCCTTCATCATTGGACATCTCAGCTGGAAGACTGTCCAGTCCGGGTACAGTCTGACAACGCCACGGCCGTGGCTTACATCAACAAGCAGGGTGGAACAAGAAGTCTCACGCTTGGTTAGCGGTCAAGGCTATTTTGTCCTGGGCAGAAGAAAACGTTCCTGCCATATCCGCAGTGCCCATTCCTGGCGTAGACAACGTCATGGTGGACTACCTCAGTCTACACACAGTGGACAGCGGAGAGTGGGAACTGCACCCAGAGGTGTTCACCCTCATTGTTCAGAAGTGGGGTCTTCCTTACATCGACCTGATGGAGACAAAACACAACAGGAAGGTTCCGAGGTTCTGCAGTCGGTGGAGGGACCTTCTAGCTCTGGAGGTGGATGCAATGTCCATTCCTTGGTTGTTTCCTCTGGCCTATATCTTTCCTCCCCTCCCAGTGTTGCACAGGGTCATATGGAAATTGCGACTCGAACGCTGTCCAGTCATTCTGATTTCTCCATACTGGCCTCACCAAGCTTGGTTTCCGGAGTTGCTGGATATGTCAGTGGCGGAGCCATACCGGCTCCCTTGCTGTCCGGATCTTCTTCTACAGGGTTACCTGTGGAAGGAAAATGTTCATCAGCTAGCTTTGACGGCTTGGAAATTGAATCCTCAATATTGAAGAAGAAAGGTTTTTCTTCTGGGGTGATGGCTACTATGTTCAGTGCTCGCAAACCTGTTTCTTCTAAGGTGTACCATCGTGTCTGGTCGACCTTTCTCTCTTGGTGTGCTGATAGGGACCTTTCTCAAGATTTTAACCTGCCTTTGATCCTGGCTTTCTTGCAGGAAGGTGTGGATAAGGGCCTCAGTTTGAGTTCCCTTAAGGTTCACACTTCTGCTCTCTCTGTTTTCTTTCAGAGGCGCATTGCTATTCTTGCTATGTCAAGATTTTCTTCCAGGGCGTTGCTCATACTCGTCCAGCCTTCAAGAATCCCGCTCCTCCGTGGGATCTTAACTTGGATTTGGGAGTTCTTCAGCTCCCTCCCTTTGAGTCCTTGGCTACTATGCCTCTACACCTGGTGACGTGGAAAATGGCCTTTCTCCTGGAGATCGTGTCAGTTCGCAGTGTCACGGAGTTTCATGCTCTGTCCTGTAAACCACCTTTTTGGTGTTTCACAAGGACAAGGCGGTGCTTCGCACTTCTCAGGAGTTTCTTCTGAAGGTGGTTTCAAAGTTCCACATCAATCAGGAGATTGTGGTGTCTTCTTTCTGCCCTCACCCCACCTCTGACAAGGAGAGGGATCTCCACTTGTTGGATGTGGTGCGTTGTCTCAAGTTTTATGTACATCGTACTGAGTCTGTCAGGAAATCTGACATGCTGTTCGTCATTCCTGAGGGTCCCAGGGCAGGAAAACCTGCATCCAAAGTGACTATTGCTTCTTGGATTAAGTTCATTACTTGTAAGGCTTACGAGCTGAGGAAGAAGCCTGTCCCCTTTCGGGTCACTGCTCATTCTACAAGATCTATTGGGGCTTCTTGGGCTTACAAGAATAAGGCCTCTGCTGATCAGTTGTGCAAGGCTGCCACTTAGTCGTATGTGCACACCTTTTTGAAGCACTACCGTGTTGATGTGCTGGCATCGGCTGACGCTAGTTTTGGGAGAAAGATCCTGGAGGCAGTCTTGCCTGTCTAGGATCTTCTTCGATTCTTGGTGCTTCCTTCACTTTTGAGCCCTGTTGGCTTTAGTTCCGTGTGCTGTGTAACAGTTTGAGGTGTTGTTACACCTGTTCAGTGTCCATTGACACTTCATTGTTTTGTGTGGCTATCTCTGATCTGATGGTTCATATCTGCTCTGGTGACTTTGGGGGCCCTACGCCTGGTCCTTGCCTTCCTTTCCGCCTCTGGGAAACTCAATGGTTGGACATCCCAGAGTTAACAGTAACCTGTATTGGACGACAGAGAAAAGAGGATTTTAGTCTTACCTGTTAAATCCTTTTCTCTTAGTCCATACAGGTTACTGGTCTCCCACCCTGTCAAGGGACCATGCTTGGCTCTCCTGTGGCAGACAGTGAGGGTCCTTTGGGGTTATGCTCACAGGAGTCATCTTTCCCTTCCACTATCTAGTCAATAGTTGGTGTCTCAAATCTTTCTGGAGTTGGTTGGCTAGCTGCAGCCATGGAGGGAAGGTAGGCTCCACACCCTGCATACACTTCTAGAATTGTTCCTGCCTACAATTAAAGGGGAGGATTGCCTACCCAAAGTTACCAGTAACCTGTATGGACTAAGAGAAAAGGATTTAACAAGTAAGACTAAAATCCTCTTCCTGGCACTGCTGCATATGGACTGACAGAGGACTAGTGAGATTGGTTAAGGTGGAGGACAGTTCTGAGCGTGTGCATTCACATACACAGGCATGTACAAAGTACATACATTGTCATAGATGTATCTAATCTTAAGGCATGACACAAACATAAAAGTTCTGCTGCACATCATAAATCATTCTGTCAGATTTTGCTCGTTTTTTTTTGTTTTTGTTTTTTTTTTAAAATGCATTATTTGTTGTATTATTTTGTTGTTATTTTGAAATGTAATGCTTTTCTCGTTTAACCCTTTAAGGACCAAACTGGTGTGCTTTTTGTGAAATGTACCCGTCAATATTTCAGGATTCTCACTTGATTTACATTAAAATATGTTGTTCTATTTATTCTATTTGGCATGATAATGTACATGGGTTAAATAAAGACTTACATAAAGAATGACTAACATAAGTATAAGCAATTTAGAAAGCTACTTCTTCTGTAAATAGATGCCTTAGTTTCTTTAGTTTTTAACAGGGTAAGGCAGGGATGTCTAAGTTCAGTCCTCAAGGGCCACCAGCCGGCCAGGATGTAAGAATTTCCCCGATTACACACAGGTGAGTTAATCAGTGGCTCATTCATTCTGACTGACTCACCTGTGCTTAATCAGGGAAATCCTTACATCCTGGCCTATTGGTGGCCCTGAAGACTGGACTTGGACAACCCTGGGCTAATGGAATCACTGTAGTACACTGACTGGGATAAGTTGTTGAGGTATCCTATACTATAATTCCTTAGGATGTTTGTCAGAACCCATCATGTGCAGTAGAGAAAGCTGCGTGCGCTGCAGTCATTTGCAGTACAGATTGCCAGCGCCGCGGCTGATACGGAGCTGGGCGATCCGACTTCAGACTGGAGTCCTCTCTGTGCCCCTTCCTGGGACTCTTGGTGGTCCCAGGAAGGTGCACAAAGAGGTCTCCGGTCTGAATTCGGAGCGCCCTGCTCCGTATCACCTGCGGAGCTGGCAATCTGTACTGCAAATGACTGCAGCAGTGGCACTGTGGCCTATGTAAACGGGCTTTTCAACTAGTAATAATAATAATGATATTATTGTGTATCTCATTTAACCCTTTGAATGCCAGAGATGTAACAAACTCATTGCATTGCAATGCTTTGGATCCCCTGGCACGTAAAGGATTATAAAGTGTCAGATTTTTTTGTATGTGTTTTTTAATAATCTAAAAATAGAAACAAAAGATTTGATGGAACATAAGAGCCAGCTGGCCCATCTATTCAGTGCTGGACACGCACCAACACCAGAAATACATAATGTACCCTTTCAGTGTTGGAGACACATAGTCACCCATTTGTTGACAGAAATGCAAGGTCATAGACAAACACCCTTTTCAGGGTCAGATACACACCCACATACAGACCATGCCAGACAGGCACTGATACTTTTTTAGTATCAGACATGCAGAAACCTTTTTAGAGGCAATGATCTGTAGATACCCGTTCAGTTACAGAGAGACACAGACACTATTTCAATGCCAGTCACACATTTATTGGCCCACATTGGCATGAATTATTAATAATGGTTACCGAAAAACTATTTATATTACACATGATTGCAAGGTATAGGCAGCTTTTCAGTTTTTCAAATAGGACTGGATAACATTGCAGGTTATATATGTTACCACTGATTTTATCTCACAGATTCCTATTGAAGTCTCTGAGGAAATTTATAGATAAAATAGATGATTGTTATTAAAGTGGAACTTTCACCTTAACTCAAGTTTAAGTATGTGAAAACTGCAGTAAAAATTTCCTATGTGTCATTTTAACCAAAACTCCAGCAGATGTATAGTTTAGGACATAGTCACACTTATTTCTGGGCAAAGTGAAAGTGAACATTTCCTGGTACTGCACAGAGCTGCATTAGCATATGACACATCACTGAAAAGGCTTCATTAGCATATGACACATCACTGAAAACTGATTAACTTAGTATATGAAAACGTCACCGGTACCACACAGGTACCACAATTAGCATACATAGCATATGGTAACAAGTATGAATATATCCTTAACTGTACATTTGCTAAACTTTTGGCTAACATGGCATATAGGCAGGTTTTAATTCAGTTTTCACATATGCAACTTTAAATTAAGATGAAAGTTCCACTTTAATGACAGTGTAATCCAGACCATAGTAAGAAAGATGAAATTTCCTGTGGTACTTAAGATGCAAAATATCCATAGTACTTAAAGAGTTAATTTAAGACTCCCTTATCCCTATAGGTATAGTTTACCCTTAAAAGCCTTTTGACAGAAAATCTAGAAATACCGGACATCCTCTTCTTTGCCATATGAATTTTATAATCATAATTCAAATGTACTAAGGTCAGATGTGAGGCTTCAAATGCACTCAGAATGTTAACTTCCTTTACATACTGTGACCGTTTTGTGTTGGCTGTCATATTTACAACATGCTAAATGACAAAGGAATGCTGTCTGGATTATATGTTGGCCAGCTATTGTGGCCTTTTCACTTCCTTTTACTTATTCTGACTGTTATTAAATACCATATGTAACCTTTTTGTCTAAAAATATGATCTATAGATGCATACAGGAAGGTACTCCTTGCAGGCAATGCAACTGTGTGTATCCTAAAGGTTAAAGAAATACAGAGCGTAGACAGAAAGTGAATTTTATTTAAAGGAGAACTAATGCCACATAATAACCTTCCACCTACTTTACTATAGCCAGATAAATGTTACGGCCCTTGTGAATTTTACCTTCGTTCAGTCAGTCCTGGAAGTCATGTTCATGGAGGCGGACAGTTGCCAGCAGGACCCCAGGACCTCAAGCTGTGCTTATTGCATGACAATCTTAACCCTTTCATTACCATAGGGTTGTGCTAAACACTTCTTTGCAATGCTTTCTACACCCCTCTTGTACTTAACCCTGTGAGGGGTACACAGCGCATTGCAGAGAAGGATTATGCATTCCCATTAATTCTGTTTGGGGAAAAAATGTCAGAAACTGCCATGTCTGTCCCCACGGACATGACATCCAGGACTGATTTGAAGATGTTAAACCTTGAACCAAAGTACAAGGGCAGAATTCATGGGGGTCATTAGAATTTTCTGGCCATAGTAAGGCAAGTAGGGGTCATCATCAAGAGGTACTATTATTTAATTGTATCAACAGATAACAAAAGCAATTTTTGTATTATAAAAAAGACAATGGAATCTTCTACTTCCACCGCAAAAATAAGTATGATTTGTAAGAAATAAATGTGTCCAATTAACTCCTGTTCCATACATGTTATTGACCTGCTTGTAGGAGGCTATGCTGTGTTACTAACTTGCTTGTAGGAGGCTATGCTGTGTTACTAACTTGCTTGTAGGAGGCTATGCTGTGTTACTAACTTGCTTGTAGGAGGCTATGCTGTGTTACTGACTTGCTTGTAGGAGGCTATGCTGTGTTACTAACTTGCTTGTAGAGGTTATGCTGTGTTACTGACTTGCTTGTAGGAGCCTATGCTGTGTTACTAACTTGCTTGTAGGAGCCTATGCTGTGTTACTAACTTGCTTGTAGAGGTTATGCTGTGTTACTGACTTGCTTGTAGAGGTTATGCTGTGTTACTAACTTGCTTGTAGAGGTTATGCTGTGTTACTGACTTGCTTGTAGAGGTTATGCTGTGTTACTAACTTGCTTGTAGAGGTTATGCTGTGTTACTGACTTGCTTGTAGGAGGCTATGCTGTGTTACTGACTTGCTTGTAGAGGCTATGCTGTGGTATTGTCCTGCTTGTAGGAGGCTATGCTGTGTTACTAACTTGCTTGTAGAGGTTATGCTGTGTTACTGACTTGCTTGTAGGAGGCTATGCTGTGTTGCTGACTTGCTTGTAGAGGCTATGCTGTGTTATTGTCCTGCTTGTAGGAGGCTATGCTGTGTTGCTGACTTGCTTGTAGAGGCTATGCTGTGTTAATCACTTGCTTTTAGAGGCTATGCTGTGGTATTGTCCTGCTTGTAGGAGGCTATGCTGTGTTATTCACTTGCTTGTAGATGCTATGCTGTGTTATTGTCCTGCTTGTAGGAGGCTATGCTGTGTTATTCACTTGCTTGTAGATGCTATGCTGTGTTATTGACCTGCTTGTAGGAGCCTATGCTGTGTTACTAACTTGCTTGTAGGAGGTTATGCTGTGTTACTGACTTGCTTGTAGGAGGCTATGCTGTGTTACTGACTTGCTTGTAGAGGTTATGCTGTGTTACTGACTTGCTTGTAGGAGGCTATGCTGTGTTACTGACTTGCTTGTAGAGGTTATGCTGTGGTATTGTCCTGCTTGTAGGAGGCTATGCTGTGTTACTAACTTGCTTGTAGAGGTTATGCTGTGTTACTGACTTGCTTGTAGGAGGCTATGCTGTGTTGCTGACTTGCTTGTAGAGGCTATGCTGTGTTATTGTCCTGCTTGTAGGAGCCTATGCTGTGTTACTAACTTGCTTGTAGAGGTTATGCTGTGTTACTGACTTGCTTGTAGGAGGCTATGCTGTGTTACTAACTTGCTTGTAGAGGTTATGCTGTGTTACTGACTTGCTTGTAGGAGGCTATGCTGTGTTGCTGACTTGCTTGTAGAGGCTATGCTGTGTTATTGTCCTGCTTGTAGGAGGCTATGCTGTGTTGCTGACTTGCTTGTAGAGGCTATGCTGTGTTAATCACTTGCTTTTAGAGGCTATGCTGTGGTATTGTCCTGCTTGTAGGAGGCTATGCTGTGTTATTCACTTGCTTGTAGATGCTATGCTGTGTTATTGTCCTGCTTGTAGGAGGCTATGCTGTGTTATTCACTTGCTTGTAGATGCTATGCTGTGTCAGTGACCTGCTTGTAGAGGCTATACTGTTTTATTCACTTGCTTGTAGAGGTTATGCTGTGTTGTTCATTTGCTTGTAGAAGCTATGCTGTGTTACCGAAAGCCCTAGGTTTGACTTTACGGAGACTGAGCTTGTAGTAGGAAGCATACCTCTTCTAATTGGTTCTGGATAAGGTCACTTTTAAATCAGGAATGCTATTGAAAACCTACCTTATGCAGGACTGCACATGATCAGTGCAACCCTACAGTTTTTTTTTTTTGGGGGGGTTATACACTTTTTTTTAATTATCAAGTAAACATGGGGTAAGAGGATACATTTTACATGTACCATTGTACTTTTGAAAACGTAATGGTCATGTAAAAACAAGTACAGATTATACAAAGATAGATTTCGTAGACATGTACCTACCAAAGTTCTAATGAATGTAGTCTCATATTAGATCTGAAGGTGCAAGTAACATGGCTGTCTGCTGATATATAGGGTTAGAGCTAGGGGCAGGTACTGCCTTGTGCAGCAGTCAGTGATACTGCCTGTCTGTGCTGTTTGAGTCTCCTTCATAGAGGCCACTTTTACAGAAGATAATCATAGCGGGCGGTGATTCTTTTTAGAAAACAAGCTTCATTCTCAGGAAAGTAAATGGAGCTGTGGAACAAACCAGCTGAACCATAGGTGACAAAAAAACTACCCAAAATGAAGGTGTTACATTGCACTGTGAAGTAAGAAGATTGTGTGAAGTATCACACTGGAGGTGTTTGAAACATTGAACTTTTGAAGCTGTTTACACTTAGATTGTGTGCACCTTCTCCCTTTTTTGTATTTTATTACATGTTGGGTGGAGAACCTGTGTCGGAGGTTTACAAGAGAGTGGCAGCAATGATAAGTGGAAGATATATCTGGGATCCTCTTTGCCTATTTAAGGTGTTATCCTGTGTACTAAATGTATTGTATTTTTAATATATTTCACACTGGACATATATTAGCAGCATAGGAAGATAGTGGCTCTGCGACAACATTTTTTTTATTTAAATGATGATTTTAACTCCTTGAATGGACTGTAGACCTTGCTAGTATTCACGCGTTAAAAGCCCAATATATTGCTGTAGGAATGTATTTGAATGTGTATACACACCCACCCACCTCCTCTTTACCATAGTAGTTCTTCATAAAGTACACATACTGAAACCCAGATATACTGAAAGAAGCACAAAAAATTCTAATACCCCCCCCCCCCCCGGCTTACCTTTGTATGGGCAGAAAACACTAATGGCCTCTATGCTTTTTTTGCCTTGTGCATTTGAGGGGTGGGATGGGAACCATTCATCCTATAATATAAATGGGCAGGTGTGTGTTTGTCCGATACAGTCATGTGCAGTAGAGACTGCCTGAACACAGGCCAATGCAGTCATGTGCAGTAGAGACTGCCCGAACACAGGCCAATGCAGTCATACACAGTAGAGATTGCCTGAACACAGGCCCATGCATTCATAAGCAGTAGAGACTGCCCAAACACAGGCCAATGCAGTCATACACAGTAGAAACTGCCCAAACACAGGCCAATGCAGTCATACACAGTAGAAACTGCCCAAACACAGGCCAATGCAGTCATGCGTAGTAGAGACTGCCCCCTGAACACAGGCCAATGTAGTCATACGCAGTAGAAACTGCCAAAACAAAGGTCGATGCGGTCATGTGCAGTAGAGACTGCCCGAACACAGGCCAATGCAGTCATGCGTAGTAGAGGCTGCCTAAACAAAGGCCAGTGCAGTCATACGCAGTAGAGACTGCCCGAACAAAGGCCAATGCAGTCATGCGCAGTAGAGACTGCCCGAACAAAGGCCGATGCAGTCATGCGCAGTAGAGACTGCCCGAACAAAGGCCAGTGCAGTCATACGCAGTAGACACTGCCCGAACAAAGGCCGATGCAGTCATGCGCAGTAGAGACTGCCCGGACATAGGCCAGATATATGTTTGTCTGATGCAGTCATGCGCAGTAGACACTGCCTGAACACACAGAATGGCCCGTGTACACAAGCTTTTACACTAGTGTGTGTGTGTGTGTGTGTATATATATATATATATATATATATATATATATAACGAAAGGCCAATACACATTGAGCTTTATTTACGTTACATATCCATATGGAATTCCAGGAAGCTTACAAAAATCAAATGTAGAAACATCTTGGATGGCATTGTGTAAACAAAATAAGAATTCTATTTTCTTTTGAGCTCTGGCACTCAAAGGATTAACTTGGCGCTGCTTTTTTATGTGGCAAAGAATGTCTGTAATTCACACATTACCTTTATCCCTTTGAGTGGCAGAGGGGTATGTAACGCATTGCAGAGCAATGCATTGTATACCCCTCTGCCACTCAAAGGGTTAATGCTGGGGATGCTTCCGGTGCAATGTTTTGCAGTTTTCTGGAGACTTTTCAGGCATCCAAAGAGTTAAACACTTGTACGAATGCCGTGCTCTTATATTTTCTTCTTTGAAATCAAATGGTTCAGATTAGTGATACATCCTTTCCTCCATTTACCCTTCACAGCTTGATAGATGCTTGTATGTCATGATCATCCTATGAATCTCTCCTTTCTTGAAGTCTGTTCCTGTGAGCAGGAAAACATATGTCATCTTATCCTTTCTAGATGTGAGGTACAGCCAGAGGTCCTTGTGCACAGAAAGAGAGGAACAATTATGGGGTAAACCAATTGTACCATAGAGTACAAATACATACCCCCCCCCACCCGCAGTTCTTATTGTTTTAAATCAGGTGTTTAATTCCTTGAATGTTATAGAGGTCTCCATATTATGAATCAGTACACTGGAGACATCTCTAGCATTCAAGAGTTTAAAAGTCTCATTTAAATCACAGAAAATGTTCATTTCTTCGTACAGTGCAGTCGTTTTGCCCCAGAATCACAACGCTTGTGCTTTACCTTGATGTCGTTTGTATAATTATCTAAAAGAGGGGAGCGCAAACCTGTTCTCAAGCCCCTCCCCCCACAGCAGTGCATATTTCCAGGGATCTCCTCAGTTTAACACAAATGAATGTCATTAACTCAGATCCATCAGAATGAGTGAACCGCTGATTGAGTCACCTCTGTTCATGTGAGGAGATCCTGAAAGCCTGCACTGTTGGGGAAGGCCCTGATCTAAACATGATCATCATGACCCTTTCTACAGTGAAATCTACTTTGTTAAGCTACAGTTGAAGCAAACCTGACATGCAGTAGGTCATTTACTGTAAGTGTAATTGTGCAATGACATGGTAAATATGGATTACAAGTATGTATTCTTGTTTGTATTCTATTATTTTGTTTGATGTAAGGCTGTTTGTGTTGATTATAAGACTATACCCTCCCCTTTATCTTTCTCCCAAACTTACATTTACCCCTTAAAGGGATAGTAATGTCCCACAAAAATATTTTTCAAATTGTAGTCCTTAAAAAGTTGAGCACAGCACAAAAAGTATCTCTCAAACCGCTATGGTTTGAGAGATACAGGCATTTAAAGTTCATGATTTCCTGCTGTCAGCATGAGATCCGTGTCGGCCGATACGGAGCCTCTGCAGCAGAGCCGCAATAGAGTTATATACAATGAATTACTTCACTGGAATGGTCTAAAAAGTGTGCTTTAGATCATTCTAATGAAGAAATTCATTTGTATATAATGCTATTGCATCTCTGCTGCAGAGGCTCCGTATCGGCCGACATGGATCTCATGCTGACAGCAGGAAATCATGAACTTTAAATGCCTGTATCTCTCAAACCATAGCGGTTTGAGAGATACTTTTTGTGCTGTGCTCAACTTTTTAAGGACTACAATTTGAAAAATATTTTTGTGGGACATTACTATCCCTTTAAGGGCCAGCAAGGTGTGCAATGAGTTGTATACCCCTCTGATAATTGATATAATATAGATATTTCATGCTGTTGGTGCTATTTCAACACAGCCCAGCATTCTCTTTAAGGAGAAATAACAACAAGTAATAGCGCGCGCACACACACACACGCACACACACACACACACACACACACACGCACACACACACACACACACTCTCTATCTCTTTCTCTCTCTCTCTCTCTCTCTCTTTCTCTCTCTCTCTCTCTCTCTCTCTCTCTCTCTCTCTCTCTCTCTCTCTCTCTCTCTCTCTCTCTCTCTCTCTCTCTCTCTGTCTCTTCCTCTCTCTTGACCCCCTCTCCTTCCCCCATGGCTCCTGCCAATTTTGCCCTTGTGGCTTTGTTAAAGAGATAACATCTTCATTCATTCCGAGATGTCATGTCCTTGGAACCAGACATGATAGTTTTGGTCAGTTTTTTTTTAAACTGAAGTGAAGCATATGTCTACTTAACCCCCAATCGTCATGTCTGCCTCGAAGGACATGGCATCCAGGACTGATAACCATTAGGATTTTCTGGCCATAATAAAGTAGGTGAGGGCTTATTATTAGAACGTATTACTTTTCCTTTAAGCCTTAAAGTGTCTTCCATGTTGTACCCTCTCCACTGTCTGGATTTACTGTTTTTCTTCCCCCAGGAACACCTCATAAAAAGGTCTTCCCATGAGTGTATTGTAACATACTACTGTTGTAAGGAGCTGTGTACACTGTGTGGTGCCATATAAATAAAGATATATACATACATACATACATATATAATATACTAGTTGAACAGCCCGTTACACGGGCCACAGTGTCACAGCCACCCAGTCGCAGGACAGTCACGCGCAGTAGAGACTGCCCGCGCCGCGGCTGATACAGAGCTGGGCGCTCATTCGGAGCGCCCAGCTCTGTATCAGCCGCGCCGCGGCCAGTCTCTACTGCGCATGACTGCAGCACGCGCAGCAGTGTGTACTGCGCATGTCGCAGCGTTACACACAATTTAGCGAATTATTATATAGGATAGGGTTAAAACACAACCTATGATGTAAAGCTAAAATGCTTTTAAATTGTACTCCATTTTAATGGCAGTCAGATGAGTGACTGGTTGCACCTGCTTTTTCGTGTAATTCTTTTTATGACCCCTTTGAATATCTGAGGAGTGTGCAACATTGTGTACCCCTCTGGTACTGAAAGGGTTAAGGGCAGGACAGGTTTATAGCAATAATTGTGGTATCCACTGTGCATAATGCTGTCTGTTATGCACGCTGAGAAATGGAGAGAGAGAATACAAAAGAAACAGTGATATGAGAAAATGAGTTGATCAGCACATTAGAAAGGTTGAAGAATAGTTATCACCATATAGAGAGAGTATCCCTCATGCAACCTACAATCACTTTATCATGTCTGTAATCAGGGCTTAAAATTCGAAGTCCTTTGCTACTAGCCAGATTTGAAAAGTTACTCGATACTGCAAGCCATAACATACCGACCAGGGCTGAATTTCTACTCACCAGGGCTAAATTTTCACTCGCCATTGGCTAGTGGGGAGTGGAAATTTTGAGCCCTGTCTGTAATACACCTACCCAGGGAAGAAAACACATTCACAGACTGGTTCTTATGTACAAAACAAACATAGAAACATTATTGTGTCCTTGGTCTTGCCTTATGTTCACAGTATCTTTATGCCTATCCCATGCATTCTTTCATTCCTTCTCTATAGCAACTTTCTGCTGGTAGGCTATTCCACATATCTACCACCTGCTCAGTGAATTAACACTTTCTTCCATTAAGGGGATCTATCACCACTAAACAAGTTAGTCTTAATATGTAGGCCATATAGTAAATATGTGTTATATTGTCTTATAATTTTTTTACATTGTTATTTGGTAGAAATCTAAAGAATAAATATTGCCCTGCACCTACTTCCGGACACACTGCTGTTACCAGCTCTGTACCGCAGTCTGGCACTCTTCCTCCGCTCCCCTCCCTCTGTCCAGCCTCCTCCTATGATGGAGGCTTTCTGCCTGTAAGCTGGAGCGATCTCTGCCGAATGGCTTTTGTACTGCTTTGAAGCTGTTAGCCATTTATGTCTGTTGGTGCCTGGCTGCCTCTAGGGACTGACAGTGAGAATACCCCAGATCTGCACCTGTTCATGGACCAGTGTTTGAGAAGCAATGATGTATACTGCATGTGAAACCATACCTTTTTCAGAGTCTGTCCTATACTTACAAATCGCGTATTGCCTAGCAACATCATACTGATTTTTAAGATGCTACCATCTGTTGAAAAAGGTCTGGATTTAATACAGTATTACAAGATAGCTTTTCAGTGCGACAGACCCAGGAGTATACTTTGTCAGTTCGTAATTTGGCTGCATGTTTTTAATTGAACCAGCTATTCGGTGCTTACATACACACTGTAAAATGGTAAGACACATTTAGATAGATTTGATACCATCCAGAATTACTATTTATGCCTTGCAATATGCACAGATAAAAGTGGAGGAATTCTGGGTCATACCAACTACACCATAAACAGAATTCAGTACTGAAATAAAAGAATCATATTTAACACCTTAACGACCCATGACGGTCCTGGACCATCATGGAATTCCGGGCTCCCCATGCCGCTGCACGCCATTCAGGGAGTCTGGAATCGGGTTACAAGAAAAAAAAATGCTCCGTGGTCCTTAAGTGACCGCCACGTGTGTGCGCAGCCGGTTCTTAAGGGATTAAATGGCCTCCTATTTAAAACACCCCCACAAATATTTTGATCAGGTGTAAAGGCTGGCGAGGGCTATTTGATGATTGGTCAGCTGATATTTACACTCCTAATGCTGGGTGATTCGTGTTTTTAGATACCCTATGTTTGTTTCTTTTTGTCTTTTAATTTTAAACGTTAAGTTTTATTCTGAAATCACATGAATTCTCAGGGTGAGTGCACCATTTAAATAGGATTCCTTTCTTTTGATATTGTTTCTAATTCTGTCCTTGGCAGCACCACACACCAGGCCCTCTCACATCATGGCTCTTGTGTGCCTTTCTCCTTTTTGCAACTCTTGCAGGTACATCTCTCTCCACACCATGCTGTCATCTGCATTTCTCCTGTTTGTACATATCCTCCACAGCTTTTTTGTGTGCATCTCTCCTCTGCACAGCTTCAGATTGTGCGATTATCTCCCTTCCACAGCTCACATGTTCTCACCTGTCAGTACTTTCACATTCACACACACATAGACATGCCTGGGAAATCTCTGGATTTGTCCCTGAGACTCTGGTTCTCTGGGGACAGAGACTGATTCTCCACTGGTGGGGAGTTAACTATGAAACTCTGCCCACTTCTGCTCCTTCCCAGCCTGTTCCTCCCACTTCCTGCCCACTTCTCCTCGATCCCCACTCTCTTCTGCCAACTTTCCACTCGCTTCACTCCCGCTTTATGACAAACCCCATGAAGCCCTGCCCCTTGCGTGAATAAGCCACACCCATTTGTCCCTGTGGGAACTCTAGAAGAAAAAGTTCCCAGTTATGCACATAGACATACACACACACACACACACACACACACACACACACACACACACACACACTCAACCCACATATAGACACCATGCACACACACACACACACACACACACACACCACATGTAGACACACACACAATACATATAGAAACCTCATGTAGACCCCCCCACACACGTATAGACACACACCACACGTAGACAATAAAATATGCAACAAAAAAGTATAGGATCCAATATTAAAAACAAATAATTTGCAAGAAATATATATATATATAAAAGGTGTCAATATTATAAAGCAATAATATACTTGCTCGCTCAACGTGTTGACCTGTTGCACACTGCTACAATTATAGAAGGCCTGTTGCTCTGTCTGCCTTTCTTTTTCTTTATATATACAGCATTGCTTGATGTGGGCCCTAGACTGTGTGAACCGCAATTTACAGCAGCAACAAAAATTTCTCAAGCATCCAAAGACCTCACTTGGGACCAATCACTTGAATCTCTTTCTCTACACATGCACCAAATATAGACACACACACACACACACACACACACCACATGTAGGCACCAGATGTAGACACTCACACCACACATAGACACCTCATGTAGACACACACATACCACACATGGACACACAAAAACCACGTATAAACACTTTTTCAGCAAAAAAAAAAAAAAAAATTTTGTATTTTGTTAAAATTTAAGACCGGATTTAACAAAGAATACAGAATTATAACATGAGTAAGTAGTTATAAGCTACAGAAAGGAAGAAATATTTTAAAATAATTTTGAGTTGTAATGTAAACGTAAAATAAACTATTCTTAGACTTAAACTTTTTTAAGGTGTCTAAACTTAATGCCAAAAAACTGTTTATCCAAGGATCCCAGACTCTGGAAAATCTTTCAAAATGATCCAGTTCTATAGAAAATATTTATGGAGATACACTCTATCTTACTTAGGATTCCCTCCCAGGAAATAATGTTAGTTTTCCATTGTTTAGTAATATGCATTCTCACTTCAGCACAAATTAAAACAGCTAGTGGGTCTTCAAATTTATTTAAGGAAGTTACTTTCCTTCCCATGAGAGATTTGCAAACTTAAAAGGATACTTTTTTATGAAATTACTCAGAAAGCAAATTGGAGACTTTGACTCAGACTTTCCAGATTATGGGACAGCTCTACCATATATGAATAAAGGAACCCACCTCCCCACAGCTTTGAAAACAAATATCAGAAGCATCCTGATACATTTTAGCAAGTTTTGCGGGAAGGAGACATGTCTGATGAAGCATCCTAAAGGCTTGTTTATGGGATTCTACTCATAATACTTCTGAATGCTGGGTTGCAGAGGGTCTTGCCCGTCATAATCTCGCATTTAATTTGGCAGTTCAAAATAGATTCATCCTCAATAAATATTTTATAAAGTGCTGATATATCACTACCCTCCCCCCCGGGCCCATCTTAAAACATATTGTTTGAATTTTGTTGAGGGAACGATAATATAGTTGCCCAAGTAGCTTTTAATATTTTGTGTCATTGGCCAGAGACCACTCCAGCTTACAGGCAGAAAGCCTTTATCATTGGAGGAGGCTGGATAGAGGGAGGGTAGCAGAGGCAGAGTGACAGACTGCTATACAGAGCTGGTAACCACAGACTGTCTGGAAGTAGGTGCAGGGCAACCTTTACTCATTACATTTCGTCCAAATAGCGATTTTAAAAAATAAATTAATACAGTATTCCACATATTCACTATGATCCCCTTTAACCCTCTCTGCTTTTTATTGCTCCGAAAGTAGTTACTAAAAGAACAGCTAGGTATAGATGTAAGTTCCTGATCCTCCCGACAAGGTGGGAGTTTCTGATGCAAGTCCAGAGGAAACAAATAAGCTAACTAGGAAAATCTGTCAGCCACAAAGGATTTATGTAGGTTGGGAACTAAAAGGCCTCCAGCGTCTGTAGCTGTATATAGAACATCCACGTATACACACACACACACATATATAACACATAGAGAGAGACACACACACACAAACATACACGCCACAAATAGAAAGACACACACACCACAAGTAGACAGACAGACTTTTTTTTAAACAAGTTTTTATTAATTTTAACAATATAACAGAAATATAATTCAATAAAAGAATATAAAATTAAGTAATCTATAACAATAACTAGTTGAAGAGCCCGTGAACACGGGCCACTGTGCCACCCAGCAACAGCCACGTTGCAATCATGCACAGTAGAGACTGCCCACGCCATGGCTGATACGGAGTGGGCACTCCGAATTCAGACCGTAGTCCTATTTGCGCACCTTCGGTGTGCAGAGAGAATTATGGTCTGAATTCGGAGCACCGCTCTGTATTAGCTGCGGCGAGGGCAGCCTCTACTGTGCATGACTGCAGCGCTTGCAGCCGTCTCTACGGCACATGACAGCTTCTGACACACACTTAGCGAATTATTATATAGGATGAGCTAGTTCTGATTCGATAAACTACCAATAGAGGCATTTCTACTTTAAAGTAAAGAGGAGGCCAGGAAGATTATATCTGATTAACCCTTTAAAGGGATAGTAATACTTAAGCATTACTAATCCCTATAGTAAAGCCCTACTAAAAAAAACGTATTGCCCCCAGTGTCATCTCTCAAACTTTTATGGTTTGAGAGATGAACGCTTCTAAAGTTGCCCTCTCCCTCCCCCTTCCCCGAAGTCAGCTTTGTAGCTGACTGAAGGGAAATCCGGTCATAGATCATCAGGCGGCTCTGCGGTAGAGCTGCGATCCCGTTAACTAAAAAAAAACGTTGACTAAAACGGTCTTCTACGTGGGCTTGCAAACCAAGAACACGTAGAAGACCATTTCAGTGAAAGTTTTCTTTTTTAGTAACGAGATCACGGCTGTGCTGGAGAGCCGCCTGAAAGTCGTACGACTCTCTTCCCTGCAGTCAGCTAGAATGCTGACTACGGGGGAGGGAGAGGGCAACTTTAGTAGCGTTCATCTCTCAAACCATAAAAGTTTCAGAGATGACACTGGGGGCAATACGTTTTTTTTTAGTAGGGCTTTACTATAGGGATTAGTAATACTTAAGTATTACTATCCCTTTAAGGACCGGCTGTGTGTGCTCGCGGCCGGCACTTAAGGACCCCAGAGCATTTGTTTTTTTATTATTATTGCATCCGATTCAGGGCTCCTGAATTCCATGACGTGCCAGGACTGTCATGGTCCTTATGGCAGGTTTACTCATGATGGTCCAGGCATGTCATGGGTCCTTAAGGGGTTAAACTATAAATATAGAGGACACAATACAGACTAACATATAGTGTGTATAGGGTTAAACAATTTTCCAAAAATGAAATTTACTACCATAAGTACTATTCAGCCATGAACCCCAGGTTTTACAGAATTTGTCGTAAAACTCAACAGAGGAAAGATATTCGCTAATACAAATCAAATCTATCTTTCCCAAGATACCTTTCCTAAATAATTATCCAATTTCCATTGTGAAGCCACATACATTCTCATGGCAGCACAAATAAGAACCACCAATTTAGCTTCAAATTTATTAAGAACAACAACCCTTTTCCGTAATACTGCATCCCAAATATTTAGACAGATAACTTTATTAATTAATTTACAAAGTAAATTTGAGATCTTCCTCCAAACTTTACGTATCTTATGACAACTCCACCAAGCATGGTAAAAGGAACCTACTGCTCCAAGATTGCAAAAATATAAATCTGAA
Source organism: Rhinophrynus dorsalis (assembly GCA_037306005.1). NCBI lineage: Eukaryota > Metazoa > Chordata > Amphibia > Anura > Rhinophrynidae > Rhinophrynus > Rhinophrynus dorsalis. The sequence goes on from CM074721.1 coordinate 299,866,901, forward strand.
GCATCGGGATACATTCTAGCAAGTTTTTTAGCAATTAGGTAGGTTTGATGCAGAATCTTAAGACTATTCACATAAATTTATATTTATGCTACACTTGGGGATTCTACTCAAAATACCCCTTTTATTTATGGGAATAATTCATGTGGTAAAAATTAATATTGTACCTAAAATCCTTTAATTTTTTTGCACCCTACCTTGTATTATAACAAATTTTGATCTTATGAATATACCAAATTTAATATTGTATTTTATTTGGGCAAATAAGCTCCCAAGAATTAGAAAGGATGTTCTTTATAGGGAATAGCTTAGAGGGGGTTGTTAGTTCCCAATCTTTTTAGATATTTTGTTGCTGTCAGGTTTTCTCAGTTATCGCATCTGCTTTTGTTTTAACACACCACATAATAACACAAACCACTTATAGACACACACACACACACACACACACACACACACACACACACACACACACACACACACACACACACAGACATCTCATATAGACACACACACACCTCATATAGACACACACATGCACACACCACATACAGACACACACACCACATACAGACAAATACTTATCATATAGACACACACACACCACATACAGACACACACACATCATATAGACACACACACACACACACACACACACATCATATAGACACCTCATGTAGACACACACATCACATACAGACACACACACCTCATGTAGACATGCACACCGCATACAGACACACACACATCATATAGAGACACACATACATCATATAGAAACACACACCACATACAGACACACACACCTCGTATAGACACACACAACAAATACAGACAAATACACATCATATAGACACACACACACACCATATAGAAGCACACACCACATACAGACACACGCATCATATACACACACAGCACATACAGACACACACACACAGCACATACAGACACACACGAATCATATAGACACACACCTCATGTAGGCACACATCATATAGATACACACACACACATACCACATATAGACACACACACCTCATATAGACAGAGAGACACCTCATGTAGACACACACCTCATGTAGACACACACCTCATGTAGACAGACACACACCTCATGTAGACACACACCTCATGTAGACACACACCACATACAGACGCACATTGACACACCACACCTTGATACACACACACACACACACACACACCACATTCAGGGATGATGATGTGTGTAAAAACCCCATTTAAATTAATGTATATTTCCCCTGTGGTGCAGTTGGTTTATCCATTCATAAGGTCAAGTGGTACATATCCATCAAGCTAAAGTGATTCATTTTGGGGTAAACCAACTGAACTGTGGGGGTGAAAATGGCCATTGATTTATGTGGTACTTCTAAACCCTTCAGTTCTAGAAAGGTCTCCAGTGCATATCTTTGCTATGCATCCAAGGGTTTAAGAGCCCACTTAAATCAGTGAGAATGGTTATATGTTCCCTATGGTGTGTTTGGTTTGCCCCTGTATTTCTCCAATATACATATGTAAATTAAGGGTTGAAACACAATACTAGTAATTTGGACCTTATTTTGGAAGATACAGTTGAGCAGTTCTGGAACTAAACAACTGCTTCATAGATGACAAATATTTCCATTATTTTTAAAACGCCATTTAGATCAGTGGGAATGTTGCTGTTGTCTCCTGTACTGCAGTTGGTGTGTTCCCACAGTGCTTTAGCTTTCTAGACACATTTCTTTGTGAGAAGACCTGGTGCTCTAAGCAGATGTATACTGCTCTGTGGTCTATAGATGCCAAACCAAGGTTACTTATTGTACATAGGATTATTTATTGTTTTGATTTTACCCATGTTTCAAAAACAGCTTCTGTTTTCTGAAAAAGTGTATTTTACGCTTTTCTTATGCTCCCTATATTTCATTTTTTTCTTATTTTCTGCTCACCATCTGTTAACTTGTCCATGACTCATGATTGAAACACAACAATAAAATCTGCTTCTCCCAGCAATACAGGCGGCGTTCCTTATCCACAAAGATCTTAGGGCTGTTACACTAAGAAAACGGGATACATTCTGGGGTATCCAATTGCACCATAGGAGACAAATAAGATTTAAATAGTGCTTTTAACCCTTTGAATTCTAGAGAGGACCCCAGCCCTTAGCAATACTTTTTTGTGACCTATCTAGCTTTCAGTGCCAGAGATGTATCCAACACATTGCAACACAATACGTTGGATACCACTCTGGCGCTTAAAGGGTTAAATAATTGGAAACCTTTGTGTTTGTTCCAGAATTGGTCCAGTTCTTCATTAAAATTATACCACCACATTTTTTTGAGCCTGCAGTATTTAAGATGGGCAATTTTTGGATCTAAGGGCTGCATATAGGTAGTGGTATAATTTATACGTGAGGGGCACAGGTGTGAGAAAATAAATAATTTAAAAAAATTAAAAATCACACCCTTTTTGATTCACCTTGAATGATAAAGAGGTCTGCAATGCACAAAATATATATAATACAGCTCAAGCTATACACCATTACATGCCACTAGCAGGGCAATGCACAAAATATATACAATACAGCTCAAGCTATTCACCGTTACATGCCACCAGCAGGGCAATGCACACCATTATGTGCCACCAGCAGGGCAATGCACACCATTACATTCTACCAGCAGAACAACACACGCCATTACATGCCACCAGCAGGGCAGCTCACACCATTTCATGCCGCCAGCAGGGCAACACACACCATTACATGCCATCAGCAGAGCAACGCCCACCATTGCATTCCACCAGCAGGGCAACACCCACCATTACATTCCACCATTAGGGCAACTCACATCATTTCTTGCCACCAGCAGGGCAACTCACATCATTTCATACCACCAGCAGGGCAATACACACCATTACGGTTTACTTTTGAAAAGTTGCGTAAAAAATATTTCGCGGCTAGAACGTGCATTAACCATGTCGCCATGTTTAAAATGGCGACATGAGACTCTCGTGCTGCTGTGGCTGTCAAACTTGCGTGATGTGTTCAGCTCGTAATTAGTTGAAGCAGGGCCATCCAGTCAGCTGTCAAGTAACGGGCACGAACGGAGGGATTCAGTCATCTGGATTACTTCGGAGAATAAAAAAATCAGGTATGCGGCATTTAAAGAGGCAACATGAGAATGTAACTCTTATATTCAGCGCAACATTCCCATGTCGCCCTTTTAATCCAGATAACATGTTTAATGCAGCACACAGCTGTGAGATATTTCAAATGTGCCCATTTAAAAGGATACCCACCATTACATGCCACCAGCAGAGCAACACGCACTATTACATGACACCAGCAGGGCAATACACACCATTGCATGCCACCAGCACAGCAACACACTCCATTACATGCCACTAGCCAGGGCAATACATACCATTCCAAACCACCAGCAAGGCAATACAAACTATTACTTGCTCCCAACAGGGCAATACACACCATTGCATGCCACTCACAGGGCAATACACCATTACATGTCGCGCTCAGAACAGTATACACCTTTGCATGCAACAGCAGTGCAGTACACCATTACATGTCTCTAGCCGATCATTATATTCCATGTAGGATATAAAAGGATGAGAGCTGATAGCAAGAAAAAGGAGGGGGATGAGGGCATGAGGGAAAGTTGAGGGATAGTAAGGGGTGAGTTGAGAATGAAGACAATAGGAAAGGAGATTAAGTGGAGATGAGATTATAAATGGAACTGAAGGAGAAGCTGTGTGTGACAGATCAAATAATAGGGATAATGAAAAATCACACTTCTTCACAGCAAAGTAATGTGGAGATGGGTGACAGGCAATTCCTCTAAGCTGGACTCAGATTTTCTTTGTATCACTTCCATCCCAGGTGACATTTAGTGCACACTGAGCTGAGTGAATGATACAGACAAAGCTTATGGGCCATCAAGAGATATTCCAGTGGGCCATTCCAACCCTGATTTTGGCAGACATTATGAAGGGGTGGTTGTTGCCTTCCACTAGAGAAGGCAATGTACCCAGGTTATTCACTGTCCCCCAGAGTGAGTACTCGTCTCCTCTAATACATTCAAATGGCACTCCGCAGGATGATGAATATAAATCCCCTCCAGTCGCATGTGCGACACGTACACAAAGAGAATTGCAGGGGGTTGGACATGGAGGTGGCCTAGGCCCAAGTTTTCCTTTCTTACTGCTGCTGGGGATGGGATTATGGGAGTTGTAGCGTACAAAAGTTCTCAAGAAACTAATCATGAATTAACAGATATTTAGTATAATGTATTTTTAAAATGTAATTAAAATTATACTTTTAACTGGAGCGCCAGAGATGAATCCACCTCTCAGTCCTCTTTTTGGATTGTTAAAGGGACACTAATGTCCAGTAATAACTTTGTTGTTTTGTTTATTTAAAAAAATAAATTATGTGGAGCAAATACCATCTCTCAAACCTTTACGGTTTGAGAGATATTTGCATCTAAAGCTCCCCCCTCCCACCCCTTCTCATGGCATCAGCACTCTACAGACAGCAGGAGATTCCGGTCCTGGGACCAGCCAGCGGCTCTGCAGCAAAGCTGAAATAGCGATATTTGAAAATAATTACTTCATTGGAACGGTCTACAAAGTGTGCCTTGTTTGCAAGCACACTTTGTAAACCGTTCCATTGAAGTAGTTCTTCTTATATATCGCTATTTCGGCTCTGCTGAAGAGCTGCCTTGTGTCGGCTGACACGGATCTCCTTATGTTAGTTTTACTGCTGACATCAGGAGAGAGGGGAATTTTAGATGCGAGTATCTCTCAGACCTTTATGGTATTATTATTATTATGGTATTTGTGCTACATAATTTCTTTTTTTTAAATGCACAAAAGAACATAAAGTTATGATTGGACATTAGTTTCCCTTTAAAACTATTCTATAAATTTACTTCATAAAACATTTGTCACAAAGATTTGTCAGTTTCTGTGCTGTGTATTGTACGTATAGTGTAATTGTTTTAAAGTCAACATGCTGTGCTTAGGGTTGCCACCCAGCCTGTATTTTACCGGCAGGCCGGAAAAAAATTGGCTTCTGTCCAATGTTAAGTCTCTGGAGGGAATGCCATGGCTGGTATTTTTTTTAAGAAAAGGTGGCAACCCTAGCTGTGCCCACATATACAGATATGCACATCTATCTAAATTATATGTAGACGTACTGTGACTAATACACAGACCAACATGGCTTCTCAGAGCAGTCTGTATTGCACAAACCTGCCCAATCTGCTGCGGATTGCTATATTATGTGTTCATCGCTCCTCAGGTCTTTGTAGGTTGGAATTACCATTTGAGTGCCAGAGGGGTATGCAATGCAATGCTCCATACTGGGGGACAGAGAAATAAAAATGATGAAAATTAAACATTTGTATGAAAAAATATCTTAGTTGTTTTTTTCCTGCTGACATTTTTCATTCACAGGTTATCACAAGTCAAGCTTATTTTCATATCAAACTGTTAGCGCCACGTAGTGCCGAAAAGGCAAATGATCTGTAACGGACTCTGTGGGAGTGCTTGAATGATAGACCACAGCTCTCCATAGTAAGTGTTGGGAACACCACCACCTGGTGACCACAATAGAAAACTGAAGTTTAATATAAAAAGACCAATCAGCTGTGATAAATGTTGACTGAAATTTGTCCCTGCAGCGTGCAGTACCTTCATCTTACAGCAGGAAAAGACCTATAACAGAAAAAAAAAAAAGCTCCATTAACCATTTGAATGAATAGAGGTGTTCAACACGTTGCGAAGCAAAGGGTTAAGCACAGCTTTTAACTCCATTCAAAGCTAGTAATATCTCCAACATATCGCGGAGCAATTCTTTGGAGCCTTCTCTAGCATTTAACCCTTTCAGTGCCAGAGGGGTATACAACGATGTGTTGTGTACCTCTCTGGCACCGAAAGGGTTAAGGGGTTTAAATCCCTTGTAAATTGATAGGGATTCATGTTTTAATAGTATTTCTCCCCTGTGGAGCCGTGGTTTGGTCCAAAATGGCACCAGTTTTTCCTCAGTGCATCCTCCTAATAAAGTTTTCAGATCCCTCGTGTATCAATAGGTCATAGGTCAGAGGAATCATGTAAACATTGACTTAACTGAAGAGATTCAGTAAACTCTGTGTTTTTCTTGCCTTGGAAGGAAAGCTTAGTGTTTCTAAAAGTAATCGGTTTATCTAAGGTTTTAATACAACAATTAATTCAAGGATATTGTTAAAAATGTATTACTTTTTTCTGCATCATATTTTAACTCTCTTATTGGGATGAATTTTTACATTGATCTTACGAAGGCTCTGGAACATATTCCAATTAAACCCACGAATCCCTGAGGTACCTACAATATGTTATTAAGCTCTGAAAGGTTTAATTTCCATCCCAACAAACAGTGTTACATTTTAAAAGTTTGTCTACTTTTTTTTTTTTTTTTTTTTTTTTTAAAGCCTTTAAAAATAGCAGCACTAAGATTACACAGCTTTAAGAACAGGGGGCATCAGTCATTGTATCCTGCAATAAAAATGGGCACATTGCCCTAAGGGGTATTCCCAGAGTACTTTGGCCTTGATACACCTGTAGGTGCTTCCTGTTGTTCAGTACCCGAGAACAAAAGGGAAATGGAGTGTAAGATCCATGCCTTATTCATCAGGCTAAAGAGGTACAGTTCAGGAGAATACCAATTGTGCCATAGGGTTGAAATGAAAATTCCACAAATCCCACTGGATAAGTGGGGTTTTTCTTACGCTATAAAATGCATTGGGAATTTTCAGTTCTGTCCACCATGGTGCAGTTTATTTGCTCCAGGATGATGTTTTTTTTTTTTTTTTAACCCCTTCAAACAGGCAATTGAAAACACCTCAAATTAATAAGGACATTACTTCTCTCGCCAGCCTCTGAATATGAGGAATACAAATTAGGTGTTTTTATAGAAGTAAATATCTATCTTTGTTTAACCATTTGAGAGCCCTCTGGCACTCAAAGGGTTACTGGGACATTTTATCTTAAAATGAATAGGGCCCATACCCCTTGTAAATATAACAAATCCCTAGTCAGTATTTGTATTTGGGCAGCTGTGTATGATCATCTAATTCATGTTAATAATTTATATTATGATATATAAATGCAGTATTTGGCTTTACCCTTTGCAAAGAAATGTGTTTGGCATCCCCCCCCCAGCACTCAAAAGGTTAAATGTGCTCCGTGTGTTTTGTTTTTCTTCACAAAACAGCAATCATGTTTAACCCCTTGGATGCTATACACTAAAGGTATTTTTATCATCCAAGAGTTTAAACTACTGTGCGCACCACTATCACGCTAAATTCATGCCACAGCACACTCTTCTCAGCCAGGGTGAATGGGGAGAGGAGACATCAGCCATCTCAGCAATGCAGTGACCCAGCTTGTGTACTATATGAATAACATTCTTTTGCACTTGTGAGACAAATTGGAGGATGGAGGCTGATTGCAATTGACTTATGTGGGCAAATCTGATCTGTTGCTCTATTGATGGTAAGGTTCCAAATAATTCATTCTAATGATGTGTAAGGTAGCAATATAAAATGTACAGGAAGAACTGGTAATATTAAGGGATCTATTTATGAACCAGTGAAGAAAGCAGTGTATCCAGTGCACTGTTCTGTTCCACTATTTCCCAACTTAGTGTAACTAAAGAAACACACTGAAAATCAGCAAAAGTGTGGAAAATTCTACTTTCCATGAGTAATGTGAGCAGATAAACTGTGTATGCATGTGAGTTCCTCCATGGACAAGTACTTCCAAAAAACATGTATAATGACCTCATAAAGAAATCAACTTCTTTTTACATTAAGGATTGTTTTTTAATTATCCAAATTAATATCCTTGAAACTTTATTTTATTAACCCTTTGAGTGCCGGAGGGGTTACGGAATGCATTGGAAAGCAATGCATTCCATACCCCTCCAGCTTTCAAAGGGTTAACATGGAATGTAAGTGCTGGTCCATGGTCGACATGAAACTAGGCTGTTCATAGTAATACATACACAGCTGAACACTGCATATAATAAAGTGCACCTGTCACCATACAGCTCTGAGGTTCATTAAAGTAATCTACAAACTGCTTATACCTCGTGCTTTTTGGTCTTTCAGTCGGTGTGTGCGTTTTAGAGTGAAGTAATTTAACATGGAGGAATAAAGACACAAATCTTGTCAAGCTGAATGCTTGTACTGAGGTGAGAATTTGGACAGCTGATACTTCCTTTTTAACCCTTTGGCTGCCAGAATGCTTGCACTGAGGTGAGAATGTGGACAGGTGATAATTCATTTTTAACCCTTTGACTTCCAGAGGGGTATCAACGCATTGCAAAGCAATGAATCGGATACTACTCTGGCACTCAAAGGGTTAAGTTTTCATAGAGAGAGTTGTATTCAAACTGTTGAAAATAAGTTATTTTAGCCCCTTGGGTACTAGACATGGTACATTTTCATAGAAACACAGAATTTGACAGCAAATAAGTACCATTCTGCCCCTCTAGTCTGTCTGTTTTTCCTGTTGTAAAAATCTCAAACACTATTTGGTCCTTGGTCTTGTCCCATTCATGCTTACATTCCATCACTGTATTAACCGCTACCACTTCTGATGGTGGGCTTTTCCACCCACTCAGTGAAGTAAAACTTCTTACATTACATCTAAACCTCTGTCCTAGTTTTAGACTATGACCTCTTGTTCTAACATTTCTCCTTTTTTGAAATGTACTTCCCTCCTGTACTTTTATTGAATTCCTTTATGCATTTGAATATTTCTATCATATCCACTCTCCCTGTCTCTTAGGTTGCCACCCAGCCAGTATTTTACCAGCAGGCCGGTAAAAAATTGGCTTCTGTCCAATGTTAAGTCTATGGAGTGAATGCCATGGCCGGTATTTTTTTTAAGAAAAGGTGGCAACCCTACCTGTCTCTCCTCTCCTTTGAGCTATACATGAATAGATAATCCTAGATAATAATTCACTAGGATGTTTGTCATGATGCAGTCATGTGCTGCAGAGACTGTCCATGTTCAGGCAGTCTCTACTGCGCATAATTGCATCGCATGAGTGAGGCAACGCAAGACTGCATCGTGTGGAGCAGTGAGGAAGCTGCCGCTTAACATTACCCGGACCTTGGCCCGTGTACATGGGCTTTTACACTAGTATGAATATATTGTTGTTGTAATTGTTTATGTACCTTACAACGTATTAACATCATTATATTGAAAAGTTGAATACACACTTCTAGTATTATTAGTTCCAGTTTTCCTTGGATTTGAAGTCTTTGAGTCTGACTTGATTTTCTCTAACCCACACCACTAATTGACAATTGCCTAGATCAAACATGAAACAATAGATTTCTCATTGAACCAGTATATTTGTTCGTTCTTTCAGATTTTCTTGTCACCAGTAATGCTTAGTGTTCATTGACCGTCTATGGAATCAGTAGGATTATAAGAATATTATTTTGACATCCAGTGGACTCGATAAGAGGATTTACAGGGATTTTAGCAATATTACATTGGAAGATTGCCATAAAAAACTGGCCTTGCTTACTGCCTCTGAACAGTAGAAATTGCATGCAGTTGAAATTAAAACAAAATGTAAACATAGAACATTTTATTAACACCTTGAGTGCCAGAGGGGAATGCAACACATTGCTAAGTAATGCTTTGCGCACCCCTCTGGAACTCAAGGGGTTAATAAAATGTCACAAGACTTGGAAGAAAGAAGGGCAAAAACAAACAAACAAACAAACAGAAAATGCTTTCCCCCCAGAATATTTGCTTGGATGTCACAGATCTGTTCCTGTGTCATTGTACTGCTTAACCCTTTGAGTACCACGGAGCTCTCTGGCACTCAAAGGGTTATATGTTTTGGCTGTGAATATCTGTTTTCTTAGGGTAGTATTATAGAACAGGTACAAATCTCAAACCTTGCATTTATTCACACCATTGATTCTAATTAAAGGGATATTATCACATAATATGGAAAAAATGTGTAGTTTACGGTATATCCTGCTGTGTAAAATAATGGTACTCCCACTGCAATAGCTTCTGCATTTGAAACTTTCATTTTTTCAGAGTAGTACATACATGGCCTGATATTTTATAGTGGCACCGTTGCGACAGCAGTTTATGGGGGGGGGAGGCGGTGGTTATTGTAAATGACAATAGCTGTCCATGGACCTCTGTAGCAATAGTGACACTGTTAAATATCACGTCATTAAGGTACTACATCCCTATAATGCAAGTTTGAGCAGCAATAATTTTTGAATTAAACATCTTTCAGTTATTTGTATTCCCTGCAGGATATTGAAACATTTGCCTCTATAAAATAAGCCCAGAAAAACACTCATTACTGATTTCTAAAGATCTTTTCTAATATCCCTTGCACCTTTTACAGACGTATATATATGTACATGTGAGCCTGTGCATCAGTTCAAATAGGAAAAGGGTCATGATAAACTGGTGCCCAGGGAGAGAGAGAGAGACTCAAAATCTTCACCACAAATCCCAAAACAAAGCAGCACTCACAGACATTTTCAGAGTGGAGATGCTGTGCACAACATTGTCGACTGACTTACTACGGTTCGGGTTGTGTTTTAACCCTATTAGTTGCATACCCCATCTAGCACGCAAAGGGTTAAACAATACTAAGTTATGTTTTCGCTCAGTATTTTCTGAATATGCAAAGCAATGCGTTGTGTACCCCTCTGACACTCAAAGGGTTAAACAGCTTTTATTCTCATTAAATGTATCTATTTAAAATGCATATACTTTGTTTTTTGTTGTTAATCAGATTAATAGTTTTAGAGATTTTTGATACAACAGTTGAGGAATCGAATCTCAGAAGAGCTTCTTTCTCAGACTTGATCAGATAAAGCCTGCATAATTTAATTATGTGTACGTCCAGAAAATCACCTCTCTCCACCTTCTTAGGCTCCCACGCAGTTCTCTCTTCAGAAATGCAGAGCACTGAAAGATGATGTTATCTCCCAGCGCTCTGCATTGCTAGAGTGCCGGAGAGGAAGATCAGCTGCTAGAGGTCTGTGCCGAAGAAGGCACAGACCTACTTGCTTCGGGTGCCGGGCAAGGGGGTCGCAGTGGGCGGCCAGGCCCCTGGAGTGACAGGCCTGGTTGCAGGTGCAGCTGTAAAGCTGACAGCAGATGATTCAAGTCAGCTGACTCAAGGAGGCTCTTTAAAAAGAACTACTTCATTAGAACTGTCTACAAAGTGTGCTTGCAAACCAGGCACACTGTGATGTGGCGCTAGCTCAGTGGGTTCATCCCCCCAAGGTGGATGCCCCTGTTTCTAGGACTTCTAAGTCCACTGGTTTGCTAGCTTCTGATGCCTCTGCTGTTACAGACTGGACTGACAAGAAACTTGAGGCCTCCCTCAAGTCCATTTTTGCCACTGAGGGTACTTACCTACGCCCAGCATTTGCTGAGGTCTGGGTAATGGGGCCAGTGCAGTTTGGACTGAACAGCTCACACTTGCTGGTAGTCAGGGATCTCCTCTCCAGATATGATCCGGCTACTTGCCAACATTTCTGAAGCCCAGCACTAGGTCTCTGCTGCTTGGTTTGATGCCAACAGTTGGTGGCAAAGGTTTCCACCATGCCTGTGGGTGCCAGACGAGCTACTTGGCCTGCTGACACTGCTTCTCAGGAAGCATTGCTGTCCTTGCCCCTTCCGGGCACTTCTCTGTATGGGCCAGATCTTAAGGATCTGATTAGTGAGGCCACAGGGGGTAAGAGTACCCTCCTGCCTATGGTTTCCAGGAAGCAAACGCTTATCAAACGTAATAATTTTTTTGTGTGCTTCCAGACTGAGACACACTATCACGGTGCCCGTGATTCTGCCTGAGCGACATTCCTACTTCCGGGTTTGCTTTGGCTGCTTCTTATTGGCTCTGGGTTTTCAACCCCTCCCAGGGCTTGCTTTTATATACGCCCTCCTGTCACTATGCCGGTGCCCATTCCAGACCAGACGTCTGTTGCTGTGTTCCTGTTCCGTGTATGATACGGTTTTCATCTGACCTTGTTCCTGTCTTCACTACCCATACTGTTTTTGACCCGGCTTGCCTGACTACGATTCCATGACCGATTCTGCTACTACCGCCCTCTGTGTACCGTACCCGGTTTGGCTGACTACCGCTCTTGGTGTACTGTACCCGGCTTGGCTGACTACAGCTCTCTGTGTACCGATCCAGGCTTCGGCTGACTAACGCTTTCTGTGTACCGATCCAGGCTTTGGCTGACTACCGCTCTCTGTGCACCGATTCTGGCTTTGGCTGACTACCGCTCTCTGTGTACCATTCCAGGCTTTGGTTGACTATCGCTCTCTGTGTCCGACCCAGGCATTGGCTACTCGCCTAGCGTCAGCTTCGCTAGTGCTTCTGTTGCTCCAGTCTCGTGTCTATTGCCTTGCCTTACGGTTGCCGGCCAGTCTGTACATATCCGTTGCCTCCAGTTGCGCTACCTTTCAGCCTGTGCCTCACTGCAGCCTCCGTTTGTATACTATACAGCCTGTGCCTTAACGGTCACTAGTGGTTGCTCTACCTGTCAGTCTGCGCTTATCCGTTGCCTCTGGTTACGCTACTTAGATCAGTGCTTCACTGTTAACCCCGGTTACACTCTATTCTGCCTTGCCTCAGTGCACGACCTGTCCATTTGCACCTATCAGCTGTCTCAGGTTGCGTTGCTGTACCGCTGTTCTCTGTATTGCCTCCGGGCGCATTAGAATCAGTCTGCCTACTATCACCTCCGGTTGCGCTTCGTGCTGACTGTGCCTATTCCGGTTGCCTCTGAGCATCTTCTCAGTGTACTCATTTGAGCCGTCACGTGGGCTGCCTTACCCGGTTGTAGGTAAGGCTGATAGAGCCTCTCCTCTCCCCAATCTATTGGGGTGCCTGACCTGCAGTACTTGCCACTCCTAGGGCTTCTCCTGACCTGTACTGCTGAGGTTTTGTTCCAGCCCCTGTTCCAGTTAATTGTCTGCATTTCTGCATTTTTTGTCATATCTATGTTATTTACCCTGACCTGTGTCAGACTCAAAAGTGCTATCCTCTGTTTGGGTCTGGACCTGTGAAAGGCCTTTCTGTTCTTTATTTTGTTTAATAAAGCTTAATTGTTTTTACCTTAACCAAATTGTCTGAGTGTTCATTAAAACCGTGACACACATCTGGAGAACCAGGCGGTTTTCCCAGCTCCGTGTTCCTCCTCCAAGCCCAAACCACAAGGGAAGCCTAAGTCCTCCTCCAGGCCTAAGGCTTCCAAGCCTTCTTCGGCATAACTCGCCGAACCCAGGTCCCCACTCGGGTGTGGGTGGCCATCTGCTTCACTACCACAGCTTCTGGGAGGATTCAGTGGCGGACCCGTGGGTTCTGCAGGTCATGGTGGAATGGTACAGGATCCCTTTTGCCTCTCTTCCTCCCTTTCGTTTTTTCCCCACTCATACACCCCAGGGCTTAGAGAAACTCTGTCTGTTCAATGGCGCTATCCGGTCCCTTCTGGACAAAGATGTCCTGGAACCTGTTCCAGTTTGGGACAGAGGTATGGGTTTTTACTCAAACCTCTTTGTGGTCTCCAAGAAGGACGGCGGCTGTTATCCCATTTTGGATTTGAAGGATCTCAATCCCTTTGTGACCTAGACTCATTATCACCAGGAGTCCCTAAGGACGGTGATTGCTGCTATGTCCCCGGGGGAATTCCTTGCCTCTCTGGATCTTCAGGACGCGTATCTACTCATCGCCATTCATCCAGAGAGTTGTCAGTATCTCAGATTTGCCTGCAACCAAGGGCACTTTCAGTTTTCAGCTCTTCCCTTTGGTCTGACTACAGCTAATCACATCTTCAACCATGTCCTGGGAGCCTTAGTATCCATCCTCCATCAGGACGGCATCAGAGTTACTTATATGGATGACCTGCTTCTGAAAACCCCTTTTGCGGAACTTCTTCATCAGCAGGTTCAAGACTGCATTCATGCTCTCACCCATCACGGGTGGATCATCAACATGGACAAGTCAGATCTTGTCCCATCCCAGCGTGTGGTCTTCCTGGCCCTTCTTTTCGACACTCAGCAGAGCATGGTGTTTCTCACGGACGAGGTGGCTTACCAGATCGCCCACAGGGTTTCTGCTGTTCTGGCTCACAATTTTCTCCTGGCGATCGTGCCTGTTCGCCGTGTCACGGAGTTGCATGCTCTGTCCTGTAAACCACCCCTTTATGGTGTTTCACTAGGACATGGCAGTGCTTCCGACTTCACGGGAGTTGCTCCCGAGGGTGGTTTCTGTGTTCCTCCTTAATCAGGAGAATGTGTTTCCTTCTTTCTGCCCTGGCCCTTCCTCTGACAAGGGGAAGGCTCTCCACTTGTTAGCTGTGGTGCGTTGTCTTAGATTTTGTGTGCATCACACTGACTCCATTCGATGGTCTGATGTTCTGTTCGTGATTCCTGCGGGTCCCAGGGCAGGGAGACCTGCATCCAAGTGATCTGTGTCTTGGATTCAGTCAACTGTTCACGTAAGGTTCACGAACTGAGGAAGAAGCCTGTTTCCTTTCGGGTCACGGCTCCTTCCACTAGATCTATTGGGGCATCTTGGGCTTCCAAGAATCAGCCCTTAGCTGATCGGTTGTTCAAGGCCGCCACTTGGTCGTCTGTGCACTCGAAGCACTACTGTGTTGCTGTGCTGGTGTAGGCTGATGCCAGTTTTGGGAGACAGATCCTGGAGGCAGTCTTGCCTGTCTAGGATCTTCTTTTCGGTTCTGTGGTGCTACCTCACTTTTGAGCCCTGTTTTCTCTAGTTCAGTGTGCTGTGTAACAGTTCCTGGTTTGTTTTACCCCTGTTCAGTGCCCGTTGACACTTCATTTGTTATTGTTGGGCTATCTCTGATCTGATGGTTCATAAATGCTCTGGTGACTTTGGGGGCCCTACGGTTGGTCCTTGCCTTCCTTCTCGCCCTGGGAAACTCAATGGTTGGACATCCCAAAGTTACCAGTAACCTGTATTGGATGCCAGAGAAAAGAGGATTTTAGTCTTACCTGTTAAATCCTTTTCTCTTAGTCCATATAGGTTACTGGTCTCCTACCCTGTCAAGGGACCATGCTGTGCTCTCCTGTGGCAGAATGTGGGGGTCCTTTTGGGTTCATGCTCATCGGAGTCTTCTTTTCCTTCTCACTCCCTAGTCAATAGTTAGTGTCTCTTACTGGAGCTGGTTGGCTAGCTGCAGCCAAGGAGGGAAGGTAGGCTCCACCCATGCATTCACTTCTCAGAATTGTTCCTGCCTTCTTAAAGGGGCTGATCGACTACCCAAAGTTACCAGTAACCTGTATGGACTAAGAGAAAAGGATTTAACAAGTAAGACTAAAATCCTCTTTTCTGCACATAATTTTTTTTTTAAATGTACCATACCACATAAAGTTATTATAGGACATTAGTATCCCTTTACGTCTGGAAGATTTTGTAATTTTAACACTTTGAATGCCAGAGGGGTGTACATTTAAAAGGCTAAATGTTACACAATATTTATATACTGTTTCACTCCCTTTGGATTCATTAAGGATAATGAAATCTACCCTTAATAACTAAATATGTATGGTGTATGTGTGTGTGTATATATATATATATAGCGCTATACATGTGTTCTGGTCATTTAAGGGTTAAGGGCAGTGAGCAGAGTTTGAGGTCCTGTGGTTGCGCTAGCACTGTCATGTCTTGCTCCAAGGACCTGCTATCCAGTCAGAAGAAAGGCACAGGGGGGAAATGCACAGGAGCCTTCAGGATCTTCTGGCAATAGTAAAGAAAGTGGGGCTTATGATTAGGAGGTTTTAGTTCTCCTATAAGCCTTTGAGTGCCAGAGGGTTTTGCAACGCATTGCTTTGCAATACGTTGCATACCCCTCTGGCACTCAAAGGGTTAAGTACAATTTTTAAGTATTGTTTATAGCAGGGATGGAAAAATCCCAAAATAAAATGTAATTTCTGCCTCATAAAATTTATATACATAGCTAACAATTCTTTCTGGCTTCAGAGGATTTATTATTTTTATCAGGGGCACCATGGCCTGCCAACAAATAGTGGCCCATTGGCAAAAGGACTTGTGAAGCTCTGCTCAGCAGACCCTCACACTTCAACAGTAATAATGGCTTTCTTCCCCAGGCACTTGGCAGTTAACCTGTTGAGTGCCAGAGGGGGTATAGATAACACTTTAGCACTCAAAGGGTTCATTGGGCTTCAGGGGAAGTTCTTTGCCCAAATCACCACATAAACATGCCCATTCAGATAGTGATTTAAACAGAACTGGGCACAGGCTTTAAATGAGAAAAAATTCTTCCATGTAGATAGAGATAGTTTGTGTTTTAGGTTTTTTTTTTTTTTTATATTTGCCTACCATGGTGTGTAAGATAAAAAGCACCAGAAATGGCCTACCCTGGCATTGATATTGTCCTGCTAAGTGCAGTATTCAGTGCCAAAGCAGTTTGTAATTCCATTTGTGGTTTTCATTGCCGTCTGTTGATAGTTAGCAGGTTCAGTAATCTGTTTAGGTGAGTTGTACAAGATATATCAAACATTAATAAGCAACATCTGCATATGACAGTTCAAAATATTCCCTTGTATTCAACAAATCACAAACAGATTGGTTGAAAGAAAATCACACTGCACTCTTCAGCTGAGGTTGAACTTGGTCTTTGCCGACAGAGAGAGAGAGAAACACATACACTGCTGAAAGGTGTCACTAATTAGATTTTTAAAGGAGCAGTACACTTTTTTTAATGAAATCTTATATGTTATATGGCTTTTTCTGCTAAGTAAAACAACTGCTGGCAGAAGATTTATTCAAAAGTTATAACCATTCAAACTGTAATGATCATTTGAACACTTGTTAAGGAGAACTGTTGTATGTGATGCAAACGAGTAATTGTCTGATCACTATGTGAAATGTAGATTAACTGAATGGCCGCTAGAGGGAATTGTTAATACTAAAAAAAAAATTAAACTGTAATGACTCTGGAAAGATCAATGTCACAGCAATGGCCCTTGTTTTGCTCAGCAGGAAAAGCCCTACAATATATTGTTTTTCATAAGAACTTGACCACTCCCTCAAGCTTTTTGTGGTAGGATTTCCCTCTCAATGTGTGATTCAATTAGCGGCACTTATCCCCTGCTAATAATGCACTTTAGTCTGATGCTCTTATACCTGTCTTGTATGTTTATATTGTACTGTCATTCTTGTTTCTGTTAACAACTGTTTACATGTATAGTGCTATATAAATTAAAAAAGTGCTTCCAGATAGCCATAGCAAAACAAGACATCTGGTAAAGATCTCTCTCCCAGCTTCTTCTCCTCTAGTGATGTCACCTGCTTAAATCCCATCGTCACAGCTTACACTTTCTCGGGTTTCCTTCTGAGGGCTTCCTTTTGATCAGAAGTAGTAAGTTCTAAACAAAGAAATGGGCAAGAGGAAGAGAAAGCGAGCGACCAATGAAATCTAGTGAGAGAGAAAAACATAAAAAACTAACTTTAATTTTTAAGATGTGGGGGTCCACTTAGTAGGTTGAAGGATTAGCTCCCCAATGCTGTTTGTTTTGTTTTAGGTTTTTTTTTTTTTTTTTTGCTTTTTTTTCTCTCTCAAAACACTGCTCCTTTAAAAGGCTGAATCAATAACTATAACTCCCAAACATACATTATAATGAAATAAAAGCAAAACCCAATTAAGTAATGACAAGTTATACAAATGATAGCAATATCCAGCTCCTTGCAGACCAAGTAGTACCGATAGAATGGAGCTTCATTGGTTACTTAGCAATACCCAATTGTCTTCAAAATGTTATTGAGATTTCTTACCACTACTTGTTAAATTAGCAGGTCAGTATAGCTTGGCCAGTATCCTACATGGCAGTGAAGAATATGTATATAAATATATTATTTATATATAAACAATTATATGGATATTTATAGTCTGTGTCAGAGTATATTGCATTAGCTTTATTAGAGTGTACCATGTGTTTCTGAACTAGAAGACATCAAATCTCAAAGTTAAAAGTCCATTGCAAGATCAACATGAGAACACAGGGGTCCCCATCACTGTTGTGCCACTGTGCTGACCCACTAGGGCTCAAAATGCAGTTCTGGCTTTTGTTGGCAGATCTTCTCCCAGCGTAGAAGGCCTGGTGATTGGGAAACTATCAAGTGATAGTTGCCCATTAACTGTTTGTGATGCAGACTTTTTATAAAGGGAAGTTGCAATAAATATAGGTGTAACAGGAGCTGTTGGAGCCTTTTACACTTTGACTGCCATTAAGAACCAACTCGGCCATCCAGCCTGGCCATTTTTGCATTGATGCGGTCCCCCACTACAGCAGAGTTCAGCACTGGTGGCTGGAGAGCCAACACACCATTTAGTCTTCCTCCATTTTTTTTTCTTTTTTACAGTCTTAGTTATTTTCTCTTCAGCCCCATCTGTAAACTGGAAGAGAGAGAGAGTGAGTGAGCTGTGATGAATTAAAGTGACTACAGAGAAGGAGTCACAATCATCTGACAATACTACCTTTAAACATTTGTTTCATGATCCAACCATCAATTTAAAAAAATAAGTAGGTGAGATCATTGAGATTGGTTATAAAGCAGGTTGGCTAGATGATCAAACAAGAAGCTTTCTTATACAAAAGAATCCAATATTCCCGATACTTTACACCTTGCCAAAAATCCATGAATTGCTCACTATACCACAGGGAGACCTATGATCTCTGCCACAGGCTCCCTCCTTGCATACAAGCGTTACCATGCTTTCTGAAAGATACTACTAGCGTCTTAAATCTGATTAAAGACATATTGGATTTAATTATGTACATTGTCCTAGCAACAATGGATGTGAAATCTTTGTATACTGTTATTCCCGATCATGCAGGGATTGACTCTGTTCACAGGCTGTTGGTATCAAATAATTTGTATAATGGTCCACCAATAGATTACTTCTTAACAGATTATATGTTTTTAATATGGCGAGTGAAAGAGGGAACTCTGACCAAAATGATTAATGTTGTAAACCAATCTGACCCGCATATTTACACTGACCCATAGTAAGGTAGAAGTAGTGTTTCTTGATGTTTTGATCCTATTGGATAATGGCCATTTGTCCACTACAGTCTTACTGATGAGAATAACCTTCTTCACGCTTCATTCACCAACCTGACACCTGAAGAAGGGACTCCCCTATTCCCAGATGCTGAGAGTTAAAGAATTGTCAGTGAAGGAAAGGATGTTGATACTGTTCTTACTGAAATGAGTAATAGATTTATCGAAAGGGGATATAACCCTAAAGATATTGTTGCCAGTCCTGTTAGAGCTATGAATTCCAGTTGGGAGGATGCATTACAACCCAGGGAGAAAAAACCCTAGATAAGACTGTATTTGTCTGTAGCTACGATACAGCCCCTATACGCACACAATCTGTGCTTAAAAATCATCGGTCAATCATTTCCACTGACGTCTTCCTAAAATTATGAAAAAACCTCCTATGTCGTCATATAAAAGCGGAAAAAACGTAATATTATAGTAATGTTTCAAAATAAAAGCAGCTCCAATTAATCTTCATAGTATTTGGGTCATGGAGAGTGTTATTTCAATTCTGCCAGAGTTGTAGTTCAGGAGTAATTGAATGAAGTTTCCCCCTCCCGCCCTTGAAACCTAATGTAAGCCATATCCCCTCAGATGTGGAATCTGGTCTTAAGACCAGACAGCTCACAGTAAGGGACATTCTTCTTACTGTGAGAGCAGTGAAAACCCTGCCCCCCTTGACAGATTTTTCCCTTATGCTAATTGAAGATTGTCTCTCTCTGAGATCCATCCGGACAGTCTTTCTGCTCTGAGGCGAGCAGTGTTACATCAGTAAAAGGGACAGGAGGGGGATACTTTATCATTCAATCACTCTTGAACTACAACTCTGACAGTATTGAAATAGCACTCTCCATGGCTCAAATACTATGACGATGAAAGAAAAAAGTATGTTTCAGATGTGCCACGTGTTACATGTAATTATATGTTGAGTGGAAATTATTTTCGTCATCCACAGAAGGGTTTGAAGATACCCATTCGCTACAACTGAGGGTGTAATTCACAATATGTAATCTACTTTATCTTGTGACCATGTGGACTGATGTATGTGGGAAAGACCACTACAACTTTTAAAGAGCAAATGGGCAACCACAGGGCAGCCATAAAAGCAGCCTTTGATGTTTCACTCAATCCTATCAATAAAGTAGCATTCAACATTAAACATCAGCCAGTAGCAATGCATTTTGCTGACAAACATCATAGTTGAACAGCCCATTACACGGGCCACAGTGCCACTGCCACCCGGTTGCGGGGCAGTCACTCGCAGTAAAGACTGCCCAGGCCACGGCTGATACAGAGCTACTGCGCATGGCTGCATCACGCGTAGCAGTGTCTACTGCACATGTTGCGGCGTTACACACGATTTAGCGAATTATTATATAGGATTAGACTGGATACCACCTCTCCCTACAGGAGGTGACAGAGCAGAAGGAAATGAAGGTGGAACTACCACCCCACTTAAACTTGCCTCTAAAGAATTACCCATCTGGTGACTAGCTGCTCAGTAGTGCTAGTCGCCAGAATTATTACTTCCTTTTAGAGAATTCCTACTGCTCCCAGGACCGACAGCCAGGTAACAGCGCAGACATCTTTGCATAGTGACATCTGTGCGCCTGCGCTGTCAGTCCCTTCCGGTACTGCGCAGCTCCTAGCAATGCTTCCTAGAGCAGACTGGGACTGACAGCACAGGCGCACAGATGTCACTATACAAAGATGTCTTCGCTGTTTCCTGGCTGTCAGTCCCGGGAACAGTAGGAATTCTCAATAACGAGGTAATAATTCTGGCGACTAGCACTACTGAGCAGCTAGTCGCCAGATGAGGAATTCTTTAGTGGCAAGTTTAAGCAGGATGGTAGTTCCGCTTTAAATGGATTATCTATCTTGACACAGTCTCACCAAAGGGTCCCAATGAACAGGCTTCGTTTCATCCATATATTTAACTGTAATATGTCACAGTGGATGTCTTGGGGCTGACTGAATGGATATTTGCCTACTTTTATTTTTGAAATGTGTATGCAGTGGAGCGGGGTGCATAGGGGTATGTGATTATTTGTACTGTACAAAATGAATTTAGCAAGAATTTGTTGCAGTCTTCCTTCTGTTACCTATAGTAGGAATCCTGTTCTTTGCTAAAATGCAGGTTCGGTAGAGCCCAGGGGAACCGATGTAATTACACATCAACAACTAGCCTTACTGAATATTTTTGATTTGGACAGAGTATGTCTTATATTTGTCAACATATTGATTCCTAAACTGCGGAATAATGTATGTACCTTACTTGTTGCTATGCTCACTTTCCTCATATTAGGTCTCCTAAACTTTATATTGATCAGGTTTAGTTGAGACCAGGGTTATTATTTGTATGGCAAGAACCGTGATACCTAGTTGTCAACTAACCAAATACATTCATTCACCATTAGAATGAACCAATCTGCTACAGTTATTGCGCTCCTATTTATACTTTTCTGCGGCGCTAAGGGATTGAAGCACTTAGATGTAAACTTGATGCCTTATAAATATATGACAGCGCATTAATGCGCAAATTGTAAATGATGGCATGCTGTACATGTCATTTTCCCAACAACAGAACTCCTAAACACTACATCTATATAGAACCATTTGTGACTGTTTCATTCTTTCATTACCAGAACAAATTGCTCTAATGACATTGATTCCTAGTCTTTCATTCATGCCGCTTTGCTGCGGTAAGGGACGTAAGCGCTCAGTTGTAAACATATTGTTACAATGATCTGAAGACTTTTATTTTGCATCTATTACTTTTTTAATCCCTGCTATAATGAATTTATTAGATTGATTACCTAGCCCTGGATAGTTATGTGTTCACTACCACATCCCCAGGTCATCGTGTTATTGTATTAGCTACTACTATGTACATGTGTTAATTAGCAGGATCCTCCTTTGTCCTTTCTTGGCAAATTGTGGATTTGTCACATTAAGTTGCCAGTGCTCCGCTGCATTGCACACTGTTTAGGGTTACTGTTTGGCGCTTTGTGTGCAAAGATGCATCCAGCACATTGCAAGGTGGTGTGCTGGGTGCCTTTCTGGCACACGGTGGGGTTAAGAATGATACTGTTGGATTAACTACACTGTGAATAGTCTCCCATTCAAATAATAATAATTTGCTGTGTGTCTTGTGTAGCTTTACATATAGGATTTTCTAAAAGTATGCTTATAGAAAGATTTTTCCACTTTTCTACTTTTTTATGTTATCAGACGTCATTTCCCAAGTGCTGGCTTCTCTATCCAGCGCTTTATTTGCACATGTTTTTTTTTTTTGGTTATATAAGGGACTAAGGGAACATATGTATTAATTGCTGTCTTGATAAAGACCTATCTGTGGGTCGAAACATTGATATTTTTTTCTCTCTAATAACATTTATTTTACAAAAAGACTACTGAGTGCCTGCTTCCTATGATACTACTTTTTTTTACATTCTCACTTTGGAGCAAGAGCACTTAGGCATTTATATTCATTTTAAATAAGGTGCTCATCCTTAATAGGGATAATATTTTGTACTTAGCCAAAGCTCTGGGACGTGACTTCATCAGGCGTGTGTGATCTGTTTTTATCTTTATAACAAATAATAATGCACTTTTATTTTCTTTTTCTAGTTTTGAGGAAATAAACTCTCAAATGTTAATTATATTCAACTAGTTGAACAGCCCATGTACACGGGCCACAGTGCCAGGCAGCAACGGCTGTGGTGCAGTCATACACAGTAGAAACTGCCCATGCCGCGGGTGATAACAGAGCGGGGCTCTCCAAATTCAGACCGTAGTCCTCTCTGCACACCAACTATGGTCTGAATTCGGAGCGCCCCGCTCCGTTATCAGCCACGGCACAAGCAGTCTGTACTGCACATGACTGCAGCGTGCACAGCCGTCTGTACTGTGCATAACAGCTTCTGTCAAACATACATTAGCAAATTATTATATAGGATAAATATAACTTGTCATTTTATGTTGGTGGCTCAAGGGTTGCGCATAAATTATATGTTTTTGGTCTTTTTAGTACATCAGCCGAAATGTAATCTATAATTGTTCTATTCTTTTTGTAGTAAGTATAATAATTTGCAGATTAATATTATTTTCACAGACAATAGTTTTTATTAACCTTTCAAGTTCCAGAGGGGTACGCAACACATTGCTTTGCAATGTGTTGCATACCCCTCTGGCACTGGAAGGGTTAAGCGTGCATAAGTACTTGTTGCTCAAGGGCATATATTTCAAGTTCTTCTTTTTGTATACAACTGTGACATTTATTCATGTTAAAATTCATTTGTAATAGCTACATTTATAGAAAGTAAATTTCCACAATTAAATCTGAGGGATGTTTAAAGTATTTAAGCTTTAACCTACGTGTGTGACAGAACTTTGTTTAAACATAATCATTAAACATTTATTTTTCCTTAAATAGAATAAAACATTACCCCTGTTTTGCAGTACTGATACGTATTTAATGGACCAACATGAAAGAAAGTTTGTGTATGAGATTTCCAGATCTCGGACCTTTTTATTTTATGGTTTAACCCTTTAGTAACCAGAGTGGTGCGCAACTAGTTTTACACACCCCTCTGGTCCCATGGGGGGGGGGGGGGTAGTAGGCTTTCAATAAATTGCTTTGACTCAGACTAATGCATCAGTCCCATGTATGTTCACCTGACTGAATGACTGTGCATGGGAGCCATCATGCTTACTCCTGAGGGCGCATTCACCTCTTCTGTACTGTAGCTCATAAAATGACATTTGCGAAGGCATTTCAATAAAACTTGTCTAGTTCTTTTATAAATAGAACTAGTGTAAAAGTCCGCATACACGGGCCAAGGTCCGGTGAGGTAAAGAGGCCGGTACTGCTCTGCATACTGCCGCTGCCTCACTGGCGGTGCACACGACGCAGTCATGCGCAGTAGAGACTGCCCTATCACACAGAATGCTGGGAGCAGCAGACCGGGCAAACAAATGGAATATGAATTCTAATGTGGAAAAGTGTAACGTTATGCACTTGGGATGAACATATCACATTGCTACTGCTGAACGTAGGAAGCTCATTGCTATAGAAAGATCTGGCAGCCCTTGTAAACAGTAAACTTTGAAATGGTGATCAAAGTCATGATTTTCATAAAAAGGGGTATCGTAGCACAAGTGGATAACATAATTTACCACTGTACAGTACTATGATATGCCCAAACCTCAAATAAGCTGTACAGTTTTGGACACCAGTTCTGAGAGAGGGTCTTTTAGAACTGGAGAAAGTATAGAGAAGAGCAACAAAATTAAGATCTAACCAAAACTTTGTTTATTTACTCTAAAGAAAAGATGCCTAAGGTCAATGCAACAGTCTCTCTAGTGAGCTTGTTATTCCAAGGCTTGATCAAATAACTATGGGCCATTCATTAAGACTGGAGGAAAGGAGGTTTCAACTTCAGCAGAGGAAGGTTTTTACAGAAAGGTCTGTTAAATTGTGGAATTCATTGACTAAGGATGTTGTAATGGTAGATACAATAAATACATTTAAAAGAACATTAGATGCATTTCTAGTTGAAGAGCACATACATGGTTACACTGTGTATTAGTAGGAAAACAAGAAGTTCTGGTAAATAGTCTAATGCCCATTTTAGAGTCAGGAAGACTTACATAATTCTCGTTTCCTTGGTTATACTACGGCTAAGGTTGAACTTGATAGAACTGTGTGTTTTTGTATGTAACTGTGTAACTATATACATTGAGGCATGAATTCAGATTTGCCTGTGTTTAATTTAAAACCTGCCAAGGAGTATGATTCAGATTCAGCAAAAAAAAAAAAGTAGAATAGAGGTGAGGAAGTTGACAATGTTAAAAGTATGTTATCACATAAGCCTCAAGGTATTGGCTGCCTTAGATTTTAAAGGGATAGTAATACTTCGTTTTATCTTTATTTTATTTTGTAGGCATTAAATAAACATGAAGAACGATATAAGTCTTATCTCTCAAACCTTTATGGTTTAAGAGATATTCACAAGCAAAGTATCCCCCCCCCCCCCGTTCAGCCAGATCAGAAGGGAGGTGCCCAGGTAGAAAGCAGAGAGGGACAATCTTCAATTAAGATAAGGTAAAAAGCTGAAAAACTTGTCAAGGGGGGCAGGGTTTTCATTGTTTTCATACAAAGAAGATTGTCCCCTGCTGTTATCTGTCTGGTCTTACAACCAGATTCACATCTGAGAAGAGATGGCTTACACTAGGAAAAAGGGGCAGGAGGGGGAAATTTTACTTGTGAATATCTCTTAAACCATAAATGTTTGAGACATAAGACTTGTATCATTCTTCATGTTTTTTTAATGCCTACAAAATAAAATAAAGTTAAAATGAAGTATTACTGTCCCTTTAATACAGTAATATAGGGATTAGAAAATGCAAATAGGATGGGGAAAGGGAAGAGGAAGCACGTATGAGAGAGGCTGCAGAGCGACTGTTATAAAGAGGGATGATATCTTTCAATAAAAGATTTCTAATTCTGAATCTGGAGAGGGTTTTAAAGAGCGAGAGCCATGAAACTTTATTGGGATAATTCTTGACATCTAGAGCAGGCATGTTAAACATGCAGTCCGTGGGCTGGCAGTGCTGGCAGCACTTTTTAAGTGCTGTGTATCCAAGCATCAATGGTTAAAAGCCGTATTTGTTTCTCATAGGAAGACAAAAGAGAGAGAAACAGGAGGCGCCCCCTGTGTTGAATCCTTCAACAATCAACGTCCACCAAAACACCATAGTGAGTTAATACTCACAAGCATATATGCTGAATCTACACTTATGTGCAAAACAGCCAAATTCGCAGTAGGGGAAATCAAGAGCTACCCCAAGCTTATATAATCTCTCCTCTCTGTAATACTTCAAAACCGTATCAGGCTGCTCCTCATAAAACGTTCTCTCATCGCACATATAAACCACTGTAGAAAGAGGGCGCCCAATAGTGTAATATGTCACAACTATCAGAGAAGGATCATAAACAATAAACGGTGGGTACTCACAAATGTACTGGTCAGCTGGACTCACGCTGACTCACATGTATACGGAGAAATGATCCCGTCTCCGTTCGGGTATCAGCGAGGAATCTGAGAATCCCCAATATAGCCAACAAAGAAAAAAAAACACACACAATCCTAAAACAGCTTCAAAAATAAAAAATATATTATTTAATTAAATAAAAAGAGAAATATAACGAGAAATATAACTATCTTTTCTAACACGTTTCACGGCTAAACGACGCTTTTTCAAAGAAGAAATGAACCGATAGAGTATGTACAAACAATATATAAAAGAAGCCGTTAATACAATTTGAATTTAAATACTATACAATCGCAATCTATTGGTACAGCTAGAGCTATATTTCTCTTTTTATTTAATGAAATAATATATTTTTTATTTTTTAAGCCGTTTTAGGATTGAGTGTTTTTTTTTTTTCTTTGTTGGCTATATTGGGGATTCTCAGATTCCTTGCTGATACCCGAATGGAGACGGGATAATTTCTTCGTATGCATGTGAGTCAGCGTGAGTCCAGCTGACCAGTATATTTGTGAGTACCCACCGTTTATTGTTTATGATCCTTCTCTGATAGTTGTGACATATTACACTATTCGGCGCACTCTTTCTACAGTTGTCTATTTGTTTCTCAGTCACTTTAACCTTCTGAATGTCAGCCAGGTGTCCAGTGCATTACTTTGCAATGTGTTGGAAACTTCTCTGGCACTCAGAGGGTTAACAAATACACCTTTCTGCCCTGGTAAGACAGAGAGCAATCTTCACCACGAATGGGGTGTCACACAGTGTTTCATCGTTCCCAACATTACAGATTTATTAGTGTGTATATTTGTTTATCTTTCTCTCTCTCATATATATATATATATATATATATATATATACACAGTGCTGTGCATACATTTTAGGAAGGCGTGAAAAAATGCTGTAAAGTAAGAATGCTTTCAAAAGTAGACATGGTAATAGTTTATTTTTCTCAATTAACAAAATGATAGTGAGTGAACAGAAGAAATATCTAAATCAAATCAATATTTGGTGTGACCACGCTTTGCCTTCAAAACAGCATAATTCTTCAAGGTGCACCTGCACTCAGTTTTTAACCCCTTAAGGACCGGCTGCGCACGTATTTTGTGGTCCCTTAAGGACCACGGAGCATTTTTTTTGTGCGATCCGATTCCAGGCTTGGGGAGCCTGGAATTCCATGACGGTTCAGGACCATCATGGGTCCTTAAGACTATAACAACCCATGATGGTCCAGGACCGTCATGGGTCCTTAAGGGGTTAAGGAACTCGGCAAGTAGTTTGTTCCAACATCTTGGTTAGCTAACCACAGTTCTTCAGCGCCACAGTAGTTTCTCTCTCTTCATGTAATCCCAGACAGACTCAATGATGTTGAGATCAGGGCTCTGTTGGGGGCCATACCTCACTTCCAGGACTCTTTGTTCTTCTTTATGCTGAAGATAGTTCTTAATGACTTTGGCTGTATGTGTGGAGTCGTTGTTATGCAGCAGAATACATTTGTGACCAATCAGGTGGCTCCCTGATGATACTGCATGATGGATAATTATCTGCCTGTACTTCTCAGCATTGAGGAGACCATTCATTCTGACCAAATGCCCAACTCCATTTGCAGAAATGCAGCCCCAAACTTGCAAGGATCCTCCAACATGCTTCACTGTTGCCTGCAGACACTCATTCTTGTACTGCTCTCTATCCCTTCAGTGAACACACCTTCAGCTATAGCCAAATATTTTTACTCATCAGTCCAGAGCGCCTGCTGCCATTTTTCTGCACCCCAGTGCCTGTGGTTTTGTGCATAGTTGAGTCGCTTGGCCTTGTTTCCATGTTGGAGGTGTGGCTTTTTGGCAGCAACTTTTCCATGAAGACTGCTTCTGACCAGACTTCTCTGGGCAGTAGATTGGTGTACCAGGGTCCCACTGTTTTCTGCCAGTTCTGAGCAGATGGCACTGCTGGAATCTTCCGATTGTGGAGGGAAGTAAGTATGATGTGTTGCAGTAAGGGGAAGATAGTCATATATTCTCCTTATTGCCTCTCTATTACATGCATGTGGACCTTAGCAGCTAATGTTGTGGCCATACTTGGAGGGAAATGTTGAGAAGATGGCCCTTGATTTTGAGAGAGTGCTACAGATGGAATATAATATTGCTTAAGCCACCAGAGGATTTCTAAACACCTGCTATTATCAAACGCTTGACCAAATTTGATCTGAATTAATAATAAAGGGAAGGGCTTGCTGTAGGTGATTGGCGAAAATTGTTGCAAAATTTTCACCTTGGGTTTAATAAATGAAAGAGGGTATGACTCCCACAAATGCAGAGGATCATTTCTCTGTTTGGGGATCAATTAAATAAGCTGTTAGAAAGGCCGATGAGAGCGGCACACCAGACAGGGCCTCAATGTATAACTATATTCCGAGAGAGAAGGAAGGAAATTACTTATAACATTTATATGTAAAACCGTCTGGGTGCTTTTTGCGATCTAATTTGTTTAATTGTATTCTCTAATAATTCCTCAGTTTTGAGATTGGCATTAGTTCTTTTAACAATTTCTGTATGAATTTTTGTAGTTCACATGAATCTAACTATTGTTTGATTCTTTGCAAATGAGAATTTTCATCCAGTATAAAGTGAATGAAAGAAAAAGCAGAATAAATGGGTAAGGTTTTTGGGGTATAGAACTTTTGTACTTGTGTAATCGTTTAGACAAATAATGTTTCTAGTTGTGTATATATCTAAATCAAGATGAAAGCATTCTGTCTACCTAGTTAGATTTTTTTGTAGAACTTTTGTTCTTTTAAGCCCTTATTATATTTTTTATTGTAGGATTTGGTTAATAGCTGATCTAGTCTGTAAAATTTTACATAGTTACTGTTGAAAGAAAGAGATTTTATTTGACGTCTCCAAGGCAAGATGTTTCTAGTGAAAGCTAAGGAGATTGTGGAAGGTTTGCTTTTTTATTTTTTGCCGGAGGCAAGGCTAGTCTGTTTAACTCTGGACACTGCTATATGGGTAGCCCATGTTATTTGAGTGGAACTGGAGACATTACGATTTAGGGAGAAATATTCCTTACTTTCTGTTTTGATAGTTTGAAGGACCTCTTTAGTGTTTAACATGGATTAGTTAACTCTCCAGAATGATCTAGGCAACCTAATACCATCCAGGCTCAAAGTAAGATAGTCAGATACTAAAATTTACATATGGAGATGTCTAAATGATCACACCAAATGATATCAGTTTCAAAGGAAATTAGTATTATTAATCAAGGCCTTTTCTATTTAGAAGAGGTCAAGTGTAGCATAGGAATTATGGGGATGCAGAGCAGTTATATAGTCTATTTACATCTATTAGGTAGAATTGTAGAATTGAGCAAGTTTGAGAATAATTAATCAGCTTTTGAGCCAGGATGGGTTTAGGTTGCCTAGATCATCTGTCTATGATTGTATAATACAGACTTAATATGGCCAGTGATAATGACTGCAAATTTTTGGAGGATCTTAGTAACATTGTCTCAAAAAGAAGGGGGGGTCTCCCCAAGTGGTGTTGTTTGCAGCAGTATCAGCACCAAGTTGCAACTGCCTGACCCTTATTTGTCTACAAAGACAATAATGTGTCCCAAAATCCCACAGTAAAGTGCATTTGTAGGCAACACCCCACCAGCCCAGAACTTCTATGATGATATCACCTGTCTCTTCATCATCATCCTTATCATCATGTTTTAGGGTGCTTGTAAGTTGTGATGAGCATCACAACTTCCACAAGTGCACATTTGAAAGGTTTGCCAGCAGCTCCATAGGCTGTTGTGCAGGCCTTCCTTTAGTGCTTTCCAGAGGAAATTCAATGAAGGTTTGGCATACTGGACTTTGACACTTTCATAAGAGGCAATAGACACCTGGGTGAAAGGCACCATAGTCCAACATGTCACCTATTCCCATCAGCATACAACGTGTGAAAGGGTCCTTATACTGACACTTCCCACTTGACTCTATAGGGAAATCTTTGAATGTGTATAATATCTCTCTCCTATGTCAGTGGTTCTCAGCCAGCTTCCATTCCATTATAGAATCCCCCTTTTTTCTATAAAGTTTTGACAAAAAAAAATAGTTTCATATTTATATTTCTGGAAATTGTAATGTACAATGTTTGTTTTTGTCATTCTGATTGTGAGACCTAAGAATAACTAAATGTACTTGTCCCATTCATTAAATTGTTTACATATAAAAAAAAATGTTGGGTGTCCCAAAAAGTCTGGATTTCCTGTTAGGGATGCCTTAACCAAAAAAGAAAAAAAAGAGAGTGAGAACCAGTGGCCTAAATGCTAGCAATTGACTCTAGTAACTTTGCCACTTGTCCCCCTTCGTATGTAATCTGGGGGATTTGTCAATAATGGGAGTTGTACTCCCCAGCAGCTGGAGGAATGACAGTTGAGCAGCCCTGTTCCGAGGCATTTTGTTCACCTACATGGCCTCCCTACTGTGGTCCTTTGCCAAATGCTGGCATGTAGATTCATTGTAGCTCTATATATTTTATTTGCATTACCCCGCATTCTGCAAAACTTATAATGCCACAAACTGAAAAAATATTATATACATTTCTACTACATCTGTAGCAACTCTTTCATTCTGTGTATTATTCTCTAAATGAACCTTGAAATGTAACCTTTCAAAGGCCCAAATCATATATGATGGTAAACAGTGTGGATTAGATCCACCATTGCAATTTGTGTTTTAACTACTCTAACAAAGATTCAACCTAGAATGGAAGCTGAGCCAGTAATGGAGGGGAAATTGCACCCCTACTGACTCCAACAGAAGGGCAGGAACAGCTGATGTTTGTAAATTCCCTAAGTTCAGTAAATGTGCTATTCCATAGAATGTTTATAATTGTCCTCCATTTGGGAAAAGGCAGCAATCTGCACTTGGAAAGCATATGAATTCCACAAGTGCTTTGAGTGACCCTTTATTCATTGGCTGGCCTTCAAAGTTATTTCTGGATTACAAGCAC
This sequence comes from Rhinophrynus dorsalis, assembly GCA_037306005.1. Lineage (NCBI taxonomy): Eukaryota > Metazoa > Chordata > Amphibia > Anura > Rhinophrynidae > Rhinophrynus > Rhinophrynus dorsalis. Next base: position 299,898,101 of record CM074721.1, read on the forward strand.
TCTTACTGGGAATAAAAACAAATCCTACTAAGACCTTATTTAAATTAGCTCTTAGACATTTTTCACACATAGTGAGCCACATTCAGAATTTAAAAGGCAGTCTCTTACAGTCGTGTGAAAAAGAAAGTACACCCTCTTTGAATTCTATGGTTTTACATATCAGGACATAATAACAATCACCTCTTCCTTAGCAGATTTAGTTTTTCACACATGGCTTCTCCATTTTGGCTTTATTTTTGTTAAATAAATCATGACACGGTGTCATCTGTCATGTGTTTTTGTTCATCTGAGGTTGTATTTACCTAATTTTTAGACCTGCTAAGGACCGGATGATTGTTATTTTGTCGTTATATGTAAAACCATAGAATTCAAAGTGGGTGTACTTTCTTTTTCACACGACTATATATAGTGTGTGTTTTTCCAACTAAAGTGTTCCTGTTACTCTTGGGTAACTGTTGTAATTTAACTGTCTTTGCATTTATAAAAGTAAATCCTAATAAAATTATGTCAAGCAAATGTAAACATTTCAGTTGACCATCCTTACTTTCATTTTAATTTGATATTTTACTGAGAGTCATATACAGGAAGCTAAATAGCTGAGATTCTGGAGGCACTGCACCATAGGGGACATAAAAGTCCCCTAATGATTTAAATAGGACTTTTTCCTCTCTTCCCCATATTTTGGAGACCTCTCTAACATTCAAGGGCATAAAATCCCCCGTTGAATCAATGGGAATTTTCTTTTTATCAGAGTTTTCTGGTAGTATAACCGAGGATGCCCTGACTCTCTTGGTAGGACAAGAAAAAGTTTAAATGGCCTTCCCACCCCCATCATCATCATTGATTTTCCTGTCCTACCCCTGTCAGTATGTGTTTTATTTCTTATGATTTGTTATGTTGTATAGGTACCAGCTGAGTTACCTGCCTTGGCATCCTGGCTCAGTCCTCTCAGAAGCTAATTCCTGGAAAGGGCTTTATCCCTTTAGCTATTCCAGTCTAGTTGAGCACTCTGTGTTATGTTAGTTGCTTGCTACCCATATGCCATTTTGTAGGAGTTAGTTGCCTCCATGAATGTTTTTACAACTCTCATTGATATGGCAAGCGACTTTCAAGTTTTTCTTTCCACTGCATCTCTCCTCTACTGCTTTACAGCAATTGTCATGGTGGCTTCAGTTTTTTTACTGCGTCTAATAGTGTAATAATGACAGGACCATCATTACTTGGGCACTTCAAATTTTTCCAGAATTATTGATGTGACTTCTTATTATTGAAGTCTCCCCAAGATGAGCACCATCCACAGGTACATCATTGTTATTGTGTGTTGTACCTTTAGAGCAAGATTATATCAAGACCTTAGGGTATATGTCCTAAGAAAAAGCAGTGCAATTCTGAAGGAAACTAACTACACAGGTAATTTCAGTTCTACTGCCTGTGGGTTGGCTAATCAATCTAAAGGAATCAAAACTGGTTCCAATGCAGAATAAGATTTCTAGGACTCATCCTAGTTGCCACCCAATGAAAAAGTTATTCCACCAGGCAAAATATACTATTTAACCAAACATGGCATACTGAAAGCTGCCCACTCTATTTTCTGAAACAGCTGATGTCAATCCTGGGTCTGATGATGGCTTCCATAGATGCAGTTCCTTGCGCTTGCCTTCACATGCCTCTGACGAAGCCCGGTTAATGGGCATTTGTTTTGTTATTTTTTGTGACTTTACAATGGGAAATATTAGAATGGGAAAGATACGGCTAATACTGTTTAGTTCTAAACTTACTGAATTAATTGCTACTCTATAATTTAATAGTGGGCTCTTCAATTACGCAAGTCTGACAGATATCACTGAGATAGCAAGATCATGCAGCAGAGTATCGCTTTAGACTCATAGCTTCATAGTAGGCTCTATAAAGATACAAGCCTGGCAGACCATGTAGAGATAACAATCTCTTGCAGCAACTGTATAGCTATAGAAATAACAAAGTATACAATACAGCTCTTACATAGAGTGGCGACGGTCAGCATATAGGGTTGTCACCATTGTGTGGCAATTCCTTAGACTTCTATTAGTTACCAATAGAGCTAAAAAATATTTTTTCTTTCTCTTCTGGACGCTACCTCTATTATAGATTACAATTATTTCTATTGAAGGAGACTTGTAGCCAGTAATAATAGGGGCATTTGTGGATACATAGGGTTGTTGAAATTGTTGAAGCAATTCCTTACATCACTTTTGCTTACCAGTTGTGCTATTTACATTCTATATGTAAGCCTTATTGGGATTAACATAGTTGCCCTTAAAGAGTATGGATGATACATCTTTAGGATATAAGAGAATTGCTGCTGCTTGGCATATTGTAAGACTTTGGAGCTATTGTTTCAAACAACAGATAGCTTTGACTGCTGCAGGAAATATTGTAGGGATAATGTGTTTATTGTTTCTTGAAGAAAAAGGTAGCCCTTTTTTTATTTTAGTTTTGTGTTACTGCTGAGAATTCAGCAGTAGGGGTTCCCGATACAGTTGATTAGTTCTCTTATATGTTCACAATTTTATTTTATTTGTTCATATTTTAAACTGTCCTTAATAAAAATTGAAGAATTTAAATTATTCATATATCCTCACTACAATGAAACACAATGCAGACTTAACTCTTTTTGTTTAGCGTGGCCATGGATTCCTATTTATGTATGGTCTGGGGAAATTAAGAGTGCCATTTTTAGTAGTTATTTTCTCATTTCGATTCTTATGTTTCAGTTTCACTGTTAGGCAGCTTTACACATTTAGTGTTTCAGTACCCTTATATCCTGCTTAGTGGTGGTGCCGAAATGTTTTTCCTATTTTTTCTTCGATTCACATAAGACATCTTTAGCAGTTCATCCTAAAACACTGGAGCAAGGATCACAATTCTCTTAATTTTCAGATTAGTCTCTTCTCAGGTCAGAAATGTTCTGGTCTGTAGTCCAGAATAAACAAGGTCTTCCTTGGTCCAGGTCTTCCTTGGTCCGAATGAATATATCTTAATGAAGGGGATAAGGGGATAAATACCTGGGTGCAGTGAGCAAGGCCGGTCACAAATGCAAAACAAACATCGGCAACACTCAAAGGATTTTTTGATGGTGCATATTGTCAATGTTTTGGCCACACAAGCTTGCCTTCCTCAAGACATCTTGAGGAAGGCCAGGTTGCCTGGAAAAAATGTTGACAATAAAATTGTGTGTGTGTGTGTGGTGGGCTGTTCTATAAAGCAGATACTCTAAGGTCTGTGGTCCACCTCAGAGATTGCCCTTCAATCCAATCAACTTAATGGGGTCTGGAGAGTTCCTAAAGAAATGCAGATCATCAAGATAAGATCAGACAGTACTACTGTGGTTGCATACTTTTCCAGTCAAGGTAGCACAAGAAGTGGGACCCTGCTGAATCTCTCCTTGAAAATTATCCAGTGGGCAGAGTCTGGTATTGACAGCATTTCATATCAGAGGGTACTACAGTGTCTGGACAGGCAGCCTCAGCAGAGAGAGGATTCAGCAAAAAGAGTTGGCTTTCCATTAAGAGACATTCAATTTCCTGAAAAACAAGTGAGATAATTCTTTAGATAGATTTGATGGTTTCCAAAGAAAATGTTAACGTTCCATCATCCTTCATGTCCTAGATTGTCTCTGTTCAAAACACTGGGAATGGTTGAGGTAGAAGGTCCATCTAAACAGTTTACTGCCATGTGTAAGGAGTTGGGGCTCTTTTCACATGTGTTACTTAAGACAACCTGAAGTAAAAAGGAATTGGCAGGTAATAAAAATGTTATGATACAGTTGGCTTGCTACAGAATTGCTCCTTTTTTTCTTCCTAGACTCAGCTTTGTGTGCAATAAGCTATTGTAAAAATGGACTGATTTGATAGGAGGGGACTGTAAAATAAGAGAAAACAAATCCAGGTAATAACTTTGTGACACTGCACTTTTCATTAAAATTACTTTTTTGGGGAAGCTGCAAAAAGCTAAAATGTTGTTGTGATTTTAGTTTATATTGTAACTGCTGGCTCAAAGAATACCTTTCATGTTTGAGTGATAAAGTGGTTTGATTTCAGTTCAATTTGTATGTCTGAGGAACAAAGGGGAAGCTAGAAACAAGGGTAGTCAATTGTTACACTGCCAGCTGTTGGAGAATACAGCCTTTCATCATCCCCAGCTAGTAGTTGTTTGGTTGGTTGGTTGATGGTAACATAGTAACCGAGTTGATGAAGCTGAAAAAAGACTTGTCAGTCAAGTTCAGTTCATGCCATATCACCCCTGTTGATCCGGAGGAAAGCAAAAAAGAAAACCTACTGAACTAATTTCCAATTAAAAAACAGTCCTTCCTGACTTCCAGTTGTATATTTCCCTTGATTAATATCATATTTATTTTATAAAGGTATCAGCTGCCTTTTTTAAAAAAAAAAAAAAGCGACCACATTGTCTGCCTTACAATGTGTTCCTACTTATCAGAGGATAGAGAAATAAACCACAAGTGTCTTGGCATATATCCTATATAATAATTTGCTAGGATGTTTATCAGAAGCAGTTATGCTCAGTAGAGACTATCCGAACGCACAGAATGCTGGGAGTTCTGTGCTGGGAGCATTCTGTGCTTTCGGGCAGTCTCTACAGTGCATGACTGCATCGGTGGCAGGAAGCAGAGCATGACCGGCCTCTTAAACATCACCCTGACCTTGGCCCGTGTACACGGGCTTTTATACTAGTATGTTATAGTTTGAGACAAACTAAATGAAGATAAATCACAGTGACCCAGAAAATCATAGTGTAGTACTTATCGGATTATTGGGATTCCAGATGTGCAAACTTTTGCAAACCGCTTACAAAGTACTGTTTGTCTGTCCTAGAACACAAATATATTTAAAGCATTCTTAAGAACAGATCTCATCAATTGTTTGATTTACTTCAATAAAACAATTGTTTTGACTAAAGCTTTGGTGCAATATATATATTGGTAATAAGACCAGCATACTTGCAATATGAAACATCAGATGCAATAACCTATAGTCCTATATATTTCTAAAAGCTTTCATATGTTTGCTTTGGTGTTTAAGATCATCTAGGTTTATCATTGTAAACATTCCCTTTAAAGGGATACATCCTCTATTCAGTTTTAAGAATGGCAACACCTAAAGTGAAATGGAACAAATCAAGTATAAATAAAATATATAAAATGTATAAAATATATTTGCAATGAAATCACGGTATTGCTTATGGGCTTCCAATCCCTCCAGAAACTTCCCTCTACTTCCAGCTTTTCCGCCCTTCTCTACTTGAAGTCCCCACTTCTGCCTGCTTCTGTACACCCTGTCAACAGCAACCCCCCTTTTTTGTCCCCCTCTGCTCCCAGCTTCCTCCTTTTGTGCACCCAGCTTCCCCCATGCTCCTTGCTTTGCCTTCTTGTGATGCTAGCTTCTCTCCCCCCATGCTCCTAGTTTCTTCCTCTGTACTCCTAGCTTCTGCCCCCCTGTGCTCCTAGCTTTTGCCCCCCCCGTTCTCCTAGCTTTTGCCCCCCCATGCTCCTAGCTTTTGCCCCCCTGTTCTCCTAGCTTTTGCCCCCCTGTTCTCCTAGCTTTTGCCCCCCCGTGCTCCTAGCTTCCCCCCCGTGCTCCTAGCTTTTGCCCCCCCATGCTGCAAGCTTCTGCCCCCCTGTACTCCTAGCTTCTGCCCCACCATGCTTCTGCCCCCCATGCCCCTAGCTTCTCCTCCCCTGGTTCTCCTAGTTTATGCTCCCCTGGTTCTCCTAGCTTCTGCTCCCCCCAGTACTCCTAGCTTCTGCTCCCCCTGGTGCTCCTAGCTTCTGCTCCCCCTGGTGTTCCTAGCTTCTGCTTCCCCCGGTGGTCCTAGCTTCTGCTCCCCCGGTGCTCCTAGCTTCTGCTGTCCCCGGTGCTCCTAGCTTCTGCTCCCCCCGGTGCTTCTAGCTTCTGCTCCCCTGGTGCTCCTAGCTTCTGCCTCCTAGTGTTCCTAGCTTCTGCCCCCCAGTGCTCCTAGCTTCTACCACACTCGTGCGCCTAGCCTTTACTTCCCGTGTTCCTAACTTCTCCCACCCTGTGCTCCTAGTTGCTCCCCCTGATGTGATTCTAGCTTCGCACCTGTGCTTCTAGCTTCACCCCTGTGCTCCTAGCTTCTGCCCTCCCCCGTGCTCCCAGCATAGTCCTCCTGTTATCCTATATTTGCCCCTGTGCTCCTAGCTTCACCACCATTCTCCTAGTTTCTCCCCTGGTGATTCTAACTTCACCCCCAAGTGCTTCTAGCTTCCCCCCCCCCCCAGTTTGTCTAGCTTCACCCCCCCCCCAGTTCTTCTAGCTCTCTCGGTGCTCACTGCTGTCCCCCATGTGGTAAGTGACAGATGGATGTGACTCTGTGACCCTGCAGCATCCCACGTCCCCATATCTGAGCAGCCACTGTGTGTCTGTGGGAACTTTGTCATGTGATTTGGCACTTAGTTCTGGAAAAGACCTCATTCAATTTCAAAGTTCCATCAGCCTCCACTCACAGGCAATCACTGGGAGTCAGAGGCACATGGTACATGCTCAGGTATGTGGAAGGGGGGTGGGGAATGGACAGAGCAATGGGAAGGAAGGGTGGGAGAATAAAAGGAAGGACAGAGTGGCATAAGGGAGAATGGGAGTTAGAAGAAGTGGCAGAAGGGTAGGTAAAAGAGAGAAGGCGAAGGTCCAAAAGGGAGGGGGAGGAAAAGCGACGAGAGGGATGGTGGAAAGGTGGGAGGGGTGGGAGATGAGACAAAGTGGTGAAAGGGAGGTAACTGTCCCCTTGGCCACTTCTGTCAAAATCAACAGCCCCTGCAAACTATCTGCATTATTTTGTGCAGAAATGGCAAGGGAGCTAAGCCCCCTGCCACCTCTGTTCAGATAAATACCTCAAGGAAGCTGTCTTCATCATTTTCACAAGAGTGGTCAGGGGTTGCAAAATGAACACGCCCACATAACTCTCTGTAGTGGGCTGTCTTTTTTTCCTTTTTCCATATTAATATACAGACCAAATTAATCAAATGATTTAAAGTAAAGGCTGCAGGGGTATTCCAGCAGTACACGACCCTTCAGCAAAAGGGATTCAACAGGGAAATGCATTCTGGGCAAAAATTAAACCTATACAGTTTGGGTGCTAATTAGTATAATTTCTTAAAGTAAAGCGTTGCGGTGAGCAGTTTTATATGGCTACAATGAAATAAAGGGCTGAACTTCACATATAAGAATATTTTTTCAGGCTACTGCTTTTCAATCTTTTGATATTTTTCATTGTATGTAAAGAAACAAGAATATTTTATATTCAATTTTGTTTTATTATAGTAAATTTGTATTTTCTTTAAAACTATGATAATCTAAATGTAAAAAAGAAATTCCATCCAGCAACTCAAAGTGTATATTTCAGATGTTAATGTTGACCTGTACTTAACAACCGATACTGAATTTATATGTATGTATGTGTAACTTTATTTATAACTTGAAAATATATGTTTCGTACAAGGGAATTCATCAGGAGATCCTTGGAAATGGCTTATAGTCTTAATTAGGTGTAAAGGGTTAGAAACAGAAATCATAAGTACCTGGGCAGCAACCATGTGCTGTTGGAACACTGATAGGTAATTTAGTTTTTGCCAGGAATAAGTTCTGCATCACATGACTAAACTCCCACAACCTCCACTCACACACGCAGTTACCAGCAATCACAGACATATGTTGGCTGCCCATATACGGGGAAGTGGGGAGCTGCAGGGTGACAGTCTGTGTGCCCACCTGTGACTGACCGCTTTAGGGGGGCAGCAGGGAGAACGGGGGGGAGAAGCTGAGAGCAGGGAGTGGGATCCTACAGTCAGGGAAGGGCGCACACTGGACGCAAATACCTGGAAGCAAGCAGGGTTGAGGAGAAGCTATATATGTATTATCCTGGACAAACCATTGTCAATAAAAACCCTGTGTGCGCTGTTTTTTTTTTTAATACTTTATGGACAGTTGCCAGTGCATTTGCATCCAGGTATTCATCAAGCTTTATATGTGTATAATATGTGGCGCGCGCAGTATGCATGTCTGTCTTCTTGTGTGTATAACTTGTACAGTGGATTTTTTTTCTTTTCACATTTAGATGTAAATTGACAGCTCTTGGCAGTATGTTAGATATCGGATATATGAACAAATCTGGGACATAAAGAACATTTGGGGGAGATGTATAAAACAGGAGTTACAAAGAAAGTGTCTATAAAAGTGTCTCAAAGCAACATAAGTAAATGTATAAACATCTAATGACATTTTGCTAAGTGCTAACTCCAGTTAGCTGACTTTTTTGAAAAGTCAAGTAGAAATGGTCTTGGCCAAATAAGAACTGTGTCCCAGTGTATTTATAAAGAAATTTGCTAATTGCACCAAAAATAACACCAGTTTTATGGATTAAATCATAACGCCAGGTAAAATCTGTTCTTATTGGAAGTATATAATACCGCTATGTGTGCAAATATATATTCACAGAATATTCTCAAATGTAAAATAACAAACAAAATAAGTATCTTGTAATACCTTTTTTATTGGACTAACAGAATTTTGGATTAACACAAGAGAATCTACACTTTTTTTGCAGAGGGTCGTAAAGAAAAGTGTAGATTCTCTTGTGTTATCTGTAGTTATGTTTTCTTAACCCTACACACAGCTAAACCTTGAATTGCACGTATCACTGTGAATTCTGTGTCCTTTTAGTCAGAAATGCTTTAGACTTGAGAAAGGGAGGTTCTCCCGAAAGCTTGCCAATCCAAAATTCTGTTAGTCCAATAAAAAAGGTATTACAAGATACTTATTTTGTTTGTTATTTTACATCTGCATCACTGGACTAATATGGCTACAATCTCCACTCTACAGAATATTCTCAGATAGACATATTTATAAACGTGACTTTATTTCTTTATAAATATGACCAGGCATTGTGAATTTTAGCGACAATTCTTAAGAATACACTAAGAAGGCTTTTTATACATCACCCACATAGTAGCTGAATTATTCAGATGTGCTTATGGTTTTATACAGTAAGATAGATCCAAAGATCAATCAGGATAGTGAGGGAAGTTAGGGAATTTTCAAGAAGCCTAAGCCCCTGGCGGCTAAAATTAGCTTTACAGACATGCCTAAGGTGCATTTAAAATCCTAATGGCTATTATGAATCAATTCTGACTGGAATGGTTCTCCAGAATTAATCTTTAAGTAGTATGGATAGGATGTTCATGGAACCAGACATTATTATTTTTAAAAAGCAATGCGTTGAGACTTCTCTTGCATTCAAATGTTTAAAGGAGCAGTAAACTTTTTTTTTTTTTACGTTATAGAGTTTTTCCTGACGAGTAAAACAAGGGAACTGTCAGTTGTTTTATTCAAAAGTTATAAAAGTTCTAATAATCAGGAAGTGAATTTACTGTGCGTTTACTTCCTGAAAGTTCTGACAGGAAGTGACTCGGCAGTTTTTATTACATTCTATGGAGAACGGTGTGTTGCTGACTTTCCCGTTCATTAGAGTATAACAGAATAACTAATTGGAATTTGACCACTAGAGGGCACAGCTAATGTAAGAAAAAAGCACGGGTTTAAACTGTAATAACTCTGGGTATAATGCATCTCTCAGCAGTGGGAGTACCCTTGTTTTACTCAACAGAAACTGCCTTACAATATATATTTGTTCATAAAAAAGTTTACTGATACTTTTTTTTATAATTTATTTTTATTAAAGACAGCCAGCAGATTACAAAAATATAAGAATACAGACAGCATAGACAAACAAGTATTACAGGTATGATTACTGGATGTATCGATCTATTCTATTATGAGCTCATTGTATTGCATACCTGTAGAAGACTAAAACTTTATCTAAAAATTTCTGCTATGTTGTGTTTTATTTAATGTCTAAATAGATGTAGGAAGAGAAAGTGAGAAAAAATAGACAGAGTTAGAGAACATATTAAAGTAAATAAATAGTAGAATAATACTTGAGTGGGTAAGGGAATTCCGAGGGGAAAAGGCAAAGGGGGGGAAAATAAATAAGTAATAATAAAAAAATTAAGAGCTAGCCATCTATCCCAGTGATTCTCAACCAGGGTGCCGTGGCACTTTGGTGCGCCACAGACATCAACTTAGTGTGCCCCACGTGGTCACCTTCATGATTGCCTGGAACTGTATGAGCTTGCCCTCAAATTGTAACAATCCCACTATAGTTGTGTTTATTGTGTGGTATGTGAAGAGGCAAAAAAACACCTCAACTGCTTTTTAATTGGCCAGTTACAAAGCTCATGTATATGAGTGGAAGAAATAAGATTGTTCTTAATGAAATTTCTTTTTTTTTTACATATTTTTTTCTCTCCCTGTAGAATCCGACTCAGGTTGGGACAGCTCTTCAAGTCTTCTACAACCTGGGAGCCTTGAAAGATATCATTACTAGTGTTGTGGATGGTTATTGTACTGCTCTAGATGAAAATATCAACAATGCCCTGGATATCAAGATTTTAACCCAGACATCACAAGCAGTACAAAGAGGTATGTGGAAAAAATATTATTACTTTAAAGGTAAACATTTCTTTTTACTATTGTCACCTGCTGCGAAACGAGTTGGGGCAACCCATCTGCACTATTGGGGACAAATAAAACCCCCACTTGATTTAATTGGCACGCTTAACCCTTTGAGTGCCAGAGGGGTACACATTGCAATGAGTTGCGCACCCCCTCTGCCGCTCAACGGGTTAACCCATTGAATTGCTAGAGAGGTGTCAAGCACCAATTTAAATCAACTGGCATTTTGCACATGGTTTGTGCCAGTTACTTTCTGGCACATCAGCTTCATTATTTTTTATGTATTCCTTTCTATTTATATACTTTATTCATTTTTATTCTGTTCATGAAATCTCAGACAGGTGTTTTCGCTAAAGGTTGAGCTGTGATCAAATAAAAATCTGTTTCACATATTGCAAATATGTGTTCTGATGCTTTCAATAGAAAACGATTTGCCTAGTAATAGGGGTGTTTAATTATGCTGTTTTCATATACAGTGTGTTTGTGTGTGTGTGTATATATATATATATATATATATATATATATATGTAATGATCCAAAATAAAAACAATAACAACAATAAATAAAAACAATAACAAAAATTAAATTATATTATAAATAAATAAATACATATATACACATACACCATACTTCAGGTCCGTGCACTCTCCAAAGTTAAAGGACAAATAGCCTGGGTGTCAGGTCAATAATACGTACAGTTAATGATTCAAGATAACCTCACTTACAGGACTTCTTGATAGAGAAGAGAAGGTCAAGTTTATTGTGTTCTCAACGTTTTGGCCCCACTTTGGGCCTTTCTCAAGACTGATTGAAAGGCCCAAAGTGGGGCCGAAACGTTGACATAATAAACTTGTTCTTCTCTTCTCTATCAAGAAGTCCTGTAAGTGAGGTTATCTTGAATCACTAACTGTACGTATTATTGACCTGACACCCAGGCTGTTTGTCCTTTAACTTGGAGAGTGCACGGACCTGAAGTATGGTGTATGTGTGTGTATATATATATATATATATATATATATATATATATATATATATATAATTAGTTATTGTCATTGTTTTTATTTTTTCATTCTCATAGTAAAAAATAATAGTGTTTAATCTTCTCCGCATGCTGTGTGGTATGTAATGTATTGCATATAGACATCTGAAATTTGGATACATATGTCCTGTTCACAGTACTTCTATGTGCTTGGGATGTCTTTGGGCTGTATGTATAAAGAAAAGTGGAGCAATTCTGGGACATAAGAGCTGCTTCATGGCAACAAATCCAAATCCCCATTGATTTAAATGGATAATTTTAACCTGATTGAATGCTAGAGGTTGCCATCACAAGTGTTAAATCAGCTTCTCATTTTCAACTATGGCCCCAGTTACATTTGAATTAAATCAGAGATCAGAAGCCAGATTTCCCTGTAAAAGGCTCTTAGGGAGCTTTATTCCTGTTTGAGCTATCGCATTACTGCAGCATTACTGGGAACTCCCTTAGGGGGAGTCAATCAAAAGAAGCAGAGAACACTATTAGTAATTCTGTTAATTCTCATGTTATATGTGGTATAATCAACAAGGCACAGATTGGAAGCAGAGATAATGTTCACACAACTTTGGTGAGTTTCTATGCTTCTGATCACATGTGAGAACTGTAAATTTGTCTTTAAAATGTTTTTGCCCTTCAATAAATATAAGCCTTTTGTGGTCCTAAAGGGAAACTCACACCTACCCAGACCCCACCCCAGGACAATTATATAGTATTAAAGAACAAGAAATGTATGCCAATACAATGTATATCTTAACTAGCTTTTAAACTAACCTGGCTTTAGTTGTATTTTTTGTTTGATCAGCAGCCATTAGTAAAAGTATGTTCTGTAGGAGGGGTTGGGGGAAGGCACCCGGGAGCACCCTGTCTGGCCCCATTACCTGTTTCACACAACTTGCTTGTACGGAGCGATGGTGCAGAGGAAATAAGCCATTCTAATGTACACCGGCAGTAGTGTGAGGGAAGGACAAGCTGCCCCAGGCTCTCACTACTTCCAAAAGACATTAGAATGACAAATTTCTCTTGCAGTGTTGCTTGATACTCATGAGATGTGTGCAGGGCCGGATTTGTCAATAGGCACACGTGGCACTTGCCTAGGACGCCCGATTTTCAGGGGCGCCTGGCAATGGCCTTGTCACGCACACTTTATAATGGGGTGGCTCTGTCCTGGATGTAAATAATAATAGTGCTCGTGGCTTGTTTGCCTAGCGCCTGCGAGGGCACATAATTGCAAAAGTACAAGCAGCAAGTAACTATGTCTACTTCCCAGTTTGCTACTTGGGCTGCCCCATTTGACCCCCTCCTGCGCCAGCATGTATGCACTGCTCTCTGCGCATCATTGGCTGAGTGCTCGCCACTGCCGGCTGGTACCTCCTGTGACGTGACCGTCATCACATCATGCATGTAATCAAATGCAGCCAAGCACTACGGCGTCGTTTGTGCGGCTGCAATATAAAAACCACAAATGGCTATTTAACCCTTTAACGGTCAGATGGGGTGTGCAACCCAATACCTCTCAAAGAGTTTGCACTCTCTTCCGGTCACCAATGGGTTAAAGTCCCCATTCTGTCAATGATAGTCTCTGTTGTGCCACATAATTGTCTACAACTGAGAATGTCCCATTTAAATTTCTCACTTTTTTATCATGGGGACACTCGGTTATTAGTGTTTTTTAATTGCAAAATAAGACTGAATGCACCAGCACAGCTATTTAGTAGTTTAAATATGTATCACAATCAGATATTACACAGACATATGCATGCATAACAAATACACACATACAGCCACACATCTAAACACATTCACATTTTTCTACAACACATACACAGAACTACTAAACCGTACACACACACCTAAACACAGGCAACATACCAAGACACACACAGGACACATATGCTAACACACACACACACACACACACACACAACTAAAGATGGACACATGTATACTAAAACACATATATACATACTAAAACATACATACACATTCATATGCTTAGGGAATTGATGGGACCAATGTGGGGTTTAACATAAACAATGTAAGTAATGGCAGACAATGGAACAAGGCTGGGATTGCCATTAGTTTATTTGTGGTTCTGTGACTACCCATGGACATTAGTCTATATGTGGCTCTGTGACTGTGGACAGTGAAACAAGGCTAGGGTGACCATTAGTCTATATGTGGCTCTGTGACTGTGGACAGTGGAACAAGGCTGAGGTGACCATTAGTGCATGCTTTACTCTGTGGCTACCAGTGGATGCGTACAGTATTGGTTGTCCAAATAGTTTATATCTGATGTCAAAATCTTTCTATTTTTTTGTTTGTAATAAAGGTACAAGACATTTTTTTCTGATACATTTTCTTGGTAATTGTTATCTGATAAATATTAACTCTTTGAGTGCCAGAGGGGTAAGCAATGCATGGTAACAGCCTCAGGTTTCCCATTCCTAATCTATAACAGGGGCACTCAAAACTGTTCTCACCCCCCCCCCCCCCGCCAACAGTGCATGATTTCAGCATATCCTTAAACACTGGTTAATGACGCTAACTCAGATTCTTCAGAATGACTGAACTTCTGACAGAGTCTCCTGTGTTCAGAGGGTTAAGAGGATTATGGGACAGAAGTAAACCAGTCTGAGAAGCGGATAATACGCAGCCCCTCGGGCTCATGGTTTTGAACATGAATTGGGGCTGCTTTCAGAAATATGTGATATAATAATCGTCCCCACGTGATATACTAAGAAGCAGCTAAGAGGAAATGGAATCGATCTGCAGAAAAACAAAATTATACTTGGGGGGACAAATGACTTTAAAATTGATTTTAAATAAGTCCTTTAACCCGTTCAGTATTATAGAGGTCTTAAACTCATTTATTTTTCATGGGATTAAAGTCCTACTTCCATAGAATATTTGTATCATTCCCCTGTGGTGGTTATCCCCAAACTTTCACCAGTTCTCAGTTCATCCACACTGGGTGGGCACCGGTCAGATTGTCACTGTTTATCGCCTTGTTTATTTAACCCTCTAAGGACCAGAGGGATTGCATTTCACACATCTGTGGTCCTTAATGGATTAAATATTCTGATAAAGAGAAGGTGGCAGTGTACCAGCTGTGTGGAAACACAATGTTCAGAAATTAAAGGGACACTAACACATAAAAATTAACTTGTTGATGTTATATTAAAAACTAGTGTAAAAGCCCGTGTAAATGGGCCAAGGTCCAGGCGATGTTAACCCTTTGAGTGCCAGAGGGGTACGCAGTGGGTTAAGAGGCCACCAGTCCTGCTCTGCGTCCTGCCACCAATGCAGTCAAGCACTGTAGAGACTGCCTGAAAGCACAGAATGCTCCCAGCATTCCATGCTCCCAGTATTCTGTGCTCCCAGCATTCTGTGCGTTTGGGCAGTCTCTACTGCGCATGATGGCTTCTGACAAACATTCTAGCAAATTATTATATAGGATATCTTGTTCTTTCAGCTAGCAGCTGGAAAAATATCATGTTGCATCCCTAAAATTATAACAGTAAACTTACATTTTAACGTGTAAATTATCCTATTCAGAGAGCGTTTATTTAACCTATAATTGCTTGAGGGGTACAAAATATGTTAATTTCAAGAGTTAATTTATTGTAATAAGTACCCGCTGGTCTTGTATTCAGAAATGGTTCTCAGCCCATTTACAGGCAGCCCTGGAGAAGTATGGTACTTGGAGACCTAGATAATGCATGAATGTCTGCCTCAAACAAAATAGAGAATGTTTACAAGGGGCTTAAGTGTATAGAACACATTTGTTTGTATGGGTTTTCCTTTAATTCTGAAACTGAAGTACATGAACAGCATGTTGCACTCCTTGACCTAACTTTCACACAATGTGTGTAGGAACTGAATTCTAAGAAGCTGATGAAGCTGCTTCTATATGAAGAGTGACCTGAGAGAGTTTAAGACATACACATGACAATAAAAGAGGAAGGGGTGGGGTTTACAGTGGAAGGGGTGGGCCCTAAACAGGTAGAGGTGTGGCCTAGTTAAGATGTGTGGGGCAAATAAAGATTAGGGGGGGGTGTGAGTTAAGTCAGGCCTAGGACAGCACAAAACCTAAATACACCACTGCCTAGGGGCGCCTGAGATGTAAATCCTGCCCTGGATGTGTGATGTCATCCACTTTAAGTAAAATGCACACGCTTCAGCTTCAAAATCAAACATGCTTGTCTGAAGCAAACTGGTTTTATTGTTTGTAGAAGAAAAAAAAATATCCTACAACTACAGATGTTTCCTGAACTTTGAGTGCCAGTGTGGTATCAATTTCATTGCTTTGCAGTGTGTTGGATACCTCTCTGGCACTCAACATTTTAAAAATGGGGGAAAAAAGCTTGGAGTGAAATTTTCCTTTTGCATTTTTAGATTTACCCTACAGCTCTAAATCACTCTAACTTAAAAAAATAATGTTCTGTATCTCTAAGTTCAGTTTGCAATAGAATAAATATACTAAAACAATAACAATCTCAGAGTTACATCTGAAATAAAAATAGATGAAATATAATTTCTGGACATAAAGATCCAATGGAATTTGCAGAATGAAATAGTTACTACTGTGTATAGAAAAAGCACAGCAACAGATAGTCTTCTACTAGCCCAAAGCGCACATCCATACCCTATAATTGAGAGCATCCCGGTGCACAGTATATTGAGACTCTTCACCTCTTTGGAAGAGTTTAAAAGACAGGTTACAGACCTTCAAAGTAGATATCTGCAAAGGGATATAATAAAAACATTTCTAAAGTAGGCTTATAAAAATAAGAGCTAAATACAGACAGAAATAGTAATTAATAAACCAACTGGTGATGAAAATATAACATCTAAACAAGTTAGATTAATTGGTACATTTAATAAACAACAAAAGGAGATTCCCTGCTTTTTATCTAAACACTGACATTATCTACAATTAGATCCTGATTTGTCTGAGACATAAAACAGCAAACCGTCAATCACATACAGGAGAAGTATGAATCTAAGAGACTTTCATGTAGATAGTCATTTTCAGAGAACTTCACCAAATACATAGTTACAGTCCTCAGTGGTGGGATGTTTTCCATGTAATAATTGCAGTGCTTGTACATTTGTGAGAAAGGTGTCCATGTTTGGTACAATGTAAAACAAGTGGAGTCATTTACATGATAAAATACAAAAAACAAGCCTGCCCTCCCCTATACAAATTATGCAAATGTGCGCCCTGTATAAAGCATATATTATACTACTGTATTAATAAATAAGAGGTTTTCGTTCCATAATTTAGCCAAAGTACGTTTAAGCTTGCCCAACGCGTCCAAATAGAACTATAAGTAGGGCTGGTGGATCCAGTGTTCTTGTGCTTTTACCCACTCACTGCAGACCAACAAAGCTTTGATATCAGGTGAGTTTTTTCATAGAATTTTTACATGTTTTTAATGTAAATTCACACTAAAAGCATATAACACGTTCATTAACCAGAAATTCTCAGGGAATGTTTTTAATTTAGATAGGATTAAACATATGTATTAGTTAGGGCTTGCTTATATTAGAGTACCGTGATCTGGTGGGCAAGATGAAGCATACTTTGGCCGAATTATGGAATGAAATCACATATTTAATAACACAGTAGTATAATATATGCTTTATACAGGGTGTACATTTGCACAATTTGTATGGAGGCTTGTTTTTTATTTTGCATTCAAACTTCGGCTTCGGTTTCGGCTTAATATTTGGGGGTCTGGAGAACCCTCTCATTCATTGCTGCTATCTATACTTTGTTCTTTTTCTTATCTCATTTGTTATATGTAAATGTTCTGGTGAGTTAGTGCTGTGATCTGTTTTCTCTTTCTCATTTATGATGGTATGTAAATGTAATACATTTTCTATTGGAAAGACTAAAATAGAATTTAGGAAATTAATTGTAGCACATATAGAAGTTGTACGAAATAGAAGAGGTACTCCACTAGCAAGACACATTGGTGTTCATCTTGATTTTGACAGTTCTTTTATGAGCTTTGTGGGAAATCAAAACATTTTTCCATCACCACGCAAGGGAGATTTTGATTAAAAAACAAAACAAAACGCAGAATGGATATTCCTTTTAAATGCCAGTCGTCCTCAAGGATTTAATAAAGAGTTTACATACAGACCATTTATACAATAATTTCCTATATTGTTAAAGTGAAACCAAAATGAGTTGTGTAATATATGAATTATTGAATACATCTCACAATAAAATTAACAATCTTTATTATGTTTCAGTTCTGTTTGGTCAAGTGTGATTTAAAAAATGTAATTTCAAGTCTAATTTATGTATCAGATACAGATGATGATACTCTGTATAAATTGGAAATTATTGATATCAAACTCATCTTTCTTTGCTATGTATGTGTATTGAAGATTGCTTGAATTAGTATGTACCTCCATTGTTTCCTGAACAAATAGGCTGATTGAGGGATTGGCAATAGAGTCTAATCGGCTTCCATAATAGCCCTTCCTTCTGTCTAGCCAATGAGTGATAGTGGCGGTTCAATTTGAATTTCCAGGAAGCTATAAGCTGAGCACTTTGGAACACGTCACTCACTTATTGTTTCCCTGAAGAAGTTGTCTGGCGAAATGCGTAGGTCGATGTGTTTGGGGTTTAATTTTCTTGTCTCATTCTGAGCACTTGCACACATTTGTTTGTTTTTTTGTTTTGAATAGACAAAATAATAGCCTTGAAGCAAATACTTATACTTTCTAATTACAACTCTTAATTGATATGGGACCATTATAGCCCAATCAATTTGAATAGAGTTGTATCACGTAGGCAGCTTTAAAACTGATCATCATATGTCACATAATCTAGTAATACTTGTTACACTAATAAGATTGCTGTGGCTTGCTAATAGATAAAGATTACAATTATAACTTGCACTTTACAATACAGTAGCCATCAATATATAGAGGACTGGTATAACTGATAGCTACGTATAAACTTGTCAGAAGCTATTAGAGCTTAATATCAACTCCGAATTGTGGGACTTGTTCGTAACCCAATTAATTTGAACAGAGTTATATGTCATTGAGTCATATTAATTATATTAAACTAGTGTAAAAGCCCGTGTACATGGGCCAAGGTCCAGGTAATGTTAACCCTTTGAGTGCCAGAGGGGTACGCAACACATTGCTTTGCAATACGTTGTGTACCCCTCTGGCACTCAAAGGGTTAAGAGGCCGCTACCTCACTGCTCCACGCGATGCAGTTTTGCGTCGCCTCACTCATGCAATGCAGTCATGCACAGTAGAGACTGCCAGAATGCGCGCAGTCTCTACTGCGCATGACTGCATCGTGACAAACATCCTAGCGAATTATTAGGATTACGCTATCAGTTTTAAACAGTATCATTGTAACGACTTGGGTATTAATGGAAGGGAAAAATGTGTAAAGTGTATCTTTAAGCAGAGAGAGCAGCAGTTGCATATGATTAATGAAGATTTTTTTTTTTTTTTTTAGTTATATAAAAGAACGCTAGAACAGTGTTGATTATGTATACCAAATAAGGCAGACTATCTTTAAAAATCAGTGCTCCTGTCATAAGGATATATAAATGACAAAGTGTATTTGAAACAAACCCCTTTATCAGTAAAGCAGTGAAGTTTTAATGAACTATCACATATAATGGAATGATAGTTGGTGTTTTAATTTATACTTTGTGGTGTTTGTATAAGCAATAAGGTTTGGGTTGTTTTGAGGTGCTCTTTAAAACTGAATAAGATTATTCAATATTATGGGACTAAAAGTGAGATACAGTATTGAACGGGTCTTTTCTCTTTAGTATGAAGCCAAATGTTTTCTTTTCTCATCTCTCTTGTTTACTTTGATATATATATATATATATATATATATATATATATATATTTATTGAAACTAAGACTTACGGTACATCCTTTTTCTACCTCACCTTTTTCTAGTTTGTCAGTTTGCTAGAGAATAAATATACTTTCTCAATAAAACTATAATTGGCACTATGACCAAATGCTCTAATTAAAGCCTTTTAGCCAGATGGTAAGATAATGACACTGTTACCTAATAATAAAGAAATCTTGCACACAAAGGGCAGGGTTAATTTTTATTTGTTTATATAACAAGCAAGGTTAGTTATGACACTGCCTTTCAACGAGCAGTAATCAAATATGTTACGATTAACTCTGAATGCCCTGGACACTTCCAGCCTCCATGATAATGTGTCCTGTTGAGGCAGTGATGACAGACTTGCATTTCTTGAATCCATCAAAAGTGTGTTATTAGATATCACGATCAGTGCTTCTGTGCAAACCTTTGTCTCTTATGCATTTAAAGCAGATCTACTAACTTTAGCTTCAATAACTCTGCATCTGGCGACTAGCTGCTTAGTAGCGCTAGTCACCAGAATTATTACCTTGTAATGGAGAAATAGCCATTCTTACTGGGCTGACAGGCAGGACGGATTCCGGACATCTTGCCATAGTCACGTCTGCGCGCCAGCACTGTCAGTCCCAGACGGCTGTAGGAAGAGTTGCTAGAAGCCATTCGGCTCCGGAAGGGACTGACAGAGCAGGCGCGCAGACGTCACTATGGCAAGATGTCTGCGATCCGTCCTGCCTGTCAGCCGTGGAAGAATGGCTATTTCTCCTTTACAAGGTAATAATTCTGGCGACTAGCACTACTAAGCCGCTAGTCGCCAGATGCATAGTTATTGAAGCTAAAGTTGTTAACTATGGTAGTTCTGCTTTAATATTAGAGGAGCAATTCTGTAACAAAGTAACTGCATGATAGTGGAAAAATAAATATCACAAAAACTTCCATAGAGTTCGATGGGGCTTTTAACCCATGAATGCTAGAGGGGTTTTCAACTTAAAGCTGCTCTATTTTTCAGTATTGCATACGGCTCTTCAACTAAGCAGAGCAGGGGTCTGTAAAGAACTTGTAATGATTGCTTCCCGTAAACATGCACTGTTACTTTGGCTCCCGTTTATGTTAAAAAGTTGATTCAACAGTCTTAAGCTGCTGTAGCTGAAGTAAAATGTAATTCCTCTGTTGTCCAATACAGGTTACTGGTAACTCTGGGAGGCGATCCGCCCCTTTAAGTAGGCAGGAACATTTCTCCAAATGTATGCAGGGGGTGGAGCCTCCCCTCCCTCCTCAGCTGCATCCCAGTCAGCTAACTTCAGAATGATTTGTTCCTGGGTGTGAACACACCAGGTGGAGAACATCTCTCATTAGTTTTAGTTTCTTTTTTATTTTTCTGTCAGATATGGAATACCACCATTTGGTGGGTTACCATGACTGACAAATGCCCTCTCCAAAGTGGCTAGCTCAGTGTCCAGGGCCTTTTGGTAGACCTTAAGCCCTGAAGGGGGAATATCTTGGTTTCAAGTGCTTCCCTGGGGATTACCCACTGAGGTAATCCTCTTTTTACATGGTGACCTGAAGACAGAAGATCTGCAGGAAAGGTGAGCCACCCTTTGAGTGCTGAAGGTCCACTTGTCCCACAGTGTCCCTTAATTGGGCTTGTATTTGGGAGTTCTCATTGCGCACGGCACTCACTGGGTGTTTATACATATCTATTTGTATATATATGTGTATGTCTGTGGGTTTTGGAGCAGTCTGTGTGGCACTTTAACCCTTTGTCTGCTGGTTTGACTAGTTTAATGGGTTTTTGTAACATTTACTTTAGGGGTTAGTGTTTTCTAATGATGTATGTTTGTTTCCTATGTGTTTTTAACCTTTTCACTTCTGGGGTTAATTTTCTTAAAATTTATGTACCACACCTTTAAGGCGTGCTTTTACCGCATAGGCGCCATTGCTCCTTTACTCTCTATGGGCTTACGCTGTTTGGGACGTATCTCGGGAACCGCTTCACATAGCGACTTCAGAGTGGGCTCATTTCGATTGTCTACCCTTGCTCTTTCATCCGGTTTTATGATCAAGTGTGTTGGGGGACTTGGGGGGCTTTGACCACTGCTTTGGGGTACTTTTTGGGTAAAACTACATTTCCCATGAGCGCTCGTTTCGCGCCTCTTTTCTGATTGGCTCCCGTCGCGGCAACCATTTTGTGTGCTTTTCTCAGCGAGTATCCTATGCAGGGACCGGACTCCCTCTCTCCTCCATTGATTAACCCTTCGCTTGCCAGATAAGTTTAAAGTTAACGTTTCTGGGTGAATCTTTAATCTCTCACACTTAAATTGGGCGATTTATTGTCAATGGGTTATTTTGACACTGTGAGTATGTCTACACCGCTGGAGCTTGGGGCTAGATTTAAGACTAAGGAGGCTGGGGTCTCAGTATCCCCCATTGCGTATTGCTCTTCCTGTCACTCAAGGCTGCCTAGGGAATTCTCTGATCATTTATGCCCAGCATATTCAGAAGGTCCTGACAGCAACCCAGGGCCTTCCATCCATGCTATTGAGCCAGCTTGGGTACAAGAGTTTAAAGCTGCAACTAGGGACATGAGGTTCACTCTTCAACACTTTCCCTCTCAGGTACAGGTGGCACTGCAGTTATGGCAGGCCACCTCTACTATCAGGACCTCCCTGCCTAAACCACAGGGAGCACCGAACGTGTCTGATTCTTCTGAGGAAGAATTGTTGCAGGATTCTGATGTTGAGGATGGTACAGTTATTGAGTCTTCCAGGTCTGTTGGGGACCCTTTTGAATGTGATCCTGAACTCTCTGCTGAGGGCTTAATTAGAGCCGTACTGACCACTCTCAACCTTCCCTTGAGTCAAGAGGTTCCCTCTGACCCAACTGATGTTTTTCAGAAACCGGCAAAAGCCGTTACTTGTTTTCCTCCTAACCCTACTCTTGACCGTTTGGTTTCTGATGCTTGGAAAAATCCTGACAAGTCCTCTTCAGTCTCAAAAAAGTTTGCTAAACTTTATCCTTTTTCTGAGGCTGAACTGGCTAAATGGGTTCATCCCCCTAACGTGGATCCACCCGTATCTAGACTGTCTAAATCTACTGCTTTACCTGTGTCTGATGCTTCTGCTTTACAGGATTGGACTGACAAAAAGTTAGAGGTTTGCATCAAGTCTATTTTCGCCTCTATTGGCACTGCTATGCATCCAGCCTTTGCTGTGGCGTGGGTTAACCGGGCCATCGCGGTCTGGACTGAGCATCTCACCACTGCGGTCCATCAGGAAGCGCCTATTTCAGAGAAATTACATCTCCTTGCTAATATCTCTGAGGCTCAGAACTATGTTTCTGATGCTGCCTTTGATGCCGTCCGCATGATGGCGAGGGCCTCCACTTCTTCTGTGGTGGCCAGGCATGCGCTTTGGTTTAAGATTTAGTAACATAGTAAATTAGGTTGAAAAAAGACACAAGTCCATCAAGTTCAACCTTCGCTTCATACCTCAGTAACTAAGAATTTTATAGCTTTCCTGCTACCAATTAAATTAGTCTTTATCAGACCTTCCTGATCTGCCTACTGATAAACAGTATAACTCTGTATGTTCCCTTTTGAAAGAAATGTATCTAATCTTCTCTTAAATGTGTCCATTGTATCTGCCATAACTACCTCCCTGGGCAATGAATTCCACAATTTGACAGACCTTACCGTAAAAAAACCCTTCCTCTGCTGAAGTTTAAACCTCCTTTCCTCTAATCTCAAGAGGTGTCCCCTGGTCACCTGAGCAGGCCTTGGAATAAATAGCTCACCGCAGAGATCCTTGTATTGACCTCTCATATACTTGTACAATGTGATAAGGTCTCCTCTTAGTCGTCTTTTCTCTAGAGTAAATAAACCAAGTTTGTTTAGTCGTTCCTCATATGTCAAGTGCTCCATTCCCTTAATTAATTTTGTTGCTCTCCGCTGTACCCTCTCTAGTTCTAGTATATCCTTTTTCAGAACCGGTGCCCAAAATTGCACTGCATACTCAAGGTGAGGTCTTACCAATGATTTGTATAATGGCAAAATAATGTTATCCACTCTTGCTTCAATACCTCTTTTTATGCAAGACAGGACTTTGTTTGCCTTTGCTACTGCTGTTTGACACTGGTCACTGTTTCCAAGTTTGTAGTTGACAAGGATACCCAGGTCTTTTTCTAGCAACGAGTCACCTAAAATTATTCCATTAAGTTTATAAGTAGCCTTGGGATTGTTTCCTCCCAAATGCATGACTTTACACTTCCCCACATTAAACTTCATATTCCACGTTTGCCCAATCTGACATTGTATGTAAGTCCCTCTGTAGAGAGAAAATATCCTGTTCTGAATTAATGACTTTGCATAATTTAGTATCATCTGCAAATATTGATATTTTGCTTTCTATATCTATTTCCAGGTCATTTATAAACATGTTAAAAAGCAGCGGACCCAATACTGAACCCTGAGGTACTCCACTCTCCACTTTAACTATACTGGAGAATTTTCCATTTACAACCACACACTGTTCCCTATCCTTCAACCAGTTTTGTATCCAATTGCAAAGGTTATCTCCTAGCCCCAATTTCCTTATTTTATACACCAGCCTTCTGTGTGGTACTGTATCAAATGCCTTTGCAAAGTCTAGATATACTACATCTACTGCCTTGCCATTGTCAAGGTTGCTGCTTACCTCCTCATAGAAGCTGAAAAGATTAGTTTGGCATGACCTATTCTTCATAAAACCATGTTGATTCGTGCTAATGATCTTATTTTTTGTGTTGTAATCCTGAATATAGTCCCTTATTATGCCTTCTAATAGTTTTCCCACTACAGAGGTCAAACTCACTGGACTATAATTCCCAGGTTCTGTTTTAGTTCCCTTCTTAAATAGAGGCACTATGTTAGCTCTTCGCCAATCCTGTGGCACTGAGCCTGTGGTAATAGAATCTTTAAAGAGTAAATATAGGGGTTTTGCTAACACTGCACTGAGTTCCTGAAGAACCCTTGGATGTATACCATCAGGACCCGGTGCTTTGTCGGTCTTAATTTTGTTCAGTCTTCCCATGACATCTCCTTGCGTTAACCCAATATCTATTAATTGTATTGTTTTATTTGATACTTGCGGAGGCTCTTCTACCATTCCTTGCTCCCTTGTATATACTGATGCAAAGAAAGTGTTTAAAACATCAGCCTTTTCCTTATCCTCACTAACCAACTCACCCATCTCATTTTTGAATGGTCCAATGCACTCCCTCTTAAGTTTTTTGCTATTTATATATTTAAAAAACTTTTTTGGATTAGTCTTGCTTTCCCTTGCAATTCGAGTTTCATTATCTATTTTTGCTACCCTAATTGCCTTTTTGCAATCTTTGTTGCTCTCCCTGTATTTTAAGAATGATTGTTCTGTGCCTTCTGACTTAAATAATTTGAATGCTTTTTTTTTCCTTTCCATTTCCTTCTTTACATGTGCAGTTAACCACATTGGCTGTGACTTACTTCTTTTGCACTTGTTCCCCATTGGTATATACAGTTGGGTACATTTCTGCAACCTAAATTTGAATTCTGACCATTTTTCCTCAGTATTTTTGCCTTTAAATAACATATCCCAGTCTATGTGTTGCATTGAGGCCCTTAACAATTTGAAGTTTGCTTTTTTAAAATTAAGAGTTTTGGTTGAACCTATACATTTTTGCTTTGCCAGACAGATCTCAAATGTAACCATGTTGTGATCACTGTTTCCCAAATGTTCTCTTACCTTAATATTGGATACCATTTCTGTGTTATTAGTGATCACTAGGTCCAATACATTGTTATTTCTTGTCGGCGCTCCCACCATTTGTGACATGTAGCTTTCATGAAGCGTGTTCAAAAACCTGCTACCCTTAGCACTCTGACAGGTCTCATTTTTCCAGTTGATATCTGGATAATTAAAATCTCCCATAATTATAGTATGCCCAAACTGGGCAGCTTTCCTCATTTGCAATAGCAGTTGGGCCTCATCATTGTCATCGATATTTGGTGGTTTGTAGCATATGCCCACCAACAACTTTTTTTTACCTTTCACACCACATTTAGTCTCGATTTCTACCCACATGGACTCCACAGTTTGGCCAGTTTCCTCACTAATATCACCTCGCAAAACTGGATTTAGCTCTGTTTTCAAATATAAACACACACCTCCCCCTTTTCTATTAATTCTGTCTCTTCTAAACAGGGAATAGCCCTCTATATTTACAGTCCAGTCATGTGCATCGTTCCACCATGTTTCTGTTATTCCAATTATGTCCAATTGCTCATTAACCGCCAGCAATTCTAGTTCTCCTATTTTATCTACCATACTTCTTGCATTTGCTAGCATACAATTGATTTTGAAGTCTTTACATATATTAATCCCTACATGCCTTTTTTCTTCACCTTCATTTACTAGGAGTTCCTCCCTACTGACTAAATTTCTCCCCACCCTTTCTCCACCCCCCTGGTCAATTTGGTCTGCTGACACTGCTTCCAAGAAAGTTTTGCTTTCTTTGCCTTTTCAGGGTACTTCCTTGTTCGGATCTGAGCTCAAGGAACTAATTAGCGAGGCTGCTGGGGATAAGAGTACTCTTCTGCCCTTGGTCTTTAAGAAAAACTTACCGTGTAAGCACAACCGGTCCTTTCGCTCCTTTCAAACTGAGGCACGTACAACGAACCAGGCGGTTCCATCTACTCCGCGCTCCTCCTCCAAGCCCAAGCAGTCCTGGAAGCCCAAGGCCGCATCCAAGCCCAAGACTTCCAAGACTGCTTCGTCATGACTCACCGAACCTGGGTCCGCATCCCGCTGTGGGTGGGCGTCTCCACCTCTTTCGCGGGGTTTGGGAGGATTCAGTGGCGGACCCATGGGTTTTACAGGTGGTGTTGGAGGGATACAAGATCGCTTTCTTTTCTCTTCCTCCCTTTCGCTTTCATCTCACTCGTTCTCCTCAGAATGCCGAGAGAAGCCGTCTGTTCGACGACGCTATTCAGGTTCTTTTGGAAAAAGACGTCCTGGAGCAGGTGCCTCCTTTGGACAAAGGTTCAGGATTTTATTCCAACCTTTTTGTAGTGACCAAGAAGGACGGCGGGGGTTGTCCTATTTTGGATCTCAAGGATCTCAACACTTTTGTAGTGAAGACTCACTATCGACAGGAGTCTCTGCGCACTGTGATCGCTGCCATGTCTCCGGGGGAGTTTCTTGCTTCTCTGGATCTTCAGGATGCGTATCTTCACATCCCAGTTCATCTAGAGAGCAGGCAGTATCTGAGGTTTGCCTGCGGCAGAGGTCATTTTCAGTTTTCAGCTCTTCCATTTGGTCTGACAACGGCTCCCCAGGTGTTCCAACGGGTTCTGGGGGCATTGATATCTGTCTTCCATCGGGATGGCATCAGAGTGACTCCGTACATGGACGACTTGCTGTTGAAGGCTGCGTCTGTGGACCTTCTTCATCAGCAGGTCCAGACCTGCATTCAAATCCTCACACGTCACGGCTGGATTGTGAACTTGGACAAGTCGGACTTGGTTCCGTCCCAGCGATTCATTTTCTTGGGTCTTCTGTTCAACATTCAGAGGTGCATGGTGTTTCTACCAGAGGAGGTAGCTCATCAGATTGCTCAACGGGTCCCCAAGAGCCTTGCCCACGATCGGATCCTGGTTCCGAAGTTGTCTTCTCTGGTGGGGAAGTTCCTATCTACAATAGAGGCGGTTCCATTCGCCATGGCACACACCAGGGAACTTCAAAGATTTGTGATTCAGACATGCAGGGACCGGCCGGATCATCTGAAGCAGTCGATCTCTCTTCTTCCTCATGTCGAGTTGAGCTTGGAGTGGTGGTTGCCCTTTCCAATCTCCTGAAGGGGAGATCCTTCTGGATCCCCTACTGGACGAAGGTCACGACGGACAAAAGCCTCTTAGGTTGGGGTGCTGTCCTGGGTCTCATCAGCGCTCAGGGGAAGTGGTCTTTGGAGGAGTCTCTTCTTCCCATCAACATTCTGGAACTTCTACTCTGCGCCATTGGGAATCTCAGCTGGAGGGCTGTTCGGTCAGAGTGGAATCCGACAACGCCACTGCCGTGGCTTACATCAACAGGCAGGACAGGACAAGAAGTCTCGCCGCTTGGTTAGAAGTCAAGGCCATTCTGTCCTGGGCGGAGGTTCACGTTCCTGTCATTTCCGCGGTGCACATTCCAGGCGTAGGCAACGTCATGGCAGACTTCCTCAGTCGTCACACAGTCGACAGCGGAGAGTGGGAACTCCATCCGGAGGTGTTTCAGCTCCTAACTCCGAAGTGGGGAGTACCCCCTAGTGGATCTGATGGCAACCAGTCACAACAGGAAGGTTCCGATGTTCTGCTGCCGGTGGAGAGACTCGCTAGCCCTGGCTGTCGACGCCATGTCAATTCCCTGGGCATTCTCCCTGGCCTACATCTTTCCTCCCCTTCCAATGTTGATAAGGGTGATTCAGAAGTTGAAGGTGGAACGTTGTCCAGTCATCCTGATCGCTCCGAATTGGCCTCGTCAGTCCTGGTATCCGGACCTTCTGACCCTGTCTGTGGCGGAGCCCCTTCCGCTTCCCTCTCATCCAGATCTTCTGCTGCAGGGTTATCTGTGGAAGGAGGATGTTCATCGTCTCAATTTAATGGCCTGGAGGTTGAATCCTCGATTTTGAAGAAGAAAGGGTTTTCTTCTGCTGTGGTGTCTACTATGCTAAGTGCTCGTAAACCTGTTTCTTCCAAGATCTATCACCGTGTCTGGTTGACATTCGTGTCTTGGTGTGCTGACAGAGATCTGTCTCATGACTTTCATCTTCCCACTGTTCTGGCCGTTTTGCAGGATGGTGTGGATAAGGGGCTCAGTCTGAGTTCTCTTAAGGTTCAGACTTTGGCGCTCTCTGTCTTTTTCCAGGAGCGCATTGCTGTTCTTCCTGATGTCAAGGTTTTCTTCCAGAGCGTTGCTCATGTGCGTCCTGCCTTTCGGAGTCCGGCTTCTCAGTGGGACCTTAATTTGGTTTTGGGAGTTCTCCAGCATCCTCCCTTTGAGTCTTTGGCTACTATTCCTCTACGTCTTATGACTAGGAAGATGGCTTTCCTTCTGGCGATTGTGTCAGTTCGCAGAGTGGCGGAGTTGCAAGCTCTTTCTTCTAAACCACCTTATCTGGTGTTTCATAAGGATAAGGCTGTGCTTCGCACCTCTAAGGAGTTCTTACCTAACGTAGTCTCCGAGTTTCACATCAATCAGGAGATTGTGGTGCCCTCTTTCTGCCCTAACCCCTGCTCCAACAAGGAAAGGAATCTCCACTTGTTGGATGTGGTGCATTGTCTCAAGTTTTATGTTCATCGAACTGAATCTGTCAGGAAGTCTGATGCTCTGTTCGTCATTCCTGAGGGTCCTAGGGCATCCAAAGTGACTATTGCGTCATGGATTAAGTCCACTATTCGTAAGGCTTACGAATTGAGGAATAAGCATGTTCCCTTTCGGCTCACGGCTCATTCCACCAGGTCTATTGGGGCCTCTTGGGCCTATAAGAATCAAGCGTCTGCTGATCAGTTGTGCAGGGCGGCAACTTGGTCCTCTGTGCACGCCTTTTCGAAGCACTACCGTGTGGATGTGCTGGTCTCGGCTGATGCCAGCTTTGGGAGGAAGGTCCTGGAGGCAGTTTTGCCTGTCTAGGATCTTCTTCTTCTGACGTTCTCAGTGTTTCCTTACTGTTGAGCCCTGTTGGCTCTAGTTCAGTGTGCTGTGTAACAGTTCCTGTGGTCTGTTTTTGCCCCAAGTTGGTGTCCGTTGACACTTCTGTTTAGTTGGGATCTCTGACCGGTAGGTTCATAGTGGTCCTGGTGACTTTGGGGGCCTTGCGCCGGGTCCTTGCCTTTTTCCCGCCTCTGGGAAACTCAATGGTTGGACATCCCAGAGTTACCAGTAACCTGTATTGGACGACACAGAAAAGAGGATTTTAGTCTTACCTGTTAAATCCTTTTCTCTTAGTCCATACAGGTTACTGGTCTCCCACCCTGTCAAGAGACTATGCTTGGCTCTCCTGTGGCAATACGTGGGAGTCCTTCGGGGAGTTCTCACATGAGTCTTCTTCACTCCTATTTCTGGTCAGTGTTTAGTGTCTCAAATCATTCTGGAGTTAGCTGACTGAGATGCAGCTGAGGAGGGAGGGGAGTCTCCACTCCCTGCATACATTTGGAGAAATGTTCCTGCCTACTTAAAGGGGCGGATCGCCTCCCAGGGTTACCAGTAACCTGTATGGACTAAGAGAAAAGGATTTAACAGGTAAGACTAAAATCCTCTTATCCTAATGTAATAGCTGAAGGTTAAAATCTGTGGTGATAGTCTATGGTGGTGTTTTTTAGGTCTCTCAAAGTTCCCTGGAGTGTGCTACCAAAGACTCTGAATTTAATTAGTGTACCGGCTCAATGTTGAGAACACTCCAGCAACAGCTTTTACAGGGAATTTTGCTTCTACTTTATCTGTTCCACTTCATTGTAATCTAGGCCACCTCATTGTAATCTAGGACAAAGGTAGTTGGGCTAACTTAGCAAGTAGAAATTACCACATTAAGCTGTTCATTTGGAAGCATAGTCAACAATATGTACAGAGAAGTGCATCTTTGTGTATATGATTGTAAGGACTTCTTAAATATATCCATTACAAGGGAACCTACTATAAGCATATGTGGACATAATTTTATAAATAATAAGAAAAAAATAGCTCACATCTCTAACTCTCCATAATACATACATATAATTAATAAAGTGTAAATAAGAATAATATCACAAATGTATATATAGCAGCAGAGAATGAAAGGGTTCAGCAGTCCTCCAAGTATTAGGCAAAAACCTAAAAGTGCAAACGCAAGACAAAAAGACAAACCTGCTCTTCTCTATAAAAGTTGAAAATGTGTGTCCTCTATTGGGCATATATATATATGTCACGGTTTTCAGACAAAGAAGGACAGGCACAATCGTAAAATATAAATAACCACCTTTATTGCAAGATACACTAGGCCCGAACTGCGGATAAAACAACAGAGGGGATAGTACTGATGCACCAGTCTCCACACCGGTCACACGACAGAAAGCAACAGGGAGCGAGAGCAGGCCTGAACCACGGAAAACTGAGACTGATGGTCAGGCACTCTAGGACGGTACTGAGCAAGTAACAAACGAAAAGAATGTGACGAGCGCACACCGAGAAAGAGCAAAATAAAGTAGATTGCTCAAGGCATGTGTGGCCCCTCAGGTGCTGCTCAAGTCACGTTTTTCGCTCCCACGTGCCATTGCAGAGAGGAAATTTCCATATTCATATCAGTCTGGTCCCACCCACAGGCAGGCAGTCCAGCCCCGAAATGTCAGGCAAATCCTCTCCGCACGAGAGAAACAGCACAACCCCAGACGTACGTTTCTGTCTATGTGGACCTCGTCAGTGGGATGCAGCTGTTCCCCTCTAGGCACACAGAAGCAAGGGCCCATGCCTGGGATACCCTTCCACTTAGGGAGACAACAAACGAAAAGAATGTGACGAGCGCACACCGAGAAAGAGCAAAATAAAGTAGATTGCTCAAGGCATGTGTGGCCCCTCAGGTGCTGCTCAAGTCACGTTTTTCGCTCCCACGTGCCATTGCAGAGAGGAAATTTCCATATTCATATCAGTCTGGTCCCACCCACAGGCAGGCAGTCCAGCCCCGAAATGTCAGGCAAATCCTCTCCGCACGAGAGAAACAGCACAACCCCAGATGTACGTTTCGGTCTATGTGGACCTCGTCAGTGGGATGCAGCTGTTCCCCTCTAGGCACACAGAAGCAAGGGCCCATGCCTGGGATACCCTTCCACTTAGGGAGACAACAAACGAAAAGAATGTGACGAGCGCACACCGAGAAAGAGCAAAATAAAGTAGATTGCTCAAGGCATGTGTGGCCCCTCAGGTGCTGCTCAAGTCACGTTTTTCGCTCCCACGTGCCATTGCAGAGAGGAAATTTCCATATTCATATCAGTCTGGTCCCACCCACAGGCAGGCAGTCCAGCCCCGAAATGTCAGGCAAATCCTCTCCGCACGAGAGAAACAGCACAACCCCAGATGTACGTTTCGGTCTATGTGGACCTCGTCAGTGGGATGCAGCTGTTCCCCTCTAGGCACACAGAAGCAAGGGCCCATGCCTGGGATACCCTTCCACTTAGGGAGACAACAAACGAAAAGAATGTGACGAGCGCACACCGAGAAAGAGCAAAATAAAGTAGATTGCTCAAGGCATGTGTGGCCCCTCAGGTGCTGCTCAAGTCACGTTTTTCGCTCCCATGTGCCATTGCAGAGAGGAAATTTCCATATTCATATCAGTCTGGAGCCACAGGTCAGACAAGCCGGGGACTGCATGGAGCGATAGTCAGCAAGAGGTCAGACAACTGGGGACTACACGGAGCGAGTTAATCAGCCAGAGCCACAGGTCAGGACCGAAGTGGGTAGTCAGACAAGCCAGAGTCATACATGGAGCGGATTCTCAGATAAAGCACAGGACACAACAGCGCACAAGAGACACTAGCGGAAACACCACGTAAGGGCAATGACTCCCAGGCCCAGGGAGGTTATAAAGAAGCAGAAGGAGGCAGGACCCAATTAGGCCAGAATAGGCCCATAAACAGGTGTCTGTTCTAGTGCCTGTTACCTGATGTCCGCAATGAGGAAGTGGCCGGAAGCGGCCATACAGAGGTAGGAAGCACAGGAAAACTTAGCCTCTAAGGGAGACTGTGATAATATAATAGTACTGTATTAATAAATATGAGTATTTTATTAAAGATTTAGCCAAATATTGTTAAAGCGGAACTGAATCCCATTTGTTCTGCCTCCACAAGCGAGGTACATCCTGAACCTGCCAGAACATCCCCTTCAGATTGACAGTGACAGTGGCTGACAGTACAGACTAAGATAACAACATAGATTATGCCAGTTACTGTTAGGATAAAAGTGTTTTATGCTAGAGCATGATAAACGTTCATGTCATTAATACTGAGCCCCAAAATATAAGTACAATAGCAATATGTATAGACTTTCAAATATAATTGCGACATTAGTGATGAATAGACCTTTCTAGGCAGACAGGCAGCGGCTGGGATCTTGCTGTAGGCGCTCTCTGTTCCTGTGCTTTCAGTCCCTTCTGGTGCCTTAAGGCGCAACGGCATTCAACTCAGCAA
Source organism: Rhinophrynus dorsalis (assembly GCA_037306005.1). Lineage (NCBI taxonomy): Eukaryota > Metazoa > Chordata > Amphibia > Anura > Rhinophrynidae > Rhinophrynus > Rhinophrynus dorsalis. The sequence goes on from CM074721.1 coordinate 299,930,812, forward strand.
TCATGGAGTTGAAGGGGACGGACATCTCAGACTCAGAGATGCCGGCTCTGCCAGATGTCTGCGCTGTTCCCCACTGCCTGTCTGCCTAGAAAGGTCTATTTCTCTGTCGTCCAGTACAGGTTACTGGTAACTTTGGGTAGGCGATCTGCCCCTTAAAGTAGGCAGAAACAATTCTAGAAGTGAATGCAGGGGCTGGAGCCTACCTTCCCTCCTTGGCTGCAGCTTGCCAATCAGCTCCAGTGAGATTTGTTCCTTGGTGAAGTTACAGGCAAGAGAACAGTTCTGCTATAGTTTTAGCTAATTTTTTATTTTTCTGTTAGAAATGGAATGCCACCATTAGGCAGATTACCATAATTGACAATGCCCTTAGATGTGGCTAGCTCAGTATCCAGATGTTTTTTGTGGACCTTAAGCCCTGGGGGGAAAATCTTGGGTTCAAGTTCTTTCCCCAAGAGTTGCGCACTGAGGCTTCTTCTTAATAAATGGTGATCTAAAGAAAGAAGATCTGCAGGAAAGGTGAGCAACCCTTTGAGTGCTGCAGGTCCACATGTCCCACAGTGCCCCTCCACACAGGGGTTTTCTTTTGGAGTTCCTGTTGCACACTCCTGCACTCATTGGATTTATCTGTATGTCTGTTGGGTGGTTTGGAGCAAGTTTGTGTGGTAACTTAACCCTTTAGCTGCTGATTTTGCATCTTTTGTGGGGTTGTTGGCACTTTCCCTACTGGGTTCAGTGTTTATTGGGTCTAGTGACATGTTTTAGTAATGCCTAGTGCACATTCACTTATCAGTTACAACTTTGCAAAATTTGTGTTCCAGGCGCGCTTTTACAGCATATACGCCATTGCTTCATTCACTTCTATGGGACTGTACAGTTTGGGACATATCTCTGCAACCACTCATTGTAGCGACTTCAGAGATGGCTCATTTTGTTTGTCTGTCCTTGCTCTATTATCCAGTCAACATTTTGTGTGTGTTGGGGGGCTCAGGGGGCTTTGGGCACTCTTGGAGTACTTTTCTGGGAAAACTACATTTCCCATGAGAGCTTTCTTCGTGCGCTCGTTTCTGATTAGCTCCCACCACGGCAGCCATTTTGTGCTTTTCCTGAACAAGTATCCAACGCAGGGCTTGGACTCTCCCTCTCTCCTCTGCATATTAACCCTTCGTCTGCCAGATAAGTGCATTTTAGCGATTTCTGGGGTGAAATTTTAATCTTACACACTATTTGGGTGATTCCTTATACTTTAAACATTTTGACACTGTGAGAATGTCTAATCCGTTAGAGCTTGGGGCTAGGCCTAAGACTAAGGACTCTGGGGTCTCTGTGTCCCCTATTGCGCATTGCTCCTCATGTCATTCAGGGTTACCTAGCGAATTCTCAGGTCATTTATACCCAGCATATTCTGATGTCCTGGAGTCTCTCCCAGGGACCTCCAACCAATCATTATAGCCACTTTGGGTGCAAGAGTTCAAGGCTGCTACTAGAGACCTCTGGTCTACATTGCAACTCTTTCCATCCCAGTTACAGGGGGTCTTCCACTCCTGGCAGACCCCTACTTCCATCAGATCTTCCCTACCGAAACCGCAGGCTATACCTGACGTATCAGATTCCTCTGAAGAGGAACTGTTGGTGGACCTGGACATTGAGGAATGTTTTGCTGTGGGCTCCTCTCAGTTTTTTGGGGACCCCTTTGAGGCTGATCCTGATCCCTTGGCTGAGGGCTTGATCAGAGCCGTCTTAACTACCCTAAACATTCCCTTAGTTCAGGAGGTTTCTTTGGATCCCTCTGATGTACTTCAGGAGCCTAAGAGGCCCTATACTTATTTTCCACCTAACCCCACTCTTGACCACCTTGTGTCTGATAAGTGGAAGTCTCTGGACAGGAAACCTTCTGTTTCCAAGAAATTTGCCAAGCTTTACCCCTTCTTTGAGGCGGCGGTTGCTCAGTGGGTTCATCCCCCCAAAGTGGATGCTCCTATCTCCAGGCTATCTAAGTCCACTGCCTTGCCAGTTGCTGATGCGTCCGCTCTGAAAGACTGGACTGACAAGAAACTTGAGGTCTCCCTCAAGTCCATTTTTGCCACTGCTGGTACTGCCATGCATCCAGCGTTCACTGCGGCATGGGTGAACCGGGCCATTGCGGTCTGGACTGAACAGCTCACCCTGGCTGTCTGTCAGTGTGCTTCTACTTCAGATATGTTGCGGCTTCTTGCCAACATTTCTGAGGCCCAGCACTATGTTTCTGCTGCCTAATTTGATGCCATCTGTTTGGTGGCAAGGGTTTCTACCATGTCTATGGTTGCCAGACGAGCTCTTTGGCTCAAGATCTGGTCTGCTGACACTGCTTCCAAGAAAGCTTTGCTCTCATTGCCTTTTCAAGGCACCTCTTTGTTTGGGCCAGATCTTAAGGATCTGATTAGTGAGGCCACAGGGGGCAAGAGTAACCTTCTGCCTATGGTCCCCAGGAGGAAGACGCTTATCAGGCGTAATCAGCTTTTTCGATCCTTCCAGTCTGAGACACGTCCGGCAAACCAGGCGGTTCCCTCAGCTCTGCGTTCCTCCTCCAAGCCCAAACAGCAATGGAAGTCCAAGGTCTTCTCCAAGCCTAAGGCTTCCAAGCCTTCTTCGGCATGACTCGCCGAACCCAGGTTCCCACTCTGCTGTAGGTGGCCGTCTGCGTCACTACCACAGCGTCTGGGAGGATTCAGTGGTGGACCCATGGGCTTTGCAGGTCGTGGCGGAAGGATACAGGATCCCTTTCGCCTCTCTTCCTCCTTTTTGGTTTTTCCCCTCTCATACGGCCCAGGTTGTAGAGAAATGCTGTCTGTTCAGTGGCGCTATCCAGGCCCTTCTGGACAAGGATGTTCTGGAACCTGTTCCAGTTCAGGATAGAGGTATGGGTTTTTGCACAAACCTCTTTGTGGTCTCCAAGAAGGATAGTGGCTGTTGTCCCATTTTGGATTTGAAGGATCTCAATTCCTTTGCGATCAAGATTCACTATCACCAGGAGTCCCTAAGGACGGTGATTGCTGCACTGTCCCCGGGGGAATTCCTTGCCTCTCTGGATCTTCAGGACGCGTATCTACATATCGTCATTCATCCAGAGAGTCAACAGTATCTCAGATTTGCCTGCGACCAAGGCCACTTTCAGTTTTCAGCTCTTCCCTTTGGTCTGATCACAGGTCCTCAAGTCTTCAACAGTGTCCTGTGAGCCTTAGTGTCTGTCCTCCATCGGGACAGCATCAGAATTACTCCATATATGGACGACCTGCTTCTGAAAGCCCCCTCTGCGGAACTTCTTCATCAGCAGGTTCAGTACTGTATTCATGCTGTCACCCAACACGGGTGGATCACCAACACAGACAAGTCAGATCTTTTCCCATCCCAGTGTCTGGTCTTCCTAGGCCTTCTCTTCGACACTCAGCAGAGCATGGTGTTTCTCACGGACGAGGTGGCTCCCCAGATCGCCCACAGGGTTTCTGCTGTTCTGGCTCACGATCCAGCCAAGAAGCTGTTCCCTCTAGTGGGGAAGTTCAGTTCCACCATAGAAGCGGTCCCGTTTGCTATGGTTCACAACAGGGAACTCCAGAGGTTTGTGATGCAGGTGTGCAGGAGTCAGCCAGACCTTCTGAAGATGTTAGTATCCCTCCCTCTTCATGTGGAACTGAGTTTGTCATGGTGGCTCGACCTCTCCACTCTGCTGAAGGCCAAGTCCTTCCTGGTGTCCTTCTGGACCACAGTGACGACGGATGCCAGCCTCTCTGACTGGGAAGCGGTCCTGGGTCGTCTGAGTGCTCAAGGTTGGTGGTTTCCGAAGGAGTCTCTCCTTCCCATCAATGTGTTGGCGCTTCGGGCGATATTTCATGCCCTTGGCCATTGGACACCCCAGCTGGAAGAATGCCCAGTCCGGGTCCAGTCCGACAACGCCACGGCCGTGGCTTGCATCAACACGCAGGGCGGAACAAGAAGTCTCACCACTTGATTAGAGGTCAAGGCTATTTTGTCCTGGGCAGAAGAACATGTTCCTGCCATATCCACAGTGCACATTCCTGGCGTAGACAACATCATGGCAGACTTCCTCAGTCGACACTCGGTGCAGAGAGTGGGAACTGCACCCAGAGGTGTTCACCATCATCGTTCAGAAGTGAGGTCTTCCTTGCATCGACTTCATGGCGACAAGACATAACCGGAAGGTTCTGATGTTCTGCTCTCGCTGGAGGGATCCTCTAGCTCTAGCTGTGGATGCCATGTCCATTCCTTGGTTATTTCCTCTGGCTTACATCTTTCTTCCCCTCCCCATGTTGCACAGGGTGTTACGGAAATTGAAAATGGAGCGCGCTGTCCATTCATTCTGATTGCTCCGTACTGGCCTTGACAGCCTTGGTTTCTGGAGCTTCTGGATCTGTCAGTGGTGGAGCCATTCCGACTCCCTTGTCATCCAGATCTTCTTCTACAGGGTTACCTGTGGAAGGAGGATGTTCTTCATCTAGCTTTGATGGCTTGGAAATTGAATCCTCAATACTGAAGAAGAAAGGTTTTTCTTCTGGTGTGGTGGCTACTATGCTTAGTGCCTGCAAAATTGTTTCTTCTAAGGCCTACCATCATGTCTGGTCGACCTTTCTCTCTTGGTGTGCTGATAGGGACCTTTCTCAGGATTTTGATCTGCCTACCGTCCTGGCTTTCTTGCAGGATGGTGTGGATAAGGGCCTCAGTTTGAGTTCCCTTAAGGTTCAGACTTCTTCTCTCTCTGTTTCCTTTCAGAGGCGCATTGCTATTCTTCCTGATGTCAAGGTTTTCTTCCAGGGCGTTGCTCATACTCGTCCTGTTTTCAAGACCTCTGTGGGATCTTAACTTGGTTTTGGGCATCCTTCAGCGCCCTCCCTTTGAGTCCTTGGCTACTACTCCTCTACGCCTGCTGACGTGGAAGATGGCCTTTCTCCTGGAGATAGTGTCTGTTCGCCGTGTTGCGGAGTGGCATGCTCTTGTAGACCACCCTTTTTGGTGTTTCACAAAGACAAGGCGGTCCTTCGCACTTCTCATGCGTTTCTCCCGAAGGTGGTCTCTGAGTTCCACATTAATAAAGAGATTGTGGTGGACTCTTTCTGCCCTGACCCTACTTCTGACAAGGAGAGGGATCTCCACTTGTTAGATGTGGTGCGTTGTCTCAAGTTTTATGTACATTGCACTGAGTCCATTGGACGGTCTGACATGCTGTTTGTCATTCCTGAGGGCCCCAGGGCAGGACGACCTGCATCCAAAGTGACTATTGCGTCTTGGATCAAGTCCACTATTCATAAGGCTTACGAGCTAAGGAAGAAGCCTGTTCCCTTTTGGGTCATGGCTCATTCTACTAGATCTATTGGGGCTTCTTGGGCTTACAAGAATCAGGCCACCACTGATCAGTTGTGCAAGGCTGCCATTTGGTTGTCTGTGCACACCGTTTCGAAGCACTACTGTGTTGATGTGCTGGCATTGGCTGACACCAGTTTTGGGAGAAAGATCCTGAAGGTAGTCTTGCCTGTTTAGGATCTTCTTCAGTTCTTTGGTGCTTCCTTCACTTCTGAGTCATGTTAGCTCTAGTTCAGTGTGCTGTGTGACAGTTCATGGGGTGTTGTTACCCCTGTTCAGTGTCCATTGACACTTCATTTGTTTTTGTTGGGCTGTCTCTGATCTGATGGTTCATATATGCTCTGGTGACTTTGGGGGCCTTGCGCCTGGTCCTTGCCTTACTTCCCACCTCTGGGAAACTCAATGGTTGGACATCTCAAAGTTACCAGTAACCTGTATTGGATGACAGAGAAAAGGGGATTTTAGTCTTACCTGTTAAATCTTTTTCTTTTACAGGTTACTGGTCTTTTACCCTGTCAAGGGACCATGCTTGGCTCTCCTGTGGCAGATTGTGGGGGCCCTTCTGGGTCATGCTCACAGGAATCTTCTTTTCCTTCCACTATCTAGTCCTGGAGCTGGTTGGCTTGCTGCAGCCAAGGAGGGAACTTAGGCTCCTCCCCCTGCATTCACTTCTAGAATTGTTCCTGCCTACTTAAAGGGGCGATTCGCCTACCCAAATTTACCAGTAACCTGTATGGACTAAGAGAAAAAGGATTTAACAGGTAAGACTAAAATCCTCTTTTCTCGCTAATGTTGCAGTTATACTTGGAACTACAAGTAAGTCTATACATATCGTTATTATACTTATATTTTGTGTCTCAGTATTAATGGCATGAAAGTTCTGCTTTAAGCTTACCAACCCCATCAAGGTACCTCAATATATAGCAAGTTCCTACTTCAATACACCTGTAAAGCCCTATCTAAGTTAAGAACAGTACCTGAGGAGATGTTATAATAAACACTTTGGCTGGGGGACCCTTTAAATATAGTGTTTTTGACGTTTTAAATATAGTTTTTGTGATGCATGATGGTCCTCATGTTTACAATTAAAAACAAAAGACATACAACAGTTTAAATAAGGTGTAGAAGAAGGTTTTGCGTGTTACAAAGAAAACTCTGTAGGCCTACAGTCAGTGGGTGCCCAGCCAAGAGGACTGTGGCTCCACCAACCCTCTTTATAGGCAAAATATCCCCCCACCCACAGGCCATGTGAGGAATAATTAATTACAAACAGACAAGGTGTATGCAAGCCATAGACAGGCCAATAGTCATGTCTTTAAAGGCCTTTAAATATAAAATAGAAAAGTGCAATCAAATATTTGTCTGATATATTAGTGATTTAAGTAGAATAATGAAGAAGTAGCTAGAATGAGCAGAGGAGATGTGCAAAAGCAAGAAGAAAAGAATAGCTCACAGCACTAACTTCCCATAATACATACATATAATTAATAAAGTGTAAATAGGAATAATGTCATGAATGTACAGATAGCAGCAGCATTTTATAAATTCCTTTATAGCAATATATATATCGTATGCACTCACATTTAGATGTGGTTGTGGTATAGGCCTACATATATACACAGCTTTCTGAGATTGAAGAGAAATTCATACCTTCTTTGCTTAGGCTCAGTGGGAAACCATTCCTCTGACCATGCAAATGATCACTCTAAGACTGGTCCTCCGAGTGGAGTGATCATTTGCATGCTCAGAGGAATGGTTTCCCATTGAGCCCGAGCAGAGACAAGATGAATTTTTATACAAGCATTCGAACGCTGTTTATATAGGTGTCTATACCACAGCCACATCTAATGTGAGTGCATTCTATATATATTTATCTTGTGTATTTTGTATGATCAGGCAATATTGGCGCATACCTCCCAAGTGTCCCTCTTTTGGACCCAAATCCCTCTGTCCCCCTTTCCCACCCTGATGTCCCTCTTTTTAGGAGATTGGATTGCATGGTGTGTATATAAGTGTATCATATTGCTCTACAGCAATAAAATTCACATTATTGTTTGTTTAAATGTCAGTATAAATGTTTATACATTATTCTGTGTAAATAAAATACTTAGAACTTGTTATAAGTCATTTATTTGGTTACACAAGGAGGTATCAATAGTTCATGAAATAGCCTAAAAATTCTCGGTAAAGTCCCACCCACCAGCCACTCCCCCAGCAACGCCCCCTAAAACACAAGTGTCCCTCTTTGGCAATTTGAAATGTTGGGAGGTATGTTGGCGCATTTGTTATTTTTTTCTTTTGTTTTCTATGCTTCTCTCCATGGGTGGAGATTCTGGGTGAGCAGCCTTGCAAGTCCAACAACAAGAATATCTGTGTATACTGTTTTAAGGGAACAGTTCAAAATTCCACCAAGTTCTTGAGCTGGTACACACATATGTGTAGTCCCAGCAACGTATTATGTGGGTAACACTCAACTGGTGGTGATTTAAAGCAATATTGAAGATATTTCACAAGGAGAGCCTCCTTCTCTTTTTGCTTTTGAAAAATATACATTTGTTCCCTCTAGCTACGATGTACCCCTTGTGCACACAATATCTCAGCAGGCCTCCTGAATATGCATTATGTTGCAAATTGCCTTAGCAATACAGATGACTACTTTACAAGTATATGTCATTGAATAGTAATATGTATTTTGTCAACTGGAACAATTACATGTTATCAAAAGTTGTGTTTTAAAGTGCCCCCATCACCTCCTAAACAACTTTGTTTTTGATCAACTCAGCTTGGAAAAATACCTATAGCTTGTGTAGTTTTTTCTATGAATCATTTTAGTTTTAAAACTTAATTTAATGATATTTCAAATGGAGTAGCCTGCGCTTCCACTTGCTAATACCTGTGCTCCAGATGTCCTGCTCCCAGCATATTCTGCCTGGTAGCTAAGGACTAGCTGTCTGTCACTCCTCAATTTCTGTGTATTCTTCTCTCTTGATCCCTTTCAGGGAGTGTACTTCACAGTATTAGGTACTTAGAAATTATGGGGCAGGGGTGTAGAATCTCTGGTCTTACTGTGTTTAACCCTTTAAGTACCAGATAGGTGTTCAGCACCCTGTAGAGCAATGTGTTGCCCAACCATAGGTTTTTACAGGATTAAACATGGTCAGGGGCTGTATTTAGAGTTTAGCAATCATAATTAGAGCAGCAGTCCAATGCCAGACTGAAGAGTAAGACTCAGTTTAGAGTGCCTTGATCATGTGTTCTCTCTAGCTCTGATTGGGCATCTTGAAATGTGTACTGCTTCAGGGCATAAAGACAGGTGAGAGAGAGCAGTCATGATAAAACTGGCAAGATGACCTCTTCCTTCAAGACAACATCCTATAATATAAAAAGCCAGATGAATGTTTGTCCGAAGCAGTCATGTGCAGTAGAGACTGCCAGAACGCACAGAATGTTGGCCTGTGTACAAGGGCTTTTACACTAGTGTGGGTTGCATACATCAGCAAATCATTGTTTACTGCAGGGATTAGGTTTATATGTTGTACTGACTCTGGGGATAAGGAAATTCAGAATTAAGTGGGTGATCAGTCTATTTCAATAAATGCAGTTGTTTTAAAAAACATTATTTTCAGGTTTGAAGCATGAATTTATCGTTTCCTGCGTGGTGGTTTCAGTAACTGAAAATTGCTTATTTAGTAAATACTTGTAAGATAGGTCAGTGGCATGGCATTTTCTAAAATATGTATTTGGCCTGAACTGAGGTGTAGTTTAGAAGTTGTTTGATACTTGACACTTGATATGTTCAAGGCCCATATAAAGGGCTTTCAAAAGACCTGTTCATTAACAGAACAGTACACAGGACAAGGGGCCACCCGCTTAGACTTGAGGAAAGGAGATTTAATCTACAACAGCGGAAGGGTTTCTTTACAGTAAGGACAATAAAGGTATGGAATACACTTCCGGAGGAGGTGGTGCTATCAAATACATTAGATGCCTTTAAAAGGGGCCTGGATACTTATTTAAAAGAGCATAATATAGAGGGCTATGCACGTTAGTATTGGGATTAATATTTAGTTAGGGCTTGTTGATCCAGGGAGAAATCTGATTGCCATTTGGAGTCAGATGCCTTCTTTTGGGTCAGCGATGGTAAACAGGAATAGGAAAAGGGTTGAACTGGATGGACGCAAGTCTTTTTTCAACCTAAATTACTATGTAACTATGTAAGTATATCACTCGGCAATGCAATGGATACCTCTCTGGCATTCAAAGGGTTAAAGAGACTGCATTCTTTGGTCTGCATTCATTGCAGAAGGATAAACAACACGTTTATTTGTATTAATGAATCTATCGTGAGCAAAATCCATCTGTAATTTTCTTTATTTGGGCCCTATGACTGCCATGCCAGTTCAGGCATTTATTGAAAATAATGAGTGGGTATTTTTCCTTCTTGCTTTTTTCCAGAGATTTCTTTTATTAAATGAATGTATGTATATTGTGTGTGTGTGTGTATAGAATGCACCTGTTATATTTTTCAGAAGTGTTTAATTGACACTTTGTAGTAGAAAATGTGTTGAACCTAAATGTCTGTTTAATATGTGCTAATCTAAAGCAGCTGCATTGTGTTTTATGTATAAAGGAAACATTGGAGGAATGAGCTTAGGTACCCTGCTAGCATTCAAAGGATAGAAGACCCATTTAAATCAGTGGGGATTTATTCCTCCTGTGAGATAGATTATTTTCCTAGAACTACTCCACTTTGTCTTTATACACCAGGGCCTTTGTATTGTAATCGCTCTGTTAATTTTTAGTTCATATTTACTTATTGCAATAATTGTAGTTTTAAGTGTTGATATTTTTACATTTCTCTTAAATATATTTATAGTATTATTGCTGTCCCTATCCAATAGTCCCTTAACCCAGCACTGTAATAAAATAAAACAAACTTAGTGATTTGCAAGTAACTTTCAAAATCACCTATATGTTATGTTGTAGTATCTATTTTTAATTTAGAGAACTAGTTTTTTATTTATTTATACTAATAGTTCATGCTAATTAAGGCACTGCACGTAGACAATTTCTTTCTTAGACCTACATCACCTCACTGACACAACTCGGTGTAATTGGCCACGTCTCCAAACTCTCATAGGATTAAATGTCAATGTGTGGAGATAGGTACTATAGGGATAAGACAGGAAGTGTCTGCACAGTATGATTTAATTAGCAGGATCTATACATATACATCATAATGAGTTATTTATTTTACAAAATGTCTAATACACCATATAGGTGATTTTGAAAACTGTTTTATGTAATGGGTTCCTTTGATTCTCAATGCATTAGAGACCTGTTGATCATTCAAAGAGTTAAAAGACGCTTTTAAAGAGGTCGTAATACTTAGTATGTAAAAAGTATATGTTGTAGGGTTTATCCCCCTGAGTAAAACAAGGTTACTCCCACTGCTGAAAGGTGTTTTATTCGAAAGTTATTACCGCTCAAAGCTGATTTTTTTAGGTGCAATATCACAATGGTCTGAAATTGTACAGTGGTGCTGTTGCTACACCATGTGGACAGCTCTGGTCCCAGGACCATAACAACAGCACCACTGGACAATTTTAGGCCACCGAGATATTGCACCTACAAAATTCAGCTTTGAGCTGTAATAACTTTTGAATAAAACACCTTTCAGGAGTGGGAGTACCCTTGTTTTACTCAGGGGGATAAACCCTACCACATATATTTTTTTTACATTTTAAGTATTGCTATCCCTTTAAATCAATAGTCCTCACAAAGTACAGTTCGTCTGCCACAACTTAAAGGGATAGTAATACTTCGTTTTATCTTTTTTTATTTTGTGGGCATTAAAAAAACATGAAGAACGATATAAGTCTTCTCTCTCAAACCTTTATGGTTTGAGAGATATTCATAAGCAAAGTTTCCCCTCCTGCCCCTTTTACCTAGTGTAAGCCATCTCTTCTCAGATGTGGAATCTGGTTGCTAGACTAGACAGATAACAGAAAGGGACAATCTTCTTCCTATGAGAACAATGAAAGCCCTACACCCCTTGACAAGTTTTTCAGCTTTTTCCCCTTATCTTAATTGAAGATTGTCCCTCTCTGTAGTCTACTTGGGCATCTCCCTTCTGGTCTGGCTGAACAGTGTTACATCAGTAAAAGGGGCGGGAGGGGGATACTTTGTCACTGAATTACTCTTGAACTACAACTCTGACAGAATTGAAATAACACTGTCCAAAGTCCAAATACTATGATGATTGATTAGAGCTGCTTTTATTATGAAGCATTACTATCCCTTTAAACTTTATACACATGGCTCATTTTTAGGTGTCACCCAGTTGAGAAGCAAACGAAATAACCCAATGCAGTACATGTTAGATTCTAACTGTAGTTATTTTAACAGTCAAGAATATGCTTCTATTTTTTCCCTCCAAATGAAAATAGTTGGACTCATTGTGACTTCACAAGAATGTTTCAATTAGCATCCTATTTACATTTAATTCACTGCCACTGACAATGATGAGTTGATTGAATCAAACTGCTCTTGAAAGACTTTTCAAATCAGTTTGTATAATCTGTAATAGTGAACCACTTGCATTTACTTCCACATCTGATTTAGAGATAATTCAATGTCAACTATAACCAGGGGCACAGAATAGTTAATTTACGCGTGTGGTCATAAAATACTTATTTACAATTACATTCCCACATTTTGACCCTTTGAGTGCCAGAGAGGTATGCATTGCAAAGCAGGGATGATGATGGCCTCCTCAGCAATCTGAGGGATTGGACCGTAATCTGCCATGCGAGTCCAGTTCTTTGGCTAGCATGGTACCATTCTTTACCCATATAATGGCTCTCACCTCAATTTTTGACATGGCTTACATCTGCTTAGTTTAATTCCTGTTTAGCTGTAATGGGCAATAAATCAATTGCAAAAAATAAAGTTCTTCTTCACCACACAATATCCTTTTCATAAACATTGTACGCTATCTTGCGTTTGATGTCTAAGTCAGTGTTGCAAATGTGTGGTTAATTCATGATCCCATTTCACCAGGGATGTGTAACTATGCCTTTTTTACTTGCACATAATTGACTGTATTGTTTTCAAGTCTCCTTTTTCATGAAACACGTGAGATTTCGGGCCTAATGCATGAAGGAGAAGGTGAAAATTCTGGAGCAGTCCAACTGAACTAGACTCAGACAAATATACACTTCAATAAATACCATTGGGGAAAAAGCACAAGAAGAGTAAAGGGAAACCAGTGTGGCTTAATAATGAGGTTTGAAAGGAAATGAGAAATAAAAAACAGGCTTTTAAAGTGTTTAAGTCAAATGGGTCATATGCATCATTTAAAAAATATGAAGAATGTTATAAAATCTGCAAATAAGCAATTACGCTAACTAAAATTGAAAATGAGAGAAATTGCTAATGAGAGCAAGAAAATCCCTAAACAATTCTAGTATATTAATAACAAAAAAGTTAAGGTTGATATTGGTCCTCTTAGGACTGAGACAGGTGAATTGATTAGTGAGGATAATACTATGGCTGACACCCTAAATACATTATTTGCTTCAGTATATACAAATGAAGCAGCAATGACAGGCTATGGGCAAACAGGCAAAACAATGGAATTTCCTCCATCATGTACATGGCTTACTGAGGACAAGGTCCAAAAGAGTCTGGAAAGGGTTATGGTGAATAAAGCACCTGGACCTGACTGTATACACCCAAGGGTACTTAAGGAATTTAGTTCAGTAATTTCAAGACAAACAATATTATTAATAGGACTCAGCATGGTTTCATGAAAAATAGATAATTTACTTGCATTTTATGAAAGAGTAAGCAGTAATTTGGACAGGGTAATTGCTGTCGATAGTATCCTTTGACACAGTACCTCACAGCAGGTTATTGCATATTAAGAGGCTGCAGTTTGGACGGTGTTATCTGTACATGGATTGAGAACTGGTTAAATAATAGATGGCAGAGAGTTGTTGTAAATGGAACCTTTTCAAATTGGTCTAAAGTTATAAATGGGGTGACACAGGGTTCAGTCCTGGCCCAATTCTTTTTTTAATTTGTTTATGAATGTTCTAGAAGTGGGTATTGAAAGTAGCATCTCAATCTTTGCTTATGACACTAAGCTATGTAAGGAAATACAAGCAGAGCTGGATGTATTTTTCTCTGCAGAAGTATTTAGATAAACTGAGTGAATGGGCAGAAAAGTGGCAGATGACATTTAATGTAGATAAATGTAAATTTTATGCATTTGGGCTGTAGAAACTTGCTACATATACTCTAAATGGGAAACAACTTGTGAGTACTGATAGACTTCACAGCAGTGCGCAGAGCAAATAGGGAACTAGCCTACATAAAAAGAGGTGTAAATGCAAGGGATGCTGATCTTATCCTACCTCTGTATAAATCCTTGGTTAGACCTCATCTAGAATATGGAGTACAATTTTGGGCACTAGTTCTTAAAAAAAATACATTGTTGAACTGGAAAAGGTACAGAGACGTGCAACAAAACTGATAAAGGGATTGGAGGATCTGAGTTATAAAGAGAGACTAGCCAAACTGGGTTTGTTTACATTAGAGAAGAGACGTCTAAGGGGTGATATGATTACCATTTATAAATACATTCAAGGTCAATACAAAGAACTAGCCAATTAATTATTTACACAACGAGCTGCGCTAAGAGCAAGAGGTCATCCATTAAGACTAAAGGAAAGGTGTTTTCAACTAAAGCAAAGGCAGGGATTCTTTACAATAAGGGCAGTAAAGCTATGACATTCTTTGCCTTGGCATGTTGTACTTGCAGATAATGCAACTGCTTTCAAAAAAGCAATGGATGCCTATCTAGCACAGAACAATATTGAAAATGATGACAGATGGCTTCAATGCAGATAGGATGTTGATCCACTGAAATATCTGACTGCCATTTGGAGTCAGGAAATAATTTTTTTTACCCACTTGGGGCTAAATTAAAAATTGCTCCAGAGGGTTTTTTTTGTCTTCCTCTGGATCAACAAGGGTGTTTTTGGCATGGGCTGGACTTGATGGACACATGTCTTTTTTCAGCCTCATCAACTATGTTTCTATGTATGTAAAGGGGACAGAACCCCCCTCCCCCTCAAATTCCCATTGATAGAAATGGTGTTTTTTAACCCTGTGAATGACAGCGACGTCTTCAGTGGATTGCTGTGCAATATGTGAAGACCTCTCTAGCATTCAAGTGCTTAACCCTTTGATTGCCAGTGGCAAATGTAACACATTTTAACTCATCTGGCACTCAAAGGGTTAAAACATAATTTTACTCAAAGTGAATTTTTATCTCCCTGATGTGGTACGTTTGGTTTGCTCCAGAATTGCTTATATTCTGCTTAATGCTTAACGCCCTTATACGCAAAATAAATGAGGAGCAATTGTGGAGCAAACCAACTACACCATAGGGGATAATTAAAAATTCCCCAAACTCCCATTGACAAGTGGTGTCGTTAACCTTATGAATGCTAATGAGTTCTGAAACACATGGCTTAGCAATGTGCTGGAAACCTCACCAGCACTGCAGGAGTTAAAGCCCCATTTACCTAATAACAACCTAAAAGTGCTTCAAAATCATCTGTATGCTTATTAGTCATTTTTTATTTCAAAAACAATTTTTGAATTGAGATGTATAGCTTGAGGTGATGAAGGCATGCCGTGCAGGCACTTCCTGTCTTTTCCCCTCAGTACCTCTCCACTCACTGACACTGGAGCTTTTATTGCTGGGGGAACAAAATCACCAAAGCTCTGTTCAGACAACAAGGTGTGTTTAACCCTTTGAGCACCAGAGGGGTACGGAAAACATTGCAAAGCAATGCGTTCCGTACTCCTCTGGCACTCAAAGGGGAGGTGTTTTCTGTCATCTATCATGCAGTTGGTTTACTCCAGAATAGCTCCTCATTTATTTTGTACATAAGTCTAATAGGTATCTCAGACCCAATAGAGATTGGCAGTTTAAAGGGATAGTAATACTTCGTTTTAACTTTATTTTATTTTGTAGGCATTAAAAAAACATGAAGAATGATATGTCTTATCTCTCAAACCTTTATGGTTTAAGAGATATTCACAAACAAAGTATCCCCCCCCTGTTCAACCAGATCAGAAGGGAGGTGCCCAGGTAGACTGCAGAGAGGGACAATCTTCAATTAAGATAAGGGAAAAAGCTGAAAAACTTGTCAAGGGGGGCAGGGCTTTCATTGTTTTCATACAAAGAAAATTGTCCCCTGCTGTTATCTGTCTGGTCTTACAACCAGATTCACATCTGAGAAGAGATGGCTTACACTAGGTAAAAGGGGCGGGAGGGGGAAACTTTGCTTGTGAATGTCTCATAAACCATAAAGGTTTGAGAGATAAGACTTAGATCATTCTTCATGTTTTTTAATGCCTACAAAATAAAATAAAGTTAAAACAAAGTATTACTATCCCTTTAAGGGGTTAAAGAAGGAAACAAAACATATATTTTTTATTATAGTATTGTATATATTGAAGAGAAAAACAATGGACCTTATTCACAAATGAAATGATGAGCAATTCTAGAGCACACTGACTGCACCATAGGGAAGAAATAAGTAACCCCCCCCCCCGCAAACACCAGATTTAAATGGGAGACGACTTGTGCGTTCAAAGGATTAAAAGCTCCTTTTAAATCAGTGAAAAGTTTAATTGTCTCCTGTGGAGCAGTTCGCTCCATAATTGTTCCTCATTTGTTGGTGAATAAGGCCATAAGAAATAGTAATAATTTATTTTTACATTACATGTAGTGCAAGTATATAATATGTGCAGTCAAATTGCCTGTCATTTTTTCCCCATCTTCACGTATTATTGTACACTTTTCTGTGCCTGACAGTGAGCACCTTGGATCTCAATTTCCAGAGTTTTCTGTTAAATAGACCATCAAAGTAAGATAGAATACAATGTTACAGTCTCCCTGTCGCACTGAATGCTCTGTTTGATGTACTATAAGGATATAGTTTCCCTGTAGTACTGAATTATTTGTGTGATGTAATATTTTGTCTGTCTCATTGCAGTACTGAATGTTCTGTATGATGTAATACAGTGTAACACTCCCTGTAATACTGAATAGTGTGTGATGTAATGCAGTGTTAGTCTTTCACCAGTATTGAATGCTCTGTGTGATGCAATATAGTGTTACAGTCTCCTTGTAGTACTAGACGATCTGTGTGATTTAATAGAACGTTAAATCTCTCTGCCCTACTGAATGCTCTGTGTGATATAATTCAATGTCACTGTCTCCCTGCCATACTGAATGCTTTGTGTGATGTAATACAGTGTTACAGTCTCGCTGATTTTACTGAATGCTCTGCGTGATGTAATACAGTGTTAGTCTCCCTGTAGTACTGAATGCTCTGCGTGATGTAATACAATGTTAAATCTCCCTGCTATACTGAATGCTCTGTGTGATATAGTACGTCTGCCTTCCTGCCTTACTGAATGCTCTGTATGTTGTAATACAATGTTACAATCTCCCTGCCATACTGAATGTTCTGTGTGATATAGTACATCTGCCTTCCTGCCTTACTGAATGCTCTGTGTGTTGTAATCATACCTGGGAACTTTCAGTTGAGGGCTACCCGGAGGGTAGTCCTCTGTTCAGCAGGGGTAACAAAAATGACGCTAATCGCGTCAAAAAGGGGCGGGGCTTAACTCGAGTGTTGGGGGGGGATTTAACCCTTTGAGTGCCAGATTGGTACGGAATGCATTGCAAAGCAATGCATTCCGTACCACTCTGGTACTCAGAGGGTTAAAGGTGTCACACAGAAGGCTGGGGATGGAGGCACAACGGGAGAAAAAGCAGATGTGGCAGAGTTTCAATAGAAACTCTGCACATCCGGAGGAATCTGCCTCTGCCCCGGAGACTCCGGTTCTGACAGAGCTTTACCAGGTCTCTTTACCCGGTAAAGCTCTGTCAGAACCGGAGTCTCCGGGGCAAATCCGGAGAGTTCCCAGGTATGGTTGTAATACAATGTTACAATCTCCCTGCTGCACATAATGCTCTGTGTGATATAATACAAAGTTGCAGTCTCCCTGCAATACTGAATGCGCTGTGTGATGTAATGCAGTGTTAGTCTACATGTGGTACTGGATGTCCTGTGTGATGTAATGCAGTGTTTCCCTGTAGTACAGTTTCCCTGTAGTACCGAAAGCTTTGTGTGATGTTATACCAGATTACAGTCTCCCTACAGTACTGAATTTTCTGCATGTTATAATACAATCTTACAACCGCCCTGTAGTGCTGAGTGCACTGTTTTGTAATAGTGTTACAATCTCCCTGTAGTACTTGATGCTCTGTGTGATCTAATACAGTGTCAGTCTCCTGCAGTACTGAATGCTGTGTGTGATTTAATACAATGTTATAGTCTCCCTGTAGTATTGGATGCTCCTTGTGATCTAATGCAGTGTCACAGTCTCTCTGCAGTACTGAATGCTCTGTGTGATTTAATACAATGTTATAGTCTCCCTGTAGTATTGGATGCTCCTTGTGATCTAATGCAGTGTCACAGTCTCTCTGCAGTACTGAATGCTCTGTGTGATGTAATGCAGTATCTGTCTCCCTGCCATACTGAATGCTCTGTGCAATGTAACACAGTGTTACAATCTCCCTGCAGTACTGAATGATCTGTGTGATGTAATACAATGTCACAGTCTCCCTGCTGTACTGAATATCTGTGTGATGCAATACAATATTACAATTTCTCTGCAATACTGGATGCTCTGTGTGATGTTAAACAGTCTTACAATCCCCCTGTAGTATTGGATGCTCTTTGTGATGTAATACAATGTTACAATCTCCCTGTAGTACTAGATGCTCTGTGTGATCTAATACAGTGTCACAGTCTCCTGCAGTACTAAATGGTCTGTGTGATGTAATAGTGTTAATATCCCTGCCATATTGAATCCTCTGTGTGATGTAATACGTTACAGTCTCCCTACAGTGCTGAATGCTCTGTGTGATGTAATACAATGTTACAATCTCCCTATAGTACTGAATGCTCTGTGTGATGTAATACAATGTTACAGTCCCCCTCTTGTACTGAATGCTCTGTGTGATGTAATACACTGTTAGTCTTCCTGCCCTACTGAATGATGTGCATGATGAAATACAATGTTACAATTTCCCTGCCCTACTGAATGCTCTGTGTGATGTAATACAAAGTTACAATCTTCCTGCAGTACCGAATGCTCTGTGTGAAGTAATACAAAGTGACAATCTCCCTGCAGTACCGAATGCTCTGTGTGAAGTAATACAAAGTTACAATCTTCCTGCAGTACTGAATGCTCTGTGTGCAATCTTGTTTACTATGTATTATATTCACATTGTATCTCCAGACCTACTTTCATGCTCCCTGTCAGAAACCACTCTGCAAACAGATTCAGGGAGCTGGTTATCAGGGATATAAAGTTGTCACAATATATAGCTGAAGATGAAAACAAAATAATAAGTAGTATAAACAGTTTGGCTGTACATATTATGTACTTGAAGAATATGTTGTCAAAATAATGGGTTCATAGTCACTTATAAATTCCATACTCTCAATGAGGAACAGTTATATGTATGTCCATTACCCTTTGGGTACTCTGCAATGCGTTGCGTACCCCTCTGGCACTCAAGGGGTTAAAAGATAATGTGAACTGATTTGCTAATGTAAGGCATGGGGTGGGCAGGCTCTGCCTCTCCAGCTTTTAGGGACTGCAGCTCCCATCATCCCCAACCAGCTGTTGCCTGTAGAGACAAAGGTTTTACACCAGTGCTAGATTTTTTTATAAGCAAAGTGTTTAACATTTCACATATTCATAACACTCCATTGTAAAGATTTGCTGAAAAATACATAATTTTTTTTAATCGTAATCTGTGTTTAGCACCTCATTTAGTTCACAAAAAATGAAGGAGATGAACGATCTAATTTTGTTGTTGGTGTTCCTTTAGGAGCACCAGGGCGAGCAGCTATGCCATCACCAGGAAACACTGCTGCTTTCAGAGCTGCCCTTTGGACAAATATGGAAAAACTGATGGACCAAATTTATGCTGCATGTGTTCAGGTAAGATTGAGAACATACGTTCTTAGCCAGTCTTAAAGGAGCAGTATTGATTAATTATAAAAATACTAGTGTAAAAGCCCCTGTACACGGGCCAAGGTGCGGTTGATGTTAACCCTTTGAGTGCCAGAGGGGTACGCCTTGCATTGCTATGCAGTGTGTTATGTACCCCTCTGGCACTCAAAGGGTTAAGAGGCTGGTCCTGCTCTGCGTACTACCGCTGCCTCACTGGCGACACACGCAATGCAGTCATGCGCTGTAGAGAATGCCTGAATGCACAGAATGCTCCAAGCAGTGCTCCCAGCATTTTGTGCGTTTGGGCAGTCTCTACCCAGCACGAATGCACCGGACAAACATTCCAGCGTTTTATTATATAGGATATATTGTACGACTTTTCCTGCCAATACTACGAGATGCTTCTTTTGGGATGCATGACATCCCAAAACTTTTTATTATTATTATTATTATTATTATTACCTTGCAATGTTTTTATTGTGATAACTCTTTGGTCTTTTGTATGAGAAAAAAAAAAAATAAAAATAACAAAAAGAAAAAACTCCTTGTTGCTATTAGTTTGATTTAACCGTTTGAGGGCAGAGGGGTATGCAACACATTGTGGAGTAAAGCATTGTGTTACCTCTCTTGTACTCAAAGGGTCAACAGAAAATAAAAAGAAAACAGAACTATAATAATATTTGGAAGATGCATTTACCAGCAGATGGTGTCATTTTGTTTTCCTCTGCAGGAAAAAAATGTTACTTTTATCATTATAAAATATAACATAATCCCCATTTAATTCAGTGGGCATTTTGTGTTATTCTAAATAACATATCCGGTCACTGTTGTAAATGACATCATTTGTATTCCAGGTGCAGCATCTTCAGAAAGTTTTGACAAAGAAGAGGGATCCTGTCACCCATGTTTGTTTTATTGATGAAATTGCAAAGGTGAGCACAATTATTTAACTCCTTGAGGAACGGGATAATTCAGTGCATTACAAAGCAATGCTTTGCACATTCTTCTGGTGCTCAGTGGCTTAGCAGATTTGTGTAATCAGTCCACATGTGTTCTATCTAAAATAAGCAACAACATGCATTTGGCTGTATAATATAAAGTTGAACAACTTTGTGGAAAATGAACTGCACCATAGGGAAAAAAATAAAAATTATCATTGATTATATATTGTTTTTAACCCCTCAAATGCTAGAGAGGTCTCTAACTCATTACAAATCTAAAGGAGAACTAACACATAGAAACACAGAATTTGAAGGCAGTTAAGATCCATTTAACTCATCTAGGCTGCCCATTTCCCTGCTGTAAATGCCCAATTCTTATTTGGTCCTTGGCATTTTCTTAAGTTCAGCACAGCCTTATACCTATCCCATGCATGCTTAAATTCTGTCACTGTATTAACTTCTACCACTTCTGCTGGTAGGCTATTCCACTTATCTACTACCCTCTCAGTGAAGTCAAACTTTCTTACATTACATCTAAACCTGTGTCCCTCTAGTTTTAGACTATGACCTCTTGTCTTAACATTTTTACTCCTTTGAAATGTACTTCCCTCCTGCACTTTGGATACAAAACTGGCTGTAGGATAGGGAACAGTGTGTGGTTGTAAATGGAAAATTCTCCAGTACAGTTAAAGTGGAGAGTGGAGTACCTCAGGGTTCAGTATTAGGTCCGCTGCTTTTTAACATGTTTATAAATGACCTGGAAATAGATATAGAAAGCAAAATATCAATATTTGCAGATGATACTAGATTATGCAAAGTCATTGATTCAGAACAGGATATTTTCTCTCTACAGAGGGACTTACATACAATGTCAGATTGGGCAAACATGTGGAATATGAAGTTTAATGTGGGGAAGTGTAAAGTCATGCATTTGGGAGGAAACAATCCCAAGGCTACTTATAAACTTAATGGAATCATTTTAGGTGACTCGTTGCTAGAAAAAGACCTGGGTATCCTTGTCAACTACAAACTTGGAAACAGTGACCAGTGTCAAACAGCAGTAGCAAAGGCAAACAAAGTCCTATCTTGCATAAAAAAAGGTATTGAAGCAAGAGTGGATAACATTATTTTGCCATTATACAAATCATTGGTAAGACCTCACCTTGAGTATGCAGTGCAATTTTGGGCACCGGTTCTGAAAAAGGATATACTAGAACTAGAGAGGGTACAGCGGAGAGCAACAAAATTAATTAAGGGAATGGAGGACTTGACATATGAGGAACGACTAAACAAACTTGGTTTATTTACTCTAGAGAAAAGACGACTAAGAGGAGACCTTATCACATTGTACAAGTATATGAGAGGTCAATACAAGGATCTCTGCGGTGAGCTATTTATTCCAAGGCCTGATCAGGTGACCAGGGGACACCCCTTGAGATTAGAGGAAAGGAGGTTTAAACTTCAGCAGAGGAAGGGTTTTTTTACGGTAAGGTCTGTCAAATTGTGGAATTCATTGCCCAGGGAGGTAGTTATGGCAGATACAATGGATACATTTAAGAGAAGATTAGATACATTTCTTTCAAAAGGGAACATACAGAGTTATACTGTTTATCAGTAGGCTGATCAGGAAGGTCTGATAAAGACTAATTTAATTGATAGCAGGAAAGCTATAAAATTCTCAGTTACTGAGGTATGAGGCGAAGGTTGAACTTGATGGACTTGTGTCTTTTTTCAACCTAATTTTACTATGTTACTTTGTTGAATCCCTTCATGTATTTGAATTTTACTATCATATCCCCTATCTCTCTCCTCTCCTCCAAGTGATACATGTTCAGATCCTTTAGTATGTCTAGTTAATGTGTATCCTGTAAAGCATTCACCATTTAGCAATGAACTTCCTAATAATAACCCACCACTTTCCCTACTATGACTGGAGACTTTTGCATTTGTGCTTTGTTAAATAGATCATCTCTTCTGTTAGACCAGGAAGTCGTGTCCATGGAGGCGGACATGACAGTCACTAGCAGTTTTATTTTTCTCTGTCGTCCAATACAGGTTACTGGTATCTTCGGGTTTGGCAATCTGTCCCTTTAATTGTAGGCAGAACAATTCTAGAATTGTATGCAGGGGGCAGAGCCTACCTTCCCTCCTTGGCTGCAGCTAGCCAACCAGCTCCAGAAAGATTTGTTCCTTGGTGAAGACACAGGCAAGAGAACAGTTCTGCTATAGTTTTATACATTTTTTATTTTTCTGTTAGAAATGGAACACCACCATTAGGCGGATTACCATAACTGACAATGCCCTTAGATGTGGCTAGCTCAGTAACTAGGTGATTTTTGTGGACCTTAAGCCCTGGGGGGAAAATCTTGGCTACAAGTCCTTTCCTCAGGAGTTGCTTACCGAGGCTTCTTCTTAATACATGGTAGTCTGAAGACAGAAGATCTGCAGGAAAGGTGAGCAACCCTTTGAGTGCTGCAGGTCCACATGTCCCACAGTGCCCCTCCGCACAGGGATTTACCTTTGGAGTTCCTGTTGCACACTCCTGCACTCATCGCGTCTATCTGTATGTCTGTTAGGTGTTTTGGAGCAGGTTTATGTGGTACTTTAACCCTTTAGCTGCTGGATTTTCATCTTTAGGGGGGTTTCTGACGCTTTTCCTACTGGTTCAGTGTGATGTAATACAATGTTACACTCTCTATTGCTCCATTCACTCCTATGCAATGACTTTGCATAATTTAGTATCATCTGCAAATATTGATATTTTGCTTTCTATATCTATTTCCAGGTCATCTATAAACATGTTAAAAAGCAGCGGACCTAATACTGAACCCTGAGGTACTCCACTCTCCACTTTAACTGTACTGGAGAATTTTCCATTTACAACCACACACTGTTCCCTATCCTACAGCCAGTTTGGGACATATCATTGCAACCGTTTAACCTAGCGACTTCAGAGAGGGCTCATTTTTCTTGTCTGTCCTTGCTCTATCATCCGGTTCATGTTTCCAGTGCGTTGGGGGGGGGGGGGTCAGGGGGCTTTGGGCACTGTTTGGGTACTTTTTCTGGGAAAACTACATTTCCCATGATCACTTTCTTCAAGCGCGCGTTTCTGATTGGCTCACGCCGCGGCAGCCATTTTGTGCCATTTCCACTGCTGATTAACCCTTCGCCTGCCAGATAAGTCTATTTTAGCAATTTCTGGGGTGAAACCTTAATCCTACACACTGTGCTTGGGTGATTTCTTATACTGTAAGGTTATTTGACACTGTGAGAATGTCTATACCGTTGGAGCTTGGGGCCAGATCTAAGGATGCTGGGGTCTCTGTATTCCCTATTGCGCATTGCTCTTCCTGTCATTCAGGGTTACCTAGAGAATTCTCAGGTCATTTATGCCCAGCATGTTCTGATGTCATTGAGAGTCTCCCAGGGACCTCCAGCCATGCATTAGAGTCAGTTTGGGTACAAGAGTTCAAGGCTGCTACCAGGGACCTTAGGTCTACATTGCAACTCTTTCCATCCCAGTTACAGGGAGTCTTCCATTCTTGGCAGACCCCCTCCTCTGTCAAGTCTTCCATGAAAAACCTCAGGGAGTACCTGACATATCAAATGCCTCTGAGGAGGAACTGCTGGTGGATTCAGATGTTGAGGAATGTTCTGCTGTGGTCTCCTCTCAGTTTTTTTGGGATCCTTTGGAGGCGGATCCTGAGCCCTCAGCTGAGGGCCTGATCAGGGCTGTTTTGCATACCCTTAACATTCCCTTAGTTTAGGAGGTTCCTTCTGATCCCTCTGATGTGTTTCAGGAGCCTAAAAAGCCTCTTACTTGCTTTCCACCTAACCCCACTCTTGACCGCCTTGTGTCTGAAGAGTGGAAATCTCCGGACAAGAAACCTTCTGTTTCCAAGAAATTTGCCAAGCTTTATCCCTTCTCTGAGGCAGTGCTTGCTACAGTGGGTTCATCCTCCCAAAGTGGATGCTCCTATCTGCAGGCTATCTAAGTCTACTGCCTTACCAGTTTCTGATGCGTCCGCTCTGAAGGACTGGACTGACAAGAAACTTGAAGTCTCCCTCAAGTCCATTTTTGCCACTATGGTACTGCCATGCATCCAGCATTCGCTGCAGCATGGGTGAACAGGGCCATTGAGGTCTGGACTAAACGGCTCACCCTGGCTGCCTGTCAGGGTGCTCCTACTTCGGATATGTTGCGCCAACATTTGAGGCACAGCACTATGTTTCTGCCGCCTTATTTGATGCCATCCGTTTAGTGGCTAGGGTTTCCACCATGTCTTTGGTTGCCAGACAGGCTCTTTGGCTTAAGATCAGGTCTGCTGATGCTGCTTCCAAGAAAGCATTGCACTCCTTACCTTTTCAAGGTACTTCATTGTTTGGGCCAGATCTTAAAGATCTGATCAGTGAGGCCACAGGGGGTAAGAGTACACTTCTACCCTCGGTCCCCAGGAAGAAAACACCGCTTAAGCTCAATCGGTATTTTCGTTCCTTTCAGACCGAGATACGTCCGGCGAACCAGATGGTTCCCTCAGCTCCGAGCACCTCCTCCAAGCCCAAACAGCAATGGAAGCCCAGGGTCTCCTCCAAACCTTCTTCGGCATGACTCACCGAACCCAGGTCCCCATTCTGCTGTGGGTGGTCATCTGCGTCACTACCACAGCATCTGGGAGGATTCAGTGGCGGACCCCGTGGGTATTACAGGTGGTGACGGAAGAGTACAGGCTCCCTTTTGTCTCTCTTCCTCCCTTTCGCTTCTTTCCTTCTCATACGCCTCAGGGCGTGGAGAAATGCTGGCTGTTCGGCGCTATGCAGGCTCTTCTGGATGTTCTAGAGCCAGTTCCAGTTCAGGACAGAGGTATGGGTTTTTACTCAAACCTCTTTGTGGTTTCCAAAAATGATAGCGGTTGTCGCCCCATTTTGGTTTTGAAGGATCTCAATTCCTTTGTGATCCGGACCCATTATCACCAGGAGTGTCTACGGACAGTGATTGCTGCTATGTCCCCGGGGGAATTCCTTGAATCCCTGGATCTTCAGGACGCGTATTTACACATCGCCATTCATCCAGAGAGCCGGCAGTATCTCAGATTTGCCTGTGACCGAGGGCATTTTCAGTTTTCAGCACTTCCCTTTGGTCTGACTACAGGTCCTCAAGTTTTCAACCGTGTCCTGGGAGCCTTAGTGTCTGTCCTCCACCAGGACGTCATCAGAGTTACTCCATACATGGACGACCTGCTTCTGAAAGCCCCCTCTGCAGAACTTCTTCATTAGCAGGTTCAGCAATGCATTCATGCTCTCACCCATCACGGGTGGATCATCAACATGGACAAGTCAGATCTTGTCCCATCCCAGTCTTTGGCCTTCTCTTTGACACTCAGAAGAGCATGGTGTTTCTCACAGATGAGGTAGCTCACCAGATCGCCCACAGGGTTTCTGCGGTTCTGGCTCAAGATCCAGTTCCAGCCAAGAAGCTCTGTAGTGGTGAAATTCATCTCCACCATAGAAGCGGTCCCGTTTGCCATGGCGCACACCAGGGAACTCCAGAGGTTTGTGATCAGGTTGCAGGGGTCAGCCGGACCTTCTGAAGATGTCAGTGTCCCTCCCTCTTCATGTGGAACTGAGTTTGTCATGGTGGCTCGACCTGTCCAACCTGCTGAAAGACAAGTCCTTCCTGGTATCCTTCTGGACCACGGTGATGACGGATTCCAGCCTCTCTGGCTGGGGAGCAATCCTGGGTCACCTGAGTGCTCGGTGCTCCCTTGCCGTCCAGATCTCCTTCTACAGGGTTACCTGTGGAAGGAGGATGTTCATTGGCTAACTTTGATGGCTTGGAAGTTTTTCTTCTGGGGTGGTGGCTACTGTGCTTAGTACCCGCAAACCTGTTTCTTCCAAGATCTACCATCGTGTCTGGTCGACCTTTCTATCTTGGTGTGCTGACAAGGACCTGTCTCAGGAATTTTATCTGCCTACGGTCCTGGCCTTTTTGCAGGACGGTGTGGAGAAGGGCCTCAGTTTGAGTTCCCGTAAGGTTCAGACTTCAGCTCTCTCTGTTTCCTTTCAGAGGCGCATTGCCATCCTTACTGATGTCAAGGTTTTCTTCCAGGGCATTGCTCATACTCGTCCAGCATTCAAGAATCCCACTCCTCCGTGGGATCTTAACTTGGTTTTGGGCTTTCTTCATCGTCCTCCATTTGAGTCTTTGGCTACTATTCCTCTAAACCTCTTGACATGGAAAATGGCCTTTCTCCTGGCTTTCGTGTCCATGTGCCGTGTTGCTGAGTTACATGCTCTGTCCTGTAAGCCACCCTATTTGGTGTTTCATAAGGACAAGGCGATGCTTCGCGCTTCTCAGGAGTTTCCTTCCGAAGGTGGTTTCGGAGTTCCACATCAATAAGGAGATTGTGGTGCCTTCTTTCTGCCTTGACCCCACCTCTGACAAGGAGAGGGATCTCCACTTGTTAGATGTGGTGCGTTGTCTCAAGTTTTATGTACATTGCACTGAGTCTATCAGGCAATCTGATGCTCTATTCGTCATTCCTGAGGGTCCCAGGGCAGGAAGACCTGCATACAAAGTGACTATTACTTCTTGGATCAAGTCCACTATTCGTAAGGCTTATGAGCTGAGGAAGAAGCCTGTCCCTTTCAGGGTCCCGGATCATTCTACAAGATCTATTGGGGCCTCTTGGGCTTACAAGAATCGGGCCTCTGCTGATCAGTTGTGCAAGGCGGCCACTTGGTCGTCTGTGCACACCTTTCGAAGCACTACCGTGTTGATGTGCTGGCATCGGCTGATGCCAGTTTTGGGAGGAAGATCCTGGAGGCAGTCTTGCCTGTCTTGGATCTTCTTCAGTTCTTTGGTGCTTCCTTCACTTTTGAGTTCTGTCAGCTCTAGTTCAGTGTGCTGTATGACAGTTCCTGGGGTGTTGTTACCCCTGTTCAGTGTCCATTGACACTTCATTTGTTTTTATTGGCTATCTCTGATATGATGGTTCATATATGCTCTGGTGACTTTGGGGGCCTTGCTCCTGCTCCTTGCCTTACTCCCGCCTCTGGGAAACTCGATGGTTGGACATCCCCAAGTTACCAGTAACCTGTATTGGATGACAGAGAAAAGAGGATTTTAGTCTTACCTGTTAAATCCTTTTCTCTTAGTCCATACAGGTTACTGGTCTCCCACCCTGTCAAGGGACCATGCTTGGCTTTCCTGTGGCAGACTGTGGGGGTCCTTCGGGGTCATGCTCACAGGAGTCTTCTTTCCCTTCCACTATCTAGTCAATAGTTAGTGTCTCAAATCTTTCCGGAGCTGGTTTGCTAGCTGCAGCCAAGGAGGGAATTTAGACTCCTCCCCCTGCATACAATTTTAGAATTGTTCCTGCCTACAATTAAAGGGGCGGATCACCTACCCTGAAGTTACCAGTAACCTGTATGGACTAAGAGAAAAGGATTTAACAGGTAAGACTAAAATCCTCTTATTCCCAATTGTAGAAGGCAGTTTATCAGCCTACTTAACCCTTAACCAAGGACTGTGGGGTGTTCCACACAATGCAATGCATGTGGAGAAATTCAGGACAAACCAGCTGCACTATAGGGAGCAAATACAAGTTCCCATTCATTTTAATTGGGACATTTAATCCCTTCATTGCTAGAGAGGTCTCCAGCCATTGCTTCACAGTGTGTTGGAGAACTCTGTATCAGTCAAAGGGTTAAAAGACTAATTTAAATCAATGGACATTTGGGGGTTGTGTCTGCTATGCAACAATGGATACTGGGCCTTATGCAGAGAACATAAGATGAGCAAGCAGTTCTAGAACAAGCCAAGTGTACAGTAGGGTTGGGCAAAATAATTCCCCATCCCAATTGCTAGTTCTTACCAGGAAGTACTAGCTCATTTGATTAAACTGGGAACTAAAGAAATGTAAATATAATAAAAAAAGAAACAAACAAACTGCTGTTTGAAAATAATCCTCATTTAATTCATTGGGCATTTTGTGAAATCCTTTGGTGCACTTGGTTCGCTCCATAATGACTCCGTTTTCCTTTTGTACATAGTATCTAACATTTCTGATCTTCCTTCAAATGTTATTATACATGCAGTAACCAAAAGACTTGTTCCCTGAAGAGGGGCCTGAATTTTTCTAATAGATTTTTTTCAGATGCTTCTTATTAACCCCTTTAATGCTTGAGGGGTGAAGCAGTGTATGCAGCCCTCTTTCCCATCAAAAGGTTTCATAGTTCTGAGTGTATAATTGAGGCTAAAAGAAAGGTTAGGATCAAAATAGGAGCCGTTGCCACTTTTGAAAATTATGGTATGCAAATGGCGCTGTGAGGCAACTGTTCTGCACAGCAGTGATTCATTAAGAGCGCACCTGGTACTGAGCCTAGTATTGAATCCAACATGCTAATAGCTTTAAGTATAATAAGGGGACGGGATGGCTCCAACCAGCCAAAGAGCAGAGAAGAGAGCCATTGTTTGGCAGACACACTGTAATCAACTGCTACCTTGTTGAAATACAATCACTGATTAATATCTAGGCTGTATAATATAGTCTGTTGTTTTTTTACCTCTCCAAACACCAGAGGGGACTGCAACTTTTTAATTTATTTTTATTTAATCTGATATTTGGAAATCTTTTACACCAGGGGTAGTCAATTGTTGGACCTTCAGCCTGCGGACCAGCAAGTGACGACTCCTACACTTACTCCTCATACACTTACTTTGTGCCACACATCCTTCTGGTCTTTAAAGGGATAGCAGAACTGCAATAGCGGAATCTAGAAACAAATACTTAATTGGAACGGTCTACAAAGTGTGCCTGGTTTGGGGCTGGTTTGCAGGCCGTTCCAATGAAGTATTTGTTTCTAGATTCCTCTATTTCGTTTCTGCTGAAGAGCCTCCGTCTGCTTTCGGTACCAGGATATCCTGCAACCAACTTTACAGGTGATGGAAAGGGTAGGGACGGGGGAACTTTATCTTCCTATATCTCTCAAACCATAAAGGTTTGAGAGATGGAACTTTTATCGCTTAGTTTATTATTGTAATAGCTACGCTATCAGAGTTTAATAAAATCGGACTTTGCTATCCCTTTAAAAGGCTAAGAGCTGTATGTGTATTAGCGTTCTAAATATCAGATAGCTCACGTAAAAAATACTAATCTGAATGGGACTTTTAACTGCCTGAATGCTTCACCAATGCCTTACGTTCCTCTACACCATCAAAGGGGTTAACGCTTTGAGTGCCACTGTGTGGTGTACCCCTCTGGCACACAAAGGATTAAAGTGACCTATGAACTTGAGTGAGTTTGTATATTTGAGAACATTATTCAGATCTACCTATGTGTTATGTTAGCCAAACGTCCATCAGTTTGGGAGATATTCACTCTTTTATTTTCAAATAAAATGCTGTTTAACCCATTAAGGACCACAGGGATGTACAACGCATTGGTTTGCACTAAGCATTAAGTGCTTTATCGCCATAAATAAGAATAGCATATCACACTGAGAGCTCCCCAGCAGAAATGAAGATATCTCTTAAACTGGGTGTCTGCTGGCCTTTTGGCTAACATGATATATAGTCTGTTTTAATGGAGGTATCAAATAAGCAAACTTGAATTCAAGGTGATAGGTCCCCTTTAAAAGCCCAATTTACACTAGAATTTGATGGATTTTTTACTTCTCCCGTCTGGTGCAGCTGGTTTGCTCCAGAATTGCTTTACTTTGGCTTTATATATAATGTACACTCTATGATCAGAGATACCTTGTATATGAGGTCTAATACCACTTAGACACAGCTGGGCTAATAGTCATCTCCAGGCTAAGTATACCTGGAGAGTTGCCCTTTAATCCTTTACTGTTTCTTGGCTCAGATGGGAAAGGTCTCTGGCTGCATTAAAGGTCAACTGAAATGTGACACTGCAAAATATGACCTATAACAATATAATATTCCTATACTATATTCTATAGATGCACTTTTTCTTTAATCTGTTGGTGCAGTTTTTTATCTCTTCAAAGAAGCAATATATTCATATTATATTAATATTCTGTAAAGCAAGAAGAGTAGTGAATTACTCTGTGGCAAAAAAAAAATCCCTATAAACCAATTAAGATGAACTTTAATCCAGTCACTGTTAATGAGTTTCATCCTGGGTGAACAAGAGGGAGAGTGAGGATCAAAATATAATCAGATGCAGTCTCATCCCTTTACTGGGGAGGATTATAGAATGCACTGTGTCATACGGTGTTAATCTTTGATTAGATTTCCACACTAGATCACATAAAAAGGAGAGACACTTGATTTTATTACTGTATTTCTTGTTAACATGATGAGAGAGCTCTGTAACTGATCATTTCATAATATATTTGGTTTATTGTAAGAAAAACAGATTGCAAATCTGAAATACATAGTGTATTTATATATAGGGAAAGCTATAAATAATGCAGCTATGGTACCACATCAGTACTAATACAGGGGACCCTGAACAGTTTCCTCATCATGGCCCAATACAGTTTCCAGAAAGCAAACTATCAAAACATATTTACAATAGTTGATGATAAGGAGGCTCTTAAAGGGATAGTAATGTTTCACAAAAAAGCAGCTCCAGTTAATCTTCATAGTATTTGGGCCATGAGGAGTGTTATTTCAATACTGTCAGAGTTGTAGTTCAAAAGTAATTGAATAATAAAGTATTCCTTTCCCACCCCTTTTACCTAGTGTAAGCCCCCTCCCCTCAGATGTGGAATCTGGTCCTGGGACCGGACAGATCACAGCAAGGGACATTCTTCTTACTGTGAGCATAAGGAAAACCCTGCCCCCTTGACAGTTTTTTCAGGTTTTTCCTTATGCTCACTGAAGATTGTCTGTCTCTGAGATCCGTCAAGACAGTCTTGCTGCTCTGAGGTGAGCAGTGTTACATCAGTAAAAGGGGCGGGAAGTACTAGGACAGTACTGAAATAACGCTCTCCATGGCCCAAATACTATGATGATTAATTGGAGCTGCTTTTATTGTCAAACTTTACTATCTCTCTAATATACAGCTGTCTGTTTTGGTATCCTGTTTTGTATATTGATCCTTTAACCCTGTGAGTGCCAGAGGGATATCCAATGCATTGCTTTGCTGGCACTCAGCGTTAAGAACCAGAGGGGTGCTCAGCACATTTCAAACCAATATGTTGCATATACCTCTGGTCCTTAACCCTCTGAGTGCCAGAGGGGTACACAACGCATTGCTTTGCAATGCGTTGTTTACCCCTCTGGCACTCAAAGGGTTAAAGAGTTAAACCCCCATGTACTACATTTTACTAAGTCTGCTTCTGTATCAGTACTTCTCAGACTTTTTTTGCTCAAGGCACCCCTAAGATTCAGTCTGGAATTTTTGGGGCTTCCCTAACAATTTTATTTTATTGGTCAAAGGTGCAATGAAGGATGCATATAAACAAATCTATAGTAACTCTTCGCTCTCACAATCGGTATAACAAAACTTGCTGTTACTTGGCAGTCAGCGAAGTGGATGTTTGTGAAAGTACATGTGCACAGATTGACTCCCCTCTCTGCATTCCCCACCCAATCTGGTAGTGTTATGATTTGAAAGCAAAATGTATGTTACACGAATGAGGGCAGAAGCTTCTGTTAGCAATGTTTACATTTGCGCTTATCTTGAAATGGGAAGATTTGTAGAAGACTTGCAGCTTAACTAGAGTACATTTATGAACCAAATTCACCCTCGGATCCAAATGGGTAGAGATGTCTTATTGTCAGTACTAGGTAATAATAATTATATACTAAGATAAAAATGGTCTCTGAAGGTCTCAAAGTCCAAATCAATGCCATGCTTGCCTGAGATGTTTGTAGGTAGAATGAAGACAGGTATTTTACCCTTCTTATTCACTACATGTTAAATATCTCTAATCTGGCACCCCCATGACCTGGTCAATGCCAGTTTAGAGGATTTTCTGGCATATAGAAATCGCTCTCTTGTATGAGACATCCTCCATTAATGTGGTCTCCCTCGACGTCAACTTAAATCTCTTCATAAGCGAGCATTAGCATCACGGGAGTTCTATAGAGTGGGCGGTGACATTGTGATGGTGCAAGAGACCCACTTTGCCCACTTTCAAGAGCAGAAATTGACTGAACAATATTTCCAGACAGCCTATTGTAGTTCTACTTGTGCCAAAAAGAAAGGAGTAAAGATTCTAATTCATAAACAACTTTCTTTTATTTCCCTGGGGGTGTGTAAGGATGCTGAGGGGAGGTTTTTATTTATTAAAGGCTAATGGACTTTCGAGAAGGCATTGTGATATTGGGTGGTGTTTTCAACATCCTGCTAAACCCCCGACTAGACTGTTCCTCTGGTTCATCCTCCTATTCTCAGTTGGCGATCCGCAACACCAGACCCACCCCCTCACTCTGCAGAGACGAGGTTTTCCCACCTGGGCGTCTATCCCTAATTTTTGCATTAACACTTTTGTACGAAGGGGAGCAGTCTCCCTTTGTTCCACTCTATGTGACACTTTCCAGCTTTCACCCGCAGAGCTATGGAGATTCTCTGGATCAAGCATTTCTTAGATATGCCCATGTTTTGCCAGTGCATAACACACCCTCGAACCCCATTTGAGAGTCTAGCTTTAAGTGACAGATGCACCAGT
This sequence comes from Rhinophrynus dorsalis, assembly GCA_037306005.1. Classification (NCBI taxonomy): domain Eukaryota; kingdom Metazoa; phylum Chordata; class Amphibia; order Anura; family Rhinophrynidae; genus Rhinophrynus; species Rhinophrynus dorsalis. The sequence goes on from CM074721.1 coordinate 299,963,868, forward strand.
GGCTACTTGGACGAAATATACCGTATCATCTCTCCCTTCGCCTCCACATTCAAACCAGATTACTTAAAGGCGTGGAAAACAGAATTGGGGTCTGTCCTTTCTGTAGAGGATTAACTACACATATAAGGCTCCTCAATTATCTTCTCTCTCAGCGTCATTCGTTGAACTGAATTATAAACTTCTTTTTATATGGATTACACCCCCTCTCGCCTTCATGCTATATATCCTGGGCTAACAGCAACCTCTGCTGACATTTCAGACTTCATGAAGGATCACTCTTGAATTCTTAGCTACACCACACCCGAGCAGCGGGAATCCCCCTCTTACTATTCTCCCCCTCAGCCAGTGACCTCTATGGACCAGACTTTCCCTTCTCTTTCTCTTGTTTGTCTTTTCCTCCCCACCCCCTTTTTCTCACTCCCACTTTTATTTTGTTTTCTTCCTTCATACATCATCTCTCTGTTATTGTGGATCCTGTGTATTTTCTTTTTTCCCCCACTCATCCCTTGGCTTCTCTCCCCTTTCCTGCTTTCCAGGAGAGGCAGGCCTGTCGCCCCTCTGTGCTTGGCGTCCCTTCCTTAGGACTATTACTGTTACACCACAGGTTCAGGGCATGAGATCAGCATACCCTCTGAAAATAGACTATATATTGGCTGTAGCACGCTCTATCTTTTTGGTGCCGATGGTACCAATCTTTCAATTCTGTTCTTTTCCGTTCTACTGGATTTGTCTGTATTCCACGACTGTTTGCATTTGTCTTATGAAAACAAAAATGTATTCATAGAAATTGCCTTTTTAACTCCAATTTATGTTACTGAAACGAAACAAGGCAATTTTAAAACATGCACTTTATACATTATACAGGTATACAGAGAAGTATAAAAGGTAGTTCTGTCAGAAGTGCAGACATATCTAAAGTTATTAAATAATACGTTATAGTTTAATTTGCAGTAAGGGAAAAAGTATATAAAGAAAAAAATAGAAACTACAAAACAAAGGACAATGTCAATGGACATGATCCACATATCTTATTAATAATCTCTTCTGTATTAGGAAGGCCTGTTTTTCGTTGCTGGGCTATAAAGCATTTAGTGCCAAGCAATATGTATTGGTATAGAGTGTTGAGTTTGTTTGAGATTGAGGATTTCCTGCATAGAAGGAATTAAATAAAAGTATTGGAGTCAAATGTACTTAACTTGTGAACATGTTCACCACCTATTTTTATGTAATTAAAGGGAAGTACCAATGGAATAACATTTTATAGCCTTTTTGTTTAGCTAATACATTGATATAGAATTTGGCAATGCTGGAGAGGACTGTATCCCAGACCTCCCAGTCCTGTTCCTCTCCAATATCAATTTACCATTTAATGTGTAGGGGAGTAAGTCTCGGTATATTTCTGAGATGAAACCTCTTCTAGTGGGATTACAACATAAGTATTCAGATCTAGTGGAACTATCCAGTTTCTTAACTAATTGTTATATGGCAAAACACCGGAGTTGTAAAACTGTAAATTGTTCCCTATAGGGAAATCATTTCTATTTTGAAAGTCCTCAAATGTTCGGATTGTGTCTGGGATAAAGTTCTCTAATTTTAGAGAGAACATTGTAAAACCACTAGCTGAAGTTTTCAGGATCCATTCCTATTTGCAGATTTAAAGTAACAAAGAGAGTATCTTTATGGTTTTTGAGCCTTGCAAATGGTTTTTCATCTTGATTGAGCTTTTGAGGTAGTGAGATATATACAAGTTGCATTTACTAAATGGAGGCTTTTGCAAGTGTTTGGGCTACATGATCTGTGTACATGATTGTGAAGTGGTAAATAGACATAGAAGGCTTGCTTCAAACTGTATCTACATGCAGGATTGTGGATTTCTTTGTTATTGCACTGTTTGGTAAGTTGGAATGTATTGTGGTATGTCATTAGTTTGGGTACTTAAAGGCTTCTCTTAAATATAGGTCTGTAAAGGGCTGATTGATTAATCTGAGGTCCCCAGATGAAAAAAATTATGGAGCTGTGAGTGTTTTGTATATTTTGAGAATATATTGGTATTGGAAAGGATCTAAAGAGATGGAGATGAATGTATTTAAGGCTTCTGATTTTGAGAGGTTGATCTTAAAACTTGAAAGTGAGTCAGATTGATTGATTTCATCATATTGCTACGGAAGAGATGTGGGAGCTTTGGTCAGTGTGATAGGTATGACATCGTGAATTAAGATATTTTATATTCATGGGGCCCTATAGCTGTTCTTTAAATGTTAAGATTACTTCTGGCACTTTAGTCGAAAGGCACAAATGAGGGGGAGAAAGGGGACAACCCTAGTTAATCTCTCAAGAGTAGGGAAAACATTGTTAAAGAAATCCAAGGAGCAGATTCATGCACATGGGTAGCTATAGAATGCATTGACTGCATTCATAATTCTGGCAGGGAAACTATATACTCAGAGGGTGTCATTCATATCAAATACATTTTTCACAGTTAATCAGAACATTAGTGGACTGGAGTTAGATGAAGCTTGGCTGAATTGCAGGATTTTGTGTATATATAATGACCTGATAATAGGTATGAATCCAACTTGGTTATTTTGTATAAAGTGTTGTACGTATGCATTTATTCTCTTTTCCAATAGTTTCACAAAGATCTTAACACTGCAGTTAATAAGCGATATTTGTCTATATCTTGTGCAGTTACGGGGTTCTTTTCCGCATATAGGAATAACAATTATATTTGCCCAAAACATATCTGTCGAGGAAGTAAAATCATCCTTATGTATTACATTGAATATGTTACAGAGGTGAGGAGTAGGGGTTTTAGAGAACGTTTTGTAATATTTGGAGGTGAAGCAGTCTGGACTAGTGTCTTTTGAGGATTTCATGCTCTTGATGGTTATAAGAACTTCTTCCTCAGTGATTGGCTGGTAACGAGACTCTGCAACTTAATTTTTAATTCAGGCAATATACATTGTGTTAACTAACTTTCTTTACCTCATACAGTTTTGTTTAATGGTTCTGGAATTCCCTCAGTACACAGAGTAGGGGGGCATTGCTTAATCTTGCCATTTTCATGTATCTTATTATCCTGAATCCTATTATTTAATTGACAAGCTAGCATGGTGTCCGGCATACTGCCATCTGAAATGATTCAGGACTCTCTGGAATGTCCTCTCCACAGGATAATGAACACAAGTAATACATATTTTTTACAATTATGTTGCTGACACAAATATTCTGGAATTGGGTGAAAACCCAAAACTAATGTAATTTAAAAGCAATTGTCACCACTATAACTAACATATGTAAATTCATTAAGGATAATAACTAAGAATAATATCAGAGAGGAAGATCTCTCTCTTTCTCTCCCTTCCTCCCTCTCTGTCTCTCTCTTTATATATATATATATATATATATATATATATATATATATATATATACAGTAAAACTAGTTTAAATTAGTGAATTCACTAATAACAATAAAAAAAAATATAAATTAAAAAAAAAAATTAAAAAAGCAATAACTCCTTGATGTGCAATGTTCAAAAAATTGGTCTTAGGGATAAAAAACGGTACCGTAAATAAACTAATATCCAGCGGGCAGGTGCCTTATAGATGATATTCACACTTGACATACAGAATCTCTCCCGTCTTCACGGCTGTATCATTAGGGATCCATTTCCCAAGTATAAAGATCTTACTTATTCAGCAGCGGGCAGAGGTGTACGTTTTTCAAGCACACATGTCAGTGCTCCCTGGCTGTGATATTAGTTTATTTACGGTACCGTTTTTTTATACATGAGACCAATTTTTGAACATTGCACATCAAGGGGTTAATGCTTTTTTAATTATTTTTTTTTTTTTTAATTATTATTAATTATTTTTTTTTTTTTTTTATTGTTATTAGTGAATTCACTAATTTAAACTAGTTTTACTAAGATTGTTTGTTTATCTTATTAAAGTGAATGTTATTTAGATATTTTGTATCCTAGGCTTTATGCATTAAATTGTCTTTAATTATTTCACTAGCGCTCTCCTCTCATTACTGTTTTTTTGTAGTTATTTATTCTGTCCACCTCCAGAACGAGGATTGCAGCGACAGTGTTTTATTCATTTTTTATTTTTTCATAAGGGTTTCAGCGTATCTGGATAGGCGCCATTACCTATACTTATTACTCTCCCCTCATAAAGCACTGACCGCCCACCAACAAAACATTAACCTCCCCTGTTCCTCACACACCACTGTTCGCCTCAATCTCCCCATCTGAAACTGTCTCCTGCGCATCATAACCAACAGATTCAGGCCCGGAGCCTACCCTCCCACACCACCCTCTACCTCACCCACTCCCTCACAGGGGACACCAGCCCCACATCTCTATATTGCTGAGTGCTCTTGTACTCAACAACTTTGCTCGCCAACCTGTAACACCTACAGAAAGAGAAAAATACAAATACACCACTAAACCCTACTATAACCAAGTACAATAAGGCTCTAATGATATGGTATTGGCGTGCATTGGTGGCTCTCCGGTGCATCTACATGCAGGCAAATAAGTAGAGAATCAGGGAACAATGTCAACACAAAAATCAGTTTACTTACTCCAGTGTACCCAGAACTTATTCTTCTATACTGTCTCTAACCTACTATCACATTTACCTTCAATGGGAAAAAATTCAGATCACACAGTCAATCACATGTATTGGCACAATAAGAGAAGGCAAACTTAGCGATAGTGATACAAGGCAGTATGTGGGGTGAACATTTGCAGACTTAGGAAAGACCAGTGACTTGGTGCCTTACCACCTTATTATGCAATAATGATTCCAACAAATGAATTGCTTAATAATATACAATATCTAGTATATGATTTCAATGTGGTGTACACATGTAAGTGTCACATGATCTGTCACACAATCTCAGTATATATACACCTGTTCTGAAAGGCCCCAGAGTCTGCAACACCACCAAGCAAGCGACACCATGAAGACAAGGAGATCTCCAAACTGGTCAGGGACAAAGTTGTGGAGAAGTACAGATCAGGGTTAGGTTATAAAAAATATCCCAAACTTTGAATATCCCATGGAGCATCATTAAATCCATTATTAAAAAATGCAAAGAGTATGGCACCACAACAAACCTGCCAAGAGAGGGCCACCCACCAAAAATCACTGAACAGGCAAGGAGGACATTAATCAGAGAGGCAACAAAGAGACCAAAGATAACCCTGAAGGAGCTGCAAAGCTCCACAGCGGTGATTGGAGTATCTGTCAATAGGACCACTTTAAGCCGTACACTCCACAGAGCTGGGCTTCACGGAACAGTGGCCAAAAGACGTGTGGGAGACTCCCCAAACATATGGAAGAAGGTACTCTGGTCAGATGAGACTGAAATTGAGCTTTTTGGCCATCAAGGAAAACGCTATATCTGGCGCAAACCCAACACCTCTCATCACCCCGAGATCACCATCCCCACAGTGAAGCATGGTGTTAGCAGCATCATGCTGTGGAGATGTTTTTCATCGACAGGGACTGGGAAACTGGTCAGAACTGAAGGAATGATGGATGGCGCTAAATAGGGAAATTCTTAAGGGAAACCTTTTAGTCTTCCAGAGACTAAAATTGAGCTTTTTGGCCTTCAAGGAAAACGCTATGTCTGGCACAAACCCAACATCTCTCATCACCCAGAGAACCCCCCTACCTCATCTGGAGTGACTGGGAAAATGGCCAGAATTAATGGAATGATGGATGGAGCTAAATACAGGGAAATTCTTGATGGAAACTGGTTTTAGTCTTCCAGAGATTTGAGACTGGGACAGATGTTCACCTTCCAGCAGGACAATGACACTAAGCATACTGCTAAAGCACTCGAGTGGTTTAAGGGGAAACATTTAAATGTCTTGGAACAGCCTATTGAAAGCCCAGACCTCAATCCAGTTGAGAATCTGGCTTAAAGACTTAAAGATTGCTGTACACCAGCAGAACCCATCCAACTTGAAGAAGTTGGAGCATTTTTGCCTTGAAAAATGGGCAAAAATCCCAGTGACTAGATGTGCCAAGCTTATAGAGATGTACCCAAGTGGTTTGCAGCTGTAATTGCTGCAAAAGGTGGCTCTGCAATGTATTGACTTTGGGGGGGGGGGGGTGAATAGTTATGCACGCTCTCAAGTTTCCTGTTGTTTTTTCTTATTTCTATTTTGTTTCACAATAAAAAATATTTTGCATCTTCAAAGTGGTAGGCATGTTGTGTAAATCAAATGATACAAACTCCCAAAAAATCCATTTTAATTCCAGGTTGTAATGCAACAAAATAGGAAAAATGCCAAAGGGGGTGAATAATTTTGCAAGGCATTGTATGCATGTATGTATAATAGTATGTTATTTGTCTGTATATATGTATGTAAAGGTCTTAACCCTTTACATAACTAAATAGAAGAATAAAAAAAAACAAAGACGGGCACCTCTGTTCCATATTGCTACTATCTATCTATCTATCTATCTATCTATCTATCTATCTATCTATCTATCATGTATAAAATAAAATAAAACAAAAAATAAAAAGTCTGTAAGGAGTTGGGGCATCCAATCCCAGTCGGAACAACTGTACCATCTTTGATCCTATGTCTCCCCTCCTAACACTAGTGCTACAATCTCAAATCTCTCCACACAATATAGACCTTTTTTAAAAATTATTTTATATACAAATATTTCACTGTCGTCCAATACAGGTCACTGGTACTCTGGGAGGCGTAAGTCCCCTTTAATAGGCAGGAACAACTATGCAAATAATTTGCAAGGGGCGGAGCCTCCCCTCTTACTTAAGCCACCTTCTGGCCAGAGCCACTTTAGATTGATTTGTTCCTGGTGTGCTTCCACACCAGGTAGAGAACATCTATGCATCTTAGTATTTTATTATTTTTTATTCAAATATGGAATACCACCATTAGGAGGGTGACCATGGCTGTGAATTGCCCTCTTTAAAGTGGCTGGTGCAGCTTCCAGGGATTTTCTGTGGACCTATGCCCTGAAGAGGGGACAGCTTGTGTTAAGCAGCTCCCCTGTTGGGGAATTTACCTCTGGTTCTTTCCCTCCTTATCATGGTCACCTGAAGACAGAAGTCAGCAAGGAAGGTGAGTCACCCATTGAGTGCTGAAGGTCCACTTGTCCCCACAGTGTCCCTTTGATGGGCTTGTATTTGGGAGTTTTAATACACTCCAGCACTCATAGGGTGTTTTTATTGCATTATTACTGTTTATGCAATTTCTGTGTTATTCTCTGAGTTTTGGAGCATTGGGTATTCATTTATTTATGTTTCTCATGTGTTTCATGCTTGTTTGGGCACTTTTTAATGTTTTACTAAACTTTATTAAAAATGGTGTTCCGCGCCTTTAAGCGCGGCTTTTTCCCGCTCAGACGCAAGGGCTCCTTTACTCTCTATGGGAATTCACAGGATGGGACATATCTCTGGAACCGCTTGTCACAGCAACTTCAGAGAGGGCTCATTTTAATTCTAGGCTCCTGATCTATAATCCGGAATGTGTTTTATTCATGTGGGGTGTTCAGGGGGGCTTCGGGCAATGTTTGGGGTACTTGGACAGGAAAACTACATTTCCCATGAGCGCTTGGTTCGCGCTCGTTTCTGATTGGCTGTCATGACGGCCGCCATTTTGTGGTACTTTTCCTAGGCGAGTACACTACGCAGGGACCGAGCCTTCTCTCTCCTCAACAGATTAACCCTTCGCTGGCCAGATAAGTCCGTTTTTAGAACATTTCTGGGGTGAAACTTTAATCTTTTACACTTTTTCTGGGTGATAGTGTTATTAGTGGGGTATATTGACGCTGTGAGCATGTCTACTTCACTGGAGCTAGGGGCTAGACCCAAGTCTAAGGAGGATGGGGGGTCCGCTACCCCCATGGCGTTTTGCTCCTCTTGCCACATTGGGCTGGATGGCGATAATGTGGGGGATCTATGCCCTAATTGTACTGGTCAAGATAGCAACCCTGGGCTTCCCAGCCATGCTATTGAGCCATCTTGGGTGAGGGAGTTTAAAGCTGCCACTAGGGATCTCAGATCCACGCTTCAACTCTTTCCCTCTCAGGTACAGGGGGCTCTCCAGGTCTGGCAGACCCCCTCTACTATCAGGACCTCCCTGCCTAAGCCACAGGGAGCTCCTGATATCACTGATTCTTCTGAAGAAGAACTTTTACAGGATTCTGATGCTGAGGAACGTACTGTTATTGAATCTAACAGGTCCATTGGGGACCCCTATGAGTGTGACCCTGAAGTTTCGGCTGAGGGTCTGATCAGAGCGGTTCTGAATACGCTCAACCTTCCTCTGACTCAGGAATCCACTTATGATCCTACTGATGTTTTTCAGAAAAAGCCATCTAAACCAGTTGTTTGTTTTCCAACTAACCCTACTCTTGCCCGTCTGGTCTCTGAGGCATGGAAGAATCCTGATAGATCTTCCTCTGTCTCCAAAAAGTTTGCTAAACTTTACCCTTTTCCTGAGGCGGAGCTGGCAAAATGGGTTCATCCTCCCAAAGTGGATGCTCCTGTGTCTAGACTCTCCAAATCTACTGCTTTGGCTGTCTCAGATGCCTCTGCCTTGCAGGACTGGACGGATAAGAAACTAGAGCTCTCTCTTAAGTCTATTTTTGCCTCCATTGGCACAGCCATGCGCCCCACTTTTGCTGTGGCATGGGTTAATAGAGCTATTGCGGCCTGGACTGAACGACTGACTGAAGCGGTTCGCCAGGATGCGCCTGTATCTGAACAGTTGCAGCTTCTTGCTAATATCACTGAAGCTCAGAACTATGTTGCTGACGCTGCCTTTGATGCTGTGCGCATGATGGCGAGGGCCTCCACTTCTTCTGTGGTGGCTAGACGCGCTCTTTGGCTGAAAATTTGGTCTGCTGATACAGCCTCTAAGAAAGCCTTGCTTTCCTTGCCCTTTCAGGGGAATTTGCTTTTTGGGTCTGAACTCAAAGAAATGATCAGTGAGGCTACTGGCGGTAAAAGTACTCTTCTACCCTCAGTCTTTAAGAAAAAGTTTCCAGCCAAACGCAATCGGTCCTTTCGTTCCTTTCAGACTGAGACACGCTCCTCGGCCCAAACGGGTCCTCCCACTACGCGCTCCTCCTCCAAGCCCAAACAGTCCTGGAGGCCCAAAGTTGCCTCCAAGGCCAAGACCTCCAAGACTGCTTCGGCATGACTCGCCGAACCCGGGTCCGCATCCGGCTGTAGGCGGTCGTCTCCGCATCTTTCGCCGGACTTGGGAGGAGTCAGTGGCGGACCCATGGGTTCTTCAGGTGGTGTCAGAGGGATACAGGATCCCTTTCTCTTCCCTTCCTCCTTTTCTGTTCCATTTTACTCGTCCTTCTCAGGAACCCACAAAAAGGCGTCTGTTCGACGACGCTATTCAGGATCTCTTGGACAAAGAGGTCCTGGAGGCGGTTCCTCAGGGGGACACAGGTTCAGGATTTTATTCCAACCTGTTTGTGGTAGCCAAAAAGGACGGAGGAGCCCGTCCCATCTTGGATCTCAAAGATCTCAATGCCTATGTGGTGACTTCCCACTTCCGCCAGGAGTCCCTGCGCTCTGTGATTGCAGCAATGTCTCCAGGGGAGTTTCTTGCCTCCCTGGACCTTCAGGATGCTTATCTTCACATCCCTATTCATCCAGAGAGCAGGCGGTACCTCAGGATTGCCTGCCACAGGGGACACTTTCAGTTTGCAGCGCTCCCCTTTGGGCTGACTTCAGCCCCTCAGGTCTTCCAGAGGGTGTTGGGCTCATTGATAGCGGTGCTCCATCAGGATGGGATCAGAGTGACCCCCTACATGGACGATCTCCTTCTGAAGGCCTCCTCAGCGGAGCTTCTCCTTCAGCAATTACAGATGTGCATGCACACCCTGAACCGTCATGGCTGGATCCTGAATCTGGACAAGTCGGACTTGATTCCATCTCAGAGGCTTCTGTTCCTGGGTCTCCTGTTCGACACTCGCCAATGCATGGTGTTTCTTCCAGAGGACGTGGCTCACCAGATAGCTGTCAGAGTGGCTGGAATTCTGGACATGGACGAGATTCCAGTTCCGAAGTTGTCGTCCTTAGTGGGGAAGTTCATTTCCACAATCGAAGCAGTTCCATTTGCCATGGCCCACTCCCGGGATCTTCAGAGGTTTGTGATCCAGACGTGCAAGAATCATCCAGATCATCAACATCTGTCTGTTTCTCTTCCTCCTCATGTCGAGTCGAGTCTGCACTGGTGGTTAGATCTCTCTCATCTCCTGAAAGGGAAATCCTTTCTAGTTCCTCCTTGGACCACAGTCACTACGGATGCCAGCCTTCGGGGCTGGGGTGCAGTCTGGGGTCGCTTCAGTGCTCAGGGGAAATGGGGTCTGGAGGAATCCATGCTCTCCATCAATGTTCTGGAACTTCGAGCTGTCCGGCTGGCCCTGAGGCACTGGGAGTCTCAATTGACCGGTCTTCCAGTCCGAGTGGAGTCCGACAACGCCACGGCGGTGGCTTACATCAACAGGCAAGGCGGCACAAGAAGCGGTTCCGCCTGGTGGGAGGTCAAGGATATTTTGCCTTGGGCAGAAGATCACGTGCCTGTCATCTCTGCGGTTCATATTCCAGGCGTGGACAACGTCATGGCAGACTTCCTCAGTCGTCATACCGTCGACAGCGGAGAATGGGCTCTTCACCCAGAGGTGTTTCACATGCTCACTCAACGGTGGGGAATGCCTGTGGTGGATCTGATGGCTACCAGACACAACAGGAAGGTTCCGGTGTTTTGCTCCCGGTTGAGGGACTCCCTTGCTCTAGCAGTGGATGCCTTGTCGATCCCTTGGGACTTCCCCCTGGCTTACATCTTCCCTCCTCTTCCTCTATTGGTCAGAGTTATCCAGAAGTTGAAGAGGGAACGTTGTCCTGTCATCCTGATTGCTCCAAACTGGCCTCGCCAGTCCTGGTTTCCGGAATTGATGGCCATGTCAGTGAAGGATCCAATCCCACTTCCAGCCCGTCCGGATCTGCTTCTTCAGGAGTATCTGTGGAAAGAGGATGTTCACTCTCTCCATTTGATGGCATGGCGGTTGAATCCTCGATTCTAGCAAAGAAAGGCTTTTCTCCTTCTGTGGTATCGACGATGCTCAGTGCTCGTAAGCCTGTGTCTTCCAAGATCTATCATCGCATATGGTCAACTTTCGTGACATGGTGCTCTGACAAGAAGTTGTCACTTGACTTCCATCTTCCCACTGTCCTGGCCTTCTTGCAGGACGGTGTGGATAAGGGGCTCAGTCTGAGTTCCCTCAAAGTTCAGACTTCTGCCTTGTCTGTGTTTTTCCAGGAACGGATTGCTGTCCTTCCTGATGTGAAAGTCTTCTTCCAGGGTGTGACTCATGTTCGACCTGCCTTTAAGAGTCCTGCTCCCCAGTGGGATCTCAATTTGGTGCTGGGAGTTCTTCAGCGACCACCGTTTGAATCCTTGGCTTCCATTCCATTACGTCTTGTGACTTGGAAGATGGCCTTCCTCTTGGCTGTTGTGTCAGTGCGCCGGGTAGCAGAGTTACAGACCTTGTCTTGTAAACCTCCTTACCTGGTGTTCCACAAGGATAAGGCTGTGCTTCGCACTACCAAGGAATTCTTACCCAAGGTTGTATCTGAGTTTCACATCAATCAGGAGATTGTGGTTCCCTCTTTCTGCCCTAATCCTTCATCTGACAAGGAAAGAGATCTCCATCTGTTGGATGTGGTGCGTTGCCTCAAGTTTTATGTTCATCGCACCGAGTCTATCAGGAAGTCTGACGCTCTATTCGTCATTCCTGAGGGGCCTAGGGCAGGAAGACCGGCTTCCAAAGTTACCATTGCCTCTTGGATTAAGGCTACCATCCGTGAAGCCTATAAGTTGAGGAATAAGCATGTTCCCTTCCGGGTGACTGCCCATTCCACCAGATCTATTGGGGCCTCTTGGGCCTACAAGAATCAAGCTTCTGCTGATCAACTGTGCAGAGCGGCCACTTGGTCCTCTGTGCACACCTTTTCTAAGCACTATCGAGTTGATGTACTGGCTTCGGCTGATGCCAGTTTTGGAAGGAAGGTCCTGGAGGCAGTCTTGCCTGTGTAGGTCTTCCGCTCTGTGATCCTTAGAACTTCTTTACTGTTGAGCCCGGTTGGCTCTAGTTCCGTGTGCTGTGTTAGTTCAGGGATTGTTCCCTTGGTTGGTGTCCGTTGACACTTACAGTTTGGGCTATGTTATCAACTGGTCATAACAGTTCTAGTGACTTGGGCCTTGCGCCTGGTCCTTGCCTTACTTCCCGCCTCTGGATCAGCTCAATGTTTGTACATCCCAGAGTACCAGTGACCTGTATTGGACGACAGTGAAAATAGGATTTTAGTCTTACCTGTTAAATCCTTTTCACTTAGTCCATACAGGTCACTGGTCTCCCACCCTGTCAAGGGACCAGTCTTGGCTCTCCTGTGGCATTCAGTGGGAGACCGTTCGGGCATGCTCACAGGAGTCTTTCTTTTTGCTTACCTGAGGTCAGTTTTAGGGTCTCAAATCAATCTAAAGTGGCTCTGGCCAGAAGGTGGCTTAAGTAAGAGGGGAGGCTCCGCCCCTTGCAAATTATTTGCATAGTTGTTCCTGCCTATTAAAGGGGACTTACGCCTCCCAGAGTACCAGTGACCTGTATGGACTAAGTGAAAAGGATTTAACAGGTAAGACTAAAATCCTATTTTATTGTATATCCTATTAGGCTGCTACAATTCGTTTATCTCTGTGCGAAAAACGACACAAAGGAAACAAATCTCTACAAGAATGAGGGGAGTGCCAAACAGATATACAATTACAATAGGTTCATATTTATTAACCCCTTAAGGACCCATGACTGTCCTGAATCGTCATGGAATTCCGGGCTCCCCGCACGGCTGCACGCCGTTCAGGGAGTCTGGAATTGGATCGTGCCAAAAAAAAAAAAAAAAATGCTCCGTGGTCCTTGAGTGACCGCAACGTTCATGCGCGGCGGGTCCTTAAGTTGTTAATAACCAATACAAAAACATATATATGGACAGTACAGATAAACAGTAATTGACATAAAATTGAAAATAAATAAAAATATATTCTAACTATAAAAACATGTATCTAAAATAAATCTGTGCTTGTATGCTATAGCTCCATAATATAATGTAATTGTTTTTCTTATGTTTATTTGATCCACAATCAATATTGATCCCTTTAAAGTTTATATAGCTAAATATGCTGAAGTGCTGTAACTCAAATGATTACACAGTCTCCGTTATTCACAGCCGGTGTTAGTTCTTTTATAAATTACACCATTTAAAAGTTTTTATATTACCTCTACCATCCTTTTTTCTCACCCCGCGGGTCCTGTATTCGCCTTTCTCCTGACTTTAGGGGTTCTTAGTTCCGCGGGCAGAGGCTGGGTTCTTTCCCCGGCAACGTAACTGTTTCTTCTCTTGTATTCTCTCAACTGTACAGGGTAGATAATACTGTTGCTATTTGTTTCTTGGGCAGAGGCCAGATCTTTATCCCACCAATTGTAACTGTTTCTCCTCTTGCCCTCTCCCAACTATAGCGAACAGTGATATTGTTGCTGTTTGTTCCTTTTTTGGTCGGCAGTCAAACAGAGATTTTTAAAGCTTGCCTTGATGTAAATTCTTTATTTTGGGATTGTATGAAGGAGCTGTAGTGAAATATCAATTTGCTCTCTGCATCATATTTTCCTTTGTTTATATGTACTGTGGATATCCATATATATATGTTTTTGTATTGGTTATTAATAAATATGTACTGATTGTAATTGAATGTGTGTATATATATATCATCTCAAATAAATTGAATATAATAGTGATCACGGCACTATGTGGACCTATGCATGCAACCCTGCAAAATATTTACAGTATCACTAATCACTTCTATCCCCGGACTTGCTGGTGTATCGAGCCCAAACCAACCGAATACAAAATAACTAAACAAATAAGGAGATCGCTAAATGATATTGTTATAATAATGATTTACTAAAATGATAATTTTTATAATTTGAGTAAATCATTAGTATAACAGTATCATTTAGCGCTCTCCTTATTTGTTACGTTATTATATATATATATATATATATATATATATATATTAGTACTGTTCAGAAGTCTTAGGCAGGTGTGGAAAAGCGCTGTAAAGTAAAAATGCTTTCAAAAATAGACAAGTTAATAGTTTATTTTTATCAGTTAACAAAATGCATAGTGAGTGAACAGGAGAAAAATCAAAATCCAATCAATATTTGATGTGACCACCCTTTCCCTTCAAAACAGCATAAATTCTTCTAGATACACTTGCACAAAGTCATTGATTTTATAGGCAATAGTCTCGTGTATGATTAAACAATTATACAAAAACAGATGCTAATGGTCATCAATTTAATATGTGAATTGAAACACAATCATTAACTGAAACAGCTGTGTAGGAGGAATAAAATTGGGTGAGGAACAGCCAAACTCGGTTAACAAGGTGTGGTTGCTGAAGACAGTTTAATGTCAAAAGTCCTACACTATGGCAAGACTGAGCACAGCAACAAGACACAACGTAATTATACTGTATTAGCAAGGTCTCTCCCAGGCAGAAATTTCAAGGCAGACAGGGGTTTCCAGATGTGCTGTCCAAGCTCTTTTGAAGAAGCACAAATAAACAGAAAAAGTTGAGGATTGTAGACCCAGTGTTTGGCCAAGGAAACTTATTGCAGCAGATGACAGACACAACATGCTTACTTCCCTTCACAACTGGAAGATGTCCAGCAGTGCCATCAGCTCAGAATAGGCAGAAAACAGTGGGATCCTGGTACACCTGTATACTGCCTGTACAAGTCTAGTTAGTAGTGGTCTTCATGGAAGTTGCGGCCAAAAAGCCATATCTCCAACCTAGAACAAGGCCAAGCGACTCAACTATGCACAAAAACACAGGAACTGGGGGTCCAGAAAAATGGCAGGAGGTGCTCTGGACTGATGAGTCAAAATTTGAAATATTTGGCTGTAACAGAAGGCAGTTTGTTCAATGAAGGGCTGGAGAGTGGTACAATAATGAGTGTCTGCAGGCAACAGTGAAGCATGGTGGAGGTTCCTTGAAAGTTTGGGGCTGCATTTCTGCAAATGGAGTTGGGGATTTGGTCAGAATGAATGGTCTCCTCAATTCTGAGACGTACAGGCAGTACCATCAGGGAGGTATCTGACTGGCCCCAAATGTATTCTGTAGCATGACAACAACCCCCAAACATACAGCAAAAGTCATTAAGAACTAACTTCAGCTTAAAGAAGAACAAGGAGTCCTGGAAGTGATGGTATGAGCCCTGATCTCAACATCATCAATTCTGTCTGGGATTACATGAAGCAAGAGAAGCAATTGTGGCTGCCTAAATTCACAGAAGAACTGTGGTTAGTTCTCCAAGATGTTTGGCACAACCTACCTGCCGAGTTCCTTAAAAAACTGTGTGCAAATGTACCTAGAAGATTTGATTTTATTTTGAGGGGGGCAATAGGTGTTTAGGGGCATTCCGTTGCTCAGTGCCTTGTACTAGCAAGGTGCAGAGGAAGATGGTGTCATGTTATTCCATTTATTTATGTATGCTGCAGAGGTGATTTTAAGTGCTTCCTCACATTACTATTAATGCCTGCATAGAGTGTGTACCGGTATACACTAAAACAAGTGAAGTCAACCTTTAGATCACCAGATGTTGGGGCTTCAGCTCTCATCTTCATCAACAGCTGGAGAGCCAAAGGATGACTACACCTGCACTGTGTTTTAGTGCATAGATCAAATCTACAGGGACATGAGTAGGATGTCAACACAGAAAAAAAGTTGCAAGGTATGACTAGTGTGGACCATACTGTAAATTATTGCTTACTGATGTTTTACGATAATCTGCCATTATGGGCTGGCCTGCAAGTTTTAGAAACGTATCTGTTGATAGCGGATTCTTTGTTGTAGAGATTGAGCAACTCAGGTTTTTGGTCAGGAAGCTTGATGGTTACAATGAAGTAAAGGTTATGTTGCAACTTGATATTGCAGCTAGATGTTAAAGCTGTTTTGAGCTTAAAGTGATAGTAATACCTCTATTAAAGTTAATCTTCGAGTCTTCTTTACTTTTTTTATGAAGCATAGCGCTGTATTTCAATACTTACATATCTGTAGCTCAAGCTCTGTTGAAGCCAAAAGGATCCCCCTCCCGTGCCTTTTGGCCTCCTCCCCATACATGTGGAATCCTGTTGTGGGAGCGGACAGAGGCAGAGAGGGACAATCTTCAGTCAGTAAGTGTAAGGAAAACCCTGCCCCCCTTGACAGAGGAGGGCAGGATTTTCCTTTTGCTTTCCTGCAGCTCTCCATCTGGACCAGCAGGAGAAGATCAGTGGTGCAGGGAAAGGGACAGGAAGAGGATCCTTTTGGCTTTAATAGTGCTTGAACTACAAATATGTAAGTAATGAAATATAGCACTATGTGTGATTAAAATAAAAAAGAGTAAAGAAGACCCGAAGATTAAAGGGATAGTATTACTTAAAATGTAAAAGAATGTATGTTGTAGGGTTTATCCCCCTGAGTAAAACAAGGGAACTCCCATTGCTGAGAGATATTTTATTAAAAATTATAACAGCTCAAACTTGAATTTTTAGATGCGATATCACAAAATTTACAGAGGCGCTGTTGCTACACCATCCAATGAACAGCTCTGGTCTGTAGACCATAAATCTTCATAGGATGGTGTAGCAACAGCGCCACTATAAATTTTCAGGCCATTTAGATATGGCATCTAAAAAATTCAAGTTTGAGCTGTTATAATATTTTAATAAAATATCTCTTAGCAGTGGGAGTACCCTTGTTTTATTCGGGGACATAAACCCTGCAGCATATATATATTTTTTTACATCTTAAGTATTACTATCCCTTTTAACTACTTCTTAACTAATAGAAGTATTATTATCACTTTAACTCTTATAATGCCTGTGGCTGGCTTATATACAGTTGAACCTGCTCTGAATATGGCATGTGTATAGAGCAAATAGATTGAATGGACTCGTACACAGTGGAGCCACATTATGTCATAAATATGTAATAGCTAGGATTATCTGTAGAGATCATATGTTATTCTATGAAATTTTGACATGTGGCCCTGGTGAAGGAGGAACTCTTCTATTCAGGTACTAGTGACAGCTAGAGGTTGGAATTACAGCTGGCTAGTGACAAGCACGTTTAGAGGGAGACAGTTACTTTTAAACTTAAAAGAGACAGGTCTAACAAAAGGATATTTTCCTCTGTGCATCTTGTCAGGCATGAAAACAGAGCATTTAAAGATTTAACCAATAATACCGAATACAAAAAATGTTTATCCTATAGCACCTTTGTAAACTGCAAATCATAGATTAAACATGCAGACCAGTAAAATTATGTTTTAGGGAATATTTGATATTAAAAAATGTCCCAACCTGGTGTCCCTTTATTTAGGAGATCAGAATGTGTGGTGTATATGTGTATCACATTGTCCCACAGCAATAAAACTCACATTAATGTATGCGCAAACGTCAGTGTTTATAAATTAGTCTGTGTAAATAAAACAATTTGGTCTTGCTCTAAATAATTTTTCAGCTACACAGAGAGGTGGCAGTAGGTCAGGAAGTAAACAAAAAGCTCTATCCACCAGTCCTGCCCCGGGCACCACCACATTAAATAAAAGTGCCCCTCTCTTTGGCTATTTAATATGTTAGGACCTCAATTCTTTGCTTCTTTCTTCCTCATGATCACCGTGAGAAAGGGAGAGGCCAAGGACACTGTCAAAGCTAATATATTTTTACATTGCCCTTGTCACGTAGCTCATGTGTGTGGAGCCACCGGGGAAGGACAGAAACACAATGATTGTCAGTGACAGCCTCCCTGCAATGATTGTAGAGTGCCCTGAGGTGTGCTGTGGTCATCATCCCATGACATGCAGGACTGTCATCCTTAAAGGACCAAATTGTGTGAGTGTCCTGGGATGTCATTGGTCCTTAAAGGGGTTAACAAAACTCCACCTAATGTTTTTGTGCTTTTGCAACTTTGTAATGTGTGTTGCTGTTGTTACTGTATGTATATATAACAGAAGGACCTACATAGAGGTATGTTTCACACAGCACACACAGCAGTCAGTCAGGTGTGTTAGTATGAGGAAAAAAACAGGGATACACACTGTATTGTAAGAGAATATATAGAGCAGCTTTAAATGACACATAGATCCTGATATATTTGCAAGAACACATGATAGTAAAACACTAAAGAGCTATACATTTAGTTAAAGTGATTGAATACATAACTAAAGACCATTAAATCAAATATAGATTAAATATATAGCAACTATGTGGAATGTCTTCATTGAACAGTGATCTTAGACAGATCCGCAAAAGAGGTAAAGGACAAAATAGTGCAGAGATCTTTTAATTGTTTTAAAAAAATATCAGTACACAGAGTGTTCTACAAAAGGTTGGCATACACAGCTTATTGCTTGCATATATTTCTGTGGGGAGTGGAAACTTGAACACCATCAACTATGAAGCCACATCTTTACTCCCTGTGACAGACAGACACACACACCCCAAAAACTAATCAATTCTGCTCCTTTAATCGCTATGCATTAAATAAGTAACTATTATTTTAAAGAGACCAGATCACTTAAAAACAACTTTGTTGATTTTGAAAGAGCCTTGAAAAACACTTGTATGGTGTGTTGGCCATTTTTTTATGTAGAAAACTATTTTTGCTTTATTTTCATGTATAGAGTATGCCATGCAGGTAATTACTGTCTTAACACTACATTACCACCCCACTCAGTGACAGCCTCCCCACCACTGAAAAGATTGACTCAGGGCCGTATGTTCAAAGGAAAAGTGGAGGAGTTCTGGGGCAAAACATTTCTAGGGGAGAACTAAAAATTCCCATTGATTTAAATGGGGATTTTAACCCCTTCCATTGTAGAGTGGTCTGTAAACACTGCAAATGGTTCGGCCCAGAACTTCACTTTTCTTATGAATGTATTAAGTGTCCGTGACCAGGGGAGATATTGCAGGGCTAAAATAGGAAGTTTCTGCACAGCATCCTTTAATTAGCATTGTCTATTAATTTAAATAAATCAAGAACTAGTTTTATAAATAAAAAGCTTTAATACAACATACAAATGATTTTAAAAGCTCTTTCAAAATCATCAAAATAATTTTAGTTGCTGGGGTTCCTTTAATTGCTTTTTTATATGACCTGGGTAGAACCCAATACGATTAAGCTGTGATGTGTCACTTTGGGAGTAGTCACTACCATGATTCACCAGTTCCTCTGAAACATTAAGGAGACCCTGTCCACTCTGCTTAATCTTTATAGCTGCCTTGACAACACTGATGTGGAGAAGTATCTTCATATCTGACTGAAGACTGCGACATATGAGAGAGGTTCCAGTGAAATTTATTAGCAAGCAGGCACAAATAAATAAACATATGATCATTAAAGGGATAGTAATGTTTCAAAATAAAAGCAACTCCAATTAATCTTCATAGTATTTGGGCCATGGAGAGTGTTATTTCATTACTGTGAGAGTTGTAGTTCAAGAATAATTGAATGATAAAGTATCCCCCTTCCACCCCTTTTACCTAGTGTAAGCCACCTCCCCTCAGATGTAGAATCTGGTCTTAAGACCAGACAGACACAGCAAGGGAGAATCTTCTTACTGTGAGAACAATGAAAGAGCCCTGCCCCCCTTGACAGGTTTTTCAGGTTTTTGCCTTATGTTAATTGAGGACTGTCCCGCTCTGCAAGCCATCTGGACACCATCTTTCTGTACCGAGGTGAGCAGTGTTACATCAGTAAAAGGGGCGGGAGGGGGATATTTTATCATTCAATTACTCTTGAACTACAACTCTGACAGTATTGAAATAACACTGTCCATGGCCCAATTACTGTGAAGATTAATTGGAGCTGCTTTTATTTTGAAACATTACTATCCCTTTAAAGGTTCATGATGACACAGGTTATCTGTGATCATTATCTCATGTGATTTTGTAAGCTATAATTCTTGTTTGGCATCCCATTTTCATTATCATGTATATTGATTTTTTTCATTATTAAAAGATTATCTCTGCACTGTTTTGTCCTTTATCTCTTTGAGGTTCTGTCAATCAATCTTAACAGTAAAGGAGGACAGTAGAACAACATGCAGATTTGAACAGATAAAGACAATGCACTGTTTACTGCAAGACCAGAAACCACATCAAGGTTGTTACATCCCACAGCACATTGGGTTTCAGACTGGCCAAATGTTAAACATTTACTGTGTTACCTCTCTTATTTCTGCAACCCTTGCATTACTTCTCAAAAAATGCACTAGGCCAGGTACTTACAATTTTTTTCAGTTATGAGCCATATGATCTAAAAGCTATAAATGTGAGGGAATTATTTTTTGATAGAGATGGTGAATTTTATTCTGTTAACTATTCAAAAATATGTATGTATTTATTTATTAATCGAATCAATGACAATACCGATATGTAACAGACCTCAGTTTTTGAACTATACGGTACTGGCAGTCAGTGTATTAGGTCTTACAGGCCTACTAGTTCATATTCGCTAGTCAATTAGGTAAAAAAAAGTATATATATATATATATATTTTTACCCTTTGAGTGCCAGAGGGGTACGCAACGCATTGCAAGGCAATGCGTTGCTTATCCCTCTGGCACTCAAAGGGTTAAATCTCAGGCAGGCTGCACCCTGGGGTCTGGCTGGCCTCTCTTTGCCCACGAGCCACAAGTTGGACACCCGTGCACTAGACCATTAGCATGTCTTTAACCTGCTTTGCTGTGGTGAGCTACCACATCTGTGGTATACACCTTACTGTATACTTCCATTTGTTTGTGGATCTAATTTCCTTCTTCACTGTGTATATTCCACAATCTTGAGAATGCTCTTCTGATACAGCACCCGATCCAATGGAAGACATTTTGCTGTGATGAGGGAACATTTGCTTACATTATGTTGAATCGGTATCCCCATTATCAACGACTCTCATTTAGCCTTGAGCTGGCTGCTACCCTTCATTTCTAAAATTAATCTTCAGTCAAGGTATTCTCAGTGGTTTCTATAGATGCATATTATTTTGGCTAAACTGCTTTTATTTAGTCACATTCAGTACATGTATAAGGCTTAAAAGGGAAATTATCATTTATTGCCATTAAACGTTATACAGGTAGTGAAAACACTGGTTTGTGAATGTCCCCTAACATAACAAAAATCTACGCAGAATTGCCCCTCATTAGTACCGTACATGAAAAAGTAAGACTCTCCTTTTTCCAGTGATAGTCCCCCATGCCATCATGATTCATTAGAGGCCCCCTTTTGCTCCTAACTACACAGTTTTATTTCAGTTTAACCAATTATCACTAATAGGAGTGTATTCATACCAGTGGTCTCATGATCGCTGATCTGAATACTCACATGTTGTGTATCACTGGAAAGGGGAAAACACTACTCTTTTCAGCAATGCCAATTTTGTACAAAGCTGGTTTAAGAGATGCAATTATAAGGTTCCCCCTTCTTCCAAACACTCCCTGGTAGTCCAATGGAAGTCTCTGCTCCCTGTGACATCAGCATGCACCAGAACTGTGAAGTCTCCATTGTGCATGAAGTTGTGTGATATACAGGTCCTTAGGGTTGCCTCCTTTCCTTCAAAAATATACCGGCCAAAGCATTCCCTCCATAGAGTTAACATTGGAAAGAAGCCAATTTTTTACCGGCCTGCCGGAAAATACCGGCTGGGTGGCAACCCTACAAGTCCTCCAACAGAGGATTATATGTTGGAATGCACGTAAGTCTTAAACATATTTTTCACCCGCTCTGGGAAACATCCTTAGCAATTTCAGGGATATACCAGATGTCCTTAGCAGCGAAGTAGTTACGGTGCAATAGTAGAGCAAAACAACTGCACCACAGGGAAGAAATGAAAATTCCCAATTATTTCAATGGGGCTTTTAACCCCTTGAATGCTAGATGCTTTTTGCATTGTATTGGAGACCTCTCTAGAATGCAAGGGGCTAAAAGACCTATTTCAGTCAATGTAAATGTAATGAATTTGTGTCTCCTTTGGTGCAGTTGGTTTTCTCCAGGACTGCACCTCTTTAGCTTATTGAATTGCATCTTTATTGTTCTCTGTAGGGCAGGTCTCTCTGTATGTCCATCTGTCCATTGATCCACACAAACAGACATCTAAAGCTGCAGTACGTACTGCAGTAATCATTTGCAATACTTTTCTGTTGACATTTGATGAGTTGCAGCTGTTGTCTCTTTCCGCATTGTGTGCACGCATTTCACTCCTGTTTTGTATAATATATTTATTATTATGTCTGCTTATTCCTGGTATGTTCAGCAGTCAGAAAATGCAGCTTGAAGTGTTGCATCTTATATTATTTTTAAAAATTGGAAATATATAGTGGGAATTGCGATGCATTTTATTATCATTTATTTTTATTATTTTTTTATTTTAGGATGGACAATCTGATATTCTGTACACATTCTGGAATTCAGTTACTCGAATACTCTCATCTCAGTTTGAGAAAGCAACAACTGGTGAGTAGTAGGAAAACATCAATTTATGTGATACGATTTCTGCAGAAAACTAAAGATGACCAATTGTGTAGCATACTAACTGCAGCATAAGTGTGAAGATAGAAATTCTCATTGATTTAATGGGATTTTTATTACCATGAATGGGGATTTTTTTCACCTGTGGTACAGTTGGTTTGCTCTAGAATTGCTCATCATTTGCTTGTTTGATAAAGTCCATAGTCTCTAGGGCTGTCAGCAGTGATACATAACAAGCATTTTCTGTATGCGCAAATGTATCAAGTATTACTGCACCTTTTTTCTATTAAAAGGTGTAGAAATTTACAATATGATATACTGTCTATGTTCTCTGTGCAGTGCAACTGTTTAGTCTCCCAGAATATCCTGTGTACCTAATCAAGCCAAGTGATGAGCAATGGACACCCAAAGAGCACTCATTGTACACCTACTCAGCTACAGGAAGTGTAATTGGTGCCTCATTACCTACACTCTTCACAGCTTATCAGGTCCCCACTGTCTGCCAGCAAGAGGCACAGCATATCCCTAATTAGGCTACAATACATTTCAGTCTGTCATTAAGGAACCCTAACACCACAAAATAGTAAACACATCAGTCTGGGCAGAAAATACTAATGGCCATTATGATTAATTTCTGGGTGGACTGGATCCTCAAAAGGAATGTTTAATTGGAACGTAGTCTGGCTGGTAATATGACGGAACTAGAACTGATTTCAGAAACAATTCTGACATGATAAACAGTATACAGGTAATGGACCATTTTGGCAGCAGTGACCACAATAAGGTATTCTTTGAAATTTGTTATGAGAAACCCATTAGCAAGGGTTTAACTAAAACACTGAATTTTAAAAAGGCTAATTTTACAAAGTTAAAAGCAGTATTAAAGGATATTCAGAGGGATGTAATCTTCAAAGATAAAAATGCACAAGAATCATGGAATTTTTAAAAAATGCTCTTAGATAAATATAGGCGTAAAATATACCGCTGGGGAATAAGTGCAAGAGGAGCAAATGAAGACCATTGTGGCATAATAAAGAGGTTTGCAGGGAAATGAGAAATAAGAAACAGGCTTTTAAAGTGTTTAAGTCAGAAGGGTCCGAGGCATCATTATAAAGAATGTAATAAAGTCTGAAATCAAGCAATTAAGCTGGTTAAAATTGAAAATTAGAATAGTATTGCAAAAGAGAACAAGAAAAATCCTGAACCGTTCTAAAAGTGTATAAATAACAAAAAAAACTAAGGTTGATCTTGGTCATCTTAAGGCTGAGACAGGTGAATTGATTAGTCAGGATCAGGCTATATCTGACCCCTTAAACACATTATTTTCTTCTGTATATACTATGGAAGCAACAATGACAGCCTTTGGGCACACAGACAAACCCACTAAATTTCCGCCATCATGTACATAGTTTACTGTGGGCAAAGTCCAAAAGAGACTGGAAACATTCCTCCTGGACCTGATAGTATACACCCAAGGGTACTTAAAGAACTTAGTTCCGTAATGGCAAGGCCATTATAATTAAACTTTATTGATTCAGTTTCATCAGGCGTAGTACCCTGTAATTGGAGGAAAGCCTGAATCGCTGCTTTGTGGTATATACCTGTTTAGCATATGAATGGGTGAACAAGTGCTGAGGGAATGGGGGGGGGTGTGTTGAGAAGGGTAGGGAAGGAGGATGTGTTTATGCTTCAGCACTGTTTGTCAAAATCACATCTTCTCACATCACCAGACACTCTGGGCAAGCTGGGAATGTAAGGGGATGCCAGCGGGGCAGCATGGTGAAGTATCCACGTAGCTTCTGTTCAAAATAACTATGACACAATATTCAATAACTAGTCTTATGTCTCTTGTAAGATATACATATCACAGGTAAGCAGCTCCTGAATTCTTTAAGTGGCATCCCTGTCTTTCCAAGGATGCAAATTGTGCATTGTGCATCTGACTGAGTACCCTATCTAACCTCTCGGCTTCAGCTTTTCACACAACTTTTTGACCCCTCTCAGTGCCACATTATATGCAATGCACATCCCTATGTCACAGAAAGGGTTTATTGTTCTGTTTGTGGTTCTGAAGTCTGAGCGCATCCTTTCCGCTCCAGCAGTCAGGAACCAAAGAGAATGCACTCAGACTCAAGGGCTGTGGAACTGCTGAAGATGTGCAAGGGAGGGCATCCCTTTCACATCGCCAGCAGTTTTGACAGGGTGATATACTAATGATTGAATATGTCTCGTCTCCCCTTATTCTTAGTGCCTGTGGCGATGTGCTTCTCTTTATTCAGTGGTGACGTGTCCTCCACACATCATCAGTCGCATATCCCTATGACATCAACCGTTAGCACATCTACCCCCTGCACTCAACTTTTCCCATTGAAGTCTTCTCAGAAAGCCTTCAGTGGGAGGAGTTTGGCTTGCAGCAGTCCTTCATGTCTGATGGATTTGGGGAATCAGTACAAACAGTTGTTTCATGGTGGCTATTAGGATTTTCTGCCAAATTTAAGGCATGGCATGGTTTATATTTTGTTGCTGTTCTTTCAAAACATTTGTATCATTATAGATACAAACTTGGTCAATTGCAGATGGCATGATAATCTCATCTAGCCTTTTTGTTTCCGAAACTGGTACCTCATCTGATACTCCATTTACAACAGTGTATCATTTTAATCTTTTAAGGACCACTGAGGGGTGCATTGCATCACTTCACATTGCGTTTCACACTCCACTGGACCGTTAAAGGTTAAAAATGTGGTAAAAGAGGTTGTTGTAGTTACTCAACACATCAATGTAACTGTTTTTTCCCCAAATGTTATTGGGCCTGAGGAAACCAACTACAAAACAAGAGTACTCCCACCGCTGAGAGATGTTTAATTCAAAAGTTATTACAGCTCAAACTTGAATTTTTTTGGGTGCAGTACCTCAGAAATCTACAGTTGTGCTGTTGCTACATCATCATATGGACAGCTCTGGTCAGTTGACCATACACATCCATAGGATGTGACACTGTAAAATTTCAGGCCATTGAGGTACTGCACCCAAAAAAATTTAAGTTTGATGTGCAATAACTTTTGAATAAAACACGTATAAGCTTTGAGAGCACCCTTGTTGTACTTTTTAGAGGGATTTGAAACCAATAGTAATATTACAAAAGAAATGGAGCTCCAAATAATCATCATCGTTTTTGGGCCCTGTAAATCTTTATAACAGTACTGTCTGATATATACTTAGAGTAACTGAGTTATAACGTATCCCCCTCCCGTCCCTTTTACTGACGTAATGTTCTTTATCTGCCCCATTAGAGAATATTTTATGAGGAGATATTGACTATAGGCTGATTCTAAACATGTCTGTATTTTGTTCCGTAGCTTCAATGTTTTTAAAACAGGCTTTTGAAGGAGAATATCCGAAACTGCTGAGACTTTATAATGACTTGTGGAAACGACTTCAGCAATACAGCCAGAATTTACAGGGCTCGTTTGCAAACAGTGGGAACGCTGATCTTGTGCCTGAGCTGCAACAACTTGAAGATGATGCACAAGACATTTTCATGATAAAGAAACTAGATCAGGAGTATGTGTTTTACATTTGATATGTAGACCTTATTTGTTGCATTCTATTAATGTGAAGAGTAAACTATTCCTGTAAAATCCGCAGGCAAGAGAATGAGAGCAGACCCACTTCCCAGATAGCTTGCTGTGTTTAGATTCCAGGGTGCACAACAACAGGGAGTCAGTATATCAATGGAGAAAGAGCAAACACAGGCCTTGAACCAATAAAGCAAATGTGGTCATTTATTCAGTCAAGTTTCTATCACCTGTTATGACCTGCCTTATCTTTCTGCATTGAGAATATGTATTAAAAAGAAAGCTGTAGCGATTTTGGAGTAAACCAACTGCACCATAGGGGTAAAATGCAGATGTTCATTGATTTAAAGCAGGTTTTAACTCTATGCAGGAGATTCACTAAGTGGTGACAATGGAGATCACTTCTCCAGTTTATCAATTCTCCAAGTCTTGTGTTATTCTATGAAGCATATTCACTAAGATTTCTCTGTCGTGCAATACAGGTTACTGGTAACTCTGGGTAGGCGATCTGCCCCTTTAAGTAGGCAGGAACAATTCTAGAATTGATTGCAGGGGGTGGAGACTACCTTCCCTCCTTGTCTGCAGCTAGCCAGTCCGCTCCAGAAAGATTTGTTCTTTGGTGAAAATAACATCACAGGCAAGAGAACAGTTCTGCTATAGTTTTAGAAACTTTTTTATTTTTCTGTTCGATATGAATACCACCATTAGGCAGATTACCATAACTGACAATGCCATTAGATGTGGCTAGCTCAGTAAGCAGGTGCTTTTTGTGGACCTTAAGCCCTGAGTGGGAAAATCTTTCTTCTGGAGTTGCCGAGGCTTCCTCTTTAAACATGGTAATCTGAAGACAGAAGATCTGCAGGAAAGGTGAGCAACCCTTTGAGTGCTGCAGGTCCACAGGGGTGTTTTCATTTGGAGTTCCTATTGCACACTCCTGCACTCATTGGGTCTATCTGTATGTCTGTTGGGTGTTTTGGAGCAGGTTTATGTGGTAACTTAACCCTTTAGCTGCTGGATTGGCATATTTTTTTTTTGAGGGGGGGGGGGTTCTAACACTTTTCCTACTGGTTTAGTGTTTTTTGGGTGTCCTAGTATTTTCTACTTATGTTTTGGGCATTTTAGTTTTACACTTTTAGTTTTGTAAAATTTGAGTTTGGAGTGCTTTACCGCATATACGCCATTGCTCCATTCACTTCTATGGGACTGTACTGTTTGGGACATATCTGTGCAACCGACTTCAGAGCGACTTCAGAGATGGCTCATTTTACTTGTCTGCCCTTGCTCTATCATCCGGTTCATGTTTCTAGTGTGTTGGGGGGCTCAGGGGGCTTCGGGAACTGTGTGGGTACTTTTCTGGGAAAACTACATTTCCCATGAGCACTTGCCTTGTGTGCTCGTTTCTCATTGGCTCCCACTGCAGCAGCCATTTTGTGCTATTTCCAGAACGAGTATCCTATGCAGGGCTTGGTCTCTCCTTCTCTCCTCTGCTGATTAACCCTTCGTCTGCCAGATAAGTCTATTTTATCGATTTATGGGGTGAAACTTTAATCCTAAACACTATAATTGTGTGATTTCTTATACAGTAAGCTTATTTGACACTGTGAGAATGTCTATACCGTTGGCGCTTGGGGCCAGACCTAAGGATGCTGGGGTCTCTGTATCCCCTATTGCTCACTGCTTTTCCTGTAGTTCAGGGTTACCTAGAGAATTCTCAGGTCATTTATGCCCAGCATGTTCTGATGTCCCTGAGAGTCTCCCAGGGACCTCCAGCCATGCATTAGAGCCAGCTTGGGTGCAAGAGTTCAGGGCTGCTACTAGAGACCTTAGGTCCACATTGCAACTCTTTCCATCCCAGTTACAATGGTTCTTTCATTCTTGGCAGGCCCTCTTCCTCAGTCAAGTCTTCCCTGCCCAAACCTCAGGGAGTACCTGATGTGTCAGATTCCTCTGAAGAGGAACTGCTGGTGGATTCAGATGTTGAGGAATGTTCTGCTGTGGCAGATGTTGAGGCTGATCCTTAGCCCTCCGCTGTGGCCTGATCAGGGCTGTCTTGACTACTCTTAACACTCCCTTAGTTCAGGCGGTTCCTTCTGACCCCTCTTATGTGTTCCAGGAGCCTAAAAAGCCTCTTACTTACTTTCCATTGGACAGGAAACCCTCTGTGTCCAATAAATTTGCCAAGCTTTATCCCTTTTCTGAGGCCGCGCTTACTCAGTGGGTTCATCCTCCCAAAGTGGATGCTCCTATTTCCAGGCTATCTAAGGCTACTGCCTTACCTGTCTCTGATGTGTCTGCTCTGAAGGACTTGACTGACAAGAAACTTGAGGTCTCCCTCAAGTCCATTTTTGCCACTGCTGGTTCTGCCACGCGTCCACCATTCGCTGCTGCATGGGTGAACTGGGCCATTGTGGTCTGGACTTAACAGCTCACCCTGGCTGTCCGTCAGGATGTTCCTACTTCGGGTAAGTTGCAGCTTCTCGCCAACATTTCTGAGGCACAGCATTATGTTTCTGGCTGCCTTATTTGATCCCATCCGTTTAGTGGCTAGGGTTTCCACCACGTCTGTGGTGGCCAGGTGAGCTCTTTGGCACAAGATCTGGTCTGCTGACACTACTTCTAAGAAAGCATTGTTCTCCCTACCCTTTCAGGGTACTTCCTTATTTGGGCCAGATCTTAAGGATCTGATCAGTGAGGCCACAGGGGGGTAAGAGTACTCTTCTATCCTTGGTTCCCAGGAAGAAATTGCTGCTTAAGCGTACCTGGTATTTTCGTTCCATTCAGAATGAGACACGTCCGGCGAACCAGATGGTTCCCTCAGCTCTATGTACCTCCTCCAAGCCCAAACAACAATGGAAGCCCAAGGTCTCTTCCAAGCCTTCTTCGGCATGACTCACCAAACCCGGGTCCACACACTGGTGTGGGTGGTCGTCTGTGACACTATCACAACATTTGGGAGGATTCAGTGAAGGTTTTACAGGTGGTGACGGAAGGGTACAGGATCCCTTTCCTCTCTCTTCCTCCCTTTTGCTTTCTTCCTTCTCACACACCTCAGGGCACAGAGAAACGCCGTCTGTTCGACACTGTTCAGGCTCTTCTGGACAAGGATGTTCTACAGCCGGTTCCAGTTCAGGACAGAGGTATGGGTTTTTACTCAAACCTCTTTGTGGTCTCCAAGAAGGATGGCAGTTGTCGTCCCATTTTGGACTTGAAGAATCTCAATTCCTTTGTGACCCGGACTCATTATCACCAGGAGTCTCTACAGATGGTGATTGCTGCCATGTCCTCAGGGGAATTCCTTGTTTCTCTGGATCTTCAGGACACGTACTTACACATTGCCATTCATTCAGAGAGCCGGCAGTACCTCCAGTTTGCCTGCGACTGGGGGCGTTTTAATTTCTCAGCTCTTCCATTTGGTCTGATGACAGCTTCTCAGGTCTTCAACCGTGTCCTTGGACCCTTAGTGTCCATCCTCCACCGGAACGGCATCAGAGTTACTCCATACATGGACGACCTTCTTCTGAAAGCCCCTTCTGCTGTACTTCTTCATCAGCAGGTTCAGCAATGCATTCATGCTCTCTCCCATCACGGGTGGATCATCCCAGAGTCTGGTCTTCTTGGGCCTTCTCTTAAACACTCAGAAGATCATGGTGTTCCTCACGGAAGATGTGAGGGTTTCTGCGGTTCTGGCTCAAGATCCAGTTCCGGCCAAGAAGCTGTCCTCTCTAGTGGGAAAATTCGTCTCCACCATAGAAGCGGTCCCGTTTGCCATGGCACACAACAGGGAGCTCCAGAGGTTCATGATCCAGGTGTGCAGGGGTCAACCGGACCCTCTGAAGATGTCAGTGTCTCTTCCTCTTCATGTGGAACTGAGTTTGTCATGGTGGCTCGACCTCTCCAACCTGCTGAAAGGCAAGTCCTTCCTGGTATCCTTCTGGACCACAGTGACGACGAATGCCAGCCTCTCCGGCTGGGGAGCGGTCCTGGGTCTCCTGAGCGCTCAGGGTCAGTGGTCTCTGGAGGAATCTCTCCTTCCGATCACCATATTGGAGCTTTGGGCGATATTTCATGCCCTTCGACATTGGACATCTCAGTTGGAAGAGTAGAGTCTGACAACGCCACAGTTGTGGCTTACATCAACAAGCAGGGTGGAACAAGAAGTCTCGCTGCTTGGTTAGAGGTCAAGGCTATTTTGTCCTGTGCAGAAGATCACGTTCCTGTCATTTCCGCAGTGCACATTCCTGGCTTAGACAACTTCATGGCGGACTTCCTCAGTAGACACACAGTGGAGAGTGGGAGCTGCACCCAGAGGTGTTCAACCTCATTGTTCAGAAATGGAGTCTTCCTTTCATCGACCTGATGGCGATAAGACACAACAGGACGATACCGAGGATCTATTCTCGGTGGAGAGACCCTCTGGCTCTGGTGGTAGATGCGATGTCCAGTCCTTGGTTATTCCCTCTGGCCTACATCTTTCCTCCCCTCCCAATGTTGCACAGGGTGTTACGGAAATTACGACTGGAGCGCTGTCCAGTTATTCTGATTGCTTCGTACTGGCCTCGTCAGTCTTGGTTTCCGGAGCTTCTGGATCTGTCTGTGGCAGAGCCATTTCGGCTCCCTTGTCGTCCGGATCTTCTTCTACAGGGTTACCTGTGGAAAGAGGATGTTCATAGGCTAGCTTTGACGGCTTGGAAATTGAATCCTCAATATTGAGGAAGAAAGGGTTCTCTTCTGGTGTGGTGGCTACTATGCTCAGTGCCCGCAAACCTGTTTCTTCCAAGATCTACCATCGTGTCTGGTCGCCTTTTCTGCTTTGTTGTGTTGACAAGGACCTGTCTCAGGAATCTGATCTGCCTACAGTCCTGGCCTTCTTGCAGGACGGTGTGGATAAGAGCCTCAGTTTGAGTTCCCTTAAGGTTCAGACTTCTGCGCTTTCTGTTTTCTTTCAGAGGCGCATTGCCATCCTTCCTGATGTCAAGGTTTTCTTCCAGGGCGTTGCTCGTGCTCGTCCTGCCTTTAAGATTCCTGCTCCTCAGTGAGATCTTAACTTGGTTTTGGGCCTTCTTCAGTGCTCCCCATTTGAGTCTTTGGCTACTATTCCTCTACGCCTCATGACGTGGAAAATGGCCTTTCTCCTGGCGGTTGTGTCTGTCCGCCGTGTTGCAGAGTTACATGCTCTGTCCTGTAAACCACCTTATTTGGTGTTTCACAAGGATAAGGCGGTGCTTCACACTTCTCAGGAGTTTCTCCCGAAGGTGGTCTCTGAGTTCCACATCAATCAGAAGATTGTGGTGCCCTCTTTCTGCCCGCCGGACCCCACCTCTGACAAGGAAGGGGATCGCCAGTTGTTAGACGTGGTGCGTTGTCTGAAGTTTTATGTGCATTGCACTGAGTCTATCAGGCAATCTGACGCGCTGTTCGTCATTCCTGAGGGTCCTAGGGCAGGAAGACCTACATCCAAGGTGACTATTGCTTCTTGGATAAAGTCCACTATTCGTAAGGCTTATGAGCTGAGGAAGAAGCCTGTCCCTTTCAGGGTCCCGGATCATTCTAAAAGATCTATTGGGGCCTCTTGGGCTTACAAGAATCGGGCCTCTGCTGATCAGCTGTGCAAGGCGGCCACTTGGTCGTCTGTGCAAACCTTTTCGAAGCACTACCATGCTGATGTGCTGATATCGGCTGACGCCAGCTTTGGGAGGAAAATCCTGGAGGCAGTCTTGCCTGTCTAGGATTTCCTTTGGTTCTTGGTGCTTCCTTCACTTTTGAGCCCTGTTGGCTCTAGTTAATTGTGCTGTGTAACAGTTCCTAGGGTGTTGTTACCCCTGTTCAGTGTCCGTTGACACTTCAGTTGTTTTGTTGGGCTGTCTCTGATCTGATGGTTCATATCTGCACTGGTGACTTTGGGGACCTTGTGCCTGGTCTTTGCCTTACTTCCTGCCTCTGGGAAACTCAATGGTTGGACATCCCAAAGTTACCAGTAACCTGTATTGGATGACAGAGAAAAGAGGGTTTTAGTCTTACCTGTTAAATCCTTTTCTCTTAGTCCATACAGGTTACTGGTCTCCCACCCTGTC
Source organism: Rhinophrynus dorsalis (assembly GCA_037306005.1). Taxonomy (NCBI): domain Eukaryota; kingdom Metazoa; phylum Chordata; class Amphibia; order Anura; family Rhinophrynidae; genus Rhinophrynus; species Rhinophrynus dorsalis. The sequence continues at coordinate 299,996,156 of CM074721.1, forward strand.
AAGGGACCATGCTTGGCTCTCCTGTGGCACACTGTGTGGGTCCTTCGGGGTCATGCTCGCAGGAGTCTTCTTTTCTTTCACTATGTAGTCAATAGTTAGTGTATCAAATCTTTCTGGAGCTGGTTAGCTAGCTGCAGCCAAGGAGGGAAGGTAGGCTCCACCCCCTGCAATCAATTCGAGAATTGTTCCTGCCTACTTAAAGGGGCAGATTGCCTACCCAGAGTTACCAGTAACCTGTATGGACTAAGAGAAAAGGATTTAACAGGTAAGACGAAAATCCTCTTTATCACCACTTAGTGACCCTACCACCCTTCAGTGCTAGAGAGGTCTCCAGTATATTGGAGACCTCTCTAGCCTTGATGGGATGAAAAGCCTCTTAAATAATGGGACTTTTTTGCTCCACTACAAAGTTAGTTAGCCCCATAATTAACACTGCTTTTCTTATGGATTTAGGGCCCTCATAGTCACTAATGCAGGGGTAGTCAACACTGGTCATAGTGCATGTTTTGAGGATCTCCCAGCTGGAGCACAGGTGGGCTTATTGGAGGCTTAGTCACTTTAACTGGTTTTCCTGTCCCCATTCAGTGATATCTAGAAAGCACACACCGTTGGCAGTTCTTGATGACCAGGGATGGCTACCCATGTACTAGAGCAATTATAGTAGTAGGACCACATCATACACCGTGCTGCAACACTGGGGAGTAGTTGCATTTGCTGAAATAATTCTCTTTTTACTACTCATATTGGAGTAGCTTCAGCACAAGATAATCCAGAGACATGTTCTTATTTATCTGATGTTATCTACAGGTACTGATCAATTACCACAAACATATAATTAAGGCATTATTTATCAAGTTAAGGAAGTGCAATTCTGGATCAAACCAACTGCACCATAGGAGGGAAATGAAAAGACTCCTTGCTTTAAGTTGCATGTTTAACTCCTTGAGTACTAGTGGTGCCCAATGCAAATTCTCCAATTGGAGACATTTGTAGCATTCAAGGGGTTAAAAGCCTCATTTAATTCAAAGGGATTTTGTAGAATTCTCACTGTCCTTTTATTGTGCTGTTGGTATGCTCCAGAACGGTACCTCTTTAACCTAATGAGAACAAAGACATGAACTGCAGTGACACTGAACTCTGCTTTTTATGTTTTCCTTGTAGTCCTGAGAAGATGCTGAAAGACTCCCTTCAGCCTTACGAGGCCGCGTACTTGTCCAAATCCTTATCTCGCCTCTTCGATCCTATCAATCTTGTCTTCCCCCCAGGAGGCCGAAATCCCCCTTCAACTGATGAACTTGACAGCATCATTAAAACAATTGCAAGGTTGGAACACTTTATGGTCTATGCTTTTCTAATTAAATGCACATTAAATGATATATGAATAGCTGTTTAATCATTAACCTCTTGGACACTAGCAATGTTTCCAGTGCATTGCTTCACAATTCTTTGACTTATTTGCTTTTAACTCTTTGAATGCCAGAAGTATACACAACACTTTGCATCAAATTTGTTTTCACCTTGTAAAACTGATATAAGAAATTAAGAGCAAAGAAAAATAGCTCACAGGGCTTACTCACTATAAAATATACATATAATTAATAAAGTTATAAAAATGTCAAGTGACTAAGGTATAGATAGCAGCAAGGAATGAGAGGGTTCTACAGTCCCCCAAGTATTAGGCCAAAACCTAAAGTGCAAACACAAGACAAAAATTAGACCTGTGTGCTACTAAATGTGCAAATGTGTGCCCTGTATTGGGCACATATAATACCACTGTGTTAATATATATAGGAGGATTTTGTTCCATAATTTGGTCAAAAAATTGTTTAAAGGGATAGTAATACTTCGTTTTATCTTTATTTTATTTTGTAGGCATTAAAAAAACATGAAGAACGATATAAGTCTTATCTCTCAAACCTTTATGGTTTAAGAGATATTCACAAGCAAAGTTTCCCCCTCCCGCCCCTTTTTCCTAGTGTAAGCCATCTCTTCTCAGATGTGAACCTGGTTGTAAGACCAGACAGATAACCGAAGGGGGCAATCTTCTTTGTATGAAAACAATGAAAGCCCGTCCCCCCTTGACAAGTTTTTCAGCTTTTTCCTTTATCTTAATTGAAGATTGTCCCTCTCTGCAGTCTGCCTGGGCACCTCCCTTCTGATCAGGCTGAACGGGGGGGGGGGGATACTTTGCTTGTGAATATCTCTTAAACCATAAGTTCTTCATGTTTTTTCATTTTGATTTGTCCCCCATGATACAGCTGAAGTGCCTCACTTTCTCTTAATGAATCAACATCCCTTGTGTTTGCATGCTGTTTGGATCTCCAGAGGGCAGGGCATTTCAAAACCGGCAGGGCCTCTGAGGCAGAGACTCCCACCTTCCCTCCAGCTTTACCTCACCTACTTGATTTCAAGTGGCCTGACCTCAGGAGAGGGTGTCTGGGAACTGCTTTCTTAGACTTAGGATCTGGTTCAGGGGCATATAATCATAGGTGTTGTAGCCTCCATACTGCAACAGCAGGTGTTGCCTCTGGTTCCAGCCCAGGAATACTTCTCCGGATTATACACCACTTTTTTTTGTAGTTCCCAAAAAGGATGGCGGCTGCCATGTCATTATTGACTTGACGTTCCTCAGCCAGTTTGTGATAGCTCAGTGGATCGAAATAGAGTCTCTGCTCTTTGTCATTGCACCCATGTGTCCCGGGGAGTTCCTCGCCTTTCTAGACCTTCAAGGCATTGAACTTTCCAGTTCACGTGGGCCATCAGTGTTTCTTACGCTTTGCCTTTATGGGAAGTCTCTTCCAGTTCACTGCACTTCCCTTTGGGTTTGTGTCTGCTCCAAAGATCTTTCCAAAGATCATGTCCACCTTGGCAGCTCACATCTGCTCTCAAGGAATCTCCTTGACTCTCTATCTAGACTCCCTATCAAGGCTCCTTCTGAGGTGATTCTAAGCAGGAGAGTGTCTGCATCCTGGAGTGACACTGTTGGGTGATCAAACTCCAGAAATCCTGATTGGAACCTTCCCAAATTCTGCATTTCTTAGACAAGAAATGTAATAAACTCCAAGGGAAGGTGTTTGTGCAGAAGGACAAGATCCAGTCTCTTCAGGTTACACAAGCACTATACAGGCTATCTGCGATGGTACAGAAATTCATGAGAGTATTAGACTGCTTTAGAAGTGGGTTCTTTTGCTCAATTCCACATGAGGGAGTTGGAACTGAATATATTCTGGAGTTGGTCAAGGCAACACTTTCACCTGTCTCATGCCATTTCGCAGTCTCCATGGATGAAGGACATTCTTCGCTGGTGGTTCCAAAGTTCCCATCTGACACGGATGTCCTTTTGTCATCCCAGAGTGGGTGGTGATCACCATGATTGCCAGCCTGACATGTGGGGTGGGCCCAGTGTCCCTGATGGCCATTAGCTTAACGCTTTGACACTGGTCCCATATTCTGACAGGGACACCGGTGTGGGTCTTATCTGACAGTGTGACCATGTGACAATCTCCCTGATTCCCAGGGTGTTGAGAAAGGTCAAGCTGGAGAGAGCTCACATCATCCTGATTGCTCCCTCCTGGTTCTCGGATCTTCTCAATCTGTTCATCGCGGAGCCCTTTCTCCTGTCCCTGATACTGGATCTTCTGACCAAAGTCACGGATTGTCTTCTTCAGCTGGCGAGATTGGCTTTGATGGCCTGGCCTTTGTAGCCAACATCTTTAACAGAAGGATTTTTCGGATACAGTCATCTCTACTATGATCCAAGCTAGGAAGCCGATCATGTCCAAGGCCTATCATAGGATCTGGTCCCTGTTCGATCAGGGAAGTTATACATAGTTACATAGTAGTTTAGGTTGAAAAAAGACATGCGTCCATCAAGTTCAACCCTTTTCCTATTGTTGTTTACTGCTGTTGATCCAAAAGAAGGCAAAAAACCCTTTTTCACTGTCGTCCAATACAGGTCACTGGTACTTCTGGGAGGCGATTCGCCCCTTTAATAGGCAGGAACAATTATGCAAATGATTGCAGGGGTCGGAGCCTCCCCTCCTACTTAAGCCACCTTCAGGCCAGAGCCACTAGATTGATTTGTTCCTGGGTGCTGTGCACACCAGGTAGAGAACATCTATGCATTCAACTTAGTATTTTGTTATTTTTTATTCAAATATGGAATACCACCATTAGGAGGGTGACCATGGCTGTGAATTGCCCTCTTTAAAGTGGCTGGTGCAGCTTCCAGGGATTTTCTGTGGACCTTATGCCCTGAAGAGGGAACAGCTTGAGTTAAGCAGCTTCCCTACTGGGGAATTTTCCTCTGGTCTATTCCCACTTCATCATGGTCACCTGAAGACAGAAGTCCTTGCAGGAAAGGTGAGCCACCCATTGAGTGCTGAAGGTCCACTTGTCCCCACAGTGTCCCTTTGCTGGGCTTGTATTTGGGAGTTTGCTTTGCACTACAGCACTCATAGGGTGTTTTTATTTGCATTTAATGTATTTAATGCAGTTTCTGTGGTATTCTCTGGGTTTGGAGCCTTGAATAGTATTTCTTTATGTGTTTTATGTATGTTTGGGCACTTTTTAATGTTTTATTAAACTTTATTAAAAATGGTGTTCCGCGCCTTTAAGCTCGGCTTTTCCCGCTTAGACGCTATGGCTCCTTTACTCTCTATGAGATTTCACAGTCTGGGACATATCTCTGGAACCGCTTGTCACAGCAACTCCAGAGAGGGCTCATTTTAATGCTAAGCTCCTGCTCTATCATCCGGTGTGTGTTTTATTAGTGTGGGGTGTTCAGGGGGGCTTCGGGCACTGTTTGGGGTACTTGTATGGGGAAAACTACATTTCCCATGAGCGCCCGGTTCGCGCTCGTTTCTGATTGGCTATCCTGACGGCCGCCATTTTGTGGAGCTCTTCCTCAGCGAGTACAATACGCAGGGACAGAGCCTTCTCTCCCCTCATCAGATTAACCCTTCGCTGGCCAGATAAGTCCAATATTAGGCATTTCTGGGGTGAAACTTTAATCTTCCACACTCTTTCTGGGTGATAGAGTTTAAAGTGGGGTATATTGACGCTGTGAGCATGTCTACTTCACTGGAGCTAGGGGCTAGACCCAAGTCTAAGGAGGATGGGGGGTCTGCTCCCCCCATGGCGTTTTGCTCCTCTTGTCACACTGGGCTATCTAGTGATAATGTGGGGGATCTATGCCCTAACTGCACTGGTCAAGATAGCAACCCTGGGCTTCCCAGCCATGCTATTGAGCCATCTTGGGTGAGGGAGTTTAAAGCTGCCACTAGGGATCTCAGATCCACTCTTCAACTCTTTCCCTCTCAGGTACAGGGGGCTCTCCAGGTCTGGCAGACCCCCGCTACAATCAGGACCTCCCTGCCTAAGCCACAGGATGCTCCTGATGTGTCTGATTCTTCTGAGGAAGAACTCTTGCAGGATTCTGATGCTGAGGAACGCACTGTTATTGAGTCTAACAGGTCCATTGGGGACCCTTATGAATGTGACCCTGAAGTTTCGGCTGAGGGTCTGATTAGAGCTGTACTGAATACGCTCAACCTTCCTCTGACTCAGGAATCCACTTATGATCCTACTGATGTTTTTCAAAAGAAACCATCTAAGCCTGTTGTTTGTTTTCCAACTAACCCTACTCTTGCCCGTCTAGTCTCTGAGGCATGGAAGAATCCTGATAGATCCTCCTCTGTCTCTAAAAAGTTTGCTAAACTGTACCCTTTTCCTGAGACTGAGCTGGCAAAATGGGTTCATCCCCCCAAGGTGGATGCTCCTGTTTCCAGACTATCCAAGTCTACTGCTTTGGCTGTCTCTGATGCCTCTGCCCTGCAGGATTGGACGGATAAAAAGCTAGAGCTTTCTCTTAAGTCTATTTTTGCCTCCATTGGCACTGCCATGCGTCCAACCTTTGCAGTGGCATGGGTTAATAGAGCCATTGCGGCCTGGACTGAACGACTGACTGAAGCAGTTCGCCAGGATGCACCAGTATCTGAACAGTTGCAGCTTCTTGCTAATATCACTGAAGCTCAGAACTATGTTGCTGACGCTGCCTTTGATGCTGTGCGCATGATGGCGAGGGCCTCCACTGCTTCTGTGGTGGCTAGACGTGCCCTTTGGCTGAAAATTTGGTCTGCTGATACAGCCTCTAAGAAAGCCTTGCTTTCCTTGCCCTTTCAGGGGAATTTGCTATTTGGATCTGAGCTCAAAGAAATGATCAGTGAGGCTACTGGTGGTAAAAGTACTCTTCTACCCTCAGTCTTTAAGAAAAAGTTTCCAGCCAAACGCAATTGGTCCTATAGTTCCTTTCAGACTGAGACACGCTCCTCGGCCCAGACGGGTCCTCCCTCTACATGCTCCTCCTCCAAGCCCAAACAGTCCTGAAGCCCAAAGTGGCCCCCAAGGCCAAGACCTCCAAGACTGCTTCGGCATGACTCGCCGAACCCGGGTCCGCATCTGGCTGTAGGTGGACGTCTCCGCATCTTTCACCGGACTTGGGAGGAGTCAGTGGCGGACCCATGGGTTCTTCAGGTGGTGTCAGAGGGATACAGGATCCCTTTCTCCTCCCTTCCTCCTTTTCGGTTCCATTTTACTCGTCCTTCTCAGGAACCCACAAAAAGACGTCTGTTCGACGACGCTATTCAGGATCTCTTGGACAAAGAGGTTCTGGAAGTGGTTCCTCAGGAGGACACAGGTTCAGGATTTTATTCCAACCTGTTTGTGGTGGCCAAAAAGGATGGAGGGGCTCATCCTATTTTGGATCTCAAAGATCTCAATGCCTATGTGGTGACTTCCCACTTCCGCCAGGAGTCCCTGCGCTCTGTGATTGCAGCAATGTCTCCAGGGGAGTTCCTTGCCTCCCTGGACCTTCAGGATGCTTATCTTCACATCCCTATTCATCCAGAGAGCAGGCGGTACCTCAGGATTGCCTGCCACAGGGGACACTTTCAGTTTTCTGCTCTTCCCTTTGGGCTGACATCAGCTCCTCAGGTCTTCCAGAGAGTGTTGGGCTCCCTGATAGCGGTGCTTCATCAGGACGGGGTCAGGGTGACTCCCTACATGGACGATCTCCTCATCAAAGCTTCTTCGGCGGAGCTTCTTCACCAGCAATTGCAGAAGTGTATCCACACTCTGACCCGTCATGGCTGGATCCTGAATCTGGACAAGTCGGACTTGGTCCCATCTCAGAGGCTTCTGTTCCTGGGTCTCCTGTTCGACACTCGGCAATGCATGGTGTTCCTGCCGGAGGATGTGGCTCATCAGATAGCTATCAGAGTGGCGGGGATTCTGGAACTGGACTTAGTGCCGGTAACGAAGTTGTCATCCCTGGTGGGGAAGTTCATTTCCACGATCGAAGCGGTTCCTTTTGCCATGGCCCACTCCAGGGAACTTCAGAGATTTGTGATCCAGACGTGCAAGAATCATCCAGATCATCAGCATCTGTCAGTCTCTCTACCTCCTCATGTGGAATCGAGTCTGCACTGGTGGTTGGATCTCTCCCATCTCCTGAAAGGGAGATCCTTTCAAGTTCCTTGTTGGACCACGATCACAACGGATGCCAGCCTTCGGGGCTGGGGTGCTGTGTTTGGTCGCTTCAGTGCTCAGGGGAAATGGGGTCTGGAGGAATCTCTGCTCTCCATCAATGTTCTGGAACTACGTGCCATCCGGCTTGCCCTGAGACACTGGGAATCTCAATTGACCGGTCTTCCGATCAGAGTGGAATCCGACAACGCCACTGCGGTGGCTTACATCAACAGGCAAGGCGGCACAAGAAGCGGCACCACCTGGTTGGAGGTCAAGGATATTTTGTCTTGGGCAGAAGATCACGTGCCTGTCATCTCTGCAGTTCATATTCCAGGCGTGGACAACGTCATGGCAGACTTCCTCAGTCGTCATACCGTCGACAGAGGTGAATGGGCTCTTCATCCAGAGGTGTTTCAATTGCTCACCCAGAGGTGGGGGATGCCGGAGGTGGACCTGATGGCCTCCAGACACAACAGGAAGGTTCCGGTGTTTTGCTCCCGGCGGAGGGACTCCCTTGCTCTAGCAGTGGATGCCTTGTCGATCCCTTGGGATTTTTCTCTGGCTTACATCTTTCCTCCTCTTCCTCTATTGATCAGAGTCATCCAGAAACTGAAGCGGGAGCGTTGTCCTGTTATCCTGATCGCTCCAAACTGGCCTCGCCAGTCCTGGTATCCGGAGTTGATGGCCATGTCAGTGGCGGATCCGTTCCCACTTCCTGCCCGTCCGGACCTACTTCTTCAGGGATATCTGTGGAAGGAGGATGTTCACTCTCTCCATTTGATGGCATGGCGGTTGAATCCTCGATTCTAGCAAAGAAAGGATTTTCTCCTTCTGTGGTGTCGACTATGCTCAGTGCTCGTAAGCCTGTGTCTTCCAAGATCTATCATCGCATATGGTCAACTTTTGTGGCATGGTGCTCTGATAAGAAATTATCCCTTGAGTTTCATCTTCCCACTGTCCTGGCCTTCTTGCAGGACGGTGTTGATAAGGGGCTCAGTCTGAGTTCCCTCAAAGTTCAGACTTCTGCCTTGTCTGTGTTTTTCCAGGAAAGGATTGCTATCCTTCCTGATGTGAAAGTTTTCTTCCAAGGTGTGACTCATGTTCGACCTGCCTTCAAGAGTCCTGCTCCCCAGTGGGACCTCAATTTGGTGCTGGGAGTTCTCCAGCGACCACCGTTTGAATCCTTGGCTTCCATTCCATTACGTTTCTTGACTTGGAAGATGGCCTTCCTTTTGGCTATTGTTTCAGTTCGCCGGGTAGCAGAGTTACAGGCTTTGTCTTGTAAACCTCCTTATCTGGTGTTCCACAAGGATAAGGCTGTGCTTCGCACTACCAAGGAATTCTTACCCAAGGTTGTGTCCGAGTTTCACATCAACCAGGAGATTGTGGTTCCCTCTTTCTGCCCTAATCCTTCATCTGACAAGGAACGAGATCTCCATTTGTTGGATGTGGTGCGTTGCCTCAAGTTTTATGTGCATCGCACCGAGTCTATCAGGAAGTCTGACGCTCTATTCGTCATTCCTGAGGGGCCTAGGGCAGGGAGACCGGCCTCCAAAGTTACCATTGCCTCTTGGATTAAGGCTACTATCCGTGAAGCCTACAAGTTGCGGAATAAGCATGTTCCCTTCCGGGTGACTGCCCATTCCACCAGATCTATTGGGGCCTCTTGGGCCTACAAGAATCAGGCTTCCGCTGATCAACTGTGCAGAGCGGCTACTTGGTCCTCTGTGCACACCTTTTCAAAGCACTACCGTGTTGATGTGCTGGCCTCGGCTGATGCCAGTTTTGGAAGGAAAGTCCTGGAGGCAGTTTTGCCTGTGTAGGTCTTCCACTCTGTGATCCTTAGTGCTTCCTTACTGTTGAGCCCAGTTGGCTCTAGTTCCGTGTGCTGTGTTAGTTCAGGGATTGTGTCCGTTGACACTTACAGTTTGGGCTATGTAATTAACTGGTTCATAGCAGTTTTAATGACTTGGGCCTTGTTCTGGTCCTTGCCTTCTTCCCACCTCTGGATCAGCTCAATGTTTGTACATCCCAGAAGTACCAGTGACCTGTATTGGACGACAGTGAAAATAGGATTTTAGTCTTACCTGTTAAATCCTTTTCACTTAGTCCATACAGGTCACTGGTCTCCCACCCTGTCAAGGGACCAGACCTGGCTCTCCTGTGGCATTCAGTGGGAGACCTTTGGGGCATGCTCACAGGAGTCTTTCTTCTTGCTTACCTGGGGTCAGTTTTAGGGTCTCAAATCAATCTAGTGGCTCTGGCCTGAAGGTAGCTTAAGTAGGAGGAGAGGCTCCGCCCCCTGCAATCATTTGCATAATTGTTCCTGCCTATTAAAGGGGCGAATCGCCTCCCAGAAGTACCAGTGACCTGTATGGACTAAGTGAAAAGGATTTAACAGGTAAGACTAAAATCCTATTATTTCAGCAATTTCAAATTTTGCTTTCAGTGGGGGTAAAAATTTCTTCTCGACTCCAAATGGCAATCAGATTTCTCCTTGGGTCACAAGCACTAAATAAAAATCCCAATACTAAGAGAAGGGGAGGGAAGGGGAACTTTCATTGCCAATATCTCTCATAGCGGTTTGAGAGATGGGGTTTGAGGCAATGCAATTTTTTTTTTAGCCTTTACAAATCTATTAAAAAAATGTTTTAGCCATTACCAACACTTTAACCCCTTGTTTACTACTGATGTCACCAGTGCATTTAGAAACCATTTACTGGAAATATCTTCAACATCCAAGAGTTTGAATTAACCTTGGGGTCAAAAGACTTTGTTTACCCATCTGAGACTAAATTGTCTAGAGCTTCAAAGCAGATTTTATCTGTATTCATCTGACTCAGACAAGTAGAGATCTAGCAAATGCTTTTATCTTATATCTGGAACAACTACATATATAGTTATGTATAATAGAGATTTAAATGTACATAATACTTGGTGTAAATGTGTTTTGAATAATTGAAATAAAGCGAAGTGACTATATGAAGTGAGGTTGAGGTCAGACAGTGGTACAGAATGTAGCTGAATAAATGAAAGGAGAACTAACGCCTCATAATAACCCACCAATTACTTTACCTTACTATGGACATACATTTCTAATGGCCTCTATGAATTGCCCATGTTCTTTTGTTCAAGAGAAAACATCAGTGTTGAATGTTATGTCCATAGAGGTGACATGACAGTTGCTGGCAGTTTTCAAACTAAAATAGGAAGAATTGATGAACATACCTGTAAGGACAGCTGAACTTGCACACCTCTCTGGTTCATAAATGATTAAGATTATCATTTGAAGTGAACAGAGATTGAGGTCCTGCTATCAACTATCATGTCTGCCTCCATGTATATGACGTCCAGGTCTGATTGAAGATGTTATCTCTAGAGCCAAGGAACAATTGAAAAATGCATATGTGTCATTACTCTTTTCTGGCCATAGTAAAGTTAATAGGGGTTATTATTTAGATATGTTAGTTCTTCTGTAGAAATAAAAGCTACTGGCAGAACAGTATACAGCTACAGCTGTCATTATCCAGGAATTGAATCAGGCCAAGTCCAGGATATGTACATCCATCAAGTATCAGCAATGTGAATTACAATACATAAAGTCCCTGCTTGCCTGGCTGCACTATTAGTCTGTGTTTCAGCAATTTGAATTAAAGCCAAGAGAATTATTCATGTTATTTTATCCTTCAGTTGTAGTAATCCCAAACTGAAAAATAATTCTTATCAAACGCAAAATAGCATAGATGATGGATTATAGCAAACATTCTAAAGAGAAATATACACAGCTAAAAAGTCTCAATCACAAATGGAATATTTTCATAAATCTGTGATTAACACTGTTTACTCCATTTAGAGAAAAACTAAGGATTAACACATGGCATTATAATACCATGCATAATGGATTCAGCTGCAGGAAACCGCTATCTTCACCTTTCTGTGCCAAGGTCTAGGACATTTATATTTCTCTTACGTCCAATATGGAACACAGGCAGGACACAATATGGATCACAAAAGATAGGGTCCAGCTCAAACACCCCCCGCCCACCACCCTCCCGACCACTAACTCCCAGAATTCATGTGTCCTGCTAGGGACTGGAAGGGTAGGCCTTCCTGTTAGTTTTCTTAGTTTTTTTTTTGTTATTTTCTTAGATATAGGATGTATAATCCCCCATCACTAGGCTTCCCTGGAGTGGACTGACCAGTTCACAGGTGCCTTGTGAACCCATTCAGTCCTGTGGAGGGAATCTTGCTGCCAATTTTCTCTCATGACAGGGTCTCTTGTCTCATTCTATGATGGTAACCTGAAGACAGAAGATTGGTAGGTAATCCTTTGAGTGCCATTGTCCACTTTATGTCCCAACATGTGTTGCCTCTCCATAGAGGGGCTGATGTGGGTCTTAGTAGGCTCTGGCACTCACTATTGATATCTTTATCATCTATCTGTTTCTCTCAGAGGGCTTTGGAGGGAGGAAGGCTGCTTTTCTCTATAGGATTAACCCTTTCTCTGCTGTTGTGCTTATTTACTTCTATTTTAGTGCTTTGGGATGTGGGAGGTTATTTTCCATATCCCACTACTTGTATCTTTGTTCTTGACCCCCTCAGATGTTCCCTGGAGGTTTTGGGTCTTTTGAAAACTTTTCGATTTTTTGATCAATTTTAGTGCAGCACCCGCCTTTAACAATGGGAGGCTGCCTGCAGCTATCTTTGCTCCATTGACTTCTTTGAGGCAAACTTCTATGAGACATATCTTTTCAACCGTTTGAACTATAATGGTCAGAGGGCTCTATCTTCTTGGCTTTTCGTGACCTATCATCTGTGCCACTTTCTGAGTGTCCAGGGAGCTCTTAGCAACCCACGAATAGAGTTGTAGTTATTGCTAGGCAACAAGCATTGGAGAAGACTGCAGTACCCAGAATGTCCATTTCCTGGGCTTTCTTCCTATTGGCTAGCAATTTTGCAGTGACCATTTTATTTTTTCCCTTGCTTATCTTACACGGAGGCTAACTTTCCTTGCTTTCCTTCTCCAGATTAACCCTTCACCCAGATAATTGTTTCTGGGCTTTTAAGGGTGCTTTTTTCTGGTGTAACTAGAAGCCACTGGACCCTGGTGTAAAACTTTCCATGGCCACCTCCCCCCCATTGGCCACCTCCACATTGTCCCTCCCCCCCACATGTGGAAGGAGAAGTCTGTGCCACCTCCTACACAGACCTCTTTACAGCTGGAGCTCCTGCAAGGTCCTTTCTTCAGTAATGCAGGCACAGACCTCAGCTTGTAGCTTGCTGTGGGTAGGGCCGGTGCAAGGATTTTTGTCTACATAGGCAAAGGTGCATTTTGATGCCCACCCCCCCCACCCCCGCCACCAGTCCCCTCCACTGAATGTGTGTGAGTTCATATATAATATAATTCCTTTTGGATTCACACACTGTCAGGTTTTCCAATGGACACACTGAAGACCACATCACAAGGAGAGCAGACTCCTGCCCTGGAGCCTTCAGCAGCCTAACAGTAGCAGCCTGGGTACCCTGGGAACGCATACAGTTTTTTGGGACAAATGAGTGCAGTAGGGGGCAATCCAGGACCCTCTCATGATCTGGGTTCCAGACTTTGTACTGCATCTCTAATCTGTGTGAGCACACCTCTCACAGAAAATGATCTCCAGGCCTGCCAGTTTGCCTCTCTGACACTAAATGTCCCTTCCCTCAGCATGGGTAATGATGGAGGAATGATAATACCCCCTTGTTCATGGTGCCCATTGTGCCCTACCCTAAAAATGGCCCTGTCACAAAATTTTACACAACTGACCAACTTAAACATTATTGGTGATTAGCCCTTATGCAATGTAGTATGAAAACATATCACTGTTATTCTAATATTACATGTAATCAAATTACAGGTTGCCAGATATTACAATTAATACCATGACAATCACTGAAAGATTGTGTCTCGCAAAGCTAAGCACTGTCATAATCTGCCCTCTATGCACACAAATAAAATAGCTATGTGCTGACTTGCCTGCTGCTGATATTGTGCTCCTCTTCTTCCTGGCGCAGCTCCTCCATGAGCACTGAGCACTAGGTGCTTAACGGCTGCTGAAAATTCAAACAAGTCCAGCGTGGTGACACAGGGATGTCACAGCACAATTGGTGTGTGGGGATTTTCTCTTGGACGCCTCTCGCTGCCTCTTCTCTCCCTCACAGGCCTCCACATTGCCACCTGCTCTCTCCCTCATTACCCTCCACATTGACACAAGAGGGGGAGAAAAGAGAAAGGCAAGAAGAGGAGAAAGAGAGAGACAAGAAGGAGAGAAATAGGAAAGAGGGAGAGAAATAGAGAGGAAAGAAGGGGAGAGAGGCAAGAAGGGGAGAAATAGAGAGGAAAGAAGGGGAGAGAAGCATGAAGGGGAGAGAGAGAGAGGATGCAAGAGGAAGGATAAAGGAGCAAGAAGAGGATAGAGAGGATGCAAGATGAGGGATAAAGAGACAAGAGGGGAATAAAGAGGATGCAAGAGAAGGGATAAAGAGAAAGGCAAGAGGCGGAGAAAGAAGGGGGATAAAGACACAAGGGGGAAAGAGGAAAGAAGGGGGAAAAGGCAAGAGGGGGGATAAAGAGAAAGGGGCAAGTTGAGTGATAAAGAGGCAAGGGAAGGATGCAAGAGAAGAGACAAAAGCAATAGGGGGATAAAGAGAGGGGAAAATAAGGGATAACAAGTGGAATAAAGAGGCAAGGGGGTAAAAAGATAAAGGGGAAAGAGGGAGGAAGAGTTAAGAATGGAATAAAGAGAAAGAGGCAAGGGGGAGAAAGAGGCAAGGGGTGGGATAAAGAGGCAAGAGGGGGAGAAATAATATATTTATTTGCATCTTGCCTCCCTTGTACTTCTTTCACCCCTTTGTGCCTCTTTCACCCCTTGCACCTCTTTCTCGCCCCATGTACTTCTTTCACCCCTTTTTGCCTTCTCCCCCTTGCACCTCTTTCTCCCCCCTTGTACTTCTTTCACTGCCTTGCACCTCCTTCCCATCCCATGTACTTCTTTCACCCCCTTGTGCCTTCTCCCCCTTGCATCTCTCTTTCTCCCCCCTTGTACTTCTTTCACTCTCTGCACCTCTTCCTCCCCCTTGCACCTCTCTTTCTCCCCCATGTACTTCTTTCACCCCACCTTGTGCCTCTTTCACCCCCATGTACTTCTTTCACCCCACCTTTGTGTCTCTTTCACCCCCATGTACTTCTTTCACCCCACCTTGTGCCTCTTTCTCCCCACCTTGTGCCTCTTTCTCCCCATGTACTTCTTTCACCCCACCTTGTGCCTCTTTCTCCTCTTGCACCTCTCTTTCTCCCCCATGTACTTCTTTCACCCCACCTTGTGCCTCTTTCACCCCCATGTACTTCTTTCACCCCACCTTGTGTCTCTTTCTCCCCATCTTGTGCCTCTTTCTCCCCATGTATTTCTTTCAACGCCACCTTGTGCCTCTTTCTCCTCTTGCACCTCTTTCTCCACCATGTACTTCTTTCACCCCACCTTGTGCCTCTTTCACCCCCATGTACTTCTTTCACCCACCTTGTGTCTCTTTCACCCTCCTGTGCCTCTTTCTTACCCATGTACTTCTTTCACCCCACTGTGCCTCTTTCTCCCCCATGTACTTCTTTCACCCCACCTTGTGCCTCTTTCACCCCCCTGTGCCTCTTTCTCCCCCATGTACTTCTTTCACCCCTATGTGTCTCTTTCTCCCTATGTACTTCTTTCACCCCACCTTGTGCCTCTCTCCCCATGTACTTCTTTCACCCCTTTGTGCCTCTTTCTCCACTTGCACCTCTCTTTCTCCCCCATGTACTTCTTTCACCCCACCTTGTGCCTCTTTATCCCCCATGTACTTCTTTCACCCTGCCTTGTGCCTCTTTCACCCCTCTGTGCCTCTTTCTCCCCCATGTACTTCTTTCACCCCACCTTGTGCCTCTTTCACCCCACCTTGTGCCTCTTTATCCCCCATGTACTTCTTTCACCCCTTTGTGCCACTTTCTTGCCCCATGTACTTCTTTCACCCCCTTGCACCTCTCTTTCTCCCCCCCTGTACTTTCACCCTCTGCACCTCTTTCTCCCTCTTGTACCTCTTTCTACCCTCTGTACCTCTCTCCCACCCCTTGTACCTCTTCCTCCCCCTTGCACCTCTCTTTCTTCCCCCTATGAACTTCTTCCCCCCCCATTGTGCCTCTTTCTCTCCTCTGTACCGCTTCCCCCCTTCCCCTGTACCTCTCTGTCTTCCCCCTATGTACCTCCTTATGCCTTTCTCTTCTTCTCAACACTGCCCGCACTGATGACAGCCGGGACCACATAACACGCGGAGACGCTGCGTGGTACATGCTGGGGTTTTCTTCCTCAGTCTGGGCTCCAGTTTTAAAGCTGCACTGGCCTCCAGACAGAGGAAGGAAAATACCAGCATGCTCCACGCGGATGCCGGCTATCATCATTGCGGGCAGTGGGGAGACACAATGTAATTAAATAGATGAAAAAAAAAAATCTTCCCGTTTCGGCGCCCTCCTCTGCGGCGCCCTAAGACGGCTGCCTAAGCCGCTTTATGCTAGTGCCGGCCCTGGCTAAGGGCACCGGGGGGGGGGGGGGTAGGTCACAGGGGGAGGCCAAGGCCAGTGTATTGACAGGCCTGGTTGTGGGTACGACCCCTATTGTTATGCCACTTCTCTAGTGTTTACTAGTGTTTGGGACACTTTTATTAGGAAGAATATTGGAATCTAAGGGGCTTCCCTTAATCCCCTCACACATTGTTCCTCTTGCCGTACTAGAAAGTATTCCCCTCATATGCATTGGCTCCTACTACTCCACCGGGCCCCTCTAACACCAATCAAGAGCCAAGACATTACTTTCTTCAGTGGCTCAAATCCCTTCGTCTGTCCACGGGGTACTAAATTCACCATGGAAGCCTTTGCCTACCTCTAAGCAGATTGCCCCCACATCTCGGGGTCATTTGCAGGTCACTAAGGTTTTCCTCTGAGGAATGATGATGTTTGGGAGTATGAATGCATGGATTCTTCCTATTGCTGTGTAGATTCCTTTGAGTCTGATCCGCTCCCCTCTGTTGAGAGAATCATCAAGGCAGTCTTGGAGACCCTTCAGGTCTCTGACTTATGTGATGAGCTCCCTCTCTGGATATTTTCCAGAGGCGTCAGAAGTCTTCTCCCATTTTTCCACCCAATAACACTCTTGATAAAATCCTTATGCATGAGTGGAAAACTCCTGATAAAAGGCTTTTCCTCATTCAAGGGATAGTAAAGTCCCGAAAAAAGTATAAGCGAAATGATAGGTGCAATAAAAAAAGACTTAATGCCCTTATTCCTATCTTTCAATCATTTATGGTTTGAGAGATATAAGAAAATAAAGTTCTCCGCTCCCTCCCCTTTCTGCTTGACGAGCTGTAAAACTTTAAGAAGCAGAATCTGGTCGCACCACCAGACACGGCTCTTCAGGAACTCCGACATAGCAATATCTTAAAATAAATACTTAATCGGAATGGTCTGCAACGTGTGCTTGCAACGTTGTAGACCGTTCCAATGAAGTATTTTTCTTTAGATATCACTATGTCGACGCTCCTGAAGAGCCGCTGTCTGGTCCCAGGAAACAGGATCTCATGCCGTAAGCTATACAGCTGATGTATAAGAAGGGGGAGGGAGCGGAGAACTTTATTTTCTAATATCTCTCAAACCATAAAGGTTTGAGGGATAGGAATAAGGGCATTAAGTCTTTTTTTATTGCACCTATGATTTTGCTTATACTTTTTTCGGGACATTACAATCCTTTTAAGTTCTTTTCTAAGCTATACCCTTTTTTTGGCTTAGGCTTTGGCACAGTGGGCTTCTCCTCCCACCATTGACCCACCAATTTCACATCTGGCAAAGACCACCACCCTCCCTCTGGCAGATGCAGTGAGACTCAAGGAGCAAGTGGATAAGAGGCTGGATTGTCTTCTCATGGCCTCCTTCTCTGTCACCGGGGCAGTACTGATGCCTATATGTACCTCTGCCGGGGGTCAACTGGGCAGTTAACGTTTAGGGGTAAGCAACTTTCTGTTGCTGTAAATGATCTAGCCAAGGCAGATTTATTGGTTCTGATGGCCAACATCAAGGAAGTCAATACTGATGTTTCTGTGGCAATTTTTGACTCTGTCAAATTTTCTTCTGAGACCTCTGCCTTTTGTGTTGCTGTGCGCTACACCTTGTGGTTGAAGATTTGGTTTGCAGACCAATCATCTAAGAAGTCACTGGTCTTCTTGCCATTTCAGGGCAAGTCCCTTTTTGGACCGGAACTGAAACAGACCATCAGTGACACTACTTGGTGGTAAGAGCAATTTGTTGCCTCAGATTTCCATCAAGTGTTCCTTTCTGGTAAGGAAGGCACAAATTTTTTGGTCCCCTGCTAAACGAAGGATCAGAGGCCACGGAACTCCCAAACCTCTCAAACGCGCCACTCCACAAAACCCAGACAAACCCGGAAGCCTAAACGCTCAACTTCAAAAGCTAAGCCTGACAAGCCCACTTCTGCATAACTTTCGGAATCCTGGTCCATTGTTGCCTTTAGGGGGCCATCGCCACCTTTTTCGAGATGTCTGGGCATCTCCATTAAAGGAACAGTGGGTTTTGTGGGTAGTCTCAGAAGGGTACTGCATAGATTTCAAATCCCTTCCTCCATATTGGTTCTTTTCTCAAAGATTCCGAAAGATCCAGACAAGGCAAGACTGTTCTAGGAGGCTGTGGAGCCTCTGCTGGAAATACAGCAGCCCCCATGGGCTCTTCAGGTTTCTATTCCAACCCGTTTGTGGTTCCAAAGAAAGATGGTGACTGACGGCCCGTTCTGTACTTCAAATGCCTCAGCAGCTATGTGGTCGCTACTCTCTTCAAGATGGAATCTTTGCATTCTGTCATTGCAGTAATGTTCCCAGGGGAGTATCTGGACTCCCTGGTTCTTTAGGACTCGTAATTACAAGTTACAATTCACCCGGACAACCAACTCTACTTACGCATTGTCTGTTCTCAGCTCTGGCTTTTGGCCTGTCTTTGGTGCTACTCATCTTCACAGAGATGATGGTGACCTTAGTGGCCTTCATTCATGCAAAGGGCATCTCACTGACACCTTATCTGGATAGTTTTCTCATCAAGGCCCCTTCAGAGGAGCATTTGACTCATCATGTTCAGGACTGCACCTGCATTTTAGTACACAGTGGGTGGATTCTGAGTATATAGAAGTCCTCTCCAATTCCTTCCCAGGTTCTGCTTTTCCTGAGTATGAGGTTCGACACCCATCAGGGTAACTTCTAAAGATTCTGGATCCGTAGGGTAGGTATAAAGTCCGCTGTAGTTGAAATTAAATGTATAGCAACTGGAGCTACTCTTACATGCGTCTGACCTCAACGGCTTCTGGCTCCGCCCCCCCCATTACTAACACTTTAAAGATACAGTTTACATAAATTTGTTCCATTGTGCTCTACCCAAAATACAACCTAAATCACTAAATATCACATACATCAATTCAAAATATATACATGAAAATATCACATCAATCAAATATAAAAATATATTAATGAAAAACAAGATATAAACAAATCACAAAATAAAAATGTTAACACCTAAGTAATGCAAATGCAACTGGCTAGGAAGTATAGATTGTCGTATTGTATACTTTATTCAGACCATTAGGACTAAGTGTACTTAATGTGAAAATAAGCGACACTTCCCTTCTGGAAAGCATCCTGGATAAATCCCCCCCCCCCACATATAATCACTCAAGTACAGTTAGAATATGGAAAATTATAAAACTGTTATGCCACTTCTGTTTTGTGATCTTTACAATTAATGTTACTCACATGCTTACATAGTCTTTCACAAAAGGACATGACATTTTTACCACTTATGGTCCTGCCACTGCATACAGTGCCTTGCAGAAGTATTCACCCCCTTGGCATTTTTCCTATTTTGTTGCATTACAACCTGGAATTAAAACAGATTTTAATTTGGATTTCATGTAATGGACATACACAAAATAGTCCAAATTGGTGAAGTGAAATTAAGTAAATAACTTGTTTTAAAAAATTTGAAAAAATAAAAAATGTGAAAAGTGGCATGTGCATATGTTTTCACCCCCTTTGCTAAGAAGCTGCTAAATAAGATCTGGTGCAACCAATTACCTTCAGAAGTTACATAATTAGTTAAATAAAGTCCACCTGTGTAAGTGTCACATGATCTCGGTATATATGCACCTGTTCTGAAAGGCCCAAGAGTCTCAACATCACCAAGCAAGAGGCACCATGAAGACCAAGTAGCTCTCCAGACAGGTCAGGGACAAAGTTGTGGAGAAGTACAGATCAGAGTTGGGTTATTAAAAAAAAATATATATATTTCAATCTTTGAACATCCTACAGAGCACCATTAAATCCATTATTAAAAATGGAAAGTATATGGCACCACAACAAACCTGCCAAGAGAGGGCCGCCCCCCAAAACTCACTGACCAGGTAAGGAGGGCATTAATCAGAGAGGCAACAAAGAGGCCAAAGATAACCCTGAAGGAGCTGCAAAGCTCCACAGCGGAGATTGGAGTATCTGTCCATAGGACCACTTTAAGCCATACACTTCATAGAGCTGGGCATCATGGAAGAGTGGCCAGAAGAAAGCCATTGCTTAACCTCTTAAGGACCGGGAAAATCAGAGGTGGATTTGACTTAAAGACCGGCACAATTCTGACCTTTTTGACTATGTCTTTGTTCAACAGTGTTTTCCCTCTTAGGCTTTTATTCCACCCCCATAAATTATATACTGTTTTTTTTACAAACAAATAGGGCTTTCCTTTGATACCCCACTTATATGGATAACCCACCATTTACTTTATTAAAATTAAAGAAAAGGGTAAAAAAAAATGTAAAAAACCCACCATTTTTGTTTTTTCTCAATTGGGCGCAAAGGGTTAAATTAAATATTTTATTTGAAAAAAAAAAAAAGTGTGTTGTTTTTATTTAAAAAAAAAAAGTGTATTTAGCAGGTCAGAAATTGACCTGCATCCAGCCATCCTCCTGCACCAGCAGTGAAGGGGTTAACACCCCCAGCTGCTGTATTTTTTTATTTCCACTAGGTGTCTCCTCTCTGCTTCTCTGTCCCTTACTTTGATGTAAGGGACGCATTGGCAGAGAGGAGACACTAGAGGTAGTAAGTAGCACTGCCTCATTCATTGATTTAGAATGCCGGTACATGTGATCGCTGATGCAGCGATCACATGACCTGGCACAACTGACAGGGGCTGAGACTGAACGGTCCAGTACTGGACCGCTCAGTATCAGCCTGGAATGAATGGTAGCAGCGTGCACGGCGGCGCTGCTAACATTTAACACTTGACGTACCAGGACTGTCACTGGTCCTTAAAACAAATTTACCCTTGACGATCCTGGTACGTCAAGGGTCGCTAAGGGGTTAAAGAAAAAAAAAATAAGCAAAAACGTTTGCTGTTCATCAAAAGACATATGGGAGACTCCACAAACATATGGAAGAAGGTACTCTGGTCAGATGAGACTAAAATTGAGCTTTTTGGCCTTCAAGGAAAACGCTATGTCTGGCGCAAACCCAACATCTCTCATCACCCAGAGAACCCCCCTACCTCATCGGCAGCGACTGGGAAACTGGTCAGAATTGATGAAATGATGGATGGAATCTAAATACAGGGAAATTCTTGATGGAAACCTGTTTTAGTCTTCCAGAGATTTGAGACTGGGACAGAGATTCACCTTCCAGCAGGACAATGACACTAAGCATACTGCTAAAGCAGCACTCAAGTGGTTTAAGGGGAATCATTTAAATGTCTTGGAATGGCCTAGACAAAGCCCAGGCCTCAATCCAATTGAGAATCTGTGGTGTATCTTAAAGATTGCTGTACACCAGTGGAACCCATCCAACTTGAAGCTGGAGCAGTTTTGCCTTGAAGAATGGGCAAAAATACCAGTGACTAGATGTGCCAAGCTTATAGAGATGTACCCCAAGAGACTTGCAGCTGTAATTGCAAAAAAATAGGAAAAATGCCAATAGGTTGAATACTTTTGCAAGGCACTGTACATGTAACTAGATAAATCATTGAGTTTGTGTTGCAATAAATATAATATTTAATTGGATTTAACTTCCCATCCTCTTCACATTTGATTTCCTTTGATACTTTTACTTATTGATAACATGATCACCTATTACTACCACATCTAAACATTCCCAGAGTATGCATCCTTCACTCTTCTTTCTCTATCACCAATTTATAAACTAGGAGATAATGTCTGTCCTTTTGTGGTAACTTTTCTTGATACAAGTTGACAATAATTTTTGACCATATCTTGAAGCTCAACATCACCCATCCATGCTGATTATGTTAACTCAAAACTATATTTTATGGAAAAAACAAACCATTTTCTCTATACCAGCTATACCTCCAGAATTGGATGCTCCAAAATCGGCTTACAAATCTCTTCTGGGCGTATCTTCAGTCTTCTTTTTTGCTCTATCGATCATCCAAACAAGATACACAATATCCATCAACATTGGAGTTCATTGTGTACTGTGATTTTGAAAGGTATTCTCTGTTATAGCAATTTCTCTTGAGTTAAGTGAACTGTCTGACAGGTATTCCTCTCAGTGTATGTTTCGGGTGACAACTATCAGCCCATAGCAACATATTTTCAGCTCATGGTGGTCTTTGATTAAGAGAGCCCCAAACGTGAAACATTAGACCAAGGCACTGCTGTTTTGCTTCCAGTGTTTCACTATGCTTTTAATGCAAGAATAATGTATTCGCTTTTTTATGATGTATGGTCCTCAGCATCTTCTTATAAAAGGGTTGTAACATTAAGTATTTGTTCCGTGATTGGTGTATTGGATGACTGCATGCTAGCAGCTTAAAAATGGAAGACTGGGTAAGTGCAGATATCGATTCTAGAGAGTCTACTGAAATGAAACCATCATATACTTTTGCTATGCGGTGCAGATAGTTTTTAATGCTGTTAGAATGTTAATGAAATAGTAATTTGGAAAACTAATTTTACTTAAATCTGTTTTTTAAAAAATTTAAGGGTGATAGATGTCAGTGTTGCTCATTAAAACTCAGTCTTTCTGAAATTGTTAATGTTTTGTTTTCCCCCTTTCTTCTTCCTCTGAGATCAGCTAAGTAAGGATTTCATACAGTAACACCACTAACAAAACTAGAGTTACCTATGACAACCATACCAACTGGACTGAACAAGATGAAAATTAAATCTCTATAAATTGTTTTACTATGTTGTGAACATGACTCATAAAGAAGGAATTTAAACCTTATCTGCACACTTGCCAGTCAGTTGACCTTATCAGATCCATCACTGTTGAAGCACAAACATCAGTGAACGGGCAGGAAGAAGAATAAAACATGTATAACTAGAGTCACACTTTTAAATATTGAACAACATATTCAAATAGTTATTTCCAAGCATTACTATCCCTTTAATGATTAAGTTGGATTATATTAATTATTGTTTTGGTGGTTATTTGCAGTGAAATGAATGTGGCTGCTGTGGATCCACACCTCTGCTTAGCTGTCTCCAAAAATATAGCCAAGACAATACAACTTTATGGTGTCAAATCTGAACAGCTTGTAAGTAATTTCCTGTCATTCTTTGTATGTTATCACCATTTCATAATTGTCTGTATACCTCTAATGGAACATTGCCACCTGGTGATTGCTGATATATTTTAGGACTTTTTTGAATCAGGGATTTTTAATGTTACGTATATTATTTTTAACAACTTGTGGCCTTCAATCCATCAAAGCATTTGCTGGTTAACCCTTCCCACTTCCTTAAGTCTAAATTGTATTTTATTCGTATAGTTTATTGATTTGAAATTATTCTTAGGTCCGTATATATAAAAAAACTTAAAACTGTCTATTATTATCAACAAAACATTTAGGTAATTCAAAGGCATTTTTCAAAGATGTTCCTGTCATGTTAGTATTAGAGGTCATTTGGATCTTAAAAGGGCATTTTCTCTGACGTCATGAAGTATATATTTTTTTGTTTTTTAAGGTGGTGATGCTAACATACGTTTTATTGTAAATCAAAAAAACTTGTACCATAATGTTACACAGTTCCGATGTAAAATTGTTCATATATATCAAACTTATATGTAAAATACACACACACACACATGCACGCATACGTATGTATGCAAGTGTTTGGGCACCCCTGGCCAGATTACAGGTTTTGTTGATTTTCTAAGTGATAAAGTTAACACAACCTCTGTAATGAACAAACGTAAACAACATATTTCTGCAAATTTATTTGCTGAATTGAAAAGATTTAAAAAAAAAAAAAAAAAAAAAAAAATGTTGCATGAAAAAAGGTTTGAGCATCCTTCCAGCTGATCCGCTAGTGTTATTTTTTTGTAAGATCTCAGAACTTAAAGGGATAGTAATACTTAAAATGTAAAAAAAAATATGTTGTAGGGTTTATCCCCCTGAGTAAAACAAGCGTACCCCCACTGCTGAAAGGTGTTTCATTCAACAGTTATTAATTAGTTGATTTTTTTAGGTGCACTATCACAGTGGCCTGAAATTGTACAGTGGCGCTGTTGCTACACGATCCTATGGACAGCTCAGGTCCAGGGATCATAAATCTCCATAGGATGGTGTAGCAACAGCGCCACTGTACAATTTCAGGCCACTGTGACATTGCACCTAAAAAATTCAACTTTGAAAATTAATAACTTTTGAATGAAACATCTTTCAGCAGTGGGAGTACTCTTGTTTTACTCAGGGGGATAAACCCTTGGCGTTTTATTGCTTGTTTGTCTCACTGTCTGATGCAGCAGACGGTTCAGCTGCTATACCTTCCTCTGTTATGCTATTGCTATCATCAACACTACAATGCGACTTCTTTTTGTCTTCAGTGTTCTTCTTATATGGTTCTTTTTTTGTACTGGCACTGGTGGTGCTGGAAGTTTTGCTGTAACCTTGACAAACGGCATCCTACCTTGGAGGAGAGGGTTTATCATCATCATCATTTATTGCACACTCTGCAGCAACCATTGCTGTAGTCTGTTTATGTACTACTACTTTACTCTCACGTCCCTCCACTTCTCTGCCTTTCCCCCCTCCCACTGCCCCTTGGGCATTTGCTGGACATTACTCAACTACTGTGTGTTTTTTTTACTCTACAGTACACAACTCAACTGAAGGAGTGTGTTGATGTCTTGCCTTACCCCAGTCAGCTGGCTGTCACCTAATATATTTAGTTGTTTGTTTCTTATTATATTTTATTACTATTATATATTTTTTTTAAGTTGTTTTATCACAGTCAAAAAAAAAAGTATAACTGAAAAACAAAATCAACAACTTCTTTCCCCAGACTTCCCTAGCACAGAGACAATAACAGCAAGATCACCAAGCAAATTAGTCCCCAGCTGCCTGTGTCTTGCCAGTCAGTCTCATGGAATTTTGGGGTATTTGGGGTCGACCTCCTCCTTCCCTTCCTCTCCCCAGAGTGCCCCAGAATCTCCTCATACAGCAACATATCTCCTAGCTACAAGACTTCCTAAACTAGACTTCAATTACCCTTTATTTGCCTATCTTCTCTAGATCAAAAAATGTGCTGCTTTCTCACAAACACAGAATTGCATGCTGTGAGAGCCTGACATCCTTGTATATGGCTGTAGAAACGTAGAGAAAACCTTTGTGTGGTGGAGAAAATTTTTTGGTTTTCGCCCATCCCTATTAACAACCATCTAGTACACAAATATACTGTTTCCCTGTCTAAACCCACCGAAGGAGTCCTCTAGGCCTGGAACAGTAAGCAAACAAGTGTTTCAAAGAAAGTGACTGGGGAATGACCCCTGTGTAATATCGTTACCTCTCCTGTATCTCTGGTCTAAGCTCACTGGTGACCATCCATGACATGAATTGAAAGCAGGTGTAAAATTGCATTTGGGCAGCTTTCGGTAGGGAAAGAGTGCCATATTAAAATTAACTGCTCCCCATCTATTTCTTTGTTCAGTGTGGCCAGGAGCCAAATGTTAGTAAAATGCATGGCTTTGTCTATCCACTGCCTGCGGAGGGCACCATCCAGTGCGATAGCACACGTTTAAGAGCAACAGATATCAAGATATTGATCAGTTTGACAACAGTCTTACCCAGCTTAGAGAGGGAGGCATATTCATTAACCATGAAAACTGGGATAAGTGTAGTCTATAGTAACCCTGCAAATATTGT
The DNA here is from genome assembly GCA_037306005.1 of Rhinophrynus dorsalis. Taxonomy (NCBI): domain Eukaryota; kingdom Metazoa; phylum Chordata; class Amphibia; order Anura; family Rhinophrynidae; genus Rhinophrynus; species Rhinophrynus dorsalis. The sequence goes on from CM074721.1 coordinate 300,021,942, forward strand.
CCATTCAAGGGCTTTTAACTCCTTGAATGCTAGAGGGATGCCCAATGAATGAGTTAGAGACCTTAACCCTTTAAATTCCAGAGAGTTATCCATCATATTGCAGATCAATGTCTTGGTTATGTCCCTGGCGTTCAAAGGCTTAATAGACTCATTAAATCAATAGAAATTTAAGGAATTTAGATTTTTCCCTCTATGGTGGAATTGGTTTACCCCAAAATTCCTTCACTTTCCTTTTGAACACACTTCAGTACTAGGAAAGCATATTTTAGGACCACCAAACCAACTGTATTATAGGGGACAAATGGAAATTCCCCAAATTCCCATTTATATAAATGGGGGTTATTAATCAATTTCATGTAGCTATTGTCTATCTGGTTTGCCAAATACAGCCCTGTGTGTAAAAGAATACTGATGTAATTCTGGGTCACACCAGTTGTACCACAGGAAACATTAAAGTTCCCAGACGTACCTTTGATTTACATTATTAACCTGTAGCATCTGTGGGATTAAACTTCCAATTTAAATCCATGTGAATTTCATTTTTTTAACAATTTTTTTTTTTTTAAATACAGTGAGCTAGGTTATCGTACTTTTATGGTTATAAGATGTATCTTACAAGAGACAAAACTGCAAAAATGTAATGTCTCAATCTTCTGCTCATCTTCTAGTATTCACAGTCCACCATTACTGAAATATGTTCCATTGAAACCCTTGAATTACTTCAGGGAACCTTGGGGTTCCACTGATTTGAGAAGCACTCCTTTTACTCTATGTGAGTTTGCTATTATCAAGGATGGAATAATATCAGTGAAGGTCACGTCAGGGAAAAAGTTGTCAGGAGAGGACCCTTCTAGTTTATCCTATGTTAGGGAGAAATGCATATCACTTTGGATATTTTTACTAGTTGCAGAGGAGTGGGCTAGTGAACATGTCCAGCCTTGTCTTTTATTGTCTGTGTTAGACCTTCATTGTTGAAGAATGTGGAAATTCCCGTTTTGTTCTCACAGAAAATTCTGTGATTTTACCATAAGTCTCTTTTTTCCACTTCATAACAATTTCCTTAGGAAATGAATATGGGCAGAACATTGAAATTTTCTTTTGATTTCAGTGGGACAAAAACTGAGGGAGTGATTGAAAAACTTATAATCTCTCTTATATGTGGTATGATGTCCCAATCCCTGTGTCTCTTGGGAACATTTTGTTGTAGGGATTTTTCGGATGACTAAATCAAGGAAACTCCCAATGGCAGAAGGTGCTTCTTTCAAACATTATAAGAGCAAATAGAGTGTCTGCAACCAAAGCTCTGCATTCATACATTACAGAATCCTCAGAAAATGGAATAACCACAAAAAATGTAGAATTCCATCTGTCAACAGTTGTAATTTGTGCTGTTTAATTAGAGAATGTAGTAACTCCCTGCAGTAGGTGTTCCCTTATTTTAAAAATGTTTCCCAAACTCGTTAAGGATTTCTCCTGCTGTGTCACAGAGGAGGTAATCAGAGGTTGGGTCATTTTTACTTTGTTGGGTGATCCATATAATTATAGTAATGCTTTGTAACAGCTTTATATAAATCCTATAGTACAATATATGAGAGAGTTACTGGTGTCAGTGACACACTTTAAACTCCACAAGCTCCACAACATTCTTCAGGACTTGTGAAATGACTTATATGGAGGCTGATACGATCCGCCATCTAGTTGAACAGGTCAGCTCTTCTCAGTAGCTGATGTCAGAGAAATGGGCAAGAGAGGCTATGAATAAAAATATTTTAACTAAAAAAAAACAAACTGCAGTGTATTAAATAGTGTGACTAACATCAGATTGTACTATAAGATTAAAGGGATAGTAATACTTTGTTTTAACTTTATTTTATTTTGTAGGCATTAAAAAACATGAAGAATGATGTAAGTATTATCTCTCAAACCTTTATGGTTTAAGAGATATTCACAAGCAAAGTGTCCCCCTCCCGCCCCTTTTACTGATGTAACACTTCTCAGCCAGGGCAGAAGGGAGCTTCCCAGGTAGACTGCAGAGAGGGACAATCTTCAATTAAGATAAGGGAAAAACTTGGAAAACTTGTCAAGGGGGGCAGGGATTTCATTGTTTTCATAGGAATAAGAGTGTCCCCTTCTGTTATCTGTCCAGTCTATGGACTGCATTCCACATCTGAGAAGAGACTGTTTACAGTAGGTAAAAGGGGCGGGAGGGGGAAACTTTGCTTGTGAATATCTCATAAACCATAAAGGTTTGAGAGATAAGACTTTTATCATTCTTCATGTTTTTTTAATGCTTAAAAAATAAAATAAAGTTAAAACAAAGTATTACTATCCCTTTAAAGTTGTTTGAAAGCATTTGTACACCTTTAAAGTAAATACTGCTACACAGAAGATGTCCCTAATTGCAATCTGTCCAATCAGATGAACGGATTTCAGATCTGAGGGGAGGCTACTTGACGTAAGTAAAAGGGACTGGAAGGGTACACTTTAATAAAGAATAAAAAGAAAACCTCAACATTATGCACAATTACGAAAATACACAGTGTAATACAAACGTATGTAGAAGAATCAGTGTTACATTCATACCTAAAAGTTACTATCCCTTTAATCTTCAGGCAGTTAACTGTGACTTTCCATACAGATATCTCTCTTTTCAAGTAGGGAAAAAAGTTTTTGTATACTGAACCACACTTCTGAATAATAATATTGCATATCTTTTGCGTATACAACTGACAAATATGTATGGGGTTCATAAATGTTTGTGTACAGCATAGGTTCCAAAACTTTTTAGAGAGCAAAATGTTCACAGATTTTATTGTGTATCGGTTTCATTTGGAAGAGTCTCATGTCAGTCAGTTTATATATTGTTACACCTTCCTTTTGGGGGGAAACTCTCTTCACTATAAAACTGTTATATTTTCATCAATAATGATTGTTTCAAAGCGGCTAAATTGTGTATTTTGTAGTAGCATAAATCCACTTAATTGTGTACAAAATTAAAAGTTCAATGCGTTTTTTTCCTGAAATAGCTATCCACTCAAGGAGATGCAAGTCAGGTGATTGGACCTCTTACTGAAGGCCAAAGAAGAAATGTTGCTGTAGTAAACTCACTGTATAGACTATACCAGTCCATCCAAAAGGTAAGCAATAATAAGGTGTTTTAATCTTTTTACAATATGTCATAAACAAACTTAGTTTGGTAAATAGTAAACAAATATATAAAGGAGCGAGCAGTAAACTTTTAATGAAAAAATATGTATTGTAATTATTTTCTTGTGGAATAAAACAAGGGTACTCCCTACAGTGCTATTTTTCATTTGAAAGTTGCTACAGGTCTTTTTTTAAATGACAGTTTTTTATTTTGGTCACCTGGTGTTCCTATCACTTACTGTGGAGAGCCATACTTTATTACTCTAGATCTTCCCTAAAATACATTATAAAAAGAGACTATCTTTTGTACATCAGTTCACCATGTTGCTAACAGCTTGGGAAAAAAACAATACACAGGGACCATATTTGCCACCATAAGGCATGGCACGTAACAATAAAAAAAAGACTTTGTCTTTCTTAACCCGTCCCCCCTCATGAATTAGAGGTCATAAGAGGTACAATATAGAAACATAAACAAAAAACACACAAGGCACCCAATAGTGTAAATCTGCAATCAAATGAAATGCATATAGTAGTAGTTTAATAACCACTCACAAGTATGTTGGTCAGAGATGAGTCTGGCAATCCAGCAGGTGGACATATTAACTTGTCTCAACTCGGGTCATTCCACATATTTGCTGCAACCAAAGGTTCTTGTTCGGTGTTCTCAGTGGATATAAGATCTCTTTCCAACTTGGCAGAAGTGAACAAAAGATAAAGGTGTCAAATAATGATAAAAAAAACAAAACAAATGAAAAATAAAAACTAGAAAGAAAAAGGCTCCAGGATCACTCAAAAAAAATGAACTATTCTATTAAAGGTTAGATAGGGCTCATCTGGAGAGACTATCAAATGAAACCACTTATATGGAAATATAATAATATAAAGCTACTCTAACACATTTTGCAGTAACTACACACTTCTTTCTCAAAGACAAGAATCAAACATGAGCCAAAAATAAAGAAACAATTTAAATAGCCCAATTGTGTTAACTAATTGGTTGCCAAGATGCGTGTTTGTTTGACTCGTCTGAAACCGCTCAGAGTCGAAAAGGAAATGCACAGGTCATCAAAATTCATATGGATGTGAAATACCCTGCATACCTAAAAAAAGTAAATGTATATAGGTCGATATAGTATGTGGCAGAACAACCACTAGTGGGAATTATAACACTTTGGCTGTGTGTCTGTCTGATCTACATCAATGAAAAAGGGCCAACCCAATATAAAATGTGTAAAAGGCTGAAATAAAAAAGTAAATGGATGAATATATATACCCATAAACTATACGTGATGGGCAACTGAAGTTGTCAGCCCCAGCATGCTCCAAACAAATAGACAAATATGAAACTATTGATAAAATAAACTGTATACAATGTATTTATATATAAGTAAATAGATAAACACACACATAACTTAAAGGGACAGTAATGTCCCATAAAAAATTGTTTCCGTTTTCTAGAGGTTAAAAAATGAAACAATATGCTACAAATCCTCTCTCTCAAACCACTATTGTTTTGAGAGATATAAGTATTCAAAGTTTCCCCTCCCTCCCCTTCTCCTGATGTCAGCTGTAAAACTGACAGCAGGAGATTCGAGTCATACGACTCGAGGAGGCTCTTCAGCAGAACCAAAATTACGTTATACTAAAGAATTACTTCATTGGAAAGGTCTACAAAGTGTGTCTGGTTTGCAAGCACACTTTGTAGACCTTTCCAATAAAGTAATTATTTTCCTGTAATGCGACTTGGGCTCTGCTGCAGAGCCACCATCTGGTCCCCTGACCTGGATCTCCTGCTGTGAGCATAGCACTGACATCAGGAGAAGGGGAGGGAGGGGGAACTATGAAAGCAAATATCTCTCAAACCATAGCAGTTGGAGTAACCGATCATCTAAATGTAGATGTCAAGTATTGATTTAGATACAATGGACAAAAATCTAGAGGCACATAAAATGATACAAGTGTATGTCCCCTTAAGTGTCAGTTATCTTAAAGGTATAGTAATACTTCGTTTTAACTTTATTTTATTTTGTAGGCATTAAAAAAACACGAAGAATGATATAAGTCTTATCTCTCAAACCTTTATGGTTTAAGAGATATTCACAAGCAAAGGTTTCCTTCCCGTCCCTTTTACCTAGTGTATGCCATCTCTTCTCAGATGTGGAATGCAGTCCATAGACCAGACAGATAACAGCAGGGGACAATCTTCTTTATATGAAAACAATGAAAGCCCTGCCCCCCTTGACAAGCTTTTCAGGTTTTTCCCTTATCTTAATTGAAGATTGTCCCTCTGTGCAAGCTACCTGGGCACCTCCCTTCTAGTCTGGCTGAACAGCGTTACAGTAGTAAAAGGGGCAGGAGGGGAACACTTTGTCATTGAATTACTCCTGAACTATAACTCTGACAGAACTGAAATAACATTCTCCAAAGTCCAAATACTATGATGATTAATTAGAGCTGCTTTTATTATGAAACATTACTATCCCTTTAAAAGCCACAAACATAATGCAAAGTGACGGATAGCTCTCCGACACCCAAATAGTTAAATATGAATATAAAATCCGAAACACAATGAAAATGACTTCTTTAAAGAGCACAGATATGAAAGAAGTTACAAGTAATAGCCCATTTAAACTAAAATGAATAGAAATCAAATATAAATTCAAAATGAAATAAATTGCATAGGATATGATAAACCTGTGTTTACACGTTATCAGACTCCTCTCAACCACCATACTTGTGAGTAGTTATTAAACCACTACTATAGACATTTCATTTGATTTCAGATTTACACTATTGCGCAACCTGTGTATTCTTTATATTTCTATATTGTGTGGCTGCTGCGGGAGAGCGAGTTTTCTCAAGAGCAGCCATTTTTGAGTGTCCATAAAATACTGCATTTAGGACAGTCAGATTACACTTCAAGCCTTACTGCTGTGTATGACATACAAAGATCCACAGCCATCTGTTTTATGAGTACACACCTGCTGGGTGATTTCTGGTAGAGGACTGTCTATATTAAGTATTACACTAGGATGCTCCTCTGTTTCTTTCTCGCCGGAGATTGTTTAACCCCTTAATGACAGTCATGGGTTGTTTTCCGTTAAGGACCCATGACGGTCCTGGACCGTCATGGAATTCCAGGCTCCTCGCGCGGCTGCATGCCGTTCTGGGAGACCGGAAGCGGATGGCAAAAAAAAAAATGCTCCATGGTCCTTAAGTGACGGCCTCATGCGCGATCGGCCATCCTTAAGTGGTTAAGATGTATATACTGGGTTGGGTTTTTGCCTTTACCATACAAGTCTTAAAATACCTTGGAACAGTGCATCCCAGAAAGCAGTTAGTCTGCACCTTTGGTCCCTCTGCTAGGTGGGTTGGTGTTATTATCTCCCCTAACACCCCCTGAAAGCAGTCCATCTCCTTGAATGAACAGACTCCATATGGCAGAAGGGGCCAGTTTTGGTATACTCTCCATGTAAATCTTAGAAGGCCTTTACCATCTATACTGAACTGGATGCAATGGATAATTTGAAGCCAGAAGTATTCCCCATAACCAGGTACAGTAAGTAACCTCCTGAAAAAATGGGGGCTAGTGAGACACAATATTAAATTATCCTTTGTTTGTATGTGTCTTTTTTCCATATGAGTACCGTAAGGCTCAATGATATGCCTATTTCTGTGATTCTCCTTTATATAAGTCCGTTGGTTGCCTGAGAGGTATTCAACACATTGCAACACAATGCTTTGGCTACCTCTCTGGCACTCAAAGGGTTAAGGCTTTTAACATGTTATTGCTATTTAATACATGTTTTTATAATTAATCATGCATTTAATACATTTTTTCGTGCAGTTCAATGCAGTATTTTGACATGTGAGTCCTAATAGCACAATCTGAGGGCTGGCAATATGAGGTCCTCCACAGCCCTGCAGCCTAGCACCAAGGGGTTAAAAATCCAATTTAAATCAGTTGTACATTCTCTTGCATCCACTACAGAACACAGGTACCATGGAAGTCCCATTCTCCCTTCCAAGGGTTCTCCAATCCTGGAAGCCCCCCACTACTTTTAAATATATGGCCCCTATATCTTAGTGTTCCTCGGGTCTTAGGCTCTTCCTCAGAGGAGGAATTGTCTGAATGGGAGGATAAGGAGAGGAAATATGAAGCTATGGGGACTTCTATGAGACTAACCCCCTTCTCTCGGCTGAGGGACTCATCAGAACTGTTTTGGAGACTCTTCAGGTCTCTGACACCTCTAATGCGGGGCCTTCTTCTACGGATGTCTTCCAGAGGCATAAGAAATCTTTGCCATGTTTTCCCCCTAACGCCACTCTTGACCAGATACTTCTAGATGAGTGAAAAACTTCAGACAAAGGGCTGTTTATTACCATAAAGTTCTCAAAACTGTACCCTTTTTCAAAGGCAGCTTTAGAGCAGTGGGACTCTCCTCCAGCTGTAGATCCTCCTGTTTCTAGGTTTCTAAATCTAGTGCCTTTCCTTTGGCAGATGCAGCTGGACTTAAAGATCCAGTGGACAAGAGACTGGATTATATTCTCAGAACCAGCTTTGCAGCCACTAATGCAGAACTTAGACCTATATTCTCTTCTGCCTGGGTCAATAGGGCAGTTGCTGTTTGGGGTGAGCAGTTTTTGGATACTGTATGTGCCGAGGTTTCCAGGGATGACTTGCTGGTTCTTTTGGCCAACCTTAAAGAGGCCAACACTTATGTGTCTGATGCTCTTTTTGATGCACTTAGGTTGTCCGTCAAGGCCTCCGCCTTTCTGTTGCTGCGCAACACATTTTGTGGCTTAAGATTTGGTCTGTGGATCAATCCTCCAAAGCCTCAGTGGTTTCCTCTGCTTCAGGCCAAGACCCTGTTTGGATCTGGACTAAGGCAGATAATTAGTGATTCTACTAGGGGCTAAAGCACTTTGTTGCCTCAGATGTCCTCCAAAAGTCCAACTATGAGGAGGAAACTATGTATTTTTTTGTCCCGCCAAATGGAGATACAATGGCTGCAAATTTTGCAGGCCTCCCATGAGAACTCCTCCGCAAAACTGGGACGGCAGTGGAAGCCCAAGCAAGCAGCTCCAAGGGATAAGTCTGTCAAGCAATCTTCCACATGACACACAGAATCCTGATCCACATTTACCAGTAGGGGATGAGTCTTCACCTGGTAGGCCTCTGTAGTGAACCTGTGGGTTTTGCTAGTAATATTGGAAGGGTACGTATATATTATGCTTCCTTTCCACCATTTTGTTTCTTTTTGTCCAGAGTGCCAAACAAGCTAGAAAAACTTTTGGCTGTGTTGGGAAGCAGTGGCCTCACTGCTAGCCGAGACTAGCAGAGTTCAGTTCAGGTCACTATTCCAATCGGTTTGTAGTCCCAAAGAAGGATGGCAGCTTTCATCCCATCCTGGACCTGAAGAGTCTCAACAAGTATGTGGTGACTAAGTGGAATCTTTGCATTCTGTCATCTCAGTGATGTGCCCTGCGGAGTATCTGGCATCTCTAGACTTTCAGGATGCGTATCTACACATCCCCATTCACCCAGACAGCCAGTGGTATTTGTGTTTTGCCTATGGCTCAGATCACTACCAGTTCACAGCTCTGCCATTTGATCTGGCTTCTGTACCCAGAGTGTTCTTAATTTCTTCCAGCAGGATTAGAAAAAGGACAGAAACACTGTTTATTGACTGTCCAAGTCTGTTATATCAGCAATCTGTAATTTTGTCTGACTACTCAGAGCTTCTGTATCAGTTGGCCTATCTGTCTTGTCAGCTCACCTGTACTTATCAGAGCTTCTTACTTGCCTTTTTCTGATTGGACTACTGGCCTTCAAAAACCTTCCCTATGGTTGGGCTGGGCTCACCACCCATTCATTGAGTTTCCAGTGTTATTCCAGTTAGTTTTGTGTTGCCTATATGCTTACTGACTTTGCCTCATGTCCTACTCCTTTGGTACTTTGTATAGTTCTGACTACTCTCCTGGTTCCTGACTATTAGCTTGATCGACTTCTCATCTGCATTTTTGGGTCTAACATATTATCTGACTGACCTCCAGGCTCCTGACTCTCTGCTCGTCTGACTTGAGTGCCCTCAGCCGCTGTCTCGGTGTTGGCTTGATCATTGGTTTACAACTCATCTGAGTTTCCTGTTCCTGTGTCTAGTGGGTTTGAACTTCCATTAATCTGATTGCCTAGGTGCATAGTGGTTTAGGCTTCACTTTTGACCTAAGCTAGCAATGTCTAGTTTATCAGTGCCTAGGAGAGAAGTTCATCCATCTGCAATACTGTTGAGCGCTCTAGTAGTGAATCTTCTACTTTCTGTCTTCTGTCTTTCAGCAGTGTTTGAGAGGAGTCCAATATCTGCAGTCTCCAGTCTACTTGTCCAGTATTCTGCAGCCAGTAGTTGTCTCCAGTCTGTCCAGTATTCTACAGCAGGCAGCTGACTCCAGCCTCCCTGTCCAGTATTCTACAGTTAGCCAGCAGTCTCTAGTTTACTTATCCAGTATTCTACAGCTAGCAGCTGTCTCCAGTCTACCTGTCCAGTATTCTACAACCAGCTAGCAATCTCCACTCTGTCTGGCCAGTATTCTACAGTCAAGCTAGTAAGCTTTTAAAGCATCAGTGTCCTATTGCTAATTTTGTTCTTTCTAACCTCAAGTTGCAACCCATCCTGAAACTTATGCCCCAGGGATACTTCTGGGTCTTCTGGCTTCACTGGGATGGATATCTGGCCTTGCAGCCAGCAACTGTAATTTTTCAGCAAACCACGATAGTGGCTGACATCGCTCTCCAGCTTTGCTCCCTAATCCTCTCTCAAGCTACCCCCATTTAGCACTGTAGCTAATATTCCCATAACAAAGTCTCAGCTTTAGCAATATTCTTTCAAAGAAAAAAGTTGAGACAAACAAGGTGTAATCCACATGGTTCCTCTCTATAAGGAATTCCTCCCTGGGATTTGAACTTGATTTTTTGAGCTTTTTGAGCTGTTATCGTTGGCATCCCTCAGACATATTACTGTTTAGTTTTCTAACTGCTATATCCGTAGCTCAAAGAATATCAAAATCAGTTCTCTATCTTTCATCAGGATAAAGTGGTTTTATGAACTGTACATAATGTAATTTTTACATTTCATCTGTACCAGGAATTAATTCTACCTTCCATGTATCTTAACCTTTCTAACAAGAAAAACAACATTCTTTGTATTTAGTTATAAAAGACTTCGGACAAAGCTCATCTCCCTTTGTCATCCCAGATAGTCCTAGAAAAGTGAAAGTTTGTTAGAAATCCCCTGTATCTTCATGGATTAAATGGATTATAAGACTGCATCCTTAAATCCAAGCCTGTACCTGCCCACATTTTAGCCCATTCTGTAAGGGCAATGTGAACTTCATGGGCTCTCAGGGATCAAGCTTCAATAAAACACATCTTCAAAACAGTGACCTAGTCTTCAGTTCACAATTTAAAACATTCAACATTCTTTCCTCAGAAGATGCAAGGTTCTTCAGTTAGTAGCTCCAGACCAAGCAAGAGGAAAGAGGTTTTTTGTAGTTAAAGTTAAATCCTTTTCTTTTAATCCATTGCGGGAAACATAGCATTCCCACCCAAGAAAACTAGTCTCTGGGTTGAAGTGCCCTGCCATTTCTTGGCTATTCTGTTTTGGTGACTTACTGTTGTTGTGCTTTGTTACATGTAAACTGACCTCTAATGCAGGAAAGTGGCTTAAGTAGGGCAGAGGAAGGGGAGGAGTTTCTTCTCGTTTAGAAGTTTATGTTCTCTGCCTCCTGGTGGCAGACAGTTTTACCACATCTTCCCTGTGTCCCACAGTGGAGTAAGAGAAAAGGATTTAAAGGGATAGTAATACTTTGTTTTAACTTTATTTTATTTTGTAGGCATTAAAAAAACATGAAGAATGATATACGTCTTATCTCTCAAACCTTTATGGTTTATGAGATATTCACAAGCAAAGTTTCCCCCTCCCGCCCCTTTTACCTACTGTAAACAATCTCTTCTCAGATGTGGAATGCAGTCCATAGACTGGACAGATAACAGAAGGGGACACTCTTATTCCTATGAAAACAATGAAATCCCTGCCCCCCTTGACAAGCTTTTCAGGTTTTTCCCTTATCTTAATTGAAGATTGTCCCTCTCTGCAGTCTACCTGGGCAGCTCCCTTCTGCCTTGGCTGAGAAGTGTTACATCAGTAAAAGGGACGGGAGGGGGACACTTTGCTTGTGAATATCTCTTAAACCATAAAGATTTGAGAGATAAGACTTATATCATTCTTCATGTTTTTTTCATGCCTACAAAATAAAATAAAGTTAAAATGAAGTATTACTATCCCTTTAATGGTGAGCTGTGATTACTTTTGAAGAACCTCTCATTTTACTTTACAAGAAAAGTGCTAGAAGCATATTTTTTTCCTAGTTGAGCGTCTCTGACTAGCTCGTTGCATATGCAAATTACCCTTTGGACTATTCACCCTAAAGGTAACAGGGTAATCCAGACGTGGACCCCTTGCTCATAGTGTCTAGAGAGATCAGCTGCACCTCACTGATGAAGCCCAACAAGGCCGAAACGTGCGCCTGGGGTTGGCTGCTTCTCTTGTTCAGAGGGGAATTGCCTGGCACTTCGTGTCTGGACTGCCTTTTGGTAGGATCAGTATGATGTGCTTTAAGATATTTCCTCTCTGTGAAAGGCACTAGAGAGCTAAAAGAGAATGCACCCTGGGTAGGATACTTGTCCTATAGAGCCTCATCATTTCGAGGGCAGGCTCGTTCCTAGTTGAGCGTCTCTGACTAGCTCTTTGCATAAGCATATTTTTTCCGATTAAAACTTGTGCGCACAAATACACAAAGGCCACACCCAGGGACATCGGAAGCAGGAGACACATATATTATTCTACATACAGACACCATGTTAAACTGTAGATCAGTGATTCTCGACTGGGGTGCCATGGCACTTTTTGTCATGGCACATACATCCACTTAGGGTGCCCTGTTTATCTGATAAAAATGCAACTATCGACTTTAAAGTATGTATTTATAGAAACTGATTGTTCACCAGATGCTGTTCTTTACATTCATGCATTTTAAAGAGTGCCATGCTCATTCCATTTCCAGCAGAGTATTTCCTCCATATCACCCTCCCAAGAAAAAAAGCAGTAAAAGCCAAGTTGACAGAGAGCACTAGAAGTTTATTTGTGTATCTGAACAGCATGCAGTTATATAGCTGTAACGGGAGGCCAGACCCTATATACCCTTTGTTACCAGGATCATTTCATTGAGCAAAACGAGTGATGCAGCACGCGCAGCAGTCTCTACTGAGCACGACTCTTGTCGTTACACACGTTTTAGCGAATTATTATATAGGATGAGGCTCTGAATCTGAGTTCTAAACTTTACCAGAGGGTACACCCTGTCCTAAGAAATATCTATGGGTGTAACTTGTTCTAGGTGACATGATGCCCACAGGCCTTAATAGTTGTGATGAGCATGAATACAGGAGATCCAGGAAAAATAGGTTAAAATCAATATATAATACTATAGTTATGTATAAGAGCAGTTTGCATTTTAGCATTAGTGTTGCTTTAAGACTCTTGATTAGCAATATGTATCACGTAAGTTTACAAAACTGATATGTTAGTGAAGACATTAAGTGGATAGTACTGAAGGAAATGCACATCTGGAATGCCGTACAAACTTACGGGATGATTGGGCAGAGAGGACTTAAACTTATAAGTAATTTTTCTATGTTAAAATATTAATTAAAATGGATCATCCTCCTTCAAATCTTGTGACGCAGATTAACTTTTCTTGGAATCCAAATAGAGAAAACAATTGTGATTAAAACACAGGGAAAATGGTTGAAAGCTGCACTGATTAAAAAAATAAAATAGAACTTAACCCGTTAATGTCCGAGAGGAATTAGGGGGTGTACAAGGGAATTAATGGTTTAAAATACAAGAGAACACAAAGCCCAAACACTTGAGAAAACGACCAGGTCCTGTTATGTTAGAGAAAGAGACAAAAAAAACAAACAGGAAAATAACATGCAAATCAAAAGTGCCAACGTCTCACCACAGCATAAAATGATTAAAACAAATGTGTGCCATCATGCACAATTTGGCTGAGAAATATCAACATACCAAAAATGGAACATAACTTAAAAGATGATAATTTATAAAAAGCTGAAAATAAATGGCCATCTACACATGTTCTTCATTGTTGAATACACTAACAAGAGAAGTACACATAATGAAAAATATCTGAAAAAGATTAAAAGATTATTAAAGGAACAGTAATCTTTCATTATAAAAATGGTACAGTATATTGTCTTGTGTTATTTGCCAATTAAAACAAGAGTTTTCCCATTGTTGTTAATAGTTATTATAGCTCATAGTTCTGTTTGTTTAATCAAGCTGTTAGCAGCAGCAAATGGTATCCAGAGGGTAAATTTTATTTTTCTATTGCTCTGGAAGTGTGATTCCTAGGTCACAATGTTCAAAAAGTTGTTGTAATGGAAAAATCATGGATCGTGGGGTGGCTCTAAAAGTATGACTGTATTTCAAGAAGTAAAGTTGTAACTTGAAAAGGTGTTTTAACATACTGAAAACAGCAGCAAGATGACAATATGGAAATTATATTAAAAAAAAAAAACAGCTACAGGGATATTTTATGAAAATGCCTTACAATATGATAGATAAAACCACAACCACTTTTAAAACTGCATTTTCCCTTTGCAGTCATCTTGATTGTAGCACAAGTAGAAAAGCAGGGATATCCTTAGAAAGTTAACAGTTTGTCACCGAGAACTTGGACACAGTTGATACAGCTGACAAACTAGTCAAGGCAATGAGATAAAACTCTCAAGCAGTTTGCCAGTCTTGTATTTTGCCTACAGATTGGTTAAAAATTTTGGTGTACAAAATCCATCAAAGAGCATTAACTTTGTTGCAGAAAATTGGTTATATTACATAAAATGTTTATCAAATATCTTGTTTTCTAACAAAAAAAATTAACATTGATTTTGTAGCATAAAATGCATTTTATTCATAGAAAAATATATTTTTTGTGTAGATTTTCTTTATGGAATCCAACTATTACAGTTTTATGGAGGTTTTTTTTCTTAACCCTTTGAGGGCCAGAGGGGTTCGCAACACATTGCAAAGAAATGTGTTGCGTATCCCTCCGGCCCTCAAAGGGTTAATTAACATTAGCTGTAAAATACTTCTCTCACTTTTCAGGCAGCATTATTGTGCAAAAAAGAGTGTGTCCTCATACAGGCATTGTAGGGGTTAAAAAACTGCTAATGCAGTGAAGGGAACATAAAACTGCTAAATCCTTTATCTCTATACTGCATATGCAAGTCCATCAACGAAGTGCAATTCCAGCTACCAAACTACATAGAAATGTAGCTGCTAAATAGAGAAATAGGGACATACACAGGAAAAAAATCCTCTTCAGTCTTCAGTCTCCTATATGAACAGAGCAGCTTCATAGACACTATGGGGAAACAGGCTGATAAAACAAGCCATCCTCCGCAGCCCAGGTCCTGAAAGCCTGTGCACTAGTCAGTACATCCAAAGGAGGCCAGGAATAGGAGCCTGCCAAGTAGGGGATTGTATAACCCCCATATCCTACAGAAGAAATTAAAAAGAAGGATAACTAAGAAAGCCTTGACCTTGCTTTGTCCTTGATAAAGTGGTGCAGAAATGGAGTCTCCGTCTCAGAGACCACTTTTGTTCAGTGCCCTACCATCGTGAATGAGTGGACTTTACCCCATGGTTCCTGTATTCAACATAGGACATAAGTCAAATATGATATAAATAGGATCATTGTTCATACAAGTATATGACATAGATATATATAATCTTTTAGATATTTGGTTATGAGATCCTTCCATTTTTTGTGCAGCCAAAATATTTTGATAAATAATATATTACAAATGTTACATATGTTACACACAAAATTGTTTTGTGCACAATACTCATTAGAGGGGCAAAACTAATTTTTTTACTTTGCCATGCAGAAATGAGTTTGTCACACAAACAGAATTTTTGTTTATTATATAGAATTTAATTTATAGCAGAAAATATATTTGTGAGCTGTGAACTTTGTTTTGCAGGCTTGCTTTTGTAGTAATACAACCCTTCAGGATTCTATGCCAATTCGTTGTCCCCAAGAAAAGTGAATGCCTCCTATTCTGGTATTAAAATACCACAGTCCTTGTGTGCTTGCTCTGCTGTTCAAGATATAGTCCTTGCTCTGCAGTCCAAGATATAGTCCTTACTCTTAATCATCTCTGCTATGTGTCCAGAGCAAATACTGGATTCCCTAGACATAAAATACACTTTTCTGCAAATTCCTATCCACGCAGAACATCAGCGTTTCCTACGGACTGCAATCCAAAATTGTCATTTCTTTGTCGTCCAATACAGGTTACTGGTAACTTTGGGTAGGTGATTCGCCCCTTTAATTAGGCAGGAACAATTCTAAAATTGAATGCAGGGGGTGGAGCCTACCTTCCCTCCTTGGCTGCAGCTACCCAACCAGCTCCAGTAAGATTTGTTCCTTGGTGAAGACACAGGCAAGAGAACAGTTCTGCTATAGCTTTAGCTAATTTTTTATTTTTCTGTTAGAAATGGAATACCACCATTAGGCGGATTACCATAACTGACAATGCCCTTAAATGTGGCTAGCTCTGTAACAGGTGCTTTTTGTGGACCTTAAGCCCTGGGGCGGGGGGAAATCTTGGGTTCAAGTAATTTCCTCAGGAGTTGCCCACTGAGGCTTCTTCTTAATACATGGTAGTCTGAAGACAGATCTGCAGGAAAGGTGGGGGGTTATTGGCAAGCAACCCTTTGAGTGCTGCAGGTCCACATGTCCCACAGTGCCCCTCCACACAGGGGTTTTCCTTTGGAGTTCCTGTTGCACACTCATGCACTCATTGAGTTTATCTGTATGTCTGTTGGGTGTTTTGGAGCAAATTTATGTGGTAACAACCCTTTAGCTGCTGGTTTTGCATCTTTTGGGGGGGGGGGGGTTGTTGGCACTTTCCCTACTGGGTTCAGTGTTCTTTGGGTCTTCTAACATGTTTTAGTGATGTTTCATGTACTTTTAATTCACAGTTTCAACTTTTAAAAAAAAAAAAATTGTGTAAAGGTGTGTTTTACCGCATAGACTTCATTGCTCCATTCACTTCTATGGGGCTATGCAGTTTGGGACATATCTCTGCAACCGCTCAACCTAGCGACTTCAGGAATGGCTCATTTTAAACTCCTGCCCTTGCTCTATCATTCGGTTAACGTTTTAAGTGTATTGGGGGGCTCAGGAGGCTTTGGGCACTGTTGGGGTACTTTTTCTGGGAAAACTACATTTCCCACATGCGCTTGCTTTGCATGCTCGTTTCTGATTGGCTCCTACTGCGACAGCCATTTTGTGCCTTTTTCAGAACGAGTATCCTATGCAGGGCTTGAAGTCTCCTTCTCTCCTCTGCAGATTAACCCTTCTTCTGCCAGATAAATGTATTTTAGCAATTTCTGGGGTGAAATTTTAATCTTGCACACTGTATTTGGGTGATTCTTTATACTTTAGACATTCTCACAGTGTCAAAAAACATTTAATCTGTTGGAGCTTGGGGCCAGGCCTAAGACTAAGGACGCTGAGGTCTCTGTGTCCCCTATTGCGCATTGTTCCTCATGTCATTCAGGGTTACCTAGACAATTCTCAGGTCATTTATGCCCAGCATGTTCTGATGGCCCTGAGTCTCTCCCAGGGACCTCCAGCCATGCATTAGAGCCAGTCTGGGTGCAAGAGTTCAAGGCTGCTACTAGTGATCTTCGGTCTACATTGCAACTCTTTCCATCCCAGTTACAGGGGTCTTCCACTCATGTCAGAACCCTTCTTCTTTCAGATCTTCCCTGCCAAATCCGCAGGGAGTACCTGATGTATCAGATTCCTCTGAGGAGGAACTCTTGGTGGATTCAGATTTTGAGGAATGTTCTGCTGTTGGCTCCTTTCAGTTTTTTGGGGACCTCTTTCAGGCTGAGCCTGAGCCTTCAACTGAGGGCCTGATCAGGGCTGTCTTAACCACTCTAAACATTCCTGTAGTCCAAGAGGTTTCTTCAGATCCCTTTGATGTTTTTCAGAAGCCTAAGAAGCCCCTTACTTGTTTTCCACCTAACCCCACTCTTGACCGCCTTGTGACTGATGAGTGGAAATCCTCGGACAGGAAACCCTCTGTTTCCAAGAAATTTGCCAAGCTTTACACCTTGCGCTTGCTCAGTGGGTTCATCCCCCCCAAAGTGGATGCTCCAATCACCAGGCTATCTAAGTCTACTGCCTTGCCAGTTTCTGATGCGTCCGCTCTAAAAGACTAGACTGACAAGAAACTTGAGGTTTCCCTCAAGTCCATTTTTGCCACTGCTGGTACTGCCATACGTCCAGCATTCATTGTGGCATGGGTCAACCGGGCCATTGCGGTCTGCACTGAACAGCTCACTCTAGCTATCCGTCAGGGTGCTCCTACTTCGGATATGTTGCGGCTTCTTGCCAATATTTCTGAGGCCCAGCGTTATGTTTCTGCTGCCTTATTTGATACCATCCGTCTGGTGGCAAGGGTTTCCACCATGTCTGTGGTTGCCAGACGAACTCTTTGGCTCAAGATCTAGTCTGCTGACACTGCTTCCAAGAAAGCCTTGCTCTCCTTGCCTTTTCAAGGCACATCATTGTTTGGGCCAGATCTTAAGGATCTGATTAGTGAGGCCACAGGGAGTAAAAGTACACTTTTGCCTTTGGTCCCCATAAAGAAAGCGCCTCTCAAGAGTAATCATTTTTTTCCTTCCTTTCAGACTGAGACACGTCCGGTGAACCAGGCAGTTCCCTCAGCTCCTCGTGCCTCCTCCAAGCCCAAACAGAAGTGGAAGCCCAAGGTCTCCTCCAAGTTTAAGGCTTCCAAGCCTTCTTCGGCATGACTCACCGAACCCAGGTCCCCACTCGGCTGTGGGTGGCCATCTGCGTCACTACCACAGCGTCTGGGAGGATTCAGTGGTGGACCCGTGGGTTTTACAGGTGGTGGCGGAAGGGTACAGGATCCCTTTCATCTCTCTTCCTCCCTTTCGCTTTTTTTTCGCTCTCATATGCCCCAGGGCGCAGAGAAATGCCGTCTGTTCAATGGCGCTATCCAGGCCCTTCTGGACAAGGATGTTCTGGAACCTATTCCAGTTCAGGACAGAGGTATGGGTTTTTACTCAAACCTCTTTGTGGTCTCAAAGAAGAACTGCAGCTGGCATCACATTTTGGATTTGAAGGATCTCAATTCCTTTGTGATGAGGACTCATTATCACCAGGAGTCCCTAAGGACGGTGATTGCTGCTATGTCCCCATGGGAATTACTTGCCTCTTTGGATCTTCAGGACGTGTATCTACTCATCGCCATTCATCCAAAGAGCACACAGTATCTCTCCATTGGGATGGCATCAGAGTTACTCCATACATGGACGACCTGCTTCTGAAAGCCCTCTCTGCAGAACTTCTTCATCAGCAAGTTCAGGACTGCATTCATGCTCTCACCCATCACAGGTGGATCATCAACATGGACAAGTTGGATCTTGTCCCATCCCAGCGTCTGGTCTTCCTGGGCCTTCTCTTCAACACTCAGCAGAGCATGGTGTTTCTCACGGACGAGGTGGGTCACCAGATCGCCCACAAGGTTTCTGCTGTTCTGGCTCACAATCCAGTTCCAGCCAAGAAGCTGTCCTCTCTAGTGGGGAAATTCATCTCCACCATAGAAGCGGTCCCATTTGCCATGGCTCACACCAGGGAACTCCAGAGGTTTGTGATCCAGGTGTGCAAGGGTCAGCTGGACCTTCTGAAGACATCAGTATCCCTCCCTCTTCATATGGAACTGAGTTTGTCATGGTGGCTCGACCTTTCCAATCTACTGAAGGGCAAGTCTTTCCTGATACCCTTCTGGACCACAGTGACGACGGATGCCAGCTTCTCCGGCTGGGGAGTGGTCCGAGGTCACCTGAGTGCTCAGGGTCGGTGTTCTCCTGAGGAATCTCTCCTTCCCATCAACATGCTGGAGTTTCGGACGATATTTCTTGCCCTTCATCATTAGACACCCCCAGCTGGAAGAATGCCCAGTCCGGGTTCAGTCCGATAATGCCACTGCCGTGGCTTACATCAACAAGCAGGACGGAACAAGACGTCTCGCTACTTGGTTAGAGGTCAAGGCTATTTTGTCCTGGGCAGAAAAGCACGTTCCTGTCATATACGCAGTACACATTCCTGACATAGACAACGTCATGGCAGACTTCCTCAGTCGACACACAGTGGGCAGAGGAGAGTGGTAACTGCACCCAGAGGTGTTCACCATCATTGTTCAGAAGTGGGGTCTTCCTTGCGACAAGACACAACCGGAAGGTTCCGAGGTTCTGTTCTCGCTGGAGGGATCCTCTAGCTGTAGCAGTGGATGCCATGTCCATTCCTTGGTTATTTCCTCTGGCTTCATCATTCCTCCCCTCCCCATGTTGCACAGGGTGTTATGGAAATTGAGACTGGAGTGCTGTCCAGTCATTCTGATTGCTCCATACTGGCCTCGACAGGCTTGGTTTCCGGAGCTTCTGGATCTGTCAGTGGCGGAGCTATTCCGGCTCCCTTGCAGTCCGGATCTTCTTCTACAGGGTTACCTGTGGAAGGAGGATGTTAATCGGCTCCCTTTGACGGCTTGGAAATTGAATCCTCGATATTGAGAAAGAAGGGTTTTTCTACTGGTGTCATGGCTACTATGCTCCATGCCCGCAAACCTGTTTCTTCCAAGGCCTACCATCATGCCTGGTCGACTTTCTGTCTTGGTGTGCTGATAGGGACCTGTCTCAGGAACTTTATCTATCTGCTCAAGGTCCTGGCCTTCTTGCAGGACATTGTGGATAAGGGCCTCAGTTTGAGTTCCCTCAGGGTTCAGAGGCGCATTGCTATTCTTCCTGATGTCAAGGTTTTCTTCCAGGGAGTTGCTCATACTCGTCCTGCTTTTAAGAATCCCACTCCTCCATGGGATCTTAACTTGGTTTTGGGCGTCCTTCAGCGCCTTCCCTTTGAGTCCTTGGCTACTATTCCTTTACGCTTGCTGACATGGAAAATGGCCTTTCTCCTGGCATTCGTGTCTGCACAGAGAGGACTACGGTCTGAATTCGTAGCCCCGCTCTGTTATCAGCCGTGTCGCGGGCTGTCTGTAGTGCACGTGACTGCAGCGCACGCAGCCATCTCTACTGAGCATGACAGCTTCTGACAAACACACATTTAGTGAAATATTATATAGGATATATATATAAAGAGAGAGAGAGAAAAGAGGCATGATGTTGCCTGTGGGGATTAAGTCCTTTGAGTGCTTCAGGGGTATTCAACACATTGATTAACAATGGTTTGGCTACACATGCGGTAATGAATATATATATATATATATATATATATATATATATATATATATATATATGTGTGTGTGTTTGTGTGTATAATAATATTTTAAAAAACATTTTAATTAAGAATACTAACACAGTTTTTCTGTACAGACGAGCACCATCATTTTTTTTATCTGTCCTTGTTGGAAATTGAAAGCAGCAGGGTCACCCTTGGCTTTTCTATTGCATGAACAATGCAAGCAGGAAGCAGTAAAATTGATTGTAAGTTTTATGTGGTGTTACTACTGGATGTTAGCAGGATCATGTATATTCCATTTTTATCAGAATAGATGTGCCAGTTCAATGTGTTTCATTTTCACTTGCTGTCACATTTTGATTTTATTAAGAAACCACCTTGACACATGGTATGCTAGATAAGATGAGCAAAAATTGTTTGGGTCATTACTCTCTCAGAAATCTTCTTGTCTCTATTACTTTCTGACCTACTTCATAGATAAAATGAGAGAAAAACGCAGAAAACTAATATACGTTTGGAATAGGACTCAGACATAGATAGACATTTGATCTATAAATATGTGTCTGGAATCTAGTAGCAGATGGCACAGTTATTGATGTGTGTGTATACTCTAAGGTATGTTTGATTAGCACTAAAAAGAAATTGCTGAAGTGTTACATTTGTGTTTAAAGACAACAAAATATAAGTAGTTACAGGTCCTTTAGTAAATGCTCCTACATTGTCCATATCTATAGGAGAATTATGTGTCATACTAAATGTCACATAAATAGGAACATGGTATCTTACTACATGTTAAAGCACAGTTAATATTTATAAGGACAAGTAGAAACTTGCAGAATAAGTATTAAGTACATGCTGAAGATGTCAATTGTAATTTTTGTCATGAATCAAACACTGGGTCTGTATACCTGGTAGTTTGGGTTTGTAGCTGGAGTGCAAGGGATGAGTCCATTTAGAGCAGCAGAGCTGCATGAGAATAGTAGTCTGTGACCGCTCAGAGCAGCTAGCCTGCTTAAGGAAATGGGCTGAGACCACTCAGAGCAGCAAGGCTGCAATAGGAATAGTGGAATGAGACCGCTTAGAGCAGCAGAGCTATTATGGGAATAGAGGGCTAGTACCACTAAGAGCAGCTGGGCTGTTAGAAATATAGAGGAAATAATAATGGGGTAGATCAGGCACACCAGTGGCTCTGCTATAAGAAGTAGTGGACTGAGACTTGGCAACAAAATTGACCTTCCCCAAGAAAGCAGTCTGAGCTCCTCTGACTAGGGGAACTCCTACAGGAAAAAAGCTGGACTGCTAGCTGGCTAAATAATAGAGCTGGCTGAAACAATAGTAGTGGTAGAGTACAAGATGGTGACTAATGGCTAAAGAGCTAACCTGCCCAAGGAGGCTGAACTGCCAGAATATAATGTAGATGTACATACTGTATGTAAACCCACACAAATTGGGTACCATTTTTCACAGGTTGGTAGCAGGTACTGAATGGAGTAGGAAATTCCATGGTTTCAATTACTTTGGTATCTTTAACATGATGGAAATGGAAGAAAAAACATTTTGCCTATAGCTCCAACTGGTTCACTAGCAAAATGTCACCCACTATTGTGCAATCTACAAAACCATGTATTAACTATGTTGCTGGCATGAAAAGAGCAATATCAGCATGCAGCCTTCATCAATAGGCCACCATTCTGTTGTTGCAGGATTAAAAGTCGCATACAGGTAGACATGTCAATAATAAACTACAGCCATTGGTTTTCTGCACAGTTCCATTGCTTGTTTATACCCAACAATGAAAGGATGTGAGCTTTTCCACAGGAGGGGGTGTGACTTCATACTTCTTATCAGACAGCTCCGCTTAAAGTGTTAGTGTCCAAACATTTTTTTTAATAGATTTGTAGAGGCTAAAAAAGATTCTCATTGCCAAAACCCCATCTCTCAAGCTGCTATGGTTTGAGAGATATTGGCAATCAAAGTCCCCCCTTCCCTCCCCTTCTGTTGATATCAGCTGTAAAGCTGACAGAAGGGTATTAGTGTCAGCTGACACAATGAGGCTCTGCAGCAGAGCTGACATCCCATTATTAGAAAAGAACTACTTCATGGGAATGGTCTACAAAGTGTGCTTGCAAACCAGGCACACTTTGTAGACCCTTCCACTGAAGTAATTATTTTCTAATAAAGGGATTTCAGTTCTGCTGCAGAGCCACAGGCTGATCCCCAGACTGAGATCTCCTGCTGTCAGCTAGATGCTGATGTCAGGAGAAGGGGAGGGAAGGGGGAACTTTCATTGCCAATATCTCTCAAACCATAGCGGTTTGAGAGATGGGGTTTGTGGCAATGATAATCTTTTTTTAGCCTCTACAAATCTATTAAACATTTTTTTGGACATTACTATCATTTTAATACTTTAACCTTTTGAGTGCCTTCCTCTCTAGTTACACCCACCTACACATGTACCCTGCCTATCTCTCATGCCCCTGTGCCCTCACTTCTATGGTGTACGCCATAGAGATAGAGCACTCCAGCTTTATCTTCTTCTCGTGAAACTGCTCCTCCATCTGTACTTGTACATTGTGAAAATGCTGGAAAGATGCAATTCAAAGGGCCTACCCTTGTTTTACTCATCAGGAAAAGCAATATATATTTTTTTTAAAGAAAAATGTTTACTGCTCGTTTATTAGGCATCTGTGCAGGCCATGCATGTAGGTAAAACTATGTGTTTGTTACATGGGAAACACGGGGCTTTAACCCTTTGAGTGCCAGAGGGATACTCAACGCATTGCAAAGCAATGTGTTGTATACCCCACTGGCACTCAAATGGTTAAAATAAATAAATAATAGAAACCACCTCAACCATCATCAATGTTTCTGATACATAGATGAGATGTTAAAAAAAAAATTGTGATCACTTAAACCGTGTCATTTGTCCAAAAAGTTCTTATGTTGCATATAGTCTGTCAATTCTCAGACATAGTTTTACATTCAGTTCTGCCATCGCATCAAAGAGAAAAGGCAGTCCTAAATGTGGGCATGATTTAATCTAGTTATAATGTAAGGTATTTTCAGACAAAAAAACTTTCACTTTTTGTCTGATTTCTGTATTTTCTTTTTAATGGCAAAATAAAGATGGTTTAAACTTGTAGAAGACAATTTAAAGTACTATTAGCAGATAAGAGTAGGAAGCAGTTGTGTGGTGTTAAACGGCAAATATAACTGTTTTTGCTTGTTTAAAAATGTGTAATTTTGAAGACAAATAAGACCCTTTTAATATTGCAATTGTTAAGGGTAATATTCATCAAGTTCTAACTACCGTTTTTTTAATTCTTTACAACTAATTTTACTCATTTTTAAAAGTGCCGATTTACATCTGAAAAAACCCCACAAACGTCCTGCTGTTGCCACCAACTCACGATCCAACATTTTTTTTCTCATTTCGTATTTTGAACATCATGCCCATTGTCTATGACAGGAGTGTGCAAACCTGTCTTCAAGCCCCCCCCCAGTAGTACATGTTTTCAGGATCCCACAATTAAACACAAATGAAAGAAATTTCAGAGTGATTGAACCACTGATTGATTCCCCTGTGTTCGGGTGAGCAACTATACAAAACCTGCACTCTAGGGAGCCCATAGGACAGGTTTGAGATCCCCTTGTGTGTGATATTAGCAAAATAGGTATTTTTTTATACTTTTTTTGTATTTATGACCTCATAACTTTTTGCACAATGCAAAATTTACCTCATGTGAGGCACCATGAAAAAGCAGAATTTGTTCTGAAAAAGAAAAAAATATATATAAATATGTTAGACTTTTTCCATATATTTCCCATATAAAGGTGCCTTCTGGAAATGCTGAGTCCGGCCACCAAGGTAGAAAAAATACTTCAAACCTCTGGCATTAATAGGGTTAACAACAAATCCACTTTCCTCTGATGTTTTTTGTCAACACAGTACCATTAATTGGAACTGTCACTGTGTAAGGTGATTGTGTAAAAGCCCTCTATAGTTATGTAAGCCACTTCCTGTTTAACCCTTTGAGTGCCAGAGAGGTACGGAACGCATTGCATAGCTTGGAGGAGAGAAAAGAAGACTTCTGTGTGCCTGGCAAACACACCCAGGGGCAGCAGTAAGGAGGAGTTACTGCTCACAATGGGTGATTCAATGGGGGCGTGGTTTTCGCAGGAGTTGCAGGGGCCGAAAGTCATGCAGGGAGTTGGCCCGCCTCCCCACCACTAGCCGAGTGAGGGAAAAAAACAAAATGGCTGCCATTCGCTCCTACACCACAGAGACACACACACACACAATGGCGGGGTGCGACATGGAATCGAGCAGAGGAGGGACCTTTGGCCCTCAGGTAAGAGCAGCACAACCAAAAAAAAAAAAAGGGTTAAAGGAATAGTAATACTTCAAAATTACTATCCCTTATATAGAAGCCCTTGTAAAACTGAATTAAATGCCACCAGCGGCATCTCTCAAACCTTTATGGTTTGCGATATAACCGCTTTTAAACTTCGCTCCCCCCCGCCTTTTCGCAGACGTCATCGTTGTTGCTGCAGCAGGGGAATCTGGTCCGGGGACCGGCGGAGACTCTTTAGCCAGCCAAGATCTCGTTATGGAAGACAAGATCCTTCACTAAAACTGTCTTCTACGTGTGCTTGGTTACCAAGCACACGTAGAAGACCGTTTTAGTGAAGGATTGTTTCTTCTATAACGAGATCTGGCTGTGCTGAAGAGCCTCCGCTTGATTCAAAGAAGGGATTTCCCTTTTGCAGCAAGAACGCTGACGTCAGCGGAGAGGTAGGGGGGAGCGAAGTTTAAAAGCGGCTATCTCGCAAACCATAAAGGTTTGAGAGATGCCGCTGGTGGCATTTAATTCAGTTTTACAAGGGCTTCAATATAAGGTATAGTAATTTTGAAGTATTACTATCCCTTTAATAATATAATTGTGGAGATAACTCATCATTGACACCCTACACCTGAGTGAAGTACCGCAAATATGGATTAACCGTTTGAGTTGCACTGGGTTAGGCAATGCATTGGATGATGAAGGTCTTCTCATTTGCACAACATGAAACAAATCGGAGGTTCCAGGCAAGTAGTGTGCAACTTGGAGTAGAGCGTAGAGACAACTTTACGATTGTGGTGTTTGGAGTCCTCCAAACGTTGACACAGTACAGTTGCATATGCTGCCCACACAACACAAAACAGCACCAGCGGTTGTAGGACTGTGTCCCAGGTGCTGTTTTGTGCTGTGTGCCCAGCAGATGGAACTCTACTGTGTCAGCATTTATGCAAATGAGAAGACCTTCATCATGCAATGCATTGCCTACCCCAGTGCAACTCAAACGGTTAATCCATATTTACGGTACTTCACTCAGGCGTAGAGTGTCAATGACGAGTTATTTCCACAATCATATTATTAACCCTTTGAGTACCACAGTATTACGAGTTGCTTACCTTTGTGGCATTCAAACGGTTAAGCATAATTCTGCTGAGAGCCCTACCATTTCTGTGGTGCCTTAATATCTCAGGCGCTATTACCCTTACAGGATTATTTCACATTCTTTTATAATATACATTTTCCAACAAAATTATTCACATTATCACTGCAGTAGCTCCGTTACACACGAAAAAAAAAAACATTTTCTTGACCAGCTCCCATCTTTGGAGTCTGTCTCCTTTCAAATTACCTCTTATTGAATGTCTATGTAACAGCCAATGAACAGGGGAAAACCTTCAACCACATGGACATGAAGCGGCTAGGGAGCAGGCAGACAGCTCCACACTCTAATGACACTCTCTTTGAAAACGAAATGTCTCACAGCTCTTAACCCTTTCAGTGCCACTCAGAGGGTTCACAACTGTGGGACATTGTATTTTCAAAGAGGGTGTCATTAGAATGTGTATCGGACTGTTGACCTGCTCCCCAGCTGCTCCATCCTCGGGTACATGCTCTGCTGCTTCCATCACCCACTGTGTCAGCACCTCAAACAACTGTGCCTCTAAACCTATATCTTGGTGTCAATTTTTGTACATATCCCTTCATTGGATCTGTACCTTTCACAAATAAAACAAAAAAAATTTACAGCGCAAAAAATTTAATGAACAAAGGACTAATTTCTTTGTATGTCCTCACTTTCATTTTCACTACTCAACCAGCCTTGGGTTTGTACTGACTGGGACTAACTCCATAACCCCTTTATTTGTTAACCCTTTGAGTACCAGAGAGGAAAGCAAAGCATTGCTATGCAATGCTTTGCGTACCCCTCTGGCAATCAAAGGGTTAAACAGTTCACAATAACAAAATACTAAAACAAACAAAAAATAAAAAAATACTCTCTCAGCAAATCGCCACTGCATCAAAGGCAGCACACATCACCACACTTGCTTCCCAATGCCATCCCTTTTTCTCATGCACAATTTATTTCCTAGGGAGAATACAAAAACAAAGAATGTGACGAACGCACACCGAGAAAGAACAAAATGAAGTAATTTGCGCAAAGCATGTGCGGCCTCTCACGTTTTTCACTCCCATGTGCCATTGTAGAGAGAAAATTTCCATATTCATATCAGCCTGGTCCCACCCACAGGCAGTGCATCCCCGAAATGTCAGGCAATTCCTCTCTACACGAGAGAAACAGCACAACCCCAGACGTACGTTTCAGTCTATGTGGACCCTAGTCAGTGGGGTGCAGCTGATTCCCTCTAGGCACATGGAAGCAAGGGCCCATGCCTGGGATGTCCTTCCACTTAGGGAGACTACAAAAACAAAGAAGGCTTTTAACTTCTTGAATCCTAGAGCCCTTTCTAGGATTCAAGGGGTTAAAATATCCAATTAAGACAATGGGAAGTTTGAAAACTTGCATTTGTTCCCTATGACAGGGGAGATCAATCCTGACCGTCCCCCCCCACCCCCACCCCCAGTGACCTAAGGATCTGTCTAAATTAATGGCATTAACTTGTGTTTAATTGAGGAGATCCTGAGAGCATACTGGTAGTGGTGGAGGTGCTGAAGACAAGTTTGAAAATCCCTGTCCTTTCGTACATTTGGGTTGTCTCAAAAGTGCACCTCTTTAACTATTAAATATGTCCCTAAGGCCATTATGTGCTACCTCTATTTAAGAAGGGAACTAAAACAGAACATGGGAATTAAAGACCTGTGTGTTTGACCTCTGTTGTGGGAAAGCTGCTAGAAGGGATGATAATGGATTATATTCAGGATTACAACACAAAAAATAAGATCATTAGCAGGAATCAACATGTTTTATGAGGAATAGATCATGCCAAACTAATCTTTTCAGCTTCTATGAAGAAGTAAGTAGCAACCTAGATAATGGTAAGGCAGTTGATGAAGTATATCTAGATTTTGTAAAGGCCTTTGAAACAGTGCCACACAGAAGGCTGGGGTATAAATAAGGAAATTGGGGCTAGGGGATAACCTTTGTAATTGGTTGAACTTT
Source organism: Rhinophrynus dorsalis (assembly GCA_037306005.1). Lineage (NCBI taxonomy): Eukaryota > Metazoa > Chordata > Amphibia > Anura > Rhinophrynidae > Rhinophrynus > Rhinophrynus dorsalis. The sequence goes on from CM074721.1 coordinate 300,049,986, forward strand.
GTAACTGGTTGAACTATAAGGAACAGTGTGTGATTGTAAATGAACAATTCTCCAATACAGTTAAAGTTGAGACTGGAGTACCTCAGGGTTCAGTACTAGGTCCACTGCTTTTTAACATATTTATAAATGACCTGGAAATAGATATAGAAAGCAAAATATCAATATGTGCAGATTACAGTAAATTATGCAGGGTAATTAATTCTGAAAAGGATATTTGCTCTCAGCAGAGGGATTTACATAAAATGTCAGATTGGGCAAACAAATGGAATATGAATTTGAATGTGGGAAAGTGTGAAGTCATGCTTTTGGGAAGAAAAAAAATCCCAAGGCTACTTATGAACTTAATGGAATCATTTTAGGGGACTCGTTAGAGAAAGACCTGGGTATCCTTGTAAACTACAAACTTGGAAACAGTGACCAGTGTCAGATAGCAGAAGCAAACAAAATCCTTTCTGCATGAAAAGGAGTATAAAAGCAAGAGTGGATGACCTCATTTTGCCATTGTACAAATCAATGCTAAGACCTCACTTTGAATGTGCAGTACAGTTTTGGGCACCAGTTCTGAAAAAAAGATATACTAAAACTGGAGAAGGTACAGTGAAGAGCAACACAATTAATTAGGGGAATGGAGGACTTGACGTATGAGGAACAAATAGACAAACTTGGTTTATTTACTCTAGAGAAAAGACGATTAAGAGGAAATCTTGTCATATTGTACAAGTATATGAGAGGTCAATACAAGAATCTTTTTATACAGTAAGGTATGTTAAATTATGGAATTCCTTGCCCAAGGATATGGTTATGGCAGATACAATGGATACATTTAAGAGAAGATTAGATACATTTGTTTCAAAAGGGAACATACAGTGTTATCACTGTATATTAGTAGGCAAATCAGGAAGGTCTGATAAAGACTAACTTATTTGTTGGCAGGGAAGCTAAATAATTCTCACGTCACTGGGTTATGAGGCAAAGGTTGAACTTGATGGACTTGTGTCTTTTTTCAACCTAATTTACTATGTTACTATGTTATTATACAAAAAGACGATGTCGATAAGCAAGAGTGGAGCATGGGGGTGGGAGAATTAACCATCTGAGTGTCAGAGGGGTATGCAATGCATTGCAAAGCACTCAAAGGGTTGATGTTCCCATTGATTTAACCATTACTAGTAGAGAAGTCTCTGGTCCATTGCAATGATTTATTGCTGTGCAATTAATTGGAGTTGGTTTGTTAATTTTTTCTTTGCAAAACTGTGCTACCTTACTTGCTATTACAGTTGGTATGCAGGAGGCTGGTAGAGTAAAGGTGATGCCTTTATTGGCAAAGTAGCTTTAGCAGTTGGCCCATAAAGTTATCAGATTTACTCTACCAGTCTCCTGCTTTTTCTATGGCTTACATGGTACCACCTTTTACATGTATTACAATTGAAACGCAGGTTCATATAAACCGCCTTCTGCATTTCCCTTTAAGTTCAAATGTAAGGGGTTTTTTTCGGTGCACTGTTGTTGTATGTTAGTAGAAGGGCTTGACCTCCGGCTGCATTAAGTCTAAACTTAATTATACAGCTTTTAGTAGTTGCTTCTAGAGGCTCTGCTGGGGAGAATTGAATTACGCTGCTGATCTCATTGAAATGAACTTACTAAATTCAAGCCATGCAAGTCTTATGATCTACAAAGTTCTCCATGCTTTATCATCAATATAAATAAAGCTAATAAAAAAGTGAACAGCTGCATTTCTCCTATGTAAGGACAGCAAGGCATGGTTTATTATCTTGACTGGTAAAGATAATTTGGTTCCAGTAATTCTGCTTAACCATTTCATTGTACAGTATTTAGAGCAAGCAGCTCCTGGGCTGAATATAGCCTACAAATCTTCCCGAGTGGCCCCAACTTTTCTCTATGTTGTAGTGAAGAAAGAAGAGGTCCATCCTGTAACATAGAACAAACAATATTTTCACACTCTAGAAAGAGCTAGGCTGGTGGTGGACCTCCTGCTGTTGGGATGATTGGAGTCATAGTCCCCAACAGCTGATTGCCCCCTGCTCCATATCACACCCCCACACTTCCTCCACCTAAATTTACTTTCTGGGAGAATGTTAAAACCTTTGCTGCCTTTGAGTCCAATAAAGGTTTAAGCATAAACCGATAATTGTACAAATAGGCTTTCAGTCTAAAGTAGGAGCTGGGGATCTGTTGTACGTGTTGAGCCTTTTTATCACCTATGTACAAACGTTTAATGCCAAGTCAGGTGCATGCTAATAGGGGTATAGATCAAGCTTTGTCATGTTGAAGGCTTGCTCTGGCAGAGTTGTTTTTACTTGTATACCCTAATGGGTAGAGGCTAGACCAGTGTTTCTCAGCCCATACCCTCAGTGGCCACTAACAGGCCAGGATGTGAGGATTTCCTGGTTAGAGCACAGGTGAGTTAATCAGTGTGAATGCACCTCTGATCACCACACCTGTGCTGTAGCAGGGAAATGCATAAGTCCTGGCCTGTTAGTGGCCACTGAGGGCTCGGGTTGAGAACCTCTGGGCTAGACTTTCAAGTTTAGTAATCTGTCCAGCAAATGGGCCTGGCTGGAGGATTCGTATGTTGCCCTGAATGTAAGTTCCTTTTGATCACAGACATTTAATTGGGTTGCCTATTACTGATATATAGATCTAGAAATGTTTTCCTAATAAGATCGTTTACTCATCCATTATCCCCTGTAAAATGACTAGGTGACTGGTTGAATTTGTGAATACAAATGTAACTTTTCAATGATCACCTTGGTCATTTTGGTCTATAGGAAAATGATTGGATGTAGCTATTGGTAAACCTAAACTCAGAGGTGCTTAACCCCTTAACCCCCTAGTGACAGCTGCGTTCGTATGCGGCTGTCACCTTAACGCCCGCCGAACATTTTTTTTTTTTTTTTCCAAACAAGTCCGGAGTCTCCGAGCGGCGTGCAGCCGCACAGAGACCCGGACTTCCGTGACTTACCAGGTACATCCTCTGTCACTAAGTGACAGTTTCTGCGGGACGTACCTTGTAAGTCATCCGTCGTTAAGGGGTTAAGGACCCATGACGTGCCAGGACCGTCATGGGTAAACTTGCATTAAGGACCCATGACGGTCCTGGCATGTCTTGGAAATCAGGGGTCCCCGCAAGGCTGCATACCGCTCCGGGACCCCTGAATTCATTATGCAAAAAAAAAAAAAAAAAGCTCTGTGGTCCTTAACGGCCGGCCGCTCGGCCTGTCATTAAGGGGTTAAAGGAGAACTAACACTTCCTAATAATAACCCCTAATGAACTTGACCAAAATAACCTGATGTCCCTTATGAATTTCACCTTCGTCCCTTTTCTCAAGAGATAACATCTTCAGTCAGTCCTGGAAGTCATGAGCATTGAGATGGACATGGCAGTTCCTAGTAGGACCACAGGACTGCAATCTCTATTCATTGCATATGGTCATTTTAACCCTCTAAGAGTCAGTGGGTTGTTTAGAGACATTGCTTAGCAATCCACTGCACAGCCCTCAAGTCCTTAAAGGGGAAGTAGTATTTAAATGTAAAAAATATGTATGTTGTAGGGTTTATCCCCCTCAGTAAAACATGGGCACCTCCACTACTGAAAGGTGGTATATTCAAAAGTTATTACAGCTCAGACTTCAGGTACAGTATCTCAGTTGCCTGAAATTGTACAATGGCGCTGTTGCTACACCATCCTATGTACAGCTCTGGTCAGTTGACCATAAATCTCCATAAGACAGTGTAGCAACAGCGCCACTGTACCCTTTCAGGCCATTGTGATACTGTACCTGACGTTTGAGCTGTAATAACTTTTGAATAAAACACCTCTCAGCAGTAGGGGTATTCTTGTTCTACTCAGGAGAATTAACCCTACAATATATATCTTTAAAAGGTTACATAGACTTATGCACTCTGCTTGCTTTAGTTTTAGTCAGTCAGGTCTGCCTCCATGGACATGGCATCCATTACTGACTGAAGTGTTCTTCTGAACAAGGGCAACATTCACAGGGGCAATTAGGATTTTATCACCATAGTTAAGTTAGTGTGGAAGCAAACCAACTTTGCTGTAGGGGAGAAATTTAAAAAAATCTCATTGGTGTAACCGTTTGAGTGCCAGAGGGGTGTCCGATGCATTGTGAAACAATGAGCACCCTGCTGGCACTCATTAACCCTCATCAACACAATCCATTGAATACCTCTCTGGGGTTAGCACTGAACCCAGTGAATGCATATGAGGGCATTATTTAGGGCGCTCTTATCCAAACCTACCCTCAGCAACCATTAATATTCCAGGACTATAGAATGCCCCTTCACCAACAACTGAGAGTCTGTGGGCCATATACACAAGCCAGAAATGGACAACTACAAATTCCTATTAAATTCAATATAAAAACAATACATAGTATTCAAGGGGTTAAAAGCAATCTATGAAACCTGCTACTGACTACTATCCACCCCCTTTACCCTTATATGTTAGTCTTCCTGGAGTGTACCAATTCACATTCTTGTCTTTTATAACCCTCTAAGCTAATTTTCCTCTTTAACCCTTTGAGATCCAGAGGGGTAAGCAACGTATTGCAAAAGCAATGCGTTGCATACCCCTCTGGTACGCAAAGGGTTAAACCAAGAGCAATGTTGAGTTATTGTGAAAAGTCAATGTTATTTAATCAGCTGTTTTCTTTCTTGCCCTTTAAGGTTGTATCCAGTCAGAGTTCATTCCCAGCAGCTGCAGAACAGACCATTTCTTCCACCTTAAAGGTACACAGTCCATTTTTATATCCTGGATGAATAAATGCATGTATAATAAAAAGAGTCTTACTAGTTGCTGCCCATTCAAGTAATTGTAACTGAGCAGTTGTAGGCAGGAAATATTTATATTCTATGAACCAAGAAATTCAACAAGATTTTTTTGATAGACCTAAAGGGATTGTTTTGTTGAACCCTTTAAAGATCAGAGTGATAGGCAATGTATTGCTTCGCAGTGCATTGCACACCCCCTTTGGGCATTAAATGGTTAATGAAGATTGGAGAACTGAGTACCAATTGTTGTCAAAAGAATCGCAATGTGAGGTGCAATATTTCTACAGCTTACTCATACTGTTTAAGATTTCCGTGTTATGGGGAAATACAGAAAGGAAAAGCAATTTGTTAGAGACAGGGAGCTACTGCATCATGAACATTGACCCACATACTGACAGATAACCCTTTTAGTGCCAGCTGCAGTGCATTAGATAGCTCTCTGGAGTGCAAAGATTTAAGGAAAGGGACTAGCTGACACTAATCGTATCTTACTGGCAGGCTGTGTGTTGATGTCAGCAGTGGCCAGCCAAGACTAGAAACTGGTCTGATTGTAGGAGAAGAGCTAGCAGGTCCCTTTGGGTGCCAGACCTTGTCACAACTGCACCCCCTGTAGTTACATCCCCCCTCCCCGATTCCAGATGCTCTTGATCTACAATTCTCATCATTCTCAGTCAGGCATTGGCTGGTTGAGACAACAGCTGACTGGTTGCCAATTTCCCATCCCTGGTGTTGCACTACATATGCAGTCTATCTTTTATTATCTTGAAAGAAGAAAGGGTTCTATATACATGTTCAGTTAATTGTTGCATGGATGTAACACAAAGTATGTTATGCCCCAAGCATTAATAAAGGACATATGCATATGAGGAAATTTGAGAAGTAGGCTGCACCATAAAGCAAACTCGATCCAGTGATGTAATAACAATAGAATTTCTTAGAACAATGTTAAAAGCATGATGGTCATCATGAGTAAGCATGGTTCACGCGAAAAACGTTGATGAGCTTAGCAGCATGTCTCTGTTCTTCTGAGGTCCTGCATGATTTGAGAGTTTACCAGTTATTATGCTTTGTTCTAATAAATTCTATTGTTTTACAGCACTGAATCGATTCTCCTTTATGGTTCAGCCTACTTCTCAAATTTCATTGTGTCATTTGGATTTGGGAGAATCCTTGTCGGCTAAGCACATAAGTTTTAGCCATCTATGTTTCATATGCACTCCTGGACATTATTCATTAGCCTTTTGGTCCTAGGGCCACTAAATCTGTATTTTTCACAAATTGTTCATATGCATACGATGGCCGTATTTCCCGACGCCTTTTCTTTGTTATGTTCCTGCAGGACACAGTCACTTGTGCCTGTTACTACTGACTCCCCATAATGAATTCTCCTATTCCACATTTGTTAATGAACAACTCATGAGAGATTATCTGGAATATGAACACTTAAGGGTTAATGCTACGTGTTATCCCCATAGCATGTTTTGTTTAACCCTTCAGTGCCAGAGGGGGTGAACAAAGTATGCTCTGCATTAAAAGTCCCATTTACAGCAATTTGTACTTGTCTGTCCCCTGTGTTGTAGTTGGTATGTTGTAGGGTCACTCCAGTTCTTCACTGGAGCTTTCAGCAGTTCCTTTTCAGTACTGGTCAACTTCATCTATATTATGATTGGTTTATTATGAGGTGCTTTCTGTGGCTGCTTTCAAATAGGTTTCTTATTGCATGTAGCTGATGACCTGGCACAATGCTCTGTTTTATCTGTGTGGCAGAATATGATCCAGTTTTCATATACAAACCTCTGAAACAAATATTCTAAGCCTGGGATTTGTAACCTGTGGCTCACCAACGGTTTGACCACATTTTCCAGCATTCTCAGCTGGCTTTTGACTAACTGAGCATGACTGGAATATGACTGTGGTCATATTCATTAAGCTTAAGAGGTTACATTTTGGAGCAAGCCAAATGCATAATGAGGTGGGGGTGATCATTCCATTTGATGTAAGTGGTATTTCAGAGGGGCAGTAATGCTTATATTAATATTACAAGATTTATCCTGCTGAGTAAATTATGGGTGCCCCTACTGCTGTAAGATGATTTATTCAAAAGATATTGCAGCTCAGGCTTGCATTTCTCTTTTGTCCAATGTGAACACAGGAACCATGGCTTAAGTGTCCACTGGCTGGGGGGGCAGGGTACATGCCTAAAAAGGCTCTCTGGAGACAGATACTCCATCTCTACTCCACTTTACCCCCACCAGACATGCTAAAAGGAGGTGCATTGGGGCAAAGATTATCTTAGCTAGTCTTCTTTTTTGTTTTCTTTACTTATATAGGGCTGTTCAATCCCCTATATCCTTCAAGGTTATGGAGCAGGGTGCAGACTTTTAAGGACCTGGGTCTGTCAGAGGATAGCTTTCTCTGTCTTAGCCTTTTTCTTCTTTCTATTGGTAATTATGTATAAGAGCCTAGAGACTGAAAGGGATTCCAGTTTCAGGGTGCACAGGTCCTCCGTCTTTTTAGCAGTACATTCTGAGGTCTGTAGTAAAATTGATAGCTGTTCTCCATTTCTGTCAGCCTCATTCCCCTCCATCTTGAATGCAGAGGTGACCTGTTTAATTTCTGCACCAGGTGAATTCCAGTGGATTAGAACTGTTACTTCTGTCCCTTATCTCTTCTATGAAGGGGTACTGTTAGGGGACCCCTCCACCATTGGGGTGTTGAACTCACAAATTAGCTGGAGAGATGCTACAATGTTAATTCTTTGTAGGGAAAATAATATGTTTCCCTTGAGGCCAGGTTTTTGTCAAGCCTCAGGGATAATGAAGAGGAAGTCATTTGCTTTTTATCTTTCTTTTCTCCTGTAACGTTCAATACATCTAATTTCTTGTGCTCTATCTTTATCCCTTTCAATTACATTTCTGTCCTGTATTCTTGCGTTCAAGCGTCACCCAGTTGACACTTTGCTCCTCTTGTCAGACTAGTCTTCTCATGTACTCTGCTGGTACGCTATGTGCCTCATGTTCTGTGGCCCTACACAGCAGCTCTTGGGCATCTCTTCTACTGAACAGGAGCATACCTAGGTTAAAGCCCTTATGTTTCCTATGAATAATATTCCTTCCTCTATTCAGGGGATCTTTGAGACCTTGAACCAGGACTATCCTATTCATGCTAAAATACATCTTAGACATTTTGTGTGTGTGTGTTTGGGGGTGTCCCCAGGGGTGTCCTTTGGAATGGAATTCATCTGTTTTGGATGGGGAAACTGATGAGGATAATTTTGATTTGTACTTTACCCCTGTGAATTTGTTCAATGAAGACAATGGGTTTTATCAGTGCTGTTTTGGAGACCATAAAGGTCTCTGAGGCTTCTGACTCAAGTTCTTCATCCACAGATATATTTAAGGTGTGTAAAAGGGAGGCTGCAAGTTATTTTTTCTCTTACATCCTTTATTTTCTGATGTTCTATTGTAGACTCCAATTTCTCAACTTTCTAAACTTACGACATTGCCATTGGTCGATGTGGCAGTGCTTAAAGACCAGGAAGATAAGCTCCTAGATTATCTCCTAAAGGCAGATTTTGCAGCTACTGGTGCCACTTTGCTGTCCTCCTTCACTCTTTTCTGTAATGTCCTAAATATAATGTATAAGCTGTCTTGAACATATAGATAACTCGTATACATACTAATCCAATACCTACACATAATAACATAGAGGAAGGCCCACTAACTTAATTCCCCCTAATTCCCTCTTAGTAGGGTTACCAACTAGCTCCCCTTTATAACATAAAGCTATGTATTCCAACTGAACTGAACTCTGCCATATATTACTGTCTCCCAAAGGTTTTGATTGTCCATATACCATTTTCTCTTCCTGCTCACATGGTGAAAAAAAGGCACGCAGATGACACTTTTGCCAGCACTATATAAGTGTCCACAAATTGTTTTATCTTCTTATCTTCACCATGTGAATATACTAGAGAAAATGAAACATATGGGCAAATGCACTTACAAAAATTATCCTATCTCTATTTCCTCATTCATTCCCTTAGGGGCCACTGTACCCAAATGAAAGATCCAAAAAGCTCCCCTCTTGCACAGGCTACTATATCTATTCGGGCAGACTTGGGAATAATTTACAGTCCTACAACTTTTAAATTGTGTATTCAACCCCTATCGCAGTTTTTTAAAAGCCTAGGGACCCCATGATCCTGGTTCCCAATCATTTCCCCCAATCCTATTTCATTGGGTTATAGTGGTGAGGCCTGCCCACTGCATCCACAAGTATGCATGTAAAAAAAAGTACCTTCTTATCAATCAACTTCTTTGGTCTACTTGGTGCAATGTGATTACTTAAATTCCTCCCCTTCCTATATATAATCTGATGTTCTTCCTTCAATTCTTCTGATAGGTGTGGATCCTGCCTAAAAATTCCCCAATGTTTGCCTAATATTTGTCTTACATTCTTAGAAAAAACATTGTAGCCTGTCACAAAAGAAACTCCAATCATCTAAGTTTCCTTTTCCTTTTTGGGTAATGATAGTGTTTCTCTCTCAAATTTAGTGGCTTTCACAAAACCTTGTCTACTTCCTTTTCCAAATAACCCTTCATCATAAATTCTTCCTTTAAAACCTGACCTTGTTTCATGTAATCCTACATTCTGATAAATTTCTCCTTAAAGGGGAACTACCACCCCGCAAAAACTTAACCTGGATTCATTCTTCATCTGGCGACTAGCTGCTTAGTAGCGCTAGTCGCCAGAAATATTACCCGGTTCTGAAGATTTTGGCCTTTTTCTGACGGTCACTGGAACAGGAAGCACGGACGTCTCGTCACAATGACATCCGTGCGCCTGCGCTGTCAGTCCCTTTTGAGCCGGCCGGCTCAAAAGGGACTGACAGCGCAGGCACACAGACATCACTGTGATGAGACGTCCGTGCTTCCTGTTCCAGTGACCGTCAGAAAAAGGCCGAAATCATCAGAACCGGGTAATATTTCTGGCGACTAGCGCTACTAAGCAGCTAGTCGCCAGATGAAGAATCAATCCAGTCCTCTGTGGTACTTAAACTTGGGAGTACTTCAGAGGACTCATTTTGAGCATCTGTCTTCTGTTTCCCTTATACTCTTGACTTCTGCTTGCGATTGTTCAGTGTTTTACCAAACTCTACAGGCTTTGTCCTGTGAACACCCTCTTCTGTTTTTTCATTCTGTTAGGACAATTTTTACAAACTCCTTTAGGGTTACTCCTTGGGCTGTCCCTGAATTTCACATTAACCAAGAAATTGCTCTTCCTTTGTTTTGGGGTCCATCTAATAGACGGGAGCAGGTGTTTCACTGTTTGAATGTAGTTAGGTGCTTGAAGGCTCTTATGCAGGCCAGCCTACATCTAAGATGACAGTGGCTTCTTGGATTAAGGTGACCATTTGCCAGGCCTACGTCCCTCAGAAAAAGCCTGTACCCTTATGGTCATAACTCATTCCACCATAGGAGTGAGTGCTTCCTGAAGCAGGAGTCTCCTTCATGGTAATTGTACCTATGTAGGTCTCCTTCTTGTCTTTACTTCCAGTAACCTTTTTTTTTCCCCAGTTACTTGGTGTAGTGTGTAGTTGTCCATTGACACCCGAGGTTCATGATTGTTCCAGTTCCTTTCTGCTGAAACTAGTTTGTGTTTTGATTGGTTTTTATCTCCTTTCCTGAAATCTTGGTGGATAGCTTTTGTATATCCCCATGGTTTCTGTGTTCCACAGTGGATTAAAGAGAAAAGGGGATACTTGTGTATTTACCAATTAATCCTTTTCTCTTAGTCCATGTAGAACACGGAACATTCCTTCCAGAGAAAAACAAGCTGTGTGAGTTCCAGGCAGGGGTGCTTTTTTGTATTCTCTGGTTCAGATGACCTTCTTCCTGCCTTGTTTTTGTTTTTATATCTTCTCTATATGTTAAAATTTGGCATGTCTGGTGGTAAAGTGGATTTGGGAGGGAGTCTCCACCTCCAGAAAGTCTTTTTAGACAATTGCCCTGCCCTCTGGCCGGATGATACCCCATGGTTCATGTGTTGCACATGGAACTAAGAATAGGGTTTATCGTCAAGTACACAAATATCTAAAATTTCAGGCCATGTTGTTACTGCCCCCTGACCTACAGGAACCTTTGAATAAAACATCTCTCAGCTGTGATTGTTTTACTCATTAGGATAAACATTACAATATATATACATTTTCAGTAATAAGCATTAATAACCATTTAACCCCTTAAATGGTAGAGAGCTTTGAGACCTCTTTCGCATTAAGGGGTTAAAAGGCCAAATTAAATTAGTGTGGATTTGTGGAATTTTCATTTCAACTCTATGTATAGTTTGTTTATCTGACCTCTTCAGCCTGATGCATGTGTGTTGGTGTAGGGGATGCAGATTGGTGGCAGGCAGAGAATCAGGGGTGGTGATTGTCACAGGAGTGGCCCGGGGGGTTAAGCCCCCTGCCCACTAATGTGAAAATCTCTGCAGAGAGACTCACATCATGTAAATTCTATGTTTTCTTTATCAGATAATTTATACTTTAATGGGAAGTGCTGTGCAGCCTTTACTGAATTCAGTTGGTGACTCTATTGAAGCTATTATTATAACTATGCACCAAGAAGACTTCTCTGGGTAAGTAAAGTACCGTAGTTCAATATTATGCTAACCCTTCGGGTTTATACGATGATTGCACAATCCATTGGGGTCCATCAGGGTTCTGGACAACACATACCCCTGGCACCCAATGGGTTAAAACATATTTATATACAGTTTTGTTTTTAAAAAAACCTCAAAGGTCATTTGTTTACAGCTGCTCACAGTTCATTCCAATGTTTTTGATACATTTATAATAAATGAGGATGGAAGCCTTCTGGACTTTGAAGAACAAACTAATGTAAGAAAATAACCATTAACCAAAGTAGCCACAAGACAGAGGGGGTTATTACTGTGAGGCCGCCGTACAGAACTCAGCATTACATTTTCAGGACTAAGGGTGTGTTTGTGTTGCTTTGTGCATAGCTTGAAAGCAGAGCTGCCTGGCATGTCAGTGGCAAAAAAAACCTACTAGTTTCTGGAGACAAGAAGCAGAGTCACAAAAGAGGTAGTTCTTGATATATCAAATGATATTTGATGACAAAAGGCCTAATTCAGCAAGCTAAAGTGATGTAATTTTGTTTCAAACCAGTTGCACAATGGAGGAAAAACTAGAATGTCCTTTGATTGAAATGGCTCTTTTAACCCCTTGAATGCTACTGAGGTCCTCGACAAATTGTGCAGCAATAAATGTTTGCAGTGGGTTGGAGACAATTGAATCAGTGGGATTTGGTTTGGTTTGTTTGACGCAGAATTGCATCACTTTAGCTTGCTGAATTAGCAGACTGGTTTTAAGTGGATGCCAATGGGCAGTTCAGTGGGCCCACACAATATCACTGGCCATGTTCTGCATCTGAGAGTCTCTCATGGACTACTGAAAAGAGCTGCACTAAAGCAGCTGGGACTGGCTCAACCTCATCTGGATCTTGATTGGCTGATGGGAACGGTGGACAGTTCTCCTGCTGGTCAATCCAAAGGTAGTATGACATTAATCCCGTCCAAGTACTTATGTGGAGCTCACCAGTTATTTGTCATGGTGTTGGTGGCGGCAGCATCTGGTGATGGAGCATGCCAGGGTACAGCAGCAGTAGGGTGGTGTAGATAATGTGGAACAAGGATGGTAGTTAGCATGTGTGGCTCTCAGGATACCACTGTAGTTGCACAAGGGTATGAGTTAATATGTGTGGACCTATGGCTTCCAGTCCAGTGGGTCAAGGTTGGATGTCAGTGGGTGAAGGATGGGAGTCAGTTTATGTGGTGCTGGGGCTACCGGTGAAGTGGCACAAGGGTGAGGGATCAATATGTGTGATTACAAGTGTTCTAGTGCTGTTATACATGGCTGGTAGCTAGTGAGATAAGGCTTGGTGTTAGTATGTGCGGTTGTATGGCTACCAGTATAGTGAGATAAGGCAGGGCAACAATATGTTTTGTTCTAGGGCTTCCAGTGTAGTGAGACAGGGCTGGGGATCAGGATGTATGGTTCTGTGTCTAATGGTGCAGTTGGAACAAGGCTCGAGATCAGAATGTGTGGTTCAATGGCCACTGTGGTATCACTAGACTAATACCATTTCAATTGTATACTCTGTGTTATCACTGGAGTAGATGCATTTCGGTTGTAAGCTCTGTGATGTCACTAGAGTAGAGCCATTTCAATTATAAGCCTTGTGGTTATAAGCTTTGTGGTCTCACTAGTGTAGATCCATTTCAGTTCTAAGCTTAGGGGTACCACTAATGAAGACCCATTTCCATTGTAAGCTCTGTGGTATCACTAGCTTAAATCCATTTGAATTTTAAGCTTTGTGGTATCTGTAGTGTAGATCCCTTTCAATTGTACGCTCTGAGATATCACTAGTGTAGCTCCATTTCTATCATAAGCTCTGTGGTATCACTAGTGTAGCTCCATTTCAATTGTAAGCTACGTGCTATCTCTAGTTTAGCTCAAATTTAGGTGTAATTATAATTGTTTTTATTTTTATTTTCTAAAACACCCCCACTGATTTTGCACCTGGCCCCACAAATCCTAGAACTGGCCTATGAATTTGTTCCAAAGTTACTTTTTGAAGATAGCAAAAACAAACAAATATGCATGGACTACGAAATAACTCTAAGGTATCTCATAAGTGAAATAAGGAGCGTTAACCATTTTTTTATGTTGTATGAGTTTGATAATTATATATATTTTACTCAAAATTAAAGAGGTTATATTGAGATATTATATTGAAGAACCAGACATTAAGTAATCAGATGAGATTAACATTTAATGAACGATTGAAGCGCCAGTCTGCTTTTGCCATGTATCTGTATCTCAAAACACAAAAATATTTACTATGAAATGTAAATGAATTTCTTTATTTGAGATACATACTTGTGAGTAGGATAAGATTTTGAAAATACAATCTACTTATGCAGGACCTGGTAGGGATTTACACGCAAGAATGCTTAGGTACGCTGTGGCATTCAAATTATGGTCATTTGGTATTAATGTCCCTAATGTATGCAAAGAAAACATCCCCACAGCATTATACCACCACCAGCCTGTGAACGTGAGCTGACACAAGTCAGTATGTATCTATGAATTAATACAGTTAATGCCAATTACTGTACCTACCATCTGCATGTTGCAGCAGAAATCGAGATACATCAGGCCAGTGACATTTTTACAGTCTTCAATCATGCAGTTTTGGAGATCACTTGCCAACTGCAGCCTCATCTTCCTGTTCTTAGCTGAAGGATTGGAACCCAGAGTGGTCTTCTGCTCCTGTAGCCCATCTGCTGCGAGCGTTAACACGTTGTGCATTTTGCAGAGTTGTTATGAGTATTTGTGGCCTTTCTGTTAGCTTGAATGAGTCATACAGTTCTCCTATGGCCTCTCTCATTAATGAGGTGCTTTCACTCATTCAGCTGCTACTCACTGGGTGTTTTTTATTGTATACCATTCTTTTTAAATTATACACACTGTAGTGTGTGAAAATCTCAAGAGGTCAGCTGTTTCTGAGATGCTGGAACCATCATGTCTGGCACCAACAATCATACCACGGTCAAAGTCACTTAGCTCATGCGTCTTCAACATTCTAATGTTTGGTCAAACAACAGCTAAACCTCTTGACCATGTCTGTATGATCTACGCAAAATGTTTTGGCTATTTGTGTTCACGAGCAGGTGTACTTAATTGTTCACTGAATGTATTATAAAAAAAAAGAAATAAATAAATAAAGCTGCAGCCATTGTCAATCCACTGCAAGATAAAGGCCTCCACTTGAAGCCGAGCTGAGGGTATGGACCATAACCTGCTATGCTTGTCCAGTGCGGGTTGGCAAATGTTTGAGTAGACTAGAACCTGCGACTCTGGTTTGACCAGATTCCACAGCTGGTGCATAAACCAGCTGAGCTATCTCTTTAGCTATTTATATTACACATGTACAAGGGTACTGTTGGGAGATGATAAAGATAAAAAGAAAAAGAAAGAACCAGAATATAAAGCACCAGTCCCGCCCCCAACAATGTTTTTATGGCAGTATGGAGTTCAGTCAGACAACGTATTCAATACAAATAGAATAAAGCTTCACTTTTATTAATCTTTAATAAAAGGACCTCTGTAAATAAGGTGAATTTATCCCATGGATACTAAAATCACAGGGACACACGTATATTTGGGTGTTTCTTGTTCTAGCAACACTGAGTGATTAGCTAACAACAAGCCTCTGTGTCTAGTTTCAGAAGGGCCACAACGTGCATAGTATACATAGTTGCAGTCACATAGCCGCCTAAAATGTCAATTTATGAGTCAGATGTCCGTCATAATTAGCCATCACGAGGGAATGTATCACAAAAATCCTCTGATGAATATCAGAATATATAGTATCTTTGCACAGTCTTACTGATGATGCGTCACTCCCTCTGTACTTAGTATAATAGTGGAGTAGATTAAATTCATCAGGACATAACCGCAAGGGAAGAGCGATACTTGATAATACCCACTCAAATTCAAATTGCCATTAAGGAGCTGAAATCACTTAGCTCCCAACAAGAAATCTCAATCAGAGAGTAGTGGAATAGCATACCCTGAGATCTTACTGGTGAGCAAAAACTACCATAGGAATGCCAGTAGTAGTAGATTTAGCATCCATCAACCGGAAGAGTCGCAACACCAGGATCTAACTTGGGTAGCTATTGATGTAAAATTCCCCATATATAGATGCTATATAACGATGTCATCTGACCCAGATCTAATATATATGTTTGATCTCAGCAAATTATTAAAGCTAAACACAGGCTCTGCTGTCAAATAAGGAAATGGTGGTGGTTCCCTAACGCTAAAGTGTCGTAAGACATCCTAATAGCGTCTCACTGCCCTAAGACTGCACTATTGCCCACCACCGTATCCAAATAAACGACAAGCAGTTGTAGATCTCACATAAGCTTTGTTGTCAGAAAAGGAGCCATTGGTGATTCCCTAATGCTAAGGTGTCGTAAGACACCCTAATGGCGTCTCACTGCCCTAAGAGTGCACTATTGCCCACCACCGTTTCCAAATACACGACAAGCAATTCAGGTGTATTATCGTAATTCAGTGTAGATTCGATCAAGTAAAATATCAACTAGTAGCATCAGTGTTGCTAGTCTTAATTAATTAAAAGAGACAACAGTATGTCTCAGTTAGAGACCCGACGCGCGTTTCGCCTATAGGGCTTTTTCAAAGGTACCTGCCACCAATAACGTGCCGGTATAAATACCAATAAACACCTCCCCCAAATGTGGTAATTGGATACAATAGTATGATTGACAGATTGTCATACATTGATTGCCTTAAAGTTGCAGCCTATGAAACTAAGCTAGCTGTATATTGCTCAGGTATCGTAGTATATGATAAAGATTATAATTATCAGTTCCTATAGATGATGGTAACGGTACTCATATAAGCGTAAAAGCACAGAAAAAAGAAGAGAAGAAAAAGAATTATAGAAATATATCCGTGTGTATATATATATATATATATATATATATATATATATATATATATATATATATATATATATACATACTATGCTGTCGTGTCTAAAGTTATCTTACATTTAGCAAAGTATTTATATTATATATGTATCGATAATCTCATGCCCTTGTTCAGTCCCACTGGCATTAAAGAGTTGAGTCTGAAAATCCAACGGATTTCCTTCTTTATTAATTCGGATTCAAGATCTCCCCCTCTGATACCCAATGCCACTTTATCTAATCCTGAAACCCTCAGGAGATGATAGTTGCTTTTATGGCATTGTTGAAAATGTCTATAATACCAGTGGATGGTTTGCCAGTAGAAATGTCCCTCTGGACATTTTTTATATTATACACATGCTCTCTAATTCTTTCTTTTAACAACCTTGTTGTCATTCCCACGTAGGTTTTATCACATGGGCAACAAAGAAGATAGATGATACCCTTAGAGTTACAATTAAAGTATTGATTAATGGAAACAGTTTTTCCAAATCTATCAGTAATTTGTTGAAGATTAGTCATCTGTGGACATATCTTACAATTACCACAGCTATAAGTTCCCTTAGCTGCTGGAATTCTTTTGTAGTTAACAAAGTGACTCCTAACTAACTTGTCTTTTAAGTTAGGAGATCTTCTACAGCAGGTGTCAACTTTATCATCCAGGATCGATTGTAGGTCAGTATCTGAGCGTAGAATATGCCAATGTTTGTTAAGAATACTTTTAACAGTGTTTCATTGGTTACTATGAGTTCCTATAAATCTAATTTTCTTAGAGGTATTTTCTTCAACTTTTTTTTATTTAACAAAGAGGACCTGGATGTTTTAGCTGCCTTTTTTCTTGCATATTTAATGGCAGTTTTATTATAGCCTCTCTCAAGGAGCCTGTGAGATAATTCATCTGCCCTTTGTTCAAAGCATTGGTCTTCAGAACAATTCCTTCTTATCTTAAGGAATTCACCCATAGGAACCCCTTTAATTACTGATGTTTGATGGAAACTATCATGATGGAGAACACTATTGGTGGCTGTAGATTTCCTAAATAGATCACTCGCTAAGTAGCCTTCACCAGTTTTATAAATAGTAAGGTCAAGGAAATGTATGGTGGTTAGACTAGTTTGCTTCGTAAGCCTAAGATTATAATTGTTATCATTCAATCTACGAATGAACTCAGTGAAGGTATTAAGATCACCATCCCATAGTATAATAATATCATCAATGTATATAAGCCAAATACTGGCATAGATAGTAAAGGTGCTGTTGGGAGATGCATCATTTATACATTATTAAAGCTCAAACATGCTTTTATTTGATTTTTAGTTCTGTTTATTAAAAGTTACCAACAGGTGGCACTGCTGTTTTCCTGTCTTATGAGACCTTTTGATTTTACACCAAAATCTTTCTACTTTGCCACCTAACTTCTTTACTGAACGGCAAAAAATTATGAATTGTAATATCTTTTGACTGAACCATCTCCCAGCACTCGGTGTACCCTAAAATATATAGGTCTTCAACCTCTAAAGATGGTAGACACTTTTTGTTGAGGATACTCAGACACTGAATGTATTGAATTCTCTGCTTACCAACAGGGTTTGCAGATATTGTGGAATAATGCATAAAAGTCAGAGGGTTAATAATGCCAGTCTTAGAACCGTATTCAGAGCGGTAAGAATAGAGTTTTTGGAATATCAGATTTCACTAGAATGCAGGAAGAATTGTTTATATTAATGAGAAAATTTACTCTAGGCTTTATATTTGTTGGATGTGTTCCAGTTATACATAAACATTTGAAGTAAAAATTTTACTTTAACTTAACAATGTGTGTTTTAAATTTTTGCTTCAGTATGCATTTTGTACATCTATATGTTTTCCAGAAACCTGTCAAATTCAGGAAAGCCAGATGTGCCTTGCTCTTTGTACATGAAGGAATTACAAGGCTTTATTGCAAGAGTGATGCATGATTACTTCCGACACTTTGAGTGTTTGGATTTTGTCTATGACAACACGGAAGCTATAGCCCAACGAGCAATTGAACTTTTCATACGCCACGCAAGTCTGCTGAGATCACTTGGTGAAGGAGGAAAAATGAGACTAGCTGCAGATTTTGCTCAGGTAAGAAATCATTTCAAAAGGAGTAAATGTTGTTGCACCTTTTCCTTTAAACATTTGAAAGCTAGTTGAGTATTCAAAGCAATGCACTGAACACTTCTCTGACATTCAAAAGGTTAGATGCAAAGTCTGACCAAAAATTAGTTAGCTTTAATTATTTGGAATCTGACAATGTATAAGGCTTTATTTGCCTTTATGTAATAAGCGGACGTTCAGTTGCACAGTTATAATATATTTATATATTCTATTGTTTGCCTTAATTTTTATCTGTTATTTCATAGCTTCTGGCTATCAGTGTAATCTCAACTCCCTGATGTTTTCTGCAGCCTCAGTTACAATTGTCACATTCCGACCATTAAAAGCTCAAACCTATGTAGCAAGCCTATAGTTGGTGCATAAAGTTCTTTTCTGTGCAAAATAGGGTATTAGTGAGTTATTTTCTCATTTCCAAGTAGTAAAGCAAGGCGTTAAAAGCCTCCCTAGTATTTAAGAGGTTTAATGTAATTTTCTCACTGTTGGTAAACCGGGCCATGTGAAAATAACATTGTCCCATTTTGAAGTGTCTCTCTGCAGGTAGAAGCTTAAAAAAACTATGTTAGTTTCAGACTTGATATCAGACCTTGTGAGAGGTATCATGTTCCCCTCCTGATGCCTCCTGGCATTTCTCTCCTATATGTCATCTCAGTGACAAGGTAGGTGATTGCCACCTTCCCTTGCCTGCTTCTCCTCAGTCCGGGTTTCTATGAACATCCTGGTTGAGTAGGAGAGTCTTCAAGACCCCCTCACTTCATGGATGATACACTTGGGCCTTGACAGCCCTTCTACGTAACCCATTCATGGAACTTCACATATTCCCCACATACACTGTTTGCCCCTCCTAGCCTTGTACACCTGCCCCCTGGTAGCCAGATTCCCCATATTCACTGTTTTCCCCTCCCCGACCCTTGTTCAGCTGCACACTAGTAGCCACAGATACCCCACATTCACTGTTTGACCACACCAGCCTTGTTTTCCTGCCCACTGGTAGCCACAGATTTCCCATATACACTGCCTAACCACTTAGCCTTGTACCCATGCCCACTGGTGGCCACAGATCCTAAAATACACTGTCTGACCCCTTAGTCTGGCTCACTTCCTCTGGTAGTTTAGCCACAGATCCCTGACCATACATATTGGGTATCGGTGTACTCAGGAGATATGTGCCATTTATATTTCATATATATATATATATATATATATATATATATATATATATATATATATATATATATATATATATATATATATATACAGGGCTTATAATTTTAAGTCCTTTTCTACTAGCCAGACCTGAAAAGTTACTCGCCACTGCAATCCATAACATACCCACCAGGGCTGAATTTCTACTCGCCAGGGCTGAATTTTCACTCGCCATTGGCTAGTGGTGAGTGGAAATTTTGAGCCCTGTGTATATATATATATATATATATATATATATATATATATATATATATATATATATATATATATATACACACATTTTTTGGCTTGTTACCCTAAACTTGCTTGAGATGTTTTATAGTAATTTGTGACTTTAGTGTACATTTTTTTAAACCTTCCTGAAAAACTCTATTTTAAATAAAATTTCCTTGTTTCATCACTTCATGTAGGAAGAAACTTCAGCAATTGTGCGATTCATGTGTTAGTGTACTTTCAAGAAATATATACATATAGTTATTGAGCTGTTTTAGGGTAGTTTTACCAACCGATTTTTAGTTAATAAATATCCTTTTGTGCTCCTGTTAATTAAGGGCATATGCAGGTATAGCATGTAGATAAAGCTATACATAGGTGGTATTTTTGTACTTATGGGGTTCAGGGATTTTAAAAATAATTGAAACTTTGATTAGAGACAAATATTTTTGATATAAAATATAGGATACTGGCAAAATAAGTAATGTGAGGCACCATGAAAATCTGAATTTGTTCTGAGAAAAAACAATGTATAGTTTTCCATGTATAACTAGAAAGTTACCTCTGGGAATCATACCTACACAGATGGATAGAAAAATGTCGAAAAGTACCTGGCCTCCCCAGAGGACAGAATTCCCCAAATTGCCGGCACTCAAAAGATTAAAACCCCTATTTAAATAAGAGGCAATTTGAAGACATTTTATTTGTTCCATATGGGGCAGTTGGTTTGCTTCAGAATTTCACCAATTTGTTTCTTACATGTAAAGACCCCATTGCCATGGTCACTCAGATTTAGTATGAATGCAAAGTCCTTGACCCAGCTGGAGGTGAACTTATAAAGCTGATCTGGGGCTTGATTAACTTGCTCCTACTAAACCAGCAAGTTAAAGAAAAAACACCCAATGGTCACAGGAATTCTTTGAGACAAAGTTTCCTCAGGATACTAGTAAGGCGTTAAAATGTATGGCCTACAAGTCCTATATTATTATGTATACATACACCTTATCTCTATCTGTTCCAATGAAACAGAGGCACTGCTGTCAATGACCTGCAATCTAGCTTTCAGTAATTAGACCTTTGATCAAATGAATTGTGGCAACCATACAGTGGGTGGAAATCATACAAATAACTGATGTTAAGAAGTTTGTGGCTTAGGGGTAAAATATTAATTATTATGAAGTCGACAATAAATTAATTGACCTTTTCTTCAGAAAATGAATCCCAGAGTCCCACACATCAATGAAAATTACAAAGATCTGGAATAACCATGGGAAAAAGCTCACCAATATTAGACAGTATTGCAGAGTACAGAACATTCTATCAGAGGCTGTTTTAAAGCGTAACTATCATGTGGATATAATTCATATGAAACACCTCAACGTGACAGCACAGACAACTTGGAGAAGATGGATCTGTGAGCCTGCTCTTGTACGTTCCTGCCTGTACCGTGTGGTACAATGCAATTCCTATCATCAGTGAGCAGACAGGGACGAACAGCACAGGCGCACAGATCACTCTTTGCCAAGATGTTTGCGTTGTGGTGTTGAGGTGAGTCTCATACAATCTTATGATTCCAAATAATACCAGCACTTAAACATTATAACACTATTTCAATGATTACTGCTATAATAACAGTTAATTGGGGGTCAATTATATCTAAGTGATAGTTCCACATACAAACTCACTGGGACTGGGGATGCTGAGATGCTTTTTGTCAGATCTGAATCTTCTACATCTGAATGATGAAGCTATCCGCCAGCAGAACACTGAAGTCTCAGAAGAAGAGATAGTATTCTGAGACACGATGCTTGAAAAAAACACCTGGATTAGATGGATTTTACAGCCCTCTATTAGCGGGAGAATATCCCAGTAAAATTGCTCTTTGCTGATGACACTAAGCTATGTAAGGAAATACATACAGGGCTGGATTTTTTTCTCTGCAGAAGGATTTAGATAAGCTGAGAGAATGGACAGAAAAGTGGCAGATGACATTTAATGTGGATAAATGTAAGGTTATGTATTTGGGCTCTAGAAACAAACTTGCTACATATACTGTAAAAGGGGAAACAACTTGGGTAATCCTCATGAGAGAAAGATTTAGGAGTACTGATAGACAATAGACTTCACAGCAGTGTGCAGAGTCACTCAGCTGCTGCAAGAGCAAATACGGTACTAGCCTGCATAAAAAGAGGTGTAGATGCACTGCATGCAAATATAATTCTACCTCTGTATAAATCCTTGGTTAGGCTTCATCTAAAATATGGAGTACAGTTTTAGGCACCAGTTCTTAAAAAAATACATTATTGAACTGGAAAAAGTGCAGAGACGTGCAACAAAACTGATAAAGGGATTGAAGGATCAGAGTTATAAAGAGAGACTAGCCAAACAGCGTTTGTTTACATTAGAGAAGAGACGTCTAAGGGGTGATATGGTTACCATTTACAAATACATTCAAGGTCAATAGAAAGAACTATCCAATTAATTATTTACGCAAAGAGCTGAGCTAAGAATGAGAGGCCGGTAAAGCTATGCAATTCTTTGCCTCGGGATGTTATGTTTGCAGATACTGCAACTGATTTTTTTTTTTTTTTTTTTTTTTTAAAACAAGGAATAACTTTCTAGCACAGAAGAGTATTGAGAATTATGAAAGGTGGCTTCAATGCAGATAGGTTTTTTATCCAGGGAAATATCTGACTACCATTTGGAGTCAGGAAGGAATTTTTTTTACCCGCTTGGGGCTTAGTTGTAAATGACTTCAGTGTTTTTTTGTTTGTTTATTTTTTGCCTTCCTCTGGATCAACAGGGGTGACTTGATGCATGGATGGCATTTTTTCACCCTCATCAACAATGTTACTATGCTCTCTACCATCATGATAGTTCTGCACAAGCCTGGGATTTACCTGGAGAGATGTGAAAGTTGGCTTCACATCAGTTTGATTAATGTTGATGGCAAGATCATGTGTAAAGTCCTGAACACCAGGCAGTTGAAGATGTTGCCAAACCTCATTCATCCAGACAAGGCAGGCTTTGTTTTGGGAAGACTGGCACCCCTTAACCCCTTAGCGACAATGGACGTACATGTACGTCCTCTGTGGCTGTCACTTAGTGACAGAGGACGTACATGTACGTCCAGGAAATCCTGATCCCCGCGCGGCTGCACGCCGTTCGGGGACTCCGGATTCTTCTGGGGGAAAAAAAAAAATGTTAGACGGGCGTTAAGTGACGGCCGCGTCTGCACGCGGCCGTCACTAAGGGGTTAAAACCTGGAAGGTCCTGAACAAGATCATCATCTCCAGGGCTGACAATAGATACATGATACTGTTGAAGCCAGAGATCAGAAACGCCTTCCACACTCTCTTGGACATTCTTGTTTGAGACTCTGGCCAGCTTTGGACTACAGGAGCATTTCTTGACCTTCCTTAGAGTTCCTTATCAGTACCTTTCAATGTGACACTTTCATAGGATGTCATCTTTCCAACAAGTTAGTATGTAAAATGTCTGCCCTGCTAGAGCCTCCCCAGTCAACTATAATCAATGTTATTGTGAAGTGGAAATATTTAGGAGCAACAACAGCACAGCTGTGAAGTGGAGGGCCACACAAGCTCACAGAATGGGACAGCAGAGTGCTGTCCTCTGTTGTAGCACTACAGACTTACAAACTGCATCTGGAAGTGACCTCAGTGCAAGAACTGTTCCTTGAGAGCATCATGAAATGAGATTCCGTGGTCAAGCAGCCGCACGCAATCTGTTGGAATGGTGTAATGATGGCTTGGAACTGGGGCAGTGGAAAAGCTTTCTCTGGAGTACAGATCACACTTCAACATCTGGGAGTTGGTAGATAGTTGACCCTGCCAGGGATTAGAATCTGCACTAGCACAGCTGGTACATTAACCCTCGTATATGTTGCCAAAAAGTGAGTTTTTCTCTGCAAGGTCCAAATAAGTTCACTGGCCATACACTGGCCAAACTTTGCACAATTTTGAAGCATTTGGAAGTCCTGTGAGTGCGGTCCTTGAACAACAAAACTGTATGTATCTTTTGTGGAACCAGGCACCCAGGCCATTGATTTTGATTGGGAGAGTGCTAGGACTTCTATGTTTGATATATATATATATATATATATATATATATATATATAACTTTGTGGCACTTGGAGGGTTATGTTTGCAACAGTAGCTGGTATTTAAATTCCAGTAGTGAAGCCCTGTGTATGCTGAATTTAGGGGCTACGCTTACTTTTAAATCAAAATCATTGTTGGGGGCCACAAGGCGGGGGGGAGATGGGGTCATATGTTTACATGCCTGCTTTAATCCCATGGGTGCTAAATATATCTCCAACTCGGTGCAACCCAATGCTCAGAAGAGATTTCCAGTATCCAGATGGTTAAGGCAGGATTGTGGGCTTCTCATCTCTTTTCTTTTCGTATCATAATGGAATTATAGTTGAGTAAAAGTGATGAAACGTTTTCTTCATCAGTTCACTCTGTATTAGTTGTGATGCACAGCTTATGTGAGAAAAGCAGGCACTGCTAGGTATTGTTCCCTTAGGGAGCTTCTTGACAGGGTGAAATCATGCCCCCTCCCTCCATTTTCACACCATACGCCCTTGCCTCACATGAGACACCACTAAAATTTTAATTCACACATAACATCTTGATTGCTGCAAAATAGTAATTGATTTTTTTCCAGTGACATTGTATGCTGAATTCCTCATTTTACTAGGCTAGTACACATTTTACCTCATTTCAGCCATTTCCTGCACAGGCTCACAGTTGCTTCCCAAATGAAATATAAAATCATATCAGCAGCCTGATTAGCTTTTGACCATGCTGCTTCCTCCTTTACTCTCAGATCACATATCTCAGCACTCACTCACAGTACCCATGATTAACTGCTTTCTTCTTCTCCTATAGTATCCTCTCACTCATGGCTTCCAAGATTTCTTCAGAACTTGATAGTGCTGGGATGAGGGCAACCTGAGTACCCCCAGCTTTTGTAGGACTACAATTCCTATCACCTCCAGTCAGCTGGCTAGAGATGATGAGGGTTGTAGCCCTAAAGCAGCTATGGGGGAGGTCTCAAGTGGCTCTCCCTGACTTAATTCCACCTTGCACCAGACTTTCCCCAAATTACAAGTCCTTTTTCTGTAAACCTATTCTGAAATCCCCTTATATTACATACATACATATACATTTGGGGCAAACTCTGCAGCTGACTCATACATATTGTCTTAGTAACCACATTCCCCTGTCTCAAAATAACAAAGTCAGCCCTCTTCAAAATTCTCCACAGCTTATCCCAGTTTGATGGATCCAACCTTAGCTACAATGACAGTTGTTCTAGCGGCATACCTTTAAGATGTTAATGCTGAGCTCATGATCCTATGTCACTGTTTAAAACGGCGAATGAGATTTATAGCCAGGATCTTGTCTTCCTCTTGGCCAGCTTATGGATCTTAAAATGTGTCATCTGTCCTGTTAGCAATATGCCAACTTTTATATTTGAGCTAATTTAATTTATAATAGATCTAAGAACACGACTACAACTTAATCAGAGATGCTTAAAAACACATATAGCAGATCAACTAATAGTTTATATACCACAATTCCTACACTATAAGTGACAATTCAGCTACAGCGGTTATTACACTTCTTTTGACAGGAAAAAAAAGAGAAGCATAGTATCATATGAAACCTCTGTTTCTGCATTGACGCTTATAGTTTTAGACTTGGGATATGTAAAATATTCTGATGGTTGAGCTGCTGTATGTGGTTTGTAACAAAACTTTGAATAAATGGAACATTTTAATGAAGAGGTGTCTGAGTGCTGCCATGCATTGTTGCGTACCCCTCTGGCACTCAAAGAGTTAATCCTTTCTGATCAAACAAGTACACCTACCATTATTGCTAATAAAGACAATTTTAAAGTGCACAGTGCTCTAATTATGCAATAGCTTGGTTGGCTCAAGCCTCTGGGTTTTTAGGAAACCTACCAAACCCTCTGCCTGGGGTTAATAGTTTACACTTATAGAAAATGTAGTTTATATAGAAAATTACAAAGAAGTAAATTATAACAAACAAAACATATTGCCTTGACTGTTAACCCCTTGGATGTTAAAAAAAAAAAAAAAAAAAATCACTAGCACTAAGGAGGAGGCAACTGGTTTGAGAGATATACCTTCCTAAAGTTGCCTCGTGAGAGGAGTCAGCGCTATAGCTGACAGCTGCAGAATCCGGTCATTTGACCGGATGGAGGCTGTTCAGCAGAGCCGAAAACGCGCAATCTAAATATTAATACTTCATTGAAACAGTCTACAAATGTGCCTGGTTTGCAAGCACACTTTGTAGACCATGCCAATGAAGTATTAATATTTAGATTGCTCGTTTTCAGCTCTGCTGAAGAGCCGCGGTCAAATGATTAGATTCTGCAGCTGTCGGCTACAGCACTGACTCCTCTCACGAGGCAACTTTAGGAAGGTATATTTATGGTTTGAGAGATAAGCCTTACATTGTTGATCACATTTTTTCTGCCTACCAAATTAAATAAACGTAAAAGTAAGCAGGGCTTATAATTTTAAGTCCTTTGCTACTAGCCAGACTTGAAAAGTTACTCGCCATTGCAAGCCAAAACATACCCACCAGGGCTGAATTTCTACTCGCCAGGGCTAAATTTTCACTCGCCATTGGCTAGTAGCGAGTGGAATTTTTGAGCCCTGAAAGTAAGTATTACTATCTCTTTAAGCCCTTGAGGACCAGAGGGGTGTGTAATAATGTTTAGTTCAAAGCTAAATACATTCCCAATCATGTAGCAAAATATTTTCCACAAATAATAGACCAAATATTGTAGGAAAATAAAAGCACATGTATACTCTTCACTGGCAGTGGCATTTCCTGTTCAGTTCAACACCTTCTCTCTGAGGTAAATTTTGGACCTGATGGTAGTTTTCATTAACTTACAGTTACAGGAGAATGTCACCTTGAAAACTCATATTACCCATTGATTATTTCAGGCAACAGGGGAATAATTCCCAGTTATTTAGTTAGAAGATGCAAATTCTAAGAAAACTCACCTATTTATTTCATAAATGTAATTGTTTTATTGGATAAAACTGAGGTCTGCTTGTTTCAAACTCCCTTGAGAGTCTGCATAGGGAGCATTGATCTATAAATTACCCATGCAAGTTCTATTTGCTAAATAATTGGTTTGTTCAAGTTTAAATAATATTATAAAAAAATTAAATCATGGCAGCCTTGCAGCAACTCACCAGTAATAATAGCTTTATTTGTTTCTGATCTTACAAGCAATAAATCACATAGTATTTGGTATGCTAGAACATAAAAAAAATCTTAGTGCAAACACTTCAGAAGAGATAAACTAAGCATAAATTTGTAACAGAAAACACTGATGATGATGATGATGATGATGCAACTGCCTGGTAAAGTTTGTCGGTGGGGACAATTGTTTTGTTTAAGATGTTTTATTGTCAGCTGAACCATTAGCGCTATTCTACTTCTGTTTCCGTTTATGTATTTCATTTCCATACTTGTGAACTTTCTCTGTTTAAGCTAAATGTATAATGAGGATAATTCATCTGTAATGGCTCACAGTGACCTGGAGGGATGGGGCAAGGCTTGTTATTTAATTGTCTGATGTATTGTACGGTATTACATTCAGATCGGGAGTTTATATTGCAGTTATATAAAAAAAAAAGATGAGCCTGCCCAACCACATGTAGAGATAATCCTACACCAGTTGTTCTATACCAGTGGTTCTCAACCTGTGGGTTGGGACCCCTGTGGGGGTCAAATGACGATTTGCTAGGGATCGCCTAAAACCATCAGATATTTATATTTCGATTCATAACAGTAGCAAAATTACAGCGATGAAGGAGCAACAAAAATAATTTTACTGTTAGGGGTCACCACAACTTGGGAAATTTTATCAAAGGGTCACGGCACTAGAAAGGTTGAGAACCGCTATTCTATACTGTTGTTTGTTTTGCATTGAGGTTGGAGATATATAATACATGTACAAAGCTTGCACTCACCAATCTCCCAAATATAAATTTATATAGTCTTCAATCCGAGTGCTGTTTAATGGTACACGTTCTCAAAAATGGAAGAAAAAGGCACTCATGGTATCTGGTTATAGCAAATCTATTAAAATCACACCATTACAAAAACCAGCATAACACCAGCAACCTTTCGGTCCTCTCTACGGGACCTTCCTTAAGCTCATTCATTCCTCAAAGGGGAGGTATATGCTATCCATGGCCCCCAAACCTGTTTGAATTTAGTTTGAGTGCCTGAGAGGAGGGAGGTCAGCTTTTCCATAGCATACATTTTACAGATCCCATTGATTAGGGCCCGCTTGCCTGGAATATTGAGCTTACTTCACTGAGAATCCAGTTAACAATCTGTGATACAATCTGTGAGAGAGCTGATTCTTCCCACAGAAAGTGATAGTAACAGTACCACCTGGTGATCTGAATAGGAAACTGCCATTTCATATATTAAATTATTAATAATCGTAATGATAAATGAGCTTTATTAAGTTTTGAATTAAAATTTTCCAATAGTGAGAGGTCTCTTGTATTTATTAGCAGGAAAAGATATATACAGTATTGTGCAAAAGTCTTAGGCAGGTGTGAAAAAATGCTGTAAAGTAAGAATGCATTAAAAAATAAACATGTTAATAGTTTATTTTTAGCAATTAACAAAATTATAGAGATTGAAGAGAAGAATAATCTAAATCAAATCAATACTTGGTATCACACCCTTTGGCTTCAAAACAGCATCAATTCTTCTAGGTACACTTGCACAAAGTCATGGATTTTTTTAGGCATATAGTCAGGTGTATGATTAAACAATTATACCAAACAGGTGCTAATGATTATCAATTTAATATGTAGCTTGAAACACAATCATTAACTGAAACAGAAACAGCTGTGCAGGAGGAATAAAACTGGGTAAGGAACAGCCAAACTTCCCTTAACAAGGTGAGGTTTCTGAAGTCAGTTTGTCAAAAGTCATACATCATGGCAAGACTAAGCACAGCAACAAGCCACAAGGTAGTTATACTGCACCAGCAAGGTCTCTTCCAGGCAGAAATTTCAAGGCAGACAGGAGTTTCCAGATGTGCTGTCCAAATCAGAAGATGTCCAGCAGTGTCATCAGCTCAGAATTGGCAGAAAAGTGGGATCCTGGTACACCCATCTACTGTCCGGAGCAGTCTGGTCCGAAGTGGTCTTCACGGAAGACTTGCGGCCAAAAAGCCATAACTCCGACATGAAAACAAGGCCAGGCAACTCAACTATGCATGAAAGCACAGGAACTGGAGTGCAGAAAAATGTCAGCAGGTGCTCTGGACTGATGAGTCAAAATCTGAAATATTTTGCTGTAGCAGAATGCAGTTTGTTCGCCGAAGGGCTGGAGAGCGGTACAAGAATGAGTGTCTGAAGGCAACATTGAAGCATGGTGGAGGTTCCTTTCAAGTTTGGAGCTGCATTTCTGCAAATGGAGTTGGGGATTTTTTCAGAATAAATAGTCTCCTCAATGCTAAGAAGTAAAGGCAGATACTTACACATCCTGCAGTACCATCAGGGAGGCATCTGATTGGCTCCACATTTATTCTGCATCGTGACAACGACCCAAACATACAGCCAAAGTCATTAAGAACTATCTCCAGAGTAAAGAAGAACCTGAAAGTGATGGTGTGGCCCCCACAGAGCCCTGATCTCAACATCAAAGAGTCTGTCTGAGATTAAATGAAGAGAGAGAATAAACTGAGGCTGCCTAAATCCACAGAAGAACAGTGGTTTGTTCTCTAAGATGTTTGGAACAACCTACCTGCTGAGTTCCTTAACAAACTTTGTGCAAGTGTACCTAGAAGGAAAGCATTCATACTTTATAACATTTTTTCACACCTGCCTAAGACTTTTGCACAGTACTGTATGTGTGTTTTATATATATATATATATACATACAGTAAGGAGGAGTTACTGCTCCCATGGGTGATTAGCCCCTGCTACTCCTTCACTCACACACACACACCACATAAGTTTTACACACACACACCACACACCTTTGGCCTCACTTTATTTACCACAAAGACAAGGGGAGAGAGACACAGGCCCTGTGCCCTCCTCACCTTGCTTATCAGTATGCCCTCCTGTTTGTATGCACCGGCGCCCTCCCTGCTGGGGTCCAGGCATTCCTCCTCTGTAGAGCTGGCCTCCCCTCTTCTCTCCCCTGCCCCTGGAGAGTGACACTTACACAGTGCTATTTTTTTATTTGGGCGCTGGGGTCAATTGCTTCCCGGCCTGCACGCTGCAAGCTGGTGCCTGCAGTAGTTGCTGCAGGCTGTGGTGCGGACCAGCAGCTTTGTGAAGATGCTTGCAGGCTGTCATCTTTTTTAAAAAACGTAAGGGAACTGGATCATGCGGCTGATGGAGATGTGGATCAAGCTGGGATGACTCCTCATAAAATGCACTTATGCCTCAAAGCAGGATTAACAATATAAAATATGGGCCATGATGACTATCCAATGAAACCCTGGCCGCTATTGTAGAAGGCAGTCTACTGGTGTTTCATTGGTTGTCATCGTGCATATGCACGTCTAAAGGACAGAGGAGGAACAGTGCGTTGGATGGACGTTGCTGTTGCATGACTTGCGTCCCATTTACGCTGATGTTGGTCCGGCCCGAGGAGCATGAGCAGGATGCAACCCACAAGCAGCACCATCAGTTGGTAAGTCATTTGCCCTTAATAAGCAATGCAAGCAAAAACAAGCAAAACACTTAAGCAATGATGATACTAACAGACCTAGAACTGGAACGCTAAAAGAGGATGAAAAACAAAACAATTGCCATGCTATATAACATCATGCATATAATGACTACAAATTCAATGTCCTGTAATAAGTGAAACCACATGATCCACCACCCAATCCAGTATGAGCAATGTCAAAAATTTCTACCAGCATAGAGGCAGTAAGAAAATACAAAATGTCTAAGTATATTACTCAAAGTGGGCAACCACTCGCTCCTACAAAGCATGCAACACAAGCCATACACACACAAGCCACACACAAATACACAAACACACACGTGCGCAGCTGCTGCATTTTAGGAAACAACAATGAGTTGTACAAGAAGACATCCAGTTGTGAAACAATCCGGAGAAGATGGAAGTGAGTAGTACAAGAGGAGTTGGTGTATGGGGTAAGATTAAGGCTGGAGAGGCCTTTGTGTCAATCACTCATCCATACACACGAATCCCCAAGTCTTTCATTACCATATGTCATTTTCTGTTCAATCTGTGTATACATGTCTGTTTCTCCCTGTGTGTATTGTATATGTGCATTACACTCTATTTTTCTGCATGTTGTATATTGCATGCATATATGTATATGTATGTATGTGTGTCTCACTCTTTATGTATCTGACTGCATATGTGTGCATTTCTGTGTGTGCAGCTGTGTGTGTCTCTGTGTGTACGTCTTGCATCCGTGTGTGTTCTTTAATTCCCTACATAACATGACGGGCAACACCGTCCCAAAAAAGTGTACTGCTTCTTTACACAAAATGTTGTTTGTTTATTGATATATTTTATTATTGGGTATTATATTGATTTTTGATAAGCCACTGTTCTTTGGAATATTCACCATTAACCCTATGGGTGCAAAGCAATGTGTTGCATACCCCTATGGAACTCAAAGAGTTAAGTAAAAGAGGAATGCACAAGTTCCTACTCTGACAGTGCAGTGTTTAAATTTTAAGAAATATATATTTGCCCTTTCTCATCTCATGATATATGGAATATACAAAACAGAGTAGCTTCACCAAATAGCTTTTTCAATCGTGTCTCTATAAAGAAAGGAGCAAAACTTCAGGGATGTTTGTTGTGTTTCCTCTTGCTCCATTTTACCTCAGTGTCATGAGGATCAATAGTATCTCTAATACTTTGTAGACTTTGTTTTCTTAATGTATGGACTGTATAACAAGCTGACAAATGCATCTTTTGAAAGCTTATGGAGATTATATCTAGTGGTGCTAGGGTGAATTTGTGCCTATGTGTGGCCTCATTTTCACTTTCTGTCCAGTCATCATCCCTCCGTACACTTATAAGCCTCATTTTTACTTCCGTTGGTGTGCTATCTGGGCATTACAGTGTCTAGTCTTCTGTTCCAGTGCTTATTTCCAGTGTTCCCCGATCTTGCTGTTTGTATTTATTATTTGTGTTTGACCTGGCTTGTTCGACTACTCTCCTTGTCTCCATTGATTCGCCTGGCTTGTACGACTACCCGGCAACCGCTCTGTGGTCGACTTGGCCTGTACGACTAACCCTGCTGTCTCTCTGTGTTCAACCCATCCAGTACTACTACCCAGCCCTCTTCAGTGTTCGAATCAGCCTGTACTGCTAACCCTGCTGTCTCTCTGTCTTCTTCATGGTTTGTTCAACTACCCTGATACCACTCTGATATCGACAGGCCAGTATATCAAGATCCTATTAGGTGACTTTTCCTGCTATTCCTACCTTGTACCTGTTGCTGTCCTTGTGCTTGTGGCATCCTCTAGTGTACCAGTTGGGCACTTAAGGTACAATTCTTCCTTGGTGAGTTTTTCCCCTCCTGGTGCCCCCCTGCTAGCCAACCTCTCTCCCTAGCCATGCACCCTAGCCAGCACTCTCCCCTACAGGAGAGCTTACACTACTACTGTTTGGTTATCCTGAACATTCAGCAACTCCTCTGGTGGGTGTTATCCAGCTTCACGGCTGGCTCCTTTATGGCTGAGTCTGCAGCACGGTCAAGCAGTAGTACAGTAGCTCAGAGTGAGGAGTGAGGAGGAAAAAATTATGTTATAGTTCTTTTGCTTTTGAGTAAAACAAGGGTGTTCCCACTGCTGGGTTATTTTTCCATTCAAAAGTTATAACTATTCATATTAGGGTTTTATATATATATATATATATATATATATATATATATATATATATATATATATATGTATGTGTATGTGTGTATATATATATATATATATATACACTCAGATTAAACTGAAGTGTTCTACAGTGTCACCAGGTTGTGCTGTCCATATCTCTTACTATGGACTCAGTCACTCACATAGAGTGGATTATCAGAACAATTTCTTTTGAAAACCAGTTGGTGTTGCTGCTTAATCGTATAAGCTGTAATACATTGAATGAAAAATCTCATAGCAGTGGGAGAACTCTTGACTTATTCGATCCGAAAACCCTTATAAAATGTGTTTCATCAAAATAAAAAAAAAGCAGACAGCTCTTTTAACCCTTTAAGGACCAGAGGCTTTGTCCTTAAATGGTTAACTATAATAACTGGTTAATTAACACCAGTTATTATGCATGTAGAAGGATTAAGTGTGGAAAAGTATCTAAAGGAGTTTCTTTTAACCGCTTCTCCTTTTTAGTTTGTGCTGGCGCCTATGTAATTAGTTGGCTTGTTTACGTTTCTATCTTTATGTGAAAAAAAATAATGAATTTGCTTATTCTTGCTATCAAATTGGGTTTGAAAATTAATCTTGGTTATATTTTATCATTAGGGTATTAGCAACCGTCTCAATTAATAATCCAATTATAGGATAAATCGTAATTATTATTTTTTGTTCTGCTGAAACAGAGGGGAATAGTTTTTAATTGTATTTATTTCATTTTACTTTCACTTTATGGAAAATCCTGCATTTTCTGTCAACAATTTGTACCTTTCTCTGTACTCGTTCCAATTTTAACCTTTTTATATAGGCTAGTTAGTCTTTTCTGCATTCTGCAGGTCAACGAAAATGATTTGTTGACATTCTAAAGAACATATTGGAAAGAAATAAAAATGTTATGTGGTCTTTGCAGACATTTCGGTCTCTTCATTATGAAGTCTTCTGTCATTTTGTAAGGAGTAAGAAAGCCAAACAAGGTCATTTAGATCACAGACAATTGCAAAAATTGTCATTTTTACTAATTCTTTGGTGTCAAGTACAAACCAGTCCAATGGTTTGTTATGCTAAGAGTTATCTTTAATTTAAAGTCATTCAATCAATGTGATTGTTACAGAGGTACAGTTGGCACTAAAAAGTGTACTTTTATCTGTGACTATAAGCCACTGCTTTTGAGCAAATATTTAGATGTAGTTCTAAAAAGATGAAATATAATCAGATCTTTACTTTTTATCCAAGCATAAGCCGAAGTGATGTTAAAGAAAGCAAATTACTAACATACTATAAAAGTTGCAGTATGGAGCCTCTCATTGGTAGTAGTAAGTATATATATATATATATATATATATATATATATATATATATATATCATACCAAGCTAATGCAAACTTTTTTCACCTATGCCAGAATACAGTGTCATCACTTAACATATATCAAAATTTGCAGTGTACAGATGCAATTAATTTTGGAATGATTTTAACATGTTTTTTGTAGAAAATGGAGTCTCAAAGTCCAAATCAATGCCATGCTTGCCTGAGATGTTTGTAGGTAGAATGAAGACAGGTATTTTACCCTTCTTATTCACTACATGTTAAATATCTCTAATCTGGCACCCCCATGACCTGGTCAATGCCAGTTTAGAGGATTTTCTGACATGCAGAAATCGCTCTCTTGTAGGAGAAAGCCTCCATTAAAGGGATAGTAATACTTAAAATGTAAAAAATATATGTTGTAGGGTTTATCCCCCTGAGTAAAACAAGAGTACTCCCACTGCTGAAAGGTGTTTCATTGAAAAGTTATTAATTTTCAGTTGAATTTTTTAGGTGCAATATCACAGTGGCCTGAAATTGTACAGTGGCACTGTTGCTACACGATCCTATGGACAGCTCTGGTCCCGGGACCATAAATCTCCATAGGATGGTGTAGCAACAGAGCCACTGTACAATTTTAGGCCACTGTGATATTGCACCTAAAAAAATTCAACTTGGAAAATTAATAACTTTTGAATGAAACACCTTTCAGCAGTGGGAGTACCCTTGTTTTACTCAGGGGGATAAACCCTACAACTCATTTTTTTTTTACATTTTAAGTATTACCATCCCTTTAAGGTCCTTCTTTTATATCCCTTTGAGTGCCAGAGGGGTACGCAACGCATTGCTTTGCAATGCATTGCTTACCCCTCTGGCACTCAAAGAGTTAAAGGCTAATGTGTCAAGCTTGAGGAACACACGACATTGGATTAGTCTATATTAACATATGCTTTCACTCAAAATGTGCTTATTTGGCTAAGAGGTAAAGCTTCTTACCTGCCTAAAACTAAAGTAACTTTTATTTTATTTAAGTAAAATAAGATTGCTTATATTATTTTTTTTATTGAAACTTGTATATTCTTATGAATGGAACCTGGGAACACAACAGAGCAGAGTTGTAGGTGCTTGGTATAATGTATTCTATATCCCAGAGGTTGCTGTGTAAAATTACATATCTCCTGATGGGGACTATGGAGACCTTAATCTTTAAGGTCCAGAGGGGTGTGCAAATCATTGCAAAGACTTTAGTTTAAATGGCTAAAAGGAAATGACACTCTAGAAATAAGTAGGTCTTAACCCCTAGAGTGCCAGCTACTTACGCCGTACGAGTGGACACAGCTGTACCTGCTGTGCCACGCTCGTACGGCGTAAGAGTGAAATGCGGTCACTGCATGAGCCGGTATAACCGGCATGCAGTGGCCGCATTAAAAAAAAAAAAAATCCTGGCACTCATGGGGAGGCATGAGGATCACTCCTCATGCCTCCCCAGTTATTGATCTCCCAGCCGATCGGGCTGGGAGATCAATGAACACAAAGGAGAAACGGAGTTTCTCCTTCCCCCCCTCTCCTACCCGAACTTCCGGGTAGGAGTGGGCGGGACCGGGGGAATCCTCCAAACGTCATCGGTGACATGGTCACCGATGACGTTAGGGAAGTTTCCCCGATCCTGTTCACTCCTACCGGTGGTAGGAGTGAAGGGCAGGAGAGCTCTTGCTCTCCTGCGGTCGCATCATTGATCTCCCAGCCTATCGGCTGGGAGATCAATGACTGGGGAGACACCAGGAGGGGTCCTGATGTCCCCCACGAGGTCTGAAAAGTGTATTAAAAAAATAAAAATAAAAAAAATTACATTAAAGTAACCCTGTGAGTGCCACAGGGTCCCAGCACATTGCTTTGCAATGTGCTGGAGACCCCTGTTGCACTCACAGGGTCAATTCTTTGGGGGGGGAAATTTTTTTTTTTTAAAGACCTCATTGGGGGGATCAGGGGGGATCCTGATGCCCCTCAATGAGGTCTATAATTGGAAAAAAAAAAAAAAAAAAAAAATTAACCCTGTGTGTGCCACAGGTGGGGGTCCAATGCACCCCCCCCCTCCTGTGGCACACACAGGGCTTTTATCATTATTTTGTTACCAGAGATTGTTGGGGGGCCATCAGGATTGCTCCTGATGGCCCCCCAACAAGCTCTGATTACAAAGTAATGATAAAAAAAAAATTAACCCTCCGAGTGCCACAAGGGTCCAATGCATTGCTTTGCAATGCGCTGGAGACCCCGGTGGCACTCACAGGGAAACTTTTTTTAATAACTTTTTTTTTTTTTTTGGTAAGACCTCATTGGGGGGATCAGGGGGGTTTGTATACCCCTCAATGAGGTCTATAATAAAAAAAAGTAAAAAAAAAAAAAAAATGAACCCTGTGTGTGCCACGGGGGGGGGGGGGGGCAATGCAGCCCCCCTTCTGCGGCACACACAGGGCTTTTATCATTACTTTGTTATCAGAGATTGTTGGGGGGGTCATCAGGATTGATGGCCCCCCAACAAGCTCTGATTACCAAGTAATGATAGTAAAAAAAATTAACCCTCTGAGTGCCACAAGGATCCAATGCATTGCTTTGCAATGCGCTGGAGACCCTTGTGGCACTCACAGGGTCACTCCGTTTGTGGACATATATATTTTTTTTTACTAAGACCTCATTGGGGAGGGATCAGGGGGTCCTGATGCCCCTCAATCAGGTATATAATAAAAAAATAAATACATTTAAAAAAATTTAACCCTGTGTGTGCCACTGGGATAGGGGTTCAATGCAGACCCCCTTCCTGTGGCACACACACAGGACTTCTTATCATTACTTTGTGATCAGAGCTTGTTTGGTGGCCATCTGAATACAAAGTATCGATAAAAAAATTAACCCTTTGTGTGCTACAGGGGCCCAATGCATTGCTTTGCAATCCATTGGACACCCCTGTGGCACCCAAAGGATTATTTTTTTTCCCCTTTTATTTTTTATTTAGACCTCATTGTATGGGTTCTGATGCCCCCAACGAGGTCTACACAAAAATATTGGGGGAAAAGCCCCAAAAAATGCACGTGCCACAGGGGGGGTCCAACGCAGTGCTTTGCAATACGTTGGACCCCCTGTAACACACACACACTTTTTTTTTTTTTTATTATTCTGTTTTTAGACCTGGATGGGGGACACCAGGAATGTTCCTGACACCGCCTCCCCAACGAGGTATGAATACAAAATAATAATTAAAAAAAAAACCTCTTTGTGTGCAACAGAGGGTCCAACGCATTGCTTTGCAGTGCATTGGGCACCCTTGTGGCATGCACAAAAAATGCCTCCGATTCCCCCCCACACACACACACGTACCGTATTCCCCTGCCTGGTTCCACAGCCAACTGGCAGTTCCATTCCCCAGCCTGACCCCCAGCCTGTTTCCACTGCCTATTGGTAGACTCGGAGTACCAGTATGCACTAGATTCAGGCTGGGAATCAAACTTTGTATGAGGGGGACATACAGTGCACACTGGTAGTCACAGATCTCCCATACACACTCTCAGACACTGCCCCACCATCTCCACCATCCTTCCTCCTCTGCTCATACCCACACACACTGCCTAATCCCTCACCCTCCCACACTGTTACACTGGTAGTCACAGGTCCGCGAGTACACTGGCTGACGCCCTAGCTTCTTTCATTTGTTAGCCATTAAATCACACATACACTGTTTGCTTTCCCATTCCTGTTTCACTGGTAGCTACGCTCCTGTAGTGTAAATTGGTATGTCAACCCACAGCAGTGGGGTACCATTTTTCTTAGGCTGGCAAGAAGTCCTCCTAGGAAATCCCACGCCATTGAACCATTTTAGTATCTTTGAAGTGACTGAAGTGTAAAAGAAATGTTTGTTTGTTTTCTGTAGCACCACATTCTGGAAATAGTTGTGCCAACTAACTTAGGGGTAAAAAGGCAAGTGACCCCTCATTAGATGCGGCATGTTGTCTTCTTTCCAAAATGGTATAGTTTATCTACCTTTTCTTCACTTCTGAAGGTGTTATAGCCATTTTCATAGAGGCAAGTCAGGTTTGAGAAAATGTTAGAAACATCAGTTTGTAGTAGGTGTAGTTTTCTACTTCTAGCACTCCCTAAGATAGTTCAGCTCATACCAATGGGGTGTCGTTTGACTCCTAAGAGCTTTAGCTAACAAATGCAGTTGAAAATTCCATGGTTTTCACAGAGCTCCATACATTTGAAGGGGCAGAAATGTAAGAAAATGCCTTTTTTTTTCATTAGCGCCACCTCCTGGAAGCATTTGTGCATGCCAGCCTTTGGGTATGAAGGCAAGTGACCCCTCATTAGATGCGTCAGGTTGTTTTCTTTCCAAAATGGCATTGTTTTCTACCTTTCCTGCATATCTATTATGGTTATAACCATTTTAGTGCAAGCAGATAATTTAAGAAACAAAAGTGTCAGGTTTACGTACGTGTTCCTAGCACCCACATATTGTATGTTAAGCCACACAAATGGGCTACCATTTTTCTCATGTTGGTAGCAGGTACTGAATACAGCAGGAAATGTTATGGTTTTCAAAGATTTTAGTATCTTTGAAGTGGTGGAAATGTAAAAAAAACATGTATTTATTCCCATAGCGCCACCTTTTGGAAATATTTGTGCACTTCAGCCCAGGGGTAGAAAGGCAAGTGACCCCTCATTTGATGCGGGAGAATGTCTACTTTCCAAAATGGTATACCTTTTATACCTTTCCATCATGTCTCTAACAGTTATGAACATTTTAGTACAAGCAGCAATTTTCGAAGAAGCAAACAGGTAGGTGTAGTTATGCTTTTCTGGCACCCCTAAGGTATGTCGATTCATTCCAATGGGGTGTCATTTTTCTCCTAAGAGCACTAGCTAATGAATACAGTTGGAAATTCCATGGTTTTCACAGATTTCCATACAGATGAAGGGGCAGAAATGTAAGAAAATGCCATTTTTTTCCTATAGTGCCACCTTCTGGAAGCATTTGGGCACAACAGGCTTGGGGTAAGAAGGCAATTCACCCCTCATTAGATGCGGCAGGTTGTCTTCTTTCCAAAATGGTATGGTTTGTGTAGCCTTTCTTCACTTCTCTAGTTGTTATAACCATTTTTGTACAGACAAGTAATGTTTGAGAAAATGTTAGAAAAATTAGTGGTTGCAATAGGTGTAGTTTGGTACTTGTAGCGCCCACTAAGGTAGGGGAACTCATACCAATGAGGTGTCATTTTTCTCCTAAGAGCACTAGCTAATGAATACAGTTGGAAATTCCATGGTTTTCACAGATTTCCATACAGATGAAGGGGCAGAAATGTAAGAAAATGCCATTTTTTTCCTATAGTGCCACCTTCTGGAAGCATTTGGGCACAACAGGCTTGGGGTAAGAAGGCAATTCACCCCTCATTAGATGCGGCAGGTTGTCTTCTTTCCAAAATGGTATGGTTTGTGTACCCTTTCTTCACTTCTCTAGTTGTTATAACCATTTTTGTACAGACAAGTAATGTTTGAGAAAATGTTCGAAAAATTAGTGGTTGCAATAGGTGTAGTTTGGTACTTGTAGCGCCCACTAAGGTAGGGGAACTCATACCAATGAGGTGTCATTTTTCTCCTAAGAGCACTAGCTAATGAATACAGTTGGAAATTCCATGGTTTTCACAGATTTCCATACAGATGAAGGGGCAGAAATGTAAGAAAATGCCATTTTTTTCCTATAGTGCCACCTTCTGGAAGCATTTGGGCACAACAGGCTTGGGGTAAGAAGGCAATTCACCCCTCATTAGATGCAGCATGTTGTCTTCTTTCAAAAATGGTATGGTTTGTGTAGCCTTTCTTCACTTCTCTAGTTGTTATAACCATTTTTCTACAGACAAGTAATGTTTGAGAAAATGTTAGAAAAATTAGTGGCTGCAATAGGTGTAGTTTGGTACTTGTAGCGCCCACTAAGGTAGGGGAACTCATACCAATGAGGTGTCATTTTTCTCCTAAGAGCACTAGCTAATGAATACAGTTGGAAATTCCATGGTTTTCACAGATTTCCATACAGATGAAGGGGCAGAAATGTAAGAAAATGCCATTTTTTTCCTATAGTGCCACCTTCTGGAAGCATTTGGGCACAACAGGCTTGGGGTAAGAAGGCAATTCACCCCTCATTAGATGCGTCAGGTTGTCTTCTTTCCAAAATGGTATGGTTTGTGTAGCCTTTCTTCACTTCTGTAGTTGTTATAACCATTTTTGTACAGACAAGTAATGTTTGAGAAAACGTTAGAAAAATTAGTGGTTGCAATAGGTGTAGTTTGGTACTTGTAGCGCCCACTAAGGTAGGGGAACTCATTCCAATGAGGTGTCATTTTTCTCCTAAGAGCACTAGCTAATGAATACAGTTGGAAATTCCATGGTTTTCACAGATTTCCATACAGATGAAGGGGCAGAAATGTAAGAAAATGCCATTTTTTTCCTATAGTGCCACCTTCTGGAAGCATTTGGGCACAACAGGCTTGGGGTAAGAAGGCAATTCACCCCTTATTAGATGCGGCAGGTTGTCTTCTTTCCAAAATGGTATGGTTTGTGTAGCCTTTCTTTACTTCTCTAGTTGTTATAACCATTTTTGTATAGACAAGTAATGTTTGAAAAAATGTTAGAAAATTTAGAGGTTGTAGTAGGTGTCTTTTTGCACTTCTAGCATCCCCTGTGGTAGGTGAACCCATACCAATGGGGTGTCATTTTTCTCCCAAGAGCACTAGCTAATGAATACAGTTGTAAATTTCATGGTTTTCACAGATTTCAGTACAGTTGAAGGGGCAGAAATGTAAGAAAATGCCATTTTTTTCCTATAGTGCCACCTTCTGGAAGCATTTGGGTACCACAGGCTTGGGGCAAGAAGGCAAGTTACCCCTCATTAGATGCGGCAGGTTGTCTACTTTTCAGAAATATATAGTTTTATATAGTTATTCCACTGTTTTAGGGTAGTTTTACCACAAAAACCCTAGAATGTGCATTTTAGTTTATAAAGTTGAAAATGTCATTTTGCGCTGCTGGTGATTAGGGCTCTACGCTAGCCTTGGACTTGGGTAAAACTATACAAATTTGGTATTTTTTTACTCGGGGGACTCTGGGCTTTTTCAAATAATTGAAACTTTTTCAATCAAGGTAAATGTTTTTGATACATAGTATGTGATTTTAGCAAAATGAGTAAATTTTCACTTTTTTTTGTCATTATGACATCATAGCTTTTTGCACGATGTAAAATTCTCTTCATGTAAGGTATCACGAGAAAGCACAATTCGTTCTGAAAAAAACAATATATAGTTTTCCATATTTAACTAAAAATCCCCAGAGGAAATCAAGCCTAAACGGAAGGATAGCAAAAATGTTGAAAAAGTGTCTGGCCTGCAGGGTTCAGAAAATGGCCCGAGCCTCTGGCACTGAAAGGGTTAATGTGTCTCCAAACGCCCTAACTTAACGAGGGAACAGTGTCTTTTTGTCCCTGCCAAAACAAAGTGCAAAGCCCGAATCCGAGTGTGTATCAAACCAGCACCCCGTGACGGACCACTGAGCCGAGACAACAGTGGCAGTCAAAGAACTCCACCGCCAAGCCCAAGTCTGCCTCCGCATGACTCGCAGAATCCTGGTATGCAGTTGCCTGTGAGTCAGTTGCAGGTCAGTGGGTTTTGCGGGTGTTACAGGAGTCCCTTCAGATCCCTTCAGATTCTTCCAATTCAGAACCCCTCTAGGCCTGGAAAAGCTGCATCATTTCAACGAGGCGGTTCAGGCTTTCTTGGACAAAGGAGTCCTGATTCTACAGTGAGGGAAAAAATTATTTGATCCCCTGCTGATTTTGTACGTTTGCCCACTGACAAAGAAATGATCAGTCTGTAATTTTAATGATAGGTTTATCTGAATAGTGAGAGACAGAATAACAATACAAAAATCCAGAAAAACGCATTTCAAAAAAGTTATAAATTGATTTGCATTTACTGAGTAAAATAAGTATTTGACCCCCTATCAACCAGCAAGATTGGTGGCTCCTAAGTATCTTTTATACAGGTAACAAGCTGAGATTAGGAGCACTCTCTTAAAGGGATTGTTTCTAATTTCAGCTTGTTACCTGTATAAAAGACACCTGTCCACAGAAGCAATTAATCAGATTCCAAACTCTCCACCATGGCCAAGACCAAAATTGCTGTCCAAGGATGTCAGGGACAAGATTGTAGACCTACACAAGGCTGGAATGCAACTTATACAAGTGTATATATTCAGGCGATCCCTCCTACTATTATTGTCAATCTCAGGTTCTGAGCAATATGGACTCGATAGAATGTCCATGGTAATTTGATAAAGCTTGATTGATTGAATAACTGAAACGTCTGTGAACGTTGACGTTACATTGTAAATTTTAAAAGAAAGTTGATGTCAGTAATCAATTGATT
This sequence comes from Rhinophrynus dorsalis, assembly GCA_037306005.1. Classification (NCBI taxonomy): domain Eukaryota; kingdom Metazoa; phylum Chordata; class Amphibia; order Anura; family Rhinophrynidae; genus Rhinophrynus; species Rhinophrynus dorsalis. The sequence continues at coordinate 300,092,675 of CM074721.1, forward strand.
TCCCCTGAGGAAGTACTCACATACGAAAAGTGTTGGGTGGAGGTGTTGAGTGCCTGTTCAGATACCAACTTAACCTACTTGCTGCATATTTATTTACCCTGATAAGGATGATTTGAAATATCGAGTGGTGCGGGTCGCTACAGAGATACTTAAGCGGGTCTGTATACTTGGATCTGGACTGGGCATCACCAGTGATTTTAGTGTTGTTTCTATTTATGTTATTCAATAAATCTACTTTGTCTTTGAGGACTTGTAGTTTATTTCATAAATCACTAATGCTGTATATTATGGAGACGTGTGTAGAGAGAGAGAGAGAGCGATTTAATTAGCAAGAGCTGCCGAGAGACGGTGTCGTGAGCCTTCAGGACTACATTTGAATTGGAGAACTATTACGTGAGTGGATATTTTTCCTATTTTAGTGTTGCCACTATATTACACTGAAGATTTTTCTCTGCGTGTTGTTTTAAATCTTGAAAGATACTACAGAATAAACGGGAGGAATATCAGAGATCCAGAGGAGGTGACTATTCCTCTGAAGAGCTGGATGATCGTGGTGATATTCGGAGAGATTATAAGTAAGGAATATTGGAATTCTATTCTGTGATCCACTGAGGTACACCTGGGAGTTTCCAACCGTAAGAGGATGCTTTGATTTTTATTGTATATCATTGTCTGAGTCTGGTTGTTTTTCTCCTTCTTTTCAATATTTATGGTGGAGTGAAGTAAAGGATAAGATTACTGCAATCAATCTGGGAAGATTTACCCATTTAAAGAACACTTTAGATCTTACTAAATATGGACAGCGATAATCAAGGGATCGCCTGAATATGTACGTTTGTATAAGTTGTGTTTTGATCTATTTTTTGAGTAAGATAGGATTCGGGCTGACCCGGAGTATTCACTGTCTGGTATAGATATTGCACCCGAGATTTTCAGAGCTGAAATCTATAGTTTGTACAAGGCTGGAATGGGCTACAAGACCATCACCAGACAGCTTGGTGAGAAGGTGACAACAGGTGGTGCGGTTATTAGAGATGCACCAATTCCAATTTTTTTAAGACTGAGTACGAGTACCGATACTTTTTTCAAGTACTCACCGATACCAATTACCGATACCTTTTTTTTTGCGGTCATTTGCCAGTTTTCCAAGTACCTAAAGCATATATATATATATATATATATATATATATATATATATATATATATATATATATATATATAGCCAGTTTTCCAAGTACCTAAAGCGCATATATATATATATATATATATATATATATATATATATATGCTTTAGGTACTTGGAAAACTGGCAAATGACCGCAAAAAAAAGTATCGGTGAGTACTTGAAATACAAACACACACACACACACACACATATACACATACACACACCACCTCTTGACTGTCCCCTTTTGCCTCTTTCTCCCCCTCTTGATTCCCACCTTTTGATTCATTGTCCCCCTCTTGAGCCCCCTCCGTTTGCCTTGGCTTTTTCTCCCCCTTTTGACCCCCCTTTCTCCCCCTCCTTGACTCTTGATCCCACCCTTTTGCCTCTCTCGCTCTCTCCTGATCCCCCCTCCTTTTTGCCTCTTCTTGGTCACCCCTCCTTTTGTCTCCTGATCTTTCCTCTTTTTGCCTCTTTTTTTTTTTTTTTTTTTTGTTCTTTTTCTTAGTCCCTTTTGCCTCTTTTTTTTCCTCTTGACCCCACTCTCTGCCTCTTTCACCACCCACTCGATGCCCCATCTTGCCTCCCTTACCCTCCTCTGCCGGGTGCTCGCTGTTCTCTCGTGAGCCCCGGTAGAAGTCAGAGCCGGAGCGTTGCCATGGTAACCCGCGGCAATGCTCCGACGCTACAGGAGGGAGAGAGGCAACCGGGGAGCATTGTGAGCAGCTCCCCGGGCTCCCTCTCTGCAGCACCGACCCTGACACAGGGTATCGGTGCTGGCATCGTCCGCATTTCCGCGAGTATAAGTATTCGCGCAAATGCCGGTATCAGCACCGATACCAGTATCGGTATCTGTGCAACCCTAGCGATTATTTTCAGATGGAAGAAACACAAAATAACTGTCAATCTCCCTCGATCTGGGGCTCCATGCAAGATCTCACCTCGTGGAGTTTCAATGATCATGATAACGGTGAGGAATCAGCCCAGAACTACATGGGAGGATATTGTCAATGATCTCAAGGCAGCTGGGACCATAGTCACAAAGAAAACAATTGGTAACACACTACGCCGTGAAGGACTGAAATCCTGCAGCACCTGCAAGCCCCCCCTGCTCAAGAAAGCACTTGTACAAGCCTGTCTGAAGTTTGCCAGTGAATATCTGAATGATTCAGAGGAGAACTGGGTGAAAGTGTTGTGGTCAGATGAGACCAGAATCGAGCTCTTTGGCATCAACTCAACTCGCCGTGTTTGGAGGAGGATGAGTGCTGCCTATGACCCCAAGAACACCATCCATACCGTCAAACATGGAGGTGGAAACATTATGCTTTGGGGATGTTTTTCTGCTAAGGGGACAGGACAACTTCACCGCATCAAAGGGACGATGGACGGGGCCATATACCGTCAAATCTTGGGTGAGAACTTCCTTTCCTCAGCCAGGGCATTGAAAATGGGACGTGGATGGGTATTCCAGCCTGACAGTGATCCAAAACACAAAGCCAAGGCAACAAAGGAGTGGCTCAAGAAGGTCTCCAGACCTTAATTCAATATAAAAACTGTGGAGGGAGCTGAAGGCTCGAGTTGCCAAACGTCAGCCTCGAAACATTAATGACCTGGAGAGGATCTGCAAAGAGGAGTGGGACAAAATCCCTCCTGAGATGTGTGCAAACCTGTTGGCCAACTACAAGAAACGACTGACCTGTGTGATTGCCAACAAAGGTTTTGCTACCAAGTACCAAGTCATGTTTTGCAAAGGGGTCAAATACTTATTTCACTCAGTAAAATGCAAATCAATTTATAAGTTTTTTTTTAAATGCTTTTTTTCAGGATTTTTTTTTGTTGCTATTCTGTCTCTCACTCTGTCGCCCTGTCATGGACCTCAAGGCTCTCAATTCTTTTGTGGAAACTGCATGCTTCAGGATGGAGTCCTTGCGATCTGTCATCGCAGCTATCTGTCCAGGAGAATTCTTGGCCTCTCTGGACCTGTAGGATGCTTACTTGCATGTCCCGATTCATCCGAACAGTCAGAAGTATCTCCGTTTTGCCTGCAACTTGGGGCACTTCCAGTTCACCAATCCGCCTTTTGGGCTTACCTCCACTCAGCGTGTGTTTGCCAGGGTCTTCGGAGCCTTAACTGCCTTCCTGCACATCCGGTGGATTCAAGTGACTACCTATATGGACGAATTTCTGCTGAAGGTTCACAGATTCTCCTCCACCATGGGTGGATTCTGAACATGGAGAAATCTGCTCCAGTCCCCTCCCAGGTCCTGGTCTTCCGTGGACTCAGGTTTGACACCTGCCAAGGGAAGATTTTTCTGATGGAGGATTCCATCCAGCAGACCATGCATCTGGTGTCCCGAGCTCTGGAGTGGCCCTCAGCTCCGGTTTTCAAGTTCCTTACCCTTACAGGCCGCATGGTGTCCATCATGGAGGTGGTTCCTTACTCCATGGCTCATGCCAGGAAGCTCCAGAAATTCACGATCCGTACCTGGCATGGGAATCTGGACCTCTTGGATCTCAGAGTGTCTCTCCTTCAGGAGGTCAGGCAGGACCTGCTCTGGTGGCTGCACAGGTCCAACCTGGAGAAGGATAAACCCTTTGTAATTCAGGATTGGACCTTTGTGATGATGGACGCCAGTCTGCAGGGCTGGGGAGCTGTCCTGGGTCACCTGGGGGTTCAGGGCAGGTGATCTGCCGACGAGACTCTACAGTCCATCAATGTTTTGGAACTCCGGGAGATTCAGCATGCTCTGGATTACTGGTCCTTTCCAACGAGGGTATGTCCAGTCCACATCCAGTCAGACAACGCCATGGCGGTGGTATACATAAACAAGCAAGGAGGCACAATAAGCGTTTCCACTTGGTCGGAGGTCAACTCTATTTTGTCCTGGACAGAAGATCACATTCTGGCCATTTTTGCCGTACACAATCCAGGTGTAGACAACATCCTGGCAGACTTCCTCAGCCACCAACAGGTGGACCCAGGGGAGTGGGAGCTCCACCCAGACGTTTTCAACCTGTTGGTGCGGAGGTGGGGTCTGGTGCAGAGACAACTGGAAGGTTCAGCTGTTTTGCTCCCATTGGAATGATACTCTGGGGTTTTCTGTGGACGCTCTGGAGATTCCATGGTATTTTCAACTAGCTTACGTATTTATGTCCAGCGGTCATCATGATTGCCCCTTACTGGTCCAGGTGCTCTTGATTCCCAGAACTTGTGGCCCTCTGCATTCGGGATCTGTTTCTGCTGCTGCTCAGACCGGATATCCTCAGCCGGGATTACCTGGGGAAGGAGGATGTGGTGCGCATGACTTTGACGACATGGCTGTTGGAGCTGCCATCTTGAGGAGGAAGGGATTTTTCCCTGAGGTGGTCTCCACTATGATCCTGGCTAGGAAACTGGTCTCTTCCAAGGCTTACCACAGGGTTTGGCCATTTTTCAGTCTTGGTGTGTTGACAGGGACCTCTTTTCACAAGAGTTTGCTCTCCCAGTGGTCCTGTCCTTTTTGCAGGATGGTGTGAACAAAGGGCTCAGTCTTAGCTCCTTGAATGTTCAGACTTCGACTCTATCTGTCTTTCTAGAGATGCATTGCCATCTTGCCACATGTCAAGGTCTTCTTTCAGGGTGTCTCTCATGCCTTCCCTGCCTATAAGGCTCCCAATCCCCAATGGAACCTCAATCTGGTGTTGGGTGTTACAGCAGCCTCTTTTTGAGTCCTTGAATACCATTCCCCTACTCCTCCTGACATGGAAGATGGCCTTTCTTCTGGCCATGGTCTCTGTCTGCAGAGTAGCCAAATTGCTAGTTAAAGAGCCTTTGTACACAGGCAACAGTGCCTGCCGTTCGCAGTGCAGTCATGTGCAGTAGAGACTGCCTGTGATGCAGCTGATACAGTGCAGGGAGCTCCGAGTTCAGACTGAAGACCACAGTCTGAATTCGGAGCACCCCGCTCCATGTCAGTTGCGTCACGGGCAGTGTCTACTGCGAATGACTGCAGCATACGCAGCAGTCTCTACTGCGCATGACTGCGTTGTTACAAACTTTTAGCAAATTATTATATAGGATATGACTTGAAAGTGCATGACGAACATAAAAGTCACAGTTCTCGCATGACTCTAAGGTGAAAAAAAGTGATTCTGAATGTTAGGACACACCAACAGTTCACATTTTTCGTACATCCCTACGTGTTAAAGGTGTTGAATCGGTGGTTGCACTACATGTGCTTAATTAGAGTTAGCCTTAAAACCTGACCTACTGGTGTATCCCCAGGACTGGAGCTGAGAATCATTGCTCTAAGCAATGGGTTTGGGAAAATGTTTTAATATCAAGGAAAGTTTCAGATCTGGGTAGCAATGTGCATTTTAGTTTGGTTTAGTCAACAGTAGGTATCCAGAAAGACTATGTTCATAACACATATTTGAGTTCTTATTCCATTTTAACGCTTTTAGGGCAAGAGAGGTGTGCAGTGCTTTGTGAAGCAGGTCATTCACCCTCTATTAATCAACGGAGTAATTCAAAATTGTGTCTATACTATGATTTCTCACGTAATGTTGTCATACAGTATATTAACACACATGATGCTGAACATGCTGATATACTTATTCAAACTGAGCACAAACAAAATAGTGATATTTCATGCAGAATATTAAAAGATAAATGTTCTTATTAGGATTTTTTTGGGTGTTTTTGATATTGGCTAATTGGTTGATGTATTTTCCTCAAATCAACCTTAGTGTGGTCATAGTTAGTGAATGCTGGTACTTAGTTCATGAATGCATTTAAAATTAAATGGGTATATTTTGATTCAGAAGAACAGTCACAGCTGCATTTACCGACAGAAAGCTGGCAGTTTCCTTGTTAGGATGGACACACACACACCTCTCTCATGCACACACACACACCTCTCTCATGCACACACACTCACATATACACACATGCATGCACACTCTCACATATACACACATGCATGCACACACACTCACATACACACACATGCATGCTCACATGCACGCATGAACACACACATACTCTCACATGCACGCATAAACACAATCATATACACACACACTCACATACATTCATGCATGCATATACACACACGCTCACATAAATTCATGCATTCATACACACACACGCACTCTCTCATCTGCATGCATGCACACGCACACATACTCACATGCACTGTCTCTTTCTCACATGCACGCGCTATCTCCCTGCACGTACACACACCCACAAGCAAAACGTTGATTTCCAGCAAAGAGAAGGGAACACAGAACTGAATCTCGTGTGTCCTTGTTTTTTGTAAAAAAACGAATTTAAGGACATAAAAGTGAGTGGCATGTTTTACTAAGTTTACTCATATGGGGAAAAGCCCAAGACTGCTTTGTGCAGCCCTAAAATGGTTCCTAACAGCTCAGTATAGAGGGTCTATAGGGACCTTCAACTCACAGAATACAAAACCATCAGCACAGTGCAGTTCAGCCTCTTCATGGTGGAGTATTGGGGGGTGGGGGGTCTCTTGGAGACTTTAGTATCCAAGAAGTTAAATATAGTCCCAACAGACAACCTGGTGATTCCACCCATAATAAAGGTCCTTGTGGAATAATATCTTGGAACTCGGGTGGTGAGTGACAGTCTTGTCCTTTTGTCATCACCTATTTTATAACAGCCATTCATTTTATGTTGTGAGTGTGTTTAATGTTAGTATTGCTCCATCAACAGTATTCCAGTGTACCAGATCTTCAGTTGTTTTTCTCATGAAGATGGCATTAACTAGGAATTGAATAATACAAAAACAATAGAGATCTTATTTTACTTCTTCTGTTTGGTCACAAATAGGTAAAACACCTTTTAGAACTCTATGGATATAGCAAATATAAGGGAAAAGGTACGTTACATTTTCATTATGATATTGTGCTGCATTGGTTCCATGGTGAACTGCAACTGTTTAGCTGCACAAAGTACATTTTGCACTGCCACAAGACCAAATTGGGAACAGTGTGCTCTTTAAAGTGGACCTGTCATCTACCAGCTCATAGTCTCATTGAAGGTTTACATGTTTTTATACTGCTTATACCTCGTGTTTTTCAATCAGCATAATGGTCTCAGAGATTTTTGGCTAAGTAGTTAGGGGCTTGTTAACCTAAGGATGTCTGTACAATTAATTGTATCCCTGTGCTTAACTTCCCCTACCCTTCCGAGCCTTTTGGAACATATCTGCTTCCACTAAACTGGAGGAATTAAAGTGGAACTTTCACGTATTAATAAGTCGCCATGCAATCATTAAGCATATGGCGACTAGCTTGAAAATACATGTCTTAACTACAAAAAGTGGCAGATTCTAAAGAAATCTGGCGCTGTCAGTCCAGGTCTCCTGTAAAGCATTGCAGAGTGCCCCATGGTAACCGTAAGGGACTGACAGCGCAGACTCACAGACTGCACGAACGTGGCCGTCAGTCTCCAAAGAGTAAAGATTTCATTAGAATCTGCCACTTGCGGTAGGCAAGACATGTATTTTCAAGTTAGTCACCATATGCTTAATGATTGCGTGGTGACTTATTAACCCCTTAATGACCCATGACGTGCCAGGGCCATCATGGGTAAACTTCCCTTAAAGGGATAGCAATACTTAAATATTACTAATCCCCATATGGTAGCCATGGTAAAAAGAATTTAATTGTCTCCAGTGTCATCTCTCATCATCTCTCAAATGTACCAAAAGTACGGCACTGTTCATTCATTCAAAGAATGAACAGTATCAGTAATTTTGGTCAATTTTCTTTAGTTGCATAATAGATATATAATAAATTATATTTATAGTGTTTAGTATATTTATGTCAATGACCCTGAACGGTCTGCATTTCAAATGTCTAGCATAAAGTAAAAAAACAGTAAGTACCACCAACCACAAGACAGCCAGGGCCCTGCTAAAAACTGGTAGTCCCCCTGGATAGCTCCAACTTGATGAATTATAAGTGGTTTAGTCCAATTTAAACACAGTAGCAAAGTTGTATTTTTTTTTTTTTTGGGGGGGGGGCGCGGGGAATCTCAGGGTGAGCTATTTCTGAAAGTTCCCAGGTATGCCTCTGTAGCATTCAAGGGATTAAAAGTCCAGTTTAATTTAACCCTTTGAGTGGCAGAGGGGTATGCAAAGCATTGCGTTGCGTACCCCTCTGCCACTCAAAGGGTTAACAGGAATGTTTATTTGTCCCCTTTGATGCATTTGGTTTACTCCAGAATACCTCCTTTATAAATATGTGCCATTGAGTTTTGTATTTGTACATAAATATTGCATTTCCTAAGCATAAAGTGTATCCCTGTGTTATACATTTTGCTCATATGATCATTTGAGGCCTTCTGTATACTTTACGCTGTGAATCCATGTTTTTCTGTGTTACAGATGGAATTAGCAGTTGCGCCTTTGTGCAGGAGAGTTGCCGATCTTGGAAAATCATACAGGCTTCTGAGGTCATTTAGGTAAGTGGCTGTTATCGTCTCTGTATAAAGCTACATGATTTTGCTCAAAGTTTTGTCCAAATATCTTTAGGGTCACTGCACACAAATGACAAATCTATTTCATTTGAGGCACGTTTTGGGAGCTACTGTTAGCAATCTGGGTTTATTGTAATATCATTTTGATTTCTTTACAGATAATTCTTACATTATCACATATAACAATAAAATAAAAATATACCAAAACCTTATAATATATCACCATGAAACACAGAATGTGACAAGCACTCACCACGAACAAACAAAATACAGTGTTTTGTCCTAAGGCATTGTGGTCCCTCAGTGATGCTGAAGTCACATTTTTTTCTCCTGCGTGCCATTGCAGAGAGCAAATGTTCATAACCAAATAAGTCTTGTCCCACCCACTGGCAGTCCAGCTCTGAAATATCAGTCAAATCCTCCCTCCTGCACGAGGGAAACCTCACACTGAAAGAGATGTACTTTTCAGCTTATGTAGACCTTAGTGTGGTGCAGCTGATTCTCTCTAGGCACATGGAGAGAAAGGACCCACCTGGGATGGCCCTCCAGCTTAGGGAGACCTAGAAACAAAGTATGTGATGAGCACCCACAGATAATGAACAAAATAAAGTGTTTTGTTCAAAGTCATGATGGCCCCTCAGTGGTGCTCAGGTCACAGTATATCACTGTATAATACTTCCATCCAGGAAATAGATTTTTATGTGAATTAAAGTGTTAAAAATGTGGTATGATTTATTGTGTGAGGACTGGGAATTCCAAACAATATTAGGAGTAAAGGTAAATGAGGTACTCTGTTCTCCTTGGGCCTCATATATCAGGCTGAAGCGATGCCATTCTGGAGCAAGCCAACTTATGGTTGAAATAAGAATTCTGTAATTTGCCATTGGTATTATGGGACTTTTAATAGTTTGAATGCTAGATATTTCTGCAACACATTGCAAAACAATGCATTGGAGACCTATGTAGCTCTGAAGGGGCAAAAAGAAGCCCCATGTAAATCAGAAGAAATCTTTATATCTCCCCATGGTGCAGCTGGTTATTTCCAGACTTGTAACACTTTAGTGTGACAAACAGGCCCTTGAATGCTGAAGACGTTTGCAATGCCCTAGAGATATCTTTAGTATTGTGTGGGTTAAAGGTGCTAATATATTGGTGTAGGCAGGGACGTTCACAGACATTTTGGGGGACAGGGGTTCAAATTAAAAAAGGGCACATCTCATAATTATTTATTCAAAATATAAATTTAAAAAAAGAAAAGAATTTACATCTCAGGAGCCTGTAGGCACAGAAATCTGAAGCACCCCCCCCCCATTGACCATCTCCACTGGACACCTCCACAATGCTCCTAATCGCCACATTGCCCCCCATCATCTCCATATTGCCCTTACATTGTCCCCTGCCAGCTCCACATTGCCCCCATCATCTCCATATTGCCCTTACATTGTCCCCTGCCAGCTCCACATTGCCCCCGTCATCTCCATATTGCCCCCATCAGCTCCAACATACCCTCACATTGCCCCCATCAGCTCCATATTGCCCCATCAGCTCCAACTTACCCTCACATTGCCCCCATCATCTCCATATTGCCCTTACATTGTCCCCTGCCAGCTCCACATTGCCCCCGTCATCTCCATATTGCCCCCATCAGCTCCAACATACCCTCACATTGCCCCCATCAGCTCCATATTGCCCCATCAGCTCCAACTTACCCTCACATTGCCCCCATCATCTCCATATTGCCCCATCAGCCCCAACTTACCCTCACATTGCCCCCATCAGCTCCATATTGCCATCAGCTCCAGCTTACCCTCACATACATTGCCCCATCATCTCTACATTGCCATCATCTCCATCTTGCCCCCCATCAGATCCATATTGCCCCATCATTTCCACATTGCCCCCAGTGTCCATTTCTTACCTTGCATAGATCAACGCGTTTCATGAGTAAGAGTTCTAAATGTGTTGATTTATGCAAGATGGCACTTGACAATATCTATAAATTTGAACCCAATTTTTAAGTCTCTCCGCTTGATCCTTCAATCCTTCCTTCCTCCCATCCTTCCTTCCTCCTCCCATCCATCCATCCATCCATCCATCCTTCCACCCATCCTCCCTCCCTCCATCCTCCCTTCCTCCTCCCATCCATCCATCCTTCCACCCATCCTCCCTCCCATCCATCCATCCATCCATCCATCCTCCCTCCCTCCCATCCTTCCTCCCTTCGAAATTGTCAGTGAGAGTGTGGGGCCCTAGAGTCCAGCAACAAAGAATCATGGTAATTTCTGTCCACATGATAGCCCATACTAATTAAACATTCATTTTGGAGAACCAGTCCTTGGGGCCATTAAGAGTTTCTGGACATATTAAAGGGATAGTAATACTTTGTTTTAACTTTATTTTATTTTGTAGGCATTAAAAAAACATGAAGAACGATATAAGTCTTATCTCTCAAACCTTTATGGTTTAAGAGATATTCACAAGCAAAGTTTCCCCCTCCCGCCCCTTTTTCCTAGTGTAAGCCATCTCTTCTCAGATGTGAATCTGGTTGTAAGACCAGACAGATAACAGCAGGGGACAATCTTCTTTGTATAAAAACAATGAAAGCCCTTCCCCCATTGACAAGTTTTTCAGCTTTTTCCCTTATCTTAATTGAAGATTGTCCCTCTCTGCAGTCTACCTGGGCACCTCTCTTCTGATCTGGTTGAACGGGGGGGGATACTTTGTTTGTGAATATCTCTTAAACCATAAAGGTTTGAGTGATAAGACTTATATCATTCTTCATGTTTTTTTAATGCCTGCAAAGTAAAATAAAGATAAAACGAAGTATTACTATCCCTTTAAGGTAAGTGGAGGTTTATCATCAGGAGTTGTTAGTGTCCCTTTAAAACCTGCACTGTAAGGGGTACTGGAGGATTGCATTTGAAAAACAAAAGGCACATCAGAACTCATTAGTAGCTTTTAACCCTTTGATGTGTTTGATACCCCCTGGCACTCAGAGGGTTAAAGGGAAGTAATACCCTAAAGCAATACAAACTACCATACATTTACTTACAGTATTTACAGCATTTCAATCCAAATCACTATCCCGCACCAGTACGATATGACAGTCATTTTTACATGCTCAACATTTGAAAGAAAGAAAAAAAATAAGATTGAGAGCAAATGATTGAAGTTATGAAGGGTTACTCTACATTATATTTGTTTTAAGGTCCAGAGTTCCAGCATTTCATAAATATGAATTCTTTCTGCATTTGCATGCTTGTTTTCCATGTTAAATACTGTGCAGGCAAAATACATTTTTGAGGGGGAATTAGCATTTAGTATAGTTTCAAATGCATGTTATTTATTTATTTTATTATTATTATAAAAACCTATGGGTTATATAGCCTTTCCTTTTGAGTAGAACAAGAGCAGTCACGCTGGAGACTGTTGTTTTATTCAAAACTTGTAACCATTCAAACCATCATGAAGCAATGAAGTTGTCACTCTAACATTTTATAAAGAATTACAGCTACTCACCTCCCAGCAGAATGTAATATAATAACTGAACACCGCTAAGTGGTGATGCTCTGGAAATGTGTGGAGAGTGCATCACCTTGGAGATGGAGACACACCATATGCACTAAGAATGAAGTATGCAAGGGGAGGGGGAGAATTTGCTCATCACATGTAGGGTTGATGAAATGCTGGTGATGTTTAAGGGATACCCTCCCAGCAGTTTGACAACCTTAAAGTCTGAGCACATTCTCTCTGCTCCCCCCACCTGTCCACTGACGAGAGGAGAGGATTCACTCAGACTTAAGCAACACAAACAGCATTACTCCCTTAACCTGTTCAGTGTCACAGGGATGTTCATTGCACCTCTTCCGTGGCATCGAAGGGGTTACAACATTATCAGATATTGCCAGCATTTATTTTTCATTGAGAGAATGGCAGAGAAGCTATAGCATATCACATATCACAGCTTCTCTGTCATCCACTAAATTATAAGTTCATTCTGGAAATGTCTGTTAATGTTGTAACTCTTTGTGCCACAGGGGTGTGCAATGAAAATCTCTATGGCACTGACAGGTTTAAAGGACGGCAGCTGCCATTTCTTCTCTCCAGTAGGAACAGCAAAGTGTCTCCTGGCTCCATAGAGAGCTTTACGGAGATCCCAGCATTGCCATCCTCATGTTGGCAATTTTAGGACTGTGAACTCCAACAGCAAAAAGCTGCTATCAGCTTAATGCATGTAGTACTGTGCCACATTAACATGTAAACGCACCCACGTGAATACAACATGGCTCATTAAACTGCATTTCCATATGCAAATGAGTCATTGTCAAGCAAAATTTAAAACCTGTTGAAGGCATGGCAGATCATGTTGGATTGGTTGAGGATTCTCAAGGATATGGTGACAAAAATGCCTTAGTACATGCTATCGATATGCCATCTACACCACTTTGCCATCATATTGTCACCCTGGCCATTTATCTCCTCTTAAAGAGAGAGGAATTAAAATGTAAAAAAATATATGTGGTAGGGTTTATCCCCCTGATTAAAACAAGGGTACTCCCACTGCTGAAAGGTGTTTTGTTCAAAAGTTATTACAGAGTTATTACAGCTCAAAGCTGAATTTTTAGGTGCAATATCACAGTGGCCTGAAATTGTACAGTGGCACTGTTGCTACACCATCCTATGGACAGCTCTGGTCCCGGGACCATAAATCTCCATAGGATGGTGTAGCAACAGTGCCACTGTACAATTTCAGGCCACTGTGATATTGCACCTAAATAATTCAACTTTGAGCTGTAATAACTTTTGAATAAAACACATTTCAACAGTGGGAGTACCCTTGTTTTACTCAGTGGGATAACCCTTACAACATATATATATATTTTTTACATTCTAAGTATTACTATCCCTTTAATGCATCTCCCCCCAGGTGAAATTTAGGTGAATTTTCTAGACACCAGAAAGCACTATTAATGTATAAAAAAATGTAATTGTAATATCTTTGGAGTGATGCATTGCCCAGCAGTGTGAGTTTCAATGTCTTACTCCAAAGGAAAAGCCCTACATTATGTGTTTATTAAGCATCTCCTTTAAGCATAAATAAATATAAGAAAGGTCAATTTGCTAATTTATTTGAATACATCCAGTTTGCCATTATATTTCCCAAGGAATTGTCTTGTTGCTTTCTTACGTGGCTATGGTACAAATGGTCCAGCACATCATTAAATCAGAGGATTCCCTTGTGCATTAGCCATTCGCCTAGTAAAGGCCAAACACTTATATCTGGCCATCACTCAGTCCTTTTTTGAGATGGGTTTCTAGGTTAGGCATAAACAGTAAAGCAAAATCTTACCCAATGACGTCAAGACCGTGGGAGATGGACTGCGCATGTCTTACTCGTTACCTTGAGGTAACATAGTTACTACCACCAGTCCTGTTGATCCAACCTGTGTCCGCACATGACCTGAACGCGAACTAGCATTCCAGCGCATTCAGGTCATGTGCTATAGAAGGGGCAGACACATACTGGATCGACAAGATCAGTGGGAGTGACTACATTACCTCAAGGTAACGAGTAGGACATGCGCAGTCCATCTGCCCCGGTCTTGACATTACTGTTTATGCCTAACGTAGAAACTAATTTCAAAAAAGGACTACAAAATGTTTACTATATTACTGTAGAGTGCATATTCAGACCACATCTTGTTGGGACGATAATTCCGCTTTAATTGTTATAACAAGAGCCAGCCTTTGTTGTTTAACATTTTAAGGAAATCGTCTTCTTTGTAACAAAGTTGCAAAAGGGTATAAAGTTATTATTCATCTGTCAAAGTCTTAACTTCTTAATTTGCAGTAATGATCAATATGAGGATTTTTTAAGGGGCAAAAGTATACAACAGGAATGGGCATGCTGAGGCCCTCCAGATGATGACTACAGTTCCCATCATCCCTGTCCAGCCGTTGGGAGTTGTAATCCTCAACAGCTGAAAGGCCTCTGGTTGCCCAGCCCTGCTGTATAAGAGTGATAGTTTCATAATAAAGTGCCGACTGTTCATATTTGCTGCCCTTTAACACATTAACCCTTTGGCTGTCTTGACAATGCATTGTGTACTCCTCTGGCACTCAAAAGGCTAAATGGCAGAGATATTTCCATCAAAATCCCAATACAGAAAGTAAATGTGGAGAAATTCTGGGGCAAACCAACAGCACCATAGGGGACTGTGACGGATACCTGTACTCAGACTGAGTAACTCCGCCAAAACTGTGCTTCCTTAACCCAGGACACTCAGGGTCTCCTCCAGTCAGGAACCAGGATCATAGTGGCATTCCCCCAGTCACTTAGGCAAGGCTCAATGTAGGGTGAATACACTCTGGATACAGCAAGCTTTACATGGAGTATATTGAATACTAGGGGGAGTGTAAACATACTGTGTGAAGAAACCATGGGTAGGTGACAACAGGATAAAATGGGCCAGACCTGAGTGAGTTAACTATACAATGGGACAAAGGAATAGGGCTGGGTACAAGTGTTACAGAGAGGCCAGAATACACAAATCAGGACAAGGTGCTGAAGCATAATTTACATATTAGTCTTTTGGGAGGTCTGGAATCCTTTGGATTGACAAGGCTGAGAAACGCCATTTTGGAAAAAGGTTATTTCTCTGTCGTCCAATACAGGTTACTGGTAACTTTGGGTAGATGATCAGTCCTTTAAATAGGCAGGAACAATTCTGAGAAGTGACTGCTGGGTGCAGCCTACCTCCGATCCTTAGCTTGCAGCTAGCCAATCCCAACCAGTAAGATTTGTTCCTTGGTCAAGACACAAGGCAATAGAACAGTTCTGCTATAGTTTTAGCTTTATTATTTTTCTGTTAGATACCCCCATTAGGCGGATTACCATCACTGACAATTCCCATCACCCAAATGTGGATAGCTCAGTTTACCAGGTGCTTTTGTGGACCTAAACCCTGGGGGAGGGAATCTTGGCTGCAAGTTCTTTCTCCAGGAGTTGCCCACCGAGGCTTCTTCTTGGTATATGGTAATCTGAAGACAGAAGACCTGCTGAAAAAGGTGAGCACCCTTTGAGTGCTGAGGTCCACATGTCCCACGCTTCCCCTCAGAGCAGGGGTCTCATTTGGAGTTCCTATTACATACTCATGCACTCATTGGGTTTATTCTTTCTGTCTGTGAGGTGTTTGGAGCAAGTTTCTGTGGTAACTTAACCCTTTTGTTGCTGGGTAGCACGTTTTTACGGGGTTTTTGGACACTTTCCCTACTGGGACCAGTGTTTATTGGGTCTACTGTTCTATTTGAGTGGGCTTTTGTGTGGTTTTAAGTGTTGGTATTCACCTAGTTAACTTTATGTTCCGCACCTTTAAGGCGTGCGTTTACCACATAGACTCCATTGCTCCATTCACTTCTATGGAACTTTACAGTTTGGGGCATATCTCTGCAACAGCACCATGTAGTGTGGCCAAAGATGGCTAATTTTGTTGGTTTTCCGTTGCTCCATCATCCGATCAATGTTCTGGGAATGTTGGGGGTTTTAGGGGGCTTCGGGCACTGTTGGGGTACTCTGTCAAAGAAACTATGTTTCCCACGAGCACCCGCTTGTTTCTGATTGGCTCCCATCGTGGCATCCATTTTGTGTATTCACAGATCGAGTATCCTACGCAGGGCTTGGACTCCTCTCCTCTGCAGCTTAACCCTTTGCCTACCAGATAAGTCTTAATTTAGTGTTTCTGGGGTATGTTAATTATCATACATGCTTTATTGTGGGTGTTTTGATACTTTGACCGTTTTGACTCTGTGAGAATGTCTACTCCGTTAGACCTTGGGGCTAAACCTAAGATTAAGGATACTGGGGTGTCTGTGTCCCTTATTGCTCATTGCTCCTCATATCAATCAGGGTTACCTAGAGAATACTTAGGTCATGTTTGCCCAGCATGCGCTGCTGCCCCTGAATCCCCTGCTGGGGCCTCCAGCCATACACTAGAGCCAATATGGATGCAAGAGTTTAAGGCTACTACCAGGGACCTCCGGTCCACCTTACAACTGCTTCCATCCACTTTACAGGGGGTCTTCACTTTGTTGCAGACCCCCTCCCCCATCAGATCTTCCCTGCCTAAACTGCCGGGTGTACTTGATGTGTCTGATTCCTCTGAGGAGGAATTGTTGGTGGACTCTGATGATGATGACTGTTCAGCTGTTCCTTCATCTCAGTTTTTTGGGGAACCCTTCGAGGCAGACCCTAGTCCCTCAGCTGAGGGCCTGATCAGGGCTGTGTTGTCCACCCTGAACATTCCCTTGGTGCAGGAGGCGTCTTCTGACCCCTCTGATGTTTACCGGAAGCCTGTTAGGCACCATGCCTGCTTTCCACCTAATCCCACCCTTGACCGCTTGGTGTCAGAGGAGTGGAAATTTCCAGACAAGAAGCCATCTGTGTCTAAAAAGTTTGCTAACCTTTATCCATTTTCTGAAATGGCCCTTACTCAGTGGGTTCATCCCCCTAAAGTGTCCAGGCTTTCTAAATCAACTGCCTTGCCAGTGGATGACGCTTCTGCTCTTAAAGACTGGACTGACAAGAAGCTTGAGACTTCTCTCAAGGCTATTTTTGCAACTGCGGGCTCTGCCCTTCACCCTACCTTTGCCGCTGAATGGGTTAATAGGGCTGTGGCTGTTTGGACTGAGCAGCTCAATTCTGCTGTCTGTCAGGGGGCCACTACTTCTGACACGTTGCATCTTCTTGCAAACATTGCTGAGGCTCAGCATTATGTCTCTGCTGCCTTGTTTGATGCTGTACGTATGGTAGCCAGGGCATCTACCATGTCTGTGGTGGCAAGACGGTCACTTTGGCTTAAGATCTGTTCAGCTGACACAGCCTCCAAGAAGGCTCTGCTGTCTTTGCCTTTTCTGGGTTCTTCCTTGTTCGGGCCTAAACTTAAGGATCTCATCAATGAGGCCATTGGAGGGAAAAGTTCTCACCTGCCAGTGGTCCTAAGGAAGAAGGCACCTGTTAAAAGGAATCTGCTTTTTTGTTCCTTTCAAGCAGACTCGCACCAAGCGACCCAGGTGGTCCCTCAGGCTCCGCGCTCATCCAAGCCTAAGCAGCAATGGAGAGCCAAGTCCTCCACGAAGCCCAAGGCTTCCAAACCTTCTTCTGCATGGCTCACCAAACCCGGGTCCCCACCCGCAGGTAGGTGGCCGCCTATACCACTACCTCTCAGCTTGGCAGGCCTCTGTGGTGGACCCTTGGGTTTTACAGGTGGTGGCCTTGTGATACAGGATTCCCTTCACCTCCCTTCCTCCTCCAAGGACCTTTGTTTCTCGTTCTCCCTTGGGAGCAGAAAAGAGACTCCTTTTCGAAGAAGCTGTACAAGCCATTCTGGACAAGGAAGTCATAGAGACAGTTCACCCACAAGAGAGGGGCTTGGGATTCTACTCCAACCTCTTTGTGGTTTCCAAAAAGGATGGGGCTGTCGTCCCATTTTGGATCTGAAGGGCCTCAAATCCTTTGTGGTCAGGTCCCAGTAATGCCAGGAGTCTCTGCGCACAGTGATAGCAACCATGTCTCCTGGGGAATTTCTGACCTCTCTGGACCTTCAAGATGCCTATCTGCACATCACCATTAATCCAGAGAATAGGCAGTATCTCCGCTTTGCCTGCGACAGAGGTCACTTCCAGTTCTCTGCCCTCTCCTTTGGCCTGACCATTGCTCCTCAAGTCTTCAACAGAGTCCTGGGAGTATTGATCTCCGTCCTACATCGGAACAGCATCAGAGTGACTCCATATATGGACGACCTCCTTCTGAAGGCCTCGTCTCCGGATCTCCTTCACCAGCAGGTGCAGGACTGCATTCACACTCTCTGCCATCACGGGTGGATCATCAACTTGGACAAGTCAGACCCTGTTCCTTCTCAGAAGATGGTCTTTCTGGGCCTCCTCTTCGAAACTCAGAGGGGAATGGTGTTTCTGACAGACGAAGTGGCTCATCAGATTGCTGTCCTGTCTCAGGATCCGGTTCCAGCTAAGAAGTTGTCCTCCTTGGTGGGGAAGCTCATTTCCACCATACAAGCAGTTCCGTTTGCCATGGCTCACACCTGGGAACTTCATAGGTTTTTGATCCTGGCCTGGAATGGCCATCCAGATCTATTGAAAAGATCCCTGTCTCTCCCTCTTCTAGTGGAGCAGAGTCTCTCGTGGTGGCTCAATCTGAACACTCTCCTGAAAGGCAGACCCTTTCTGGTCCCCTTTTGGACCACGGTGAAGACGGATGCCAGCCTCTCCGGATGGGGAGCGGTGCTGGGGCACTTGAGTGTTCAGGGCAAGTGGTCTCCGGAAGAATCTCTCCTCCCCATCAGTGTCTTGGAGCTTCGGGCGATATGTTATGCCCTGCATCACTGGACACTACCACTGCAGGATTGCCCGGTAAGGGTGCAGTCGGACAACGCCACAGAGGTAGCCTACATCAACAAGCAGGGCGGCACAAGACGTCTTGCAGCTTGGTTAGAGGTCAAGGCTATTTTATCATGGGCAGAGGAGCATGTCCCTGCCATTTCCGTAGTTCATGTTCCTGGCATAGACAACGTTCTGGCAGACTTCCTCTGTCGACATACAGTGGATACGGGGAGTGGGAGCTGCATCCAGAGGTGTTCAACCTCATCATCCAGCAGTGGGGTCTATCATGCATCGACCTGATGGCAACCAGACACAACAGGAAGGTTCCAACCTTCTGCTCTCGCTGAGCGGAACCCATGATTCTGGCAGTGGATGCCTTATCGATCCCGTGGAAGTTTACTCTGGCTTCCATCTTAATAATAATTAATAATAATTCTTTATTTTTATATAGCGCACACAGATTATGCAGCGTTTTACACTCATATTGGTCCCTGCCCCCATTGGGGGGCTCACAATCTAAATTCACCTATCAGTATGTTTTTTGGAGTGTGGGAGGAAACCGGAGTACCCGGAGGAAACCCACGCAAACACGGTGAGAACATACAAACTCGTTGCAGATGTTGTCCTTGGTGGGATTTGAACCCAGGACCCAAGCGCTGCAAGACAACAGTGCTAACCACTGAGCCACCGTGCTGCCTATTCCCTCCTCTTCCTCTGTTGACCAGAGTTCTTCGGAAGCTGCAACTGGAGCCTGCCCAGTCATTCTGATTGCTCCGAACTGGCCACGACAAACTTGGTTTCCGGAGCTTCTGGACCTCTCTGTGGCGGAACCTCTTCCACTTCCACGCCGTCCAGATCTTCTTCTACAGGGTTACCTCTGGAAAGAAGATGTTCATCGTCTGGCTTTGACAGCTTGGAGACTGAATCCTCAATTTTGAAGAAGAAAGGATTTTCTTCTGGGGTGGTGGCTACTATGCTTAGTGCCCGCAAGCCTGTTTCATCTAAGGCCTACCATTGGGTTTGGTCTGCCTTTCTGGCTTGGTGTGCTGACAGAGACCTGTCTCAGGATTTTGACCTTCCCACGGTTATTTCCTTTCTACAGGATGGTGTGGATAAGGGTCTCAGTCTTAATTCTCTCAAGGTTCAGACTTCTGCACTCTCTGTCTTTTTTTCGGAGGCGTCTTGCTATCATTCCTGATGTCTAGGTTTTCTTCCAGGGGGTTGCTCATAGCTGTCCGTTGTTTAAGTCCCCTGCTCCTCAGTGGGATCTTAACCTGGATTTGAGAGTACTCCAGCATCCTCCCTTTGAGTCTTTGGCTACCATTCCTGTACGTCTGCTGACGTGGAAGATGGCCTTTTTCCTGGCGATTGTTTCTTTTCTCCGAGTTGCGGAGCTGCATGCCCTGTCCTGTAAACCACCCTTTCTGGTTTTCCACAAGGACAAGGTGGTTCTTCACACCTCCCAAGAGTTTCTCCGGAAAGTGGTGTCCGAGTTCTACATCAATCAGGAGATTGTGGTTCCTTCCTTCTGTCCTAACCCTACTTCTGACAAAGAGAGGGATCTGCATCTGTTGGATGTTGTGCGCTGTTTTAAGTTCTATGTGCATCGCCCTGAGTCCTTGAGGCAGTCTGACTCTCTGTTGGTCATTCCTGAGGGTCCTAGGGCAGGGAAGCCTACTTCCTAGGTAACAGTTGCTTTTTGGATCAAGTCCATGATTCATAAGGCTTACAAACTTCGGAATAAGTCTGTTCCCTTCAGGGTCACGGCTCATTCTACGAGGTCTATTTTGGCTTCTTGGGCCTACAAGAACCAGGCCTCAGCTTATCAGTTGTGCAAGGTGGCCACTTGGTCGTCTGTGCATACTTTTGCTAATCACTGTCGTGTGGATGTGCTGGCATCGGCTGATGTCATTTTTGGGAGGAAGATCCTGGAGGCAGCCTTGCCTGTCTAGGATCTCCTTGGTTTTTCAGTACTCTTTCACTTTTGAGCTCTGTTGGCTCTAGTTCGTGTACTGTGCAACAGTTTATGGGGTTTGTTTTTACCCCTGTTTGGTGTCAGTTGACACTTTATGGTTGGTGTTGAGCTATTCATGATCTATAGGTTCATTGGTGCTCTGGTGACTTTGGGGGCCTACGCCTGGTCCTTGCCTTTCTTCTCGCCCTGGGGAACTTAATGGTTGAACATCCGAAAGTTACCAGTAACCTGTACTGAACCACAGAGAAAATAGGATTTTAGTCTTACCTGTTAAATCCTTTTCTCTTAGTCCATACTGGTCTCCCACCCTGTCAAGGGACCATGCTTGGAGCTCCTGCGGCAGAACATGGGGGTCCTTTCAGGTTCATGCTCACAGGAGTCTTCCTTTACCTTCTTATTTCCTAGTCAATAGTTAGTCTGCAAATATTACTGGTTGGGGATTGGCTAGCTGCAAGCTAAGGAGAGAAAGTAGGCTTCACCTAGCAGTCACTTCTCAGAATTGTTCCTGCCTATTAAAGGGGCTGATCACCTACCCAAAGTTACCAGTAACCTGTATGGACTAAGAGAAAAGGATTTAACAGGTAAGGCTAAAATCCTATTTTCTCCCTTTTGGTGCAGTTGGTTTGCCCCATAATGTCTCCTCTTTTACTTTGTGCATACGTCCTTCAAGACTTGAATTATTTTCATTCCTCGACACATATAAAACATTTTAACCCTTTTGAGTGCCAGAGAGGTATTCAACACATTGTAAGACAACATGTTGGATACCTCTGTGGCAATCAAAGACGTTCACATTAACTCTGCTATGAATAAGCCTTTCTAAACACAGTGTGACTGCTGATAAGCACATGCTATATGGAATTGCCTGTGGCAACAAAATGGTAGAATAAAGTATTGAATCAAATCTCATTTGTGAGCCAAATCCTTTTCAATCACACATTATCCAACCCTCATTTTGTATCCCATCAAGACCAAATTCTACTTTGTACCTGAAATCCATGGCAACTGAATCCACTTCCTAAGCTCCTGCATTATTTATTGGTATTGCTCTTAGCATTTATTTCTGTCTAGGAGGTAATTTGCAATTTGAATTGTTAATTTGATAAGAATAAGCCTATAAATGTGACCTGTATTTATTTACCAACTGAGACTTTGTCAGACACAGTGGCGTAACAATAGGGGTCGCACCTGCGATCGGGCCCCTCACTCTCAGGGGTCCGGCCATCCCCTGCGACCCCCTCGCCACTCACCCCCAGCAACTTATGAAACAGGGCAGCACAGCTGATCTCCCGGCCGCTGGCGCTCTAGTAATGCAGAGAGATTACATAATCTCCCAGCGCTCTGCATTACTAAGAACCACTAAGGAGCTTGAGTTCCAGTCAGAGGTCTGTGCCGAATGAGGCACAGATCTGTCATATCACACACCGCTAGACCACAAGGGACTCGAGGTAGGAGGACGGGGGGGGGTCAGTAGGGGCATTGTGGAGATTGAGGGGCAATGTGGAGAATGAGGGGCATTGTGATGGGGGCATTGTTGAAGGGGCAATGTGGAGATGAAGGGGCATTGTGGAGAATGAGGGGCATTGTGATGGGGGCATTGTGGTGAATGAAGGGCATTGTGGAAAGGGCAATGTGGAGATTGAGGGGCAGTGTGGAAGGAGAAATTGTGGAGAATGAGGGGCATTGTGATGGGAACATTGTGGAAGGGGCATTGTGGAGATTGAGGGGCAGAGTGGAAGGGGCAATGTGGAGAATGAGGGGCATTGTGGAATGGGCAATGTGGAGGTGGGGGCAATGTGGAGGTGACCAATGTGGTTGAGGGGGGCCAATGTGGTCGCGGGGGGCATGGCAATTCTTGTCCCAGGGCCCGGTGGCTTCTAGTTACGCCTCTGGTCAGACAAATCTGATTTAACCCTTTGAGTTCAAGAGGGGTATGCAATGCATTGCATACCCCTCTGGCACTCAAAGGGTTCAGGTAGCTTTGACAGATTTGTGCATTGTAATATATGTTAACCCTTTCCTGACTAATTAGGTCTCCAGTGAATTGTATCTCAATGTGTTGGAGCATCCAAGGGGTTTAAAATAGTTGTTCTTCACAACAGTAGTCTCCATGTCACTCCCATCTGTCTAATTACCTCTACCGGTTTCGTATTTTTCCTTCTGCATAATTGCAGTGTTCCCAGAAGACACACCTGGGAACTTTCAGGGTTCTGACACAGAGACTCAGGGTTTTTAACCAAATCTTGGGCTCAAAGGGTGAAGGGCTAAATTATCAGGGTGAGAGTGTCCAATTTACTGCTTATTACCCCCTTAAGGACTGTGGATGTGCCAGGACCACCACTTTCGGTCCGTTAAGGACCAGTGAAGGTCCTGGCACGAGTTTTATGATCATGGTGCATCTGAGGGCTCACTGTGATCATGCTGGGAGGAAGAAACTGACTGCTCCAAGACAGGAGAAGTCAGTTTCAGCCTCTCTCTTGACGAACCGTTTCTTTATTTGCCAGCTCTTCAAATAAAATGGCCCTGGTCCTCTGGTACACAAAACCCCTGGTCCTTGTGAGTGGATAAGAAGTGATATCACAGAATTAGCATGCTATAGGTTCCTTGGGGACTGATTGCATCATCTCTGGGTTACAGCAAACATGGACATAGCACATACAATCTTCTTTCTTGGGAGTGCTAAGGGTTAATATTTCAAAGATCAGATAGAGCTAATTTCAAACATTCTCAGGAATGCAGAAAAATCCTGGGCTTTCTGTTATTTTTTGAGGGCTGGAGATAAAAACTATACCTGAAGAAATAATTGGCTTTTGATTGATTTAACATGACTTACCTAGGTAGGTGTCCTTCACCTAGCAGTCAAGAAGATATATGTATGTTTCTCATTGGAATATTTAAACGATGGCTATATACACAAGAGAGGAGACATATCTAAGAAGGTAAATGCAGGGTAGTAATTCATGAAATATAGAGAAAACCGATATCCATGCAGCATTAACACTTGGCAGACAAGTGTTTCTAAAGATAGCCATTGGCGAGAAATGGAAAGAGGTAGCTAAAACTTCATATTCCAAGTAGATTAACCCTTTGAGTGCCAGAGTGGTATGCAACGCATTGCTTTGCAATGCGTTGCGTACCCCTCTGGCACTCAAAGGGTTGAAAAGAAAGGGACGAGATTAAAAAAAATGTGCTATTAAATCTGTGCCCTATCTCAGTGTTGTCAGGGCATGTAACCTGCTTGCCAATCTGTAATCTAAAGAAAGTAAATATAATAACTAGATCCTTGCATTCTGAGAGTCTTAACTTTTAATAAACAAAATTATTGGAAAAATAGAAGGGTTAATTCCCTAACCTTATCTTTTTCGGATTAAGAGACACAAGGTAAAAACTAAAAATAACCCTTTGGATGCATTTAAAGAGTTAAACTGAATAAAATGACCACTCCTCAAAAGGACAGTTGTATTACCAGCCCTAAAAAGGTTTCCGGTTAACCTTCTGGTAAATGTATTGAAACATTGAAAACAGAAAATTATATACTATAGGTTTAAATGGGTCTGAGTTATTGTGGCATTTTAAGTTTGCTAGCACAAAATAATAAAACTAATGCTGAAAGTCAATGTCAGCATCTCCTGCAGCTTGTTTTGACCTACTGTCCTGGTCACCGACGTTGCATTCTTTTATAGGCAGTAACTCCAAACCCCAGGACATTATTGACTAGAAAAAGTAGAAGAGGAGGAGTTCTCTGTGTTACATTGGTTCATTATAATAGCCAATATGACATTACTACAACAGAGGTGTGTTTATTTTGAGCAGACTGTTATATCATCAAGACCAAGGGGAAATGTGGGCTGTGAGAAACCAAACTCAGAGTTAGAAATACAGCTCTGAGAAGAAGCAGGCAGCTCTAGTATACTCTAAATATGGAGAAAAAAACCCTAGGCAGGATACGAGGAAAGGCTGGAACCCAAACAGCAAGTACAATAAAGGAGGCCCAATATACATATATATATATATATATATATATATTGCACAAATATACATATAAATTACACTGTACCTGAGGGAACCAAGGACGGGGTTCAGAGGGAGGTGGTAGGAGCGAGGTCCAGGCTGAAGGTCAAAGGCAGGCGGCTGAGGTGCACAGTCCAGGTCCAGGCAGAAGGTCAAAGACAGGCGGCTGAGGTGCGCAGTCCAGGTCCAGGCAGAAGGTCAAAGACAGGCGGCTGAGGTGCGCAGTCCAGGTCCAGGCAGAAGGTCAAAGGCAGGCAGCTGAGGTGCGCAGTCCAGGTCCAGGCAGAAGATCAGAGGCAGGTGGCTGAGGTGCGCAGTCCAGGTCCAGGCAGAAGATCAGAGGCAGGTGGCTGAGGAGCTAAGTCAAGGTCCAGGCAGAAGGTCAGAGGCAGGTGGCTGAGGTGCTAAGTCCAGGTCCAGGCAGAAGGTCAGAGGCAGGCGGCTGAGGTGCTAAGTCCAGGTCCAGGCAGAAGGTCAGAGGCAGGCGGCTGAGGTGCTAAGTCAAGGTCCAGGCAGAAGGTCAGAGGCAGATGGCTGAGGTTCTAAGTCAAGGTCCAGACAGAAGGTCAGTAACAGCATGGCAATCCGGAAGAGAAGGAGAACAAAAATCACCCAGGAAGTTCAAACAACAACTGAGCACTGAAGCGAGTGGCTGCTGGGTGTATAAGGAGGAGAAGGAACACATGACCGCGTCGCAGCATTGAATGGAAATGACGTCAGGACCACAGCCAATCGGAAATGGCTATTCCCGCAATGCTGCCTGACGGAGGACCGGAGCGACCCGACGGCGCCGACACAGTCATAGTAAATCCGTGACATACTTGAAAACGAGAGAAATCCCAATGTATTCTTTCTGGTTAAATATTTTCTAAATAAAATGAACACACATTATATAAGAGATCATATAAATAGCTTGTTATGATCATAACATGAGCCATATTGGTGCAATTCACCCCAATATGCTTTCATGGATCATCAATTTATCAAATAATCTTTGAAAGGAGTGTCTGTTGTCATGATTTACAGAGTGTCCATATCAGTCACCCCATTATAATTTATTAAGGCTTATAATGGGGTGAGTAATTCATGGACACCCTGTAACATAGACTAATTAATAGGGATAAAACTGTTCTCATCGAAACACCTATATATTGGCATGTACACGAGAGCTCCTTATATGCATATTCATAGAAACATATAATTTGAGGGCAGATAAGAACCATTTGGCCCATCTATTCTGTTCATTTTTCCTGCTGTAAAAACCTAAAACCTTATATGGTCCTTGGTCTTGTTCAGGACAGCCATATGCCTATCCCATGCATGCTTAAATCCCTTCACTGTATAAACTTCTACCACTTCTGCTGGTAGACTATTCCACATATCTACTACTCTCTCACATCAACAATCACAGAAGCTGATATCTTATTGTTCATGTGCATCACTGTCAGGTTCAACCCACAGGATATAACTCTGTAACAAGAGAATCCAATAGGGGAAGAGTTATATCCAGAAAAGGGGAGGAGTGAGGTAGTTATCTCATTCAGCATTTTAGAATTAGATTTCACTGTCATCTTCTTCCACTGTTTTATTCTGTTGAATATGGGTGGTTTTTCTCTGCACATTTATTTATTCATAAAACGTGCAAGTCTGTTGTAGGTTGGTGAGAATTAAGTGCAGGTTGCAAGTGGAGCACTTGTTGTCATACTTCCTGACTGATCCTTACTCTTTGTGCATTTTTGCAGTTTTTTTTATCCCAGTGTGTGAACTGACTTGATTAAGGCTTTGGATTTTCTCACTTTGATATGTGTGACTTCTTTATAGGGATTTACTTGACGCTTAGTGGTTTAGCATTGTATGTCCCAGAGCATTACATGTTTTTAAGGCATCTGTGTCTTAACTGATCAGTGGTCTCTTTATACCACTCTCTTGGTGGTTTTATTTATTTATTTTGCATTGTATTCTACCACATTGAGTTGCTATTATCTTACAGGTTTTTTTTATTAGTCTCATGTAATCTTTGAATTTTAGTACATTGGTGTTGTGTTCATTGTGACTTAAATATTTTGTATATTTTGAACGTAGGTTTGATCCTGTTTATGCTTTTTTTTTCAGATATTTTGGGTTGGTTTATTTGGCCCATTCTTCTTCCCCACTCTTCCCTATATCTATAAATTATTTCTCTTACGTCCATTGTGGCAAATAGTAACCATGGGGTAAAGTTCCCTCCTCCAGAGGGCAGGGCACTTTAAAAAAGGCAGGACCTTTGAGAGGGAGACTCCAGTCTTCCCTCCAGCTTTGCACCCTGCCACTCAGATTTAAGTGACCTGCCTCAGGAAAGGGTCAAACTGGCACTGTTCTATTATTTTCTAGACTTTGTTTTTATGCTTAGATAGGGGGCTCCCATTAGCTGTCTTCCCTGGAGCTGGATTGACCAGTTCACAGCTGTATTTGTGGACATTTTTCCTGTGGAGGTTGATTTTAATAGTCTGTGACTCACCATGGAACGTCTGTGAGGTTCTGTATTTAAAAATGTGAGTCTGAAGACTGGTAAGTTATCCACTTGAGTGTTATGTTCCTTTCTTTTACATACCTGTCTTTTGTTGGCACCCACTGGAATGTGGTGTTCCGTGCCTATTTTGCACTCAATCCTTCTCACTTTCCTTGCATCCTGTGTTTGTAAAAGTGGCTGCTTATGTAGTATAGGTTTTTAACCCTTTTGTGTTTGAGCTGTTATTACATTGTTGTAAGTGGGCTTTCTTCTCCTTCTGTTAGAGCAGTTAGTCTTATTCCATTTACATTTTTTAAGGTGGACCCTTTTAGAATGGGTGTCTGCACAGGGGCCATTTTTGTTTCATATAAGTGCATAGAGAATCTTTACAGGGACACATCTCTGCCCCTGTTTCACTTACTAGGGTCAGAGAGGCCTTAAAATGTATGGCTTGACCTACTCTTGCACATGATCAGTGTTCAGGCCACTTAAATTCACAATTTTTTACATGGCTGGATAGCCACCATTTATTTGCTGGGCATATGAAATCAGAGACTACATTTCACCAGAATCCCCTATTTCACAGGCTTTCCGGACTGGACAGGGTGGTGCATTGGCATCCATATTACTACTCTAATTGCATAGGCCATGCAGAGGCTTGCATCTCTTCTGTATCTATTCGGTTTAATCCCTTGCAATCCGATAAGTACCTTTTGGGGTATTTCAGTGCATTTTTTCATACCTTTCCAAGTCTTTAGACTACTTTGTTTTTTTTTTTTTCCTCATATCATGTCAGATCCTGAGGGCACGTGGGGATATCCAAGTCCAAGGTTTCAGAGGTCTATTTAACCCACTTTAATACAATGTTCCTCATACTGGCCTTTCCTGGAAATATTCAGGCACCCTATGTTCCTCTTACACTGTGGCTTCTACTATTCCCCTTTGGCCATCCACTGCAGAACAAGAACTTCTTTGGTTTAACCCCTTAGTGACAGACGACTTACCTGGTAAGGCCAGGAAGTCATTCGCTATAATGGAAAAAAAAAACCCTCTAATTTTGTCAGTTGCTTCTATCCTTTCATCTATTCAAGGGGTTCTCTGCTGTTGGTGCCCAGTACCCCCTGTCAGCCACATTGATCCTGTCTTTAGCGGCCATCATCTGTTTGTTGGAGATTCCTCTATGGAGGAAGTTTATACTGGTGGGGAGGATATGGATTCCTCTTTGTCCTTTGCGGATGCCTATGAGGCATTTGAGGGACTCATCAGAGTGATTTTACAGACTCTGCAGGTCTCAGAGACCTCTGGTGCAGGGTCTTCCTCAATGGACATCTTCCAGCAGCACAAAAAGGAGCCACCCATATCCTGAAAGAGTGGAAGATGCCTGTTAATAGTTGCTTAAGAAATGCATTTCTAACCTCCATCCTTTCTTGGCTGAAGCTTTATTGCAGTGAGTCTTCTTGGAAGGAGGATAGGGAGCTCCTTCAGTGGGCCAAAGCTCATGTACTAGCCATTTTGGTGGTTCACATCCCAGACATGGAAAAAGTGGATGCATACTTTTTAAGTTGCCAGCATATGAACCCCAGAAATTGGGAACTCAACCAGAGTGTGTTGAACAAGATTATCTACCACTGGGGACTTCCATCCGTGGATCTCCTGGCATCCAGTGAGAAACTAAAGGTTCCACTGTTCTGCACCAAGAAGAAGGATCCTCTAGAATTTGTGATGAACATGCTGTGTCCATTCCATGAAATGCTGATCTGGAATATGTGTTTCCACCATTTGCTAAGTTTTCCAGGGTGCTGAAGAAGATCAAGACGGAGAGGGCTTAAGTCGTTTTGGTTGCCCCTTTTTTGGCCTTGTCAGGCTTTGTTGTCGGATCTTCTCCATCTGTCCATCACAAAGACGGTTCACCTCCCCCTGAAGTTGGCTCTCCTTACCCAGCGACCACTTTGTTATCCTCAGGTGGAAAGGTTGGCGTTGATGGCGTGTCTCTTGAAGTGAACATCTTGAAGAGGTCTCAGTCTGAGTTCTATTAAAGTTCAGATCTCAGCGCTCTCTGTTTTCCACAAGTGTATTGCTTTTCTCCCTGATGTAAAGACCTTTGTTCAGGGGTTGGCTCATGCCTACCTCACCTTCAAGGATAACACTCCTCCGTGGGATCTGAAAATGGTATTAAAGTTGAACTTTCATGCTAATAACATTGCCCACGAATATATTACTAACCTAGTAATATGCAAAGTCATACTATACTTAAGCTTAATAAATCAGTGGCATTGCAGTAAAAACACATGTTCTGCAGGCATTGGGCTGCACAGAGCTTACAAGAGAAGCTCTGTGCACCTGCACAGTCAGTCCCTTCCAGTGCCTGGAGGCACCAAAGAATGCCACTCACCAGTGCTGGCAGTGAACGGGACTGACAGGAAAGACTCAGAGGAATATTTCCTCTAAGCTGTCTGTCCTCTGGTTCCTGACGAAGATGTGTTTTTTCTGCAATACCACTGACTTATTGAGCTTAAGGATAGTATAACTTTGTATATCACTAGGTTAGTAATATATTTGGGGGCAATGTAATTCGTATGAAAGTTCCGCTTTAAGGGTTCTCCCGAGACAACATTTCAAGCCTCTTCATCTGTTTCCTTGTGTCTCTTGACACTTATGATGGCCTTCCTTCTGTCTGTCATATGTGTTTGCAGAGTTGCTGAACTTGTCTTGTAAACCGCTTTTGCTGATGTTTCACCTGGACAAGGTTGTTTTATGTACCCCCAGTGTTTTTTTCCCAGTCCTTTTGGATTTTCACATATACCATGAAATTGGTTTTCCTTCTTTTTGCCTGATCCTTCTAACAAGCAGGAGAATGAGCTCCATCTGTTGCATGTGGTACATTGACTTAAGTTCTACGTTCATCACATGCAGCCTTTTAGGGAAATCTCTCTTTTTGTCATTCCTGAGCCCCCGAGTAGGCCATCCAAAGTTAACATTACTTCTTGGATCAAGGCCACTATCCAACAGGAGTATGTGTCCAGGAAAATACCTGTTCCTTTCTGTGTAACATACACTCCACCAGATCTATGAGTGCCTCTTGGACCTACAAGAATCAGGCCTCTGCTGAGCAGCTGTGTAAGGCAACGATGTGGCCTTTTTTGCACGTGTTCATTAAACGCTACCGTGTCAGTGTCCTTGCCTCAGTTGAGGTCAGTTTTTGCCAGAAGGTCCTTCAGGTAATGGTGCCTGTTTAAGGACTTTTTTCTTTTCTTTCTTTATGCAGAGTTCTGTTGCTTGGTGTGCCAATTTGATGTCCGTTGACATCTTAGATTTATATCATGCCAGTTAGTCCTGGGAAATGCTGATCTAAATCAAAGGTTTTTTCTCTTTTTGTTCCTCCAGAAGTCTTGGTGGGTGCTTTGGTATATCCCCATTGGTGCCTGCATTCCATACTGGATGTAAGAGAAACAAGGATTTTAGTGAAAGTTCCATTAAAGGGATAGTAATGTTTAACAAAAACAGCAGCTATAATTAATCTTCATATTATTTGAGCCATAGAGAGTGTTATTTCAGTGCTGTCAGAGTTGTGGTTCAAGAGTAATTGAATGATGCATTTTCCTCCTCCCTCCCCTTTTACCTAGTGTAAGCCCCCTCCCCTCAGATGTGCAATCTGGTCCACAGACCAGACAGCTCACAGCAAGGGACAATCTTCTTACTGTAAGAACAATGAAAGCCCTACCCCCATTGACAGGTTTTTACCTTATGTTAATTGAAGATTGTCCCTCTCTGCAATTCACTTGGACATCACCCTGCTGCTTTGGGCTGAGCAGTGTTACATCAGTAAAAGGGGTGGGAGGGGGATACTTTATCATTCAATTATTCTTGAACTACAACTCTGACAGTACTGAAATAACTCCCAAATACTATGAAGATTAATCTGAGCTGCTTTTAGTATGAAACATTACTATCCCTTTAAATCCCCTTCTTTTAGTCCATGTGGAACCTAGGACCTCTACCTGGAGAAAAAAACCTTGTTATTTAAGTCCCTGGGCAAAAGGGCTCTCTTGGGTGTCTTTGTTTAGGGGATTTCCTTCTATCCTCTTGCTTTTGTTTCTTTATGTTACTTTGCTATACATTTAAACTGAGGGTCTAAGGTAAAGCTGGAGGGAAGAAGGGAGTCTTCACCTCAAAGGCAATTTCTTTTTTTTAACTGCCCTGCTCTCTGGAGGAGGGAACTTTACCCCATGGTTCCTGTGTTCCACATGAAATAAGAGGGATCTAACGGTAAGTTCACTAAAATCATATTATCTTGTAAGAGCAGCCCTACACACACATACACGCACGCATGCCCACACCTCCATTAGTGGTCATTTCTTAAAAAGCTAATGCAGATACTTAGTGTATAGATGGTCCCATTTGTCTTTAGTGTAAAATGGACATATTACTTGAAAAAGTGAATTAACAATGAGACCAATACATTGTCTTTTTATATATGTAATGGTTACTTGGATGCACAGTTTTATCTTATTTAAACCTATAAAAGCACCAGAGTGGTGAAAAAATGCATTGAATTCCTCTGGTCCTTAAAGGGTTAACTTTTATAACTTCAACTCTAGGTGACCTTTCTACTGCCTGTTCTTAAGAGTTTCACATGTCGGATTCCCTAGGACATCTGACCTGGGTTCAATTACAGTTGACATCTTCATCATTAAGTCTCCATAGACTTCAATGGGAATTTGCTAAATAAAGCCAGTGATAACCACTTATCAACAATAGCAAAATAAGATAGGCCCTAAATACACCTGTCTTGCATGCACTATTTCAATGACCCTTTATACATGTGTTAATCCAACAAGTTGTGCTAGGTTGTCCAACACATGGGAATCTGCAAGACAGTAAGCAGAGAGGTCATCCAAAGTTCATCTTGTAAAAGTGAATTTGGAGAAAGCAGTGCATCTTAGAAGATAAATAAAAACACAATGTAGAGTTCTGTTTTTATTGTTAAAGGGTTAGTACTAACTTAAAAGTATAAATGTAATGTTGTAGATAAGGAAAAAAGAAATTAATCAGTGCAAGTCCTATCTCTCAAACCTTTATGGTTTGAGAGATAGAACATTTTAAAGTTCTCCTCTCCCCTTTCCCTGATGTCAGCATCTAGCTGACAGCAGGAGATCCTGGTCTGGGGACCGTCAGGCAGCTCTTCAGCAGATCTGAAATACCGAAATCTAAAAAGAACGACTTCATTGGAACGGTCTACAAAGTGTGCTTGCAAACCAGGCACACTTTGTAGATCGTTCCATGAAGTATTTCTTTTTAGATTTCGGTATCTTGGCTCTGCTGAAGAGCCACTTTGAGTTGGCCGACTCAAATCTCCTGCTGTCATCTTTACAGCTGACAGCAGGGAGAGGGAAACTTTAAAATGTTCTATCTCTCAAACCAAAAAGGTTTGAGAGATAGGACTTGCACTGATCAATTTATTTTTTTCTTATCCACAATACTACTTGTTATTATTTTAAGCCATTACTATCCATTTAATTAAATGACAATGGCCACTTTGATGAGGAGATGTATGCATTTAACTGCAGATACAACACAAATATATAAATTACCCGACAGCTGTATGAAGGACACCTACCCTGAAAGCGGAACTACCACCCTTAAAAAACATTGTCCCAAATAATTCCCCATCTGGCGACTAGCTGCTCAGTGGTGCTAGTTGGCAGAATTATTACCGCGTTCATGAGAATGAGCCAGTACTCCGGGACTGACTGACAGGCAGGAAGGAGAGCAGACATCTTTCCATAGTGACATCTGCTCACCAGCAATGTCAGTCCCAGCTTGCTCTAGGAGGCGTTGCTAGGAGGGACTGACAGCGCAGGCGCGCAGACGTCACTGTGGAAAGATGTCTGCGCTCCTTCCTGCCTGTCAGTCCCGGGGTAGTCGCTCATTCTCATGAACGCAGTAATGATTCTGGTGACTAACGCTACTGAGCAGCTAGTCACCAGATGGGGAATTATTTGGGACAATGTTTTTTAAGGCTGGCAGTTCCGCTTGAAGTCCTTATGTTACATTAAATGGGAACTATACCCTTTATAAGACTCCATCTCCACACACTTTATATGCCATAGGCATGCTGAAGAATCCCACCTTAGCCAAGATCGTTTTTTTGTTTGTTTGGTTGTGTTTTTTTTTTTTTTTCTTCTCTCCAAAAAAGCCTTCCTCTTCAGCCCCACAGGGCCTGCCATGTCATCAATGCAGCCAGACCCCTGTCTTCCTTCCCTTACTAATCAAGGAGGCTACATTTTGTGCAATTTTTAGAAGCAAGAAGACATGGTATCCTTTTAAAACGTTGCATTCTAAGCAGTGTGCATCTACATGCCGCATTCAACATGTCAAGGTGATGGAAGGGGCACCATGAGAATCTCACCTGGCATAAAATCACGAGATTACCATGTCATCTCATTAAATGGCGCTTCAGCCCAACTCGTAGCATCAGGATGATTCAAATGTTATAACTTCGTGTTTTAAGCATCTACTTTTTATAATAATAATAAAATAGAAGACTAAAATTGTCCATAATTTGTTAGCAAATATGGTAGAGATCACAGTCTAACATGAAGCTGGCAACTTCTGTTAACCCTTTCAGTGCCAGAGTGGTACGCAACACATTGCTTTGCCTCTGGCACTGAAAGGGTTCAAAGTTACCAGCTTCATGGTAGACTGTAATCTCTACCATATATGATAAACAAATTATGGACAATTTTAGAGTTCTAATTATTTTATAATTCTTCTAAGAAACCGATGCTTAAAGGGAAAGTAATGATTCATAATAAAAGCAGCTCTAATTAATCATCATAGTATTTGGACTTTGGAGAGTATTATTTCAATACTGTCAGAGTTGTAGTTCAAGAGTAATTGAATGACAAAGTGTCCCCCTCCCGCCCCTTTTACTGATGTAACACTGTTCAGCCATATCACAAGGGAGGTGCCCAGGTAGACTGCAGAGAGGAACAATCTTCAATTAAGATAAGGGAAAAACCTGAAAAACTTGTCAAGGGGAGCAGGGCTTTCATTATTCTCATAGGAAGAAGATTGACCCCTTCTGTTATCTGTCTGGTCTATGGACTGGATTCCACATCTGAGAATAGATGGCTTACACTAGGTAAAAGGGGCGGGAGGGAAAACTTTGCTTGTGAATATCTCTCAAACCATAAAGGTTTGAGAGATCAGACTTAAATTGTTCTTCATGTTTTTTAATGCCTACAAAATACAATGAAGATAAAGCTAAATATTACTATTCCTTTAAAACAAGAAGTTATAACACATGAATCATCCTGATACTGTGGGTTGGGTTGCAGCACCGTTTAATGAGGCAACATGAGAATCTTGCGCTTTTATACAGAGAGAGATTCTCATGTCGCCCTTTTCATCATAGCAACATGCTGAATGCGACATTTCAGTAGCGAAGCAGAAGACACTGCGACTTCCTGTGGCACGACACTGCAATAAAACTGCTGGTAAGCAAAAACACATGTTGATAATACGGAGAGTAAATTTTTTGTATGTACGGTAAATCATTTGTCATATATGTTTAAGTTAGTGCAGAAAGTGATAGCAATATGGTATATTCTATTTTTGTATGTTATTGCATGTAGCAGTTATGGAGAATCATAATGGCATTTAAAATTTGTCAGATTATCACTAAAAATATGAATAGGGCTAGTGCTATTTTGTAAAGTAAACAAGCTGTCACTTGCACAAATTCTGCTGATTAAAATATTTTTAGCACCTCTGACAGTATTCAGATGTGAGATTTTGTTGCCTCTTATTAAAGGCTTGTCACTGTCAGAATCATTTGACATGCAAATTATTGTGAGACATAAACATTAAGATGTTATTAAGTTATACTTATCCAGGCCTGTAGAAGAAATACAATTAGCTGGCTGACATACTGTCCATTTCAAGATCCAATTAGGGGTGGCCAGGCATTTCCGTGTCCTACTAGCTTGTGTACAGTATAAACACTGAGATTTAAAGTGAAACTTGTCTATACATCTTACATGTGTTTAGACAGTTATGCTAATTGTTACCTTTAGACTGTCAACCCAGATTTATAGAATCTGCAAGATTGCCACCTGTTCCATTGTATGGTATTGGATCTTTTCCAAAGTAGGAAAAAAAAGGACAATAAGCATTGTGTGACATCAAGCATTGCTACTATTCATTAAATAGGAAGATAGAACAGTAAAGATAATCCAGGATCCAGAACCACTTTATTTGCATTCCCTTTTCCGATAGGTCATAGTATTTACTCACAGACATATAATGTTATAAGTGGGTTTGTTCATTTATACACAAACCTTATTTATAGGAATAAGTGGATTTCTAGTTATTTTATGCATTGGATACCACTATAATCCGAGAGGTTAATAAAATGGCTTTCGCAGTAGGTGCTTGTCATGAAACAGTGAGACATGTCTGTCTCCATGGTCCTGGTTAAAGGGATAGTAACACTTCGTTTTAACTTTATTTTATTTTGTAGGCATTAAAAAAACATGAAGAATGATATAAGTCTTCTCTCAAACCTTTATGGTTTATGAGATATTCACAAGCAAAGTTCCCCTCCCCACCCCTTTTACCTAGTGTAAGCCATCTCTTCTCAGATGTGAGTCTGGTTGTATGACAGGACAGATAACAGAAGGGGACAATTTTCTTTGTATGAAAACAATGAAAGCCCTTCCCCCCTTGACAAGTTTTTCAGCTTTTTCCATTATCTTAATTGAAGATTGTCCCTCTCTGCAGTCTACCTGGGCATCTCCCTTCTGATCTGGTTGAACGGGGGGGGGGGTACTTTGTTTGTGAATATCTCTTAAACAATAAAGGTTTCAGAGATAAGACTTATATCATTCTTCATGTTTTTTAATGCCTACAAAATAAAATAAAGTTAAAATGAAGTATTACTATCCCTTTAAGCATTGCTTAAAAAACAAGCAAGCAGACGGGCAACGCCATCCCTCACTGCTAGTACTTTATATTTTCCTTTGGAACTATTGCAAAGCTGGATAAATAGATTTTACAATTAATCCTCTTTATACATTGTTCTGTAGGATGTGGGTGGAGCTGAGAAGTTAATCTTTCAGTGTGTGCTTTTATGCATATGACTTTCGTAAAGAGGCAGGATTTAAAGGGACAGTTCCACCTTATTTTGACGTTCCATATTCTGCCAATGTATAATATGTAAAATCAGATACGTATATATTTTATATTTTTCTCCCATCTACTCCATTTTTTAACACTTCTATGCTCCTGGCTAAACTGCAGTTTTCACATGTATTTAAAGGAGAATTAATACCTCCTAATGATGAGTAATTCTTCAACAGTCCTATTTACAAATAGGCAGGAAACGTGGATTACCCAAACAGATGATATATTTTCTTCAGAAAGGAATTTATTCTTTCCAGATAATAATCAATGAAACTTTGCTAGTATTTAAACGTACTAACATTAAGTTAATGCATTTGTGGTGGAACCAATCATCTCATAAGAAGTACTTGGCTAAGGAAAAAATTCATAGAGGTCTAAGGATAAAATAGATGCCTTCCTTATTATTGGACTGGAGTCGGGCTGCGGGATCCACTTCCCTCATCTCCCCCTTTTTTGTGACCTCTTTGACGGACGCGCACTCTTTCTTCTATTTTTCACCTTTCTTTTTTTTTTTTTTTAACCTCTCCTGTGTCTCTCTCTTCTCCTTTCACCCCTTTTGCACTGCTTTCCCTCACTCTCACTGCTTCTCCTGTTTCTCTTCTTCTCATCCTCTCTACAGGCTACACTTGCTCCTCATTTTCTTATGCTTCTATCCTCCCTCTCTCCTTACTTCTGATTCCTGTTTACCCCTTCCCTAGTGTATTTTTTCAGCTATGTATTAACTTCAGGCTCCAATATTGAGTGTCCTGAGGACTGCAAGGCAATATTTACTGTATATTTCACTCTGATGGACCATCCGGGGATTGGTCTCCCGTTTCAATGGGAGCATTATGTGTGTATCCCACTGATGTGTGTAATGCTCTTCTCAAAGTGTGTGTTCTCTTGTTCCATATAAAAATAATACAAAAATGGATGCCTTCAGTCACACTTGATAATAAAGATCTCAACAAAACATGTGATGATTCTCTTAATAAATGCTCTAAAGAACTTAAACAGATTTTGCTAGAACATGACAAATTAACCTGTGATAAACAACTTAAAGGATTGGAAGACAAATTACAGACTTTTGATATACAAGACAGTACAAGTAAACTAGAGGAAATCAATTGTGATGTTGATATACTTGAAAATAAAGTTCTAGCAAAAAAGTAAAAAAAAAAAATGTCCGAGAGATACTAAAGATTATGAAGAGGGCTACATATATGTATGTGTGTATATATGTGTATATATATACAGTTTGTAGTCCAAGAACCGCACTCACAGGACTTCCAAAGGATTGCAAAATGTGCGAGATTTTATTACCAACGTTTCGGCCCTCACTTGGGCCTTTGTCAAGGTGAGTTGTGTATATATATATATATATATATATATATATATATATATATATATATATATATACAGGGCTCAAAATTTCCACTCGCCAATGGCGAGTGAAAATTTAGCCCTGGCGAGTAGAAATTCAGCCCTGGTGGGTATGTTTTATCCTGCAGTGGCGAGTAACTTTTCAGGTCTGGCTAGTAGCAAAGGACTTAAATTTATAAGCCCTGATATATATATATATATATATATATATATATATATATATATATATATATATATATATATATATATATATATATATATATATATATATATATATATATAAAGCATTGGACATTTCAGAAATTGCTGTTTCTCCCCTGAGGTGCAGATGGTTTGCTTCAGCATTGCACCTCTTTTCTTTCTTGGATAATGACCTAAGGGATTTATTCAGAAATCTAAAGAGGTGCAGTTCTGGATCAATCCATCTGCACCTTAGAGGAGAAATGGAAGCCAGAATTTCATGTGTTACAGTGTGTTTGTGACCTCTCTAGCCAGTTTGCCCCAAAAATGCTCTTTAACTTCCTGAATAGGGCCCTTATTTTCTTGATTTTGTAGCCACAAAAGGTTATAGCTCCTTGTAAAATCAGGAAGGGAGTGGGAAGCGGTGTGTTGCACACCCCTTTGATCCTCAAGGGTTAAATGCTGTTCATAAGCCAGTGAAATCCTGTTGTCAATGAATCATGATGGTTGAAGTAGTACTCAATGCAGGGGTCGGTGCCTCTGCACCCTGGGTCAGTTACTACTTGCATATACCTTCAGACAGTGATTTGTTGCCCTGTACAGCTCCGGCTTGGTCATTGTACTTGCCACTGCTAATTGAGCCATTAGGTTTGTTTGGAAACTAGTTACATCCCTTGGTAAAAAATATATTTTGGGTCATTGAGTGAAGTGTACAAGAAGTTAATGAGTTTACTTTTGTCAGTGTGATAGAACACTAGAGAAGGTCTGCATCACTGGGGTTAACCTCTGGGAGTTTAGAGCTGTTGGCCAACACATGACAAAGCAATGAGTTGGTGACCTCTCTAGCATCTAAGGGGTTGAACAAAAATATGTAATTTAATTGAATAAGTAGCAAGCTTAT
Organism: Rhinophrynus dorsalis; assembly: GCA_037306005.1. Classification (NCBI taxonomy): domain Eukaryota; kingdom Metazoa; phylum Chordata; class Amphibia; order Anura; family Rhinophrynidae; genus Rhinophrynus; species Rhinophrynus dorsalis. The sequence goes on from CM074721.1 coordinate 300,131,824, forward strand.
TTTGTATTAATAAACAGAGAATGAGTAGTTCTAACAGATCCACCTATACTGATGACTTTCACCGATGCTCATGTAGGGAAATACTGAAAAACTGGAACTGCTCAAGGTTCTTGAGTGGCAGAGTTTATGAAAACCTGCCTATATGCACAGTGGAAATAATACCAAGAGATTGTATGTACTAAGCAAAGCAATTACAGCTTTCTCTTGAAAATAAAAGGTTAAACTGTGCGTTCAATATGTGCAGTAGAGTGTGGGATTTTTTTTTTTTTTAATTACAGTAGATTATGAGCAGCTTTTTCCGAAGAACGCTTGTCATGTGAATCAAATGCCTAATTCCAAGTCTTTTCTTATTACAGGCCTCTGTTGTTCCAGACCAGTGAGCATATTGCCAACAGCACATCTGTAGGAGACATAATTCCATTCAGTGTTATTCTGCAGTTCCTATTTACAAGGGCACCTCCAGACTTGAAATCCCCATACCAGGTAATAGACCTTTTTTTATACAAGCCTTAGAGCCTAGCTTCAAAAATAATGGATATTTTTAATAGGTTGAGCAAGTCCGTGCACAAACAGCTCTGTACAAGTTCTATATATTTGCCAAGCACATTCTATTTAAAGAAGTGTTGCATTGTGCTTTGAGTAGTAAAGGTATAGATGTCCGAAAACTAGTGTAAAGTCTTTCAAATAGTGAGATGAAAGGTACAAAGTAGCAAGCATAAAAGGGCCAAAATTGTCCAGACAACTATTGGAGAGTGCTTGCGGATCAACTGTGCTCACTCATGAATAAGCCAGTGTACACAGACAAGAACACCAAAAACAGCTGCACTGCTCACACACGCTGATCTGCTTAAGTAACTGATGCCACGGTTTGTTTTGGTAAGAAACTTTGCATTAAAGGTATTTTTTTTCTTACAAAAATAAAGAGAGGTTATAAAATAAACATTTAAAATAAATAAATAAATACATTTAAAAAATAATTGCAAAAGTTGACATTAAGAATAGTAAAATTGTGATCATCAAATTAAAGGGATAGTGATACATCATATTTAAAAATCTGCTCTCTAGCTGACTGCAGGGAAACCTGGTCCTGGGACCAGCCAGCGGCTCTGCAGCAGAGCCGAGATTGCGTTACTGAAAAAGGAATCCTTCACTGGAAGGGTCTTCTAAGTGTGCTTGCAAACCAGTGAAGGATTTATTTTCCAATAGCGCAAACTCTGCTCTGCTGAAGAGCCTCCGACGGTCCCGGGACCGGATTCCCCTGCAGTCAGCTAGACCTCTGACATCAGGGAAAGGGGAAGGAGGGGGAAACTTTAAATACAATTATCTCTCAAAGCATAAAGGTTTGAGAGATGGCACTGGGGGCATTTCGTTTATTTTTTTAATGGCTACAAGATGCAGATTTTTAAATATGATGTATTACTATCCCTTTAAAGTGATTTATGTGTAAAAGTAAAACGGAATAGTTCCAGGTAAACCAACTGCACCATAGGGGGTAGCTAAAACTACCCACTTATTTAAATGGGGCTTTGACCCTCTTGAATGTTAGGGAGGTCTCCAAATCATTACTAAGGAAGGCTTTGGAAACTTTTACAGCATTCTACAGACTCAAAAGCACATTTAAATAAATTTAAATTTTTGGACTTTGTATTTGTCCTCTATGGTACAGTTGGTTTACTGTTGAATGCCTTCATTTTACATGTATACTTAGGGCCCATATCTGCACATATCATTTACATGTATACTTATGGCCCATATCTGCACATATCATTTAAAGCTCTGTGTACCAGAGATGTCCTCTGTACACCACCTTGCAGTGTGTCTGAGACACCTCCCAGACCCAGGTGCCAAACATGTAGACAGAGAAACATTATTAAGTGAAGATGCATTTAAAACTAAAGCTCTAACTAAACCAGTGGGTCCCAACCCATGCCTCAGGGCCCACTAACAGGACCGCATTTAAAGATTTCCTTTTGAAGATCACATGCAAGTTAATCAAACTCACTTAGCCTCTAATTAACTCACCTGTGTTCTAGCAAGGAAAGCTTTAAATTCTGGCTTTTTAGTGACCCAGAGGGCATGGGTTGGGAACCACTGTTCTAGACTAATGTCTCAGTGCATTGACTGAGCCCTCTGATAAGAGGGTTCTTATTATTTGGGGCCAAAAGAATTCCATGCTTATTAATTTGGTGAATCTAGCTGACATATTGGAATTTTATTTTTCAATAGGACATATTTTTGGAAAGTGCATTACTCAATGCCTATAAAATGCTATGTAATAACTGATCCACCTATGGTTGACTATGATATATTTTATTTATTTTTTTTTAGAAAGATCCAGAATGCTTTTATTTTCACACAGTATTTAGATCCTAGATGGGTAAAGCATTTCACAGATCCTGTGTCCGATGACCTTAGCTGGGAGATTAGAGCAGAACTTTGCAAAGACCATTACACTGTTTTCCCTAGATCTTCTGGCACTGCTTTGGTTTGCCACCTGTGATTTTTTTTTCTTGGCTTTGCACATGTAGGTACACCTTTTTCCTAAGTGGCAGTCTGGTTCATCACAGGCACTTACTTCTTAAGTCATCAGAAGAGTTGTGTGCTCCTTTTGGTTTTGAAGGCCCCACTTGTAGCCTGCAAATGTAGTTTGCACCACAGTCTTGTAGACATTTTTGGTTTCTAGTATCCACATGTAGGTAAGATGGCACTAGAATCCATGATGGAGGAAGTGGAAGGGTGCACTCATGCTTAATGAGAAATGACCCATGTTATGATGTCTTTAATTCTCTGAGTGCCAGAGGGGTAGACACATACCTGGCAACTCCTTGGATCTGCCCCAGAGACTACAGTTTTCAGACTGAATTGCTGGATCTTTGGGGAAAGTGTCTGATTTTCTGGTTCAGTTAGTTTAGTATGAACTCATACACTTTTCTACTCATCAGGCTACTCCCATCCACTTCCCTACTCATTTCAAGATATACTCCCTCCTCAACCTAACAACCCTGCATACCCTGATTGAGCACATCCCCCACATCATTGAACACTTCCATAACAGTCTTATGAGGTTCCCAGGTACGGATGGCCAGTGTACCACCCTGATGCTCAAAGAGCTAACCCCTTGATACTAGAGATGTCCCCAATGAATTGCTTCATAATGTAACTGGTATCAAAAGGAATTCAGTCTGTACTATTGACGGGTCATGTTTGATATCTTATTTTGTCATTTATGATAATTTTTTCTCTCTTTATTTTCCAGAGAGCTGAATGGTCCATTGCACGTTACTCCCAGTGGCTTGATGATCACCAATTGGAGAAAGACAGACTGAGCCTTATAAAGTAAAAAAAAAAATCTTCTATTTCAGTATATTTTTGCTAAAATTCATGTTTTTATTTTATCCTCTTGTGGTCTGGACATTTAATTTTAAATTCCTTGAGCAATGTGCTTTATCACATGCAATAATACAAAGTACACAAGACCCAGCTACAGGATTAACCTGCTGAGTGCAGGAGGGGCATCCAATACGTTACAAAGCAATGCATTGGATACCCCTTTGGTGCTCAAAGGGTTTTACACATTGTACCCAAAGTATTGCCCATGGGACATGTACTGATATCAGATTGCCTTTGGGCATCAGGAAACATTTTATCGACTTGGGGCTTAAAGGGATAGTAATGTTTAATTTTAACATCCTTTAATTTTGTAGATATTAAAAAAAAGAATTACAATGATGTAAGTCCTGTCTCTCAAATCTTTACAGTTTGAGAGATGTAACCGGTTAAAGTTCCCCCCTCTAGGCCATTCCACAGAAGTCAGCCTCTAGCTGACTGCAGGAGATTCTGGTTATTTGACCAGCCTGTGGCTCTTCAGCATAGCCTAAATAGCTCTATCTAGAAATAAATACTTCATTGAAACGGTCTGCAAAGTGTGCTTGCAAACCAGGCACACTTTGTAGACCGTTCCAATGAAGTATTTGTTTCTAGATAGCGTTATTTTGTCTCTGCTGAAGAGCCACTGGACGGTCAAATGACTGGAATCGCTTGTTCTGTGGAACGGCCTGGAAGGGGGAACTTTAACTGATTATATCTCTCAAACTCTAAAAGTTTGAGAGGCAGGACTTACACCATTGTAATTCTTTTTTAATACCTACAATATTAAACAAAGTTAAAATCAAACATTACTATCCCTTTAAGTGGAAATGTTTTGGAGGTTAGTTACCTTCCTCTGGATCAACTAAAGCAAGGGTAAGATGGCAAACGCTGATCTTGATGGGAACATGTCTTTTCTCAGCCTCATCAACTATGTTAGTGACACAAGGCTAGGTTCTGTTGTAATTAGAAGCAGCACCGATGTTGCATTTAACCTTTTAACCCTTTGAGTGCCAGAGGCGTACACATTGCTTTGCAATGTGTTGCGTACCCCTCTGGCATTCAAGGGTTAAGGATAAGAAGGAAGGGAAACTCATTACTTCACAATGTGTTGTGTATCCCCTCTGGGCAGTAAAGGGTTAGAAATGTAGCACCTATGATCAGAAGTAAAGTGGAATAATTCTCAGTCAAACCAACTAAACATAGAGGACAAATAATTCCCATTGGTTTAACTGATTTGTTTAAGCCCTTGAGTGCTAGAGAAGTCTTCAGTGCATTGCTTCACAGTGAGCTGGGGACCTCTCTGGTATTCCGGGGGTTAAACGCCTCAGTTAGATAAGTGAGATTTGAGTAGATATATATGTGTGTCTCCTGTGGTGCAGTTGGTTTTCCCAAGAATTACTACCGTTTTTCTTTGAACATAAGGGCCTTAGACTTTAAGTCCTATGTTGTTGCAAGGTGTACGCAACGCAACTGCACCATAGAGGACAACAAAATAATTTCCATTGACTTAACCTTTTGAGTGCCAGAGGGGTATGCAACGCATTGCGGAGCAATGCACTGCATACCCCCTAGCACTCAAAGGGTTAAAACCTGCGAATGTCAGAGAGGTCTCCAACACAATGCTTCATACTGCGTTGGAGACCTCTTTAGATTTCAAGGTGTTAAGTCCGTATTGAATCAATAGGATCACTTATTTCTCCTCTGTTTGTTACTGGTTTGCTAAATAATTGTTCCTCTTCTCTTGGGGCATCAGGGTGCCATCAGCTGTTTGCGAAAAGCAACAGTTTGGTTGATGCAGACTGAGTCATTTCATATCAAAAACAAGGAGAATAACTGCCTTTTAAATGGGATTTTTATTGTTACTATGTAACCATGGCAGTCCCAATGTAGTTAAAGGGATAGTAATACTTAAAATGTAAAAAATATATGTTGTAGGGTTTATCCCCCTGAGTAAAACAAGGGAACTCCCACTGCTGAGAGATATTTATTAAAAAATAACAGCTCAAACTTGAATTTTTTAGGTGCAATATCACAGTGGCCTGAAAATTTACAGTGGCGCTGTTGCTACACCATCCTGTAGACTGCTCTGGTCCGTGGCCCATAAATCTCCATAGGATCGTGTAGCAACAGCGCCACTGTACATTTTTAGACCACTGTGATATTGCACCTAAAAAAATTCAAGTTTAAGCTGTCCTAATTTTTTAATAAAATATCTCTCATCAGTGGGACCACCCTTCAACATATATATTTTTTTACATCTTAAGTATTACTATCCCTTTAAATATACACACTGTTTCCTATATCAATAAATATGCGTCCTTCTATTTAATTGCAGTCCAACTAAATCCTCTGTGATCTCTCTGCTTACTTCCACTTTTAACAAAACAAAAACAAAAAGACAGGAGGCGCTCCTGGTGTGATATTGTAAAGTTCCACGTGACACACCAACCACCACCAAAGTAATTCACTTACAAAATTGTTGGCTGAGACTCACACTTATGTGTCGCTCAGCAGTCAAAGCCTAGGGGATATTATTATCTTCCGCTCCCCTCTAGCGGTATAAAGGCTGCTCCGCTTTCCAAAATCCTCCACGAAATGGAAGTGCAATATATAGAAAAAATAAAAAACAGAAAAAAGGGGCGCCAATAGTGTGTTACCCAAATAACTGAAATATAACCAATAAAGTGTAAACCAAAACACTCACATTAGTACATTGTTGACAATCGGGTATATACCTGTCATCAACTGAAAAGGCATGCAGAGTTACTTTACCCGTCTCTGCTCGGGTGTCCGTCACCTGAGTGTCCTTCCACTCCTTTTCTCTTCAATCGGTCTCTTTAAAACATATATATTCGATCCAATTTCCAGTAAATCCACTTGATATCAAAGGATGTAGATATATATTATTAGAACTAATAAAAAGTCCCAAAAAAACAACAATAAAAAATAATAAATTAAACAATAAAAAATATAAAATAAAAAATATCAGCCGTTCAAAAATACAAAAAATATATATTTATTATAAAGCACTTAAAAGTACGCGTTTCGCAGTATAACAAACTGCTTTATCAACATCAAGTTGCTACAAAATTAAACAAGCAGAACGGCTTCAAACAATCCACATTTAAACATTGTATCGACATCTCATTGGTTGGAAAAAGACCAACCCATGCGTCTGGTCTAAAGTTCAAATTGCACGCATTAACCCTATGAGTACCAGATACCAATAGAGTAAGATACTTTCTAAATATAATAAAATGAGGAAAGACCCATCCCAGCTACATATAACAACACATGTATAATCATATACATGTCTCATTAATAACTCCATTGGCTGGCACAATGTAACTCTAAATCGTCATCACAATGTGTCAAACCAATTAACACTGGGTAAAACTCCCGACTTCATACACCATAAATGCAATCCTCTACATCATGAAAATACCAATCTGTGTGTGTAAAAACACCCAGCCACTCACAGAATAAACAACAGTGGGCCCACGGGAGCAGGAACAACACTATACAAACTAAAACCTCCTGTTCCTTAAAAAACCAAAAGAATACAATGTACACAATGTATCCTCTGCACCCAAGGATCCAATGTATCCGTTCAAAACATAGAGACGCTGGAAGTGATCCAACACACACACAAAAACAGCATTCTCATTAGTAGACTGCAGTAGAGCTACAGATACGATCATCCTCATTATAAAAACATACATACTCACTAAATACATACAAAAATATGTGTGTATGAAACACCCGACGACTCACAGAGTAAACGACAGTGGGCCCATGAGAGCGTAAACAACACTTCGCAATCTCTAGCTCTCTGTACTTAAAGGGATCCAACACTTCGCAATCTCTAGCCCTCTGTACTTAAAGGGATCCAATATACATAATATTCATCCCTTAACCTCTGTACTAGAAAAAATCCAATGTTTACATTCAAAGTAGAGTCGTTCAAAGTGGTTCATCACACACATAAAAAACAACATACTAACTAAAATAAAATAAAACAAAACGTGATAAATCAAATGTGAATACTCAAAATAAAAAATATATATAAAATATATATATAAAAATATATCTTTCATACACAATGAAATAAGATCACCAAAAAGTATCAACAGTCTCATTCAATCCCTTGGGAAACAAAGTATTGAGTCTATATATCCAATAAGACTCTCTCTTCGCCAAATGGCTAAATCTATCGTATCTCTCAGAGGGGATGACTTGTTCAATCGGAATAACCAACAACCCATTGGGGTTGCTATCATGGCAGTTCAAGAAATGCCTCGACACTCCATGATGCAAAAAACCTTTAGATATATTCCTTTTGTGCTGTCCTATACAGGTTCTTAAACATTGCGTGGTGCGGCCCACATATTGTAGGCCACACTTGCAAGACAATAGATATACTACAAAACGAGTAGCACAATCCATATAACTCCTTATGTAAAATTCTTCACCTGATACAAATGACTTAAAACTTTTCTTACCATGACCAATAAACTGACAAGTGAGACAACTTCTAGTCCCACACCTATATGTTCCATTGTTGTTGTCATTCGTTAATGTTCGTTGAACTAAGTTCTTAGATTCATTATGTATTAACTTGGAAGGTGCTAACATATTCTTTAATGTAGGAGCCCGCCTATACACTACTTTGGTTTTTTTTGGAATAATCTCAGCTAATAAAGGATCTTTCATCAAGATACCCCAGTGTTTACAGAGTATCTCATTGAGATGTGCAGTTTTATTATTATACCTGGTTATGAATAAAGGGAAACCAACCTCCTTCTCCTCTCTCCCTTTCTTCTCTACCTTTACCTTTCTCCCTTCCAACTGTCTAGCCCGATGTTTAGAATCCATAATAAGTTGTCTTGGATACCGCTTCTGTCGAAAACAATCCGATAAGACCTCAGATTGTACATCAAAGTCTTCCAACCTACTGCAATTTCGTTTAATCCTCGCAAACTGTCCATATGGGACATTTTTTAGCCACTTCTTATGATGACAACTATCATAGGGAAGATAACTATTGACATCCACCTTCTTAAAGAAAGTGCGTGAAGCTATTCTTTGTCCAGGTACTCCTATTAATTCTAAGTCCAAAAACTCAATCGAGACCTTATCAATAGATTTCGTAAAGGAGATCTTCCATGGGTTATCCACCATATGATCTACAAATTGATCAATTAATGAAACATCTCCCTTCCAAATCATCAAAATATCATCTATATATCGGCGGTAGAATACCAGGTTCACGCCCATATACGCAGACTCATAGACCTTCTGTTGTTCAAATAGGCCCATAAACAAGTTGGCGTAGCTGGGCGCGAACCTGGTACCCATCGCAGTTCCCTTCAAAAGCGAATCACATGTTGCAAAACCTGAATGACAGGGACAGTATTTGTAAATACTGTCCCTGTCAGATCTCTCTGCCTCGCTCCACCTTGCATACTGCTGAGGTGGAGAGAGACAGAGAGACATGGTGTTCCAGCCTTACTGTAAAAAAAAGTTAAAAAAAAAAGTTTAAATAAAGAATATTAACCCTTTGATCACTGTTCTGCAGTGATCAATAAGTCCCCCCCCATCTGATCACTCTTGGAGTGATCAGTTTGCTGCATTTAAATAGTAAATATAGTTTAGGTATTTTGGTAGGTAGTTTGGTAGGTTTAGTGTAGACGTGTGTTAGGGAAAGTTTTAGGGATAGATTTAGGTTTAGGGGAAACCCCCCCCCCCCAAAAAAAAAAAAAATATATATATAATAAGCGCAGTTTAGATAGGTAGTTCAATTGGGTTAGGTAGGTTCAGGATATACGTAGGTTAGGGTAACTTTTGGGGTTAGATTTAGGTTTAGGGATAGCGTAAGAAAAAAAAAAAACCAAAAACCCCAACCCCCCCCCAAAAAAAAATAAATATATATATATATAATAAGTGCAGTTTAGATAGGTAGTTCACTTGGGTCAGGTAGGTTCAGGATATACGTAGGTTAGGGTAAGTTTTAGGGTTAGATTTAGGTTTAGGGATAGCGTGAGAAAAAAAAAAAAAACAACCCAAACCCCCCCCCCCCCAAAAAAAATATATATAATAAGTGCAGTTTAGATAGGTAGTTCACTTGGGTTAGGTAGGTTCAGGATATACGTAGGCTAGGGTAAGTTTTAGGGTTAGATTTAGGTTTAGGGATAGCGGGCAAAATGCAGCGCAGGTACAGCGTTGAAGAGGCATATGCCTTTTTGGCGTCTGACTCTGAGGCAACAGACACTGCGTCAGATTTTGACATAGCGCAGTTTTCAGAAAGTGAGAGCAGCTCTAGTGATGACGCTGGGCCTTCTGTCAAGAAAAGACGCACTGCCCCAAGAGCTGCTCTGGCAACTGCCCCAGCACCTGCCAAAAGAACTGCCCAAAGACCTACCAAAATACCTACCCAAAGAAATGCCCCAAGTGCTGCCCCAAGAGCTGCCCTGGCAACTGCCCCAAGCACCTGCCAAAAGATCTGCCCAAAGACCTACCAAAGAAATGCCCCAAGTGCTGCCCCAAGAGCTGCCCTGGCAACTGCCCCAGCACCTGCCAAAAGATCTGCCCAAAGACCTGCCAAAAGACCTGCCCAAAGAAATGCCCCAACACCTGCCACTCCGGATCCTAATGAATGGGTATCAATTTATGCCCACAAATCTCAGAATTCACAGGCAACCCAGGGATTCAAATTGATGTGGAAGGATTTACCCATGATTATTTTTTTGATTTGTTTTTGGGGGAAGACATTTTAGGTGAAACTGTTTCCCAAACCAATTTGTATGCAGCCCAGTATACTGCCGCCAACCCTAAGTGTGAAAAACGCTGTTTTTTTTTTTTACTTACGTCATGGTTTACGAGGGATTGGTGGTAAAATGGCTGTGTATAAAATTGGAAAACACACCTAAAACGAGAGCCTGGGGTGTCTACTTTCCAAAAATATACACTTTTGGGGGGATATCTTAAAAAAGAGCACTGTTACACAGCCCCAAATGAGACATGGCACCAGTAACGCAAGCTGTGAAGATTCAAAGTGTGAACCTGGAAACGCGCATGTTCCAATTTGGCCCCCGTAGCTCCCCCAAACCATGAGAAAGCTATGCATATGGGGTATTGCCGTACTCAGAAGAAGGAGCTGAACACTAATCAATTCAGTTTATAAAATCTTCACCTATTCTGTGCTTGAAATTCACATCAACATTGAAGGCAAAGTGTGAAAAACGCAGTTTTTTTACTTACGTCAAGTTTATGAGAAAGTGGTGGTAAAATGGCTGTGTAAAAAATTTGAAAACACACCTAAAATGAAAGCTGGGGGTGTCTACATTCCAAAAATATACACTTTTGGGGGGGAATTCTAAAGTGCAGCACTGGAACATAGCCCAAAATGAGTAATGGCATCAGTTAACCAAGATGTGAAAATTCAATATTTGTTCAAAATTGGGCCCCGTAGCTCCCCCAAACCTTGAGAAACCTATGCATATGGGGTATTGCCGTACTCAGAAGAAGGAGCTGAACACTAAACAATGCATTTTTAAAAATCTTCACCTATCATGTGCTTGAAATTCACATCAACATTGAAGTGCAAATGTGAAAAACGCTGTTTTTTTAACTTGCGTCAAGATTTACGAGCGATTGGTGGTAAAATGGCTGCGTAAAAAAATTGAAAACATACATAAAATGAAAGCCTGGGGTGTCTACTTTCCAAAAATATATACTTTTGGGGGGAAATCTTAGAGTGGAGCACTGTTACACAGCCCCAAATGAGACATGGCACCAGTGATGCAAGCTGTGAAAATTCAAAGTGTGAAACTGGAAACGCGCATGTTCCAATTTGGGCCCCGTAGCTCTCCCAAACCTTGAGAAACCTATGCATATGGGGTATTGCCGTACTCAGAAGAAGGAGCTGAACACTAAACAATGCATTTTTAAAAATCTTCACCTATCATGTGCTTGATATCAACAGTAGTATTGAAATGTAAGTGTGAAAACTGCAAAAAAACAAAATATTACCACAATTTTGAAATTTTTTTCTGGAAAAATAGCTGCATGAAAAACTCCAAAATTCTCCTGATTATTTACCTTATGTTGTGTAGTTTTCAGAAACATATACCTTTGTGGGACATTTTTGGTTCTGGCACCGTCAGCTAAGCTATGATGCTCACATGCCAATTGTTGAGAAATCACAAGTTGGAAATAACGGCAGCCATCTTGTAATATTTACCTTGTAAATGTGAGTAAAGGACTAAAATACTAGGCATATGGGGTATTCTTATATTCAGGAGAAGCAAATGAATATATTTAGGGGTATTTTTTTTTCATTAACTAATAGTATGCAAATCCTGACAGAAAAATGTAAGCAAAATGTTGTTTTTTTTCAATTTTTTTCCTCTTTTTTTCTATTTTAATCAAATTAAACAATGAGGTATTCATATAATTGTGGTATCAAAAGAAAGTCCTACTTGTGCTTAAAAAAACAGTATATAATTTATGTGGGTGCACAAAAGGAATTAAAGAGAAAATATGGTTGAACAAAGACATAGTCAAAAAAGTCAAAATTGCTCCGGTCCTTAAGTCAAATCAAACTCAGATTTTCCCGGTCCTTAAGGGGTTAAACAAACAATAATGTGAGTTTTATTGCTGTAGAGCAGTATGATAAACTTATATACACACACCTCACCAGTCTGATCTCCTAAAAAGAGGGACATCAGGGTGGGAAAGAGGGACAGAGGGATTTGGGTCTAAAAGAGGGACTATCCTTCCTAAAGAGGGATACGTGGGAGGTATGCACGCATGATGGATTTAAGCTGTTATCTCTTTGAAGCAAAGAAAAAGGGCAGAATACATAGAAGTCATTAAGACTGGCTGGCAGTAGTAAGGTGAATGGAGGGTTATTAAGAGATATGCCTTTGAGTGCCAGAGGGGTACGAAACGCATTGCAAAGCACTCTGGCACTCAAAGGGTTAGCAACTTGAGGAGCAGGGGGATACCCAATGCATTGAAGACCCCTCTGGTCCTCAGACGGGGAAATCCTGAAAACCTGCGTGGCTTGGATGCCACAGGAATGGTGTTTGTTCCCTGCTGGGCAGTGGATTTGCCCAAGAATTGCTCTACTTTTGCATTTATACATAAAGCCCAATAGGGGAGAAGTATAAAACTGGAGTAATAAAGGAAGTGTGTGTAAAATTGTCACAAAGTGACATAAAGATATGTTATAACCGTTTATCAACATTTTCACTAAGTACCAACTCCAGTCAGTCGACTGTTTTGAGAAGTCAAGTAGAAATGGTCTTGTCCAAATAAGAACTGTGTCCCACTGTACCTATAAAGACTTGCTCTAACTGCTGCAACAAATAAAGGCAGTTCTAGTGATTAACCCTTAATGCCTGGTATAATGGAAGTATATAGTGGTAGTGTATAAGCTATGTATGTGAACAGAATTCTCATTACAAAATTCCTGCAGAATATTCTCATAAACATTTATATATTGGACTTCTTTATAAATATGATCCATTGTTGTGAATTTTAGCAATGGTTCTTAACCCTTTGAGTGCCAGAGAGGTATCCAATGAATGTTTTTGTTCATCTCCCCCAGTGTGTCTTATGTAATAGTATAATACTGGGAGAATAATTAGTTCCTAGCAGCCTGGACACAAGTTGCTTTTCCACTATAGAGACACACTTGTACATTTCCAGATATATTCCTATTGCCAGTGATCCTAATAGCTCCATAATAAATAATAAGCACATTTCATAACCAGTACTGCATTACAGACGAAGGGCTGAGCAGTGGTCCCTCACATCTAAGCTGTTTCAGAATGATGGCTTTTGTAGGTCATTAACTGTGTTCCTGTAACATGCTTTCTTTGCTCTGTGGGTTATCCAAACAGGCTGATTTAAACCGAAGTCCACAGTCATTGGTGATGTGGTAGTCTTGGCTTTGATACATAGGTCTCTGCTCCATAATATTAGCTACGTAATTGCACAATTATATCTACAAGGCTTTTTCAGTCTGATCCTCAAAGGATCATTGGGCTTCTGTATCAAACAAAAGAAGGGCAATTCTGGTGCAAACCAACTGCTGCATTCGGGCGTATAAAAATTCCCATAGATTTAAGTTGGTTTCCTGAATGCTAGAGATGTCTTCAAATCATTGCTTTTCAATCTGTCACACACTGCTGTGGACCTTATAGGGATAGTAATGTTTCACAATAAAAGCAGCTCCAATACATCTTCATAGTATTTGGAACATGGAGAGTGTTATTTTAATACAGTCAGAGTTGTAGTTCAAGAGTAATTGAATGATAAAGTATCCCCTTCCCGCCCCTTTTACTGATGTAACACTGCTCACCTCAGAGCAGCAAGGCTGTCTGGATTGATCACAGAGAGGGACAATCTTCAGTGAGCATAAGGAAAAACCTGTCAAGGAGGGCAGGGTTTTCCTTATGCTCACAGGTTCCACATCTGAGATGAGGGGGCTTACACTAGGTAAAAGGGGCTGGGGGGATGATTTATCATTCAATTACTCTTGAACTACAACTCTAACAGTATTGAAATAACACTCTCCATGGCTCAAATACAGTAAAGATTAATTGTAGCTGCTGTTTTTGTGAAACATTACTATCCCTTTAAAGGATTAACAGTAGCACTTTCAGTACTGAAATGTTTCCTTCTATGACAGAATACAAAGAAAAGGAACTACACGATAATGTATATAAAAGAGCACCACTACTCTATCATTGAGACAGTCTGTTACACACCACTGACTGAGTAAATAAACTCACACTTACAGCAATCCAACTGTGTAATGTTATCTTGGGAGAAAATATGGAAGAATGCTTCATCATTTTCTGAAAACATCTAAAAATAAATTTAACGCTTAACCCTTTGAGTGCTCAGAGGTATAAAGGAATGGTAATGATTTCTTAATAAACATATTTATGGAATATGCTTTACGCCAGCATTAGTACAGCTCAGACTTGTAGTTATTGTTCGTTTTTGAATTAAAAACGCCAACTGGGGAGCAGAGCACAAAATTGCATGTTTATTATTATCTATAGGAGAGCTTTATATCACTAACTGTGACTCTGTTTAGACCGCAATGTCTTCACTTGCCATTACATAAAGAAATATTTGAACTGTAATAACATCTGAATGAGGCGTCTCCCAACAGACTGAGTTGACATATTTTACTCAGCAGAAAAAGCACTAGTGTTTGTGTGTGCATTTTACAGATGTTTGAGGCCCATGGTAATGTTACTGGAGGTCCCCATAGGAATACATTTAACAATGCTTGACTTTTAGTGGGTGACTTCTTTAATCATATTAACCCCTTAAGGACTTTTGTTCTGTATATAATCGCATGAATGATTGGGCTTTCAGAGTTGGCTGTCTCATGACATTCTAGGGAGGTTATGCACTGAGGAGGTGATAAAGTAGAGATCACTTCTCCAGTGACATCACTTCTCCAGTTCCTGTTATTCTATAGAGCCCATGCACTAAGATCTCCAAAGTTGGAGAAACCTTAGTGCATTGCTTCAATAAAATAACACAAGACTTGGAGAAGTGATATCACTGGAGAAGTCATCTCCCCTTTACCATATATTTATCACCTCTTTTTCACTCCTCAGTGCATAATCCCCCTAGATGTCCTGCAAGTGCATAGAGCCATCAAATCAGTGATCCATTGCAATCCAAAGTATCACATGGGCAACCACACAGGAGTAATGTCAACTGTGACAGTGAGCTCCCATGCTCATGACCCGAAGGGGACCATCCTGTAGTGAGTGCATAATCTCCTTCCATCTCACTGGGGGACCCCTATGTGCACTCTGTGACCTGGGGGGTGATCATGAGGAAATAATTTCAATAGTGTGATAAATGCTCCAGTTCCTATGGGCCTATGCACTAAGGTTTTTTTCAAAAGATAGTAATGTTTCACCATATAAAAGCTCCAACTAATCTTCATAGTATTTGAGCCGTAGAGAGTGTTATTTCATTACTGTGAGCGTTGTAGTTCAGGAGTAATTGAATGATAAAGTATCCCCCTCCCACCCCTTTTACTGATGTAACATTTCCAGTGGCGTAATTATAGGGGTCGCACTGTGTGACCCCTCAGCATGGACCCCTCAATCACCCTCCAGCTCTCTAGTAATGCAGAGCTCTGGGAGATGAAATCTCCCAGCGCTCTGCATTACTGAAGAGGACCGGGCGGGAGTTCAGCCTGCGTAGAGGTCTCTCCTGCCACACCACTGGACCACCAGGGAGGTAGGAGATGGGGGGATTGTGAAGATTGGGGGGCAATGTGGAGGGGGTCATTGTGGTTGAGGGGGGCCAGTGTGGTCGGGGGGGGCTCATGGCACTTCTTGCAGCAGGGCCTGGAGGCTTCTAGTTATGCCTCCGAACACTTCTCTCCTCAGAGCAGCAAGGGTGTCCTTGTGGATCGCATTGAGGGACTATCTTCAGTGAGCATAAGGAACCTGAAAAACCTGTCAAGGGGGCAGGGTTTTCATTGTTCTCACAGTAAGAAGATTGTCCCTTGCTGCGAACTGTCTGGTCAAGTGACCAGATTCCACATCTGAGAGGATGCAGCTTACACTAGGTTAAAGGGGCTGGAGGGGGATACTTGATCATTCAATTACTCTTGAACTACAACTCTGACAGCATTGAAATAACACTCTTCATGTCCCAAATACTATGAAGATTAATTGGAGCTGCTTTTTTTTGTGAAACATTACTATCACTTTAAGTAGGAGAGATCGTCATGTATAGGTTCCATAGAATAATATTGAAACTGGAGAACTGTTATCGCTGAACAAGTTATCTCCACTGTATGATCTTTTTATCATGGCTTAGTGCATAAGCCCCTGTTGTCAGACTGTGCATATAAAGTGCAGGACCCAGACTAAGTGGGCATGCTGCTGTTATAGTACACACAGTGCAATTTCATTGTATATTTTTTTTTCGTTATTAACAAAAAAAGCACTCTGCACCTTTTCACACATTTCAAAAACTACGCCAGACACCGATGCATATAGGGTGTTTTTGTAAAAAGGTAGACATAGTGAAATCGAATTAGGGCCATTATGTGACAACTGCACTAGCTGTGTGCTAAGAATCTGGGTCAGAAGCATGAAAACAATTTTATTTTAGTGTTTTTTGGCATATTTCTGTTTATCACATATATACAGTTGCATGCAGAAGTTTGGGCAAGGGTGTCAAATTACATTTTTGTTTATTTTCTAAGTGAAAAAGTTAAAAGAACCACTGCAGTGAACAAACTTACACTTGATATATTACTGCAAATTGTACTGCAAATTTGTTAGCGACCAAAAAGTTGTAAACAGCCCACACCTTAAGGGGTTAATACTTGTGTGAAGATCAAGCAGCCCCAGTGGTGTGTTTTGCACACAAGATATCTTTTCTCATCTTACCATAAGATCATGTGATTACATTTGTTCCTTGCTAAATACCAGAGACCTCAAGGTGAGGCTTCCTGAAACAGGAAGACCCCAGCAAAGGCTGGCTTCACCCGTACAATAACGTGTGTTGAGCTGCACACCTTAGTGTTAATGTACATATATTGCAATCTGTTTCTAGATCTACAGTATATATCATTTCCGTTGTTTGTAATGAATAGTACATTTTTATTTTCTCAGAGAGGATAAAGACATTAGAAGCATTAATATATAATATGAGCAGTTTAAGCACATCTCCCTGCTGATTTATGGTTTACTAGTGAAGTATTGCATGTAAAGTTTCACGTCATAAAACAACGCATGTGTTTTGCATCATTTGAAGTGTCGCATTTAAAGTTTTGCCTCATAAAGTGACACATATTCTACATTTCGCGTTGCTCCGAATGGTGCGTTATGTTGCAATATGGGTGCAATAATGACGCAATATGGGTGCAATATTGATGCATTATGGGTGCAATAGGTGTGCATTAAGTATGCAATATGGGTGCAATATTGATGCATTATGGGTGCAGTAGGGGTGCATTAAGTATGCAATATGGGTGCAATATTGACCCATTATAGGTGCAATAGGGGTGCATTAAGGATGCAATATTGGTTCAATATGATGCAAATGGGTACAATATGGACGCATTATGGGTGCAATAGGGGTGCATTAAAGACGCAATATGGGTGCAACCCAAAACTCACCAAATCCAACCCAAAACCCACCAAAACCAATCCGAATACAACCCAAAACCCACCAAATCCAACCCCAAAACCCAACCAAAAACTAGACCAAATCCCACCAAATCCAACCCAAAACCCAACCAGTAAGGACGCAGTAAGGGTGCAAGAAGTACAAGTAACAAAAAGTAGTTGGTGCAATATGGGTGCAGTAAGGACACATTAAGGGTGCAATATTGCACCTATATTGCATCCATTTTGCACCCATATTGAACCACAATTCACACAATTTGCGTCATTATTTCACCCATATTGCACCAATATTGCACCCAATTTGCATCAATATTGCACCCATATTGCATCATTATTGCACCCATATTGCTTCCTTAATGTGTCCTTATTGCAGCCATATTGCACCCATATTGAATCCATATTGCACCCAATTTGTGTCATTATTACACCCATATTGCACCAATATTGCACCAATACTGTACCCAATTTGCATAATTATTGCACCAATATTGCACCCATATTTCTTCCTTAACGTGTCCTTATTGCACCCATATTGCAGTGTGTGTGTGTGTGTGTGTGTGTGTGTGTGTGTGTGTGTGTGTGTGTGTGTGTGTGTGTGTGTGTGTGTGTGTGTGTGTGTGTGTGTGTGTGTGTGTGTGTGTGTGTGTGTGTGTGTGTAGAAAGGCGAGCAGCCACTCAGCTCTCCTACTCCCCACTGCCGTGTAACACCTACATCCACTACTGCTCCCCTCTGCCGTCTGATACCTACATCCACTACTGCGCCCCACTGCCATCTGACACCTACATCCACTACTGCTCCTCTCTGCCGTCTGACACCTACATCCACTACTGCGCCCCACTGCCGTCTGACACCTACATCCACTACTGCTCCCCCACTGCAGTCTGACACCTACATCCACTACTGCTCCCCACTGCCGTCTGACACCTACATCCACTACTGCTCCCCCACTCCAGTCTGACACCTACATCCACTACTGCTCCCCACTGCCGTCTGACACCTACATCCACTACTGCTCCCCTCTGCCGTCTGACACCTACATCCACTACTACTCCCCCACTGCAGTCTGACACCTACATCCACTACTGCTCCCCACTGCCATCTGACACCTACATCCACTACTGCTCCCCCACTGCAGTCTGACACCTACATCCACTACTGCTCCCCACTGCCGTCTGACACCTACATCCACTACTGCTCCCCTCTGCCGTCTGACACCTACTACTGCTCCCCACTGTTGTCTGAAGCCTACATCCACTACTGCTTCCCACTGCCATCTGACACCTACTACTGCTCCCCACTGTTGTCTGAAGCCTACATCCACTACTGCTCCCCACTGCCGTCCGACACATACTACTGCTCCCCACTGTTGTCTGAAGCCTACATCCACTACTGCTCCCCTCTGCCGTCTGACACCTACATCCACTACTGCTCCCCACTGCCATCTGAAACCTACATCCACTACTGCTCCCCACTGCCATCTGCCGCCTGCATCCACAACTACTCCCCACTACCATCTGACACCTACATCCACTACTGCTCCCCTCTGCCGTCTGACGCCTACATCCACTACTGCTCCCCACTACCATCTGCCGCCTGCATCCACTACTGCTCCCCTCTGCCGTCTGACGCCTACATCCACTACTGCTCCCCTCTGTCGTCTGAAACCTACATCCACTACTGCTCCCCTCTGCCGTCTGATACCTACATCCACTACTGCTCCCCACTGCCGTCTGACACCTACTACTGCTCCCCACTGTTGTCTGAAGCCTACATCCACTACTGCTCCCCACTGCCGTCTGACACCTACATCCACTACTGCTCCCCTCTGTCGCCTGAAACCTACATCCACTACTGCTCCCCTCTGCCGTCTGATACCTACATCCACTACTGCTCCCCACTGCCGTCTGACACCTACTACTGCTCCCCACTGTTGTCTGAAGCCTACATCCACTACTGCTCCCCACTGCCGTCTGACACCTACTACTGCTCCCCTGTCGCCTGAAACCTACATCCACTACTGCTCCCCTCTGCCGTCTGATACCTACATCCACTACTGCTCCCCACTGCCGTCTGACACCTACTACTGCTCCCCACTGTTGTCTGAAGCCTACATCCACTACTGCTCCCCACTGCCATCTGACACCTACATCCATTACTGCTCCCCAATGCCATCTGAAACCTACATCCACTACTGCTCCCCACTGCCATCTGACACCTACATCCACTACTGCTCCCCTCTGCCGTCTGACGCCTACATCCACTACTGCTCCCCTCTGCCATCTGACGCCTACATCCACTACTGCTTCCCTCTGTCTTCTGAAACCTACATCCACTACTGCTCCCCTCTGCCGTCTGACACCTACATCCACTACTGCTCCCCTCTGCCGTCTGATACCTACATCCACTACTGCTCCCCTCTGCTGTCTGACACCTACATCCACTACTGCTGCCCTCTGCCGTCTGACACCTACATCCACTACTGCTCCCCACTGCCGTCTGACACCTACATCCACTACTGCTCCCCTCTGCCATCTGACACCTACATCCACTACTGCTCCCCTCTGCCGTCTGAAACCTACATCCACTACTGCTCCCCTCTGCCGTCTGACACCTACATCCACTACTGCTCCCCTCTGCCGTCTGACGCCTACATCCACTACTGCTCCCTCCTGTCTTCTGAAACCTACATCCACTACTGCTCCCCTCTGCCGTCTGACACCTACATCCACTACTGCTCCCCACTGCTATCTGACACCTGCATCCACTACTGCTCCCCACTGCCGTCTGACACCTACATCCACTACTGCTCCCCTATGCCGTCTGATACCTACATCCACTACTGCTCCCCACTGCCGTCTGACACCTACATCCACTGCTGCT
This sequence comes from Rhinophrynus dorsalis, assembly GCA_037306005.1. Lineage (NCBI taxonomy): Eukaryota > Metazoa > Chordata > Amphibia > Anura > Rhinophrynidae > Rhinophrynus > Rhinophrynus dorsalis. The sequence continues at coordinate 300,152,266 of CM074721.1, forward strand.
CCCCACTGCCGTCTGACACCTACTACTGCTCCCCACTGTTGTCTGAAACCTACATCAACTACTGCTCCCCACTGCTGTCTGACACCTACATCCACTACTGCTCCTCTCTGCCGTCTGACACCTACATCCACTACTGCTCCCCACTGCCGTCTGACACCTACATCCACTACTGCTCCTCTCTGCCGTCTGATGCCTACATCCACTACTGCTCCCCACTGCCGTCTGACACCTACATCCACTACTGCTCCCCACTGCCGTCTGAAACCTACATCCACTACTGCTCCCCACTGCTGTCTGCCGCCTGCATCCACTACTGCTCCCCACTGCCATCTGCCGTCTGCATCCACTACTGCTCCCCTCTGCCGTCTGACACCTACATCCACTACTGCTCCCCACTGCCGTCTGACACCTACATCCACTACTGCTCCCCTCTGCCGTCTGACGCCTACATCCACTACTGCTCCCCTCTGTCTTCTGAAGCCTACATCCACTACTACTCCCCACTGCCGTCTGACACCTACATCCACTACTGCTCCCCACTGCCATCTGCCGCCTGCATCCACTACTGCTCCCCACTGCCGTCTGACACCTACATCCACTACTGCTCCCCTCTGCCGTCTGACACCTACATCCACTACTGCTCCCCTCTGCCGTCTGACACCTACATCCACTACTGCTCCCCTCTGCCGTCTGACGCCTACATCCACTACTGATCCCCACTGCCGTCTGACACCTACATCCACTACTGCTCCCCTCTGCCATCTGATACCTACATCCACTACTGCTCCCCACATCCACTACTGCTCCCCTCTGCCATCTGATACCTACATCCACTACTGCTCCCCACATCCACTACTGCTCCCCTCTGCCATCTGATACCTACATCCACTACTGCTCCCCTCTGTCTTCTGAAACCTACATCCACTACTGCTCCCCACTGCCGTCTGACACCTACATCCACTACTGCTGCCGTCTGACACCTACATCCACTACTGCTCCCCTCTGCCGTCTGATACCTACATCCACTACTGCTCCCCACTGCCATCTGACACCTACATCCACTACTGCTCCCCTCTGCCGTCTGACACCTACATCCACTACTGCTCCCCTCTGCCGTCTGACACCTACTTCCACTACTGCTCCTCTCTGCCGTCTGACACCTACATCCACTACTGCGCCCCGCTGCCGTCTGACACCTACATCCACTACTGCTCCCCTCTGCCGTCTGACACCTACATCCACTACTGCTCCTCTCTGCCGTCTGACACCTACATCCACTACTGCGCCTCTCTGCCGTCTGATGCCTTCATCCACTACTGCTCCCCTCTGCCGTCTGACACCTACATCCACTACTGATCCCCACTGCCGTCTGACACCTACATACACTACTGCTCCCCTCTGCCATCTGACACCTACATCCACTACTGCTCCCCTCTGCCATCTGACACCTACATCCACTACTTCTCCCCTCTGCCATCTGATACCTACATCCACTACTGCTCCTCTCTGCCGTCTGACACCTACATCCACTACTGCTCCCCACTGCCGTCTGACACCTACATCCACTACTGCTCCCCACTGCTATCTGACACCTGCATCCACTACTGCTCCCCACTGCCGTCTGACACCTACATCCACTACTACTCCCCACTGCCGTCTGACACCTACATCCACTACTGCTGCTCTCTGCCGTCTGACACCTACATCCACTACTGCTCCCCACTGCCGTCTGACACCTACATCCACTACTGCTCCTCTCTGCCGTCTGATTCCTACATCCACTACTGCTCCCCACTGCCATCTGACACCTACTACTGCTCCCCACTGTTGTCTGAAGCCTACATCCACTACTGCTCCCCACTGCCGTCTGACACCTACATCCACTGCTGCTCCCCTCTGCCATCTGACACCTACATCCACTACTGCTCCCCTCTGCCATCTGACACCTACATCCACTACTGCTCCCCTCTGCCATCTGACACCTACATCCACTACTGCTCCCCTCTGCCATCTGATACCTACATCCACTACTGCTCCCCTCTGCCATCTGATACCTACATCCACTACTGCTCCCCTCTGCCGTCTGATACCTACATCCACTACTGCTCCCCACTGCCGTTTAACGCCTGCATTCACTACTGCTCCTCTCTGTCGTCTGACACCTACATCCACTGCTTCTCCCCACTGCCGTCTGACACCTACATCCACTACTGCTCCCCACTGCCGTCTGAAACCTACATCCACTACTGCTCCCCACTGCTGTCTGCCACCTGCATCCACTACTGCTTCCCACTGCCGTCTGACACCTACATCCGCTACTGCTCCTCACTGCCGTCTGATGCCTACATCCACTACTGCTCCCCTCTGCCGTCTGACACCTACATCCACTACTGCGCCCCACTGCCATCTGAAACCTACATCCACTACTGCTTCCCACTGCTATCTTCCGCCTGCATCCACTACTGCGCCCCTCTGCCATCTGACACCTACATCCACTACTGCTCCCCACTGCCGTCTGAAACCTACATCCACTACTGCTCCCCACTGCTGTCTGCCGCCTGCATCCACTACTGCTTCCCACTGCCGTCTGAAACCTACATCCACTACTGCTCCTCACTGCCGTCTGATGCCTACATCCACTACTGCTCCCCTCTGCCGTCTGACACCTACATCCACTACTGCTCCCCTCTGCCGTCTGACGCCTACATCCACTACTGATCCCCACTGCCGTCTGACACCTACATCCACTACTGCTCCCCACTGCCGTCTGATACCTACATCCACTACTGCTCCCCCACTGCAGTCTGACACCTACATCCACTACTGCTCCCCACTGCCGTCTGACACCTACATCCACTACTGCTCCCCTCTGCCGTCTGACACCTACAACTGCTCCCCACTGTTGTCTGAAGCCTACATCCACTACTGCTCCCCACTGCCGTCTGACACCTACTACTGCTCCCCACTGTTGTCTGAAGCCTACATCCACTACTGCTCCCCACTGCCGTCTGACACCTACTACTGCTCCCCACTGTTGCCTGAAGCCTACATCCACTACTGCTCCCCTCTGCCGTCTGACACCTACATCCTCTACTGCTCCCCAATGCCATCTGAAACCTACATCCACTACTGCTCCCCACTGCCATTTGCCGCCTGCATCCACTACTGCTCCCCGCTACCATCTGACACCTACATCCACTACTGCTCCCCTCTGCCGTCTGACGCCTACATCCACTACTGCTCCCCACTGCCATCTGCCGCCTACATCCACTACTGCTCCCCTCTGTCGTCTGAAACCTACATCCACTACTGCTCCCCTCTGCCGTCTGATACCTACATCCACTACTGCTCCCCACTGCCGTTTGACACCTACTACTGCTCCCCACTGTTGTCTGAAGCCTACATCCACTACTGCTCCCCACTGCCATCTGACACCTACATCCACTACTGCTCCCCAATGCCATCTGAAACCTACATCCACTACTGCTCCCCACTGCCATCTGACACCTACATCCACTACTGCTCCCCAATGCCATCTGAAACCTACATCCACTACTGCTCCCCACTGCCATCTGACACCTACATCCACTACTGCTCCCTTCTGCCGTCTGACGCCTACATCCACTACTGCTCCCCTCTGCCGTCTGACGCCTACATCCACTACTGCTTCCCTCTGTCTTCTGAAACCTACATCCACTACTGCTCCCCTCTGCCGTCTGACACCTACATCCACTACTGCTCCCCACTGCCGTCTGATACCTACATCCACTACTGCTCCCCTCTGCCGTCTGACACCTACATCCACTACTGCTCCCCTCTGCCGTCTGACACCTACATCCACTACTGCTCCCCTCTGCCGTCTGATGCCTACATCCACTACTGCTCCCCTCTGCCGTCTGATACCTACATCCACTACTGCTCCCCTCTGCCGTCTGACACCTACATCCACTACTGCTCCCCTCTGCCGTCTGATGCCTACATCCACTACTGCTCCCCTCTGCTGTCTGACACCTACATCCACTACTGCTCCCCTCTGCCGTCTGACACCTACATCCACTACTGCTCCCCACTGCCGTCTGACACCTACATCCACTACTGCTCCCCACTGCCATCTGCCGCCTGCATCCACTACTGCTCTCCACTTCCATCTGACACCTACATCCACTACTGCTCCCCTCTGCCATCTGACGCCTACATCCACTACTGCTCCCCTCTGCCGTCTGAAACCTACATCCACTACTGCTCCCCTCTGTCTTCTGAAACCTACATCCACTACTGCTCCCCTCTGCCGTCTGACGCCTACATCCACTACTGCTCCCCTCTGTCTTCTGAAACCTACATCCACTACTGCTCCCCTCTGCCGTCTGACACCTACATCCACTACTGCTCCCCACTGCTATCTGACACCTGCATCCACTACTGCTCCCCACTGCCGTCTGACACCTACATCCACTACTGCTCCCCTCTGCCGTCTGACACCTACATCCACTACTGCTCCCCACTGCCGTCTGACACCTACATCCACTGCTGCTCCCCACTGCCGTCTGACACCTACATCCACTACTGCTCCCCACTGCTATCTGACACCTGCATCCACTACTGCTCCCCACTGCTGTCTGACACCTACATCCACTACTACTCCCCTTTGCCGTCTGATGCCTACATCCACTAATTCGCCCCGCTGCCGTCTGACACCTACATCCACTACTGCTCCCCCACTGCAGTCTGACACCTACATCCACTACTGCTCCCCACTGCTGTCTGACACCTACATCCACTACTCCTCCTCTCTGCCGTCTGACACCTACATCCACTACTGCTCCCCACTGCCGTCTGACACCTACTACTACTCCCCACTGTTGTCTGATGCCTACATCCACTACTGCTCCCCACTGCCATCTGACACCTACTACTACTCCCCACTGTTGTCTGAAGCCTACATCCACTACTGCTCCCCACTGCCGTCTGACACCTACATCCACTACTGCTCCCCACTGCCATCTGCCGTCTGCATCCACTACTGCTCCCCTCTGCCGTCTGACACCTACATCCACTACTGCTCCCCACTGCCGTCTGACACCTACATCCACTACTGCTCCCCTCTGCCGTCTGACACCTACATCCACTACTGCTCCCCACTGCCGTCTGACACCTACATCCACTACTGCTCCCCTCTGCCGTCTGACGCCTACATCCACTACTGCTCCCCTCTGCCGTCTGACGCCTACATCCACTACTGCTCCCCTCTGTCTTCTGAAGCCTACATCCACTACTGCTCCCCACTGCCGTCTGACACCTACATCCACTACTGCTCCCCACTGCCATCTGCCTCCTGCATCCACTACTGCTCCCCACTGCCGTCTGACACATACATCCACTACTGCTCCCCTCTGCCGTCTGACACCTACATCCACTTCTGCTCCCCTCTGCCGTCTGACGCCTACATCCACTACTGCTCCCCTCTGTCTTCTGAAACCTACATCCACTACTGCTCCCCTCTGCCGTCTGACACCTACATCCACTACTGCTCCCCTCTGCCATCTGATACCTACATCCACTACTGCTCCCCTCTGCCGTCTGACGCCTACATCCACTACTGCTCCCCTCTGTGTTCTGAAACCTACATCCACTACTGCTCCCCACTGCCGTCTGACACCTACATCCACTACTGCTGCCGTCTGACACCTACATCCACTACTGCTCCCCTCTGCCGTCTGACACCTACATCCACTACTGCTCCCCTCTGCTGTCTGATACCTACATCCACTACTGCTCCCCACTGCCATCTGACACCTACATCCACTACTGCTCCCCTCTGCCGTCTGACACCTACATCCACTACTGCTCCCCTCTGCCATCTGACACCTACATCCACTACTGCTCCCCTCTGCCGTCTGACACCTACATCCACTACTGCTCCTCTCTGCCGTCTGACACCTACATCCACTACTGCGCCCCGCTGCCGTCTGACACCTACATCCACTACTGCTCCCCTCTGCCGTCTGACGCCTACATCCACTACTGCTCCCCTCTGCCATCTGACACCTACATCCACTACTGATCCCCACTGCCGTCTGACACCTACATCCACTACTGCTCCCCTCTGCCATCTGACACCTACATCCACTACTGCTCCCCTCTGCCATCTGACACCTACATCCACTACTTCTCCCCTCTGCCATCTGATACCTACATCCACTACTGCTCCTCTCTGCCGTCTGACACCTACATCCACTGCTGCTCCCCACTGCCGTCTGACACCTACATCCACTGCTGCTCCCCACTGCTATCTGACACCTGCATCCACTACTGCTCCCCACTGCTGTCTGACACCTACATCCACTACTGCTCCCCACTGCCATCTGACACCTACATCCACTACTGCTCCCCACTGCCGTCTGACACCTACATCCACTACTGCTCCCCTCTGCCGTCTGACACCTACATCCACTACTGCTCCCCACTGCCGTCTGACACCTACATCCACTACTGCTCCCCTCTGCCGTCTGACGCCTACATCCCCTACTGCTCCCCTCTGTCTTCTGAAGCCTACATCCACTACTGCTCCCCACTGCCGTCTGACACCTACATCCACTACTGCTCCCCACTGCCATCTGCCTCCTGCATCCACTACTGCTCCCCTCTGCCGTCTGACACCTACATCCACTACTGCTCCCCTCTGCCGTCTGACACCTACATCCACTACTGCTCCCCACTGCCGTCTGACACCTACATCCACTACTGCTCCCCTCTGCCGTCTGACGCCTACATCCACTACTGCTCCCCTCTGTCTTCTGAAGCCTACATCCACTACTGCTCCCCACTGCCGTCTGACACCTACATCCACTACTGCTCCCCACTGCCGTCTGACACCTACATCCACTACTGCTCCCCCACTGCAGTCTGACACCTACATCCACTACTGCTCCCCACTGCCGTCTGACACCTACATCCACTACTGCTCCCCTCTGCCGTCTGATACCTACATCCACTACTGCTCCCCCACTGCAGTCTGACACCTACCTCCACTACTGCTCCCCACTGCCATCTGACACCTACATCCACTACTGCTCCCCCACTGCAGTCTGACACCTACATCCACTACTGCTCCCCACTGCCGTCTGACACCTACATCCACTACTGCTCCCCTCTGCCGTCTGACACCTACTACTGCTCCCCACTGTTGTCTGAAGCCTACATCCACTACTGCTCCCCACTGCCGTCTGACACCTACTACTGCTCCCCACTGTTGTCTGAAGCCTACATCCACTACTGCTCCCCACTGCCGTCCGACACATACTACTGCTCCCCACTGTTGTCTGAAGCCTACATCCACTATTGCTCCCCTCTGCCGTCTGACACTTACTACTGCTCCCCACTGTTGTCTGAAGCCTACATCCACTACTGCTCCCCACTGCCGTCCGACACATACTACTGCTCCCCACTGTTGTCTGAAGCCTACATCCACTACTGCTCCCCTCTGCCATCTGACACCTACATCCACTACTGCTCCCCACTGCCATCTGAAACCTACATCCACTACTGCTCCCCACTGCCATCTGCCGCCTGCATCCACAACTACTCCCCACTACCATCTGACACCTACATCCACTACTGCTCCCCTCTGCCGTCTGACGCCTACATCCACTACTGCTCCCCACTACCATCTGCCGCCTGCATCCACTACTGCTCCCCTCTGCCGTCTGACGCCTACATCCACTACTGCTCCCCTCTGTCGTCTGAAACCTACATCCACTACTGCTCCCCTCTGCCGTCTGATACCTACATCCACTACTGCTCCCCACTGCCGTCTGACACCTACTACTGCTCCCCACTGTTGTCTGAAGCCTACATCCACTACTGCTCCCCACTGCCGTCTGACACCTACATCCACTACTGCTCCCCTCTGTCGCCTGAAACCTACATCCACTACTGCTCCCCTCTGCCGTCTGATACCTACATCCACTACTGCTCCCCACTGCCGTCTGACACCTACTACTGCTCCCCACTGTTGTCTGAAGCCTACATCCACTACTGCTCCCCACTGCCGTCTGACACCTACTACTGCTCCCCTCTGTCGCCTGAAACCTACATCCACTACTGCTCCCCTCTGCCGTCTGATACCTACATCCACTACTGCTCCCCACTGCCGTCTGACACCTACATCCACTACTGCTCCCCAATGCCATCTGAAACCTACATCCACTACTGCTCCCCACTGCCATCTGACACCTACATCCACTACTGCTCCCCTCTGCCGTCTGACGCCTACATCCACTACTGCTCCCCTCTGCCATCTGACGCCTACATCCACTACTGCTTCCCTCTGTCTTCTGAAACCTACATCCACTACTGCTCCCCTCTGCCGTCTGACACCTACATCCACTACTGCTCCCCACTGCCGTCTTATACCTACATCCACTACTGCGCCCCTCTGCCGTCTGACACCTACATCCACTACTGCTCCCCTCTGCCGTCTGATACCTACATCCACTACTGCTCCCCTCTGCTGTCTGACACCTACATCCACTACTGCTGCCCTCTGCCGTCTGACACCTACATCCACTACTGCTCCCCACTGCCGTCTGACACCTACATCCACTACTGCTCCCCTCTGCCATCTGACACCTACATCCACTACTGCTCCCCTCTGCCGTCTGAAACCTACATCCACTACTGCTCCCCTCTGTCTTCTGAAACCTACATCCACTACTGCTCCCCTCTGCCGTCTGACACCTACATCCACTACTGCTCCCCTCTGCCGTCTGACGCCTACATCCACTACTGCTCCCTCCTGTCTTCTGAAACCTACATCCACTACTGCTCCCCTCTGCCGTCTGACACCTACATCCACTACTGCTCCCCACTGCTATCTGACACCTGCATCCTCTACTGCTCCCCACTGCCGTCTGACACCTACATCCACTACTGCTCCCCTCTGCCGTCTGATACCTACATCCACTACTGCTCCCCACTGCCGTCTGACACCTACATCCACTGCTGCTCCCCACTGCCGTCTGACACCTACTACTGCTCCCCACTGTTGTCTGAAACCTACATCCACTACTGCTCCCCACTGCTGTCTGACACCTACATCCACTACTGCTCCTCTCTGCCGTCTGACACCTACATCCACTACTGCTCCCCACTGCCGTCTGACACCTACATCCACTACTGCTCCTCTCTGCCGTCTGACGCCTACATCCACTACTGCTCCCCACTGCCGTCTGACACCTACATCCACTACTGCTCCCCTCTGTCTTCTGAAGCCTACATCCACTACTGCTCCCCACTGCCGTCTGACACCTACATCCACTACTGCTCCCCACTGCCATCTGCCGCCTGCATCCACTACTGCTCCCCACTGCCGTCTGACACCTACATCTACTACTGCTCCCCTCTGCCGTCTAACACCTACATCCACTACTGCTCCCCTCTGCCGTCTGACACCTACATCCACTACTGCTCCCCTCTGCCGTCTGACGCCTACATCCACTACTGATCCCCACTGCCGTCTGACACCTACATTCACTACTGCTCCCCTCTGCCATCTGATACCTACATCCACTACTGCTCCCCACATCCACTACTGCTCCCCTCTGCCATCTGATACCTACATCCACTACTGCTCCCCTCTGTCTTCTGAAACCTACATCCACTACTGCTCCCCACTGCCGTCTGACACCTACATCCACTACTGCTGCCGTCTGACACCTACATCCACTACTGCTCCCCTCTGCCGTCTGATACCTACATCCACTACTGCTCCCCACTGCCATCTGACACCTACATCCACTACTGCTCCCCTCTGCCGTCTGACACCTACATCCACTACTGCTCCCCTCTGCCGTCTGACACCTACATCCACTACTGCGCCCCGCTGCCGTCTGACACCTACATCCACTACTGCTCCCCTCTGCCGTCTGACACCTACATCCACTACTGCTCCTCTCTGCCGTCTGACACCTACATCCACTACTGCGCCTCTCTGCCGTCTGATGCCTTCATCCACTACTGCTCCCCTCTGCCGTCTGACACCTACATCCACTACTGATCCCCACTGCCGTCTGACACCTACATACACTACTGCTCCCCTCTGCCATCTGACACCTACATCCACTACTGCTCCCCACTGCCATCTGACACCTACATCCACTACTTCTCCCCTCTGCCATCTGATACCTACATCCACTACTGCTCCTCTCTGCCGTCTGACACCTACATTCACTACTGCTCCCCACTGCCGTCTGACACCTACATCCACTACTGCTCCCCACTGCTATCTGACACCTGCATCCACTACTGCTCCCCACTGCCGTCTGACACCTACATCCACTACTACTCCCCACTGCCGTCTGACACCTACATCCACTACTGCTGCTCTCTGCCGTCTGACACCTACATCCACTACTGCTCCCCACTGCCGTCTGACACCTACATCCACTACTGCTCCTCTCTGCCGTCTGATTCCTACATCCACTACTGCTCCCCACTGCCATCTGACACCTACTACTGCTCCCCACTGTTGTCTGAAGCCTACATCCACTACTGCTCCCCACTGCCGTCTGACACCTACATCCACTACTGCTCCCCTCTGCCATCTGACACCTACATCCACTACTGCTCCCCTCTGCCATCTGCCATCTGACACCTACATCCACTACTGCTCCCCTCTGCCATCTGACACCTACATCCACTACTGCTCCCCTCTGCCATCTGATACCTACATCCACTACTGCTCCCCTCTGCCATCTGATACCTACATCCACTACTGCTCCCCTCTGCCGTCTGATACCTACATCCACTACTGCTCCCCACTGCCGTTTAACGCCTGCATTCACTACTGCTCCTCTCTGTCGTCTGACACCTACATCCACTGCTTCTCCCCACTGCCGTCTGACACCTACATCCACTGCTTCTCCCCACTGCCGTCTGACACCTACATCCACTACTGCTCCCCACTTCTGTCTGCCGCCTGCATCCACTACTGCTTCCCACTGCCGTCTGACACCTACATCCACTACTGCTCCTCACTGCCGTCTGATGCCTACATCCACTACTGCTCCCCTCTGCCGTCTGACACCTACATCCACTACTGCGCCCCACTGCCATCTGAAACCTACATCCACTACTGCTTCCCACTGCTATCTTCCGCCTGCATCCACTACTGCGCCCCACTGCCATCTGACACCTGCATCCACTACTGCTCCACACTGCTGTCTGACACCTACATCCACTACTGCTCCCCACTGCCGTCTGAAACCTACATCCACTACTGCTCCCCACTGCTGTCTGCCGCCTGCATCCACTACTGCTTCCCACTGCCGTCTGAAACCTACATCCACTACTGCTCCTCACTGCCGTCTGATGCCTACATCCACTACTGCTCCCCTCTGCCGTCTGACACCTACATCCACTACTGCTCCCCTCTGCCGTCTGACGCCTACATCCACTACTGATCCCCACTGCCGTCTGACACCTACATCCACTACTGCTCCCCACTGCCGTCTGATACCTACATCCACTACTGCTCCCCCATTGCAGTCTGACACCTACATCCACTACTGCTCCCCACTGCCGTCTGACACCTACATCCACTACTGCTCCCCCACTGCAGTCTGACACCTACATCCACTACTGCTCCCCACTGCCGTCTGACACCTACATCCACTACTGCTCCCCTCTGCCGTCTGACACCTACAACTGCTCCCCACTGTTGTCTGAAGCCTACATCCACTACTGCTCCCCACTGCCGTCTGACACCTACTACTGCTCCCCACTGTTGTCTGAAGCCTACATCCACTACTGCTCCCCTCTGCCGTCTGACACTTACTACTGCTCCCCACTGTTGTCTGAAGCCTACATCCACTACTGCTCCCCACTGCCGTCTGACACCTACTACTGCTCCCCACTGTTGCCTGAAGCCTACATCCACTACTGCTCCCCTCTGCCGTCTGACACCTACATCCTCTACTGCTCCCCAATGCCATCTGAAACCTACATCCACTACTGCTCCCCACTGCCATCTGCCGCCTGCATCCACTACTGCTCCCCGCTACCATCTGACACCTACATCCACTACTGCTCCCCTCTGCCGTCTGACGTCTACATCCACTACTGCTCCCCACTGCCATCTGCCGCCTGCATCCACTACTGCTCCCCTCTGCCGTCTGACGCCTACATCCACTACTGCTCCCCTCTGTCGTCTGAAACCTACATCCACTACTGCTCCCCTCTGCCGTCTGATACCTACATCCACTACTGCTCCCCACTGCCGTTTGACACCTACTACTGCTCCCCACTGTTGTCTGAAGCCTACATCCACTACTGCTCCCCACTGCCATCTGACACCTACATCCACTACTGCTCCCCAATGCCATCTGAAACCTACATCCACTACTGCTCCCCACTTCCATCTGACACCTACATCCACTACTGCTCCCCTCTGCCGTCTGACACCTACATCCACTACTGCTCCCCTCTGCCGTCTGACGCCTACATCCACTACTGCTTCCCTCTGTCTTCTGAAACCTACATCCACTACTGTGATGTCTTTTGTTCCATCCAATGATCACACCGGTAGTTTCTCTTTGGAGGTGCAAACCGCGACCTCCGTTTATTGATAGGATCAGGGTAAGGGCTGGGGCTGTAAGGTTGTGCTGGGGAGCTGTGTGGGACGCGTCCGGTCTCTCTGCTGTAGGCTCTTTGTTCCCTGCAGCAGCGCGGGTCGTCGGGTGTCGCCGGATGTGACGTCACCGCACTTCCGGTTTTCGGCATCCGGAATGGTGGGGCTGCCATCCTGGGTCCCAGTGCCTGCCGCATTCCTCCAGGGCAAGGCTCGATCTTGGAGGGGGCTGAACACCACATCTTCTCTCCTTCTGAAACGAGAGAACACAGACGCACAAACACTAGAGAGAGAGAGAGAGAGAGAGAGAGAGAGAGAAGGGATTGGGGAAGGAGAAGATCTTTGGCTTGCCCCCTTCAGGATTTTCTCCAGCTTCTTAGAGCCTCCGTGTATTCCCATCGACTTGGGGGTCGACGGTCTCTCACCGGCCTTGGGGATGTGACTGTAGCGGGAGGTTCTGCCACTGGCTGGGCTGGCGCCCTCGGGCGAACCGAGCCCTGGGGGCTTTGTCTGACTGTGGTTTGGGGAGTAAAATGGAAATAGTCGTCTTCGTCGTCTGGTTTGGGTAGTGGTGTTCGCCTGGTCCCTTGGGGCTGACTTGCGGGACGGATTTGGTCCACATGGCGCCTCCAGTGTTCACCTGTCTCCGTGCGAATGAGATACGATCGGGAGCCCAAGACTTTGACCACTTCTCCTGGGATCCATTTCTTGGTCCCTGTATAACAGCGGGCCCAAACATTTGTTCTTATGGGGTACTGGCGAACTGTGGCGTCTGTTTGTGTTCGGTTCTGTTGGCGCTGTACTATTGTTGCTACATCCGGCTTCAGGGTGTCTAGTTTAGTTCTAATTCGCCGACCAAACATGAGTAAGTCTGGGGCGACACCTGTGGTGGCCTGAGGGGATGTGCGATATGCCATGAGGAATGTGGATAGGTCCATTCGTGTCTCCCCTTCCTCTGTGGAGGCTGTCAGTGCTGCCTTGAACGTCTGTACAAACCGTTCAGCTTGGCCATTTGTGGCCGGGTGATATGGAGCAGTTCGTGTGTGTTTCGCTCCGATGGTTGTCAGGTAAGTCTGGAACTGTTGTGCCGTGAACTGTGGGCCATTGTCCGTGACCACGTGTTTTGGAAATCCAAAAGTGGCGAATATTTGCTGCAATATAGCAATGGTTGCTGTGGTTGTGGTAGTTTTCATGGGCCAGACTTCTGGCCATTTGGAATGTGCATCTATAAGGACTAAATAGGTAACTCCTCTTATTGGGCCTGCAAAGTCTATGTGTATTCTCTCCCATGGCGTGGTTGGCCAATTCCACATTTGGATGGGTGCAGGTGGTAGAGCCTTTCTAGTTTGCGCGCATCCTGGGCATTGGCCCACCCAGGAGGCTACATCTGCATCTAAAGATGGCCACCAGACTGCTGTGCGTGCTCGTTGCTTCATCCGAACTACCCCCTGGTGACCTTCATGTAGTATGTTCAGGGTGGTTTGTTGTCGTGAGGCTGGTACTACCAGGCGTGACCCCCATAGGAGGCATCCATCTTGGGATGTCAATTCCAGCTTCCGTCTTTCATATGGCAGTAATGCTGCTGGTAGTTGTTCAGGCCAACCTTCCTGGACATATTGTAAGATCTTTGATAGGGTTGGGTCCCGTGCTGTTGCGTCTGCCATTTGATCTGAGGTGTAGGTGTTTGTGAAACAAACTTGATGTGTGTCTGAGGTAAAGGTATTTGTGGTGCTGGATTGCGCTTGTGGCACTAATGGAAGGCGTGAGAATGCATCGGCATTTGAATGCTGCTCGTGTGGCCGGTACACTATGCTGTAATCGAATGCCCCTAGATATAGGGCATACCGTTGTAACCTAGCTGCTGTTGTGGCAGAGATTCCTTTCCCTGGAGAGAAAATAGTCAGCAATGGTTTATGGTCCGTGATCAATGTGAACTGGCGCCCATAGAGGTATAGAGTGAACTTCTGCAGGGCCCAGATAATTGCTAAGGCTTCCTTATCTATTTGCGAATAATTCTTTTCTGCTGGGGTGAGGGATCTGGATGCAAACGCGACTGGTTGCTCCGTGCCGTCTGGCATGATGTGGGACAACACTGCTCCTAAGCCGTATGGTGATGCATCACATGCTAGCGTGACCGGTTTCTGCAGATCATAATGTACCAGAACTTTTGAACGGAGGATTAGGTCTTTTGTTGCGTCAAAAGCTTGTTGACAGTCTTCTGTCCAACACCATGGTGTTTTGACTTCCAGTAGCCTATGCAGGGGATGAAGGGCTTGTGCTAGGTTGGGCATAAACCTGTGGTAATAGTTCAGCAGGCCTAGATAGGAACGGAGCTGTGTGCTGTCCCTTGGGGTGGGTGCCTGCACTAGCGTTTGTCCTTTGTCCGCCGAAGTATGCAGCCCATGTCTGTCTATGACATGTCCACAGAATGTCAGGGATGGTTTGAGGAATTCACACTTTTCTAGATTCACTCGAAGTCCGTGCTTCAGTCGTTGTAACACCTGTACGATATTGGCTTTGTGTTCCTCCTCTGTGGGTCCTGTAATCAGCATATCATCTAGCAGGCATTTTGTGTGTGAAATGCCCGCCAGTATGGTATCCATAGTCCTCTGCCATATTGCTGGGGCCGATGCGACTCCGAAAACCATTCTGTTGTATTGATATAGGCCTTTGTGTGTGTTGATTGTCAAAAGGTGTCGACTGTCTGGATCCATCTCCAGCTGTAGGTATGCCTGTCGTAAATCGATCTTCGAGAAAGAGGTCCCCCCTGCAAGTGAGGCGAAAAGTTCTTCCAGCCTGGGTAACGGGTACTGGTCTACTTCTAATTGGCTGTTGAGAGCCATCCTGAAATCTCCGCACAGTCGTATTTCACCCGTTTTCTTGAGGACAGGTACAATCGGTGAGGCCCAGTCACTGTGGGGAATTTTGGATATGACCCCTTGCGCCTCCAATTTCTGTAGTTCGGTTTCCACCTTGGCGCGGATCGCAAATGGGACTGAGCGGGCTTTAAAGAACTTTGGGATGGCCCCTGGGCGTAGTTGTAAGTGGCCTTGTACCGCTTTGACTTTCCCTAGTTCAGGCAGGAAAACATCTGGGAACTGTCGTTGCAGGTCTGAAATCCATTTCTTCGTCTCACTGGTCTGTTCATCAGTGAGGGCATTAACGTTGTGGTACTGTATGTCTGGCATTCCCATCAATCTAATCCAGTCTCTGCCGAATAAGGGTGGGCCCCCTTCGGCCACCACGTACAAGGTTGTTTTGAAGTCTTTATTTTTATAACTAACTGTGACCTTGGCAGATCCTAGGGGTTTCATCGTATGTCCACTGTATGTTTTCAGCGTGACTGCTGTTGGATGCAGTTGTAACGTCAATCCTTCTGCCTGTGCTTGGCTTCTGGTGACCACTGATACCGCTGATCCTGTATCCAGATCCATGAGTAGGGGTTGTCCATTTATCCGCACTTGCACTTGCATCCTGTCTGCTGGGGTTTGGAGATTGAACACACTCAGGTGCGCGAGCCATCCATCCGTGTCTAGAGGTTCCTCTTGGTCCTCTGGGGGGTTGGTGTATTCGGTAAAGTACGTTGGGCGTCTGGGGGTACGGTTTGTGAGCCTTCGACTACGGGCACCTCTGCACACCTTCTGTAAATGGCCCCGTTTTGAGCAGTTGTAGCAGATGTCGTCCTTGAAACGGCACGCCGATGCATCATGTGACCCTGCGCCACATCGAAAACAACTCCGTAAAGGGGTCATCTCTTTGGGTCTTTGTTTCTCCATTCTTGCGACCCTGAATACTTCTTGCGATTCTGTAAAGCCTCGAGTGTTGGCAGAGTTATGGGCTTGGAGTTGAATTGAGTCCTTCTCGGCCATCTCCATGGCCGTGGCGATGTCCAGGGCGGATCGATCTGTCAGGTCCCTCTCGGACAACAGCCTTTTTTGGATGGACTTGTTTGACAATCCAAATACAAATTGGTCCCTCACTGCTTGTGATAGGTGCATGCCAAAATTGCAAGTCGAAGCTAGTTGGCGAAGCTGTATCATGTAGGACTGGATTGTTTCCTGTGGGGCTTGTCTGCGGGAGTATAGGCGGAAACGCTCAGCTATCTCTAGGGGTTGTGGCTGGTAGTATTGTGTCAGTGTAGCGACTAACTCGGAGAAGGATTTAGTAGCTAGATCATCTGGGGCCAATAGATTCTGCAGAATGGCGTAGGGTTTGCGGCCTACGACTGTGAGGAATGCCCCAGCTTGTTTAGCGACTGGGATGTCATTCGTATTAAAGAAGTGTTGAACAACCTGTATGTATGCCTTCCATGTCTCCTCCCCTTCCTTGAATTCCTGTAGTGTGCCAATATATGCCATGGTGGTTGAGTATTGTGTTGTTCCTGAATGGGCTTTGGTTAGAAAGACTACAGTAACTTGTATACAGTACAGTAGCGTTGGCAGATAAGCAAGCACAGATAGCACAGCAGGAATGTATCTCTTAGCACATAATCAAGCACAACAGCCAAGCAGTAGTTTTCTTAGCACATAAGCACAGTAGTAACTTCCTAGCACATAAGCAAGCACACAGAACACAGTAGTAAACTTCTTAGAGTAAAGCAAGCACATATAGGCCAGTAGTAATCTTCATAGCACATATAGCACAGTAGTAATCTTCTTAGCAGATAAAGCCAGCACACAGAACACAGTAGTAAACTTCTTAGAGTAAAGCAAGCACATATAGGCCAGTAGTAATCTTCTTAGCACATATAGCACAGTAGTAATCTTCTTAGCAGATAAAGCAAGCACACAGAACACAGTAGCAGCTTCTTAGCGAATAAGCAAGCACATATAGGGCAATATAATCTTCTTGCACATATAGCACAGTAGTAATCTTCTTAGCACATAAAGCAAGCACACAGAACACAGGCGTCAGCTTCTTAGCATATAAGCAAGCACAAATAGGACCATGTAATTCCTCTAAGCACGATAATACATCAATAACTGTCTTAGGTCAGAAAACAGCACCTTAGTATATGTCCTCAGTGTGTATGGTAGAATTCCAAGTTAGTTTATCAACTTTCTGCTTTGCTCCCCCACAAGAGAAATCAACAGGGTTCACTTACAGGGTCTTGCCTGAAAATTCGTTGGGCATCCTCGTCGCCACTGTGATGTCTTTTGTTCCATCCAATGATCACACCGGTAGTTTCTCTTTGGAGGTGCAAACCGCGACCTCCGTTTATTGATAGGATCAGGGTAAGGGCTGGGGCTGTAAGGTTGTGCTGGGGAGCTGTGTGGGACGCGTCCGGTCTCTCTGCTGTAGGCTCTTTGTTCCCTGCAGCAGCGCGGGTCGTCGGGTGTCGCCGGATGTGACGTCACCGCACTTCCGGTTTTCGGCATCCGGAATGGTGGGGCTGCCATCCTGGGTCCCAGTGCCTGCCGCATTCCTCCAGGGCAAGGCTCGATCTTGGAGGGGGCTGAACACCACAACTACTGCTCCCCTCTGCCGTCTGACACCTACATCCACTACTGCTCCCCACTGCCGTCTGATACCTACATCCACTACTGCTCCCCTCTGCCGTCTGACACCTACATCCACTACTGCTCCCCTCTGCCGTCTGACACCTACATCCACTACTGCTCCCCTCTGCCGTCTGATGCCTACATCCACTACTGCTCCCCTCTGCCGTCTGATACCTACATCCACTACTGCTCCCCTCTGCCGTCTGACACCTACATCCACTACTGCTCCCCTCTGCCGTCTGATGCCTACATCCACTACTGCTCCCCTCTGCCGTCTGACACCTACATCCACTACTGCTCCCCACTGCCGTCTGACACCTACATCCACTACTGCTCCCCACTGCCATCTGCCTCCTGCATCCACTACTGCTCTCCACTTCCATCTGACACCTACATCCACTACTGCTCCCCTCTGCCATCTGACGCCTACATCCACTACTGCTCCCCTCTGCCGTCTGAAACCTACATCCACTACTGCTCCCCTCTGTCTTCTGAAACCTACATCCACTACTGCTCCCCTCTGTCTTCTGAAACCTACATCCACTACTGCTCCCCTCTGCCGTCTGACACCTACATCCACTACTGCTCCCCACTGCTATCTGACACCTGCATCCACTACTGCTCCCCACTGCCGTCTGACACCTACATCCACTACTGCTCCCCACTGCCGTCTGACACCTACATCCACTGCTGCTCCCCACTGCCGTCTGACACCTACATCCACTACTGCTCCCCACTGCTATCTGACACCTGCATCCACTACTGCTCCCCACTGCCGTCTGACACCTACATCCACTACTACTCCCCTTTGCCGTCTGATGCCTACATCCACTAATTCGCCCCGCTGTCGTCTGACACCTACATCCACTACTGCTCCCCCACTGCAGTCTGACACCTACATCCACTACTGCTCCCCACTGCTGTCTGACACCTACATCCACTACTCCTCCTCTCTGCCGTCTGACACCTACATCCACTACTGCTCCCCACTGCCGTCTGACACCTACTACTACTCCCCACTGTTGTCTGATGCCTACATCCACTACTGCTCCCCACTGCCATCTGACACCTACTACTACTCCCCACTGTTGTCTGAAGTCTACATCCACTACTGCTCCCCACTGCCGTCTGACACCTACATCCACTACTGCTCCCCACTGCCATCTGCCGTCTGCATCCACTACTGCTCCCCTCTGCCGTCTGACACCTACATCCACTACTGCTCCCCACTGCCGTCTGACACCTACATCCACTACTGCTCCCCTCTGCCGTCTGACACCTACATCCACTACTGCTCCCCACTGCCGTCTGACACCTACATCCACTACTGCTCCCCTCTGCCGTCTGACGCCTACATCCACTACTGCTCCCCTCTGCCGTCTGACGCCTACATCCACTACTGCTCCCCTCTGTCTTCTGAAGCCTACATCCACTACTGCTCCCCACTGCCGTCTGACACCTACATCCACTACTGCTCCCCACTGCCATCTGCCTCCTGCATCCACTACTGCTCCCCACTGCCGTCTGACACCTACATCCACTACTGCTCCCCTCTGCCGTCTGACACCTACATCCACTTCTGCTCCCCTCTGCCGTCTGACGCCTACATCCACTACTGCTCCCCTCTGTCTTCTGAAACCTACATCCACTACTGCTCCCCTCTGCCGTCTGACACCTACATCCACTACTGCTCCCCTCTGCCATCTGATACCTACATCCACTACTGCTCCCCTCTGCCGTCTGACGCCTACATCCACTACTGCTCCCCTCTGTGTTCTGAAACCTACATCCACTACTGCTCCCCACTGCCGTCTGACACCTACATCCACTACTGCTGCCGTCTGACACCTACATCCACTACTGCTCCCCTCTGCCGTCTGACACCTACATCCACTACTGCTCCCCTCTGCCGTCTGACACCTACATCCACTACTGCTCCCCTCTGCTGTCTGATACCTACATCCACTACTGCTCCCCACTGCCATCTGACACCTACATCCACTACTGCTCCCCTCTGCCGTCTGACACCTACATCCACTACTGCTCCCCTCTGCCATCTGACACCTACATCCACTACTGCTCCCCTCTGCCGTCTGACACCTACATCCACTACTGCTCCTCTCTGCCGTCTGACACCTACATCCACTACTGCGCCCCGCTGCCGTCTGACACCTACATCCACTACTGCTCCCCTCTGCCATCTGACACCTACATCCACTACTGATCCCCACTGCCGTCTGACACCTACATCCACTACTGCTCCCCTCTGCCATCTGACACCTACATCCACTACTGCTCCCCTCTGCCATCTGACACCTACATCCACTACTTCTCCCCTCTGCCATCTGATACCTACATCCACTACTGCTCCTCTCTGCCGTCTGACACCTACATCCACTACTGCTCCCCACTGCTGTCTGACACCTACATCCACTGCTGCTCCCCACTGCCGTCTGACACCTACATCCACTGCTGCTCCCCACTGCTATCTGACACCTGCATCCACTACTGCTCCCCACTGCTGTCTGACACCTACATCCACTACTGCTCCCCACTGCCATCTGACACCTACATCCACTACTGCTCCCCACTGCCGTCTGACACCTACATCCACTACTGCTCCCCTCTGCCGTCTGACACCTACATCCACTACTGCTCCCCACTGCCGTCTGACACCTACATCCACTACTGCTCCCCACTGCCGTCTGACACCTACATCCACTACTGCTCCCCTCTGCCGTCTGACGCCTACATCCACTACTGCTCCCCTCTGTCTTCTGAAGCCTACATCCACTACTGCTCCCCACTGCCGTCTGACACCTACATCCTCTACTGCTCCCCACTGCCATCTGCCTCCTACATCCACTACTGCTCCCCACTGCCGTCTGACACCTAAATCCACTACTGCTCCCCTCTGCCGTCTGACACCTACATCCACTTCTGCTCCCCTGTGCCGTCTGACGCCTACATCCACTACTGCTCCCCTCTGTCTTCTGAAACCTACATCCACTACTGCTCCCCTCTGTCTTCTGACACCTACATCCACTACTGCTCCCCACTGCCATCTGCCTCCTGCATCCACTACTGCTCCCCACTGCCGTCTGTCACCTACATCCACTACTGCTCCCCTCTGCCGTCTGACACCTACATCCACTACTGCTCCCCTCTGCCGTCTGACACCTACATCCACTTCTGCTCCCCTCTGCCGTCTGACGCCTACATCCACTACTGCTCCCCTCTGTCTTCTGAAACCTACATCCACTACTGCTCCCCTCTGCCATCTGACACCTACATCCACTACTGCTCCCCTCTGCCATCTGATACCTACATCCACTACTGCTCCCCTCTGCCGTCTGACGCCTACATCCACTACTGCTCCCCTCTGTGTTCTGAAACCTACATCCACTACTGCTCCCCACTGCCGTCTGACACCTACATCCACTACTGCTGCCGTCTGACATCTACATCCACTACTGCTCCCCTCTGCCGTCTGACACCTACATCCACTACTGCTCCCCTCTGCCGTCTGATACCTACATCCACCACTGCTCCCCACTGCCATCTGACACCTACATCCACTACTGCTCCCCTCTGCCGTCTGATACCTACATCCACTACTGCTCCCCTCTGCCATCTGACACCTACATCCACTACTGCTCCCCTCTGCCGTCTGACACCTACATCCACTACTGCTCCTCTCTGCAGTCTGACACCTACATCCACTACTGCTCCCCTCTGCCATCTGACGCCTACATCCACTACTGCTCCCCTCTGCCATCTGACACCTACATCCACTACTGATCCCCACTGCCGTCTGACACCTACATCCACTACTGCTCCCCTCTGCCATCTGACACCTACATCCACTACTGCTCCCCTCTGCCATCTGACACCTACATCCACTACTTCTCCCCTCTGCCATCTGATACCTACATCCACTACTGCTCCTCTCTGTCGTCTGACACCTACATCCACTACTGCTCCCCACTGCTGTCTGACGCCTACATCCACTGCTGCTCCCCACTGCCGTCTGACACCTACATCCACTACTGCTCCCCACTGCTATCTGACACCTGCATCCACTACTGCTCCCCACTGCCGTCTGACACCTACATCCACTACTGCTCCCCACTGCCATCTGACACCTACATCCACTACTGCTCCTCTCTGCCGTCTGACACCTACATCAACTACTGCTCCCCACTGCCGTCTGACACCTATATCCACTACTGCTCCCCACTGCCATCTGACACCTACTACTGCTCCCCACTGTTGTCTGAAGCCTACATCCACTACTGCTCCCCACTGCCGTCTGACACCTACATCCACTACTGCTCCCCTCTGCCGTCTGACACCTACATCCACTACTGCTCCCCTCTGCCATCTGACACCTACATCCACTACTGCTCCCCTCTGCCATCTGACACCTACATCCACTACTGCTCCCCTCTGCCTTCTGATACCTACATCCACTACTGCTCCCCACTGCCGTTTAACGCCTGCATTCACTACTGCTCCTCTGTCGTCTGACACCTACATCCACTGCTGCTCCCCACTGCCGTCTGACACCTACTACTGCTCCCCACTGTTGTTTGAAGCCTACATCCACTACTGCTCCCCAATGCCATCTGAAACCTACATCCACTACTGCTCCCCACTGCCATCTGCCGCCTGCATCCACTACTGCTCCCCACTACCATCTGACACCTACATCCACTACTGCTCCCCTCTGCCGTCTGACGCCTACATCCACTACTGCTCCCCACTGCCATCTACCGCCTGCATCCACTACTGCTCCCCTCTGTCATCTGAAACCTACATCCACTACTGCTCCCCTCTGCCGTCTGATACCTACATCCACTACTGCTCCCCACTGCCGTCTGACACCTACTACTGCTCTCCACTGTTGTCTGAAGCCTACATCCACTACTGCTCCCCACTGCCGTCTGACACCTACATCCACTACTGCTCCCCACTGCCGTCTGACACCTACTACTGCTCCCCACTGTTGTCTGAAGCCTACATCCACTACTGCTCCCCCACTGCAGTCTGACGCCTACATCCACTACTGCTCCCCACTGCCGTCTGACACCTACATCCACTACTGCTCCTCTCTGCAGTCTGACACCTACATCCACTACTGCTCCCCACTGCCATCTGACACCTACTACTGCTTCCCACTGTTGTCTGCAGCCTACATCCACTACTGCTCCCCACTGCCATCTGACACCTACTACTGCTCCCCACTGTTGTCTGAAGCCTACATCCACTACTGCTCCCCACTGCTGTCTGACACCTACATCCACTACTGCTCCCCTCTGCCATCTGACACCTACATCCACTACTGCTCCCCAATGCTATCTGACACCTACATCCACTACTGCTCCCCTCTGTCATCTGAAACCTACATCCACTACTGCTCCCCACTGCCGTCTGACACCTACATCCACTACTGCTCCCCACTGCTGTCTGACGCCTACTACTGCTCCCCACTGCCATCTGACACCTACATCCACTACTGCTCCCCTCTGCCGTCTGACAACCTACATCCACTACTGCTCCTCACTGCTGTCTGATGCCTACATCCACTACTGCTCCCCACTGCTGTCTGACGCCTACTACTGGTCCCCACTGCCGTCTGACACCTACATCCACTACTGGTCCCCTTTGCTGTCTGACGCCTTCATCCACTACTGCGCCCCACTGCCGTCTGACACCTACATCCACTACTGCTCCCCCACTGCAGTCTGACACCTACATCCACTACTGCTCCCCACTGCCGTCTGACACCTACATCCACTACTGCTCCCCACTGCAGTCTGACACCTACATCCACTACTGCTCCCCCACTGCCGTCTGACACCTACATCCACTACTGCTCCTCTCTGCCGTCTGATGCCTACATCCACTACTGCTCCCCTCTGCCGTCTGACACCTACATCCACTTCTGCTCCCCTCTGCCGTCTGACAACCTACATCCACTACTGCTCCTCACTGCTGTCTGACGCCTACATCCACCACTGCTCCCCACTGCCGTCTGACGCCTACTACTGGTCCCCACTGCCGTCTGACACCTACATCCACTACTGCTCCCCTTTGCTGTCTGACGCCTTCATCCACTACTGCGCCCCACTGCCGTCTGACACCTACATCCACTACTGCTCCCCCACTTCAGTCTGACACCTACATCCACTACTGCTCCCCACTGCCGTCTGACACCTACATCCACTACTGCTCCCCACTGCAGTCTGACACCTACATCCACTACTGCTCCCCCACTGCCGTCTGACACCTACATCCACTACTGCTCCTCTCTGCCGTCTGATGCCTACATCCACTACTGCTCCCCACTGCCGTCTGACACCTACATCCACTACTGCTCCCCACTGCCATCTTCCACCTGCATCCACTACTGCGCCCCACTGCCATCTGACACCTGCATCCACTACTGCTCCACACTGCTGTCTGACACCTACATCCACTACTGCTCCCCACTGCCGTCTGAAACCTACATCCACTACTGCTCCCCACTGCTGTCTGCCGCCTGCATCCACTACTGCTTCCCACTGCCGTCTGAAACCTACATCCACTACTGCTCCTCACTGCCGTCTGATGCCTACATCCACTACTGCTCCCACTGACGTCTGACACCTACTACTGCTCCACACTGCCGTCTGACACCTACATCCACTACTGCTCCCCCACTGCCACCTGACGTCTACATCCACTACTGCTCCCCACTACCATAAGTTTTCTTTACTTGCTTCCCATCACCAGCTCTCTTCATCTTCCCTCTATTAGCCACGGGGATCACCTGCCGAAATCCCTAGATCTCAGGACTATTACACAAACTAGTAATAAAAAGTAGAAGTGGGAAATGTGGAGCCCTCCACTTGCTTTTGGACTACAGGTCATCATTCTCTGCCAGCTGTTAGCAGTCCATATGACCAGGAATATCTCATTCAATTAATGCCATGTTCTGCACATTTAAAACTCTTCTGCAGTGAGCAGCAATTGTGAAAAATAAAACATTTGCTAGGGAGAGAAATATTATGCATTTGCTAAATAGTGACATTAGTGCACAAGCATTTAAGAGATAGTAATACTTAATTTTTTCAAGATAAGATATTTTATGTATTGTATAAATAAATGAAACCATGTATGTATTTTTCCCATAACTTGCATAGTTTAGGAGTAATTGCATTCTAACGTTTACCCTTCCGGTCCCTTTTATCTACGTCACTGCTCAAGCTGACAGTCTTGGTTTCTGGTCTGCAAACAGGATGGATTGTCTCATCCGGAAGGCCGAAATAGGAGTGGATACCAAGGAAATCTTCATGACGATGGTCTACTGCCTCAAACCATGCCCACTTTGTAGACTGTCATCATGAAGATCTCCATGGCACATCGGGTACTTTTGCATTTGATGCTCAGAAATTGCGCCCATAATCAAGAGTTTGCAATCAATAATCCTGAACACTAGAGCTTCTAATTAGTTGACTAACCTAAAGAGCTTGCAGTCAGCAAGGAAACTGAGAGCCATATTTATTACACTTGCAGAGATAATAATCAGACAAGGAATCTAATCCAAAGAACTTGCAATAGCTTTTGTTTTTTTGTTTACTTCATTTTATTTTATTGAACACCCCAAGGAAGGTCAAGGTAAGGGGGTCCATCTACCCTGGGCCTCTGCTGACCTACTTGAGTCACACAGTTTTAGAGATGTCTTATGGACACAATTTAAACAGCAAACATATTAACCACTCAAGGTATCTCACTGTCAACTGAAGACTTGTAATGAAATGAATGCAGTTAAAGGGAAACTTTCACCCCAATATGAATATATCTATAGCTGTTCCTTCGATTAAGTAGTACAGGATTCTGTAAATTGTTAATTTTTTTTAAAGTTTTGTTAATGGAGAAATCTGAAACCTACATTGTACCTGATGACCATACCTGGGAACTTTCAAGATGAGCTGACCCTGAGATCTTTGAAATATTAACCCTTAAAGCTTCCCATAATGTAGATTTTATGCGATATGTGCCTGCTTGCTCTAACACAGACGTGCTCCGGTCCATGTGCAAGGGACCTTTAACATGCTACAGTTTGGATAACTCACTGCCTGAACATAAGCAAGACAAGCAGGACATCTCCCACTGTCTTTCTGGTACTAATGGCACCAGTTTAGAGGCTAAGGAAACATTTAATTGGTGAAATTCATATAGTAGGTGACACAGACCTCTCTCACCCTGAGAATTTGGCCCTTCACCCTGAGACCCTGAGATTTGGGTCAAAACCCTGAGTCTCAGGGTCAAACCCTGAGAGTTCCCAGGTATGCTGATGACATCGCCTCCTGTAGCTGTGCAGTATAAGCTGTACCGCACAGGGTAAAAGCTGTACGGTACCGTTGTCACCCCCCATACTGTGTAATCCTTCCTGTGTATTGCCTTGTTATCATATATACATGTGCGCCCTACACATGCACATGACATTAGAACAAAAATAAGAGGAATAGGGGCCGTCTCCACCTTGCTTACTGACAGGGAGAGGGGGTGTATAAGCAGTTACACAACTTCTCCAACATAGCCGCACTCTCGCTTCTTATATCACTACAACCAAAGAAAAAATTTACAAAGATACGGACACATTGGCACAGTTAAACTCATGTTTTATTGCTCACAGTAAGGATATGTACTACCATATTCTTACTTGCATAACCATGATAAGTTCCGCTTTAAGGAAAGCTTCCCTCACCCAGACAATGTAGCAAATCATGCTGAATAACACATTCAGTCAATGGAATCTGATTCATCCAGAACGCTGGTGCGCGGTACACGGAGATTCTCCCTCCGTTGAATACAAAGCACAAGTAATTAGCAGCACCAAGGCTTGTGGTAAAGTCACAGGTTTTTATTGCTACGATCGAAAACTTGATGGAAGCAAACTGATACCTTACGTGTTTTATTAATTGCTCCACCACTTTTGTAGTTTAATTGATCACTTGTACATGTTGTTAGGACTACTCATCCATTAAAGGAACATATTAGGGAACATTTGAATTCCATAGTAAAAAGGGATCTCAAATCACCCGTAAGACATTTTATGACATATAATTCATATTTGAGTCACTTCAGATTCCAGGTTAGGAAGCCTGCTAGGAGTGGAGATTTATTGCCCCTTTTGAACTGCAGAGCAACCTTTTGAATCCACCAGTTGGTGACTAGGTTACCTGATGGCTCAGTTATTAATGGCATTTGAGTTTCTTTTTTTCATTTTATTGAAATGTTTCGTTGTGTATCTGTGCGGAGTTCTGTAGTAGCTGTCCAGGTGTGTGGTTATATGCGGAGACATCAATCACTACATTTATAATGACATTATCTTTAGTTACATCCCCTTTAAATGTACAACAGGTTGGTGATTCAGTTTTTTTTCTCAATACACCTGGATTGATCCCTCTTTGGGATACCAAGTCCATATTAAGACATGAGCTATTCAGTATTTATAATCTACTAGTATAAAAGCCCGTGCACACGGGCCAAGTTCTCGGTGATGTTAACCCTTTGAGTGTCAGAGGTGTACTCAACGCATTGCTTTGCAATGTGTTGCCTACCCCTATGGCACTCAAAGGGTTAAGAGGCCGGTCCTGCTCTGCGTACTGCTACCGCCTAACTGGCGGCGCACTCGATGCAGTCATGAGCTGTAGAGACTGCCCGAACGCACAGAATGCTCCCAGCACCAAACTCCCAGCATTCTGTGCGTTCAGGCAGTCTGTACTGCGGATGACTGCATCTGACAAACATCATAGCGAATTATTATATAGGATTATAGTTTGTTTTTGTTATGTGTACTTTACGTGTATACTTGTTAAATGCAGGAAGTATGAAGGGTTTATATGCTTTAAATTCCTTTCACCTTCCCGGCATGCAAACCTATGATTAAGGACTGGCTGGTCCGAAGCGCATATGGTGTTGCATGATGATATGGTGTTTTGTACCCATTTGCTTCCATTAAGTTTTTAATCTTGCCAATAAAATCCAGTGATTTTATCAAAAAGCTGTGGTGCTGATACTATTACTTGCACATTTTAAACAAACTGGTTCCGCTTATGATCACATAGCGTACAGGCAATTGCGGAATACCTGCACAAAACAAACAAAACTGGCCAAAGCTCAATATTTTACTGACAACTTGAATAGCAGAATATCAAAACTGGCCAACTTTTGGAAGGTTATTAAAAATAGTTCCTCCCACAAGGCTACTTTACAGGGTGAGGACTTTCAACGCCTTTTGCTCGTGCGTTGTGATTTAGCTTCTCTTTTACACCAGCAAGCGCAACAGCAGTTCTCCAAACTTAGAGCTCTGTATTTTGAACTGGTGATAAACCCTAGAAGTTTCTCACTAGGGCTCTCCGAAGACATCACCAACTTACTTATATCCCTATGGTTCGGTCTTCCGGGGGATCCCCTAAACAGCTTCCCTCTGATATTGCTAAGGAATTTGTTACCTATTACTCTATCTTATATAACCTGGCTCCGACTTCGGCTAACGCTGCACACATTGAAAGACGGAAGGCTAAGATATCTGCTTATCTACGGTTGCACTTGAAGCTCAAACTCTCCTCAGATGACTCTGATCTTCTTAAACGACCAATCCCTATGGAGGAACTACAGATGGCTCTACGACATTTTAAATACGGTAAATGCCCAGGCCCGGATGGCCTTTCGGTTCAGTATTACAAACTTTGTCAGGATTTCCTTGGTCCTCGTATGGTCCTGGCACTCAATTCTATTTTGGAAGGCCATTCTATTCATCTGCATACTCTTTTGGGATGTGGAGCAGTGCGGCAACTACAGGCCCATTTCCTTGCTCAATGTGGATTTGAAACTCTCTTAAAAAATTTTGGCTATTCGCATCATGCCCTCCCTGATCCACTCGGACCAGGCGGGATTTGTGCTGGGTCGGGAGACCAGGGATTGTACCATTTGGGCGGTCAGTTTGATCCATCAGGCCTGTATCACTTCATCTCATTCTATCCTTTTGTCCACTGATGCCGAAAAGGCCTTTGATCGGCTCGACTGGACTTTCTTGATGGAGGTTCTGCAGCATGTGGTCTTTGGCCCACATGTGCTGGAGTGGATTTCCTCCCTGTACTCCTGCCACTCGGATAGAATTTGGATAAATGGAGCCCTATCGGAATTATTTGTCATTTCTAACAGTATGAGACAGGGCTGCCCCTTGTCGCCGGTGCTTTTTGTCCTTTCCCTGGAGCCTTTTATGGAGGCAGTGAGACAGAACCATGACATTGGAGGTTTGACGTTTAATGGGGTACAACATAAATACTTGGTTTTGCTGATGATGTGTTATTTACGCTTACTAAACATAGACTTTCTCTTCCAGTTCTTCTACAGGAGTTCAAACTTTATGGCTCTCTTGCGAATCTGAGGATCGATATTTCAAAATCGGAGATTCTGAACATCAACTTAACCTGTGGATGAGGTGGGGTAGCTGTCTGATTCCTTCCCCTTTAGGTGGTACAGGGATGGATTCAAATATTTGGGGGTGTGGTTGACTGGTGATCCCACACAGCTCTACCAACGTAACTTCCCTCCATTCGTGGCGGCATTGCAACGCGACTTCATGACATGGGCCCCTCTGCACGTTTCCTGGACTGGGAGTGTTAATACACTGAAGATGAATGTTCTCCAGTGGTTGTTCTACCTGTTCCAGACGCTTGCAATGAATCTTCCGTTGGCCTTTTTTTCCTCTCTCCGTACGATGCTCCTGTTTAGGCTGAAGGAAATCTAGACTTTGGTTTGACCTCTTGACACATTCCAAGTTGCGGGGCGGTCTGGCGCTGCCATGTCCCTGGACGTACTATCGGGCCTGCCACTTACTTTGTCTTTTAGAATGGACTTTTAGGCCTCTGTGTAAATCTTGGATTGATATAGAGGCAGAAGGGATGCATATTCCACTGCATCTACTTACCTGGATACGTCCCCACCATGGTCAGCGGCTTTCTGCTGCTCACCCATTGACGTCTGCTACGTTTTATGTTTTTGTTGCTGCCTCTACACAGTACTGCCTCACCACCTACCCGTCACCTCTGACACTCTTGTGCCTTAACCCGGACTTTCTTCTGGGTCTGATTCCCGGCGACTTTCTTAGCACCTCTCTAGATGGTTCATCCGTTCTGGCAGACCTCTTGGCCCCGGGTGTTAAACCTAAACCCCTATTGGATCGACTCCTGATGGCTCTCGATCGTTTCCATTATATCCATTTGGGATATATCTTTCGTTCTACGCCTCAGAAGCATAACCTTTTATGACCTACCACTTCCTTTGAAAACCTGTGTCATCAGGGCTGGATTTACATCTCAGGAGCCTGTAGGCACAGAAATTTGAAGCCCCCCCTTGGGCCATCTGCACTGGATACCTCCACAATGCTCCTAATCTCCACGTTGCCCCCCCATCATAGCCACATTGCCCCCCATTAGCTCCAGCTTGCCACCATCATCTCATATATCGCCCTCACATTGCCCCCACCATCTCCACATACAATATTGCCCTCACATTTCCCCCATCAGCTCCATACTGCCCCCATCATCTCCATGTACCATACTGCCTTCACACTGTCCCCCATCAGCTCCACATTGCCCTCACAATGCCCCCCATCAGCTCCATATTGCCCCATCAGCTCCACATTGCCCTCACAATGTCCCCCATCAGCTCCACATTGCCCTTACAATGCCCCATCAGCTCCATATTGCCCTCATCAGCTCCACATTGCCCTCACAATGCCCCCCATCAGCTCCACATTGCCCTCACAATGCCCCCCAGCAGCTCCATATTGCCCCCATCAGCTCCACATTGCCCTCACAATGCCCCCCATCAGCTCCACATTGCCCTCCACCCCATCAGCTCCAACTTGCCCCCACCATCTCCACATTGCCCTCCATCGGCTCCAGATTGCCCCCATTAGCTCCACATTGCCCTCACATTGCCTCCCCCCGTTGTCCATTTCCTACCTCCCTGGTAGGAGATCTGTATGTGCCTCCTTTGGCACAGTCTTGCACCTGATGGAGCTCCCGCACGGTCTCCTATTCAGGAATGCAGAGCGCTGGGAGATTATATCATCATGATATTCATCAGGTACAAGACTGGGGGGACGGGCGGGCAATGTGAGTGGGTGCCGCCGGCGTAGCCAGCGAGGTGGCTAGTTTTTTGTTTTTTTTTAAAAAGATTAAAAAAAAAAAAAAAAAATACAAATGGCGTGCGCCTGTAGGCAGGTGCCTACTTTGCCTAATGGCAAATCCGGCCCTGTGTGTCATGGTGCGATGCTTCCTGCTCATGGTATCTCCCATCTATATAGCATGCTTCATGACCATGGTGACAACTCCCTTCTGGCCTTTGTAGGAAAATGGGAATATGCCCTTCAGATTTCTTTAAGCGACTCGCAATGGGAAAAGATCTTCCTGCTGACAAAGTGTTCCCTGAACAATAAGATTCAGGAAATGTCATATAAATTGCTCGCCCAGTGGTACCGGACCCCGGACCTACTACATCGCTTCTCTTCTGCTGTGCCTGATGTCTGCTGGAGATGCACAACAGCTCCTGGAACCTTACATCTGGTGGGATTGTCCCCTCATTTCTCCCTTCTGGTCGCAAATTCATTCCATCCTACAAAAATTCACCAACACTCCTCCTCCCTTTCTCCCTGCCTCACACCACTGTACCTGTTCCAAGATATAATAAGTCGATTGTTAATGGGATAGTAATGTTTCATAATAAAAGTAGCTCTAATTAATCATCATAGTATTTGGACTTTGGAGAGTGTTATTTCAATTGTGTCAAAGCTGTAGTTTAGGAGTAATTCAATGACAACGTATCCTCCTCCCGCTCCTTTTACTAATGTAACACTGCTCAGCCATAGCAGAAGGGAGGTGCCCAGGTAGACTGCAGAGAGGGACAATCTTCAATTAAGGGGAAAAACCTGAAAAACTTGTCAAGGGGGGCAGGACTTTCATTGTTTTCATAGGAAGAAGATTGTCCCCTACTGTTATCTGTCTGGTCTTACAACCAGATTCCACATCTGAGAAGAGATGGCTTACACTAGGTAAAAGGAGCGGGAGGGGGAAACTTTGCTTGTGAATATCTCTCAAACCATAAAGGTTTGAGAGATAAGACTTATATTGTTCTTCATGTTTTTTTAATGCCTACAAAATAAAATAAAGATAAAATGAAGTACTACTATCCATTTAAGCACTTATTGAATGAAGCCAAAGCACTTATCCCCCTACACTGGGGTAAAACATCACCTCCAACTGTTCGTGAGTGGGTCGCGAGGGTGGAGAGCGATCGCTCTATGGAGGAGCTTGTCTTTCAATTTGATAATCATAGAGACCGATACCTCGGTGCCTGGTATGCGTGGATGCAGTTCCTGGAGGACCTGCAGACGCAACTCCTTCTGGGTGCGGCTGACTCCTGAAGTGGACCGCTTGGCTCCTATACCTATGTCAACTCTCTTCATTCCTGCCTGTTTTCTTTTTGCTCAGGAATCTGTTTTGTTGCAGTTTTTTTCTCCTCTCTTCTTCTGATATTTCCTCTTCTTTTACCTCCCCTCCCATCTCCCCCTTCCTATTTTGCCAGGTGTTTTTGATACTGGCCTTTTGCCCCTATTGCGATCTAGGGTACCGCTGTGTGCTGTGTGCACTGCAGCCCTGTTTTTGTGGGAATTTTGCTTTCTGGCTCTGGTCTATATGTACTTTTTTGTTCTTTGATCTTCTGTACCATACTGTGATTGCTGTATTGCACTTTATCTCAAAATTTGATTTTCTTTACCCCCCCTTCCCCTTGTCCTTTGTTCCCTTTCCCCCTGCATTGATATTCTTTTTAAAAAAACCTAATAAACTTTGATTTACAAAAAAAAAAAAAACAAAACCAAAAAATAGTTCCAACCCCCTTAACCATTCTTACCCCATCAACTATAAAAATAGACAATGAAACAATACAATGCCCCATATCAATAGCTAATACATTCAACATCTGCTTTGTTGGGTGTGACACCTCCCCGATTACACACAACAAAATTATCTAATAGAAATGTGCATGGAACAGTCTGTTACCTACAACCTGGTCCAACAATAACTAATAACAGTAAGCGATAGTGAAATATGACCACCTCCACTCAAAAATGAAATCGCTATCTAGGCCTGACCAACTGTCAGCAGTGTTACTTACAGCCCATCCTGTTGCAGCCCTAATGAATGCCTTCTTGTTATCCATGTATATGCCCAAAGCCTAGAAAGTGGCTAAATTTGTGCCTATCCACAAAAGTGGGGATAACAGTGTAGTATCAAATTACCAACCAATATTTTTACTCCTGCATTATCTAAAGTCCTGGAAAAATGTGTCCTATATAAGTATTACTGATTGTACAGCTTTTTTAACCCCTGTACAGTCATTCATTTTATTTTTGTATGTGTGTATTACTGTAGGTCTGTGATTCTCTCAGCTGGTCTAGAATACTAGATCATATGGAATGTAGAGGGCGATGTTATGACAATGGTGTAAACATGACTGGAATTCAGAGGTCTGCCTTAAAGGGATAGTAATACTTCATTTTAACTTTATTTTATTTTGTAGGCATTAAAAAAACATGAAGAATGATATGTCTTATCTCTCAAACCTTTATGGTTTAAGAGATATTCACAAGCAAAGTTTCCCCCTCCCGCCCCTTTTTCCTAGTGTAAGCCATTTCTTCTCAGATGTGAATCTGGTTGTAAGATCAGACAGATAACAACAGGGGACAATCTTCTTTGTATGAAAACAATGAAAGCCCTGCCCCCCTTGACAAGTTTTTCAGCTTTTTCCCTTATCTTAATTGAAGATTGTCCCTCTCTGCAGTCTACCTGGGCACCTCCCTTCTGATGTGGCTGAACGGGGTGGGGGATACTTTGCTTTTGAATATCTCTTAAACCAAAAAGGTTTGAGAGATAAGACTTATATCGTTCTTCATGTTTTTTTAATGCCTACAAAATAAAATAAAGATAAAACAAAGTATTACTATCCCTTTAACACAATAAGGAAAAAAAAATATATGTGCATTGTTTGTACCATGTTGTCCACACAACTGTAATAGATTAGTTAAACATACAGCTGGCTCTTCATGAGAAGCACAATCACCTTATGGAATACGTCAGTGTACGTATACATATTTCAGTGCATCAAATAAATGTTGGGAGATAGATAAAATTAAAAACAAACTTACAGTTAACCCTCTAGTACTTTGTGGATGCTAATAATGATGTTTCTGTGAGATACATCAGGTTCAGGAAGCAGTATATGATGATCAGGAATGTGTCGGAGAAAAAAAAAAAAGATTCAAAAGGTCTGTCTGAAGCAGAACACTTGATAAATGCCACTGCCTCTTGGGAATCTCTTAACTAGCTGCACGGTGTGAAATCTGAAATGCTGTCAACAGAATTAGTATTTCACTGCAGGCTCCAATACTAGATTGGAATGGTGCAATAGATCATTAATTCAGTTAAGAAACAGTGCAAGACTATTGACATTGTGGATTTGTAACTAAAATTATAGAGACCCACATCAATCCAAAATGATAACATCTTGGAATGAAAATGAAAATGTCATGCGTGCTGGCAAATGATGATCCACATAAAAAGTTCTAAGATATGATCGGGAATTTTTTTTTTTTTTACTTGTTGGAATAAAATTGCATTCTCATAAATCTTTTCAATAATATTTTGGTTTTCTCTTTCATCTCAAAATATGTGCAAAAAAGTTGGTACATTAACTGATTGTTGCATGTGCTTGGCAATCTACCTTGATAGGGATTTTGATGGAGGAGACTCTTATAATCAGTTAAGACAGGCTTTCTGCTCTTGTACTACAATTTATAGGTGGCATTCCGGGTAAGTTGAGTTTGATGAGGTCATAACAAAACTTCCACGAAGGCAAGAAAAGTATATTTGTAGCTTTTTCTTGGTGCTTCTATTTACTAGTGGTTCACAATATTTTGGAGACGTCTGTAGCATCCAGTGACAACACCTTAAGGACGTGTGGCCGGAACTTAAAGACCACGGGCGTTTTTTTTTTTTCCCCCCTCTTGATTGGATTCAGGGCTCTCCGAACAGCACGCAGCCACACGGGGAGCCTTGAAATCCATGACGTGCGAGGACCATCACTGGTCCTTTAGGGAGGTTTTCCCATGAGGTCCTGGCTCGTTATGGGTCCTTAAGGGGGTTAAGGACTGTCATGGATAAACGTGCATTAAGGACCCATGATGCTCCTGTCATGTCATGGAATTCAGGGGTTCCTATGAGGCTGGACGCCGCTTAGGGATCCATAATTCCATTTAGGGAAAAAAAAAAAAGGGAAAAAAGCTCTGTGGTCCTTAACTGCTGGCTGTGTGGATGGTCATTTAGGGGTTAAAAGTGTGTTACAATATCTATTTATGGCCTAGATTCTGTTGCAGTTGATAAATGTTATCAATGGGGATATGTTGGATAAAACAGTTGATGTCTATGGGATCGTTAAAAAAAAAAAAAAAAAAAAAATACTTGATAAAGTTATCAAATGCAATGTAGTTTAGGCCTATATTTGTTTTTGTTATATTTTGGTATTGTTACATTCAACATTTCATTTTATGCCACTTGTGTTTTTCCTTATACTTGTGGTATTGTTAAATTCATCATTTTTACAATACATTTTATTTTGCTACTTGTGTTTTCTTTAAGAAAGAACACAAAGCTGACCCTAACAGCACATTCCAAAAGTTCTCATAAGAGAGTGCACACAAAGTGTTCTTATTAAGTAGTGTGTTTGCATTCATTGGAGGCTAATATAAGGATTACAACCGCCTAAACTGCATGCTGGACTTTGGTGCAATCACATGAGGTGAGTTTGCCTGTGTGAAAGGCACCCCAGTCCTGCATGTTACTTTTCACCACCGGGAGACAGCATCGATTGTCATCCTTGTGAAAGGGGCGTAAGAGATGTTTAGTGTTCCCAAAAAGATTAGTGCCTTGAAATAAAAGACTAACATTGCTGTTAGAGCTGATTAGCCATATTTAATTATTTTAATCTCCTAACACAGTATGACACTGTAGTAAGAAAATACTCAGAATATTAATTTCAATGTTGAAGTGGAGATAGATCACCAAATGAGTCTCTGAATATCTGATTTGCCTATAATAAATGTTATAATTTAATAACCATTAATTTTCTGATAGAGCTGTACAACTAACCAGAAAAGTTACCACAAGTTTACAAAGCTATAGTGTGTACCTTTTAAAAAGAAATTAAGCCATCTAGTCAAGCTGTGGAGAATAAGTAAAAGGGCAACTGTACCTAGTGAATATCTGTCTCTTCATTTAATATAAGGACTTAATAGGTAGGAGTCACATATATCTGTTTTGTAATATCTGCAGATGCTTGTATTTGTTGATCTCCATTTTGGGTCTGCATTTAGTTTGCATCTCTACACAACAAACCCAAGTATGAAAGACACACAGGCATTGCCGTCTGTAAAACAGATTTCGAGCAACTTTCTTAAAAGTAATACTTCCCTCTTTAAGGTTATACAAACATGCAGGTTATTTATTACAGAATTGCTACATGCATTTTCCACTTGAAATCTCAACCTCCACCCCATTGTGTTCAATGAGTAAACAAACTATTGGAGTTGTGTTACAAGGTCACAGATGGAGAGTCCTTTGATTGAATGGTATACAAACCATCCCTCCTCGTCATGGTCCCCCCCAAATGCTCTTAAAGTTGTTTGTCATAACGGTGTCTGACAAACTGGTTTAACCCTTTGAGTGCCAGGAGGACATACAGCACATTACAAAGCAATGTGTGGCATACCCCTCTGGCACTGAAAGGGTTAATAAACATCTGCCACATTTTCATTTGCAGTATTGAAGATAAGGAGCTATACTTTCACTATGTTGCTAATTGACTGTCTTAAGCAAGGGTGTCCAGACTGAGCTCCCCAAGGTCTAGACTGAAAAAATAAGTGAATCAAGGTTCTGACACAAATGTGCAGAAAAATAACACTATACAGATTTTATACAATCTACATCTAGGCTAATAAGCTACCGTAAATACCCAGAATTAAATATGCCATAATGCTTAAGATATGTTTATTATTATCTTTTGTAGCAGATCATTTTAATTATGAGATGGTGAATAAAGGACCCAACTGGCAGCCAGGCCTTACTTTGGATGTCTCTACTCTACTTGTCTTCAAAATACTACTACTCACAAGCAAGGGATTGTAGGCAAAACTCATTTAGTTTATTCAAATCTGTCTTTGTTATAAGTCATTAACTTAAGTTGGGCGTAATGAAATGTTATTTCTTTTCAGGGGAGCACTGGAAGCCTATGTACAGTCAGTGAAAGCCAGAGAAGGCAAGGAATTTGCACCAGTTTATCCTATAATGATTCAAGTTCTTCAAAGAGCAATGTCATCATTGCAGTAACTACCCGAATCACTGCAAGAGAATCTCAATCATTCATTTACCAGGATGGGATGGTGGGAGGGTGTAATGATTATAAATGTATGGTGTTTCTTAGCTACATCTTATTTCCTCTGCAGTGGTAGTCAACTGCTTGACCTCCCTCTGTTGTAGTTCTTCAACAGCTAGCCATTAGCTGGTTGGACATTATGGAAGTTGTAGTACCCCCCCATAACAGTTGGTGGCCTGACAATTGACTACCCCTGTGTTAGTAATACATTGTTATTACAAAAATAAATGAATTGCACCCAGTCCTCTATGGTTTGAGAGATATAAGCATGTAAAGTTCCCCCTTCCCTCACACGGATGTCAGCTTTCTGTCTTAGAGAAGTAGATCCGGTCTGCAGACCGTCCTGTGGCTTTTCAGCAGAGCAGTAATTGCACTAGTTAGAAAGAAATACTTCATTTGAACGGTCTACAACATGTGACACATCAGTGCACAGGGAGGGAAGGGGGAACTTTGTCTCAAACCATAGAGGTTTGAGAGATAGGACTGGGAGCAATTCATTTATTTTTGTAATATCTACAGAATTAAAGTTAATTTTAACAATGTATTACTTTCACTTTAATGTTTGGAACAACCCTCTGAATGCCAGCGAGGTATCAAACTCATTGTGTTAGATACCTCTCTGGCACTCAAAGGGTTTATGCAAGAGCAGAAACTTTCCAGGAGCCTGGGTCATTGTGATCTTACTTTTGTCTCCTCAGTTGTGATTGATATGTATATTTTTCTATGTATACAACATCTGCCCAAGCTACTATAATAAAATGGCCTGGTTCCCATAGATGTACACACTGTCTGTTTGTGTGAATCTGTTTAAACGGTCATAGCACGTCAGGGGTAGATCTGACTTACCGACTCATGACAGT
This sequence comes from Rhinophrynus dorsalis, assembly GCA_037306005.1. Lineage (NCBI taxonomy): Eukaryota > Metazoa > Chordata > Amphibia > Anura > Rhinophrynidae > Rhinophrynus > Rhinophrynus dorsalis. The sequence goes on from CM074721.1 coordinate 300,190,800, forward strand.
CATGGAATTCCGGGCTCCCCCTGTAGCAGCACGCTGTTCGGGGAGTCTGGAATCCAAATCCGCAAAAAAAAGTTCCATGGTCCTTTAGTGACCACAACTTGCCTGCGCGGCTGGTCCTTAAGGTGTTAATAAATCACTCTTTCTACCCATACTGCATTCACTTCAATTTATGAAACCACACCACAATTTGAACAAAATTTATTTGAAATATACAAGAATATAGTGTGCAAAAATTATAGGGGCAATAGTATATTGACAAGTCATAGACAAACTGTTTTACAGCTGTGATTCTTGAGCATTAACACAAATAGCCATGATTGCAGCAAGTCACAGCCCCAGAGCTGTAACAAAAACAAAATAAATGCATCTGTTCATCCTGCCAGCTGCAAGAAAAAGTAAAGTGCAAGTGTTGCACCAGAGTTAAGTGCAAAGTCAGCCCCACATCATAAATGACATTTTCTGTAGCAAAATAAAATCTATATTTGTAGATTCTTTAGCAAACTAAATTACTAAATCTTATGCTTTTCAACACCTTGGCTTTTGGAGAGGTCTGTAGAAAATCCAGGCTCCTCTGTCCACAATGAAGTTAATGATCCACTTGCCATAGTATAATGTAGCTCAGTGGCGCTGGATAGTCAGTTAGTGCTCATGCACTTTGCATTAAAATATCACGTCAGAAGTTTACATATTCTAACGTCAAAGATAATTAAATTGTGCAATACATATTAATAAGCAGTAGGGTCAATAAACAGCAGTTATAGGTTTTATAAATTCCCATTTTTTTTTTTTTACCTGTTTGTTTTACAAACAATACTCTTACACATCTCATTTTAGCACCACAGGATATGGATTTTCAAGCCTATGTTACCAGATACATCATTTTGGAAAAAAAACAAGGCAATTTGGTTTAAAATAGATATTTTTGCATACTTAATGCTATATTTTTTTTTTTTTATAAAAAGAAAACCTTCACTCATGTCACCTCATTTTATGACAATGCTACCAGTATCTTATGGTCACACAAATTCAAAACATTGTAAAAGGCAGATTCTCTTTTCCATGCAGCACTTTCAGAACAAACCAACATCCGTTAACATTCAAGTTTAATGCTGTTGTGAACCCTGGAAGAAAAGGGAAAACAAAATTAGCGTTGTGTACATGAAAATAGTGTTTTATATTAAACCAAAACACATTGATAAAATATATTCTGTTTTCAAACCGTGTTAAATGAATATCTGGGGTTTACAGATTAATGAAAACATTTAGGTAATGCAACTTTCTTGTACATAGACACACACCAGTGAGCCCTGCCCATCCATTAAATGAGATGAACTACTGCTATCAGTGAGGATGATCTACTATGAAGAATCTGAGCAATTCTGGAGCAAAACAACTGCATTGCTAGGCCTCTCAAATAGATCAGAGGTTTAAAATCCCCACTGGATTCAGTAGGAATGTTTATTTGTCCTCTAGGAGGTGTTTGGTTTGCTCTAGTTCTTATTAAAGCAGAACTACCACCTTTAACAAAGATGGCCCCAAATAATTCCTCATCTGGAGACTAGCTGCTCAGTAGCACTAGTCGCCAGAATTATTACCTGGTTAATGCGAATTATCCACTGCTCCAGGACTGACTAACAGGCAGGACGGAGCGCAGACATCTTTCCATAGTGACGTCTGCGCGCCTGCGCTGTCAGTCCCTTTTGGAGCCTAACGGGTCCTAGCAACGCCTCCTAGAGCAGACTGGGACTGACAGCATAGACGTCACTATGGAAAGATGTCTGCGCTCCGTCCTGCCTGTCAGTCAGTCCTGGAGCAGTGGATAATTCACATTAACCAGGTAATAATTCTGGCGACTAGCACTACTGAGCAGCTAGTCTCCAAATGAGGAATTATTTGGGGCCATCTTTGTTAAAGGTGGTAGTTTCATTTTAACCATTTGAGGGCCAGAGAGGTATCCAACACATTGCTTCACAATGTGTTGGATACCTCTCTGGCACTCAAAGGGTTACACAGTAACAGTTGATGAGGCTGAAGAAAACGAGGGGGGGGGGGGGAAGGATGTGCCATCAAGTCCAGCCCATGCCATATCACCCCTGTTGATCCAGAGGAAGGCAAAAAACATTGAAACCATTTCCAGTTAACCCCTTAAGGACCACGTTCCTTGCTATGACAGTCACGTGGTTTTTGCCTTAAGGATCGTGACAGTCGTAGTACATCAAGTACATTTTATTTACAGCTCTCTTCCAGGAGCACTGTAAGCAAAAACAGGACTGAAATTGACCTCTCCAAGACGAGCGGTCCCTCTCCATCCCCAATGCAGCTCACTGATACACTGAAGACGTCACGTGTACAGACACATCGGAAACACCAAAGTGGTTCTTGAGGGAAGGTTACTTTTCCAATGCACTTCCAATAAGAAACCAACAAGTCACTGGACCTCTCTGAATACAAAGGGCTCTAAAACAGCATTACTAAGGGTCCTATTCAGTAAGCAGAAGAGGGGCAATTCTGGATCAAACCAAGTGCACCATAGGGAAGAAATGAAAAGACCCAATTATTTAAATGGGGCATTTGACACCTTGAAGGGGATTGTGGTCTCCAGTGTTGTGCAAAGCATTGAAGACCTCTCTAGCATTCAAGGAATCAGATCCCCAAGTAAATCAGTTGTCCCCTATGGTGCAGTTCGTTTGCTCCAGAAATGCAGTGCTTTGGCTTCTGGGACACACCAGTTTCCACCATAGGGTAGAAATAAACATTTCCAGTTGATTTAAATAGGGTGTTTAACCCCATGAATGCTAGAAACATCTCCAATACACTGAAAGGCTTAAAGCCACCATTTACATAAACAGGAATTGTATTTATCCCCTGTGATGCAGATGGTTTGCTCCAGTCTTATTTTGAACGCAAAAAGAACTGGAGTGTGCCACAGGAGACAATTAATATTCCCAAACTTGCACTGATTTAATGCACACTTTTATCCCTCTGAATGTTAAGCGGTGTCTGACATTGAAAGGGTTAAAATCCCCGCTTAAATCAATAGGACGTTTTCTTTGCCCCTATGGTGGAATTATTCCTCGTGTACAGAGCTGCTGGGAACATACTGAATTTGTTCTTTTCCTCTTCCAACAGTCCGGATTTAAACGTTTTTGTTCCTCAGCCAGGGCTTTAGCTTCTATAGTGTATATTCTCCTCTCCTCGTTCTTCATCTTCTTCCACCTGTCACCAAGTATCACACTTATGGCTCTGAAACATAGAGCACACGAATGGACAATGCTTTTCACATATTGCCATAGAACATTTTCCAAGCCATCTTGTAGAAGATAATTAATTAGAGTCTTCAATTTCAAACTGAACAGTTGGTTGCCATACATTTTGATAGTCAACATCCTTTTTGAGATTTCATATTCATCAAGTGCATAATATGTAAAGTTAACAGATTTTATTTATTTACACTTTGATATCCCTGATCGTGACCTCCTAGGATCTGTTTCTAGAGAGTTTTCTGTCAAGAACAGTGCAAGCAGGGACAGGGATACAATGTAACACTGAGTGCTCTGCAGTCTTTTCTGCTGCAGGGATAGTGTTACTTGAAATCACTAGTCCTGATTTCAGAGTCCATGACATAAAACCCAGAGGAAAACAGATTCAGGGAGCTGTCCGGGACACAACAGTTAAAGTTAACTGTCACATAAAAAGGGAAATACACATACATATTGTAGTGAAATAGGGGTGTTTACACTGATGGGAGAGGTTTCATGTAAAAGTTATACCAGAGCACATTTTGGGTGCAGTCCATTCCTAGCCTATCCATTCCTAGCCTATCCATTTTATGGTTGCACTGTTGCTACTGACAGCTACAGTCAGTAACAAATTTCATCCTTAGACGGCAATACCAACAGTGCCTCAGTAAAATGGAGGTCATAAATAAATTAAAAAGAAAAAAAAAAAACCTTCACCAAAATAAAAATTAAAGTGCAGTTTGCTCTGTAAACAGTCAAATGAACCATGTACCAGGAGTGGGGATACCCCTGTTTTCCTCAGAAAGAGAAGCTATACAATGTACCATATATAAATGATACTTTCCCTCACAATAGGTTTGAGAGACCCCTAACATTACAGTACTGATACTCAGTTCAAGTCCTTGTAACCCTTACATCTCACAATTTTTTTTTTTTTTTTTTTTTTTTTTTTTTAAACAGATCTAAAAAACTTAATCCAAAACTGCCGAAGTATCATGGTGGCCAAGACTCCAGGAGACTTATAGTTTAGGAGATGCACAGATTTATGTCTGGGAAAAGTCAAAGTCTCTCAGTTTAGCTCAGAGTTTAATTATCATATGAAACAGCACTGAAAAGCTACATAACATATGAAGCTATACTTAACCCCTTAAGGACCGTTCATGGTCCTGGCACATCATGGGTTGGGGAGCCATAAGGACCCATGACATGCCAGGACCGTCATGAAATTCAGGGCTCCCCGTGTGGCTGCACACCATTCAATGGTCAATGGTCCTTAAGTGCTGGTCAGGCGCAAGATCGACCAGCCTTAACACCTTAAGGACCCATGACGGTGCAGGACCGTCATGGGTTGCAAACCCGTTAAGGACCCATGACGGTCCTGCACCGTCATCGGTTAAACTCTTCCATCGCGGCCGCACGGAGCGATGGAAGAGTTCAAGCCGCTTGTTACTAAGTGTCCCGGTATCGGGACACTTAGTAACAAGCGGCTGAAACATTGTTGCAACATGCGATTCGCTTCAAAAGCGAATCACATGTTGCAAAACCTGAATGACAGGGACAGTATTTGTAAATACTGTCCCTGTCAGATCTCTCTGCCTCCCTCCACCTTGCATACTGCTGAGGTGGAGAGAGACAGAGAGACATGCTGTTACTGCCTTACTCTAAAAAAAAAAAGTAAAAAAAAAAGTTTAAATAAAGAAATTTAACCCTTTGATCACTGTTCTGCAGTGATCAATAAGTGCCCCCCCATCTGATCACTCTTGGAGTGATCAATTTGCTGCAGATCAGTGTTTTCTGATCTGTGGGACACCCCCCATCCCCCTAGATTTTTTTTAGATTTTTTTAAAATTTTTTAAATTTTTTTTAAATTTTTTTTTTTTTTTTTTAATAGTAAATATTCTTTAGGTATTTTGGTAGGTAGTTGGGTAGATTTAGTGTAGACGTGTGTTAGGGAAAGTTTTAGGGATAGATTTAGGTTTAGGGGGAAAAAAAAACAAAAAAAACCAAACCCCCCCCCAAAAAAAAAAAAAAATATATAATAAGCGCCGTTTAGATAGGTAGTTCAATTGGGTTAGGTAGGTTCAGGATATACGTAGGTTAGGGTAAGTTTTAGGGTTAGATTTAGGTTTAGGGATAGCGTAAGGAAAAAAAAACCAAAAAACCCCAAAACCCCCCCCCAAAAAAAAAAAAAATATATATGTATATATAATATGTGCAGTTTAGATAGGTAGTTCACTTCGGTTAGGTAGGTTCAGGATATACGTAGGTTAGGGTAAGTTTTAGGTTTAGATTTAGGTTTAGGGATAGCGTAAGAAAAAAAAAAAACCCAAAAACCCCAAACCCCCCCCCCAAAAAAAAAAAAAAAAAATATATATATACATATATATATAAGTGCAGTTTAGATAGGTAGTTCATTTGGGTTAGGTAGGTTCAAGATATACGTAGGCTAGGGTAAGTTTTAGGGTTAGATTTAGGTTTAGGGATAGCGTAAGAAAAAAAAAGGTTTTTTTAGTGGGCAAAATGCAGCGCAGGTACAGCGTTGAAGAGGCATATGCCTTTTTGGCGTCTGACTCTGAGGCAACAGACACTGCGTCAGATTTTGACACAGCGCAGTTTTCAGAAAGTGAGAGCAGCTCTAGTGATGACGCTGGGCCTTCTGTCAAGAAAAGACGCACTGCCCCAAGAGCTGCTCTGGCAACTGCCCCAGCACCTGCCAAAAGAACTGCCCAAAGACCTACCAAAATACCTACCCAAAGAAATGCCCCAAGTGCTGCCCCAAGAGCTGCCCTGGCAACTGCCCCAGCACCTGCCAAAAGATCTGCCCAAAGACCTACCAAAGAAATGCCCCAAGTGCTGCCCCAAGAGCTGCCCTGGCAACTGCCCCAGCACCTGCCAAAAGATCTGCCCAAAGACCTGCCCAAAGAAATGCCCCAACACCTGCCACTCCGGATCCTAATGAATGGGTATCAATTTATGCCCACAAATCTCAGAATTCACAGGCAACCCAGGGATTCAAATTGATGTGGAAGGATTTACCCATGATCATTTTTTTGATTTGTTTTTTGGGGAAGACATTTTAGGTGAAATTGTTTCCCAAACCAATTTGTATGCAGCCCAATATACTGCCGCCAACCCTAAGTGTGAAAAACGCTGTTTTTTTTTTTACTTACGTCATGGTTTACGAGGGATTGGTGGTAAAATGGCTGTGTATAAAATTGGAAAACACACCTAAAACGAGAGCCTGGGGTGTCTACTTTCCAAAAATATACACTTTTAGGGGGAAATCTTAAAAAAAGAGCACTGTTACACAGTCCCAAATGAGACATGGCACCAGTAACGCAAGCTGTGAAGATTCAAAGTGTGAACCTGGAAACGCGCATGTTCCAATTTGGCCCCCGTAGCTCCCCCAAACCATGAGAAAGCTATGCATATGGGGTATTGCCGTACTCAGAAGAAGGAGCTGAACACTAATCAATTCAGTTTATAAAATCTTCACCTATTCTGTGCTTGAAATTCACATCAACATTGAAGGCAAAGTGTGAAAAATGCTGAATTTTTTTTACTTACGTCAAATTTTCACAGGATTGGTGGTAAAATGGCTGTGTATAAAATTGGAAAACACACCTAAAACGAGAGCCTGGGGTGTCTACTTTCCAAAAATATACACTTTTGGGGGGAAATCTTAAAAAAGAGCACTGTTACACAGCCCCAAATGAGACATGGCACCAGTAACGCAAGCTGTGAAAATTCAAAGTGTGAACCTGGAAACGCGCATGTTCCAATTTGGCCCCCGTAGCTCCCCCAAACCATGAGAAAGCTATGCATATGGGGTATTGCTGTACTCAGAAGAAGGAGCTGAACACTAATCAATTCAGTTTATAAAATCTTCACCTATTCTGTGCTTGAAATTCACATCAACATTGAAGGCAAAGTGTGAAAAACGCTGTTTTTTAACTTACGTCAAGTTTATCAGAAAGTGGTGGTAAAATGGCTGTGTAAAAAATTTTAAAACACACCTAAAATGAAAGCTGGGGGTGTCTACATTCCAAAAATATACACTTTTGGGGGGAAATTCTGAAGTTCAGCACTGGAACATAGCCCAAAATGAGTAATGGCATCAGTTAACCAAGATGTGAAAATTCAATATTTGTTCAAAATTGGGCCCCGTAGCTCCCCCAAACCTTGAGAAACCTATGCATATGGGGTATTGCCGTACTCAGAAGAAGGAGCTGAACACTAAACAATGCATTTTTAAAAATCTTCACCTATCATGTGCTTGAAATTCACATCAACATTGAAGTGCAAGTGTGAAAAACGCTGTTTTTTTAACTTACGTCAAGATTTACGAGCGATTGGTGGTAAAATGGCTGCGTAAAAAAATTTAAAACATACATAAAATGAAAGCCTGGGGTGTCTACTTTCCAAAAATATATACTTTTGGGGGGAAATCTTAGAGTGGAGCACTGTTACACAGCCCCAAATGAGACATGGCACCAGTGATGCAAGCTGTGAAAATTCAAAGTGTGAAACTGGAAACGCGCATGTTCCAATTTTGGCCCCGTAGCTCTCCCAAACCTTGAGAAACCTATGCATATGGGGTATTGCCGTACTCAGAAGAAGGAGCTGAACACTAAACAATGCATTTTTAAAAATCTTCACCTATCATGTGCTTGAAATTCACATCAACATTGAAGTGCAAGTGTGAAAAACGCTGTTTTTTTAACTTACGTCAAGATTTACGAGCGATTGGTGGTAAAATGGCTGCGTAAAAAAATTGAAAACATACATAAAATGAAAGCCTGGGGTGTCTACTTTCCAAAAATATATACTTTTGGGGGGAAATCTTAGAGTGGAGCACTGTTACACAGCCCCAAATGAGACATGGCACCAGTGATGCAAGCTGTGAAAATTCAAAGTGTGAAACTGGAAACGCGCATGTTCCAATTTGGGCCCTGTAGCTCTCCCAAACCTTGAGAAACCTATGCATATGGGGTATTGCCGTACTCAGAAGAAGGAGCTGAACACTAAACAATGCATTTTTAAAAATCTTCACCTATCATGTGCTTGAAATTCACATCAACATTGAAGTGCAAGTGTGAAAAACGCTGTTTTTTTAACTTACGTCAAGATTTACGAGCGATTGGTGGTAAAATGGCTGCGTAAAAAAATTGAAAACATACATAAAATGAAAGCCTGGGGTGTCTACTTTCCAAAAATATATACTTTTGGGGGTGAAATCTTAGAGTGGAGCACTGTTACACAGCCCCAAATGAGACATGGCACCAGTGATGCAAGCTGTGAAAATTCAAAGTGTGAAACTGGAAACGCGCATGTTCCAATTTGGGCCCCGTAGCTCTCCCAAACCTTGAGAAACCTATGCATATGGGGTATTGCCGTACTCAGAAGAAGGAGCTGAACACTAAACAATGCATTTTTAAAAATCTTCACCTATCATGTGCTTGAAATTCACATCAACATTGAAGTGCAAGTGTGAAAAACGCTGTTTTTTTAACTTACGTCAAGATTTACGAGCGATTGGTGGTAAAATGGCTGCGTAAAAAAATTGAAAACATACATAAAATGAAAGCCTGGGGTGTCTACTTTCCAAAAATATATACTTTTGGGGGTGAAATCTTAGAGTGGAGCACTGTTACACAGCCCCAAATGAGACATGGCACCAGTGATGCAAGCTGTGAAAATTCAAAGTGTGAAACTGGAAACGCGCATGTTCCAATTTGGGCCCCGTAGCTCTCCCAAACCTTGAGAAACCTATGCATATGGGGTATTGCTGTACTCAGAAGAAGGAGCTGAACACTAAACAATGCATTTTTAAAAATCTTCACCTATCATGTGCTTGATATCAACAGTAGTATTGAAATGTAAGTGTGAAAACTGCAAAAAAACTAAATATTACCACAATTTTGAAATTTTTTTCTGGAAAAATAGCTGCATGAAAAACTCAAAAATTCTCCTGATTATTTACCTTATGTTGTCTAGTTTTCAGAAACATATACCTTTGTGGGACATTTTTGGTTCTGGCACCGTCAGCTAAGCTATGATGCTCACATGCCAATTGTTGAGAAATCACAAGTTGGAAATAACGGCAGCCATCTTGTAATATTTACCTTGTAAATGTGAGTAAAGGACTAAAATACTAGGCATATGGGGTATTCTTATATTCAGGAGAAGCAAATGAATATATTTAGGGGTATTTTTTTTTCATTAACTAATAGTATGCAAATCCTGACAGAAAAATGTAAGCAAAATGTTGTTTTTTTTCAATTTTTTTCCTCTTTTTTTCTATTTTAATCAAATTAAACAATGAGGTATTCATATAATTGTGGTATCAAAAGAAAGCCCTACTTCTGCTTAAAAAAACAGTATATAATTTATGTGGGTGCACAAAAGGAATTAAAGAGAAAACATGGTTGAACAAAGACATAGTCAAAAAAGTCAAAATTGCTCCGGTCCTTAAGGGAAAACGACATCAGATTTTCCCGGTCCTTAAGGGGTTAAAGGGTTAAAGCAGTAGTAAACTTTTTTTTATGAAAATCTGTGTGTCAGATTTTCCTGCTGAGTAAAACAACTGCTGTCAGTTGTTTTATTCAAACTTTATAACCAAATAACCAGGAAGTGAATTTACTGTGTTTACTTCCTTATTGTTCTGACAGGAAGTGACTCAGCAGTTTGTATCACATTCTATGAAGAACTGCAAATCACTGACTTTCTTCTCCATTAGAATATAACAGAATAATGAATTGGAATTTGACCACTAGCGGGCACTGCTAATGTAATCAAACACTGGTTTAAACAGTAATAACTCTAGAAATAGGCATGTATCAGCAGTGGTAGTACGCTTATTTTACACAACAGGAAATGCACTACAATATATATTTATTCATAAAAAAAAAAAGTTTACTGCTCCTTTAAAGCTTCATAAGAATACAACAGCATAGAGTACCAAGCATGAATATCTCCTAAATAATATACATTTTCTTGTCTTTAAACAAACATGACACACAAGCAGTTTTTAATCAAGTTTTCAGATATGCAGACTCTAATCAAGCTGATAGCGCCACTTTAAAAATATTATCATAGCAGATTAAGGGGCTCTATCATTAGCACTAGTGGATTTGAGAGAACATGAAGATTTAACCCGAAGGGTGTGCAAAGCATTGCGAATGGTCCTCAAGGGGTTAAACTTTGCTTTCAAAACCGAGATGGTGCTGTAGGTCTGGTATTGTTGGCTTTAATACAAGTGCCTTTGTAAATCAACACGGGGCAAATAATCATCACCAATTTAAATGGAACTTTTAACCCCTTGAATGCTAGTGAGGTCTCTAATACACAGCTGGTGACAACTTTCAAGGGACTAAAAGTCACATTTCAATTAACCCTTTGAGTGCCAGAGAGGTACTCAAAGCATTGCTGCTTTGCAATGCATTGCGTACCCCTCTGGCACCCAAAGGGTTAGTGGGAAATGTGTACTTTTCCCTCATGGTGCAGCTGGTTTGCCACAGAATTAGGATTAGTTTTGTTTGACCAAAGGGTTTAGTGTGTCCTGCATTAACAAGTATTCCTTTTCTTGGATAACAGCATTTACATATGAAATCCCTACTAATGCAAAGGATTGATTAAACCTCTTCATCAAGCTTAAATCACATTTAGCTGACCTGAACTATTTGACCTAACGCCATTTCCACAAACAACCATGCCTCCCCCTGGAAAACAATGTCAGAGGCTGCATTATTATTATCATATAAGGTCACAAGCCAGTGGCTTATTTGGTTATGTTAGATAGATGTGACCTATTTTTTTCTCTTCTGTACCCATGTAACACCATATGTTATTAGTATCAATTCAGCATGCAATAACCATTTGATTCCCTTAATCACAAGCATTGCCAGAAAACTCAATTCCTACGCACTGCCTTGTTATCATAGTTTATGCACACTTGCCAAGTTTATTGACCATTGTTTAATCCTGGGAGGACCAGTGGTAAGAAATGCGTTGAAGAACCATTTGGTCCTCAAGGGGGTTAAAGGAGTAATAACTATTTATTATGAAATGTATATTAAAGATCGATTTTCCTGCTAAGTAAAACAAGAATACTCCAAATGCAGGCAGTTGCTTTGTATCAAAGTTCCTACAGTTCATACTTTTTGTTCTATTAAACAGTTACATCTGACCTCATGTCCAGATGGCATTTCCTATATAGTACAATAGAATAACAGGTTACACATTTTACACAGAATGCAATAGTGACTGTTCCATCACTTTGTGAGTTTGAACTGTTATAACACCTGAATAAACCAACCTGTTGTACTCATCAGGTAAAGCCCCAAAGTAGGTTTACTGAACCTTTGACAAAACATTAGCAATGGTGATACTAATGGATTGTGTTTATTCTTCTAAACAGTGTGTAAATGTTTTGTTGTGCAATGCACTGCACACCCCTCTGGCATTCAGAGGGTCACTATGACCTGTATGACACCTTGGGGGGGGGGGATGCACTAAAAGGTCGATCAGGGGCTAGGATGATGATATGTTGAAGTATGTGTGTCAATGCCATATTGATAGTTTGCAATAAGATGTCTTCTCCATAAAATTCCTGTGATTTTGTCACCATCACCCTGAATCCACCATGCCTTTGACACAATTACGATTTTGCACGCACTACACTGAAAATGCATCACTATATAAGGAAATATAGGCTATTGAGCCATTGTTGTATTCATGTGGGTGTGTTTACATTGTAATGTGGCACATTGCCACGTGCACTACTACCGATAGCAGCCTTTGCTGTTGGAGTTTACAGTCCCTGCCTGAGAGTGGCGATGTTGAGATCTCCCTATAGCTCTGTAAGGAGCCAGGGGACAGTTTACATATCTACTACAAAGCAGAGACAGCAGCTGCCCTCTTGTAACCCTGCACACTCCTGTGGCAGTGAAAGGGTTAAGATCTTGGGTCATCGCCAGCAATGTAATCTGGGCCCAGGTTTGTATTTTACGGTTTCAATGTACTAAACCCTGGTTGATGTAATTTTTGTATATAGTGCCCTCTGTTGTACAGTATTTGAGTTGTGCCCCCAGTGCTGACAAATGTGTCTGCACTTTATAAACATGGCACCATGAGAGGGATCTCATGGTAACATGCAGCAAAGTTTTAACTACACAATTATTCAATTCCATAGGTCCTAAACACACCTCTCCCTGCTTTGGAGAAGTTTAATATCTGATACGTCCCCTATCTGGGGACCATATATTAAGTGGATTTTTGGAACAGGGAGATGGAAGAAGAGCTTGCTCTGTCGCATTGACCTGGTATTGCAGTACCTCCAGGACCAGTACACAAAATTTAGCAGTCCCAGTTCTTTTAACAGCCTGCACTTTGGGCCATATTGGTCAAAGCAGCCAGGCGAGCATCTAATTGGAATTACACAGTCATATATAAGTTAAGAAAACAAAGAAGGCTAACTTTGAGGTCACTTTTAAAATGGAGAATGTCTAGCAGGGGGTAAAGTGGGATAGGGAGGGAGTCTCTGCCTCCAGCGAGCCTTTTAAAGGCAAGAGCCAAGAGGATACTTTGCCATATAATTCTTGTGTTCCACATTGGACAAAAGAGAAACAACAAGCTATTCATTTATCAGAGGAACCTAAGCATGTGTCCTTCAAACAGCAGTTATTTCTATTTACTGTTTCAGCGCTGTTTTAGTATTCTGCTAGTTTAAAGGGATAGTAATGTTTCACAAAAAAAGCAGCTGCTATCAGTCTTCAGTATTTGGGCCATGGTGAGTGTTATTTCAATACTGTCAAGAGTTGTAGTTCAAGAGAAATTGAATGATAAATATCCCCCTCCCACTCCTTTTACCTAGTGTAAGCCGCTTCCCCTCAGATGTGGAGTCTGGTCTCTTTGGCCAGACAGGTCGCAGCAAGCGACAATCTTCTTACTTTGAGGATAAGGAAAACCCTGCCCCCCTTGACAGGTTTTTCCTCATGATCATCCCTTGCTGCGCTCTATCCGGACAGTCTTGCTGCTCTGAGGTGAGCAGTGTTACATCATTAAAGGGATAGTAATACTTTGTTTTAACTTTATTTTATTTTGTAGGCATTAAAAAAACATGAAGAATGATATGTCTTATCTCTCAAACCTTTATGGTTTATGAGATATTCACAAGCAAAGTTCCCCTCCCCGCCCCTTTTTCCTAGCGTAAGCCATCTCTTCTCAGATGTGAGTCTGGTTGTATGACAGGACAGATAACAGAAGGGGACAATTTTCTTTGTATGAAAACAATGAAAGCCCTTCCCCCCTTGACAAGTTTTTCAGCTTTTTCCCTTATCTTAATTGAAGATTGTCCCTCTCTGCAGTCTACCTGGGCACCTCCCTTCTGATCTGGTTGAACAGGGGGGGGGATACTTTGTTTGTGAATCTCTCTTAAACCGTAAAGGTCTCAGAGATAAGACTTATATCATTCTTCATGTTTTTTTAATGCCTACAAAATAAAATAAAGTTAAAATGAAGTATTACTATCCCTTTAAAGGCGGGAGGGGGATACTTTATCATTCAATTACTCTTGAACTACAACTCTAACAGTATTGAAATAACTGTCTCCAAGGCCGAAATACCATGAAAATTAATTGGAGCTACTTTTTTTTTTTTTTTTTTTTTTTTTTTTTTGAAACATTACTATCCCTTTAAGTTTCCTCTGATATCTCATTCAGGGCTATTGCAGCTTATTGTTTGTTATGAAGAGGTGGGGCCAAGTGACAAGTTTTAATAGAGATCACTATGCATAGGAAAAAAAGCAAACATAATGCAAATAATACACCTGAGTACAGTATGAAGGACACCTACTTACATAAGTCACTGTGTTAACCCCTTAAAACACTGGGAAAATCTAGGGTGCTTTGCACTTAAGGACCAGAGCAATACTGACCTTTTTGACTATGTCTTTGTTCAACCGTGTTTTCCCTCTAAGTCTTTTATTCCAGACACACCATTTTTTTTTTTTTTTTTTTTTTTTTTTTTTTTTTTTAAACACCCAAGTAGGCCTTTCTTTTGATATCTCACTTATAGGGATAACCCACCATTTATTGTATTAAAGATAAATAAAACGACGGAAAAAGACAAAATCTATTAGTTGTCTTGTGATAAATTGTGCCTGATTAGTTAATTTTTTATGGAGACTGCATGAAAGGTATGACTCGTCATTCATACCTACAAAATGTTCAGTTTTAAGGGGGCACAAATCCCCATGTCCCCCTTTCCCTCCCTAGTTTCCCACTTTTTGGTAGATAAGACTGCGTGGTGTGCATAAGTGTATCACATTGCACCACAACAATAAAACTCCCATTAATGTTTGTTTAAACTTCAGTAGATGTACCTATAAATTAATCTGTGTAATATTATACTTTGGTCTTGCTCAAATTTAGATTATAATTTAAAAAAAAAAAGAAAAAAAAAAAAAAAGGTTGCTGTCAGTAGGTCATAAAACCTACGTTTATCCTGCCACCAGCACTGAAGGGGTTCTGTCCTCTGTTTGCTTCTAAATATGCTCTCTGCTTCTCTCCTCTGCCTCTCTCTTCCTTACTCTCATAGTAGGGAAGAAAGAGGCAGAGAACAGTCACAAAGCCAACGTACGTGGTACATGTGACAGGTGTAGTACTGATCACGTGTACCGGCAAAACGGAGAATAACAAACACAGCACTAGTAGCGTGCTATCGTTTAACCCTTGACATGTCACTGGTCCTTAAAGGGATAGTAACACTTCGTTTTAACTTTATTTTATTTTGTAGGCATTAAAAAAACATGAAGAATGATATAAGTCTTATCGCTCAAACCTTTATGGTTTATGAGATATTCACAAGCAAAGTTCCCCTCCCCGCCCCTTTTACCTAGTGTAAACAATCTCTTCTCAGATGTGAGTCTGGTTGTATGACAGTACAGATAACAGAAGGGGACAATTTTCTTTGTATGAAAACAATGAAAGCCCTTCCCCCCTTGATAAGTTTTTCAGCTTTTTCCATTATCTTAATTGAAGATTGTCCCTCTCTGCAGTCTACCTGGGCATCTCCCTTCTGATTTGGTTGAACAGGGGGGGGATACTTTGTTTGTGAATATCTCTTAAACCATAAAGGTTTCAGAGATAAGACTTATATCATTCTTCGTGTTTTTTTAATGCCTACAAAATAAAATAAAGTTAAAATGAAGTATTACTATCCCTTTAAGGAAAGATGACCCATGTCGGTCCTGGCACATCATAGGTCCTTAAGGGGTTAAACAAACCACCGGTTTCCTGTCTGCTAGCAACCAGATACTATACAATTTATTTTTAAGAAGTGGAGTAGCTAATTTAACTTCCCATACACTTGAAAGGAGAAAGCTGGATTCTTGTCCATTAAAGGGATAGTAATACCTTGGAACAAACGCAGCTCCCATTGATCCTCCTATAAAGAGGATCATGTAACGCTTTATTTCAATATGCTCCGTGTTGTAGTTCAAAAGGAATTCACTGTTAAAGGATCCCCCTCCCCTTTTATTCACATCACGCTGCCTCTCTGAGCTTGTCAAGGGGGCAGGGTTTTCCTTATACTCTGTGAATGAAGATTGTCCCTCGGTGCATACTGTCCGGTCACATGACCGGATTCCACATCTAAGGGGAGGCAGCTTGCAGGCTGTAAAAGGGGGGAGGAGGGGAATCTTTTAGCAGTGAATATCTTTTGAACTACAACACAGAACATACTGAAATAAAGCATTGCATGATCCTCTTCATAGGAGGATCAGTCAGAGCTGCATTTGTTTCAAGGTATTTATCTTGCATGGCTGCAACTGGGTTCTGTGGAAGTCTTTCATCAATGTCTATGGGGTTTGTCACACAACACTGCCACCAAAAATACTGCTCCCATACACATTCTATTACCTATTTAAAGGGATAGTAAAGGCTGATTTTAACAAAGTTTAATATAGTGGTTACTAAAAAAAATAAATGAATTGATGTAACTCCAGTCTCTCAAACATGTATAGTTTTAGAGATATACTTTTCTAAAAATTCTAAAGTCCCCCTCTCCCACCCCTTTCACAGACGTCAGCCTCTAGCTGACAGAATGAGATCCTGCTCCTGGGACCAGCCGGCGGCTCTTTAGCAGAGCCAAAATAGCACCATCTAAAAAAGAAATACTTCATTAGAACGGTCTACAAAGTGTTCCTGGTTTGCAAGCACACTGTGCAGACCTTTCCAGTGAAGTATTTCTTCTTAGATAGCGCTATTTCAGCTCTGCTGAAGAGCTGCTGTCAGGTCTCAGGACCCAAGTTTCATGTTGTCAGCTAGATACAAACGTCAATAAAAGGTGCGGGAGGGGGGACTTTAGAATTTTTAGAAAAGTATCTCTCTCAAACTATACATGTTTGAGAGACTGGAGTTACATCAATTTGTTTACTTTTTTAATAACTACAATATTAAACTTTGTTAAAATCATCCTTTAACTTTTAAACAAGGGGGTGTGAAATGCATTGCTTTGCAGTGGGTTAAATAAATAGGAATTTTGACAAATTTTTATTTGTCCCCTAAGGTGCATCCATATTTTGTTTCCATAATAATTACTATTCCTTTAACAGGAGATTTTTAAATGAGACATAAATCATTGCACAGTTTAGTATAATCCATTATTTTCCAAGTGTAACACATCATTTACTGAGGGGAATGTTTAGATTCTTATAAATAGTAAAATGTGAAATTAAACTTCATTACCGGTTATCTTTTCCTGGGTACATCTGAGTGTATTCAACTCTATACTTTTTGGCAAAAAGCATGAAGGCATTCATTGGTCGTTTGCACTTGTTAGGAGATGTAACAATCACAGAGTTTGTAGTCCCTGAGCTGTTTCTGCCAGTTTTATTATATAATGAACTGTAGGAAGTCTGTGAGGATCTTGGAGATGCATAATCCTTGCTATAATCCGATCTCTCAGAATCTGGACTGCTTGCCCCTCCATTGGATAAAGAAGCTCGACGCTGGCGTGCCATACTGCTTAACACATACACCGCAGAAGAATCCATGGGCGTGAAGTCATAACTAGAAACAAAAGGACATGTGATCAGCACAAAATAGGCAAAACCTGTGTACCTAGAAGTGTGAAGCAGTCCAATCTAACATGAGGCAGTGGACACAGCTTATAAGCAGAGGGTATATCATTTACTGCCACAAACAAGAGGTGAACTCTCCAACTAGAAACACAATCTAAGATGTATCACAACATTAAGGTATTATATGTTTCATTAACTGTAGAGTGAAACAAACCTAGATTTAAAGGAGCAGTATCTGCCGCCTTATGCGCAACCAAAACCGAAAAGCAACAACATGCTTAGTGCCACTATGTGCACTGCACTAATTTTAGGAGAAGTATGTGCTATTTAAATCTATAAAGTTATATCAACCCATTACATTTTTTGGTGCTAGTCTCCCTTTAAATAGGATACCCATTTATATGGCATATTGATCTGTGAACAATTAATATTTATAAAATACAACTAGTTTTGGAAGGAGTAAGCTAGAGCAGCGTTTCTCAATGTTCGTCCTCCGAGCACACTAACAGTGCAGGTGTGTAAGAGATCGCCGCTTGTTACAGGCGAGTCATTCGTGATCAGGCATTGTCATTGTGCTACCTGCGCTTAATCAGGGATATTGTTAAAACCCAATTTGAGGACCAGATTAGCGAATCACTGAGGCAGAATAATAAGGGGACATGTAGCAAGGTGGAGAGGCATCTAAAGACTATGAGAATTTTGGAAGCAAGGAGGTAGAAAGGACAAACTGTTAGCGGGTGTTTACAAAGTAGTGGAAGCAAGGAATGGAAATGGGTAGGGTATAAGTGAATAATCAGATTTCCAGAAGGAGAGGGTGCCAGTGAGAGAGAAGAGAGACCTCATCAGTGGCAGAATGCGGGAGAGCGTTCATAGAGGTAAAGGGGATAGGAGAACATACGCCTTTTCTAGCTGGCACCAGATTAAGTGATTCGCTTCTTCCATTTAACTGCACTGTAGTTCCAACTGTTCTCACTCCTTTGCCAACCTTAGCCGCTTGGTGCCACATAATCACGCCTTTGCTATGTTGCTGCTTATTGCCACATGGCCATCATATGACAGCCTATGCAGAGTTACGAAGCAAGGTGCAGTCAGTTACGTGGTTGGTAAAGACGGAGAGCAACATGCTGCAGGTATATTTCACTGTTAGATTGCATACAAATGTGCTGGACTGAGGTTTGAGACTAGGGGAGTGAAATTACATCAGTGAATCCACAGTTAGGAATCTTGATCTCTACTTCACTAAAGTCAGATGTGGTTATCTGCCAGGACATTGCTATCTGCAATGTACCAACAGGTAAGCAGTAATAGTGTACCAGAGATGACAAACTCTTTTTGGGTTATATATCCCTCTTTCAATCTTACGAAAAGGGTCATGAATCTGCCAATGGGTTCCATTTAGACTGGGCTAGTGACAGAGTGGTGGGCCCTTGTGCCTTGGACTGACAGCAGTTCTAGCTCTGCACCCTAGTATTTCCCCATTCCAAAGCCCATGCTCACGAACACAATTGTACTAGTATGGAAGTACCATAAGAGGAAGATTATCCAGTCAGACATCGTTCAAATCAGTCTCCTACTGATTCTTCCTCTAGTGGTGCTTCTACTAAAGTAGAGTGTGGCTGTGAACACGATACATTCGACTGCTCCCTGTTGGATGAAGCACACTCACAGGGAACAAAGTGGATATTAATCTGATCAGGATTCAGGATCACTGAAACCAGGACAGAATGGACCTGGACAGTGACCCAAAAACACAGTGGCAACCCTACTCCAGTTGTGAGGAACTACAACTCCCATCATCTCCAAACAGCTGTTGGGGATAATGGGAGTTGTAGTACTCAGCAGCTGGTGGTCTAACAATGCACCATCCCTTTTATAGGGCTTTTTCTGCAAAATAAAACAATACTGCCATTATTGTGGGATATTTAATTCAAAAGTTCTTACAGCCCAAACTTTTATTTTTAACATTAAACACATTTTCTATTGTGGCCATGGCACAGCTCCCTCTATGGAGAGCCATAGCAAATGGATCTAGCTCGAGTGTATTATAAAAATAAATTGCCTTCTAGGCACAAGTTGGCGCAGTTATACAAATATTAAACTGAGAGGAGACTTGGCTTTGAAATTATATCTTCCAGCAGAGGGCAGTACTGTTGTTCTATTAAAGGGGCTGTTTACCCCCTTCACAACTTTCCTTAAATCTTTTCCTTAGCAATGATAACTAATGGAAAGTGTATCCTTTTAAAAAAATCAGCCAGTTTGGAGAAATTCAAAGATTAAATATAGCGCTGTACCTTCTTCCGGCAGACAGTGCTGACCAGATCTGTACCGTAGTCTGAACTTCTATCCAGCCTCCTCCGATGATGGGGGCTGGCTGTCTGTAAGCTGGAGCACTCTCATTAGCCAGAAATCGATCTCTGCCAATGAGATCGCTCGAACTTACAGACAGCCTCCATCATCGGAGGAGGCTGGATAGAAGCTCAGACTACAGTACAGATCTGGTCAGCACTGTCTGCCAGAAGAAGGTACAGCTCTATATTTAATCTTTGAATTTCTCCAAACTGGCTGATTTTTTTTTATTATTATTATTATTTTTTTTTTAAAGGATACACTTTCCATTAGTTATCATAGCTAAGGAAAATATTTAAGCCAAGTTCTGAAGAGGTATACATCCCCCTTAAACAGGGAAAGCACCAACATTTCATTTTTTTTTTTTTTTTTTTTAATTTAACTAAAAGTATATATTATACACACACACACAATCTTAAAATGTTTATCAACATGGTAAGTTTTTTTTTTTTTTTTTTTTTTAATAGGATTTTAGTCTTACCTGTTAAATCCTTTTCTCTTAGTCCATACAGGTTAGTAGTAACTTTGGGTAGGCGACAGCCCCTTTAAATAGGCAGGAACAATTCTGAGAAGTGATTGCTGGGTGGAGCCTACCTCCTCTCCTTAGCTTGCAGCTAGCCAATCCCCAACCAGTAAGATTTGCAGAATAACTATTGACTAGGACGTAAGAAGGTAAAGGAAGACTCCTGTGAGCATGAACCCGAAAGGATCCCCACGTTCTGCCACAGGAGAGCCAAGCATGGTCCCTTGACAGGGTGGGAGACCAGTAACCTGTATGGACAAAGAGAAAAGGATTTAACAGGTAAGAATAAAATCTTCTTTTCCCTGTCATCCAGTACAGGTTACTGGTAACTTTGGCATGTCCAACCATTAAGTTCCCCAGGGCGGGAAGAAAGGCAAGGACCAGGTGCAGGCCCCCAAAGTCACCAGAGCACCAGTAAACCTACAGATCATGAATAGCTCTACAATAGTAACAAAGTGTCAACAGACACTGAACAGGGGTAAAATAGACCCCAGCACACTGAACTAGAGCCAACAGGGCTCAAAAGTGAAAGAGTACGGAGAGACTAATGAGATCCTAGACAGGCAAGGCTGCCTCCAGGATCTTCCTCCCAAAACTGGCATCAGCCGATGCCAGCACATCCACACAATAGTGTTTAGCAAAAGTATGCACAGACGACCAAGTGGCCACCTTGCACAACTGAACAGCTGAGGCCTGGTTCTTGTAGGCCTAAGAAGCTCCAATAGACCTTGCAGAATGAGCCATGACCCTGAAGGGAACAGGCTTCTTCCGAAGTTCGTAAGCCTTACGAATCATGGACTTGATCCAAGAAGTGGTGGTTACCTTGGAAGCAGGCTTCCCTGCACTAGGACCCTCAGGAATGACAAAAAGTGTCAGCTGGCCGCAAGGACTCAGTGTGATGCACATAGTGTAACAAAAGCTACGGACGCCGAGTTATCCTTGGCCATCGTACTGGGTCTCTCCCTCCTAGATGTGGCTACAAATCGGTAGCCTGTCCGGTGAAACAGGATGGCTGGCTGGAACACTGGAACATAGGGCTCCTGAATGGGAGTCAAAGTGTACTCTTTAAACCATTCAGGAATGAAGATTCTGTACTCTTGCTTAGTTTAGAACAGCTAACTCTTTATTAGGTGAAACCACAGCTTATTTATACATTTCAGACTACAATGACTTGGGTACAGTACATAGTGCAGACATGACACAATGGGCGAGTTTACAGGGATGCAATCACAGTACAGTAGGCATAATACAGACATAGTGGATACAATAGGTCACAGCAAATGGTAACAGGCATCACACAATGAGAGCATTCAAATCACATAATACAAAAGACTAACATAAAGCTCAGGTTTACACAATGGGGCAGACGTGAGTGGATTAATGCACAAAGCTTGGTTTAAGGTGAACAATTAAGCAAAAGGGCTTGCGGGACCGCAATACACATTTGTAGTAGCCTTGCCCAAATTCAAATAATTAAACCCTAACTGTCCAGTCCATTGAAAGCAAGCCAGCAGGCTTTTTAGTCTTTTTGGCATAGCTGTCCACCAGTAGAACGTCTCAAAGTTCTCCATAGCCTGCAACACTGGGCTGGCAATCCGTACACATAGAGAAGAGGTGTTTCAGGCACGACAGAAACGTCCACAGTTCCTTGTATTATGGGCTGATAAGTCATATGCCCAAATAAGATTTTCAGTAACAGAGTAGGATCTGTTACATCTCTCCTCCTTTTTTATACCAAGCCAGTGGCAGCTTGGTTGAACGCTGGCTTGGGACTCTGGGAAGTGCATGCTGATAGCCCCTTGTCCTAGGCCAGGAATAAAACTTGAGCCCCTTGAACTGGGCTGAGAATAAAAATTGAGCCCCTTGTCCTGGGCTGAGAAGCACGGCAGGAGCCCCTTGTCCTGGGCCAGGGAACAGCTGGTGAGCCCATTGTCCTGGGCCAGGAGAAATGGGTTTCCTGGTCCGGGCTAGCAATAGGTTGGGTGGCCTCTGCTGGTCCATGATCCAGGCAGAGCTTGGGTCAGATTCCCCTTGTTCTTTAGTCTCGTCCACTAGTCCTAATGTTTTTCTCATGCTCTTGAGGAAGGGTTCAATCTTTTCAATATTAAATGTGCCCTCTTCATCCTCCAAAATCTCTCCTTCCTCTTCTGAGTATTCAGATAAAATATCTTGCATACTATCTTCATCCATTTGATCCAATCTGGCGGAAGTACCTTCATCTGGATCTTCTAGTCTCCGTCTTTTCCTTGGAGTTTGTAATGATGCAAATGTCTCTTGCACTGAAGACTTCATGATAGGAATTCTTGAAACTGGTTAGGCACATCAGGATCTACAGCCTTCTTTAGGCATTCAGGGCACAACTTGCTAGGATCAGAAACAAGTAACTTGTTCTCACAACCTGCACAGAGTTTTGTCTTCTGAAAGGCTCTCTCCTCTCATCTTTATTCTCCATTTGTCCCTTTTCTTTAGAGGAGGGAGTTTTTGCAGGAGTAGACATGACTTACTATTAAGACAACTTTTAATAATTGTCAAATAACATTTTAAAAAGTAGTAAAAGACAATATCCCCTGCAAAAAAACAGACCGATATCCCTGCACAGCTTCTGGTATCCAGCCCAAGGCCCTCTATATATAATTGGAGTCTAATTGGCTTGCGTTCCAAGGTGGAAAGCAGAGGCCCGCCAGAAAGCATAGTAAATGCATAAAAGACTCCTACCTTGTCTTCATGCTGTTTGCTTGTCAAAAAGCCCGCTGCCGTCAGACCCAGGTAGGAACTGGAATGGTGCTTCTGTGTTCCATAGCTGCCTTCATGATCACTTCCCCCTCCTGCGGTAGTTAACCTGCATCAGCATCGTTCTTGCTGGGCTGTTGTCACTTCCTGTGCAGCGTTTTTCCTCTGACCGGCGCCAACATGGCGTCAGGGCATCAGGGACCTCCCCTGGCAATGGGACAACAATGAATGCAGTCCAGAATTTTCTTTCCCTTGCGATCTTCCCCTGTTGCCGGAATCAGTTGCGGAGGGAAGCTGTACTACGTTTTTATATGCAGCAAGTAAGACTTCCCGCGTCTATCTTCCAGCTGCCCGTAGGACCAAAAAGATTACCTGAGGAAGTAGCCAGGACTCCTTTTGATTGGTCCTACAACAGCTGGAAGGAGGAGACATAAACCCATATGTATTTTGATGCCGTGGAGGGACACAGGAGAAAAGAGGTTTACTGCTCCATTCACATCCCTTTAATCCTTTTAATTCAAGAGTGGGGTCCATGCAATGTGAAGCCCTGTGATGGACATTGTTCAGGCTCTCAGATGTTTAAGTTGTTATTGGCTTTGGCCTATTGTCAGATCTACTACCCTGGGAGCAAACCTGCCAATGAAGCTAGGGCTGCATTGTTAGCCTTAATGGACCAGTGTGAACTAGATAGGAAGAAAAAAAAAAAAAAAAAAAAAAAAAGAACCCCGATGCCCCCTGGTGCCTCATTGCTGCACCACTTGAGATATTTTTGCAAGCAGGTCCCCACAGAATACCTGACACACTGGGTCTATGGGCAGTAGACGTACAATCTAGGAGGTTGTGGCTGACAGTCGCAGACTTCTAGTAGCTTTCAGTCACATGGGCCAGTTTTCTGACCCTCAGAATGGCTTACTGTAATGAGTAAGGTGGTTTTGCTACCAGACATTTCTGTTCATCCCTCTCTTTAACCTTTGAGAACCAGAGGGGTGCACAAGCATTATTTCACCATTCGCTTCACAACACTCTTGTTTTCAAAGGATTAAGAAAGCAATAAAATTGTAGTTGCCAACAGTTTCTTCTGCCACAGTCAAAAGCTGCAGAGAAAAGTACACATGAAAATGTACAGTCATTATACCTAGAACACTGTGCAACTAACTGTAGTTGAAGTTAAGATGGCACAGGCTCTAGAAGTGGGTGGGGCACAATGGTTAGAGCCCCACCAATTTTATGACACAAAGAGGCAATGCTCCCTCTAAGGCCAGCAAAGGGTAGGCTGCAGGGCCACAATTCATGTTTCACTACAACTGCCATCATCCCAAGTTGTCCAATAGAATATAAAATATGAGTGTATGCCTTTATCAATATTCCACTCTGTGTGTAGCCCCTTTTACAGATTTTGGTACCATGCAATTTAGTCTTAAAAGGGAACTAATCTACATATACATTTGTTTAACACGTGGACTTACCCAGGGATGTAGATGCCCTTCATACTGCAAGATATACTATATATTTTATATCTACAGTTTCCCTTATATAGTGATCTCTATGAAGGTCTGCCTCTAGGTCACATCTCCTCACAGCAAACATTGGGCTTCAATAGTCCTGAATGTCTTTATCATTCCTTCAACAAGCAGTAGACTACAACAGCAATCAAATTTAAAAGAAACCTACTTAAGTCCTTCAGATAAATTAACCCCTTGAGCACCAGAGAGGTGTGCAATGCATGCTTTGCTCACCCTTCTGTTTCTCTAGTGATTAAGAGCTGCTTGCGTTAGTAGTTTTTCACTTTAAGCAAACAAAAATGCACCCCTTAAAAGAATAGTAAATAAAATAAAGGTTACCTTTTAAATGTATCAAAAACACCAGAATCATCAAATTTTATGGCATCTGGGTGTCCAGGAGGTAGACATATATCACCAACATGGATTTCACAACAGGGAATGCCATGCTGAACCACAGTTAGGCTTGGATAGAAAGAGGACCATCCTGGGAATGAAGAGAGACCACATTCACAATGGCAACATTCTCAGTACTTGAAAGTACAAACTGCAAATCCCGTCAGGACTGGACACAGTTTTCTAGGGCTAGAATTCCCCCAAAATGTAGAAAATCTATGGTATCACTGCCCTTTAACCCCTTGAGGGCCAATTAATCCTCAAGGGGTTATTGTGTGTTCTTAGGACATAGCAGGGTGAACTGTAATGTTTACCACATTCATTTCAGATTAGTAGCATTCATATGCAAGTATTAATAAACTTTACATCATGGCTATCAAAACCTTTTTTCTCCTCAAGTGCCAGTCCAAGAAACAACCAGATTTGAGGGCTACATACTACTAAATAACCAGTGTTAAAAAAAAAAAAAAAAAAAAAAAAAATACTTTTTTTTTTTTTTTTTTTTTAAAGACCTGTTAAGGTCAGAAATTTCTACAAGATTCTATAAGGAACACCTCTCCCACTGAATGCAACAGAATTGCTGAATAGGACCACTAGAGGGCACTGTTACACATTTTTTGGCAGTGGGAGTAACACTTTTTCTTGAAACGTTAACTAGCACACACTTTTTTTTTTTTTTTTTATAAGAAAACCAAAAAAAACACACGTACTACTCTTTATCAAGAGGGGTATGTAATACATTACAAAGCAATACAATGCATATCCCTCTGGCAATCAAAAGGGTTAAATATTTTATGCAAGTATGTACAAAATCAGAATTATTACCTCCTTTTAGAGAATTCCTACTGCTCCCGGGACTGACAGCCAGGAAACCGCACAGACATCTTTGCATAGTGACGTCTGCGCACCTACGCTATCAGTCTCTTCCAGTGCCATGCAGCTCCTAGCAACGCCTCCTAAAGCAGGCTAGGACTGACAGCGCAAACATCACTATGCAAAGAAGTCTGCGCTGTTACCTGGCTGTCAGTCCTGGGACAGTAGGAATTCTCTAAAAAGGAGGTAATAATTCTGCCAACTAGCACTATTGAGCAGCTAGTCGCCAGATGGGCAATTCTTTAGAGGAAAGTTTAGGCGGGGTGGTAGTTCTGCTTTAACCTTGTATAACTAAAAAAAATACATAGTATGATATACAGTACTGGGCAAAAGTCTCAGTGAAGAATGCTTTCAAAAAAAGGACATGTTAATAGTTTATTTTTTTATAAATTAACAAAATGCCTTGTGAGTGAACAGAAGAAAATAAATAAAAAATAAAAAAAACAGCATCAATTCTTCTAGGTACACTTGCACAAAGCCAGGGATTTTGTAGGCATATAGTCAGGTGCATGATTAAACCGTTATACCAAACAGTTGCTAATGGTCATCAATTTAATATGAAAGAGAAACAGCTGAAAGAGAGAAACAGCTGAAAGAGAGAAACAGCTGAAAGAGAGAAATAGCTGTGTAGGACAAATAAAACTGGGTGAGGATTAGCCAAACTCAGCTAACAAGGTAAGGTTGCTGAAGACCGTTTAAAGGGATAGTAATACTTAAAATGTAAAAAAAAAAAAAAAAAAACAACATGTTGTAGGGTTTATCCACCTGAGTAAAACAAGAGTACTCCCACTGCTGAAAGGTGTTTCATTCAAAAGTTATTAATTTTCAAAGTAGAATTTTTTAGGTGCAATATCACAGTGACCTGAAATTGTACAGTGGCACTGTTGCTACACCATCCTATAGAGATTTATGGTCCTGGGACTCTTGTTTTATTCGGGGGGATAAACCCTAC
Source organism: Rhinophrynus dorsalis (assembly GCA_037306005.1). NCBI lineage: Eukaryota > Metazoa > Chordata > Amphibia > Anura > Rhinophrynidae > Rhinophrynus > Rhinophrynus dorsalis. Next base: position 300,217,441 of record CM074721.1, read on the forward strand.
AACATTTTTATTTTTATTTTTTTTTTTTAGGGAAAAGAAAAAGGTTATATTGTACTGGTACTAGTTTTTTCCCTAGAAACAAAAGGTTCTGCTTGTGATCATTTCATCTCCCACTCTGCTAAATAATTTTCCCAAATGCTTAATATGTATGCAAACAATAGAAAACCGGAGTCTCCCCTACAGAGATAAAAGGACAGTGAGGAACAACAGGGGCCTCAAAGGAGAAGTTCTGCCATAAAATAACTTCTATCAAGCAATGCATTAGAGACCTCTACAGCACTCAATGGAGCTAAAAAAAAAAAAAAGCATTTTAGTGAACTTACTATTAAATCCTTCTCTGTAATGCATGTGGAACACGAGTATTTAATGGTAAGTTTACAAAAATCATCCACCAAGATTCCTAAAAAAAGAGAGGGGAAAACCCTCCCTCTAAGCAACTGTCCAAGAACTGACAGAGTTCTGAACTCGAAAGAAAGAAAGAAAGAAAGAAAGAAAGAAAGAAAAAGAAAGAAAAAGAAAGAAAAAGAAAGAAAAAGAAAGAAAAAGAAAGAAAGAAAGAAAAAGAAAGAGAAAGAAAGAAAGAAAGAAAGAAAGAAAGAAAAATCCTTCAACAGGTACAACTGCCTGAAGGATCTTCCAACCAAAGCTGGCCTAAGCTGAGGAAAGGACAGTAGAGAAGGTGTGAAAAGACTACCACATTCCCACTTTACACAGTTGCTTAGCAGAGGCCCGATTCCTACAGGCCCAAGAGACTGCCACAAATCTGTCAGATACTGGCCTTGAATCAAAAAGCAAATGGTAACTCTGGATGCTGTAGCCTGGCCCGCTCGGGGGGACCTCAGGACTGACAGAGTCAGATTTCCAAAAAGGCTGCATGAGATGGATTTAGTACAGGGTGCCATGTCAAATAGATGCTCCTGATTTTTAAAAGGATGTAGCAAAAGGAGAGAAGAACAATGTATTGGTTTATGTGACAATATGAGATACCTTTGGCACCAAAACCTCCGTGAATACAAAGAATCACCATGTTCTAGTGAAAAAAAAAAAAATTCAGGAAAGGTGGTATATATAAAACAGCTTGTAATTAAGCAACTCTGGGAACAGAAACAACAACCAAAAAGGAGGCCATTTGAAGTATCAGGAGACACAAAGAAACAGATGAAAAAGGCTAAAAAGGAGGCCTCCTGAGAACTCATAATACCAGGTTCAAATCCCACAGATGAGAGGGATTCTTGAAGGTAAGGTAGGCATGAGCTACCCCCTGAACAAAGGTCTTGACACGTCAGGAAAGAAAGAAATACATTTGGAAAAAAAAATAATAGGAGAGGGATGTGATCTGAACCATAAATCGAACTCAGGCTGAGACCCTTGTTGATGCCATCTTGAAGGAAAGCTAGAATCATAGGAAAGCTGACAGTGACAGTGGGGACACACCCCAATCAGCACAGCTGTTGCAGAACTGAAACCAGATCCTATGATAGGCCTTAGATGATACAAGCTTTGACATGATCAGAAAACCCCTTTTTCAGGAGGCTGGCTTCAAGAGTCACGTCATCAAAACCAACCTTTCCACCTGATGGCCCTGGCGTCAGGAGATCCCATCTCAGTGGAAGGCAAAATGACTCCACAATGAACAGATTGAGAAGATGCGAGGACTAAGCCTGACGGAGCCTGAAGGGGGTGATCAGAATGACTTGAGCACTCTCCATCTTGATCGTCCTCAGCACCTGGGAATTAGGGGAAACCGCATAAACACATAAGTTAGGTGGAAGTACTTTGGAATGGGCATCGCGTCCATCTCAAATGCTAGAGGATCCTTCTTCTTGGAAGATAATAGATGAATATTCCGGGTTCTCATGAGAAGCCATGAGATCCACTGACTGAAGACCCCAGAGGTGCACAGTCTGGTTGAATATCTTCTAGTTGAAGGGACCCAGATGTTGGTGACAAAGTCTGTGACGTTTTCCACGCCTGAGATATGAATTGCACATGTGCTTCAGCCCACTGAAGGCGCTCCCGAATATGCACCCAAGCAAGCTTGCTTCTGGTTCCTCCTTTGCAATTTATGTAGATAATTGCTGTGACATTTCCCGACTGGACCCTCACTAGTTTTCCCAACAGTGAAGCGCTAAATGAATGCCCATATATCCAGAATATTGACTGGAAAAAGACTCTCCTCCCAAGACCAGTGGCCCTTGGCCATTAGGTGACCCAGGGTGGCTCCGAAGCCTGTCAGGTTGGGAGTATGTGGTGATGACCACCCATTCTAGTATGACAAATTGATGTCCCAGTTTAGGTGGGGACAGTGGTGCCACCAGAAAAGGTCATCCTTCGCCTGTGGAGAAAAGGACTTCGGGTGAGAGGATTGCATTGACCAGCTACTGAGGAAGTCCAACTGCAGCTTGTTCATGTGGAACAGAGCATAAAGTAACACCAGGCAAACAGACAGGCAGGTTATTGTTTGAGTCACATGAAAAGACAAGGCCTCCTCTGGTAGAAATACCCTCCCTCAGAGGGTATCAAGTATCATGCCTAAGAAGTACAGAACCTGAGAAGGCACCAGAAAGAAATTTTTGAGAATAAGTACCCAACAATGTTGCTCCAGGATGAGAAGGCAGTTGTCCGAGTTAGCAGTCAAGGATATTCATTGAGCACGGATGTGAGCTGCCAAAGCAGCCAAAACCTTCATAAAGATCCTTGGGGCAGAAGCTAGACTGAAGGTAATATCAGCAAACTGTTATGGACTACTCTTGAAGGTAGAGCTTAGGAAGTACCAATATACTGGATCAGGACACTACTCTTGCCTCTTTGGTACTGGAGATCCATGGAGGCAAGAAATTCCCCTGGATACATGGCAGGGACAGATCATAGAGATTTCATCTTGAAAAGCAGAGATAGTACATATTGGTTGAGACACGTCAAGCCCAGAAAAGAACTGTAGACACCTTCCATTTTGGGAACAACAAAAAGATTGGAGTAAAATCTGGTGAAGCAACACCTGTTTTCTAGCAGAGAAGATAACTCAGAAACCTGCAAAATCTATTTACAGCTCTGATAATAAGTCAGCTGAGGAGCAAGGGTTCTCTTCATAGGGATTCCCAAAGGGCACAAGAATCCATATCTTCTCCATCAGTGTCAACCTACTCCACAGGAGTCTCCAACCGAGGTCTTCTAAAGACAGGCTCGTTATGTCTGACATGGGTTATGGGGCACCAAGAATAAAGAACCCCTGGAATAGATGAAGGGATAGAAGCAACTGAAGAAATAAGAGTCTTAACCTAAAACAGCTTTTGTTGTGCAGTTGAGGGGCTTGGGGGGAGTAGTAGGGGCCACTGTACAAGAGGGAGCCTAAATATTCCAATGTAAACCTAGTTTGGCTTGAAGAACAGCATGCTAAAGTGGTTACACGGACCCAAATACCTAGGATTTGATTTCCCCACGTGTCCCTTAAGATCTCAGAGAAAACCCCCTCTAAATTAGAACAAAGTAGTCCAAAGTAATAGAAAGGTATGAGAAACTGATTAAAAATACCCAAAAAGGTACATGACTGCAAGGGGTTAAACTGTGTAGCCTATGTAATGAGAGTAGTAAGATCGCTGCCAAGCACCACCCTGCCCAATCCAGAAAGCTCAAGAATAAAGGGATGGGGTTTCCAATAATATGTGCCCAGCAAATGACAGTTTTCTGCAGCTGCTTAAAAAACAGCAAATTTAAGTGGTCGGAACATTGTCCCTACACTGACTAGGTCCAACAATTCATTTTGAGCTTACTCTGACTAAAAACACACATATACACCTAGCAAAATACGAGAAAACATGTATGGAATAAAGTTATATACTGTAATGGAAGGAGAATGCTCACATACAACAATGCAAATTACGGTTCAAGTACAGAAAGGGTAAAACAAACATAGGTGGCCACCTTTAGAAACACAGGATGCAAGAGAATTAAGAAAGAGTGATAAACAGGCAAGTCCACCACATTTCAGTGCGTGCCAAGTAATAGCAGGTACATAAGAGAAAAAAGATGATCGCACTCAAAATGGTTAATTTCCCAGTCTTCAGTCTCCTATTTATAAATCCAGAACCTCAGAGAAGTTCAGTAGTGAGTCACAAACTTATAATAAAGTCAACCTCCATGGGGAAATGGTCCAGAAATAAACCGGTGAACTGGTCAATCCAACTTTGGGGAAGCCAGTTAATGGGAGCCCGTCTAATGCATAAAAGTAAAACGAACAGTGCTAGTTTGCCCTATTCCTGTGGCAGGTTGCTTGAAACTGGGTGGTGGTGTGATGGGTGGGGGTTAAGCTGGAGGAAAGAGAATAGTCACTGTCTCAAAGGCCCTGCCTTTTTTTCACATGCCCTGCCCTCTGGAGGAGGAATGTATTTGTTAACCCATGGTTCCTGTGTTCCATACTGGGTGTAAGAACATACCTATTAAACAGGGATGGGCAAAGTAAGGCCCTCCAGCTGCTGTCAGACTACAAAACACTTTTCCAGCCAACTCCTTTCAGGGAATGATGGAGTTGTAGCCTGGCAGCAGCTGGAGGATCTTAAGTTGCTAGCTTCTGATTTAAATCAATGAGGATTTTTATTTGTCCACTGAATCCTGATTTTAACAATGTATAAAATATATATTTCCCTTGAACCTTTTGAGCGCTAGAAGGGTGTCCAATGCGATCAAAATGTGACAAAATGCTTAAAAATATGAAAAGGTTAAGGGGGAGGAGTACCAATGCTGCAGTACCTTTATTTTTAACATAGAAGGGATGATCCAGTCGGCACTCGGCTGTAAGCAATCCATCCTCTGCTGTACCAGGATCAAACGTCAGTTGCAATACCGATTCTCCACAGGACACACTGTCTTCATGACAGATTAGCTTTAGACCATCAGAACCATAACCCTAAAAATATACACATCAAACTGTATAAAAACAATACTTATTAATGCACCCCATTTGCTAAACACTTCTACTGCAATGCTTTCGAGACCTTTCTAGCATTCAAGAGATTAAAAAGCTGAAATTTGGGAATATTTTTGTTTTCTTTGTTGTTTTGTGCCAGAATTGTTCCACTATTTTGTTCATATGCCCCATAGTATAGTTAACCCATTAACCCTTTGAGTGCCAGAGTGGTACGTAATGCATTGCCCAGCAATGAGTTTTGTACCCCATGGCACTCAAAGGGTTAAGGACCTGTGATGTGCCAGGACCGTCACCGGTTTTTATACCCTTAAGGACTGGTGACTGTCCTGGCACGACACATACTTTTTACTTAGTGCTCCTGTGAGAGTGCTGTAAGTAAAAATGGGGTCTGAAACTGGTAATGTGTCAGAAGGGATCAAAAGGGTCCTTACGAGAAGGTAACTTCCCTGGATCGCTGGTCCTTAAGGGGTTAAAGGAACAGTAACACCTAAAAACAATCTGGGGTTATACATATTTGAATACCTTGTAATCTTAGTCTCTAAACATTCTAGAATTGTGTCCTGAATCTTAAAGGGTTAGTAATGTCTTTAAAACATAATTAAATATTGTAACTATTAAAAAAATAAACTAAATGATCCCAGTCCCATCTCTCAAACCTTTATGATTTGAGAGATAGAATGTTTTAAAGTTCCCCACTCCATCCCCTTTCCCGACGTCAGCTGTAAGGTGACAGCAGGAGATGCTGGTCCTGGGACCGGCAGGCGGCTCTTCAGCACAGCCAAGATACCAAAATCTAAAAAGAAATCCTTCACTGGAACAGTCTACAAAGTGAGCTTGTAAACCAGGCACACTTTGTAGACCATTCCAATGAAGTATTTCTTTTTAGATTGCAGTATTTCGGCTCTGCTGAAGATCTGCCTTGAGTCGGCCAACACGAGTCTCCTGCTGTCAGCTTTACAGCTGATATTAGGGAGAGGGGAACTTTAAAGGGGAACTACCACCCCGCAATAACTTAACCTGAAATCAGTCTTCATCTGGCAACTAGCTGCTTAGTAGCGCTAGTCGCCAGCAATATTACCCGGTTCCAAAGATTTTTGCGTTTTTCCGACGGTCACAGGAGCAGGAAGCACGGACATCTCGTCACAGTGACTTCCGTGCTTCCTGCTCCTGTGACCGTCGGAAAAACGCAAAAATCTTTGGAACCGGGTAATATTGCTGGCGACTAGCGCTACTAAGCAGCTAGTCGCCAGATGAAGACTGATTTCAGGTTAAGTTATTGCGGGGTGGTAGTTCCCCTTTAAAATGTTCCCTCTCTCAAACCATAAAGGTTGAACCTACTAATACATAGAATAACCCATAGGATAACCCTGTATGTTCTCTTCTGCTAGAAACATTTCTAAACTGCTCTTAGATGTATCCATTGTATTTGCCATCATCATATCCCTAGCCAACGAATTCCACAATTTAACAGACTATTGTAAAGGTAGATTTTAGGGATCTAAATAATTATAATGTAACGTAATTATACACGTTTTCTGGAAGTGCATGATAGTTTCATGTTTTTTGGTGTTACTAGACCTTTAATATGAATGGGGGAGCTGCTAGATTGTAATATTGATTAAACAAGATTACAACTGAAAACAAGACAGCACCACAAAGCCCCATCCCAAAAGCAGAACAAGGAAAATAATTAATACTTGGGAAGGTAGATACAAACTCATCCTTCCAGTTAGGCAGGAACAAAATAGATGTTCATAAATCAAGTTTGATTGACTGTACCCGCAGATGGAAGTCCCACCATATTCTGCAATACCAAGGAGGATCATACATACATTTACAGCATGTGACCCTTTCAAAAATAGTTTAATTTTAACTGTAGAATAAATAAAGGGCCTTATGAAGACAGAAGATGAGCACTTCTGGAGCATACCAATGATTTAAATTGGGCTTTTAATCCCTTGAATACTACAGAGGTCTCCAACTCATTGTTTTACAATACGTTTGAGACCTTTACCATCCAATGTGCTAAAAGTCTCATTTATATCAATGAGAATGTGTATTTGTCCCCTATGGTGCAGAAGGATTGAGCCAGACTTTTCCAGTTCTTCATAATCCATAAGCATCTGTACCAGGGATAGGTAAGCTAAGGCCCTCCACTTGTGAACTACAACTCCGATCAACCATGGACAGGCTCTGGCTTGCCAGGGATAATGAGAAGACTAGTTCATAAGAGATGTAAACGAATAAACTTGACCATGCCTCTTATTTCTCTCTCTGGATCAACATATCTACTTTGAAACAACAAAAACTTCATAATTCTAAATATTGTTTGGAGCTAGAAAGCTTTTTGAAAGCAACTATAGTATCTGCAAACACAACACCACAAGGAAAGAATTACATAACTTTACCAGTGCTGTAAAAAAAATAATAAATAAATAAATACCTGTCTTTTAGTTGAAAGCACATTTCCTCTAAATCTTAGTGAATTCCCTCTTTTTTGCTCGGCTCTGAGAAACAGTCCCTTAGAGAGAGTTCTTTTATTCACTCAATATATACGTGTAAATGGTAATCATATCATGCCTTAAGCATCTTTTCTATACCAACCCAACCCAGTTTGGCTAGTATCTTAAAAAAAAAAAAAAAACTTGCTTCTTTCAAATCAATCCATTTATCAGTTTTGTTGTTATACAGCTCTACACTTTCATTTCAATAAAGTCTTTTTTTAAGAACTGGTGCTCAAAATTGTACTCTACATTATAGATAAGGCCTTACCAAGGGTTTATATAGGGGTAGAATTATATTCCCTCCATATGCATCTATTTTTTTTTATTTTATTATTTATTTATTTTTTTTAATACATGATAATACCCTACTGGCTCTTGCTGTGGCTAAGTGACGCTGTGAAGTCTATAAATACTCCTAAATCTTTCTCTAACAAGGATTCCCCAAGTAGTTTCCCATTTAGTGCATATGTAGCATGCTAAGTTCTGCAGACCAAAAGCATAACTTTACATTTACCTATATTAAACATAATCCCCCACTATTCCACCCATTCACTCCGTTAAATACAAATCTTTCTGAAGAGAAATAACATCCTAATTTGTATGCATTTCCTTACAAAGCTTAGTGTCATCAGCACAGACTGAGACACGAATTTCAATTTCTACTTCTAGATCATTAACAAACAAGTTAAAGAACATTGGGCCAAGGACTGAACTAAGGCACCCCACTTACAACTTTAGACCATACTGAAAAGGTTCCATTTACAAACAACTCTGTCATCCATCAATTACCAGTTCTCTATCCATGCACAGATGTCACCTCCCAAACCAAAGCCTTATAATTTATACAGTAAACAGTGGTGAGGCACAGGATCAAAGGCTTTTGCAAAGTCCAAGTATACTATATCAACAATACCTTTGTCAAAATTATTACAATACCTCTGTCAAAATTATTACCTTGTAAAATACAAGTAAATTAGCTTACCATGATCCTTCATAAAACCATGTTGGCTGCTACTAATAATGGTGTTGGTTGTCACATAATCCTGAATACTATCGGTTAACAACCCTTCTAATATCTTACTCACTATGGAAGTTAAGCCCACAGGTATAATTTCCTGGTTTGGATCTTGACCCCTTTTTGAATAATGGTACTGCTTCTGCTTTCTTCAACAACAGGGCACTATACCGGATGATAGTGAATACAAGGTTCTTGCTATTACTGAACTAAGCTCCTTAACCCCTTAAGGACCAGCGCGCACACGCACGGCTGGCACATGACGACCACGGGGCTTTTTTTTAGTACTTCTGGTTCACGGCTCCCAGAGCGGCGTGAGCCACGCTGGGAGCCCTGAACTCCATGATGTGCCAGGACGGTCCTGGCACATCAATGGTCGCGAAGGGGTTAAGTGCCCTTTGGTGTATGCCATCCAAACAAGGTATCTAGAGGGCCAATATCACAAAAAGAGGAATTAAATCACCCAGCTCACTTCACTGAAACTCTTTGTATATCTAAACCATGTCTTACATTGCTTTGATCACTTGTATAAAGAAAGAGGGGCCAATAGTCATGCACAGCTGACTTAAGATAAGTAAGAAAAACAAACATGTTTATAAATATATCTTGAGGCTCTTGCACCTAAGAATTATTATATATATTTTTTTTTACAATTGTTGGTTAGGAGTTCATGATATTTAGAGGGGTATGAACCCTATTAATTTTTAGGCAATGGTGTCCCTTTAGCAAATGTGTAATGATTCTCAGGATACATGATATATTGAAGAGGTAGGAAATGTTTGGCTTGCCAGCTGTTGTGGACTACAATTCCAATCATGCCCAACCAGCAGCTGTTGGAAAATGTAATCCTCATCTAGAGACAAAAGGTTGTTTACCCCTAGAATAATGGTACCCGTTCTTCTTACCTTGTAAGTGCCCACTGCAAGGTCCCGCTCATTTCTACAGCGAACGGTTTTAGCAAAATCTTCCACATCCTGCCACTGTTTTTTGCGTCCTTTATGAAAACATAAACGTGTGCCTGTAAAAGATAGGAAAATAACAGAATGACTTCAAAATAAGGAAGGGCAAATATATACACAGATGTGACATCACATAGAATAAGACATTTAAAATTCTAGACACACCATTTAAAATGAAATGCTTTAATGAACACTGACCCTGTGCCGATTTTCTAACTCTATAATTGCATAGTAGAGTGAAAAGAATATAGGTCCAATCAAGCAGGAGAAATGTGATTTGTAGTGATTATATGATTGCTTATTACATCTCTCTTCATAGCAGAGTGTGTAAATAAAGATTTGATTAGTTCTATTTACATATATTTTCAGTGCTACGTTTTCAGAAATGGTCTAAATTGCGATTCCATGAGTCAGCTAGCTACATGCCTAAAACTGATTCTAGTCAGAGAAAAATATTTAAAAATAAAAATTACACACCCACATACATATACCCCCCCACACCCCAGATTGTCCAAGCGGAGGAAGGTCAATGACTGGACTAAAAACAGTCAGATGGAATAAATTAAAAAAAAAATTTCCTTGCAATTAGCTCATTGTGCTGCCTCTATTTAGAAAATCCAGATGAATTTAGATGCTCATATGTAAGTGCCACTACCTTTGCCATCTATATCAGTCTCTCTCGCATATATATATATATACTAGATGGATAAAAACAAAAAGCACAAGGTAGAAGATGTGAAATCAGTTTTAGAGATTTTTGGTCTAGTAAGAACAAGGCAGAGGATGTGAAATCAGTTTGAAATTTTTGGTCTATTAGTTGTGGAATGTAATCTCGGCAAAGCTTTGTTCTCAGACTTGTCAGATAAAACCTGCATAATTTCTTTCTTAACCCCTTAAGGACAATGGACTTACCTGGTACGTCCCGCAAAAACTGTCAATTAGTGACAATGGACGTACCAGGTATGCCCCGGAAATCCGGGTCCCTGCACAGCTCCACGCCATTTGGGGACTCCAGAATCATTTGGTTTATTAAAAAAGTTAGCTGGGCATTAAGTGACGTCCGTGTGCGCACGCGGCCTGTCACTAAGGGGGTAAAATGTAAAGAAAATCACCTCTCAACCTTGTTGGGCCCCTTTCATGCGGGCATCACCAACATAGTAATGCTGAGTTTGTTATGTTGGAGGTTATGGAACCTTTGATACTGGGCACACCAAAGTCCATCATTTACTAAGTTAACACTAGAATACAGTGAAGATGCAGTAAGATGTCTGTATGGAGAAATACAGGACCACCAGAAGAAGTTTCACATGAGCAATGTTGGATGTATATTCAGGTATATAAAAAGGTACATAGATAACCTTTTGTTGGTTTGGACAGGTACAAGGGATGTGTTTGTACACTTTGTGGTCTATTTGACTAATAAAAATCTCGATTTATAATTTACATTGGATCATCAAATTGATACTTGTAACGGAAGCCTAAGTTCTTGGGCTGACTTAGACAGTCGTTCTCAGTCTCTGCCTCCTAGATGCAACTACAAGTGAGAAGCCTGTCCAGTGAAACAGGATAACTGGCTGAATCTCTGGAACTGCATCATCCATTGAAAACTGCCGGACTCCTACTGTCAGCTACAAAGGGGGTAGCTGGAGAAAGCAAGCTGGAAACTGTACTCCAAAGGGCTGGATCACTGCAGCTGGATGGTATGCTGAAATGTTGGAACACTGGAAAAGCTGGAACAAAAGCTGGAAACAGAGCTGGCTTGGAGTCCTAAGAGACACTTTACACCACCCAGGAATAAGGATACAGGAAACCTTCTTAGTTCCAACGACTAACTCTTTTATTCCATAACACAAAGTTTTTTATACAGGATTCTGGGAATTTCCCAACATAACAACAAATGGTCACATAATACAATCACATAGATACAATAAGGAACAGCAAATGGTGTAAATCCAACATTGCAGCAAATGGTCACATAATACAATCACATATATACAATGGGGTACAATGGGGGGCCTTGCAATCATGGGACCCCCTGGGGTTACTGTACACACCTGAACAAAGGGACAATACAGAGGCTATGACAGGCAGTATGATATAATCACCACCACAGTACATTGAAACTAGGTGTTACATGCAGTCAGAACCCCAGACTAATCCTATCACGCAGACAGGGATACCATACAACTTAGAAGTATCATGGCACAAACACAAATAAGTAACCCCCAACTGCCCAAGCAGGACTGTAGGCCCAGAATTAGCACAGTATTACACAGTCCCTTTAGAGCAAGCCAGGCTTTGATTTTAGTCTTTTTGGCAGAGCCATCCTCTGTTAGAATGTCTCAAAGGTCTTCATAGCCTGTGATAATGGGCTACAAATCCATATGCCCAGAGAGTGCTTCCAGTAACCGACTGTGGTACATTACAATACTATTACTTTTTTAGCTCTAAAATGGAGTTTTTCCAATCATATGATACCCACTACAGTGTACAGAAAACCATGTGCAGGTAATTCTCTTTTACATGCAAAACCAGCCAAGACATGTAATTGGGGCCAAACCATTTGAACTAAATATGGAGTCAGCTTGTGGCTACATTTTCTCACCCACTTTTGACACCACATACTGCCCAAAACACTTACCATATAAACAGTGTTGTAACTAGTCATTGGATGACCTCATTGCAAAGATATATTGGGCTTGCCAACAAAAATATTTTAGGAGGCATAACTAGAAACTATTGAATCCTCGAGGCAAATGAGTCCCCAGGATGCTGGTCCTCATCATAACCACACCCCCTACAGTTACACCCTTTATACACTTGAAAAAGCGTGCAGTTTACAGTATCAGGGAACAGATTTCAACCACTAGACATGTCTTTGGCTAACCAGATAGCTTGATACCTGATTGAAGTGGAAAGAGTTGCTCACTGGTAGCTCATTAGTTACTTGTTAGAGACACCAGTTTTAGAGTGTGTGTTTGGAATCAGCCACTCAAATTGTTTACTACAGATTAAACCACCTTATTACTCAGCATAACTGTCCCGTTAAATGTTAAAGGGGTCTCCAACACATTGCAAATTCATGCGTTTGTTACCTCTCTGGCTCTCAAGAGGTTAAAATCACCATTTAATGCTGAGGATTTGTATTAGTCCTCTGATATAGCTGGTCAATTCCAGATCACATATTTCTTTTAAACTTGTGGTCTTTAGCCCCATAAGTACCAGACACGTGCAATTCAGCTCAGTGCGTTGTGTACCCTTCTGGTCCTCAAGGGGTTAACCTCTGTACAATACAGGTAACAGTGCTTAACCCCTTAACCACCCATGACGTGCCAGGACTGTCATGGGTAGATTTGCCTTAAGGACCCATGACTGTCCTGGCACGTCTTTGGATAAATGATAGCAGCATGCCTCTGTGCATGCTGCTGTCATTAATTCCCATCTGAGACTGAGCGCTCCGGTACAGGAGGGTTCAGTTGCAGCCACTTTCACAAGTGCCGGGTCCTGTGATCGCTACCGGCTTTGTGAATGAATGAATGAGGCAGTGTACTCTGTCTCCCCTATGCATGTCTGTCCCTTACGATCAAAGTAAGGGACAGAGAAGCAAAGAGGAGACACCTAGTGGACAAATAAAGTGCAGCAGCTGGGGATATCAACCCATTCACTGCTGTGCTGGAGGCTGGCTAAATGCAGGTCCATTTCTGACCTGCTAAAATCAACTTTAAAAAAAAACAAAACAAAAAAAACACATTTCATTAACCAAAATAGGAAGTGTGATTGTTGTGGAGCCATGTAATACATTTATATACACTGCCAAATGTCATCAATAAAAAAAAAGTGGGAAAATAGGGTGGGAAAAAGGGACATGGGATTTTTCACCCCGGGGGGGGACAGTGCCCATTTTGTTGGTATGAATGAACAGGTCATACCTTTCATGCAGTGGCCATAAAAATGTAACCCATTGTGCCCAAATGATCCCAAGAGAAAAAAAAAAAAAAGTTGTTTTATTTTATTTATTTTTTTTTTATTTTTTTTTTTACAGTTTTCTTTAATTTTACTAAAATAAAGGGTGGGCTATCCATAGAAGTGTGGTATCAAAACAAAGCTCTATTTGTGTGTAAAAAAATGGTAAAATAAAGTACTTAGACGGAAAACACTGTTGAACAAAGACATAGTCAAAAAGGTCAGAGTTGCTCCGGTCCTTAAAGGGGAACTACCACCCTAACACAATGTACTCTTTAAGTCTTTGTCTTTTTATTGTTATTAGCAATCCATAGTTAGTTTTCTCCAAAAAAGCATTGTAAGAGCACAATCTTTCTACTAAATCTCTACCTGATGACGTCTTGCCCCTTGAATCCGTTCTGTGCATGACCGCTATGGAACCATTCAGCTCCATTGTACCTCCCTCCATCTTGCCCATCACTCGTATGTCATTGTCCTCAGCACCACATGACCTGCCGCGCTCCTGGCATCAAGCGTGGTCAGGTCACTTCAGCCTAGACTTAGAGAGTACATTGTGTTGGGGTGGTAGTTCCCCTTTAAGTGAAATCCACTTCAGATTTTCCAGGTCCTTAAGGGGTTAAGGATGGCGGTCCCTTAAAGACTGCTTTGATGTCATTTGGCGAGCCGGTATACGTGAACTGGGGTCTGATCGTGACCCCACCAGTCTTTGAGCAGACTCTGGTAGTGCTCACAGCGATCCAGCAGAAGCAATGTGATCAAAAAATACACAACATGCTAGGAGTGTCATTGGTCCTTTAGTGAAATTTACAGATGACAGTCCCAGCACTTCACCAGTCACTAAGGGGTTAAAGAATTCTAGATTGTGTTTGATATGCAAAATGTGCTTGTATGCAAGTCTAAGCAGCTAAATGTTTGTTAGCACTCTGCCTCCTAGTGGTGGGAACTATAACACAAGGTCCCCAATAACATGATCAAGAAATGGGATTTATTATAGGAATTCTAATATTTTATTCTAGAAATGCTTGGTAGGATTTGCGCTTTTGAAACAAAAGAATGAGTGCTCCCATTGCCCGGGGATGCCTCATTAAAATGTTTTTTTTCAGATCAAAACATGGGGTCCAGATAATAGATTGGACTGTCCTGATAGTCAGCAACAGAGAAACCACACAACAACCGGGTAACCAGACTTCAAATTGTGTTACAGAGGATGCAGTGAAGGATTTTTGGATACCCAGTCATTTGAACAGTTAGTTTATTAAAGGGATAGTAACGCTTGAATTAAAATTCAGGTCAGAGTCTTCTTTATATTTTTTCTAACACATAGCACTTTATTTTAACCCTTTGAGTGCGAGTGCCAGAGGGGTAAACAACACATTGCTTTGCAATGTGCTGCGCACCCCTCTGGCACTCAAACGGTTAACACTTACAGTGTTACAGTGCAATTCAAGTTGAAAGGATCCCCCTCCAGCCCCTTCTGGCCACCTCCCCTTGAATGTGGAATCCAGTTGTGGGACCTGACTGATTCAGCAAGGGACAATCTTCGCACAGTAAGTATAAGGAAAGCCCTGCCCCCCTTGACAAAGTAGGGCAGAATTTTCCTTTTGCTTACTGAAGACTGTCCCTCGTCACGCTCCATCTGGACCAGACTGAGAGGCAGTGTGATGCAGGGGAAAGGGCGGGAAGGAGATCCTTTGTTTGAATTGGGCTTGAACTACAAAACTGTAATTGTTAAAATATAGCACCATGTGTAAGAAAATATAAAGACTTGACCTGAACTTGAATTTAAGTATTAATACCCTTTAAGAATCCAGAGCATTTGGTTAACTGTTTCAGACCTATGGCCTATATATTCTACTAGTCATTTACCCCTCTGGCACTCAAAGAGTTACGTAAACTTCTCTTAGGATGACATGTTGACTTTAAACCTTTGAGTGCCAGAGAAGTAACAGCTTTTGAATTACTTCTCTCCCAGCAATAGAAGTGTTAATGTTTTATTCAGCAAGAAAATGACAGAATTATTCCTATGAAAAGCCATCTCCTTTTTATGTTTGGTTTTTATACATATTATTATGACTCAGTCTAAGAGAAAGATGAATCATTCCACCATATTTTCTCACATTATAAAATGACAGCTTAATTGCTGCAGGTCTTTGGGACATATGTATATAGATAAAGCCAATAATTCTGGTGTAAAACAACTGAACCTTATGTAAGGAATAAAATGACCATCGATCCAAACAGTACATTTATCATCACAGATTTTGTCAAGCTCTCCTATGCATGAGAAAAAGTGTGGGAGACCTCTCGAAAAGCCAAGGGGCATTATATAATTAATTGAGCTGTTTTGCCCTAGAATTGCTCAATTTTTCATATTTTTATTATATTTTTATAAAAATTAACCTATACATACTTGATAGGTCTCTGTATTGAAGACCTTTATAGTATTCAAGGGGTTAATCGCCCCCATTTAAAAAGATAATATCTGTTCCCTATAATGCAGTTGGTTTGTAGCAGAATTGCTCCACTTTATGCATATGCAGTGTTTCTCACTCGTAAATTTTGGGGTATTTCATAAATAAATAATATTTTGTTCCATACAGTTGGCCTGTTTGAGCAATGTTCTTGTTCCCCCAACCAAACAAATGGTGGAAATCCCCTGTTAAGTTAGGGATATCTACATAAGGAGCTATTCTGGAGCAAACTAACGTCACCACAAGGGACAACTAGAGACAAGGGACAACTAAAAAGCCACATTGAGTAAAATGTGGCTTATAACCATTTGTAATCTAGAAAGGTGTTCCAATTGCATAGCAGTGTGTTGGAGACATTTAGAATTTAAAGAGTTAAACAGCCTGCAAGGAATCTCAGCAGGAGAAGGAGACAGGTTTATTTGAAAAGAAATGTAGGCTTTTATTCAGCAATAAACAGAAAAAAACCTCAGATATAGAGCTTTGAGTAAAACTAAATGTCATTTTCGCTCTTAATCAAAGAAAAGCAAACAGCATTCAGTTCAGGTCAGTCACAGTTTGCAGGTGGTAGCCCAACAACAACCGAAAGCAGACAGACACAGACTGAGGTCCTGATTTATAAAAGTGGAGTTATTCTGGAGTAAACCAACTGCACTAGAAGGGACATAGAACAATTCCTGTTAAATTAAAATGAGATTTTAACCCCTTGCATGCTAGAGAGGCCTCCGGCTGCTCTGCAGTATGTGTAGCATTCTGCAGGATTTTCATGTTATGCTGGATGCTCAGTGTAGCTTTGATAACTAGTAAATTAGTAGTTTTTTTGTAAGCACACTTTAAATAATCATTAGAATAAAGACAGGGCACTTCTCTTCTGGTGAAATGGTTTCACATGATAGTACGAAATTCGGGCCATACACAGAAAATAACAGAACGAATTCTGGGGCATACTAACTGCACCACAGAGGACAAATACAAAATCCAATTGTTTTAACCCTTTCCGTACCAGAGGGGTACGCAACGCATTGCAAAGTGTTAATATGGCCATATCTATGTTAATGAGGAACCAATAAAAAATCCTGCTTCTGTTAAAGAGTCTCGTTAGCCAAAGGGTACATTTGATATTACAGAGCACTGGGATCTGCAGTCTACAGTACTACCCTCACTTTTCGATTGTACGGACATGGAGGCTCAGGTAGTAAACAGAAAAGAAACCTTTGGTTCTGCTGATATCGAAGACTAAAACTGCCATCATTCCCACCCAGCCAATGGCTGCTATGGGGGGGTGGGAGTTGTAGTATCCATCAGCTGGAGAGCCAATGATCACCTATACATGTACTAAGAAGCAGAGCAATTCTAGAGCAAACTAGTCATATGAGAGAAATAAAATGCCCTACATTTCCACTGATTAAAGTGGAACTTTGAGGGCAGGGAGAGATATAGGATTATAGAGTCAGACAAGGATGAGTTGTCAGACTGTGTGTGTGATTCTGCTACCAATAGAGTATGGGGAAGCAAAATGTGTATGGGTGGTTCTGAGGAGACCAGTAAACAGCGGAAGAGAAGAGTCTATATATACATCTAATAATGTGTACAGATAAACACACAATATTATAATAATAATAACTGGAATATATATAGCTCCTTTCTCCCAGTGGGACTATTATATATATACATATACATATACACGACCCCAGCAGACAATGTTGCAGCTGTCCTTGGAGGGAGATGCAGAGTATGTGGTTCGCAAAAGCTACGAGTTTGACATGCCAGTCTTAAACCTATTCTTTTTAAAAATAGCTTACTTGAAAGAGAGTTAATTGTAAGTACCCAATGTAAAGTGGCAAATTTTACCTTTCAAGAAACAATGCCAAGCAGTAAGTGGCCAAGAATGGCACCATCCTAAATCATCATCATCTGAAAATGACGACATGCAGAAAATTCCGGACTCCGATTCACTGCTTGTCTGTAAAGAATAAGCCATGTTAAGTCTGAAAACTCATACATAGGATAGAGGCAATGTGTAACATTTACTGACAGCTTGGCAGTCCATATTGCCCCAAAGTTGGAAAACTCTTGATTTACTATACTGAGGCTGGTATTCCAAGACAGTGATGAAATCCCAGGGCAAATCAACTGCACCATAGAAAATTAGACATTTAACTCTTGAATGCTATACATCGTTTCACAAAGTGTTGGACACCTCTCTAGCATTCAAGGGGTAAAAGCACCATTTAAACTTGTGGCAACGTGGGAAATGTTTATTTCAACAGTGCAGGTGGTTTGTTCCAAAACTGCATCACTATTACTTAGTACAAGAGCCTCATTGATATAACAGCACATACAAGTAGATACTAGGGGAGTATACTGCGGTCTCAGCTGAAAGACACAATGGGGGTGGTGATAAGTGGTGATAAAGTGGAGAGGACTTCTCCAGTTTATCACTTCTCCAGTTCCTATTTTATTGTATAGAGCTTATGCACTAAGATCTCCAAAGCTGAAGAAATCTTAGTGCATAGGTTCCATATAATAATATAGGAATTGGAGAAGTGATAAACTGGAGAAGTCATCTCCACAATATCATCTCTTAGTGAATCTCCACAAAGACTCTTCCAAAGCAGCACTCCATCTGACGTTGGACTGCATCTCTGATCATATTCAGATTGCTACTGGCACTGCTGAAGACAGGAATAACTGTTTTAAGAGCAACTGGAGAGTCACATGTTGTCACTCCTGCCACAGAGTACACAGTTGAGATGTAAGGATGCATGCTTGCTAAAATCTTTCCTCCACCTCAAATGCAGCAGTTTCTCCTTATCCCCAGTTACTAGAACAAAGATAATTTACATAAGGCGGAGACATTTCTTGTAGCATCTAGGGCCATATGAACACATACAAAGATCTCAATGTATTCTAAGGATAAAACATTTTCTAAATAAATAAATAGACAGTACCGCAGTTCAAAATTAAAATACCATTAATTTAAAGAATTAACCCCAACACTAAACTAGCTTAACATAATAGGCATGTTGCCCTCACAAACAAGTTGGAAACCCAGTTCCATTCAGATTCCTGCAGGGTTGGGAGAAAACGACCTCCACTTCGAGCTTGATCAGCAACTTGTAATATGGAATCCGAGCAGAGACAAACTTCCTCTCTGCTCAAGCCCATTATTACTGATCATGGATTAAGTGCATTGTTTGTTTTTGCAGTTGAGAAAGTTTGTCAATGCTCAGACCCTGTATTACAAGTTGCTGATCTTAAAGGGGATGTATCACCTTATAAAAAGTTGTTACCATCCGCTTTGTTAATAAAAGTTATTGTAGGAAGGCTGTGTTTTTTAAAAAAAATTCTAACTACTTAAAGTGTTAATAATGTCCCACAAAATGTTTTAATAGATTTGTAGAGGCTAAAAAAAGAATCTCATTGCCACAAACCCCATCTCTCAAACCGCTATGGTTTGAGAGATATTGGCAAAGTTCCCCCTTCCCTGACAGAAGGAGATCCAAGTAAGGCAACACGATGAGGCTCTTCAGCAGAGCCGAAATCCCGTTATTAGAAAAGAACTACTTCATGGGAATGGTCTACAAAGTGTGCTTGCAAACCAGGCACACTTTGTAGACCTTTCCAATTAAAGGGATAGTAATACTTCATTTTAACTTTATTTTATTTTGTAGGCATTAAAAAAACATGAAGAATGATATGTCTTATCTCTGAAACCTTTATGGTTTAAGAGATATTCACAAACAAAGTATCCCCCCCCCTGTTCAATCAGATCAGAAGGGAGGTGCCCAGGTAGACTGCAGAGAGGGACAATCTTCTATTAAGATAAGGGAAAAAGCTGAAAAACTTGTCAAGGGGGGAAGGGCTTTCATTGTTTTCATACAAAGAAAATTGTCCCCTTCTGTTATCTGTCCTGTCATACAACCTGATCCACATTTGAGAAGAGATGGCTTACACTAGGTAAAAGGGGCGGGGAGGGGAACTTTGCTTGTGAATATCTCATAAACCATAAAGGTTTGAGAGATAAGACTTATTTCATTCTTCATGTTTTTTTAATGCCTACAAAATAAAATAAAGTTAAAACGAAGTATTACTATCCCTTTAAGTAATTATTTTCTAATAATGGGATTTCAGCTCTGCTGCAGAGCCATCAGCTGATCCCCAGACTGGGATCTCCTGCTGTCAGCTAGACGCTGACGTCAGGAGAAGGGGAGGGAAGAGGGAACTTTGTTTGCAAATATCTCTCAAACCATAGCAGTTTGACAGATGGGGTTTGTGGTAATGCAATTCTTTTTTTAGCCTCTGCAAATGTATTAAAAATTATTTTGGGACATTACTAAGCCTTCGGTGTTGTGAGAACAGTTCCTAGAATTACAGAAAGCTGCAATTAGCATTATACGGATATAATGCTTATCGCAGCTTGCTGTAAAGCTAGGAGCCGTTCACAGCTCACTGAAGTGAAGCGTGAACACTCTCCCTGGGGCAGCTGGGAGGGAGGAGAAATAGGATGTGCAGAAGAGCTGTGCTGTGCATATAACGCGGAAGTGCACATCACAAAAGAGGGAATCTCTTTATAAGTAGTTAAAAAAAAAAAAATTCTAACAGCTTTCCTACAATAACTTTTATTAACAAAGCAGATTAGTAACACCTTTTTATAAGTCGATACATCCCCTTTAAAGGAAACCGTATTAAAGGAACACCAAAAAAATTATATAAAAACTTAAAATATCAAATACTTACAGCTAGCAGATGTAAAACCTATTCATGTTTCATTACTAAAACATAATTTTAAACTTACTTAATGCATGTGTAAATTGTTCTGTTCAGACATCATTTATTTAAATGTTGTTTGTGCCATTTGCACTGAGAGATAAGAAAGTCAGCTGTTCTTGTTTTGTTATCTTATCTCAGCCCATTCACAGATAATGAACGGAAGCCCAGGAAAAGGCAGTATGTCTGCTCCCTCAGAGCAAATTAAATTCTAAATTTTAATCCTCAGAAAACAAAGAATATTTACAGAAACCAGTACAGGGTATTTAAAGGGATAGTAATACTTCATTTTAACTTTATTTTGTAGGCATTAAAAAATATGAAGAATGATATAAGTCTTATCTCTCAAACCTTTATGGTTTAAGATATATTCACAAGCAAAGTTTCCCCTCCCACCCCTTTTTCCTAGTGTAAGCCATCTCTTCTCAGATGTGAATCTGGTTGTAAGATCAGACAGATAACAGCAGGGGACAATCTTCTTACAATGAAAACAATGAAATCCCTGCCCCCCTTGACAAGCTTTTCAGGTTTTTCTCTTATCTTAATTGAAGATTGTCCCTCTCTGCAGTCTACCTGGGCACCTCCCTTCTGATCTGGCTGAAAAGTGTTACATCAGTAAAAGGGGTGGGAGGGGGACACTTTGTCATTGAATTACTCTTGAACTACAACTCTGACAGAATTGAAATAACACTCTCCAAAGTCCAAATACTATGATGATTAATTAGAGCTGCTTTTATTATGAAACATTACTATCCCTTTAAGGGTATACAAACCCGGTTTACTTTCAGGTGTTAAAGTTCCTTTAACTTTTGAGTGACCAGAATGAATTGGCTTTAGATTAATTAAGCTAGTTTAGTATCTGGGTTTACTTTGTTAACTCCTTAAAGGACAGTCATGGGTAAACTTCCCTTAAGGACCCATGACAGACTTGGCACATCATGGATTAAATGATAACAGCGCACCCCAGTGTGTTCTGCTATCATGCTGGGGAGGCTGAAACTGAGCGGCCCAGAACAGGAGCGATCAGTTCCAGTCATTTCCAGTTTTGCCGGTACATGTGATTTCTACAACAGCGGTCATGTGTACCAGCTTTTTCATTCACAAAGGCAATGTGTTTTACACATTGCCTCTGTGACTGTTCTCTGCCTCTCTCTTCCTTACTATGAGAGGAAGTAAGAGAAAGAAGCATATTAACACCTCAGTGCTGGTGAAGGATGAATGTAGGTCCATTTATGACCTACTGACAGCAACTTTTTATTATAAAAAAAAAAAAAGTTTAGCAAGACCAAAGTATTCTCCAACACAGACTAATTTGTAAACACATCTACTGAAGTTTAAACAAACATTAATGGGAGTTTTACAGTTGTGGAGCAATGTAATACTCACACACGTCCAAAAAAGTGGGAATCTAGGCAGGGAAAGAGGGACGTGGGGATTTTTGCCACAGAGTGACAGTGCCCCCTAAAACTGCACATTTTGTAGGTATAACTGACCAGTCATACCTTTCATGCAGTCTCTATAAAAAATTAGCCAGTTGGGCACAATTTATCACAAAAGAACCAAAAAAAATGTAACATTCTTTTTTCTTTCTTACCATTTTCTTCAATTTTTAATAAAATAAATGGTGGGTTATCCATAAAAGTATGGTATCAAAAGAAAGCCCTGCTTGAGCATGAGAAAAAAAAATATGGTATAGAATTTGTTTGGCTGAAATAAAAAAAGACAGAGGGAACACTGCTGAACAAAGAGCGTCAACAAGGTTGAAATTGCTCCTGTCCTTAAAGTAGTAGTAGAAATACTTAAAATGTATTTAAAAAAAAAAAAAAAATTATATTGTAGGGTTTATTTGAGCTGTAGTAACTTTTGAATAAAACACCTTTCAGCAGTGGGAGTACCCTTGTTTTACTCAGGGGGATAAACCCTACAACATACTTAAAATGTAAAAAAAAAAAAAAAAAAAAAAAAAAAAAAAAAAAAAAAGTATTACTAACTGCAAACCACCCCAGATTTCCCAGTCCTTTAAGGGACTTTATTTTATTTTGCAGGCATTAAAAAAACATGAAGAATGATATAAGTCTTATCTCTCAAACCTTTATGGTTTATGAGATATTCACAAGCAAAGTTTCCCCCTCCCGCCCCTTTTACCTAGTGTAAGCCATCTCTTCTCAGATGTGGAATGCAGTCCATAGACCAGACAGATAACAGAAGGGGACACTCTTATTCCTATGAAAACAATGAAATCCCTGCCCCCCTTGACAAGCTTTTCAGGTTTTTCCCTTATCTTAACTGAAGATTGTCCCTCTCTGCAGTCTAACTGGACACCTCCCTTCTGATCTGGCTGAGCAGTGTTACATCAGTAAAAGGGGCGGGAGGGGGGCACTATGTCATTGAATTACTCTTGAACTACAACTCTGACAGAATTGAAATAACACTCTCCAAAGTCCAAATACTATGATGATTAATTAGAGCTGCTTTTATTATGAAACATTACTATCCCTTTAACTGGTTAAAAGGGGGCTTCTAATCCCTTAATTGCTAGAAAGGTCTCCATTGCACTGAAAAACAATGCACTGGAGACATCTAGCATTCAAGTGGTTAAAATTCCCATTTAAAGGGATAGTAATACTTAATTTTAACTTTATTTTATTTTGTAGGCATTAAAAAAACATGAAGAATGATATAAGGCTTATCTCTGAAACCTTTATGGTTTAAGAGATATTCACAAAGTATCCCCCCCCTGTTCAACCAGATCAGAAGGGAGATGCCCAGGTAGACTGCAGAGAGGGACAATCTTCAATTAAGATAACGGAAAAAGCTGAAAAACTTCTCAAGGGGGGGAAGGGATTTCATTGTTTTCATACAAAGAAAATTGTCCCCTTCTGTTATCTGTACTGTCATACAACCAGACTCACATCTGAGAAGAGATGGCTTACACGAGGTAAAAGGGGCGGGGAGGCGAACTTTGCTTGTGAATATCTCATAAACCATAAAGGTTTGAGAGATAAGACTTATATCATTTTTCATGTTTTTTTAATGCCTACAAAATAAAATAAAGTTAAAACGAAGTATTACTATCCCTTTAAGTCAGTGAGGATCATGGGGTGCAGCTGGTTTGCCCCACATTTGCTACAGTTCTGTCTGTGTGCGTACTGCTTTGTGCCCTTTAAACCCTGTATATAAAAAGAAGATAAAGCAACTCACACGCTCATGTCGGACTGAAGTTTCCTCCTTCCAATGACTTTTGCAGAGATTTGGTTCACTTTCCGGGGAAACTGGTGGGGGACGGGCATAGGAATGTAAACTTTTGCTGGTAGCTATTATGTGAACAGGTGATGATCTAAAGTAATCGTTAAAAACAAAAATTAAGTAGAAAGTCACAGAAGCATTTTTGTAGCATTTGAAATTGCCACATCACTAAAAATAAGGGAAAATACTAAGCAGAACATAAAGCAATAAAAAAAGTAATACCCCTTATGACTTCTGCCCATCAGAGAGCATCTTCAGATGTCATGACATTTAGTAACACTTAAGATGTAATAATAAATATATAATGTTGTGAAAATTGTGAAATTTTGGCATTGGTTTTTTAAAAATATGACTGATCATGCAAAAAAAAAAAAAAAAAAAAAAAAAAAAAAAAATTACCATATGAAGCCATTTATTATCACACAGTTGTTTTGCTCCTTTTTAAAATCATAAATAAACAGAAACCACCCAAATGGCCCTGATCAAAAGTTGACATACCCTTGAACAGAGGTTCTCAACCTGTGCCCTGAATGGCCACTAACAGGCCAGGACTTATGAATTTCCCTGCTAGAACACAAATGTGTTGATCAGAGGCTCAGTCATATTGATTAACTCACCTGTACTATTAAAAGGAAATTCTCAAATCCTGGCCTGTTAGTAGCCACTGAGGGCACGGGATGAGAACCACTGCCCTTGAATGTTTGGCCTTGTTACAGACACACAAGGTGACACACACAGGTTAAAATGTTAATTAAAGGTTAATTTCCCACACCTGTGGCTTTTTAAATTGCAGTTAGTGTCTGTGTATAAATAGTCAATGACCTTAATATCATCAAGTCACTCTGGGGAGATCTCAAACATGCGGTTAATGCAAGACGACCAAAGACTCTGCATAACCTGGAGGCATTTTGCAAAGACGAGTGGGCAGCTATACCACCTGCAAGAATTCAGGGCCTCATAGACAACTATTACAAAAGACTGCATGCTATCATTGATGCTAATGGGGGGCAATACACAGTATTAAGAACTAAGGGTATGCAGACTTTTGAACATGGGTTATTTCATTTTTATTTTTTTGCATGTTTTGTTTTATGATTGTGCCATTCTGTTATAACCTACAGTTCAATATGAATCCCATAAGAAATAAAAGAAATGTGTTTTGCCTGCTCACTCATGTTCTCTTTAAAAATTGTACATATATTACCAATTCTTCAAGGGTATGCAAACTTTTGAGCACAACTGTATATATATATTATATATATTTGCAGGCGTTATCCTCCTGAGTAAAACAAGGTTACTCCGACTGCTAACTGGTGTTCCATTCAAAAGTTATCACGGTTCAAACTTGAATTTTTTTGGTTGCAGTATGGCCATGGCCTAAAACTGGTGGTGTTGCTACATCATCCTATAGACAGCTCTGGTCTGTTGACCATCAACTTCTATACAATGGTGTAACAACAGCACCACTGTAACATCCCAGGCCACTGAGATACTGCACTTAAAACATTTCACATCTGAGCTGTGATAACATTTGAACACACACATTTTCTACCAATCTCAACCCTTGTTTTACTCAGGAGAATAAGCCCTACAATATATCTTTTTTTTTACTTCTTAAGTGTCACTACCCTATTAAGGATCAGAGGGGTTGTTCTGTCCTATAAGTTATACACATTGCTAGACAGCCATGTGATGTTATTTGTTATGTTATAGCACCATCTGCTGGCCGAATGCAGCAGTGCTCCCTTAGTTTACATTCCACCTTAAGACTGCAAAGCAGCATGGGAGAATGATGTAACAGTTTCCCTGTGCATTTTGGGAACAAGAAGGTCAGTACAGCCCAGAGACTGGCCATAATCAGAAGCATTGTACCAGCCTCCTGCAACTCATCTTGAATCCATCATCCCAGACAAAGCATATCTGGTAGGAGTTACATCAGAGTGCTGTGATGTTAATACTGTATGTTATATAGAACTGTTGTAATGTTAGAGTACAGTTATTTATCTGTAAGATGCTGTATGTATGCCATGTGCTCTCATGTATAGCAGCCATGTTAGTCAGCCATCTCACCATGTGCTCTGTATTGATGGATGCCATTGCTGTATATGTTATGCAGATTACTGACAGCTGTACTTTTGTATTTATTTGTAGTTTTACCTCCTTCAAACCATACCCTGTCATCTCATACAAGTCCATACCCTGTTCACTCCATCACTTTCATGTTGTTTACCAATAAACAAGTTAAAGTTGAAAGAACCGTCTGCTTATTCAGAAGACAGGAGGAGGTTTATGCTGGATGTCAGAAGACACACTGAGCAAACGTGTCAGAAGACAGAACAGTAAAACAGATGCTAGTGACAAGCGATAGTGGATCAGACTATACGGAGCCGCCATCACGCACATGGTCCCACGCACTGGTGTTGTAGCGGCCGCCATATTGTCGCAAGAACGAGTGTGCATCCTCCAGCAAGTGCAGCGCTATCCAGACTACGCTGATATCCGTTCCTACCCAGATTGCAGTCCGCAATCAGACGCACAATGTCTGCCAGCCGGGCATCTTCATACAGGACAAGGTCCTATGCAAGCCGCTCTAGCAAGTCTTCAATCAAGGAAATGGCTGCTCTCGCTCGCGCCGAAGCTGAAGCGGCAAAAGTCAAATCCTCCTTTGCAGCGCAAGAAATACAACTAAAGCTAAGACAAGCCGATCAAGAAGCAGAGAGAGCACGAATACAGGCGTCTCAAGAAGCAGAGAGAGCAAGAATTCAGGCATCTCTGGAAAAACTTGCCGCAGATAAAGAAGCAGCAGCGGCAATGGCCAAAGCAGAGTTCCTGGAAGCTATGGAGTTCTCCACATGTGAGAAGCGCAGCAGTGTACTTGCACCAGACCTGGAGCAGCAAGATCCAGTACAACGCGTCTCAGAATACGTCCACCAGCACTCCAGAGCAGACGACGGCCACGATCAACTTCATCGACCGACCTACACAGATCATCAGAGAACCCACCTGGAACCGCAGTACCTCAAGCAGGAAGGTGTGCAACAAAGCGACTACGGCTACAACCGCCCTTCTACAGAACAGAAGATACAGCCTTCGCTCCACATTAAAGGGACACCCTTTGCTTCAGAACGGTACTACACAGACTATCCTAAGCCAGAAGCTCCTACAAGGTATGGTGATACACCTCACACACACTATGACAGCACACCAGCTCGTATAGACGCTAACCAGGCCTCCATGAACTTTGCCAAGTTCTTTGCCAAACGGGAACTGGTTACAAAGGGACTTGTAAAGTTCAATGATCGTCCTGAGAGCTACCGAGCATGGCGAACTTCCTTCCAGAACGCCATAAGAGGTTTAGACCTTTCCTGTAGTGAGGAGTTAGACCTCCTGGTAAAGTGGCTTGGGAGCGAGTCCGCTGAACACGCCAAGAGACTCAGAGACATTAATGTAAATTACCCTGTCACTGGCTTAAGGATGGTGTGGGAAAGACTTGATGAATGTTATGGGTCCATAGAAGCCGTAGAAGATGCTTTGTATAAGAGACTTTATAACTTTCCCAGATTAGCGAGCAAGGGCTACCAGAAGCTCAGAGAGCTGAGTGACTTGTTAACAGAGGTACTGGTTGCTCAGGCAGAAGGTGATCTACCAGGGTTGGCTTTCCTGGACACTGCCAGGGGTGTTAATCCAATTGTGCAAAAGCTTCCTTATAACCTACAGGAGAAATGGATTGTGCATGGTTCTCGTTATAAACAGACTCATAATGTACCATTTCCTCCTTTCAAAGTGTTTGTAGACTTTGTAACTGAACAGGCAAGAATCAGAAATGATCCTAGTTTTGATTTTACTCTGTCATGTTCCACTGCCCCTGATGTCAAACCTCATAAAACACCAGTGGCAGTCCACAAAACTAATGTTACCTCCTCAGGGTTTCCTTCCAGAGCCTCCAAGTCCCCTCAAGACGAGAACGGACCTATGGATCTCAGCAAGCAGTGTCCCCTACACAAGAAACCGCATCCTCTACTAAAATGCAGAGTCTTCAGGGAGAAGCCTCTAGAGGACCGCAAGAGTTTCCTCAAGGAGAACAACATCTGCTTCAGGTGCTGCGCTACAACGTCGCACTTCGCCAGGAACTGTGAGGTCAGTGTGAAATGCACAGAATGTGGCAGCACAGAACACAACACAGCTCTACACCCTGGACCACCCTCCCAGGTGCCATCCCAAGGCGGGGAGTGCGTTAGAAAGCAGACAGACACTGGTGTAGAAGACACCCAGATAGTCACCTCTCAGTGTACAGAGATATGTAAAGGACTTGCAGGAGGAAAGTCCTGTTCTAAGATCTGCCCTGTTAGAGTCTACCCAGCAGGCCACCGAGAGAAGGCGGTCAAGATATACGCAATCTTGGACGATCAGAGCAACAGGTCTCTAGCTAAGTCCACCTTCTTTGACACCTTTAACATTAAAGGGCCCAGCTCTCCCTACTCCTTAAGGACATGTGCAGGTACTGTCGAGACAGCAGGGAGGAAGGCAGCTGGGTACAAAGTCGAGTCCCTGGATGGGCAAACCTGTTTGTCTCTGCCAACCATACTGGAGTGCAATCAGATTCCCGACAACAGGTCAGAGATACCTACACCGGATGTAGCTGCATTCCATCCCCATTTGAAGCGTATAGCTCACCTGATACCAGAGCTAGACCCAGAAGCACCGATTGTCTTACTCCTTGGGAGAGATATCCTACGAGTCCATAAAGCCAGAGCACAGATTAATGGTCCTCAGAACGCTCCATACGCTCAGAAACTTGACCTAGGGTGGGTCATCATAGGAGATGTCTGTCTAGGAGGGGCACACAAGCCGACCTCAGTCAACAGTATGCTCACTAATACGCTTGAAAATGGACGTCCTTCTCTCTTCCAACCTTGTCAGAGTAGTTTCCTGGTAAAGGAGCTGCCACACAGTGCTCCCCTACCTTGTCCATTCACAGACCCTTCATGTGAAGACCACGCCTGTGACGATGAGCAAGATCACATAGGGTGCACAGTTTTCCACAGAACAAAAGAAGACAACAGGGTAGCAATGTCCATAGAAGATAGGATGTTCTTGGACATGATGGATCGGGAAATAGTAAAGGATGAGTCAAAGAGTTGGATTGCACCTTTGCCATTTAAGCCCCAGAGACCACGCTTACCCAACAACAGAGAAATTGTTTATGATCGATTTGTCTCTCTCAAACAGAAACTACAGAGGTCACTGGAGACAAGACAACATTTCTTTGCTTTCATGGAGAAAATATTCCAGAACCACCACGCAGAAGTCGCACCAGTACTTCAAGACTCCGAGGAGTGTTGGTACTTACCTATATTCGGTGTCTATCACCCAAAGAAACCAGGTCAGATAAGAGTAGTATTTGACTCAAGTGCAAGATGCGAAGGTGTCTCACTAAATGATGTCCTGCTGTCAGGTCCAGACCTCAACAACAGACTTCTAGAGGTACTTCTCCGCTTCCGCAGAGATGCCGTGGCATTTATGGCTGATATACAACAGATGTTCCACTGCTTTCTCGTCAAGGAAGAACACAGAAACTTCTTGAGGTTCTTCTGGTACCGTGACAACGACCCCCATAAAGACATCATAGAGTACCGTATGAGAGTCCACATCTTTGGAAACAGTCCTTCCCCTGCAGTCGCCATCTATGGTCTCAGAAATTCAGCCAGAGAGGGTGAAGCAAAGTACGGGTCGGATGTTAGATCTTTTGTGGAAAAGGACTTTTACGTTGATGACTGCTTGAAATCCACACCCACTAACGAGGCTGCGATCAGTCTTCTCAAAAGGGCTCAAGAAATGCTTGCTCTGTCTAATTTAAGGTTGCACAAGATTTCTTCCAACAGCCGGGAACTAATGGAAGCTTTCCCCTCTCAAGACCACTCAGCAGACCTAAAAGACTTGGATCTAGGCTGTGACTCCCTTCCCATGCAGAGGAGCCTTGGTTTGCTCTGGGATCTAAAGGCAGATGCTTTCACCTTCCAAGTCAGCAAGGAAGAAAAGCTCTTCACACGCAGAGGTGTCCTGTCTGCCATAAACAGCTTATACGATCCTCTGGGGTTCGTAGCTCCTGTCACAATTCAAGGTAAATGGATGTTAAGAGGCTTCACCCAAGACAAATCTGATTGGGATGACCCGCTTCCTACCGAAAAAAGAGACCTGTGGGCATGTTGGAGAAAGTCCTTAGAAGCTTTGTCCAGCCTTCAAGTGACAAGACCGTATGCTTCCGTGCCATCAACAGAAGTCAAAATGCAAAGACTTTGTGTCTTCTGTGACGCCTCAGTCAAAGCGATTGCAGCAGTGGCGTACCTGAAAACTATAGATGTCAAAGAGCGATGTCATATAGGATTCGTCATGAGCCGGACAAAACTGGCGCCACTCCGTGAACACACAATTCCCAGATTGGAACTCTGTGCTGCTGTGCTTGCAGTGGAGTTGGCTGAACTCATAACAACAGGATTAAACCTGGAAATCAAGGAAGTTGAGTTCTACACAGACAGCAAGGTGGTCCTAGGATACATCTGCAATGAAACACGACGCTTTTATGTCTATGTCAGCAACAGAGTGCTGAGGATCAGGAGATCCGCTTGTCCTAAACAGTGGCATTATGTACCTACGCATCATAATCCGGCGGACCACGCAACCAGATCTGTTGCACCGAACCAGCTTAAAGATACAACATGGTTTACAGGTCCTGCTTTCCTGTACCGTTCAACATCCTGCACTACCGAATATGACACATTCGAGCTGATAGACCCAGATGACGACGGTGAAATCCGCCCTCAAGTATCTGTTCTACGTACAGAGACGTTAGAACAATGCCTCAAATCCCATCGTTTCAGCAGATTCTCAACCTGGAAGTCGCTTGTCCGTGCTATTGCTTGCTTAAGTCACATAGCTCAGGTTTACAAGTCGACATTACCCGAGGAACAGGAATCCTGCAAGGGTTGGCATCACTGCAAACATGCTTTCACTGTTCCCAACCTAGAGAGGTCCAAGAACATGATAATTCACACGATACAGCGAGAATATTATGCCAAAGAAATAGACAACCTGAACAAAGGGCAACCTGTTTCTAAAGACAGTGCTTTAAGAAAGCTTGACCCAATCATTGACCAAGATGGGCTGCTGAGAGTAGGAGGCCGTCTTCAAGAAGCCAAAGTGGAGTTTATGGAGGAAGCAGTATATCTCCACCCTGCAAACAAGGAGAAAGTGGCAGGCGAACAAGCCAAACCTCAAACCCGGCGATGTCGTGCTCATGAAGGACAGCCAGTTACACCGGAATGAGTGGCCATTGGGCCTTGTCACTCAGGTGTTCCCAAGCAAAGATGGGAATGTACGAAAAGCTGAGATTAAGGTATCGAAGTTTGGTGAGACCAAACTATTCCTTCGGCCAGTTGCAGAACTGGTTATGTTGTTTTCGCCAGAAGAGCCTAGTGGTGACATCGGATGATGCCAGGCGGGGAGTGTTCTGTCCTATAAGTTATACACATTGCTAGACAGCCATGTGATGTTATTTGTTATGTTATAGCACCATCTGCTGGCCGAATGCAGCAGTGCTCCCTTAGTTTACATTCCACCTTAAGACTGCAAAGCAGCATGGGAGAATGATGTAACAGTTTCCCTGTGCATTTTGGGAACAAGAAGGTCAGTACAGCCCAGAGACTGGCCATAATCAGAAGCATTGTACCAGCCTCCTGCAACTCATCTTGAATCCATCATCCCAGACAAAGCATATCTGGTAGGAGTTACATCAGAGTGCTGTGATGTTAATACTGTATGTTATATAGAACTGTTGTAATGTTAGAGTACAGTTATTTATCTGTAAGATGCTGTATGTATGCCATGTGCTCTCATGTATAGCAGCCATGTTAG
Organism: Rhinophrynus dorsalis; assembly: GCA_037306005.1. Taxonomy (NCBI): domain Eukaryota; kingdom Metazoa; phylum Chordata; class Amphibia; order Anura; family Rhinophrynidae; genus Rhinophrynus; species Rhinophrynus dorsalis. The sequence goes on from CM074721.1 coordinate 300,249,201, forward strand.
TCAGCCATCTCACCATGTGCTCTGTATTGATGGATGCCATTGCTGTATATGTTATGCAGATTACTGACAGCTGTACTTTTGTATTTATTTGTAGTTTTACCTCCTTCAAACCATACCCTGTCATCTCATACAAGTCCATACCCTGTTCACTCCATCACTTTCATGTTGTTTACCAATAAACAAGTTAAAGTTGAAAGAACCGTCTGCTTAGTCAGAAGACAGGAGGAGGTTTATGCTGGATGTCAGAAGACACACTGAGCAAACGTGTCAGAAGACAGAACAGGGGTGCTTAACGCATTGCCCTTACAGGAATACAATTACCATGTGCAGGGAGCAGAGTTTAAGGTCCTGTGGTTCTGCTGGCAACTGTCATGTTTGCTCTACAGACATGACATCCAGGACTTATTAAAGGAGGTTATATCTTGAATAAAGGAGCAAAGAGAGGATTTTAGTCTTACCTGTTAAATCCTTTTCTCTTAGTCCATACAGGTTACTGGTAACTGTGGGAGGCATCAGCCCCATTAAGTAGGCAGGAACATTCTCTAAATGTATGCAGGGGGGTGGAGCCTCCCTTCCCTCCCAGGCTGCAGCCCAGCCAGCTATCTCCAGAATTGTTTGAGACAGTAACCATTGACTAGATAGTAGAAGGGAAAAAGACTCCTGTGAGCATGCCCCGACGGACTCCCACATACTGCCACAGGACAGCCAAGCATGGTCCCTTGACAGGGTGGGAGACCAGTAACCTGTATGGACTAAGAGAAAAGGATTTAACAGGTAAGACTAAAATCCTCTTTTCTCTGTCGTCCAATACAGGTTACTGTTAACTCTGGGATGTCCAACCATTGAGTTTCCCAGAGGCGGGAAGAAGGCAAGGACCAGGTGCAAGGCCCCCAAAGTCACCAGAATCTCTATGAACCAACCGGTCAGAGAGCCCAACAAAACTGAAGTGTCAACGGACACCAAACAGGGGTAAAAACACCCTAGGAACCGTGACACAGCACACGGAACTAGAGCCAACAAGGCTCAACAGTAAAGGAAGCACCAAGAACCCAACGAGAAGGTCTTAGACAGGCAAGACTGCCTCCAGGACCTTCCCCCCCAAAGCTGGCATCAGCCGAAGCTAGAACATCAATACGGTGGTACGTCGAAAAGGTGTGCACAGAGGACCAAGTGGCCACCCTGCACAACTGATCGGCAGAAGCCTGAGTTTTATAGGTCCAAGAGGCCCCAATGGACCTAGTGGAATGAGCTGTGACCTGAATAGTGGACTTGATCCAGGACACAATAGTCACTTTAGATGCAGGTCTTCCTGCCCTAGGACCCTCTGGAATTACGAACAGAGTGTCATACTGCCTGACAGATTCAGTGCGATGGACATAAAACTTGTGACAACGCACCACAACCAACAAGTGGAGATCTCTCTCCTTGTCAGAGGAGGGATTAGAGCAGAAAGAGAGCACCACAATCTCCTGAGTGATGTGAAACGCAGAGACCACCTTAGGCAAGAACTCCGCAGAGGTGTGAAGCACTGCCTCATCCTTATGAAACACCAGATAAGATGGTTTACAGGATGGAGCTTGCAACTCCGCAACCCGGCAAACAGATACAAATCGCCAGAAGAAAGGCCATTTTCCACGTCAAGAGATGTAAAGGAATAGTAGCCAAAGACTCAAACGGAGGACGTTGGAGAACTCCCAAGACCAAATCAAGGTCCCACTGAGGAGCTGGGCTCCAAAAGGCAGGACGCACAAGAGCAACGCCCTGGAAGAAAACCTTGACATCAGGAAGAATAGCAATGCGTTTCTGGAAAAAGACAGAAAGTGCCGAAGTCTGAACCTTAAGAGAACTCAGACTGATTCCCGAGACAGAATTCATGTCAACACACCAAGACACAAATGTCGACCAGACACTGTGAAAGATCTTGGAAGAAACAGGCTTACGGGCACTAAGCATAGTAGACACCACAGCAGAAGAAAACCCTTCCTTCCTTAAAATCGAGGATTCAACCTCCAGGCCGTCAAATTGAGCCGATGAATGTCTTCTTTCTACAGATAACCCTGTAGAAGAAGATCTGGACAAGAGGGGAGCTGAAATGGCTCCGCCACAGATAGTGCCAGAAGCTCCGAATACCAGGATTAACTAGGCCAATCTGGAGCAGTCAGAATTACTGAACAATGTTCCAATTTCAAATTTCTGTAGCACCCTTAATAACGCTGGGAGAGGAGGAAAGATGTAGGCCAGAGAGAATGTCCAAGGAATGGACGTTGCATCAGCAGCCAGAGCAAGAGAGTCTCTCCACCGAGAGCAAAACGCCGGAACCTTCCTGTTGTGTCTCGTTGCCATCAGATCCACTGGGGGCATTCCCCATCTCTGAACTAGGAGTTGAAAAACCTCGGGATGTAGCGCCCACTCTCTGCTGTCGACTGTGTGACAACTGAGGAAGTCTGCCATGATGTTGTCTACGCCTGGAATGTGCACTGCGGAAATGACAAACATGAACTTCTGCCCAGGACAGAACGGCCTTGACCTCTAACCAAGGGGCGAGACTTCTTGTTCTGACTTGTCTGTTGATGTAAGCCACTGCCGTGGCATTGTCGGACTCCACTCGGACTGGACAGTCCTCCAGTTGAGACACCCAATGACGGAGAGCATGAAATATTGCTTGAAGTTCCAGGATGTTGATAGGGAGAAGGGACTCCTCCATGGACCACTTCCCCTGAGCGCTGAAGCGACCCAGAACCCAAGAGGCTGGCATCCGTCATGACCTTGGTCCAGTAGGGAATCAGGAAGGATCTCCCCTTTAGGAGATTGGAAAGGTCCAACCACCACTCCAAGCTCAACACTACATGAGGAGGAAGTAAGACCGACAGTTTCTGATAATCTGGTCGATCCCTGCATGTCTGTATAACATACCTCAAGTTCCCTGGTGTGTGCCATGGCAAATGGAACCACCTCTATCGTGGAAATGAACTTCCCCACCAGAGAAGACTACTTTGGAACAGGGATCCGAAACCCGGACAGCTATAGTGAGTTGATCAGTTCAGACTGCAACGCTGGACACCTAGCGGTACTAATAGAAGCAAGAAATGGACTTGAGGAAAACCTCAACTTTCTTGTCAGTCCAGTCTTGCAGCGCAGAATCAGAGATAGGTAAAGCAGTGGATTTAGATAGTCTAGAAATGGGAGTACCCACCTTAGGAGGATGAACCTGTTTAGCCAGCTCAGCTTCAGAAAAGGGATAAAGCTTAGCAAATTTCCTGGACACAGAAGCAGACTTGTCCGGGTTTTACCACGTATCAGAACCCAAACGGTCAAGAGTGGGGTTAGGATGAAAATAAGTAAGGGGCTTAGCAAGCTCCTGAAAACATCAGAAGGATCAGAAGGGACCTCCTGAACCAAGGGAATGTTGAGTATGGTTAATACAGCCCTGATCAGGCCCTCAGTAGAGGTTTCAGGATCAGCTTAAAATGGGTCCCCAAGATACCTGGAAGATTCCAAATTAGTACCAACCTCAACATCCGAATCTTGCAACAATTCTTCCTCAGAAGAATCTGACACATCAGGTGCGCCCAGCGGTTGAGGCAGGGAGGAACGGATAGTAGAGGGGGGGGGGGGGCTGCCATAATTGAAGTGCCCCCTGTATCTAGGATGGAAAGAGCTGTAAAGTGGACCTAAGGTCCCTAGTTGCAGCCTTAAACTTTTGCTCCCAAGCTGGCTCAATAGCATGGCTGGAAGTCCCTGTGTTCCTGTCAGGAACTTCAGAATATGCTGGGCATAGATGATCAGAGAACTCTCTAGGTAGCCCTACGTAAAAGGAGGAGCAATGTGCAATGGAGGATACGGATACCCCAGCCTCCTTAGTCTTAGGTCTAGCCCCAAGCTCCAGCGGTATAGACATTCACACAGTGTCAAAATAACCAACTGTACAGTAAATCACCCAACTGTAGTGTGTGAGATTAATATTTCACCCCAGAAACGCTAAATATAGACTTTTTGGCAGGCGAAGGGTTAATCTGCAGAGGAGAAAAGGAGAGTCCAAGCCCTGTGTAGGATACTCATTGAGAAAAGTTCCCAAAATGGCTGCCGCAATGGAAGCCAATCAGAAATTAGGGGCGAATCAAGCGCTCATGGGAAATGTAGTTTTTCCAAAAAGTACTCCAAAACAGTGCCTGAAGCCCCTCAACACACTTGAACTATAAACCGGATGATAGGGCAAGGGTAGACAATTAAAATGAGCCCTCTCTGAAGTTGCTGTGTGAAGCGGTTGCAGAGATACGTCCCAAACAGTGTTGTCCCATAGAAAGTAAATGGAGCAATGGAGTCTACACGGTAAAGCACACCTTAAAGGCGCAGTACACAATTTTAATAAAAGTTAAACTACAAGTTAAAAACATGAAAAACATACAGGGAACATGTGTGCATACTGAGAAAACACTAAGTGTCAGAAAAGCCCCCAAAACATGTCAAGCCAGCAGACAAAGGGTTAAGTTACCACATAAACCTGCTCCAGAAACCCAACAGACATACACATATATACCAAACAAGTGCAGGAGTGCGCAATGAGAACTCCCAAATACAAACCCAGCACAGGGGCACTGTGGGACAAGTGGACCTGCAGCACTCAAAGGGTAGCTCACCTCTCCTGCAGATCTTCTGTCTTCAGATTACCATGGAGCAAGAAATTACCTCAGTGGGTAACCCCTGAGGAAGCACTTGTAACCAAGATTTTCACCCTCATGGCTTAAGGTCCACCAAAAAGCACCTGGATACAAAGCTAGCCACATTGAAGAGCATTTGTCAGTCATGGTAATCCGCTTAATGGTGGTATTCCATATCTGACAGAAAAATAAAAAAGAAACTAAAACTAAAGACAAATGTTCTCCACCTGGTGTTGTCGCACCAAAGGAACAAAATTCTGGAGATAGATAGCTAGGCTGCAGCCTGAGAGGGAAGGGAGGCTCCAGCCCCCTGCATACATTTAGAGTGTGTTCCTGCCTACTTAAAGGGGCGGATGCCTCCCAGAGTTACCAGTAACCTGTATTTGACGACAGAGAAAGCGAGAGTAATTTGAGCCATGATGATTTTCTAACCATAATAATAAGTTAAGAGGGAGGCAGTTATTAGGTGGCGTTAGTCCTCCTTTAACCTTCCTCCCATGAACTGCCTAGGTTTCTATTTTTCCAGAAATTACTGTGGGGAGAAAAACGTTTTGCTCACCCTTACTACCAAACTTCTACAAACATGGAATAGCCAGCCTCCATTGCTGAAAACATCTGCCATAAAATGTTTAATTGGTAAACACCTTATATTCGCTAATTATACTACAAGTTAAAATGAACAAATCAAACATCAAACCATTTTGGGAATGTCAGGATCATAGTTCTTTTAGAAAATGTTGATCAATTGTAATAGTTCACTCAAAGGCACATCGTGCGCAAATCTGGTGCAAACCAACAAGCAACAGAGAGCACCAGAGAGGTGTCCAAAGCAAAAGGTGGCACTAAGAGGGTTGAGTGATAAATACAAATAAATTCTAGCAGATTTAAATATGACTTAAACGCCTGAATTCTAGGGGTCTCCACCTAGTCAACAGGAATTTTGGATGTTTTATTTGTACCATGGCGTGGTTAGCTTGCACCCAAACTGCTACACTTTTGGCTTTTAAACATATGCCCCAACACCCTTAGACATCTTGTGGAAAGATGCATTTAAATGGGGTACTGTGGACTAAAAATATCTTTGGCGATTCTGAAATAGCTTTTAAAAGGCACTGCTTAGCAATCCATTGCCCAACCCCAACCTCCACCAGGATTATATGCTCTGCATACACATCTGGCATTCAAAAGGGTTAAAAAAAAAAAATGTTTCAGCAAGCAAACTAAGTTTGATAGAAATGGAACCACACACTGATAAAAATTCCCCTCTGAAAAACCAGAGGAGTAAACAACACATTGCTGCGCAATACGTGGCTGACCACTCTGGCCTTCAATGGGTTAAAAAAATAAATAAATATGTACCTATTATAATAGGAGCACTGCATCAAAGGACTCTGAGGGCTCGTGGCGATGTTTGCCAGCTCAGTCAGCCAGTTCACCCCACGGTCACTTTCAGACATACTTGAGGTATTTTGGTTCCATGAAGGCACTGTATATTCCTGGTGTGAAACATCTGCATCAAGGTGGAAAACCTCAGGGGATGTGGAATCTGTCTGAACAGCTTGCAATTCTGGAAGATCATCTATAATAGAGTATAAAACAGAGCTGAATACCCACTTATAGTAAACAGAAACAGTCACCTGGCCACAGTCTCACCAACTAACACTTTATTACAATCTAAGTGCCCAGGTCAAAGGATGCATAATTCTTCATTTTGTTTAGTCCATAACGCTACAATTAGCAAAGAGGCATAATCAAAGGTGTGTGCCATGCATTGCTTCACATCCCTCTGATTATTAAGGGGTTAACCCTTTGAGTGCCAAATGGGTATCAAACGCATTGGATATGCCTATGGCATCCAAAGAGTTAAAGAACCTTTATGTCCTGCTTATAAAATGTGTCTCTCTGGCACTGAAAGTGTCCAATACACTCTTGCCCCTCTCAAAAAGAAATGGTCACTTATAACAATTTGGATAATTATGAAAGTGCCTTCAAAATCACTTTAAACAGTGTATGTCATTTAGCTTTGTGCATGTAGTAGTAATGTCCTCAGACTAGGTTTTGTTCCCTACCTCTAGTATAATATTTTAGAAACTGCAGCCACAAGACCTCTCTATCCAGTGTATTCTAACCCTTTGGTGTCAGCCTATGGGTGAAATCCACTGGATCTTCAAAACCTGCACTGTTGGCGCGCCATGAGAATAAACACCGAAAAACATGTGGGGAAGGGGGAAGAGTACTGTCCCCAATGACACAGATGACCTGTACACACTAACACATACACACAAACAAGGAAGCTAGGATTTCAGAGACAGCCTGGCTTCCACTGTAACTGCTGGGAACCTTGTGGATGGTTGCCAACAGTAAAAGCTAAGAATAAGATGTAAATATGAACCCTGTGACTAAGTTTAAAAGAACGGGGGCGTGTTCCTGTGAATGTCTCAGATTGAGGGGCTCAGGCAGTTGCTGACAGACTATACTGCTTATAAAAATAAAGTTAAAAAAAAAAAAAATTGTAAAATACTTTTTTTTTTTTTTTTTTTTACTGGGAAAGGAACTTTTAAACTCTTAACTACCACAACAAAACAAAACCCTACACAAAGTTTCTATATTTTATTACAAGTATACCAATTGTGTGCAATCTACATGGGGAAAACACTGTGCAAAAGCTTTATTCTAGATAGTTTTTAAACTATAAATTGGTGATTGATATTCTTCTACAGTACCAATAGATATCTTATTCTAATCTGAGAAATAGGTTGTTTGCATAGGTATAGTAACTAATAAACTATTCATATCTCGTTTACCAAACTCTTCATAAGAAACGTGAAGTTTGACAAGGTCCTTAAAGAGGGCCCTCGTTACCATTTGATTTGATTATCTGTGTTGTTGCAAGTTCTTCTCTCCTCCATTTTGTGCAATGCTGCAGAGTTGTCTTGACTAAATAAAGGATGGTAACATAGTTCCTGTCCTTAAGGGGTTAAACCAATATTAAAAATTCATGTTAATACATATTAAAAGTGTTACTATTCCTTGTATCCCAAACTAGTATTTTAGATATAAAAATATCCATATATGTAGATCTGAAAGTACAAAAACCTCCAAGTTGTTTTATGGTGACAGGCCCACCTTAACATTAGAAAGCTACAAATACAAAACAAAATTATTTGCTAAGGAAAGCTCTTCAGATCTTTAAACTCATCAATGAATGAACACTCGTTAAAGACGATTTTTCTGATATATGCCATTTCCTTTTATTTTTTCACATTAGTTAAGATTCAGGTATTTGCAGCACCCAATCATTAATAAGATATAGCATCATAAAATGAAAGAGGAACTTTCACTTTGCATAAAGTCTTCCTGCGATAATTAACCATATGGCGACTAGCTTCATAATACTTCTATTACCTCTCAGAAGTGCCACATTCTAAAGTAATCCTTAATCTTTGGAGACTGACGGCCAGGTTAGTGCCGTCTGCGATCCTGTGCTGTCAGTCCCTTCCAGTTACCTTGTGGCACAGTGCAATGCTTCCTAGAGGAGCCTGGGATGGACAGCGCAGGATTCTCTAAGACAAGATGTCTGCGCTGATGCCTGGCTTCCAGTCTCCGAAGATTAAGGATTACTTTAGAATCTGCCACTTCTGAGAGGTAATAGAAATATTATGAAGTTAGTCACCATATGGTTAATTATCGCAGGGAGACTTTATACTAAGTGAAAGTTCCGCTTTAAGGAAACAGTTTCATACTAATACAAAACTAAAGGTCACTATCTGAAACTAAAAAGTGGGGGTTTTTTTGTTTTTTTAGTGAAATTACATAAAACAATTGTAACTACACTGAAATAACAATTACAACGCCCCTTAAAAATGAATAATCATCATGTATTACACAAACTGAAGAGATTGAACACATTCTAAAGATGCTCATGATCTGGCAAAAATAAAGTATTGTGAAATTCTTACCAAGTTCCATATGGTCATCTGAAGATTCATATCCAGGAGAGGATGGGATATGCTCATTACACTTCAACATCTCCAGCGAATCATTCATTACTGTAGGCCTTTTGTCCATAACTAACTGAAGTTTTTGCACTGTGTTTGGCATATCGTTTGTCTTTACTTCCCACACCATATTATAGCACTTCAACTTAATAGTCCAGAAAAAAGAAAAAAATGTAAATATATATTAGACGTATTAATATTTCTAATGCTTTACATTCATTACTAGTGAACAATAGTTCAGAACGTAGATGTCATTCAGTGAGCCATCATACATCTCATCTCATTTAAAGGAACACTAAAGCCTTCTAATAAAGTCCCACTTAGCTTACTAATGACCACTAAGTATACTGCCCTTGTTATTTGGTTCAAGAGGTAACATTTTCAATCTATCCTGGAGGTTATGTCCATGAAGAAGTCATGACCAACCCAATTATTTAAATGGCAAACTCTCTCTTAACCCCTTAAGGACCCTTGATGGTCCTGGCACATCATGGGTTGGGGAGCAACAAGGACCCATGACGTGCCAGGACTCACGAAATTCAGGACTCGCTGCATGCCTTTCAGGGAGTCCTGAATCAGATGCTTAAGGGTCCCTAAGTGCTGGCCGGGTGCGTGATCAGACGGTCCCTAATGGGCTTAAAACACTAACTCCTAGCAGCCCAGACTGATCTCCCACTCCCTTTATCACCATTATGTGAAAAGAATTCTAAGCGCTTAGCAGAAAGTATACATACATCTATTAAAGGAAAGGAGAAATGCACCTTCTGTTTATTAAAAATCAATAACAGATTCAGAAACAAAAAATATAGCCTGATAAAATGGACAAAAATATATATGAGGAAAAGAAACTAACAGTAAAATGTGTCAGTCTGGTAGAATGGTGCTGCACACCTTATAACAAAGACAGAAAATCCCAAATGTGTTATTAGAATAGAGCATAGAATATCAAAACAGAAAATCCCAAATATATTATTAAAATAGCACATATAATCTATTATACTTAGGGTAATTAATAAATATCTACATAAACTATATCATAGCAAAAAAAAAAAAAAAAAATCATTGCTGAAGGCAAACTTTGTATTTGCACCATATACATATTGATAGTGGAGTTTTCTTAATGTCACCCCCTTCTCATTACATTCAACATGAAAACACATCTCATTAGTTTGTAACATTAAAGAGGAAAAATAACTAAATCAATTTACAGAAAGCAACACACGTTACCCTTGAGAACAAAACAGAAACACAGCTAAAACTAGCCCATAAATACTGGAGATGCTGTATCAAACTTTCCCGACTAATGCCCTCTTAAAGGATCACTACAGTTACAAAGTAAAATAAATTATGTATACATATACACAGACAAATTGTAAGGATTTTGGTACTCCCAACTGTTAGCAGTTGCTTTATTCAGAAGTTATTACAATTCAAACTGACGAGAACTGGTAGACTGATTGCTACCACAGAGGCACACATTTAGCATAGAATGCAAGAGAATAACTGCCTGGACACCAGGCGGTGCTGTTGTCAACAGTTTAATATTGACATTTTTATCTATAATGAGGTAGGAGAACCACCCTTGTTTTAGTTAGCAATAATAGCCCTTCAATATATATTTTTCTAATAAAATATTTATTAATCCTTTAAAAGGACCCAGAGGGGTGTGCTACTTATTGTGAAGCAATGCATTGCAGTCTACTGGTCCTTAAAGGGTTAATGGATATATATATATATATATATATATATATATATATATATATATATATACACACACACACACACACACACACACACACACACACACACACACACACACACACACACACACACCACTTCTTGAAGGGACAGGGTTCCCCCAATTCATGTAACCTCAGATCAGACACAGACTACAAGAAATATGTACCATGCCATCTCTTGCAGGCTCATCTGTCCTAAGGTTAAATGGAGTAGGGGAATGCTGATCCATCAAGAAGTGATGTGTGGTTTCATCCATTTATCCTTTAAGGTCTACGAGAGGACGTGTCATGCGGGATGACATCAGCTTTACATGACTGGCTAAAGGCGCAACACTTAGAAATTGGACATTGTGATATGCACTGCATGGACAACCACATGTGAACAACTGCACAAACAACCATTGGCCACCATGCAGACTACACATCCCAACTGCCATCCCCAATCTCAGAAAAGTTGCAACAGGATGTGTCCGTTATCGACTATCTAAGGGACAGTTGTTCATAAGAATGCGGTGGTGATTTTGCCACTTTATAATAAATGAGGCTGGCATTTTCCTAGTACTCTCAAGCTTCAAAAACAGCTGTTGCAGCAAACCTTTAAAGGGCTCTGAAACCACCTGTGACTCAATTTACAACATACAAATTAAGGTGTCCACACAACATAATGAGGGTTTTAACCCATTACTGAAGCCCATAAACTGAAGTGCAGAATAGTAACATAGTAAATTAGGTTGGAAAGAGACACAAGTCCAACCTTTGCCTCATAACCCAGAATAGACAAAATGTTGTAATTTTCTTCTACCAGTATGATAACACAGCAACAAATTATTACCCAGGAGATTGGTAAGGAAAAGTGATACTTTTATTGGCTGAGAAGCTCCTGGATGCAAGCATTTAAGACACTTTAGGTCCTTTCTTCAGTCATATTGGGAATAAGCTTCATTATAAATATGCCTGAAGAAACCCAAAGTGTCTTGAAAGCTTGCATCCTAAAGCTACTTAAATGCAAATAAAAGGTATCACTTTTACTTTACCCATTACCTATAGTATACTACAAATTATGTGTTTCAATGGAATCAAACTGCAGTTGAACAATTATCACAGGGGGCTGTGTTTTTGATGTGATTTTATCCCTTTGGTTTATACAGAGAATTGGATGCTAAGAAACCCATGCTACAATGTAGCAATAAAAACAAACCAACATTTTCAATTGCATCAAAGTAGTACAACAAAAATAAATATACTACAGAAGTTTCCTTTGTGAAACAGCTTTTACAAGTTCTGGAGAAACAGGAGTTGTGTGTGTTATATCAGCCAGTTACATATCTTGCTTGCCTTCACATGGTTTTTGGTTTTTATTTATTCATTTCATTTTTGTAGTACATTATGGAATTTGCTTTTTTCTGGTTGTCAGATCTGTGCATTTTTTCCTAAATGGTGTGTGTATGTATGTATATATAACTTCCAAATGTAATCTAGATCATCATTTCACTGGATATTTAAATGTATAGCATTATTTACTCGTTATCAATGTGGTTACATCTATGTGTTTATCGTATGCGAAATCCTGGTTTATTAGCAAGATACAATTTGCCATAGTAGCTATATATTTAAGGAACACCACTAATGCTAACAAACTCCGCTCAGCTTAATCGGGGCAGATAATCCTAACTGCCACTGTTAATCAATTCTGCATATAGTGGATCTCAATACCATTCATGGAGACTGACAGCATAAAATCATGTCTGACTACAGGACCCCAAACTTGTCCCACTGAAGACTTCTTCCACAGAAGATGAAATCAAGTATTATTATTATTCATGTATATAGCGCCAACTAATTCCGCAGAGCTTTACAATGGGGATTGTTAATAGCCACTGAGATTGTGTCCAGATTAAGTTAAAAGGGGGATTAATATTAGGAGAACTTAATGTGAAGCATAGGCAATTTTACATTATGGGAAAATTTAACAACCTTTCTGGTTTCATAATGTAACAGGACACAATATTGTAAAAGCAGCAGATTCCATCAATGGCATAGTTCATCTACTTTAAAGTTAAACAGTGGCCCCTTGTGTCCACAAAGGTGCATTACAGAAAAACAAAATTTTTTTGTTAAACATGGCTACTCAACTTGATTTAAGTGTAGAAAATACTCACTAAAATAGATTTTTGCTCCCTACACTAAATAAGGTTTTATATATATATATATATATTATACATATACACACATTGCCTTGCAGATGGTGAATCAACAAATTATGGTGCATGGACATGTAAGATTTAGTTTCTTCTTTGAACATGACCTCAGATTTGGATGTGCAAGTATATACCTGCTACATATAAATTAATGAATGAATGTTATATAGCCACACAAGTGTTCCCAGCACTTTACAATTTAGATATCCAGACAATACAGGTTAGCAAATGTGTTAAAGAGAGCTTACAAACTTAAAATGAAAAAGGGAGATAAAGCATACGTAAGGGTTAAGTGCACTAGAAAGTTCTCAATAATGGGGAAATCTGGCAAAAGCATGCTTAGGTAATTCCCATGTTAGACATAAGTAAAGGAATTCTGTGCATACTTATTGTGCTTTCATCTCTAAGTGAATCAACATTAATGGAGTTTCTCTGTTTTAATATAATTTATCTGCTTAAATCTGTACTAAAAAGTAAAGCTCTCTAAATGAACTGATATCATCAAATCATGTGTGTTTCTATACGTCCACTCCATAAAGGGCCACCATCATGTATAAACAAGTACGCTCCAATGGCAGAATCTTGGTAACCAGCCTGTTGCTACACTGTGCAGCCCCAGATATATTTTTGGGGTGGGGGAGGTAGAAAACCCTTTTGACTTGCAAGAAGAGTGGACTAAACAAGTGAAGCCTAAGACTGGTGTCTCTGTTTTCACTTATGGCAGTGAACTGACAGTAAGAGTAAAGATTCTGCTCTCCCAATTGGAGCACTATGCAAGACTGGGAACAAGTTGTGCATGGAAAGTCAGACATCCAAGTGCTGGGAACCACATTCACTGTGGGAGCCAGGGAGACGGTGGTGGAGTCCACTTCTATAACCCCTACAATGACTATGGGTGCAGAGTAGGACAGCACAATGCAGCCTGTTACATCCACTAATATGCTCAAAGGGTTCAGTTCTCCAAATGCTGCTTAAAAAGTATACTTTAACAAAAAAAAAAAAAGTTTGTTATATTGCTTTTCAATAAAGGAATGTTACTCACACTGCTGCAATTTTTTTTTTTTTTTTTAATTCAAACGTTCTTACTGTTTAAATGTATTTTTTGTGTTTAAAGACTCTGGAATAACTTGAATTAAACATCTCAGTCGGCATGCCTCTGCATTATTCACCAGGAAAATCTGTATGAAACTTTCATATTAATCTTACTGCTCCTTTAATGAAAACAATGGAAATAGCCAATGAGGCTGCAGTCCTGAGGTGTGTCAAAAATAGTACAGACCCACAAAAGGAACATAAAAGCAACACATTTAAATACTGATCAAAAAACAGGGTTTTTTTTTGTTTTGTTTTTTTAAATAAAGAAGGGCATTACTTTGTAAAAAGTAATTTCACACATTTCAAGCCTCCATGTGGCAATTACTAACAACCTGATGTAATAAGAATCACCTACCACTATCAAGCATCTGTTATGCACTTCATGAGGTAAAGCCCTTCCTCAATCTCAATGACATTGTATGAGAGGAAACAAAAAGGTAAGTAGTTCAAGATTAAACTAGTACACCATTTACCAATGTTAGCCCTCAGTGAACACCAACAATTCATGTTTTCAGCATGTCCCTGCTTAATCACAGGTGTGTAATCAGCAGATCAGTCGGGATTATTATACAAAAGCTCAATTACGGATATCCCTAAAATACAACCTGTTGGTGTTCCCCGGAGACCAAGTTGGAACTGAACAAGTACATATAAATTTGAAAGTCACAAAATAGCTAATTAAACAAACTGGCTCATCTCCCATTCTGTATTAAGATCAATACTGATATCCCACTTAACGGGTAAAATGGGCGACACATCCAATACCATTAAACTTGAGTTAACTGAAATCCCTACTGGGATCTTGTATAATATGACTTTCAATGGAGCTACTACATCTGTGACTCTCTCTTAGTAACATGTTCTCTAAGCTTTTTTTCCCCCCATTCGGCATATGGTCTTTCCCCCATACTGTAAGAGAAACAATGCTACCTGCTGATGCCCCTTTTTTTTTTTTAGCAACAAACCCACAACCAACATCCAGGACTTTAGACAATTGTGGTTTATTATCTAGAACTGGATGCACTGATGTAAGAAATTCTATATTGTGCAGTCTGTAGTGAAACTTCAGATACTGTATACTTTCTTACTGGTAAGTTATCAATAAGGGTACTACTATCCAAATTCAAACCAGCTGAAATCAATTAGACATCAGGACGTCAAACTGTTTTCTGTGCTCTAGGCCAGCGGTTCTCAACTTTTCTAGTTCTGCGATCCTTTGATAAAACTTCCCAAGTTGTGGCGACCCCTAACAGTAAAATTATTTTCGTTGCTCCTTCATTGCTGTAATTTTGCTACTGTTATGAATCGAAATATAATTATATGATGGTTTTAGGCGACCCCTGGCAAATAGTCATTCAACCCCCAAAGGGGTCCCGACCCACAGGTTGAAAACCACTGCTCTAGGCCTTCAAGGGGAGTCATGGCCTATTAGTAGACATCTAACAGCACATAATACCACACATTAGGCTCCACTATACAATCATAGGACACAAACAGTACCTAAAATAGTTGGAAAAATAAGCACCTGGGGTGCTGCTTAAAGTTTCACAGATGCAAAAGAAACCCACCTCATTAAAACGACTCAGTTATATATTATGTTTGCTGCTAGCAGCGGCCTGTCCTTCCTTCAAGGCATAAGCAAATGTTTAAACGCAAACTGCTTACCTAAATACTCAAAGCCCGTTTATTAAAATGTAGCCTCACGTGAACTGAAAACTAAAACACACCAATTACCAGGAATTTAGAAACATTAATGCATATGAAGAGATGAGAAAGTCAAAGTGTTTTGTAGAAACTATAAAGCAGCAATTACTGCAGAGCGTTAACATTTAAATCCTGTCAAAAAAGATCCAAGTACCTTTTTAGACAGGAAAATACCCGAGTAGAAATGAACACTTGCGTCATCTTTAAAACAAATCTCTTATCAAAATTCTTCCAATGCAAACAAGGCCTCGTTTGCCTTTTGACAAAGTTCACACATTCGAGTCAGCACCAGGAAGGTGCCTACAAAATGTATTTCTATATTATCCCTTTTACGATACAGAGCAAAAAAGTATATATCAGTAAACTAAAACCATACAAAACGGTCCGCCAGCAACACTATCACGTGACAGCCTGAGCTTGTTTATACTCTGGGTGCGCATGCGCTCTGCTCTCATTCATTCTCCGCAGTAGAAGCTGCGATTGATTTACTCAGGAACCTCTCCCAGAAGCACATCAGCTTGGGACGGAGCAGCTCAGGTCTGCCAAATAACGCAGTTACTTCTCCGTCACATACATACCCTCACTAGAGTAATACATGCAGCCAGTGCCAGGCATTAGTTAGCCCACCAATTGTCTCAGTCGTCACCAAAGAAATGCTAGGGTAAATGAACTGCTCTGTTTGGAACAACTTCCAATACAATTGCTTCCAAAGCATATCTTCGCTAGGAGTGGGAGACCTCTAATATTTAAGGCATTAATAGCCCTATTTAAAAAACTGGAAATTGATTGGTCCCCTATGGTCATACCTGGGAACTCTCTGGGTTTGACCCAAATGTCAGGGTGAAGGGCCAAATTCTCAGGGTGAGACAGGTCTGTGTCACGTACTATATGAATTTCCCCAATTAAATGTTTCCTTAGCCTCTAAACTGGTGTCATTAGTACCAGAAAGACAGTGGGATGTGTGCTGCTTGTCTTGTCTGTGTTCAGGCAGTGAGTTATCCAAACTGTAGAATGTTAAAGGTCCCTCGCACACTGACCGGGCACCTCTGTGTTAGAGCAAGCAGGCACACATCGCATAAAATCTACATTATGGGAAGCTTTAAGGGTTAATATTTCAAAGATCTCAGGGTCAGCTCATCTTGAAAGTTCACAGGTATGCCTATGGCGCAATTGCTTTGCTCTAGAATTGCACATCATTGGCTTCAATTAAAAGCCTCAACCCCTTTGATATTATTGTGTAATCAAAATGTGGCTCTCCAATTAAAGTGCTCTGTACCCACCGGAGCTCTGCCACGTTGTACGGTTATTTATGGGTTTTCATAAAAAACGAGAAAGAAAGAAACCCTTCATTTGTTAGCACTCAATCCGTTCTTCACCATTTCAGTTCATATGTTTTTATGTTAACCATTTCATTACCCTGTAAGCACCTTCTTGTCATCGATATAGTTCTACAAACTACAATACTAATTTAGGGTTGAGTGTGCATAGGGTACGATTTGGTTCCTTTTATTTATAGGTTTTACCTACTCCTGACTAACCATCTGAGTACCAGTTATCTAACGCGTTGCTTTTGATTCCTCTCTGGTACTTAAAGGGTTAACACTAGATCATTCAACCTTCAAGCCCTTGAGTGTTAACGCGGGAACCACTCGAGCACTCAATGGGTTAAAACCCATCCCACGCAATATAAAATGTCACCGAAGAGGGTGTGAAGTGCAAGTCAAATGCACAAAAACATTTCTGGTAACAGCTGACCTGCAGTAATGCCCTGGGCAAGAGAATCAGCCGTTTTACTTCTGTGTATAGAAGCACATTCATACTCCCCAGTACAGCTAGGCATTCCTTCATGTGTCACTACATGTGCCCTGATTACCACTGGACACATGTAGTGACCCACACGTCACCTCTCTGGTACTGAAGGGGTTATATTCAAGGCATACCAGTGCAAAGGATATGGGAGAGGTTTATAGTAATTATCCCAACAACGCTGTCATTTAATTGTTAAATCACCATGTATGCACCTTGGAAGTTAAACAAAACACAGCTGCCTCCACGGTGTACGGCTTAACAATTTTGAGTGCCAGCAGGGTAATCAACTCATTGCAGAGCAATACATTAGATGCCCTTCTAGCACTCAAAGGGATAAAGACTGAGTAGTTTTGATAAAATCCCATTTGAATAATTACATGTGTGTATAGGACTAAAACCACAGAATTGCACATTATGATAAAAAGGAAGCAACAGTTCATTTTTAAAAGTTTTTTAAAACAAAGTTTAATTCAATTATTGTAAAAGACAAGATAATTCACGAGTGATTTGTGAGGGGCATATACATAAAAGCAAAACAACTGCGATATGTAGATTTAACTCCATGGGTGCCAGATACCTCATTGTATGCCTCTCTAGCAGCTACATAATGAAGTGAAAGGGATTTTTGTTAGGCAGATGTGTTGGGTGCCCCATTGTTGATGTTATACAAATAGGCATTCAGGCAGGCCCAGCAAGAATCATGGAGGTAGAGTAGGGAATCAGCGAGTGAATGGCTGGAGCTCAGCTGATAACAGCTGTGAACACGACACAAAGCACAAAATAAACTCCTGTCTACCTCCCCACTTCCAGGAGCTCAGCTCCACCAAACTGTCACGGAGCTCCAGACCCGGAGAAGACTGCCTGTGTCCAACGCGAAATGAATGAACCTCCTCCCTGCCCCGAGACTACAAGACAACAACACCGACAAAAACAATGAACGTCACAGGCAGAGTCCGGGCTGTGAGTCTGTGTCAGCCTTAGATACAGAACTGCCAACACTAAAACATGGCCGCCGGAGCCGATCCTTAGCACCTCCGTCCTCTGTTTACATTTCATAACTCGCTTTAGCCATTTAACTGCATAAAAGTTCTTTCTTTACTTACCAAACCAGTCGCCATTACCTAATCTCTAACCCATTAAAATCCCCTGGAGGCAGGCATTCGACGATAATACGAAATCCCATTGGTGGCTCTGCTTGTCATTCAACATATTTGTACTTTCAATTGGTTGAAAGTTAGCATTGCTAGCTATTGGTTACAGTTGAAGAAAGGGGGGTCTAGCTCTCATAGGTGAAACTATTTGACAATCAATACAGATACTGATGTATGATTGGCTAGTTTCGCGATGTTTTGTCATTCTCGCTCGGGTATTCTTGGCGCTTTTGCGTGTGGGTGATGTAGTTATAGATGCTCGTCGCGAACTGTCAAACATGGGAAATGGAGTTCAAGAATAACTGCAAGTTCCAGAGTGCACCGCGCGCCAGGCTACTGATTGTAAACAAGCCTCACAGGACACGTGTATCAAACTGTACTTGTTATGATGATTGCAATAGGATGGAAGAGGGCGCTGGTTGAACACTATTCATATTTTCCATCGTCAAGCTATTTTGGAAATAAAAACAGCTGCTAAAGAGTTTTATACTGTAAAATATTTTTAAACAATTGAACGTATGCAGAAAGCTAATGAGTGGCAGTTATCTCAGACCAACTTCGTCATGTCACATACAAGATTCTCTCCGATCCCATTTGATTTGTAAATATGTTAGAGACCTCAGACGCTCCAACGGGTTATAGCCTTATTTAACCTGATGAGTACAAGAGTGATATACAATGTGTACTGCTGTGGCACTCAAAGCGTTAAGCCAATGGGAAGGTTCATTTCGTGAAGTTTGATTAATTTTGTATAGTACAGTTATTATTTTTTCCAGAATTGCTCCTGGTTATACAGTGGACATTGTTTCTTTTTCTGCCTGTGGTGCAATCAGTTTGCTGTAGAATTACATTCCTCCAAAGTGTTCCTTTGTAGGAGGGACTGGACAAGTGTCCCTCTTTTAGACCCAAATCCCTCTGTCCCGCTTTCCCACCTTGATGTCCCTCTTTTTAGGAAATCAGATTTTGTGTTGTGTATATAACTGTATCATACTGCTCTACAGCAATAAAACTCACATTATTGTTTGTTAAAACATCCGTATATGTGTTTATAAATTAGTCTGTGTAAATAAAATACTTTGGTCTTGTTATGTCATTTATTAGGTTATACAAGGAGCTGTCAACAGGTCATGAAATAGCTTAAAAATTCTCGGTAATGACCCACCTACCAGCCACGCCTCCAGCAACACCCCCTAAAACACAAGTGTCCCTCTTTGGCAATTTGAAATGTTGGGAGGTATGCCACCCTGATGTCCTTTAAAAAATGTATTCAGAATGTATAGTGTGTATATAAGTCTATCGCATTGCTCCACAGCAACACAACTCATCCATACCTGCCAACATTTCATATGGCCAAAGAGGGACATTTTAGTTTTATATAGTGTTGATGGAGGTGTGGCTGGTGTGCAGGGCTGGTGCAAGGATTTTTGCCACCCTAGGCAAAACCTAGTTTTGCTGCCCCTTGGCTGCGCCCCTTGTGCCCTACCCCTTTATGCCCTGCCCCTGTATGTGTTTAAGTGTCAGTGTGTTTGTGTGTTCCCTATACGTGTATAAGTGTCAATTTGTATATGTGTGTTCCTGTATGTATATAAGTGTGTCAATGTGTGAGTCTCTGTAAGGATATCAGTGTGTAAGTATGTGAGTGTGCTTCTCTATATGTGTATCGGTGTGTCAGAGTGTATATTTTCTATATGTGTATAAGTGTGCCAATGTGTATGCTTGTCTGTATGTGTATCAGTGTGTCTGTTTATCTTTGTGTCTCAGTGTGTTTGACTCTCCCTCCCTTTGACTCTTTCTCCACCTCTTGACTGTTGATCCCCCCCCTTGACTCTCTTTCTCCCCCTTTGACTCTCTCCCCCCATGAAACTCTTGATCCCCCCTTGACTCGTTCTTCTCCGTTTTACTCTTTATCCCCTCTTGACCCCCCATTTTGCCTCTTTCCCCCTCTTGACAACCCCCTTTCCTCATTTTCCTCCTCTTGAGTCCGACTCCTCCATGATATCTCCAGTCTCTTTTCCCCCACTGCCGACATTGAGAGCAGCCGAGACTATGTGATATGCGGCAACGCAGACTTAGTGCATGCTGTGGGTTTCTTCATCTTTCTGGGCGCCACTATCAAACTTGTTCTGAGGACAGTGCAGGTTTAAAAGGGGCATCCAGACCGATGGAGAAACACAAAGGATGCACCGTGTCTGCCTAGCTGCGTGTCACATGGTAATGGCTGCTGTCAAAGTCGGACAGGCTAACATTTTCTGGGCTCCCCCCCCTGCTATGCCACTGACTTGGGCAGTAAGTGGTGAGCAGTGGGGGGCCGAGCCCAGGCCTCGATGCGCCCCCAGAGAATGTGTGTCCTAGGCTGGCACCTACCTCGCCTATAGGTGGCGCCGGCCCTGCTGGTGTGTGGAGCATTAGCTAAAATTTCTAGATTACTTCATGACCTATTGTTACCTCTTTGTGTAACTGAATAATGATTTAGAGTAAGACCAAAGTGTTTTATTTATACAGATTAATTTATAAACATATATATATACTGCAGTTTAAAGTGGATCTACCACCACAGTTAAAGTCACCCTGCAATAATTAAACAGATGGCAACTAGCTTAATAATAGTTATCTTACCTCTCAGAATGAGCCAATTCTAAAGAAATCCATAACCTTTGGAGACTGACGGCTAGGTCAGTGCAGTGTGTGCGCCTGCGCCGTCAGTCCCTTCCAGTGCCTTTTGGCACAGTGTAATACTTCTTAATGGAGACCGGAACTGACAGCAAAGACAAGATGTCTGCGCTGATGCCTGGCATCCGGTCTTGGAAGATTAAGGATTTCTTTAGAATAGTGTACCATAAAATCTCGGGTATAATACGCACAATTTTACCCCACTTCACCTTATGTGAAGTGGGGGGGAGGGTGTATTATACACGAGAGATTTTGATGAGAAAACAAATAAAACCTGGTAGATGCCTTCCCTCCCTCCCCCAGCGCTATCCGATGCTACAATAAGACTTACTAGGTTAAAAGTAACTCCCCGTTGAAGTCTTCATCTTTCGCAGAGCAGCCAAAATAAAAGCTACCGGTATGTAAAGCATAAGTGCGGACGGCATGCTTCCATTCACCGCCCACTTCCTTCAATGGCTTTGAGGTCCTTCCTCCTCCAGCCAATGCCCTGTGAGGTCCGACTTTAACTATGGTGGTAGTTCCGCTTTAAATGGATATAAATGTCAGTGTTATTGCTGTGGAGTAATGTGATGCAGTTAAATACACACCACACAGTCTGATCTCCTAAAACAAAGGGACACAGAAGTGGGAAATAGGGACAGAGTCATTTCAGTCTCAAAGAAGGACTGTTCGTCAAAAAGAGGGACACCTAAGGAGGAGGGAGGGCGAGGTTGCTCAAACTGGTTTGAGAGCTCTCTTTGTTAGATGCTTTGAACAAGTCGGACCCAACACGGGATAGGCTGGGACAGATCTTTGCTCTTAAACGAGAGATCTCTGACATTCAACTTTGCCATACCCAGTTAATGCTAAAAAAATTGAACCAGGGTTATTACACCCAGGGCAATAGGGCAGGTACTCTATTGGCGAGAAGACTTAAAAAACGGGAGGCTAAGAAAGCTATCCCATTTCTCATCTCAGAGGCAGGGCAAAAGATAATGAACCCTGCACGTATTCCAGAAATATTTGCGCATTACTATGAGAAATTATATAATCTTAGTTCCGATCAGCATACACTGCAGCCTTCTCCACAAGCTATGGAATGTTTCTTAAGCAAGGTTAGTTTGCCTCATTTGTCTCCGACCCAAGGGGAGTTCCTTCAGGCCCCCATCACGGCTGAAGAGATTCAAACCCATATTAGAGGTTTGCCTCTTAATAAAGCTCCAGACCTGGATGGTTTCTCCAATTTATATTATAAAACCTTTTCTGCTCTTCTTATCCCTCATCTAGAATGCTTTTGCAGCTCAAGAGGCTCGTTTCCTTCATGTATGTTATCCGCTACTAATTCGACCCTCCCTAAGTCGGGAAAACCCCCATTGCACTGTCCTAATTTTCACCCAATCTCCCTACTCAATACCGATTTAAAGTTATATGGCAGAATTTTAGCTGCTAGACTGCACAACTTACTGCCGTCTCTATTACACTACGACCAGGTGGGATTTGTTTGGGGCCGTCAGGCCTCGGACAACACGAGGAAACTATATAATTTGATCGATTCTGTTGTCGCGGGGGGTTCTGAGTGCCTTCTTTTGTCTATTGATGTGGAAAAGGCGTTCGACCGCCTATATTTGGGTTCCTCCAAGTGGTGTTGGTGAATTACTACTTCCCTTCCTCGTTCATCGATGTGGTTTTTTTTCTCTATATTCTTCTCCATTGGCCAGGGTTTCCTATGCGTGCTTCTTGTCTCATCCTTTCAAGATTACTAATGGGTCAAGGCAGAGGTGCCCACTGTCTCCACTACTTTATGTTCTGGCACTTGAACCCCTGGCTGAATTTATTAGGTCACATGCCACTATTCATGGCCACAAATTTGGTACTATGGAGCTTAAGCTCGGATTGTTTGCCGACGATATTTTAATGACATTGACTCAACCTGAAATTTCACTCTGTCATCTTATGAATGTCCTACAACTGTATAACGGAGTCTCATGTCATAAGGTTAACCAGGCAAAGACGCAAGCATTCCTATCAACCTCCCGGCAACTGGCAACAATGACCTTAAGTCACGTTACGCCTTTGAATGGAGACATGGTACCATTTCCTATATGGGTGTTCATCTCACTAAAACTCCACAGACATTGTTTGAGATGAATTTTAGGAGGCTCTGGGGGTTGATCAAACAAGAGATGAGTGGGTGGTATTTGCTAATGTTGTCTTGGTAAGGTCGCATTGCGGCTATTAAGATGACTGTCCTTCCTAAGCTATTGTATCTGTTTCGGACACTCCCTATTTGGATACCCTTAACCTTTTTACTAGAGGTAGGTTTATACATGGAGCACATCCTTTGTGGATTTCTAATAGATGGCTCATAGCTCCAACAAAGCGAGGTGGCTTGGGTATTCTTTCTCTCCTGCATTCCTAGAGAGCTGCGAGAATGGCCCAGGCGGTGCTGCACCATGCTGCTCCAGGCACGGTCACTTGGGTGGATATGGAAGACACTCACAACGGCACCCTATAGGGTGTGTGATGTTTTGTGGTTGCCGGCAAGGTTGAAGCCTGCATTGCAGCGTCCTCTTGCTAGTACTTCTCTATCGAACTCTGTTTGGGGTTTGTATGCGACTGACATTAAGGAGCTTAAACATCTTACTATTGCTACCCCTATTCGGTCTTTGGAATTGAGAATACCCCACTCCAACATTTCATCTTGGTGCTTGGCTGGTATTGTCAGTTTGGGTCAGCTTGTGGGGAATGGGGTGTTGCATTCTTATGAAGATCTGCAGCGGGAATATGGTCTTCCTAAGTCTGATTTTCATAAATATCTCCAAGTGCGGTATTTGCTTATGGCTTCCCCACTTCCTGGTCTTTGCCATCCCCCTTGCTTCATAAATTGGTGCAGGCTAGTGCCCAGCCTTTGAAAGCTACCAAGCTATTGTCCTTATGTTATGAGACATTAGAGACTGCGGGTCTCCCTTTGAAGCTTCCATTTATGCTCGCTTGAGAGCGGGAGTTGGGCCGTCAGGTGTCCACATCAGAATGGAATAGAGTGATCTCTGGGTCTTCTACTATCTCCCATTCTACAAATCATCTTGAGCTTACTAGAAAAATCCTTTATAGGTGGTATCTGGTTCCAGCAAGGCTGGCCCACATCTTCCCTCAGTCTTCCAATTTATGTTGGAGGTGTAATTTGGGAGTCGGTACAATGGAGCATGTTTGGTGGTCGTACCCAATCTTGATGAGATATTGGTCTCAAGTTTTTGAAACATTGAATAGTTCCATTTCTGTGCCCCTGCCAAAATCACAGTTTTTGTCACTCTTTCACATCTTTTCGATTGACCTTCCTCGCCATTTGAGGGTGCTTACTGGACAGATCTTGGTAGCAGCAAAGCTTCTTATAGCTCGAGCCTGCAAATCACCTTTGGTGCCTACTGACACTGGCCTGGAACAGCTGGTCTCTTACAATTTGCAAATGAAGAAATTACATTATATCAGTACTTCGCAAATGGATCTTTATGAGAGGATATGGTCGGCCTGGGAGCTTGGCCGTACGGCTATGTGAGTAGTAGCGGGATTTGTCTTTACCTAATCCCTCCCCTTTTGTCCCTCCCCATCTTTCCTCTCTTCTTTTATTTCTTTCTTCTCTTCTCTTTCTCTACTCTTCTTGCTCCCTGCTCGCTTTTCTCTTTTTTGATTCTCTCTTATTATTTGACTTTTACAACATCATGAGTTCTGCTTCTTTAAGATCGGTTCAGATGGCAAGGTCTCTGGACACTGTTTCGGAGTTCTTAATACTGGTGGTTTCTGTGTTACTAATATATCATTTATTCCTTTGTACCTTGGAAACCTCTTCATGGGATTGCTTGTTTTATGCTTTGATCACTTTTCCTTGTTTCCTCTACTTTTTTGTTTTGTTTATGTTTCTCCTACATATTGATGTACGGACTCATGATGTCTCTAATTTCTATGTCTGGAAAAATTTCTCAATAAAACTATTTTACAAAAAAAAAGAGGGACACCTGGGAGGTATGAATTACTGTTTATTTAAAGAGGAACTACCCCCGATAAAAATCTTGAGCTCCAAAAATTCCCCATCTGGTGACTAGCTGCTCAGTAGCACTAGTCGCCAGAATTATTACCTTGTTAAATAGAATTATCCATTGTTCCTGGGCTGACAGGCAGGACGGAGAGCAGACATCTTTCCATAGCGACGTCTGCACGCCTGTGCTGTCAGTCCCTGCCGGCTCTTGGAGGCATTGCTAGGAGATGTTCGGCTCCAAAGGGGACTGACAGCGCAGGCGTGCAGACGTCACTATGGAAAGATGCCTGAGCTTTGGTGGCTGCAGAGGTCCCGTCTGTTGCTGGGACATCCATTGGTGATTCCAAATTGGTTTACTGTCATGACTGAGTCCAGCCTGACAGGCTGGGGTGCATCCTTTGGCCACCAGATGGCTCTGGCCTTTGGACTGGAGAGTAGAGTCTTCTGTACATCAATGCTCTGGAGCTTTGGGTAATTCATCTTAGCTTTTCAGAATTAGTCTCAGTCCCTCTAGGGATCATCTGTACAGGTCCAGCCCTACAATGCAACTGCTGTGGACTACATCAAACACCAGGGAGGGACTATAAGTGTGGCCTCAAAGTCCAAGTTCATGTGCCGGCTTTCTCCGCTGTTCATATCCCGGGGTACACCATGTTGTAAAAGACAGTGATGTGTGGGTAATATACATTTGGATTGTTTTTAAGAATTTTTATAATAAATACAAAGAAACGATACAATGGAGTTGCAGCTTGTTTTTGGAGTGGTCAGTCATACGGATGGAAGACAAGTATCTCACTGAATCCAAGCAGAGACCATAGGAATTTCTCTGCAAGTCTTGATTGCGGTGTATATTTATACTAGTGTAAAAGCCCGTGTACACTGGCCAAAGTTCGTAAATGGCAAGTGTACTACCACAGAACTACACGGCAGGTGTAGTACCGCAGATCTACACCTCCCAGCATTATGTGCGTTCGGACAGTGTCTACTGTGCATGACTGCATTGGACAAACATACATCTTGCCTGCATTCGGACAGTCACTACTATGCATGACTGCACTGTGTTCGGGCAGTCTCTACTGCACATGACTGCATCTGACCTTTTACATTATACGGATGTTTATGACACAGCTATTTGTTAATGCGAGTGTGATTTATCTAGATGTTATTACTTTTTATATCCAGTGGTATAAGGCAGTATTGGCTTCCCCCCTTTTTTTGCTATCTTTTGTTTCATAGAACACATTGTGGCAGGCTCTCAGTCATCAACACTTGGATTCTGGGAACCGGAATCTCAACCAGACTGTTTTTGATTCCATAGTTTGCC
The DNA here is from genome assembly GCA_037306005.1 of Rhinophrynus dorsalis. Taxonomy (NCBI): domain Eukaryota; kingdom Metazoa; phylum Chordata; class Amphibia; order Anura; family Rhinophrynidae; genus Rhinophrynus; species Rhinophrynus dorsalis. Next base: position 300,275,556 of record CM074721.1, read on the forward strand.
TCTAGGTTCCTCCACAATGGACCTAATGGTCTCTCAGTTGGACCACAAGGTTCCACAATTCTCTTCCGGATACTGAGGCACTCTAGCTCTTTCAGTGGACACAATGGTCATACCGTGGTGTGTTCCTTGGAGTATGTGTTTCTTCTGATTCCAAGAGTGCTGCGGAAAATCAGAATGGAGCAGGCTCATATCATTATGATTACCCCATTCTGGCCTCATTGCTCCTGGTTTTCAGGTCTTCTCACTGTGTGTCAGAGCCATTTCAGTTCCATCTGCATCCAGACCTCTTGACTCGGGGGTCTGCTGTATCATGCAGAGGTGGAGACACTAGCTTTGATGACTTGTGTCATGAAGCCAGTATCATGAGGAAGAAGGGTTTTGCTGACTCGGTCACTGCCAGTATGTTTAAGGTTTGTAAGCCAGTTTCATCCAAGGTGTATCATTTAGGGTATGGCCCTTGTAATACAAGTGGTGTAAACACTGAGGTTCTTGCTGTCATTTTGGCCTTTCTTCAGGATGGTCTTCAAAAAGTGCTTGGTCTTTGTTCTATTAAATTCCATATTTCAGCTCTTACTGTCTTTTTCCAAAGGCAATATAGCCATATTGCCAGATGTGTAGAATTTTGCACAATGGGTACCTCATGCCTTCCCAGCCTTTCGGGATTCCAGTGTTCCATGGGATTTGAACTTTGTTTTGGGAGTGCTTCAGAAGGTTCCTTTTGAGACTCAGTCTTCAGTTTCTCTACAAATCTTGATGCTCAAGACAGCCAGCCTTTCTGCTCACTATTCGGGGGGTGGACAAAATTCAAGCTTTGTCTTGCACGCCTCCCTTTCTGGTTTTCTACTCTGATAGGGTGGTTTCGCAAACTGCTATATGGTTTCTCCCTAAACTTGTCTTTGAGTGTCGCATTAACCAGGAAATTGTTCTTCCTTCTCTCTGTCATCTAAGACACAGGAGCTTCATCTTTTGGATATTCTTAAGTGCTATGTTCATCACACACATCCTTTTAGAAAATCTTATTTGCTTTTTGTCTTTACAGAGTGCCCTTGTGCAGGCCATGCTGTGCATCTTGGATTAAGGCTTTCAATCTCCAAGTTTATGTTCTGAAAAACTTAATGTCCTTTCCGGTCTTGCCTCATTCCACCATGTCGGTGGGTGCCACTTAGGCCTACAAGAATCAGGCCTATGTGGAACAGTTGTGTAAGGCGGCAATGTTGTTATCTCACACGTTTGTCAAACACTAATGTGCTAATGTGCTGGCTTCAGCTGAACACGTTTTTGGTCGGAAGCTCCTACAGGCCATTGTGCTTGTGTAGCTGTTCTTGTTTCTCTTGTCTCAGTAACCTATTGGTTCATATTTACTGATTTGCTGTGTTGGTGTCTGTTAACATCTGAGGTTCATTTTTTTTAGAATTCATCTTTGTTAGAACTGGTGTGTGTTTTCTCTTAGTCCAAATGGAACACAGGACTTGCCTCCTGAGAAAAAACAGATGTTTGAGTCCCAGGGTTGTCTAGTTTAGGGGATTCCCTTTCCTTCTTCACTAGTGTTTTCTTAGATCTTTGCTGTATGTTAAAACTTGATTAAACCAGATTAGATTGGTTGGTGTAAAGTGAGCAGGGAAGAAATCTCTGCATCTGAGAGCCTTTTAAGACAAGTGCCCTGTCCTTCTGCAGGATGAGACTTTGTCCCATGGTTCCTGTGTTCCACATGGACTAAGAGAAAAAGATTTTTGGTCAGTACACAAAAATGTCATTCGGTTACATAAAGGGCTGTCAGTGGGTCATGGAATACTTATAGCTCTTGGAAATACTCCACCCACCAGTTATTCCCCCAGTAACATCACCATTTGAATTGCTGGAAGGTATGGGCTTGTTCCAATTTACTTTTATGTGTAAGGCCCAATATATATTTTAAGCTGCTACAAAGTGAGGATATTGTTACAATGCAACAATTGTGGTAGTTTAGTTAGATATTGCAAAATTTGTACAATTGGGTCCAAAATTCTGAGTCTGCTACCACAATCTGCTTTTATTTGAGTATATCTGAAAAACAAATTTGTTTGACAAAATAAAATATACAGTATTTCTCAAACAAAAATACATCATTTTCATTGATAAAAGAAAAAATAGGTTTGTTAGTACATAGTGAAAATCAAAAATGCTCAATATTTTGTATGACAGCCATTTGCCTTAATGACCGCTTTAAAGGGTTAGTAATGTCTAACATTACCAAACCCTAATATTGTAGGTATTAAAATAATAAACTTAATGGGACAAGTTCAATCTCAAACTTTTATGGTTTGAGAGATATTAGTGCTGCCCCGGCTCTCTATCAAATGGCTGTGTCCTGGATTTTAGCTCCCATCATCCTTACCAGGATTATATCAAACGGCTGCTGTGGCTCTATCCCCTTCTCTGCTGCTCCGTGTCACAATGTATCTCAGGAAGCGATTACAATATGTAAAATAAAAAATGCACTTACATGTAAATGGATCTCTTTTCAACAGTGAATCACTTATGTTTGAATTATCCAATAAAGGGCAATGTCAAAAGGATACTATTTCAACTGATGATTCAAATGATTTGTCTCAATGTTAAATAATGTATTTCTAATCAACTGATTACAATACTTTACTACTTTTTAATAAACGTTCAAATAAAACCAGTTGGAGATGGAGGACTCAGACATTTGGACCCTGCTATACATGGTAAGTTCTAGTGGGCAAGGCCTTCTTATGCTTCTATAGCCAATACCCTTAACACTGAATTGTAAAATATCCTTATACTGGTTCATGGGCATCCGGACGGGGGGTGGGGGTGGGTGGTCCGTATTATGATTTTGTCCTCCACTTAAAAAATTAGAGTAGGAGGAGAGCTGGGCCAGGGTTAGGAGTGGCTACTTTCAAACAACTCCTCCCTCAGTAATTAGTTATATTTGTAGACAGTGGATTGGATGTGGGTGTCACGGACCATGTGAGTGTCAGTAAGGGTGCTGGTGTTGATTTTACATGGTGGATATGGGAAATGTGTGATACAGGAACAGGCAGTGATACTATATATATATATATATATATATATATATATAACAAAAGTACCTTTTAATGTGTTGCACCTTCTATCCTGGGATCAGCCTTCTAGGTTGCAGAGACACATCACATACAAGGTTAAATCAAGTCTTTGTCTGTTTATTTGTATCCAAATGGTGAGACAGCAGCTTCACAAACAAAGCAAGATTCTTGCTCTACAGAGCATTAACTAAACATATCAGCTCCTGACTGTATTTGGACTACTGGTCAGATTACCAGCTCAAGAGATAAACATCCAACAACACAGTCCAGCAGGCACAAGTTAACTCCACAAGTTTCAGGCTTTCAGAGGTTAATTCCTTCCTCTCTGGGAACTCAAGCAAAAAGACAGAGACCATGGCTCAGAGCAGGGGGAATTATATGACTGCTTGCTGCACTAATTACCAGATGCAGGTGGGTGAGGAATAGGGAGAGATAGAACTCCTGGTGTGGATTCCTCACCTGACACATGTTGGTTACTGTGAAACTGTGGAATGAAACAATGACCTAAAATACATAGTTTTGCAATGTACACTAAGTTACCTATAAATTCTATTTCACTGAGCTTATCAGGGTAGATACCCTGCAGGATTTGGGGAGATATATATACACCCTCTAGCACCATTCCTGGGACTCTGTCAGAATAGATAGATATATCTTCAAGAACAATTGGAGAGCGCTACTATGTGTCGTATATCAATATCAATTTATTAAAACATCCAATACACTTTAATTACAATAAACACAGCTGAATCACTTAGAAATAATTATTATAAAACATATAGCAACGGAACCATGAATACCACCTAGGTGTAAAATTAATAAAAAACTTCTCCTTGAAAAACAAGCTGTGAATAAAACTCTTATAGAGTATAAGTATCACGGTGCCCGTGCTCCTGATCTAACGGCAACATTATTATTATTATTCATTTCAATGCTGTCCTGTTATTGGCTTAGTGTTCTTGACTCCACCCAGGGCTAGCCTTTATATACTCTGTCATGTCTATACTGGGGCGCCCTTTCGTGGTGTACCTGTTCCTGACGGTGTACCTGTTCTCTGATCGTGTATGACCTGGCCTGCCTGACGACTTTCTTGCGCTTCCTGTGTTGCTGTTCCATTGCTGACTGCTCTGACTGAGAACCTGCTCTGTTGCTGACTGATCTGGCTGAGAACCCCTGCTCCGTTACTGACTGATCTGGCTGAGAACCCGCTCCGTTGCTGACTGATCTGGCTGAGAATCCACTCCATTACTGACTGATCTGGCTGAGAACCCACTCTTTCTCTGACTAATCTGACTGAGAACCCACTCCATTGCTGATTGATCTGGCTGAGAACCCGCTCCGTTACCGACTGATCTGGCTGAAAACCCGCTCCGTTGCTGACTGATCTAGCTGTGAACCCACTCTGTTGCTGACCTATCTGGCTGATGAGCCTACTCTGTTGCTATTGACCTGGCTGTGTTCCCGTTATGCTTGTGGCCATCCCTGGCTGAGCACCCACTCCGTTGCCATCCATGCATGGCTATACAGCTCGGTTGCCCTTGTCTGGCCAGCGTTACTAGCAGCGGATTTCCAGTTGCCTTGTCTGTTGTGTGTCGCGTGGAGCTATCCTTAACTTGTCGACCGTGGGCTTGGCATTCATGCTGTAGCTGCTTACTTTAACCGCCCCTGGCGGTGTGCACATGCTAAGTACCGGTACAGTGCTATCTAAGTGCTGACTGAGTTACTCAGGTCTACCTGTGTCCTCCTCTATGCTATAGCTGGGCTCAGTCCCTGTGGGAGTTGCAGTATATCTCTGGGCATTTCCAGTTAACCCGTTCAGTGCCTAGACTGTCTAGGATGGGCCAGTGCTCCTTCCCCTGTTGCAGTAGCCTTTGGGCTAAGATCCAGCTGTTGCATTACATCACACTCGTTTGTGTGAGGGGACACTGGGCTCCATTCCTTGATGCAGTAGCCTTTGGGCTAAAGAGCCAGCGGTTGTGTTACATCACACTCGTTAGTGTGAGGGGACACTTGTGGCCTTCCTGTTATCTGCCTCGATCCACCCCTAGCGTTCTAGGGTTTGCCTACTGTAAGTGGTTGCCTTGGTCTTCCTGGGACCCCTGTCCCATGGTCAGTGTTGCCTTGTTCCTACTGGGTTCAGTGCCACCCAGGCATCTGAGTGTCATGCCAGTTACCACCTACGGGACTACCAGTCATCTATAGTCCTGCTGTCAGCCCTGGGTTGAGTAGCCTGGTTAACCCTAGTCTGCTAGGGTGAGGTTGCCTGGTCTTACGAGCCTCCAGTCTTCAGGGTTCAAGAACAAAACTATTCAAAGCCAGTTGCTGCCTCCTCCTCCTCTTGCTATATATCTCGTGTCTGGCTTTCTATTGCTTAGTATTTATTGTTTCGTATTGGGGCCTGTGGCCTAACTCCTTGTATAGTATGTACTTTATCCTAATAAAGTTATTTTAACCTTACCAGTCTGGTCTGAGTGTTCATCAAAAACTGTGACAGTACGAAAGGGCCAATAACCTCAGACAGTTCTGGTGAAGGTAGCTCGGTGAATATCCATTGGAGAATGGATATGTATGAACAATGTCTCGATCAGCTGTCAGTGGTGGTGCAAACTATTCTGGAGCCGACCGCACACTTGGACAGACCTGCGCAATCCTCGGTGGCCACCCCAATTCAGGCACCGACGGTCCAGACCTCCATTGTCAATCTGCAGTGTAAAGGGCTATCTGCTACAGCACCACTACCGCTAAGATATGATGGAGAACCTACTCTATGCAGGGGTTTCCTCAATCAGCTAGAGATTTTTTTCGAACTAGCTACTCAAGCTTTTCCAACGGAGAGAAGCAAGATTGGTTTTATGATCTCGCTGTTGACTGGCAGGACCTTAGCTTGGGTAAACCTGATTTGGGACACTGCGAAACCCATCACTGCCAATTTCTGTGAATTTGTGAGGGCCTTTCATAGTGTGTTTGAAATCCCTGGGCACAATATCTCGGCTGCTAAACAAATTATGAGTATCCGACAGGGCAATCGTACAGTCGTGGATTACTCGATAGAATTTCACACCTTGGTAACCGAGTTGGGATGGAATGATGAGGCCCTTGTAGCTGCTTTCGCACAACGTCTCAGTGACCATATAAAAGATGAAATAGCGGCCCGTGAATTACCTGACACCCTGGACAAATTTATCGAATTTGTGAATTTGATACTCGGATCAGGAAACGAACACAAAATAGGGACCGCAAACCTAGGCCTCCTACAGGGCAGTGGCACAAAAATGTACTCCCACCCTTGCCTCCCTCTCCTCCCACACCTCCTGGGCATGTTGAACCAGCTGAACCTATGCAGGTGGGTTTTACAAGATTAACAAGGGAGGAAGGGTCCTTTCGCTGAAAGAATGGCCTGTGCCTCTACTGTGGGAAAGGAGGTGATTTGTTGCACAATTGTCCGATATGGCTGGAAAACGCACGCACCTAGGTTTCCTTAGGGGACAGGTCCTAGGTGGCGATCAGCAATCCCCAGTGGTTGTTCCTTCCAAACATGTGCTTGATGTGATAATTTCCTGCTCCAGCCTCTCCGTTACGGCATCTGCTCTGATAGACTCTGGAGCAGCGGGATATTTTATGGACCAGGAGTTTGCTGCATTACATAATATCCCTTTGGTTGTGATGGAGAATCCTATGCAAATTGAGTCCATTGATGGGTGACCTTTGGTGCCTCCTCAGGTCACCCACGAGACTTGTCCACTCTCCGTGCAGACTGGAGCATTACATTTTGAGACCCTGTCATTTCAAATTATCCAGTCCACATTATGCAGTCATTTTGGGGTTCCCATGGCTACAGACACATAATCCCAGAATTGATTGGGGCTCCTGTGAGATTTTGGCCTGGTCTGAGCAGTGTATAGATCATTGTATACGACAACCTACTAGGATTTTGTGTACCTCTCCCTCCCTACTGCCTGAATACCAGTCTTTCAGCGATGTTTTCAGCAAGGGAGAGACTAGCACTTTGCCACCGCACCGGGCTTATGACTGTGCCATTGATATTGCGCCTGGTACTGTTCCTCCTAGGGGCAGAACGTACTTTCTCTCCTTTGAGGAGAATCATGCGATGGAAGAATATATCGCTGATGCTTTGGAACGTGGCATCATTCGCAGATCATCCTCGCCCGCGGGGGCTGGATTTTTTTTTGTCAAAAAGAAATCTGGGGAACTAAGGCCATGTATTGATTATAGTGGCCTCAATAAGCTAATGATCAAAAGTGCCTACCCGATTCCACTCATCACCGAGTTGTTTGACCGTCTTAAGGTCACGACCATTTTCACCAAATTAGATCTGAGAGCTGCACTACCTTATATACTGGAGGTAGATGCGTCTGACACAGGCGTGGTGGCTGTACTCTCTCAGAGGTCTGGTCCTGGTCAAGTACTCAAGCCGTGTGGGTTCTTTTCTAAAAAACTGACCAAGGGGCAATCTGTATACAAGCTTGGTGATTGTGAACTGTTGGCAATTATCCTTGCATTACATGAGTGGAGTCACTTGTTGGAGGGCACCAGGGCACCGATTCTCATTTTGACCGATCACAAACATTTATTGTACTTATCAGAGGCTAAGAGATTGTCACCGAGACAAGCAAGATGGGCTCTCTTCCTCTCTCGCTTCAATTTTGTTGTATCCTATTTGCCCGGCTCCAAGACTTTAAGAGCTGATGCACTGTCCAGGTAGCATGGGCCAGAATTGGAATCAGATGGGCAGCCACTACCTATTATTCCCCAAGATCGCATCCTGGCTACCTTGCGGACTAGCATCACTTCTCCTCTGTGCCAGGAGATCTTGGCAACTCAGGCTGAATCTCCCCCTGAAAAGCCCATGGGCAAATGTTTTGTGACAAGACTACTTGAGACCTAACACGCTTCGCGAGCGGGAGGTCATGTGGGCTGAGATCAATTAGTCTGGTCATTGTCTCATATTTTCTGGTAGCCAACACTGAGAGCAGATTGCACTGACTTTACTGCTGCTTGTGCTGTGTGTGCTCGTTCTAAGTCACCCAGGCATCTGCCATTGGGCCTCCTGCAGCCCGTTCCTAACAGCGATCATCCATGGTCGCATGTATCACTTGATTTTTTGGGTGAATTACCTGCCTCGAAGGGCTACACGTATATCCTGATGGTGGTAGACAGATTTTCGAAAATGGCCCATTTCGTGACCCTGCCTGGTCTGCCCTCCGCGTAAGAGCTGGCGGTAGTATTCGCCCGAGAGGTATTCAGACTCCATGGAGTACCCCGGTTGCTAGTATCAGACCGTGGCAGTCAGTTTATATCCAGATTTTGGAGGGCGTTCTGCAATCAAATGGGCATTCAACTGTCATATTCGTCTGCGTACCACCCACAGACTAATGGAGCTGCTGAACGCTCTAATCAAGGGCTCGAACAATTTATTTGTTGCTTTGTATCCAACCACCATGATGACTGGGCTGAGTTGTTACCGTGGGCAGAGTTCGTTAGAAACTGTGCTATTAATACCTCATCCGGAAGCTCCCCCTTTCTTGTCAATTACGGGTATCAACCATCCTTGCTTCCGGATGCATTTCAGGCACAGTAGATGCCAGCCCTTGAGGAACATCCCCGACAACTTCGCTCCACGTGTGCACAAGTGCAAACCTCATTACGTGAATCTTTCCAACGTTATAGGCGTCATGCCAACAACAGGAGGTTGCCGGCTCCTGTTTTTCAGGTTGGGGACCGTGTGTGGCTTTCCTCCAGAAACTTGAACTTGCAGACTCCTTGTAATAAATTTGCCCCACGGTTTGTTGGTCCATTTAATGTCCTCCGGCGGGCCAATCCTGTTTCCTATGCCTTGGAACTCCCCGCAAACATGCATATTCACAATGTCTTTCATGTATCTCTACTCAAACCTCTAGTTTGTAACTGCTATACTTCTGCTCCGGTGGTTCCGGGCCTGGTTCGCATTCAAAACCATGATGAGTATGAGATTCAAAGTATTATAGACTCAGGCAAGGTGCTATCACGGTACCCGTGCTATTGCTGGTGACATTCTGTCAATTTCACTTCCCGTTGCCTCTTATTGGTTGGTGTGGCTTTGCCCCGCCCAGTATTTGTCCTTAAATACTGGGCCTTGTCACTTCTCCGGTGCCCTTTCGTGGTGTTTCCGTTGCCAGCGTTTGTTCCAGTTATTCATGTGATCTCTGTGTATGACCCGGACTGCCTGACTACTATGCTGTCTACGTTCCTGCTCTTTGTGCTGACCCGAATTGGCCGACTTTCCTGCTCTGTGTACCGACCCGGCCCGGCTGACGTTCCTGCTCTGTGTTCCGACTCAGATTGGCTGACGTTCCTGCTCTGTGTACCGACCCGGCCCGGCTGACGTTCCTGCTCTGTGTACCGACTTGGATTGGCTGACGTTCCTGCTCTGTGTACCAACCCGGTTTGGGCATACATTATCCCGTGTATCAGGGCCTGCCTGCGGTTCCATTCGGTATCCGGCTTGGGGCTGTCATCCGGTGTCCTCTCTGTCTACGGACAGATCCTCTGTTGCCTCGTTACAGCTCAGGCAGTCTTGTTACTTTGACCCAGTCACTTTGTGTTGCGTGGGCGACACTCCGGTGTGGTAGATCCATCTGGTTGCACTACAGTACGCTTGACCTTTTACTGCTGCAAGCTGAGGTTGGTCTAACCCTGGGTGTCTCAGGCTGCTCTCTCTATCTGGCAGTCGACTCTAGGTCTGAGCGTTCATTAACCCTTCGGGGTTGGTGCCATATTTCACTGGATTACAATCTTTGCAGTCTCCATTGGGTGTTCCTCAGTGCCTACAGTTGCAGTCCTCCGTTACTGCTACGGCAGTCTACCGCTTGTCCTGGTCCTCCGTTTACTCCTGTGGCATTACTCGCTATTATGTCACTCTCTGCAGAGTGAGAGTCTTGTGGACCTCGTGCTATTAGGGCCTGTCAGTCTTCCTGGCCTAATAGTAACCATTTCACTGCTGTCTCATTTGGGAATCATATGAGCTATACCTGACCTGTGTCAGTATATTATTGTTGCTGTCATATATATATATATATATATATATATATATATATATATATATATATATATATACTGGACCCGTGTGGGTATTGATTACTGTAACCTGACCTGTGTCAGTACTATATTGTGTACATATATTACTAGACACGCGAGGGTTATTATTATTCTGTGTTTTTTCAATAAAACTGTGTTTTATCTAAACCTGCTGTGTCTGAGTGTCCATAAAACCGTTACACCGCCAGACCCGATGCTGTACTTTGCAAGTTCGCATTGGAGTTTTTGGAGCATATTTTCTTATTTTTATTATTATTGTTGTTGTTACTATTACTCTTACTTTTCTGCCACCCTCTTACATTTTTTGAGGCATAATCTTTTGCATCTCTTACCGTTTTGTTGTTTTTCTTACTCTTTATCTACAATCTGAACTTATCCACCTTGTCCTGTATGAGGGAATCCATTTCCCTAAATGTATCCGTATCTACAAATGGCTGAAGTGCATCGTTAATTTTACTAACTTCTATATCAATATCCTTCAAACGTTTCTCTCTATATTCTATTAAATGTTCAATGAGTCTTAGCGAACAATTATACAAAATTTAATTCCAGCCCTCTGTAAACTTGAGGATCAGGAAATGATGTTTTTTTATATAACCTTAGACCTCTCAGTATTATCTTTTTCCTAAGATATTCCTGTAACAAAAATATATCCCAATAAAGTTTCATTTCTGCTATCAATAAATTTTCCTATTTTAAAAATATTTTCTTCATATAAATATTCACATAGCAGAGAAGTTTTTTTCTTCTCTCTGATAGGTTGAAGTTGAAGGGTAAATCTATAAATGGCTGAAAGTTGCAACATTAAGATTGATTCCCTTGAGAAAGTAGCTTTGCATTACGAAACTCATTGGGACATTATCTATTTTTAGTTTAATGGGTTGTTATCTGGGAAACGGCCATATTTTTAAATAAATTTGTATGTTTCTATATATTCATAGCTCCCGATAGTTTTCTTTTTATTGGGGTACTCTCTTTCTTTTGTCTATGCCCTCTTCCTGCTTTCCCAGCTTGGTTGGTGTAAGTATTTATCTCCCCGTAGAAGAGACTATAGATAGTCCATTTAAATCGTAAGATATATGGACGGAAAGTAAAGTATAGTCCTGAGGAGGAATCTAAGTAAAGAAGGTAGAGTGAACGTCATCTGAAAGAAAGGTGGAGAACCGAGTAGCCGGGAGACAAAAGAGAGAGACCGTGACTGGAGGTCAAATCTGTCCGATGTTTTCTTATCCAGAGACGGCCTCTTGTAAATGTGAGCACCCTGTAGAGGGGTTTTTCTTTATATTGTATATAGACTTGGAACTGTGAAACTGATATACTACATTTAGAGGAGATCGTGCTGTTTCTTTTGATCTCTTATATATATTGATAAATAAAACATTCTCTAAAATGCTTTACTAATCTAGAATTTGATCTGTGTTTATAATTTCAATTCAGTATGTGATATCACTTATTTCTATTTCATGATCATAATATAGCAGCCTGTATATTATTCCAAGGCAGGAGGTTCCGCTATGAACATATTCTGTGGAGATTTAAATTCTGGTTAATATTTCAATGGTCCCCTAAGCAACAGCTTTTTTTGAATTTTTTTTTAATTTGATGATGCTACTTATATTTAAGGGACACTAATGTCCCATAAAAAATTATACTTGTTTTGTAGAGTTTAAAAATACGTTATTTGGCACAAATTCTATCTCTCAAACCTTTAGTGTTTGAGAGATATTCGTATGTAAAGTATCTCCCTCCCTCCTCTTTTGACAGCAGCGTCTAGCTGACAACAGGATATCCCGGTCTGGGGACCAGCCGGTGGCTCTTTAGCAGAGCCGAAATCTCATTATTTAAAAAGAATTACTTAATTGGAAAGGTCTACAAAGTGTGCCTGGTTCGCAATCACACTTTGCAGACCGTTCTCATGAAGAAGTTCTTTTTAAACAACGTGATTTTGGCTCTGCCAAGTCACACGACTTTACAAGTGAATATCTCTCAAGCAATAGCGTTTGAGAGATAGGATTTGTGTCAAATAACATATTTTTTAAACCTCTACAAAAGAAGTATAATTTTTATGGGACATTAGTGTCCCTTTATTATGTTTTCTGATGTATTTATTTATTCATTTTTTAATTCATTTTTGGAGTTGGCTACACTTTTTTCTTGTGTTTACACTTCTTTGTGATTGATGGATGGCATCACACATAGTAGAGGTGATAGGCTAAGAAAAGTGGTGCAATGCTGGAGCAAACCAGTTGCATAACAGGGAACAAGTGCACATTCCTATTGATTTAAATGGGGCTTTTAACCCCTTGCATGCTATAGAGTTCTCCTATGCATTGTAAAGCAATACTTTGGAGACCACTCTAGCTTTTAGTGGGTTACAAACACTGTATAAATCAAAATGGATGTGAAGTTTGTATCTGATCCCTTCAGTGCAGCTGGTTTGCTCCAGAATAGCACTACACTGAAGAGAGACAGAGGTTATGTGTGTAGCTGTTTCTACTCTACACTACAGTGGCTGTCTCCCTAGGCTCATGCTGGATGCCATGGCTTTGTGGCCTACCTTAGAGAAATATGTTTTGGGCACGCCTAACAAAACCTGGGACTCTTTCTATGCAGAAAAGAGGAATATGGATGTTTTGATAGCAGACCTTGAAGGGATAGTAATACTTAAATATTACTAATCCCCATACTGTAGCCATGTTACAAAGAATTTAATTGTCCACAGTGTCATCTCTCAAACCTTTATGGTTTGAGAGATAACCACACACAAAGTCCCCCCCCTCCTCCCCCTTCCCTGAAGTCAGCATTGCAGCTGACTGCAGGGATATCCGGTCTTATTTGCAACAGGCGGCTCTGCAGCAGAGCCGAGTTTGCTTTAGTAAAAAATAATTATTTCACTGAAACGGTCTTCTATGTGTGCTTGCAAACCAAGCACACGTAGAAGACCATTTAAGTAAAATAAATCTCTTTTACTAACGCGATCTCGGCTCTTCTGCAGAGCCGCAAGCCTGTCGGGGCACATAGTTTCAGCCAGTAACCACATTGTTGCAACATGTGATTCGCTAGATTAGCGAATCACATGTTGCAGAAGCAGAATGACAGGGAAAGTATTTACAAATCTCTCTGCCTCCCTCCATCTTACACACTGCTGAGGTGGAGAGAGACAGAAAGACATCTTGCTGCTGCTGTTTGATCGTTCCTGATCCCTTTTACTGATGTAACACTGCTCACCTCAGAACAGAAGGGATGTGCCCAGGTAGATTGCAGAGAGGGACAATCTTCAATTAAGATAAGGGAAAAAGCTGAAAAACCTGTCAGTGGGGGCAGGGTTTTCATTGTTCTCACAGTAAAAGATTGTCCCTTACTGTGAGCTGTCTGGTCTAGCAACCAGATTCCACATCTGAGGTGAGCAGTGTTACACTAGGTAAAAGGGGAGGAAGGGGGATACTTTATCATTCAATTACTCTTGAATTACAACTCTGACAGTATTGAAATAACACTCTCTATGGCTTAAATACTATGAAGATTAAATGGAGCTGCTGTTTTTGTGAAACATTACTATCCCTTTTTGTGAAACATTACTATCCCTTTAAGTTTAAGAGCAAAAAAAGATGTCAACATGCTGACCACCATGCATGAGAACAGAACTGTGGCAGTCACTGTTCGTGGCAGGAGAGGGGTACTGAGAAAGCCAGTCTGCATCAGGGACTATAACAAGAACATGGGGGAGTTGATCTGTGTGATCAACTAATGCAGCCATACCTCGCTATGAGAAAGTGTAAGTTGCCATCTATATGATGCAGACTGCAGCACACAATTCATTTTTACTTTTCAAACCCTGGGTAACACACTTTATTTATAAAATCCCCCCAACTCCACAAAAGAACAAACCACAAAAGTGCTGCAGGGTTTGCTACAGCAAGGGAATACGGACAGACACCACCACTTACTGTCCTGATTGCCCTTCCAAACCTGGCCTCTGCATCGGTGACTGCTTCAAGCAAAACCATTCAGGCACAATGCAGTAGTGCTGTAAAGGTTCTTTTATTATTTGGCCACTTATTCCCCCTGAAATATCCTGTTTTTTATTTTTCAAAACGCATCCCTCCTTAGATCTAAAACTATCAAAATATAATGGGAAACAAAGCACCCTAAGTTTTTTCCATGTGTTATAATGGAAACACACATGTTCCCTACTGGACCCAGTAGCTCCCGCAAACCCTGACAAGCCTATGCATATGGGATATTGCTGTACTGAGAAGAAGGAGCCAAACACTAATCAATGCAGTTTTTAAAATCTCCACCTATCCTGTGCTTGAAATTCACATCAACATTGAAAGTGTGAAAAATGCTGAATTTTTTACTTACATCAAGTTTTACGAGGGACTGGTGGTAAAATGGCAGAGTAAAAAATTTGAAAATATGCCTAAAATGAAAGCCTGGGGTGTCTACTTTCCAAAAATATACACTTTTGGGGGAAAATGTTAAAGTGGAGCACTGGAACATAGCCCAAATGAGACATGGCACCAGTGACGCAAGATGTGAAAATTCAAAGTGTGAAACTGGAAACGCGCATGTTCCAATTTGGGCCCCATAGCTCCCCCAGACCATGAGAAAGCTATGCATATAGGGTATTGCTGTACTCAGAAGGAGCCGAACACTAATCAATGCAGTTTAAAATCTTCACCTATTCTGTGCTTGAAATTCACATCAACATTGAAGGCAAAGTGTAAAAAATGCTGTTTTTTTACTTACGTCAAGTTTACAAGAAAGTGGTGGTAAAATGGCTGTGTAAAAAAGACACCTAAAATGAAAGCTGGGGGTGTCTACTTTCCAAAAATATACATTTTTTGGGGGAAATCCTAAAGTGGAGCACTGGAACATAGCCCCAAATGAGACATAGCACCAGTGATGCAAGGTGTGAAAATTCAATATTTGTTCAAAATTGGGCCCCGTAGCTCCCCCATACCTTGAGAAACCTGTGCATATGGGGTATTGCCGTACTCAGAAGAATGAGCTGAACACTAAACAATTCATTTTTTAAAAATCTTCACCTATCCGGTGCTTGAAATTCACATCAACATTGAAACCTAAGTGTGAATAAAGCTGAATTTTTTATTTACACCAAGTTTTACGAGGGATTGGTGGTAATATGGCTGCATACAAAATTTGAAAACATGCCTAAAATGAAAGCCTGGGGTGTCTAGTTTCCAAAAATATACACTTTTGGAGGAAAATTTTAAAGTGGAGCACTGGTACACAGCCCCAAATGAGACATGGCACCAGTGACGCAAGCTGTGAAAATTCAAAGTGTGAAACTGGAAAAGAGCATGTTCCAATTTGGGCCCTATAGCTACCCCAAACCTTGAGAAACCTATGCATATGGGGTATCGCCGTACTCAGAAGAAGGAACTGAACACTAAACAATGCATATATAAAAATCTTCACCTATCCTGTGCTTGAAACCCACATCAACATTGAAACCTAAGTGTGAAAAATGCTGAATTTTTTTACTTACATCAAGTTTTACGAGGGATTGGTGATAAAATGGCTATGTAAAAATTTTGAAAACACAGCTAAAATGAATGCCTGGGGTGTCTACCTTCTAAAAATATACACTTTTGGGGGGTCATTTTAAAGTGGAGCACTGGTACACAGCCCCAAACAAGACATGGTACCAGTAACGCAAGCTGTGAAAATTCAAAGTGTGAAAATGGAAAAGCGCATGTTCCAATTTGGGCCCTGTAGCTCTCGCAAACCTTGAGAAACCTATGCATATGGGGTATTGCCGTACTCAGAAGAAGGATTTGAATACTAATCAATGCATTTTTTAAAATTTTCAAGTATCCCGTGCTTGATATCAACAGTAATATTGAAATGTAAGTGTGAAAACTGCAAAAAAACAAAATATTACCACAATTTTGAAAAATATTTCTGGAATAATAGCTGCATAAAAAACGCCAAAATTCTCCTGATTATTTACCTTATGTTGTCTAGTTTTCAGAAACAAATACCTTTGTGGGTCATTTTTGTTTCTGGCACCATAAATTAAGCTATGATGCTCACATGCCAATTGTTGAAAAATTACAAGTTGGAAATAATGGTATCCATCTTGTAATATTTACCTTGTAAATCTGAGAAAGGGATTGAAATACTAGGCATATGGGGTACGCTCATATTCTGGAGAAGCAAATTAATATATTTAGAGGTATCTTTTTGTACTGAACTAATAGTATACAAATCCTGAGAGGAAAATGTAAGTAAAATTTTATTTTAAAAAAAAGTTTTCCTCTTTTTTTCTATTTTAATCAAATTAAACGATGAGGTATTCATATAATTGTGGTATCAAAAGAAAGCCCTACTTGAGCTTAAAAAAAACAGTATATAATTTGTGTGAGTGTACTACAGGAATTAAAGACAAAATATGGTCGAACAAAGACATAGTCAAAAAAGTCAAAATTGCTCCTGTCCTTAAGTGAAATCCACCTCAGATTTTCCCAGTACTTAAGGGGTTAAATTATACATTAGGGAAGTGGATTTTGCATGAAAAATCTTAAATTCATCAAAACATAGATTTTCTAGTCACTTGTGTCAAAAGTACACTATTTCATGGTATAATCAATCAGGACTTCTTACACTGTAGTCAATGGATAACGATAATAAATGGTAAGAAAATGTGCTAGGTAGCTGGTAAGGTGAGATGGAGTGAAGGAAGAATGAGACACCTGATAAGAAGGAGAAGATAATCTAGGTAATGAAATGTAATGTAAATTAATGTTTTCTATTATGCCAGTTAATATTTAGCCTTTGTTGTATATATTGTAATTCCCTATTAAGTGAAGCATCTATTTTGTTCTTGAATTTTCATAACTAGGAATACATATCTGTATGTACTTATGAGTATGTTTATTTATATAGCTGAGGTATTTAAATAGATAGATGAACAGTTCTGGCAATAAATACAAGTGTGATATTTAATAATTAATACACTTTCAGTACAGAAACCAAAAGGCGTTGTTCCCTCTCCAGGAGAGTGTACAGTCTAATTAGGTATAATGGATCAGAAACAGAAACAATAACTAGCAATATAAGTGCAAATTTCACATTTTACCATATTGTTCATAGTGCAGGGTGGGAAATTCAGCAGCATGATAGAATGTAACTCAGAATTGCCAATGTAGAAGAGTTTTGTAAGGGTTAAAGACTGGGTGCCAGATATATACTGAGGGGTAGAGAGTTCCCATAATAGGGTGTAGCACAGGGAAATGGTTGCAGATGTAAGGAAGCAGCATTTGTATTGTGTGAAAGGAGAAGGCTGTCCTCAGCAGAACACAGAGAACATGGGGTTATTAATTATTCAGAGAGTTAGCCGTGGGCCTTGAAGAATAGTAGGAAAAGTTTGTATTGGATGTGGAATTTGACAGGAAGCCAGCAGAGAGGTTTTAGAAAGAAGAAGCAGATGTAGAGCGAGGAGATAGTGTAATCCTTACAGCAACATTTGAATGGACTATAGTGTAGAAAGTTGAGAGTTGGGGAGCCTGGGGAGGACTAGGCTGTTGTAGTCAAAACAGGAGAGAATAATAGCTTGAATCATCATTTAAGAATATAATAGCATTGTGGTTATGGTGTTGCCAATCTCTTTTTTGTGGTCTTTCTATTGTTTTTTGTTGATTTAGTATGCACATATATTGCAAGGGCTGTCTTACTGAACTGCAATAGTGCACACTGACAAAATTAACTTACAATGGGAAGAGCTACCAATGCCTCCTGCAGTACATGTTCATACAAAATAAATGGTAACACAAACCTAACCAAAAAAAAAAAGTATAGGCAACTCCATCGGCACAGTGCTAGCTGAATTTAAATGGCACAAAAATACAAAAAAAGTTAAAAGGTCTGTTTTTTTATTGGAAATACTTTCCATAATATAAATGTCATTTTGTCACTGCCATCCTGCAGTTCACGTGTGCTTTCCGTTCCTTTCCACTGGCCTTATGTATAAACGTAAAGCTGAGCAAGTAGGAAGCAAACCAGCTGCACCATAGGAGACACACGTTTAAATGGGCTTTCTAATGCTTTGAATGTATGAGCAATTTCCACCGCATTGCTTCACAACATGTTCTAGACTTCTCTGGCATTTAATGGGTTAACAGTAATATGGAACTTGTATTTGTCCACTGTGTTACAGTTTCTTTGCTTCAGTGGTCCTTCACTTTCTTTTTATGAATAAGGGCCAATGTGTGTGTTGTGTTTTAATTTGTACTGCAAGTTCCCGTTTGACAGCTGTTGCTTCTCTGATAAACATAGCACCCCTTGTACCTCTAAGGATTTGGTAGCTATAGTTAAACACTTCATGTGTACCACCGAAGGATAAGGGTACTTTAGAGAATGTGCTTTAGATACTTTCATTTTTGTGTATGTGTGTTTCTGTGACTACTAGTTGACCATGGAACAAGACTGGCAGTGTTATACAGTGCACGTGTATGTGCTTGTGACTACCAGTGGGACAGTGGACCAAATATGAGAGGTCAGGCAGGTGTTTCTGTTATTACTACTGGAGAGTGAAACAGGGCTGGGAGCTTAGACAGAGTATGTGTCGATCTGTGACTACCAGTGGATGATAGGACAAGGGGGGGAGGGGCACACAGTGTATATGTGTATCTGTGGCTACCAGTGGACTATGGAATAAGGGGGTGGGGTGGGGGGTTGGTGACTCGGTGTATGTGTGAGTGTGTGTCTGTGACTGCACTGAATAGTGGAACAAGGCTGGGAGTTTACACCTTGTGTACATTGCTGTATGTAACTATCAGTGGACAGTGGAGCTGGGCTGGGGAGTCATTGTCTATGTGGTTCTG
The DNA here is from genome assembly GCA_037306005.1 of Rhinophrynus dorsalis. Classification (NCBI taxonomy): domain Eukaryota; kingdom Metazoa; phylum Chordata; class Amphibia; order Anura; family Rhinophrynidae; genus Rhinophrynus; species Rhinophrynus dorsalis. Next base: position 300,294,571 of record CM074721.1, read on the forward strand.
TGATTACCAGTGTGGATTGAAACAGTGCTGGGATGTCAGTGTTTATTTACTTCTGTCACTACCACTGGTCTAACTAACACTGCACAGTGGAACCAGGCTGAGGTATCAGTGTATGAGTAACTCTATGACTGCCAGTGGACAATGGAACAAGACAATGTATGTGTGTCTCTGTGACTACTGTGGAAAGTGGAACAAGGCTGGAGTGTCAGTGTATATGTGGTTCTGTTACTACTGCTGGACAGTAGAACAAGACTGGGGTGTAGGGTGTTAAATGAAGTGCTGGGGGGTTAATGCGTTGCTAGGGGTGGGGGGTTAAATTAGGTGCTATTTTACATGTCCTCTCACCCTTTTCTCTGCCTCCTCACACACACAAGCAACATGGTGGTTATTTTGCTAGGTATCAATAACATGAGTACAGACGCACTGCACTGATTCATATATGGGAACACTGGTAGTTCTATGCTAGGTGTTCTTCAACTGATATGTACCATACTAGGGTAGGAGCTTAGAATGTTTTGGTAGAGATAGGCTGAACAAGGAAGAGTAGTGGGTGAGGAGAAGAACAGTCAGATGTAGGAAGGCAGACTAAAGAGTGGATGGACTCAAAGTCATCTCAGAGAGAGAGAGAGGATCTTAGTAACCAGAAACATGGTACTTAAATAAATACTTTAATAATACTGACAAAAACATAAGAGTCTCATGTATCCCCCATATTAAGTGGCCTGCAGCAACTCAGCTCTCTACATGGGAAAGCTCCATCTAGCTACTGCTCTGCTCTGCCTCTACAGCCTCTTGGGTGGGCCATTTTCATCTGATGACTCATTGGGTCCCCTAAAGAACTTTTAGCCTCACTTGCACCAGTGATCACCAAGAGAGGAACATGAAGCTAGAAAGGAACAAGCAATTATAAAATTTTATTAAATTCAGCAATGTCCCTTTCCCTACAATCCTGTGTTAACTTATTATTGAACCTTATCGCCATAACATTTCCTTTTCCCTAATACGACATTAAATCCAGGAATCCATACCACATGGTCAAGACCATAGCCCCCTTCTTTGAGGGCTATCTGATGGCTACGTTTGGATCAGCAAATGTCATTATAGTTACTGAACCTATAAAAATACCTCATAAATAAGGTAGATGTTGTAATGCTAGTTGTTTTTTACCAGCTTTTAAATTGTTCAAGCAAATAAAGCAATATAAATAATGAAAGAAAAGAAAAATAACATTTTAATTTATTAGAAATCCACCTTAAAATTCACATCAGTACCCTCTAGCAAGCATCAAGGTAGTATTTCCCATTAGGTAAAGTAGGCAACTGCCTAGAGTGCCAAGTTTTAAGGAGCTCCTCAGATATGCTGGCCACACCCACATCCTGAGTTGTGGGTGTGGACACAGGAAGCCCACTGCTCCTGCACCAGATACCTGGTTATAGTAGCTGGTTTATTTAACAGTTTGCATAACCATTTACAGGTCATTATTTAACCCTTTGCGTGCCAGAGGGGTACTCAACGCATTGCAGAGCAATGCATTGCGTACCCCTCTGGCACTCAAAGGGTTAACCCATTGGATCAACGTAGTTGCTAGGTTCACAAAAGAACCAGGGGCTTGAGCCAACCTAGGGTTAGATTTAAAGGCAGCCGTTAGGCATTCAAAGCTCCGTGTTATATTCAGCTAACGGCAGAGCACAAGTCACAACGGCCGATACATTTACATGCTTTGGGACCCGTAGAACAAAATTCCCCAGAGCAATTTAAAGGAGTGCGAGTCTGCTAACGGCAGCGAAAAAGATACATTTAACGGCCAAGAGTTAAGACCCAGTTTTGTTAGACGTTCGACATCTAACGGACAAAACCCCCCCCCCCCGCTACATTGTAAAACAGACAAACTGCTCCCCGCACAAGAATACAAATGGGAAAATTAACCCATGCAATGCCAAAATAACACAAAACACATGTCCACACACCACAGATCACTGGCACACACAACACAACAACCAAGCAACACCACATGGACATGGCCAACAAAAAAACACCAACACAACATGCCACAGAACAATGGGGATTAGCACACAACACGGACACCTGCCAACACAAAACAAGCTCACCTGTGCAACATCACCACATGATCCAGACACAACCTGCACCCCACAGCACCACACCCACAACTGACAGGGACACAGCAACCACAACACAACACACTTGTAAACATAGACACACCTGCAAAAACTTACCTAGACAACAAACACCTTCCCATTCGTCAGCACTCACCTCATCACCACACCTACACAATGCCCCACCACCCCAATCAGTATGTTGGGTTACATATTGTTACGAAGACTGTGGAGAAGACGTGCAAGGGAGAGAGCTAGGGAACACCAGCAACCCCCAGGCACACCTGATCAACAGCCCTCACCTGTTGCAAGTGAGCCACACAGGAGCCCATCCCCACCTGGAGTACACCTGCCTGCAGATGCACAGCTGCAGCTACAGGATGCTCACCATCAACAGGATGCTCCCCAGCTGCCACAGGGACCCCTGCAGCAGCCCAGGATGCATAGACGACCACCAAGGTCCAGGGTAGACCTCCCAAGGGTCACTCTCTTTGTAATGACCGATGACGAGGTCATTGATCGCTACAGGTTGAGGCCACACAGCATCATTGCCCTGTATGAGGTCATCAAGGATCAGGTGAATCCCATATGCACCCACAACCATGCCCTAACTGGCCTGCAAAAACTCCTGTGTGCCATACACTTCATGGCAAGTGGCGCCTTCCAGTCGACAGAGGGTTACGCATCTGGCATGTCACAGGCCACATTCTCCAGGGTGCTGGCCCAGGTCTTGCCAGCCCTCAAAGGCAAGGCCAGTACCTATATACATTTCCCCATCACCGATATGGAGTAGACACATCTGAAGCAAGGCTCCTATGCAAGGGGAGGCATACCCATGTCCGTATCAAAGCACCAGCATGTCGGGGACATATGTTCATGAACTGTAAAATCTTTCACTCCATGAATGTGCAGATGGTGTGTGACAGCAACCTGGCCATCATGAAAGTCTGTGCAAAATATCCCGGGAGCTGTCATGTTTCCCATATACTCAGAAACTCATCTGTGCAGAGGGATTTCAAAAATGGGACCTATACAGGTGGATGGCTTCTGGTTGAGTTAACAGTACTAAATGACACCACATACACATTTGCTAGTACGTTCACCTCATAAAACATCATTCACACAACATGTGCTCCTTGTCACACTATATCACTCACTTTCCACAGGTGATGCTGGCTATGGCTGCAAGCCATGGCTCCTCACCCCGGTCGCCAATCCCCAAAGCGATGCCCAGGAACAATATAACCAGGCTCATGGCAGAACACGGAATGCCACTGAGCAGACCTTTGGCCTCCTCAAGTCCCGATTCCGATGTCTGGACCACTCGGGGGGAGCATTGCAGTATGCACCGGGCAAGGTCTGCGACATCGTCATGGCATGTGCCATCCTACATAATATCGCGGTGGACACCAGACTCATTGATGATGTCCATCCCCCACCAAGACCTAAAGACCCTGTGGACATTGTTGAGTGTGAGGAAACCCCAACAGGGATGCAGACAAGGGACAGATTGATCAGGGATCACTTCGGCTGTGAGTATAATACATGTATGCACACAATCCATGCATACACACCCACCACAACATACATGTTCTGTTTCACCCCACAGGATCAGTGACACAGCCCTGACACTGGCTGCGGTATGGACCACCAACATCAACTATTCCGTGGACCAGTCATATTGGGGCTAGAGATTCCGATCACATCTGACAACCTGTCGTCCATGTTGATACTGCTACCTCAAGGATATCATGCATGTCCCCCTGGAAACCAAGGTACAACACTTTAACCTTGTTCAGCATATCCCACAGCTCCCTAGTCACCAACTAAAGTGTTTTGCTAGGATCAGACCCATAGCAACCATGGTACCCCTGTAGCGAGGGAGCCCCAATCCAAGCCAATGCATCGAATAGCACTCTGTCATATAAGGGGTTCAGGGGGCATTCGAGGGGGCATGGGACCAGTAGCTTGCTACAGCTGAAGAAAGCAGCAGAGGGGTGGATCTACAGTGACAGTGTGTTACACAACATGGCTCTCATGAAATGTGGATCACATCTCCAGGGACATCATGCTGCCCTGTGTGTGTGTGCAGTGATATGTGCCCCAGAAAGAAATACACACATCAACAAATATGTCCTACTAGCTCCATGAACCAACATATTTGGGCTGTCTCTGACAGTGGCAGCCCAAATATATTGTTGTCAGGAAGCTATTAGGACATATCTGTTGATGTGTGCAACCATGTCAGGGGCATATATCCCTAAGGATGGTTAACATCCCCTTAGTTCCCCCCATGATGGTTCATAGACCAGTACACAACACATTACAAAGCAATGGTTTGTGTAGCCCTATGTAACGAGAAAGATTAAGAGGATCATGATGTTGTAGCTGTTGCATGACGATCACTTCAAGGGTGATGTTCCAAATCCTGTCCTCTTGTCCCACAGGGATCCATAGCATGATCCATCCTTGAACAGAGGAGTTTCCATGTGACTGAACTGAAGTCTGGATAACACTTCCATGAAGTTCACCCCTTGGTGTTTCAAGTGATTGTGTTGGTGATGCAATGTTTGACCTGATGTTCACAGCAACCTCTACTGGAACATTCACATATGGACACAAATTCATGTGTGTTCTAACATCCAGGTATCAGACCTGTACAGTAAGCCTGCTCATACACAGAGTTGCCAAACCATGTGGACAACACATGATCAGTTCACTAGTGTTACTAAAGTATTCCTATTTAGTTCAGATGTACCGTTTGTGTGCTCATACAAGTGTTTAATGCATATAGGCTATATACCCAGAAAACACATGTATGTTAAAATGTATTTTGAGACACAGTAAAGGAGAGCCATCACTATTCAGTCTGTGTCTGCATGAATGAATGTTGGATCAAACCTCTGTCAACGTGGAACCATACCCAAGGCTAGAGTATCCCTCAAACAAAGGAAGGAATGACCTATATCACAGGAGTCCACTTATTGTATGACCATGAGTGGACTTTGTGATGTATACATGCAATGACATGATGGCAGTGATACACTAATGTGTGTTGTGAGTGATTAAGTGGTGATACAGGGGACAGACTTCCACAGTGATGTAACGTCCACGGTTTGTGTGTTGCTCAATATAATCATTGTCCTGAGATTGCTGTAGGTTAACATATCTCAGTACATGGGCTACATCAACAAACAACCAGACCAAGTGGATACGTGTTATCACTGGTGAAGTGTGTTACAACCTTAGTTAAACAACAACACAACTTAATACATAACCCAATGCCCAGCCTAAGGTTTCAATGTGTGTGCTACACATTAACATCTTAGGAAGATCGTTGGGTTATCCAGTGAGTTAGGCTGTGATTCAAACTCCTGTTGTGCAACTGACTCACTGGAGAACACAATGCTCACCCTAGGATCCCAATGTGTAGCACACACATTGAGATCCTAGGGTGTACATTGTGTTCCCCAGTAAGTCAGCTGCACAATAGGAGTTTGATCCAAAGACAATAGTGATGTTCCATCTGTCCTGCTTGTTATTTCCCTGTTAAGTCACATAGCAGTTTGTTTGGTTTTCCCCTCAAAAACAACAGTTGATGCAGACGAATGTTCAGTGTTGCACCAGTTGCTGTGCTAAGGGGTATGTTCTGATGAAATCTAACACACATCATGGCCATGTAACACTGTCATATTATATGATGGCTACAGGGGTGGGTTGCCAGGTGAATTTGGACAATGGTGTGTGTGTGTGTGTATGTGAACCCATGTTGTAACAAACATCCCACAAACATTTTACCCAGGCACAAGTTGTGTTCACTGCATTGTTTGGCAATGCTTTGGAGACAACCCTGCCACCCAATCCATACCTGAATCAGACAGGATTCAAAAGCACAATATTCCTTTACTGAGGGGGCAGATAACAGGTTGGGCCTTCATTTCTTCTTCTTCTTTTTTTTTTTTTTGAGGGGGGGCTTAGACTGGGTGCCAGAGGTGGATGCCCTGGCTGATCGCCTGGTCACCCTCTGCCCCCTAGGTGTGGCTTTAGGGGTAACACTGGATGGGGTGGTGGTTGCAGTGGACCCCTCTGTGGAACGCAGGTTCTCCCTCTCCATCCTCAGGTTCTCCCTGCGGTTAATCTCTCGCAACTCCAAGAGCACCTGGGTGAACATGTCTATCATCCCCGTGTGGAGCTGGTGGAGTTGTGTGTTCACCCTGGCCACCTCCGACTCCAGGGCTTGGATCCTGGTCTCCAACCTGCTGGTGTTTCTTCTGTTCTTCTGGATTCCCTCCGGCTCCTTGTGATGTTGTTGTTGGTGGAGTGGCTTGACCGGAGTACTCGTCTTTGAAGGGCCATGCACTCCTCCTCCAGACCCGTGGGGAGTTGACTGCTTGAGATGGGAATGGCCGGTGACTCAGGTGCTGTCTCCTCAACCTCAGTTGTCTCCTCAGCCTCCTTCTCCCCAGCTTCAGCTGTCTCCTCAGCCTCCTTCTCCCCAGCTTCAGCTGTCTCCTCAGCCTCTATCTCCCCAGCCTCTGATGTCTCCTCTCCTGGTGCTAGGTGTGCTGTGGCTGCTACTGCTGTTTCTGTTGGTAGAGTGGCTTGCACAGACGGTGTGTGGGTGCCCGCCACATCAAGGGACCCACTGCTGCCCACTGATGTCTGTGCTGGTTGAGGTGGTGGAGTGAACAAGTCCCTCGGCAGAGGGCGCTGGGGCTCCCCAATCAGGCCCAGGTGTTGGTAGTCAAGTGGCAAAGAGTCATACCTTGGCCACTGGTAGGTGCTTGGCTCCCACCTGGGATCATACCTGGGGCCATGCTGGGGAGCCATCCAGGAGGGTAGATCCATCTGGGTGGAATATGGCCCATATTGGCTGGTGGCCACATTCCCAGGCAGCCATTGCCTCCCTGGTGGTGGTGGTGCTGCTGCTGGAGGGTAATAGCTCCTGGAGGTGGTGGGATGCATCCATCTCTCCCCCTGCATCCAGCTGCTGTAGAGTTGTGGAGCATCCTGTGGTGGTGCAGCCAGTTGAGAGGCAGCCAGTTGAGGGACAGCCAGTTGGGGGGCAGCCAGTTAGGGGGCAGCCAGTGGTGATGCAGCCAGTTGGGGAGGAGGTGTGGAGGTTGTATACGGTTCCCATTGGCTAGTCCCCTCCTCCGTATACTCCTCACTGGGTGGTGTGGTCGGCTCCTCCACAGGCTCCTGCTGTGATGGAGGCCCATAAGCTGTGTGGAGAATTGAGACTGTGTGATTAGTAAACGTAGCCATGATGGGATTAAAGGGATACTAATACATGAAATGCGGAAAGGGAAATATATGTTGTGGGGTTTATCACCCTGAGTGAAACAAGGGTACTCCCACTGCTGAAGGGTGTTTTATTTCAAAAAGTATCCCAGCTCAGAGCAGAGTTGCTTTGGTGCAATATCCCAGTGGCCTGAAGTTGTACATTGGCACTTTTGCTACATTATCCTATGGGGATTTATGGCCCCTGGACAAAAGCTGTCCATAGGATGGTCTAGCAACATCGCCATTGTACAGTTCCAGGCCACTGTGATATTGCTCCTGGAATATTCAACTTTGAGCTGTGCTACTTTCTGAATGAAACACCTTTCAGCAGTGGGAATACCCTTGTTTTGCTCGGGGGATGAACCCTGCAATATATTTTTTTTTTCACGTTAGGTATTACTATCCCTTTAACGGAATAGCAATGGTTAATTTCACCATGATGTAATATTGTAGGCATCGTAAGAGATGTGGATCGATGTTAGTGCTATCCCTCCAACCCACGTGGTTAGACAGATATTGCTCTATTTGACAGCTGGAGATATCAGTCATTTCACCACACGGAGGCTCTTCAGCAGAGCCTAAATTGCCCCATTCTGAGATGTAAACTTCATTGGAATGGTGCACAGAGTGTGCTTGCAAACCAGGCACACTTTGTTGACCATCTCAAAGATGTATTCATCTCTGAATGGGGCAATTTAGGCTCTGCTGAAGAGCCTCCGTGTGGTCTAATGACTGAAATCTCCATCTGTCACATAGAGCAATATCTGTCTAACCATGAGGGTTGGAGGGATAGGACTAACATCGATCCACATCTTTTTACGATGCCTACAATATTACATCATGGTGAAATTAACCTACGCTCGATAGCTATTCTTGTAGAGTACCTATTGAATCTGCCATAACTCATGTATTATTTGCGAGCGATGTGCCTTTTTCACTTAGCGGCTGGTTTAACGTGAGCCTTTAAATCTAGCCCCTAATGTTTTATTAGTGAGCCACTCAGCCAACTTGCACCATTACTAATGGAGTGATTGGAATCATTACACACTTTAAGCATGAGACTTGTTGCTTTAGTTCCCTCAGGGAATACCTAGTATAGCTTCTGCCTCAGTTGCTGTAGATGTCCTCAGTGCATTGAAAGCAATATGTTGTAGACCTTTCTAGCAGCCAAGGGTTCAAGAACATTATTGTAGCTGTAAAGTACAGGCCATGTATTTTCTGTACTAAGCAACAGTGGATGGAGCCAGGAATTAAAATACATTGATCTGGGGATGTGTGGTCATGGGCAAGGAAAGGGGCCTGTCTAGCACTAAATGACACAAAAAAGGTAAACTAGCTTAGGTGCACCAAGTACATACACATTTCTAGTATGATCTGATGCCTACTTCTTCATATATTTAGCTCATGATTAACACTGACTTAAGAAATAAGCCCCATGGTGTTGCCATATTAACCATTTCAGGAAATATTTTCTCAAGAACTGAAAGGGTGTCATGGTGCAGGTTTCTCAGTTGGTTGCACAGATTCTGTTAGATATGATAAGTTTAATAAATCTGACATTTCCACTAGAATCAATCACGCTTGAAATGGAATTTACACTGGATTACTAAAGCTACAGTCTAAGCAACATATCATTAATTTTACAAAATAGTCATCTGAGGCTCATCATTGTGAGTATCCTCAGCTATGCTGGCTACACTATCTACCATGCTGAGGTGTGGGCATGGTTTGTGTAATCTCAATGCCTTGAACTAGACACCTAGGGCTCGATTTAAAGGCAGCCGTTAACCAAAAAAAACACTAACGGGTGCGTTAAGTGTCATGTTGCAATTCAAAGATCCGTCTAAACAACAGCTAACGGCAGTTGCACAATTCCTACGGCCGCTACACTTACGTGCATTCAGACGCATGGAACAACATGGAACAACATACCCCAGAGCTATTCAAAGGCTTGCGGTACTGATAACGGCTGAAAAAAAGACACACCTAACGGCTAAAAGTTAAGACCCACTTCTCACACACGTTAGACACTTAACGGCCAAAACTAAACACCCGTTACAGAGGAAAACACACAAAAGGCTTACCGCACAACCATGTAAATGGGAAAATTAACCCGTGCAATGCCAAAACAACACAAAAACATGCACACACAACACAAATCACTACACACAAAACAACAACCAACACCACAGGAACAATGACACACAAAAAAACAACAACACAACATGGCACGGAACAATGGGGGTCATCACACAAAGCGGACCCTGCAAATACAAGCTCACCTGGGAAACATCAACACGCGACCTGCACCCCACAACTGCACGCCCGCAAATGGCACACACAGAACAAGCACAACACACCACATCTTATAACACACACACACCTGCAAACACTTACCTGGACACAAACAACTCACCATTGGTCAGCACTCACCTCATCACCACACCTACACAACGCCCTAGCAAGTACTTAAAGGGACAACTCAACACACTCACTTGTGGCTTGTTTTCCACTCAGGGAGGGAGAGAGAGAGATAGACAGAGAGAGAGAGAGAGAGAGAGAGAGACAGATAGATAGATAGATACAGATAGATAGAGACAGATAGAGAGAGCAAACAGTATGTTGGGTTACATATTGTTGCGAAGACTGCGTAGAAGGCGTGCAAGGGAGAGAGCTAGGGAACATCAGCAAACCCCAAGCACGCCTCATCAACAGCCTCCACCTGTTGCAAGTGAGGAGGCTCTGGCTCAGCAGCCACACAGGAGTCCATCCCCACCTGGAGGGCACAGGATGTATAGACGACCACCAAGGCCCAGGGTATACCGCCCAAGGGTCACACTCTTTGGAATGGCTGATGACGAGGTCATTGATCGCTACAGGTTGAGGCCTGACAGCATCATTGCCTTGTATGAGGTCATCAAGGAGCAGGTGGATCCCATCTACATCCACAACCATGCCCTAACTGGCCTGCAGAAACTACTCTGTGCCATACACTTCATGGCAAGCGGGGCCTTCCAGTCCACTGAGGGTTACGCATCTGGCATGTCCCAGGCCACATTCTCCAGAGTGCTGGCCCAGGTCCTGCCAGCCCTCAAAATCAAGGCCAGTACCCATATACATTTTCCCACCACCGACATGGACTGGATACACGTCAAGCAGGCCTTTTACGCAAAGGGAGGCATGCCCAGGGTCATGGGTGCTATAGATTGCACCCATGTCCGGATTAAGGCCCCAGCACGTGACGCACAGATATTCATCAACAGGAAGAACTTCCACTCCATCAACGTGCAGATGGTGTGTGACAGCAACATGAGGATCATGAATGTCTGTGCAAAATATCCTGGCAGCACACATGATGCATACATTCTACAAAACTCCTCAGTCCACAGAGATTTTGAGAATGGAACCTTTACAGGGGGATGGCTACTGGGTGAGTTCACAAAACAAAATCACACCACATACACAGGCGTACACACCACTCAGCTCAGCATGCACCTGACCCACACCTACTACATCCACCACACAAAACATCATTCACACAACATGTGCTCCCTGTTTCACCATGTCACTCACATTACACAGGTGATGCTGGCTATGGATGCAAGTCCTGGCTACTGACCCCTCTGGCCAATCCCCAAACACATGCCCAGGAAAGCTACAACCAGGCTCATGCCAGAACCAGGAATGTTATTGAGCGGACATTTGGGCTCCTCAAGTCAAGATTCCGATGTCTGGACCACTCTGGGGGAGCACTGCAGTATGCACCGGCTAAGGTGTGTGACATCATTGTGGCGTGCGCAATACTGCACAATATCGCAGTGGACACCAGGCTGCTGGAGCACATCCCGGACCCCCCCATACAGGAAGTGCCCATGGACATCGGGCATGTGGAGGAGACCATGAGAGGGACACAGATCAGAGACAGGCTCATCACGGAATACTTCACCTGTGAGTATAACACAGGCATGCAAACAATCCATGCAAGTCCCCCAGCAGTCCTGTGACACTAACCACACTGCACATTTTGTTCTGTCTCACCCCACAGGAACAGTGACACAGCACTGCACTGGCAGTGGACGTGGAAAATTGTGTGTGTGGACTCAGCAACCATCCTCCATTCCACTCTCCACGTTGACATACAGACCCCAAGGATATCACGCGCACCCTCAGGAGAAACAAGGTACAACATATTACCCATGTTCATCACCTTACACGGCTTGATTGACAGCAACTAACTGGATATGCCATGATTAGAGCCTGAACAACCATGCTAGCCCAGTAGTGAAAGAGTATTATCTAATGATTTGCATGAGAAGGGACATCAGACTCAATATGGGACCTGTACTGTGCTACAGCTGAGAAGAGCAGCACAGGGGTGGATGTACAGTGGTATGGGCACACAATGTAGAGGTCATGAGACGTAGATCAGATTACCACGGACTCCATGCAGACCTGTGAGTGTGCAGACGTATGTGCCCCTGACATGAATACACACATCAACAAATGTGTCCTAACAGTTCCATGGAACAAATGACATTGGGCTGCCACTGTCACTTTCACAGTGGCAGCACAATGTTATTACTTCCATGGAGCTCTCAGAACACTTGTTAATGTGTGTATACATGTCAGGGGCACATATCCCTAGGACTGATGCACATGTCCTTAGTTCCCCACAGAATTGGTTACAGATGAGTACACAACACATTGTCAAGCAATGGTTTGTGCACTCACCTGTAACTGTGAAAACTGAGGGGATGAAAAAGACTAAATTGTTGTTGCTTGATGATCAGTTCAGGTCTACTGCTCCAAATCCTGTCCTCTTGTCCCGCAGGCATCCGTAACATGATCCATCCTTGAACTGAAGATCTTCCATGTGACTGGATTGATGTCTTGACAACACCTTCATGAAGATCACCCCTTGCTGTTTATGGTGATGTTGTTGGTGATGCAAAGTTTGACCTGAGGTTCACACAAACCTCTACTGGAACATTCTCATAGAGACACAGAAAACACTAATTCTTGAGTGTTGTAACCTGTACAGTCAGGATGCTCAGCTACAGAGTTGTCAAACCTCATGGACAACACATGAGCAGGGCAGCAGTGTTACTGAAGTATTACAATTTAGTTTCAAAGTACATTTAGTGTTCTCATACAGGTGTTCAATGCATATAGGCAATACACACACAAAACACATGTACATTCTAATGTACTTTGAGACACAATAAAGATGAACCATCACCATTCTATCTGTGTCCGTAGGAGGATATATTTGAGAACACATATGTCAATGTGTTACCACACCCAGGGTAGAGTATGCCCCATACATGGAAAGGCAACACCCACATCACAGGAGTCCACCACTTGTTTGCCAGTGACTGGACTCTGTGATGTATCCATGCAAACAGATGATGGTGGCAGTGATGCACCAATGTGTTGTGGGAGTGATGAAGAGGTGATACAGGGGACATACTTCCACAGTGAATACCTGTCCACAGTATCTGTATTGCTCAGTATAATCCATGTTCGGAGATTTTGCTCCACTTTGACATATCTCAGTACATGGGCTAACGAACAACCAGACTAAGTGGACATGTGTTATCACTGGTGAAGTCTGTTACACCCTTAGGGAAACAGCAACTCAACTTACAGGAGACCCCAATGCTCAGCCCAGGATATCAATGTGTGTGCTACACGTTGAAATCCTAGGTTAAAAACATTGGCTTCTTCAGTAAGTCAGTTGCACAATGAGTGTGTGAATCCAAGACAACATGGATACATGTCCCATTTATCTATCCTGCTTATAATGTCCCTGCTAAATCACAGAGCTGTTTGTCTGGTTATCCCATTAACCCACTGAGTGCAAGAGTGGTCCCCAACGCATTTCTTGACAATGCGTTGTCTACCACTCTGGCACTCAAAGGGTTAAACACAGCACATGATGTAGACAAATGTTCAGTGTTGTACAATTTGTTGTGCTAAGGGGTATGTTTTGTTGTTCAAATTCAACACACAACACCGCCATATAACACAGTGGTGTAATATGGCTCCAGGGATGTATTACAAGTTGAATTTGTACAACGGTGTGTGTGTGAACCCATGTTGTAGCATCCCACTAACATTTCACATAGGCAGAGGTTGTGTTCACTGCATTGTATGGCAATGCATTGGAGACAACCCTGCCACCCAATCCATAACTGAAGACACAACAGATCAGACTGGAATTAAAAAAAAAATGTTTTCTTTATTGAGGGGAAACTTAACAGGTTGGGCCTTTCATTTTTTCTTCTTTAGGTGGGGGGCCTTAGCCTGGGTGCCAGAGGTGGATGCCCTTGTGGATCTCCTGGTAACCCTCTGCCCCCTAGGTGTTGCTTCAGGGGTAACACTAGAGGGGGTGGTGGTTGCAGTAGACCCCTCAGTGGAACGCAAGTTCTCCCTCTCCATCCTCAGGTTCTCCCTGCGGTTTATCTCCCTCAGCTCCACAAGGACCTGTGTTAACATGTCCATCACACCAGTCCTGAGCTGCTGGAGTAGTGTATTCCCCCTGGACACCTCCGACTCCAAACCTTGGATCCTGCTCTCCAATTGGACAATGTTCCTCCTGGATTGCCTCCTGCTCCTGGTGATATTGCTGTCAGTACTCCTGCTCGACCGGAGTAGTCTCCTCTGAAGGGCCATACACTCCGCCTCCATCCCTGTGAGGCGTGCGGTGCTGGAGGTGGATGTGCCCGGTGTCCCTGGTGCTGCTGTTTCTTCCTCTGCTGCTGAGGGTGCTGTTTCTTCCTCTGCTGCTGAGGGTGCTGTTTCTTCCTCTGCTGCTGAGGGTGCTGTTTCTTCCTCTGCTGCTGAGGGTGCTGTTTCCTCCTCTGCTGCTGAGGGTGCTGTTTCCTCCTCTGCTGGAGGTGCTGTTTCCTCCTCTGCTGGAGGTGCTGTTTCCTCTGCTGCTGGAGGTGCTGTTTCCTCTGCTGCTGGAGGTGCTGTATCCTCTGCTGCTGCTGAGGGTGCTGTGGCTGCTGTTGGAGTGGCTGGTGCAGATGATGGGCATATGCCCACCACATCAAGTGATGCAGAGCTGCCCAGAGATGTGTGTGCTGGTGGAGGTGTGAATATGTCCCTGGGTAGGGGGCGCTGGGGCTCACCAATCAGGCCCAGGTGTGTGTAGTCCAGTGGCCAAGGGTCATATGGTGGCCACTGATAGGTGGTGGGACCCCACCTTGGATCATACCTTGGGGCATGCTGTGGAGCCATCCAGGAGGGTGGGTTGATCTGGGAGGCATATGGCCCATATTGGGTGTTGGCCACTGTCCCTGGCAGCCATTGCCTCCCTGGCGGTGGTGGTGCTGCTGATGGAGGGTAGTAGCTGGTGGAGGTGGATGGATGTGTCCACCTCTCCTCCTGTGGCATCCAGCCACTGTACTGGGGAGGTGCAGCTGGAAAGGGTGGTGCAGCCTGTGGTGGTGCAGCTGGAAGGGGTGGTGCAGCCTGTGGTGGTGCAGCTGGAAAGGGTGGTGCAGCCTGTGGTGGTGCAGCTGGAAGGGGTGGTGCAGCCTGTGTTGGAGGGGATGGTGATGGTGGGTAAGGTGACCACCGGCTGGTCCCCTCCTCTGTGTCCTCCTCACTGGGGGGTGACATAGCCTCCTCCACTGTCTCCTGCTGGGCTTGACGGCCGTAAGCTGTGTGGAGGAAGAAGATGTTGTGATTAGTGACCTTTGCCATATGTTTGTGGAGACAATTCTACTTTGATATGTGTTGAAGAAAAATATATGTGTTTGTGTTAATCCCCCTGGGTAAACAAGGGTACTCCCACTGCTGAAAGGTGTTTGAGTTATTATGGGTGAAGGTTTCATTTTGAGGTGCAATATCACAGTGGCCAGAAATAGTACAGTGGGGCTGTTGCTACACCCTCCCATGTAGATATCTGGTCCCTGTACCAGAGCTGTCCATATGATTGTGTAGTAACAGCACCACTGTACAATATCAGGCCACTAGGATATTGCCCCTGACATATCCATGTCTGAGCTGTGATACCTTTTGCATCAACACACCTTTCAGCAGTACGAATACCATTGTTTAACTCGGGGGGGGGGGAGATCCAACAACATATATTTGTCTTCACAACTTGTAGGGATGGCTATCCCTCCAGGGGGGTGGCAAAGGTTAAGTCCACCTTGATGTCAGATTGTAGACATTGTGGGAACAGATGTTGTTCTCTGTTAGTCCTATCCCTCCTACCCTCATGGTTGTTCAGATAATGCTCTATGTGACGGATGTAGATTTCAGTCATTTGTCTACACGAGGGATTTTCAGCAGAGACAAAATCAACCCATTTAGAGAACAATACTTAATTGGAATGGTGTACAGGGTGTGCATGATTTACAAGCACACTCTGTGGACCATTCCAAAGAGGTATTTCTCTCTATATGTTGTGACTTTGGCTCTGCTGAAGAGCCTCCGTGTGGTCAAATGATGGATATCTTCACCTGTCACATGGAGCAATATCTGTATAACCATGAGTGTTGGAGGGATGGGACTTAGATCAAGACACATCTGTTAACGATGGCAATGATATGACATCATGATGACATTACCCATTGCTATCCCATTACAGTGACACACAAGTAGAAATGGTCATATATGTATGTGGATATGTACCCTTCATATGGATGGAGTAATATCCTTCCAAGATGTGATGCCAGAGAGCATTTCATTAGGTGTGATTGCCTTACTGGCTATATATGTGCACCCATCCAACAAGACATTGTATTGATATGATGGATATGAACATACCTCGTATATCCCATCTACGTAGGGTGTGATATACTATGTATGTGTATTTGGATGGTAGCAATGTAGGTTGATATGTGATGGGTGCACATATCTGGCCAGTAAGGCAATCACATCCAGTGAAGTGATCTCTGTGTTCACATCATGTTGGAACATATTTAGTAACATTTGAATCCTAAGGGCAACAATCCAGCCAGTAGTGAGGGATATCTTTGATTGAGGCCTGTTTTTTTGTCTGTGTATGAGCCCATCCATCCTTCTGTGTGAGGCAACCGTACTCAGTCCTAGATATCCATCAGTCATGGCCTGTTGGTGACCAAGGTACAATGTTTGCTATTTGTTTCCCATATGTATCCTGCATAGAGATGCTGGTGTACCATCGATCCATGGCATCAGCACCCCTGTGGATCCATGTGGGAATCAGATATGGGATATGTCATTTCAAGTCAGAGTAAATGATTGCAGCCACAACACCAATGCCTACTTTTTCCTGCTTGAATTCTGTAAAATAGTTTTCGGCCTGTGTGTTGCACCTACAAGCATTTATTCTGTGTGACACTGTGATGTGTGATCTGATGCCCCCTTTTGTGATTCAGTAAGCGGTGATGTTGAACCGATGACATGAACATGATGGTGACTTCTCCAGTGATCTCCTTTCCCCATTTCCAGTGTTTTCCATGGAGTCTGTACAATGGGACCCTATGAACTTGATTCTTGTTTTGGCATATTCTCCATGGACTAACACTGGTACTGGTGAAGTGAGGGTGTGTGAGGGTTACTTTGTGTCCACCATGTGTTTGTCACCGCTTAGTGAATGTCCCCTGTGTAGCATGTGATCGTTGTCCTATTGACTTGTTTGTTGTCAGGTTAACCCCTTGAGTCCCAGAGGGGTTGCCAATGCATTGTTGATCGATGCATTGATGATCCCTCTAGCACTCAAGGGGTTAGGGTGGGGGTGGGGACATGGGTGACATTGTGTGTGAACAGTGATGATCTATGACAGTCGACAATTTGAAAATGAAGGTTTGTGTATTGTGTGTAATGAGCACAGCGACAGGAGGGTTGAAGTAGGACTTTGACAGGTTTGTCCCAAGTTGGACGTTGCCATTTGTCCAGGTGTTGTGTCCTTTTTTTAACCCTCATGGTGCTGTGTTGGTGCAGTTGTATGGCTGAGTGATGGCCATGTGTTGAGGTGTGAGTGTGTGTGCAGCTGGTGTTGGTTGCTGTAGTGTGTTGTTCTGTAGTGTTGCACTTACCGGTAGTGTGGAGGCTCCTCTCATCCCCAGTGTCAGTTCCTCCCACGACCCCCTCGATCATGGTCGGGGACATGTTCTGCCGCACCATCTCCTCCCAGCCGCAGAATGTGATGGGCACAGATGGGCCACCTCCGGTGCCTCGGGCTTGCTTGGCCATGTCAGACATCTTGTTCTTGACCACCCTCCGGCAGTCGCCCCATCTCTTCTTCACAGACTCCACGTCCCGCCTGCATGTTGCCACCGCGTTCACCCGGCTGCAGATCTGGTTCCAGGCTGCCTTCCTCCGCGCTGCCAGGCCAGGGACCTTTGCCGTCGGGTGGAGAACACTCTGCCTCTCCAGGACAGCTTCCACAAGAGCCGTGTTCTCCTCCTCACTATATCTGGGATCCCTGATCCTGCCCTCATCAGCTCCGGCATGGGAGGATTCAGAGCCGGAGTGCCCTGCCTGGTCTGCCCCTGCCTGTGTGGGGTGCTCCCCAGGAACTACCCCTCGTCCCACTGCAGGTTCTGTCCCTGTCCTGCGTGTTCCTGCTCTGGTGGGCCTGGTCCCCCTCCGCCCTGCGGATCTCCCTCTCCCACCCCTGCTCTGCTGAGGGATCCCCTCCTGACCTTCCTCCTCCTCCACTACTCTCCCCATCCCTCTCTCCTGTCCTCCTCTCCTTGACATCACTCACCCAGTCACACCCAGGCACTCCCACAGGCCCTCACAGACACACTCGATCCAGTCACTCTCTGTCACACACTTTCACTCCCAGATTCACACTGTCAAAATAAAAAGTAAAATGTGTAAGGTGTTATGAAATAAAAGGACTATGTGTATGTATGTGTATGTGTTTGTGTTTGTATGTGTGTATGTAATATGTGCAAAAGTGTGATATGTGTATATATAGTGCACCTCTCTCCTCTCTCCAAACTGCAAAACTCCTCTACCTCCAATGAACGCGCCTCTCTCCCTCTCTCTAATGACTATCCTCCGCTCCTGGGTCCTGATATCTGGCTCTGAAGAACTCGATAACAGACAGTGTGTGGCGGTTATTTTTGGGTATATATAGGTGTATTTGAAGTTATTTGATACATTGGGCCTTTGGGATTGGATGTGTGTTTGAATTTGTTTTGGCATCAATCAGGGTTGCTTGACAACGGCAGCCGTTATGTTACATGTTGTTTGGAGCTCAGTTATCGTGTGATTTGTCCGCCCGTTGTGCATTAACATGAGCGACAACGGGTTTTGTGTTACGTGTTTTTTGTGTGCCTACGCTCGATAGCTATTCTCGTAGAGTAGCTATTGAATCTGCCGTAACTCCTGTATTATTTGCGAGCGATGTGCCTTTTTCACTTAGCGGCTGGTTTAACGGTTGGCTTTAAATCGAGCCCCTAGAGTTAGATTCTATTGCAGGAGATAAATGTTAACACCCGTTTTATCAAATATTTTCCTACTGAAGTCTATGGGGAAATCTGGAGATAAAAGCAGTGATAAAATTAGCACCTGCAATAGAATCCAGCCCCTAGATTATAGAGAACTTTACAGGAAAGAATGCTTTAGAGACCTTTCTATCACCAAGGGGGTTAAAACCTTTTTGTGTTTTTATGTTATAGGATAAGTTTTTTTGTGTGCCAAGGAACAGTGGATGGGTCTGAGAGTGTAGTTGTATGAGGAGAGTGGGTGTGGCCATAGAAGGGATTAAGGTCACCTTAGAGGTAAATCAGGGCTTGAACAAAAGATATAGATAAATGTAAGTGACTTGTCAACCCTACATGAATATAATAAGCAAACCTTTTTGATAACTAAAAGCCAGTTTGATATTAGCTAACATGGAACAATCATGCAATAACAGCTTAGGTGAAAGATTTCAAAACCACCTATATAAAATGTTTGACATTTTGTATTAAATCAGTAGTTGATGGGATATTTACATTTTATTCAAACCTTACAGTACTGGCAGGCATTCCAGCCAGATATTAACAATGCAACACTGTAGTTCATCCCACCTGTCTTTCCCTCATGTTCTCTCTTCTTCCCTCATACTTATTTTAAACAGAATATATAGATATATATATATATATATATATAAAATTAAGTTTTTTTAAGCATTTGATTGCAAACATGTTGGAAATCCCTCTGGAATGCAAAGGGTTATAGCTAATTAGCTGATAGTTTTATTCTATGGCAATGATTTCTAAACTGGGGGATGTGAGTCTTTGTATCAGCATATAATGTCTCCAGTGCTATTGCATGTAACAATATATGTATTGTCTAAAGCAGTGGTTCTCAATCTTTTTTTGTTCGAGGCACCCCTAACACGTAATCTAGAACATTCAGGGCACCCCTAACATATTTAATGTACTTCATCAAGGGCATAATGAAGGGTACAATACATAAATATACAGTTATTATTAGGTCTTATAATCATAATAACATTACTAAACATATTGTGCATAACAATTTCTATAAATCTTTATTTAAAAATCCATTTTTGTTAGTCTTTATAGAAAACACAGGGCACCCTAAGCTGATGTCCGTGGCACACCAAAGTGCCATGGCCCCCTGGTTGAGAATCACTGGTCTAAAGTAATGACAGTCAAAACTTTGCTGGTTCAAAGAGCTGTTGCGAGCAGCATAGTCATGTTTGTATCTGTGATCTCTGGGTGAAGAGATTACCAGGAAGGATCTAGTGCTACCAAGAACATCTGGGGGTTATGCACTAAGGCATGATAAAAAGGTGATAACGTGATAACTTTTACAGTGATATCACTTCAGCAGTTCCCGTTTTTCTATGGAGCCAATGCACTAAGAATTCTCTAACTTTGGAGATCTTAGTGCAAAGGCTATGTAGAATAATATAGGAACTGGAGAAGTGATATCACTTCAGAGGTCATCTCCGTGTAATCACCTCTTTATCTCTCCTTAGTGCATAACCCCCCGGAATGCAATACTAGTGAGTGTTGTTTTGGCGGTGTGTGCCACCTTGCTGAGGCCACAGGCTGGAATTAAAGGGTCATACCGGAAGGTTTGATAACCATAACCAGTTGAGAATGGTCGGGGACTGGATGGCTGCTCCTAAACACCAGGTGTTAGCAAGGCCCAAATGGAGCTGGTGAGGAGTAAAGGTCACCATACTGAAGATGATTCACTGGCAGAGGCCAAACAAAAAGTAGGTGGACACTGCCTAGACCAGGGTGGAAGATCAATTCAAAGTCAGGATATAGCCAGGAGGCAAGTGATCAGGTCTAGGATGAAGCCAAAGATCTGGGCTGGAAACACAGGTCAAAGCTAGAGGCCAGGCAGGATTACAGACTGAGACAGGCCAAAGTAAAGTACAAGGCGATGACAAATTAGTAGAGCATATGTAAAAATTCAGAGTCAGAACTCTTTTCATGAGTAATCAGTATACACCACTGGCCAGGTATAAATACAAACTTGGGCAAAGAAATATGTATTTGTCTTGCAAATGCAGGAGTCATGAGAAGGCGTGGACAACTGCTAGGAGGTCACAGACTGGAGTGAGACTGTATCATAGTCCATTCCAAAGATTACTGGTTGCCCTACCGGTAGCCTGATTCAGTGTTCAGTCCACTGGTCTCCTTTATGAGTCATGGCAGTAATTGGCTGAATAGTCTCCTGTAGTAGTTTGAGAATCCAATAAATATTTGTGTAACCTTCACCCCAATAGGCAAAGGCCAGTCCTGAATAACAGTTACCTTAGCTGGATCTATGGAGAGTATATTGATACAGATTACATATCCCAGGAAGGATAGAGAGATCCACTCGAATTCACACTTTTCAAGATTTCCATAAAACTGATTTTCACGTAGATGAGACAGAATGTGACGCACATAAGTGCAATACAATACTTTTTTCATTTTCGGTTTTAGCAAGCCTAAGTGTTTGTCTACAGATTTTGTTGCATTCTTTATATTTTTAAAATTCACGCTTTTAAAGATTCCCATAAAGCTGATTTTCATGTATACGAGACAGAACATGATGCACATGAGTTCAATGCAGCTTCATGGTAGGGGAATAGACTAGAATATCATCTAGATAAACAATGACATGTCACAAGAGTGGATCCTGGAAAATATCATTAACAAATGAAAGGAAGACTGCTGGAGCATTTCACCAACCTGAACGGCATTAGCAGTTACTCATATTGGCTCTGGCAGCAGCTGAGTGACACTGCATACTACTGCAAAGTCTAGTGTGTATCAGTACTCTTAAATCTTTCTGTAACAAAGTGTCACAGATTCCAAAGATTTGCGGAGAAGTACTTAGAGTAAAAATCACTTTTATTGAAAGAGACAAACAGATAATTGAATATATGTAATTAAAACAAAGCAAGATCGGAATGACCATACCACGAAGCAAGATAGTCCTATGAGAATTCAGAGACTGCATCCAGGTTTCTCTCATGTAGACTAGGACAGTCCAAGAAAAATGGGAGAAGTCTGCCAGAGTCACAGGTCTGCACCAGATTGGGTATCTGACTAAGCCAAGGACAACACGGGGTGGATAGTCAGACAGAGCCACAGGTCAGCACCAGAATGGGTAGCGAGACAAGCCAAGATCAAGGCACGGAGCGGGCAGTCAGTCAGAGCCACAAAACTGCAACCGGAGGGACAGTTAGCCAAACCTAGATCATACACGATCAAGGCACGGAGCAGCCACAGGTCTGCACTAGATTGGGTATCAAACTAACCCAGGGTAATACAGAGAGGCTGGTCAGACAGAGCCACAGGTCAGCACCAGAGAGGATGGTCAGACAATGCCAAGGTCATACATGGAACGTAACTAGGAGAAAAAGCGACTAAATCTGACACCAACGTAAGGGCTACTGAGCTCAGAGTCCCCAGCCCCTATATACCTAGCAAGGCAGAGCTGTCCATGACCCAAGGCGTAAAGTCGTGTGTGCGTCACTCCACTAATGCACGTCTGAAAATGTTGCAACAACCGGCGCAGATGCATAGAGCCCTGCATCACCTGGATGAAGGAATCCAGCCACGCTGCCCTGGGAAAGGACATGGCCGACCGCGAGAGGCACCAGATGTAGCCAAGCCGCGAGCAGAGAGAGACACGGGGAGTGGAGAAGGAGCATCAGTCCTGACCTCAGCCAGGCATCAGTAACTGGAAAACGACAGCGGCCCATAGGTACAGCAAGCTTTAACACAAAGATTCCCAAAATTATTTCCAATTTAGTGTATATGTAGCATATTTTTCTTTGTAGCCCAAATGCATAACCTTACATTTATCTATATTAAACTTCATATTCCAATTTTATGTTAATTCACTCAGTTTAATCAAGTCTTCCTGCAGAGAAACATTGAGACACTATCACGGCGTCCGTAGTTATGCAACATTCCGACAATCTTGTTACTGGCGCCTTCCCATTGGCTGCGCTGTACAGCTCCTCCCAGTGACAGCCTTTTTATACCCTGGGCTGTCACTTAGCGTTTGCCCTTTCGTGGTGTAACTGATGCCTAGCGCTAGTTTTGTCTACTTGATACCCAGTGGTGTCCGTAGACATTTTTCCGGGGGGGGGGGCAAAGCCATAATATGACCCCCAGGCCAGCCCATCTAGCCCCTTTATTCATATGGAGGGGGGTAATTGTAGGGGGGGGGGCAAGTGCCCCCCTTGCCCCCCCCTCCAGACGCCCATGTTGATACCAGTGTATGACCCCGGACTGCCTGACTACGCTCTTGTTTCTGTTCCTGATTCTGTGTACCGATTGGATTGGCTGATGTTCCTGCATCCTGTTCTGACCCGGCCTGGCTCAATTAAACATTTAGCTTTGTAAAATCAGCCTTTTTTATGTTGAATGTTTTGATTAAACCTTTTTTTAATGGGTTTCTTATAACACATTTCAGACACCACATTGTGGTCACTACTACACAAATGCTCCCTTACCTATTCATTATTATAAACCCCTTTCTATGTAGCCCTATCAGCTATTCAGTAGCCCAGTGCACTCTGGTAGCCCATACATGTAATTATTACCATACGGCATTCTGTGTAGTCCAGTGAATTTCAACCAGAGTGCTGTGGTATTTTGTTGTGCTATGGCACTGTATGTGTGTGTGTGTGTGTTTATATATTTATTATAAAAGAAAGCATCATGTGGCTTAATTAATGTCTCCCTCTAGAGACAAACACACCCAGGTGCAGCAGCAAGTTATGCAAAACTCCACTGTACTGCCTGTCCTATTGGTACAACATGGGGAGTGATTTTCACAGGAGTGGGCAGGGGGCACCACAGTACACACCTCCTCACACTATACTTGTTCTCCCATTCACCACCTACACAGCTTCAGCCACACAATACACACCTCCTTACTCTACACCAGTGATTCTCAACCAGGGTGCCATGGCACTTTGGTGTGCCGCAGACATCAACTTAGGGTGCCCCATGTTTTCTATGAAGACTAACAAAAATGGACTTTTAAATAAAGATTTATAGGAATTGTTATGCACATTCTGTTTAATTTTGTTATTATGATTGTAAGGCCTAATAATAACTGTATATTTATGTATGGTACCTTCATTATGTCCTTGATAAAGTACATTAAATATGTTAGGGGTGCCCCGAATGTTCTAGATTATGTGTTAGGGGTGCCCCGAACAAAAAAAGATTGAGAACCACTGCTCTACACCCTCCCTCACCTTCGCCTGATCGAATCACACTCCCCTTTGACAAATTCCACTTTTTGCTTCACATTCACCTTCAACTGTTCAACTCACATTCATCTTTGAATGTTTGATTCACATTCACCTTCCACATGATGGCTATTGTAGTCCAACAACCATAATACTGATCCTCCTTGAGATAGTGTGTATGTGGTTTCTGTGGTGAGTCCACTTTTGGTGAGTTTATGATATCTGTATGGGGCTATTGTAGATTAATGTTTTGGTTCCTTTGATGTGGTCATCGTGGCTGTGTGGAGCTACTGTATGTGTGTCTGTGCGTGACCTATGAGTTTGTGTGTGTGTGTGTGTGTGTGTGTGTGAAGACAGGTACAAATCCTTGGAGTTCTATGTTATCAAACAAAGAAGTCCCTCATCTTTTGGCAAAGCATAGATACATGCTCTGAGGATGCCAGTTTTGCTGGTGGTTGAAAAGCCAGGAAGCATCAGACTGTGTGGTGAGTTTTGAAAGGCAGTAAATCGTTGGTCACTGACCAATAATCAAGGCTTCTACACCAAAAGACATAACACAGCTAAGGTCTTACTTGGAACTTTTGAACTACTACATTGGTTTTTGTCTAACATTGCTCAAGTCTTGTATTCCTTTCATCAGCTACTGGAAGCACACACATCATGGCACAGGACACCTGAGTGCCATGGAGCTTTTCAGACCACAGAAGACAAGATCTTGCCTTTAAAAGTGTTATTTCACTGTGACTTGAAAACCCATCATGGTGGCTTGTGGGACTTCTCCATATGACCTGGTTCTAGTACAATCTCATGTCAGGCCTGATGGTCCAGACAGCTGTTGTGCAGCAGTGATGCCGGCATGTTGGTAAACTGTGTCAGGTACCTGTGAATAGAGACTGGGATATTCCCTATGTACCCAAGCACACAGCTTCAAGAAGAGGAAGCTGTGCAGATTTCTGGATAGTCAACATTCCCAGTCCCCATGGACACACTAATATAAAGTACAATATAATACAAAGGGAGCGCTTCCTACATAAAAATAATGCTGTGTCACCAGTGACACAGCATTATTTTTATGTAGGGAGTGATCCCTTTGTATTATATTGTACTTTATATTAGTGGCGTGGCTTATATATGGGACATTTGCTTTGAGTTTGTTTTTAATTATTGTATTTACCTACTCCACACTGGTTTATTCATCTGGGAGAGGTAAAGCACACTCCAAGCAATAATCCTTAATCTAGAGTATGATACATGGTTTTTAATAAATTTAATATTCTCTCTATTCAGTATCTCTGGGATTTTATTTTTAATTCAGCATATGAATATGGTAGTTGGTGCCACATGCTGTTAGTTTATGTATGCACATATAGCCACTTTGGATGTGTGTGTATATAGAACATGTATGTGTGTGTGTGTATTGCTATGTTTGTTTGTGAGAGTGTTTGATTTCTGTGAGGGTCCACTGACTTTATTCATCAAGCTTAGAAGTGCAGGTCTGGCGCAAACCAACTGCACCACTGTGTGTAGGTGTTTGTGGTGGCATGGACACTGTGGATGGTCAATATATGTGCAGAGGGGCACTGTGGGTAAGCAAGAGAACTGTGCACATTTGTGGGAGGTGTTAGTCTGTGGAAAAGATTTGACCAGGAAAGAGTTTGTGCTGAGAGCCATCATTCTTCTAAATGACCATGACCTTAATATTGATGAATTTACTGCTTTACTTTGAATTACCACAAAAAATACAACAGAGTGTGTTATTTAATAAAAAGTGTTCTTTATTTATAAGAAAAAAAGATAATACTGAAATTGCGATGGGCATTATATGCCTAAATTATTATTACAGATATTGATTTGATAAGTGAAATACAATGATAACGCTAGTGCCATAGTATACATGATTTGTCAAAGAAGCGTATGTCTAGACTGGGATCTCTTTCATTACAAAAGGTTAACGTGCACAAATGCAGAGAGATCTACTAGTGCCTGTGTTATGTGCCTTCTCTCTTGAATAAGATGCTTAGGCTCATATTTATAAAATCAAACTGGAGCAATTCTGAGGCAAACCAACTGCATCACAGGGGACATATAAAACTTCCCATTGATTTAAAGGAATGCTAATACCACCTAATAATAAACCCTCACCTTACTCTTGACAGGAAATTCTAAAGGCCATGGGAAATCAGTTCTGTTTAGATTGCTCCCCCAAAATGAATATTTGATTAGTAATGGAATTCATGTTCCTGGGGACAGACATGATTCTCCTAGAAACCAGACTCCTTCCATTGAACACCTCCTAAATAGACTTTGGTGGGAAGAGTTGAGTCCAGGAGTCCTGCAAAAAAAGTCTGCCTCCACTGACATGATATTTGGTACCAATTAAAGACTAATTATGGAGAACCAATCCAAATAAACAGAGGCCATTAGGATATTCTACTGAGATTAAGGTAAGTATGGGTGTTTTTATTAGGAAGTGTTACTGTTCCATTAAATATGACTTTTTTTAAACCCATTGAATGCTAGAGGTCACCAACATATTGCAGAACTATGCTTTGGAGACCCATCTAGCATTCAAGGCATTCAAAAGTTCAATTTAAATCAATGGGAATTCTGGTAATTTTTATTTACCTCAGGTGGAGTTCATTTGCTCCAGAATTTCACCATTTGCCTCTTACTCATAAGGCCATGTATTTCATAATCTTCTTACTGCTTCACTACAGACCTGTAATTTCTTAGGATTCCTTTCTTAGAAGGTAAATCTATAGACTAATAAGAGAAGTAATGGTATTATATGCCAAACTAAATTGGGATCAGAAAGCAAGGTGTAATATGATCAGGTCTCCACTAAATTATCCACTATATTCACCCTCTGAAATCAAGAGAGGTATCCATACCTCTCTGGAACTCAAAGGGTTACATTTTCATTAGGACTGCTGAGGAACCAATAAATTTCTGCTGAGTTTATTGTTTATTAGAGTCCAGCATTACATTACTCAGATGCAATATCAATCACATCCATACAATAGAACTACGGCATGTGCAGCCTGGGTATAGTGAACAACACAAGAGATGACCATTTTAAAACCATGCAAAAACAAATAATAGTGAGGCTGATTTACTAAGAGAACTGGAGCAATTCCAGGATAAACCACTTGTACTATGGGGGACAAATAAAAACTACAACTGAATTCAATGGGTCTTTTAACACATTTCTTGTTGTAAACCACAATAGCATTCAAGAGGTTTAAAGCCCCAATTTAACTCTATGGTAAGCTGACCAGGTCTCCCCTTTAACTGGGGAAAAATGAAATGCAGGGCTGCACTGAAATCAAAGCAGCCCTTCAGAATGCATTTTTCATCCGTGTCTTTTAGTTAAAGGTGAAGTCTGGTCGGCTTACACTTTTTGCCCCTTTGGTGCAGTTCGTTTCCTCCAGAATAACCCCAGTTCTTCTCAGTACATCAGCCTCGATGATACAATAACGGACAAGCGAACAGCCGCAGAACATACTTTGCACTTGTTTAACATGAGTAGGTCTCAATTTTAATGCAGATTACTTATGAAAAACACAGACAATTAGGTTGTTCTGCTTTCTGTTCAGTCCTGCAGACTTTTTTTTTGCATTAAAATTGAGTTATAGACCCCTGCTCTAGAGCAATGGTTCTCAAACCTGTTCTCAGTGACAACTAACAAGCCACAATTTGATGACTGTATTGCTTGAGCCGAGGTAAATCAGTGTAACTGAGCATCTGACTGACTCCCCTGTAATCAAAGGGAGATGAGATGACAGAGTGTGACAGTGGTGTGGCAACTTATCTATTGTGATAAACTCTTCAAATCCTATGTTATGGGGAATATCCTATGTTACAGTGTAGGCTCCATATAATAACATATGGACTGGAGCATTTATAACACTGTAGAAGTAATCTCTTTATCACACCTTAGTGTTTCATTCCCCTGGTCTGGTAGTTGGCCTTGAGGACAAGGTAGACAAACAACGCTCTAGAGCAGTGGATCCCAAACTGGGGAGTCATGAAGCTAGGGTTGTCACCTTTTCTTCAAAAAAAATTCCAGCCAAGGCATTCCCTCCATAGACTTAACATTGGAAAGAAGCCAATTTTTTACCGGCCTGCAGGTAAAATACCGGCTAGGTGGCAACCCTACATGAAGCTGTTCCAGGAAGTGGGGCAGGATTGTCAAAGCTTTGTTTCAGTATAAGTTGTAGGCATTGCAACATAACAGTATCTGTAGTGCTGAAAAGCGATTAGGGAGTTTGCAGAAGGCTGGTTCAGAGAGCAGCTGAGAATAACATAGTCTGCCATGTCTGTAATCATGATACGCTTGCAGGTGGTGCTGAGTCTATAGATAAACTGGTTTGTAGAAATGTCTGCAAAGAAAATGGTGTATAACAAGCCAGTTCCATCAAAATCTACTGCACAATAAATACACGCAAATGAAGAATAATGTAAACAAATTATGGAGCAAACCATCTGCACCAGAGGGCAAACTAAATTCCCAAACTTCCTTTGTTTTAAATGGGGTTTTTAACTCCTTGAATGATAGTTTGGAGACCAATTCAGTATTCCAGCATACAAAAGAAAAACAAATCAATGGGAACAAATCAATATTTCTCCCCTATCATGCAGGTGGCTTGCTCCAGAATTGTTTCTTTTCTATTGTGAATAAGGCCCGTGTCTTTAGCATTTCACTGCTCTTCCACAGGGGAGTTCATTACTAGGCCTGTGATAAACTCATGGGTGCACACGCAGGGAAATCCTAAATACATGGCCTGTTAGAGAGGGTTGGTAACCACTGGCCTGAGTTACCAGTGGCACACAATGGAGAGAGCTGTCAGTGCTGACAGCAAGGTCCATGTAGTTCCCAATGAGATCATGTGGATCACAATGGATAAACTTTGCAGTGCGGGGATCCAGTCAGCTCATCTCACTGTCAGGAGACTGACGGCATTCACTATCATATAAGGAGCATATATACCCATAGACTTTAAACCTTTGAGTGCCGGATAGCTAGCCATAGCATTGCAAAGCACTGTGTTGGAGTTTTCAGGCTCTAAAAGGGTTAATGGGTTAAAAATTAGTTTTGTTAAATGAATCTAAGCAGAATTAATAGTGGGCATTAGGATTTTCTGCACAGATGAAGGTATGTGGGTATTATTATAAGGGTTAGTGCGTTTTATTTTCAAAATAGTTTATGGATTTAGGTAGCTGAACGCTTGGGAATTCAACAGAAATTATTGTAACTTCACGGTTTGGCTGCAGATCTACATTATATCGTAAACCAATGAGCTTCTAGTATGCAAACTAACATTCACGAAGAGCAAGCATCAACGTTACATTCATCTACAAATGTCACTGGGTTTTCTCAAGAAATAACTACACCATTGCCTTCAATTTAACCCTTTGAAGACGAGAAAGTTATGCAATGCATTCCATACCCCTCTGGTCCTTAAATGGTTAATCTTTTGAGTGCCAGAGGGGTGTCCAATACATTGCTTGGCAATGCACAGGCCATGTCTGCGGGACTCGAAGGATTAAACCAAATATGAATAGGCCTTTGAAGATCCTTCCCTTTAGACATGAGAGATAAGCAGCATGGGGTATTTGTGGATTCCCAATCAATTCTTTAATTAGAGTTGAGCTTCTCCAGTCTGCTCAGATTACTGATTGCCAGAAACAACAAAGAACACCAAGGAAGCATACAAGAAGTGTGCCACTTTGCACATGGTAGACATTTTATTGTCAAATAGACTATTGCTTAAAAAAGCAGATTGCTTGGGGTTCAGCCCTCCCTCCCTATCCAATTTGGGAAGTGCCCACATGGGGCTGGGGGGAAGTTAGGATTAAGTAATTATAGTGTTTAGGCTACATAAGTTTATTTACTTCAGGTTGAAGTGTGTAATATTTATTCCAAAGATTATAGTATGCAAGATTAGTTTCGGGCTTAGGGATTGGTAGCTGTCAAATTATAAATGATTTGGGATTTCCAATTATTCTCCATAGTTGTTGGACCATGTAGAGCATTGTTACAATACTATATGATGTGTAGTTCAAGAGTGATTGAATTATGAAGTGTCCTCCTCCTGCCTCTTTTACTTGTTGTAAGCCGCCTCCCCTCAGCTGTGGAATACGATCACCGGACTGGACAGATCGCAGCAAGGGACAATCTTCTGGCTCTGAGCATAAAGGAAAACCCTGCCCCCCTTGACGAAGGAGGGTAGGTTTTTCTTTTGTGCTCACTGAAGATTGTTCCTTGTCGAGATACATCCGGACGGTCTTGTTGCTCTGAGATTAGCAGTCTTACGTGGGTAAAAGGGGTGGGAGGGGACACTTTATAATTCAATTACTCTTGAACTACACATTGTACAGTATTGTAATAATGCTACATATGGTCCAACAACTATGAAGAATAATCAGAGCTGCATTTATTTTCACACATTGCTATCCATTTAAACCATTTTCCCCTTATGGTGCTATAAGAAAAGTTAGTTAGACCTACAACCCAAACTAGGTAATGGATGGGACCTGATCAAACTTGCATGCTTTTTCTTAAAGCTAGTAAATTAGATTAGAAAAACCAGACATATTAGCACTTAAAGTTAAAAAACAAGATAATTTATGGTGCAAATGCTCAATAGAAAGCATGCTACTATAAGGAGGTTAATTTAGGTTATGGTAGGCTACCATCTACTGACGACTGATGGAATTAGCCTGTGAGGTGTTTAAAGAGATAGTAATGTTTAATTATAAAGTAAGGTTCGATCATTCCTTATACTAACGCCATATTAGTCTAGTTTCTGTGTAAATGTATTGTAACGTTTCCCCCTCCTTCCCCTTTTATCCATGTCACCATTCTTTCCTTATAACAGAAAGCCAGTCCAGACAGATCGTGAAGAGAAACAATCTTGTATAATCATAAAAAAGAAAAAAAAATAGATATCTACAAAAAAGCGCAAAGAGGCACCATTTAAAAGCACAGTATCGGTATTTTATTATTACCACGCTGCAATAAAAACACACTTACAAGATCCCAGATAATGCATACATATATCACCCCCTTATAGCGTTCTTGCACGCTGCTTCCATATGCCTCAGATCCAAACTCCTTGCTATTCGACTACACGTTCTCTCACAGCGTGTGTTGTCTCCGTACAACGTCCGTCTTAGTATGATGACGTGAAAGCAGTTCATCCTGATTCTCATGAAAGATCTTAATGAGATGACAGCTTTCATTCTCCAAAGCTACACCTCGATAACGGGGCTAGATATATATATCAGGGGGATCTGGGATCTTGTAAGTGTGTTTTTATTGCAGCGCGGTAATAATAAAATACTGATACTGTGCTTTTAGATGGTGCCTCTTTGTGCTTTTTTTGTAGTTATCTGGGTAACTTTTGTATGGAGGAAAGTCATACGTAAGGCTGCATGACGACCTGTTTTTAAAGGGATAGTAACACTTCATAATAAAAGCAGCTCTAATTAATCATCATAGTATTTGGACTTTGGAGAGTGTTATTTCAATTCTGTCAGACTTGTAGTTCAAGAGTAATTCAATGACAAAGTATCCCCCTCCCACCCCTTTTACTGATGTAACACTTTTCAGCCAGAGCAGAAGGGAGGTGCCCAGGCAGACTGCAGAGAGGGACAATATTTAATTAAGATAAGGGAAAAAGCTGAAAAGCTTGTCAAGGGGGGCAGGGCTTTCATTGTTTTCATTGTAAGAAGCTTGTCCCCTGCTGTTATCTGTCTGGTCTTACAACCAGATTCTACATCTGATAAGAGATAGCTTACACTAGGTAAAAGGGGCGGGAGGGGAAACTTTGCTTGTGAATATCTCTTAAACCATAAAGGTTTGAAAGATAATACTTATATCATTCTTCATATTTTTTTAATGCCTACAAAATAAAATAAAGTTAAAACGAAGTGTTACTATCCCTTTAAGGGTGGATTGTGGACTGGCTCATCTCCATCCCATTTTCATCTATCTATCATTTCCATCATTTGCACATCCTCTGTGACTGAGTGACAATTGAGCTAAATTGGGGCGGATTGGTATATCTCCATCCCATCTATCCATCATTTATATTGCTTGCTTGCTTGTTTGTTATTTGAGATCGAGTGATTATTGTATTAAGGGGGTGGGATATTTAATTGTTCGTATTGCGACTGTGTGATTTCCTAGACCTGATTGACTGGGTGCCTCAACACAGATGTGAGCGAGACTTGTAGTATAATAAAAAAAAACAAAACAAAAAAAAAAAAACCATGCCATCCTTCGTCAAGATGGGCAATGTTTTCCTTCATACTGATGGACAGAAGATTATCCTTCATTGCAAACTTTCATGTCAATCAACAGGATTTCAGATCTGAGGGGAAAAGATTAAGGTATGTAAAAGAGGCAGGGGGGGGGGGAGTTAATAATATAATTACACAGACACCAAACCGATATGAACATTGGCAATGGTGCAGAGCATTAGTACGGTATCCTTTTAAAAGGTTGCACGCAAAAGAGTGTGCTACCACTTCACTCACTGTCGCCTGGTTAAAGATGGAGACATGAGACTCTCGCACTGCATGACAGCGCGAGATTGTCATGTCTTTTAGAAGAATTCTAGAGCTGGTCACTGGGTCTCCCTATATCTGCTGCGTAATAACTCAATGCTGGCATTGCAAGAGTTAAGACATGGGAACATTTCACTTACTAGTAAGCCGCTGCGGCCTCTCACTCCCCTTCTCTGTGTGCTCTGCTCCTCCCTGCCATTCTGCACACAGAGAAGGGGAGTGAAATGTTCCCATGTCTTAACTCCTGCAGTGCCAGCACTGAGTTATTAAGCAGCAGATATAGAGAGACCCAGTGATCGGCTCTAGAAGTATTCTATGCGACGTTCTGTAGGCAACATGACAATCTTGCGCTGTCATGCAGTGCGAGATTATCATGTCTCCATTTTTAACCAGGCAAAGTGGTCTTTTGCGTGCAAACTTTTAAAAGTGAACCCATTAGTACAAAGTATAAGGAATGTTCGAACCATTATAATCAGGGCTCAAAATTTCCACTCGCCACTAGCCAATGGCG
The DNA here is from genome assembly GCA_037306005.1 of Rhinophrynus dorsalis. Lineage (NCBI taxonomy): Eukaryota > Metazoa > Chordata > Amphibia > Anura > Rhinophrynidae > Rhinophrynus > Rhinophrynus dorsalis. The sequence goes on from CM074721.1 coordinate 300,327,740, forward strand.
AGTGAAAATTTAGCCCTGGCGAGTAGAAATTCAGCTCTGGTGGGTATGTTATGGCTTGCAGTGGCGAGTAACTTTTCAAGTCTGGCTAGTAGCAAAGGATTTAAAATTATAAGCCCTGATTATAATGAAACATTACTATCTCTTTAAGATCTCATCACTCACTCATTCAGTTTTCTACACAGATATGCCTTTGCAGACCTCAATATACACTGCTGCTATCCCGGCCTTGTTTCACTGCTTGCTGCTACTGAATGACCCCAGCATACACTGTCCCATTGTGAGACCTCCAGAATTCAATGGGTTAAAAGCCCCATTTGAACAAATATGGAAATTCAATGGCAAAAAAATGTTGTTAAAACAACAGTTCTCACTCACAAAAGCCAGGAAATACAGCTTACATTTGTTTAACTTATCTCCCTGTCCCCATGTCATTTGTTGATCAGACATGAAATCAGGCACGTGCACACATAGACACTAAGGGGGTCTTGAGCACCTGCCCTTTTTGTCCAAAGTGCCCTTTTAACAAAAAAAAAAAAAATATGAGAAGTGCCCTTTTTTCATTTGAGCCCCTGCCCCCCAAAATGTCTGTGCACGTCCCTGCATGAAATTACATAAATTTCACTGATAAAATCATTTGTGATGTTACCGTACCTCCCAACATTTCAAATGGCCAAGGAGGGACACTTGTTTTCAGTTGTGCTGTGGGGGGAGTGGCTGGTGGGTGGGGCATTACCGAGTATATTTAGGTTATTTCATGACCTAGTGACACCATCTTTTTGTAACTAAATGATTTAGAACAAGACCAAAGTATTTTATTTATGAAGGTTTATAAACGCATATACTAAAATTTAAACAAACGCTAAGGTGAGTTTTATTGGGATGGAGCAATGTGATACACATATACACATGACAAAGTCTGATCTCCTAAACACGGGGACACTGTAGTGGGAAAGAGGGACAGAGGGATTTGGAGACTTGGGAAGTATGGTCCACTGGTATCCATAGAGCCACAGATACATGGGTACCCTTACCTTGTTCCACTGGCAGTCACAGAAGCACTACTAGTCACTCAACCATACATACACTGTTCCACCAGCAGTCACAGACCCAGTTCTATATTGTCTCACATTGCACCACTTTAGTTTGCTGCATCAGGTTCTTAGTATTGTAAAATGTTAAATGTCAGCAGTGTGCTCACTGGTACCATATGTCTGTTAAAGTTTAATTGAAAATAAAATCAATATTTAATGTCTATAACACCAGAATATAGCTGTGAATATTACATTTTATATGCAAATGTTGACTAAAATCAGGTCTGCGTATCAGTTGTAAAGACAGAAACAGGAGCTTAACAACAAGCTGCAGCAATGTTAAGCTTTAACCCTCAGTGCCGGCGGGTGAGCAGAATATTGCTAAGCAATGCGTTGCTTGCCTTTCTAGTACTCCAAAGGTTAAAAATGTATGCATTCCCTATACTGACCTTTCTGTTGGATATTGTGCCGTGGCTTTGACCTGTGCCAAGTGCTGAAGCAGACTGGAGAGTGATGTGGGGTCTGAGCACTCAAAACAAGTTCTCTCTGAATCTGCAATATACCCTTGTGTGACTTTGGGCATAAATCTTATATGAAGGGCAATTGTGAGCTGTGCAATTCCCCTCTGTGTACTAGTATCATTAATGTACGTTCGCATACTAGTCATGAGACAGTCACTAATTGTGCCTGTCAGAGGAGGAGCGACAAATTATCAGGACAAGAGGCTGTTTGACCAGATTCTCATGAACATCGCCGGTTGCTGTGCTGCTCAGACACACTTAGGAACCTCTTAATCAGAAGACAGCCAGCGGTTGAATACAGCGCGAACGCTGCGTGTTGTGTGTGCATATATCAGGAGTGACATGCTTGCGTAGTCAATTTGGCCTATCATGCTCAATGCAACGTGGCTCACGTGGTGAACAGGTTGCGTTGGCGTTACGGGCAAAACTTTAAAATGCAGGAGACAGGTCAGGAAAGCGCAAAATACTGTAATGCAGGCAGGACAGCGGGTTTGGACCCTAAAGTCTGAAATCTGTACTGTCCCGCGTAAATCGGGACAGTTGGCTGGAATGTGTTACCAATATCTGTGATGTCACCAGTGATGCACTGATGAGGTCACTGTGTCTGAGGTTAATAACAAAGAATATAGAAGCATGGAGTTTTGTGTATTTTAACTGTGGATTTAACAAAGGTTTTTTTTGCCATTGAATACTTAATATTTATTGATCCATTTTCATCAGGCATAGTGTCCTGTGATTGGACAAAATCAGGTGTAGTTCCATTATTTAAAAAGGGGGGGGGACTCTTAGGGCTCGATGCAAATGTTGGAGACAGCTGTTTTTTCTGCTGACCGCAAAAAAACAAAAAAGAGCCGTTGTGTGATAAAGTTAAGAGATGTTTTCACCCATAGAAAATGCTGAAAACACCATAATTTGGAATTCAAATGTCTGCGTTAGCCATGAAGATCCGATAATAGACTCAAGCCCCATAATAATACATCCAAAGTATGAAAAATGTGTCAAAAGTTAGTAGAATTAGTGAGTGCCAGTGGGGTATAATTACCCTGCCGGCATTCATAGAGTTTACCCGACTAAGTTTTAATGGGATGTTGTTTTGTTTTTTAACTAACACTTACCATTAATCCTGATGTCCAGCAGAGTCCTCAGCTTCCTGGTCCCTTTCTGTCCTTCTTTTCTTTCTAGCATCTTCTGCCTTTTATTCATTCTTCTTGCTTTAAATAAAAAATAAAAGTATTAATACAACACATAAATTATTTCATCGTTTAACCCCTTGAGTGGCAGAAGGGTAGGTAACACATTGCAAAGCAATGTGTTGCGGACCTCTCTGGGCTCAAAAGGTTAAGTGGTGTATCAGTGCCCAGGATCATATAAATATGCCGCCATTATTTGTAATATAATATATGTAAAAAAATATATAATAGTAATATGCTTAGCTTTATAAACTCTCTCTACTGCTGTGTGCGGCCGCAGAGGCGGTGGCAGCAGAGACAGTGCAGTGTGCCACAGGTTCTCCTCTTCTCATTCTCGGGCTAATGCCCGCTCCACAATGAGGGAATGTAAACAGAGACTGCCTTTATATATGGGCAGTCTCTGATCCAATTCCCTCACAGCCATTGGATGAGATATGCTTACGTACATCCCAGCCAATCAGTTTAAAGCACAGTCACTCAAATCTGATTGGCTGGGATGTGTGTAAGCACATCTCAGTCAGTGGCTGTGAGGGAACTGAATCAGAGACTGTCCATATAAAAAGGCAGTGTCTGTTCAGATTTCCTCATTGCGGAATGGACATCGGCCCGAGAGGGAGAAAAGGGGAACCTGTGGCACACAGCATGGTCTCTGCTGCTGTTGCCACACACAGCAGCGGAGACAGTTTATAAAGTTAAGCGTATTATTATAATTTTTTTTGACATATCATATTGGCACAAGTTTTAATACTGGAATGGCTTATTTCGATGACAAATAATGGTGATATATTTATATGATCCTGGGCACTGACACATTGCTTAACCCTTTGAGCCCAGAGAGGTCTGTACCCCTCTGCCACTCAAGGGGTTAAACGATGTAATAGTTTATGCTTTGTATTAATACTTTTATTTTTTATTTACAGCAAGAAGAATGAAGAGAAGGCAGAAGATACAAGAAAGAACAGAAGAATGTAGAGAAGGCTGAACTAAAGACAGAGGGAGGACAGTGGATAACAGGTAAATGTAACTCAGATAAGACAACAATCAGTGCTTGGCAGTATGTCAGACACTGATTGTTAGCTTTTTTTTTTACTGTTAAGTTCCCAATACTGCTGTTATTTGGCGGCGTTTTGGGATCTTCATGCACAAAACGGACTTTTGGACACAAGACCATTTTTGTGGCGTAACGTTCGTTGTGCTTTTAGCCGGTAGATCATTTGAATACCGGATTAGACATTTACTTTTGACAGTCAGTATCCATTTTGCCCTACCAGCTTTTTTAGCACAAACATTTGGATCGAACCCTTAAACTTTTAAGTTTTAGACCCGTGTGTGAGTTTAACTTCCATAGTGGGTAAGGAACTAGAAAGGTTACTGAAGTATTCCGGATTATGTGATGACCAACAATATCGTTAATAAGATCAGAATGGTTTTATGAAGGAAAGATAATCATACGAATTTACTTGTATTCTATGAATGGGTAACTGGTAACTTGAACAGGGGTATAGCTGTGGATGTAGTATATATGGATTTTGGTAAAACCTTGATAATTTGCCACCCAAGACATTAGTACTGCATACATCGAAAGGCATCGGCTTAGGGTACAATATGTGTGCTTGGACAGAAAACTGGTTAAATGATAGAATGCCGATATCTGTTGTAAATGGAACATTTTCAAACTGGTCTAAAGTTTTAGAGTGTCTCGGGGTCTGGTCCTAGGACCAACACTTTCTAATTTGTTTATTAATTACCCAAAGTTGTTATTGAAAGCATTGTCAGTCTTTGCCAATATCACTAAACTAAATATATACAAAGCAGGATATCTATACACTCCAAAAAGATTTGGTTAAACTGAATGAATGGGCAGAAAAGTGGCAAATGTGTCTGAATATAGATACATTTAAGGTTATGAATTTGGGTTGCAAAAACAAGAATGCCACATACAATGGGAACTACTTGAGGAATCTTCATTAGAGAAAGATCTGGGAGCACTGGTAGACAACAGACTAAACAACAGTGTGCAGTGTCTCACAGCTGCTGCAAGAGCCAATAGGGTGGTTTATAAAAAAGGGGTATAGGAATATAATTATATCTCTTTATAAAATCTTGTTAAGACCTCATATAGAGTAAGGAGTACAGTTTTGGGTACTTGTTCTTAGAAAAAGACATTACTGGACTGAAACAAACTACAGAGATGTGCATCAGAACTGATAAAGAGATTGGAAGATTGTAGTTATAACGAAATACTAGTTAAACTAGGTTTGTTTACATTAGAGAAAAGGCATCTAGGGGCTGATATGATTTCCATTTACAAATATATTCTAAGCCAATACACGGCACTCTCTGGGGAACTCTCAGGAAAGGAGCTTTCGACTTATTCCCATAGTGACACATAGGATGCCAGGACCATCAAGTTGGTCTGGGCGTTAAGGACCGGTGAAGGTCCTGGCACGTCATGGAATTCTATGATGGCATTGCAGCTGCATGGCACTCTGCCATCTTATAATTCATTGCACAAAAAAAAGCCACATAGTCCTTAACAGCCACCCACTCCAGGATCGGGCGGACATTAATGGGTTAAACAAAGACAGATTTTTACACTGAAGCCAGTAAGGGTGTGGAAGTACTTGCTATGGAAGGCTGTACTGGCAGGTAACATAACTACTTCAAAAATACTGGATACTTATTTAGACGAGTCTACTGGGGCCAGAACAATATAGAATGGATGGTATGGGATGATGGGCATTATAGTCTGGCAGCAGCTGGACGGCATTACTTTGCCCACCCATGCTGTACATAATTATGCCAGTTTTCAGTGCAGATAGAATGTTGATCCAGGGAGATTTCCCACTACTATTTTGGAGTCAGGAAGAATTTTTTTTCCCACTTGGGGCATAATTGGAAATGGCTTCCATGTGATTTTTGCCTTCCTCTGGATCCAAAAAACAAGAGTAATAGCAAAGGTTGAACTGGATGGACACATGTCTCTTTTCAACCTGATCATCAACTATGTTACTATGTAAATGAAAGGAAGTAGGACATTGTGTATGGAAAAGACTACTTATTCCACTGATAAACATATCCTTACACAGTATAATACAGACTATACTAATCAGAACCAGTAGTAAAGTATTTGGTATAAATCAGCGGCACATCCTTTTACTCACTCACAGATAAATGAGCAAGAACATATTTACACACATTACTGATTTGTGAAACTCCAGAAGATGTACATATTTTGTCTTTTAAAAATGGATCCCTGTACATTGTTTTTATATCTGTCACACAGTCACTGTGCCGCAAGCATTACATTGCTGACTAATTGCATGATCACATTAGGGTAGTACTGACATATTTGGCACAGGCAAACTGAAGATAAACTGACTTTTGAGCAACACAGGATGGATTTATGATGTGGTGATATCACTTTAACCCTCTGAGTGCCAGAGGGGATGTGTTGTGCACCCCCTCTGGCATTCAAAGGGTTAATGAATCCACTTGTGCTCAAGAAAAGATACCCTAAATACATGCACTGTTGGTAGCTCTTGAAAATCAGCTACCCCTGTGGTAGAGTATTTTACTGTCTCAGCTTCTTTAGTACCAAGAATTCACCTTAGCTGATACACTCCTAGCTGCTCACACACTGCTACCCAGTAATGGAAAACTCAAACAGCTAGTGGGCTTTATGCAAAACAAAGAGGAGCAATTCTGTGGTAAATCAACTGTTCCATGGGAAATAGGTACACATTCCCCAAATTATCATTGATTCAAAATGTCCAATGGAGCTTTTAACCCCCTGAAAGCTACGGGGTTCTCCAGTGCATTGTGAAGGAATGCTATGGATACATATGTAGCATTCCAGGAGTCAAAAACTCAATTTAAAGCAATGGATATTTTTATTTGTCCCCTTTGGTGAACTTGGTTTGCTCCAGAATTGAACTTCTTTAGCTTATTGAATGGCTTGTCCTTACATAAATCTGTTCCTGCTGTAACTAGTAGTAAATCAGTGGGGATTTTTAGTTTTCCACTATAGTGCAAACCAGGGGAGGACTGGCAATGCGTAGCCGGGGGTCAAATACCATCAAGTGGCCCATTTCTACTATTGTCCCAGCCCACCTCCTTTTGTTAATTTTAAAATTGTCATGAATGTTGAGAAGTAAAGCAAGTTAAACCACAGAGCTTACAGTTGAAATGGGGCTACACTAGTGATACTACAGAGCTTACAATTTAAGCAAAGCTACACTAGTAATAGTATAGAGCTTATAAGGGACATGGGTTATGCTGCTAGGGGAGCTCCATTTGGATTATAGGTCTGTGGTATCACTAGTGTAGCTCCATTTCATTTGTAAGCTCTGTGGCATCACTAGTGTAGCTACATTCACAGCAGCAAGAGGGAGATTGAGTGAGCCAGTGGCCCACTGGCACAGACCTATGACCGGCCCAGGGGGCATTTGCCCCCCTTCACTTTTCATTTGAACATTCAGCCCATGGGCTGCTTTTTTTTTTGGTCTTCCCCAAAAATGTGAATTTTGCGTTGTAAATGAATGTTTATGGAAATTATTATACACAATATGTTTACCTTTTGTTACTCTGATTGTCAGACCTAAGGAAAAGTGTATATTTATGTATTTCATTACATCCTTGACAAAAGACATAAAATGTAACCCTTTGCGTACCCCTCTGGCACTCAAAGGGTTAAGGGTGCCTTGAAAAATTTCAGATTGTGTGGTTCAAGTATAGCAAAAAATATAAATAAAAAAATGTAAAATCACTGTACTATTTTAAACTTTTTTTTTGCAAATATAAATGAAATCACATATAAACCAGCCACAAAGACCTGCCAGACTTGTGAATGGATATATACAGTGTTATGTACTAAATTATTATTAGCTTACTTATACCAAAATATTCTCATTTGCCGAATGGTGCAATTCCCTGGGTACAACTAAAAGAAGAGGCTTGTGTTTTAGGTTAAAGTAAATGGCTACATGCAAAATTATTTTATGCTCAGTCTTTCTTAGTCACAAACAGGGGCAAACAAACTGTGCCATTGTGGAAAAATAAAAAATACTATTGATTTAAACAGGCTTTTAACCCCATGAATGCTAGATAGGTCTCAGCTCAAAAGTTCCTGAAACAGGTAAGTGTCTCAATCAGAAGCTTGCCTGGTTTGGTTTCCATGGCAACCCTAGCTCCATTTATCAGCCTTTAGAGTTGGCTCTTTCTAATGGAGAAGGACCAGATGTCAAGTAAAGAGAATGGAGGGCGGAATAATAAAATGGACTAAATATTCTGTTTTAAAAGTGCGTGGTAAACAATGCAACTAATGATGTTTAATAGAAGCATTTAAACCCAGCATATCAAATATATTATTCATCTATTACTTTCCTTTCCCCACAATCACTTTGGCTCATAGGTTACAAATGGGATAAGGGATTAACGATAGACTGTATAACATTTCTGAGGCATTCTTTTTAGCATATTACATTTGTGGCATTAATGAGCTTTCAAAATCACCTCTGTGTTCTTAGGCAAGTTGTGGGTGTGTTATGCTAATTGACTAGTTCTGGACAACAACTCCTGCAGAAACTAATGAGCTGTGGTCATATGATCACAACATTTAACTTTATGAGAAAAATATTTCACCAAAGACATCAACAGGAAAGCATTTCCCCACTTAATACTATGTGACTGCAGCCTAGATAGCGTTTCAGAGTTTAGATATAGGGATCACAGACCGAAGTGGCTAAAGCTGCCTAGATTCACAATGAGAGAGAGTTATTCCCCTTTCCATCTTTAGTATTAGGTAATATTAAATGGCTACAAAGAGGGGGGGCTCAATCTCGCTCTATAAAGAGCCATAATCATGGAGATGAGATAATTAAAGGGATAGTAATGGTTGTTTATAAAAAAGTTTAATATTGTAGATATTAAAAATATTAATGCAATAAAGTATGTCCCGTCTCTCAAACATGTATAGTTTGAGAGATATAAGCTTATAAAGTTCCCCCTCCCGCCCCTTTCATAGACGTCAGCTCTCTAGCTGACAGAAGGAGATCCTGGTCCCGGGACCGGCCCTTCAGCAGAGCCAAAATAGCGTTATCTAGAAAGAAATACTTCATCGGCACAGTCTACAAAGTGTGTCTGCAAACCAGGCACACTTTGTAGGCCGTTCTAGTGAAGTATTTCTTTCTAGATAACGCTATTTCAGCTCTGCTGAAGAGCCACTGGATGGTCAAATGACCAGAATCTCCTTCTGTCAGCTAGAAAGCTGACGTCTATGAAAGGGGAGGGAAGGGGGGACTTTATAAGCTTATATCTCTCAAACTATACATGCTTGAGAGACGGGACATACCTTATTGTATTAATATTTTTAATACCTACAATATTAAACTTTTTTATTAACAACCATTACTATCCCTTTAACCTATATGCATTACATTTAAAATAAAGTGAATTTTTTAGAAGACTATTTGTCTCCAGTAGCTATTACAAAGTGAGAGAAGGAGGTATGAGGGTGAGGCATTGGGGAAGAGGAGTTACACAGGTACCAGCAGAGGTAGTTTTACAAAAATCGGCATAAAACAAATTTTAAAAAACTAAGGCTAAAACTATTAACTGCATTACGACATACCGGTGATTTGGAAAAGTTTTTCAAATTCACTTAAATTGTTATATGGTGACAGGTCAACTTTAAAGAAAATAATCTCTGAAAAAAAAAATTAAAAAATTCCAATAATGAGCACAAAGTGCACATTTAACTCATTGTTAACTTTTTTTTTCACCAGAAGCAGTTCTTTGTGTAGGCTGCGAGGCTAACAAAATACATTTCCAACACAAAGCCCCCTGTCCATTGTAGAACTATGCATACTTTTAAAATGAACTTCCATCTTTATGAAATAAAGAACAATGCAACTTCACAATGCATATAAACTGGACATGTGGGATAGTGTAAAGAAATTGTGTGACATGCACTCAGTGGCTCATTTCGTTATATTGGCTTTTTTAAGCAGAACCATACTCTATGAATAAGTGGTCCTTAATTTCTTTAAAGGAGGAGGAACACCTCTTATAGTAATATCCCCCATTACTTTACTATGGCCATAAAATCCTAATGGCTCCTATGAATTTTGTCATTTTGCCTTTGTTTAAGAGATAACATCTTCAGTCAGTCCTGGATGTCAATGTCCACGGAGGCAGTTTTCCCAAAGTGGAGTAGGCAGAGAGCACCCCTCTGGTTCTTAAACGGCTAATACTATCCCTGTGGTCATGACATACAAGACAGATTGTAGAAATAATTTATTAGATCAGAATAAGGAAACAAATTGAGGGGCCATTAGAATTTTATGATCTTAGTATGGTAAGGGTGTGTGTGTGTGTGTGGGAGGGGGTTTACATTCGGAAGTGTTACTTCCCCTTTAAAATATAGACTTGTCTAGGTAGGCTAAACAGAAGTCAGGTATTTGTATATATTTTTTACATATTCCCTGTGTTCATGATCTGTTGAAATCCCCCTCTAGATTACACATCCTCTCAACCAAAAATGCTTCAATAGACATTAACCCTCTAAGGGCCAGATCTTCTCCTTAAAGAGTTAATATCTCTTAGGATGCTATTGCTTTTATCAGACAGTATACTAAACAACTAGCTTTAGTCTACAATAAAGATCCAGTGCAATAAAATAAGTACACAGATTTCTGTTTGAAGGACTCCTAGCTAGGTAATATAGGTAAAAGGTGGTAGCATGTTAGCTGTAAAAAAAAAAAAAAAAAAAAAAGCAGGAGACTGGTAGAGTAAAAGTGAAAGCTTTATTGGATGAGTAGCTTTAGAATGCCAACTTTGGTCTCTTCTCAGATGGTTAACCCATATATTCTACAGAGGGTTATCCGGTACAGTCTAAAAATGTCACAAACTTTCTACTCACTAAATTTACCTGAGCTATTTTCACAAATCTTGTACCACTGCCAGCTACAAAGAGATTCCTCTGCTGGAGTCTAAAGAATAATTTACACAGACACTGTTGATAAGAGTTGAATCTCCAGTGCAATGCAAATTAACCAGGAGTTTGTATAACTTTACAATCTATGTCATGTATTTTTTATTCAGCCGGACAAAGAGACCTAAGTCGTCTTGAAAGCTTGCATTCTAAAGCTACTCAGTCAATAAAGGCATCGGTTTTACTCTACCAGTCTCCGGCTACCTAGGTAACTTATTGTTTTAAATTAAGAGCCACTTAATCTTAGGATATAGATCTCCTTTAATAACAGAAATTGGAATGTTAAAATAAACCATGCTAACCCAGGCTCAGTCATATAAATGCAGAGATCTAAAATTAAAAAGAACAATTAACCTGCCTCAACGAAAGTTAAAATGTTGACACAGTGCCCATAACTACTGCTAACTTGCTCCAGTAGCTCAGGGGTAAATATTTACTGAATCTGAATATTTACAGAAAAGATGCTTCCACTTATATTTGTACTGTGACTAATGTCTCAAGTCCCCATAGAACAAGTGAGCTTGCACTGAGCTGATGTTCTGCAGGATTCCAGGTGTGTGCAAGCTCACTGGCTCTGTGGGGGGGGGTTAAAACATCAGTCCCAGCTACTCTCTAGTCAAAAAAAGCAACACAGGATCCACCATTTATCACAGTAAGTATTAACCCCAGAGTTACCGGAGCACGTTAGAAGTAGATTCAGGGGCACATAGCCAAAGTTTTAGTTTAGATGAAGAGAGTTCACTGTTCTGTTAAGGTCCATTATTGCCCACAATTACCCTAAACATATCATATGTGGTTGATCGGTTACATCAGTCACAAAAGGCATTGTTCAACTAATATTGGCTTTCTGCATCCCAATGTTTAGGACATATTGCAAATCAATTCTATTGCCTATAAAATCACAATGTTTCTTACTAGTACATATACAGTGTGTATATAAACAGCTTATGCCTTTGATGCTAGATGAATCTCGAATGCATTGCTCCACTAGTATCACTTAAACTGCTCAGTATGACCTGCAGAGAAGGAACAACTGTGGGTTTTGCTTGTGTTATCCCGGATAATGGCAATATATTCAATCTGTTGTGTTTATGGAAGTGAAATCTATAAACTGTTTGACCCTTTTAGTGCCAGAGGTATATAGAACACATTGCGTAGTAGTGTGTTCCGTACACCTCTGGCACTCAAAGGGTTATAATGATCAGTCCAGAGAGAAGATATCGTTGAAATGTTATTACAAATGTTGAAACAGGTGATAACTCTTTAAGGCCTTATGTATAATGGCAAACTGGAGCAGTTTGGGACCAAACCATCTGCACTATAGGAGTCAAATAAACATTCCCATTGATATAAATGGGTCTTTTAACCCCCTGAGTGCTAGAGAATGCTGCGTGGGGACCTCTCTAGTACAAAAGCTGTTTAACGCCCCATTTAAGTTAATAATGCTTTTGGGAATTTGCATTTGTCTCCTGTGGTGAATTGGTGCACCTTGCCTTTACACATTAAGGTCAATAGTATCTGGGCTTTAACCTTTTCAGTGCCAGGTGGGTATGCAACTAATTGTGAACATATCCCTCTGGTACACAAAGGTTAAAGGGCAACTTATAATGACAGAATATGCTTGGCATCTACACAAAACATAGACACATTCTCAGTGGTCTGTCCACTTCTGTGCTATTTTAATCCACTTGCTTTATCTTCCTCTTCTATGTTCTCCATTCATGCGCTGGGGTCAGCAATGTCCATGTTTGTTCCAAAGAGGGCAACAAGCTGCTCTTCATAATTAGCAATGTTTCTTTTCATAATCTCCATACATGGTCCTAAGAGCCGTTCAAACGCTTGCACGTCCATGACTAGCAAATAAAAGCAGACAAGTATTACATTTATTTAGGCTTTGTCAATCATGTTAGATTTTCTGGCTCAAAGGCCAATAGGGGGGTTATGCATTAAATGTGATACAGGGGGATAACTTTTCCATTGAGAAATTCTCAAATTCCTATATTAAGCTATGCAGTATGGCTTGTGAATCTTAGAGCGTAGGTTCAACGGAATTAAAATAACAGGAATTAGTGCGTTCAGCACCTTGAAGAAGTTATCATCTCTTTGTCACACCTTAGTACATCTCCCCAGAGGGCTTGCAATGCATTGCTGCCCAGCATATTGGACACCTCTTTGGCCCTTAAATGGTTAATCTTTAAAGAATATCCAGACTAACTGGGAGATAGTCTCTTACCAGTTAAAAATAACTGAGTACAATATACAATTCATACTAACGCACAAGGCAGGAAATTATTTACACTAGTCTGTGGTTGGTTTTTTTTGTTTGTTTTTTAAACAGCACTTAAGAAATTATGTTGTTCTCTATGATTAACACAGAGTGAACTAGTAACTTTTATATTGCACTGGTGAACTTCTCTGACCTCTCCATCCCTCATAATATGAAAGCATGCTTCTAAAAACAGAATGTGGATGAACAGGAAATTCCATCCAATCAGAGGCATGTAAAGCACCAGACTGACAACCCTGGCAACCCTGGGTAAGTCGCATTGAGCCCCACCAATGACCACATCCCCAGTCATCATATGACTCCACCCCTAGTCCTGTCCACGTTAGCTGACACAGAAAATAACCTTAGCCTATAGCATACAAACATTAAAGTAGCTCTGCTCCATTCTCCAGCACACTTCTTCACAAAATGTTGGACACCATTCTAGTCCAGTACAGGGGAAGGAAAATGGATAAACAAACAGGCTATATATGCAGGGACATTGAGTTTGTTTTAGCCATATTTATAACTCTAGGCCAGCTGTTCCCAACTCTCTCCTCAGGGGACCTAGCAGGCTATGGCTTTAGGACTCTCATGCTTGGGCACAGGTAAGATAATTAAATGACTGACCCTCTGATCAAACAGCCTGTACTCAAGCAGGGAAATCCGAAAGACATGTCCTGTTAGGCACACTCTAGAACAGGATTGGGAACCACTGTTCGAGGCAGTTATCTATTTTGTCTAATGGGAAATCCAGCCCTGAGCATGTATCATTATTGACATAATTCAGATAACTTGACTTCATACATTGCATCCTAAATGTGCATAATATGTTCTGCAGGTGAGACAACAGTATCAGTCAGCATGGGTGTAATTAGTTATAAAATGAGTGATATACAGTGGTGTGTAAAATTTTTAGGCAGGTGTGAAAAAATGCTGTAAAGTAAGAATGCTTTCAAAAATAGAAATGTTAATAGTTCATCAATTAACAAAATGCATAGTGAATGGACAGAAGAAAAACTTAAATCAAATCAATATTTGGTATGACCACCCTTTGCCTTCAAAACAACAGTAATTCTTCTAGGTGGACTTGCACAAAGTCAGGGATTTTGTAGGCATACAGTCAGGTGTATGATTAAACAATTATACCAAACAGGTGCTAATGATCATCAATTTAATATGTAGGTTGAAACACAATCATTAACTGAAAGAGAAACAGCCATGTAGGAGGAATAGAACTGAGTGAGGATCAGCCAAACTCAGCTAACATGGTGAGGTTGCTGAAGACAGTTTAATGTCAAAAGTCATACACCATGGCAAGACTGATCACATTAACAAGACAAAGGTCTCTCCCAGGCAGAAATTTCAAGGCAAACAGGGGTTTCCAGATGTGCTGCCCAAGCTCTTTTGAAGAAGCACATAGAAACAGGCAACGTTGAAGACCGTAGATGCAGTGGTCAGCCAAGGAAACTTAGTGCAGCAGATGAAAGACACATCACTTACTTACCTTCAAAAATCGGAAGATTCCAGCAGTGCCGTCAGCTCAGAATTGGCAGAAAACAGTGGGATTATGGTACACCCATCTGGTCAGAAGTGGTCTTCATGGAAGGCTTGCAGCCAAAAAGCCACACCTCTGACGTGGAAACAAGACCAAGCGACTCACCTATGCATGAAAACACTGGGGTGCAGAAAAATGGCAGCAGGTGCTCTGGACTCATGAGTCAAAATTTTAAATATCTGGCTGTAGCAGAAGGCAGTTTGTTCGCCAAAGGGCTGGAGAGTGGTATAAGAATGAGTGTCTGCAGCCAAAAGTGAATCGTGGTGGAGGTTCCTTGCTAGTTTGGGGCTGCAATTCTACAAATGGAGTTTGGTATTTGGTTACATTGAATGTTATCCTCAATGCTGAGAAGTACAGGTGATACTTATCCGTCATGCTATACCATCAGGGAGGCATCTTATTGGCCCCAAATTTATTCTGAAGCAGGACAATGACCCCACTCACACAGCTTGTGCTATAGCCAAATATTTCAAAATTTGACTTATCAGACCACAGCAACTGCTGTTTTTTTTCTGCACCCTAGTTCCTGTGTTTTCGTGCATAGAATTTCACTTGGCCTCTAAATTCTGCTAGTATGCTTCTCTTCCTGCCCTTTTTCCCTTTAAAGTTCCCACCATGGGATTAAAAATTCCAGGAGCCTAAACGCCTAAAACCTTGCCTCTACGAAAGCAGTTTGAAGGGGCTGCATAAAATGGAAACAGCATGACATTAAAGGGATAGTAATAGTTTGTTTTAACAAATGCCAATATCGTAGATATTAAAAATATCTACAATATTGGCATACTTTGTAGACCATTCCAATGAAATATTTAATTCTACATAGCAATATATCAGCTCTGCTGAAGAGCCGCCGACCGGTCAAATGACCAGGATCTACCTCTGTCCCATAGAGTGCTGACGTCTATGAAAGGGGCAGGAGGGTGGAACTTTAGATGCTTCGATCTATAAAGGTTTGAGAGACGGGAGGTACGTTATTATATTTCTACTTTTAATATCTACAATATTGGCATTTGTTAAAACAAACTATTACTATCCCTTTAACAGAGTGGAAGGTATTCATAGGACAGAAAGTGAGGGCCCTGGTGCCAAATCCTTTTTGGGCCCCCAATTACCTACAAATCCAATAAACCCCTAAAACGACAGGGCCCAGGTACTTTGCACCTGATATATCAATGGTAGTTCAGTCCCTGCTGTCCCACAACGCTCCCTGCTTTTCGCACACGAATGCAAAATCCTTGTTAAACTGTTTTTTCAATGTTTAGACGCAAGGGCAAAAATAAACCTACATATCTGTTTTATTTTTTTCCCTTAAAGGGACAATAACACCTAAAATGAAATGGTTAATATACCAAAGAGCTAAGTTAATTTGTTGGGATTAGTACCCAACACTCCCAAAAAGGCTGGTATCTTACCACAGAACTAACACTCCTCAGTTGGAAGCCCTGCAAAAAAAGCAATAATGGACACTACCATCTAGAATACTAGATTTTAAGCCTCAGAAAACCAAACATTTTTCAAATGTTAATGTATGGGGGTTGTTTAATTGTATATAACCCCATTTCATTTTAGAATTTAAGTGTTTATTAAACCTTGTAAAGTGGTCCTTAACCCCTTAAGGACCAGAGGGGTGTGTAAATTATTGCTTCATAATGCGCTGCACACCCATCTCGTCCTTAAGGGTTTACAGTATGTACTTGGAGGCACTGTCCCTTTAACAAAACAATAGTTCTAATCATTACCTAAACATTTGACATTTCCAACAGCATACGCTGAGGCAGCTCTGGGTTTGTTGGTGACCAAGGCGAGCTCTCCGAAGTACTGCCCTCTGGTACAACGAGCTATTTCAACTGCTTCATTATCTTCACCATCTGGCTTGCTCTAGTAGAAAAATGGAAGAACACGCCAACAATACATTTCTAGTTTTGTTGGGACTGACTATAATGAACTAAAGGTTTCACATTCAATAAAATGTTAGAGCTCTACCTCTCTATTCTCAGAGTATTGCTTCCAATTAGATCCTTTTCTAACGGCATTACTTTTCCTACCATGTATTTGTCCCATTAGTTACTTTGGCTTTTTATAGGTAATGTTGCAAGCTCCTTAAAGGGATATATATACAGTGTACAGATGGAAGGATCCCATTGACCCTAAAAAGTCTTGGTAACAAACAACAGGAATTATAGTAAAATAATTTGTGGAAGACACATAGAAGTTTCACAACATCAAGCTGTCTCTTTACAAGTCAATTGAAAAGTGGAGTTTTTTCCCATATTGATTTTTTGGTATTTTATCCATTTCTATATTGTGTATGGTGTTGTCCTTTAGAGTGCTCTTTTCTAGTATTTCTCTGGTATATTTTATCAGTTGTTTTTTAATATTGGGGGTTCAGGGGTGCTAACTAACACAGCTATTACTATATCTATATGGTGTTGGTTCTTCAGGGGCCCCTGAAGCGCCACCCTTTGCTGTGTGTAGGCTCCCTTGCATCAATTGAATGTGTATCTGCGGTTAGCACTCTCGCCCGGCGGGACTACACAGAGTTGGGAGGTATATTACTATCCCTTTCTCTGGGTGTTGTGGAAGTACATTAGTGCTTTTTAAACTGCTGATTTTCACTATAACAACTGGTAAATTCATTTTTATTATTTGATAGCGATTTGTTTTTTGTATACTTGGCGGCTCTCCGTCCTCTCCCCAGTGGAGTGGAGCGGATTTGGTTCAGGTCTGATCCTTTGTACTGAGGTGGAGAGAACAGCAACAACTGGGAAATCAACTTTCATCAGATATAATTTATTACTCTTTAATGTGATCTTTTTTATAAATAAACATACGATTTCATATATTTGAAACATTCTTTGGGCATTGATGTAATATTATTTTAATTCTATATAGATACACTGAGTTTTAAGTGCTAGGATATTTCTTTTTTGCAATACAGGATTTAAATATATCTTTCATTAAGCATACATGGTTAATCAGTTACACTGACTAACCCATCTGTGCTTATATTTATAGCCACTTAGGATATCTTTAAGGTACAAGTAACATGTATATATAAATCAAGGGTAGCCAACCCTGGTCCTCAATTGCCACCAGCAGTGCATGTTTTCAGGATCACCCTGCTTCAGCAGATGTTGATCAATTAAAGCGATGGAGCCACTGATTAAGTGACCTGTACTAAAGCAGGAATATTCTAAAGCATGCACTGTTGGTAGCTCTTGAGGACCAGGGTTATATATGTCCAGTAGATAGATATAGATATGTATATAAAATCTGGTATACAAAATTGCAAAATCTACTCGGTTCAGGATCCCACCACAGTGGGACAAAAAAATCCCAGAACTCTCACTGACTGAAATGCAGCATTTAATCCCTTCAATACTGGATATGTCTCCAAAAGCATTGTGAATCAACGTGGAGACCTCTCTAGCATCCAAGAGGATGTGAAAAAGTTCCCACATCCTGAGAGACAAAAAGGCTAAGAATTAACCTAAAACAAGTGTCTTAACTCCTTGCATGCTGGAGATATCTCCAGTGAATTGCTACACAGGGTAGAAATAATAGGATTTTAGTCTTACCTGTTAAATCCTTTTCACTTAGTCCATACAGGTCACTGGTACTCTGGGAGGCGATCCGCCCCTTTAATAGGCAGGAACAATTATGCAAATGATTGCAGGGGGCGGAGCCTCCCCTCCTACTTAAGCTGCCTTCAGGCCAGAGCCACTAGATTGATTTGAGACACTAAAAACTGACCATAGGTAAGCAAGAAGGAAGACTCCTGTGAGCATGCCCCGAAGGTCTCCCACTGAATGCCACAGGAGAGCCAAGCATGGTCTCTTGACAGGGTGGGAGACCAGTGACCTGTATGGACTAAGTGAAAAGGATTTAACAGGTAAGACTAAAATCCTATTTTCACTGTCGTACAATACAGGTCACTGGTACTCTGGGATGTACAAACATTGAGCTGACCCAGAGGCGGGAAGTAAGGCAAGGACCAGGCGCAAGGCCCAAGTCACTAGAACTGCTATGAACCAGTTAATTACATAGCCCAAAATGTAAGTGTCAACGGACACCAACCAGGGGAAAACAACCCCTGAACTAACACAGCACACTGAACCAGAGCCAACCGGGCTCAACCGTAAAGAAGCACTAAGAACCACAGTAGTAGAAGGCCTAAACAGGCAAAACTGCCTCCAGGACCTTCCTCCCAAAACTGGCATCAGCCGAGGCCAGTACATCAACTCGGTAATGCTTTGAAAATGTGTGCACAGAGGACCAAGTGGCCGCTCTGCACAGTTGATCAGCAGATGCTTGATTCTTGTAGGCCCAAGAGGCCCCAATAGATCTGGTGGAATGGGCAGTCACCCGAAAGGGAACATGCTTATTCTGCAACTTATAGGCTTCACGAATAGTAGCCTTAATCCAAGAGGCAATGGTAACTTTGGAAGCCGGTGTCCTTGCCCTAGGCCCCTCAGGAATGATGAATAGAGCGTCAGACTTCCTGATAGACTCGGTGCGATGAACATAAAACTTGAGGCAACGCACCACATCCAACAAATGGAGATCTCGTTCCTTGTCAGATGAAGGATTAGGGCAGAAAGAGGGAACCACAATCTCCTGATTGATGTGAAACTCAGACACAACCTTGGGTAAGAATTCCTTGGTAGTGCGAAGCACAGCCTTATCCTTGTGGAACACCAGGTAAGGAGGTTTACAAGACAGAGCTTGTAACTCTGCTACCCGGCGAACTGAAACAATAGCCAAGAGAAAGGCCATTTTCCAAGTCAAGAGACGTAATGGAATGGAAGCCAAGGATTCAAACGGGGGTCGCTGGAGAACTCCCAGCACCAAATTGAGGTCCCACTGGGGAGTAGGACTCTTGAAGGCAGGCCGAACATGAGTCACGCCTTGGAAGAAAACTTTGACGTCAGGAAGGATAGCAATCCTTTCCTGGAAAAACACAGACAAAGCAGAAGTCTGGACTTTGAGGGAACTCAGACTGAGCCCTTTCTCAACACCGTCCTGCAAAAAGGCCAGGACAGTGGGAAGATGAAATTCCAGGGACATCTTCCGATCAGTACACCAAGCCACAAAGGTGGCCCAGATACGATGATAGATCTTGGAGGACACAGGCTTACGAGCACTAAGCATCGTCGCCACCACTGAAGGAGAAAATCCTATCTTCTCTAGAATCGAGGATTCAACCGCCATGCCATCAAATGGAGATGCTGAACATCCTCCTTCCACAGATATCCTTGAAGAAGTAGATCTGGACGGGCAGGAAGGGGAAACGGTTCCGCCACTGACATGGCCATCAACTCCGGATACCAGGACTGGCAAGGCCAGTTCGGAGCAATCAGGATGACAGGACAACGCTCCAGCTTCAACTTCTGGATGACTCTGATCAATAGAGGAAGAGGAGGGAAGATGTAGGACAGAGGAAAATCCCAAGGGATTGACAAGGCATCCACTGCTAGAGCAAGAGGGTCCCTCCACCGGGAGCAAAACGCCGGCACCTTCCTGTTGTGTCTGGTAGCCATCAGGTCCACTGCAGGTACCCCCCACCTCTGGGTGATTAGGTGAAACACCTCTGAATGAAGAGCCCATTCTCCGCTGTCGACTGTGTGACGACTGAGAAAGTCTGCCATGACGTTGTCTACGCCTGGAATGTGAACTGCTGAAATGACAGGCACGTGATCTTCTGCCCAAGATAAAATATCCTTGACCTCCAACCAGGCGCTGCAACTTCTTGTGCCGCCTTGCCTGTTGATGTAGGCCACTGCGGTGGCGTTGTCGGACTCCACTCTAACTGGGCAACCTTCCAGTTGTGATTCCCAGTGCCTCAGGGCAAGCCGGATGGCACGCAGTTCCAGAACATTGATGGACAGAAGAGATTCCTCCAGTCCCCATTTCCCCTGAGCACTGAAACGACCCAACACAGCACCCCATCCCTGGATGCTGGCATCCGTTGTAAGTGTGGTCCAATAGAGAACTTGAAAGGATCTCCCTTTCAGGAGATGAGAGAGATCCAACCACCAGTGCAGACTCAATTCGACATGAGGAGGTAGAGAGACTGACAGATGCTGATGATCTGGATGATTCTTGCACGTCTGGATCACAAACCTCTGGAGTTCCCTGGAGTGGGCCATGGCAAATGGTACCGCTTCGATCGTGGAAATGAACTTCCCCACCAGAGACGTCAACTTCGGTACTGGAACTCTGTCCAGCTCCAGGATCCCAGCCACTCGGATGGCTATCTGATGAGCCACTTCCTCTGGTAGAAACACCATGCATTGGTGAGTGTCGAACAGGAGACCCAGGAAAATGAGCCTCTGAGATGGGACCAAGTCTGACTTGTCCAGATTCAGGATCCAGCCGTGACGGTTCAGAGTGTGAATACACAGCTGCAGTTGTTGGTGGAGAAGCTCCGCTGAGGAGGCTTTCAGGAGGAGATCATCCATGTAGGGGGTCACCCTGACACCTTCTTGATGAAGTACAGCTATCAAGGAACCCAACACCCTCTGAAAGACCTGAGGGGCCGAAGTCAGCCCAAAGAGAAGAGCTGAAAACTGAAAGTGTCCCCTGTGGCAGGCAATCCTGAGATACCGCCTGCTCTCTGGATGAATAGGGATGTGAAGATACGCATCCTGAACGTCCAGGGAGGCAAGGAACTCCCCTGGAGACATTACTGCAATCACAGAGCGCAGGGACTCCTGGCGGAAGTGGGAACTCACAACATAGGAATTGAGATCTTTGAGATCCAAAATGGGACGAGCACCTCCGTCCTTTTTGGCCACCACGAACAGGTTGGAATAAAATCCTGAACCTGTGTCCTCTGGAGGAACCAACTCCAGGACCTCCTTGTCCAAGAGATCCTGAATAGCGTCGTCGAACAGACGTCTTTTTGTAGGTTCCTGAGAAGGACGAGTAAAATGGAACCGAAAAGGAGGAAGGGAAGAGAAAGGGATCCTGTATCCCTCTGACACTACCTGAATGACCCATGGGTCCGCCACTGACTCCTCCCAAGTCCGGCGAAAGATGCGGAGACGTCCACCTACTGCCGGATGCGGACCCGGGTTCGGTGAGTCATGCCGAAGCAGTCTTGGAGGTCTTGGCCTTGGGGACAACTTTGGGCTTCCAGGACTGTTTGGGCTTGGAGGAGGAGCGCGCAGAGGACGGACCCGTCTGGGACGTGGAGCGTGTCTCAGTCTGAAAGGAACGAAAGGACCAATTGCGTTTGGCTGGAAACTTCTTCTTGAAGACTGAGGGTAGAAGAGTACTTTTACCGCCAGTAGCCTCGCTGATCATTTCTTTGAGTTCAGAACCAAATAGCAAGTTCCCCTGAAAGGGCAAGGAAAGCAAGGCTTTCTTAGAGGCTGTATCAGCAGACCAAATTTTCAGCCAAAGGGCATGTCTGGCCACCACAGATGAAGTGGAGGCCCTCGCCATCATGCGCACAGCATCAAAGGCAGCATCAGCAACATAATTTTGTGCTTCAGTAATATTAGCAAGGAACTGCAACTGCTCAGATACCGGTGCATGCTGGCGGACTGCCTCAGTCAGTCGTTCAGTCCAGGCCGCAATAGCTCTATTAACCCACGCCACTGCAAAGGTTGGACGCATGGCAGTGCCAATGGAGGCAAAAATAGATTTAAGAGAAAGTTCTAACTTTTTGTCCGTCCAATCCGGCAGGGCAGAGGCATCAGAGACAGCTAAAGCAGTAGATTTGGATAGCCTGGAAACAGGAGCATCCACTTTGGGAGGATGAACCCATTTTGCCAGTTCAGTCTCAGGAAAAGGGTAAAGTTTAGCAAACTTTTTGGACACTGAGGAGGATTTGTCAGGATTCCTCCACGCCTCAGAGACTAGACGGGCAAGGGTAGGGTTAGTTGGAAAACATACAACCGCCTTAGATGGTTTTTGGAAAACGTCAGTTGGATCATGAGTAGATTCCTGAGTCAGAGGAAGGTTGAGCGTAGTTAACACAGCTCTAATCAAACCCTCAGCAGAAACCTCAGAGTCACATTCATAAGGGTCCCCAATGGACCTGTTAGACTCAATAACAGTGCCTTCCTCAGCATCAGAATCCTGCAATAGTTCTTCTTCAGAAGAATCAGACACATCAGGAGCCCCCTGTGGCTTAGGCAGGGAAGTCCTGATTGTGGAGGGGGTCTGCCAAACCTGGAGAGCCCCCTGTAACTGAGAGGGAAAGAGTTGGAGTGTGGATCTGAGATCCCTAGTGGCAGCTTTAAACTCTTTCACCCAAGTTGGCTCAATAGCATGGCTGGGAAGCCCAGGGTTGCTATCACGACAATCAGTGCATTTAGGGCATAAATCACCAGAACAATCTCTAGGCAGCCCAGAGTGACAAGAGGAGCAAAGCGCAATGGGGGGAACAGACACCCCAGCCTCTTTAGTCTTGGGTCTAGCCCCTGGCTCCAGTGGAGTAGACATGCTCACAGCGTCGATATACACCACTTAACAATATCACCCAGTAAAAGTGTGAAAAATTAAAGTTTCACCCCAGAAATGCCTAAAAATGGACTTATCTGGCCAGCGAAGGGTTAATCTGCTGAGAGGAGAGAAGGCTCGGTCCCTGCGTAGTATACACGCTGAGAAATAACACCACAAAATGGCGGCCGTCAGGTCAGCCAATCAGAAACGAGCGCGAACCGGGCGCTCATGGGAAATGTAGTTTTCTCTCAGAAGTACCCCAAACAGTGCCCAAAGCCCCCCTGAACTCCCACACCCTGTAAACATACACCGGATGATAGAGCAGGAGCATAGAAGTAAAATGAGCCATCTCTGAAGTTGCTGTGACAAGCGGTTCCAGAGATATGTCCCACACTGTGAAATCCCATAGAGAGTAAAGGAGCAATGGCGTCTAAGCGGGAAAAGGCGCGCTTAAAGGCGCGGAACACTAAATTTTAATAAAGTCCCACTAAACTTTAAAAAGTGCTAAACAGTAACCCAATACATGAGAAACATAAATAAAATTATACCCAAAGCTCCAAAACCCAGAGAATACCACAGAAATTGCATAAACATGATAAATGCAAATAAAAACACCCTATGAGTACTGGAGTGCAATGCAACTCCCAAATACAAGCCCATCAAAGGGACACTGTGGGGACAAGTGGACCTTCAGCACTCAAGGGGTGGCTCACCTTTCTGCAGGACTTCTGTCTTCAGGTGACCATGATGAAGTGGGAATAGACCAGAGGTAAATTCCTCAGCAGGGAAGCTGCTTGACTCAAGCTGTTCCCTCTTCAGGGCATAAGGTCCACAGAAAATCCCTGGAAGCTGCACTAGCCACTTTGAAGAGGGCAATTCACAGCCATGGTCACCCTCCTAATGGTGGTATTCCATATTGAAAGAAAAATAACAAAATACTAAGTTGAATGCATAGATGTTCTCCACCTGGTGTGCACAGCACACAGGAACAAATCAATCTAGTGGCTCTGGCCTGAAGGCAGCTTAAGTAGGAGGGGAGGCTCCGCCCCCTGCAATCATTTGCATAATTGTTCCTGCCTATTAAAGGGGCGGATCGCCTCCCAGAGTACCAGTGACCTGTATTGGACGACAGTGAAAAATTATTCCACCTAGATTTAAATGGGACTTTTAACCTCTTGAATGCTATAGAGGTCTCAACCATCGCAAAACATGTTTGATACCTCCACAGTATCCAATGGTTAAAAGCACTATTTAAATTATTGGGAGTTTTGCTAAACTTTTATTTGTCCCTATAGTGCAGTTGGTTTGCCCTAGATTTATTCCAGTTCTTATTGTACATTACGGTGTCTAAACCTGTACACTTTACTCTAAGTGAGGTCCAACTAACTCTACTTCCTATGAAACCTAGTATCCTTATAGCTTTTCCTACAGCTTTACTGCATTGTTTGCCTACCATTCTATATCATCAGTTATAATTACTCCCAAGTACCTTTCCTCTGCTGTTGCTGTCAGCAAAATGCCATTAAGTGTGAATGCAAACTTTAGAGTATTGTGTCCTAAATGCATAATTTTTCAGTTTGTCCAAGTAAACTGGTGTCCTTGTTACCTTTCTTTTCATTGTTATTCTCACTTCTCCAGACTCTACAATGAAAAAGCTCTCTGCTCCATCACCCTGTAAAAACAGAAACACTCATATTTTATGTATGCTGTTGAGATACACTATGTACTACACGTATTTTACTATTCATTGCCACTTGGAATGAATTCATCTATTTCTATATTGAGGAGAATTAATCTTTAATACAAATAACTTGCTTGAACTGAAGATGTGCTGAAAGTCAACACAAAGGTTATAGAACTAGTGAGTAAAACAAGTTATCATCAATCTATGTTTATCACTTTTGTCTGTTTCTCATTCACCCACAACTGTATGCAAGATAAAAATGTTCAAGTTGATGTCACATACTGGTGGCAAGATATTTATGTCCTGGAATTAAAGGGATAGTAATGTCTCCTATAAAAGTAGTTCACCGAGTCTTCTTTATATTAAAAGTAACATATTGTGCTATGTGTAAGAGCTTACTTGTATGTAGTTCAAAATTTATTAAGCAATAAAGATCCCCCGCCTCCCACTGAATCTGAAATCTGGTTGTGAGAGCAGACGGCTGCAGCGAGGGACAAACTTCAGTAAGTATATATAAGGGAAATCCTGCCCCCTTGATGAAGGAGGGCGGAATTTCCCTTTACATACTGAAGTTTGTCCCTCGCTGCAGCTGTCCAGACCAGCCTGCATTTCTGAGTGACGTGGACAGAAGGGGCGGGTGGGGGATGTTTATCGCTTAATAACTTTTGAAGTACAAACAAGTAAACTCTTACACAGAGCAATCTGTAACTTTTAATATAAAGAAGAATTGGCAAACTACTTTTAAGCGAAAAGTATCACGTATGAAATAAGTGTGTGTATATCTTTTATCATATCATGTGTAACACACACACACACACGTGTAAAAATAGGCACCATTCATAAGTTTTCAGTTGCTGTGAATACGTAACATTTCTAGGGTGAACATTATGGTCCTTTTGCAAATTTTTAATGAGCAGCATAATAAAAGTCCAAAAACATTGATCCAATAAATGTTATTCAACAATCGTACCTACATAAACCTTTCTAGTTATGAATTTAATGACAGATGGTCAATGTTTCAGTTCTTGCTGGTCTTCATTCTGATATGATACTGACCTTTCATTAAATTCACAACTACAAAAGTTCCTATGAGCGAAGTTCATGCTTGTTCCTGGTGATGTCTGAACCTGGCACTTTGGTCAGTTTGTCCATATGTAAGTGTACCCTCTCACTCTCTCTCCCTATACATAGAGATTTTCCTGAGTAAAAGAAGAATGCTTTCACTGCTGAAACATAACTCATTTAAAAAGTTAGTACAAAGCAAACCTGTATTTGTTTTGGGGAGCTGGAATGCAGTTCTTGATATTCTATGGTGTCGCTCTGGCTAGCTCATCAGTGACAAAAGTTAAAGGGATAGTAATACTTTGTTTTATCTTTATTTTATTTTGTAGTCATTAAAAAACCATGAAGAACGATATAAGTCTTATCTCTCAAACCTTTATGGTTTGAGAGATATTCACAAGCAAAGTTTCCCCTCCCACCCCTTTTTCCTAGTGTAAGCCATTTCTTCTCAGATGTGGAATCTGGTTGTAAGACCAGACAGATAACAGAAGGGGACAATTTTCTTCCTATGAGAACAATGAAGGCCCTGCCCCCTTGACAAGTTTTTCAGGTTCTTCCCTTATCTTAATTGAATAATAATAATAATAACTAGTATTTATATAGCACCTTTCTCCCAGTGGGACTCAAAGCGCTTTCAGCGCACGCTCTCGGAATTAACCAAATCGGCAGCTGAAATAATAGATGTTATTATTACCCAATCAATGGTACTCAGAGCGTCCCTCTCTGCAATCTACCTGGGCACCCTCCCTTCTGCTCTGGCTGAGCAGTGTTACATCAGTAAAAGGGGAGGGAGGGGGAGACTTTGTCATTGAATTACTCTTGAACTACAACTCTGACAGAATTGAAATAACACTCTCCAAAGTCCAAATACTATGATGATTAATTAGGGCTGCTTTTATTATGAAACATTACTATCCCTTTAAAGCATCAACTTCTTTATAAAATGATAAGACTATGAACATTTTTCACTCATCCTCACACCAATTTTTTTTCTCTGCAATAACTTCTTGATCGAAGCATCTTTCAACAGAAGGTATACTCTTGTTTAACTCAGCTTGAAAAACATTGCAAAACATGTCTGTTCTTAATAAATTATACTTTGACTTTAACCCACAGAGTGCAAAGGTGACACAGTGTACAGGCCTGGCCAGCTATTCCCACTCTGCAAGCCTATATGTTGTAAGGACTAATTGTGGTCACCACCACATAAGCTGCTGTTACCAGCTTGTGGTAACCAAAATGAAATAAGAAAAAAAAAAAATCTCAAACCTCGTGGGGGACATCAGGACCCATCCTGATGCCCCCCCCCAGCTATTGATCTACCAGACAGTTTGGACTTGAGAAAGCCTTCCACATCATGTCACAGTGACGTGGGAGGCTTTCACCAATCCTGCCCACTCCTACCTGGTACGTCAGCTAGGATGGAAGCAGAGGAGTCATGCTGCTCCCATGCATTACCTCTATTGATATCCCAGCAAACTTAGCTGGGAGATTGGTAGCTAGGGGGACATCGGGAGGGGATCTGAAACCCCACCATAAAATCTGAATTTAACCATTTGAGTGCCAAAGAGGTGTCCAGTGCATAACAGTAATTAAAAAAAAAAATAAAAGTGTGCCAGAGGGGTGTCTGACACATTGCTTTGCAATGCACTGGACACCCCTTTGGAACTTACATGTACCACCCTACCACCCCTTGATCCATTGTCTTTTCTTGTAAGAGCATAAGGCAGTAGCTAATGATTACAGTACAAAATTCCATAGTTTTCAAAAATTCCAGGATATTTGAAGTGGTGGAAAAAATGCCTATTTTGCACTCCTCATAATTAAGAGTTTGTGCAAGCCATGCTTACATGTAAAATTATACATTTCTGCATAGCTGGAAACTCTCCAGATCTGACCCGGAGACTCCAGTTTTAGCAGCTGATTACCAGGTCACCAGGGACAAGCACTGATTTTCCAGAGGTGGGGAATTTCATAAAAAACTCTGTCCACTTCTGCTCCTTCCCACCCTGTTCCTCCCATTTATCACCCTCTTCTCCTCCTTCCTTACCCAGTTCCTCCCACTTACCCATCAGCCTTTTGGGTTGGGGATATCATAAATCTGATGCTTTCAGCTCACAGTAGGTTAAACAAAAACTGAATGTCGACAGTCCAAACTCACAGGCTTTTCTGAGTTCCAGTTGAAAAACCCATCCTTAGCAATATATGGGGGCTTGGAGTACAGCCTAAGAAGACTGAACTACACAACTGTAAAGCTCTCACTTTAGTCACTTTTCTGATCCCTGTTTAGTTTTCTCCCTTTTGCCAAAGCTCACTGTGCAACCATGGCGTCCTTGGCAGGACTGCTTCCTGAAGAGCACACTTGCTAAAAAGATATTATCTACATGACATGTTTGTGGCACAAGGAATAAACTGGATCATATCGGTGAAATCAGTTGCATTAGTACTTTTTTAACTTATATATTGTTATGTAAATAGTATAAAGTGTACTGTAATGTCTGATATATAATGTTGGCCATCTTTAATAGAAAATACTATACCTGCGCTATTATTTGTTCTCCATCAGAATACATTTTGGTGCCAATCACATCCACAACTTTCATACGCTCCGACAACTGGAGACAAAAGCAGAAGCATATTTAAACAAGTCAAAGTTATGCCATATAGCCATACAAATCCTTTTATTGTGGCGAGTGCAATACTTACTTCTAATGACTTAAGGAATGGCAAAGATTCTATAAAATTTTCGTACATTCTCCTCTTTTTGGCATTATTTTTAACAATAATCCTCCGGAAAGTTGCTCTATCCTTTAAAAAATAAACAACAGAAAAAATATATACTATTTATTAGTCCTAAAGATAAAATAACGTCTTCCATCATAGATGGTCCTTATGGGCAGAGGATGAGTAATGGCTGCTCTTACATAAAGGGGTAAGTTAGTAGCTACATTAAACAATAACATATTTAAAATACCCATCGGTTTCATAGAACTCAATAAGGATTAAGTAAAAAGAAGAAAAGGGGGGTTTATGAACTAAAGAGTGATAAAGAGGAGATAAAGCAGAGAGAACTTCTCCAGTGATATCACTTCTACAGTTCCTATGTTATTCTATAGAACCTATGCACGAAGACGTCCATAATTGGAGACATTTTAGTTCACTGGCTCCATAGCATAACATAGGACTTGGAGAAGTGATATGACTGGAGAAGCCATCTCTGCTGTATCACCTCTCTATAACACTTTTGTGCATCTTCCCCCTGGAGTTAGAAAAATTCTGCAGATTTCCATTGATTGAAATAGGGATTTTACTGAATGCTAGCAATGTCTCCAGCATTTGCTTCAATGTTGATTTTTATTTATCCCCTACTAGTGCAAAAGCCTGTGTACACGGGCCAAGGGCCGGGTAATGTTAACCCTCTGAGTGCCGGGGGTACGCTTTGCAATGCATTGCGTACCCCTCTAGCACTCAAAGGGTTAAGATGCCACTACCTCTTTGCTCCACACGATGCAGCCTTGCGTCGTCTCAGTCACGTGATGCAATCATGCTCAGTAGAGACTGCCTGAATGCGGGTAGTCTCTACTGTGTATCACTGCATTGTGACAAACATCCTAGCGAATTATTATATAAGATAGTGTAGTAGGGTTTCTCTAGAAATGCTCTAGTTCTTCTCAGTGAGGCACACGTACCAAAAGTGAATACAGTGCACTAAGACAGTAAATATGTTGTGAATAACAAGCACGCTCCCACATTTCCAACCCACTGGACTAGACAGAACACATTTTTACAAGCAAAGGGCCTAAGTCAGCAAGCTAACATGGAGTACTTCTGGAGCAAGCTGACTGCACCACAGGGGACAAATGAAAATTCGCCAAATTCCAATTGATTTAAATGGGGTTTTTAACCCCCTGAATGCTGTAGAGCAGTGTTTCTCAACCCCTCTCCTCAGGACCCACTAACAGGCCAGGATTTGATGATTTCCTTGTTAGAACACAGGTGAGTTAATCAATGTGAATGAGCCTCTGATCACCACACCTGTGCTCTAGCAGAGAAATCCCCAAGTCCTGGCCTGTTAGTGAGTCCCGAGGACAGGAGTTGAGAACCACTGCTATAGAGGTTCCCAACATGTTGTGAAAGGAAGTGTTGGAGGGCTCTCTAAAATTACAGGGGTTAAAAGTCACAATTCAATCTATTGTCATTTTTATACCCCCCACAATGGAAATGATTTGCCCCAGAATTGCACCTCTTTTGCATACAGCCTTAACCCTTTGAGTGCCAGAGGGGTACCCCCCTGGCACACAAAGGGTTAAATACATAAAACATAATAAATAGATAAAAAAGGAGGAATTCAATTCAGGAATCCAAATAAATAACTGATGAGTTACTGGATAATTTAAAATATAAATATTATCTCAGTACAACCTTGGTGATTTTGAAAAAGCTTTTAAATCGCCTCTATGTTAGCCATTTTTATTTAATAATGTAGTCATTTTGCTTTATTTCTTTATCTTGTGGTGAGTGTCTAACTGCTCTGCTGGTTGGGGATGATGGAACTTGTATTCACTAACAGTTTGAGGTCAAAAGGTTGCCTACCACTAAGCTACATGTTCTGTAGGTAACGTTCAAGTTTTACACCCAATGCAATGCATTGCACTGCACCAAAACTTCAAGCACTTCAAATGGCCAATGAGGGACACTTAATTTAGGTGGTGTTACTTGAGGAGTGTCTGGTGGGTGGGGCATTACTGAGAATGTTTAGGTTATTCCATGGCCTATAGACACCTCTTTTTCATTTAATTTACACACATATATAAACATATATACTGAAGTTTAAACAAACTTTAATTTGAGTTTTATTGTTGTGAAGCAATGTGATACACTTATATACACACCACACACTGATCTCCTAAAAAGAGGGACACCAGAGTGGGAAAGATGGACAGAGGGGTTTGGGTCTTAAAGAGACACTGTCCCTTCTAAAGAGGGATGCTTGGGAGTAATGTTGCATACTCCTCTGGGCCTTAACATCAGGTTCCCATTCGCTAAGCACCCATAAATGTGAAATGCGCACTACATTAGTTCAAAAAATCTAAGGTCCAGTTTTGGAAGCCATAGACATGTAGAGGCTAGAGAGCTGTCCAAATAATGCAAAGCAACCATTCCGAGACCTCTCTAGTTTTCAATGGGTTAAAACCCCCATTTAAATCAAGGAACATTTTATGAATGTTTATTTTTCCCCTGCAGTGCAGTTGGTTTGCTCAAGAATTGCACCTCTCTATTTTCCAGGACTGCACCTATACTGTACTGAATTATATTGCATATGATAACATTTATTACTGGAATTTATCCCACAAGCTATGGGAAAAACGGGAGACACATTCATTAATTAACTAAAAGCAGGCAGCAGAATACAGTTTGTTGTGCTATGTTATCTTTAGTAGGCCAAATAAAGCCTAGACTAAATTGGTGTTGATAAGTGGTATCAAATGGTTTTGTATAACAGATTCCCATTGATGTCCATGGAGAAATGTGTAAAGTTTTCTTTTCAACTGCAGTGAAATCCAGGCCTGAGATTGTTACTACATTTCGCCACAAGGGGGTGACCAACAAATAATATATTGAACACACTTACTTTTCATATGTTCTAAGCTTTCATACTGGGTGATAGTAATGCTTATGCATAAATATATATGTATTTTCACTTTTGAGAAGAATTCTGTCTGCAATATAGTATTGTTATATTATCCATGAATAAGTCAGAATCATAAAAACGTTTTAACCCTTTGAGTGCCATAGGGGTTTACATATCAATGCATTTTACATCCCTATGGTACTCAAAGGGTTAAAAAGAAAATATGTCAATTTGAACTCTTAGCCCGTTGAGGACCAGAGGGGTGGACAAAGCATTGCAAAAGCAGTGCGATACACACTCCTCTGGTACCATATTGGTTAATGTATGTCATCAAACATTACACACACCAGAATACTGAAGAGTATTTAAAGGGATAGTAATCCTTAATTTTCACTGTAATTAATATTGTTAGGCTTAAAAAAAGCAAATCATACCATCCATGTCTCACTGCCAAAACTTTTATAGCTATTTAGCAATTGCCGTTTATAGTTTCCCCTCCCTCCCCTTTTTAGAACGTCACCGCTCAAGCTCTAAGAAAAGAAATCTGGTCCCGGGACTGTAGGGATCGTCTAGAGGGAGGAGATACAGCAATACAGAAGAAGTAAGACATATCCACTCAGTCCGTCGTCATTATGCAGTCTTTGTAATGCGTTCCCCTTTTCTCTGAGCTTCATGCACTCACGTGTCAACTTTCCCTACCCATAGTGTATTGCATTGGCTTGCTTGTCTGACAAACATTGAGTTTCAGAGCAGAACCATTCCAATCTATTGCTGTGTAGTAGTTTATTTGTATAACTTACAACACAGAAATAGACTGGAATGGTTCTGCTCAGAAACTTGATGTTTGTCAGACAAGCAAGCTGATGCAATGCACTATGGGTAGGGAAAGGTGACATGTGACTGCTTGAAGCTCAGAGAAAAGGAGAGTGCGTTACAAAAAGGCTTCATGGTGATGACAGACTGAGTGGACATGTCTTACCTCGGCTGTATTGATGTATACCCTCCCTTTAGACAATCCCTACAGTCCCGGGACCAGATTTCTTTTCTTAGAGCTTTAGCGGTGACGTTGTAAAAAGGGGAGGGAGTGGAAAATATAAATGGCAATTACTAAATAACTACAAAAGTTAGGGCAGTGAGACATGGATGGTATGATTTTTTTTAAGCCTAACAATATTAACTTAAGTGAAAATTAAGTATTATTTTCCTTTTAAGAAGAAATGCTTTAGCAAAACAGACTAACTGGAAGCATTGTTACGTAGCACTGGATGGAACTGGGGTGTGGTCATGGGATGTTAGAGGAGTGGCCACAGGTGGGGTTAAGATCAACTTGGATGTGTTGAGGTGCTTGAGATGTAAATCAGCTGCCTCTCAGTACTTTACGGGCGAGATCTGTAAAAAGTTGTGGTAACGAAATCGGTCTGTAATAAGAATAAAAAAGTTCTCAGGTCAGGCTCTGCCAGCTCTCAGAAGTATTATTGGCATGTTTTGCATCCAATTCTGCCATCTTCGTCAAAAGGAATAAGCAGTCTTAAAGGTGGGCGTGGTTTAATCTGCCGACGTATTGTAAGGTATTTTCAGAAAAAATATTATTTTAGCTGTAACTTTTTTGTCTGATTAACAATTTTTTCCCAACAAAATAAAAATGGTCTAACCTTGGAGAAGACAAATTAAAGCATTATTAGGGGTGAGAAGTGATAGAGAGATCCTAGTATTGACCTCTCATATACTTGTACATTGTGATAACATCTCATTAGTAGTCATTTCGCTAGAGTAAATATACCAATATAGATGTCTTCATACTTTAAGTCCTCTCCATTCCCTTAATTGATTTTGTTGCTCTTCCCTGTGCTTTCTCCAGTTTTAGTATATCCTTTTTCATAACTGGTGCCCAAAACTGTACTGCATATTCTAGGTGAGGTCTTACCAAAGATGTGTAGAGTGGCAAAATTATGTTATCCACTCTTGCTTCAATACCCGTCTTTATGAAAGATAGGACTTTATTTACTTTTCCTTCTGCTGTTTGACACTGGTCACTGCTTCCAAATTTGTAGATTACAAGGATTCCCAGATCTTTCTCTAGCAACAAGTCTCCTAAAATGATTCCCTTACGTTCATGAGTAGCATGTTTTGTTCCCAAAAGCATAACTTTACACTTTCCCACTCAATATTCCAAGTCTTTGCCCAATCTGACATTTTAAACAAATCATCTGCAAATATTGATATTTTGCTTTCTATATCTATTTCCATGTCATTTATAAATATGTTAAAAAGCAGTGGACCTAATACTGAACCCTGAGGTACTCCACTCTCAATTTTAACTGTATTGGACAATTTTCGATTTACAATCATTCAACACGTTTTCTATCCAGTTGCAAAAGCTATCCCCTAGTCCCAATTTTCTTATTTTATACACAAGCCTCCTATATGGCAATGTATCAAATGCCTTTGCAAAAGCTTTAAAGGACAATATTCATCAAGATCTTCTGTCACTTTTAATTATTTACAACACATTTTCAAACCTGACGGATTTACTTATTTTTGAACACCGCCACCCTATGACAATACATTGACTTTTCTACATAATATAATGTTGCTTTTAAGGAGATACCTCCTGACTGCAGCACCACAGCATGGCCCCAGGCCATTATTTCCTGTCTCATGACTAAAACAGCTGGTCTTCTTTAAGTGCTTAAGCCTGAGAAGGGGGAGAGGGAGGTTGGCAGCCAACAGACTACTACCTAGGGAGTTACAAACACCAATGATTTTTTATTTACTGCTGCATATGTAAAACAGTCTTCCTCTTGCCAGCATGATGCCCATAATCCTCATAGTGGCAGTCCAAATCTTTGTGGTATTTGATCGAAGTAACCTGGTTTGAACTACCTTCACATGTCAGCATTGTGCAGTTAGGACTATAAGGCCATAAACACAAAAAAACCTAGACTGATCTGGAACAAACCAATTGCATCATAAGGAATGAATAAAATGGGGCTTCTAATCCATGGAATGCTAAACGTTTACATGTTGTTTTAAATAGGGTTTTAACCCCTTGAATACTAGGAAGGTCTTCAACGCAGATCTCCTATTAAAACCAGTGGGAAGGCATTTACCCCTTTGAGTGCCAGAGGGGATGGACAATAGTGTGGACAGTGTTGGAGGTGGTGGACAACAATTGGACATTGTGTGGAGGTGAACAACAATGTGGACAGTATGGAGGTGGACAACAACGTGTGGAGGTGAACAACAATGTGGACAGTGTGTGGAGGTGAACAACAATGTGGACAGTGTGTGGAGGTGAACAACAATGTGGACAGTGTGTGGAGGTGGACAACAATGTGGACAGTGTGGAGGTAGACAACAACGTGAGGAGATGGACAACAACGTGTGGAGGTGAACAACAATGTGGACAGTGTGTGGAGGTGAACAACAATGTGGACAGTGTGTGGAGGTGGACAACAATGTGGACAGTGTGGAGGTGGACAACAACGTGAGGAGGTGGACAACAACGTGTGGAGGTGGACAGCAATGTGGACAGTGTGTGGAAGCAGACATCAGTGTGGAATTGCACAGTGTGTAGAGGCGGACAACAGTGTGGACAGTGTGTGGAGGTGGACAACAGTGTGTGGAGGTGGTGGACAACAATGTGGAAGTAGTGGACAACAGTTTGGACAGTGTGTGGAGGTGGTGGACAATGTGTGGAGGTGGACAGTGTGTGGGATTGGCAGTGGGGGGGGGGGGGGACATCAAAATGCACCTTTGCCTGTGTAGACAAAAATCCTACCACCAGCCCTGACTGTAACTCTTTACTAATTGGCCTTCCTCTCACCCAACTAACCCCACTACAGTCCATTATGAACTCTGCTGCAAGACTAATCTACCTGACTCATCGCTTCTCTAACACCACACCCCTCTGTCAGTCCCTACACTGGCTCCCATTAGCATTCAAAGTCAAATTCAAAATTGTGGTGCTAACTTATAGAGCCCTCACTAACACCGCACCCCCCTATATTTCATCCCTCATTTCCAAATATACTCCCGCCCGCCATCTTCACTCTGCACACGACCTTATGCTCTCCACAGCTCTTATCACATCCTCCCACTCCCGCCTACAGAACTTCTCCTGTGCTGCACCTCAGCTCTGGAATTCCCTCCCCCGCCCCATCAGACTCTCCCCTAGCCTTCAAATCTTCAGACACTCCCTGAAGACTCACCTCTTCAGGGAAGCCTATCAACTGCCTC
Organism: Rhinophrynus dorsalis; assembly: GCA_037306005.1. Classification (NCBI taxonomy): domain Eukaryota; kingdom Metazoa; phylum Chordata; class Amphibia; order Anura; family Rhinophrynidae; genus Rhinophrynus; species Rhinophrynus dorsalis. The sequence continues at coordinate 300,363,370 of CM074721.1, forward strand.
CATAAACATGATCACCAAGATTCACCCCTGTCATGGACTACTGCATTCAACAGCATTTCTCATTCCCACCCACTGACTGGCAGTTCATGTGGCAGGAGGCACTTAAACACAATAGCGCTTACTCCCTTTCTCTAGACTGTAAGCTCTCACGAGCAGGGCCCTCTGATCCTCCTGTTCTCCACATCTGATTGTACTATTTAATACCTCTGTATGTCTATTCCCTATTGTACAGCGCTGCGGAATTAGTTGGCGCTATATAAATAAAGAATAATAATAATAATTTCCATGGGGAAGAGGAGTAAATTGAAGAGTAAGGAGCCAAGGACAGAACACTACAGTGCCCCACAAGAGGACACTACATTGGGGAAACAGGACAGACATTGAGGAAAACGAATGAACCTTGATCGCAGCACAGTGAACAAAAGAAAGGTTGACATACCAGTTGGCTGGCTTGCTGGCAATTTTGCAGTCCAAATTATAGTCTAAAAATACGAAGGTCACTGTAAACAAATGGATCTTTAGAACACAGAGGAAAAGAAAAACCTGGGAATCTAAAATAAATGGTTATGTTTGACACATTAAACACAGGTTTGAACTTGGGGAGGGGCTTTGTGTCTTGTAATAGAACATCTCGGGATGAATGATTGTAGAGAGACAGTGTCTATCCAAGTCCTAGACTAACAGGATCTTCACACCTCTGTGCTAATGAACACCTCGTTTCCAGGACTTTGATCTAACCCTATGAATATAAATTCATATCTATGCAGACTGTATGTTTACAAAGTTAATTGTCCCCCCATTGTGCATTTATGTCCCTTATTCCAAATGTGTGTCATTCTCTGTAAATATAAATGCAGTGCTACTGTGCAGTGCTATTCCAGCTTTATTTGTTAATCCATCCCTGAAGAAGTGACCTTAGTGTCCAGAAAGCATGTACTGTCTATTTTCACAGTTAGCCATTAAAAGGTATCACTCTTGTGAGGTCTTTATTACTAAAGTACTTTGAATCCCTTTCTTTAACCCTTTAAGGACCAGAGGGTTGTGTAGTGCATTGCTTCGCAATGCACTGCACACCCCCTGATCTTTAAAGAGTTACAGAAGACCTATCACCTTTGAAAATCCTCCACTAGGTGGATGCCTCCATCTTGAAAGGATTAGCATGATTATTCCTTCCCATCAATTCCAGCCCTCCAGTGGAAACCGATAGTTCTAGAAGCACGGGAAGGTGGAGTGAAGTGAGGTGATTTTCTGGACATATGAAAAATTAATTGCATAACTGATCTGATTAAGTCAGAGAACAAAGCTCTGCTGAGATTCAATTCCCCAGCAAATAGGTCAAATATCTGTACTACTATAAACCTGTTTGGAAAACAAAAAGCACAAGTCATAGGCAGTTTAAATAGACACATTTAACCCCTTAACGACCCTTGACGGTCATAGTACGTCATGGGTAGATCTGAGTTAACGACCCATGATGTACTATAACCGTCATGGAATTCCAGACTCCCCCCACGTCTGCACGCCGTTCGGGGAGTCCGGAACCAGAAACATTAAAAAAAAAAAAAAAAAAAAAAAAAAAAAAGCTCCGTGGTCATGTGACCACAACGCGCTGCATGGCCGGTCGTTAATGGGTTAATGAGATTAAAATCTGTGTAGGTGAAAGGTCCACTTTAAAATCCCATTAATGGCATTTTTATTTGTTCCCTATGGTGTGGTTGGTTTGCCTCAGATGTGCTCACTCCTCTTTTACTTTGTACATATGACCATACTATAAATATTGTTTACACACATTTTGGAAACTAATTTATTTAATCCTTTCAGTTTAGGTACACAAATATAAAATAACTATGTGTGCCTTTCAACTGGTGACAAATACACACAATACTCACCAAACACCATATAGAACCAACAGATGTGGCGACAATTGTAGCAGCTCTAGGAGTGTTGTACATCAAGGCCAGTTCCCCAAAGCTTCCATGGTTATCATAGGCACCAACACACCTTCCAACACCATCTAATTTTACAAAAATGTCGTAAGTTCCCCTATCATAAAAAGTACAAAAGCAAAAGGTTATTTTATTTATTTTTATGTATATAAAAGTGCCATACTATGTCTGATATGACAAAAACACCCGATGGTAGGGAATGGATTTGAAGTGATTCATGCTGGGATTTTTGATCTTGTTTTTCTGTAATACTGTCATTTATGATCCTGCACTATATTTACTAGTACAGTTCAGGCACTTAGAACTAAAAGGCTGACCATAATTGAAACATTATTGTGCATGTAGATACAATTTACAAACTAAAACAGGAATGGGAAACCTGTAGTTCTCCAGTTTTGTTAGACTGCATTGACTATCACTCTCAACCAGCCAATGGATGGCAGAGGAAGATGGATGTTAAACAAAAACAGCTGGAGAGCCACGTTTCCAAAGCCTGTTCAACATACTCACACTGTGGCACTGCTAGGTAATGGCTGAATGGTTTCAAGAAGTGGATTTTACTTAAAGCCCTGAATGTTGTTATTGGCCCAGGGCATGCAAAGGTGTGATAGAAGCAAGATGGGAGAAGAACTAAATAAAGCAGGGGCAGTCAATTCAATGCTCTCCAGCTGTTGGGGACTACAGCTCCCATCACCCCACCAGCCGATGGCTGATAGAGAATGATGGGACTTGTAGTTCCACATCCAGCCATCAACTGAATAAACCTGCTCTAAATCTTGTCCGGATAAACAATTTGCCAAATTACACTTGACAGGTTTTTCCCTTATGCTAATTGAAGATTGTCCCTCTCTGCGATCCATCCGGACAGTCTTGCTGCTCTGAGGTGAGAAGTGTTACATCAGTAAAAGGGGAGGGAGGGGGATACTTTCATGGGCGTCCGGGGGGGGGGGGCAAGGGGGGCACTACCCCCTTCCATATAAATAAAGGGGCTAGATGGGCTGGCCTGGGGGTCATTTTATGGCTTTGCCCCCCCCTGGAAAAATGTCTACGGACACCACTGTATACTTTATAATTCAATAACTCTTGAACTACAATTCGGACAGTATTGAAATAACACTCTCCATGGCCCAAATACTATCAGAGCTGCTTTTATTGTGAAACATTACTATCCCTTTAACCCACTGGATGCTAAGGAAATATTGCATGCATATCTTTAACAGCCAAAGGGCTAATAGAGTTCACTACTGTACAGTTTGCAGAGGGCCCATCAGTAGCTTAAACTGGCACTAAGCTATACTGTGACAGGTTGAGCATTTTAAGTGACACTATCACCTAAAACAACTTTATTGGTTTTGAAAGAGCTTTTAGAATCTCCTACATGTTGTTTTATCAGTCTTACATAGTAACATAGTTGACGAGGCTGAAAAAAGACGTGCGTCCATCAAGTCCAGCCTGTGCCAAAGCACCCCTTTTATTTAGTTTCTGAGTTATTTACATTTATGGATTCTGCTAATTAAGGCATGCTATACAGGAACTTCTTGTCATAGCCCTCCATTACCTCCCCCACTCACTTTTAGCTATACATTACCTCACTTACTGACACTTAGACCTACATTACCTACTACACACACACACACACACACACACACACACACACACACAGACACTTAGCTCTACATTATCTCCCCCACTCACTGACACTCAGCCCTAATTAGCTTTAATTACCTCCCCCACTCGCTGACACTTAGCCCTAATTATCTTCTCCATGAACTTACACTTTGCCCTACATTACCTCTCCTCACTGACATTTAACCCTACATTGCATTCACCACTGATTGACAGATAGCCCTAATTACCTTTCCCACTTACTGACACTTAGCCCTACATTACCTCCCTGACTCACTGACACTTAGTCCTACATTAGATCCCCCCACTCACTGACACTTAGCCCTAATTACCTCTCACGCATATTAACACTACATTACCTCCCCCACTCACATTTAACCCTACATTACATCCCCCATTCACTGACACGTAACCCTACAGTACCTTCCTAACTCACTGAAACTTAGCCCTACATTAGCTCCCCCACCACCTTACAATTAGTCCTAATTACTTCTTCAACTCACTGAACAGCCCTACATTACCTCCCTACTCACTTGACACTTAGCCCTACATTACTACCCCCTTTCACTGACACTTATCCCTAATTACCTCCCCCACGCACTGACAATTAGCCCTAGATTACCTTCCCCACTCACTGACACTTAGCCCTAGAGTACCTAATTACCCACTCACTGAAACTAAATGACTCCCCCATTTACTGACACTAATCATCTCTCCTTGTCACTTGACCCTACATTATATATAATAGATGGGTGGCGATAATATGGCAAGTGCAGGAGTCGAACATCCACCAAGTAGCAGAGAAACAAGACCAAGTACAAGACAAAGTACAATTCCAGTGCACTGGCAGTCAACAAAATATCCACATCCAGTCTCAGATTTAAAGAGCCATAAGATTTGTGTATGCATACAGTATATAATACAATATACAACAAACAATTAAATCATATATTAAAGACACCGTTGTCTAAAAAATCATATAGCTGAGAAATAAAACAGATCCATGAAACTTCATCGATATATGAACATACGCCTATGTAATATTATACCTAATTACCAAATAAAAGTAGCATACAAATTATTATCTCACTCTCAATATATTACCACAGCTGTACATTAGGTTCTAAAATGAAATATACTAATACAAATAACCAAGAATAGGGAAAACCTACATCACTACAAAAAAAAAATCTCTCTATTTCCGCATTAAGCCCTGTAAGGTGTCACGGTCCCCAGGAATGAACCAGGAGTCAGTACGGTAAAGTAAAACAATCTTTTATTAGAAAAATCACAGAAATGCACGTAAACAGATAACACACACAGAGGGTGATCAACGAGGCAAGCACTGTATCAGAAATAGCAGTCCTCCAATAGATCCACCACACTGTCCGAGACTAGGCCTCATCCCACTGGAGCCTCAAGTTAATTCAGAACGCCCAAAGGACTAGCACTGACTCAGCTTGCAGTCAGTAAGCTAGAAGTCTGATAAAGCCCCAGGTCCGCACTAGGATGGGTGTCTGTGGAGCGGGGGCCAACACATGAAGGAAACAGACAGAGCCCCCTAGTCAGCACCAGAAAGGATAGTCAGACAAGCCGGGTCATACACGGAGCAGGCAGTCAGGCAGAGCCACAGGTTTGCACCAGATAGGCTATCCACTGAAGTGTTGGTATGCTGGATGCCCACTGGACAAAGCCCCAGGTCAACACCAGAGTGGGTAGTCAGACAAGCCGGGTCATACACAGAGCGGGTAGTCAGCCAGAGCCACAGGTTTGCACCAGAAAGGATGTCTAAGCCAAATCAGAATGCACAAGGAGAATGGTCAGACAGAGCAACAGGTCAACACCAGAATGGATGGACAGACAGTCTAGGTCATACACAGTTCAGGTAGTCAGCCAGAGACAGGTCCACACCAGATTGGGTGTCCACTACACAATGGGAGCAGGCAAAAGGGCAGTCTGACAGAGCCACAGGTCAGCACCAGAATGGATGGTCAAACTAGCCAGGTCATACACAGAGCCCAAAGGAAACAGAACTTTATTGTACAACAACGCAATGGCAACTGAGTCAGGACTCTGTCCTTTAAACCCCAACACAGGAACTAGGTAGGAGAAGCAGCTCAGAGGGAGGAAGTAGGTAGGAGGAGACTACAGAAATCAAACACATAAAACAGAGGCATGCTGCATGCTTGAAGTCTCGCGCCTGCAGATGACGCATCTAGCTTTGATGCGTCCAATCATGTGTCATTCTGGTGACATCTGTGCGGCATGGACTGCCGCTGACGCCGAAGCGTCATTTCGAGCGTTGCCTGAAGCGGCGGTCCTGGAACCAAGGTAATCTGCAACCAAACCCCCCCCACGCTGAGCCGGCCGGGGTTTGTCAGGGAATCGAGAATGAAACCTGCGTACCAATACAGGACCGTTGACATCACTGGCAGGTATCCAGGAGCGCTCCTCAGGACCATAGCCCTTCCAATTAATAAAATATTGTAAGCGCCCTCTACTCACACGGGAGTCCAGAATGTTCTGTACCTCATATTCCTTGTGATCTGCAACTCTCATGGGAGCAGGACGAACAGGAGCAGAGGTATACCGGTTGCAGACCAAGGGCTTCAACAATGACACGTGAAATACTTTGTGGATACGCATATTGGCAGGAAGATCAAGAGCATAAGCCACAGGGTTAATCTTGCTTATCACTCAGAACGGACCAACAAAACGAGGAGCCAACTTATTACATGGAACCTGGAGGTGCAAGTTTCGGGAAGACAGCCATACTCTATCTCCCACCTGGAAAGTAGGTGCCGGCAGTCGCCTACGGTCAGCCTGCTGTTTCTGCCACTGCGCGGAGCCACGTAGGGTATGCTGTACCTGTGCCCACGAGGAACGGCGTGCCCTCAAATGCTCATCCAGAGCCGGAATCTCTTGTGCTTGAAATACCTCAGGCAGAACAGAGGGTTGATACCCATAGTTAATTAAGAATGGAGAACTCCGTGAGGAAGAGTTAACCGCACAATTCCGGGCAAACTCCGCCCAGGGCAACAAGGTAGCCCAATTCTCATGGTGGTCAGAGATATACCAGCGGAGAAATTGTTCTAAGGCCTGGTTGGACCTTTCTGCCGCACAATCTGACTGAGGGTGGTAAGCGGAAGAGAATGCCAGCTGAATTCCCATCTGAGTGCAAAAGCACCTCCAAAACCTGGACACAAACTGGCTTCCTCTGTCAGATATAATAACTCTTGGTATGCAGTGTAACCAAAAGAACTACTTAGCAAATATCACCGCCAACTCCTGCGCAGTAGGCAAGCCCTTGAGAGGTACGAAATGTGCCATTTTCGAGAATTTGTCCACGATCATAAGTATGACCGTAAAGCCCATAGAACTAGGAAGTTTGACCATGAAATCAATCGATAAATGGGACCATGGACAGTCCCCATTAGCCACAGGCTGCAGCAAGCTGTCTGGCAAATGCAGAGGAGTCTTACTCTGTGCACAGGTCATACAAACAGCAGTAAAAGCCGCACAATCTGATCTGAGACTTGGTCACCAGAAGACTCTAGACAATGACCAGATCAATTGGTCCCGACCAATGTGATATGCAATTTTGGAAGCATGGTATGTTTCTAACAGCTCAATACGTAATTGTGCCAGATCAAAACATTTTCTGTCCAGCTTCTCAGACGGAGCCGAGGCCTGGGCAGCCAGGATCTCCTCTCCCAGGGGAGAAGTGATGCAAGTCCATATGGTCTCAAGGATCCGATCAGCCTGAATAATCAGGGTCGGTGGAACCTCCTCTCTGGAGAGGCTGCAGAACTGGCGGGACAATGCGTCCGCCTTCGCATTTTTGGAGCCTGGGAGGTAGGAGACCACGAAATTAAATCAGGACAGGAATAGAGCCCATCTGGGTTGCCTAGCAGAGAAGCATTTCGCCTCTGATAGGTAAATCAAATTTTTGTTATCCGTAAGGATCAGGACTGGAGAAGTACTACCTTCTAGGAGATGCCGCCACTCCTTCAGGGCTAAAATAATGGCCAACAATTCTCTGTCCCGATTTGGTACACCATCTCAGCTTTGGACAATTTTTTCGAGAAATAGCCACATGGGCGTAGAGCTTCACCAGGAGCTGAGCGTTGAGACAATAAAGCGCCTACTCCAATCTAAGAAGCGTCCACCTCCATGGTAAAGGGCACGGAGGGATTCGGGTGTACCAGAATTGGGGCTGAAGCAAATGCTGCCTTCAGTCTTTCGAACGCCATTATGGCTGTCTGGGACCACTCAGTGGTCTTGGCACCTTTACATGTTATGTCCGTCAGTGGTTTGACAACAGTGGAGAAATCTTTAATAAATTTCCCGTAATAATTTGCGAACCCCAGAAATTTCTGAATCGCTTTAAGTCCCTCAGGGCGAGGCCACTGCACTACTGAGGACAATTTCTTGGGGTCCATAGCGAAACCAGATGCAGAAATAATATACCCCAGGAATGTTACTTGTGGATTGTGGAACTCACATTTTTCGAGTCTACACTACAGGTTGTTTTTGCTTAATAGGCTCAAGACCTTGGATACATCGGACCGATGGGTCTCAAAGGATGAGGAGTGAATCAAGATGTCATCCAAGTACACCACAAGAGAACTCTGTAAGAGTTCTCTTAGAATGTCATTTATGTACTCCTGAAAGACAGCTGGGGCATTGCAGAGGCCAAATAACATCACCAAATATTCATAATGCCCATTACATGTATTAAAAGCTGTAATCTACTCGTGACCCTGCTTTATTCGAACCAACTTTTAGGCAGATCTTAGGTCGAGTTTTGTAAAATACTTAGATCCTTTGACATGGTCAAAGAGTTCGGTAATTAGGGGAATCGGGTATACGTTTTTAACCAGTATTTTGTTAAGCCCTCGAAAATCAATACATGGACGTAGCTCTCCGTCCTTTTTTTTAACAAAAAAATCTGGCCCCTGCCGGGGATGAGGACTTACAAATGATGCCTCTGACCAACGCATCAGGCACATACTCCTCCATAACTCTATTCTCCTCCAATGACAAGGGATAGACACGGCCCCTAGGAGATGATGTGACAGGCATAAGTTCCAGAGCACAATCATATGACCTGTGTGGTGGTAGGGCCCCGGCCTGACTTTCACTGAACACATCCTTAAATGGTAAATAGTCCTCAGGTAATGCTGTAGAGGTAGTACTAGTCAGTCTCACAGGACAAGAGAGACATGATTTATAACAATGTGGAGACCAGGCCAAAATGTTGCACATGTGCAAATCCATCCTAGGGTTGTGCTTCTGCAACCACGGAAACCCCAGTACAATAGCTTAATGCAGGGAGTTAATTACCTGAAACTTCGGGGTTTTGGTGTGAAGGGCTCCCACCTTCAGGGTTAACAGAATGGTCTCATGAGTAATATGAGATGGTAGCAGGGGTCTACCATCAATCGCCTCCATGGCTAGTAGAGCAGAACGGGACTGTAACAGAACCCCCTTACTGACTATAAATTCTGCATCAATAAAGCAGCCCGCAGCACCTGTGTCAAGTAGTGCTGGGACAACCAACTTGTCCTCCCAAGAGATGCACGCCCACAGCATGGGCTGATCAGAAAAATTTTCTGGGGACTGCAAAATGCCACCCAAGATCTGTCCCCTGTAAGAACTTAGGTGCAGGCGTCCCGGACGTACTGGGCAGGACCTCAGCATATGTCCTGGTTTGCCACAGTATAGACACAGTCCTTCCCTCCTCCTGAAGGCCCTCTCCTCCTCTGAAAGCCGGGTAGCACCGACCTGCATTGGTTCTCTCCCCCCACAGACCAGCTCAGGAAGCATGGGAGGTGAGGGAGGATAGGGTGGGCCAGTATTATGTGAAGCTAGTCTGCCAGGAGCCCTCCACAGGCGCTCCTTAAATGAGGGTAGCTCTCTGAGCCTGGTATCTATCAGGATATAGAATTAAATTAAATCATCCAGTATGTTAGGTAAATCACGGGCCGCGATTTCATCCTTCATAGTTTCGCTAAGCCCCTGGAAGAAGGTGGTTATCAGGGCCTTGTTATTCCAGCCTACCTCGGCTGCCTGAGTGCGAAACTGAATGGCATACTCCGCCACAGTACGAGCGCTGTAACGGTTTTGTAAGACACTCAGACCAGTAGGTTAGAATAAAACACAGTTTTATTAAAAGACACGAAAGACTGCCCACTACAGGCAATATAGTATGACAGGAAAATGACAATCATGTACAGATGCCCTCTCAGGCCCAGTAGACAGGGAAATTAATAGATACTGTCACAGGACAGGCTTAATCAGGCATTACAGGTACAACATGGGTTAAAGTTCATGTAAAGCAATCAGTCTCTGTTGTGGTGTGTTTGACAAAGCCCAGTAGATGGTAAAGGAACAAGACTGTGGTGCAAGATGTAAGAGCACCAGTCAACAAGGCAGAACTGAGACTACTACTTGGTCAGAGCAGGGAACAATACTCTGCAAGAGCTAGCACACGTTGAGCCGTGCGCACCCAGCCGGTTCGGTTAATGGAGATTATGTACACTGCAAGAGCTGAGGGATAAGAGCCAGTAGCACCCAACCGGTGCAATAACGGAGACACTGACACTGCAAGAGCTGAGGTGTTTAGAGCCAGTACCACCCAACCGGTGCGGTAAAGGAGACACTGACACTGCAAGAGCTGAGGTGTTTAGAGCCAATGGCACCCGACCGGTGCTGTAACAGAAAAGGCTGTACACTGCTAGAGCTGGTGGAATCTCCAGTAGCACCTGACGGTGCAGTAACCAACCACTGCGAATAGCAAGGGATAACAGAAGCGCAGTGTTAACGGAGGCCACAATGCTCTGCAAGTGTTAACAGAAGGCTCTGTGTAACGCAGGCTACAATGCACTGCAAGTGCAAACGGAAGGCTCAGGGTTAACGGAGGCAACAGTGCTCTGCAAGTGTTTACGGAAGGCTCAGTGTAACGGAGGCAACAGTGCTCTGCCAGTGTAAACGGAAGGCTCAGTGTAATGGAGGCAACAGTGTTCTGCAAGTGTTAACGGAGGGCTCAGTGTAACGGAGGCAACAGTGCTCTGCAAGAGTTAATGGGAAGGCCCAGTGAATCGGAGGCAACAACTCAGTATGCCCAATATAGCACAGCGGAAGTCAGAATGTCGCCCAAGCGACACAGGATCAGGATCACGGCTGGAACACAGCAGGGTCGTCAGGATAGCCGGGTCAGGTCACGGAGCAGGAACGTCAGACAAGCCGGGTCAGATCACGGAGCAGGAACGTCAGCCAGGCCGGGTCGAATCACGGAGCAGGAACCAATGAGAGTAGTCAGACGGGCCAAGTCGGTACACAGGAACGCAGGACCACAGCAACACAGTAGCACTGGTACAGGAACACCACGAAAGGGCACCTGACAGACGCCAGAGGCCCGGAATTAGAAGGCCACAATGGGCGGGCCAAACAAAGCTCAGCCAATGGGAGTGTACCACAACAAAGAGTGACAGAGCAGATCACGGAAACCGTGATAAGCGCCCTGGTGACTGGTCAAAAGGTTTTTCGAAGCCAAGACCATGCGGCCTGGCAAGTCAAAGACACATTTGAATGACTTAAACTCCGTGAAGTTATGCACAATAGGTTTATCAGGCCAATGCCAATGCCCAGGCCAATGCCTTGCCCATAAGGAGAGAGATAAGGAAGCCAACCTTACTGCTCTCAGTTGGAAAGGCATGCAGCACCATTTCCAAGTTTTTTTTAGTCACTGGTGTCTTTAATGTATGATAAAACTGTCTGTTATATATTTTATTACGTACTATAGACACAATAAACATATGGCTCTTTAAATCTGAGGCTGGATGTGGATATTCTTTGACTGCCTGAGCTCTGGTATTGTACTTTGTTTAACCCCTCCCCCACTCACTGAAACATAGCCCTACACTACCTCACCCACTCATTGACACTTAACCCGACACTACCTCACCCACTCACTGAAATTTAGTCCTATATTAGTATCCCCCACACACTGACACATAGCCCTAATTACTTCCCCAGTCACTTGACACTTAACCCTACATCACTTTCCCTACTTAATGACACTTATCCCCACATTTCCTAAACCACTCACTGGCATTTAGCTCTAATTACCTCCCCCACTCTCTAACACTTAACCCTACATTACTTCACCCACTACTTGACACTTAGCTCCAATTACCTTCCTCACTCATCGACATTTAGCCCTACATTAACTCCCCCACTCACCGATACTTAGCCCTCCCTACATTACCTCCCCCAATAACCGAAACTTAGCCCCAAAATACGTCCCCCACTCACTGACACTTAGCCCTATACTACCTTCCCCACTCACTGACACTCAGCTCTACATTACATTTCCCACTCGCTGACATTTATCCCTAACTACCTTCCCAACTCATGGACAGTTAGCACTATAGTACCTCTCCCACTGATTGATACTTAGCCCTACATTACCTCCCCCACTCACTGACACTTGGCCTGAGAGTAACCCCCTCAACCGAACATTTAGCCCTAATCACCTCCCCAACTTACTGCACTTAGCCCTACATCACTTCCCCTACTCACGACACAGTCCTATATTTTCCCCACCATTCACTGACATTTAGCCCTTCATTATCTCCACCATTACTTGAGGCGAACATATAATAAGGATTCAGCTCTAAATCATGCTCTAAAATTTATTTTAGACCCTATGCCTGCCTAATGCCAAAATTCTTCTCTTTATTTCCACTTTTGCCAGTGGAGGGAGGGGGTCATGGGGCAGTCTAGGATATTTTCAGGGAGTTCCTTTCCTCTCCCCCTTGTTTCATGCAATGTCTTAAACCTGGTACAATTGTATACCATTAACCTACACTTGCTATGAGCCAGGCATATGGGGCTTGTGGGAACTAGACTTCTAACAATGGCGGAGATTATTCACTGATATGCACTACCCATATGCTAGAATACATACCCTGAAGAGCAGCCATTTAATACAGTGATAAGTACCTGTACAGGTTGCCTTAAATAGTATAAGTTACAAATCTAAATACCTCAAAAACTCATTTTACAAACAAACAATGGCTAATACAACATATGTAGGTGGTTTTTGAAAACACTTTGAAAATCTCCAAAGGTGTTTTAGGGGATAGGGTTCCCAGATAATCAGATACTCCTAACAAGTTTTGAATCTGAGTGAGTGATCTATACCCCAGTTTTAGCCAGACATTTTTAAATAGGATACTATGTGTAACAGAATTGTATTAGATGTGACTTTGTGCCTGTTATGGGAAGGAAAGGTTAAAGGAACACTACCACCTTCAAATAAGGACCCTCCCACTTACCCTTACTTTTTATGTACTAATCCATAATTTTAATGTAGTGCTGCACACCCCTCTGGTCCTGCATGAATCAATCTGGGAAGAAAATCCTAATGGAAGCTATGAATCTATCGTGTGTTAATTAGTTCTCTAAAATTAAACTTTAATTACTACTGGATATTGTATATCCAGGACCCCAAACTCCTCCTGTAGAAAGCTTCTTAAGATTACCACAGTAGAAGGAGATTGGGGTCTTGGAGTACAACAACAAAGAATAATGTCTGCCTCTATGGACAAGATATTCAATACTAATTACACATTAATTATGGACTGTCAGTCCAAACAGAATTGATTCATAGTGGCCATTAGGGTTTTCTGAGATAAATGTGGGATTATTATTAGGAGCTGTTAGTGTTCCATTGAGTGTATTACCTCATTTAGCTTTTCATGAAAAAGGCAGGTTTTCCCACAATCTCAACATCTGTGTGTCATGTTCTAAAAAGCACTTATAGCAAGCTGATACTTCTTTCTACAGCTAAGCTGGTGTGTACAAATATTTCCATGAGGAAAAAAAGACACACCTTTATTTTTTACATTTCCACCACATTCAAGACACTAAAATCCTTGAAAACGATGTAATTTCCTACCTTATTCAGTATATAGTGCCATCCCGAGAAAAATGGTACCCCACTGGCATGGGTTAACATACCATAGGCAGGGCTTATAATTTTAAATCCTTTGCTACTAGCCAGACCTGAAAAGTTATTTGCCACGGCAAGCCAAAACATACCCACCAGGGCTGAATTTCTACTCGCCACGGCTGAATTTTCACTCGCCATTGGCTAGTGGCAGGTGGAAATTTTTAGCCCTGCCATAGGTGTACCAGGATCACTAAATTACACCTACCTGTTTTCTTTTTTGAAATGAACTGCCTATACTAAAATGGTCATAACCATTACAGATATGAAGAAAAGATATGCAAGGCTTACAGTTTTGGGAAGTACACATTCACCTGCATCAAATGAGGGGCCACTTGTGTATCCATTCACAAGTGGGAAAAAAATTCACCTGTGCACAAGTGGAGAAATCCTAAGGACTCCCAGTTATCTGGGTCTCTGAGGAGAGGGCTGGGAATCAATGGTTAGCCTAAAGCTTCAGATACCCAAGGCCCTAAAGTAGAGTCATTCTGGAACCATGTGCATCACAGGGGACTTATAGCCATTCTCAAAATTCTTACTGAAATGAGGCTTCTGACCTCTTGAATGTTAGACAGGTCTCCAACCCATTGCTGAGCAATGGACCTCTAGCATTCAAGGGATTAAGTGCTCGATTCAATTGTCCCCATCAGGTCAAAAAAACCCTGTCAGCATTTTGACAAGCATGGGAAGCGATTCAATTACCTGTGCTATGAACAAATGAAGAAAAAAAAAGTAAGAGGCATTTTAGCCTACTGAAACATAAAAAAGCCACAAGTTGCAATTCAATCTACTGCGTTAGCCATTAAGATTCAATAAAGGACTCACTTTAGCGCTGACATTTAAGACCAAGTTTTTTTCTGACTACAGTTCCTTATCAGATCTTTAATCAGTCGATGCAGCAATTGAAATCAATCAATACATCCAAAGAACCTAAAAAATGTGCCTAGTGTTAGTAGAATTAGCCCTATGAGTGCAAGTAAGGGTTAGACTATGTATAAGTGTGCTGTTAAATAGTACTTAACATGTCACAATTTATGAAGAAATTGTACCCATGTTTTTTTAAACATCCAAATTATATTAAATAAAAATATCACTGTCCTGTTCTATTTCTCCACCACACCTCTGCTCGAAGTGGATTGACTGGGAGATGCATAAGCTCACATCCCAGCCAATGGCTGTGAGGGAATTGGAACGGAGACTGCCCATATATAAAGGCAGTCTCTGTTCAAACTCCCTCATTGTGGAACAGCCCGTAAGGTAAAAGAGGGAGGCTCTAGTGCAGCTCAGTTTTTCCACCACTGCGGATGCACCTGGGAGAAATAGGACAAGACAATGTTTTTTTTTCAAATAATTTGGATGTTTTAAAAAACACGGGCACAATTTCTTCATAACTTGGGGCATGTTATGTATTATTTAACAGCACGCTTAAAAGTAGTTTAACCCTTTGAGCATCAGAGAGGTATGCAAAGCGTTGCTCTGCAAATGTGTTGCATGCCCCTCTGGTACTCAAGGGGTTAAACCATCCATACATGTGCGGGTTGTTGTCATTGCACATTCATTCATGCATCTTGGGTTGTTTTTTTTTTACATCTACAAGAAAAGAAGACAGAGGAAGAGAGAAGAAGATAGAAAGAAGAAAATAGGAAAATGAAGGAAGATAGGAGACAGACAGTGGATGACAGGTAAGTGTAACACAGATAAGTTAATGATCGGCGCTTGACAGTATGTCATGCACAGATCGTTCACTTTTTTCCTTTGATGTTCCCATTATTGCAGCTATTTATCTGTGTTTTGGGAACTTAAAACACAAAATGGACGTTTGACCACAAGACCATTTCTGTGGCCTAACGTCCGCTGTGCTTGTAGGGCAATTGAATACAGACTTAGACATTTTCTTTTGTCGGCTGCTATCCATTTTTTGCCCTACCGGCTTTTTTTAGGTCAGGTTATTGAATCGAGCCCTAAAGGTCCCATTTAACCCAATAGGGGTGGTTTTCTGCTGAACTGCTTCCATCTAACTTTCTGCATATGGCCATCTATAGTTTAGGAGATATTTATATTTTATTTCTAGATGGTGATCACTCTCAGAATATTACCATGGGCACTATGCACAAAAGAAAGAAGAACAATTCCGCAACAAGCCAACTGTATTATATGGGATAAATAAACATTTCCTTTGATGTATTTGGGGATTTTTAACACTTCGAATGCTACAGAAGTCTCCAACGCACTGTAAAGCAATTCAGTGAAGACCACTATAGCATTCAAGGGGTTAAAAGCCTGATTTAAATAAATGGAGTTTAGGGAAAGTTAATTTTTCACCTATGGTGCAATCTGTTTGATCAGAATTGCTGCTCACTCTTCTGTGCATGGGTCCCATATCTGTGCATGGGCCCCATACTCTAATTAACTGCTGAACTGAGAGGGATCCCAACTGCATCTGCACATGTTTTGGCAAACGATGCATAGACAGGTTTTGAATGATCTTTGCAACTTTATTTCAAGATGACAGATCCATTTTAAATGTACTGTTATGGAACCTGAAGCCACACAGGCAAGCAGTACAATAAAGAAGTGGGAAAAGCAAACCGGGTTTTTGGTTGTATAGGAAGAGGCATTAGCAGTAAGGAGAGAGAGAGAGAGAGAGGTACTAAGGTCACTTAATATATCACTGGTATGACCTCATTTGAAATACAGTGTACAGTTCTTGAAACCACATCTCCAGAAGGATGCTAAATAATTGGAGGCAGTTCAAAGAAGAGATATCACAATGGTGCATGACACAAAGTTACAGGATAGACTCAAAGACCTTAATATGTATAGCTTGGAATAAAGGCAGAAAAGAGATGGTATGACAGAGACAATTAAATATATTAAGGTCATTGATCTAAATTTAGAAAGTGGAAGATTCCAAAGTGATGTGCGTAAAATACTAATTCATAAAAGGGTTCTAAACAGAAATGCTGTAAAGGGGGAACCAATGTAAAAGTGACGTTTACATGCAAACTTTGTAGAATGGGACTAGAAAGACAAACTCATGAAATAACTGATCACCAAAATGCTGGACTTAAGCCACAGGAACCTCAGTTGGAGTGGAGACTGGTAGCTAAGAGGGAGACAGGGACACAGAAGCACCAGGAAGGATGTATGCTAATGTTGTCTGTAAGTACAATATGTTGTTTTGTGTGAGCTGAATTGAAAATAAACATCTCTCATATTAGTTGTTCTCCTTTTGCACCCTTTCTGTTTAGAATGCTTATATGAGGATAAGGCCATATTAAAGGAGCTGCATGGGGGAATGACTGAAGGACAAACGAAAGAAATTTAATTTCACAATGAATGTGGTCCCTTCCTGATTCATCACTGTCTCACTTCATCCAGTATACTATCACTAGATAAGTGGTCTTTATAGTCACTATATGAACAAGTTAAATGAATGGATATACTAACTCAGTACATCTATTCCATATACAGTACTGCAAATTAGTGACTTTTCATTAGATATTATATTATTTATTTATTTCTAGATTGCTATTATTTGTGGGCAGTTTTTACACATATGCATCAATATAGCACTTATGGATTTGTATATGTCATTATATTTCTTGTACACTATGGATATTAACATATTGGGAATTTTGGATATCCTTTAGCCAACATCAGAATTAGCTTTTCTTTTAGAATTATTATTTCCAGTGTATTGGGCCCCTACTTTGCCTAGCTTCACCCTATTTCATTCAGTTTTGTACAAGATATTTCCTAGAACAGGAGATTCCTCTCATATACATTTGGTTCCAATCACATATACTCCAATAACTCTAGAGTCACTGTAGTACGAGCCACATTCTACGATGCCTTCATTGTTCTTTACTCTTTTCCCACGTCTCTTTCACTTCCCACTTTTGTTTCTCTCACATCCACTTATGCTTTTACTGTATCGTCTGGTCTGTAGTGCCCCTCATAAGAACCAAAGTCTTGTATGCTGAGCTGATCACACTTTCATACAATTTATAAAAAGGGTGACAGCCTCCCAGCACCGGTGATAGGGACAAACTTGGTTAGAGAATTAAGAATACCTGGGATTGACAGAACCATATTCTGGGAAGTATGTACAAATTTAAGACGTTATTATATACGAAAATGGATGGGCCAGTTGGTTTTTGTCTGCTGTCAAAATGTATGTTTCTACACCCCGTTACAGAGCATAGGGGGATGTACTAACACGATTCCATAGCCAGTGAATTTGATTACCTGCCTAACACCAATTTACTAACTAAACTTCAGCAAGAGGAGGTTAGTGGTGAAGTGAAAGGCATTTTGTGGTGTTCCTTTCCTCCTTTAACTCTGTTTATGAACTTTGACCCTTTGAATGCCAGAGAGGTATCCAACACATAGCAATGCATTGGATACATCTTTGGCACTCAAAGGGTTAAGTAACTTTATGCCATTTCCCTATGCATGGTGTTGGGGAGGTGTTTGAGACTTGCTGTCATTAAAGACTATGGAGTGTTGTGCCGAGATGCACTAAAGTTATCACAGGCTCTTCTAGTGATTACCCCAAAGTGCACTTTGGTCTAATGCTAATGGACTCATTAAGAATCATCCATAACCCCTGTCACCTAGAGATGTCTCCAATATATTGCTTAGCAATGTGCTGGAGACATTTACACCATACAAGAGATGAATCACTTAGAAAGGATAAAAAGTAAAATGAAGGTAACAGCTACTAGACACTATGCTTATTTGTATGTTACTACAACAAGCAGTTTTAATCAGTACAGTCACTGAAGGTACCAGGCGACTGACATAAGGTACAGGGTCACTGTCCTGACAAATTCATCTCCGGTTTTGAGGTGTAATAGGTTATCAGCAGAAAGTAACAGAAAGGAAAGTGGCAGCTCAATGAAACTAACACAATGGGGCTTTTCTCCCCTAGCAACGGCTGTATGGCAGCAGGCAATTGTTTGGAAAGACAGAGAGCATCTGAAAGTCACAGGGGTCTAAAAGTGAACATATATGCTGACTGGATAACCAAAGGATGGTCTTAAAAAGAACAGGAAAGAAACTCAACGTAGGAGAGAGCCAGGCAAGTAATGGCAGGAGGAAAAAAACATGAGACACAAACTTGAACACTAAGGGCCTTATTCACAAAATAAATTAGAAGAATTCTGAAGCAAAACTGTATCAAAGGTGAGAATGAACAATTCCCCCAAATGTCATTTGCCTGTAAATGGGGATTTGAAGGTTTAACAACACCACTTAAAACAATGGAAAAGTTGATTTGTCCCTATATGGAGTTGGATTGCTGCAAAACTGGACCTCTTTAGATTGATCAGTAAAGCAATATAAACCCAAATATTCGTTATGAAAAAAAAAAAATAAGATGATGACATTTCAAGCTATTAATACTAGATATACTGCCCTTAGAGGAGGACATGAATATTTGTGAAACCATTCCAGGGCCCTATATTTTAGTGGAAAAGCTTGGGGTCCTGGAGGCCTTCAACAAGGAATCATGTTATTTACCCAATGTTAATTCATTATTCAGTTTGGAGAATTAGTTCACACTGAATTGATTCATAATGGCCATTAGGATGTTCTGGACAGATTAAAATGGGGGTTTATTTTTTAGAAGTGTTAGTGTTCTCTTAAAACAGTATTTGCATATGTACTGTGCAAAGCTGAGAGGCTGTCACAACTCCCCAAATGATAAGGGCCAAGTAGGACCACTTTGCAATATGGAACAGGAAATAAGAGGAAGCTGATAGGTTTCCAGAAGACCTGGAACTTATTCCAATCTAATGCATTATTACAGCATTCGGCACCCAATTTCACCAACACTAGTAGCACCATTACATGCCCCAAACTGGCAACAAGGCCAGGGAATTAAGCAGGACACCTGAGGTTTCAGCCCCTCAACAAGAACCTAGGAAAGGACTTTATGAAAGGTCTACCAAGTTAAAGTGGACTTATCACCTTTTCAAGGACTCCCCTCAATGTCTCTTCCATCTTGAAGGATTAGCATGAGTATTCTCATCAATTTATTCCACCCCCTGGTTGAAACTGATTGTTTTAGCAGACTAAGAAGGTGTGTAGAGAGGATTCTCTGGACACGATTAATTATATATATTATCTGACCCAAAGAACAAAGCTCTGCTGAGATAAGACTCCCCAACTACTAAACAAAAAATATCTAAAATGATAGTCATGTTTGGAAAACAAACAGCAGAAGGTATGGGAAGTTTAACTTACTTATTTAGACAAAAAGTTGTGTAGGTAAAAAGTCCACTTTAATCTCCATAAACTCTACTGAACCCTTTGGGGAACAGAGGAATACTTTTTGAAGCAATGTGCTGCCCTCCCCTCTAATCCTTAAAGGGTTAATGGCTTGTATGACTGTAGTAATGTCCCTGATTAGAACAGAAGCGAATAAAAACTGTTGTGGTAAAAATGTTCAACAGAACAACTGTTTTCAGGGTAAAGCATTGTGCAGCACCTCAAGGGTTATTGTACAGTTCTCTACATTCTCTCTTCCTTTATAGGGATTCCAACTGTTAAATGTAATTTTGTTGGCCCAGAATTTTCTGAGGATGATGTATTAAGTAGAACTGGAGCAACTCTGGATCACATCAACTCCACAATGGGGACAAAAAATATATACCTCATTTAATAAAATGGGGCTTTTAACTCATTGCTTCAGAATGCAATGGAGACCTTTTGCACTCGAGTTTAATTAATCATTAAATTATTTGTTCCCTGTGGTGTAGTTGGTTTGCTCCAGTTCTTAGTACGTGAGCCTGAGATTTTCCTAGTCAGTCCATAAGTATCCGAACCAAGATGTCCTCACATGAGCACGAGTGGCTCAGTCATTTTGAAAGGCCCATTTATTAATGAACCTGAAAACTGATGAGGAGCAATGGTTCTGGGAATCTGAGACAGTAAGACAGGGGACGGGAGCCTCTGGCACTCTGGCTGTTGGCTAATTTAGGGTGACTGGAGTTGTAGTCTCCAACAACTGAACAGTCAATGGTTGTCTAACACTACAATATGATCTAAGGACCTAATTCAACAAGCTCAAGTAAAGAAATTCTGGAGCAAACCAACTGCACCACAGGGGACAAATAAAACCCCCCAAATTCTTGATTCAAATGAGGCTTTTAACCCCTAGAATGCTCAAGAGATCATTGCGGAACAATACATTGGAGACATCTCTAGTATTCAAAGGGATTGAAAGCCCCAATGAAATAACTCGGCATCTTCATCCATCCCCTATAGTACAGGTGCTTTGCTCCAAAATGACACCTTTTTAGCCTAATGAATATGGCCCTATGTTCATTACCTCAGGCATGCTTGTTAAGCTTTATGAATTCTGTACCTGTCAATTACATAAAAGTTGTCTCCGTCATCACCTTGATCAATTATGTGTTCCCCACATTTGACCAGTTTCTCGAACATGGCATCTAATACTTGAGACATCTGTTCCTGCAAAGAGAAGACAGTCCCACTGAGATAGAGGCTTCGAGACAAAATCATTGAGCCTAGTAATGAAAAACACTGAGACTGATGCACTAAAAGAACAGCAGCAATTCTGGAACAAACTAACTGCACCATATCAGGCAAATAATTCTCCACACCCCTGATTTATATGGGATTTCTATGTCCTTAAAAGGATAGTAATACTTCGTTTTAACTTTATTTTATTTTGTAGGCATTAAAAAAACATTAAGAGTGATATAAGTCTTATCTCTCAAACCTTTATGGTTTAAGAGATATTCACAAGCAAAGTTCCCCCTCCCGCCCCTTTTACCTAGTGTAAGCCATCTCTTCTCAGATGTGGAATCTAGTTGTAAGACCAGACAGATAACAGCAGGGGACAATCTTCTTACAATGAAAACAATGAAAGCCCTGCCCCCTTGACAAGCTTTTCAGGTTTTTCCCTTATCTTAATTGAAGATTGTCCCTCTCTGCAGTCTACCTGGGCACCTCCCTTCTGCTCTGGCTGAAAAGTGTTACATCAGTAAAAGGGGCGGGAGGGGGACACTTTGTAATTGAATTACTCTTGAACTACAACTCTGACAGAATTGAAATAACACTCTCCAAAGTCCAAATACTACGATGATTAATTAGAGCTGCTTTTATTATGAAACATTACTATCCCTTTAAAGGGATAGTAATACTTTAATATTACTAATCCCCATTGTGTAGCTCTTTAAAAAATAATTCAATTGCCCCCAGGTTCATCTCTCAAACCTTTATGGTTTGAGAGAAAACTGTAAGCAAAGTTCCACCCTCCCTGAAGTCAGCGTTGTACTGACTGCAGGGGAAGTCTGTCGTACGACAGGCTTGTGGCTCTGCAGCTTGGTTTGCAAGCACACGTAGAAGACCGTTTCAGTGAAATAATTCTTTTTTACTAACGCGATCTTGGCTCTGCTGCAGAGCCGCCTGATGCAAATAAGACCGGATATCCCAGCAGTCAGTACAACGCTGATTTCAGGGAAGGGGGAGGGAGGGGGTAACTTTGCTTTCGGTTATCTCTCAAACAATAAAGGTTTGAGAGATGAACCTGGGAGCAACTGAGTTATTTTTTAAAGAGCAACACTATGGGGATTAGTAATATTAAAGTATTACTATCCCTTTAAATGCTAGAGAAGTCTCCAATGCATTGCTATAGAATGTGTTGGAGCCCTTACTAGCATTTAAGGGCTTAAAGGGACATTGAGAGTTATGCATTAAAGCATGATAAAGAAGTGATAAAGTGGCGATAACTTCTCCAGTGATATCACTTCTCCAGTTCCTATGTCATTCTATAGAGCCTATGTACTAAGATTTCCAAAGTTGGAGAAATCTTGGTGCATGGGCTCCATTCAATAATATAGGAACTGGACAAGTGATATCACTGGAGAAGTCATCTCTGCTTTATCACCCTTTGTCACACCTTAGTTTTGAAAAGAAACAAAACAACTCCAGTCTTATCTCTCAAACCTTTATGGTGTGAGAGATATAGAAGGCTAAAGTTCCCCGCTCCCTCCGCTTTCCCAACAGCAGGATATCCTGGTCCCGGGACAACCAGGCAGCTCTTCATCAGAGCCGAAATAGCACAATTTAAAAATAAACATTTCATTGGAACGCTCTATCAACTGTGCCTGCAAACCAGACCATTACAATGAAGTACTTCTTTTTACATTGTGCTATTTAGGCTTTACAAGCTTTACAGCTTGCAGCAGCAAAAGTGGAGGGAGCGGGGAACTTTGGCCTTCTATAGCACTCTTCATCTCTCAAACCATAAAGGTTTTAGAGATGGGACTGGGGTCATTTAGTTTCTTTTTCTTATAGCTGCAATATGAATTTTTATACATATACATATATATAGACATTACTAACCCTTTAAGTGGTGTTGCTGGGGGCATGACCTGGCATTTTCAGGTTATTTCATGACCTACCGACACCTCTTTGTGTAAATGATAAATGATTTAGGACAAGACCACAGACTAATATATACAAATATAATGAGGTTTAAACAAACATTAATGTGCGTTTTACTGTGTGGAGCAAAGTAATACAGTTACACACACAACACTGGGTAATCTCGTAAAGACAGGGAAACCAGGGCAGGAAAAAGGGACAGAAGGCTTTGAAGTCTCAAAGAGGGACCGTCCCTCCTAAAGAAGAAAACTTGGAAGGTTTGCCTTATATCACCTCTCCCACTCATTTACACATCAGTGCTAGGGGACGTACACAATGCACTGGGTTGTGTAAGTGAGTGGAGGAGGTAATGTAGGTCTGAAACAGGAAGTGACCACATGGCATAGAATAATCTTTAACTCTAAATACCTCAAAAACTAGTTTCCTTAATACCCCAGAATTTATGCAGGTGTACTCAGCACATTAGCCTCAAAAACCACTTAGAAATCCATTTGCTACAGCATAATTATGTTTGCAACTACTGTACCATTTCAAATTCTGGAGTATGTAATATTTAACCCTTTAGTACCAATGGGGTGCTTCACAATCCATTGCGCACCCCTCTGGCACTCAGAGGGTTAAAGGATCCCTACAGTTTACAAAAAAGATTACATTAGGTTGTAATAAATGAATATACCATAAAAACAAACTGCACATAATAATAATAACAAAGATTAATACAAAAATAAATGCAATTATTTTTGGACCTAAAAACAAAGGATACACAAGTAATAGGACTAATTCCCTTTTTAACACACTAAACATATTCCTAACTTATTTTAGATCTTAAAAAGCCTGCACCAGATATCCCACCTTGATTTCTTTTTAACCCTTTGAGTGCCAGACGGGTACGAAATGCATGACTTTGCAATGTGTTGCATACCCCTCAGGCTCACAAAGGGTTAATGGCCCCTTTGAGCTAGACATCCATAGCAGGTAAGATATTAGATGGGTTACTCACCAATAACACTCAGGACTATGTGACAACCAAGAACATTATTAATAGGAGCCCGCATGGTTTTATGAAGAATGATTTTATGAAATGGTAAGTGTTAATTTGGACAAGGGTATTGCTGTTGAAGTAGTCAAGTTGTACCTTTTGTCGGTTTGTTTTGTCTTGAATGTATGATGTATTATGTCTGTCTACATAGTATTGGTCGGTCATTTTCAGTGGATTTAATCAGTCTTGGTAGAGTTAAGGCTAAGCCACTGCCAGCTCAGGTAGAAAGAAGTAAATCTACTGCCTGCGTGTCACTTGTCAGTAA
The DNA here is from genome assembly GCA_037306005.1 of Rhinophrynus dorsalis. Lineage (NCBI taxonomy): Eukaryota > Metazoa > Chordata > Amphibia > Anura > Rhinophrynidae > Rhinophrynus > Rhinophrynus dorsalis. Next base: position 300,387,687 of record CM074721.1, read on the forward strand.
AAAACCTTCTTTGTTTTTTAACTCTCCTTTCTCACTTCACACCCACATCCAGAGAAAAAATGGCATTGGCTGCCATCAAAACTCTATCAAGCACCTCCAGCTCCCTCTCTTTGCCTACACTAGCTAGCAATGCAGCTGCCCAAGCACATGCTGACAACATGTGTTATATTGACACCTCCTTTTATACTTTAGCACAGATAAAATACATGGGGGAAAGTCTCAACATGGGGAGGACTACATTATTAAAAGGCATTTTCATGGTAATTCCTGCTGAAGGTGTGATGTATAATTTTTTTACATTACTCTTTAGATGTAAAATGTTTTGCAAATCCCTGTTACAGAGGTCTGGCAATGCATTGTAGATCTCTCCATTATTCAAGGGGTTAAAATCCTATTTAAAATCAATATGAATGTTCACCCCACCTATGGTTTGCACCAGATGGGTCCTCTTTAGCTTCCTGAATATTGCTCTTAAACTGGGACTACGTGATTTTGAAAGATCTTTCAAAAGCAAACTACCATTTATACATGTTAGGTACTTTTTATTTAAAACAAAAGTTTATAAGATATTTAGCTTTATATATTTGTCAGTTAGAGCAAGTCCTTCAGTCATGCTTGGAGGACTCAATCATTTCACATAGCTTTGCATTACCAACTGCCACTTCCTACCACGAAGTACTAGCACAGCTGCATAAACTGACAAATTAAGCTAAATATCTCAGAAGCAATTATTTGAAATTAAAGAGGACTATGGGTGATTTTGGATGCTCTTTTCAAAGTTACCAATTTGTTGCAAAGTTACAATTCCACTTTAAAGTGTATGGAACCAGATAAGTATGGATCGTCTCCTTTTCAGGGCTGACAGTCCTCTAATCTACTACTATATTGATAGACATTTTATTGCATTCTTTTATAGGCCACAAGTCAGCAGTGAGTAGGACAAAGGTGGTATGGGTATATAAACCTTATTTTTATAGTATCCCAAGAGGGAGTCAAAGGAATATTTTATTATAAAAAATATATACTGTAGAGCTTTTTCCTGTAAAAGGAAACATGGTTACTCTGTGGGCATACTTCAATCAGAAATTATCGCTCAAACTTATTTGATTTGTTGTTGTTTTTTTTATTTTTTTAATGAAAATACAGTTTATGATAAGCCATCACTAGGTGTCTGTGCTGCTGCTGTTTTCTATGTGGAACTACAGTCTAAAGACAGCAGACAAAAAAAATTGTGGTTTGAGTGAAGCATCTCCTAGTAATGGAACATTCTTGTTTTATTCAGCTAGAAAATCTCTACATAATATATTTTCTCATTTAAAATGCCTATTCCTGTAAGTATGCTGAAAATGAGCAAAGACAAATCATTTCCCTATCTCGCTATTTGCAGCAATAATAGCAGGGAGTTCCAGATAACGGAGTGAAGTCAGGAAGCCATTTGTTAAAAGGTTCTTATTGGAGACTTCAGGGAAGTACACTTACATAGGTGAATAGATAGTTGGAGTCCTTCTACCTCAGTGTTTATTTATAAGAGAAACGTATTTTTACTAAAAACATAAATACCTTTTGAGTGCCAGAGGGGTGCACAATGCATTCTTTTGCAATGCGTTGCATACCCATCTGGCACTCAAAGGGTTAACATCTACTGTACAGTCACAACAGCTATGTCCAAATCCCAGCCCAGATTCAACTGCAAATGGCAGTGTGGCTGCTTTCCCGCCAAGTGGCCACTTATACAAATTGACCATTTAAGGACCAGAGGGGTGCAAATGCACTGCACATCCGTGTGTTCCTTAACCCTTTGAGTGCCAGAGAGGTATCCAATGCATTGGGAAGCAATGTGTTGGATACTTCTTTTCCACAAATAGGGTTTGAAGGTTACTGAGTAGTATCTGAGACTATGCTGTCTTCACATATTCTTTTTGCAGCTTCCATTAATTTCAATATGATCCCAAAATATGTTGATTTTTAATCTTAATTTTAGTCCTAGCACTGAAATTGTCCAAGTACATTTGCTAAATGATGCCATGCAATAATCCTCTCTCTGATTAGAAGTGATGCTCTCCTGAGAAAGCTGTGAGGGTTGGCTAAATTCAGATATTAATGTTGCATTTTTTATTTAAATGGTACTCTTTCATGTGCCCTCTAAAGCAGACTTCAATTTCCTAATTAAAGAAGAAATCTGCTATGATCAATAAAATGAGACTGTGAGGCTGATGTACTAATAAGAACTGCACCACAGGAGACAAAGAAACATTCTCATTGATTTAAATGATGCTTTTAACCCAATGAATGCTAGAGAGGGCTTTGTGTTACTATGCAATATATTGGTCACTTTTCTAGCATTCAAGTAATTAAAAATCCCAGATGAAATCAAAGGGACTTTGGTCAACTTTTATTTGTCTGCTATGGTAGAGCTGGATATCCCCAGAATTGATCCAGTTCTTATTAGTACATCTGCCTCGGTATAGTTTGAACTGATAAAGTGTTTGGAGAAGTGTCTCCTTAAAGTACCATTGGGTTATCGGTTTAAAGGGGAACTATCACCCCAAATAAAGCCCCCCCCAATTATTAGCCATCTAGCAATTAGCTCACCAATAGTACCATTATCCAGCCTAATAACCACATCAGTCAGAAAGCCTATTTGTGCCGAGACTGAGGCCAGACAACAGCACAGACATCTTCGCTTACAGACATCTGCGCTCCTGCGCCGTCTGTCCTGGTCTCCTCTAGGAGGCTTTGCATGCTACCTAAAGGTACCAGAAGGGACCGATGGCGCAGGCGCTCAGATGCCTCTGAAGCTCTGTTGCCTGACCGTTGCTCTCGGCAGAAAATAGGATTTCGGACTAACACTGTAATTAGGCTGGATAATAGTACTATTGGTAAGCTAACTGCTAGATGGCTAATTATTGGGGGGGGGGGAGACTTTATTTGGGGTGATCGTTCCCTTTTAAGAAGCTCTCAAAACATATTAGCCAATCAGATTTGTCTCAACGGGAAACTGAATGACTTGCACTAATGTTTATGATGTGGCCAATTATAAATGAACCCATTGAGCACCAGAGAGGTATCCAACACATTGCTTGATACCTCTCTGGCACTCAAAAGGAAAAACATTATCAAAAATGTCCATATCCCTGGCCAAAGAAGCACACTTAGGACCTTATTCATCAAAAAAAGAGGAGCAATTCTGGAGTAAGCCATGTGCACCAAAGGTAATAAATATTAACTCCCTCCATTTCCTTTTTCTCTAAATGAGTCCTCTAACCCCTTGGGTGATAAAGACTCGAACACACTGCAAATCATGCATTGAGACCTCTCTAGCATTGAAGATGTTACGAGCCCCACTTAAAGGGATAGTAATACTTACAAATTACTATCCCCCATCTTGTAGCCAAAAAAAACGGAGTAAAATGAGACCAGCGGCATCTCTCAAACCTTTATTCCTGAATGGATGTCCGGCAAATACTCATATTACATCCAGGGCTATGGCTTGCTGGTGTGATGGATTTTGTTACTTAGTTATCAACACTGCACATTCATTGATTAATTGAGAATTGATACCCCCAGTTGTGATAGGTTATCAAAAGTAGGACTAACTACCAGTGGTGTAACTAGTCATTGAAGGTCCGCAGTGCAAACATTTTCTGGGCCCCCTTACAAAAATATATTCACAGGGCATCACTAGAACCTACTGAACCCTAGGAAAGATGGGCTCCCTTGGATGCCAGGCTCAGTCACAACTGTACCCCCTGTAATTTGGTTTACTATTGAAATGTCGCTCTCAATTTGGCGACCATGAAAAGGGCAAGATTATAATGTCAAAGCAAAAGAAAACAAACTCAGTGCAAAAGCACCTCTAAGAGTGATCTTTCTCAGCAGGGAGACCCTTTACGCTCACACCACACCCTCAGGATGGGTACTTACTAGAGACTGAGGCTTAACCAGCCTCTTGGTACAATGGCATGTAATATAAATGTATCACCATCCTCAATCCTTCTTCTCCCAATGTTCTTACTTCATGGTAATAACAGGAAAGGTAGCCTGGACTTTTAACGGAATCTGTTTAATTTAAAACATTTTAAAATCAAGTGTACATCTTGTGTGCTAAAAACAATTTCAAACACCTTATGTGTTTCATTACAGAGTAACTTCGTCAGAGGTGAATGGTAACATTCTTACAAATTGCCCCTATTATGTACGCTGATTCACTTACCTGTCCTCTCTGCACTTCCTTCCTCTGTCTCTACCAGAGATCAGGCACCCCCCAAACATTTTGTCTTCCAGATTACAGAGGCTTGTCTGCGTTCCATAGGCTGGAAGTTCTTCTTGTATACATCCGGTCTCTTGGAGACTCTTTACCATGGCAATCTCTGAGTTTTTCCTTATAGCTAAATGAATATCTAAATTGGCTGAGCCTCGATCTGCATTTCTTTGATTTTCACAGAACTGTACAAATGAATGTGAACACAGATCATTAAATGCAAATCACAGAATCTCCAATCCTATATCATCTTAAAGGGATAGTAATACTTCATTTTATCTTTATTTTATTTTGTAGGCATTAAAAAAAACATGAAGAACGATATAAGTCTTATCTCTCAAACCTTTATGGTTTAAGAGCTATTCACAAGCAAAGTTTCCCTCTCCCGCCCCTTTTACCTAGTGTAAGCCATCTCTTCTCAGATGTGGAATGCAGTCCATAGACCAGACAGATAACAGCAGGGGACAATCTTCTTTCTATGAAAACAATGAAAGCCCTGCCCCCCTTGACAAGTTTTTCAGGTTTTTCCCTTATCTTAATTGAAGATTGTCCCTCTCTGAAATCTACCTGGGCACCTCCCTTCTGCTCTGGCTAAGCAGTGTTACATCAGTAAAAGGGGCAGGAGGGGGATACTTTGTCATTGAATTACTCTAGAACTAAAACTCTGACAGAATTGAAATAACACTCTCCAAAGTCCAGATACTATGAAGATTAATTAGAGCTGCTTTTATTATGAAACATTACTATCCCTTTAACCCTGGCTATAACTAGAGATGTGTATATTGTTAACTCCATATAAGGGCCCCTACAGCTTTCACCAGGACAGACCCATAGGAGGGAGTGCAACAGGACAAGCAAATGACAAATGCACAAAAGAGGCTGACTGAATTATATTGTTTACATATTAATTTAAAAATGTATCCTGAACTGATTATACCTGTACCTATTATTAATTCCATATATCACACTAATCCTAAAATATTTAAACGGAGATGTCACACTATTTGACTCATGTCTATATTTTCATTAAGGACTGAAGAGGTTAAAGTATTCATCTTGTAAATCCATTATGCCTCCTTGCGACATAATTCATGTTATCTATTACTCAACCTAGAAGGTACAGATTCTATACCCATAATTTGGAAATTCCCTATGCCTCCTAGAGGGAATGTCCCAAAGTGTCTTGAGACACCATGAGATTTGTCCTTTTTAATGACATTATGAAGATGCTCCCCTATTCTGTTCCTTAGATGTCTTGTGGTCTGGCCTTTGTATTGATACCTGCAACTGCACATAATCAAGTAAATTACAAATTTGGAATTACATTTAATAAAGGCTTTTACCTGGTATCTAACTCCTGTGGAAAAACTACAGAAATCTTTAGAAATATTTTTCAAAAATGGCCAAGTTTGACACCTAGGTGAGCCACATTTAAAGTTATCTACATTCAGCGTATCAACCCGGATTAAAAAAAAACAACAAAAAAAAAAACTACACAATTCCTCTGCCCTTTTTTATCTCCTTTGGGAATTTTAGCTCTGCTTTTAGCAATGTGAGCTGTATATTTTTGGTATCCCTAAAAATCACTTTAGGGGACATTTCTAAGAATGGCTGTAATAACAGGTCCTGCTCTAGAAACTGCCAGTATTTTTGGCAGGTTAGTGAAAAATATTGGCAGGTTCTAGAGCATTTAGCTATAAGAAAAAACTCAAGTCTGCAAGTGACCGGATGTAAACAAGAAGAACGTAGACTTCTGGAGTGTGGAACGCAAACAAGCCACAGCAATCTGGAAGACAAAATGTTTGGGGTGTGCCTGATCTCCGGTAGAGATAGAGGAAGGACAAAAGTTCATAGAGGATGGGTAAGTGAATGAGCATACATAAAAGGGGCAATTTGTAAGAAAGTTTCCATTCACCTCTGTAACAAAACATATAAGGTGTTTGAAATGGTTTTTAGTGCCCAAGGTATACGCTTGATCTTAAAAAAGTTTTAAATTAAACAGATTCAGTTAAAAGTCCAGGCTACCTTTCCTGTTATTACCATAAAGTAAGAACATTGGGAGAAGAAGGATCAAGGATGGTCATACATTTAAATTACGTGTCATTGTACAGAGAGGCCGGTCAAGCCTCAGTCTCTAGTAAGTACACATCCTGAGGAGGAGGTGGTTGGCATAAAGGGTCTATCTCCTAAGAAAGATCACTCTTAGAGGTGCTTTTGTGCTGGGTTTGTTTTCTTTCTCTTTGCTAGAGAAGTTGAGTCCTGTGGAGGTCAAGTGACCAGGTGACTGAGCCCAGCAGCATCTCAGAGAAGAATAAGACCCAGACCATAGGAAACAGGAGTTATATAGGAGAACTGATACTTATGTTTGCCAGCATATGGTGGTGAGATAGCTCAATGGCAACTTCCCTGACTATGGAGCCTGTCCAAACCACAGGTTCGAATCCCGGCAGGGTCAACTCAGCCCTTCATACTTCCGAAGTAGATAAATGAGTACCATTGATTGGGTAATAATAACACTTATTATTTCAGCTGCCGATTTGGTTAATTCTGAGAGCGTGTGCTGAAAGTGCTTTGAGTCCCACTGGGAGAAAGGCACTATATAAAAACTAGTTAATATTTACATAATATTTTCTACCGCACCTGGAACTGTGCGAGGAGTTACCCGCACTTGCGTTTTTGTGCATTGTTTGAGATCATAAAGTCGCCTACATCAAAAGAGCAACATCAAAATTTTGCCTGCTCAAAAGGGCGACATTCTGATGTTGCCCTGCATGGCCATGTTGGCAATCTGTATCTGGAGAACTTTATTTTAAAATAAAATAATACAATTTGCCCTATCCCCCCCAATGAAATATAATATTAAGTAATGTTAAGCATACCCTCCATCTGTGGAGAAAGCAGTGTCCGAGCCACTTTTCCATGGTTTGCCTTAAGAAGTTCCCTTCCCCTCACAAGCCCTGGGGACTGAAAGCTCTGATGACATCATGCTCAGTCACAGAAGAGGGTATCTTAAGGCACAGCATAGATAAGTGGGCCGCTCACCGCTTTCTCCGCCAATGGAGTGTATGCATAACATTACTTAATATTATATTTAACGGGTGTTGGGGGGTATAAGGCAAATTGTATTATTTTAAAATAAAGTTCTCCATATACAGATCGCCGTGTAGGGCGACCCTTTTGATGCGGGTGACATTATGATCTAGCCTTTTTGATGGTCGCCAAATAGAGGGAGACATTTCAGTAAGACACCCTGTAATTTTACCACTGCAAACTACAGCTGCACATGTTAAGGCAGATGCAATAATACAATACCACTCTAAAATAGGCACAGGAATCTGTCTAGAGGTGTTGCTCCTGCCAACTGCCTATGTACTGAGCTATCTGCACTGAAATTTCTCCCATTTACATGGCTCGCCTCAAGGGAAGGGCAGTAGAGCAGTGTATGGGCATTCTGGCATTCAGTACCGCTGCACCTTCTTTAATGCCATGCACTAACAAAGCACATAGGAAAGCAGCTTAACCATTTTAGTGAGAAAGAGGTATCCAATGCATTGCTTCACAATATGCTGGATAATCCTCTGGCACTCAAAGGAGTAATGTTACTACATTACACTGCAAATGCTACAGGGGATGCTTTCGGGCTTGCTTGAATTAAAGGGAGAGTAATACTTTAATATCACTAATCCCCATAGTGTAGCTATTTAAAAAATAATTCAATTGCCCCAGTGTCATCTCTCAAACCTTTATGGTTTGAGAGATAACCGTAAGCAAAGTTCCCTCCCTCCCCCTTTCCCTGATGTCAGCGTTGTACTGACTGCAGGTGAAGTCTGTCGTACAACAGGCTTGCGGCTCTGCAGCTGAGCCAAGATCTTCTACGTGTGCTTGGTTTTCAAGCAAATGTAGAAGACCATTTCAGTGAAATCGTTTTTTTTTTTTTAATGACACGATCTCGGCTCTGCTGCAGAGTCGGCTGATGAAGATAAAACAGATATCCCTACAGTGAGTACAACACTGACTTCAGGAAAGGGGGAGGGAGGGTGGAACTTTGCTTACTGTTATCTCTCAAACCATAAAGGTTTGAGAGATGACACTGGGGGCAACTGAATTCTTCTTGAAATAACTACACTATGGGGATTAGTAATATTAAAGTATTACTATCCCTTTAAAATCTTAATGACAGTTAAGTGTGCACACCAGTATGCACTAAATCAGTTATATGCTCCAGAATATATTCCAAGCTGCAGACATATGAGCAGGACCCCAACATTCCAGAGCAGAAAATTATCTACATTGGCAGATTCCTACATACCGCTTATCGATGATGCACAAAATATGCAAGTTTAAAAAGTGGTTTTCTTGTGAATATACGCAACAGTAAGCAATACCGCCACCTTTCGTACACAAATAAAAAAAATATATTATCTTATACAGTGATTTTTTACAGCCTTGATAGTAAGTATTAATTGCTCAAGCAATATGGAAAAACTGACAGGGCCAGGTTTCCCATTAGGAAAAGCAGGCAGTTGCCTAGAGCTCCAGATTTTCAAAGTTGCCTCAGCTGTGTTGGCCTTATCAATGTGGTCAGATCAATCTCAACATACAGTACCATTTACATACCCTTCCTGAGGGTAATTTTAACCCCTTTGTCTATAAATAGATTTACAATGCACCTTTCTAGCAATCAAGGGTTTAAAGATTTTTTTTCTGTCCTTGTTTGTTAAATTGTAAGGGTATTTTCTGTGTCAGGAAACAGTAAATGTAATTAGGGGAGGGGTCATGGTAAAAGTAGGGTGCCATGCAGACCAGTTTTAAGAATCTCTGAGGCCAGACCCCCAGATATAGGATAACATTTTGGATCCTTAAAGTTAGATGTCCCCTTCCTTTTTCCTTCCTTCCTATTGGTGATAAAAGCAGCCACATTTACATGTTTAGCACCAATAAAAGCCTCACTCCACTGCTGGTCATCTGACCACAGGATTAAACTATCCCTTTCTGTACAACTGGAACTCCTGGGAATGCAAGATGTGGGCCAAGGGCAAACTCTGGGTATGCACATGTATTGAAATGCCCTTGGTACCTTGCCTGGGATTCCTGAGATGTAAATCTGGCCATGGCACATGACTTACAAATCTTGGTCTGCTATAAATTGGAAATACCTCAGTTCAATGTTCCATAAGAACACTGAAATACATATATATATATATGATTTTTGCTGTTTCAGATGTCAATGTAGTGTGTATCTTGGCACCTGACAAGCAGTAAATGTTTTAATGAAGAAAAAAAAAAGCTAACAATATATATTGCAGGACTTTACCTGTTGAGTAAAAGAAAGGGTACTTCCACTGCTGGGAGATGTGTTATTACAGTTTAATCACTTAAGGACCAATGGGTGAATAACACATTGTGATGCAATACGCTGTATATCCGCCTGGTACTCAAGGGGTTAAACTGTACCTTTATATTACATTAACAGTTAACCTGTAGTTCACCTAGTGTTCAGACAGTTATTCAGTTGCATTCTATGGCAAAGGTGAGTCACTGACAACAGTTCTTCATAGAATGTGTTCAAACTGTCAGGAATTGATCACTTAGTTTGAACAGTTATAACTTTTGAACAAAACAATTGCCAGCAGTGGGATTACCCTTGTTTTACTCAGCTGGAAAAGCCCTATAACAGATGTTTTCATTAAGAAAAGTTTTAAAGTATTTTTAGTCACCACCCATGTTATCTCCCATGCAAAAAAGAGTATAACTGCTGCCAGTAATTCTGAATTATTTAACAAGCATTTGTGGAAGTTCTTGTGAGTCATTGATGTCTCACTGTGCATGAATATTCATCACTGTAAAGTATTGCCAGCTCATTTTCTGCAAGTCTCTTCACAATAAAGGAATAGTAATGCATAATACTGAAAAAGTGTATACTGTAGGGTTTATCCAACTGAGCAAAACAAGCGTACTTCCACTCTCGAGAGATGTTTCTTTCAAAAACTGTATTAGCTCAAACTTGCATTTTGAGGTGCAGTACTTCCATGGTCTGAAATGTTATGCAGGAACTATTGCTGCAGCAATCCAAGGACAGCAATAGTCAATTGATAAGAAACCTCCACAGGATGCTGTAGCAACAGCACCACCTTAAAATTTCAGGCCATGGAGGTACTGCATCCAAGAAATGCAAGTTTGAGCTGCAATAACATTTCAATACAACATCTTTCAGCAGTGGGAGTGCCCTTCTTTTACTAATCAGGATAAACTCTACAACACATACTTTTTTCAATATAAGCATCACATATAATGTGATTGAAACTGTTCTGTTAGTAGCACTATATAATAGCATTCAGGGGGTCACATGCCACAGTTAAATCAATGGGAATTGTTATTTGTGCCAAGTGGTGCTCCAGAATTGCATCTCATTTCTTTTGTGCATAAGGCCCGCAGCCTGCTATATTCAGGTGAAGGTTAACATGGAATATATTTATATTTAAAGTGATAGTAATGTTTCACAAAAAAGCAGCTCCAATTAATCTTCATAGTATTTGGGCCATGGAGAGTGTTATTTCAATACTGTCAGAGTTGTAGTTCAAGAGTAATTGAATGATAAAGTATCCCCCTCCCGCCCCTTTGACTTAGTGTAAGCCACCTCCCCTCAGATATGGAATCTGGTCTTGGGACCAGGCAGCTCACAGCAAGGGACAACCTTCTTATTGTGAATATAAGGAAAACCCTGCCCCCATTGACAGGTTTTTCCATATTCTCACTGAAGATTGTCCCTCTCTGCAATCCATCTGGACAGTCTTGCTGCTCTGAGGTGAGCAGTGTTATATCAGTAAAAGAGGCAAGAGGGGGATACCTTATCATTCAATTACTCTTGAATTACAACTCTGACTGTATTGAAATAACACTCTCCATGACCCAAATGCTATGAAGATTAATTGGAGCTACTTTTATTTTGAAAATTACTATCCCTTTAACCCCTTAACGACCCATGATGGTCCTGGACCATCATGGGTCGTTTTGCGTTAAGGACCCATGATGGTCCTGGACCGTCATACGTTAAATGATAGCAGCGCGCCGCTATCATTAATTCCAGGCTGAGACTGAGCGCTTTGGTACCGGAGCGTTCAGTCTCAGCCACTTTCACTAGTGCCGGGTCATGTGATCTCTGCAGCAGCGATCACATGTGCCGGCATTGTGAATGAATGAGGCAGTATGCTTTGCATACTGCCTCTTTGCATCTCCTCAGCCTGTCTGTCCCTTACGATCAAAGTAAGGGACAGAGAAGCAGAGAGGAGACACCTAGTGGAAAGAAAAAATTCAGCAGCTGGGGGTATCAACCCCTTCACTGCTGTGCTGGAGGCTGGCTGGATGCAGGTCAATTTTTGACCTGCTAAAATCAACTGTTTTTTTTTTTGTTTTTTGTAAAAGACACAAGACAATTTTTTCTTTTTTTTACAAAAAAAAATTTTTATTTAAAAAAAATCAACATGTCAATTACCAAAATTGGAAGTGTGATTGTTGTAGAGCCATGTATTACATTTATACACACTGCCAAATTTAATATATAAAAAAAAGTGGGAAAATAGGGTGGGAAAAAGGGTCATGGGGATTTTCACCCATAGGGACAGTGCCCACTTAAAACTGCCCATTTTGTAGGTATTACTGACCGTTCATACCTTTAATGCAGTCTCCATAAAAATTTAACCCATTTTGCCCAAATGATCCCAAGAGAAAAAAAAGGTGTTTTTTTTTTACATTTTTTTTTTTTACTGTTTTCTTTAATTTTACTAAAATAAATGGTGGGATATCCATATAAGTGTGGTATCAAAAGAAATCCCTATTTGTGTGTAAAAAAACAGTATATAATTTTCATGAGAAAAATAAAGTACTTAGAGGGAAAACACTGTTGAACGAAGACATAGTCAAAAAGGTCAGAACTGCTCCGGTCCTTAAGTGAAATCCACCTCAGGTTTTCCCGGTCCTTAACCCCTAGAGTGCCAGCTACTTACGCCGTACGAGTGGACACAGCTGTACCTGCTGTGCCACGCTCGTACGGCGTAAGAGCGAAATGCGGTCACTGCATGAGCCGGTATAACCGGCATGCAGTGGCCGCATTAAAAAAAAAAAAAGCCCCTGGCACTCATGGGGAGGCATGAGGATCACTCCTCATGCCTCCCCAGTTATTGATCTCCCAGCCGATCGGGCTGGGAGATCAATACACACAAAGGAGAAACAAAGTTTCTCCTTCCCCCTCTCTCCTACCCGAACTTCCGGGTAGGAGTGGGCGGGACCGGGGGAATCCTCCAAACGTCATCGGTGACATGGTCACCGATGACGTTAGGGAAGTTTCCCCGATCCTGTTCACTCCTACCGGTGGTAGGAGTGAAGGGCAGGAGAGCTCTTGCTCTCCTGCGGTCGCACCATTGATCTCCCAGCCTATCGGCTGGGAGATCAATGACTGGGGAGACACCAGGAGGGGTCCTGATGTCCCCCACGAGGTCTGACAAGTCTAAAAAAAAAAAAAATAAAAAAATTAAAAAAATTAAAGTAACCCTGTGAGTGCCACAGGGTCCCAGCACATTGCTTTGCAATGTGCTGGAGACCCCTGTTGCACTCACAGGGTCTATTCTTTGGGGGGGATTTTTTTTTTTTTTTAAGACCTCATTGGGGGGATCAGGGGGGATCCTGATGCCCCTCAATGAGGTCTATAATTAGAAAAAAAAAAAAAAAAAAATTTAACCCTGTGTGTGCCACAGGTGGGGGTCCAATGCACCCCCCCCCTCCTGTGACACACACAGGGCTTTTATCATTATTTTGTTACCAGAGATTGTTGGGGGGCCATCAGGATTGCTCCTGATGGCCCCCCAACAAGCTCTGATTACAAAGTAATGATAAAAAAAAAATTAACCCTCTGAGTGCCACAACGGTCCAATGCATTGCTTTGCAATGCGCTGGAGACCCCGGTGGCACTCACAGGGACACTTTTTTTGATAACTTTTTTTTTTTTTTTGTAAGACCTCATTGGGGGGATCAGGGGGGTTTGTATACCCCTCAATGAGGTCTATAATAAAAAAAAGTAAATAAAAAAAAAATTAACCCTGTGTGTGCCACGGGGGGGGGGGGCAATGCAGCCCCCCTTCTGCGGCACACACAGGGCTTTTATCATTACTTTGTTATCAGAGATTGTTGGAGGGGTCATCAGGATTGGTCCTGATGGCCCCCCCAACAAGCTCTGATTACCAAGTAATGATAGAAAAAAAATTAACCCTCTGAGTGCCACAAGGATCCAATGCATTGCTTTGCGCTGAAGACCCTTGTGGCACTCACAGGGTCACTCCGTTTGTGGACATATATATTTTTTTTTACTAAGACCTCATTGGGGAGGGATCAGGGGGTCCTGATGCCCCTCAATGAGGTATATAATAAAAAAAAAAAAATAAAAAAAAATTTAACCCTGTGTGTGCCACTGGGATAGGGGTTCAATGCAGACCCCCTTCCTGTGGCACACACACAGGACTTTTTATCATTACTTTGTGATCAGAGCTTGTTTGGTGGCCATCTGAATACAAAGTAACGATAAAAAAATTAACCCTTTGTGTGCTACAGGGGCCCAATGCATTGCTTTGCAATCCACTGGACACCCCTGTGGCACCCAAAGGATTATTTTGTTTTCCCCTTTTATTTTTTATTTAGACCTCATTGTATGGGTTCTGATGCCCCCAACGAGGTCTACACAAAAATATTGGGGGAAAAGCCCCAAAAAATGCACGTGCCACAGGGGGGGTCCGACGCAGTGCTTTGCAATACGTTGGACCCCCTGTAACACACACACACACACACACTTTTTTTTTTTTTTTATTATTCTGTTTTTAGACCTGGATGGGGGACACCAGGAATGTTCCTGACACCGCCTCCCCAACGAGGTATGAATACAAAATAATAATTAAAAAAAAACAACTCTTTGTGTGCAACAGAGGGTCCAACGCATTGCTTTGCAGTGCATTGGGCACCCTTGTGGCACGCACAAAAAATGCCTCCGATTCCCCCCCACACATACACATGTACCGTATTCCCCTGCCTGGTTCCACAGCCAACTGGCAGTCCCATTCCCCAGCCTGACCCCCAGCCTGTTTCCACTGCCTATTGGTAGACTCAAAGTACCAGTATGCACTAGATTCAGGCTGGGAATCAAACTTTGTATGAGGGGGACATACAGTGCACACTGGTAGTCACAGATCTCCCATACACACTCTCAGACACTGCCCCACCATCTCCACCATCCTTGCTCCTCTGCTCATACCCACACACACTGCCTAATCCCTCACCCTCCCACACTGTTACACTGGTAGTCACAGGTCCGCGCTTACACTGGCTGACGCCCTAGCTTCTTTCATCTGTTAGCCATAAAATCACACATACACTGTTTGCTTTCCCATTCCTATTTCACTGGTAGCTACACTCCTGTCACTCAAATTGGTATGTCAACCCACAGCAGTTGAGTACCATTTTTCTTAGGCTGGCTAGAAGTCCTCCTAGGAAATCCCACGCCATTGAACCATTTTAGTATCTTTGAAGTGACTGAAGTGTAAAAGAAATGTTTGTTTGTTTTCCTGTAGCACCACATTCTGGAAATCGTTGTGCCAACTAACTTAGGGGTAAAAAGGCAAGTGACCCCTCATTAGATGCGGCATGTTGTCTTCTTTCCAAAATGGTATAGTTTATCTACCTTTTCTTCACTTCTGAAGGTGTTATAGCCATTTTCGTAGAGGCAAGTCAGGTTTGAGAAAATGTTAGAAACATCAGTTTGTAGTAGGTGTAGTTTTCTACTTCTAGCACTCCCTAAGATAGTTCAGCTCATACCAATGGGGTGTTGTTTGACTCCTAAGAGCTTCAGTTAACGAATGCAGTTGAAAATTCCATGGTTTTCACAGAGCTCCATACATTTGAAGGGGCAGAAATGTAAGAAAATGCCTTTTTTTTCATTAGCGCCACCTCCTGGAAGCATTTGTGCATGCCAGCCTTTGGGTATGAAGGCAAGTGACCCCTCATTAGATGCGTCAGGTTGTTTTCTTTCCAAAATGGCATTGTTTTCTACCTTTCCTGCATATCTATTATGGTTATAACCATTTTAGTGCAAGCAGATAATTTAAGAAACAAAAGTGTCAGGTTTACGTACGTGTTCCTAGCACCCACATATTGTATGTTAAGCCACACAAATGGGCTACCATTTTTCTCATGTTGGTAGCAGGTACTGAATACAGCAGGAAATGTTATGGTTTTCAAAGATTTTAGTATCTTTGAAGTGGTGGAAATGTAAAAAAAACATGTATTTATTCCCATAGCGCCACCTTTTGGAAATATTTGTGCACTTCAGCCCAGGGGTAGAAAGGCAAGTGACCCCTCATTTGATGCGGGAGAATGTCTACTTTCCAAAATGGTATACCTTTTATACCTTTCTGTCATTTCTCTAACAGTTATGAATATTTTAGTACAAGCAGCCATTTTCGAAGAAGCAAACAGGTAGGTGTAGTTATGCTTTTCTGGCACCCCTAAGGTATGTCGATTCATTCCAATGGGGTGTCATTTTTCTCCTAAGAGCACTAGCTAATGAATACAGTTGGAAATTCCATGGTTTTCACATATTTCCATACAGATGAAGGGGCAGAAATGTAAGAAAATGCCATTTTTTTCCTATAGTGCCACCTTCTGGAAGCATTTGGGCACAACAGGCTTGGGGTAAGAAGGCAATTCACCCCTCATTAGATGCGCCAGGTTGTCTTCTTTCAAAAATGGTATGGTTTGTGTAGCCTTTCTTCACTTCTCTAGTTGTTATAACCATTTTTGTACAGACAAGTAATGTTTGAGAAAATGTTAGAAAAATAAGTGGTTGCAATAGGTGTAGTTTGGTACTTGTAGCGCCCACTAAGGTAGGGGAACTCATACCAATGAGGTGTCATTTTTCTCCTAAGAGCACTAGCTAATGAATACAGTTGGAAATTCCATGGTTTTCACAGATTTCCATACAGATGAAGGGGCAGAAATGTAAGAAAATGCCATTTTTTTCCTATAGTGCCACCTTCTGGAAGCATTTGGGCACAACAGGCTTGGGGTAAGAAGGCAATTCACCCCTCATTAGATGCGCCAGGTTGTCTTCTTTCAAAAATGGTATGGTTTGTGTAGCCTTTCTTCACTTCTCTAGTTGTTATAACCATTTTTGTACAGACAAGTAATGTTTGAGAAAATGTTAGAAAAATTAGTGGTTGCAATAGGTGTAGTTTGGTACTTGTAGCGCCCACTAAGGTAGGGGAACTCATACCAATGAGGTGTCATTTTTCTCCTAAGAGCACTAGCTAATGAATACAGTTGGAAATTCCATGGTTTTCACAGATTTCCATACAGATGAAGGGGCAGAAATGTAAGAAAATGCCATTTTTTTTCCTATAGTGCCACCTTCTGGAAGCATTTGGGCACAACAGGCTTGGGGTAAGAAGGCAATTCACCCCTCATTAGATGCGGCAGGTTGTCTTCTTTCAAAAATGGTATGGTTTGTGTAGCCTTTCTTCACTTCTCTAGTTGTTATAACCATTTTTGTACAGACAAGTAATGTTTGAGAAAATGTTAGAAAAATTAGTGGTTGCAATAGGTGTAGTTTGGTACTTGTAGCGCCCACTAAGGTAGGGGAACTCATACCAATGAGGTGTCATTTTTCTCCTAAGAGCACTAGCTAATGAATACAGTTGGAAATTCCATGGTTTTCACAGATTTCCATACAGATGAAGGGGCAGAAATGTAAGAAAATGCCATTTTTTTCCTATAGTGCCACCTTCTGGAAGCATTTGGGCACAACAGGCTTTGGGTAAGAAGGCAATTCACCCCTCATTAGATGCGGCAGGTTGTCTTCTTTCCAAAATGGTATGGTTTGTGTAGCCTTTCTTTACTTCTCTAGTTGTTATAACCATTTTTGTATTGACAAGTAATGTTTGAGAAAATGTTAGAAAATTTAGAGGTTGTAGTAGGTGTCTTTTTGCACTTCTAGAATCCCCTGTGGTAGGTGAACCCATACCAATGGGGTGTCATTTTTCTCCCAAGAGCACTAGCTAATCAATATAGTTGTAAATTCCATGGTTTTCCCAGATTTCAGTACTGTTGAAGTGGCAGAAATGTAAGAAAATGCCATTTTTTTCCTATAGTGCCACCTTCTGGAAGCATTTGGGCACAACAGGCTTGGGGTAAGAAGGCAATTCACCCCGCATTAGATGCGGCAGGTTGTCTTCTTTCCAAAATGGTATGGTTTGTGTAGCCTTTCTTTAATTCTCTAGTTGTTATAACCATTTTTGTATAGACAAGTAATGTTTGAGAAAATGTTAGAAAATTTAGAGGTTGTAGTAGGTGTCTTTTTGCACTTCTAGCATCCCCTGTGGTAGGTGAACCCAAACCAATGGGGTGTAATTTTTCTCCCAAGAGCACTAGCTAATGAATACAGTTGTAAATTCCATGGTTTTCACAGATTTCAGTACAGTTGAAGGGGCAGAAATGTAAGAAAATGCCATTTTTTTCCTATAGTGCCACCTTCTGGAAGCATTTGGGTACCACAGGCTTGGGGCAAGAAGGCAAGTTACCCCTCATTAGATGCGGCAGGTTGTCTACTTTTCAGAAATATATAGTTTTATATAGTTATTCCACTGTTTTAGGGTAGTTTTACCACAAAAACCCTAGAATGTGCATTTTAGTTTATAAAGTTGAAAATGTCATTTTGCGCTGCTGGTGATTAGGGCTCTGCGCTAGCCTTGGACTTAGGTAAAACTATACAAATTTGGTATTTTTTTACTCGGGGGACTCTGGGCTTTTTCAAATAATTGAAACTTTTTCAATCAAGGTAAATGTTTTTGATACATAGTATGTGATTTTAGCAAAATGAGTAAATTTTCACTTTTTTTTGTCATTATGACATCATAGCTTTTTGCACAATGTAAAATTCTCTTCATGTAAGGTATCACGAGAAAGCTCAATTCGTTCTGAAAAAAACAATATATAGTTTTCCATATTTAACTAAAAATCCCCAGAGGAAATCAAGCCTAAACGGAAGGATAGCAAAAATGTTGAAAAAGTGTCTGGCCTGCAGGGTTCAGAAAATGGCCCGAGCCTCTGGCACTGAAGGGGTTAAGAGGTTAAAACAAGTGATAAAATAGCTCTGCCATTAAAGTAAATAAATGTTTCACAAGTTTATCTTCACACGACTCTTGTTGACAAAATAGAGCTCTGTATGTTACATTTCTTGCAATAATCATAATAAAATGTACTTCTGTTCCTTACAACAAATCAATAACTATTTTTATTTTTTGTTTGCTTTTGTGAACATTTTTCAGATGAAAGGCTGACTGGGATTACAAACTCATTTCAACATTTTAACCCTTTGGGGCAAGATGAGTATGCAACAGATTGTGAAGCAATGCGTCGCATACCTCTCTGGCACTCAAAAGGTTTATTTCATTGCCAGACTGAGCTGGATTGCAACCAGCACTAAATGGCTTTGAATCCCCATGGCAATTACAGAAATTATCCAGACATATTCACAGACATTCTGTTCCTGCAAAATGAAATAGCTGAACATGGATATATGCTGGAACACAATCACTTGTGGCATTAGAAGCGCATTCAGGCATGTGTGTCAATGTTGCTCTTATTTAAGGGTATTAAACATTGCCTTGTTTGCACATCCATCTTTCAGTATACATCATCTTGATCATTTTCTCTCCATAATTTACAACCTGAGGGAGATACACTGAGAAGTATGTATAAAGCTAGGATAGAGCAATTCTGGGGCACATTAACTACACTGTTAGGGACAAATAAATCCCCAAATTTCAACTGATTTAAATGAGTCTTTTAGCCCTTTGAATGTTAGAGGTCTCCAACACATTATGGACACCAATAGTCAGTTGGTTTGCCCCAGAATTACGTCACTTTGCCATTTTACATAAAGCCCATCGAGGCTGATGTACTAATAACTGGAGTAAACCTAACGCACCAAAGGGACAAATAACAATTCTCCAAATCCCCATTGATTTAGATGGGACTTTTAAACCTTTGAGTGCTAGAGTTATTCAATGCACTGCTTTGTGATGCAATGTAGACCCCTTGATCATTTAAGGGGTTAAAAGAAGATTTTAAATAAATGGGATGTTTTATTTTCTTTCTGCTGGTGCGCAGTTGGTTTTCTCCCAATTTCTATTGGGAGAAACTCCAATGTACACCATCCTCACTATGGTGAAAGAAAGAAGAGAAGTCATAGGTGAAAACCTCTCCAGTCTCTAGATCAGTGGTTCCCTCTGAGAGACCTAACAGTCTGTGTCTTTAGGATTTCCTGCTTGTATGCTGGGGTATCCTTTTAAAGGTTGCATGCAAACTTTTACCACATTCACCATGTCGCCAGGATAAAAATGTCTACCTGAGAATCTCACAGTGCATGAAATCGCAAGATTCTCAGGTCGCACTATGAAAAGTCACAATCTGGTGTCAGATCTGCTAGTTCTGTCTGTATTACTTACCTGTTTCCCACGGCCTCATCCCGACTCACAACCTGGCTCTCTCTCAGCTAGCTGGCTGGTCCAGATTGATCTATGAGCTGGCTGGCTACAACTCAGACATTGCCTGGGTGGCCTTCTTGTATTGAGGCCTCTCTGTCCATTCGGTCACATGTAATGGGAACTGACTGCCTTCACTTTATTGAGTCTCTTGGAGTCTCAATGAAGGTAAGTTTTATATGGCAATTGTGGTGTTCCAGGTTGTTTCTAATGGTGTACTCCGTGCAGGTCCTTCATTATTTGCCAACATATCTGTGTATAAGGCTATATACAAGTAGGAGTCACTTTTTGGAATATCATCAAGCCAAGGTGCACAGTTCTTGAATATATAACAGCAGTATTGATGAGCGCTCATCAACACTGCTATAATATATTTAAGAACTGTGCAACTTATTTTTGCTTCCGGGCTCCTGCAGAAAGAAAACTAGCAGACCTGACACTACGTTTGACATAACTAGCAGACATGACACCAGATTACGACTATTCATAGGACAACCTGAGTATCTCGCGCTTTCATGCACTGCGAGATTCTCAGGTCGCCATTTTTATCATGGCGACATGGTGAATGTGGTAAAAGGTCGCATGCTCTTTCTCGTGCAACCATTTAAAAGTGAACCATGTGCTGGTGAGTTAATCAGAGGCCCAGTCAGTGAATTAACTCACCTGTGCACAAGCAGAAAATCCTAAAAACATGGCCTATCGGGGGCCCTGAGGAGAGGGTTGGAAACTTCTGGCCTAGATCATTGTATGGACAGTGGTGTAAATATGTAACAAGTGATTGGAGGGCCCTGGTGCAAATAGTTTTTTGAGGTTCTCTAACAAAAATATTTTAAAAATATTTTAACAGAGGCATAACTAGAACCTACTGGACCCTGGATACCCCTGATGAAATCACGCCAGTGATGAAACGCGTAGGGTGTTTGTAATATACAGTTTTATGTGCTTTTAATACAATTGGATATACATTCGCTTTTATACTACCAAATAAACGGAAACTTTATAAACCACCCAGGTATTAGATTATTACTCTTTCTTCTAATAAAAACACTGAATAGTTGAAGGTCGGATCTAACGAGTGGACATAATTACCGATGTACCTTTGAACCCATAGGCTGGTTGGACCTCCATCTCTTGTGAGTAACCATCAAGAGGGGGGATACACACACACAAGAATATAGCACACATATTGTTTAGAGAGATCGCTCTTACAGGCAATGTTGCTCTGTTTCTGTTTTCTTGTCTTGGCCTAAAGGGACCCTGAGGAGAGGGTTGGGAGCTAATGGCCTAGATCATTGTATGGACAGTGGTGTAATTATGTAACTAGTGATTGGAGGGCCCTGGTGCGAATAGTTTTTTTGGTGGGTCTCCTAACAAAAAATATTTTCACTAGAATCAATTGGACCGTGGTGCAGATGAAGCCCCACACAACAGTACCCTGTGCAACCCCTGTAGTTTCACCATATGTATACATCCTAGGCAATAAGGAAGTTCTTCATAAAGAAGAAAGCTGCAATTCAGGAGCAAACCAAAGGACCGCACACCCATACACTGTGCCACCGCTCCCCCTTGGCACAAGCAGCATTAACCCTTTGGCACTCAATGGGCTGAGAAGAAATTTTGAAGTAAGTAGCTTAGTAAATTAGTGCAATACAGGCACAGGGTAAGAAAATCAATTCCAGCTAATAGTTTAGTGCAGATCTGTAGTAGTACTTCCCCCCACATGCCACCCCTCCTCTCAAATACAAATGAATAGGGCTAACATTAAAATATTTGTAAGAAATTAAATGTGCAGAGATTAACTTAACTGAATCACACACTAAACGCCCTAGACACACAGGTGAAAAGAGGAACAGTGCTGGGGCAAACCAACTGCATCATAGGTAACAAATAAAATTTCCCTTTCATTTAAAATGGGTACTTGAATGCTAGTGGGTCTCCAATGAAATCAATGCATTAGAGACCTCTCTAGCATTCAAGAGCTTAAAAGGCCTATTTCTACAAATGATACGTTTTTAGAATGTTCATTTTTTCCAGTATGGTGCAGTTGGTTTGCTCCAGAATTGCTCCAGAATATGCCCAAAGCCCGAATGTCACAATCCGATTAATATTGCTGACATTCCAGCCAACTGCATCATGTCTGGTGCTAACATATGACCCTGAAAGCTTGTTACTTACTTGATCTAGGCTCTTAAAGAGCAGAATATCTTTGCAAGCTTCTTGCAGTCTATTTCGTTGATCATCTGTCTTTGGATGGATAACCTGTACAACAGAAAGTTATTTAAATCAGATTTTTCTTTTAGATAACACACACATTTTATAACAGACTGCTGAATGTATAACCTTGTTATCACTAATGTGCAGGCATGTAACTCTAAAATATGTTTAGTTTATTTTACAGAGAATAAGATTTTTTTTTCTGTAAAATACATTTTTTTGAGATATTTAACTTTATGGCACTGCGCGGCACTTTATGCTAATTCCCTGTACAGTATGCAAATTAATTCTAATTGAATCCAAACTTACCTCTCGCTAGGCTATTAGAAATGCTTTGTAGAACGTCTCTAGCATCCCAGTGATTAAAGCTGCATAATCTTAACATGGCATTCTTGGCTGAGGATGGTAGCATCCTGCCAGCTTGCCACATGCATTACTTATTAAAGGGTAATAAGCGTAGCCACAGTGACATGTTGCTATCTTACTGATGTTTACAAGATTCTAAAGATATATGGGCAGAGCTCTTTCTAGGACTAATCTTATTCAGGCTGAAAAGGACTAGTGTTTATTCTGAAGAGATGTGAGTGAGACACAGGCCTAAAATGGGGCACAGCAAGTACAGGCAACTGCAGGCACTACACAAAATATATATATAAATTGATATGTCTGTTTGTTTATTGACTTCAAGTAAGCCATTCTGTTAAACAACTTAAAGGAGAAGTAACACTCCCATATGATAACCTCCCCACTTACCTTCCTATGTTCCCTATGAATTTGACCTTGTGCCTGCGTTCATGAAATGACATCTTCAATCGGTCCTGGAAGTCATGTCCATTTGGGATATGGAAGTTAGTGTTGTCTCGTATTAGGTGTGAGACACAGGGTTGTATGAACACAAAAATCAGAGCAAACCAACTGCACCATAATGAAGAAACAAAAACTGATATTGCATTAAATGGGTCTTTTAACCCCTTTGCGTCCAGTGATGTACCAGGACCATCACAGCTGTCCGGTACTTAAGGACCAGTGATGGTCCTGGCACGTCATGTACTTTTTACTCACAGTACTCCTGCAGGGACTGAAATTAATCACTCCAAGACAGGAGCGATCTCTTTCAGTCCCCTGTTCGGTGTGCCGACATGTGATCAGTCACGTGGGACGGCACGTCAAACTTTCCTATCTGGTCCTTAAAGGACCACACACCCCGGGACCGCTGGTCCTTAAGGGGTTAATCACTTGAAGGTTTTAGGTCTCCAATGCATTGTTTACCAACGTGTTAGCCTTCTGGATGTTAAAATCCCAAATGCAAATCAGTTGTAGTTTGGGGGTATTTTTATTTGTCGCCTATGGTGCAGTTTGTTTTCTCCAGAATTGCTTCTCATTTTCTTTGCAGTCCTTAGTTTTCTGCCTTTAAATCATATATAGTAGTAATGTAGTTGAGTGTTGTACAAATTGGTTTATTTCTCTTTGGTTTTTATTGTAATTAACCTCCTTTTCTATTTTCTTGTAAGTCCGGAGGTCCTTGGTTTAGGTCATGGATGGGCAGCCTGAGGCCCTCAAGCTGTGGAGGACTACAATTTCTATCATCCCCAGCTAGGGCTGCCACCTTTTCTTAAAAAAAAAATACCCGCCATGGCATTCCCTCCATAGACTTAACATTGGACAGAAGCCAATTTCTACCGGCCTGCCGGTAAAATACTGGCTGGGTAGCAACCCTATCCCCAGCCATCAGATGGCTGGCCGGGAATTATGTTGTTGTAGTCATCAACATCCGGAGGGCCTCAGGTTACTGACTGTAGGATTAGGTGGTTATGTGGTGAGTGTGCTTTCTTCTGATAAAAAACAGAAACCTACTGATGTATTATGGCGTGATGTTCAGCCATTTCCATGTAGATATGCATTGACTCTCAAGGTCAGTAAATCTGTAAGGGGAAGCTTTTGAGTAGATATGATATAGACCTAGGCATTCTACTGTTTACAACAGGGGTAGTCAATTGTTGGACCTCTAGCTGTTGGAGAATACAACTCTTATCATCCCCAGCCAGCAGGGGAGATGTAGTCCCAACAGCTGGCGATCCAGCAATTGACTATATCTGTTTTACAGTAATAAAATAGAAGCTATCTTGTATGTTATCAATGTAGGAGAAATACATAATATGTAAATTAACTGAGAATGCCAATGATTCCGTTTAAAGAGGATTATACTAATATCATAAAACTTAAAATATGTGCGTGTGCGAGAGAGATGAAAAAAACCAAGGGAATCCTTTTGTAATTCCATGTGTGCTGTCATTCAAATATTTATGAAAGAAAACATAGGCAGTGGCAAACACAAATATTGTATGCCAAGGCCTGGCTGGAATATCCCAATTAAGTAAACAAGGGCATGGAGCATACAGACTACAGGTGCCTCTTTATGTTTAATTTGTAGAGTATATGTCTGCCTGCATACTCCTGCTTATGATAGTTAGACAGAAAAACATACTCATATTTTAAATACTCAAAGGTTTTCACAGGCACTGGTTTAGATGGGCTGCCAGGACCATGGCCCCACCAACTTTCTGACCCACTCAGAGACAATGTTCCATCTAACTCAGGAATGTGCAACTTTTGGTCTCCAGATGTTGTTGGACTACAATTGCCACCTCAACATCATCATCTCAGCAGCGTTCAAGCAGAATTTGATGGCTACCACGCAAACTAATATACCTCAATAAATCAAACACACTGTAAATGAGATTATGGCAATTAATCTAAATAATGCTGGTTTCACAAAATTCGATTACACTTGTCCACTTGTATTTTCCCCACATGTTACATAAATACATTAATACTCTTATACTTCAAATATTCATTATTGCAGTGTTTATTAACCCCTTAGATACTAGAGACATATCCAATGCATTGCTTTGCAAATTGTTAAATATGTAAAGAACGTCATGAGTGGATATCACTGCAGATATATGCATTGGTGGCTCTGCGTCTGTTTGATTCAGACCCTAATTGACAAATTTGAAGTTTTGTATATAATGCTTCTGAGACCTCAAAAATACTCTCAGCACTAGAACTTTATAGTTGACAGTTTTAACAACATGCAGAAATATTCTTTTGACTCTTACATATTAGCACTACTCGATAATCTCTTATCCACAAAAACCTGAATATTTTACAGGCATAAGTTTGTCCATGATTTCCCTAATTGAATGCAAGAACGTTTCTGTTCAATGGTCAATAATTTCAATCTACTGGTACTTTCCTTTCTGCCTTTAAAGACACTTGTTTGAAAAAACCCTTCCAAGACCTTAACATTCTTTCAAATCACCACACTACCACATAGCTAAACTTCATGAACAAATTATGTATAGTTGTTTAATCTACTTTCTTCCAACTCTCTACTTGGCCCTTTACAATCTACTTTCCTCTGTCTATCTGCATTCCTCTGAGACAGCACTGTCCAAAGTTTCTAATTATTTACTGTTGACCACCTCTAAAAAGGCACTTATCCCTTCTAATTCTGCACAATATTTCTGCAATTTGATGTTAGCTCCTCCATGATAATCATGTCAAAATTTGACCCCTTCTTTAAAATAAACCTTGACACCACTTAGCATTCATCATTTCAGCAGGAAAAGATTGAGGAATGAGGGAGACAACACTGACAACTTTGAAGGACACTGCTACAACACAGTCTCTTAGGGCTCATTGGGCTTGCGTCAAGTAGATAACAGTGTGAACCAAAGGGGGCAGTTGCCCCTTTTACCTGGATAGAGGACTTGAGTGAGGGAAGTATTGTGTGATTTAATAACGTTTTCAACAGGGATGTAGTTGATCATATTCACTTGGGTCTGTCAAGGTGTGACATGAGGAGACAGCCTCTCACTGCTAGGCCATTACGTTTACTTTTTAGAAACTAAGATTGCTTTTCTCTGAGGGGAGGTCCTGTGTTCAACATGGACTAAGAGAAAAAAATCCCCTTTTCTCTTCTGTCCAATGTGGAACACACAAAACATGGGGATATATCAAAGCTATCCAAGATTCCATGAAGAGAAAGAGAAAAAAAACACCAGTTCTAACAGAGAGGAACTGGAACAGATACAACCAGAGGTGTCAACAGACACCAACATACCAAAGTAAAATGAAAAACACAAGTTACTGGAGGAAAAGAAAAGGATACCCACAAAGGCCCAACAGCCTGTAAAACCTTCTTGACAAAACTGGTTGCAGCCTGTACTGTTCAAGAAACATGTGATGGGAAAGGCATGTCCCCACCAGGCATAAGTGCTCTGCAAAGGCTGCACCACTCTGGTGCAACAAGCTGTAAAACTGGAGGAGATATATCTGTTTCCTAAGGACATAGGTCTGGTGAATGGTCATCTTAACCCAAAAACCTGTCACCTGAGACACAGCTAGGCCCACGTAAGGGCCCACAGGAACAACAAGAAGCAAGTCTGAATTGTGGAAAGGCCTTGTGCAAGAAATGTAGTGCCACAAGTACCTACCTACATCCAAGCAATAAAGCTCCTGCTACCATCTATTAGAAGGAGCCATGCATGGAGAAGAACAAAATCCTAGATAATGAAAAACTTTTCAAGGTTTTTCTGAGCTGCTCCCATTCTGCCTATTTATTCTGCTGTCTGAGCTAATCTAGTGCTCTGCTATCCACTGCTGCTGTCTTCTGACTTTCTGTTGCTGCTGTGGATTTTCCTGCGTTCCTGTTCGCTGTGTTCCAGACCCCTTGGCTTGTTCCAGACTTCGCTGACTTCTGTTCTTCTGACCCTCAGCTTGTTCCTGACATCGCAGACTTCTGGTTTCCTGACTCCGGCTCAGCTGAATACCTTGGTTCCTGACCCGGGCATGTCTTTTGGTTTATGCTCTTGGATCATGCTTCTGTTTTTTGTTACACTAATAAAGGTGTAATGCATTTTACAGTTTTGTGTCCTGTCTGGTTCCTGGTCCCTAACAAAACTCAGAAAATACTAAGTGGACAAACCCCTCCAAGAGTTCTCAAAACCACTCTATTAAAATGAAAGCTCAGAAAGATAGATTTACAAGACAAAGCCTGAAGTTTGTCCACACACACCAAACAGAAACAGATGCAAAAACTAAAGTTGTCGTAAGAGTCAAAGAACAAAAGGGAAGGACAACGGCTCAATAAAGTAGACTTTAGAAATACTTCCAAAACCTAGGTTCACTAGGTTTTGGAAGTATTTCTAAAGGCTACTTTTTTGAGCCATTGTCCTGACTGAACGTCCCATGGAGGAGTGGGATCCCTAAAGATTGGGTAGGCATGAGACAATTCCTGCACAAAGGATGCACATCCAGTAACAAGGCAAATTATGTATGAAAATACACAAAGTAGAAATCTGAACCTTAATAGAGCTAAGACTAAGCTCTTGCTGAAAACCAATCAGACAAAATCTAAGAACGCAAGAACACCAAAAGGAGACCGCCATGTCCACTGGTCTTCATACAAGGGACACACTAAGTACACCGTGGAAGAAAAAAAAATGCCTAAGCCAACCTCTAGCAGACCCAGGTCCTGTACAGTCTGCACTCTGGTACAAATAGAAAATGGGGGCCCAGAGATAGAAGCCTTCCTAATGTGGGATTACACAGCCCATCCTGCAGAAAAAAGATGAAGGCTAGCTAAGAGTCTCCACCTCCAGATAGCCTTTTAATGCAAGTGCCCAACCCTTCTGTAGGAGGATACTTCACCCCATGGTTCCTGATTTCCATATTGAAATTAAGAGAAGATATTAAGGAGCTCTGAAAATTTCAGATTATGACCGCTAGTTACTAAGCCACCGAAAAACATGAGTCAAATGCCAAATGGCCTTTTATTCTTCTGTATGGCCACATATGCAAAAGGAAAATCAGAAGCAATTCTAGGGCAAATCAACAGAACCATGAGGGATAAACAATTCCCCAAATTCCTATTTATCTAAATAGGGCCCTTAACCCACTAAGTGCTAGAGGGATCTCTAGTACATTGCTTTGTAATATAGCAGACTCAAGAGGTTAAAAGACCCATTTAAATCAATGGGAATTTTAATTTGTGCCCTATGGCACACTTTGTTTGCTACAACCTTATGTGTATTGGCATTTAACTTTACTACCAAAATAACCAATTATTTTACCCAGCTCACAAAGGTTCTTGTTTGGTGCACTGGATACCTCTCTAGC
Source organism: Rhinophrynus dorsalis (assembly GCA_037306005.1). Lineage (NCBI taxonomy): Eukaryota > Metazoa > Chordata > Amphibia > Anura > Rhinophrynidae > Rhinophrynus > Rhinophrynus dorsalis. The sequence continues at coordinate 300,415,923 of CM074721.1, forward strand.
CCTCAATGAGTTAAAGACCCAATTTAAATTAATGGCTCCTCTTTTTTCCTATGTATATGGCCCCATGTGCCTTGAAGAAAGACAGTTTAGAAGCAGGACAAACATTTTCATGTTGATTAAAAGACATCTGCCCAAATGCATAGTTTGGTTTAATTTAATCAGATCACTTACCCTAGTTTCTGTGTCATCTTCTTCCTCATCAGGATTATAGGCTTCTGCGCACACTACAACACAAACACAGGTAGAATAACTCAGCAATGTCACAGAAACAACAATGCATTGTTTTCTGAGCAATATAAACAAACTCGGTTCTAACAGACTTCGAATGGAAAATCCATTCTAAGCACTGCAATAAATTTAAAAAGCTGCATAGATATTTTAAAGGCATAGTAAACCTAAAACACACATGCAGTAATATATATATATATATATATATATTTTATACCAACAATAAGACTGGTTGCTTTAAATACAATAACTACATTACTTTGTTCCCTAATCACAGGATCTTTTTTGTCCCCTGTAGTGCTAATGGTTTGCCCCAGTATGCTTTTATACACAAGGCTCTATGGCTCATATTTATAAAAGCAAACTGGAGTTATTCTGGAGTAAACCAACTACCCCACAGAGGACAAAACAAAATTCCTAAATTCATGCACTTGAGCACAGCTTTTTAACCCCTTGGATGCTACTGGTCTCCAATGCATTGCTTCACAATAAATTGGAGACCTCTCTAGTATTCAAGAGGTTTACATCCCCTTTTTAATCAATGGGGATGTTTATCTGTCCCCTAGGGAGTGGATGGTTTGTCCTATAATAGCTCCAATATTCCTATATACATAAAGCCCTATGGCCCATATGCATACCTTGGAACTTTTTGGTCTGGGCTCCCCGGAGGGGAGTCCAGTGGTGCCACTGAGAGGAGAAAATTACCTGAGTCGTGTCATGAAAGGGGTGGGGCTTAATCGTGGGGTGGGACTTGTAAAACATAAAAAAATAGGTGGAATAGACTGTGGAAGGAGGAAAACAGGGCAATGATTGGGAGGAACAGGATGTGAAGGAGCACAAGGGGGCAGAGTTTCATCAGAAACTCCCCACATCTGGAGATTCAGACTCTGCCCTGCAGACCCGGTAATGCAGAGTTAACATAAGACTCTCTGGGGCAAAACCAGAGAGTTCTCAGCTATGCCCATATGCATTAAAGTAAACTGGTGTTATACAGGAGTAAACCAACTGCACTATAGGGGACAAAATAAAAATCCCATTTTACTTCTCGATTGCTAGAAAGGTCTCCAATGCACAGATTTGGTTCTGGCATTCAAGGGGTTAAAAAAGGTCTATTCATGTGCATGGGAATTTAGTATGTTTTATTTGTCTCCTAAGATGCAGTTGGCTTACTGTAGAATTAGTCCAGTTTGCTTTCATACATATGGGCCTATTGGCGCGATTCAAGAAATGTTTGCATCTGCTAAAGGCATTTTTGTGCGCAGATAGATTTTGTTCTAATCCAGGAAGCTGAATACCGAACGCCTCTTGAATTGCGCATAAAAAAATTCCTTTTTACCACAACAGTACACAGATGTATAAATTCATTCACAATACCACTTCCTACTTTAGGCGGATTCGCTATTATACACAAATTCGTTAATCCTGGCCACACGCACAAAAAAAAAAAATATATGCGCAGCTGTTCGCTAATCTTGATTTTTTCATGCGCAATTCAACAAAATCATGCCAAACCTATTCCCAAGTGGTTTTCACACAGGAAATAGAAATTGCGCATGTTTTTTGCATCTCGTCATATGTTCCTTGGAATCCCCACTGTACAATGGAGGGGTTTGTGTCTCCAGGGATGGGTGAACATAGATCCTATTGCACTTCTATAATACATGCACAAGGTTTTTTTTTTTGTGCAGTAAATCAAATTTACTTAATGCTAACCCTTTTTATATTGAGCCCAAGCCTAGGGCTAACTTCCTTCAAAACTGATAGCAGTGAAAATGTGTGTTTTTCTGATAGTTTCTTTTGTGTTTAAAGGGATAGTAATACTTCATTTTAACTTTATTTTATTTTGTAGGCATTAAAAAAACATGAAGAATGATATAAGTCTTATCTCTGAAACCTTTATGGTTTAAGAGATATTCACGAACAAAGTATCCCCCCCCCCTGTTCAACCAGATCAGAAGGGAGATGCCCAGGTAGACTGCAGAGAGGTACAATCTTCAATTAAGATAATGGAAAAAGCTGAAAAACTTGTCAAGGGGGGAAGGGCTTTCATTGTTTTCATACAAAGAAAATTGTCCCCTGCTGTTATCTGTACTGTCATACAACCAGACTCACATCTGAGAAGAGATGGCTTACACTAGGTAAAAGGGGCGGGGAGGGGAACTTTGCTTGTGAATATCTCATAAACCATAAAGGTTTGAGAGATAAGACTTATATCATTCTTCATGTTTTTTTAATGCCTACAAAATAAAATAAAGTTAAAACGAAGTGTTACTATCCCTTTAACTTTGTTTGTGTGGCCTGAGGCCACTGTTGGTGTTGCAGTGTATGATTATACTGTGATTATACTCACCACCAGTCAAAAAAAGCCCATAAGAAACAACTAAAAACAACACGCAAGTATCACCGTATTACCTACGGCCAGTATTACCGCATGTTTTGTGGTTACATTTTGTCGGGAATCCTGCGCCTCAAGAGTTTAGGCACAAAAGCCACAAAGATGGTTTCAAAACCATCATTGTTCGAACAAAAGGAGCGCAGAATACAATATACATCACAGAAATCCGACATAGAGTGCCCCCCTTCGACATATTAACCCCCACTTTGAAATTCGACATATAGTGCTCCCATGACCTTCTTTCGCCATCTGAATTCGACAAATATTGACCCCCTTCCACATATTAACCCCTTCCCCTTTGAAATTTGACATATATTGCTCCCATGGCCTTTTTTCTTCATTTTAATTAGACAAATATTGCTTCCATTCAACACTGTTTATTCTACAATTCAATTCGACATGCCCTTCATGTATATGTATTGCATAATTAATACAGGTCCCTGTCAACACACCAAGACTGAAAAATGGACCAAACCCTATGTTAGGCTTTGGAAGAAACTAGTTTCCTAGCCTGGATCATAGAGGAAAATCTTTTCCTTCATAGGATGGAGCTTCAACAGCCATGCCATCAAAGCCATGTGCTCCATGTACTACTTCTACAGATAACCCTGAAGGAGGCAATCCATTCTGAGTGGCAATGGAAACGGATCCGGAATGGAGAGAGCCACACGTTCTGGGAACCAGGGCTTCCTGGGCCAGTAAGGGGTGATCAAGATGACCAGGGGATTGCTAGATCATCCACAGCGAAGGGCAGAGGATCCCTACAACTGGAGCAAAAGAGCTGAACCTTCCTGTTGTTCCTGGTGGCCATCAGATCTATCTGGGAAAGACCCCACCTCTGTGCCAACCTGTCAAAAATGTCTGGGTGGAGCTCCCATTCTCCTGGGTCCACCCTCTGATGGCTGAGGAAGTCTGCCAGGATGTTGTCTACCCCTGGAATGTGCACGGTGGAAATAGCCAGAACATGATCTTCTGCCCATGCCAAGATAGATTTGACCAAGCGGAAGCACTTATTGTGCCTCATTGTTGATGCATGCCACAGCCGACTGGACGTGGACTGGACAACCCCACAGTGGAGATGACCAGTACACCAGAGCATAATGAACCGCCCAGAGCTCCAGAACATTTTTCATATCAATACATCCACTGAGGACTTAGGTTTTTTTTTTTTTTTTTAACTTTTTTTTTTTTTTTTTTAACTTTTTTCCCTTCAAGTTTCTGTGTCGGCTATTTGAAGGCCCAATAAGGGACTCAAGTCACAAAAAAACTGGGTCTTAACTTCCCTGCGATAACTTGAGTCCCTTATCGGATCTTCATGGCTAACGCAGACATTTGAATTCCAAATTACTGTAATTTCATCATTTGCAATAGGTGAAAACACCACTTAAAGGGATAGTAATACTTCGTTTTATCTTTATTTTATTTTGTAGGCATTAAAAAAACATGAAGAACGATATAAGTCTTATCTCTCAAACCTTTGTGGTTTGAGAGATATTCACAAGCAAAGTTTCCCCTCCTACCCCTTTTACCTAGTGTAAGCCATCTCTTCTCAGATGTGGAATCCAGTCCATAGATCAGACAGATGACAGAAGGGGACAATCGTCTTCCTATGAGAACAATTAAAACCCTGCACCCCTTGACAAGTTTTTCAGGTTTTTCCCTTATCTTAATTGAAGATTGTCCCTCTCTGCAGTCTACCTGGGCACCTCCCTTCTGCTCTGGCTGAGCAGTGTTACATCAGTAAAAGGGGTGGGAGGGGGATACTTTGTCATTGAATTACTCTTGAACTACAACTCTGACAGAATTGAAATAACACTCTCCAAAGTCCAAATACTATGATGATTAATTAGGTCTGCTTTTATTATGAAACATTACTATCCCTTTAAATATATCACATGACGGCTCTATTTTTGCCGGTATTTTTTCACAGCACAGACATTTGAATAGCTTACTGTGCTTGAAAAAATGCCGTCTGCAGAAAACACAGCTGTCTCCAACATTTGCATTGAGCCCTGAACATTGTAATACTCCTCTCTGCCATAAAATGCAATAGGATAACTCTCTGAACACCAGGAGGGGAGATGAGCGCCTGCGCTGTCCGTCCTGGTCTCCTCTAGGAGGCATTGTATGGAGCCGAAAGGCACCGGAAGGGACTGACGGCGCAGGCACGCAGACGGCTCTACAGCAAGAAGCCTGGCCGTCAGTCTCTGATAAAACAGGATTACTTCAGATTGTGGTACTTGTGGCAGATAATAACTCTATTAAGAAACTAGTCACCATATGCCTAATTATTGGGGGCGACTTTATATTGGGTGGTAGTTCTGCTTTAATTGAAGCCCTATGAGTGCTCTTATTCCACATGGTAGTACCACCATTTCTGTTTATTCATATTTCAATAAGTAGCACTTTTATTTTGCTATTGGATTTCCAATATCACATGGTTGACAATTTAATAAAACTATGTTTTTTCATTCATAATTAATTTAATTCTTCATTTCAACGCAATGCACTGGATTCCTCTCTGACATTCAGAGGGTTAAAAAGTCCAATTGGTGCTGCCTGCCCAACAAAAACAGGCAGCACCAATGGGACTTTTTAAAGCAGAACTTTCAGATCATACTAACTCACCATGCATTCATTAAAAGCATGGCTACTATCTTGGAAATCGATGTTTTACCTTTAAAAAATAGCACATTGTAAAGAAATGCTTGCTGTTTGGGGACGGGCAGGTTAGTGCGGTCTGCGCCATCAGTCCTTTCCAGTTACCATATGGCGCACTGCAGGGCTACTCAATGGAGATTGGGACTGTCTGTCTTGACTTTGTAATAAAGATCAATATTGGTTTTATCCAATGTATGAGAGTGCGGCTCACGTTTGTTCGACTGGGACTGACAGTGCAGGCGCGCAGACAAGAAGTTTGCTCTGTAGCCTGGGTTCCGGTCTTAAAGGTAAGACATGGATTTCCAAGCTAGTCGCCATGCGTTTAATGAATGCATGGAGACTTAGTAATATCTGAAAGTTCTGCTTTAAGAATGCAAAAAAAAATCACTTTATGAAATGCTCAACCACTTAATAAAGCATTTTTTTTTGTATTCTTAAATTTTCCCACTTGATGCTGCCTGCTTGTCTATTGGTGTCAACAGTTTAGGAATGTGCACCTGGGCATGTGCTTCCACAAATGTATTTATTAGTTATTAATTTATAATAAAGGTATACTGAACTATCTGGGAGAGCAGGATTTGCTTCACAAACTAACCTTCATAACCTTCTAACCGTACCACTTGCAAAAACATAATGGTAGCCACATCACACTAGCAAATTGTGACCTGAGTTTCACTGGTTCAAATAAACAGTCATTTTGATTTAACCCTTTGAGTGCCAGGAAGGTATCTAACACATTGCAAAGCAAATAGTTGTCTACCTCTCTGGCACTCAAAGGGTCAATGGGGTTTTAACCCTTGATTTTTATAGAAATCTCCAGCCCCTTTTAAATTAATGGGACATGTAATTGGTCTCCTATAGTTTGAGACCTCTCTAGCATGCAAGGGGTTAAAGTCAAACTGAAAAAAAAAAGGGAATTTTGGGGAAGTTTTATTTGTCACCTATGAGGCAGTTGCTTTGATCCATAATTCCCCAATCTTCTTTCTGCATACTGCGTATAGTAACATATTGGTGTACACAGTAAGACAATAGGCACTTCGAGTGATCCATTAATGGCATTTCATCTACACAAGACATCTAAATCAAAAAACAACCAGTGGTGGCACGATGGCATATTCTCAGTATGTGGGAAGAGTCAATCTGCTGAATAATAAATGATCTCTACTTCTATCAGCAGGCATTCAACAATTAACCTCTGGCTGTGCAATTTTTAGCTTTCTCCAGCAGCACAAGAACAGACCAGCAGTCATCTGAACAGTAAAAGCAAAGCTTCGGTTATTGACAAACCCAAACCTGTATTCATGTACTGTGAATCTAGCAGGCAACAGAGACGTACAAATGCACAGTTTGGTAATATTTTCTCTGAGCAATGGATACAATTAGGTACAATATCTGAATGAAATCATAACCTCATATATCAAGCTGATGAAGTTCCCACAGACTGCTACATCTTTATTATATTTAAATTAGCAGTGACAGTACTAGGGTTCTTATTGTATGGGTATTCAAAGGTACTCAATACTGGCATAAAAATGCATTGTAACATATGAATTGTACTAGATGGTATATTTCTTCACATAGATAGATTATATATATATATCTATCTATATATATATATATATATATAAAGACTTTATGCCTGGCAAAACACACCCAGGGGCGGCAGTAAGGAGGAGTTACTGCTCCCATTGGGTAGTTGGCCGCCTCCACTATCCAGCCCGCCCATGACTATCAAAGTCTGAAAAAAAACAAAATGGCTGCCACTCGCTCACCACAGACACACACACACCACACACACATACCACACACAGAACTTTCACCTCAATTTATTTAGCATGCTGAAAGATCGCCTATCACAAGGCTCTGCTGCACCAATAGTCCGGCCTGGCGCCTCCCTCCACAAAGCCAGCTTATTCCTTTTACCCTATTATCTTGTGTGGGCCAACTGCCACTCACTGCACTTTCCTTCCGCGGTAAACTCCTACAGATAGCTCCTACATAAGTGGCCAACCGTGGACAGGCTGGTCCTGTGACCGATTGACTGACTGAAGCTGCCAAGCTCCATTTCACTATCACGTGCGGCTGCCAATAAGTGCGTCTTTCACTTTACCCTTGCTCTCAATAAAAGACAACCAGTCTCATATATCCCCTCCCTCTGCATCCTACCAGCCAGTAACACGGTAAACTCTCTTCCATCACCTTCTTCATCTACAATGGACAGCTTCATTCCCACTGTTTCCTCCCATTCTCTTCTCCATTTCCATCCATACCTCTCAAAGTCCCACTTTTCCACCTGTCTGCTGGCCCATTCTCTGTCCTACTGGCCCACTCTTACGCCTGCCTATTTTCTTTTACAAGCACATCAAATACTTACATAAAATGCACAATTTTGCAGCTCCAAGGAAGAGAATTGGAGGGAACAGTGGGAATGAGGCTGTCCATTGTAGATGAAGAAGGTGATGGAAGAGAAGCCCTGTTCCCATTCACGATTAAGCTCCGCCCCCTTTTTTCCACAAAATGCGGCATACATTTCCTCCAGCGGCACCAAAGGAGTCCACGTCTGGGGACAGATAAATGTAACGTTCCCAGGTATGACTACTGCCTTTTACATGGGGACCCGATGTATATATGACTTTGACAAATATTTTAACATTAATTTAACTTCGAACAAGACGCACCATTAGATTAACCCCTTCAGTGCCAGATATGTTTTCCCCATGTGCAGAGGACATTTCTGGCACTGGTGAATGTATTGTTAAAAACTTTTTTTGCCCAAATTAATATTGTCTGCAAATGGATGTATTAACCCCTTCAGTGGCAGACATGTTTTCTCCATATGCAGGGAACATTTCTGCCACTGGAGAATGTATTGTTAGAAACCTGATTTATTTTTTGGAAAAAATAAGAATATCTGTCTGATTTTGGATCTATTAACCCCTTGAGTGCCAGAGATGTTTTCAACATATGCAGGGGACATCTCTGCCACCGAAGGGGTTAATCCATCCAAAACCACACATATATTATTTTGCTCCAAAAAATAAAAGTTTTTTTAACAATACATTCACCAGTGCCACAAATGTCCCCTGCATATGGGGATAACATCTCTTGCACTGAAGGGAGTCATGTAATAATTGCCTGCTCACTGATAACATTAGCCCATTGAAACACACATTCCCTACATAACATGACGGGCAATGCCGTCCCACATAAAAGGTTTGGGTGCTGTGTCCATTTGTTTTCAAACAAAGTAGATCAAGTTGGCCTGATGCATGAAAAGAGACCTGAAACAATACTTACCTGTTACTTGAACTATCACAGTAAGGGGATATTTTACTCTAGGAATAAGTGTCTATTTTGTTTAACACAGTGGTTCACAAAGGAGTTCCACAGAACACATTTCAGTAATGGTGGACAGGGGAACCATATGATTACCTGGCTGAGATTTTGATACAATTCTGCCTAAAAAAAATTACTCTTGACTGCAAGTGGGCAATAAACCAACCAAGAACCCAATAACCAAACCACTTAAAGCAGAACTACCACCACTAAAAAACTTGAGCTCCAATAATTCCCCATCTGGCGACTCGCTGCTAAGTAGAGCTAGTCGCCAGAATTGTTACCTTGTTAAATAGAATTATCCATTGTTCCTGGGCTGACAGGCAGGACAGAGTGCAGACATCTTTCCATAGTGATGTCTGCGCACCTGCGCTGTCAGTCCCTTCCGGAGCCGAACGGCTCCTAGCATGCCTCCTAGAGCCAGCTGGGACTGACAGAGCAGGTGTGCAGATGTCACTATGGAAAGATGTCTGCGCTCTGTCCTGCCTGTCAGCCCAGGAACATTGGATAATTCTATTATACAAGGTAATAATTCTTGCGACTAGCACTACTGAGCAGCTAGTCGCCAGATGGGGAATTACTGGAGCTCAAGTTTTTTAGCGGTGGTAGTTCCGCTTTAACAATATTACAACAAGGCACACAACTCATGTATAGTGGTAACAATTGTGTGGCTAGAATACAATCCGTTCAGTGAGTGCCAGTTAAATCAGATAACTTAACCCTTTGAGTATCAGAGAGTACCTCTTTGGCACTCAAAGGTTAAATTACAACCATAAACAATGATCTTCACCGGTTAACACAAGTGGCAGGGCATGTTAACCAAACACTTTATCCATGCTCCCAGGGGTTCCACATTAACTATAGCTGGCAAAGAGGGGGAGGGATGAAAGAGGAGTAATGCCCTGTCTGCCAGCCATGACAATCTTTACTGCAAAACAAAATTTACAGTACAATAATACAAAATGACATAAACGGACTAACAATAAGTTCTAACTAGAGTATCCTAAATAACAGTTGCTAATGCTCAGCTAATACACAGAAACAGCTAACTTTATAAAAAAATATTAACTAAGCAGAAGACCCCCAAGAAACCCATGTCTAGGGCATGTGGTATAGATCAAATAAAGACACACACAACTTGTTTGGATGTAAAAACCAGGCCACAGCTTTATTAACTTAAAATTTAATAACCACCACAACTTTAAGCCCTTGCCAAATGCTAGGCATAAACTTATGCCCACCCTACTGAGCCCCAAAAGGCTCAACCCATCTTTTCCTCCATTCCACCACACCCCATTAGCTGGTCTGTGCAGCTCAATGAGGGGCGGTGACCACAACCCGCGACCGTGGTCCGGGTGCTTAATGCCCAAGGCCGCTGGCCTGACATCCACCTGTTAACCATGCATTCCAAACATGATGTACCATTTTTCCTATTGGCAAGGGCCAAAAGCGCCAAAAGCTGTGACAAATAAAGTAAACCCAGGTACTTTCATGACCCAAAACCCACCAGAAAACAAACCCCAAACTAACAATAAAACCCAAATACAGGGAGGGAGGGAGGGCCGATACTTTTGGTATTCACTTCTGAAAAGGAAGTGATGCTCCAAGTGTACCCCTTATATTGGTTCCCATGCCCCACCCCTTCTTAAACATTAAAGGGGCAGATACCCCTTACAAGCTTTCTTTGACCCCCCCACAGCCCTGACATGATTCCCCTTCTTAGGGCTTGTGGGGAATTCTTGTCTAGGGCATGTGGTATAGATCAAATAAAGACACACACAACTTGTTTGGATGTAAAAACCAGGCCACAGCTTTATTAACTTAAAATTTAATAACCACCACAACTTTAAGCCCTTGCCAAATGCTAGGCATAAATTTATGCCCACCCTACTGAGCCCCAAAAGGCTCAACCCATCTTTTCCTCCATTCCACCACACCCCATTAGCTGGTCTGTGCAGCTCAATGAGGGGCGGTGACCACAACCCGCGACCGTGGTCCGGGTGCTTAATGCCCAAGGCCGCTGGCCTGACATCCACCTGTTAACCATGCATTCCAAACATGATGTACCATTTTTCCTATTGGCAAGGGCCAAAAGCGCCACAGGGCCTGATGCGTACATCCTATGCAGCCAGGCCCTTCCCCCCATAGAAAGCTATGGCCTGCTCCAAACCCCCCCCCAAAATGTCCAAAGTGAAACGAAAAGAAAAAAGAAAATGTAGCCCAACCGCACAGTGAGCCACCCCATCTGACCTAAACAAGGAAAAGACGAATCCACAAAAACAGAATGTTGCACAGACAACCCCCAATTGTGAATGACACACTCAACATGCGTTGAGTCAGACAAATCCCGTACTTCCAATGCCCTGCGATCCCTGTCACCAACCCAGCGCTGGCGTGGAATAATCACTGGCCACGGAACACCAGCCCAGGGAAATGGCAAAGGAGAACAGAAAGATTTCCCATGAATGGCCGCACCAAAAGCCAAGCTGGGCCAGAGCCAAGGTCATTACCCCCACAAGTGCACCACAAGAACCCAAGGGGGACCACTAAACGTACCAACCAACCTCAGGAAGAAAGCGAGACCACTGCGGACCCAGATAGACAAACCAGGACACCAACGAAAAAACAAAGGGTCGAAAGACAGCAGCACCCACCACCACAATCCGCCGCTCTCCATCACACCCAAATAACGAAAGTGGCCAACAATCCAGCAGCAACAAGGCCGTGACCTGAACAGAAAACAAAAAACACAGTATAGCAACAGAAACTACAACTCAACACCCAACCATCCTGTCCGGCCAAACATAAGAGAAAGCCGTGCGGACTCCCACCGACCGATACAGCAAACAGACTCAGTACCCAAACCAGTCATATCCGCCTTCATAGCAGCCCCAATGATATCCAAACCCGCCACCGAAAACAGTCACCCAAACCCCAGAACCATAGACATCCCTCTCGAAGCGGCGGATACGCAACGAGAGAGAACCAGAAGCAAACGCACAAAATCCAGAAACACACACCGGGACTGAATTGAAAAGAACTAAACAACTCCCCCAGACGCAGAGCCACAAAAAAGCAAAACAAAAAGCCACCCCAAACACTGATCATAATGAGCCGAGCAAACACCTGGAAGATAACTGTTGCAAGAGTGAGAACTAAACCAGGCGCCGAGTATCAGACTGCACCACCACCAGTCAAGATCACAAAGACTTGCGCACCCCAAATTCCTATGAACAATCTGTCCCCCCGCAACAACCCAAAAGCCAACCCAGACACCCGGCCCCCCAATAGCCGCCGGGAATACACCCCGACTAAACCAATTCCAGTACCAACCACAACACCCCATCAATCCTCACAGCATCCCCCACCACAGCCTCCAACTGATCCACTCATCCCAAGCAACCGCACACCTTGCCAAAGAGGCTGGAGCCAATGAATACCTCCCCCGGATACAACTGTAGACCACCAAGATCCCACCAGTGGTCAGGACAAGGCGTACCCCACAGCCGTCGCCCCCAGACATGCCTACCAAACTCCACGACCAGGAATCGAGAAAGTGCATCAGCAGCCACATACAGAACCCAGGCACACGCCGCTCCCAAAAAGATATATCAGGACTCAGACAGATGGCACCGAACAACAAAGCAGACAGAACAGGGACAGAAGAGGAAAACAAGTTATGAACCGCCAGCACCACCCCCATAGCGTCAGAGTACAAAAAACAACCTTACATTCTGCATCCTGACAACCCACAAAGTAAAAGCGATGACAATTGGAAAGACTTCCAGGAAAAACCAGGTCCCTCATCAAACCGGAAGACCCCAAGTCACAGGCCAAAGAGGCCAACCCAATCCAGCCCAAACAAGGACCCGAACCGCAAAGAACATGCCGCCACTGTACACAAATCCAACACCCTATTCGAGCCCCAGAAATCCAGCAGGCGTGCCAAATCATGGCCTAGCAACAGAACAAGGAGGAGCACGCAGCAGAAAATGCCCACCTAACACGCTAGCAAGAATTGAAAAAAACGCCCAAAAGCAATCCCTGAAAAAACTTTGGGTATCCTCCAATACCACCACAACTTCACCGCCTTCGTCCCAGCAGCAGTCTGAATATCCCGGTCCGGAGGAGCCTCTTCCAAGGAAAGCCAAGAATAAATATCCACAAATTTGCTCCTCTGGAAGGCCAGGAACCAGACAAATGCAAAGTGCAAAAAACCCCTTAGTGAAACAACCAAAGCAAAACCGCAATCCAGGAGCATAGACCAAAAGACAAGCCGGGGTCAGGAACCTATGCAGGTACGCAGACAAGCCAGGATCAGGAATACAGAGATCAGCAACAGCAAGAATAAGCCAGGAGTCAGAAGGGACGTCAGAGGAAGGCAGGTCATGCACAGATAATCAGACGCAGGAAAATGCCCTCGCACCGAAGCAAACATAAGGGCAAGGAGGAAGGGAGCCAGCTGCGTGAAACAGCCTGGAAGGGATTGGCTGAGAAACAAGCAGGTGCGCAACCATGTCAACAGAGAGATCAAGGCAGTCTGGTCAACTCCAGCCGACTCAGCCCACCAGGGAAGGAAAGGCAGCAGTAATCAACAGCATAGCGTGTGACGAAATCAGTCAAACCATGACAACCTTCAAAACTTCTCCCGAACCTCAACCCTCAAATGTAGCCCCAAAGGACTGGCCCAGCAAAAATAGGCAGTCCAACGGCCGCCATGGGAACCCCCCAAAAGAGTGAACACCCAGCCGCAGCCCCTAACCCCAATAACTGGGAAGCAGCCGAAGGAATAACCACACCAGCCCCTGCAACGGGTGCCCCAGTAGAAACAAGACCAGCCCCAGAAACACCCACCACCACCACCAGGAGCAAGAGGGGGGGATCACCCCTGCGCTCCCTGGTCCCCGAGAGCTCCCAACATGCCAAACCTAGGCTAACCCAGACCCCCAACACCAGGGACTGCAGCCAAACTGTTAATGTAATATAACAAACGCATACTGAAGGGAATAATACATAATTATACAGTATTTTTACATTGCACAACCAGAAAAACAAACTAAACATGTTGCGCACAACATAAACACAAGTAAATATACACATAGTGTGTCAACATCGACATAGAGAACATGGGGCACCCCAAGCTGATCCCCACGGCACTCCACAGTGCCATGCACCCTGGCCGAGAATCACGGCCCCAGGCAATCCCGTACCTGTTATCGCAACGGGAGGCACGGACTGCGTAACTTCCATCTCCGCAGAGGCACCCATCAGTGCCACACCAGGCTCCTCACCAGCTGAAGCACTCCGCTACCCAGGTGAACCCTGAAAAGAAAAGGGAAACCAACACAAGGTGCCACGGCACCCCAGGTAGAGAATCACTGCCCCAGGCAATCCCATACCTGCCACCACACAATGGGAGGTACAGACTGCGTAGCAGCCAGCTCAGCAGAGGCACCCATCCATGCCACACCAGAATCAGCTCCAGCAGAAGAAATCCGACACACAGGTAAACCCTGGAAAAGAAAAAGGGGAACCAAAACCAGGGGCTCCAAAAAACCCCACTCGCCAGTACAGTCCACCGAACAGGAAACAGCACCTAGGACAAAGGAAAAAGAAAAACAAAAAACCCACCAGGGGCACCCAAGGCCCCCACACCCTGTCTAAATATTATTTTATTTTTAAAATAAGTATTTATGCCTTTATTTAATTTTTTTTTTTTTTTTTTATAGCCAGGCCCGTGCAGGCCACCGTCACCATCAATGCCCGTTTGCCGTTATTATGCCTTCTAATTTCATGAGATATACACAAACACATATATATTGTTCCAAATATATATATATATATACACACACATACACATATTGGTCATACATACATATATATACACACATATACATATATATATATACACACACCAAATATTTCGTACCATATGTACACACACATACATATTTAGTCATATAAATATGCACACCCACATATTGTCTCATATATATGCCCACAAATATATATACGTTCACACAGACATACACACACACACAAATACATGTTCCCATATACATACACACACATATACATGTGCACATATACATACACACACACACACATACATGTACACATATAAATACACACACACACATATACATGTACACATATAAATACACACACACACACACAGATACATATGTGCACATATACATACACACACACACATACATATGTTCACAGATATATACACATACTCATATACATACATGTTCTCATATACATACACACACACATATGTTCTCATATATATATACACACACACAAATATAAGTTCTCATATATATACACACACACATATGCATGTTCTCATATATCAACACACACATATTTTTACCTAGAATATAAACACACACAAATATACATTTTGTCATCTACATATACACACACATATATATATAGTTTCCAGATATATACACACACACACAGATACATAGTTAGTCAGTCATTTGTTTTGACCTTTTTTTTTTTTTTTTTTTTTTTTTATATATACTCCACACAGCAGGTAGAGCCCTGCAACCACACATCACCAGGACAGGGTCCCAGAGTATCACCCTCAGCACACCCAGCACCCACAGCAGGACAAACAGACCCAAACAGTAAGAGAAGAAAGCCCACAGGACCTACCAAGAAGGAAAAAGCAGACAGAGCAGCCAGGAACAGGGGCAAAAGGAAAGTGAGGGGGAGGGGCAGCAGAACAAGAGAGAGAACAGGGAAACCAGCAAACAAACAAGGAAGACAAAAGCAGCCCAACAGAGCCACCAGGAGCTGAGGCAGGCAAAATAGGAGAACAGTAAAGAGGCAACAGGACCCAGGGAGACAGAAAGGAGGAAAGGACCCCAGAACCCCAGTCCATCTGGAGGGTTGCAGAGCTGCAACAGACACCTGCATCAGGAAACTGGAGCCAGAAAAGGGGACCCACTGCTTCCAAAAGCCGGCTGGGCTAGGCTGAGGGATGTTCCACTGTCCGTCCCAAGGCTCAGTCGAACAGGTGGCTGCGTCTGGAAGCTCCCCGTAAGCCAGGCGGCCACCCCTGCCGAAGACACGCCAGTAGAATCCATCCTCCAAGAAAGCTGCTACCGCATCCAATCACCACCACCGGACTGCAGCCAACAGAAAAGCAGATGACGCCATGGAAGACAGCACAAGTAAGCCGATCCGATACTTTTGGTATTCACTTCTGAAAAGGAAGTGATGCTCCAAGTGTCCCCCTTATATTGGTTCCCATGCCCCACCCCTTCTTAAACATTAAAGGGGCAGATACCCCTTACAAGCTTTCTTTGACCCCCCCACAGCCCTGACATGATTCCCCTTCTTAGGGCTTGTGGGGAATTCTAAACAGCAGCAGAAAGCTAAATAAAATTAAATACAAAAAAACACAAGGGGGGCTATGTAGATTACAAAAGGAAGTGGTCAGTCCTAACCACCCACTTGTATAAGAATCAGGTCCCACCTACAACCCTAACGTAACAGGAAGCCCCTTCACTAGACACCCACCACCAACTACCCAGGGGTTTCCACCTGGAAGGTCATGTCCAGTCAGGCTGATCCTCCTCTTACCTATTCTGGGGGCCATTCTTGTTACCTGTGTCAACCAGCATTCACATACATTAAATATTGATACTAGATTACTCCCTTGAATGCCAGATAGGTCTTCATGTTTCAGTGCACTGCAACGTCTCTCTAGCATCAAAGGGTTAAATTGTTCACTGTGGGGATTTCAGGGATTCCAGGACCAAAACTTTTGACTGGATTCAGCCGGCTACAGATCAATATACTGCCAGATGCAAAATATGCTACAATAACTGGGCACTTTTTTATAAAGGATTCTTGGTATGAAAGTAAGGTCAGTCTAGCTGAAGCAGTTACCATTCTGTTTATCATTCACACAGTTATAACTGCTGGATATTGTAGTCATTTGTTTAAAGGTATATGGGGATTCTAAAACTCCTACCAAATTCACAAAAAGTTATCAACAAAAATTACAAAGGTTGTGACAGCTCATTCCAAAGATCTGGTCCTTAAGGCATTAATCAATGATCATACTTTTTCTGTTTGTACCGATGTTTCTTGTAAAAGAAATCAAACCTGTCCCCTTAATCCTTCAACATCTTCATACTGTCCACGACATAAAAACAACTTAATCACGGTACCTATTTTTCCCTTTAGAATTAGGTTGTAGCAATTCAGCTAAACTTGGAGACAAATGGATTCCTCAAGAATGTTGTGGCTTTCAGTATAAACTATGGCAGTAAGAACAGGGTCTTCATAACATTAAAAATACACAATCAACACTTTGCTAAGTCTTGTTACAACTCGCACGAAACACATAATGCAGTAAAATACATGCAGTTGTCTAATTTGATATAGAGGCCATCATCCCCAAACTATACAACAAATTCAGATGCTTTGCCAAGAGACCTGGTGAAATGAAATCATTTTTATCTGGTTGGAAACTGAATGGTCTGATTCACTGACCCATACTCCTGATCCATTGCAGTCTTTATTACCTGACATAGAAAGATTGTAATTCTCCTTTGTGCCTTTTAAAGCATATTTTTTAAGCCATCGATATGGTGATATTTGGCCATCATTACACATACGTGAAACAAATTACTTTGTATATACTTACATACACTGTAATAGAAACATTATATGAGAAAATATTTGAGAAATGTCAAATAATACATAAATGTGATACTAACAGAACAGTCAAATGATTCAGTTAGACTGACAATATGTATTTGATGCAGCAATCCTTTATTTGATTTCAGTGTCACATAATTACAAGTTGTAAGGTGTTCGAAGGTGAGAAATATACCCTTGATATATGATATAAAATATATTGGGGTGCTCCAAAAATTCCAGATTGTGTGTAATGGGTGCCTTGAGCAAAAAAAAAGACTGAGAACCACTGCTCTGTATAGACTTTCTCCTAGTACACACATCCCACACACAACCTCTCCTCCCAGTACATAGACATTCCTCTCTCAGTACCCACTTTCCTGTACATAAATAGCTGCTAATTCTTTGTGCTGTCCACTGCTCCCTTCTGTATCTCATGTCTCCACCCGTGTCCTGTACCCGCACTGTACTCAGATCTCCCTGTGCTTCCTACTATCTCCTCCTTCTTAGTGTCAGTTTTGCCCAGATTCTTCTCTCCCCCAAATGTGCTGTCTGGGATGCGCTGGCACCCTGGGTTGCCTTTGTGCCCAACTGCCTAGTAAACCTTGTCCTGTCTGTCCCCTTCACTTTCTGAGCCACATTTTCTCCCTGGGGCCCTCCAGCCCAGTACTGGTCCTGCTTTGTCCATTGTAGTCTTCAAGGTGCCTTCTTCTCCCAGTGATGCTGCACCCTTCAGTCCCTGGGCTGCTCTTGTTCCTCTTCAACTCCCTGCAGATCTGTTCTGCCAAATATGAGTGAGACAACTTAAGCACTAAGGAGGTTCGAGGGATAACAACAAGTGGAGGGACAGAAGTAAGTGTTGTATAGAGACAGACTGGTGTGTCTGTGTATAAATGGGCATTGCATTTGTACTGTTCTAACACTTTCAGTGCCACAGGAGTGTGCTATGCACATCCCTATGGCACTCACAAGAGTTAAGGGAGGGCTGTTACTGCACAGGAAGCTAAGGTAGGCAAAGCTGAGACTGTGAACTCTGTCAGAGAAGTACCACATCTACATAACACTACACGCACATGAATACAACAATGGCTTATTAAAGGGATAGTAATGTCTGCCATAAAGTAGATCTCTGAGTCTGCTCTATTGTAAAACTAACACATTGCACTATGTTTAATAACTTACTTTTATGTAGTTCAAAAGATATCCAATGTAAAAAGATCCCCCTCCCGCCACTTCTGACGACATCCCCTTACAGCTTCAATCTGGTCCTGGGAGCAGACGGATGCAGCGAGGGACAAACTTAAGTCAGTAAGTATAAGGAAAACCCTGCTCCCCTTGATGAAGGAGGACAGGATTTTCCTTTGCTTATTGAAGTTTGTCCGTCGCTGCTCTCCATCCGGACCACAGTTAGAGGAAGTGTGACATGGCCAGAAGGGGCGGGAGGGGGATCTTTTTATATGCAATATAAAAGTGATTAAACATAGCGCAATGTGTTAGTTTTACTATAGTGAAGACTTGGAGATCTACTTTATGGCAGGCATTACTATCCCTTTAAGCTGCTTGTCAAATTAGTCACTACAAAATCATAAACCTGGTAAGGCATGGTGGATTCACGGTGATGATGGCATATTTGTGGAGGATTTGCAGGGATGTAACGGTGAAGACATCTTAGTGTGTGTCAATATGTCAAAGCAAATATGCCATCATATTACTATCCTGACCCCTTATCAAACCTTAGTGCTTTTTCCCTGGAAGGGAGCATACCAGGGTGGATAAAAATCGATGATTAAAAAAAAAATAATAATTAAAAAAAAATAAAAATAAAATATATCAGATTTTTTTTTTATTTAACCCCTTAACAACACGAAGTACATGTGCGTCACAAGTGGATGTCCCTAAAGGACAAAGCACATACATGTATGTCATGGAATTCCGGCTCTCCGTGCAGCTGCCCGCCATTCGGGGAGTCTGAAATCAAATGTTCCATGGGCATTAAGTGAAGGCAGCATGCGTGTGTGGCCGTCGTTAAGGGGTTAAATTTGATTTTTTTGGTTTAAATCAAATTTATTTTAATGAAATGCTTTTGGAGGAAAAAATGTATCTAAAGATGGTTTTCTATTTAAGATACATTACAGTTTAAAGGTTATTCAGCATGAAATAGAGCTTAGTTATGTACCTGAGGCTGTACAGTCACGCAATTATATTTTATGTTATGTGATTTAAATCATGAATTAAATCTACTTGATTTAAATCAAACACACCCTGGAGCATACTGCTAGGTAGTCAGGTATCTTTACAAAGAAGGGGTTACAAACTAGCTTATAGAGGTGAAGGTTATGTCTGGATTTGAATGTTAGTACATAGAAATGTGTGACTGCTGCTGGAGAGCAGCTTATGCTTAGGACATAGTTCCCCCTAAAGATTTACTGTGCACTGTGCTGTGTTCTATGAATATGACTGTTCTGTCATTAATATAGTGCCACTCTCAGTGATTCTGGGACAGTAAACTAGACAGCACTACAACAGTACCATAAGGAGAATGCATAAGGGGCCTTCTTCAGTGCAGACACCTGCTACTACTATCTTTATATGGTAATACACAAAATAAATATAAATATCAACGTAAAGTAAGTAAAAATGCAATTAAGATGGAACTAAAAACAAGAGCAATTCAGTGGCAAACCGAATACACCATAAGGGATAAACATCCAATTTAAAAGGGAACTACCACCCCGCAATAATAGTTGCCAGATGAAGACTGCATTCATGTAAAGTTATTGCGGGGTGGTAGTTCCCCTTTAAATGAATGGAAATTATGCTTGTGCTGGACAGTGCAGACTCTCAGGAGTGGGGGGTATCTTACTCATCAGGAAAAGACTCACAATATATATTTTCATTACAAAAGTTTACTGCTCCTTTAAATCAACAGGATTTTGAAGACTATTTATTTGCACCTTACGATGGAGTTGGTTTGTGCCGGGACTGCTGTAGTTCCTTTAAGCAGAGCAGTCTCAGTCACTGCTCTTCCGCCATTCTAATTTAAGAGATTACTTACCTTAGATTATGGCAATTGCAGCCGGAAAAATTATACTATAAGTAGGCAGCATCTGTAGCCCATCATATCTTTTTACAAAGCAATATTCAATTTTTCTACAAAAGCATTTCATTTTCCATATAATGTCAGAACAAACCAGTCATACAATGATAGCGATATAGCTATTTTTAAGCCAATGTAGATATTGATATATTTTCGCATTCTGCGGAATTCCATTTCTGGAACATAAACGACGTGCAGATGGTCTGATTAGCAAAACACTTTTCTCTGGGAGAAGGTTCAGTTGTTTTGAAATGCAAAAACACAATAACAATTCATAATATTTGTGCTTTTCACTGTAGAAGGTCAGAGGAAAAAGATACAGTCATTGAATGTAAAATACAAGCAAGGACATTTTGTGGCTTCTCAATTAACCCTTTAAACCTTTGAGTTTCAAAGGGGTACGCAACCCATTGCAAAGCAATGTGTTGCGCATCCTTCTGGCACTCGAAGGCAGGCCAGTGGGGTCCATCACCTAAAGTACAAATCAACAGTGGCCACCACTAGTAAAAGAGGATTTTAGTCTTACCTGTTAAATCCTTTTCTCTTAGTCCATACAGGTTACTGGTAACTCTGGGAGGCAATTCTGCCCCTTAGTAGGCAGGAACAATTCTAAAAGTGTATGCCTCCCTTCCCTCCTTGGCTGCAGCTAGCCAACCAGCTCCAGAAAGACTCCTGTGAGCATGACACCGAAGGACCCCCACGGTCTGCCACAGGAGAGCCAAGCATGGTCCCTTGACAGGGTGGGAGACCAGTAACCTGTATGGACTAAGAGAAAAGGATTTAACAGGTAAGACTAAAATCCTCTTTTCTCTGTCGTCTAATACAGGTTACTGGTAACTCCAACCATTACGTTTCCCAGAGGCGGGAAGAAGTAAAGGACCAGGCGCAAGGCCCCCAAAGTCACCAGTGCAGATATGAACAATCAGATCAGAGATAGCCCAACAAAACAACTGAAGTGTCAAAGGACACTGAACAGGGGTAAAAGCACCCCAGGAACGGTTACACAGCACACTGAACTAGAGCCAACAGGGCTCAAAAGTGAAGGAAGCACCAAGAACCAAGGAAAATCCTAGACATGCAATACTGCCTCCAGGATTTTCCTCCCAAAGCTGGCATCAGCCGATGCCAACACATCAACACGGTAGTGCTTCGAAAAGGTGTGCACAAACGACAAAGTGGCCGCCTTGCATAACTGATCAGCGGAGGCCTGATTCTTGTAAGCCCAAGAGGCACCAATAGATCGAGTAGAATGAGCCGTGATCCTGAAAGGGACAGGCTTCTTCCTCAGCTCATAATGCTTATGAATAGTGGACTTGATCCAAAATGCAATAGTCACCTTGGATGCAGATCTTCCTGCCCTAGGACCTTCGGGAATGACGAACAATGCATCTGCTAGACTCAGTGCGATGTACATAAAACTTGAGACAACGCACCACATCTAACAAGTGGAGATCCCTATCCTTGTCAGAGGTGGGGTCAGGGCAGAAAGAGAGCACCACAATCTCCTGACTGAAGTGGAACTCAGAGACCACCTTTGGCAGAAACTCCTTAGAAGTGCGAAGCACTGCCTTGTCCTTGTGAAACACCAAATAGGGTGGTCTACAGGACAGAGCATGCAACTCTGCGACAAGGAAAACTGACAATCCCCAGGAGAAAAGCCATTTTCCACATCAACAGACGTAGTGGAATAGTAGTTAAGATCCCACTGAGGAGTGGGAGTCTTGAAAACAGGATGAGTATGAGCAACACCCTGGAAGAAAATCTTGACATCAGGAAGGATGGCAATGCGCCTCTGAAAGAAAACAGAGAGAGCAATAGTCTGAACCTTAAGGGAACTCAAATTGAGGCCCTTATCCACACCGTCCTGCAAAAAGGCCAGGATCGTAGGCAGATCAAATTCCTGAGACATTTCCCTGTCAGCACACCAAGACAGAAAGGTCGACCAGACACTATGGTAGATCTTGGAAGAAACAGGCTTGCAGGCACTGAGAATAGTAGCCACCACACCAGAAGAGAAGCCTTTCTTCTTCAATACTGAGGATTCAATTTCCAAGACGTCAAAGCTAGCCGATGAACATACTACTTCCACAGGTAACCCTGTAGAAGAAGATCCTGGCGGCAGGGGAGCCAAAAGAGCTCCGCCATTGATAGATCCAAGAGCTCCGGAAACCAAGACTGACGAGGCCAGTACGGAGCAATCAGAATAACTGGGCAATGCTCCAGCTGTAATTTCCATAACACCCTGTGCAACATGGGAGGGGGAGGAAAGATGTAAACCAGAGGAAAGAACCACGGAATGGACATCGCATCTACTGCTAGAGCCAGAGGGTCTCGCCACCGAGAGCAGAACAGTGGAACCTTCCTGTTATGTCTTGTCGCCATCAGGTCGAGGTAGGGGGGACCCCATCGCTGAACAATGAGTTGGAACACCTCTGGTGCAACTCCCACTCTCCGCTGTCCACTGTGTGTCAACTGAGGAAGTCCGCCATGACATTGTCTATGCCTGGAATGTGCACTGCGGATATGGCAGGAACGTGTTCTTCTGCCCAGGACAAAATAGCCTTGACCTCTAACCAGGCAGTGAGACTTCTTGTTCCCCCTTGCTTATTGATGTAAGCCATGGCCATGGCATTGTCGGACTCCACTCGAACTGGACAGTCTTCCAACTGAGACGTCCAACGTCACAGGGCATGAAATATCGTCCGAAGCACCAATGTGTTTATCGGAAGGAGGGACTCCTCCGGAGGCCACTGACCCTGAGCGCTCAAGCGACCAAGGACTGCACCCCAGCCGGAGAGGCTGGCATCCATCGTCACCTTGGTCCAAAAGGGTACCAGGAAGGACTTGCACTTCAGCAGGTTGGAAAGGTTGAACCACCATGACAAGCTCAGTTCCATATGAAGAGGAAGAGAAACAGACGTCTTCAGAAGATCCGATTGATCCTTGCACACCTGGATCACGAACCTCTGGAGCTCCCTGGTGTGCGCCATGGCAAACGGAACAGTTTCTATGGTGGATAAAAATTTCCCCACCAGAGAGGATAGCTTCTGGACTGGAACTGGATCCTGAGACAGAATCGCGGAAACTCTGTGGGCGACCTGGTGAGCCACCTCGTCCGTGAGGAACACCATACTCTTCTGAGTGTCGAAGAGAAGGCCCAGGAAGACCAGACGCTGGGATGGGACAAGATCTGACTTGTCCAAGTTGATGATCCACCCGTGATGGGTGAGAGCCTGAATGCAGTTCTGAACTTGCTGATGAAGAAGTTCCACAGAGGGGGCTTTCAGAAGCAAGTCATCCATGTATGGAGTAACTCTGATGCTGCTCCGGTGGAGGTTGGATAACAAGGCACCCAGGATACAGTTGAAGACCTGAGGAGCCGTCGTCAGACCAAATGGAAGAGTTGAGAACTGAAAATGTCCCCTGTCGCAGGCAAACTGGAGGTACTGCCGGCTCTCTGGATGAATGGCAATGTGTAAGTATGCGTCCTGAAGATCCAGAGAAGCAAGGAATTCCTCCGGGGACATGGCAGCAATCACTGTGCGCAGAGATTCCTGACGATAATGAGTCTGAGTCACAAAGGAATTGAGATCCTTGAAGTCCAAAATAGGGCGACAACCACCGTCCTTTTTGGCGACCAGAAAGAGGTTTGAGTAGAAACCGGAACACCTGTCCTGGATAGGCACCAGATCCAGAACATCCTTGTCCAGAAGAGACTGTACAGCGCTGTCGAACAGACAGTGTTTCTCAGCACCCTGAGGCGTGTGGGAAGGATTAAAGAGAAAGGGAAGAAGAGAAATGAAAGGGATCTTGTATCCCTCCGTTACTACCTGTAAAACCCATGTGTCCGCCACTGAGTCCTCCCAAATACTGTGATGGTGTCATAGACGACCACCCACAGCGGAGTGCAGACCCGGGTTTGGCGAATCATGCCGAAGAAGTCTTTGAAGCCTTGGGCTTGGAGGAGACCTTGGGCTTCCATTGTTGTATGGGCTTGGAGTAGGGACGTGGAGCTGAGGGAACCGTCTGGTTCGCCGGACGTGTCTCATTCTGAAAGGAACGAAAATACCGGTTACGCTTAAGTGGCAATTTCTTCCTGGGATTCAAGGGTAGAAGAGTACTCTTACCCCCTGTGGCCTCACTGATCAGATCCTTAAGATCCGGACCAAAGAAATAGGTACTCTGAAAGGGTAGGGAAAGTAAAGCTTTCTTGGGAGCAATGTCAGCAGACCAGAGCCCATCTGGCCACCACAGACATGGTGGAAACCCTAGCCACCAAATGGATGGCATCAAATAAGGCAGCAGAAACATAGTGCTGTGCCTCAGATATGTTGACAAGAAGGTGCAACTTATCTGAAGTTGGTGCATCCTGACGGACAGCACTGGTGAGCTGTTCAGTCCAGACCGCAATGGCCCGGTTCACCCATGCCGCAACAAGCGCTGGACGCATAGCGGAACCAGCAGTGGCAAAAATGGGTAGAACAGAACAGCCTTTATTGATAAAACACACTGCTTATTTACACTTCCAGACACTCTTATCAAGAAAAGAATACAAATTAGTTCTTGAAAAAGAGACATTTTAACTGGTCCATAATAACCTCCCCTGACTGGTCAATGAAGCACTGCAGGAGTCAATTCACATTCCTTAGCACATGGAGTATTCTTTAAACAAGCCAGACTGCTGGACTTAACAGCCCGCTCTGCAATCTGGTTCCCCAGATTTACCAAATGTCACACAATGTACAAAACCGTGATCAATAATTCAAATGTTATAGTTCTAAATTATTCCATTTGGTCACACCCAGCCTCCGCAATCTTAGGTCTAGCCCTTAGCTCCAGCGGTATAGACATTCTCACAGTGTCAAATAACCTACTGTACAATAAATCACCCAATTATAATGTGTAGGATTAAAATTTCATCCTAGAAATCGATAAAATAAACGTATCTGGCAGTCGAAGGGTTAATCTGCAGAGGAGAGAAGGAGAGTCCAAACCCTGAAATGCTCACAAAATGGCTGCCGCGGCCGGAGCCGATCAGAAACAAGGGCGCAAAGCAAGTGCTCATGGGAAATGTAGTTTTTCCCAAAAAGTACCCCAAATAGTGCCCGAAGCCCCATGAGCCCCCCAACACACTAGAAACATGAACCGGATGATAGAACAAGGGCAGACAAGTAAAATGAGCCATCTCTGAAGTCGCTAGGTTAAACGGTTGCAGAGATACGTCCCAAACAGTACAGTCCCATAGGGGTGAATGGAGCAATGGCGTCTATGCGGTAAAGCGCGCCTTAAAGGCGCAGTACTCAATTTTTACAAATTTTAAAATAAAACAATAAAATGTGTAAAACATCCATAGAACATGTGAGGATATCCAAAAAACACTAACCCAGTAGGAAAAGTGTTAGAAAACCCCTAAAAAAGTGCCAAACCAGCAGTTAAAGGATTAAGTTACCACATAAACCTGCTCCAAACACCCAACAGACATACAGATATACCCAATGAGTGCAGGAGTGTGCAATAGGAACTCCAGGAATACACCCCTATGCGGACGGGCACTGTGGGACAAGTGGACCTGCAGCACTCAAAGGGTAGCTCACCTTTCCTGCAGATCTTCTGTCTTCAGATTACCATGGAGCAAGAAATTACTTCAGTGGGTAACTCCTGGGGAAACACTTGGAATCAAGATTTTCCCCCTCAGGGCTTAAGGTCCACAAAAAGCACCTGGATACTGAGATAACCACATCTAAGGGCATTGTCAGTTATGGTAATCCACCTAATGGTAGTATTCCATATGTAACAGAAAATAAAAAAGATTCTAAAAACTATAGCAGAACTGTTCTCAGCCTGGCGTTGTCTTCACCAAGGAACAAATCTTTCTGGAGTTGATTGGCTAGCTGCAGCCAAGGAGGGAAGGGAGGCTCCACCCCCGCATACACTTTTAGAATTGTTCCTGCCTACTAAGGGGCAGATTGCCTCCCAGAGTTACCAGTAACCTGTATTGGACCACAGAGAAAATATGTTCTTCAACTGGCCGTATATGTAGACTACAGATATTCTAACAAATGGACAAGTACTCACAAAATATCTTGGGATTGATGAACTGCCTTAGTCAAAGGTATACCGGATTTCCAAGTCACAGGAATATACAGCAGGCTGCTTTTTTTCTCCATATTCATACAAACAGATGATGGTATGTTAGATACAGAAGAAGCAAACATACAGTGGAGTGTGCCAATAGCGCCTAATCATCAAATAACACACAACTTTTAATGTATAAGAAGGCGTTTCTGGTACAATATTGCTTGAAAGGGATTTTCTCACCAACCCGTCACCGATTTTAGAATTATACTCACAAAAATCTTGTTCAACTCAACGCTTATGTGTTAGCTGAATTCTGTACATATGGGGTATTTAAAAAGGGGATCTATCACCCCTATATATGTTGATGTCAATAGTTAGTATATGTAGTGACTAGCTGGTAAAACGGTTTCATTTTTTAAATAAAATCGGTATTTTGCTGAAATGAATCAAGTAAATACTGCTCTGTGCCCTACTTGCAGACAGACTGCAGTTACCAGCTCTGTACCACAGTCTGTCACTCTGCCTCTGCTCCCCTCTATCCAGCCTTGTCTGATGACGGAGGCTTTCTGCCTGTAAGCTGGAGTGGTCTTTGGTCAATGGCCTGATAGGAAACTGAACATAAAGGAGAGCAGTCTCTACAATTGGACATTAGAAGGAGGTGCCCACAATTTAGTGTGGACACATCTCCTAATGCAAATATTTGATTGATCTAAACAGAAGGCTCAGAATGGTGTATATGTAAACAAAGGACATACTGGATGTACATTCTTAACCCCTTAACGACCGGCTGCACAGGCACATGACGGTCACTAAAGGACCACAGAGCTTTTTTTTTTTTTAATTTCGATTCCGGACTCCCCGAACGGCGTGCAGCCACGGGGGGAGCCCGGAATTCCATGACGGTCATACTACGTCATGGGTTGTTAACTCAGATCGACCCATCACGTACTATGACCATCAAGGGTCGTTAAGGAGTTAATCAAATGACAAAGGACCAAGTCTAATTTCAATCAGATTCATAGCTAAAGATAATTAGTAAAAGGACAAGTAAAAAAAAAAAGTGTGTCCTCTGTCCCCTCAGATCAGTGCTGGCTGTAACAAAATAGAAAAGCATTCTAATCTAACGAAGTGGCAGTAGAAGCAATTGCCTACTAGCATCCTATCACATGGTCCTGACTAGACTAGAGAACAGACAATCTGAAATGAAGATAAACTAGATGACTCAGTCTGAGCAAAACCTGTTATCATATACAAAATCAACTCCACATCCTGACATGATGACTAAAATAAATAGCACTTCATTTCATTCATGTTACTCATAATTACAGAGCATAAAGAATGCATATACATTTGCTCAACATAGATTAGAAAATGCCAACAGAGGAGTCTAGCCCTCCATAATCGATTACTAATGGACAACTCTAACTTATAAAAAGTCTTTATTTTAAATTGGAGGAATGAAAAATAAGAGATAATGTAAGAAAAAACTACTTTACAGGCTGCATGATAGCAGAAACAGTTGGGACTGAACCAGTAAATGAATATACGAATTACTGGAATGGTTACAGTGCTATTTAACCTCTTAGGAACCAATGATGTGCCAGGACCCTAAAACGCCATGAGTTAAAACATACATCGTGCCTCCAGGAGAGATGTGAACACCATGGGAAGGCTGTTGCTAATGGTTCCAAGGCCGAATCAGTTAGTTCAGTCAATCCCGGTGATCGCTGATACAGGAATCATGTGCTATGGAACTATGACAAAGGCAATGTTTAAAACAGTGATTTTCAGCCAGTGTGCCATGGATATCAAGTTGGGGTGCCCCATGTTTTCTATGAAGACTGTGGCAAATATTTGAATACTGAGTTTTAAATGTAGATCTATGGAAATTGTTAAGCACAATATGTTTCTTTTTCTTTTTGATTGTGAGACCTAATAATAACTGTATATTTATGTACTGTACCCTTCATTATGCCCTTGCTAAATTACATTACATGTGCTAGGGGTGGCCCGAAAGTTCTAAATTGCATGTTAGGGGTGCCTCGAGCAAAAAAAGATTAAGAACCACTGGTTTAAAATCAATGCCTTTGTCTCTCTTCTCTGTCTCAGTCTTCTTGACTCTGATTGTGAGGACAAGAGATGCAGAGAAGCAGTGTTCTTCATTGTATTACACTGTGTTGAGTGTAATTTCTTTTACAAAAAATGACATTTCCCCCTCTGATCACTTTATTTTACAGTGATCATGTGTGATCTGTGTTCCTTTTTTGTCAAATTTTTAATGAAATGATTTAATAAAATAATTATTTAATTAATTAGATAGTTTGGGTGAGTAGTTAATGTTAAATTATGTAGGATTAGAGTTTACATGGGTTAGAGTACGGTTTAGGTTTAGAGTTAGGTTTATAAAAATAAAAATAAAAAGTTAGTGACCATTTGGGGTTAATTATTTTCTTTGCTTTTGGTTATATAGTTGGGGTGGGTAGTTATATAGTGGGGAATTAGAATGAAGCTTTATATAGAATATTAAAGTAATAAAATAACTGTAAAAAATTTTTAATTTACATATGTGGGCAAGTTAAGAAGGTTAGTAAGTGTGGGTGAGTAGTTATTTAGTAGAAATTGATAATTAAGTAGTTTAGAGTAGGTAACTATGTAGATAATAATGCAGAGGATGTATAATGCTAAAGAGGCATATGCCTTTTTGGCATCAAGTTCTGAAGCCACTAATTCTGCATTAGATTTTGATGCAGTCCAGTTTAGTGATACTTGTAGCGATCACTCTGGGCCCCTGTTAAAAAGAGCCATACTGCCTTGAGTACTACCCCAGGCACTACCACTAATCCTGACCCTATGGAATGGGTGGCACCGGCTGGCTTTTATTCTGAAGTTCCTGCATTTACAGCCAACCCAGGAATTAAAGTAGATGTGTCAAGTGTTATCCCTGTCAAGTTTGTTTTTAATTTACTTTAGGGGTGAATATATTTTGGGGGATATTGTCTCCCAAACAAATGAGTATTCCACCCAATATATTGCCCTAACAATGGCTATAGGAATAATTAAAAAGCTAA
This sequence comes from Rhinophrynus dorsalis, assembly GCA_037306005.1. Classification (NCBI taxonomy): domain Eukaryota; kingdom Metazoa; phylum Chordata; class Amphibia; order Anura; family Rhinophrynidae; genus Rhinophrynus; species Rhinophrynus dorsalis. Next base: position 300,445,456 of record CM074721.1, read on the forward strand.
CATTCGTTCATATTGAAGTACAACTCCCATCTGTGCTACCCTTATTTTCCCACAAACAATGACCAGAAGAAGATATGAAATGCTCCTGCATGTCATGCATTTCAGTAACAACACCCAGCTCCTGCCTAAACATGATCCTTAGTATGACAGCCTGTTCAAAATCTGCCCCCTAATAAATTGCTTACAGGCCAAGTTTGAAGAGGTATATACCCTCCATAAAAATATCTGCATTGATAAATCCCTGATAAAGTACAAGGAAAGACTTGGATTCAAGCAGTAAATTCCCTCTAACCACTCCAGGTTTGTAGTAAAATTCTCCATGTTCTTGTGTTGCACAAAGCACATAAGAGAAATATGCAGTTATGTAACAGTTTAATGGGACACTAACGTCCCATAAAAAATTCTTCCTGTTTTGTAGAGTTTAAAAAAAATAAATTATGTGGCACAAATCCTTTACAGTTTGAGAGATATTCGCATGTAAAGTTCCCCCCTCCCTCCCCTTCTCCTGACGTCAGCGCTGTGCCAACAGCAGGAGATCCCTGTCGTGTTACTTAAACGAGGATTTTAGTCTTACCTGTTAAATCCTTTTCTCTTAGTCCATACAGGTTACTGGTAACTTTGGGTAGGAGATCAGCCCCTTTAAGTAGGCAGGAACAATTCTGAGAAGTGACTGCTGGGTGAAGCCTACCTCCTCTCCTTAGCTTGCAGCTAGCCAATCCCCATCCAGTAAGATTTGAAAACAATTGACTAGGTAGTAAGAAGGTAAAGGAAGACTCCTGTGAGCATGAACCCGAAAGGACCCCCACGTTCTGCCACAGGAGAGCCAAGCATGGTCCCTTGACAGGGTGGGAGACCAGTAACCTGTATGGACTAAGAGAAAAGGATTTAACAGGTAAGACTAAAATCAGCAGACGTAGAGGAATGGTCACCAAAGACTCAAAGGGAGGACGCTGGAGTACTCCCAAGACCAGGTTAAGATCCCACTGAGAAGCAGGGGACATAAACACTGGACGGCTATGAGCAACCCCCTAGAAGAAAACCTTGACATCAGGAATGATAGCAAGACGCCTCTGAAAAAGGACAGAGAGCGCAGAAGTCTGAACCTTGAGAGAACTCAGACTGAGACACTTATCCACACCATCCCGGAGGAAGGAAAAAACTGTACGAAGGTGAAAATCCTGAGACAGGTCCCTGTCAGCACACCAAGCCAGGAAGGTAGACCAAACCTGATGGTAGGCCTTAGATGAAACAGGTTTGTGGGCACTAAGCATAGTAGCCACCACCCCAAAAGTAAATCCATTCTTCTTCAAAACTGAGGATTCAATCTCCAAGCCATCAAAGCCAGACGATGAACGTCTTCTTTCCAGAGGTAACCCTGTAGAAGATCTGGACGGGGAGGAAGTGGAAGAGGCTCCGCCACAGATAGGTCCAGAAGCTCAGGAAACCAAGCTTGTCGTGACCAGTACGGAGCAAGCAGAATGACTAGGCAGCGCTCCAGTCGCAGCTTCTGAAGAACTCTGGTCAACAGAGGAACAGGAAGGAAGATGTAAGCCAGAGGAAATGTCCACGGGATCGATAAGGCATCCACTGCCAGAGCCATGGGATCCGCCCAGCGAGAGCAGAAGGTTGAAACCTTCCTGTTGTGCCTGGTTGCCATCAGGTCTATGCATGGCAGACCCCACTGCTGGATGATGAGGTTGAACTCTGGAGCAGTTCCCACTCTCCAATGTCCACAGTGTTTCAACTGAGGAAGTCTGCCAGATCGTTGTCTACGCCAGGAATACGAATTGCGGAAATAGCAGTGACATGCTCCTCTGCCCATGATAAAACAGACTTGACCTCTAGCCAAGCTGCGAGGCTTCTTGTTCCGCCCTGCTTGATGATGTAGGCTACCACTGTGGCATTGTCCAACTGCACCCTTACCGGCTAATCCTCCAGCTGTCGTGTACAGTGACGTAAGACATGAAATATCTCCCGAAGCTCCATGACACTGATGGGAAGGAGAGATTCTTCCTGAGACCACTTGCCCTGAACACTCAAGTGTCCGGAGAGGCTGGCATCCGTTGTCAAAAGGGCACCAGGAGAGGTCTGCCTTTCAGGAGATTGTTCAGGTTGAACCACCACGAAAGACTCTGCTCCACTTGAAGAGGGAGAGACGGGGATCTTTCTAGGAGATCTGGACGGCCTCTGCAGGCCAGGATCAAAAACCTCTGAAGTTCCCTGGTGTGAGCCATGGCAAACGGAACTGCTTCTATGGTGGAAATGAACTTCCCCACCAAGGAGGACAACTTCTTGGCTGGAACCTGATCCTGAGACAGGATAACCTGGACCTTCAATGCTATCTGATGAGCCACTTCATCTGTCAGAAACACCATCCCCCTCTGTTTGTCGAAGAGGAGGCCCAGAAAGACCATCTACTGAGAAGGAACAAGGTCTGACTTGTTCAAGTTGATGATCCACCCGTGAATGCAGTCCTGCACCTGCTGGTGAAGGAGATCCGGAGACGAGGTCTTCAGTTGGAGGTCATCCATATATGGAGTCACTCTGATGCCGTTCTGATGTAGGACGGAGATCAAGGCTCACAGGACTCTATTGAAGACTTGAGGAGCCACTGTCGGCCAAAGAGGAGGGCACAGAACTGATAGTGCCCTCTGTCGCAGGCAATGCGGAGATACTGCCGACTCTCTGGATGAATGGTGATGTGCAGATAGGCATCTTGAAGGTCCAGAGAGGCTAGAAATTCCCCAGGAGAAATGGCTGCTATCACTATGCTCAGAGACTCCTGGTGGTACTGGGACCTGACCACAAAGGAGTTGTGGTCCTAAATGGGATGACAGCCCCCATCCTTTTTGGAAACTACAAAGAGGTTTAGTAGAATCACAAGCCCCTCTCCTGAGAGGGAAATGGCTCCAGGACCGCCTTGTCCAGAAGGGCCTATATAGCTTCCTCAAAAAGGCATCTCTTTTCTGTTCCCAAGGGAGAACGAGAAACAAAGGTCCTTGGAGGAGGAAGAGAGGTGAAGGGAATCCTGTATCCTGAGGCCACCATCTGTAAAACCCTTGGGTCCATCACAGAGGGGGCAATCTTTATAGTAGTGATGGATTGCACCTAAGTGGAAGGGGGGCCATGGTGCTGGGCGACAGAATGGTTAGAGGGCTGGAGGAGACTTTAAACTAGAAAGGGGGGGGGAGCTGCAACACAGGCTGGGGAAGGTAATATAATTGAGGAAATGGGATTAGAGAAGGGGCATGGGGGTAGAGAGGGGAATGGGCTAGTTCATCTAATAGGGAGTTGCCATTGTTACAGCCTGATTAAAGACAAATACATTTGACAAAGAACAAACTCTTTAGGAATGGGAAAAAGATAAAATGTATGCATGCAAATGCTCGCAGTCTGGCTGGTAAGATGGGGGAACTAGAAATGATTGCAGTGCATGAACAGTATGATCTGACTGGAGTGTCTGAAACCTGGTTAGATGATACATATGACTTGGCAGTCAATCTAGAGGGTTATTCACTTTTTAGGAGGGACAGGGTTAATAAAAGGGGAGGAGGGGTATGCCTATATGTAAAGTGGGCCTTAAAACCTAGTTTAAGGGAAGATATAAATGAAGGGTCCAATGAAAAGGTAGAGGCCTTGTGGGTTGAAATACACACTGGGGACACACATAATAAAAAGTTATTGGTGGGGATTTGCTACAAGCCACCTAATGTTGGGGAGTTGGAGGAAGCCCAACTTTTGCTGCAAATGGAAAAGGCTGCTAGGTCAGCAAAGGTAATTATAATGGGAGATTTCAACTATCCTGAAATTGGCTGGAGCAATATGACTTCCGGCACAACAAAGGGAAATATTTTTCTAAGTATGATAAATGATAACTTTATGTCCCAACTAGTAGAAGAGCCAACTAGAAAAGAGGCCTTGCTTGACCTAGTGCTCTCAAACGATTCTAACATGATATACAATGTGCAAGTAAGGGAACATTTGGGCAGCAGTGACCACAATATGGTATCCTTTAAAGTTTGTTATGAGAAACCCGATAGCCAGGATTTAACCAAAACATTCAATTTCAAATTTTACAAAGTTAAAAGAAGTGTTAAAGGATATCCAGTGGGATGTAATTTTCAAAGATAAAAATGAACAAGAATCATGGAAAGTATTTAAAGGGATAGTAATACTTTGTTTTAACTTTATTTTATTTTGTAGGCATTAAAAAACATGAAGAATGATATAAGTCTTATCACTCAAACCATTATGGTTTAAGAGATATTCACAAACAAAGTATCCCCCCCCCCTTTCAACCAGATCAGAAGGGAGGTGCCCAGGTAGACTGCAGAGAGGGACAATCTTCAATTAAGATAAAGGAAAAAGCTGACAAACTTGTCAAGGGGGGAAGGGCTTTCATTGTTTTCATATAAAGAAGAGTGTCCCCTGCTGTTATCTGTCTGGTCTTACAACCAGATTCACATCTGAGAAGAGATGGCTTACACTAGGTAAAAGGGGCGGGGACGGGAAACTTTGCTTGTGAATATCTCATAAACCATAAAGGTTTCAGAGATAAGACATATCATTCTTCATGTTTTTTTAATGCCTACAAAATAAAATAAAGTTAAAACGAAGTATTACTATCCCTTTAAAATGCTCTTGGGCAAATATACATGTCAATATATACCAATGAGGAATAAGCACAAGAGACGTAAAGCAAAAGCAATGTGGCTTAATAATGTGGTTAGCAGGGGGATGAGAAATAAAAAACAGGCTTTTAAAGTGTTTAAGTCAAACGGGTCAGATGCATCATTAAAAAAACATAAAGAATGTAATAAAATCTGCAAACAAGCAATTAAGCTAGCTAAAACAGAAAATGAGAGAAACATTGCAAATGAGAGCAAGAAAACCCCAAAACAATTCTACAAGTATATTAATAACAAAAAAGTTAAGGCTGATATTGGTCCTCTTAGGACTGAGACAGGTGAATTGATTAGTGAGGATAAAGCTATGGCTGACACCCTAAGTACGTTCTTTGCTTCAGTATATACAAAGGAAACAGCAATGACAAGCTATGGGCAAACAGACAAAACCACGGAATTTCCTCCAACATCTACATGGCTTACTGAGGACAAGGTCCAAAAGAGACTGGAAAGGGTTATAGTGAATAAAGCGCCTGGACCGGATGGTATACACCCAAGGGTACGTAAGGAACTTAGTTCAGTAATAGCAAAACCATTATACTTAATATTTATTGATTCACTTTCATCAGGCATAGTGCCCTGTGATTGGAGGAAAGCTGATGTAGTTCCATTGTTTAAAAAGGGAGCAAGATCCAAACCAGGAAATTATAGACCTGTGAGCTTGACTTCCATAGTGGGTAAGATACTAGAAGGGTTATTAACTGACAGTATTCAGAACTATGTGAAGACAAACAATATAATTAGTAGGCATCAGCATGATTGAATGAAGAACAGATCATATCAGACTAATTTACTTGCATTTTATGAAAGAGTGAGTAGTAATTTGGACAGGAGAATTGCAGTTGATGTAGTATACTTGGATTTTGCAAAAGCCTTTGATACAGTGCCTCACAACAGGTTCCTGCATAAATTAAAAGCCTTCGGTTTGGGCGGTGTTATCTGTACATGGATTGAGAACTGGTTAAATGATAGATGGCAGAGAGTTGTTGTAAATGGAACTTTTTCAAATTGGTCTAAGGTTATAAGTGGAGTGCTGCAGGGTTCAGTCCTGGGACCAATGCTTTTTAATTTGTTTATTAATGATCTAGAAGTGGGAATTGAAAGTAGCATCTCAATCTTTGCTGATGACACTAAGCTATGTAAGGAAATACATACAGAGCTGGATGTTTTTTCCCTACAGAAGAATTTAGATAAACTAAGTGAATGGGCAGAAAAGTGGCAGATGTCATTTAATGTAGATAAATGTAAGGTTATGCATTTGGGCTGTAGAAACAAACTTGCTACATATACTCTAAATGGGAAACAACTTGGGAAATCCTCATTAGAGAAAGATTTAGGAGTACTGATAGACAGTAGACTTCACAGCAGTGTGCAGAGTCACTTAGCTGCTGCAAGAGCAAATAGAGTACTAGGCTGCATAAAAAGAGGTGTAGAAGCAAGGGATGCCAATATTATCCTACCTCTGTATAAATCCTTGGTTAGGCCTCATCTAGAATATGGAGTACAATTTTGGGCACCTGTTCTAAAAAAAAAAGACATTAATGAACTGGAAAAGGTGCAGAGACGTGCAACAAAACTGATAAAGGGATTGGAGGATCTGAGTTACAAAGAGAGACTAGCCAAACTGGGTTTGTTTACATTAGAGAAGAGACGTCTAAGGGGTGATATGATTACCATTTACAAATACATTCAAGGTTAATACAAAGAACTATCCAATTAATTATTTATGCAAAGAGCTGAGCTAAGAACAAGAGGTCATCCATTAAGACTAGAGGAAAGGTGCTTTCGACTAAAACAAAGGCAGGGATTCTTTACAGTAAGGGCGGTAAGGCTATGGAATTCTTTGCCTCGGGATGTTGTGCTTGCAGATAATGTAACTGCATTCAAAAAAGCAATGGATGCCTATCTAGCACAGAACAATATTGACAATTATGACAAATGGCTTCAAGGCAAATAGGATATTGATCCGGGGAACTATTTGACTACCAACTGGAGTCAGGAAGGAATAATTCCCCCCCCCACACACACACACACACTTGGGACTAGAGTGGAAATGGCTCCGGAGGGCTTTTATTTTGCCTTTCTCTGGATCTACAGGTGTGCTTTTGGCTTGGGCTGGACTTGATGGACGCATGTCTTTTTTCAGCCTTATCTACTATGTTACTATGTTACAGAGGCCTGCCAAGCTGAAAGGTAGTGGCGTAGGTGGCCACCTACCAGCGGTTGGGGACCTGGGTTCGGTGAGTCATGCAGAAGAAGGTTTGAAAGCCTTGGGTTTCGAGGAGGACTTGGATCTCCATTGCTGCTTAGGCTTGGATGAGGAGTGCGGAGCCTGAGGGACCCTCTGGGTCACTTGGCACGAGTCTGCTTGAAAGGAACGAAAAAACAGATTCCTTTTAACAGGTGCCTTCTTGCGTAGGACCACTGGCAGGTAAGAACTTTTCCCTCCAGTGTCCTCATTGATGAGATCCTTAAGCTCAGGCCCGAACAGGGAAAATCCCTAAAAAGGCAAACACAGGAGAGCCTTCTTAGAGGCCGTGTCAGCTGACCAGATCTTAAGCCAAATAGCCTGTCTGGCTACCACAGACATGGTAGATGCCCTGGCTACCATACGTACAGCATCAAACTAGGCAGCAGAGACATAATGCTGAGCCTCAGCAATGTTAGCGAGAAGACACAACATGTCAGAAGTAAGGGCTCCCTGACGGACAGTAGAATTGAGCTGTTCAGTCCAAACTGCCACAGCCCTATTCACCCATGCAGCAGCAAAGGTAGGGCGAAGGACAGAGCCAGCAGTCGCAAAAATAGCCTTGAGAGAAGTCTCAAGCTTCTTGTCAGTCCAGTCTTTAAGAGCAGAGGCGTCAGCCACTGGCAAGGCAGTTGACTTAAAAAGCCTGGACACTGGGACATCCACTTTAGGCGGATGAACCCACTAAGTAAGGGCCGTTTCAGAAAATGGATAGTTTAGCAAACTTTTCTGACACAGATGGATTCTTGTCTGGAAATTTCCACTCCTCTGACACCAAGCGGTCAAGGGTGGAATTAGGTGGAAAGCAGGCATGGGGTCTAACAGGCTCCTGGAAAACATCAGGGGGGTCAGAAGACACCTCCTGCACCAAGGGAATGTTCAGGATGGACAACATAGCAGGTCTTCTGTCTTCAGATTACCATATATCAAGAAGAATTATCAGTGGGCAACTCCTGGGGAAAGAACTTGCAGCCAAGATTTTCCCCCCAGGGTTTAGGTCCACAAAAGCACCTGGTAAATTGAGCTATCCACATTTGGGTGATAGGAATTGTCAGTGATGGTAATTAGCCTAATGGTGGTATTCCATTTCTAACAGAAAAATAACAAATAAAGCTAAAACTATAGCAGAACTGTTCTGTTGCTTGTGTCTTGACCAAGGAACAAACCTTACTGTATAATTTTGTAAAGTCAGTTTACTTATAGTGTTAATTATGAATTTTTATTTTAATTTCTACCTATTTTTTAATCTTTTTTACATCACTGACATTGAGTTACTTGGCTCTGTTTTATGAGCTTTTTGTCAGGGAATCTGGTCCACAGACCAGACAGATATCAGCAGGGGACAATCTTCTTCCTGTGAGAACAATGAAAGCCCTACCCCCCCCTGACAAGTTTTTCAGCTTTTTCCCTTATCTTAATTGAAGATTGTCCCTCTCTGCAATCTACCTGGGCACCTCCCTTCTGATCTGGTTGAGCAGAGTTACATCAGTAAAAGGGGAGGGGGATACTTTGTCATTAAATTACTCTTGAACTACAACTCTGACAGAATTGAAATAACACTCTCCAAGGTCTAAATACTATGATGATTAGTTAGAGCTGATTTTATTATGAAACATTACTATCCCTTTAAAGGCGCGGAACAAAAATTTTACATGGTGAATACCAAAATGTAAAATCACTCCAAGAGCCACTAGAACATGTCAGTAGAGCCAATAAACACTGAGCCCAGCAGGAAAAGTGCCCACAACCCCCCAAGAGATGCTAAACCAGCAGCCAAATGGTTAAGTTACCACATAAAAGTGCTCCAAACACCCCACAGACATACAGTTAAACCCAATGCGTGCATGAGTATGTAATAGGAACTCCAAATGAGATCTTTGTGCGGAGGGAAACATGGGACATGTGGACCTCAGCACTCAAAGGGTGTTCACCTTTTTAGCAGATCTTCTGTCGTCAGATTACCATATATCAAGAAGAAGCCTCAGTGGGCAACTCCTGAGGAAAGAACTTGCAGCCAATATTTTCCACCCAGGGCTTAGGTCCACAAAAGCACCTGGTAAACTGAGCTATCCACAGCTATCCACATTTGGGTGATGGGAATTGTCAGTGATGGTAATCCACCTAATGGTGGTATCTCATATCTAACAGAGAAATAATAAAAAGCTAAAACTATAGCAGAACTGTTCTCTTGCCTTGTGTCTTGACCAAGGAACAAATCTTACTGGATGGGGATTGGCTAGCTGCAAGCTAAGGAGAAGAGGTAGGCTTCACCCAGCAGTCACTTCTCAAAATTGTTCCTGCCTACTTAAAGGTGCTGATCACCTGCCCAAAGTTACCAGTAACCTGTATTGAATGACAGAGATTAATGCGTTGCGTAACTCTCTGGGGCCCAAAGGGTTAAAGTATGTAGTAGTGTGCCACTTCTTAAAATACAAATGCCTCCATAAGAAAAATAATAATAATAAATGTTGTTAAGATATTAAAAAATAAAAGCTTTGAGCGGCTGTGCTTTGAACTGATTGGCTGTGAGATGCGTAAGCATATCCCAGCCAATGGCTGTGAGAGAATTAAAAGTAAGGCTGCCCATATATAAGAGCAGCCTCAATTCTAATTCCCTCAGAACGGAATGGGCATTGGCCCTTGGAGAAGAAAAGGGGAAGGGTGTTGCGCAGTATTCTGTCTCTGCTGCCGCCTCAGTGGCCTCTCACAGCAGCGGAGACAGCAATGAATATGCCAAGTATTATATTATTATACATATGGAAATACAATTACTTTTTAACCCCTTAATGACACTTGACAGTTATAGCACGTCATGGGTTGTTTTGACTTAACAACCCATGACGTGCTATGACCGTCATGGAATTCCGGGCTCCCCCCGTGGCTGCACGCCGTTCGGAGAGTCTGGAATCTGAATTAAAAAAAAAAAAAAATGCTCCTTAGTCCTTTAGTGACCACAACGTGCCTGCGTGGACAGTCATTAAAGGGGTTAATATCTTAACAACATTTATTATTATTATTTTTCTTATGGAGGCATTTGTATTTTAAGAAGTGGCACACTACTACATACTTTAACCCTTTGGGCCCCAGAGAGGTAATGCGTTGCATACCCCTCTGACACTGAAGGGGTTAAAGTATGTATGCTTTTAACTTAAACATTTGTTTTTATTTTACAGCAAGAAGACAGAAGATAGGAAAGAAGGACCAGGAAACTGAGGACTCCACTGGACATCAGGATTAATGGCGTTACTTGTAATGTGATGTTTTTTAACTTAGTCAGGTTAACCCTATGAATGCCTGCGGGGTAATTATACCCCACTGGCACTCATAGGGTTAATTCTACTAACGTCTGACACATTTTTGTATACTTTGGATGTATCGATGTATTGGATGTATACTGAGGATCAATGAGGTTTTCTGTTTCGGCTGTTTAAACAGGCGATAAGGGACTCAAGTTAAAAAAAATAAAAAAAAATAGGTGTTAACTTTCCTGCGATAACTTGAGTCCCTTATCGGGTTTTCTTGGCTAACTCAGACATCTGAATCGCTATTTACGGTGTTTTCATCATTTTCAATGGATGAAAACACCGCAAGTTTAACACACCATGGCTCTTTTTTTGCCGGTATTTTTTCACAGCGCAGACATTTGAATAGCTTACTGTGCTGGAAAAAATGCCATCGGCAGAAAAAACAGCCGTCTCCAACATTTGGATAGAGGCCGTTATTCCATTAAGAGTTTTTGTGAATATATGTAACATCAACGTTGTACCTTTAATTTTGAGGTTTACATTGTAATTTCTTCCCCAAAATTGAATGAAATCACACAATTAGTGAATTTTGTTAGCACACAATAGAATCAGTTAAATAGGTGTGCAAACCGTGATTAATTAGGTGCCGCTGGCTCATCATGCCATAGAATATAAACAGTGCGATATTACAGTGTGATATTTCCAGCATTTTAAATTAGAAAAGGTGCAAAAATGATTGTTATATCTCATATGCTCAAAAGAAAAGTTGAGCAATTCTGGTGCAAGCCAACAAATAAAGTTTCCATTAATTTACATTGAACTTTTAACCCCTTAAATGCCAGGGAGGTCTCCAACACAATACACAACAGGAATTTGGGGATTGTCGTATTTGTCCCCAATTGTGCAAATGGTGTACTCCAGATTTGCCCCATTTTTCCGGGGGGGGGGGGGGGAGCCATAATATGCCCCCAGGCCAGTCCCTATGTTTATCCTGGGGGTGAGAAAGTGTAGGATGGGACAAGTGCCTCCTTTTGCTTTCCTCCCCCCGTGGGTGACCATGGTATAGGGCCCTGATAAGGCTGCCACCTGGCTGGTAAAATAATAGCAATAAGTTAAATTATGGTTAGGAGCCAACGATAAGTCAAGGGCAGCAGAAAAAAGGTCTTTTTTTTTTTTTTAAGCAAAAGATGGCAACCCTAGGTCCTGCGTTATAGGGTGGTGATTTTGCCAGGAGTGGGCAGGGGATCTAAGCCCCTTCGTTCACTCCTGGCAAAATCATTGCAGTGACACAGCAGGAAATTACATTTCATCACTAAGGTTCTTATAGTCTCTCCTTCCTCCTCTTCACTTCCCTACCTGACTCTGTTTCACTTCTTCATTTCCCCCAATCTTTCACTGCTTCGCCTCCCCTCCCACCCTCACGTTTGCCTCTTCATTTCCTCTTCACTTTTGCCATTTTGTCTTTACCTCTCACCCTCCCTTTCACTGCTTTACATCCCCCTTCCGTCCTCCCTTTCACCATGTCTCTTCCTGACCTTTATGGAAGCAGTCCACTGAGGTCTGTGCCTTCACTGGCATAGACCTCTATGTGACTGCTCCCTCACATTTCTGCACGTTCACATAATGCAGAGCACCAGCATATGACATATCTTGGAGCTTTGTATTATTATGCCGCATGAGGACTTTGAACGAGATCTATATTACAGGAAGCACAAAGCTAGGCTCCACACACTACACAGATTAGGCACTTCTCCTGTGCCAAAGAAGTTAGGAAAGCAGTAGGGGACACACAATGTACACAATACACACAACACAGAATACACAAACACACAATATGCACGCAAAACGCTATCATTTATATGTAAAGAGCTATTTGATATACTCAAAACACTATACTCAATACACAAAATGCTATGCGCAATATGCAAAACGTTATGTGCAAAAACGCTATACGCAAAATGCCATACACAAAAAAGCTATACGTAACACACAATATGCAAAACGCTATACAAAATATGCAAAATGTGATACGCAAAAACGCTGTAAGCAAAACACACACTCACATAATCTCACATGCTCACACACTCACTCACTGATGGAGAGTTGTGTAATGCAGTACTTTGCAATGAGTAACACACCTTTTTAGAGCTGAAAGGCAAAGCACTGAAAATTCAACAATCTTGTCATGAAAAACATTGCCTCCTTTCTGGATCTGCCTGGAAGTCAGGGGAAAATAGTCACGTAAATCCACTTTCAATTTTTTTTAACCTTATCAGTACCAGAAAGGTATCAAGTGCATTGGGTTGCAATGCTATGGATAACAAATATAATGGCTATTCCTGTTTAGGATGCCTTCTGTAGTATTTGTCTTCATTGCACAATTCCTTTATAAAACACTCTATGTTTATTTAGTCATACATACAACTGCATGTGACTTTTGTTTTTTTTGTTTCTTTTTACTTGTTTTATTAAACACACAGGCAAAGCTGTTCCAATATTGATAGTAATATATAAAGGGAGCCTGAAAGACACAAATGACAGCAAATGTGGTGCTTGTTTCATTTGTCTGGTGTCCTAGGTAATCAAACATGCAATCTTCAGGCATGAAGAAGTTCTTCCCCCCCCCCAAGTTAATTCGAGCCAAACATGCAATCTTCAGGCATGAAGAAGTTCTTGCTCCCCCCCAGGTAATTCTAGCCAATGAAATGGATTATTAGAGTCAGGTGTCTGGTAAGCAGTCAGGCCTGGTTTGGGCCAGCCCTGCCCAATATAAATCTAACTTTGGCCCTTGCCATCAGATTGAAGTTATCAGCACAAAGGTTTTGAAGCTAAATCATGCAATTATCAAAGAAATGCATGAATATATCCACAAAACACTTCTTGGTGCATATCAGTCTGGAAGGGGTTACAAGGCTCTAGTACTCCACCAAACCAATGTCAGAGCCATATTGACCAAATTAAGGTTTGGGACAGTCATGAATCTTTCCAGGAGTGGCCGTCCTGCCAAAACCTCTCCAATACCAAGGAGTAATATCATCCAGGAAGTCACAAAGGACCCTAGAACAATATCTAGGGCTCTGCAGACACCTCTCGCCTCAGCTAAGATCAGTGTTCATGTCTTCACCATCAGAAGGACAAACATGGGGTTAATGGCAGAGTTGCAAGGCAGAGACCACTGCTTACCAAAAATAACATGGATGCTCATCTAGAGTTTGCGGAAAAGAACCTGGATGATCTTCAAGAGTTCTGGAACAATGTTCTATGGACAGATTAGACAAAAGTGGAATGTTTTGGGTGACATGGGTACCGTTATGCCTAGAGAAAACCAAACACTGCATTCCACATGAAAAACCCCATAGTAACAGTCAAGCATAGTGGCTGCAGTGTCATGGTTTGGGGATGCTTTACTGCATGACTTGAATGACTTGCCATCATTGAAGGAACCATGAATTATGCTTTGTATCAGAGAATTCTACAGGAGAATGTCATGCCATCTGTTCGTGAGCTGAAGCTTAAGAGCAACTGGCTGGACCTGAAATAAGCAGCTCATGCTCAAAAACCCATAAATGTCACTGAGTTAAAGGAGTTCTTCATGAACGAATGGGACAAAATTTCACCATGGAGCTGTGGGAGACTGATCAATAACTACAGGAAGTGTTTGGTTGCTGTCACTGCTGGTAAAGATTTCATAACCCAGTCTTGAGTCTAAGGGGGGGTTACTTTTTCACACTGATACTGGGTGTTGCATAACTTTCTTTAATAAACATTAAAATAAGGATCACAATGTTTTACCATTTGTTCACTTGTGTTATTTGTACACATATTGAAACTTACTGCATATTTTATTTGCTTTATTTAAAATGTGCTCTGTTTCTTGTATTTCATTTTGATAATCAAATTTCATGTGCAAAAACTCACTTGAGCATGAATACAGACAACTGAAAAAAATATTTATATACATCTATATAGATCTATCTAGATAGACAGATAGATAGATAGATAGATAGATAGATAGATAGATAGATAGATAGATAGATAGATAGATATAGCCTAAAATCATTTCTACATCTTCAAGACAAGTCATGTCCCATATAAAGGTCCCTTTATGGAAAGTACTATAGGTGGTAGCCAACTCTAGTCCTCAATGCATGCTTTTAGAATATCCCTGACTTAGTACAGGTGCATCAATCAGTGGCTCAGTCACTTTGATAGATCTCTGTACTGAAGCAGGGTTAATCTGAATATATGCACTGTTGCTGGCTCTTGAGAATCAGGGTTGGTTAATCATGTACTATATTAAAAACAACTTGATTCAGGTAGACCATTAGAATACCTGGGAACTCTATGGATTTGCCCCAGAGACTCTGTTTTTTGCAGTGAATAACCGGGTCAGCGGGGACAGAGGCTGATTCTCCTGTGGTGGTTTCTTATGAAACTCTGTCCACTTCTGCTCCTTTCTACCCCTTTCCTCTCATTTCTCAACCACTTCAACTCCTTCCCCAACCTGTTCTGCCCACTTCCCACCCATTTCATTACACAGCCCATTAAATCCCACCCACAATAAACACCCCTTTGTGGCGCAAATCGTGTCATTTATATCCTCCCTCTGGCACCACGAGTCCCCTCTGGTAACTCTAGAAGAAAAAGTTCTCAGGTATGACCATCAGTATAAAAAAATTTCAATGCACATTATAAGGGACAAATTCTTAGTTTTAGAGATATTTAAGGTTTTACTTATCTCCCTTATCTTTAACCCTTTGAGTGCCAGAGGGGTACGCAACACATTGCAAAGCAATGCGTTGTGCACTCCTCTGGAACACAAAGGGTTAAATGGATGCACATTAGCATGTTTACATACAGTGCCAGTCAGACAGGGGGAAGTGAAATAACCAAAAGGGTGTGCGGAATCAAGATAAGAAATTATGGCCGCTATTTATAAAAGCAAACTGGAGTAATTCTGGAGTAAACCAACTGCATACGGGACAAACACAAATTCCTGTTAAATTAAATTGGGCTTTTAACTGGAGACCTCACTGGTATTCAAGGGGTTAAAAAGATCTAGTCAATTGCATGGTAATTTAGGAATTTTTACAAGACCCCTAGGGTGCAGTGTTTACGTCAGAATAACTCCAGTTTGCATTTATAAATGGGCCTTATGCAGAAAAGAAAATAGGTACAACTCTGATGCTAACCAACTGTACTAGACAGGAGACAAACATTTCCAAAATGTCCCGGAGTTAAACGGGGCTTTTAACTGAGGCCTTCCAGCTGTTGTGTACTACAATTCCCATCATCCCTGGCCAGTCTTATATGCTAGACAGGTCTCCAGTGCATTGGTTTCCTGGAAAGCAAAAGACTGCTCTATATACCAAGTTCACAACAAATCACTGCAAGTTACAATAAGCAATTTATAACTCAATAGCAATTTCTAAAATCCAGACCTTACCTGATGCACGTCTTGAAAATCTATTTATTACTGGAGCTGAGGGACAGAAGACAAAAATATGGATTTAGTTTTTTAACCTTAAATATCTTATAAGAATAAAGTATCTTACCATACATTTATAATTATTAATGGTAGAAAGATCTAGAAATGACCAATGCCCACTTTTACATTTACTGGAGGAAAGAAATGCTTACGATGTACTGGTTATTGCACAGAAAAAGTATCTATTTTGTAAATGAAACTTAACCCTTCAAATACTAGTGGGTTACACAACTGTGGGAGACTAACATACTAAGAGGAACTGAGGTAATTCTGGAGTAAACCAATTGTGCCTTAGGAAATAAGCGCTTCCAGTGATTTAAAAAGGGGGGGTTTAACACCCTGATTGATAGGACTCCAACATTCTGCTTAGCATTCAAGAGGATAGAAACTGAATTTAAAACAAAGAGAATATGGATTTCTCTCCAATGACGCAGTTGGTTTAGACCAGGGTGGAGATGGACTAAGGTGTGATAAAGAGGCAGTACCTTCTCCAGTGATAAACACTTTCCACTTCCTGTTATTCTATGAGGATATTAGTGCAAAGGCACCCTGAAATAACACAGCAACTGGAGAGTTTATAACACTGGAGAAGTTATCTCCTCTTTATCCCACCCTTAGGGCAGCTATCCCAAATTCTTCTTAGTATCTCAGTCTCATATAGTTAAAGTACTTGACAGGTCATACAACATACATTATATAGTAAGAGTTTAAAATGCTGTATCTGATGTCTTCTTCTAATGGTATAGATGTTGGAGACATTGCCAGCATTCAGGGGATTCAGTTTTTAAATTATAATAAAATTCTAAGAGTTTCTGGTTCGCTGTAAGGGGGCATGGCAATCAAAATTCTGACTGGCTGAGGAGGCAAAGGGCGATGCCTCCCCAACCAACCACCACTTACCCATCCCAACCATCGCTTAGCCACCGTTACAAAAAACAAAAATGCAGACCTTGTGAATCCCCAGCTACTGGCCTCCCAGACTATTTGGCTGGGAGATCGATAGAGGAGATGCAGGGGAGCAGGAGGGCCATCCTCAACCAACTGCCGCTTAGCCACTTATTGTCCCTACCTACGTCCTCAACCAACCACTGCTTAGCCACTTATCGTCCCTACCTACCTCCTCAATCTACCTTCTAATTTAAAAAAAAAAAAAAAAAAAATCAATAAAAATGTATTCATTAAAAAACAAACAAAAAAAACACACATTTACAAGGCTTCAGCTCAGGGGTGACGCCATGACAAAACTGCAAGAGTACACACATTTTTCATACAATGAAAGTGCTCAGTTTTGGATTTGATATATATATATATATATATATATATATATATATATATGAAAATATGATAAAATGCTCTCAGATGCATTGAAAAGTTGACACTATTCAATTAAATCAGTTATTCACTACATTTTGCTGTGAGTGCTTGTTGTTTCAACTTTTTATTATATATATATATATATATATATATATATATATAGATAGATAGACATAGATGGATGGATAATAGATATAGATAGATAATATTTTGCTTTTTTTTAATTAAAAGTTTTGCTTTGAGTACTTATAAGGAGAGACTAGTATTGTGTTGGCATGATTTTTACATCTTTACACCCACTGTTATTTTACTAATTCTATTCTAAAAAGAGATCCTTGTGGTGGTCCAATGGAGAGAAGCTGAAATTGTGTGATATCTGTGCGAGGGCAGTCTATTATGCCACATATGTGAATGTATACATTTATTTTATGGATGTTTGTGGTCAACTAAAGCGGATCACCCTAAATCAATTGATGCAGTCACTGACTGGCCCATGTGAACATCAGCCAATCAAGTATAGTACATCCCTATGTGGGCTGGTGCCTTTCAAATAGATGCCTCACCCAGGGAGAGCACAACTGTCAATACAAGTGTAGCAGCTGTGAAATTTAAGATGAGATTTATCATTTTGTAAGAAGAAGACAGTAAGCTAGAGTTACAAAGAGAATGTAGAGTAAACCAGCTCCATAAGGAACAAATTAATCTTTAATTTAAATGGGGCTTTAACCCCTTGAATGCCAGAGAGGTGTCTAAAGCATTGCAACACAATCTGTTGGGCACTTTGTTACATTTAAAACAATAGGAAATGTTATTTCCTTGAGGTACAATTTGTCTGCCCCAGAATTGCTCCTCTTCTGTTTTGTGCATACAGCACAGTTTATTTCTTTGCAAATTTAACCCTTTCCATGCCAGAGGGATAAACAAAGAATTGCTTTGCAGTGCATAGCGCACCCCTCTGGCACTGAAAGTGTTAAGCTCTCACTGATACAAATATTTCCCCTTTTAAGGACTGAAGGGGTGAGGAATGCGTTACTACTGACAACCCCTATTAATAAACCCTTTCTTGCCTAATACACACATAGGGCCATATGTTCAAAGAAGTAGCAAAATAGCTTTTTTCGTTTGTAACAACTTTTCAAAGTACAGTGTCGTTGGGATCATTAATATTTTCAGAGAGGGTCGGTTTTGATCGGAAATATGTTGTTAGTTCTGACTGAAATTGTCGTATGTAAAGACAAAAATGTCTTAACTAACAACATAAATGTCTTAACTATCAACAAACGACAAAATGTCTTAACTAAAGACAAAAATTCTCACATTCAGAACTTCACATTTCCTCCCCTTTTCTCTTAACGTACAAATTTTGTCTTTTGCAAGACATTTTTTTGTCATTGGTTACGAAAAATTTTCCTCAATACGACACTGGAGAATAGTTTAGCCACGCCTTTCCCCGCCCTTTGCCCGGCAATTGTCGTATACTATATAGAAAATATGTTGTTCATGAATACAATTACTTATATTTGTCTTTCGTTATCCCTTTGAACATACAGCCCTATGAATCAGTTCTGTGTACACTGGTTATCAAAATGAATCATTAATTAGTACTAGACGTCACATCCATGGAGGCAGACATGATCCCTGCTGCAAGACTCCAAGCTCTTTCCACTTAAAGGGATAGTAATATTTCATAATAAAAGCAGCTCTAATTAATCTTCATAGTATTTGGGCCTTGGAGAGTGTTATTTCAATTCTGTCAGAGTTGTAGATCAAGAGTAATTGAATGATAAAGTATCCCCCTCCCACCTCTTTTACTGATATAACCCTGTTCACCTCAGAGCAGCAGGGAGTGTCCAGGTAGATTGCAGAGAGGGACCATCTTCAATTAAGGTAAGGGAAAAAGCTGAAAAACCTGTCAAGGGGAGCAGGGTTTTCATTGTTCTCACAGTAAGAATACTGACCCTTGATGTGAGCTGTCTGGTCTGTGGACTGGATTCCACATCTGAGGAGTGGGGGCTTACACTAGGTAAAAGGGGCGGGAGGGGGAAACTTTATCATTCAATTACTCTTGAACTACAACTCTTACAGTAATGAAATAACACTCTCTATGGCTCAAATACTATGAAGATTAATTGGGGCTGCTGTTTTTGCGAAACTTTACTATCACTATAAGGCGTCTTAACCCTTTGAGTGCCAGAGTGGTACACAATGCATTGCTTTGCAACGCGTTGCATCCCACTCTGGCACTCAAAGGGTTAACATACCGGTGAACTCTCTGGATTAGAGACTCTGGTTTTCAGACTGAATTACCGGGTCTCTGGGGACAGAGGCTGATTCTCCAGCGGTGGGGAGTTTCTTCCCTTTCCCACCCTGTTCTGCCCATTTCCCGCCCTCTTCTCTTCCTCCTTACCACTCTGTTCTGTCCACTTCCCGTCCACTTTATGACACATGATGAGTAAGCCCTGTCCACACAGTTAAGCCACATCCCTTTTTACGACGCAATTTGCTTCATTGACATGAACTATCCGGCAGCACATAAGGCCTCTTCGGGGGTTCAAAGAGAAGAAGTTCCCAGGTATACTTCTTAAGAATACATCAGTGGGTTGGGTTTAAGGCTTTGAAGTAACATAGTAAATCTGGTTGAATAAAGACACAAATCCATCAAGTTTAACCTTCTCCTCATACCCCAGTAACTGAGAATTTTATAGCTTTCCTGCCACCAATTAAATTAGTCTTTATCAGACCTTCCTGATCAGCCCACTGATAAACAGTATAACTCTGTATGTTCCCTTTTGAAAGAAATATATCTAATCTTCTCTTAAATGTATCCGTTGTATCTGCCATAACCACCTCCCTGGGCAATGAATTCCACAATTTAACAGACCTTACCGTAAAAAAAACCCTTCCTCTGCTGAAGTTTAAAGCTCCTTTCCTCTGATCTCAAGGGGTGTCCCCTGGTCACCTGATCAGGCCTTGGAATAAATAGCTCACCGCAGAGATCCTTGTATTGACCTCTCATATACTTGTACAATGTGATAAGGTCTCCTCTTAGTTGTCTTTTCTCTACAGAAAATAAACCAAGTTTGTTTAGTCGTTCCTCATATGTCAAGTCCTCCTCTTAATTAATTTTGTTGCTCTCCGCTGTACTCTCTAGTTCTAGTACATCCTTTTTCAGAACTGGTGCCCAAAATTGCACTGCATACTCAAGGTGAGGTCTTACCAATGATTTGTATAATGGCAAAATAATGTTATCCACTCTTGCTTCAATGCCTCTTGTTATGCAAGACAGGATTTTGTTTGCCTTTGCTACTGCTGTTTGACACTGTTTCCAAGTTTGTAGTTGACAAGGATACCCAGGTCTTTTTCTAACAATAAGTCCCCTAAAATTATTCCATTAAGTTCATAAGTAGCCTTGAGATTGTTTCCTCCCAAATGCATGACTCTACACTTCCCCACATTAAACTTCATATTCCATATGTTTGCCCAATCTGACATTGTATGTAAGTCCGTCTGTAGAGAGAAAATATCCTGTTCTGAATTAATGACATTGCATAATTTAGTATCATCTGCAAATATTGATATTTTGCTTTCTATATCTATTTCCAGGTCACTTATAAACATGTTAAAATGCAGAGGACCTAATACTGAACCCTGAGGTACTCCACTCTCCACTTTAACTGTATTGGAGAATTTTCCATTTACAACCACACACTGTTCCCTATCCTTCAACCAGTTTCGTATCCAATTGCAAAGGTCATCTCCTAGCCCCAATTTCCTTATTTTATACACCAGCCTTCTGTGTGTCACTTTGCCTTTGCAAAGTCTAGATATTCTACATCTACTGCCTTGCCATTGTCAAGGTTGCTGCTTACTTCCTCATAGAAGCTGAAAAGATTAGTTTGGCATGATCTATTCTTCATAAAACCATGTTGATTCATGCCAATGATTTTATTTTTTGTGTTGTAATCCTGAATATAGTCCCTTATTATCCCTTCTAGCAGTTTTCCCACTACAGAGGTCAAACTCACTGGTCTATAATTCCCAGGTTCTGTTTTAGTCCCCTTATTAAATAGAGGCACTATGTTAGCTCTTCACCAATCCTGTGGCACTGAGCCTATGGTAACAGAATCTTTAAAGAGTAAATATAGGGGTTTTGCTAACACTGCACTAAGTTCCTGAAGAACCCTTGAATGTATACCATCAGGACCCGGTGCTTTGTCAGTCTTAATTTTGTTCAGTCAGGTAGCAAATAATTATGTCTGCCTACATGGGTATGGTATTGAGTACTAACTAAAAAGAACTACTCCTCACAGAATTTATTCTTAGTTGCCATTTTCTGAAGAGATTAAGGTAATTGAGTGTTTACTGTTAGGTGGTGTTAGTATTTCTTGGCTTTACAACTACTAATCATTCAGTGAAACTGCTCGGTAGAGTTAGAGAATGCTTAATCTAATTTCCAATGAATGGGGTTAAAACCATTTCTTACAGACATAGCAACCTCAGTAGGAGCCCAGTAATAAACTGAGTACATGGATTGGGGTAACATGGCTCACATGGTAATAGCAGATTACATCCACATAATACTTCCACCATTTGTACAGAAGCCCACGCGGTATCCAGTTTCTTGTAATAGCCACTGGTACATTTTTGACATGTACAATAATTCAGTATAGTGCAGAGACATTTATCTTTTATTATTGAAGGATGGACTGACTTTCGAACAATCAACTGTGCCGTAGGGAAGAATTTTAAAAAATCCCACTGATTCAATTGGGGCTTCTAAAAACGAGAATGCTGGAAAGGTCTCAGATACATTGCTTCACAATGCATCAAAGACCTATTAGGCATTTAAGGGGTTAAAGGCCCTATTTAAATCAGTGGGAATTTCATGCAGTTGATTTGCATCAGAATTGCCCCTAAACAACCTAATAGAGACTTGTTGTCCTAAAACAGAATTTTGGTTCTACAAATCAGCCATAACACTTTTTATACTGAAAAGTAAGTGAAAAGTAAGATGTAAACTGTAAATGTGAACATATGGCTCAACGTCACTGCCTACTTAAAAATGCAAGTGTAAATATTAACAGATGCTAGAACTAACCTAGAACTAAGCAGTGTAACTGTCAGGGACAGAAATATGTTGAAATGAAACAAATCAAAACCAAAAATCAATGAGGGAATATAAAAAATATATATTTTATTACGTTAACAATTGATTCTGCCCAATTACCCTGTGAGATAAGGAGGCAAATGTATGAATCCATGAGTCCAGCCATCTGCACCAGTGGCTGCACTTCAGGGTACACTCTAGTCCATACGGCAGATGCACACTGCTATCATTAACCCTCTGAGTGCCACAGAGATAACCAACGCATCTCTGGCACTCAAAGGGTTATGATATTAAATGTCAGCAAACCCTTTACACCTACCCAATAGCACGCTTAGGGATATGGATACAAGTTTCCTCTGAGCCTTGTCTAATACATGGGATAGGTGAAAGGAACTTGCTGAAAAGCCCATAAACTGTCCTACCGCCCGCATGCAGCATTAACCCTTTGAGTCCCAGAAGAGTGTCCAAAGCCTTGCAATGCACCCATCTGGCAATCAAAGGGTTTAGGGGGACAGTGAATTGGTAAGAAGCAGGTGTAGAGCTAGAAAATCAGTTTGAGCTCCAGTTTTTGCATGGAATCATATTTGTACATCCCCACCCCCAATGTAATATTGCTTATCAGTGGGTTCCTAGTGCCATCATTGACATCCCATTGCTTGGGTTAATGATTCTGAACTTACTGACACAATGGGCAGTATTCACTAACCTACAGAGGGGGGAAATCTGGAGCAAACCAACCGCATTATATGGGACAAATAAAAATAGCCCCAATTCCTTTTGATTTAAAGGAACACTATAACCTAAAATTTAACTGGGTTTTTTTTTAACTTAAACACCCTATACACCATACTAGCATCTGTAACAATTCTCTGCTTATTTACTGAGGCCTAAAATCTAGTCTTTCACATGCACTGAGGGAGCAGGCACTCCTGCTTTTTCCCATTGGTTGTCCAGGATTATCTATGAAACGGATAAGACAAGAACAGTTGGCACTAATCACAATCATTTAACTAATTTTTGCTCTTCTCTATCTACATAAACAGCACATGCAATATAGGATTATATTTTAGGAATGTGACATGAATAATCAGTTTTTACATATGCTAGCTGTAAGTGATATTTAATGTTATAGCAACCTATTTCATTTTGTGGTGTTAGTGTCCCTTTAAATGCAGCAAAGCTATGCTTTGGAGATTCTATCATTTAAGGGGTTAAATACCCCATTTAAATCTTTGGAAAATGTAATGGATGCAGTTGTTTTGATCCAGAATTTCTCCTCTTTATCTTGCTGAATATGGATCCATGTACTTTATTTGGACCATTATAAACATGCTTGTCATGTCAGTGAGTCCAAGTCACTAAGAGAGTGTAAGTGCATCTGGGGAGATAGGAAAGACTGATGATGGGAATGTTGGGGGGAGGGGATGCATTTCAAATATTTTATACCCTTGGATGTAGACATGGCCGAGAAGAGTAGGCAGAGCAGGCAATACCTAAAGCTCCAAATTTTGAGAGGCGCTTCAGCTGTGTTGGTCACACCCACATGCTGAATTGTGGGTGTGGCCAGAGCATTTTCAATGTCCCTGCACCAGGGCATTGGAGATCTCTCCAGCAACAAAGGGGTTTAAGCATTTCTTGTCCCTGCTTGATCAGGGTATTTTCTGTGCTAGGATAGGACTAGGGGTAGCGTCATGTGAGGAGAGGGGGTGTTGCCATGGGTAGAGCTAAGGGCGCCTACAGTGCCTTGCTAGGGGAGTCTGGGGTGTAAGTCCAGCCCTAGATGTAGAGATGTCTCCAACACATTGTACTGCAAATTCTTTCTCACATTACAAATACACATTTCACTATTCCGTTGTTGGCCTGAACTTTTAGCAATTTCTCAGAGTTACTGAAGCCCAAGTAGGTAAAGTAGGTAAATATGACTGTATTTTGGTCAATAACAAATGAGTATAAGACAAGGAATATGCCAAAAGTACTGTAGATATTTAAAGTGATCTCAACAGTAAAGAAACAAACTGGGCTGTATATATAGAGAAGCAATGACTTGGAGACCTCTCTCGGAGTCAAGGGTTTAAAAGTCTTCTTTAAACCAATGGGACGTTTTGGGGATATCTGTTTCTCCCCTTTGGTGCAGCTGGTTTGCTCCAGAATCATTCCTCATTTCTTTGTAAATAAGGTCCCAGGTGCTGTATTCATTAAGCTAAAGGGGAAGTGCACTAAGGTTCGATGTTGTGGCGATGTGTCTGGCAATGTGTCTGGCGATGTCTGGGAAGCACATTGCCTTGGGGATGTAGACACACACATCTCCATATGTACTAAGAATTATGGATGCAAGGGGAAGGGGGGATTTCCTCATTAGTATGGAGGGTTGAACTGCTGGCCATGTGGAAGTTGTTACATGAATGAGGAAGCACGGCGCACGTCTGAGAACACACCACTTAAATCCTGACTGTAAGATAATATACCTCAATACGATGAACTTGCTAAAAAATATTGTCAAACCAGGTCGTTACAGGACCAAGAGGAGGGCAAATTTTCCCTAGGTGACTCCAACCTTTCTGGTAACAGAGATAATGTAATTCCATTCATATAACTAATGTATACAAACCATGCTATTAGAGTGTGAGATCTTATATTAATGAAGGAAAGCAAATAGTAAGTGGAATCCCTTTACAGAGCACTGTTTTCCATTTTTCATGTGAGGTTTGCTGTCTTCCTCCACGTATTGTTCCAAACTACCCAAGAATCCTGCTACTGTCATGGTTTTTTCAAGCAGTATCCACTGCTTTTTCGATCAGGCACTCAGGTTCTCAAAGCATTAACTGCCAGAGGAGACCCCCCAATTTGACAAAATAGCAGATGCTGCTCCAAGTGGGCACCCAGCTTGGCAAAGCATCTGCTACCAGTGGAAACCCCCCGCTTTGTGAATCAGCCAATGCTTCTCCAAGCTGGGTGCCTTCTTGGTGAAGCAGTGGATGCGGTTTGAACAACTGCTAGAGTAGCAGACTTTTTGGGTAGTTTGGAACAATATGTGGAGAAAGACAGCAAACCTCAAAAGAAAAAGAAACCAGTGCTCCTGTTGAAAGCATGATGATGACAGCAGATCGGTGGCGGATTGAAGGGGATGTGATGGCAAAGACATGTTAGTGCATATTGACGATATACCTTCAACATAGAGCTAACAACATCGCCATCCTTAGCCCTTATTGAACCTTAGTACATCTTGGTCAACAGTCCATTTTGTTTATATACTTGTATCATAACTCTAGTTGCCTGCATACATCCTATATAATAATTCGCTAAATCGTGTGTAACGCCGCGACATGCTCAGTAGACACTACTGCGCGTGCTGCAGTCATGCGCAGTAGAGACTGCCCGCACTGCGGCTGATACAGAGCTGGGCGCTCCGAAGGAGCATCCAGCTCTGTATCAGCCGCGGCGCGGGCAGTCTCTACTGCGCATGACTGCCCCACAACCAGGTGGCAGTGGCACTGTGGCCCATATAACGGGCTCTTCAACTAGTAAAGGTATAATCAGTTTGGATACATTTAGTGAAACTAAAAGTTGTGTAGATGACATGTCCACTTTAACCCTTCGAATGCCAGAGATGTATGCAACACAGAGAGGTACACAATGCATTGCAAACCCCTCTAACATTCAAAGATTTAAGAACATGAATTCAAGCATCAGTGCCAACAAAACCAGTACACATGTTCTGTTAGTTATCTTTCAAACAGGAAAAAAATTTGTACAGGACAGTAACCTGGGCAATTCATAAAATGCATTAACTATTATTCTCAATGAAATCACAAAAATGGATTTTAAAACTTCATCGAATGTGAATGTATCCTTTTCAAGTAATTGAAGTATGGCTTTCTGGGTTATATAACTGCCCCCAGACAGCTAAAGCTTTCTTAAATTCATTCTTTTTTCCTAAACCTTTCAGTGCTGCTGCTTTGCTCATTAATCTTGCACTGAATGGCAGGATTCTCCATTGTTAAAAGGATTGGGCTGTCCTTCCACAGCATATTGTGTTATGTCTTATCCATTATATGTGAGAAAACAGTCATTACAGCTTTCAATGAGACAGAAAATGGGAGGGCAGCCTACACCTTTTTAAATATCCTCATCGAATCCGTTCTGTCAAATCACTACTGTCAACCAAGTTTTTCAGCAGTGCTTGACCTGTAATGTCATTAACAAAGCTGGATACATTGGATAACTAGGCTTCAACTGAATTTCTTATTAACGCCTCGAGGACCAGAGGGTCACAGGTATTGTAAAGCCATATGTTGCACATCCTTCTAGTATTCAACGGATTAACCCTTTGAGTGCCAGAGGGGTACACAATGCATTGCTTTTCAATGCGTTGCATACCCCTCTGGCCCTCAAAGGGTTAAAAGCAATTAATTAGCTATTAATGGAAGATACCTAACTTGGTTTTATGGTACTTGCCCTTCTATGAATGAACTTTAACCAAGTTATTTAAACCCCTTAGGCAAGTCGTCAATGCATTACAACACAGTTTTGTATACTGCTTGTCTACCTACAGGAATCATTATATTTAAAAAGCAGTTACATGCGCAAGAATTAAACTTTAAAAAGTGTCCGGCAGCCTACTTCCGGCTTGCTGAACTTTGCCAACCAGAGACAACTCCGTTCCACTACCCATCATTCTCCGATGACGGAGGCTGTCTGTCCCTAAGGTGGAGCGATCGCATTGGCTAGATATCGATCTCTGCCAATGCGATCTCTCCACTTTAGTGACAGCCTCCGTCATGGGAGGATGATGGGTAGTGGGACGGAGCTGTCTGGTCGGCAAAATTCGGCAAGCCGGAAGTAGGCTGCTGGACACTTTTTAAAGTTTAATTCTTGCGCATGTAACTGCTTTTTAAATATAATGAACACTATTTTCAGTGTTTTAGATAAATGTTCTAACTAATGAGCATTACATGTAGTTAGGTGAGAGATCCCCTTTAAAGGCATAGTATTACTTCGTTTTATCTTTATTGTATAGGCATTAAAAAAACATGAAGAACAATATAAGTCTTATCTCTCAAAACTTTATGGTTTGAGAGATATTCACAAGCAAAGTTTCCCCTCCTGCCCCTTTTACCTAGTGTAAGCCATCTCTTCTCAGATGTGGAATCTGGTTGCTAGACCAGGCAGATAACAGAAGAGGACAATCTTCTTCCTATGAGAACAATGAAAGCCCTGCCCCACCTTGACAAGTTTTTCCCTTATCTTAATTGAAGATTGTCCCTCTCTGCAGTCTACCTGGGCACTTCCCTTCTGATCTGGCTGAACAGTGTTACATCAGTAAAAGGGGCGGGAGGGGGATACTTTGTCATTGAATTACTCTTGAACTACAACTCTGACAGTACTGAAATAATACTCTCCAAAGTCCAGATACTATGATGATTAATTAGAGCTGTTTTTATTATGAACCATTACTATCCCTTTAAAGCAGAAATGTCATGGTAAGTCAAGGGAAGTCAGGCCATTAGATATTCTCACTGTGATCATGGGAACAGATGTTAAACATTACTGAAGTTTATGTATTTTAGTGAAATGCACCTTTTTTGGAAGCGTAACGATGATTGAGAGCACAGCCATCTTGGCGAAGATGTGTGACTGCACATGCGGCACTTCTCCTTGTGTGTGTGTCAATCATCAAGGAAGAGGCCGCCCATACTCCTAAAGTTTTTTCCTGGAGTGCACGCGTGTAAAGCGTGCATGCAAATTAACAACCATGACGCGCCGCTCCTCTCCGGGCTCACACACTGTATCCTACACCTAGCAATGCATAGACAGCTTTTGGAGAAGCCAATGTGCCACCATGTGATGTATTATTCCAACCAAAAATTAGTATTAAGGGTCAGTTAAAAATAACCCTTTGAATGCTAGTGGCTACATTTATGATTTGTCAAGCAATGTATTACATGCTGTTTTTTTGTACAAAAGGTTAAACTAGACCATATTATTATTTAATTTTTAATCAAAGTACTATATATATAGTCCATGAACGAAGTTGTATTTGAAACAGACTGGTAAACCAAGAACTCTTTAACCCTTTAAATGCGTGACCCAAGTGCTTTACAGTTTTTTCAGTGACCCTTCGGCACTCAAAAGGATAATTGCAACATGACTGATATATGTTGATCAATGCAACATGTTTAATTCACATTGCAATTATCACTGTGAGTGCTGAAGGGTTACTGAACGCACTGTAAAGCACTCAGGTCATGCATTCAAATGGTTAAGGAGTTCTTTGTTTATCGTGCTGTGGATTGCTATTGATGTGAAAAAATGTGAGGAAGATGAGACAGCTATACTTGCCACCCAATCGGATCAGCCTGCTTTCCTGAAGCTCTATTTGTGAATTGAAAGCAGACTGATTATTTATTTAGTGCGACCGCCTTACATACATACGATCGCACTATACCAACATGACCTGAATGCGCATTAGGCTTGGAGAGTGCCAGGTCACATGGTTAAGAAGGGCTGGATGCAGGAGTGATCAGCAAGCCTTGTGGGAGTGATGAATGTACCTTAAGGTAAATCTTCTGCCCTGCACAGTGCATCTTGTACCACTGGTGATGTCATAAGTTACAGACTTTATTACTATCTTATGAGCATGCGATGCATTTTTAATAGAAAAAAAAAACACACACACAATGCAATACAGTTTATAGAGAGCAAAGGATACAGACCCAGTCTTGTTGGGGTGAAAATTCCCCTTTAAAATAACAAAATATCATCCTATATAATAATTCGCTAGGATGTTTGTCAGAAGCCGTCATGCGCAGCAGAGACTGCGCACGCTGCAGTCATGCGCAGTAGAGACTGCCCGCGCTGCAGTCATGAACAGTACAGACTTCCTCAACTTGCCATGGCTGATACAGAGAAGGGAGCTCCGAATTCGGACCAGAGTCCTCTCTGCGCACCTTCCTGGGACCTCTTGGTGAGCAGAGGCTGCTGGGTGGCACTGTGGCCCATGTACACAGGCTTTTAAACTAGTAAAGGAATAAAAGATTGACTTTAAAGAAACAGTAAAGTGTTAGAACACATGTAATTTTCTGCTAAGTAAAACAAGGATCCCCCTGTTGGGAGAAGCTTCATTAAAAATTATTACAGCTCAATTCAAACAAAATACAATGCAATTTTCCCTGTCTTTGGAGAACTTTTGAACCCTAACTGTAGTCCAATTGTATTTATCTACCAAAGGCAACAGCAATGACACCATCTAGTGATTTATCTTATCTGAATATTTATTTTAAAAAAGTTTGAACTTTGTTGAATAGCACAATGCACTGTTATCACATGGACAACACCATCTCAGCAACAGCGTGCATGAAAAATATAAACGCACACGCTTTTACTTTTTGTATCCTATGAGGTATTTCACATGGCCACCATGCACTGAGATTGTTGCAGAGAGATGCAACATGTTACAATTTTCCTCCAATAGTGTGATAACACAGCTACACAATAGTAGTATGAATTTCAATGGAACTTGAATTGAAATTGCACGACTATTGAGAGACTGGGATGCTGGAAAACCCTGCTACACTGCAGCATCAATGCTCCCTTCACAAATACTACAAAACCATTGCAACCCTCTGCAGCAGTTCTGTCTTCTGTGTTTTAGTTCACTTAACTCTCACTCACATTCCAGCACTGATAGGGATGTAGGAAAAGTGAGTCTGATGGCAGGCCACATGAGCGCCAGCCAACACTACTGGCTGGTGCCCATGTGGGTCAGATATCCACTGGAGGTTGCAATGAGCATTCATGTGCAGGCACTCCTTGCTGCAACTTTAGTGTCTTCCTAAACTAGTGTATCATTGGCACTCACGTTTAGTCGTCAGTTTGATCCACCATCCACCCACCGGGTGCTGTATTGTTGAAGTACAGTCAGCTACCAAGAAATATACGCACTCACAGTATAGGTGTAAATATATAAATTGCATTAAAGTGTCATCTTAACAAATGAACAGCACAACCAGCAGCAACGTTTCAATCCGCTTAACGGGATCCTATCCTATATAATAATTCACTAGGATGTTTGTCACGATGCAGTCATGCACAGTGGAGATTGCCTGCGTTCAGGAAGTCTCTACTGCACGATTGCATAGTGTGAGTGAAGCGACGCAAGACTGTATCGCATGGAGCAGTGAGGTAGCGACGACCTCTTAACCCTTTGAGTGCCAGAGGGGTACACAACACACTGCAAAGCAATGCATTGCGTACCCCTCTGGGATGATCTTGAGAAAGGCCGCTGTGTCGGCCGAAACGTTGATTTAAATAAATGTAACCTTTATTCGCATTGCAAAAGGATCCTGTGTGTGCCGTTTCTACAAACTCCAAAACTGTATATATATATATATATATATATATATATATGGAAAAATCTAGGATTTACAAATGGCAGTGTCTGTTCAAAATGAATAAATATGCAATGATAAAACATATTTTTTAGTCTCCCTAAGGGAAATGGTATCACAGGCAGAGGCTTAGAGGTAATCAGTGGCAGCTCACTGAAGAAGTCCACTAAATGCTAAAATCGGAGTCTCGGGTTTTGCAGTTTCTTTTGTGCATAGGAGGTTTGCCTGATATTTTGATGCTGAACGGTCTATATTTAACTAGGTAAAGAGCTGTAAATCTGGAGCAAAACAACTGCACTATATGAGACAAATGACTAATCTCATTGATATCAATGGGGCTTTTATTCTCTAGAATAACTGCAGTCTTCTAGCATTCACAGGGTTAAAAGCCCAATTTGAATCAATGGGAATTTGGAATATGTTTACTTGTTCCCTAAGGTGCAGTTGGTTAGATCCAGGATTGCTCCTATTTAACCTTCGACTGAGAGGAGTATCCAATTCATTGCAACGCAATGCACTGGATACCTCTGTAGCACACAGAGGGTTAAGAATAAGGTCTGTAGTCTCCAACCATGTAAAAGTATTAACAGTGTGATCTGGTTATGCACCCTTAGACGAACATGATGCACTCTCTGTCTTGCCAAGCACCAGACAGGAACTACTATGTATGTTTTGGGCATGCAGAATGACTAGAGGAATGAACACACTAATAGGCAAGGCCAGTGTGTCTCCACATATATCACAAGTTGTCACACTAAAGAAAAAAAGCAGTGACAGATAAATGTGTAAAAACACGAATAATGAATCATCTCTCTCCAGGTTACTACTACTTCTTTCTAAACAAAGAAAATACAAGCAGTGGGTGGCATATAATTTATAGAGGACCATCTGGGATGACTTAGAACCATCTGCTTTCTTATAAAAGAAGAGGAAGGATCCTATATAAATAGCACAGGCAAAGTGGCAATATGTTTAGTCCAGAGTGATCTGCATAATGCTACAGACAGGTCATGTCCTAATCTGTCTGCAACAATGAACACTTATGCCTCCTGACCAGAAGTGAGAAATATGAAGCTGGACTACTAACTCCATCCCATTTGTCAGTCAACGGGCTATTTATTTAGGAGTCTTCCTTTTTCTTATACCATCAAAGGCGCTTATAGGTTAATAAAAGACCCAGGGCTTGGGCCAACCAAAGGCAATATTAGTGTGCAGTCCAATTACACCATTCCATGTCTAAAGCTGTCAACAATGCCCAGGGCTTTAATAATGAGACATGGGGCTTTATACCCCTCAAGCAGTACCTAGCAAAGACCATGTTAACCATCAGAGTGGCCTTCTTGTCCTATAGCACCTTATTGTCTATATATACTAATTGTCCAGCCAATACTAACTTGGCGTGGTACTCTCTCTTTTTAGAACACTCTGTATCTTCCTAGTAGCTCCAGTGACATCAGCGATACCTATTTGTGCAACTTTAAAAAGTATAAAGTAAAACATTTTTAAAAACATTGCAGGGTCAAACCAAGGATTTCCATAGAAGGGATTGCAAAAACGAATATACAAGAACAATTACAATGCATAGAATATAAGTTGTGTGTTTGTGAATCCAAATCCATGACAGCTACCAGAGCATAGACCAGAAGTGAGCAACCTGTGGCTCTACTCCAGATGTGAGATTAGATTATAATTCCTATCATCCACAAATGGCCTTTGACTGGATGATGAATTATGGGAGTTGTAGCCCAACAAACAGCAGAATTTATATGTTTCCCACCCCTTATAAACAAACACACACACCAGGGGCAAATGAATGTAAGGGGCATTTCTAGGCAACTGAAAACCACTCTTGGTGATCTTGCATTCAAATATTATATTATTAAAATAAAAAGTCGCTTTTTTCCCGAGTTTGGTTGCATCACTTTTCATAACATCACTCCAAGGAGAGTTCTTTCAGCCCGGCTTTCAATCTCCTTTGATGTAAAGTTCCATTGTAAACATTTTAGAATCCTGTAGGACAGCATAGTCAATCTTAGACCTCCAGGTGTTGGGATCTACAATTACCATTATATCCAACCAGCAATCAGAAGCCCAAAGATGGACTATTTCTGCTGTATATATTGACTTATTGCACCATAGAAGATTCTCCTGCCTCCATGCAGTCTATTTAACCCTTTGACTTTTGCACCCATGAAGGAACATAGTGCCAGACCATAAAACAAATACAGTTGACCTTAATCTTTACTTCAGCGTGAAAGAAGAACACAGAGGGGAGGCGCTCATAGGGTTAATAAGCTCAAGGATCTCACAATAATAGATAATACAATTAGATGAACTCACATGTGTTCGTGGCCACACCAAGATAGATTGTGGCTAAAAAGGCAAGTGGGGGATATTACAATGCCCTCCATGCAGATGGATTTCAAATCAGCAGCTCCCTTGTAGACACCTTCAAACAAAGAAGGAGAAAGCACAGGAAATGGAAATACACAAAAAGGGGAGCTTTCAACATATAACAGGCTTTCGATATTTCAAATGAGATGATTACTCACACTTTTGAGAATAACGGTTGAATTCCTCACAACCAGTTAGTAGCAACAGGGAATTAATCAACCTACCCCTGTACAACACTCCAAGGCTCCTGCTTCTCAATATTCCAAACTCCATTGCCAACGATCAATATATCACAAGTATTTTATTAATAATCAGAATAAAAAAAATAAAAACACTAAAAAAGGCAATATTCAAATTGTGTTTTTATTATTTTTATTCTGATTATTAATAAAATACTTGTGATATACTGATCACTGTGATATATTGATCGAAGTTTGGAATATTGAGAAGCAGGAGCCTTGGAGTGTTGTACAGGGGTAGGTTGATTAATTCCCTGTTGCTACTAACTGGTTGTGAGGAATTCAACCGGTATTCTCAAAAGTGTGAGTAATCATCTCATTTGAAATATCAAATGCCTGTTATATGTTGAAAGCTCCCCTTTTTGTGCATTTCCATTTAATCCAGAGTGCTCTACCATCGGGTTTGATATGAAAAATATCCTGTCATTTATAAAGGAGAAATTGATAAATTCAGTGGTAATCCAGCAGAACTGCAGGAACTTTGGAATGTGCTGTTGGTGTCCTGCGCATTCAGAGAGTTAAAAGGCCCACGTAATGAAGTGTGAGAGTCTATTTGTCCCATGAGGGCCAGTTGGCTTGCTCCAGAATTGCGCCAGGTCATCCTGTTTAGATCAATGGAACGTCTCATTACGCCCCTATGGTGCTGTTCTTTTTATCCAGAATTGATCTCATTGCTTTTGTGCCCACAGACTTGTAACATGGAATAGAAGAGTCCTAAATGCTCAGAGATCAGCCCCCCTTCTCCCTTTGAACCATCAGGCACAGAGAGGTGTGATCTCTCTCAGAATCGTTACTTCAGCCTCAAATGAGTCCTGCATTGTACTGACAAAATCCAACAACAAAGAGTGGAGATTATTCCTAGAGTGAACTCCTGTACCCAAGGGGCGAGAGCAATGTATACACCACATGGACGTCCACACCTCGGGGCCAAACGCACCTTATACAGGTTTGTGACCCTCCACGGGTGCAATAAGTCAATTGTATTTGGAATTTTTTTTAAAGCAGAACTTTCAACAGCATGACATAGCATGGCAAATGATAATTACATTAGCGATATGCAAACGTTTAGTTTTATTTTCAAGTATAATTGCTGCATTAACAAAGAATATAGCCTTTCATGAAGGCAGGCAGCGGCTGGGATCTTGCAGTAGGCACTCTCTGTCTGCACTGTCAGTCCCTTCCGGTGCCTTTCGGCACAAAGCAATTCAAGCCACCAATCATGGACCTGAAGGGGACGGACAGTGCAGACACAGAGATGCCGGCTCTGCAAGATGTCTGTGCTGTTCCCTGCTGCCTGCACAAAAGGTTATATTTTCCATTAATGCAGCATTTATACTTGAAAATAAAACGAAGTGTGTGCATATGGCTAATGTAATTATCATTTTCTGTGCTGTGGTGCTGGTGAATGTCCCGCTTTAAGGGTTGAAATGTTTCAAAAGCGCAAATGAGAATTTTGCATGTTTGATGCAGGGCGAGATTCTCATGTCACCCTTTTCATCACGGCGACATGGTAAATGCGCCGTGTAATACCACGCTATTTTGATTGCGACATTATAAAAGGATATCATTTATCCCAGACCAATATACTTATGAATAGTAAATGCCGCTAGTAAGTGCAACTTAGTACCCTCTTTCTGTAAGGAATGGGAGATTCACAGATGTAAACAGGGAAATTGCCATGACAGTCGGGGCCTGTCTGCAGTATCAAGGTCATAAAGGGGAATTATACCAGGGAAAATATACCCTCAATTCATAACATTTTGTAGACTCCGAATCCAGAATTAATGGGCTGGGACAATCAAGTCAACACAAAGATATGTATATTTCTAGGCATGCATATAGATAACATAATTCGAAAATTAAAAGTACAACTTTTTGTACAATTCATGGTTTTACAGGCTGACACACAAAGCAAATCTGCTTACTGGACCTTTCAAAAAATGAGGTAGGTGAGTTGATTAGAGAGGATAAGGAAAAGAGAGATGTTCTAAACACTTTCTATGCATCAGTATATACAAGGGAACAACAAATTGTAGACGAGCCTCAACAAGTAGCAAATAAAACCATACCATTAGCAGACATTGGGTTAGCACAAGAAGAGGTCATGGGAAGACTGAACAAAATTAGGACTGAGCACCAGTATACATCCAAGGGTTCTTCAGAAACTCGGTGCAGTGTTAGCAAGACCCCTCTTTTTACTCTTTAAAGACTCTCTCACCACAGACCAAACCTGGTAACTTTCAATATCAGCTGACCCTGATATCATTATATATTAACCCTTGTAGGTTTGCATAATGTAGATTTTATGCTGTTTGCTTTAACCCAGAGGTGCTCCAGTCGGTCTGCAAGGAACCTTTCACTTGATACAACTTAAAGATCTCACTGACTAAACACAAACAAGACAAGCAGGACATCACCCTCTGTCTTTCTGATACAAAAGGATGCAATTTAGAGACTAAAAAAACATTTAATTAGTGCGGATCATATAGTTTATAACACTGGACTCTCTCACCCTGAAATTTTGGCCCTTTCCCTTGAGATTTATGCCAAAACCCTGAGACTCAGGGTCAAACCATTTGAGTTCCCAGGTATGCCACAGACTCAATGTCACAAGATTGGCATAAAGCCAGTGCAGTGGCTTTATTTAAGAAGGGAACTAAAACAGAACATGGGAATTATTGTCCTGAGAGTTTGACCTCTGTAGTGGGAAAACTGCTAGAAGGGATAATAAAGGATTATATTCAGGATTACACCACAGAAAATAAAATTATTAGCAGGAATCAACACAGCTTTTATGAAGAATAGATCTTGCCAGACTAATCTTTTAAGCTTCTCTGAAGAAGTAAGTAGCAAACTAGATAATGGTAAAGCAGTAGATGTAGTATATCTAGATTTTGATAAGGCATTTGATACAGTGCCACAAAGGGGGCTGGGGTATAAAGTAAGGAAATTAGGGCTAGGGGGTAACCTTTGTAATTGGACAGAAAACTGGTTGTAAATGGACAGTTCTTCAATACAGTTAAAGCTTAGAGTGGAGTGCCTCAGGGTTCAGTACTTGGTCCACTGCTTTTTTAACACATTTATAAAGACCTGGAAATAGATATAGAAAACAAAATATCAATATTTGCAGATGACACTAAATTATGCTAGGTAAAAAGTTTAAAACAGGGCTTTTGTCCTCTACAGAGCGATTTACATAAAATGGCAGATTGGGCAAACAAATGGAATATGAAGTTTAGTGTGGGAAATTGTAAAGTCATGCATCTGGGAAGAAAAATCCCAATGCTACTTACGAACTTAATGGAATCGTTTTAAGGGACTCATTGCTAGATCTGGGACTCCGTGTAAAATACAAACTTGGAACCAGTGTCAAATAGCAGTGGCAAAAGCAAACAAAGTCCTGTCTTGCATAAAAAGGGGTATTGAAGCAAGAAAGAACAACATAATTTTGCCACTGCACAAATCAGTGGTAAGACCTCGCCTCCAATATACAGCGCAGTTTTGGGCACCAGTTATAGAACTGGAGAAAGTACAGCGAATAGCGACAAAATTAATTAAGGGAATGGAAGACTTGACATATGAGGAATGTCTAGACAAACATGGTTTATTTACTCTAGAGAAAAGACAACTAAGAGGAGACCTTATCACATTGTACAAGTATATGAGAGGTCAATACAAGGACCTCTCTGGTGAGCTTTTAATTTCATTTCAAGGCCTGATCAAATAACCAGGGGCCACCCCTTGAGATTAGAGGAAAGGAGTTTTCAAATTCAGCAGAGGAAAGGGTTTTTTACAGAAAGGTCTGCTAAATTGTGGAATTCCTTGCCCAAGGATGTGGTAATGGCAGATACTATAGAAACATTTAAGACTAGAAACATTTCTTTCAAGAGGAAACATACACGCTATACTGTGTATTAGAAGGCAAATCAGGAAGTTCAGATAAAGACTAACTTATTTGGTAGCAGGAACGCTTATATAATTCTCATTTCTGTGTGTTATGTGGCAAAGGTTGAATTTGATCAACTTGTCTTTTTTCAACCTAATTTACTATGTTATACCATGTTTAGCTTCTACTATGTTTAAGACAAGAAAAAACATGTTTAATTCTGATCAAAAGATGGAAGATTTGAGAAAATGGAATTTATATTAGTCTGATTATCACGTACAGCATTGTAGTTTTCTATTGGTATGTATTGCTTTGTGCAGTAGGAAGGATGTTTTTAAACTACTCTTACTGGTCCACTCACTGCATGTGTGCTCCTAATGGCAGTCATTTACAGCCTAAATAGCTATAGGCCCTGTTATCTACAAGCTTGAAATCCCTGATATGGTAAAACGTATTAGTAAGGACTTGCCTAAAATTGGTGTGTCTTGGTAGTGCAGGCAAGCTTGAATATGTTTTGGTCAAACTATGCAACCAAAACCTTCACTTGAGAAAAGTGAGTTAACAAGCGGGTGGTATGAGCATTAACCCTTTGATTGCCAGATGTATCCAATGAAATGTGTTGGAGACCTCTCTGGCACTCAAAAGGGTTAATATAAGATCTGCATATAGATATACCAGTTTTAGGCAAAACAATGCAATGGTTAACTGAAGGGGCACGTAAGAGTCATGTGTTTAGACAGTGCAGGAAGAGCAAAGTACGTACATACCTTTTCATTGTGTAAAATGGAGTCTTTTATCCCTTTGAATGCCAGAGTGACATGTAGCGCTTTGCTTTGCAAGGCGTTGCGTACCTCTCTGGCACTCAAAGGGTTATTACTGTTAATGTTAAATGTTACATTGTCCTAGAACTGCACTACTTTTTCTCAACAAATCAGCTTCACTGCTCTTAGACCTCTAGAAGTTTGGAAGGTCAATCCTAATGATAAAATGTAACTGCCTGCCAAATCTCTCTAAGAATGGAGCATACTTTCCTGTATTAATGTGTTTCCTTATCTCTGGCTCAGCTATTCTTCCTGTAATATATATTCTGGTGGACATTTATGTCTTAGAATATGTGATACTGTCTAATACAGTGCAAACCAATATGTACCAGAGATAATATAAAGTACAGCATTGCCTTACCAATGAAGCCCAGACTACAGACCATCCACACATACAATGAAAAAGCTCTGGAAGGCTGATGTACTAAGAAGTGGACCAGTTCTGGAGAAAACCTGGCACTCAGTAAGGAACAAATAAACATACCCAAATCCCCATTCATTTAACTGAGGCTTTAAACTTCTTGTATGATATCGAGTTCTCCAGTGCAGTACAAATACCATAATGCAAATGAATAGGTGCTAACACACTGTAGGAGGAAATGTGTAATTAGCTGTGTTACCTGCACCATGCAATGAGATATTTGTCAGTGTAAACAATCTATACAAGACAAATGGCCTGACGTACTGAAAACAACTGGTACCGTTCTGGGACAACACAACGACACCATATGGAGCACATGGATTTAATCCTTTGAGTGCCAGAGAGGTATCCAACGCATTGCAATGCAATGCGTTTGGTACCTCTCTGACACTCAAAGGTTTAAATGGACCTTTTACCCCTTGAATGCCAGAGAGGTCTCCAAAGCATTGTGAAACAAGTTAAATGGGGATTAATGCATTTCACAATGTGCTGGAGACCTCTCTAGCATTCATGGGGTTAAATCCCCATTTAAATCCCTGGACCCCTATGGTGCAGTCAGTTTACACCAGAATTGCACCAGTCTTTGGTAATTCAGCTAGCTTCACTGACATCCATATAGCAGTACTGACACTGCAGGATAATGTTACTTCCTGTACAGCAGATCTCCTTGAGTGACCTTGTACAAATATCTCTACTTCAGACACCAAATTTAGCTCTTCGATTCAGGTATTAATTTTAATAGAACCTCAGACTGTACAGGACAGAATACACTGTAATCTCATTATCACATTATCTTCTCTGTAGAAAGCTACTGCATATTATATATATATATATATATATATATATACACACACACACACACACACACGTGTATGCATGCACACACTCACACAGCTGCGCAGGTTCAGTCTGGACTGCTACCTGGGATAATATTCCATCTCCTCCTCTAGTTCTCATTCACCAAGACTGTCTTGCAGCTATAGGTACTAATTAGGTTGGTTGATACCAAATTTACATATATATTCCATTGTGTGCCAGCAGGGCATTGTGAAGCAATGCACTGGACACATAGCACACAAAAGGAAATTGCCACCCCATACTGCAACGAGCTTTCATGTAGATGAAGGAACAATCTGATGGCAGCCACAGCCAAAGCATCATGGCCCTTAGTGGATGAGTGTAGGAATAATTTGGCCAGTGATTGTGTTGGCACACAAATACGTCTTAGTGATAGAGGAGGTGATAGCAGGTGTGGCATAAGGCAGACACACGGAGGCTGATGTACTAAGAAAAAGTGTAGTCAGATGCAATCCAATTGTACCATATAGAATAAACACAAATTCCTGATAATTTTAATGGAGCTTTTAATCTCTTAAATGCTAGGGCAGTCTCCCACACATTGCTTTCTCGCATTCAGGAGGTTATAACCCCCATCAGGTCAATAGGAATTTGGGGAATTTTTAGCTGGTTTACTCTAGTGCTTCTTAATACACCAGCCTCAGTGTGGGTACCAGTGTAAAGCATATTTTTGCTTTAGGAAAGTTTATAGCTATATAAGTGTATCAAATATGTCTCTGCCTCACACTAGCGCTTCTTTCACCTCCTACTCCACCACTAACAATGAGGTATGTGCTCACTGTACAGCTCCCCCCACATCCACTGAGCCTACTGCATCCCTTCATTGCTCCATATTCCACCCATTTACTCTTCCCCACCAGAACCTTCTAATAACCCCCAACAAACAAAATCACAGTAATATCTCTCCTGTCCCAACTAGCCATCTCCCTATTTCCCCACCTCCTCAACTCTATCCTTCAACTATCACTTACCATCCCTCTATTAACTCCCTAATCATTACTCTATAGCTTGCATCCCAATCATATATTTACTTGTGTCCTTATTCTTCTTGCATTTCTGAACCCCAATTTCTCCCACCATTTATCCTCAACAAATCCCTTTTCTCATTAATTACTTATCTGCGCTCATGTCCATCCATTCATTAACACATTCTATTTCTTTCTCTACTTCACACACTTTACTACCACCATTAAAATACACATAACATATTTCATTATGGTTAATGTCTCATAAAGTTAGTTCCGGCCCATCTTTCTGGTGGACAATAGCCCCAATCTTCAACTGTACATGTGAACTTAATAATACTAGTGCAAAGGGTTGAAGAGCAAGACTTGGTTGAGTGTAGGTTGAAAAGGATGGCCTGTGAGACAAATGTGTTATTGTAAACAGTGCAAAGTGATGATGATGATGATCAGGGATGGATTGACATTGCATGTGTCCATAGAAAGAGGCACCCTAAGTGCCCTTAACACCATCCATAGCCATATTCCACCACCTAAATGATCTTGACCAATGCCTTCTCCACTGTTTCCTGGCACAGAAAATATCATTATCTTATAAAATACAAGTAATTAAATTAAAAAAGGTCTTATCTCTTGGGTGTTAGAGAGGTGTATAAGAATGTGTTAGAAACCTATCTGTCAACCAAGGATGTTAAATAACAGCTGCAAATAGTTCACGTCTGTGGTTCAGTCACTGAGGTTTTTCTGGTCAAACTTTTAACTCAGAATATGGGTGTGTCTGGTACTACTGAAGAGCTCTCAAAATGTGGAGATCTAGGTAGTTGCCTTTTCTGCCTAATTGGAAATTCAACTCTGATGATATCCATCATCATGATTTCCCACCTGTCTTACTGTATTCTGGAAGGGCGACAAGGCAAGAGGCAGGGACTTCTTTTGTTTAGCAGAGATGTAGTTCTAAAGAACCTCCTTGCCTGTCTCCCATCTGATTCCACTCCTGGCTCCATTATGAAATATAGCAGATCCGTGGGTGCAGTCACATAGAAAATATACTGTCATTTAAACCAGTAAAGAAAGGAAAAGAAAAGAAGATTTTAGTCTTACCTATTAAATCCTTTTCTCTTAGTCCATACAGGTTACTGGTAACTTTGGGTAGGCGATCCGCCCCTTTAATTGTAGGCAGGAACAATTCTAGAATTGTATGCAGGGGGTGGAGCCTACCTTTCCTCCTTAGCTGCAGCTAGCCAACCAGCTCAATAAAGATTTGAGACACTTTTGACTAGCTAGTGGAAGGGAAAGAAGACTCCTGTGAGCATGACCCCGAAGGACCCCCACGGTCTGCCACAGCAGAGCCAAGCATGGTCCCTTGACAGGTTGGGAGACCAGTAACCTGTATGGACTAAGATAAAAGGATTTAACAGGTAAGACTAAAATCCTCTTTTTTCTGTCGTCCAATACAGGTTACTGGTAACTCTGGGATGTCCAACCATTGAGTTTCCCAGAGGCGGGAAGTAAGCCGAGGACCAGGCGCAAGGACCCCAAAGTCACCAGAACAGATATGAACCATCCGATCAGAGATAGCCCAACAAAACAATGAAGTGTCAACGGACACTGAACAGGGGTAAAAACACCCCAAACTGTTACACAGCACACTGAACTAAAGCCAACAGGGCTCAAAAGTGAAGGAAGCACTAAGAACCAAAGAAGATCCTAGACAGGCAAGACTGCCTCCAGGATCTTCCTCCCAAAGCTGGCGTCAGCACATCAACACGGTAGTGCTTCGAAAAGGTGTGTGCGCAGACGACCAATTTGCAGCCTTGCACAACTGGTCAGCAAAGACTTGATTCTTGTAAGCCCAAGAAGACCCAATAGATCTTGTAGAATGAGCCGTGACCCGAAAGGGGACAGACTTCTTCCTCAGCTCGTAAGCCTTACGAATAGTGGACTTGATCCAAGAAGCAAGTCACTTTAGATGCAGGTCTTCCTGCCCTGGGACCCTGAGGAATGACGAACAGCATGTCAGATTGCCTGATAGACTCAGTGCGATGTACATAAAACTTGAGCCAAAGCACCACATCCAACAAGTGGAGATCCCTCTCTTTGTCAGACGAGGGTTCAGGGCAGAAAGAAGGCACCACAATCTCCTGATTGATGTAGTACTCCGAAACCACCTTCGGAAGAAACTCCTGAGAGGTGCAAAGCACTGCCTTGCTCTTGTGAAACACCAAAAAAAGGTGATTTACAGGACAGAGCATGTAACTCCGCAACACTGCGAACAGACACGATCGCCAGGAGAAAGGCCATTTTCCACGTCAACAGACGTAGAGGAATAGTAGCCAAGGACTCAAAAGGAGGGCACTGAAGAATGCCCAAAACCAGGTTAAGATCCCACAGAGGAGCGGGATTCTTGAAGGTAGGACGAGTATAAGCAACGCCCTGGAAGAAAATCTTGACATCAGGAAGGATGGCAATGCTCTTCTGAAAGAAAACGGAGAGAGCAGAAGTCTAAACCTTAAGGGAACTCAAACTGAGGCCCTTATCCACACCATCCTGCAAAAAGGCCAGGACCGTAGGCAGATCAAATTCCTTAAACGGTCCTTGTCAGCACACCTAGAAAGGTCGACCAGACACGATGGTAGACCTTGGAAGAAACAGGTTTGCGGGCACTGAGCATAGTAGCCACCACCCCAGAAGAAGAACCTTTCTTCTTCAATATTGAGAATTCAATTTGCAAGCCGTCAAAGCTAGCCGATGAACATCCTCCTTCCACAGGTAATCCTGTAGAAGAAGATCCGGACGGCAAGGGAGCCGGAATGGCTCCACCACTGACAGATCCAGCAATTCCAGAAACCAAGCTTGGCGAGGTCGGTACGGAGCAATCAGAATGACTGGACAGCATTCAAGTTGCAATTTCCGTAACTCCCTATGCAACACTGGGAGGGGAGGAAAGATTTAGGCCAGAGGAAACAACCAAGCAATGGACATTGCATCCACCGCCAGAGCTACAGGGTCCCTCCACAGAGAGCAGAACCTCGGAACCTTCCTGTTGTGTCTTGTCATCATCAGGTTGATGTAAGGAAGACTCCACTTCTGAACAAAGGGTGAACACCTCTGGGTGCAGTTCCCACTCTCTGCTGTCCACTGTGTGTCAACTTGACCTCTAACCAAGCGGTGAGACTTCTGCCATGATGTTTCGCCCTGCTTGTTGATGTAAGCCACGGCCATGGCGCTGTCGTACTGTACCTGGACTGGACAGTCTTCCAGCTGAGATGTCCAATGACGAAGGGCATGAAATATCGCCTAAAAAACTCTAACACGTTGAAGGGAAGGAGAGATTCCTCCGGAGACCACTGACCCTGAGAGCTCAGACGACCCAGGACCGCTCCCCAGCCGTAGAAGCTGGCGTCTGTTGTCACCATGGTCCAGAAGGATACCAGGAAGGGCTTTCCCTTCAGCAGATTGGAGAGGTCGAGCCACCATGACAAACTCAGTTCCACATGAAGCAGGAGGGACACTGACATATTCAGAAGGTCCGGCCGACCCTTGCACACCTGGATCACAAACCTCTGGAGTTCCCTGGTGTGTGTGCCATGGCAAACGGGACCACTTCTATGGTGGAGGTGAGTTTCCCCACTAGAGAGGACAGCTTCTTGGCTGGAACTGGATCTTGAGCCAGAACCGCAGAAACCTTGTGGGCAATCTGGTGAGCTACCTCATCCCTGAGAAACACCATTCTCTTTTGAGTGTCGAAGAGAAGGCCCAGAAAGACCAGACGCTGGGAT
The DNA here is from genome assembly GCA_037306005.1 of Rhinophrynus dorsalis. NCBI lineage: Eukaryota > Metazoa > Chordata > Amphibia > Anura > Rhinophrynidae > Rhinophrynus > Rhinophrynus dorsalis. The sequence goes on from CM074721.1 coordinate 300,489,290, forward strand.
GGTACAAGATCTGACTTGTCCATGTTGATGATCCACCCGTGATGGGTGACATCGTGAATGCATAGCTGAACCTGCTGATCAAGAAGTTCTGCAGAGGGGGGCTTTTAGAAGCAGGTAGTATCACGGTGCCCGTGTTCCTGCTCTGACAGTGATATTGTTACTGTGCCTAATTTCCATGCTGCCTTCTCATTGGCCTGTCATCTTTGCTCCACCCAGGGCTTGCCTTTTTATACCCTGTCATATCTATTCTAAGGTGCCCTTTTGTGGTGTATCTAAGCCTGACATTTTGCTACTGTGTTGCTGTTCGTGTATAACCTGGCTTGCCTGACGACGTTCCTGTGTTTCCCGTGTATTGCTCCGTTACCGACTGATCCAGCTGAGAACCTGCTCCGTTGCTGAACTGATCTGGCTGAGAACCTGCTCCATTGCTGAACTGATCTGGCTGAGAACCTGCTCCGTTACAGACTGATCTGGCTGAAAACTCGCTCCATTGCTGAACTGATCTGGCTGAGAACCTGCTCCGTTACTGACTGATCTGGCTGAGAACCCGCTCCGTTGCTGTACTGATCTGGCTGAGAACCTGCTCCGTTACAGACTGATCTGGCTGAGAACCCGCTCCGTTGCTGTACTGATCTGGCTGTGAACCCCCGTTGCCATAGTCTGCCTGGCTATTGAGCCTTGCCTGTGCACCTGACCAGTCTGTGCTTCCTGTTGGTTTGTAACCTGTTCCGCTGAGCCATTGTTCCGTTGCCATCCGTGTATGGTTGTGCCTCCTCCGTTGTCTAACTGGCCAGCATTACATTCAACGGTTTCCAGTTGCCTAGTTGGGGTGTGCCGCGTGGCGCTAATCTTATTCTGTCGACCATAGGCATAGCATTCGTGCTATCACCACTTACTCCTACTGCCTGTGGCAGTGTGTACATGCGAAGTACCGGTACAGTGCTAGCAAGTGCTGACTGAGTTAGTCTGATCTCTCTGTGTCTCCCTCTGCGCTAATTGCTGGGCTCATTCCCTGTGGGAGTTCCTGTGTGTCTCTGGGCATCTCCTGTTAACTGTTCAGTGACTAACACTATCTAAGCTACCCGTATGCTCCTTCATGTTGCAGTGCCTGGGTGAGGGCAAGCACTTGCACTGGCACGCACTGCTGGGTGTGTGGAGACCCTGAGTTCCTATTTCTGTCTAGTGGCCTGAGGGCCTAGAGCCAGCATTTGCGCTTGTTCCACTGTCCTATGAGGAAACACCTGTGGCCTTCCAGTGTTCACTTCGATCCACCCCTAGCACTCTAGGGTTTACCTTTGTAAGTGGTGGCCTCGGCCACTCTGGGACCCCTGTCCCGTGGTCAGTGTTGCCTCGTTGCCTCCTTGGGTTCTGTGCCACCCAGGCCTCTGGGTCTTGTGCCTACTACCATCTCCAGGACTTACTGCCATCCTCTGTCCTGCTGTCAGCCAGGGTCCAGTAGCCTGACTGCTCCAGGTTCTCTAGTGGAGGGTTGCCTGCCTAAGATACCTCCATTACCTGTGTTCCGTCTCAGTCTTTCTGTTTACAGTCATTGCTTACTGCCTATATATCCTCCATATAGGGTGGTTTCGTATTGTGGGCCTGTGGCCTCATTCCTTGTATGCACTTTACTCAATAAAGTAATTTTAACCTTACTGTTCTGTCTGAGTGTTCATCAAAAACCGTGACAGGTCGTACATGTATGGAGTAACTGATGCCGTCCTGGTGGAGGACGGACACTAAGGCTCCCAGGACATGGTTGAAAACTTGAGGAGCTGTAGTCAGACCAAAGGGAAGAGCTGAAAACTGAAAGTGCCCTCGGTCGCAGGCAAATCTGAGATACTGCCGGCTCTCTGGATGAATGGCAATGGCACGTCCTGAAGATCCAGAGATGCAAGGAATTCACCCGGGGACATAGCAGCAATCACCGTCCTTACAGACTCCAGGTGATGAGTCCGGATCACAAAGGAATTGAGATTCTTCAAATCCAAAATAGGTCGACAACCACTGTCCTTTTTGGAGACCACAAAGAGGTTTGAGTAAAAACCCATACCTCTGTACTGATCTTGAACAGGCTCTAGAACATCCTTGTGCAGAAAAGCCTGAATAGTGCCGTTGAACAGCCGGCGTTTCTCCATGCCCTGAAGTGTATGAGAAGGAAAGAAGCGAAAAGGAGGAAGAGGGATGAAAGGGATCCTGTATCCTTCCGCCACCACCTGTAAAACCCATGGGTCCACCACTGAATCCTCCCAGACGCTGTGATAGTGACGCAGACGGCCACCCACAGCAGAGTGGGGACCTGGGTTCGGTGAGTCATTCTGAAGAAGGCTTGGAAGCCTTGGGCTTGGAGGAGACTTTGGGCTTCCATTGCTGTTTGGGCTTGGAGGAGGCACGTGGAGCTGACGGAACCGTCTGGTTCGCCAGACGTGTCTCAGTCTGAAAGGAACTAAAATACTGATTACGCTTAAGCAGCGTTTTCTTCCTGGGGACCAAAGGGAGAAGGGTACTCTTACCCCCAGTGGCCTCACTGATCAGATCTTTAGGCAAGGAAAGCAGTGCTTTCTTGGAAGCAGTGTCAGCAGACCAGATCTTGAGCCAAAGAACCTGTCTGGCAACCACAGACATGGTGGAAACCCTGGCCACCAAACGGATAGCATGAAATAAGGCGGCAGAAACACAGTGATGTGCCTCAGAAATGTTGGCAAGAAGGCGCAACATATCCGAAGTAGGAGCACCCTGACGGACAGCCAGGGTGAGCTGTTCAGTCCAGACCGCAATGGCCCTGTTCACCCATGCTGCAGTGAATGCTGGACGTATGGCAGTACCAGCAGTGGCAAAAATGGACATGAGGGAGACCTCAAGTTTCTTGTCAGTCCAGTCTTTCAGAGCAGATGCATCAGAAACTGGCAAGGCAGTAGACTTAGGTAGCCTGGAGATAGGAGCATCCACCTTGGAAGGATGAACCCACTGAGCAAGTGCTGTCTCAGAGAAAGGATAAAGCTTGGCAAATTTCTTGGAAACAGAAGGTTTCCCATCAGGAGATTTCCACTCTTCAGACACAAGGTGGTCAAGAGTGGGGTTAGGTGGAAAGCAAGTAAGGGGTTTTTTAGGCTCCTGAAACACATCAGAGGGATCAGAAGGAACCTCCTGAACTAAGGGAATGTTTAGGGTAGTCAAAACAACCCTGATCAGGCCCTCAGCCCAGGGCTCAGGATCAGCCTCAAAGGGATCCCCAAAAATCTGAGAGGAGCCCACAGCAGAACATTCCTCAACTGATCCGTCAGGTACTCCCTGAGGTTTTGGCAGGGAAGACTTGACGGAGTAGGGGGTCTGCAAGGAATGGAAGACCCCCTGTAACTGGGATGGACAGAGTTGCAATGTAGACCTAAGATCCCTAGTAGCAGCCTTGAACTCTTGCACCCAAACTGGCTCTGATGCATGGCTGGAGGTCTCTGGGAGACTCTCAGGGACATCACAACATGCTGGGCATAAATGATCTGAGAATTCTCTAGGTAACTCTGAATGACAGGAAGAGCGATGTGCAACAGGGGATACAGAGACCCCAGCATCCTTAGTCTTAGGTCTGGCCCCAAGCTCCAACGCATTAGACATTCTCACAGTGTCAAATAAATTTATAATAAAAGAAAACACCCAAGTGCAGTGTGTAGGATTAAAGTCTCACCCCAGAAGTTGCTAAACTAGACTTATCTGGTAGGCGAAGGGTTAATCAGCAGAGGAGAGAAGGAGTGTCCAAGCTCTGCGTAGGATACACGTTCTGGAAATAGCACAAAATGGTTGCCGTGGCGGGAGCCAATCAGAAACGAGCATGCGAAGCAACCGCTCATCGGAAATGTAGTTTTCCCAGAAAAAGTACCCAAACAGTTGCTGAAGCCCCCTGAGCCCCCCAACACACTAGAAACATGAACCGGATGATAGAGCAAGGGCAGGCAAGAAAAATGAGCCATATCTGAAGCAAGGTTAAGCAGTTGCAGAGATATGTCCCAAACTGTACAGTCCTATAGGAGTGAATGGAGCAATGGCGCCTATGCGGTAAAGCACGCTCAAATTTTACAAAACTGAAATAGTAAAATAAAAATGCATGAAACATCACTAGAACATGTTAGAATACCCAAGAAACACTGAACCAGTAGGAAAAGTGTCAGAAAACCCCCCAAAAGATGCAAAACCAGCAACTAAAGGGTTAAAGTACCACATAAACCTGCTCCAAAACACCCAACAGACATACAGATAGACCCAATGAGTGCAGGAGTGTGTAATAGGAACTCCAAAGGTAAACCCCTGTGTGGAGGGGCACTGTGGGACATGTGAACTTGCAGCACTCAAAGGGTTGCTCACCTTTCCTGCAGATCTTCTGTCTTCAGACTACCATGTATTAAGAAGAAGCCTCGGTGGGCAACTCCTGAGGAAACAACTTGAACCCAAGATTTTCCCCCCAGGGCTTAAGGTCCACAAAAAGCACCTGGATACTGAGCTAGCCACATCTAAGGGCATTGTCAGTTATGGTAATCCGCCTAATGGTGGTATTCCATTTCTAACAGAAAAATAAAAAAATGTCTAAAACTATAGCAGAACTGTTCTCTTGCCTGTGTCTTCACCAAGGAACAAATCTTTTTGGACCTAGTTGGCTAGCTGCAGCCAAGGAAGGAAGGTAGGCTCCACCCCCTGCATACAATTCTAGAATTGTTCCTGCCTACAATTAAAAGGACGGATCGCCTACCCAAAGTTACCAGTAACCTGTATTGGACGACAGAGAAATTAAAGTATAACATGTTTCCTGCATTTAATTTTACCTCATAGTTCTACATTCACGTAGGCATATCTGGAACTCAAACCATCTTTTTAAATTGGCAAGACTCTTAAAAGATGATTAAATATTTAACCATTAACACAATATGAGAAAAAGAAGGTAACTATGCAGTAAAGAACAATTACTCCATGGATAGTATCCTACCAGTGAATCTGTTCCCCTTGGAGCAGACATGCCAATGACGCTGGGGCTGCATCCAGTGAAAGACCCCAGATACTCCCTCAGGGCCAGATTCCTCAATAGTCAGAAACGTAGGAAACGGCCTAGATCTCCAAATTTTGAGAAACTCCTCAGCTGTGCTGGCCACACCTACATACTGAATTCTGGGCCTGTCCAGTGTAATCTCAACGTCCCTGCACCAGTGACATACTCCTTTACAGGCTATTTAATCCTCTTGAATGCTAGAGAAATCTCCAACACATCTCAATAGTAACCAAAGGGTTAAAGCCTTTTCCATTCTTGCTTGGGTGTTTTCTTTGCCAGGAAACAGTGTATGAGACTGGGGGTGGATCGTGTGTTGGGTGAGGGTACGGACATTTGAAGAGCTAAGGGCACCTGGAGTGCCTTGCCTAAGAGGCCTGGCAGGTAAATACATCACTGTGCTCCCTCATTGGTTCTGTGAGAAGAGACTGAAATCTCCCAGTTCAATCTCTTGTGCTGCACGTCAGAGTGACCCTCTGCTTCAGACTCGAAAGGGCTATGGTGGCTGTGTATGAAACCTGCAGTGTTGGTGGCTGACAGCCACATACTGATCTGCGTCCCATCCAAGTGGGCTATGTTTCTCCCCTGAGCAGTTGACAGGAACCATTTTGGCATTGCACCAGCCATCCCTGGGCTTTTTACCAAATAGTAAAATACAGCAAAATATGATAATTTGACCTACGAATATTTCTAACGTAAAATTAACCACATGAAGACCAGAGTGGTTGCCATATATTTCATTGCACACCCACACATGTCCTTGAAGGGTTAAGGTGCATATATTTTACAGTAATACAGACATGACTTCAGAGATCACTGAAAAGAATCCTGTACAGGAGCTGAACATAAGGAAATCAGTAAAAAGCAACATACTGTATAGTGTGATTAGTTACATCATTGATGTGATTAACCTACATTTTACCTCCCAGCTGGAAAAGCCAACATCATGAAAGCACTGTTATTCCCTCTAGCAAGAATGGATTCAATTGAAGAATTCCAAATACATACAGTTAATCAGCTAATCATTTATCTGTTGTTTTGTACTCTCCAGATATGCCAATTAAGAACTTATTTATGGCCATGCGCGTTAATCATTTTGATTGCTGGTGCTTAACCTCACATATAACCCTTTGAGAGCCAGACAGGTCTACATGCTTGACTCTGCAATGCAGACACTCCAAGGGTTAAGGAAAATGGATGGTATTTGTTTAGCAAAAACACATGAGATTTTAGCTCTACACAAGCTCATTGGCTCTATGGAGGTTTGAAATGTTAGCCCCAGTTCCTATTGCATCAGTCCCTGATCAGAGGCTGGACGTGGAGCCTGATTCTACCTACGCTTCATTAGACAGAGGCTAAGAAATGCATTGCTCAGCAATGCGTTGTGTACCACTCAGACTCAAAGGGTTAAAGAAGTGACAGGCAACCCAATTCACACCAATGGATGCATATGTGGTCCTCAAATCCTCCAATCGGCAGCTCGTTACATTTCAAAATATTAAAGAGGTTGAAAAAGTGGAATAAACTATTGGGTACTATATTGCTTTGTAATGTATTGAAGACCTCTATCGCACCCAAGGGGTTAAAGTGTAACAATGTTACTATAAAGGAAGCTGAGTAAACTGAAAGAGGATAGATGCTTTTTGGGATGAAAATAGGGTGTTTGTGACTTTTCCTTTTGTCACTGTACCAGAGAACCGACTGGTGCCATAGGAGAAGCCTCTGGGAAGTCTGCGGCTCTCAGCTACAAACTCATAGGTTTTGTGTGTGGTCCCCATAGAGCTGCTGTGTTGCAGTCCTGGATGATAAAGCATCGATACACTGAAGGAGAATCAGAGGCCTAATTTTAGACTCCCTTCCTATTCCTCCATCAAGGCTCTGAGGGTCACAGTGAATCCAGGCTTAAACAGCAGATCTGGTAGCACTGGACCAACAATCTCATGGGTGAAAAAGAGATCTCAAACACATTGCTTCGAAGCAATGCTGCAGACATCCCTCTGGCATCAAAAGGGTTAATTTCCCTTTCAGAACAAACATTTGAGCATTTAATTGTTTCCACTGAAGAAAGAGAGATTTTATTGATTGCTCTATAGTAGAGCCTCATTATTAATGCATACCATATTACTAAATAAAAACAGACATTCATAAAACATGAAGTAGGAAGAATTGTTATAAAACATAATATAAAATTGCGTTTATTAAAACAAAAATACAAAGTATCAGTCACATTTTTTTTTAACCATAAAAAAATTTGCTAGAATACTCAGTGTGTATTGGGTATATATATATATATATATATATATATATATATATATATATATATATATATATATATATATATATATATATATTGCAGACGATTGTGAAGCCGTTTGATGTGTTGGAATTGAATGAAAGAAAGATTTAACCCTTTGAGTTTCATTGCTATACTATGTGTTGCGTAGCCCTCTGGTACTCAAAGTGATAATTTTACTTTGTTTTACGTAGGACAGCGTAGACCAGGGATGGCCAATGTGAAGTCCTCCAGCTGCTGCCATGCTACAACTTCTATCATTCGAATTGAGGGAATCTGGCAGAGCTGGAGGGATTCGTATTGCCCACCACTGGTGAAGGCAAAGTAACATACACAATGATTTATATGGTGCTTGTATCCACTTGAAGGGTACAAGACTACAAGGGCACTGTGCTGTCAGAGACAACAGAGGAAAGGGATTTGGAATTATTTCTAATGACTTAAAGGTAGGCAGGCAATGTAATAAAGCAGCAGGGAATGCAAGCAGGGTGCTGGGTTATATAGCTAGGGGCATTAATAGCAGAAAAAGGGAAGTGGTCATGCCACTCTACAGATCTCTAGTTAGACCTCACCTAGAGTATTGTGTATAGTACTGGAGACCCCATCTCCAGAAGGTTATAGATTCTCTGTCTAGAGAAAATTCAGAGCAGGGCTACTAAAATGGTGACTGGTTTACAGGAAAAGTCATATCAGGATATACTAAAGGATCTGAACATGTATAGCTTAGAAGAGAGAAGAGAGGGGATATGATAGAAACATTCAAATACATGAACGGATTCAACAAAGTACAGGATGGAAGTACATTTCAAAGGAGTAAAAATGTTAGGACAAGAGGCCATAGTCTAAAGCTAGAGGGACACATGTTTAGATGTAACGTAAGAAAGTTTTACTTCACTGAGAGGGTAGTAGATAAGTGGAATACCTTACCAGCAGAGGTGGTAGAAGTTAATACAGTGACAGAATTTAAGCATGCATGGGACAGGCATAAAGCTATCATTGACATAAGAAAAGACCAATGACCAAAAAGGTTTGAGGTTTTTACATTAGGAAAATGGGCAGTCTAGATGGGCCAAATTCTTCTTATCTGCCATCAGATTCTATGTTTCTATGTTACAGTGCACTGAGAAGCAATGTGCTGATGACTTCCCTGGGGTTAAAAGCCTCATTTAAATCAATGGGAATATGGAGAATATGGGAATATGGAGAATCAGCTGGTATCGTCCACAGTGGCGCTTCTTTAACTCATTGAACAAGACTTAATTTCTCCCAGAATCCCTTTTGATCAATGTACGCAGGAGCAACATCACACAAAACAGTACCTGTGATATTTGCAATTATTATTATTAATTATTTTTAAAGTCACAACATGATTCTTGGTGCTGTACAAAGTAAGCAAAAATGTAATATAACAAACATGTACAGGAACATGTACACTGGAACTCTTGAGGGCTGGATTTACATCCCAGGCTTCCCAAGGCAAGGCACTCTAAGGAGGTTATGCTCTAAATAGGTGATAAAATGGAGATAACTTCTCCAGGGATATCACTTCCCCAGTTCCTTTGTTATTCTTTAGAGCCTATGCACTAAGATCGTTGGAGAAATTGTAGTGTATTGTCTTGATGGAATAACATAGGACTTGGAGAAGTGATATCACTGGAGAAGTCATCTCCAGTTTATCACCACTTTATCACACTTTAGTGCATATCCCCCTTGAGTTCATAGTGTTTTCTGCCAGGTGATGCTTTTGCTACATCCATCTACTGAAATCTTGTGTCTGCAGCACCACATACCATAATAGCAACAGCGACACCTGCCTTTAATTAAAATCCTGAATTCAAACTCTCAATGCAAGTTTACTCTGCACTCCTTTGACTGAACCATCTCCCAGCATTTTAGGAATTTTTATTTGTCCCCTATGGCGCAGTTAGCTTACCCCAGAATAAATATGGGCCCTAGTTTTTTGGGGGGTTTTCACACACTGAACATTCTTTCTTAAAATACAGGGAGTGCAACAAAGACTGCAAAAAGGCAATTAGGTTAGCAAAAATAGATAAGGAAAATCGAATTGCATCGGAGAGCAAGACTAATCCAAAAAAGTTTTTCAAATATATAAATAGCAAAAAATAAGCGGGAGTGCATTGGACCTTTCAAAAATGAGGTGGGTGAGTTGATTAGACAGGATAAGGAGAAAGCAGATGTTCGAAACACTTTCTTAGCGTCAGTATATACAAGGGAACATGTAATGGTAGAAAAACCTCATCAAGTAAGAAATAAAACAATACAATTATCAGATATTAGGTTAACACAAGAAAAGGTCATGGGAAGACTGAACAAAATTAAGACTGATAAAGCACCGGGTCCTTCAGAAACTCAGTGCAGTGTTAGCAAGACCCCTATTTTTACTCTTTAAATATTCTCTCACCACATGCTCAGTGCCATAAGATTGGCGAAGAGCCAGTGTAGTGCCTCTATTTAAGAGGGGAACTAAAACAGAACCTAGGAATAATAGACCTGTGAATTTGACCTCTGCAGTGGGAAAACTGCTAGAGGGGATAAATAAGGGACTATTTTCAGATTCCAACACAAGAAACAAGATCATTAGCAGGAATCTACATGGTTTTATGAGGAATAGCTCATGCCAAACTAATCTTTTCAGTTTCTATGAGGAAGCAAGTAGCAACTTTTATATAAGGGTAAGGCAGTGGATGTTGTATATCTAGATTTTGCAAAGGCATTTGATATACTGCCACACAGAAGGCTGGGGTATAAAATAAGGAAACTGGGGCTAGGAGATAACCTTTGCAATTGGACAGAAAACTGGCTGAAGGATAGGGAATAGTGTGTGGTTGTAAATTGGACAATTCTCCAATACAGTTGAAGTGGAGACTGGAGTACCTCAGGGTTCAGTATTAGGTCCACTGCTTTTTAACATGTTTCTAAATGACCTGGAAATAGATTTAGAAAGCAAAATATCAATATTTACAGAGGACACTAAATTATGCAGGGTAATTAATTCAGAACAGGATATTTGCTATCTACAGAGGGATTTATATAAAATGTCAGATTGGGTAAACAAATGGAATATGAAGTTTTATGTGGGAAAGTGTAAAGTCATGCATTTGGGAAGAAGATATCCCAAGGCTACTTAAAGCGGAACTTTCACATATTAATAAGTCCCCCTTCAATCATTAAGCATATGGTGACTAGCTTGATAATACGTGTATTTCCTATCACAGGTGGCAGATTCTAAAGAAATCTTGAATCTTCGGAGACTGACGGCCAGGTTAGTGCAGTCTGCACGCCTGCGCCGTCAGTCCCTTCTGGTTACTGTGTGGCACACTGCAGTGCTTCTTACAGAGACCGGGACTGACAGCGGAGGCGTGCAGACAAGATGTCTGCGCTGATTCCTGGCTTCCAGTCTCTGAAGATTAAAAATGTATTTAGAATTTCCCACTTTTGATAGGTAATACACGTATTATCAAACTAGTCGCCATATGTTTAATGAATAATGACTTATTAATATGTGAAAGTTCTGCTTTAATGAGCTCATTTTAGGGGACTCATTGCTAGAGAAAGACCTGGGTATTCTTGTAAACTACAAACTTGGAAACAGTGACCAGTGTCAAATAGCAGTAGCAAAAGCAAACAAAATCCTGTCTTGCATAAAAAGGGGTATTGAAGCAAGAGTGGATGACATCATTTTGCCATTGTACAATTCATGGGTAAGACTTCACCTCAAATATGCAGTACAGTTTTGGGCACCAGTTCCAAAAAAAGATATACTAGAACTGAAGAGGGTACAGTGAAGACCAACAAAATGAGGTTAAGAGAATGAAGGACTTGATGTATCAGGAATGACTTGACAAACTTAGTGTATTTACTCTAGAGAAAAGACGACTAAGGAGAGATCTTCTTACATTGTACAAGTATATGAAAGGATCTCTGTGGCGAGCTATTAATTCGAGCCCTGATCAAATGACCAGGGTACACCCCTTGAGATTAGATGAAAGGAGGTTTAGACTTCAGCAGAGGAAGTGGTTTTTTTTACAGTAGGAACTGTTAAATTATGGAATTCCTTGCCCAAGGATTTGGTTGTGGCAGATACAATGGATACATTTAAGAGAAGATTAGATACATTTCTTTCGAAAGAGAACATACAGGGTTATACTGTATAGTAGTATGTAAATCAGGAAGGTTTGATAAATGACTACCTTATTGGCAGCAGGAAAGCTATACAATTCTCACGTCACTGGGTTATGAGGCAAAGGTTGAACTTGATGGACTTGAGTCTTTATTCAGCCTAATTTACTATATTACTATGTTACCATTATCTCTGCAACAATGTTGCCCATGTGAACAAGCCTTTTGATGTAGCCATACCTGGGAACTCTCAGGGTTTGTCACAGAGACTTTGGGTTTTGAACCAAATTTCAGGGTCTCAGGGTGGTGGGCAAAATTCTGAGGGTGAGAGTCCACTGTTTCCTACTATACGATTTACACCAATTTACTGCTCATTTAATGTTATAATTAGTGATATTTCTACCAGAAAGGTAGATGGAGAAGTCCTGCCTGTATTGTGAGTGTGTAAGAAGTGATATCTCACAACTGCATTTTAATGTTCCTTGAGGACTGATTGGATCATCTCTGGTTTATTGCAAACATTGAGATAGCACCTAAAATCTACTTTCTTGGGAGCGTTAAGTATTAATATTTCAAAGATCTCAGGGTGAGCTCATTTAAAAAGTTCCCAGGTTTGGATGTACCATGTGGTTTTGAATTTAAAAGGCAATGAATCTTTATTATGAATAGAAAAAATAAAACATATTGTACACCTTTTCTTGCTGAGTAAAACAAGGGTACTCGGACTGATTGATGGGAGACGCTTCACAATGCATTGTGGATCTCTCCAGTATCCAAGGAGATAAATAATAGCCCGTAAAGGAGTATAAATCTGGAGCAGGGACATTGAGATTGTTCTGACCACACCCACAATTCAAAATGTGGGTGTGTCCAGCACAGCTCAGGCACGCCCATCAAAATGTGGAGCTCTAGGCAGTTGCCTACTCTGTCTACTGGGAAGTCCGTTTTTGTTAACAATGCAATCTGCGTCCAGATAATTCTCCATACAGGGAAGATGTATATTATTTAGCAACCATAAAGTTATCACTATTGGCACAAATTAATCAACTGCAAACATGTATAAAAACATGCATGTGTCTGATAAGTACATTTCATTACACTGCATGGAGATGTGGTAATCTTAACTGTTTAAGATTGTTTGCTTAAGAGGCAAACGAGTTAAACCATGGGTTGTCAAACCTTTAAGACTGATCCCTCATTTTTACGCATAAAAAACTGATGGGGAGGGGACATGTATGCACTAAAAGCAATCTTCTCATGGCAGTCTACAGTGACTACCAAATTTTATCTCCCCACCCCCAAGGGCCCTGCAGTTCGCCCACCTACAATATAATGCATTTACAACAAGTTTAAATATATTTGTCTGATTGTATTTTATACATTATGACTATGTGCAATCACATTGATAGGCCACTAAACAGAAAGGTGGAGCTCGGCTTAAAGGGACAGTAAATCCCACTAATAAATGTATTTCAATAAACACTAACACCTCTCAAATGAAAAAAAAATCAATTTACCTTACTCTGGCCAAAAGAAGCCTAATGGCCAGTATGAAACAATTATGTATAGACTGATTCCCCTACAAAATCATGTCCTCTTCCATGAATATGTTATCCATAACTAAATGAAGATTCCCTCTGGAGAGCCAATCTTCACAAAATGTATTCACAGTGGCCACTAGCATTTCTTTGCAAGCTAAAAGTCGGCTATTATTAGGAGTTGTTAGTGTTCCTATAACCTGAAGCACAGGCAGCCCTAATGCTAGTGGTATCACAGTACAAGCTGAAAGCTAAATACATATCCTGTAGTTCTCCCAATCTCCTCATGCATTTTACCTTAGCTCATGCTCAGCTGTAATCAGAGGGTTTGATACTTGCACAAAAAAGGGGGATAATACAATAAACCTTAATGAGGGCACATAATGACCATAGAGTTACATCAGCCGATGTGAATTAGAAGTACAGGATTGGGAGAGAGTAAAGAACACAACTTTTATTAAACATATTGTTAAAAATAATTAGTTAAAACTAGAAACGTCTCACTCTGAGTCTGTCAAAGTATTTGAAAAGGGTAATAGTCGGTAAACAGGGGTGTGCTTAAATATAACCTTGTAATCATCTGATAGGTACAGTTGTAATTAATGGATTGGTATAGATCAATCAAAGTAATCCACTATCAGATAGTATAAGACTGAATTACTAACACCTCCTAAAAAATATATGATAGTACCAGGAGTAAATATACTACAAAGTATATATGAGCACCGAACAGACATGTACCTCACTAGCTGTGGCAGGGAGCTCCTATGCTAAAGTGAGTCTGAGGACCCGCATGTACATACTATCTAGATCCCTAAATTTACTGCTGCAGCAGTGGGAGTCCAGTAAAAATCGGTGTCCAGTATATATCCCTAGATGTGAGGGATAATGCTGAGAATAACACCAAATATGAAAGTATCCAGTGGACCTGTATCTCACTTCCTGTGGCAGGGGATTCCTATACTAATGTGAGTCCGAGGACCCCCATACATGTAGAGTTGCCACCCAGCCGGTATTTTACCGGCAGGCCGGTAAAAAATTGGCTTCTGTCAAATGTTAAGTCTATGGAGGGAATGTCATGGCCGGTATTTTTTTTAGGAAAAGGTGGCAACCCTACATACATGTAAACTACTATCTAGGTCCCTTAATTTGCTGCCACAGTCGTGGGAGTCCAATAACAATCTATACTTCATATATAAATAAATTCAGTTCCTTGATGTGATGCCAGTTTAAGAGTGAATACCAATAAAAATTGTTGGTTGGAAAGGTGCCAAAGCATGAAAGGAGCAATGAGAAAAACACTCATGGATCATAATTGAGCTGTCCTTAATCCTGGGTTAAAAATGATTATAATTTCTCATAATGTGCACCAATCAAGTAGCAAAAGTATACTGTCGGCAACATCCATACTTAAAAGAAAAACGCCTGATGCACGTTTCTCCTGATCGTCTTTATCAAAGTTTTAACTAATTATTTTTAACAGTATGTTTAATAAAAGTTAAATATTATTTACTTACTTTACTACCATTGGGTGATGTAAATCTATGGTCCTTATGTGCCCTCATTAAAGGGGAACTACCACCCCGCAATAACTTTACATGAATGCAGTCTTCATCTGGCGACTAGCTGCTTAGTAGCGCTAGTCGCCAGAAATATTACCCGGTTCCAAAGATTTTGCAGCTTTTCCGGGGCTCACAGGAGCAGGAAGCACGGACATCTCATCATAGTGACTAAGCAGCTAGTCACCAGATGAAGACTGAATACATGTAAAGTTATTAAAGGGTAGTAGTTCCCCTTTAAGGTTTACTTTATCATACCTCCCAAGAGTCCCTCTTTAGAAGGTACAGTCCCTCTTTTAGACCCAAATCCCTCTGTCCCTCTTTCCCACCCTGATGTCCCTCTTTTTAAGGGATCAGACTGTATATATATATAAGTGTATCATATTGCTCTACAGCAATAAAACTCACATTATTATTTGTTTAAACGGCAGTATATGTGTTTATAAATTAGTCTGTGTACATAAAATACTTTGGTCTTGTTATAAATCATTTATTAGGTTACAGAAGAAGGTGTCAATAAGTCATGAAATAACATAAAAATTACCGTAATGCCCCGCCCACCAGCCACACCCCCAGCAACACCCCCTAAAACACAAGTGTCCCTCTTTGGCAATTTGAAATGTTGGGAGGTATGCTTTATTCTCCCCCTTTTTTGTGCAACTATTAGGTTTCAATAGTAAACTGAGGTGTACAGCTGCAGGTTTTACAGCAAAGAACTTTAATTAGCGGCTGTGATGACATAACTTAGTCAATGCCCCAGGTTTAATTTTTTTCTTTAAATAAGTGGGTTTGAGCAGGAATAAAGCTTGTCCCTGTCCGAGTAGTGGCAATGACCTCCAAACCACTCACAAATTCACTGAAGGTTTGGATGATCTACTAGATAAGTATTTGGATGAACATTGTTATTGTGGGTTAGCTAGGTGAAGGGCAGCTTGAACTGCCTCCCTTTCCATAAAGGGTTAATAGAGTTTTCTGCACCTTTTAGATCCTTATTTATACATCTTATACATCCCAGCTCTGATTTAAAAATGTCCAAACTGAATTGCTAATGAAATTATCTTTCTTATGACAACACAGCAGGTATACAAATTAATTAATGACATTATAGACATTATTATTATTATTATTATTTATTTATATAGCGCCAACTAATTCCGCAACGCTGTACAATAGGGAATAGACATACTGAGGTATTAAATAGTACAATCAGATGTGGAGAACAGGAGGATCAGAGGGCCCTGCTCGTGAGAGCTTACAGTCTAGAGAAAGGGAGTAAGCGCTATTGCGTTTAAGTGCCTCCTGCCACATGAACTGCCAGTCAGTGGGTGGGAATGAGAAGTGCTGTTGAATGCAGTAGTCCATGACAGGGGTGAATCTTGGTGATCATGTTTATAGACATATGATGCTTACATAATTTAAAGCATTAAAAAATGATATTCCCAAGTGTGATATGAACACACATCTGTGGTAGACTGGGGAAAAACAGCTGCAACATATGGGGCAAATAAACATTACCCAAATCCTCATGGTTCACTTTTAAAACTTTCCAATCATTGGGAACCTCTCTGGCTCTGAAAGCGTTAATACGGCTAAATTCTGAGAGCTGGCACTCATTGGGAGAGCAGTGTAACTATTGTTTCATATGAGAGGGCAATGGTTACAATTTTTTTTAAACTCACTGCAATCTCGGAGGGGTTTTACCAGCCAGGCTCTTTTACATCTAATATGCGGCCAATGCTGCAATGTTTAAGAAGAAGACATGAGAATCTCGCTCTTTTATGCAGGGCAAGATTTTCATGGAGCCCTTTTCAACATGATGACATGGGTAATGTGACGTGTAGCTGTACAATATTTCAAACGCAAAATTTTAAAGTGTACCAATTCTCATTGATGTGGCTTTTTACAGTGCATTGCGAAAGTATTCACCCCCTTGACATTTTTCCTATTTTGTTGCATTACGGGCTTCATGGAAGAGTGGCCAGAATACAACCATTGCTTAAAGAAAAAAATAAGCAAACACAACAGAAGGCATGTGGGAGACTTCCCAATCATATGAAAGAAGGTACTCTGGTCAGATGAGACTAAAATTTAGCTTTTTAGCCATCAAGGAAAACGCTATGTCTGGTATAAAAACCCAACACCTCTCATCGCCTCAAGAACACCATCCCCACAATGAAGCATGCTGGTGGTAACATCATGCTGTGGGGATGTTTTTCATCAGCAGGGACTGGGAAACTGGTCAGAATTGAAGGAATGATGGATGGTGCTAAAATACAGGGAAATTCTTGAGGGAAACCTGTTTCAGTCTTCCAGAGATTTGAGACTGGGACAGAGATTCACCTTCCAGCAGGACAATGACCCTATGCATACTGCTAAAGCAACACTCGAGTGGTTTAAGGGGAACATTTAAAGTCTTGGAATGGCCTAGTCAAAGCCCAGACCTTAATCCAATTAAAAATCTGTGGTATGACAAAGATTGCTGTACACCAGCGGAAACCAACCAACTTGAAGGAGCTGGAACAGTTTTGCCTTGAAGAATGGGCAAAAATCCCAGTGGCTATATGTGCCAAGCTTATAGAGACGTACCCCAAGAGACTTGCAGCTGTAATGGCTCTACAAAGTATTGACTTTGGGGGGTGAATAGTTATGCACGCTCAAGTTTTCTGTTTTTTTGCCTTATTTCTTGTTTGTTCCACAATAAAAAATATTTTGCATCTTCAAAGTGGTGTACATGTTGTGTAAATCAAATGATGCAAACCCCTAAAAATTCAATTTTAATTCCAGGTTGTAATGCAACAAAATTGGAAAAATAGCAAGGGGGGTGAATACTTCTCTAATCATTAAATGATTACGGAGGTCTCCAATGCATGATAAAACAATAAGCTGCATAGCATTCAGGGGGTTAAAAGTCCCACTTTAATCAATGGGGAATTTTTACTTGTCCCCTGTGGTGAAGTTGGTTTACCTCAGAATTTCTCCAGCTCTCATCGTACAACAGCCTGAAGAAGTTTAAAGTAGTAGAAGTAAATAAATGTGTGTCTATGTATATCTCTGTGTATGCATGCATGTATATATGCCTCTGGTGTATGTGTGTATATATATATACATATATATATATAAATATATATAGAACAGCTGCACTCACAGAAGCTTATAACCAATTATAGTTTGGTGCACGTCCCCTAAAGATAAGGTAATCAAAAAGTGTACTCAGCCTAGGACATTCCAAGCGTCGTAATGGAACAGCACTCAAGAAGAAGTAGAAAGTGAATTTATCAATTTATTGCATCCATTTAGCCAAACGTTTTCGGTCCACACAGGAACTTTTGCCCTGAGGAAGGTCCTGTGTGGACCGAAAACGTTTGGCTAAATGGATGCAATAAATTAATAAATTCACTTTCTACTTCTTCTTGAGTGCTGTTCCGTTACGACGCTTGGAATGTCCTAGGCTGAGTACACTTTTTGATTATATATATATATATATATATATATATATATATATATATATAATGTGTCTGCATATATATTGTGTGTGACTCCATATCCCTTTTGCAAAATTGTGTGTGTCCCAACGCCAGTGGCTACACCTCTGAATAGCAGGGGCGATCAAACCTGTCCTCAAGCCCCCCCCCCCAACAGTGAGTTTTCTGGGAGCCTGAGGACAGGTTGGAGCTCTCCTTTACTACAGCATTTGATGGCTTTATTGCAGTGTTGAGCAACATGAGATGCTCTGGCTGCTGCCAGGCTACAATTCTCATTATTCCCCACCACCCAACTTTAATGCGTGCAATCCCTGAGCACCTCCCTTACAGCACGTGCATGGAAATAAAGTTATTTAAATTTCCTCTGTTCATTATTTAATTCATGGAGATAAACTATGTGCAGTGCAAAAAAAAAAAGCCTATACACTTCCCCATTGCCCTCTACTTGAGGCAAGAGGCATCAATGGGAGAAGCTGGGAGTAAATTGCATATTAAATTGGCATTAATCAGGGGCAGAACTAAGAAACTGGCTCCAGCAAGTTATAGTATGGAACTTTAGGATTATATTCCCCCTATTATGTATTTCAGTCAGTATTTTTTCCCAGTCGCTGTATTTTGGTCATTGTAGGACATATCATAAACAATTTCTCAGCTATAGAGAAGATCTGACTATATAATGCACAGAAGTGTGAAGGAAGATAATATCTGCGCAGCACAGCATATACCAATGTATATATGAAACCCATATTTTACTATGGCAGCTAAAGGGGAGATCACTGACGTATCTTAGACAAATTTGTCTGCATTTACTATTGAGCGTTTTTTTGTGTTGCTATATTAATTACATTAGCTTAGTAATACATTGTACTAGAATTCAAAAACATTTTTTAGAAATTATTTCAAACTGAAACCACAAACATTTTTCCTGAAATGCGGTCACAAACTTTTATTTAAAAAAAGGACTACAATTAATTTGAAAATAATTTGTAATGCCACAATATGGAAAAAGAAGAGAAACTTGGGGATATTAAAACCACAATCTGTTTTCACAAATGCTGAGGCTGATGTACTGAGCATTGGAGCAAATCTAGAGAAAACAACTGCACCAAATAAAAATACTTAATAGGACCTTTAACCCCTTTTAATGTTAGAGAGGTCTACAATGCATTGCTTTGTAATGCATTGGAGACCTCTCTAGCATTCAAGGGGTTAGAAGTCCCATTTAACGTAATGGCACTTTATACTTCTCCCCTGTGGTGCAGTTGGTTCACCCCAGAATTGTCCCAGAGATGACCTTAGTACATCAGCCTCACTGAGTGCAACAACTAAACCATTAAGTGCCAAAGGGGTGGGTAACACATTATACAACACTCTCTGGCATTTAAATAGTCAGTAAAGATGATTTTATATTGTATTATATATACACACATATATTATATACATATATATATATATATATATATATATACACACACACACACACACACACACAGACATGCATTCATTTATTACTATTACGGAGTCAGACAATTGTTTACTGCTGGAAACACAAGATGTCAACTCACCACTGTTAAACTGGATGCCCTTTCTCACACTGTAAGATCCAAAATTAGCAGTCATTTTCAACAAGGCAGACAGAAGCAAACACCGATTTCCCCAGCATCATCATCACACTCTCTTCCTTTCAACGTGAGCATCGGGTTGTCCCTCTGCCTTAACAATGACGTAATCAATTATCATAGCGTCTAATACCACCAGGCAAAACATGCTACGGCCAATCCGCAGCTACAAAGCCTCATTAAAGACATACCTCATGGTATGTCAATTCAAATGCAAAATTGCAGCCTAAAGAATCTGCTTGCCTTCATGTGAAACAGAAATTGGCGAGCAGGATTGCTCAACAGCTCCTGTACCAAATTGATTTTTTATGAGTGAAGAAGAACGCTGTGCAAGTACACCAATACAGAGAGAATGAGACATCTTGTGATGCTTGGACATACAGTTAAGCTTACACAAGGAATGATTTATTATCAGCATAGGACATGAAGGACGTAAATGTGCTGCAGTTTTCCAGTAGTTACTATGCTGGAAGATGACTTAATTAAGAAAATAGCATTGTGCTTATTCCAGCCTTAACCCTTTGAGAGGCAGAAGGGTGTGCTGGACAGCCATCTGGAACTCAAGAGGTTAAAATGAAGGACCAGGATTCCAAAAAATGTTGACAAGTTATGGAAAAAAAATAGTTTCAGAAATTCTGGCTAATTAAATAAAACAACAAATCCATTTTCTATTAACCATTTGAGTGCCAGAGGGGGTACGGAATGCATTGCTTTGCAATGTATTCTGTATTCCGCTGGCACTCAAAGGGTTAAATAGTAAACTGTAGTTCACCTTTCCTTACTTGAGTGTAAGGTTTTGCCATGTATTGCACACATCCTTGACACTTATAGGGCTAAAGGATACCCACATAGTCCCATACCTCCCAACATTTCAAATGGCCAAAGAGGGACACTTCTGATTTAGGTGGCGTTTCTGGGGGTGTGGCTGGTAGGAGGGGTATTTCCAAGAGTATTTAGGTTACTTCTTGACCTAGCTGCACCTCTTTGTGCAACTGATTAACAATTTAGAACAAGACCAAAGTATTTTAATTACACAGATTAATTTATAAACACATATACTGAAGATTAACAACACATTTAGGTGGGTTTTATTGCTGTGGATCAAAGTAATACACACCACTCATTCTGATTCCTAAAAAGAGGGACAAGAGGGTATAAAAGAGGGACAGAGGGATTTGGGTCTCAAAGAGGGACTGTCCCTCCAAAAGAGGGACTATTGGGAGGTATGTAGTCCAAAGAGGGTCTCCCCCACCCCAGACAAGCAGGCTACTATAACAGACTGGGTACTAGAGGAGCAATTCTGGCTGCCAGAGAGAAAAACAAACCATCGGCCTCACAGGGTACAAATGAAAATGCCCATGTTTTATATGGCGATTTTAATCCTTCAGTGCTAGAGAGTTGTCCAATACAATGCTAAGCAATGTGTTGGAGACCTCTTTAGCATGCAAGGGGTTAAAAGTCCAATTTAAATCAATGGAAATTTTAAGAATGTTTACTTGTCCCTTACAGTGCTGTTGGTTTGCTCCAACAATGCAGCTATTGGCTTCCACAATTCCACCTTAAATAGAATATAGTAGCACAGTTGACGAGGCCGAAAAAAGACATGTCCATCAAGTCCAGCCCATGCCGTCACCGCTGTTGATCCAGAGGAAGACAAAAAAAAAAAAAAAAATTGAAGCCATTTCCAATTTATCACCAAGTGGGTAAAAAATGTATTCATGACTCCAAATGGCAGTCAGATAGTTCCCTGGATCAACAACCTATCTGCATTGAAGAAATATGTCATAATTCTCAATACTGTTCTGCGCTAGATAGGTATCCATTGTTTTTTTGAAAACAGTTACAATATCTGCAAGCACAACATCCCGAGGCAAAAAATGTCATAACTTTATCAACCTTACTTTAATAAAGCCCTGCAAAAAACCTCAGGACTCACATCTTTTTGCCAGCTTGGGGCATGTAATAGTGTAAATTTCCATTCCATGGCAAAAAACTTTGTTAATGCCAGAGTTAACTTCTCACTCAAGTGCAACAAAAAAAAAAAAAAAAAAAAAAAAAAGAGGGAAATACAGGTTAAGTTATACGGACTTAATTATTAGTAGTCTGATTATGTCAGACTACTGTAAAATCCCGTGTACACGGGCCAAGGTCTGGGTAATGTTAACCCTTTGAGTACCAGAGGGGTACGCAACGTATTGCTTTGCAATACGTTGCGTACCCCTCTGGCACTCAAAGGGTTAAGCAGCCATTTCATGCGCAGTAGAGACTGCCCGAACGTGCACAGTCTCTACTGCGCATGACTGCTTCTGACAAATATCCTAGCAAATTATTATATAGGATATGACATCACAAATTAAATCATCAATGACAAACTGATGATTTCACTTACATTACAAATTACATAATTGAGTATATCACAAATAACCTTATCAATTGCATCAATTGTGACATAATACTACACAGTAGAAAGCACCGACACTACAAAACTGCTCTGCAAGCACTAATCTCCACAATTCTTGTCTATCGCCAACAAATATCATGAGTTAGCAACAGTAAACTTTAAAAAAAAAAAAAAATGACAGCATGCCAAGACTTTGCTTGGTCGGCGGATTGTACTAGCGGGCATTCGGGCATGCCCCGGTGGGCCGGTTGCTTCTTGACAGGGAAGGGCCGCTCTGTATCACAGTGTAGACTCCAGCCCCACAGAAGTGTCACAGGCAGTGACATCAGTGTCACAATGTGAAAGAGTCTACTGTTCTGCATTTCAAAGGTGCCCCGGGTGAAGCAGCCACCTGACAGCCTCAGTTGTTATTTTTATGCTTTCATTCCAAACGGAAAAGACAATGTGTGTGTTAACCCTTTCAGTACCAGAGGGGTACGCAACCCATTGCAAAGCAATGCGTTGCATATACTCTGGCACTGAAAGGGTTAAAAACTGTCTTTTCGGCTTGGATTTATGTATATTCTTAGACCTACTGTGCAAATCATATTAATATTTGAAGTGCCGGAGGGGTGTCCAAAGCACTGCAAAGCAAAACGCTGGTCACCTTTCCGGCACTCAAATGGAAAAAAACACCACAACTGTTTAGAAAACAAATTCTGTGCAGCCCTGGTCCCGGCCACTCACTTAACCCACTGCTAGAGTGGCTTTTAACACGTAAAGCGATATAAAAAGACCTCTCTAGCACTCATGATGTTAATTTGCTCCTGTACCTGTTGCTGCCCTGCTTCTCTCCAACGGACTCACTCAGCCTCCCGTTCCCCGGACCTTATCCAGTGTATGTAAATCATTCACTTTCCCAAAACCAACTCAAAATCACCAATAATGCACCCATATTGCATCCTTAATGTGTCCTTATTGCACCAATATTGCACCCATATTGCACCCAAATTGCGTGCTTAATTAACCAATATTGCGTGCTTAATGCACCAATATTGCACCCATATTGCACCCTTAATGTGTCCTTATTGCACCCATATTGCATCCATATATTGCACCCATATTGCATCCTTAATGTGTCCTTATTGCAACATTATTGCACCCATATTGCGTCCTTAATGTGTCCTTATTGCACCAATATAGCACCCATATTGCATCCATATATTGCACCCATATTGCATCCTTATTGCGCCCTTATTGCACCCAAATTGCGCCCATATTGCACCCAAATTGCGTCATTAATGCACCCATATTGCGTCCTTAATGCACCCATATTGCGTCCTTAATGCTGCAACATGTTAACGCACGATATGGTGAATGCGCCATTCGGAACGATTAAATGTAGAATTTGCGACACTTTAAGATGCATAACTAATTGCGACACTTCAAATGATGCGGCCAAAGACATGTGACATTTTATGACGTGAAACTTTACATGTGACACCTCAAATGATACCTGTTTAACCATACTGGCCACCATATGCCTCCCAAACATCACCCTGTGCTACCTACTAGTCCCCATATGCCTGTGTTCAGAATGGCCATCATATGCCCCAAAACAGCCCACATGCATATATTATATATATATATATATATATATATATATATATATATATATATATATACAGACACACACACACACACACATATACACATACATACATATATGCATGTATCATGGTATACCAACTAATGGGCCAGTATCTGCCCCACAATCAGCCCCTGCTTTTCACTGTAGTTAATTATCTTGTAAAAACACTAAGGGTGCACCACTGAAATTGTACTTTACTATAATGTACTAATACTGCATCAAAATCCAAAACCCAAAACCTAGGAAGGCCAACACTGCAACACTTCAGCTATTTTTTCAGCAGTGGCATTGGACAAAAACCAATAAAAACTACACCAAAGTCCTCTTCTACTGCTAGTGCAACACTGTGCCTCTTAAGCCAGCACCAAAATAGCCCTACTATAAACAGTCAAAGTTATACTCAACTAGTAGTACAGGAAAACACTAAAACTGGAGTCACATTTGCCTATTTAACATCCACGCTGACAAGGACACATATTGACAAAATGCTTGTCACCCAATAGCAAAACTACACTCAACAAAATTTTGAGATCTGCATAGGCACTATATAAAAACACATGAACTGGGGAAGTGATATTCCTGGAGAAGTAATCTCCATTTTATCACCTCTTTATCACACCTTAGTGCATAACCCTCATTCTATCAGTTAGAACTTTCAGGAAGTAATCATGCTGTAATTTACTTACTGATTATTTGAACTGTTATCACGTTTGAATGACAGAGGTGGGAGTGCCCATATTTTACTCAGCAGGAAAAGCTCTATAACATAGGTTTTCACACAAAAAAGTTTACTGCTCATTTAACAAAACATTTTTGCCATTGTATTTCCATTTTTCAAACATTTTAATATTAAGAAAAAAAATAAAAATCATCAAGGTCTACAACACATTGTTTCACAATAAAGTGGGAAAACTCTCTAGCAAACATACCATTTAGATCAATGTGACTTAGGAATGTGTACTTTTTCCCTGTGGTGCCATTGATTTGCTCCAGAATTGCACCACTTTCTTAATACATTAGCCTGAAAGTGATGCATGAAGGCATGGACCATAACCCCCTCCCCCAAACAGTAGAAGAGCAGTGACTCCAACAGACAGAGCTTAACAACACCAGTTCCACGTATCTGTGGAGTAGTACTAGTTACACCACGGGTAGCCATCCCTGCTCCTCAATAGTTACCAACAGTGCATGTGTTCAGGATATCCCATAGAGAGCACAGGTAGCCCAGTTTAAGTGTGTGAGCCACTAATTAATCACTAGCCACTTACAGTGCAAATTCTGACATGTTGGATAGATACTATAGAGGTCTCTGGTGCATTTGGAGGCCTTGCTAGCATGCAAGGGGTTAATACCCAGGTGGCAGTTTTTAATGTCCTTATTCTCTAGTAGTCCATTGGTTGCTAACATTCAAAGGGTTAGATACAAATGTAGCAATTTAATGGATTTTCTAGTAATCCACTGGATGATAGCATCTATATGTTTTAATGCTTTTATTTCAAGGGAATACTTGGATACCATAGAATGGACATTGGTTAGACGCTGGGTCTATGCTGTTGCCAAACTGAGGTCCATCATGTTCCCTTTTTCCATCACAGTTTTAACCCTATGAATACAAGAAGGGTGTGCAACACATTGCAGGTTTTGAAGGGACTGCCAATTTACTATTGCAATTAAACATTATGGGCAAAATTAAATTGGCAAATAACATAGACCCTTTGTTCAAACGGGGCAAATCAGAAGTGTTCCCAGCTATGATGGTAATCTGTTGTTCCAGCTGCTATTAGACTACAACTCCCATAATTCTCGGCACACTTGGATGATGAAATGTAATCCACCAGCAGCACTCATCTTACATTACTTGCCCCTCCTGTCCATTTTCATCTTAATAATATTAATCCCTTGAGGGCCAGAGTAGTGCAAAGAAATGTGTTGGACACCCCTGTGTGTATCAAGGGGTTAAAGGGATAGTAATACCTAAAATGTAAAAAAAAATATGTTGTAGGGTTTATCCCCCTGAGTAAAACAAGAGTACTCCCACTGCTGAAAGAAGTGGCCTGAAATTGTACAGTGGCGCTGTTGCTACACGATCCTATGGACAGCTCTGGTCTCAGGACCATAAATCTCCATAGGATGGTGTAGCAACAGCGCCACTGTAAAATTTCAGGCCACTGTGATATTGCACCTAAAAAATTCAACTTTGAAAATTAATAACTTTTGAATGAAACATCTTTCAGCAGTGGGAGTACTCTTGTTTTACTCAGGGGGATAAACCCTACAACATATTTTTTTTTACATTTTAGGTATTACTATCCCTTTAAGAAGAAGTAACATAAAGGGGACACAAAAGGTAAAAAATAAATAGATAAATAAAAATCCTTGCTAAATCAAGATGGGCACGTAAACACATTCTAAATGAAGTATTTCCCTTTCTTTTAAATGATACTGGAAAATACATTTGCTTTGGTGTATTTTAGATATATGGATGATATCATCTCTGTAGCAAACGTTAGTGTTTTCTTAAGATACTCATGATAACAGTCTGGGTCCTAAGCTAAGGAGGCTGTGGAGCGACAAACAGTACAACATTCATACAAAGAACTAATCAGCTTTACCTTATTACCCAGTGTTTAAAGGGATAGTAATCCTTAATATGTAAAAAATATTTATATATTGTAGTGTTTATCCCCCGGAGTAAAACAAGGGTATTCCCACTGCTGAAAGGTGTTTTATTCAAAAGGTATTACAGCTCAAATGTGAATTTTTTAGGTGCAATATCACAGTGGCCTCAAACTGTACAGTAGCGCTGTTGCTACACCATGTGGACAGCTCTGGTCCTTAGACCATAAATCTCCATAGGATGGTGTAGCAACAGCGCCACTGTACAATTTCAGGCCGCTGTGATATTGCACCTAAAAAATTCAACTGAGCTGTAAAAACTTTTGAAAAAAACATCTTTCAGCAGTGGGAGTACCCTTGTTTTACTCAGGGGGATAAACCCTACAACATATTTTTTTACATTTTAAGTATTACTATCCCTTTAAATAGTTATATGCATACCTGGGAACTCTCATAGTTTGACCCTGAATCTCAGGGTTTCAGGGCGAAGAGCAAAATTTGAAGGGTGAGAGGGCCCAGTGTTAACTAGTATCTCATCTTCACCAAATAACTGCTTATTTAGTACCTTCTCTTCTGCATGTTCACGTTACATCATTATGGGTTCCTTGGATAAGAACACCTCCCGGGAAGAGCAAGCAAGGACATATTGCATGAAATCTACGTTCTGGTGAACTTTTTGGGTTAATATTTCAAAGATCTCAGGTTTGGCTAATTTTGAAAGTTCCCAGGTATGGATGTATGTATGAGTGTGTTTTAGCTACATATACGGAGAGTAAACAAAAAAAAGTCTGCACATCACATCCTAAGTTTTACCAATAAATAGCATGTAACTTACTACAGATAAAAAATGGAGGCGGGCCCAATCTGGGCCTGAAGTCAGCATAAGGGGCCAGGCCAAGCCTTCCTTTTCCTCTCTGCCTGGGGGAGAGGAAGCCCACCTAAGTGAGCAAAGAATGGTGGGCTTTCCCTCCCTCTGGCCGCAGGAAAGAGTGAAGCTGTGATAGTGTAGGGATAGGTGAGGAAAAAAGGAGGAGTCAGGGCTATAAAGGTGGCTGTTGGTAAGCCTATTCTCATTGAACCTTCAAGTTGCTGCTAACCAAGGAGGTGGGAGGAGTCAAACCTTCAAAAAATAAATAAAAATCTGGTAAGCTCCTCTTTACTTATCAGCAGTATTCAAATAGTTATACATATATGTGTGTGTGTGTGTATACTCAGGAGAGCAGCAGAGACTATACCTTGATTACATGTATAGCTAGCAAACAAAAGAAAAAGCCTGTGTATCAGATCCCAACTTTTAGTATCAAAAATCATGTTGAGGGTATGCACTAAAGTATCCTGGATGCAATGCCAGGGAACAGTTATGGCTAACAAGCTACACTCTATGAGCCATACTTAGCAAGCTAAAAAACGGTGCAATTCTGCAGCAACACATCTGCACCATACAGGACATAGGGGAGGGGGAGCTTTTAACCCCTTGAATGCTCAAGAGGTCTTGCAATGTGTTGGAAATCTTTCTAGCACTCAAGGGGGATTAGTGGAGTGTTGGGTAGTCCCCTGTGGGACAGCTGATCTCAATAATAATTGCTCCTGGTTAGCCTGATGAATCTGGCCCTGTGTGTCAATGCAAAAAGTGAGCAATGTAAAGGCAAAAATAATGTATTTTATGTTTGGGACAGTTTAATGCATGACATATCTGGCTGGGGGCCTCCAGTCTCAGAGGTGATCACCTTAGGTTCCCAACAGTCCTAGTTTTACAGAAAGGAACTTATGGTCAGGCAGTAGATAGGTTGTCCTGAGGATACAACATATGAATGGTATTGCTTTCCCCCCAGATTTCAGGTTATGAAAGTACTACACCCAAAAATGCAAGTGGCAATAGCTTTTGAATAAATCATCTCTCAGCAGATAGTAAGCATTACTCTCCTTTTAAGTCTGCCCATGTACCAGGTGAGATGCAGGGACAGTTGGGATTGCACTGGTCACATGTTTATGGGTTAGTCCTTCCAAGGGTCAAAGTGTAGTTAAGGCAGTGACATGTTTATTAGTCAGTCCTTCCTAGGACCAAAGTGTACGAATGACAATGACAAGTTTATGGGTCAGTCCTTCCAAGGAACAGCATGCGAAAGTAAATTACATGTTTATGGGTCAGCCCATACTAGGACTGAAGTATAATAATGGCAATGACATGGTTATGGACCAGTCCTTCCTAAAAGTAGAAAAGTGGTCATTTTTTCACAAGTGTGAATTTAGCTGTAACAGATTATATAACTGTACAGAATATGCATTGGGATGTAATTTAATTATAACAATTCTGCATTTAGTATAATAATATGTGACAAGTCACTGAGTAGGCCAGGCATTACACATATATGGGGGATGGGGGCTGGCACTTGCGTTTCTCCTGGGACCAATGATTTCTGATGGTGGCCCTGCCTCATTTAAAGGGATAGTAATACTTCGTTTTATCTTTGTTTTATTTTGTAGGCATTAAAAAAACATGAAGAACGATATAAGTCTTATCTCTCAAACCTTTATGGTTTAAGAGATATTCACAAGCAAAGTATCCCCCCCCCCCCGTTCAGCCAGATCAGAAGGGAGGTGTCCAGGTAGACTGCAGAGAGGGACAATCTTCAATTAAGATAAGGGAAAAACCTGAAAAGCTGGTCAAGGAGGGAAAGGGCTTTCATTCTTTTCATACAAAGAAGATTGTCCCCTCCTGTTATCTGTCTGGTCTTACAACCAGATTCACATCTGAGAAGAGATGGCTTACACTAGGAAAAAGGGGCGGGAGGGGGAAACTTTGTTTGTGAATATCTCATAAACCATAAAGGTTTGAGAGATAAGACATATCATTCTTCATGTTTTTTTAATGCCTACAAAATAAAATAAAATAAAGTTAAATCAAAGGGAATTTAGGATTTTTTTATTTGCTTTCTCCGGTGTAGTTAGTATGCCTCAAAAATACTTTACTTTTTCTTTTTGCATACGGTTCTAAAGAGTAGCTGAAATGAACGGGGACCTAATGAACCTAATGTGTACAGCGTCTGTTATAACACCTTCTACCTTTCATTCCTTTCAGATGCTCATATACTATTTTAGAGAAAAGTCTCAAAGTAACTATTGAGATTTACTCATTGCATCCAAGACCACATATAATGTACAATGTTATGTCATTATGGATTATGCTCAGCATTACCAACCATATAGCAGGACAACCTGAGGCACTCCAGCTGTTCATAACTAAAACCAACATCACAACTAGAGGGCCTCAGGTTGCCCACCAAAGATCTATACAGATGGCAAGGACAAACATAATGAGGAAATATTGGCACGAATAGGCTTATTCTGCATTTTAATTTAGGATTTTAACTATACCCTGTTTTAGGAATGAGGTCGAGCTGAAAAAAGTTTATTTAAAACGGTTTTAATCCTTATGTTTGCTTTGCTATGTGTCGCAGGCCAATCTGGTAATGAAGAGATTAATAAAAATAGTTTAGCTTTTAACAGTCAACTCCTCTGTTGCAACACATTCCAGAGAAATACATAGTTTGCCCATCAGGAATTTGTGGGTTTAACCTGGGTCAGTTTAGGAGACACCCCCAACCACTTAGTTAATTTATATGTTCCAGTAAGAGAGGGCACTAAGCAGCCATTTTAATGGGAAACCTTCATAGTTTGACATGGTCCTAGACATTCTAATCGAGTGGTTCTCAACCAGGGTGCCAGGGCACTTCGGTATGTTACAGGCATATACTTAGGGTGCCCCAACTTTCACAATAATGTGGGTGTTGATTTTAACACTTATATTTATGGAAATTGTTATGAACAATATGTTTGTTTTTGTTATTCTAATTGTGAGACCTAAACCATATAATAGATTGATTTTCCTGTTGTCGGGAAATATGTCTTTCCAGCGTCATTATAGTTAAAATTGTTATTTTGCTTTTTACATTTAATATTGCCTTCTAGTGGCCTGATTTCACATAGTTATTTTGTTGCAGTCACTGACACTTACACTCCATAGAATATGATAATCATGCTGTCAGTTTGAATTTCAGGAAGTAAGCTCCCTGGATCTCAGTTTCCAGTGAATATAACAGATCATGGGCTGGATTCAAATGCAGGTGCTAATTTTATCTCTGCTTTTATCTCCAGGTATCCCCACATACTTCAATAGGAACATTTTTTATAAAAAGGGAGGTAACATTTACCTTCTGCATTTGAATCCAGCACCTGAACTGTTATAACTTTTGAATAAAAACAATGGCCAGCAATGGAAGTACACTTGTTTTGCTCAGCAGGAAAAATCCTTTAACTTGTTTTCATGAATAAAGTTTAATGTTCCTTTAAAGGGATAGTAATACTTCGTTTTAACTTTATTTTATTTTGTAGGCATTAAAAAAACATGAAGAATGATATAAGTCTTATCTCTCAAACCTTTATGGTTTAAGAGATATTCACAAGCAAAGTTTCCCCTCCCGTCCCCTTTTACCTAGTGTAAGCCATCTCTTCTCAGATGTGGAATGCAGTCCATAGACCAGACAGATAACAGAAGGGGACAATCTTCTTCCTATGAAAACAATGAAATCCCTGCCCACCTTGACAAGCTTTTCAGGTTTTTCCCCTTATCTTAATTGAAGATTGTCCCTCTCTGCAGTCTACCTGGGCACCTCCCTTCTGCTCTGGCTGAGTAGTGTTACATCAGTAAAAGGGGAGGGAGGGGGACACTTTGTCATTGAATTACTCTTGAACTACAACTCTGACAGAACTGAAATAACACTCTCCAAAGTCCAAATACAATGATGATTAATTAGAGCTGCTTTTACTATGAAAGATTACTATCCCTTTAATTAGGCATACCCAGGACCTGGAATTGAGAATCACTTCCACACACACACATACACACTGTACTAGGGTTCACTTTTAAAATGTTGCATGCAAAATAGCGTACGACTACAGGGCGCATTCAGCATGTCGCCATGATTAAAAGGGTGACATGAGAATCTCGCACTGCAGTACAGAGCGAGATTCTGAAGTCATGCCATCAAATGTCACCTTAGCCATACAATAGACCATCATACAAAAGCATTTGGCCAGCACCTGTTAGGCACCTAGGAGGGCATAGCACCAGGGGGATGTCACAGACCCTGCCATGACTGGAAATAAATGGTTCATTTATTTTTTTTAATCCAGGAATGTCTGAAATTCTGTTTTAAATGTGTTTAAATGATCTCATTTTCAAGTTGTGGTGGAACTAAAATCTAAAATCTGTCAGTTTTCTCTCTTTTTTTTTTTTCTTTCTTGTTTTAACCCTTTTAGTGACAGAAAGGTATCTAATGATTCCAGTGCAATGCATTGGCTACTTTCTAGCACTCAAAGGGTTAAAAATGATATACAAGATGGAAAGGTAGACAAGGCATACAATTTTGAAAACAGCCAACTCTATCAAATGAGGGGTCACTTCATAGCTCTCAACATTTCAAAGGGCCAAAGAGAGACACTTTTGTTTTAAGTGATTTTGCTGGGGGTGTGGCTGGTGGGCAGGGCATTACAGAGAATTGTAAGTTACATCTTTTGAAATCAAGGAATTTCCTACTGTGGTCAGTACCTTCTGCAAGTACAAAAAAAATGGTACATTTGGTATGGTTTCACATACAGCAGGAGCACTAAACTACACCTAACATTTTTATTTTCTAACGTTACGTGTGTGCACTAAAACAGATATAACGATTACAGATACAGGGAAAAGGTAGCAATGTATATTGTTTGGGAAAGTAGACAACTTGATGAGTCAAATGAGGGGTCACCTGCCTTTTTTTACTCCTAGGCTGTGAGCACAGATGTTCCCAGAATGTGGTGCTATTGGGAAAAAAATAACATTTATGCCATTTAAAGGCTCTTCCAATCTTCAAAAACCATGGAATTGCCTACTGAAGTCAGTAACTACTGCTGCTAGTCCAAGAATAATGTTACCACGTTGGTATGGTATAACACATTATAGTGGTTGCCAGGAGCACTAAACTACACATTTTTAATTTTCTAAAGTTATCTGCCTGCATTAAAATGGTTTAACAATTATGAATAGAAGAAAAATGCTCTCAGAATGTGGTGCTGTTGGGGGGGGGGGCATTTTCACCACTTCAAAAATACTAAAGACTTTGAAAACCATGGCATTTCCTACTGTAATCAGTACCAACTGTCATCTTAAGAACTATGGTACCACATTGATATGGTTTGACATACCTCAGGGAGTGCAGGGGTATTAAATTACACATATCATTTTTATTTTCTAATAGTATATGCTTGCAATAAAATGGCAATAACAATTAGTCATAGAGGGGAAGGTAGCCAAGGCATACTAGATAACTGGCCGCATCAAGTGAGGTGTTTTTCTTTGCTTTTCAACCCCTAGGTTAGTGAGTACAAATGTTTCCAGAAGGTGGCTACACAGCATATCACAGAGATAAGGGCATATTTAACCCTATGAGTACCTGAGGGGCTCTGGCACTCAAAGGGTTAAGCCTAATCAAAGGAATAAAATGTTGAATACAACTTAGTACATGCATTGAGGCAGAGTCAGGTCAGATTGCCCTATATATATATATATACACACATTAGGCCTTTATCGAACTTTAGTGCATCTTCCCAAAGTAATATGTTGGAGGCCTCTCTATAATTCAAGGGGGTCAAAACTCCAGTTTAAAATCAGTGCAGATTTGCTGAATTTTTTAATTCCATTCCAATGGACAAGATTATTTGATCTAGAACTGCACTAAAAATAAGGCCCCATATTCTTAAAGGGCTTTTCACCCCTTAACCCTTTAAGGACAGCCGATCACGTATGCGGCTGTCGCTTAAGGACCATTTTTTTTTCTGCATACGGTTCAGGGCTCCCTGAATGGCGTGGGGAGCCCTTAATTCCATGACGGTCCTGGCACGTCATGGGTCCTTAACACAAAACTAAAAATGACGTGCCAGGATTATTAAGGGTCGTTAAGGGGTTAAGTAAACATCTGTTTGTATGGTATTTTGGAATGTGTGTGTACTTGATAAGTGACCAATAATAATCAAGAGAAAGCGGCTATGCCTCCAGCCTGGCTTCCTTCCTCCTGCTACAGAACAAATGCTGAGGGAATAAGCGGCACCTGCTGATGGCTATTGAGAGGAAATAACATGTCAAGCAGCACTAATGCTCCCTCTTGTGCTGATGTTTAGGAACACAATGTCCTGGAATAAAAAAAAGACAATTCACTGTTTTCCATGTGATAGCTTCTGTCTTGTGTTAACCCCTTCAGAAAAGTTGGATATGCAACTAAAAGAAAGAGTTTTAGGGCCATATGCCCGAAACAAAATTGGGGTAATTCTGAATCAAACCAAGTGCACCATGGAGGACAGATAAAATGTCTATACTTGCCACTGCAATGTGTTGTGCACCCCTCTGGCACTCAAAGAGTTAAAGTTTTGAATGCTAGAGAGGTCTGCAACATGATGTGATGTGTTGGAAAGCTCACAAGCATTCAAGAGGTTAAAAGCCCAATTAAATCAATGATAAGTACAGTTTTCTTTTGATACTACGTTTACACGGATAAATCACCATTTAATTTGATAATAAAAAAAGAAAAAATAAAGTAAAAAAAAACACACTACATTTTTATAGGTTTTCCCATGCTCGGTTCATTTTTAATAGAGAATGGTTAATCCTTTGAGTGCCAGAGGGGTACGCAACACATTGCTCTGCAATGCATTGAATACCCCTCTGGCGCTCAAAGGGTTAAAAGATATGAATGTTTGTTCATACCTCTCAAATGTCACCTTTTTTGGGGGTACTGTCCCCCTGAGGTGGAAATTCTTATGTCCCTCTTTCGAGATCAGAGAGTGTGTGTGTGTGTGTGTGTGTGTATATATTACATTAGCAGTGCCATCTAGTGGCCAAATTCCAAATTAGTTCTCCTGTAACATTCTAATGCACAGGAAAGTCAGTGACTTACAGTTCTCCATAGAATGTGATAGAAACTGCCTGTCACTTCCTGTCAGTTAGAACTATCAGGAAGTAAACACAGTAAATTCACTTCCTGATTATTTGAACTTTTGTAACTTTGAATAAACAGCAGACAGCAGTGGGAGTGATCTTGTTTTACTCAGCAGGAAAAGCTTGATAACATACATTTTCATAAAAATAAAAGTTTACTGCTCCTTTAAAGGACAAATTCCTGTGGCTGTCCTGGCGTGTCACCCGGCATTAATGGGTTAACCCCTTAAGGACCAGAGTGGTGCGAAATGAATTGCATTGCAATTTGTTGAGAATCTCTCATCTGTATCCCTTTGAGTGCCAAAGGGGTGTGCAACACATTTCTCCATAATGTTTAGCTCATCTGGCAGGCACTAGAATGGATAATGGATGAACATGTAAAAAATCCCCTGTGGTAATTGAGCAACACCCTGGAAGAAAATCTTGACATCAGGAATGATAGCAAGATGTCTCTGAAAGAAGACAGAGCGCAGAAGTCTGAACCTTAAGAGAACGCACACTAAGACCATTATCCACACCATCCTGGAGGAAGGAAAGATCTGTAGGAAGGTCAAAATCCTGAGACAGGTCTTTGTCAGCACAGCAAGATAGAAAGGTAGACCAAACACGATGCTAGGCCTTAGAGGAAACAGGCTTATGGGCACTAAGCATAGTAGCCACCACACCAGAAGAAAAACATTTCTTCTTCAAAATGGAGGATTCAATCTCCATGCCATCAAAGCCAGACGATGAACATCTTCTTTCCAGAGGTAACCTTGCAGAAGAAGATCTGGATGGGGGGGGGGGGGGGAGTCGAAGAGGTTCTGCCACTGAGAGGTCCAGAAGCTCCAGAAACCAAGCCTGTCGAGGCCAGTACGGAGCAATAAGAATGACTGAGCAGCTCTCCAGTCTCAGCTTCCGTAGCACCCTGTTCAGCAGGGGAATGGGAGGAAAGATGTATGCCAGGGGAAATGTCCACGGGATCGACAAGGCATCCACTGCAAGAGCCAGGGGATACGACCAGCGAGAGCAGAACATTGGAATCTTTCTGTTGTGACTGGTTGCCATCAGGTCGATGCATGGAAGACCTCACTGCTGGATGATGAGGT
Organism: Rhinophrynus dorsalis; assembly: GCA_037306005.1. Lineage (NCBI taxonomy): Eukaryota > Metazoa > Chordata > Amphibia > Anura > Rhinophrynidae > Rhinophrynus > Rhinophrynus dorsalis. The sequence goes on from CM074721.1 coordinate 300,524,711, forward strand.
TGAACACCTCTGGATGTAGCTCCCACTCTCCGCTGTCCACCGTGTGCCGGCTGAGGAAGTCTGCCAGAACGTTGTCTACGGCAGGAATATGAACTGCATAAATGGCAGGGACATGCTCCTCTGCCCATGATAAAATAGCCTTGACCTCGAGCCAAGCTGCGAGTCTTCTTGTGCCTCCTTGCTTGCTGATGTAGGCTACTGCTGTGGCATTATCTGACTGTACCCTGACCGGGCAATCCTCCAGCTGCTGTGTCCAGTGATGAAGGGCATGAAATATCGCCCGGAGCTCCAAGACATTAATGGGAAGGAGAGACTCCTCCTGGGATCACTGGACCTGAACACTCAAATACCCCAGTACCGCTCCCCATCCGGAAAGGCTGGCATCCGCCGTGACTGTTGTCCAGAAGGGCACCGGGAAGGGTCTGCCTTTCAGGAGATTGTTCAGGTTGAGCCACCACAAGAGGCTCTGCTCCACATGAACAGGGAGAGGTGGGGATCTTTCCAGGAAATCTGGTCGACCCCTGCATGCCAGGATCAGAAACCTCTGAAGGTCCCTGGTATGAGCCATGGCAAACGGAACTGCTTCTATGGTGGAAATGAGCTTCCCAACCAAGGATGACAACTTCTTGGCTGGAACCGGATCCAGAGACAGGATAGCCTGGACCTTCAGTGCTATCTGATGAGCCACTTCATCCGTGAGAAATACCATCCATCTCTGAGTGTCGAAGAGGAGGCCCAGAAAGACCATCCTCTGGGAAGGAACAAGGTCTGACTTGTCCAAATTGATGATCCACCCGTGATGGGAGAGAGCATGAATGCAGTCCTGCACCTGCTGATGAAGGAGTTCCGGAGAAGAGGCCTTCAGAAGGAGGTCGTCCATATATAGAGTCACCCTGATGCCGTTCCGATGTAGGACACAAATCAATGCTTCCAGGATTCTGCTGAAGACTTGAGGAGCCGTGGTCAGGCCAAAGAGGAGGGCAGAAAACTGGAAATGCCCTCAGTCGCAAGCAAAAGCAGCGATATTGCTGACTCCCTGGATGAATAGTGATGTGCAGATAGGCATCCTGAAGATCCAGGGAGGCCAGAAATTCCCCAGTGGACATGGCTGCTATCACTGTGCGCAGAGACTCCTGGTGTTACTGGGACCGGTCCACAAAGGAGTTGAGATCTTTCAGATCCAAAATGGGATGACAGCCACCGTGCGTCTTGGAAACCACAAAGAGTCTGAAGTAGAATCCCAAGCCCCACTACTGAGGAGGAACTGGTTCCAGGACCGCCTTGACCAAAAGGGTCTCAAAAGCTTCCTCGAAAAGGCGGCACTTTTCCACTCCCAAGGGAGAACGAGAAGAGAAGGTCCTGGGAGGAGGAAGGGAGATGAAGGGAATCCTGTACCCCGTAGCCACCACCTGTAAAGCCCACGGGTCCACCAAAGAGGCCTGCCAAGCCGAGAGGTAGTGGTGTAGACGGCCACCTACCTGCGGGCGGGGACCCGGGTTCGGCGAGTCATGCAGAAGGAGGTTTGGAGGCCTTGGGCTTCGCGGAGGACTTGGATCTCCATTACTGCTTAGGCTTGGATGAGGAGCGCGGAGCCTGAGGGACTGTCTGGGTCGCTTGGTGTGAGTCTGCTTGAAAGAGATGAAAAAGCTGATTCCTTTTGACAGACGCCTTCTTCCTCAGGACCACTGGCAGATGAGCAGTCTTCCCTCCAGTGGCCTCGCTGATGAGATTCTTGAGCTCAGGCCCAAACAGGGAGGAGCCCTGAAAAGGCAAAGACAGGAGAGCCTTCTTGGAGGGCGTGTCAGCAGACCAGATCTTGAGCCAAAGAGCATTTCTGGCTACCACAGTCATGGTAGACGCCCTGTCTACCATACGCACAGCGCCAAACAGGGAAGCAGAGACATAATGCTGAGCCTCAGCAATGTTAGCGAGAAGTCGCAACATGTCAGCAGTAGGGGCCCCCTGAAGGACAGCTGAATTGAGCTGTTCAGTCCAAACAGCCACAGCCCTATTCACCTACGCTACACAGCAAAGGCAGGGCGGAGGGCAGAGCCAGCCGTCGCAAAAATAGTCTTGAGAGAGGTCTCAAGCTTCTTATCAGTCCAGTCTTTGAGAGCAAAGGCGTCTGGAAACTGGGGCATCAACTTTGGGGGGATGGACCCACTGTGTGAGGGCCGTTTCAAAGAACGGGTAAAGCTTAGCGAACTTCCTAGACACAGATGGTTTCCTGCCTGGAAACTTCCACTCCTCAGACACCAAGCGGTCAAGGGTGGGGTTAGGTAGAAAACAAGTATGGGGCCTAACAGGCTCCTGAAACACATTAGAGGGGTCAGAAGATGCCTCCTGTACCAAGGGAATGTTCAAGGTGATTAGCACAGTCTTGGTCAGGCCCTCAGCCAAGGGAATGGAGTCAGCCTCAAAGGGGTCCCCAAAAAACTGAGATGAAGGAACAGCTGAACAGTCATCATCATCAGAGTCCACCAATAATTCCTCCTCAGAGGAGTCAGACACATCAAGTACACCCGGCGGTTTAGGCAGGGAAGATCTGATAGGGGCGTGGGCCTGCCACGAGTGGAAGACCCCCTGTAAAGTGCATGGAAGGAGTTGTAAGGTGGACCGGAGGTCCCTGGTATTAGCCTTAAACTCTTGCATCCATACTGGCTCTAATGCATGGCTGGGGGCCCCTGCAGGAGATTCAGGGGCAGCAGCGCATGCTGGGCAAACATGACCTGAGTATTCTCTAGGTAACCCTGAGTGACATGAGAAGCAATGAGCACTGAGGGACACAGACACCCCAGTGTCCTTAGTCTTAGGTTTAGCCCCAAGGTCTAATGGAGTAGACATTCTCACAGAGTCTAATGGTCAAAGTATCAAAACACCCACAAAACACTGTGTATGATAATTAAATTCAACCCAGAAACGCTAAAGAAGGCTTATCTGGTAGGCGAAAGGTTAAACTGTGGAGGAGAGAAGGAGTCTCCAAGCCCTGTGTAGGATACTCGATCTGTGACGAAACAAAATGGCTGCTGCGACGGGAGCCAATCAGAAATGAGCGTGTGAAGCAAGAGCTCATGGAAATCGTAGTTTCCCTAATGAAATACCCCAACAGTGCCCAAAGCCCCCTAAGGCCCCCACCATGCCAGAATGTTAACCGGATGACAGAGCAAGGGCAAACCAACAAAATGAGCCATAGCTGACCTTGCTACGTGCAGCGGTTGCAGAGATATGTCCCAAACTGTAAAGTCCCATAGAAGTGAATGGAGCAATGGCATCTATGCGATAAACGCGCACCTTAAAGGTGCGGAATATAAAGTTAACAAGGTGAATAGCAAAACGTAAAACCACTCAAAAGCCCACTAGAATTAAATAGTAGACCCAATAAACACTGGTCCCAGTAGGGAAAGTGCACAACCCCCCCCAAAAGGTGCTAACCAGCAGCAAAAGGGTTAAGTTACCACATAAACTTGCTCCAAACACCACGCAGACATACAAATAAAGCCAATGAGTGCATGAGTATGTAACAGGAACTCCAAATGAGACCCCTGTGCAGAGGGAAAGCATGGGACATGTGGACCTCAGCACTCAAAGGGTGCTCACCTTTTTTCAGCAGATCTTCTGTCTTCAGATTACCATATATCAAGAAGAAGCCTCAGTGAGCAACTCCTGGGGAAAGAACTTGAGGCCAAGATTTTCCCCCCAGGGCACCTGGTAAACTGAGCTATCCACATTTGGGTGATGGGAATTGTCAGTGATGGTAATCCGCCTAACGGTGGTGTCTAACAGAAAAATAATAAAGCTAAAACTATAGCAGAACTGTTCTATTGCCTTGTGTCTTGACCAAGGAACAAATCTTACTGGTTGGGATTGGCTAGCTGCAAGCTAAGGAGAGGAGGTAGGCTCCATCCAGCAGTTACTTCTCAGAATTGTTCCTGCCTATTTAAAGGGGCTGATTGCCTACACAAAGTTACCAGTAACCTGTATTGGACGACAGAGAAAATAGGATTTTAGTCTTACCTGTTAAATCCTTTTCACTTAGTCCATACAGGTCACTGGTACTCTGGGAGGCGTAAGTCCCCTTTAATAGGCAGGAACAACTATGCAAATGATTTGCAAGGGGCGGAGCCTCCCCTCTTACTTAAGCCACCTTCTGGCCAGAGCCACTTTAGATTGATTTGAGACCCTAAAACTGACCTCAGGTAAGCAAAAAGAAAGACTCCTGTGAGCACGCCCGAACGGTCTCCCACTGGATGCCACAGGAGAGCCAAGACTGGTCCCTTGACAGGGTGGGAGACCAGTGACCTGTATGGACTAAGTGAAAAGGATTTAACAGGTAAGACTAAAATCCTATTTTCACTGTCGTCCAATACAGGTCACTGGTACTCTGGGATGTACAAACATTGAGCTGATCCAGAAGCGGGAAGTAAGGCAAGGACCAGGCGCAAGGCCCAAGTCACTAGAACTGCTATGACCAGTTAATAACATAGCCCAACTGTAAGTGTCAACGGACACCAACCAAGGGAACAATCCCTGAACTAACACAGCACACGGAACTAGAGCCAACCGGGCTCAACAGTAAGGAAGCACTAAGGATCACAGAGCGGAAGACCTACACAGGCAAGACTGCCTCCAGGACCTTCCTTCCAAAACTGGCATCAGCCGACGCCAGTACATCAACTCGGTAGTGCTTTGAAAAAGTGTGCACAGAGGACCAAGTGGCCGCTCTGCACAGTTGATCAGCAGAAGCTTGATTCTTGTAGGCCCAAGAGGCCCCAATAGATCTGGTGGAATGGGCAGTCACCCGGAAGGGAACATGCTTATTCCTCAACTTATAGGCTTCACGGATGGTAGCCTTAATCCAAGAGGCAATGGTAACTTTGGAAGCCGGTCTCCCTGCCCTAGGCCCCTCAGGAATGACAAATAGAGCGTCAGACTTCCTGATAGACTCGGTGCGATGAACATAAAACTTGAGGCAACGCACCACATCCAACAGATGGAGATCTCTTTCCTTGTCAGATGAAGGATTAGGGCAGAAAGAGGGAACCACAATCTCCTGATTGATGTGAAACTCGGACACAACCTTAGGTAAGAATTCCTTGGTAGTGCGAAGCACAGCCTTATCCTTGTGGAACACCAGGTAAGGAGGTTTACAAGACAAGGCCTGTAACTCTGCCACCCGGCGCACTGACACAATAGCCAAAAGGAAGGCCATCTTCCAAGTCACAAGACGTAATGGAATGGAAGCCAAGGATTCAAACGGTGGTCGCTGTAGAACTCCCAGCACCAAATTGAGATCCCACTGGGGAGCAGGACTCTTGAAGGCAGGTCGAACATGAGTCACACCTTGGAAGAAGACTTTCACATCAGGAAGGATAGCAATCCTTTCCTGGAAAAACACAGACAAGGCAGAAGTCTGAACTTTGAGGGAACTCAGACTGAGCCCCTTATCCACACCGTCCTGCAAGAAGGCCAGGACAGTGGGAAGATGGAAGTCAAGGGATAACTTCTTGTCAGAACACCATGTCACGAAAGTTGACCATATGCGATGATAGATCTTGGAAGACACAGGCTTACGAGCACTGAGCATAGTCGATACCACAGAAGGAGAAAATCCTTTCTTTGCTAGAATCGAGGATTCAACCGCCATGCCATCAAATGGAGAGAGTGAACATCCTCCTTCCACAGATACCCCTGAAGAAGTAGGTCCGGACGGGCGGGAAGTGGGATCGGATCCTTCACGGACAGGGCCATCAACTCCGGGAACCAGGACTGGCGAGGCCAGTTTGGAGCAATCAGGATGACAGGACAACGTTCTCTCTTCAACTTCTGGATAACTCTGACCAATAGAGGAAGAGGAGGGAAGATGTAAGCCAGGAGGAAGTCCCAAGGGATCGACAAGGCATCCACTGCTAGAGCAAGGGAGTCCCTCAACCGGGAGCAAAACACCGGAACCTTCCTGTTGTGTCTGGTAGCCATCAGATCCACCACAGGCATCCCCCACCGTTGAGTGAGCATGTGAAACACCTCTGGGTGAAGAGCCCATTCTCCGCTGTCGACGGTGTGACGACTGAGGAAGTCTGCCATGACGTTGTCCACGCCTGGAATATGAACTGCAGAGATGACAGGCACGTGATCTTCTGCCCAAGACAAAATATCCTTGACCTCCCACCAGGCGGAACCGCTTCTTGTGCCGCCTTGCCTGTTGATGTAAGCCACCGCCGTGGCGTTGTCGGACTCCACTCTGATCGGAAGACCGGTCAATTGAGACTCCCAGTGCCTCAGGGCCAGCCGGACAGCTCGAAGTTCCAGAACATTGATGGAGAGCATGGATTCCTCCAGACCCCATTTCCCCTGAGCACTGAAGCGACCCCAGACTGCACCCCAGCCCCGAAGGCTGGCATCCGTAGTGACTGTGGTCCAATGAGGAACTAGAAAGGATCTCCCCTTCAGGAGATGAGAGAGATCCAACCACCAGTGCAGACTCGACTCGACATGAGGAGGAAGAGAAACAGACAGATGTTGATGATCTGGATGATTCTTGCACGTCTGGATCACAAATCTCTGAAGATCCCTGGAGTGGGCCATGGCAAATGGTACTGCTTCGATTGTGGAAATGAACTTCCCCACTAAGGACGACAACTTAGGTACTGGAATTTCGTCCATGTCCAGAATCCCAGCCACTCTGACGGCTATCTGGTGAGCCACGTCCTCTGGAAGAAACACCATGCATTGGCGAGTGTCGAACAGGAGACCCAGAAACAGAAGTCTCTGAGATGGAATCAAGTCCGACTTGTCCAGATTCAGGATCCAGCCATGACGGTTCAGGGTGTGCATGCACATCTGTAATTGCTGATGGAGAAGCTCCGCTGAGGAGGCCTTCAGTAGGAGATCGTCCATGTAGGGGGTCACTCTGATCCCATCCTGATGGAGCACCGCTATCAAGGAGCCCAACACCCTCTGGAAGACCTGAGGGGCTGAAGTCAGCCCAAAGGGGAGCGCTGTAAACTGAAAGTGTCCCCTGTGGCAGGCAATCCTGAGATACCGCCTGCTCACTGGATGAATAGGGATGTGAAGATAAGCATCCTGAAGGTCCAGGGAGGCAAGAAACTCCCCTGGAGACATTGCTGCAATCACAGAGCGCAGGGACTCCTGGCGGAAGTGGGAAGTCACCACATAGGCATTGAGATCTTTGAGATCCAAAATGGGACGAGCTCCTCCTTCCCTTTTGGCTACCACAAACAGGTTGGAATAAAATCCTGAACCTGTGTCCCCTTGAGGAACAGCCTCCAGGACCTCTTTGTCCAAGAGATCCTGAATAGCGTCGTCGAACAGACGCCTTTTTGTGGGTTCCTGAGAAAGACGAGTAAAATGGAACCGAAAAGGAGGAAGGGAAGAGAAAGGGATCCTGTATCCCTCTGACACCACCTGAAGAACCCATGGGTCCGCCACTGACTCCTCCCAAGTCCGGCGAAAGATGCGGAGACGACCGCCTACAGCCGGATGCGGACCCGGGTTCGGCGAGTCATGCCGAAGCAGTCTTGGAGGTCTTGGCCTTGGAGGCAACTTTGGGCTTCCAGGACTGTTTGGGCTTGGAGGAGGAGCGCGTAGTGGGAGGACCCGTTTGGGCCGAGGAGCGTGTCTCAGTCTGAAAGGAACGAAAGGACCGATTGCGTTTGGCTGGAAACTTTTTCTTAAAGACTGAGGGTAGAAGAGTACTTTTACCGCCAGTAGCCTCACTGATCATTTCTTTGAGTTCAGACCCAAAAAGCAAATTCCCCTGAAAGGGCAAGGAAAGCAAGGCTTTCTTAGAGGCTGTATCAGCAGACCAAATTTTCAGCCAAAGAGCGCGTCTAGCCACCACAGAAGAAGTGGAGGCCCTCGCCATCATGCGTACAGCATCAAAAGCAGCGTCAGCAACATAGTTCTGAGCTTCAGTGATATTAGCAAGTAATTGCAACTGTTCAGATACCGGCGCATCCTGGCGAACTGCTTCAGTCAGTCGTTCAGTCCAGGCCGCAATAGCTCTATTAACCCATGCCACAGCAAAGGTGGGGCGCATGGCCGTGCCAATGGAGGCAAAAATAGACTTAAGAGAGAGCTCTAGTTTCTTATCCGTCCAGTCCTGCAAGGCAGAGGCATCTGAGACAGCCAAAGCGGTAGATTTGGATAGTCTAGACACAGGAGCATCCACTTTGGGAGGATGAACCCATTTTGCCAGCTCCGCCTCAGGAAAAGGGTAAAGTTTAGCAAACTTTTTGGAGACAGAGGAAGATCTATCAGGATTCTTCCATGCCTCAGAGACCAGACGGGCAAGAGTAGGGTTAGTTGGAAAACAAACAACTGGTTTAGATGGCTTTTTCTGAAAAACATCAGTAGGATCATAAGTGGATTCCTGAGTCAGAGGAAGGTTGAGCGTATTCAGAACCGCTCTGATCAGACCCTCAGCCGAAACTTCAGGGTCACACTCATAGGGGTCCCCAATGGACCTGTTAGATTCAATAACAGTACGTTCCTCAGCATCAGAATCCTGTAAGAGTTCTTCTTCAGAAGAATCAGTGATATCAGGAGCTCCCTGTGGCTTAGGCAGGGAGGTCCTGATAGTAGAGGGGGTCTGCCAGACTTGGAGAGCCCCCTGTATCTGAGAGGGAAAGAGTTGAAGCGTGGATCTGAGATCCCTAGTGGCAGCTTTAAACTCCCTCACCCAAGATGGCTCAATAGCGTGGCTGGGAAGCCCAGGGTTGCTATCTTGACCAGTACAATTAGGGCATAGATCCCCCACATTATCGCCATCCAGCCCAATGTGGCAAGAGGAGCAAAACGCCATGGGGGTAGCAGACCCCCCATCCTCCTTAGACTTGGGTCTAGCCCCTAGCTCCAGTGAAGTAGACATGCTCACAGCGTCAATATACCCCACTAATAACACTATCACCCAGAAAAAGTGTAAAAGATTAAAGTTTCACCCCAGAAATGTTCTAAAAACGGACTTATCTGGCCAGCGAAGGGTTAATCTGTTGAGGAGAGAGAAGGCTCGGTCCCTGCGTAGTGTACTCGCCTAGGAAAAGTACCACAAAATGGCGGCCGTCATGACAGCCAATCAGAAACGAGCGCGAACCAAGCGCTCATGGGAAATGTAGTTTTCCCTTACAAGTACCCCAAACAGTGCCCGAAGCCCCCCTGAACACCCCACATAAATAAAACACATTCCGGATGATAGAGCAGGAGCCTAGCATTAAAATGAGCCCTCTCTGAAGTTGCTGTGACAAGCGGTTCCAGAGATATGTCCCACACTGTGAATTCTCATAGAGAGTAAAGGAGCCCTTGCGTCTGAGTGGGAAAAAGCCGCGCTTAAAGGCGCGGAACGCCATTTTTAATAAAGTTTAGTAAAACATTAAAAAGTGCCCAAACAAGCATGAAACACATGAGAAACATAAATAAATGAATACCCAAAGCTCCAAAACCCAGAGAATACCACATAAATTGCATAAAACAGTAATAATGCAATAGAAACACCCTATGAGTGCTGGAGTGTATTAAAACTCCCAAATACAAGCCCATCAAAGGGACACTGTGGGGACAAGTGGACCTTCAGCACTCAATGGGTGACTCACCTTCCTTGCAGGACTTCTGTCTTCAGGTGACCATGATAAGGAGGGAAAGAACCAGAGGTAAATTCCCCAGTAGGGGAGCTGCTTAACACAAGCTGTCCCCTCTTCAGGGCATAAGGTCCACAGAAAATCCCTGGAAGCTGCACCAGCCACTTTAAAGAGGGCAATTCACAGCCATGGTCACCCTCCTAATGGTGGTATTCCATATTTGAATAAAAAATAATAAAATACTAAGATGCAAGCACACCAGGAACAAATCAATCTAAAGTGGATCTGAGTTATAAAGAGATACTAGCCAAAGTGGGTTTGTTTACATTAGAGATGTTTAACCCCATAAGGATCAGATGACATGCTATGACCATCACAGTCCTTATACCCTTAAAGGGACAGTAATGCTTCACAAAAAAGCAGCTCAGATTAATCTTCATAGCATTTGGGCCATGAAGAGTTTTATTTCAATACTGTCAGGGTTGTAGTTTAAGAGTAATTGAATGATAAAGTATCCCCCTCTTGCCCCTTCTACCTAGCGTAAGCCACCTCCCCAAAGATGTGGAATCTGGTCTCTTGACTGGACAGGTCGCAGCAAGGGACAATCTTCTTACAGTGAGCATAAGGAAAACCCTGCCCCCTTGATAGGCTTTCCCTTATGCTCACTGAAGATTGTCCCTCTCTGCGATCCATCTGGACAGTCTTGCTGCTCTGAGGTGAGCAGTATTACATCAGTAAAAGGGGCAGGAGCGGGATACTTTATCATTCAATTACTCTTGAACTACAACTCTGACAGTATTGGAATAACACTTTCCATGGCCCAAACACTATGAGGATTAATCAGAGATGCTTTTTTTGTGAAACATTCCTTTAAGGACCAGTGAAGGTCATAGTGCATCATGTAGATTTTACTTACATCGCTCCTCCTGGAGAGCTGTAAGCAAAAACGGCATCTAAAATTGACTGCTCCAATACTGGAGTGGTCTCTCTTAGACTCTAACACTGTGCACCAGTACGCGAAACAGGTCACGTGTACCAGCACGTCGGAAAGGATCAAAGCGGTCCTTAAGAGAAGGTAACTTCCCTGGACCGCTGGTCCTTAACGGGTTAAGGGTGAAATTATGTTACGGTAGGCAAGCAAAACCAGGAGTCAGACTGTATAGTTAAGATAATCTTTATTTTGAGAATAATAACAGTAATGCAATATATATACACACAGTGGGTGATCGAAGAGGCGAGTACTGTATCAGGAATAGAAGTCTCCAAATATCTCCACAACACTGTCCGAGACAAGGCTTCAGCCTACTGGAGTCTCGAGGTATAGTAACGCCCTGATCTAGCACTGACTCAAGCTGCAGTCAGTCTAGGAGCGGAGTCTATATCGTATGCAACACGGAAGCTACTGACTAAAGTCTGCAGTCAGTAGCTAGGAGTCTGCTAGAGCCCCAGGTCAGTACAAGGAAGGATGTCTGAGCAACGGAACCAACACACAGAGTGAACAGACAGGGCCTTCTAGTAAGTACCAGATAGGATAGTCTGACGAGCCAATGTCATACACTGAGCAGGTAGTCAGACAGAGCCACAGGTCAACACCAGAATGGATGGACAGACAAGCCGGATCATACACAGGAATCAGGAATACTAGAAAATGAACTGCTCAGAACAACAACGTAAGGGTAGCTGAGTCAGGAATCAGTCTGCCCTTTAAATCTCTCCTCAGGAAGTAGGTAGGAGGAGCAGCTCAGAGGGAGGAAGTAGGTAGGAGGAGACTACAGGAAACAAACACACATAAAACAGAGGCCTGCAGCATGCTGAAGCCTTGCACCTGCAGATGACGCATCTAGCATTGATGCGTCCAACCGCTAGTTGAAATTACGCTGGAGCATCATTGTAAGCATCTCCAGAAGCGGAGGCGCTGCAAGGTACTGTGACAGTACCCTCCCTTCAAAGACCCCTCCTCCAAGGGACCGGACCAGGTTTGTCAGAGAAACGTGCATGGAATCTATGCACCAGGAGAGGAGCGTGATCAGCAGCAGCAGGGATCCAGGAGCGCTCCTTCGGACCATTTCCCTTCCAATGGATAAAATACTCTAAGCGCCCTCTAACCATACGGGAGTCCAGAATGCTTTGTACCTCATATTCCTTGTGATCTGCAACTATCATGGGAGCAGGACGGACAGGAGCGGAGGTATACCAGTTGCAGACCAAGGGCTTTAACAGGGAGATATGAAAGACATTATGTATACGCATATTGGCAGGTAGTTCCAACGCATATGCCACCGGGTTAATCTTGCCCAATACCTTGAAGGGACCAACAAATCGAGGAGCCAATTTGTTGCATGGGACGTGGAGATGCAAGTTACGGGACGAGAACCACACTATCTCCAACCTGGAAGGTCGGTGTGGCAAACGTCTACAGTGAGCCTGCCTTTTTTGTCGCTGCACTGAACCACGTAGGGTATGCTGGACCTGAACCCATGAGGAATGGAGTGCCTGCAAATGCTCATCCAAAGCAGGCCAGCATTATGGCCAGCATCTCCCTGTCACCAATCTGATAAACCCTTTCCACCTTCGATAGTTTTTTAGAGAGCTAGCCACAAGGGCGCAAAGCCTCTCCAGGAGCTGACCGTTGAGAAAGGAGGGCGCCTACTCCAATCTCTGACGCATCAACCTCTAGGGAAAAGAGCAGAGCGGGATTGGAATGTACCAGGATCGGAGCAGCAGCGAATGCTGCCTTGAAGTTGTCGAAGGAAGATAGTGCATGAGAAGACCATTCTAACACTTTGGCTCCTTTCCGCGTCATGTCAGTTACGTGTTTTACAATGGTCAAGAAATTTGTAATAAATTTACAGTAATAATTGGCAAAGCCCAAAAATCTTTGAATCGCCTTTAGTCCCCCCAGACAAGGCCACTGAACCACAGCCAAAAGTTTTTTTGAATCCATCGTGAACTCAGATGCGGATATAACATACCCAAGAAAGGTAACTTGGGTCTTGTGAAACTCACACTTTTCCAACTTGCAGAACAACTTGTTTCAGGAGCGAAAGGACCCTGGATACATCTGCATAGTGGGTCTCCAACACTGGAGAATGGATAAGGATGTCATCCAGATATACAACAATGGAGTTTTGCAAGAGTTCTCTCAGAGTGTCAATTATGAATTCTTGGAAGACAGCGGGAGCATTGCACAGGCCAAAGGGCATGACCAGGTATTCATAATGCCCACTCAGGGTGTTGAACGCTGTCTTCCATTCATGACCTTGTTTGATCCTGACTAAATTTTATGCCACCCTCAAATTGAGCTTGGTAAATATAGTAGAACCTTTGAGGTGGTCAAACAGCTCAGTGATCAATGGTATGGGATATGCATTTTTTACCATCAATTTGTTTAAAGGTGAACTTTCAGCTCAGATATTTTTTTTACCAACTCATTAAACGGTTAAGCAGTGCTGGGAAAGGTGCTTCTTTTTTTTTTTTTAATTCTACATACTTATGAAGATATTTTATGTTCTAGCTGCACACTTCCTCATTGCACAGCTCCCAGCACTAGTTCATTCTCCTCCCACCTCCCTCCCAGCTGCCCCGGCGAGCGCGTTCACACTTCACTGTGTGCTGTGTGCTGTGAACGGCTCCTAACATTACAACAAGAAGCGATTCGCATTATAAGTGAAGTGTGAACGCGCTAGCCGGGGCAGCTGGGAGGGAGGTGGGAGGAGAATGGGGAGCTGTGCCGAAGATACCTGTGCCTCTGAATGCGGAAGTGTGCAGTTTGGACATAAAATATCTTACTAAGTATGTAGAAATAAAAAAAAAAAAAGAAGCACCTTTTTCAACACTGATTAACTGCTTAATGAGTTGGTAAAAAAATGTTCTGAGGTGAAAGTTCCCCTGTAAGCCCCGAAAATCAATACAAGGGCGTAATTCTCCGTCCTTTTAAACAAAAATAAATCCAGCACCCACAGGGGATGAGGATTTATGAATGATGCTCCTCTCCAAGGCATCAGCAACATATTCCTCCATATCCTTATTCTCCTCTACAGATAGAGGATATGTACGACCCAGCGGAGGGGTAGTCCCATGCAGAAGCTCGATCGTACAATCGTATGGTCTATGGGGAGGTAAAGCTCTGGCCTGGACTTTGTTAAATATCTCTGAAAACTGAGAATAGGCCTCAGGTAGGCCTTGAGGCTCAGCACAAGCAAGTCTGATGGGATGTGAAAGACAAGACTCCTCACAGTGAGTCCCCCAGGACAATATCTCACACGTGGTCCAGTCAATTTTAGGGTTATGCTTTTGTAACCACGGAAACCCTAACACAATAGCATACTGCTGAGAGTTTATCACCTGAAATTTCAAGGCTTCCTTATGCAGGGCTCCCACACTTAGGGTAAGCGGGCCTGTCTCATGAGTAATATGTGCTGGCAGCAGGGGTCTGCAATCAATCGTTTCAACCACCAAAGGAGAGTCACACGGCAATAAAGGAATCCCAAAACGATCAGCAAATGCGGCATCCACAGAGTCTATCAAGGCAGGCATAGGAATAGACTCTTGAGCCCAAGATAGAACTATGTCCAGCAAAGGTTTAGCCTGAGAGGTTTCAGGACTGTGAGATGCCACCTAAGATCTGTCCTCGACAAGATCTTAGGTGCGAGCATGATTTCAGTAGGTGACCATGTTTAACGCATTAGGGAGATAGTTCCTCCCTCCGCCTATGGGCCCTCTCCGCCGCAGAGAGTCGGGCATCCCACACCTGCATAGGTTCACCACCCGTAGTGTCAGAACCAGGAGGCATGGGAGGTGAGGGAGGACAGGGTGGGCAAGAAAAGCTGTAGGACATGCTGTTAGGATGCTTCCACAGGCGCTCCTTAAACGAAGGTCTCTCCCGGACCCATGTATCTATGAGGATAACAAAGGCTAGGTAGGTCACGAGCAGCAATTTTGTCCTTCATGTAATCACAAAGCCCTTTGAAGAACGCGGCTATCAGGGCCTCATTGTTCCATCCTACTTCGGCTGCTAGGGTTCGAAACTCAATTGCATATTCCGCCACCGTGTGGTTACCCTGGCGGATAGTCATGAGATGTTTGGAAGCCAAGGTCCCGCGACCTAGCACATCAAATACACATTTAAATGCGGCCACAAATTCTGTAAAATTATATATTATGGGTTTCTCCGTCTTCCATAATGGATTAGCCTAAGCCAATGCCGTGCCAGCCAGGAGAGAAATGATAAGTCCAACCCTACCGTGCTCAGTAGGGAAGGCATGAGGAAGCGTCTCAAGGTATATGCCCAACTGATTTATGAAACCGCAACATAACTCAGGTTCCTAAAGCGTTGTGGGAGTGGAGTGGAAGCAGTTAACCCTCTGACCAGTATAGCATCAGAGATGGTAGCAGCAGTAGGTGCCGAAGGAGAAACTGGAGTGGCCACCTTCTGTGGGTTATAGCGCTCCAAGTGAGCGGTTCTGGCGATGTAAGCATCGCCAGAAGCGGCAGCGCTACAAGGTACTGTGACAAATGATTACCATTTCCAAATATATTCAAGATCAATACAAAGAACTGTCCAATTAATTATTTATGCTATGAGCTGAGCCAAGAACGAGAAGTCATCCTTTAAGACAAGAGGAAAGGCACAGTAAAGCTATGGAATTCTTTGTCTCATGATTTTGTGCTTGTGTAACCCCTTCCGGATTGGCCGGTGACCAGCTTCCGACCTTATCCATGATTACCTCTGACTTTGGCGCTAACAGGATGATGCTGAGTCTCCGCAGAATTTGGGAGATTGGGGAATAATAAGCTTTTGGCAGTGCCTCCACTTAGCTAGGTATCTAATAATAGATATTTATCCCTGCTAAGACAACAACAAAGGAATTCTAATAATAACTGCACACAGTAGGTATTTTAAAGGGGAATGGTACCCACAATATATATTGTACAATGCAAAGAACAAAAACAGTGCAACAGAATAACACATATAATTATAACATCATTCTATACTCCACAGTGTGAAAGTTCAGCACCCATCAGTGACACCCTCCCAACAGTAGAGTCCCTATTATTTCCTCCCCCTCAGCTGATACAGACTCAGTCCCCTGGGGAAACGGTGGTGCACGTGGTGGGGCCCTTGTTGGAGGTAGCGCTACTCCTGTAGTGTGAGGTGTGAAACACAGAGTACCTTTTTGCAGCTTGTATGCAAATCTCCCTGTCTTTCCTTGACCTGGGAACTGTGCTTTACTCCCCTCTATGCTGGTTGCAGGCCTTGCACCGTTGGACAGCTTTGCACTTGAACCCTCTGAGCAGCAACACCTTGATTGGCAGGCAGGTCACCTTACAGGAGTTCCTCTGACAGGCGTCTGGATGGTTACTGGAGTGTCAGTTCCTTCTTCATAAGTAACATGTGGAGTAGTGCACCAAACAAGATTTACTGCTAGACCTTGACAAGCTGCCACACTAGGAGAATTCTGGGATCTCTCACTTTAATGTACAACTCCTAGCAGGCATGTGGTTTAAAATGTCTCTTACTCTGAGCAGCAGGGAGTTCTGCTCACTTCCCCTGCTCAAACCAAAACTGAAACTCCTCCAGCTCCCCTAGATCATCCTTCCCCTTCCTGGATACTCAGCAGGATTCTCATTGGCTGAGGGGAATGCTGGGGCAATGAGTCATCCACAGAGAACTCTATGGTCTACAGTGTAGCTCTATGGTAACTGGAGGTATCTGGATACCAGGGTTACACTTGCATAAACTGTAACTGCTTTCAAAAAAGCAATTGCTACCTAACTAGCATAAAACAATATTGAAAATTATGACAGACGACATCAATGCAGATAGTTTGTTGATTCAGGGAACTAACTGACTGCCATTTGGAGTCAGGAAGGAATTTTTTTACCCACTTGTGGCTAAACTGGAAAAGGCTTCAATGGGTTTTCTTTTTGCCTTTCTCTGGATCAGCAGGGGTGACTTGGCATGGGCTGGACTTGATGGATGAATGTCTTTTTTTCATCCTCATCAACTATGTTACTATATATTTGTGATGATCAGACCAGGAGCACACAATGTAAGCTGCCTAGGTTATGCTGTGTAGAATGGAATCCCCACAAAGAGTATATAGACTGCTTTTATTATGAATAAAACAATACAACAGACGACAATACAAATATACTTCTTAGTAAGCCTCAGTGGACCAGATGCTAGAGTGCACTGGTTGGGGAGCATGGCTAGCTGGGGGGGCTGCACTAGGGAAGCCTTGCTGCAGCATAGGCTGTGTTAAAGGAGCTTGCCGTGAAGCCAGATAGCAGGTTGACAACCCTAGACACAGACAGCTACCCACTGAGACAGGAATGAAAACATGTAACCTATCAGTAGTACATCTGTCTCTGTTGAACTACTTGAACAGGAAGAACCAGGAACAGCCAGTCGTAAACTATGGTGGGGTCACAAGGGTCGAACCTGACAGGAGGCAGATGAGGCAAACTCAGCAAAAGTTGGTCTGCAAAGTTAGACTCAAAAAGATGCTCGACAAAGTCAAACTCAATAAGGTGGGCGCAGGAGAACCTCTGGAGTCGAAGGGAGAACAATCGACTAGCCAGTTTGGTAACAAGCAGGCAGAGATGGTACCAGGGATGAGACAGTAGAAAAGTCAAACAAGTAAAAGTCAAACCAGTCGGGTAAAGCAGTATACAATCAGCGGGCAGAAGAGGAGTAGATGAAACAAGCCAAGGTCAAACAAGTACAGTATACAAAGCCAAATCAGAAGTCAAAGGAAAGCCAGGTCAAACACTGGAATCACAGGAAATATAGGAAAACTACAGAACTCGGTCAGGACATGAACACTTTTATTGCGCAATGACACAAAGTGCCGGCACTTGACAAAGGCTCAGCAATAGCGCCATACAACAAGACAGGGAAACTGGACAAAGGAAAAAACACAAAAAGAAAGAGAAAGGGTGCAGACCCCTCTAAGAGTGTATTTGTATACACTGTAAAAATTGAAACATCCCTATATTTTGTGCTCACTAAAAGTAGAAATTAGATCAGCTTAAATGAACATCTGGATCGGGTCTTCTCCTGGTTATAACCATATACCATAAGCTCCAGCACATAAGGATATTCAATATATTTATTAATTTAAAAGGAATAACATTTCAAGTAAAATGCCCGAAGCATTTTGTATCACAATGACTCTTTATCAAGGGACAAAGTATATAAATATATTAAAAACAGGCTCAAAAAATACCTTAGTGTACTTCCCTTCAAGTCTCTCAGCTTCCATCTCCTCCACATTCTATCCGGATACTTCCGGTTCTTCGCATCACTTCCTGTTTGGCTTAACGTCATACACGATTGAATTGTATGCATTTCAAGCATGAAAAGCAAGCTTCTTACATATATTTCAGTATAATAATGGCCTGTTGTGCCTATTATTTAAATGCTCAATAGTTTCACTCTCATTTTCTATACATATTATGGCTCTACACCGCTATAGCCTTGTTCTTATACACATAACATTGTGAGCTCTGTTGGCCACAGAGACCCCCCCCCCCACACACACACATCTCCCCCAACACACACACACACACATCCCCCCCAACACACACACATCCCCCCACACATATAAACACACATCCCCCCTCACACACACACACACACATATCCACACCCCACCCATCACACACATCAACCACAGACACACACACACTCCCTTCCACACATACACAACCCCCACCATACACACACATCAACCCCCCACACACAAACATACCCTCACACCCACACATCCCCCAAACACACACACACATATATCCACAACCCCCACCATACACGTCCCCCCAGACACACATTCCCCTAAACACACACATATCCACACCCACCCACCATACACACACACATCCCCACATATCCCCAAACACACACATACACCCCCCCCACAACACACATCCACACACCACAGCCAAATGCACAGTGTGTGTGTGGGGGGGGGGGGGGTGCAGCATTTCATCCTAGGACCAAGGCAGCACAATATCTTGGCATATCTTGGCTCAGCCCTGGGCTCAGTCAATGCCGGCCTTTTTCTGCTACTTTACAGTTACAATTTATATTACTAAACACAAGGCTAAACAAAAAATGATGGGCAACGCCATCTAAAACTGCTAGTATATTACTAAAACACACACACACTCATTTATATATTGATAAAACACACAGACACATTTATATATTACTAAAACACACACACACATTTGTATATTACTAAAACACACACACACTCATTAATATTTTGCTAAAACACACAGACATACATTTGTATATTACTAAAACACACAAGCACATATATATTACTAAAACACACACACATGCACTCATTTATATATTACTAAATCACACACACATTTATATATTACTAAATCACACACACATTTGTCTATTACTAAAACACACACACATGCACTCATTTATATATTACTAAATCACACACACATTTATATATTACTAAATCACACACACATTTGTCTATTACTAAAACACACACACATGCACTCATTTATATATTAATAAATCACACACACATTTATATATTTACACACATGCACTCATTTATATATTACTAAATCACACACACATTTATATATTACTAAAACACACACACATTTATATATTTACACACATGCACTCATTTATATATTACTAAATCACATACACACACATTTGTATATTACTAAAACACACACACATGCACTCATTTATATATTACTAAATCACACACACATTTATATATTTACACACATGCACTCATTTATATATTACTAAATCACACACACACACATTTATATATTACTAAAACACACACACATGCACTCATTTATATATTACTAAGTCACACACACATTTATATATTACTAAAACACACATTTACACAATCGTTCAAAAGCTTGGAGTCACTTAGAAATGTCCTTATTTTCCATCAAATGAGTTGTAAAGTGAATACGAAATACAGTGAAAACGTTGCCAAGGTTAGAAATAATGATTTTTAAATTTAATTAATAATTGTGTCCCTCAGACTTTGCTATTGTCGAAGAATCCTCCATATGCAGCAATTGCAGTTTGTTGAAGTAATGTGAAGAGAGTTCACCCCATGCTTCCTGAAGCACCCTCCACAATATGGATTGGCTTGATGGGCACTTCTTACGTACCATACAGTCCAGCTGCTCCCATAACAGAAACAAGGACATTTCTAAATGACCACAAACTTTTGAACGGTAGTGTATATATTACTAAAACACACAATCTCTCTCACGTGTGCATGTGCACACACAGTCACACACACACACACACCCTATGTATCATCCTTTCTACTGCCACCTGCAGGATATATACCTCAGTGAAGAGATGGTTGGGGTGTTGATTTTGGCAGGGGAGGCAAAGCCCTCCTGCCCAAATCATTGCAGGAACAGCCCCCCTCTGTGTCTTGGCCTTTCCTCTGCAGACTCAGCTCCTGTCTCTGGGCTCCATCATGCCTCATGCCTTTTCCCCTCAGGCACCTTCGATCTCTCCTCCATGTCTCATGTCCCTTTCTCCAGCACCCTTCACCTCTCGCGCCTCCATGTGTCTCATGCCATTCCCTTCATTCACCCTTCATCTTCCTGCTTGCGTGTCTGATGTTTGCTGCCCTCATTCACCCATCACATTCCTGCTACTCCATGTATCTCATGCCTGTTCTCTTCATACACCCTTCATGTAACTCACTGCCATTCCAGTCATTCATCATTAACCTCCCTGCTCTTCCATGTGTCTCATGCCCATTCCCCTCATCCTTTGCTATCATGCTCTTCAGTATATCATGCCCTTCACTCCCTCCAGTTCTCAATCACAGCCTCTCCCCCGTCCATCAAATCCCCTCTAGCAATCCATAAAAAATTGACCCTTTCACAGGCAGCAGAGTGTTGTTCAAAGCATTGCTCCTCAATGCTCTAGTCACCACCTGGTACTCAAAGGCTTAATGACCCTTATGCAATCCCTGACTTCCCCCCTCTGCCTGTTGGCTGCCATGCTTTTACACTAGGAGGAGACTCTGCCTGTCACTAAAATCAGTTATTTCCTGCACAGAGGCAGGAAATAGCTAATTTTAGTGATAAAATGAATCACCCTGTGCCACAATGCATGGCAGCACAGGTAGAAGTTACAGGCTACTCGGGGGACACCTCAGAATCAGGGTAAACGTCCTTAAATGTACGAGTGCTAAGGGGGGTTCAACACATTAGAGATCAATGCTTTCAGAATCCTCTCTGGTACTTAAAACCCTGCCCTCCTTCATCAAGTGGAGGAGGGTTTTCCTTATACTGATAGAAGGAAGATTGTTCCCTCTTTGCAATCTCTCTGGTCCTGTGATCGGATTTCAGATCTGAGGGGACCAGATTTCAGAACTGAGGGGAGGCAGCTTAAAATATTGAAAAGGGGCAGGAGGGGGACACTTTATAATATATTACTTATATTATATTACTATTCTTTTAAAGGGATAGTAATGTTTCATAATAAAAGCAGCTCTAATTAATCATCATAGTATTTGGACTTTGGCGAGTGTTATTTCAATTCTGTCAAAGTTGTAGTTCAAGACTAATTCCCCCTCCCGTCCCTTTTACTGATGTAAAACAATCTTCAATTAAGATAAGGGAAAAACCTGAAAAACTTGTCAAGGGGGTCAGGGTTTTCATTGTTCTCATAGGAAGAAGATTGTTCCCTTCTGTTATCTGTCTGGTCTATGGACTGGATTCCACATCTGAGAAGAGATGGCTTACACTAGGTAAAAGGGGCGGGAGGGGGAAACTTTGCTTGTGAATATCTCTCAAACCATAAAGGTTTGAGAGATAAGACTTACATCGTTCTCCATTTTTTTTAATGACTACAAAATAAAATAAAGATAAAATGAAGTATTACTATCCCTTTAAATACCAGTGAGGATTTTGAAAGCATTGTTCGGTAATGTGTTGGACACCCCTTACCACTCAAAGATATAAGGATGTTTTTCCTTATATTAACAGAAGATTGTCCCTCGTAATTTCATAGAAACTAGAAAAACGTCAGCATTGCCAGCTCTGGAGAGCAATAATATACACTATAAGGAACAATCATAGCTAAAGTTATAATGAGACATTACTATCCCTTTAAAGAGTTAATACACCAAGCTGCATAAAAGTGGATCAAGCTTGATGTATGAGATACAGTATGTGTGGTTCTGTGACAACCAGCAGGACAGAGGTCCGATTATCTGACTACCACCAGTAGCCAGAAGAAGAAGCCTGGTGTGTCAGACAGTGTATGTGATGCTCTGTGACTACCAGTGGACAGTTGTACAAGGCTGGGGTTCAAAGAGTGTGCATGTGTGTATATGCAATTATGTGGTTCTATGACTATCACTGGCACAGTGATCTTATTCTGTGGCTACCATTGGACAGTGGAAGAAGGTTGGGATGCCAGACAGAATATGTGTGGGTCTGGGATTATCAGTGAGGAAGGTGAAGAATAGTGTCTACAGAGAATATGTGTAATTTTAGGACTACCAGTAAAACAGAGGAATCAGGCTGGAGTATCAGACAGTGTATCCATTACAAAATAAGCTCCATAATTATGAGGTTTTCTGCTTCAGTCTGTGACACCAGACATTTGCAAAACAGCTATTCACTATGGAGCTCATCAGGGTCAAGGTCCACTAGCTGGAATTCTCCCATATCCTTCATGATTTACATGACATTGTTTGATTTTCAGAATTATAAATGAAAAGCCCACACCTGATGTTGCTAGCTACAGATAGGGAGTTAATAATTCCTGTTGGCTGCCTTGAGATCACACCCACCTGTACAGACCATAGGAATATGGTGGTCAACGGCAGCTTTATTTCAAGTAGAAGGTGGTTCAAAAAGCTGGGGGTCGATCTGTACAATTTAGGTTGAATGTTGGTAATACTACTATTCCAAGCAGCATGATTAACTGGTGAAAGACTGAGCTTTAACATGAGCTTTTCATATTGGTTGCCTTTTAATACTAACTTACCTAATACAGCTTAGAGAACTCTGGGCCTGGATAGATTTGCTTATGTTAAAGCTTCTTATGTAACTCAATTGAATGAAATCATCTAGATTGTTCCCATGGCTGCTGTTCATGACTCAATTATTTTCACTACCTTGGCTTAGGATACAGTATTTACTGTGTTCAATACAAGCAAGCACAACATGCTACTACAGCAATAATTATTTGCATAATACTGTTTGGTGCAACAGGCATAAAAGGAATTAAAGAAAGGTATCATATTGGTCAATTTAAATGGTTAGAGATTCAACAGATTTGTGGATCCAGTTTGTGGTTTTGCATTTTTTTTAAACCTTTAAGGAACTGTGAGGTGTGTACACCACACTGCTTTACAATGCGTTGCTGATCCTTAAATGATTAATCTTCCAGAAGGGGGTTAACTACAGGGGCTGCAATTGTGATAAGACCCAGCAACCAAAGGAGCTCACTGGCTCTGCCCTATGACATCTTTTACCAGACCAGTTTCCTACCTTGACTGGGGGCTGATAAAAGACAGTAAAATAACAATGGCATTTGTGAGCCCCTGACTATACTTCATTAACCTTTTGAGCATCAGAGGTATGTACACAGTGTTGCAAATTAGAGCTTTCAATGTGTGTGTGTGTGTGTGTGTGTGTGTGTGTGTGTGTGTGTGTTGGGGGGGGGGGGGTGAAGGTGTACTTGCAGATTCCATCCAAGGGCCCAATACATCCTATATCCGTGGTGGGCTATGTGAGGACCAACAGCTGCTACCAAACTACAACTTACATCATTGCCCACAGTGATATAACTACTGAGGGTGCAGTTGTGACAGCACCCACCAGTATATCAAATGTTTCAAACTGACACATGGTTGCAAAATGGTTACAATCTCCTACATATTTGTCTCATAGTGACAATGGGGGAGATGCACTAAGGTGTGATATCGATGTGATGATTTCTCCAGTAATATCACTTCTCCAGTTTCTTTGTTATTCTATGGAGTCTATGCACTAAGAATTTTTAAGTGGATGAAATCTTAGTGTTTTGGCTCCATAGAATAACATAGGAACTGGAGAAGTGATATTACTGGAGAAGTCATCCCCACTTTATCACCTCTATATCACACCTTAATACATAACCCCCAATGTGTGAGTATTGCAAATATATGGCCCATAAAGTGATTTTAAGAGGTTTTGTAATAGAGCTATTATTATTACTTTTATTTATTATAATCATCATCATCATCTATTCAGGGCTCAAAATTTCCACTCGTCACTAGCCAATGGCAAGTGAAAATTTAGCCCTGGCGAGTAGAAATTCAGCCCTGGTGGGTTTGTTATGTCTTGCAGTGGAGAGTAACTTTTCAGGTTTGGCTAGTAGCAAAGGACTTCCAATTTTAAGCCCTGATCTGTTTATAAAGCCCTAACATATCATGCAGTGTTTTACAAATAAAGTTATCGAAACCAGTTAGTACAATAATATTGCTGCATTTCGGAAACAACTTGGGGAATCCTCAGCAGAGAAAGATTGAGGACTGATAGATGATAGACTTCACAGCAGTGTACAGAGTCACTCAGCTGCTCCAAGAGCAAATAGGGTGATATCCTTCGTAAAAAGGGGTAGTGATGCATGGGATGCTAATATAATTCTACCTTTATATAAATCCTTGGTTAGGCCTCGTCTACAATAGGGAGTACAATTTTGGGCACAAAGACATTGTTGAACTGGAAAAAGTTCAGAGACATGCAACAAAACTGATAAAGGGATTAGAGGACCTCAGTTATAGAAACTAGCCAAACTCTTTTTTACATTAGAGAAGAGACATGTAAGGGGTGATATGATTATCATTTACAAATACATTCCAGGTCAATACAAAGAGCTATCCAATGAATTATTTATGCAAAGAGCTGAGCTAAGAATGAGAGGTCATCCAAGACTAGAGGAAAGGCGCATTTGACTAAAATAAAGGCAGGGATTTTTTACAACAAGGGCAGTAAAGCTATGGAATTCTTTGCCTCATGATGTTGTACTTGCAGATAATGACACCTCTTTCAAAAAAGCAATGGATGCCTATCTAGCACAGAACAATATTGAACATTATGACAGATGGCTTCAATGCAGCTAGGTTGTTGATCCAGGGAAATATCTGACTGCCATTTGGAGTCAGGAAGGATTTTTTTACCCACTTGGGGCTAAATTGGAAATTGCTTCAGGGTTTTTTTGGGGGGTTTTTTTTGCCTTCCTCTGGATCAACACGGTTGTTTTTGGCATGTGCTGGACTTGATGTCTTTTTTTCATCCTCTTCAATTATGTTACTATGTTAACCAATTTATCTGGAAAGCTGGTATTTTAGATCCGTAGAAGCCAAACTCACATTTTCTTTAGAACACTGAAGCTTATTTTGGGAGTAGAACAGTTTCAGAGAGTCTTTAGACTCAGAGCAAGTATGAGGGTGCACAATGAGTGCTAGCTGAATAAGAGTAATGTGCAGTGCCACCGCTGAAACTGAAAAACCTGCTAATCCATACCAGTTCTTCTGAGTGCTAGAAGGGTGTGCAATGCATTGCTTTGAAATAATCTGGTCAAAAAAGTTCTGCTCTGCAGTTTTGCCTGTTTACCTGGTCATGCCCGCTCCATTCAATACAGCTTTGCTATTGCTTGTCTTCCAGTCTGTTTCCAGTACCCACCCTCTAAGGCCTATATCAAGCAGCCTTATAGGCAGTTCAGTGTACCTGTATAGGTCTTACTGACTGTTGTTCCAGTGCTAAGAGTTATGTTTCTTCTGAATTACCTTGGATTTGCATTCTGACTTGTTTGCTGCCTGTCCTGACATCTGCTTTAATTCAGACCTGATTCTGTGTGCTGATTTAGATCCCACAACCTTGTTTGTGTGTGAGCTCCTACTCCTGTGTGAGCTTTTTGTAGATTACCCTGCTCCCTAGTTCAAACCCTAGCTTCTCTCTCAAGCAGCTCTCTGCAGCAGCAGCCTTGAGATCTGGTTTTGTCTGCCAACCCATGGCCACCCACAATCCAGCTTTCATCTGCAAGTGAGTTGTACTTTATATTTCATGTTTCCAAGTACTTAGTGACTGTAAGTAGTTGTTGTTTCTGCATCTATTCTGCCTAGTAACCCCCTCTGCCCTGTGGGTCAGCCTCTTATCCTGTTAGCCAACGTGACAGACTATACGATGCACTGAGGCTGCTTGAAATGGTTCCATTTGAAGTGACGCATGTAAAGTTTTGTGTCATAAGATGAAGCATGTATTCGGCCACGTCATTTAAAGTGTCGCAATTAAAGTTATGCGTCTTTAAGTGTCGCAAATTCTACATTTTGCGTCATTCCAAATGGCGCATTCACCATATCGTGCGTTAACATGTTGCAGCATTAAGGACACAATATTGGTACATTAGTGATGCAAAGTGAGTGCAATATGGGTGCAATAAGGACACATTAAGGATGCAATTTGGGTGCAATATGGATGCAATAATGGTGCAATATGGAAGAAATATGTGGGCAATATGGGTGCAATAAGGACACATTAAGTATGCAATATGGAAGCAATATTGGTGCAATATGGGTGCAATAAGGACATATTAAGGATGAAATATGGGTGCAATATGGGTGATATATGGATGCAATATTGGTGCAATAATGGATGCAATATGGGTGCAATAATGATGCAAACTGGGTGGAATATGGATGCAATATGGGTGTAATAATGACGCAAACTGGGTGCGATATGGGTGCAATAATGACACAAATTGGGAGCAATATGGATGCAGTATGGATGCAATAATGATGCAAATCTGGTGCAATATGGGTGCGATATGGGTATGGGTGCAAAATGGGTGCAATAATGACGCAAATTGGGTTCAATATTGGTGCAATATGGGTGCAATGCATTATAAAACATTGTTTGGTTTTAAATAAAGATTTCCACAACACATGTGTAGTTATTCCTAAATTGAAATGTTATGCTATATTTGTTGTGTTAAGTTATGCATGCTTTACAAAACATTTAGTTTTAAATAAAGATTTCTACATAACAACTACTTTTTGTTACTTGTACTTCTTGCACCCTTACTGCATCCTTACTGGTTGGGTTTTGGGTTGGATTTGGTGGGTTTTTGGTTGGATTTGGGTTGGTTTGTTGGTTGGGTTTTGGGTTGCACCCATATTGCATCCTTAATGCACCCCTATTGCACCCATAATGTGTCAATATTGCACCCATATTGCGACACGTTAACACAAAAAATGGTGAATGCGCCATTCAGAGCAACGCAAAATGTAAAATCTGCGTCACTTTATGACACAAAACTTTAAATGTGACACTTTAAATGATGCGGCAAAACACATGCATCATTTTATGATGCAAAACTTTACATGAAACACTTCAATAATAAACCACTTGATATAGGCCTCTGAAGGGGGGTCCTAGAAACAGACTGGAAAACAGGCAATAGAAGAGCTGGAGTGAATGGAGCAGGTGTGTCCAGGTAAACAGGCAGAGCTGCAGATAAGAGCAGAGCTGGGCTTACTGGACCACATCCTTACACTAGTACCTGAAACCAAAAGCTATGGATGAGTATATCCAGAACAATGTGGCAACATGGTTTATTAGACCTTCGTCTATTCTGGCTGGAGCAGGGTTCTTTTTCTACAAATGAAAGATGGATCCCTGAGGCTCTTCAATGATTAAAGAGGTTTAAACAGTATTATCAAGGAAAAAAACAAATTATCTTCTCCTCATCATCTCTTTACTATTTAACCAGTACAGTATTTACTAAGCTTTACCTTCGTTGAGCTTAGAATTTGTCTCATCTTCCTTTCTTGGTCCACATTGATCCTGCGAAGGTTGAAGCAGTTAAGAACAGACTCTTTCCTCAAGGTCTTAAAGCCATCCAAAGATTCATTGGCTTTTCAGATTACTATAGGCATTTCATAACAGACATTTTCCATGATTGTGGCCCTTATTACCAAAATGACCCTTAAAGAATTGGTCCCTAGAGGCATTGGCAGCCTTTGATTTCCAAAAAGCTTCCTTCTCCTGGGCAGCTATCATTCTGCATCCAGATCCCCAATGGGCCTTTGCCATAGAAATGGATGCTTTGGAAATAGCAACCTTAGCAGTCCTCTCCCAGAGGTCTCCCCACATTGGCAGATACCAACCTTGTGTCTTCTTTTCAAAGAATTTCTCTCCAGCCGAGAGAAATTTTGATGTGGGTATCTGAGAACTTCTTGCAATTATGATGGCCATGGAGGAATGGTGCTACCTGCTAGAAGGTGCTGTATAATAATTTAAACGGATCAACATAACTTTGAATATCTCAGAAACGCCAAAAGATTAACTGCACGTCAATATCGTTGGGCTTTGTTCTTTAGCTGGTTCAACGTTACTATTTCATACACGTGTTCTAAGAATTCTTAGGCTGATGCCCTGTCCCGGCAATTTGGGGAAATGTTTGATGTCTCAAGCTCAGATGAACCCATCATACCTCCCTCCCAAATAATTGTCTCATTATCTTTTACCCTCCTTCAAAAGCTCTTGTCTTCCCAGTATTTCTACTGGGACTGAAGATCCCCCAGGAAAGATGTTTGTGCCTACTTCCCTATGACCCAAGATCCTGCACTAGGGTCATCATTCTGTGGGGGCTGGGCATCCCTGAGTCAAACGTACCTTTTGTTTGCTCTTTTGGTGCCTAAGCTTAAATTTGAGATTATAGACTTTGTGGCATTCTGCCCTGTTTGTGCCCAAACCAAGACACCTTGGGCTAAACCAATAGGTCTTTTTCAGCCACTTCTTGTGATGGATTTCATTGTTGCTCTCCCTCCTTCTAAAGGTATGACGGTTGCCTGGGTCATAGTAGACCACTTTTCTAAACAGGGTCACTTTATACCTCTTCCTAAGTTGCCTGGCTGGCTGAACTGTTTGTGAAAGAAATCTATGGTCTCCATATAGTACCCGAGCAAATAGTTTCTGACAGAAGCTCTCAGTTTGTGTCACGATTCTGGAGGGCTTTCTGTAAAAGGCTTGGAGTTTATCTAAGCTTTTCAAATCCTTACCGTCCTCAGTCTAATTATCAGACAGAGATTAAACCAGAATCTTTACAAGGTTTCTTCAGTGCTACTGTAATGAACAGCATGATAACTGGACTAATTTACTCCCACTGGCAGAGTTCTTCTGAAACTCCTTGTTGCAGGATGCTTTCCTTTATTTTGTGCCTTGGATTATAATCACCACACTTTCATCCTGGAGAGACAATCTATTCGAGTACCTGCTGCCGATGTCCCTGCTGCCTCCATTGTAGACATTTATCTGAGTACCAGAGTCACCCTTCTAGGAGATGAAAGCCTTTGACAAACATCACTCTGCAGAACCTGATTATGCTCCTGGAGACATGGTCTAGCTTTCAACAAAGAACATCATGCTCCGCCAACCTTCTGATAAGTTTGGTTCTCACTACATAAGATCTTTAATGATACTATAACTCATCAACCAGGTGACTAACAAACTGAAGATTCCTTCAAATCTTAATATCTCTCCTACCTACCATGTCTCTTTGCTCAAGCTCTGTAACAGTAACAGATTAGTTCTCTCTGCATCTTCTCCTCTTCCTGAGGATGGGCACGATGAATTTGTCATTGATATGATTTTGCATTCACACTTCTCTAGATGTACCCTTCAGTAGTTTGGGTTATGGCCCAGTAGAGCATTACTGGGTTCCAGCTTTTGATGCCCACGCTTCTACCTTGAATAGAAAGTTTAGGACCCAGGCGAGTCTCAATGGAGGAATGCAAGGGTAGTGCAAGAATCCGGTCTGGAAAGTGTTGCTCTGCTCTTATCTGCAGCTCTGCCTGATTATCTGGACACTCCTGCTCCACTCACTCCAGCTCTGTTACTGCCTGTATTCCAGTCTGTTTCCAGGAAACCACCCTCTGAGGCTTATACGAAGCAGACTTACAGGCAGTTCAGTTCACCTGTATAATGTCTTACTGACTTTTGTTCCAGTGCTTGAGATTCATGTTTCCTGTGTTTACTGGCTTTGTATTCTCACCACGCCATTTAGCTGCCTGTCCTGACCTGTGCTTCACTCCAACTTCTGTTTGCTGATTTAGATCATGCAGCCTTGTTGTTTGTGAGCTCCTACTCCTGTATTCACCTGTGTGAGCTTCTTGCAGTTTATGCCATTCTCCAGCTTTGCTCTCAGGCAGTTCTCAGCAACAGCAGATTTGAGAGCCAATTTTGTCTGCCAACCTGTGGCTACCCATCATCCAGCTTTCATGTGTAAGTGAGTTGTACTTTATAGTCTCTTCTTCCAAGTACTTGGTGACTGTTACTAGTTGATGTTTCTGCATCTTTTCTGCCTAGTAACCCACTCTACCATGTGGGTCCACCTCCTGTCCTGTTAGACAGTGTGACAAAAGTCCAGTTTATCATCATTTTCCCTGAAACCTCAGTGTGGCTTCTGAAGAACAACTCTTGAGCAATCAGTCTCTCTCAGTGGGAGTTACCACCATCCTTCTTAGTTCCAGGAAGAAAAGCACAGAGGCAGCATGTAATCACTCATGGGAAAGATTCTGCTTTTGGTGCAGCTCAGTGGGAATTCCTTTCGGAAGATTTCACTAAAGGCTTGAGTCCTAGCTTACTTAAAGTGAAAGTGGCTGCCTCGGGAGCTCTTGGGGTCAGCCCCTTGATGACCATGTCTTGGTCAAGAGGTTTCTAAAACCTACTGCTACCCAGAGACCCATGTCAGTTCCTTATTTTACCTCCTTTGGATCTGAATGTAGCCTTGAAAGCCTTGCTTCAGCATCCCTTTGAGCCTTTGGTTTCTTTGTCGCTGAAATTGCTTTCATTTAAAACAGCTCTACTGGAGGTTCTTACCTCAGCCAGGAAAGTGGAAGAGCTGAAGGCTTTATCCATTCAAGAGCCATTTTTGTTGTTCAAATCAAACTCTGTGACTCTCAGAATAACTCTGGCATTCATCCCCAAAGTCTCATCAGCCTTTCACAGAGATCAAGAAGTATGCTTTTCCACTTTCTCTCCTGATCCCTATTCAAAAGAGGAAGAAACCCTAAATACCTTGGATGTGAACTGCTGCCTTCAGGTGTATCTGGGGGGAGCGAAATATTTTGAACTTCGAAGTCCTTATTCATCACTTTCTTTGGAGTTACGAAAGGGAAGAAAGCTTTCAAAGCCACAATTGCTAGATGGATTTGGCTTGCAATTGAAGAGGTCTATAAATCCCAAGTTTACACCTCTTGCAGTTATTAAAGCCTATACCACAAAAGAAGTATCCACATCATGGGCAGAGAAAGCTCAGGCTTCTGTGGCCCAGATAAGTCGAGTCGCTACCTGGCAAAGCGTCCACACTTTTACCAGACATTACTGACTGGGTTTTCTATCAGTGCAAGAGGATGAATTCAGACATAAGTTTTAGAGGCATTCTTAAAGGGGATCTCTCACATCTTTACAAGTAATGCTCATTAGTTAGAGCATTTAGTGAATACGTTTAAAATGTTATTTGCACAAAAATTAAGGTTTAACCCCTTAACGACCCTTGACGGTCATAGTACGTCAAGGTTCGATCTGACTGAACTCTGTTCAGGGAGTCTGGAACCGGAAAACAAAAAAAAAATGCTCTGCGGATGTTCAGTCGCGGCGCTGATACCCCGGTCGTTAAGGGTTTAAAGAGTGCCCAGCACCCTACTTTCTGGATTGCCCCTCTGCCCCCATCCCACTACCCAGCATCCTCCGATGATGGAGGCTGTCTCATTGGCTAGTTATCGATCTCTGCCAATGAGACGCTTCCAGCTTAGAGACAGACAGCCTCTGTCATCGGAGGATGCCGGGTAGTAGGACGCAAGAAGAGGCAGAGCTGCAAGCCGGAAGTAGGGTGCTGGGCACTCTTTAAACCTTAATTTTTGCGGAAATAACGTTTTCTTAAAAAAAAAAAAAAAAAAAAAAAAAATGAATAACATTTTAAATTTATTTGCTAAATGCTCTAACTAATGAGCACTACTTATAAAGATTTGAGAGATCCCTTTAAATCCCCATCGTTGGTTCAGCTTTGTTTTTTCTCTGTCTCTCTTGATGTGCTACCAAGGATACCCCAAAGGAATGAGGCCCTATATACCATATTCTGGGTTCTAAAGAGTAGCAATTAACCCCTTGAATGCTAGAGAGATCTCCAATACAATAATTCAAGGGGATATAATTGTTCAAAGTGATGCAGGTGGCTTGCCTAACCCTTTAAGTGCCAAGCACACAATGCAGTGGATACATCCCTACCACCACAGAGCACAAATGAAACTAACCCCTGATTTAAATGAGGCCTTGAATGCTGGGGAGCAACATGTTGGAGACCTCTCCAGTATTCAAGGATTTATCAGTGCCATGTAATGCAATGTGTTGGATTGCCCCTGGCACTCAGAGGGATAAATCATTGGAACATTGATCTCCTATAATGCACTTGGTTTTGTCCAGACCTGGTCTCCTATAGTCCAGACTTGGTCTCCTATACTGCACTTGGTTTTGTCCAGACTTACTCATCTCTTCTTCATGAACACTGTCTTATATTTTGTTTCCTAGTAAATCCTTTAATTTTCCACTGCAAAAGTCAAAAACGTCAGCTACCACATACATTCCTGGCAATATTGCCTTTTTTTCTTTAGGAGTGACTAGAGGAAGCCAAGTTAAATATAATGTGAAAACAAAAAGAAGAAGGTGCTTCTGGTGCAATAACGGCTGCAAAAGAATGTTGTCACCAACCCTTCACCACCTTTAGATCATATACTCACAAGATGAGTGGTCAGTGCAGCACCTATATGCCCACTGACGGCTGTGCACAGGGGATATTCTTTTTACACTGTCCCCACTGCAGTGCAGATCCCTGAAGAGAATTATTTTCCAGGCTTAGGGCTGCTCCTCACCTCAACACAAATGAAGTAGATACATAGAAGAAAACAAACAAGAGGGCGCCCGATAGTGCCTGTTATCCAAATATCACCAAAATATATAGGAATAAATGATTATACTCACAGGATCAGTAGTTACTTGGGGGCTTATACCCACAAATAACCCAACACACTGGCATAGATATATACCTGTCTCTGCTCAGGTATCCCCTTTTGTGGAAGGAGTCCAAACAAAGTGCTGTAGTCTTTGATCCAAAGATTTTTCATATACAAAAATGTTAACATTTAAAAAAAATGCTACAAGTAGCATCATAATAGTGTAAAAAATATAAAAACAATCTATTGGCTTAGAATAATGTTTCTTAGCTCCCTAGCTACTTCCTCAAATGCGACAAACCCTCAGCCTAAAAATCTTCGAAGAAGTAGCTAGGGAGCTACGAAACGTTATGCTAAGCCAATAGATTGTTTTTATATTTTTTACACTATTATGATGCTACTTGTAGCATTTTTTATATGCTAAAGTGTTAGTAATGTCCCATAAAAAATGTTTATAGATTTGTAGAGGGTAAAAAAAGAAACTCAATGCCACAAATATTGGCAATCAAAGTTCCCCCTTCCCTCCCCTTCTCCTGATGTCAGCTGTAAAGCTGACAGAAGGAGATCCGTGTCAGGCAACACGAGGAGGCTCTAAAGCAGAGCCGAAATCGCATTATTGGAAAAGAACTACTTCATGGGAACGGTCTACAAAGTGTGCTTGCAAATCAGGAAAACTTTGTAGACCTTTCCAATAAAGTAATTATTTTCTAATAACGGGATTTCGGCTCTGCTGCAGAGCCGCCGGCTAGTCCCCAGACTGGGATCTCCTGCTATCAGCTCGAAGCTGACATCAGGAGAAGGAAGGGAAGGGGGAACTTTGATTGCAAATATCTCTCAAACCATAGCAGTTTGAGAGATGGGGTTTGTGGCAATGATAATCTTTTTTTACCATCTACATTACTAACACTTTAAAGTTTTTTGTATATTAAAAATCTTTGGATTGAAGACTACAGCACTTTGTTTGGACTCCTCTCACAAACGGGGATACCTGAGCAGAGACAGGTATATATCTCTGCAAGTGTGTCAGTTTATTTGTGGGAATAAGCCCCCAAGTAACTACTAATCCTGTGAGTATAATAAGAGGATTTTAGTCTTACCTGTTAAATCCTTTTCTCTTAGTCCATACAGGTTACTGGTAACTCTGGGTAGGCGATACGCCCCTTTAAGTAGGCAGGAACAATTCTAGAAGTGTATGCAGGGGGTAGAGTCTAACTTCTCTCCTTGGCTGCAGCTAGCCAACCAGCTCCAGAAAGATTTGAGACACAAACTATTGACTAGATAGTGGAAGGGAAAGAAGACTCATGTGAGCATGACCCCGAAGGACCCCCACAGTCTGCCACAGGAGAGCCAAGCATGGTCCCTTGACAGGGTGGGAGACCAGTAACCTGTATGGACTAAGATAAAAAGATTTAACAGGTAAGACTAAAATCCTCTTTTTTCTGTCATCCAATACAGGTTACTGGTAACTCTGGGATGTCCAACCATTGAGTTTCCCAGAGGCGGGAAGAAAAGGCAAGGACCAGGCGCAAGGCCCCCAAAGTCACCAGTGCAGATATGAACCATCAGATCAGAGATAGCCCAACAAAACAACTGAAGTGTCAACGGACACTGAACAAGGGTAACGACACCCCAGGAACTGTTACACGGCACACTGAACTAGAGCCAAAAGGGGTCAAAAGTGAAGGAAGCACCAAGAACCAAAGGGAATCCTAGACAGGCAAAATGGTCTCCAGGATTTTCCTCCCAAAGCTGGCATCTGCCTATGCCAGCACATCAACACGGTAGTGCTTCGAAAAGGTGTGCACAGATGACCAAGTGGCCGCCTTGCACAACTGATCAGCAGACGCCTGATTCTTGTAAGCCCAAGAGGCCCCAATAGATCTTGTAGAATGAGCCGTGACCCTAAAAGAGATGGGCTTCTTCCTCAGCTCATAAGCCTTACAAATAGTGGACTTGATCCAAGAAGCAATAGTCACTTTGGATGCAGGTCTTCCTGCCCTAGGACCCTCAGGAATGACGAACAGCGCGTCCGATTTCATGATAGACTCAGTACGATGTACATAAAACTTGTGACAACACACCACGTCTAACAGGTGGAGATCCCTCTCCTTGTCAGAGGAAGGGTCTGGGCAGAAAGATGGCACCACAATCTCCTGATTGATGTGGAACTCTGAGACCACCTTCGGGAGAAACTCCTGAGAAGTGTGAAGCACTGCCTTGTCCTTGTGAAACACCAAACAGGGTGGTTTACAGGACAGAGCATGCAGCTCTGTGACACAGCGAACAGACACAATCGCAAGGAGGAAGGCCATTTTCCATGTCAAGAGGCGTAGAGGAATAGTAGCCAAAAGACTCAAATGGGGGGCATTGAAAAATGCCCAAAACCAAGTTAAGATCCCACTGAGGAGCAGGAATCTTAAAGGCAGGACGAGCATGAGCAACGCTCTGGAAGAAAACTTTGACATCAGGAAGGATGGCAATGTGCCTCTGAAAGAACACAGAAAGTGCAGAAGTCTGAACCTTAAGGTAACTTAAACTGAGGCCTTTATCCACGCTGTCCTGCAAGAAGGCTAGGACTGTAGGCAGATCGAAATCCTGAGACAGGTCCTTGTCAGCACAGCAACACAGAAAGGTAGACCAGATATGATGGTAGATCTTGGAAGAAACAGGTTTTCGGACACTGAGCATAGTGGCCACCACACCAGAAGAGAACACTTTCTTCTTCAATATTGAGGATTCAATTTCCAAGCCGTCAAAGCTAGCCGATGAACATCCTCCTTCAACAGGTAACCTTGTATAAGAAGGTCTGTTCGGTATGGGAGCCGGAATGGCTCCGCCACTGACAGATCCAGAAGATCCGGAAACCAAGACTGGCGAGGCCAGTAAGGAGCAATCAGAATGACTGGAAAACGTTCCAATCGTAATTTCCATAACACCATGTGCAACATTGGGAGGGGAGGAAATATGTAGGCCAGAGGGGACGAACAAGGAATGGACATCGCATCTACTGCCAGAGCCAGAGGGTCTCTCCACCAAGAGCAGAACCTCACTACCTTCCTGTTGTGTCTTGTCGCATCAGGTCGATATAAGGAGGACCCCATTTCTGAACAATGAGGTTGTAGCTCCCACTCTCCGCTGTCCACTGAGTGTCGACTGAGGAAGTCCGCCATGACGTTGTCTACGCCAGGAATGCTGTCACGGTTTTTGGATGAACACTCAGACTTGTCTTAGTAAGGTTAAAAGCTTTATTAATACAATAAAGATCATACGTAGTAGCAGCAGTAATAAACAAACAGGAGGCAAGGAATACAGTGGAGAAAACCAGCACAGGACAATGGAATCTGCAGAAACACGACCAACAGGAGCAAGTAGGATGTCTGGCGTCACCCAGAGGATAGTGGCAACATTGGTACTGGCACTCACGGCTGCCTGGGAGTCTAGGAACCCAACAGGAGCGCAACCTTTCTGGCACCGGTACCTCACAGACTCCTGGAGGCTTAGGAACCCGATGGACAATGGCAACACTGACTTTGACAATCCCAGCCGCCTGGGAGCCTATAGAACCCTGAGGAGGGTGACAAGACTGGCATAGATCCTTCCCAGACGCCTGGGAATTTCTGACCAGAGAGGAGGAGATGGCTGGTGCGACAGAGATCACCTTAAGACCGGGTAACTCTCAAAAATCCCTAGAACGCTAGGGGTGGATCTTAAACAGGATGAGGTAAGGCTACCAGTGTCCCCTAAGGAATAGTGCAACAAGGCTGGCTCAAGAGCCACAAGGCTATTGCAGCAGAAGGCACAATAGCCTGGTTCACCAGGTGTATATGGAGACAGGTAGGAACTCCCAGTATGTGCTGCAACTCCAAAAGGAGTGAGCCCAGCGAAAGTAGGTGGACACTATAGATCAGAGTAACACAGTCAGTGTAGACACACTGCACCGGTACTTCGAATGTGCACACTGCTCGAGGCAGTAATGAGAGTGACTAGCGCAACACACTTAGCCCACAGTCGACAAACAACAAGCTCCCCGCGGAACACACCAACAGGCAAGAAACGCTACTGCTACAGAGATGGATCAGCACGGGCGACCTTGCGGTTAAGCCCAGTAGCGACGAGTGTCTCCGCTCACGGACGGAGCGAGCGGCACCAGCGCACTGGAATACAGTCAGCAACACAGCGGGATCACAGCAAACAGAGGTCAGCAATGGAGGAGGTTCTCAGCCAGACACAGTCGGTAACGGAGCGGGTTTCCTTCCAGATGCAGTCAGCAGCAGAGCAGGTTCTCATCCAGATACAGTCAGCAACGAAGCAGGTTCTCAGCCAGATACAGTCAGCAACGGAGCAGGTTCTCAGCCAGATGAAGTCGGTAACGGAGCAGGTTCTCAGCCAGATGCAGTCAGCAACGGAGCGGGTTCTCAGCCAGATACAGTCAGCAACGGAGCGGGTTCTCAGCCAGATACAGTCAGCAACGGAGCGGGTTCTCAGCCAGATACAGTCAGCAACGGAGCGGGTTCTCAGCCAGATACAGTCAGTAACAGAGCAGGTTCTCATCCAGAACAGGTCAGCAACGGAGCGGGTTCTCATCCAGAACAGGTCAGCAACGGAGCAGGAATAAATCAGCAAACAGGAAGCGTCGTCAGGCAGGCCAGGTCATACACAAAACAGCAATTTTGAAGGAACACCACGAAAGGGCACTGTAGTAACGCCATGGCAGAGGTTATAAAGGCTCAGGCAGGGCGGAGACAAGAAACAAGCCAATCAAATGCAAGTATAGAAATACGGTGATAACAATGTCGCCGCCAGCAGCCTGGAGCATGGGCACCGTGATAAATGTGCACTGCGGATATAGCAGGAACGTGTTCTTCTGCCCACGACAAAATGGCCTTGACCTCTAACGAAGCAGCAAGACTTCTTGTTCTGCCTTGCTTGTTGATGTAACCCATGGTCATGGTGTTGTCGGACTCTACTCGGACTGGACAGTCTTCCAACTGAGATGTCCAATGTCGAAGGGCATGAAATATCGCCCGAAGCTCCAATATGTTGATCGGAAAGAGGGACTCCTCCGGAGACCACCGACCCTGAGCGCTCAAGCGACCCAGGACCACTCCCCAGCCGGAGAGGCTGGCATCCGTCGTCACCTTGGTCCAGAAGGGTATCAGGAAGGACTTGCCCTTCAGCAGGATGGAAAGGACGAGCCACCAAACTCAGTTCCAAGTGAAGAGGAAGAGAAACTGACATCTTCAGAAGATCCGGTTGACCCTTGCACACCTGGATCACGAACCTCTGGAGCTCCCTGGTGTGCGCCATGGCAAACCGAACCGCTTCTATGGTGGATATTAATTTTCCCACTAGAGAAGATAGCTTCTGGACTGGAACTGGATCCTGAGCCAGAATCGCAGAAACCCTGTGGGTGATCTGGTGAGCCACCTAGTCCTTGAGGAACACCATGCTCTTCTGGGTGTCAAAGAGAAAGCCCAGGAAGACCAGACACTGAGAAGGGATAAGATCTGACTTGTCCAAGCTGATGATCCACCCGTGATGGGTGAGAGCATGAATGCATTGCTGAACTTGTATCACAGTGCCCGTGATTGCTGCAGTTCCTTGTCTGTCACCAGTAGGGGGCTTCTATTGGCTGTCTGCAGATAGCCCGCCTCTTATTGCCTATTTAAACCTGGATTGGGCACCCTTTGAGGGCCTTTTCGTGTTGTTTCTGACCTTCTTGCTATCACTATGCCAGTGATAGCTGGGCCTCTGTTCCAGTGTTCCTGAGTTCCTGTTCTCATGTGTTCCTGAGTTCCTGCTCGCTACTGTTCCAGTGTTTCCTGCCTGCTGAGTTGTTCCAGTCCTGGTTCCGGCCTAGTCTCTGGTGTTGCAGTTCCTGCTGAACTTCTTCTCTGCTGTTTCCTGACCTGACTGATCGTTGCTGGTTCCTGTCATCTGATTGCCTGTCTCCTGTATCCTGGCGACCTCCTGTCTGGTCGCGTCGGCGACTCGCTTGTTACACCAGTGTGCGGTCACTGGTTTGCTCCAAAGCCTATCGGCTATACAATCCTGTGTTGGTCCCAGCGTGCGGACGCTGGTTTGCTCCAAAGCCTTGCGGCTATACAAACTCGCTTGTTACACCAGTGTGCGGTCACTGGGTTGCTCCAAAGCCTATCGGCTATACATTCAGTGTTGATCCCAGCGTGCGGACGCTGGTTTGCTCCAAAGTCTTGCGGCTTTACGATTCCCCTGTTGGTCTGTGTGTGTGTACACTGGGTTGCTTACGATCCTGTCAATTTGCCATTACCATCTGACTGCTGCTACTATCTCTGGGCTGCCCTGCCCGGTATTGGTAAGGCCGGTAGAACCTTTTGCCACATTCCATCTGAGGTTGCCTTACCCGGTATTGGCAGGGCCGGTAGAGCCTACATTGTGAATCTATTGAGGCTGCCTTGCCCGGTAATTTGGTAAGGCCGGTAGAACCGTTATGCTATTCCATCTGCAGCTTGCCTTACCCAGTATTGGCAAGGCCGGTAGAGCCTAACATTCTATTCTTCAGACTGTCCTGTCCGGTATATTGACAGGACCGGTAGAGTCTGCCTTCTGTCTTTGTTATATTCTGAATATATATGTATGTATGTGATTACCATCCTATGTTATCAATTTATTAATTCAATAAAATTGATTTTTACCTAAAACTTGTGTCTGAGACTCATAATAAACCGTGACAGTACGAAAGGGCCATGACCTCAGACAGCAAAGGTGAAGGTAATGCACAGAATATCCATTGGAGGATGGATGTGCTCGAGCAACGTTTGGATCAGTTGGCAGTTGCAATTCAAACGATCCTTGAACGCACGGTACTTGCTGACAAATCTAGCTCTAGCCCGGTGGTCCCGCCAAGTCAGACACCGGAAAGTGATACCAGACCCCTAGGGGGTACTGTTAAAGGGTTAACGGCTTCTGCACCCTTGCCGCTAAGATATGATGGTGATCCTAGTCTCTGCAGAGGGTTCATCAACCAACTTGAAATCTTTATGGAATTGACGGCACACGCATTTCCCAATGATCGTAGTAAAGTGGGGTTCACGATATCATTGCTCACTGGCAGAGCATTGGCTTGGGCTAACTCCTTGTGGGAAAATGCTAAACCTTGTACTAAGAACTTTAGAGAATTTGTGCAATCCTTTCGAAGAGTGTTTGAGCCTCCTGGTAGAACCACCTCTGCTGCCAAACGCCTTATGGAGATACAACAGGGCAGGCGTACAGTGGGCGACTATGCCATCGAATTCCGCACATTGGCAGCAGAGGTAGGTTGGAATAACGAGGCATTATTGGCAGCTTTTTCTCAAGGCCTGAATGACCACATTAAGGACGAAATCGCTGCTAAAGATCTACCTACTGATCTAGATGACTACATTGAGTATGTTATGATAATTGACTCCAGAATACGTGAGAGATCTATTGCCAGAGATCGTAAGATACGGTCAAAAAATAATGAGCCTAGTAGCATGTTTTGCCCACCCATCCCTCCCCTGGCATTGAAGTCTAGTGAACCAGTACGGGAGACAAGTGAACCTATGCAAATAGGCTTCACTAGACTAACCAAGGCTGAGAGACTATTTCGCAAAAGACAAGGGTTGTGTTTATACTGCGGTAAAAAAGGGCATTTGCTAAATTCCTGTCCGGTACGTCCGGGAAACGCACACACCTATGGTACCTTGGGGGACAGGCCCTAGGTGGTGTACAATCGTCCCCAGTGTCGGGCACAATGAAACCCACCATACAGGTGGTATTATCTTGGGCACAACGCTCTGTGGAGGTTTTGGCCTTGGTTGACTCTGGTGCAGCAGGGTATTTTATGGATAATACCTTTGCTGAATTGCACGGAGTTCCACGCATTGAAAGAGAAAACCCCTTGACTATTGAAGCGATTGATGGCAGACCCTTAGAACCGCCTCAGGTTATATTTGAAACTATGCCACTGTCTATGACTATTGGGGCACTTCACAGAGAGGAGCAGCAGTTTCAACTGATTAATTCTCCGCACCATGCGATAATATTGGGATTTCCGTGGTTACAGTTACATAACCCACAAATTGATTGGAAAAAGTGTGAAATTGCTGCTTGGTCCCAGTTTTGTATGGACAAGTGCGTCATCCAGCCTATTAAGGTCCTGTGCACCTCCTCGGCTATACCGGATGTGTACCAACAGTTTGGCGATGTTTTTAGCAAAGGAGAGGCTAGTATGCTACCCCAGCATAGACCTTATGATTGTTGCATTGAATTGCAGCCTGGGGCAGTACCTCCAAAAGGACGCACTTATCCATTATCTTGTGAGGAAAATAAGGCTATGGAGGATTACATTTCTGATGCCCTTGCTAGAGGGATCATACGAAAATCTACCTCTCCAGCTGGGGCAGGGTTCTTTTTCGTAAAAAAGAAAAATGGCGAATTAAGTCCATGCATTGACTACCGGGGCTTGAATAAACTAATGGCAAAAAACGCATACCCAATACCACTCATTACCGAGCTTTTTGACAGGCTTAAGGGCTCTTCGATTTTTACCAAATTGGACCTACGGGCCGCTTACAATCTGGTTCGCATTCGAGCAGGTGATGAGTGGAAAACTGCCTTTAATACTCGAGCTGGGCACTACGAGTATCTAGTAATGCCATTTGGGCTGTGTAATGCCCCCGCAGTTTTCCAGGAACTGATAAACGATGTTTTGAGAGATATGTTACAGACATGTGTTGTGGTGTACCTTGACGATATACTGATTTACTCCCAAAACATGGCACAGCACATCAAAGATGTATCCGCAGTATTGCTACGACTCCGTGAGAACAAATTATTTTGTAAATTGGAAAAATGTGAGTTTCATAGAACCAGTGTGCCATTCTTGGGGTTCATAATTGGCAATGATGGCATTGCCATGGACAAAGAAAAGTTGTCAGCTGTCCTACAATGGCCAAAACCCAAGGGTCTTAAAGCCATACAGCGTTTCCTGGGTTTCGCTAATTATTATAGGAGGTTTATTAAGAACTTTTCTTCCATTGTCAAACCTCTGTCCGATCTTACGCACAAGGGTGCTAATCCTTCTTGTTGGCCGGTATCTGCTGAGAATGCCTTTGAAAATTTGAAGCTGGCATTTGCTGCGGCTCCTGTGTTATCCCACCCCAATCCTCTACTTCCATTTACGTTAGAGGTTGATGCCTCAGATATTGGGGTCGGGGCAGTACTTTCGCAACGACACGATAAAAGTGGAACTCTCAGACCTTGTGGGTTTTTCTCAAAAAAGTTGACTGTCACTCAAAGCCACTATGAGATAGGTGACAGAGAATTATTGGCCATTATCCTCGCTCTTAAGGAATGGCGTCATTTGCTTGAAGGTACTAAGAATCCTGTCTTAATTCTAACAGATCATAAAAATCTGACTTATCTCTCGGAGGCCAAGAGATTGTCCTCTCGTCAGGCCAGGTGGGCACTGTTCCTGTCTCGATTTAATTTCATTGTATCATATTTACCGGAGTCAAAGAATATCAGGGCTGATGCACTGTCAAGACAATTTGAGGCCGACAGTGACAGAGTGGAAGCACCAGCACCTATCATCCAACCTGACAGAATTCTGGCTACTATACGCACGAGTATCACTTCTCCTTTAGGGGAGGAGATCCTGGCCTCTCAGGGGTCCGCTCCCCATGAAACCCCAGTGGGGAAATGTTTTGTCGCTGAACCATTTCGTACTAGGTTGCTCGAAACCTACCATTCCTCTAAGGCTGCGGGACATATTGGTAGAGACCAATTGTTATGGTCCCTTTCTCAGTTATTTTGGTGGCCTTCCATGAGAAACGATTGTGCCGAATTTACTAATGCCTGTGCCACCTGCGCTCGCGCTAAGACCCCGAGACATCTCCCAGTGGGCTTGCTTCAACCGGTGCCTAATGGCGAACGCCCCTGGTCTCATGTTTCCATTGATTTTATGGGAGAATCGCCTATGTCTAAGGGGTATTCCTTTATATTCATGGTGGTGGACAGGTTTTCTAAAATGGCTCATTTCGTGCCCCTCCGTGGCCTTCCTTCGGCTAAGGAATTGGCAATGGTGTTCGCCAGAGAAGTATTCCGGTTGCATGGAGTGCCTAGGGTACTGGTGTCTGACAGGGGGAGACAGTTTGTGTCTAGATTTTGGAGGGCATTTTGCCAACAGATGGGCATACAGCTGTCATTCTCCTCTGCCTACCATCCCCAGACCAATGGAGCCGCTGAACGAGCTAATCAGGGCTTGGAACAATTTCTCCGTTGTTTCGTTACTGACCATCATGATAATTGGTCCGACTTGTTGCCTTGGGCAGAGTTCGCCAGGAACTGTGCGGTCAATTCTTCATCTGGGAGCTCTCCATTTCTGATTAATTATGGGTTCCAGCCCTGTTTGCTTCCAGATTCATTTCAGACGCAACAGATTCCAGCTCTGGATGAGCATATTGAGCAACTCCGTTCCACATGAGCACAAGTTCAGAGGGCACTTGGTCAGTCATTTCAGCGTCATCAGCGTCATGCTAATCGCAGAAGGCTTCCAGCGGTTTCCTTTCAGGTTGGGGATAGAGTATGGCTTTCCTCCAGAAATCTCAAGCTGCAGGTTCCGTCTAATAAGTTGGCTCCCCGGTTTATTGGTCCATACAGAGTTATTCGCAAAATTAA
Organism: Rhinophrynus dorsalis; assembly: GCA_037306005.1. Lineage (NCBI taxonomy): Eukaryota > Metazoa > Chordata > Amphibia > Anura > Rhinophrynidae > Rhinophrynus > Rhinophrynus dorsalis. The sequence continues at coordinate 300,568,029 of CM074721.1, forward strand.
CCCTGTCTCCTATGCACTAGACCTACCTGCATCCATGCGTATCCATAATGTGTTCCATGTGTCCCTTCTTAAGCATCTGGTTTGCAATCGCTATACTACCACACCTGTGGTGCCAGGACCTGTTGAGGTCGAGGGCCAGGAGGAGTACGAGGTTCAGAGCATTATTGATTCCCGTAGGCTTAGAGGAGGGGTACAGTACCTGGTACATTGGAAAGGGTACGGTCCTGAGGATCGATCATGGGTGGATAGTAAGGACCTTCATGCACCTAGGCTAACTAGGGTCTTTCATGCCAATTACCCACAGAAACCTAAACCCTATTCTAGGAGAGGGGGTCTTTGAAAGGGGGGTACTATTACGGTGCCCGTGATTGCTGCAGTTCCTTGTCTGTCACCAGTAGGGGGCTTCTACTGGCTGTCTGCAGATAGCCCGCCTCTTATTGCCTATTTAAACCTGGATTGGGCACCCTTTGAGGGCCCTTTCGTGTTGTTTCTGACCTTCTTGCTATCACTATGCCAGTGATAGCTGGGCCTCTGTTCCAGTGTTCCTGAGTTCCTGTTCTCATGTGTTCCTGAGTTCCTGCTCGCTACTGTTCCAGTGTTTCCTGTCTGCTGAGTTGTTCCAGTCCTGGTTCCGGCCTAGTCTCTGGTGTTGCAGTTCCTGCTGAACTTCTTCTCTGCTGTTTCCTGACCTGACTGATCGTTGCTGGTTCCTGTCATCTGATTGCCTGTCTCCTGTATCCTGGCGACCTCCTGCCTGGTCGCGTCGGCGACTCGCTTGTTACACCAGTGTGCGGTCACTGGTTTGCTCCAAAGCCTATCGGCTATACAATCCTGTGTTGGTCCCAGCGTGCGGACGCTGGTTTGCTCCAAAGCCTTGCGGCTATACAAACTCGCTTGTTACACCAGTGTGTGGTCACTGGTTTGCTCCAAAGACTGTCGGCTATACAATCCTGTGTTGGTCCCAGCGTGCGGACGCTGGTTTGCTCCAAAGCCTTGCGGCTATTCAAACTCGCTTGTTACACCAGTGTGCGGTCACTGGTTTGCTCCAAAGCCTATCGGCTATACAATCCTGTGTTGGTCCCAGCGTGCGGACGCTGGTTTGCTCCTAAGCCTTGCGGCTATACAAACTCGCTTGTTACACCAGTGTGCGGTCACTGGTTTGCTCCAAAGCCTGTCGGCTATACAATCCTGTGTTGGTCCCAGCGTGCGGACGCTGGTTTGCTCCTAAGCCTTGCGGCTATACAAACTCGCTTGTTACACCAGTGTGCGGTCACTGGTTTGCTCCTAAGCCTATCGGCTATACAATCCTGTGTTGGTCCCAGCGTGCGGACGCTGGTTTGCTCCAAAGCCTTGCGGCTATACAAACTCGCTTGTTACACCAGTGTGCGGTCACTGGTTTGCTCCAAAGCCTATCGGCTATACAATCCTGTGTTGGTCCCAGCGTGCGGACGCTGGTTTGCTCCAAAGCCTTGCGGCTATACAAACTCGCTTGTTACACCAGTGTGCGGTCACTGGGTTGCTCCAAAGCCTATCGGCTATACATTCAGTGTTGGTCCCAGCGTGCGGACGCTGGTTTGCTCCAAAGTCTTGCGGCTTTACGATTCCCCTGTTGATCTCAGTGTGTGTACACTGGGTTGCTTACGATCCTGTCAATTTGCCATTACCATCTGACTGCTGCTACTATCTCTGGGCTGCCCTGCCCGGTATTGGTAAGGCCGGTAGAACCTTTTGCCACATTCCATCTGAGGTTGCCTTACCCGGTATTGGCAGGGCCGGTAGAGCCTACATTGTGAATCTATTGAGGCTGCCTTGCCCGGTAATTTGGTAAGGCCGGTAGAACCGTTATGCTATTCCATCTGCAGGTTGCCTTACCCGGTATTGGCAAGGCCGGTAGAGCCTAACATTCTATTCTTCAGACTGTCCTGTCCGGTATATTGACAGGACCGGTAGAGTCTGCCTTCTGTCTTTGTTATATTCTGAATATATATGTATGTATGTGATTACCATCCTACGTTATCAATTTATTATTTCAATAAAATTGATTTTTACCTAAAACTTGTGTCTGAGAGTCATAATAAACCGTGACAACTTGCTGATGAAGAAGTTCCGCAGAGGGGGCTTTCAGAAGCAAGTCGTCCATGTATGGAGTAACTCTGATGCCATTCCAGTGGAGGACGGATATCAAGGAACCCAGGACACAGCTGAAGACCTGAGGAGCTGTCGTCAGACCAAATGGAAGAGCTGAGAACTGAAAATGCCTCCTGTCGCAGGCAAACCTGAGGAACTGCCGGCTCTCTGGATGAATGGCAATGTGTAAGTACGCGTCCTGAAGATCCCGAGAAGCAAGGAATTCGCCGGGGGACATGGCAGCAATTACCGTTCGTAGAGACTCCTGGTGATAATGAGTCTGGATCACAAAGGAATTGAGATCCTTCAAGTCCAAAATGGGACGACAACTGCCATCCTTCTTGGAGACCACAAAGAGGTTTGAGTAAAACCCTATACTCCTGTCCTGAACTGGCACCGGCTCTAGAACATCCTTGTCCAGAAGAGCCTGAACAGTGTCGAACAGACGGCGTTTCTCTGCACCCTGAGGCGTGTGAGAAGGAAGAAAGCGAAAGGGAGGAAGAGAAATGAAAGGGATCCTGTACCCTTACTTCACCACCTGTAAAATCCATGGGTCTGCCACTGAATCCTCCCAAATGCTGTGACAGTATCGCAGATGACCACCCATAGCAGAGTGCGGACCTGGGTTCAACGAATCATGCCAAAGAAGGCTTGGAAGCCTTGGTCTTGGAGGAGACCTTGGGCTTCCATTGTTGTTTGGGCTTGGAGGAGGTACGCAGAGCTGAGGGAACCGTCTGGTTCACCAGACATGTCTCATTCTGAAAGGAACGAAAATACAGATTACATTCAAGAGGCAATTTATTCCTAGGAACCAAGGGTAGAAGAGTACTCTTACCCCCTGAGGCCTCACTGATCAGATCCTTAAGATCTGGCCTAAACAAGGGAAGGGAAAGTAAAACTCTCTTAGAAGCAGTGTCGGCAGACCAGATCTTGAGCCAAAGAGCTCGTCTGGCTACCACAGACATAGAAACATAGAAACATAGAATTTGACGGCAGATAAGAACCATTCGGCCCATCTAGTCTGCCCAATTTCCTACTGTGTAAAAAAAAAAAAACAACTCAAACCTTTTTTGGTCCTTGGTCTTTTCTTATGTTAAGGACCGCCTTATGCCTATCCCATGAATGCTTAAATTCTGTCACTGTATTGACATCTACCACTTCTGCTGGTAGGCTATTCCACTTGTCTACTACCCTCTCAGTGAAGTAAAACTTTCTCACATTACATCTAAACCTGTGTCCCTCTAGTTTTAGACTATGGCCTCTTGTCCTAACGTTTTTACTCTTTTGAAATATACTTCCATTCCGTACTTTGTTGAATCCCTTCATGTATTTGAATGTTTCTATCATATCCCCTCTCTCTCTTCTCTCCTCCAAGCTATACATATTCAGATCCTTTAGTCTATCCTGATATTTCTTTTCCTGTAGACCAGTCACCATTTTAGTAGCCCTTCTTTGAATTTTCTCTAGAGTATCAATATCCTTCTGGAGATGGGGTCTCCAGTACTGTACACAATATTCTAGGTGAGGTCTAACTAGAGATCTGTACAGTGGCATGACTACTTCCCTTTTTCTGCTACTAATGCCCCTAGCTATACAACCCAGTGCCCTGCTTGCATTCCCCATCGCTTTATTACATTGCCTGCTTACCTTTAAGTCATTAGAAATAATTACTCCCAAATCCCTTTCCTCTGTTGTCTCTGACAGCACAGTACCCTTAATGGTATATTTTTCCTTTGGATTTTTATGTCCCAAGTGCATTATTTTACATTTATCAACGTTAAAGTGCATCTGCCACACTCTTGACGATTCTTCTAATTTACCTAAATCATTCGCCATTTGGCTTTTTCCCCCTGGAATGTCTACCCTATTGCAGATCTTTGCATCATCTGCAAAAAGGCATACCTTTCCTTGAAGACCTTTTGCAAAATCACTAATAAAAATATTAAAAAGAATGGGCCCCAGTACAGATCCCTGAGGTACTCCACTAGTAACACTCCTTTCGTCCGAATATTCTCCATTGACTACCACCTTCTGTCTCCTGTCACTCAGCCATTGCCTTATCCATTTCACTATTTTTACATCTAGACCCAAACACTGCAATTTATTTATGAGTCTTCTATGAGGGACAGTGTCAAATGCTTTACTGAAATCTAGATAAGCTATATCTACTGCTCCCCCTTGATCTATTATTTTAGTTACCCAGTCAAAAAAATCTATGTGGTTAGTTTGACAAGATCTCCCTGGTGGAAACCCTAGCCACCAAACGGATGGCATCAAATAAGGCAGCAGAAACATAGTGCTCTGCTTCAGAAATGTTGGCAAGAAGGCGCAACTTATCCGAGGTAGGTACATCCTGACAGACAGCTCGGGTGAGCTGTTCAGTCCAGACAGCAATGGCCCGGTTCACCCATGCTGCTGCAAACGCTGAACGCATGGCAGAACCAGCAGTGGCAAAAATGGACTTGAGGGAAACCTCAAGTTTCTTGTCAGTCCAGTCCTTCAGAGCAGAGGCATCAGAGACTGGTAAGGCAGTAGACTTAGATAGCCTGGAAATAGGGGCATCCACTTTGGGAGGATGAACCCACTGAGTAAGCACAGCTTCAGAAAAAGGATAAAGCTTGGCAAATTTCTTGGACACAGAGAGTTTCCTGTCAGGGGATTTCCACTCTTCAGACACAAGGCAGTCAAGAACGGGTTTAGGTGGAAAGTAATTAAGGGGCTTTTTAGGCTCCTGGAACACATCTGAGGGATCAGAAGGAACCTCCTGAACTAAGGGAATGTTAAGTGTAGTTAAGACAGCCCTGATCAGGCCCTCAGAGGAGGGTTCAGGATCAGCCTCAAAAGGGTCCCCATAAAACTGAGAGAAGCCCAACACAGAACATTCCTCAACATCTGAATGCACCAGCAGTTCCTCCTCAGGGGAATTTGACATGTCAGGTGCTCCCTGAGGTTTGGGCAGGGAAGACTTGACTGAGGAGGGGGCCTGCCGAGACTGAAAGGCCCCCTGTAACTGGGAAGGAAAGAGTTGCAATGTGGACCTAAGGTCCCTAGTAGCAGCCTTGAACACTTGTGCCCAAGCTGGCTCTAATGCATGGCTGGAGGTCACTGGATTGCTGTCATGGACATCAGAACATGCTGGGCATAAATTACCTGAGAATTCTCTAGGTAGCCCTGAGTGATAGGAAGAACAATGCACAATGAAGGATACAGAGACCCCAGCCTCCTTAGTCTTAGGTCTGACCCCAAGCTCCAGCGGTATAGACATTCTCACAGTGTCAAATAACCTTACTGTATAATAAATCACCCAATTATAGTGTGTAGGATTAAAGTTTCACCCCAGAAATCACTAAAATAGACTTATCTGGCAGGCAAAGTGTTAATCAGCAAAGGAGAGAAGGAGAGTCCAAGCCCTGCGTAGGATACTCGCACTGGGAAGATCACAAAATGGCTGCTGCTGCGGGAGCCAATCAAACGAGCGTGCAAAGCAAGAGCTCATGGGAAATGTAGTTTTCCCAGAAAAGTACCCCAAACAGTGCCCAAAGCCCCCTAAGCCCCCCCAACACACTAGAAACATGAACCAGATAATAGAGCAAGGGCAGACAAGTGAAATGAACCATCTCTGAAGTCGCTAGATTAAACTGTTGCAGAGATATGTCCCAAAAAGTACAGTCCCATAGAAGTGAATGGAGCAATGGCGTCTATGCGGTAAAGCGTGCCTTAAAGGCGCAGAACACAAAATTTACAAAATTAATAGTGTAACATTAAAATGTGTAAAACAGCATTAGAACTGTGAGGACACCCAAAAAACACTAAACCAGTAGGAAAAGTGTTAGAACCCCCCCCCCCCCAAAAAGTGCCAATCCAGCATCTAAAGGGTTAAGTTACCACATAAACCTGCTCCAAACACCCAAAATACATACAGAGAGGCCCAGTGAGTGCAGAAGTGTGCAACAGGAACTCCAATGAAGACACCCCTGTGCGGAGGGGCATTGTGGGACAAGTGGTCCTGCAGCATTCAAAGGGTTGCTCACCTTTCCTGCAGATCTTCTGTCTTCAGTTTACCATGTAGTAAGAAGTAACCTCAGTGGGCAACTCCTGGGGAAGCACTTGGAATCAAGATTTTTACCCTCAGGGCTTAAGGTCCACAAAAAGCACCTGGATACTCAGCTAGCCACATCTAAGGGCATTGTCAGTTATGGTAATCTGCCTAATGGTGGTATTCCATATCTAACAGAAAAATAAAAAAGTTTCTAAAACTATAGCAGGACTGTTCTCTTTCTTGTGATGTTATCTTCATCAAGGAACAAATTTTTCTGGAGCTGGTTGGCTAGCTGCAGCCAAGGAGGGAAGGTAGGCTCCACCCCCGCATTCACTTCTAGAATTGTTCCTGCCTACTTAAAGGGGCAGATCACCTACCCAGAGTTACCAGTAACCTGTATTGGACAACAGAGAAAATTTATTCCTACATCTTCTGGTGATTTTTGGATAACAGGCACTAATTGGCCCCCTCTTGTTTGTTTTCTTCTTGTTAAATATAATATTGTCCACAAAGCAGTAGAATTAACAAATTGTTTTACTACTACAAAGCATTCAAATAAAGGCCATATCAGATGTATAAAATAAAGGCCATATTAGATGCATAATTTTAAAAGAATGACAATTTAGAACTAAGCATTTTAAATTTGCAACATTTTTTATAAATTTCCCCCAGAATTGATTATTCACTATAATAAAACTGTACCAGTTGGGTTGGTCAGATAAGCACATTTGGTTGTTTATGTCACCATCTGAGCAGACCGTGGAGATATTAACATGATGTACAAGCAAACTAAATCCAATCTCGATTTCTTCCTTCGACAGATCTTGTATTAATAAAACATTATTTTAAACAACAACATGGTATAGGGTTTTTCTATACGGAGTTAAACAAAGGTAAATTTCTGGGAGATTTTTAATTAAAAAAAAAAGCATCAAACTTAGCAGTGCAACATTTTTATAATGCACTCTTGAAACCTTGAGTCATTGACTATGGAACAGCACACCTGCTGACCACGATACAAAACTGCTTTTCAATTATAAAAAAGTTTGAGTTGTAATAACTTTTGAATACAAAAATATACCAGAAGTGGGAGTATCCTTGTTTTACTCAGCAGAAATAGCCCTATAAAGTATATATTTTTTCATTAAAAAAGGCTTGTTGTTCCTTTAATATTTTGAGCAAATGCTTAGTTTATGTTAAAATTACAGCTGTTGATCAATTGTTCATTGAGCAAACTGAGCTATCACAGAAAGAGGATGTGTATACACATGTTATTTAAATATTTGGAAATATTGTTAAAAAAAATTACATTAAGTAGCTGTTATAATTGCAAAGAATGTTTCTCTCTTTGATGAGTCTAGGTGCAGTACTTGTGTCCTCATACATCGTAATGTAGTTGTTTCTGCCTATCATCTAAGCTAAATCATGATTGGCTGAAAGATCCAGGCACATTGCTAGACCAGGAAAAACTCCAATTCCATTTTACAAATAAATGAGAAAAATGAAACAAGAGACTGTTTCCCATGTCACCCATTAATAAAATTAAACAAATCTTAAACATGGTTATCACAAAATAACAAATGCACAAGTATTTGTGCATGGTGTATATAGGTAGACTGAGAAAATGATATTTACTCTGCGGGCATTAAATTCAACAGAAAAGTGGAGGAATTCTGTGGCACACCAACTACAGCTTAGTGGACAAATAAAAAATCCCACTGACTTAAATGGTCTACACTGCAGCACTGAAACTTCTCTAGCATTTAAGGGGTTAAAAGCCCTGTTTTAATCTGTTTGGCATTTGTGGATGTCTTTATTTCTCCCCTATGATGTTGTTGTTTTGCCTCAGAAATCAGAATTCCTCCACTGCTCAAAACTAACTGCACAACAGGGGAGAACTGAACATTGCCCAGTGATCTAAATCTGTTTTTAACCTTTGAATGCTAGAAAAAATATATTGAAGACCTATGTAGCATTCAAAGGGTTAAATTTAAATCAATGGACATTTGTATTTGTCTCCTATTGTGTGGATGTGTGTAAATATACATACATCCACACACACACACACACATAAACTATATATATATATATATATATATATATATATATATATATATATATATATATATATATATATATACATACAGAAGTGCAAATGTTATTGCATTCTTGTGTTATTGCATTCTTAGTCTCTTAGTGCATTTTCATTTAGCTAGTGCAGTATGACAAACATATTTGCCAGCTAGGTAGTGCTTAAACCCAATCTTCTGAACATACACCTGGCAATACAATCATCTATCCCTGTCTTTCAGTGTATCACCACATCATTATCCCTGATTTTATTCTAGGTAAGTGCAGATGAGAAACCTCAAAGAAAATTTATAGCAAATGGGATTGTATGCCTCAAAGCATTAGAAAAAAGGGAAATGCTCAACCACTGACATCTAAACCCCCCAGATTCAATTAAACGTGTCACTGACATCTAGGATGTGAGGGTCAAACAGTATACACATCATACCGCAGGAACGCCATAGTGATCAGGTCTTACAGTATCGATGGTCACTGGGTAATATTCAGATCACACTGCCCTGATTAGCCAGATATTATGGCTACATTACCTTTATAGGTGTCTCTGTACATAAATGCACCTCAAACTTATTATGGTTATAAGACATCTACTATAACTCAGAAGCGGTTTTGACCTTTCCAAAAATGTAAACCAAACTACCAGTGTCTGCTCATCACAGGGACTTAAGACTGAAGGCACAATCAATTTACAGTCAACAATGTCTGGATGGCAGTCTGCAACATTAGCAGGGCCATAATCTTCAAGAAAAGCAATATTGGAGCAAACCAACTGTATCATCGGGGAAAATGAAAATCCCTGTGAATTTAAGCTACTTAGCCCTTTAAGTGCCAGACAGGTATTTGATACCTCTTTGGCACTCTGAGCGTTAAAACAAGAAGCAACATGATGAAGACCTCTCTAGCACTGATGGAGTTAAAAGCTCCATTTAAATCAATGTACATGTACATTTTTATTTGTCCCTTATGGTGCAGTTGGACCGCTCTATAATTGCTACTCTTTATGAAAAATGTCTAAAATGCCTAGAATTGTTAGCTTTGCCTATGAGGCACTCTCGATTCGTATACAATGTACCACTGGGCAACAGGACAGTGCGATTCTCTTAGAATACCATGCAATACCATAATCATGCACTATTATCTATGCCAGGCACAGGGAACATGTGGCTTTCCACCTGCTATTGGACTACAACAAATCCCATCATCTTCTACCAGTCGATAATATAATCATGCAATATATGTTACAGGGAGTCGGGTGTCTGTGGCCTTTAAGCTGCTATTAGACTACAAATCTCATCATCCTCTACCAGTCAATAATATAATCAGGCAATATAATGTATTCCATGGTGGGCAGCCTGCCGCTATCCTGCTGCTGGTGGACTATAAATCCCATCATCCTCAACCAGTGAATATAATGGGAGTTACAGTCCAACGGCAGCAAAAGAACAACAGGTTGTCCATCCCTGATATTCTATAACAATTCAATGTAGTATGGACATTAAGCTCCAAAGAATATGAAGAACACCCAAGCTGCCGCATATCAAAGTAACACAAAAAGGCACATACCAACAAATTCCTCCTCTTCATCATCGTCTTCCTCATCGCCGTTTTCTGAGTCAGTCTGCATGGGTTCATCGGCAAAATTGACCCCTTTAGAGTGCCTAAAAGGCAGGTCCATGCCATGGCTGTGGGTGCCCACCTGGCACTGAGACTCCTTTAGCTGGGTAAAGTACTGCAGGGCGAACTCCAGCAGGTCCTCAGGCTGCTTCCTCAGCACCTCCACGGTAAAGCTCTGCAGCAGCTCGGTCAGCCCCTCCGGGATTTCTATACTCATTCCTGGGGCAACAAGCAAAGGGGGCACTTAGGTGACAAGTAAAGGGAAACGTGGACCTTTATCTGTGGTGAAAGGAACTACCTCTGGTGGCTGCTTAGACAACAGTAGCACAGTGACAGGATGCTCAGGTAGGGATGAGCAGCACATAAATGGTGAAGGACAGAATGATGTGCACTGCCCCAAAGGAGGGAGAAGAGAGGGTTACCAAAACAAAACGTGGATTCTTTTCACATCGACTCCTCTGATTAAAACGTTTTACTCCAAAATAAAAGGTAAACGTGTTCCAGCAATAATCCGGTGGTATAAATATAGAGAGGAAGACTGGTCCAGCATGTGTAAAATGATGTGGAATGAAGAACAAAAGTGGTTCAGGGAGGATTTAGGGAGGAGGGAAGTTAACAAAAAAGCAGGAAACAATGGTGCAAGGTTAGCTAGCTGAACAGCTAATCAGAAAGGTTACTGATGCAGAAAGGAAGATAAACCCAATTAATAATCCGCAAGACCAAAAGAATGTGTCCAGGGTCAGTGGGGTACAGAACAGATATTACATATAATAAGTGGCAGAGACAAGAGAAAATACTAGTTTGGGAGTATTCAGATGATGAGCTATCCCCATTAATTATGGCAATAATGCTGCTCACCCTCCCACGCCGCCGCTTAGGCGCTTCACAGGCAGCCTACTCCCTTGCAAGTGATTGCTATAGTAAATCCGCGGGCGGCTACAGCAAACACTAAATCAGCGAATAGCTGAGCCCCGCATTTTCATTATCCTGAGTACAGAGGATGGGTATCGCGGCTATTTAATTTCTTCTGGTTTCTGTATCACGGTCCGTGTTCCCACTGCGCGGCGCTGAATGGACATGTAACTCAGGATAACAAAGTGTAGCAACCTCCAGGTCACACCCGCAGCCGCCGCTCGTTAGCCAGAGAGGAGCTAGCAGCGCACATGTGACCCCCGGATACCATGGCAACCATCCATCTCAGAGACTGCGTGTACAGCTGCTGCAGCGCCGGAGTCTAGTGATACTGCACACTGCAATAGAAGGAGAGGGGCATTGCTTCATGTAGGTCACTGCACAGGGAAGAGGTGCTTTGCTGCACTGGGCACTTAAGTAGACAGCGAATGAGAGGGACTCTAGTGCTGTTCTGGACACTGCACAAAAGGGCGACAACGCTTTGTACACATGAGAAGGAGTGGTGTAATGCTGTAATACATAGGACCTTATTCATCAAGCTAAATAAGTGCAATTCTGGGGAAAATCAGCTCCGACATGGAGGGATTCCTATTGTTTTTAAGTGGACTTCTTAAGGCATTGAGCACATGGATTCTCATTCAAGGGGTTAAAAGCCCTAAGAAATCAAAGATTATGGAATTTTAATTTCAGCCCTATTAGTTCTGCATCAATGGGGAGGTCTGGTCACCATAGCTAAAGGACATTGCACGAAAGAAGAATGGCCTGACCTGATCATGGTACTGCCCAGTTTTTGGATTGGTGGAACACACTAGGCACTGCATGCACAATGCAAGCCAACTGCATCATAGGGAACAATACAAATTCACAGTGCATTGGAAACCTACTTAGCATTCAAAGGGTTGAAAGCTCCTTCTGAAACTCTGCAAATATTTATTTGTTCTTCTATGGTGTAGTTACTTTGTCACAGTATTGCTCCCCTTTGTGCATAAGGCTTGTGCAATTAAAAACTGCTACTGTTACACAAGATACTACTAACGAGAGTGGACAGTACTGAGAGCACTAAGGGCTCCTGGGGAAATGGAGATCATGCCCCCCTTTACCTTGTCCCCAGTTATGGACCATTTCAATTTTAAAAGATAGTTGCGCTACTACCACATCAGATAGTCACAGAGCCATGCGGGAATAAAAGCAACATATACTTTATGGACACAATGATTAAAACAAACATGTACCATAGTCCATATCTGGACAGCGGGAGAGACTTGTTAGTGGGTACCCTTCACACGTCTGAAGCACCAGTGCAATGTTAACAATAAAACACTCAACACAATAACTAGGTGTGAAACAGGTCACAGCTTTATTAACATTCAACAGTTGTATAACTTGTTACCTTTATTGCCCTTGCCATAACAATCCCCACTTAGTAGGATCCAACCTGCTCTACTAATTTAGAGCCTGCCTCAGACTCACCAGATACCATCAGCCAGTACCCATTAGCTGACTCCATAGGATCAGTGGGTACGCTGAATTCCTGCAACGTTGAGTTGGCCTAAACCTCATTAATTAACCATTATAACAACATTTTCCTTGGAAAGGACCTAAAGGTGCCACGGGCCCAGTTACATAATAACTTAACAGCTGGGCCCAACTCCACCCCTCAAAGCTATGGCCTGTTCCAAAGCACCCCCCAACTCCCAATGAAAAAAGTCCCACCCAATGTCATTGGGTGCCCTTACAACGTAACTTTCCTTTAGCATACTCTCCATTAATCTTCCCATTACTAATGTAAGACTTACTGCTCTGTAGTTACCAGACTCTTCCCTGCTACCTTTTTTGTGAAGCGGTACTACATTTGCTATCTTCCAATCTTCTGGAACTACTCTTGTCGATAGCGACTGATTGAATCATTCTGTTAAAGGTCTTGCCAGAACACAAGTTCTTTTAACAACTTTGGGTGTATCTTATCTGGTCCCATTGATTTATCTGTTTCTAACTTAGAACGTTGAAGTAGAACTTCTTCCTCTGTAAACATGCATGTTTCCCATGTCTTGCCATTTCTTTTTTCTAACAGAGGTCCCTTCCCTTCATCATCCTCTGTAAAACTGAACAAAAATATTCATTGAGACAATCAGCTAGCCCTTTATTCTCAACTACATAGTTTCCATTTTTGTTTTCAGTCTAACTATTCCTTGTTTCATTTTCCTCCTTTCACTTATATATCTAAAAAATGTTTTATCCCCCTTTTTTATTGACTGATTAATTTTTTCCTCTGTTTGTGCTTTGGCACATTTAATAATGCATTTGGCCTCCATCAGCCTAGTTTTGTACCGATAACTATCTTCTTCCTTCTGCGTCTGCTTATATTTCTTAAATGTTTCTTTTTTTCTCCTTCACTATACTTGCCACTTCTGCAGAGTACCACAGTGGTTTTCTTTTTCTTTTACTCTTGCTGGCATGCTTAATGCAATGCTCTGTTGCGTTTAGTAAAACGCATTTCATATAATCCCATTTCTCCTGGACTCCATCTAAAGATCTCCAAGTTGTTAAAAACTGACATAAAAAGTTTCCATTTTAGAAAAATCAGGCTTTCTAAAGTCTAGAACCTTTGTTTTTGTATGGCACAACTCCACCTCTGTCTTTATATTAAACCACAAACATTGATGACCACTAGAGCCCAAACACTCTCCTACAGCTACATCTGATACCAAGTCTCCATTAGTAAATAATAAATCTAGTGTGGCTTCCTTCCTAGTCGGCTCTTCTACTAATTGACTAAGAGCTAATTCTTGTAAAAGAATTTAGCATCTCTCTACTCCTGGTTGAACCTGCGGCTTCTTTTTTCCAAGATCTGCAATAGAGTAGACTTTCCAGGGGGAATAAGACAAATGATTTAGGTAAATCAGAAGAATGGGCAAGAGTGTGGCAGCTGCAGTTTAATGTTGATAAATGTAAAATAATGCACCTGGGGCATAAAAATCCAAAGGAAAAATATACTGTTAAGGGTACTGTGCTGTCACAGACAACAGAGGAAAATGATTTGGGAGTAATTATTTCTAATGACTCAAGGATAGGTAGGCAATGTAATAAAGTAGCGGGGTACTGGGTTGTATAGCTAGGGGCATTAGTAGCAGAAAAAGGGAAGTGGTCATGCCACTCTACAGATCTCTAGTTAAACCTCACCTAGAGTATTGTGTACAGTACTGGAGACCCCATCTCCAGAAGGATATAGATAGTTTAGAGAAAATTCAGAGAAGGGCTACTAAAATGGTGACAGGAAAAGACACATCAGGATAGACTAAAAGATCTGAACATGTATAGCTTGGAAGAGAGAGAGGGGGTATGATAGAAACATTCAAATACATGAAGAGATTCAACAAAGTGCAGCATGGAAGTATATTTCAAACACGTAAAAATGTTAGCACAAGAGGCCATAGTCTAAAACTAGAAGGACACAGGTTTAGACATAATGTAAAAAAGTTTTACTTTACTGAGAGGGTAGTAGATAAGTGGAATAGCCTACCAGAAGACGTGGTAGAATATGTTAATACAGTGACATAATTTAAGCATGCATGGAATAGGCATAAGACTGTCCTTAACATAAGAAAAGACCAAGGACCAAAAAAGGTTTGAGGTTTTTTTATAGTAGGAAAATGGGCAGACTAGATGGGCCAAATGGTTCTTATCTGCCATCAGATTCTATTTTTCAATGTAACTTAAGAATCTTATTGTCAAATATACTATGCCTAACTGTTACTCCTCCATTCTCCTCCATTCTGAACCACAAATTTTGATACCCTTCGATTCAAACTTATTCTGCTCCTTTCCAGTGCCCTGTGATCCTTGGTAACTCTCCAACAGATCCTTGATATAATTTTAGACCAAACTACAACTAGTTTTTAGAATAGTTCCATTAATTTCTTAAAGTCCCTTATGATCTTTTTTCCCAATATTCCTGTTGGATAGGTGCCAAGATCGTTACCTCCCAGGTGCACTAACAAAATATCTGGAATCTCCCTGCGTCTCTCCTTCTCGCCTAATACTTCCTTAACCAGTTGAGACTAAAACATTCCCCTCTTTCCCAACCATGTAACCATCGCCTGAGCCTCATCGATAGCCAATTGCAGTCCATTAATCCTCACCGCTGCACTTTTCCTGACCCAGTGAATAAAGGAGTGACCTATCAACCAAATTGAAAATGGTATATTACCTAAAAAAGAACAAAACAATAAAAGTCACAATTTTCCGATTCATCAAGCCACTAATCTATCCAGGTGAACATATGCGCGAAACCGAGATGATTCCCACCTGCCGATTCGCTTTATAACCTCTTCACTTAAATCCAATCTGGCTGCCTCTGTTGCAGCACCAATCCGAAAAGAATACCCACTAAATTCCTTTTTTTCAAACCCAATTCTTCTAACCCCTTCCTAAACACATGAGAAAATTGAAATCTTGTGAGTGGCTTGCCATCCTCATGGATCAACAGAGTCCCACTCACATTCCGCCTACTTCCCAGAAGTTCGCCCAACAACTTTACCGGACAAAATTCTATATACGGGATGGGATATAATGTGACCCAATGACCCCTTCCTTCTTTGTCGTAGATTTCCTAATCTTAAACTGTAGCAACTCCTGCCTAATACTAACGTTCTCCACCATTTTCCCCCCAGGCTTGATTTTACTACTTCTAACAAGTTCGCCCAACCTCATGGCCCTGAAGAAAACAAGACTAAACGCTGTACGAAAAAAATAACTTTTCGTATCCATTAAAACAAATGTGATCCAAGGAATCATGTAACTGCTTCAATAATTGAATTGATACTGGACGACGTAGATCTTTCTTTTTTGCCCAATTTCTCCGCATCCCTCTAAGTACCATCCTCACTACAAAATTCTTAGTATAATCTTGCCACCCTCTTGCCTTAAAACCAAATGCTAAGCCCGCCAACTTTCCTGTAATCCCTGAAGGCGACATTCCCCTATCCGCCCAATTCCAAACTAGCCACAATATTGCATCCCCTCTCTCATTTTCTTTTAGTTCAACCCATGCCATTTTTTCCACTTCTTTCCAATCTTCCCATGCCATTTCATACCACGCCTATGTGGCCGGTGTAACCGAATTCGATAGCCAGTTCTCTACATCTCCCTTCCAACTTCCCATAGCTCCTCCAGGCAAGGTACTCCTGTTTCTTTTGCACATGGACATACTCTTCTGAATTTCTCCATCTGTAAACGTGACAAGGCATCAGCTGCCGCATTCTGCACTCCCGGCACATGATGTGCCCTAAATGTCACATTTAATTTCAAACAGTACAATACTAGTTTCCTCAACAGTCTCACTACCAGAGGCAATGATGCAGACAAACCACTCACCGCTTCTACCACACCCATATTGTCTGAATGAAATACTATAGTCTGTCTTTCGTGCTTTCATCCCATAGTTTCAATGCAACCACTATTGGAAACATTTCCAAGAATACCAAGTTCTTTGTCAGTCTTTCTTCAGCCCACAACTCAGGCCATTGGGCTGCACACCAGTTATCACCAAACAATGCCCCAAATCCTACTGACCCTGCTGCATCTGTTTGTAACTCCAGTTCCTCATTTGACTGAGTCGGTGCCTGCCAATAAGCTTTCCCATTAAAATCTCAAAGAAACACATCCCACACCTGTAGATCTGCTTTCAAAGATGCAGTAATTCTTATGAAATGGTTTGCCTTTTTAACTCCAGCTGTCGCTTGCTCCAATCTTCTGCTAAATACCCGCCCACAGCGAATGATCTTGCAGGCAAAATTTAATTTTCCCAGCAGTGACTGCAATTACTTCAGTGTGATTTTCTTTGCCTTTTTTGAGAACTCCACTGTTCTGAAATCGACTAGCTTTTCTTGCGATAATCTACACTCCATTGCCATTGAATCCATTTCTATGCCCAGAAAACATAAACATGTCGTGGGACCCTGTGTTTTTGCTGCTGCTAAAGGAATTCTGAAATATTCCACTACGCCTTGCAAACTGCAGATCAACCTTAGGCACACTCCTGACTCACTTGTGCCAGCTCACAAAAAGTAATCCAAATAGTGTGTCATGGATGTGAACCCAGCCTCCCTCTTAACTACCCATCCCAAAAAAGTACTGAATTTTTCGAAAAGAGTGCAGGATAATGAGCATCCAATTGGGAGGCAAAGGGCCACATAGTAATCCCCATCTATTTTACATCCTAGTAAATGCAGACAATATGGGTAAACTGGCAGCAGCCTGAAAGCTGATTCAATGTCAGCTTTTGCTAACAATGCACCTCTTCCAACCATGTATGCCAGTCCTACCGCCTTGTCGAATTAAGCATATTTCACTGTGCACAGTTCTGGGTCGATGCTATCGTTCACTGACTTCCCAGCCGGGAAGGATAAGTGGTGAATTAGGCAAAATTTTCCATGTTTTTTTTTGGGAACGACTCCTAGTGGAGACACCCTCAAATTACTCCATGGCAGATGACTGAATGGGCAGTTTTGTGTTACTAATGTCTTCCATTTGCAAGTGTATATGCTTGGGCAATATGGTGCTGTATTTATTTTTGTAAGAATAAAAGCTTTTTATATTGAGTCGGCTGTTTGGATTTGGTTGGTCCGTGCAGCACTCGGGGCCAGATTTGTAATCAGGCAGAGTAGGCATCTGCCTACAGGCGCGCCCACAAAAGGGCGCCTATCATTTGGATATCCTGCTTGGCGCCCACGGCCTACAACAACATGGTGAGGTCTCAGTCTGTGCCTTGTAGCTGCTGTGAGCTCCCTCGTCGGTTCTTTAGTAATGCAGACCACTGGGAGATGACATCATCTCCCAACTCTCTACATTACTGAAGAGCAGACCATGTGGGAGCTCCAGCAGTTGCAGCTCTGTGTAGAAGGAGGAAGCACAGACAGACCTCTCCTCTCCAGGGTAGGAAATGGACATGGGGGGCAATATGGAGATGATGGGGGCACTGTGAGGGGCAATATGGAGATGATCATGGGGGCAATGTGAGGGGCAATATGGAAACGATCATGGGGCAATGTGAAGGGCAATATGGAGATGATGGGGGCAATGTGAGGGGATATGGAAATGATCATGAGGGCAATGTGAGGGGCAATATGGAAATGATCATGGGGGCAATGTGAGGGGATATGGAGATGATGGGGGCACTGAGGGGCAATATGGAGACGATCATGGAGGCTAGTTGGGGGATGATGGGGGGCAAGTTGGAGCTGATGAGGGCAATGTGGAGATGATGGGGGCAATGTCAGGGCAATATGGAGCTGATGGGAGGCAATGTGGAGATTAGGAGCATTGTGGAGATGGCAAATCGGTGGTAGTGGTGGGGCGCTTCCGATTTCTGTGCCTACAGGCTCCTGAGATGTAAATCCAGCCCTGGCCGCACTCCCTTCCTGTGTTGTCCAGTTTGTCGGAGCCATTGGCCTTGGCTGTGGGGAGTAACTCCGGTCCTGCACAGGCCTTCTAGCCTTGGCGAGTTAAATGTTGCATTTACGAGGCATTTTGAAGAGATTCTGCTTTGTTTGTTACATGGTTTGCACAAGCATATTCACTGGAAGATGGTTCTCCAATCACAAACGGTTTAAAAGCAACGCAAAGTTGTACAAGCATATTCACTGGAAGATGGCTCTCCAGATGCAAACCGCCTAGGGAGTTTGTGTCTGGAGAGCCATCTTCCAGTTATTATGCTTATACAACATTACATTGTTTTTAAATCTTGTACGGATAAAAAGATTTTATACTGAGATTGGATATCGAGTTTGCTATTTTGGTGACAGTGGGTCCGTGTAGCACTCCCTTCCTGTTTCGTCTAATATGTTGCTTTTATTCCCGCATGGCTCTGTGCGTTTGATGTGGTGGTGCACCTATCTTTTGAAATTGGCATTGAAAGGGTCAGTAGGGAAACCCCAGGTTGCACACACGCTGTTTATTATGGAACCATTGCGGTTTAAAGAGGACATGAATTTTAGCTGTATACTTCTAGAAATTATGGATGGTAAAATGTCTGTGAGGGGGTTGAGCTGCTAAATTACCGCTGTTTTCCCAGTTATGGCCCATCCACATTTATTCTCCACCTCCAGTTATTAATGTAGACCAGACCACCATCCCAGTCCATCCCGTTTGCTAATTTTATAATTGACATTAATGTTGTGAAGTAAGGCAAGTGATAATACTTCGCTTAGAACTGAAATTGAGCTACACTAGAGATATCATGAAGGATACCTAGGTAAATCATTTTGTTAGACAAAATAAGAGCCACTTAATACATGGGTGTGGAGTCCTTTAAAGCTAGTGTTCTTTGGATTACACTGGAGATAATGGGATTTTTGGGTAGCTCAGGATGGACCGGGTTTATGTGACTGGTGTGATGCTGGTGCATTTCATGTGACTCATTTCCATATTCACAATTTGCAATCCCCTCTAACTTTGTACACAGCACCAATAGGGTGCCAGGAAAGTTTCTTAAAAACATTACAGTTTTAGTATGGACTATGATGGAAGACGAAGCTGTCGGACTATTTATATGAAGGTATCCAAAGGGTTAAAACAAGAGAACCACTCAGTTGGATTTCTTCACTTAAATAGGCAAATGACAATATAAAATAATTTGAGAACTTTATACTTTAATATGTATTGACACGCTACTTCGCAGTAACGAATTGATCAGAGTAATCCTTCATATTTGTGCGAAAATATATATATTTTATTAAATACAATATACTATATATATATAACAAGTATCAGCAACAATGAATTATATGAGTGATTAGCAATTATAATAGGTACATAGAAAACCAAACCACACTTATAACCTTGAGGATTACCAGCAGTGAAAGGGTTAACCACACATAGGTATATTCAAAGGTATTAAATAACAATAATTGCACTCAGTAGCATAGGAAAGGTTAAATCAGTCTTACAATTAATATAACACAGTTGGCAGCAGTGTATATGAATACCTCTTGCCCCAGAAACTGTATAGACTATGCTAATTATGATGTAAGGGGTATTGTGAGATGAATTAAATAATTCCTCTAACAATTCCTTGTATCATATATCAATAATAATCAAATTTAGGGAATAACTGGAATAGAATCCCAGATTCAAATCACTATAATTTAATTATCTACTGATTTCAAATATTGCATACCTTTAAATAAATATATAAATTGCAAGTAATATAGTCAATCAAAGATTATACAATTAATCTACCAAGAATGAATTCAATGACATATGTCTAGTAACATATGTCTGCAACATATATCATAATTTTGACTATAGCAACATATATAAAACCTACAGGCACTCCAAGGGTTAATCCACTGGTTTAAAATAGGTGCCAAACCTAGAAGTTTCTTTTGTCTATTGTGAATGCCTCCAATTTACAAAAGACAAGCCTGGTACCCTCGCAAAGGACTTTAGAATGCACACCACAAATAAATAGACAAACAGCAGTTAGAGAGTTAATAAATGAATTCCAAGAATTCCCTTGATTAAATATTAGCTATTATAATTTTACCAGAAACACAATATTCTAGACATAACAAACATTATATTACCCAATATATACAAGGATAAATATATCTCACTGCTATTACTATTTTAAGATCTCTCTGGCAATTAATAACAATAAGTTAATTAATTAATTAATTCTGCGTAATTTCTTAATTACTATGCTAAATATAGCTGATCATAATATTTTCCATAAAACTGGCCAGGCTTCTATGGGCAAATATATATATATATAATTTTCCTCAAATATCAAGGAAATAGGCTTATTTTGAAATTAGGCAGAATTAAAATAAACAAAATATAATTACCAGGTCAATCAGTGTGGATTCTTGAAGTTATTAGGGATGGAACCATGAACCAGGAAACTCAGCCTTCTTTTTATCAGGAACCAAGAGATGTGGTTAGGAATTTAATCTGGCAGCCAAGAGGCTGAAATCATCCTATTTTGGCATTATATTAGGCAATTTTGCCTTATCAGTAATCCCCATCTCTTCCTAATGATTGGACAAAGATCCATCTCATTATACCGTGACATCACCAGTATGCCCTGATTGGATGTTAATATATTATGCTAATCAAAGAAAAATATAACAATTATGAGTATTTGACAATATAAATGCTGCAGATGGCGCCATTACGCTATAATAGAATTTTACAGGTGACACAAAATATGGCATATGTCAAACCTAAGAGAGAGGTCAGAGTTTATCAAAGACCGCATAAACCAGTCATTTTGCTAGTCTTTCCCATAAGGAGTCAATGTTCATCTCAGACTTCTTGTCTACAATTTAAGTTCAATCGGCCATTACTGTCACTTAGTTATTTCTCCCTCATAGAGGCCCATTATTTTAACATGAGGTAATTTGAACACATTTTAAACACAGGTTTTTCAGTTAATTTCTACTATTAGAGTTAACCCTCTATGCTCCACCAGGACAAAGTCTCTGACAAAGCATGGCATAAATAGAGGCCTGATACACTCTGAAGCCTCGCACCTGCAGATGACGCATCTTGCTCTGATGCGTCCAACCTGCTGCCATCTTCCTGTGTCATCCATGCGGCATGAATTGCCGCTGAAACCAAGGTAAGCTGTGACAGTACCCCCCCCTCAAAGGTCCCCCTCCGCGGAGTTGGCCGGGGTTTGTCAGAAAAGCGAGCATGAAATCTGCGTACTAAGACAGGAGCATGAACATCATCAGCTGGAATCCAGGAGCACTCCTCTGGACCATATCCCTTCCAATGAATAAAGTTCTGTAGGCGCCCTCGAACCAAACGGGAATCCAGAATGTTTTGGACTTCATGCGCCTCGTGATCTGCAACTCTCGCAGGAGCAGGACGGACAGCAGCTGAAGTATACTGGTTGCAGACCAACGGCTTTAACAGAGAAACATGGAAGACATTATGAATGCGCATATTGGCAGGGAGCTCCAATGCATAAACCACCGGGTTAATTTTGTGCAACACATGGAAAGGACCAATGAATCGAGGAGCCAGTTTGTTACAAGGAACCTAGAGAGGTCCATGTTACGGGAATACAACCACACTCTGTCTCCTACCTGAAAGGTAGGTGCTGGCAGTCGCCTATGGTCAGCCTGCCTTTTTTGTCGCTGCATGGAACCACGTAGGATATGTTGTACCCGAACCCAAGAGGAACGTAGTGCCCTCAAATGCTCATCAAGAACTGGGATCAATTGTGCTTGGAAGGTCTTAGGAAGAACTGAGGGTTGGTACCCATAGTTGACCAATAACGGGGAACTCTAAGTAGACGAGTTAACAGCACAATTTCTGGCAAACTCTGCCGAAGGTAACAGGGTAGCCCAGTTATTGTGGAGGTCAGAGATATTGCACCGGAGGAACTGTTCTAAGGCTTGGTTTGACCTTTCTGCCGCACCGTTAGATTGTGGGTGGTACGTGGAGGAGAATGCCAACTGAATTCCCATCTGAGCACAGAAAAACCTCCAGAAGCGGGACACAAATTGGGTTCCACTATCGGACACGATTACTTTGGGTATGCCATGGAGTCGGAAAACCTCCCTAGCAAAACCCATCACCAATTCCTGCACAGAAGATAAGCCCTTAAGTGGCACGAAGTGAGCCATCTTTGAAAATTTGTCCACGATCATCAATATGACTGTATATCACGGTGCCCGTTATTGCCTCCAAGGGGTATTGCTATTCAGTGACATTGTTACTACCTAGCTGTCGCTCTACGCTGAGTCACTGTTCTTATAGGTCACTATGCTGGTGATGTCATCTCTCCGCCCACCTACCAGGCCTTTTAAACCTCAGCATGCCTCATTACCATTGCCCTTTCGTGGTGTACCTGAGCCTAGTGCTATGTTAGTCCATTGCTGTTCCTGTGTATTACTCCTGCTCCGTCTGACTACCCATTCCGGCTCTGACTCCTGGCTACGTCTGATTACCCATTCCGGCTCTGACTTTTGGCTACCTCTGACTACCCGATCCGGCTCTGACCTCTGGCGACGTCTGACTACCCATTCCGGTTTCTGATCCCTGGTTGCCTTCAGTTATTCTCCCTTTGTTGCGCTCCGGTTGCAATTACTAGCCTCAGCTACCCAGCTTCTTTTTGGATCCTTGCTGCCTGTGCCAACCCATTGGTACGCCCGCTACGTCTAGCAGCGTTTGTTGGTTGGTCTATGTACTGACCTCCCGTGGTCGTTCCGGTTTGTGTGCTGCCTTACCTAGCCCTCAGTGCCGTTTTGCTTGCATTCGGTATACCCTATTGTTAGGGTATAGTTGCGCTCCATTTTCCTGCCGACTCAGATTGCTTCGCACTATCCTTCTGTTCTGTCTGCAGAGGTTCCTAGGGCCAATCGGAGACTAGCCACACCTGCCTAGTGTCTTGCACTGTCCTCACCTGGTATCATGGAGTTGGTGGAGTTAGAGTCTACTGTGTGCTCCAGTGTCTGGAGCTACTCGCTGCCGCTGCCTGAGTTACTCTATTGTCTGGGTAAATACTTGAGCCTACCGCACTTACCTAGTGAAGGGTGAGGAAAGTGCGTTCACTTTTCCTCCCTGGCCTTGTGAAAGTGTTCATCCATTGCTGCCAACAGTTGTGTTACTCATTGCTGCCAATTATTGTGTCACTCATTGCTGCCACTACTGTGTCATCCCTGCTGCCATTATTGTCTTTAAAAGAAAGTTTTAATTATAGTTCATCTGTACTTGTCAGTGTTGTTATTTCTTAGTCACTCCATGACACTGTACAGCCCATGGAGCGAGGGAGGTTGACCATAAAGTCGATAGATAGATGTGACCAGTGACGTTCCCCGTTGGCCACTGGCTGGAGCAAGCCCACTGGTAGATTTTTGGGTGACTTATTTTGAGCACAAGTGGTGCAAGCCGCCGTAAAGGCAGCACAGTTGGAATGGAGACTAGGCCACCAGAATACTCCTGAGAAAGACCAAATTAATTGGTCGCGACCAATGTGGCCAGCAATTTTTGAGGCATGATAGGTCTCTAACAGCTTAATGCGCAAATGCACTGGAACGAAACAACGAACACCAGGTTTGTCGTCAGGTGCTGAAGTTTGGGCAGCCAAAATCTCCTCTCCCAGAGGAGAAGTAATACAGGTTTGTATAGTTGCAAGGATACTATCAGCCGGACTGATCGGGGATGGTGGAACCTCTTCCCTGGCGAGACAATGCATCTGCCTTAACATTTTTTGATCCAGGAAGATATGAGACCCGAAAATTAAAACGGGAAAGGAACAGCGCCCATATGGCTTGCCTGGAAGACAAGCGCTTGGCCTCAGAAAGATAAATGAGGTTCTTGTTGTCAGTCAAGATTAAGATAGGAGTTTTAGTGCCCTCCAAGAGGTGCCTCCATTCTTTCAGGGCCAGGACAATTGCCAGTAACTCTCTGTCCCCAATTTGATATACCATCTCCACTTTGGACAGTTTTCTGGAGAAATATCAACAAGGGTGCAAGGCCTCCCCAGGAGCTGAACGTTGTGATAACAGGGTGCCCACTCCAATCCCGAATGCGTCAACCTCCAGGGTAAAGGGCAGGGAGGGATTGGGATGCTCCAGTATCGGGGCTGTAGAAAAAGCTGCCTTCAATTTTTCAAAAGCCAAGATAGCTGTTTGGGACCATTCAGAGGTCTTGGCCCCTTTACAAGTCATGTCGGTAAGTGGTTTGACAATAGAAGTTCTTTATAAATTTTCTGTAGTAATTAGCGAACCCCAAAAATCTTTGGATCGCTTTGAGTCCCATAGAACGAGGGCACTCCAGTACCGCAGACAACTTTTGAGGGTCCATGGCGAACCCGGAGGCGGAAATGACATACCCCAGAAACGTTACCTGGGGCTTATTAAATTCACAATTTCCAACTTGCAAAACAAGTTGTTCTCACGTAATAGGCTTAAGACTTTGGATACATCAGAGAGATGGATCTCCAGCGTTGGAGAGTGAATGAGGATGTCATCCAGATAAACAACCATGTAACTTTGTGGGAGTTCTCTTAAGACATCATTGATGAACTCCTGGAAGACAGCCGGGGAATATCACGGTGCCCGTGATCCTTGTTGCAGTGTGGCAACATTACTCCTTCCTTGTTTCCGATGCTGGATTCTTATTGGTCCCAGGACCTGACTCCACCCAGGACCAGCCCTTTTATACCCTGTCATGTCGTTAGTCGGACGCCCTTTAGTGGTGTACCTGAACCTAACGCTAGTTACTGCTGTTTCTCTGTTGGTGTATGACCTGGCCTGTGACGACGCTTCTGTGTATCCTGATCTACTGCCGCATCTGTTGCTGACTGGATTGGCTGAGAACCCGCTGCTGTTGCTGACTGGACTGGCTGAGAACCCGCTTCTGTTGCTGACCGGACTGGCTGAGAACCAGCATCCGTTGCTGACCGGACTGGCTGAGAACCCGCATCCATTGCTAACTGGACTGGCTGAGAACCCGCTTTTCTTGCTGACTTGATTGGCTGAGCACCCGCTTCTGTTGCCGTAGCGTACTGGCTTCTACCGCCTCTGTGGCAGTTTTGCACATACAGAGTACTGGTTTCCATGCTGTCAACAGCCGGGCTGAGTTACTCCTTCATATTGCTCACATGTCTGGTTTATCCACTGCCATGGGCTGTGCTCACTCCTGGTTGATGGTTATAGGTATATTCACAGGGAGCATTATCATCCTAGTTGAACCTCGCTATCACCCTAGAGTTCTAGGGTCGGTTCACTATCTCGCCCTGCCTTACCGTACAGTTGTGGCCTACAGGCTCTAGAGCCAGCTGTAGTGTGGTGGTCCATCTCCTGTATAGATCCGTACTACCGGACACCCGTTGCCTTATCCGTGGTCTGTTGCCTCCATCTTACCCAAGTGTTCTAGTGTTCCTGCTGCCTAATCAGTGGGCCAGTTGCCTCCTTACTACCCTAGCGTTCTAGTATTCCTGCTGCCAGTGTCCGAGGGTCAGTTGCCTCCTTACTACCCTAGCGCTCTAGGGTCCTGGCTGCCAGTACCAGTAGGTTAGTTGCCTCCTTACAACCCTAGCATTCTAGGGTCCTTGTTGCCAGTATCCTTGAGTCTTGTACCTCCGAACTACCCTAGCGTTCTAGGGCTCCTGTTGACCCTACCAGCTGGTCATTGCCTGTACCCTACCCTAGCGTTCTAGGGTTCCTGTGGTCTGTCTCTCTAGTCTGGGGCGTTATTTTGTTTCCTACCTGACCTGTGAAAGTTGTGGGAAGTATCTGTACAGTCTCCATCTGGGCTTGTGTGGTTTGAGAAAGTATTCTATTGTTGATTGTCTTTTTATTCTCAATAAAATTCATTTTAACCTTACAGTATTTGTCTGAGTGTTCTTCCAAACCATGGCAGGGCATTGCATAAACCGAAGGGCATAACCAAGTATTCATAGTGCCCACTCCGGGTATTAAAGGCTGTCTTCCACTCCTGTCCTTCTTTTATTCGCACCAAGTTGTAAGCGGCTCTCAGATCAAGTTTCATGAATATTTTAAACCCTTTGACACGGTCAAAAAGTTCAGTAATCAGAGGTATAGGATAAGCATTCTTGACCAACAGTTTGTTTAAACCACGAAAGTCAATGCACAGATGTAGCTCTCCATCCTTTTTCTTGAAAAAAAAAATCCAGCACCAGCAGGGTATGTGGATTTATGAATGATGCCTCTTGCCAGCGCATCTGAAACATACTCTTCCATAACCTTATTTTCCTTAACAGATAAGGGGTAGATACAACCCCTAGGAAGCGTAGTACCAGGCAACAATTCCAAATCGCAGTCGCAAGGCCTATGTGGTGGTAAAGACCCGTCTTACTTTCGCTAATGACGTCTTTAAATGTGTCATACTCGTCGGGGAGGGGTTGAAGAATAGCGTGAGTGAGTCTTATAGGACATGACAGACTTAGTACATTGTGGAGACCAAGCCACAATGTCACACGTGTGCCAATCCATCCTGTGATTATGTTTCTGAACCCAAGGAAACCCCAGAATGATGGAATAATGCGGAGAATTAATCACCTGAAATTTCAGGGTTTCTGTGTGGAGGGCTCCCACCCTTAGGGTTAGCAAAGCGGTTTCATGCATAATGTGTGAGGGCTGCAAGGGTCGCCCATCAATGGCTTCTATGGCCAGAGGAGCAGCAAGCGGCTGCAAATGAAAATTATTACTGGCTGCAAATTCTGCATCAATAAAGCAGCCAGCGGCCCCCGTGATCAGAAACGCTGGAACTGATATTGACTTATCTGCCCAATAAATGCAGGCCTTCAACATGGGCTTATCCGAAACATTCTCTGGGGAAAGTGAAATGCCGCCAATGATTTGTTCCCAGACTGGACAGAAATGCAACAAATGTCCAGATCCACCACAGTACAGACAAAGTCACTCCCTCCTCCTGAAGGCCCTCTCCTCTTTAGAAAGCCGGGTAGCACCCGCTTGCCTGGGTTCACTGCCGTCAGAGGTCAGTACAGGAGTTGTGGGAGGTAAGTCAGAAGGATGAGAGGCTACTCTGCCCGGAGCCCTCCGCCGGCGTTCATGAAATGGGCCTCTCTCCCTTATAATGGCATCAACTTGCATGGGTTCGCAACCATCAGAAACAAGCCCAGGAGGCATGGGAGGCAAGGGAGGATAGGGTGGGCCTGAAGAACAAGAAACCTTTCTGTCCGAGGGCCTCCGCAGGCTCTCCCTAAACGAGGGTCTCTACCTAATTCTAGTCACAATCAGGATACAAAACAAAACCAATTTGTCAAAATCTTTAGGTAATTTGCGCGCTGCAATTTCATCCTTCAATGTGTCACACAGCACCTGTGAAAAGGTAGCTATCAAGGCCTCATTATTCCAGCCTACTTCCGCAGTCAGGGTGCGAAATTCAATAGAGTAGTCCGTCACAGTACGTGAGCCCTGACGAATGTTCATAAGGTTTTTTGAAGCCAAAGCCACGCGGCCTGGCCTATCAAAAATTTTCCTGAAGGAGTCCAAAAACTCCGTAAAGTTATACACGATGGGTTTGTCCATCTCCCATAGTGGGTTAGTTCAGGTCAATGCCCTACCTGTGAGGAGAGAAATCAGAAAGCCAACCTTACTGCGCTCAAAAGGGAAGGCATGCGGAACCATCTCAAAGTATTTGCCGAGTTGATTGAGGAAACCACGGCAAGGGTCTGGGTCCCCACCATACCGCTGTGGGAGCTGAGCGGAACCTGATAACCCCCTGCTCATGCCTGCATCAGAAAAGATTTGAGCCACTGGTGCCTGGTAGGGAGCGGGGGGTGGCCACCACTTGTGGTTTAGTGCATTTGTGTTGCGTGGTGTGTTTCAACAATGTTTGTATGGCAAAAGACAATTGATCAATACGTTGATCCAATGCCTCCATCCTCTCCAGGATGCTTTGAAGAACTGCATTACTATCACCTTCTGAATTCATGGCCCTTGCGTAATGTCACGGTTCCCCAGAGATATTCAGGAGTCAGTACGGTATAGTAAGTTGCAATTTATTAAAATATAAGTAAGGTGGTACACAATAGAAATATTGCAAGAACAAGCAGACGGTCCTAAGCCAGCAGGCACTGCTATCAGAAATAGTAGGCTGCCCAGATTGGCCACACTGCTGGAGACTAGGCCTCAGCCACTGGTAGTCTCTGCTGGAACCAGGAGCAGGAACAGGGACACAGGATCTTGATCCGACGTAGGAGGTGCTACCTGACTCACGCATGCAGTCAGCAATGTAGCAGAGGATACCTGACTCTCGCCTGCAGTCAGTATGGAGAAAGCAGAAGCTTGACCCACGTCTGCAGTCAGTAAATAGCTAGTCTTCTAGAGCCCCAGGTCCGCACCAGATTGGGTGTCTGCTAGATACAGGGGAATAACAAGAGAATAGTCAGACAGATCCACAGGCCAGCACCAGAGAGGGTAGTCAGACAAGCCAGGTCATACACAGTTCAGGTAGTCAGACAGAGCCACAGGTCAGCACCAGATTGGATGGTCAGACAAGCCAGGTCATACACAGAGCCCAAGGACACAGTACTGCTTTATACAACAACGCAAGGGCAACTGAGTCAGGACTCAGACTGCCCTTTAAATCCCTCCTCAGGAAGTGGGTAGGAGGAGCAGGCTCAGAGGAAGGAAGTAGGTAGGAGGAGACTACAGGAAGCATGGCATAAAACAAAGGCCTGCTACACTCTGAAGCCTCGCGCCTGCAGATGACGCATCTTGCTCTGATGTGTCCAACCGCTGCCATCTTCCAGCGTCATCCTTGCGGCATGAACGGCCGCTGAAACCAAGGTAAGCTGTGACACTAGTAGACAGAAGTAATTAGCATGCAAATTCTTAGTCGGAGGATAGCTTGGGTAGAGCCAGAGATCAGATAGGTCAGAATCAGCAGGCTAGGAGTAAGGCTGAGAACACGCCAAGTCAGAACATGGAAGTCAGGACCTGGAAATGCAGACACTGTGTCAACAGGAAGTTTCAGGAATAAAGCATGAAGATCGAGCAAGTGGTAGAGCCTCAAGCAGGTAAATAAAGGTAGAGGTGGCCAATGAAAACTCAAGAGAGGAGGGACAAGAGGTAAGGGAGCATGACAGAACCACATTACACTCTCTGACACCCCAGTCTTCTTCCACTGGCAGCCACAAACCCACATTACATTGTTAGACCAACACTACATTGTCTGCCAGCCATTTTCCACTGGTAATCACGACCAAACTGAAGTCACACAAAGTGGTGGTGGCTAGTGTTGAGCGAGCGTGCTCGGCCGATGCTCGGATCGGCTCGAGCATCGCTCTGCTCGGCACATGGCGGTACTCGTCGAGTACCGCCATGTGCTCTCCCGCCATGTTCGGGTGGCGGGGATCTGTGCCGGAAGAGGCACAGATCAGAAGACGCTCCGCTGGACCACCAGGGACTGGAGGTACGGGGGCATTGCGGAGATGAAGGGGGCATTGCGGAGATGAAGGGGGACATTGTGGAAGAGGGGCATAGACTCTATGCCCCTCTTCCACAATGTCCCCCTTCATCTCCGCTATGCCCCTCTTCCACAATGTCCCCCTTCATCTCCGCTATGCCCCTCTTCCACAATGTCCCCCTTCATCTCCTCTATGCCATAGAGGAGATGAAGGGGGACATTGTGGAAGAGGGGCATAGCGGAGATGAAGGGGGACTTTGTGGAAGAGGGGCATAGCGGAGATGAAGGGGGACATTGTGGAAGAGGGGCATAGCGGAGATGAAGGGGGACATTGCGGAGATGAAGGGGGACATTGCGGAGATGAAGGGGGCATACAGAGATGAAGGGGGCATAGCGGAGATGAAGGGGGGCATTGACCAGGCACCCTCCCCTCATCAGAGCAGGGGGTGCCTGGTGTAATGCTCGTGTCGCCCCATTGAAGTCAATGGGGCTCGGGTGCTCGGCCGAGCACTCGAGCCTCAGGGGGTGCTCGGTCAGAGCACCCGAGCATCGGGGTGCTCGCTCAACACTAGTGGTGGCCTGTCAGTTCCAGACTGAAAAGCTATGTAGGTACACCATGAGCTTTGACTTGTCAGTAGGGAGCACATCCATATGTTCTTTTAACACATTGGGGACCGTGTGTGCAACGCATAGCTTCTCAATGTGTTGCTCACCATTCCGGTTCTGAAAGGGATAAGGAGCTTTATTGCCAAAAGGTGTTGGGCACTGATCGCTCCATACACCACCCTCCATTCATAGGCTTAGTCAGAGGTTTTGGCCCACAGGCCACATTTTGCCCAAGATTCCTCCACAACACTATATATATCTGATCTCTGACTAAGGGGAGAACTGGCCCATGTGTTGCCCCACTGCACACTTTTCAGTAGTGATCTGATTAGTATGCATGGTGGGAGAACACATGGCCAGCTTTCAAGTCTATACAGAGATCAGATGAATGGTGCACTGGAGCATGTACAATTAAGAATCAAAAAAATGCCACTATGTTGAACCATAACAGAGCTGTTTAGGAATACATTTATTATCATGCCTAGACAGTTGGCTGTGACTGTTAGGAATTCTAGCCCTAAACAGCTAAAAGACCTCAGGTTAGCTAGACCTCAATTAAGGTGTAGGGTGTGCTGCCTCTGGCTTGTGATTTCTTTCATCAACCCACTGAACAATTTGGGAATCTCATGCTGTTAACTGTATCCACACTTTCAATCACTGCAGAAAGTGGTGGATCAACTGATTCAGCAAATTTCAGAATAGGTGAAGAGAGATCAGAGACCAAAGGCTATGCTGTTTGTATTACACACTCCTCTGGTCCTCAAGGGATTAGACAGATACAATCCATTGCTTTTTGCAGTACTTGATACTGTACACAGAGCTGAGGGGTGGATGCCATAAGGAGGGAGTTGTGGGTGACTGCCAGGGAGCAGATGAATTGTCAATACCAAAAGAGAAGAGGTGAAACAGTGTCTCAGAAAACTGCTTTGAATCACAGACTGTAAAGTTAGTTATTAATGATTAAAAACAGGGCAGTAGATATAGATTGCAGTATTTAAAGAAAACGTGATGAAGTCATAAGTAGGTAGTTAACTGTAACTGTAGTGCACTGAGCCACTGCCTTCTGCTCAAGGGGTTAAATAGCATAAAGTCCTTGCAGGTAATGATGCACAATCTTCCAGCAGTGGGAATGGTGTTAATGGAGGTGAGTGGAGAATGTCTAGGCAATGCAATCCTATGTGTGTGTTACTATGGTCTGCACAGGGCATATTCTACAGATCCTTGTACATTATTAGGGGCTGAGCGGATCCTTACAGGGAATGGTTTGGCTTTACCCTTCATACTTAAAGCGTAACTATCACCCCACAAAAAGTTTCCTCTCAAGAATTACCCATCTGGCGACTAGCTGCTCAATAGTACTAGTCGCCAGAATTATTACCTCCTTTTAGAGAAATTCTGCTGCTCCCAGGACTGACAACCAGGAAACAGCGCAGATATCTTTGCATAGTGATGTCTGCATGCCTGCACTGTCAGTCCCAATCTCCTCTAGGAGGCGTTGCTAGGTACCAGAAGGTACCGGCAGGGACTGACAGTGCAGGCGCGCAGATGTCACTATGCCAAGATGTCTGCATTGTTTCCTGGTTGTCAGTCCCGGGAGCAGCAGAATTTCTCTATAAGGCGGTAATAATTTTGGAGACTAATACTACTGAGCAGCTAGTTGCCAAATGTGTAATTCTTCGAGGGAATCTTTTTGTGGGTTGGTAGTTCCACTTTCAGTGAAACAGTTCCCTGCTATATGTGAATATTTGAAAGAAAACAATGGGTGGAGTGATGCATGTGGCAGCTGCTCCCCATATAAATTACTCCACCCATTGCCTCTTTTAGCACAGATACAGAAACAGGTCACATGACTTTTATTTGTGTGTGATTGTATCTTCTGGCTCCTAAAACTCCTAGCTGGTTCCTAAAACAATCTGTCTGGCTCCACAGAGTTTATATATTTTTTGTACTACTGGGGCAATGCATACAATATGTTGCAGTTAGTAAATAAGCCATTGTTGATAATACATGACCATTATCAATACTTAATTGGATAAAGCTGCCAACACAATACAAAATGTTGTGTTTACAAGGGTGCAAACCTAGTAATCATTTTAGGGGACTTGTTGCTAGTGAAAGGCCTGGATTACATGATTTTGCCATTGTACAAATCTCTGGTAAGACCTCACCTTGAGTATGCAGTGCAGTTTTGGGCACCAGTTCTGAAAAAGGATGTACTAGAACTGGAGAGACTATAGCGAGGAGCAACAAAATTAATTAGGGGATTGGAGGAATTAACGTGTGAGGAACTTCTAAGAGGATATCTTATCACAATGTACAAGTATATTAGAGGTCAATACAAAGATCTCTCTGGTGAGCTATTTTCCAAGGCCTGATCAAATGACCAGGGAACACCCGTTGATATTAGAGGAAAGGAGGTTTAGACTTCAGCAGAGGATGGATTTTTTTTACAGTAAGGTCTGTTGAATTATGGAATTGTTTGCTCAAGGATGTGGTTATGGCAGATACAATGGATACATTTAAGAGAAGATTAGATAAATTTATTTCGAAAGGGAACATACAAGGTTATACTGTGTATTAGCAGGCAAAACAAGAAGGTCTAATAAATACTAACTTATTTGGCAGCAGAAAAGCTATATAATTCTCATGTCTTTGGGTTATGAGGCAAAGGTTGAACTTGATGGACTTGTGTCTATTTTCAACTATGTTACTAATCCAGGGGCTGCACTGTGAAGCCCCGAAACTGGACACAGCCAGGAGGTATGTAATTGAAAGGTTTCACTGGTTGCAGACATAGCCCCATAGACTGCCATGGCTGTGTCCTTCCCATGCAGTTATTGAGAGCTAGGGTTGCATTGACTAGAGTTTTGCAGTTCAGTCACTATTGCATTATCAGTTAGAGAGCACCATGGAATATCTTTTCTATCCCTCATTTGGCTTTCCAGTTGATCCTCCAGGGCTCGCATTGCTGCACTACCTTCAGAAGGGCAGACCTGCAGAAAAGGCAACAATTGCATGACAGTTTCCCTTTAAGGAAAGTATGTTTAACCCCTTAAAGGGATAGTAATACTTCGTTTTATCTTTATTTTATTTTGTAGGCATTAAAAAAACATGAAGAACGATATGTCTTATCTCTCAAACCTTTATGGTTTAAGAGATATTCACAAGCAAAGTATCCCCCCCCTGTTCAGCCAGATCAGAAGGGAGATGCCCAGGTAGACTGCAGAGAGGGACAATCTTCAATTAAGATAAGGGAAAAAGCTGAAAAACTTGTCACGGGGGGAAGGGCTTTCCTTGTTTTCATACAAAGAAGATTGTCCCCAGCTGTTATCTGTCTGGTCTTAGAACCAGATTCACATCTGAGAAAAAGGGGCGGGAGGGGGAAAACTAGGAAAAAGGGGCGGGAGGGGGAAACTTTGCTTGTGAATATCTCTTAAACCATAAAGGTTTGAGAGATAAGACTTATATCGTTCTTCATGTTTTTTTAATACCTACAAAATAAAATAAAGATAAAAAGAAGTATTACTATCCCTTTAAGGACTATCCACTCATGCAAGCGAACGACACTTTTCGACCACGGACCGGTTCAGAGTTTCCCTAATGGCGTGCAGCCGCGCGGGCAGCCCTGAAATCCATGATGGTCCAGGCACATCATGGGTCCTTATTGCTCATCAACCCATGACGTGCCAGGACCATAATGGGTCCTTAAGTGGTTAAAGGAACAGTAACCTAAACTAACTAAAGTGTTTGCTATGTGCCCCAACTACCTCTAACTTGCTCCATTAATACTTGCTAAATTGCCCGTTGATCCCGTAGTGCTCACTTAGAATTAGGGAGAAGGAGCCTCTATTTCCTGACTGTGATCAATGACTGGTGCAATGGGAGTTGGGACTAATATCTCAAGGCCACACAGAGCCAGAGCCGAAATCATGAGTGATTTCTGCTCTTCACAAATTCACTGGTGATATCAGTCCTATCTCCCAGAGTGCAAGTCACAGATCATGGACTGGAGGGGGAGAGTCCTTCTCCCTAGTCTTAAGGGAGTACCATGGGATCGACCATGTGACTTGGTAAATATTAACCCATGATGTGCCAGAGCAAGTTACCTGTAGTCAGGGGCCCATAGCCAGCATTTTAAGGGGCTTTGCTGGTCCTTTAAAGGGATAGTAATACTTCGTTTTAACTTTATTTTATTTTGTAGGCATTAAAAAAACATGAAGAATGATATAAGTCTTATCTCTCAAACCTTTATGGTTTAAGAGATATTCACAAACAAAGTATCCCTTCCCTGTTCAACCAGA
The DNA here is from genome assembly GCA_037306005.1 of Rhinophrynus dorsalis. Lineage (NCBI taxonomy): Eukaryota > Metazoa > Chordata > Amphibia > Anura > Rhinophrynidae > Rhinophrynus > Rhinophrynus dorsalis. Next base: position 300,602,628 of record CM074721.1, read on the forward strand.
TCAGAAGGGAGGTGCCCAGGTAGACTGCAGAGAGGGACAATCTTCTATTAAGATAAGAGAAAAAGCTGAGAACTTTACTGACTGTGCTAATTTCAGTTAATCTAGGATTAAAAACCACAGTTAGCATGTTATATAGTCCTTTTTTCCTTGGGTTTATGTAAAATAAGGACATTTGAAATAGAAAGAATCATTCTCTTGCTGCATGTACAAACATACCTTAAAGTGGAACTAACACTTTATAATGACTTGGGTGGTTTTTAGAGAGCGTAAAATCACATATATTTATGTTAGCCATTCTTTATTTAACACTTTGCAAAGCAATAATTATAATTTATGAGATATTTAGCTTTATTTATTTGTCTGTTTATGCAAAGTAGCCAGTAGTTCCTGCTTAGCAGTTGGGAGGGAGACTGGATGTTAGTGTCTGACACGCCAGGCTGTGCCAGCCAGTACTGCCTAATTTGCATAAACTGACAAACAAATAAAGCTAAACATCTCATAAACTATAGTTTTAAATAAAGAATGGCTAACATAACATTTTGAAAGCCCTTTCAGAATTACTCAAGTCATTATAAAGTGTTAGTTACACTTTAAAGAATACTGTGTTGCCTTGAGTCTTGTGATTTACATTTAATATCCATGAAAGGTAGCCCTAATTTGTGGATCTCTACATCAGTGATTAGGAATTTGGAGTGCATGTAGGTGCTTTACACAGGAACATTTTTCAGAACTTCTGTTTATTAAATGTCCAAATTGAAGCAGATGAGAATATTTACATGATAATGAGCATAAATATGCACAGTTGCCTCCAATGGGATTTTTAGAAATGTTTTGGTACCATACATTCCAGTGAATACAGGTGATATTGAAATCTTTCAAAATCTCCCAAGTCGTTAAAAAGTGTTATTTCCACTTCAAAGTAACACTTCCTTAAATCATATGTTGAAACCCCTGCGAAAGATGATTGAAAATCTAGGAAGGAGTAATGCAGGGAGTAGTCATCTCTGGACCTCCTCCTGTTAGAGACTACATCTCCCTTCCATAGCTGGATGATGAGAGATGAAGTCTCCAATAGCTCTTTTCTCCCACTGAATTGAATGTGATTTACAACCACACTGTCCCTTAAAGGAATAGTAATGTTTCATAATAAAAGCAGCTCTAATTAATCATCATAGTATTTGGACTTTGGAGAGTGTTATTTCAATACTGTCAGAGTTGTAGTTCAAGAGTAATTCAATGACAAAGTGTCCCCCTCCCGCCCCTTTTACTGATGTAACACTGTTCAGCCAGATCAGAAGGGAGGTGCCCAGGTAGACTGCAGAGAGGGACAATCTTCAATTAATATAAGGGAAAAACCTGAAAAACTTGTCAAGGGGGGCAGGGCTTTCATTGTTCTCATAGGAAGCAGATTGTCCCCTTCTTTTATCTGTCTGGTCTATGGACTGGATTCCACATCTGAGAAGAGATGGCTTACACTAGGTAAAAGGGGCGGGAGGGGGAAACTTTAGTTGTGAATATCTCTCAAACCATAAAGGTTTGAGAGATAAGACTTATATCGTTCTTTGTGTTTTTTTTAATGCCTACAAAATAAATAAAGATAAAACGAAGTATTACTATCCCTTTAAAGTTTAATGAGTGACCTATTTTGTATTATGACTTGCAGGAGGCAGGATATGTATGATATACCTGAAATATCTTTTATATATTTGTAAAGAATGTTAATTTGTACTGCTGAGTGCAGAACAGACAGAAAGAAGGGAACTGTTTTATGTTCCAATACAGTAGACTCTTTAGGTGCATTTCTGCATGAATTTTATACCTTTCCTGTTTCACTTCAGTAAACCAGATGACAACATATGTCCTTAGAGGGAAAAGAGCAAGCTATCTCCAAAAATGTAATCTATTTTTTTCCTGCATTACAGTATTACAGTCTTCAGAGTCTTGCTATATTCTATTTAATCATGTTAAAAGAACAGTAATATCCTTTTCTGAAAAATGCCACATAAAACAAAGATACTTACACATCAGGTAGGCAGTTCATTCAAAAGTTATTAAAGTTGTTGTTCAAATCACATTTATTTTTATTGGTGTCTATGGGAGAGCTTAAGTCTTAGGCTAAAACCCTCCTGATGACACCCATAGAAAAGTTCATAATCTTACCCCAGTCAGTACATTTTGTTGATTTTTATTAAAAGCATATTTTACCAACTTAAAAATCATTAGAAAATGAAGACATCTACCAGTACAGCTCACTTTATTCACTAAAATGTTAGCCTCTGCTGCACTTCAGTGTATACATTAAAACATATGAACATTTGAATGCACACAGGTGCACACAGTCGCCATTAACACTTTATTGTGATCACCCAGAACTCCTCGCCTACAGCATGCGCAGGAAAAGTTATGGCAGTTTCCTCCACTCCTTGTTTTGTACATGGTGTTAAACAAGAGGAATGGAACACTGCAACATGCCCATATACTGCCTCACTACCCTCTCCTTGGAGCAAGTGGCATTAAAGGGATACTAATACTTCGTTTTATCTTTATTTTATTTTGTAGGCATTAAAAAAAACATGAAGAACGATATAAGTATTTTCTCTCAAACCTTTATGGTTTGAGAGATATTCACAAGCAAAGTTTCCCCTCCCACCCCTTTTACCTAGTGTAAGCCATCTATTCTCAGATGTGGAATCCAGTCCATAGACCAGACAGATAACAGAAGGGGACAATCTTCTTCCTATGAGAACAATGAAAGCCCTGACCCCCTTGACAAGTTTTTCAGGTTTTTCCCTTATCTTAATTGAAGATTGTCCCTCTCTGCAGTCTACCTGGGCACCTCCCTTCTGATCTGGCTGAACAGTGTTACATCAGTAAAAGGGGCGGGAGGGGGATATTTTGTTATTCAATTACTCTTGAACTACAACTCTGATACTATCCAAATACTATGATGATTAATTAGAGCTGCTTTTATTATGAAACGTTACTATCCCTTTAAGGAAGAATGTGTATCATAAGAAGGATATAATTGATAGGCAGGTGCTGCAATAGTAAATCGATTCCAGCACCTGATTTAGAATCATAATAGTACATCCCCCCCTAATGTCTTCAAGCATTTACTTTCCGTTTTACAATTATACATTTTAAATGACGGTTGCTTCAAATGTTCCATCAAAGCATTGCAATGTTTTTGAAAAGGATGCCATCCAGACAGTTTTCCAGTCCTTTCAATGCTTAATAACAATTTGATTAACATCCTGTATATAAAATGTCCTGGGAGGGGGGAAGAAGAGAGTGAGTGTGTGTTTGTGTCTGTTTGTTTGTATGTGTGTATGTGTGCCTATGTGCACGTTTTTGTGTGGGCCTGTGTGTTCACTTGTGTTTGTATGTGTGTGCGCATGTGCATGTGTCTGCCTGTGTGTAAATGGTTATGCTTGTGTTTGTGTGGATCTGTATGTTTGCTCATGTCTGTATGTGTGTGACTGTGTGAGTGAGTCTGTGTTTGTGTGTGTGTCTGTGTGCATGCTTGTGTCTGTATTTGTGTGTTTGTCCATACCTCCCAACATTTGAAAATGCCAAAGCGGGACCCCCTCTGGTCCCCCCTCCTCTATCATTGCAAGTCACTCAGCTGGTACCTGGCCAGGGAGACTGTAGATGAGGTATGATGCTGCTGTTATCACCACCGGCACCCTGCATAGGCAACTTCTGACACAGCCATGGGTGAAGTATGGAGTACGCTGTGTTCGTGCACATATATGAAGTGCAATGCGCATGAGCAGAGGGGATGAATAAATTGAAGGCTGCATAAGCCAGTTGGGCATAACTGGGAAGAGGGACTAATGCAGTGGGACTGTGGGTTTGGGCCCCCAAATCGGGGCAGTTATCATCTATGTTTTGTCTCTGTGTTTGTGTGTGTGTGTGAGCAATACATAATCAAAAAACATAGGTCCTTATGTATAATGGCAAAGTGAAGTGGTTCTAGGGCAAACCAGCTGTAGGGGGAGATAGAAAAACTCTAAATGATTTAACTGGGGCTTTTAACACATTGAATTCTAAAGAGGTTTCCAGTGTATTGTGAAGCAATATGTTGGAGACCTCCTAGCATTGTAGCAGTTAAAGCCCCATTTAAAACAATGGGAGTAAAGGGAATTTGTATTAGTTCCCCATGGTGCGGTTGGTTTACCGTGGGAATGTTCCTATTTGCTTTTATACATAAGGCTCATAGTACATTAACCCCTGCTTGAATGCTAGGTACGTACACAGTACATTGTGAAGCAATATGTTGGTTATGTCTCTAACATCCAGGGACATTAAACAGACATTAATTATAACAAATAGCACACATAATTAGGAAACCTATGCTCACTATTACAGTTTGTTTTTCATCTCTGAGAGGAATGCAACTAAAAAAAACGCAACTACTGTATTTGTGAAAAGTTATTTTTCCAAGTGAACTTTAATTCTACATTGTTAAATGTTGGGGACTACTTTACAGTTAAAAACATGACAAAAAATATGTATACTTTAACCCTTCGAGTGCTAGAGGGGTACGGAATGCATTGCAAAGCAATGCATTCCGTACCCCTCTGACACTCAAAGGGTTAAATGAGAAGTAACACTTCCTAATAACTTTCCCTGCTAACCTTACTATGGCCAGAAAATCCTAATGGCCTATAGGAATTGTGCCACTGTGCCTTACTGCCTTTATTCAAGAGATCATATCTCAGATGAATCTTAGTTGTCAAGTCCATCGAGGCAGGCATGACAGTTGCCTGCAGGACCACAGGATGTAAACTCTACCTCCTGCATATGGAAATCCTATCCCTTTAGGATTAAGGATGCTAAAAGGAGCAGTAAACTTTTTTTTATGAAAAAATATATTTTATAGAGATTTTCCTATTGAGAGAGATTTACATTTCCAGAGTTATTACAGTTTAAACCCATGGTTTTTTTTTTACATTAGCAGTGCCTTCTAGTGATCAAATTCTAACTAGTTTTTCTGTCAGATTCTAATGTCAGAGACATACAGTTCTCTATAGAATGTGATAGAAACTGCCTGTCACTTCCTGTCAGTTAGAACTACCAGGAAGTAAACACAGTAAATTCACTTCCTGATTATTTGAACTGCTATAAATCCTATACATACCTCCCAACATTTCAAATTGCCAAAGAGGGAAACTTGTGTTTTAGGGGGTGTTTCTGGGGGCGTGGCTGGTGGGCAGGGCATTACCAAGAATTTTTAAGCTATTTCTTGACCTACTGACACCTCTTTGTGTAACCTAATAAATGACTTATAACAAGACCAATGTATTTTATTTACACAGAGTAATTTATAAACAAGTATACTGACCTTTAAACAAACAATAATGTGAGTTTTATTGCTGTGGAGCAGTGTGATACACTTATGCACACAGCACACAGTCTGATCTCCTAAAAAGAGGGACATCAGGGTGGGAAAGAGGGACAGAGGGATTTGGGTCTAAAAGAGGGACTGTCCCTCCTAAAGAGGGACACTTGGTAGATATGCTATATAATAATTTGCTAGGATGTTTGTCACGATGCAGTCATGTGCAGTAGAGACTGACCGCATTCAGGAAGTCTCTACTGCACATGATTGCATTGTGTGAGTGAGGTGACACAAGACTGCATCGCCTGGAGCAGTGAGGTAGAGGCCGCTTAAACCTTTGAGTGCCAGAAGGGTACGCAAAGCATTGCAAAGCAATGCTTTGCATACCCCTCTGGCACTGAAAGGGTTAACATTACCCGGACCTTGGACTGTGTACACGGGCTTTTACACTAGTTTTGAATAAAACATCTGACAGCAGTGATCTTGTTTTATTCAGCAGGAAATGCTCTATAAAATATGTGTTTTCATTAAAAAAGTTTACTGCACCTTTAAAGAATTAAGCAGCCATGTACACTCTGTCTACATCCATTTAAACAAACTGCCAGCAACTGTCAGGACTTCCTGTAAGGACATGACATCCAGGGCGGATTAAAGGTGTTATCTCTGGAACAAAGGAACAAGGGTAAAATTCATAGGGCCGTTATGATTGCCTGGCCATAATAAGGTAAATTGGGGTCATTATTAGGAGGTTTTACTTGTCCTCTAAGGACAACACTAAGAATTTGGGAATATCATCCTTATATTTTATAGTTAAGCCAGTGGCACATATTCTGAACCCCCTTCAACAGATTTACAGTTTTGTACTTCAGTTGTGCTAATGTAAAACATGTTAACTTGACTGTAATGTGAACATTACTTCAGTGAAGCGTAACTCTTTTTACCAAAGTTATGTAGCAGGTATATTTAACTACTTGGGTTCCAGGGCATTGTCATAATGTGTACCATAAGGAGGCCTAGCACATTTTTATGAATATGTTATGAGCAAGGTTGTTGCATTAACCCTTTGAGTGAACGAGGGGTACGCAACGCATTGCAGAGCAATGCGTTGTGTACCCTTCTGGCACTCAGAGGGTTAAGAAGAACTGGATTAGTTGTAGGACAAGCTTCACCATTAAAGGCATAGTAATGTCAGAAAAAAAATATTAACTATATGGTGTATACAATTAAAAGAGAGTACCTGCAATTATTTGTATCTCTCAAACCATTATGGTTTGAGAGATATAGGAAAATAAAGTTCTCTGGTCCCGCCCCTTTTTGCTTGACGAGCTGTAAAGCTGTCAGAAGCAGATTCTGGTCACTTGACCAGATGTGGCTCTTCAGCAGTGCCGATATAACGATATTTAAAGATAAATACTTAATTTGGAACAGTCTACAAAGTGTGCCTGGCTTGCAAGCACACTTTGTAGACCGTTCCAATTAAGTATTTATTTCTAAATAGCGTGATTTCAGCTCTGCTGAAGAGCCTCTGTCTGGTCAAATGACTGGAATCTGCAGCTGTCAGCTAGATGGCAGACTTGAGTAAAACAGCCAGGAAAAGGTAACTTTAGCAAGTTATATCTCTCAAACCATAAAGGTTTGAGAGATAAGACTTACATCGATGTTAATCATTTTTTAATGTCTACAATATTAAATAAACTTAAAATTAACCATTACTATCCCTTTAAGGAAAAAATAAAAAGCCACATTGATATTAATAGGTCTTTAGACCCTCTGAATGCTAGAAAGGTCTCCAGTTCTACCACCAGCATTCTAGCATTCTCTAATCACAGATCTTTTGGGGTTTTTTTAACAGATGCCTACTGAAGTCTATGGGGAAAGGCAACTTAATTCATCCCTGAAAATAGGAAGAAAGGAGCACAAGTTGAATTGTTCCAACTAACAGAAAGCAATCCCATATTTCTTCTGTGTTTTATATTTTCCTTCCAGCTGGGGAGGACCAATAAGATCTGTCTGTAAAAGTGTTCCCAGCCTTCTGTCTTCAGTCATTTGTGGTCCTACCTAGAGGACAGAGAGGCTTTCTCTCCCTCTCCCCCCCCCCTTCCCCTCTCCCCCCATCTCCCCTCTCCGCCCTCTCTCCCACACCCATTATAGGTATATTTTAATGAACTAATGGCCACGTGTATGCTGTCAACCAGGAAGAGGACTCCCTGAAGTCCCTGAAGGCACTAACCAGGGAAACGGCATCATTCCCTCATCCCCATACCACCTTGTGATGAAGACTGGATTTGGCTTCTAGCATAAGGAGCACTGGAGGATGCAGAGGTATCCAACAAAAAAGCAAGTTAAGTTTGCCATCATAAGATCAATACGGCATATAGAGTTAGTGGATATAAAATATTTAATCTCAGGTTGCAACAAGGTAAAGAACTTTTGTAGGTTCAGATTCAGGTATTATCCATTTATGTTTGAGATTCACACTGCAGAGTTCATTATGCTGCAGTTACCCTGAACTGACGGCCTTTTTGCTGCTATGTCTCTACCTTGCTTTACTCATTTCGCAAGGCATTGCTTTTCTTATACATTAATACATTGTTCCAATTCTCTGCATCCTGGCTCCTGTTAAGATGCATTTCATCACCTGATTACACTGATTTAATTGACTGAGATTCAGGGCTATCTGATTAGACTTCAGCCTTCACCTGTTGTTAATTAGTCCTTCAATCCAACCATTGGTAATGTTTCAGATTCTTTCCTTTCTCTGAAGAACCTGTTTGCTCGTATGCAACCATGACTGCCTGCCTGACTATATTCTTGAACCTTGTTTTTATTGTTAGATTTCTGTGACTGTGCTGCATCTCAGTCCTGTCTTCCAGTGGAGTTCCAGTCTCCTTTTGCATTAACAGCTTTTTACTTGACCCCATCCAGATTCCTGTTGCATAGGTGTCTTACTAACCATCCTCAGTGCTCCAGTGTCCTAGTGGTTCTGCTTGTACCTCTAGTCTTGTTCTACTGCCTATGCTCAGTAGCACCTTGAGATATCTTCCCCTCACAAACCCACTGTTAAATTTCTCCCTGACACTAATGGTGCAGCTGGGGTTGTCAAGCGCTACTGACTCAACCAAAAGACACTGTTCCAGTTGCTATCTCATCTGTGATACCAGTGGGCAATGCATTGCGTACCCATCTGGAACTCAAAGGTTTAAACAATTATTTATATTACAATACAAATGACTAACACACGTGGCCAGGTTTTAATTCTCTTTAAAGCAGAACTATCACACAAATTAAAGTTACCGCCAAATTATTATGCACATAACGATAGGCATATAAATACTAGTATTAACCAGAATAAGTTCAGCATTACTGATAAATCCAGCTCGGTCTGAGGCGCTCTGGCAAGCATTAGCGCAGACATCTTGCCAAAGAGACAGCTGCGTGCTTGTGCTGTCCATCTCGTTCTCCTCTAGGAGACGTTGCATTGTACCTTAAGGCACATGAACGGACTGTCGGCGCAGGAACGCAGATGCCTCTACAGCAAACCGGTTGCCTGACCGTCTCGGAACAAGTTGGGTTTCTCAATAACGCTGGACGTATTCCAGATAACACTAGTATGGACATACTTATTGTAATGTGAATAATAATTTGGGGGTAACTTTAATATGTGTGATAGTTCCTCTTTAAAAATAACATGTATCTTAGAGTGACAGGACCACATTACTGACCAAGTAGATACACATTAATGATCTGTGCTCAGGCAGGTTCTGGGGAGTGAATATGCATGATTTTAGATTTTTCACACTTAGACATAGATGGGATCTAGAAGGCAGACATGGCTGATAAAGTCTTACCATTGCTAAACAAGTAAATTGGTCTCTATTGCTGTTTCTTGTTAAGCATTAATCAGTCGTTCTTCACTCCAGTGTTAATTTCTACTTGTGTTTTCTGTTTTACAACTATATATAATTATTGGTACTTCAGAATGGAATAATTAGTATCCATTGTTTATTCAGATAGATGGTGTAAATAATCCATACACCAAAACTAAAAACTGTAATAACAATGTGTTTCTTCTTGATTGGATTTATTCTTTTGATTTGCCTATTAAAGGGCAATTATGTTTTAATTCCTATGGAGCAGACTTAGAAAATATTGGTTGCTTCACTGTGCAACCCCTAAACAGCTCATATCAGTCATTCAGAGGGGTCAGAAAACTGGAACGCAACCCAGAAGTATTTGGCTCTCAGCCGCAGACTTTGCAGGAAGCACACTCCTTCCCAATAAAACCTATGTGTCTGGCTTTCTACCCCAATACAGATCATCTATGGGAACCTGAATCACACACAGACTTCCGCCTCTCAGTTCAGTCTTTAGACTGACTTCCTAAGTGCTGCTGTGTTGGTACATTGGGGTTCACAAAGCAGCCCCAGCTCCATCAGCAGGTTTACTCCCAGGCAAGCTGATGGGGCACTGTCCAAGTGATAGTTGCCCTTTACCTCCTTGGATGCTAGAGATGGCTCTAACCCATTGATTCACAATGCTTTGAGACATATCTAACATTTAAGCTTTTTAACCCTTTGAGTGCCAGAACGTCCAATGCATCGCGCTGTAATGCACTAGATACCTCTCTGGCACTCAAAGGGTTAATAGTGACAAAAACATTTCTTATTTACTAAAATTGATATTTCAGTAGAACAGTACTGCAGACACTCATAAAAGTTAAATATGACACCAACACCAGTGGTAGCCAGTCCTTTGGACTTCCGGTTGCTGGGGATTACAACTTCTATTACGCCCCACCAGCCATCCAAGGGAATCGTAGTCTTCAACAGCTAGAGGTACAAAGACTGACTACACCTGACCAACTCTTTTAATCTAGTTGCTAAACATTGTTTATGGGTATAGTAGAAATAAACTTTTAATCAGAAATCACTAGAATAGCTCAAATGTTATTCCTTGCATACAATAAATCTTATGCAGATAGTAGAATAAAATATACTTCTAGATTTTGTTGAAGAACAATGCGTAAAGGAAATAAATAGAGCATGGTACATTTATTTAACTTAACATAGCTAGCTACGTTATCCAGAACAAAATGTTCTGATATACACATTAGACATCTAGAAACAGCTGCGGTCTTGCCACAGTCTTTTCTAATTCATATTCCACAGAGATATCATCTTCACAGCAAATCCTCAGGAGAACTCACAGGGACAGTATTGTATAAAAATGAATAAAAGCGCACCAAATGAGCACACTATAAATGTTTAAGGTCTTTCTGAATGATATATTACCAGTTTTAACTCTTTAACATAGTAACATAGTTCATGAGGTTTAAAAAAGATAAACATCCATCTAGTTCAACCATTGCCATATAACACTTGTTCTTGTTGCTCCAGAACAGTGGTCCCCAACCCTATACTACAACTTGCCTACCAGAACATGCCTTTAAAGTGATAGTAATACTTTAATAAAAGTATTTTGAATTTTGTAGGTATTAAAAAACTAAATTAATTCCAGTCAGTCCCATCTCTCAAACGTCTATGGTTTTCTCTCTCCTTGCACTTACGTCAGATTTCCAAGTTAGAGAAGGAGATCCGGTTCAACAGACTGTCATGCGGCTCTTCAGCATCACTGTGATCATGCTAGTTAGGCAGAAATACTTAATTTGAATGGTCTACAATGTGTGCCTGGTTTGCAAGCACACGTTGTAGACCGTTCATATGAAGTATTTCTGCCTAACTAGTGTGATCACGGAGATGGTGACGATCCACAGGACGGTCTATGGACTGGGATCTCCTTCTCTAACTCAGAAATCTGACGTAAGTGCAAGGGGAGAGAAATGGGAACTTTCAAAGCTTATATCTCTCAAACCATAAATTAATTTAGTTATTTTAATACCTACAGAATTCAAAATACTTTTATTAAAGTATTACTATCACTTTAAGATTCACCTGTTTTGAACAGGTGAGTTAACGAAATGACTGAGCCTCTGATTATCTCTCCTGTACTCATTCATAAAGACATGGCCTGTTTGGCTCCCCTGAAGACAGATTTGAGAACCTCTGATCCACATGAAGGCAAATAAAGCTCCATTGAAGATATTTCCAATTATGCCTAAGTGGGCAAAATATGTAATGCCTGACTCCAAAAGTTAATCAAATATCTACTTGGATCAAATGTCTCTCTGGATCAAAGTCCAATCTGCATTGTAACACCTATAGAAACATACTATACACCTACGTAGAAGCTGACAGGCAAGATGCCACATCAGGAGTTTGTCACAGTTCCAGATGTCATGTACTTTTAACTGTCATCCTCTTTCAGTAGAATCAATGTACGACGAGTCCTCCAGGATTGAGCCTTGACAGGACACCCTACTTCAGTAATGTTACATGAATTCATCTGACCATATATACCCCAGATATCGGCTATATTTTTTTTTCAACGGTAAAATCATAGAGGTTAAACAGATTCTATTACTGGTGGGTTATTTACGCAGGTGGTATTATTGCATTATCTGTTTGCTCATATGTGTAAATCAATTTGATTCCAGTTGTGAAATATGCTTTTTGTCATACATATTTCTTGTACTATCACATTCTTCACATTTGCTTTTCTCATATAGACCTGGGTCTGTCTTAGCATGGTGGAGAATCTATGTCTCACCACCAGGATATTTCTTGTGCTTCTTTCATGCTACAGCTGCTATTACACACTGTGCACTTTAATGTGGTGCTATGAGGTTGCTGTTTCATGATATAGTTAGCTGTGGAGCTGTTTGTGTGATACATTTTAAATATATTTTACATGATATATGTGTGCCCATTTATTGGTACTTTTCTCTCACCTTTCTAGGCTTTTTTTCTGTAAATGTTATTGTAACCATCTGTCATAATTCTCTGTTGTTCTGCACTATAAAGGTATCCAAGTATGTGCTAACAAAGCCTCAGGCCAAGTCAAATAGTCCCACATCCTTACTGTCCTTACTGTAAAATAATCCTTGCTTTTGTTTTATTTGAAAGCACCATCGCTCTAGTCTTAAAGAATGCCCTGTTTTTGTTTTGCTCAATTAAGCAAAGATAGCTCTTCATTTTGCCCTTGAATATATTTGCATATGTCCCCCCTCCCCATATTTCTTCTCTAAAGTAAGCAAACCCAGTTTTGTTATTCTTTGTTTATAACTAACATCTTCTAAAACACTTCTCAGTTTTGTTTAAAGACTTTGAACTTTTTCCATTTCGGTAATGTATCTTTAAAGAACTGATGCCAAACTTTACTCCTTTTTTGATTGAATTTTACCAAGGATTTATAAAGGAATAGAATCATAATCCCATCACATGCACCTCTACACTTTTTATACATGTTGATAACGTACTAGCTCTTGCAGCAGCAGAGTGACATTTTACACTGTTGTGTATTTCCTTACACTACTTTCAGTACTCACTTCAAGATCATTAATAAACACATTTAAAAGCACTGGACCCAGGACTGAATGCTTAGGCATTCCACTTATAACATTACACCAATTTAGAAGGTTCCAACAACTCTGCATTTTATCAGTTAACCAGTTTTCTACCCATGCTCAGGTTTTGTTTCCCAAACGGACATCTTTCAGTTTAAGCAGTAACCTCTGGAGGCAGAGAATTAAAGACTATAGCAAAATCCAAATATACTACATCCAAACCTATACCCATATCCAAGTTACCACATCACTTATAATTTCCAGAACTAAATCTTGTTCCCTTTTTAAAGGAAACTTAACACAAAAAAGAAATTTGTATGATATAACAGTAAATATCATGCACTTACAACTAGGATAAGTAAACATGATTTATTCACATTAGATCCCTAAAATATAACCCTAAACTTGTTTTTAATGCACATATAAACTATTCTTTTTAGAGAGCATTTATTTTTGTTTATTTTCTGTGGAATGAGAGATAAGAACAAATGTTAATTTTTGAATTAGAGGTATGGAATGGCTGCTCCCTCAGAACATATAGAGATTTTAGGCATATATATATATATATATATATATATATATATATATATATATATATTTATATATATATAATGCCAGTTCACTTAAGGTGTTTAGATTTCTTTAAATAATGGTAATACATCTATTTTCCTTCAGTCACAGGGTGCTATGCCTGAGAAGAGTGTATCAATAAAGATTAAACATAATGGCCTTGGTATTACTGAATTAAGTTTCCTAAGTACCCCTTGGGTTTGTTCCATCAGTTCCAGATACTTTATTCACCTTAACCTTTTTTAGCCTATTTTTGCACATTGTCCTCTGGAAACCATATACATGGTGGAGGAAATGCTGTGATTATTTCTGTTTACCTTAAGCCTATCAGTGCTGCTTCCTTTCTATATGCTAAAAAAAAATATTTGTTTATGGGGTTATCCTTAACATGACTAATTAATTCACCTGTCTCTATTTTAAGGTGCTCAATATCTACATTTATCTTTTTCTAGTTATATAGTAGATAGAGAGGTTTTTAGGCTTTGTCTTGCTGTCTTTCATAACTATTTTCTCATTTTCAGTTTTATCTAGCCTATTTGCTTGTTTGTAGATTCTTAATTTTTTTAATATAAAGAATGCAAGAGAGAAATGTTATCCATAGTAAGAAAGGATTATTTATTTCAACTTCACACATTCTGCAAGTGATGTCTCTAGAGAAAGAAGCCTTGCTCTCACTGCATTTGACCAAAAAATGTAAAGAAAATATATTTTTGGAGGAAATATAGGGAATTTTCTCCCTCATACCTGTCATAAGGTTAATACACACACACACACACACAGATACAGACACACACACATATATTGTTATTCTTATAGGCCACTGGTATCTCCGCCCACATGCTAGGCCTTAAAGATCTCAACCTCACTATACACCCTGGCCCTTTCGTGGTGTACCTGAGCATTGTGCTTCTGTGTTCCGATTGCTGATTCCTGTGTATGACTCCCGGCTCATCTGACTTCCGTTTCTGCTTGACTCCTGGCTTCGTCGGACTACCCGATCTGGCTGAGACTTCTGGCTTTGCCTAACTACCTGGTCTGGCTGAGACTTCTGGCTTCATCTGACTATCTGATCCGGCTGAGACCCCTGGCTTCGTCTGACTACCTGATCCGGCTGAGACTCCTGGCTTCATCTGACCCTTCCTTCTGGCTTTGGTTGACTCTCGCTCCTTCTGCTCTCCTGGCTCTGGTTGACTTTCCGCTCCGGCTGACTGTTCCATTCTCGGCCTACCTGGGCCTACTGACGCTGCTTCGCTCACTGCCTCCTGGCAGTACTCAGTATTTGTCAGCCTTGTCCATTGTCCACTTGCGGCCTATTGTCTGGGTAGCTTGTTGTCTCCCCTAGCGTTCTAGGGTTTGTCACCTCTGCCTATTGGTTAACCCTATTGTTCTAGGGTAAGTCACCATTGCCTGTCAGGCACCTAGTGTTCTAGGGCCTGTTTTGTTGCATGGCTATCCCCAGCATTCTGGGGACTCTCACTCCTTGTAAGTGCTACAGAGTTCTGTAGTATTGTCTGTGTACCATCTTCACACCTGTCTAGTGAAGGGTAGGCGTAGTGTTGTGCACTGTCCTACCTGGCCTAGTGAAGGTTGGAGAAGTGCTCTCGCTCCTTGCAGGTGTTCAGTGTTCTGGGGTATTGGCTGTGTACTATCTTCACACCTGTCTAGTGAAGGGTTGGGGAAGTGTCGTTACACTATTCCTATACCTGGCCTCGTGAGGGTTGGAGAAGTACTCTCGCTCCTTGTATGCGCTCCAGCATTCTGGGGTATTGTATGTTGTACTATCTTGACACCTGTCTAGTAAAAGGTTGGAAGTGCCATTGCCCTGTCTCCATACCTGGTCTAGTGAAGGGTGGAGCGATACTTCCTTTATCTTTCTTTTAATAAAATCTTCATTTTATTGTATCTGTACTTGTCAAGTGTCTTTATTTCACAAGTCTCCCGTGACAGGTGGCCTGCGACCTTACTGTAAAAAAACCCTTCCTCTGCTGAAGTCTAAACCTCCTTTCTTCTAATCTAAAGGGGTGTGCCCTGCTCACCTGATCAGGCCTTGGAATGAATAGCTCACCTCAGAGATCCTTGTATTGACCTAACATATACTTGTACAATATGATAAGGTTTCCTAACCAAGTTTGTCTAGTCGTTCCTCATATGTAAAGTCCTCCATTCCCTTAATTAATTTTGTTGCTCTTCGCTGTACTATCTCTAGTTCTAGTATATCCTTTTTAAGAACTAGTGCCCAAAACTACACTGCATACTCGAGTTGAGGTCTTGCCAATGATTTGTATAATGGCAAAATAATGTCATCCACTCTTGCTTCAATACCTCTTTTTATGCAAGACAGGATTTTGTTTGCCTTTGCTACTGCTGTTTGACACTGGTCCCTGTTTCCAAGTTTGTAGCTGACAAGGATACCCAAGTCTTTCTCTAGCAATGAGTCCCCTAAAATGATTCCATCAAGTTCATAAGTAGCCTTGGGATTATTTCCTCCCAAATGCATGACTTTACATTTCCCCACATTAAACTTCATATTCCATTTGTTTGCCCAATCTGACATTGTATGTAAATGCCTCTGTAGAGAGAAAATATAATGTTCTGAATTAATTACCTTGCATAATTTTGTGTCATCTGCAAATATTGATATTTTGCTTTCTAGATCTATTTCCAGGTCATTTATAAACATGTTAAAAAGCAGTGAACCTAATACTGAACCCTGAGGTACTCTACTCTCCACTTTAACTGTATTGAAGAATTTTTCATTTACAACCACACACTGTTCCCTGTCCTTCAACCAGTTTTGTATCCAATTGCAAAGGTTATCTCCTAGCCCCATTTCCTTATTTTATACCCCAGCCTTCTGTGTGGCACTGTATCAAATGCCTTTGCAAAGTCTAGATATACTACATCAACTTCCTTGCTATTATCAAGGTTGCTGCTTACTTCCTCATAGAAGCTGAAAATATTAGTTTGGCATGATCTGTTCTTCATAAAACCATGTTGATTCATGCTAATTATTTTATTTTTTGTGTTGTAATCCTGAATATAGTCCCTTATTATCCCTTCTAGCAGTTTTCCCACTACAGAGGTCAAACTCACAGGCCTATAATTCCCAGGTTCTGTTTTAGTTCCCTTCTTAAATAGAGGCACTACGTTGGCTCTTCACCAATCCTGTGGCACTGAGACTGTGGTGATAGAATCTCTAAAGAGTAAATATAGGGGTTTTGCTAACACTGCACTAAGTTCCTGAAGAACCCTTGGATGTATACCATCAGGACCCGGTGCTTTGTCAGTCTTAATTTTGTTCAGTCTTCCCATGACATCTTCTTGAGTTAACCCAATATCTGATAATTATATTGTTTTATTTGTTTCTTGCGGAGGCTCTTCTACCATTCCTTGCTTCCTTGTATATACTGATGCAAAGAAAGTGTTTAAAACATCAGCCTTTTCCTTATCCGCACTAATCAACACACCCATTTAATTTTTGAAAGGAAAGAATAGAGACTCTGCTCTGGCTCTTAATTAAGTTTAAAAACCTTAAAGGGGAACTAACCCCCCACACAAAGTTTCCTGCAAAGAATTACCCATCTGGCGACTAGCTGATCAATAGTACTAGTCACCAGAATAATTATCTCCTTATTGAGAATTCCTACTGCTCCAGGGACTGACGGCCAGGAAACAAAGCAGACATCTTTGCATAGAGACGTCTGCGCGCCTGCACTATCAGTCACATTCTGTGCTAGAAGGCATTGCTCTGTACCTTTAGGTACCGGAAGGGATTGTCGGCACAGGCGAGCAGATTCTTCTAAAGCGATGTTTCCTCGCTGTCAGTCTCGGGAGCAGTAGGAATTCTTAACAAGGAGGTAATTATTCTGGCGACTAGTACTATTGATCAGCTAGTCACCAGATGGGTAATTCTTTGCAGGAATCTTTGTGTGGGGTGATATTTCACCAATAACCCCCCTGGACGTTAGAAAGTTATCTAGTGCAATGAAAAGCAACCTGCTTGGTGTCCAAGGAGAAAACTGCTTTTCAGTTATGTAAACTATTTCCATTCTCTTGTACGGGAACAAAACCAGTGTCCATTACCTATACTGTATGTTCCAAAGCCTTAAAATTATTTATTGTATAAATGGCTTTCAACTGTAGACAAAACAGTCTGATATTAGCAGAGCATGAGCAGAGACTATGTCATCTCCACTTTATCACTGCTTAGCGAATCTCCCGCCTGGTGTTAAAACCACATTTAGGATCAATGTTTATTTGTTTCCTATGTTCAGATGGTTTGAACCAGAATTGCTTCAGTTCTGCTTAGTACATCAGCCTCAATTAAACTTGACTTGTCCAGATAGATACATGGCATCTTACATTGCCCCTTTTTCTTCTATAAAGACTACATAACTTGTGAATGTTGAGTTTTAAATGAATATTTATGTAAACTGATATTTGCAAAATGTAATTTGTTTGGACAACATATCAATAACTAAATATTTATGTATTTCTAGACTTCATAAGTCCTTGACAATTGACCTATGAAAATGTAGGCGTGCCGTGAGAGTTCCAGACTTTATGTTAAAGTTGCTTTGAGAAAAAAAGATTGAGAACCATTGCTCTACTTATTAACCTGCAAATACAGCTAATTATATTTTCGTGGCTCTTGTATCAAAAAGGAATAATCCCTATTATATATTCAACTAATGAACTTATTTACATTTACTTCCCTAAGTTACAGTACATATTGATTCAATTCTAAAGAATAAAATCGATGCAAAGTTGTTGCATAAAAAGTGGTCACCAATCACCCAATAATGTAATGAAAAAATCTATAATTTCTAGGTTTTTTACTGTTGAATACAACAAGGGAATGCCTACTGTTGGGAGCCGTTTCACTCAATGTTTTTTTTGATAAGTCTGTTACCAACAGTGCATATTGTTGTCCATTTTTATAATGCATTTAATTCATTCTATGGAGAAACTTGAATCTTGAACAACATATCTCCTTAGTAAGTAATATGAATAGTACCAGTGCACTGGAGTTGTCTTTAGCATGAAATGGTTAAAAAAAATCTCTTAGTACTATTATTAAACCTAACAGAGCCACATGCAGGCTCATGTGTGTTGTAGATGCAAGGTGGGCCTAGATCAGAGCTTTTTAAAATCACATTTCTCCCTCCTATCCCATACTGTAATATAATAAGGGTAATGGGGGGAACAGCGCAAGAAAAAAGTGTTTATTGAACAAAATCACATAGAAGACAAATAACATATCACATATTTGTATACATTTCAAATGGAGACAAATCTAAAAATTAGTATGCATAAATATACAAATAAAATAAACAAATGGAAAAAATAAAAACAAAAAAGGGGGAAAGTGTATAAAGATCAATTCCTAAAGAGGGAATTGTCCGTATATGTGGATATACCACTATGAGATGGATATATAACCCATTCAGTATGGGATTTAAAGTGGATATAGATGCTCTATATTGAGGTGAACGATGCTAGTGAGGTAGAATATAGGCAGTTGGTGGATCAGCGTGAGCATGGTAGGAGACTGTGGGTGCAATATGGTGGAGTCTATTTGGATCAGAGTAATATGTATAGACAAAACACTTCAATCAATGTATGTGCTTACAGGAATCTCAACTCAGTAAATGGCAAAATCAAAAACAATGTTGAGGCTATGTCCTCCACATCTCCTGAATTTTTCTTTGGTTATTGCCCGTATAATCAAACTCCCTTTGGTCCGTTTATGCTCTCCACTTTGATCTCACCGTCTCTCTCAATCCCATTTTATGCTCTCATGTGGAAGATTCGCTGATCGTTCCTGTTTCTCTTTTTTCCTCACCAGCCTTGATCTCTTGCGACGCGTTTTAGTGCTCACATTACTGCCTTTTTCCTCCTTATCTGTAATATAATGTCAGACGATCTTGAAATCAACTGGCTTCATAATACAAAAAAGTGCACTATTTTGAAAGAGTGAATTCCCTGCTTTCAAAATAGTATACCCTGGGTCAATTTGGAGCAGTGGATGGAGATCTATGCTCTTAAAGAATCTCTCTCCTACTGAAAAAAAATATATCAACTGGCATCTAATGTGATCTGGGGCATAAATGACATCCCAGTGAAAAACTACTATTGAGGACATCCCTAAAGGTAAACCTTAATCCCTGGTAGTAGCCCCTTCACTGAGGAAATGCTGTCATCCACATCCTTAACAGTTTTATGATAGCTACTGAGGATGTGGATGGCCACATCCTTAACAGTGAAGTGGTTAAATGAGGCTTACAACCTCACCTACTATTTCTAAAACTATTAACTATTGGTAAAACAAAAGCTAGAAGTTATAAACAGTTTAAATGGATAGCACTGCAGGTGAGGGGTAATTAGGAGCCACAGTGATGTATTTTCACGCTATGTTGTGATTTTTGTTATGGCTGATAAGTGGGTTTAGCCACCCAGCGATAGTCAGGGATTGACTCTGTTTAAGTTAGTGCTCTGGTGAGAGCTAGGATTTATTCTCTGTTTGTTTATTTTGAGTTGCTGTAAGAAAATACACAGTTTTGGACTACACAATAAACACTGTTAACGTGACTTCTAGATTCTGTTATTTTTTGACATTGGACCAAGTTGCAGGACTTCTGGTGCTGCCTTGCTTGTTGATATAAGCTATTGCCATAGTGTTGTCAGAGTAGACGCGGACTGGGCATCCCAGAGCATGAAGAAATCACCCTAAGTTCCAAGATGTGGATGGTAAGAAGGGTCTTCTCCGTTGACCAATGACCTTGAACACTCAGGTGACCTAGGACTGCACCCCAACTTATCAGGCTGGCGTCCGTTGTCACAATGGTCCACTAGGGGCTCACGAACGGTCTCCCTTTCATCAGGTTGGAGTGGCCCAACCACCAATGGAGACTCAATTTCCCATCAGCAGGAAGAGATACTGGTAGATCCAAAAGGTGCGAGTTCCCCTTGCAAACCCGGATCACAAACCTCCGAAACTCTCTTGCATGGGCCATAGCATACGGCACTGCATCCATGGTGGGTGGCATCATCCAACTTCCTCGCCAGAGCCGACAAGCACTCCAGAACACAAGACACCTTGTGGGAGAGCTGCTGAACTGTCTTCCAGTAGGTAGACCATACTCTGGAGAGTGCCAAACTGGAGGAAAAGAAAAATCCGGGTCCGGGAGGGAACCGGATATGACTTGCCCATATTCAGGATCCAAGCGTGCTGGAGGAGGATCTGAATGCAATCCTGGACCTGGTGGTCCAGTAGTTCCCTGGAAGGAGCCTTCAGGAGATGGTCGTCCATGTAAGGCGTCACCTGAATCCCTTTGGTGTGCAGAAAGGAAATCAGGGCCCCTAAGACCTGACTGAACACCTGAGGGGCTGTGGTGAGCCCAAAGGGTACAGCAGAAAACTGGAAGTGACCCATGGCGCAAGCGAACTTGAGGTACTTCCAACTGTCTGGATGAACAAGGATGTGCAGATATGCATCCTGCAGATCTAAAGATGACAGAAATTCCCCTGAACACACTGCTGCAATGATTAAGAGCAAGGACTCCTGTTTGTAGTGAGTGTTGACCACAGACGAATTGAGAGCTTTGAGGTCCAGGATAGGACAGCAGTCACCATCCTTCTTGGAAACCACAAACAGGTTGGAATAAAAGCCAGAACCTACCTCTGGCTGGGGAACCTGTTCCAAGACTCCCTTGTTTTAGAGAGCCTGAACTGCCCCATTGAAAAGCCTGAGCTTTTCCAGTCCCTGAGGGGAGCGAGAAGGGAAAAACCTGAAGGGAGGCAGGGATCTAAAGGGAATCCTGCAACCTTCGGAAACCACCCATCATACCCACTGATCCACAACAGAGCCTGTCCAGGCACTCAAAAAGTGTTGCAGGCGACCACCCACAGATGCATGTGGACCAGGGTTCGGCGAGTCATGCCGAAGAAGATTTGGTAGGTTTGGGCTTGGCGGAGGAGTGTTAGGCCTCCATTGCTGCTTGGGCTTGGGGGTAGAACGCAGCACCTGAGGTACCGCTAGGTTCGTCCTTTCGGGTACGAAAAAGACTATGTCTCTGTGCCTGAGGATTGCTCTTAGGGACCAAGGATAACAAGGTACTCTAGCCTCCAGTAGCCTCGCTAATGATGGTCTTCAATTCAGGGCCAAAAAGAGTACACTGAAAAGGAAGAGAAACCAGTGATTTCTTAGAGATCAGGTCAGCAGACCAGATCTTAAGCCATAGCGAGTGCCTAGCAGCCACAGAGAAGGCAGAGGCCTTAGCCTCAAGCCTAACAGCATTAAATAGGGCATCAGTTACATAGTGCTGAGCCTCAGAGATATTAGCCAAAAGCGACAAAAGGTCAGCCTTAGGGGCACCCTTACGGACAGCATCAGTCAGCTGTTCAGTCCCAAACAGCAATGGCTCTATTAACCCATGCAAAAGCCAAGGTAGGTCTCAATGATGCACCTAAAGCAGTGAATGTAGCCTTTAAAAGAGCTTCAAGTTTCCTATCAGTTAAGTCTTTAAGAGTTGAAGCGTCCGCTACAGGTAAGGCAGCAGATTTAGAAAGTCTGGAAACAGGGGCATCAACCTTAGGAGGTATAGCCAACTGAGCCAAGGTTGCTTCAGAAAATGGATACAACTTAGAGAATCTCTTAGACATGGATAAATGCTTATCAGGAGTCTTCCACTCATCTACTACAATCTGATCTAGAGTTGGGTTAGGCGGAAAAACAGTGCAAGATTTCTTGTGCCTTGAAGGATGTCAGAAGTAGACTGAGGTTCTACAGTGGTAGTAGGAAGATTTAAGGTTTTTAAGACCACTTTAATGAGACTCTCAGTAGAGGTTTCAGGGTCAGCTTCAAAGGGGTCGCCAAAAAAATTGGGAAGAATCCACTTGGCACATTCACCATCATTAGCCTTAGGTTTAGCCTCCTGTCCCTTTGGATCCAACATCCAACAAGAGAAGTCTTACAGTAATGGGAACCTAATTACTGTCACCCAAATTAATAAATCACCTCATAAAGCCTAAAAGAATACTTACCTGGCAGGCGAACAGTTAATCTGAGCTGAAAAGCAAGGATTCAGCAAAGAAAGAAGTTATTATTATGATTTTTTTTTGCATAGCAACAGCAGAAGACAAATTTGCAGGGGTCCAGGGGTCCCCAAGATACTTGGGATTGTAGGGCAAGGGGAGACAAGGAGAATGAGCCCCCTCTCAACTCTGTAAGTGAAAAGGTTGCAGAGATATGTCCCAACAAAGTCCGTCCCATAGAAAATCATTGGCGGTATTACAGCAAGGTGGGAACAGCCTTAAAGGCACAGTACACCAAAAAATACAAACATTTTTAAAGTGATTAAAAATGCCCAAATACCCAAGGGAACATGTAGGGATAAATAAAAATGGATGATCCTTAAGGGAAAAACCAAAAAATAAGCCCATAACCCAGTGAAGCTAGCAGGGAAGGGGTTAATTTACCACAAAACTGCCAAACCAGCTCCAATGACTTCAGGATCAGAGTAATACCCAACATGAGTGTAGGAGTTAGGAGGGAACTCCAGTGAGTAACCCCTGTGCGGAGGGGTACAGTGGGACAAGTGGACCATGGCACTCAAAGGGTTGCTCACCTTTTTTATTAGGTCTTCAGATTACCATTGAGAAAGGGAGAAGCCTCAGTGGGACTCCGCCAGGGGAAAAGACATAGCACACAAGGTTTTCCCACAGGGCCAGAAGGTCCACAAACAGCACCTGTTAACTGAGCAATCCACCACTGGGAAGTGAGTAATGGTAATACACCTAGTGGGGGATTTTTACACCCCATATCTAACAAGAAAATAATAAAAGAAACTAAAAACTAAGCAGAACTGTTCTCTGTACAAAGGAACAAATCTAACTTGGAGTGAATAGCTAATGACCACGTAAGGAGGAGATGAAGGCTACACCCCTGCATTCTTTCCAAGAATTGTTCCTGCCTACTTAAAGGAACCATCGCCTTCCCAGAGTTACCTGTAAGCTATATTGGACAACAGAGAAATGTTATTTATGATTCATTCCTGTTTCCTTGTGTTTGATATATTAATTTGAAACATTGAAACTCAAAATCAATTAGTGTAAGGTGAGATTGGTTTTGTGTTGGGAAATATTTTTAAGAAAAATAAAAAAACAACTGAAATATGTTGTTTGTATAAATATGCAACCCTCATACCATAATATAAATGTGGTAGACCCACTTTTTGCTGCAATCACAGACTTAAGTATTTTGTAGTAAGTACGTACCAGCTTTGCATACAGAATGGGAGTAATTTTGGTCCATTCTTCGTGGCAGATTTGCTCCAGGTTGTTCAGGTTATTTGGTGATCGCTTGTGGACCATCATTTTCAAATATTGCCACAGATTCTCTCTGGGATTGAGAGTAGGACTTTAAACCACTGTAGGACATTCACCTTTTTGATCCTGAGACACTCCAATGTTGTCTTGCTAAAAGGTGAATATCCTCCCAAGCTCAGTTTTTTAGTGGACAGAAGCAGATTCTCTTGCATTATTTCCCTGTATTTTACTTAATCTATTCTTCCTTCAGTTTCAATAAGATTCACAGTTCCTGCTGATAAGAAGCATCCCCAAAGCATAATGCCATACTGCATTGTAGGCATTTTGACTGGAGCACCTTTACTCTGCTCCCTGCCACTGAACCCTGTTTCTCCTTCCTGTTTGCCTCTCTGTGGCATCTCTCCTTCTTGATGGAGTGCTGAGTTTTGAAGGACCACCTTTTCATAGCAGTGCCTGGGTGGTGTGATGCAACTAGAAAGTGTCAGAGCAACTTCAATGGTGGAGGCCAGCAGTAAGGTAATTGTGGCGCTTTAGGGCAAATTCTTGCATCAGTGCAAACTGGGAGCTTCCAAAGCATGGGGGCTGAATACGTATTCAAGAAAAATATATAGATTTTTTTTATTATTAAATGGCACTCAAAGGGTTAAAATGTTTCCCAACATAAAATCAATGTCACCTTAAAATAACTCCGTAAAATAAATACTTTTAAGTTCCAGTGTTTCACAATAAAAAAAATATATCTATATGAATCTGTGAGTTGGACTCTAAGATACACTGTCTCGTTCCATTGTCCATTGGTAGTCACAAAAATACACATACACTGTCTGCTTCAGCCTTGTTCCATTGTCCGCTGGTATCCACAGAATCACCTATACACAGTCTACTTCCCCAGGCTTGTCCCACTGTCACATTTGAGGCCCACACACTGACTGCCCATTGACTGCATGTTTAACATGCCTGCCCTAGATCAACTATAATGCTGTTGGGGAACATCCAGTGAATTTATAGGATCAACATATTCTGGACCAGACTGATGACTGTTAGGGATGTGTCAACCTATATACCCATTAATTTACACCAGCAGATACATATTAATTCTAATAAGTCATAGGAGTGGCCTTTGCCCATACTGGTGTGCCAAAGCTTACCACACAGTCCCTCACTTGGATATTAAAGGAGCAGTACATTTTTTTATGAAAAACTGTATATTGTAAGGATTTTCCTATTGAGTAAAATAAGGGTACTCCCACTTCTGAGAGATTTATATTTCCAGAGTTACTACAGTTTAAACCCATGTTTTTTTACATTAGCAGTGCCCTCTAGTGGTCAAATTCTAATTAGATTTCCTGGTAGATTCTAATGGAGAGGAAAGTCAGAGACATACAGTTCACCATAGAATGTGATAGAAACTGCCTGTCACTTCATGTCAGTTAGAACTATCAGGAAGTAAACACAGTAAATTCACTTCCTGATTATTTAAACTGCTATAATTTTTTAATAAAACATCTGACAGCGATGGGAGTGACCTTGTTTTATTCAGCAGGAAAAGCTCTATAAAATATGTGTTTTCATAATTAAAAGTTTACTGCTCCTTTAAGTTCTTTGGCACGGACTGTTCTAGGATTCTCATCTTTTTTTAAAGCTTATATGGATTATTACAATATCTCCAGTATTTCATTGGTTACTCTTTACACAAGATGGAATGCAGTATATGTTATTTATTTATTCCTTTTTTTAATACATCATAGTCTATTACATACTTACCAAAATATAATAATGTAGAAACTATTCCACTAACATAGTAAACTGATAAACACCTTAATGTGTGTTAGTATGTCAGAAGTGGTCTCTTTAACGAGTGTAAATACTTTTTGGATGACTCTAAGCATAACTTTCACACAAGCTGTTGTTCTTACACAACTAACTTAATATCTCTCTTACCGCATATTTTTTACTTCATGTACAACTATCAAGTGCATCAGATCAATGATACATAAACTTGCATTGGGTACATGTTGCATTAACATTGGCCCCAGCATTGTGGTGATATTTATAAACAGACTGGACCTAGTAAATGGGCTAAATCTAACATGCATCTAAATGCTGACTTCTCTGAGTCACCCATGTATATATATCTGTGTGAATCTAAATAAGTGCCTACTCACTGGCCGTTTATATAATCATATCTTCACACGTATATGCATATTGCTATCCGATATGTATAATGTAACTGATAATATTCTGTCCTGTATATTCAAGAATATCTCATACTGTAGTTCAGCAGTATTTTCCCTTTCATGTGGTAGCCCTGTATTTTAGATTTTATCAAAGAACTGGCTTGAGCAGGCTTCTGTGTCCTTTGTTATTCAGTTTGCCACGAGAACCGGTTAGAAATACAAGCTGTAGCATATGACTGTTACATACAGTTCATGCCTGATTTATGTGTATGCATGGTTTTTTATATGTCCCACATTTAATGCACACACACTTCCAGTGGAACTAACATTTTATAACGACTTGCGTGATTTGAAAAAGATTTTGAAATCACCTATATTCATGTTAGTCATTCTTTATTTAAAACTCTAGTTTAGGAGATATTTAAGATTATTTGTCAGTTTATGCAAATCTATTTAGCACAGCCCTCTCCCACCCAAATGTGACTTCAAAGTACTGGCTAATCTGCATAACCCAACAAATAAAGAAAGCTATGTATCTAAAAAATTATAGTTTCAAATGAATGGATTACATAAGTATAGGTCTAGAGCATTCAACATGACTCACAGGACATAGTATGCTATGCCTACATGATACACTGCAACTCTTCATAATTCTTACATCCCACCTATTGTTCTTCCAATTACACTACTGCCTTTATATTGTGGAACTGAAAAGGTACTGATCCTGTTAAAATGCAGCCTGTACAGCAACACGTTGGGGTTAAGTCCTAAAAGGTGAAGGGGTGAAAGTCTGTGCAGAGAATACTTAGCCTGAAGAATTTCTGTTGGAGGAAGTAATCATGTATGTTTTACTGAAAGGGGTGGAAGTCCCTGTAGAAAATGCCTTGCCTGAAGCACACAGGACAATATCCTTCAAGCTTCAGGCAAAACATTCCCTGCTATAGGTATAATTTAAAGTCTGAGCATCTCTTTCTGGAAATAGGTGGAAACATGCACAATCCCTGCTTTCATGGTACTACAGAGAAAGCTCTCTCAAAAAGATCCAGGGAACTCCTGGTCAGGGAGATAAAAGTGGAAGAAAAATAGTTCAAGATTAAAAAAAATAGTATAGGTAATTTGATGTTAAATATTATTCCCTTGAAGAACATGTTAAGTCAAAATAAAATATTACTATTCCGTTCAACACATTGTTTATATTTTATTTATTTATGATGAATTAAACTAAAGTAGAATTTTAAGCTTCAAGGATGTGATGTTCAAAAAGTCATGCTAACAGAAATTATCTGTAATTAGTCAGGAAAAATATTTATACCATAGCCCGTCAATTCTAAAAATGTATTACCATAATTTTTAAAATCACTTCTCGTCTTTCTGCCATTTTTAATTCTTTATGACATATTTACTTGTGAAACAATTGTCCTCCTTTGACTGCCAACTGACAAATCCACATTCTTTTCATTACAACTTTTTAAACATTACTTCTATAGTGTGTGGCTATATATATTTTTTAACAAAATGCATTTTTTTTACATAGTAATATCACATCAAATAGAAAATTAAATATTACAAGTGATAACAAAACTGTCATACATTGATTTATAAAGATCTGAAATTCAACAGCAGTATTGAACACTTAACTGGCACAGCTCTGCTCTTTTAGTATTTCCAAACAATTATATAATTAAATGTTACCAAAGAAACCAATCAGTATTACTGTACAAAACAGATAACTTGATATTTCATAATGGCTTCTTTATGTGCTATTTTGTAATTTCAGCAATGACTATTGTTCTTAAATTCAAGGAGCAGGTCAGGAATTTTTAAGCAGTTTGTGACTCCATCTCTTTAAATACCTGTACAAAAGTTTACAGCTGTCCTAAATCAGCATCAGCAACAAGCAGTAAACTGGACAACCCTCGGGCACTCAAAGGGTTAAATAAAGGGTGCCCAAACTTG
Source organism: Rhinophrynus dorsalis (assembly GCA_037306005.1). Lineage (NCBI taxonomy): Eukaryota > Metazoa > Chordata > Amphibia > Anura > Rhinophrynidae > Rhinophrynus > Rhinophrynus dorsalis. The sequence continues at coordinate 300,630,466 of CM074721.1, forward strand.
TGTTCAAAGTGACTGTTTCACTGATTGAGCCACTTGTGCTTCAGTAGAACACTTTTTTGAATCTGACGTTCCAGAAACTCTGTTCTCCCATAACAAAATTATGTTTAACCCTTTCTCCAATGCTCACTCCAGCAGAAGATATTTCCCGGTAATATTTTTTCTAAATTGAATAATGACAATATTATTGAATGGAATGGTTTGGAGAGTTTGAAGGAGTATGATTTAATTTCTATTTTTTATTAAAGTATTTACCAGGTAGGGTACATTGAGATTGTCTCTTGTTTTCAAGTATGTCCTTGGTACTGATTCTATTTACCTCAGAAGGGTGAAAGGTTGAGCCGACCTTGCTGGGACTAGACCCTGAAACCCTGAGGTTTGAACAGGTTCTAGAGCTGGTGCATTAACCATCTGAGCTATCTCACTGGCTAAATTGCTGATTTAAATCAATGTAATTATTTTTTTACAGCACTTAGTCAAAATAAACTTTACAAATGTCTTCATGAAAAAAAATTATAAATTGCCACTAGTTACAGTGATGTGCCTGAAGCAGTAGCAGCACTACAACTAGCCCCCACCACTTCAGGTATATGTGGAGAAAAGTAGTTAGCTAATAATGCTTCCCCTCCTATACCTCCTCCAAATCTTTTACTGAAGGACAATTCAATGCAACAGCATGCATGTCCTACGAGTTGCAGCAAGTGTAAGGTCACAGGCAGTAGCCACAGTCAGAAGGTAACAAATCAAATTATGAATCATTAAAAAAGAACAATAATGATAGGTAGAAAGAAAGATCTGATATGAATGCATTTTATTGAAGAAGTACTGGGGCTAAATCCACATATACAAACTGTGCAATGTTGCTAATTTAAATGTAAAAGTTTATTTTCTTTATTTTGAAACCATGATTTGTATAAACTCTGCACAGAATGTTTCCATTACTTTCTACGAGAGCAATGTTTTACAGTCTTTCTTAGAAAAATATATAACCTCAAAAGTTAGGCTCAATACCTCAAGTAGTTTATTTCTCCAATCTAATTCCAGATAAATAATTTAAGGGATATAAAACAGAATGAAATTATTAAAATTCACATATTACATAAGCTATTGCTATCCAGTGTCAGCAGGTTTCATTGGCTAACTAGCTTCATTTTCACCTTTGTTTCATTATTAAGAGAGATGTAGATGCATTCGGTAGTATGCTGTTACACACAAAATAGCCTGTTAACTGAGTAATGGAACATCTTACACTGATGTCTACTTGACAGAAATGTGAAAAGAAACAAAGAGCAAATTTATGTGACATCTTGTTCCTAGCATGAAAGGAGGCACTTGAGATGTAGAAGAACAGGTGGAAAATACGTCATCTGGGATTATTTGGTATCTGGACTTTAGAGGAAACACAGACATGGGCTAATGTTCACTATAAAAGTCAGAGCGAATCCTTAAACAAAAGGTATATTTAGATTTGCAAGCAATATCACACACAAGAAAAATACTAAGAATCCTAAAACTGACAACAGTTTTTCATTTTAAAGGTATAGTAATACTTAAAATGTAAAAAAGAATGTGTTGTAGGGTTTATACCCCTGAGTAAAACAAGGGTACTCCCACTGCTGAAGGGTGTTTTATTCAAAAGTTATTACAGATCAAACTTTAATTTTTTAGGTGCAGTATTACAGTGGCCTGAAATTGTACAGTGGCGCTGTTGCTACACCAACTGGTCAGCTGACCTTAAATCACCATAGGATGGTATAGTAACAGTGCCACTGTAAAATTTCAGGTCACTGTGATACTGCACCTAAAAAATTCAAGTTTAAGCTTTAATAACTTTTGAATAAAACACCTTGCAGCAGTGAGATTTCCATTGTTTTACTCAGAGGGATAAACCCTACAAGATATATTTTTTTTACACATTCAGTATTACTATCCCTTTAACAAACTCACTGGTGAATTATAGGAGCCCTGTCATGGTTATTTTTCTGTTCTACCATAACATGTATTGTGAAAATGGCATGAACTATATAGATCTGTTGGAGTACATTAGATAACTTAGGGCAGTTAATCCTTTAACCCTTTGAGTGCCAGTGGGCTGCTGGGAACCCCCCTGGCACTCAAAGGGTTAAGCACCAGATGGCAGTGCAACACATTGTGAAGCAAAGTGTTTCACCTCCGCCTTTTGCCAACCACTTACAGCCCCCTTCAATACAACATATTGCCAACCACTTACATCGCCTTCTATGTAATGCCACTGAAATAATTATTACAGTTTCTTTAATCAAATTAATTTAACGGGAGGTTTATAAATAAATTGCACAGAACACTTATTGCATACAGTTTTTACACTTCTATTGCTATATTAGCATATTCAGGCAGAATGTTTTTCTACTCCCTGTTTAATGCCAAGCACAAGGTGAAGGAACCAGTTGAATTGCACAGTCCAGCCTTTATCCCTGCAAACCTCGATCTGGTCAAGAAAATGTTTTTTGGCACTCTCTTCATTTTTGCCAACAGTTAGGGAGTCCCGGATATATTCAATGTCCTCCTTACTTGTCAGTTGTGGCATGCCCGTCATCAGCATCATGGAGAATAGGATAATCATGAGATTTGAGTGATGTCGAAGGGCCAAATATGCCTTTACACAAACGTCCTAGGAGGAATAATATGATTTCCGTTATCAGAGGAAGTCCTGGAGAAGTTATTCATGAAGCTATAATCCTATATAATAAAAAGGCTAGGATGTTTGTCAGAAGCCGTCAAATGTGCTGCGGCTGATACGGAGCGGGGCGCTCCGAATTGAGACCAGAGTCCTCTCTGCGCACCTTCCCGGGACTGCTTGGTGAGAAGAGAGGCTCCGGGCACCAAACAAGGCTGCTGGGTGGCATTGTGGCTCGTGTACATGGGCTTTTAAACTAGTTGTTCAATAAAGGAACACTAACAAGGAAACTTATCCTGGATAATATAGACATAAAGTGGACTTGTTTAGATTGTTTTACAAAAACTTATAGTGTCCCTACAAACTGTATTATTAATTTTTCTATACAATAAATTGTTTTCAACAAACTGGCACAGTGTGTTAATTACCTGTACGGTATGCGATTTACTACAGTTAACACCTGCTATGCTATTAGAAATGCCACCAGTATGTGGAATCTGTCTATATTCATTCATAGTATAGTCTGTGGTAATATTGGCCCAACACAGAAACAAATTATCACACAGTACCACATTGTGCAACTAAGAAATGAATGCTAATTTCTAAAAAAGCTATTTAGATAAACTGATGGCTAGAACAACATAAAGGCAGTTTTTAATTTTCTTTAAAATAAACTAAATGTGTCTTAAAGGAATAGTAATGTTTTACAAAAACAGCAACTCCATAGTATCTGGGCCACAGAGAGTGTTATTTCAGTACTGTAAGAGTTGTAGTTCAGGAGTACTTGAATGATAAAATATCCCCCTCCCACCACTTTTACCTAGTGTAAGCCACCTCTCCTCAGAGGTGGAATCTGGTCACTTGACCAGACAGGTTACAGCAAGGAACAAAATTCTTACTGTGAGCATATGGAAAACCCTGCCCCCCTTGACAGGTTTTTCCTTATGCTCACTGAAGATTGTCCCTCTCTGCGATCCATCCGGACAGTCTTGCTGCTCTGAGGTGAGCAGTGTTACATCAGTAAAAGGGACGGGAGGGGGATACTTTATCAGTCAATTACTCCTGAACTACAGCTCTGACAGTACTGAAATAACACTCTCCATGGCCCAAATACTATGAAGATTACTTGGAGCTGCTTTTATTGTGAAACATTACTATCCCTTTAAGGGGACAGATCCATTTTAAACATCCTGTCTTAAAGGCACAGACCCATTTATACACCCTGTACTTCATGCTACCATCTGTAAAATTATCTATTTGTTTACTGAGGCCAAAAATCTAGTCTTACATTTGCTTCATAGACTCAACCATCCCATCCTTTTCTAGGGCTCCCTGACTCTTGTTATCATAACAATCTTGATGGGAGCCGCAAAGTGTTAATGATATTTTGACTGTAAATAGGCAAGGATAGGTAACAGCCCTATTCAATACAAGAGAGGGGGTACTAACCTAAATAAATAACTACACTGCATCAGTACTTGTCTCGTATTTAAAAGTGCAAAAATAAAGTTAACCAAATGGTGTCTATGTACGACAGTCTACACATGCATTTAAACAATCCAGTTAATGATTAGATTTTAGGAACCTAATACATAATAACGATTTCTTCCAGATGCTAGATGGAAATATGTGATATTCAACCCGTTGAGTTCCAGAGGGGTATACAATGCTTTGCGGACCCCTATGGCACTAAAAGGGTTAAAGTTCTATATGCCCATTTCACTTTGAATCCAACAGTATTTTCAGGGCTGCAATTATTAAAATCATCTCATATTATACTATTTACTGGTACCCCTACAGATAAATGAATAATCTACTAGATCCTATAATCATCTCCTTTTGAGTGCTACAAACAATTATAATGCAATGGATCTTATTTCATTAGGCCATATTTATATATGTATACACAGTACAGTGCAAAAGTCTTAGGCAGCTATGACAAAATGCTGTACAGTAAGAATTCTTTCAAAAATAGACATGTTAATAGTTTATTTTTTATCAATTAACAAAATGATAGTAAGTGAACAGAAGAAAAATGTTATTCAAACCAATATTTGGTATGACCACACTTTGCCTTCAAAACAGTATAAATTCTTCTGTGTGCACTTGTACACAGTTAGTTAAGGAACTCGGCAGGTAGGTTGTTCCAAACATCTTGGAGAACTAACAACAGTTCTTCTGTGGATTTAGGCAGCCTCAGTTGCTCCTCTCTCTTCATGTAATCCCAGACAGACTAAATGATGTTGAGATCAGGGCTCTGTTGGGGGCTATACCATCACTTCCAGGACTCTTTGTTTGTCTTTACACCGATGATAATTCTTATTGACTTTGGCTGTATGTTTGGGGTAGTTGTCATGCTGCAGAATAAATCTGGGACCAATCAGATGGCTCCCTGATGGTATTGCATGATGGATAAGTATCTGCCTATACTTTGTAGCATTGAGGATACCATTAATTCTGACCAAATCCCCAACTCCATTTGCAGAAATGCAGCCCTAAACTTTCAAGGAACCTCCACCATGCTTCACTGTTTCCTGCATACACTCATTCTAGTACCGCTCTCCAGCTCTTCTGCAAACAAACTGCCCTCTGCTACAGCCAAATATTTCAAATTTTGACTCATCAGTCCAGAGCACCTTTTGCCATTTTTCTGCACCCTGAGTTTATGTGTTTTTGTACATAGTTGAGTTGCTTGGCCTTCTTTCCACATTGGAGGTATGGCTTTTTGGCTGCAAGTCTTCAATGAAGACCACTTCTAACCAGAATTCTCTGGACAGTGAATGGGTGTACCAGGATCCCACTTTTTTCTGCCAATTCTGAGCTGATGGCACTGCTGGACATCTCCCAGTTGCACTAAGTTTCCTTGGCTGACCACTGCATCTACAGTCCTTAATGTTGCCTGTTTATTTGTGCTTCTTCAAAAGAGCTTGGACAGCACATCTGGAAACCCCAGTCTGCCTTGGAGATACCTTGCTGATGCAGTATAACTACCTTGTGTCTTGTGCTGTGCTCAGTCTTTCCATGGTGTTTGTCTTTTGTCATTAAACTGTCTTCAGCAACCACACCTTGTAAGCCAAGTTTGGCTGTTTCTCATCCAGTTTTATACTTCCTACACAGCTGTTTCTGTTTCAGTTAATGATTGTGTTTTAGCCCACAATTAGGTATAACTGTTTAATCATACACCTGACTATATGCCTACAAAATTCCTGACCTTGTGCAATTGTACCTCGAAGAATTGATGCTGTTTTTAAGGCAAAATGCGGTCACACCAAATATTGATTTGATGTACATTTTTCTTCTGTTCACTCACTATCATTTTGTTAACATGTCTACTTTTGAAAGCATTCTTACTTTACAGCATTTTTCACACCTGCCTAAAACTTTTGCACAGTACTGTATATGTGTGTGTGTGAGTTTTATAAGGAAATCAAAGCATATTGTTACATTCTAAGTAGGTAATTGTGAAACTGAAAAGGTAGATATACTGGCTGAGATTGCCATCACTCCTATTTGTCCTTTTGTATGCTAACAGCTCGATTAATAGCCTAATTAGACCATGAATAGTTTCAGGCACAACTATTTCAATATAAATTAATGACTGAACAGCAAGTCTAAGGGAAAATAATAGACAACTAAGGCTTGAGGTTTGTCCAAAGTCTGTTGAACACATTAATACTACAATATCCCATAACCTCAAAGCATGGTTGAAGACCAAACAGTGAAAATGAGTATAATAAAGAGGGATTTTTTTTAATTATTATTATTTATTTATTACAGTGGAAATACAATGGCAAAGATAACGTTTTAAAACTCTGAGGCCTGTCTGTGAGGAGTTGTGTGCATTATGTGAGGTGTATGGTGTGGGAGTTTTAACATTTTATAGTTTATAGTTTTTAAAGTTTGATATACCTGTTCTAGACCAAATTCATATATAAAAAAATATATAAGCCAACTTTATACATTTTAATTCTTCATTGCTAATAAAACCAGTTTTTACTATTTTGAGACTACTGACTTTATAATGCATTCAAATGTGAGGAAAGAAAATTCATACTGTAGAATCAAAGACATGATCATACCTGGGAACTCTCCGGTTTTGCCTGGAGACTCTGGATTTCACAGTGAATTACCAGGGCACTGGGGCAAACTCTCAGTCTCCGGGTGGGCACAGTTTCAGTAGAAACTCTGCCCACTTGTTCTATATCCCGCCAAGGTTCCTCCGACTTCCCTCACTGATCGGCGCTGGCAGGGCTACCATCCAGGTAGCCTTGCCTGTCAAATTCCCAGGTATGGTACCTCTATATACCTGCTCTTGCAGCTCTCACTCCCCAAAGTCAAAGTTGAATTAATTTATCCAGTGCAAATACATACTGTTATATATCTACTGAAATCTCATGTCAAAGTAAATCCACAACTTATGTTGTGAATTGAGCATGTTTAATGGGTATCAGAAAGTATGCTATACACTTCTTGCAATTCTATTTAGCAGCAATCCTTTAAAATGTTATTGTTTAATCTCCACTTGTTTTTATAGCCTCCTATTGATGCTAAATCAAGGCTAACAGCGTTTTTATTGCTGCAGTATCCATGCTACTAATCCCCTTCAACACTCACTTTCTTCAACTCTGCTACTGGACCTCCCATCCTTTAAAGGGTATTTATGTCTCTCTCCTCCACTCGTTATATATTGCGTGCAGTAACCACTCTGGAACCTTCAATGTGTCAAATAGTGCCACACAGTAAAGAAATTCTCCAACGTGTTTCGTACCTGTGAGTGTTGAAGGTGATTAGTGGCATGGATACCGCAGCAATAAAAAAAGCTGTTAGTCTTCATTTAGCATCAATAGGAGGCTTTAAAACCAAGTGGAGATCAAACAATAACTTGTTGGAGACAGCCAGCTGCATTGACAACGGAAGAGATCAAACCGGGGTCGCTGACACTGCAAAACCAACTAGCGGGAATAAAGTTAAGGACCTGAGGTAACAAAGATTAACGTGCCACTTTATAACTTTAGAACTGCTTAATCAATATTATATATTGACATGCCCGCATTACATCAAAAGCAGTGAAAGGGTTAACATTGTAATATAATCACTCCTGTCATTGCCTTTAAGAACACAACATTTTGGATACAAGATTGCTGTAGCAATATAGTGAGTGATCTCTGGAGTTGTAGGAATATAAAGAACACAACTCTGAAGGTGATTTCTTCAGAGAACTATATCGAGCAAGGAACCTTTATTTACGTCAGGATTTTTTAATTCAGGTTTTATTAATATTAGCTCCGGAGCTATATATAATAATACCTCATTTCCGGTGCCTCCACTTCAGCGATGCGTGGCATCTTTCCGCACGTCATCTGAAGGCGCGAGGCTTCAGAGTGAAGCAGGCCTCTGTTTTATTCCATGCTTCCTGTAGTCTGTTCCTACCTACTTCCTTCCTCTGTGCCTGCTCCTCCTACCTACTTCCTGAGGAGGGGTTTAAAGGGCAACCTGAGTCCTGACTCAGTTGCCCTTGCGTTGTTGTACAAAGCAGTTCTGTGTCCTTGGGCTCTGTGTATGACCTGGCTTCTCTGACCATCCAATCTGGTGCTTACCTGTGGCTCTGTCTGACTATTCTCCTGCCTTATCCTTATAGTGGACACCCAATCTGGTGCAGACCTGTGGCTCTGGCTGACTACCTGCACTGTGTATGACCTGGCTTGTCTGACTACCCTCTCTGGTGCTGACCTGTGGCTCTATCTGACTATTCTCGTTATTCCTTTACCTAGCAGACACCCACTCTGGTGTGGACCTGGGGCTCTAGTAGACTAGCTATTAAACTGACTGCAGGCGTGAGTCAAGCTTCCGCTTTCTCCATACTGACTGCAGGCGTGAGTCAGTTATCCTCTGCTACATTTCTTACTGCAGGTGTGAGTCAGGTAGCCCCCTTACTACGTCGGATCAAGTTCCTGTGTTCCAGTTCCTGCTCCTGGTTCCAGCAGAGACTACCAGTGGCTGAGGCCTAGTCTCCAGCAGTGTGGTCAAGTTTGGCAGCCTACTATTTCTGATAGCAGTGCTTGCTGGCTTAGGACCCTCTGCTTGTTCTTGCTATATTACGATTGTGTACTACCTTACTTATATTTTAATAAATTGCATTTAACTATACAGTACTGACTCCTGAACATCTCTGGGGAAAGTGTGACAATAATAAATCATTGTGAATAGTGTAATTGTGGAATATATATATATATATATATATATATATACATACACACACACATAAGCATATACCACTAGGCAGTTGGATTTGTTTTATCAGGACAAATAGGGAGATTGATATACAGAGGAGCACAACAGAGGTACATTCAGATACATAGACCCACTGAATGCTACAGCATTTCAAAGGAATATGCTGCATACCTCACTGGCATTCAAAGGGTTATGGTTTAAAAAGAATTAAAGAAATGTACACAAAGGCAATTTTTGGAGGTGGTAGGAGGGTGAATGATAAGTGTAGATAGACCCTGGGACTGAGCAAATACAGACCTGCATGAGGCACGAAGTAGGTCCAGGCAAAAAGCTTTTTCTCTTTCTCACTGGATGCCACAGGTCATATGAGAGAGCAGACAGACTTCAGTGCAGGAAGACTGTGACTGCAAGCACAGATCATCTCTCCCTGACATCCTGCACATCCTTTTGGTCTGTCTGCCAAGTGCAGAGATACCCACTAACAGGACCTGAGATAACTCAAGGACATATAAGCTGCAGGAGCTCAAAGACCCCATGCACTGAAGATATTGCCTTTTCTAACATGTAAAGGCAAGGCTTGCCTACTGTAGGGCTACTCACCTGCTTATAAGATCCCTGCTCCTTTAGAGTGCTGCAGGTACCTCACCATGCCCACCTTACTCAGGCCTTTCCTTCCAAGGACTGAAGGGGCAGGCCTATACAGTACAATAGCCTATGATTAATAAGCAGCCCATTCTCCTTACCTCTCTCTTTGATAGGCTGTGTGCCACCTTTAACTACCTGCATGAATTCTCCTCCCTTCCTCACACATAAGGCACTGCTAGGAGAAGAGAAAGCACCTTTTGAGTACCATATGGGTGACCAACACATTGCTTTGCACTGAGTTGGACACCCTCTGGTATGCAGAGGGTTAAACATTAATTGAACACTTTAATACATATACAAAGATAGATTGTGATGCTCACTGAGAACAAACAAAATAAAGTGTTTTGTCCTAAGGCATGGTGGTCTCTCTGGGGTGCTACAGGTCACTCTGCCATTGCAGAGAGGAGATCTCCATGTCTATATCAGACTGCTCCCATTCTCAAGTAGTCCAGTGTGTGCATGTGGCTAACATACACTGTCAGTGTCATTTGACTGAGTGCTGTTGGAGAGAGAAGGATTTGAATTCTCGTACTCAGTGCAATATGTCCGGCCCTCCCACCTTCCCCTTTTGTGGTGCCTTTTTGGGTCTTCCACTGTTCCTTTCGCTACAACCACAGAGCAGTTGAACTGGCACTGCACAGTCTGAATGAAACAGCTGTGCAGCCACTGCAAAAAGGAAGGTGGAAGAATTGAAAAGGCTCGGAAAAAGGGAAGGTGGGAGGGATGAACAGTGAAAGAGGAGAAAGGCAGGAGGTAAAGTGGCGAAAGGGAGAGGGATTAGGAAAGTGGTGAAAGGGAGGGGGTTAATGAGGTGCTGTAGTGAAACGTACAGTTTGAGAGACTTAATCCCCCTGGCCACTCCTGTCAAACATCACACACCCATGTATCTCCTGCCCCCTTCAACTCCCTGCAGAGATTTTAACAGCTGTCCAAATCACACATCTAAATCTGGAACTGATTTGGTTCTAAAAATTGTTCAGAAATACCAAACATGTTTCATTCATGTGACATGATGTGGCAAATACACGTTTATGCATTACTAATGTCAGTTTCTAATAAAATGAGTCTCTGACAGAGTGATACTAATTGTCTATACATTTTTGCAGAACATGTATACATGGCGTAACGTGACATTAGCTCTAAATGTGCCTAAAATCATGATAAAGTTACACCAAAACCACATGATTCATTCTCCTATAACACAACTAATAAATTGTAGATTTACCAGTCAAATGGCTAAATTCCATTTTGTTTAATAATAGGAGTGCACTACATATATGACTATGAAAAATAACACCGAGTTTAGGGGATTATTGTTTACTGGTTGGTGTAGTTTTCTAACCTATAGAGTGCTATAGGTATGTGCACTGCACATTCCTATGGCACTCGTGGTGCTGAAAGGATCCTCTCCACTCTCCTACTGACGAAGTGGGGAAGCAAAGAGACTGCTCTCCGGCTTCAGGGTATTTTACTTCTGGTGATGAGTAAGGGAGGGCATCATTTCCACATTGCCAGCAGTTCGACAACCTCCATGTTTATGATTGATAGAGTGCTGTTACTGTATAGGAAACTACAGGGAGATTCCAACATCACCACCCTCAAGTAGGCAAGTTGGGACTGTTGACTCCGAACAGAGGCAGTTATCGGAGCTTAGTGCACGTGGTGAACAGTCACTTTAACATATCAACAAACCCACATGACTAGGATAATGGCTCATTATCCTGCATTTTCAAATGGAAATAGGCCACTGTCGATATCATACGTGAATATTCAGAACCAGTCGAAGGCGAGCTGGATTGATGGCGATGTGGGCAGATTATTGTCTGACTGATGGGGATATGATGTCAAAGACACTTTAGTGCATATTATTATTTGCCTTCAACACTGATCCGACAGGATTTCACTATTACGAGCCTTCTTTGACCTTTAGTGCATCTCGCCCCATGTATGTATTGGAGAAGCAGTATGGAGAATATTACTGCAGATGGAGAATTTCAGTAACGTGGAGCTCATCATATGTGTAAAAATGTATTATGTAAATATACATTACTGGGGAGTGGTTTCCAAATACTTTTCTCTGTCATTGTGCATTGAACAATAAAAAAATACCTGAAATTTATGAAAGTATTGACTTGTCTTCTTTCCGGAAGTTCCCATCACATAGAGGAAATCTGGTGTTAACACAAACGGCACCCTTTCCTTGTTAATTCCTAGAAAGCTTTTATAGTTGCCAAGAATGTGACCAAAATCTATATGGAAAAGGTTACCTAAAAGGAGAAGCAAAACCACATGTAATTGCTTACATTTATGAATACTTTATGCCACAAATAGATTCCTGCTGCATGTGGGATCAGGCCATGCACAACACTCACAACTCTAAAGGTGCATTTTGCTTTTATTGCAGTGAAAATCACTCCTCCATTGGAAGAAATTCCTTTGACAGGAACCCTTTGAATGCCAGAGGGGTATGCAACGAATTGCTTTGCAACCCATCTGGCACTCAAAGGGTTAACAGTACAGAAAAAAACATTTTTATTTTAAAATGCACAAAAAATCCTGCAAGTCTTCACAATACCAAAGTATCTTCCTGACCATTTGTTTTTGTACTTGAATTTAACTGTAGATTACATATGGAGAAACTACGAATCACGTTTGACATATTTAACCCTTTCAGTATCAGAGGGGTGCACAACACACTGAAAAGGGTTAACTCCATGGGGGAGACGCACTAAGGAGCGATGTTATGGTGAAGTGTGTCTGTAGATGTGGGGCAATCGCTTTACCATGGACAATACATCATACTTCTCTATATGCGCTAAGAATTAGCTATGCAAGCTGAAACACCCATCATAATAAGTTGCCAAAATATTGTCCTCATAATTGAATTATAAAGTAGATCTATTAATAAAAATTAATAAAATATGGACTACCACAATAACAGGGCATACCATGGAAAATTGATGGTCAGTACTTCTGATTTAATGCTTATTGCTCTCTATGACAGATGATATCATAATGAAGAAGTGTGTCTGTTAAGATGAGCTTCTTGCATGTATTTGCTAGCTCATGAGCCTAGTTGAGCATCTCTCACCTTTCTTTTTACATATGCAAATTGCTCTTGGGGTTGGTCACACTAAGAGTAATGAGGGTAATCCAGACGTGGACCCCTTACTCACAGTGCCTAGAGGGATCAGATGCCCCTCACTGAGGAGGCCCAAGAAGGCCGAAACGTACGTCTGGGGTTAGCTGTTTTCCTTGTTCAGAGAGAAATTGTCTGGCATTTCGTGGCTGGACTGTCATTTGGCAGGACCAGTATGATATGCTTCAGAAGATTTCCTCTCTGTGTATGGCACTGGTGAGCTAAAAGAGATTGCACCCTGGGCGCGAGGACACAGTCCCAATGAGCTTCTTGCATGTATTTGCTAGCTCATGAGCCTAGTTGAGCATCTCTCACCTTTCTTTTTACATATGCAAATTGCTCTTGGGGTTGGTCACCCTATGAGTAATGAGGGTAATCCAGACGTGGACCCCTTGCTCACAGTGCCTAGAGGGATCAGCTGCACCTCACTGACGAGGCCCAAGAAGGCCAAAACATACGTCTGGGGTTAGCTGTTTTCCTTGTTCAGAGAGGAATTGTCTGGCATTTCATGGGTGGACTGTCATTTGGCAGGACCAGTATGATATGCTTCAGAAGATTTCCTCTCTGTTTATGGCACCGGTGAGCTAAAAGAGATTGCACCCTGGGCGCGAGGACACAGTCCCAATGAGCTTCTTGCATGTATTTGATAGCTCATGAGCCTAGTTGAGCATCTCTCACCTTTCTTTTTACATATGCAAATTGCTCTTGGGGTTAGTCACCCTAAGAGTAATGAGGGTAATCCAAACGTGGACCGCTTGCTCACAGTGCCTAGAGGGATCAGCTGCACCTCACTGACGAGGCCCAAGAAGGCCGAAACGTACGTCTGGGGTTAGCGGTTTTCCTTGTTCAGAGAGGAATTGTCTGGCATTTCGTGGCTGGACTGTCATTTGGCAGGACCAGTATGATATGCTTCAGAAGATTTCCTCTCTGTGTATGGCACCGGTGAGCTAAAAGAGATTGCACCCTGTTCGCGAGGACACAGTCCCAGTGAGCTTCTTGCATGTATTTGCTAGCTCATGAGCCTAGTTGAGCATCTCTCACCTTTCTTTTTACATATGCAAATTGCTCTTGGGGTTGGTCACCCTAAGAGTAATGAGGGTAATCCAAACGTGGACCCCTTGCTCACAGTGCCTAGAGGGATCAGCTGCACCTCACTGACGAGGCCCAAGAAGGCTGAAACGTACGTCTGGGGTTAGCTGTTTTCCTTGTTCAGAGAGGAATTGTCTGGCGTTTTGTGTCAAGACTGTCATTTGGCAGGACCAGTATGATATGCTTCAGAAGATTTCCTCTCTGTGTATGGCACCGGTGAGCTAAAAGAGATTGCACCCTGGGCTCGAGGACACAGTCCCAATGAGCTTCTTGCATGTATTTGCTAGCTCATGAGCCTAGTTGAGCATCTCTCACCTTTCTTTTTACATATGCAAATTGCTCTTGGGGTTGGTCACCCTAAGAGTAATGCAGGTAATCCAGACGTGGACCCCTTGCTCACAGTGCCTATAGTGATCAGCTGCAACTCACTGACGAGGCCCAAGAAGGCCGAAACGTACGTCTGGGGTTAGCTGGTTTCCTTGTTCAGAGAGGAATTTTCTGGCATTTCTTGGCTGGACTGTCATTTGGTAGGACCAGTATGATATGCCTCAGATGATTTCCTCTCTGTGTATGGCACCGGTGAGCTAAAAGAGATTGCACCCTGGGCGCGAGGACACAGTCCCAATGAGCTTCTTGCATGTATTTGCTAGCTCATGAGCCTAGTTGAGCATCTCTCACCTTTCTTTTTACATATGCAAATTGCTCTTGGGGTGGTCACCCTAAGAGTAATGAGGGTAATCCAGACGTGGACCTCTTGCTCACAGTGCCTAGAGGGATCAGCTGCACCTCACTGACGAGGCCCAAGAAGGCCGAAACGTACGTCTGGGGTTAGGTGTTTTCCTTGTTCAGAGAGGAATTGTCTGGCATTTCGTGGCTGGACTGTCATTTAGCAGGACCAGTATGATATGCTTCAGAAGATTTCCTCTCTGTGTATGGCACCGGTGAGCTAAAAGAGATTGCACCCTGGGCGCGAGGACACAATCCCAATGAGCTTCTTGCATGTATTTGCTAGCTCATGAGCCTAGTTGAGCATCTCTCACCTTTCTTTTTACATCTGTTAAGATAATGGGCATCTCTGCCCAGGAGGCTACCATTCTATGTTAAAAGTTACTGGCATGGTTAATACTATAATAACTGCTGGACCCCTAGTTGCATTGTGGGCCTACAACCTTACCCTGAAGGGGTTGGACATCTGCAAATGGTAGATGGGTCACCCCCTCTGGTCCAAGAGTTGATTAAGGTTCGCACTTGACTAATCTCATCACCTCTGATGTCTTCTGTGTGATGGGATTAGTCTGGGGTCCTTATTGCTGTTTCTAGTGTTATGTTTTGATTTGATCAATCCAACTGTATTGCCCCACTGTCTTGTGTTTACATTCTGTTTCTCTATTGTCTACCATAGCCCAATCCATTTGTGTACTAATGTACTCATGTCTGCCCTATTGTGTATACCTGAGCCATCTGTTGTTGGTTGTTTGTGTTATGTGTTGTGATTACATTATCCCTGTGAATACCCATCAAGTCATGTCTCCACCATTTGCTGTTTCCTATTGTATCTGTTGAATTATATTATGTTGCCATTTGTTGCCATGTTGGGAAATTCCCAAAATACTGTATAAAAATCCCTGTGTTGTTCAATAAAGGGAGTTAGTCACTGGAACTAAGAAGGCTTCCTGTGTCCTTAATCCTGGGTGGTGTAAAGTGTCTCTTAGGACGCCCATCCAAGCCAGCTAAGAGCTGACAGTAGGAGCCCAGCAGTTTCCAATTGCTGATGCAGTTCCAGAGTTTCAGCCAGTTATTCTGTTTCACCAGGCAGGCTACCAGCTTGTAGCAGCATCCAGGAGGGAGAGACCCAGAACGACGGTCTAAGTCAGCCAAGCACTTAGGCTTCTCTTTCAGTGTTGCTCCCCATAAAAGGAAAATTATGTCCCAAACAGCAAATCACTCTTGACCAAGATACAAGGAGAAAGTAATAAAACATTTGAAATAAAAGCATAAACGGCCACAAAGGAAAAGCCCAATAGCCAAAGAACTCAGACTGTGACTGGCTAACAGACAACAGATATGACATACTCAAAGGCCTGTCCACTGTCCTCAGTCTCCAGGCTCCAAATAACAAAGAGAAAATGGAGAGTGGTTAGTAAATCCCTAACAGCCATCCCCAAATAGACCCCAGGTTCTGGGAAAGTTCCATATCCAACTTGGAGGAAACGGGGCATAGGAGCCCACCTAGCGTGGGATGAACACTCCATGAATATTATAAAAAAATAACAATGATAATCTTCAACTTCATGTGTCTCCTATGCAGGACACTTTCAAATGGAGGTTGCTAGGTAGGAGTAAAGTGGAGCTGGGAGGGAGTCTCTGCTTGTAGAGAACTCTGTACTCAAATGCCATGGCTCCTAGAGAAGTATACTTTACGCCATGGTTCTTGAAGTCCACAATGAGTGAAAGAGAAATTAGGAATAAAATAACTGTGTGAACTAGATTTAGAAAACAAGCTTTTCAGTGATGCACAGGAACAAATTAAGAAGAGAAGACGCTCTGCTTCAATCAATGTTCTACTTCTCATATCTTAAATATTGTAGCAAAAATGAAAGTTAGAATAAAAAAATAAGTAATGCCCTTATTCCTATCTATCAAACCTTTATGGTTTGGGAGATATAAGAAAATAAAGTCCTCTGCTCCCTCCCCTTCTGCCTGACGAGCTGTAAAGCTGTCAGAGGCAGAATCTGGTCGTGTGACCAGACGCAGCTCTTCAGGAGCGCTGACATTGAGATATCCAACTATAAATACTTCATAGGAATGGTCTACAACGTGTGCTTGAAAACCAGGCACACGTTGTAGAGCATTCTGATGAAGTATTCATAGTTAGATATCTCGATGACAGCGCTCCTGAAGAGCCGCCGTCTGGTCCCAGAAGCAGGATCTCATGCCGTCAGCTATACAGCTGACGTATGAGAAGGGGGAGGGAGCGGAGGACTTTATTTTCTTATATCTCTCAAACCATAAAGGTTTGATAGATAGGAATCACGGCATTACATATTTTTTTATTCTACCTTTCATTTTGGCTATACTTTTTTAGGGACTTTACAATCCCTTTAATCATTTAAAGAAATCCTGTGCTGGAAGCCAAAAATATAACTGCTGACTACACATGACTTCAGTCATGTGCTTTCTGCTGCCACCATGCGCCAACAAACCTGATAATTTTGTCAGTCCATCCTTGTCTTTTGCCTTCTTCTTGGGCGTTTAGTATCAAATGGAATCCATTCCAAAATTAATTTGGTCCATCTACTGTCTCATCACCTTGCTATGTGACCTGCCCATTTCCATTTTATGCTCTTATGCAATTTACTTTCAATTATGTCATAAACCTTTGTTTGGTGTCAAATCCAAGCACACCTTTTCAGTGACTTTTTGTTATGTTCAAAAGTCGACATTCCACAATTCTCTGGGTAACCTTTAGTTTTTGTATGGCTTCAGAATTTAGTGTCCATGTTTCACAGACATACATAAGAACTGGTCAAAAACATATATATAAATAACAGGACTTAAACCACTGTCACACTTTGACTACATGTATATTATTCGGGAGATCACTAGTTCTCAGAAAAAAAGAGAATATGTAGCATATGAAATTAGGTAAATGATGCTCTCTCTATAATAATAGATCCAAATTTGTATCTAAACACTTACAGCCCAAGCAAGCAAGCCTAACATGTCAAATGTGAAAACATTAAAACAATCCCAGGTGGCCTGTACCCAGTATGACATTGCAGGGAACTCCTGTTTTATATTGTAGCCAAACTTGCTTGCACCAGTCATAACTGTCTAGGTCCTTTAGATGCTGCCAGTGACATCGTGGGATCTTATAATAAACTGGTAAAGTTATATACACTAAATAAAAAAATAAGAAAAAGACAATCAAAATAGAGCAGCTAGAGAGTACAATGAAATTCTCTGTGATTCAGATATTGCTAAAAAAACTCCTAATATTTTGAAGTCAGAGTGTGGAAGATATTGAAATTCAAATGGAAGCCATAGAGTTATGGTCCCAAATGTTTGTGTAGGAGGCAAGAAATACAAGCCAGCATCATACACACAGAGCACCTGATGCTCTTTTAATCAGCAAGGCTTCCTCAAAGGTTGCAAACAAGTTATGCCAGTACCAACTATTTAAAGCTCTGGCCAACCTCATCAATTAGAAGAAGGTCCAATTGGAAGAGGTACTTAACTTTTCAGATATAACAATACAAATAAATCCTCACCCATCCCAATGGAAACAACAGACATCTGTATTCCAATGTACTTATAACTGATTCTCTAAAGGATTGTCACATAATAAGACAAAAATCTACATAAGCTGATAATGTGAACTGATTGTACAGTTCTTTATTCATACATATATACAAATAATCCAATTATTCTCTATGTATATCATCAATATCACATGTGAATACAATAGTGGCAATGATCTCTGTTACACTGGTTTTTGATGTGTTCCTTAATGTTGCCATGGTTACCATACTCTGTGTTCTGCATACTGGGACACATTATTGTACCTGCAAAATATATACAGTATAATTTACCAAACACTAGATGAGTATTCTAATTAGTATATTAAAAACTAACTTATATAATTATGTTATGTTGCGTTGTACAGCAGGATTTTGGTGCACTTCCCGTTAAATCCTATTCACTTAGTTCATGTGGAACACAGGATCCACGGGGGTTTAATAAAGTTCCCAAGTGCCCTTGGAGGGCAGAGCACTTCAAAAATGTTTAGGCCTCTGAGGCAGATATTTCCGTTTTCTCTCCACTTTACCCCACCTACTTTTCCTAGTTTCTACCTAAAGCAAATCAAAAAAAGAAGCGAGAGGAAAGAAGGAAGTCACCTGAACAGTAACCCAGAGAGGACTTCATTGCCTGGACACTTAAACCACATGTTTTTTTTCTCTGGCTGGAAGTCCTGTGTTCCACCCCATAAGGGTTTGAGAGATGACACTGGGGGCATTAAGTTTCTTTTTAACAATGCTACAATATGGGGATTAGTAATTTGCAAGTATTACTATCCCTTTAAGACCATGCAAATATGGCGGTACTACAGAATAGGAGTTCTCTGACTTTGATAATGTGTACAGGCATTCTGGTATTGTTGTAACCTTTTAACATTAGTCACTTCATATGCTCTCTTAATAGTAGAGAGTCTTATGTCACTTATTCACATTTAAGAACTGTGGAGGAAAAGAAGCATTAAAATGGCTCTAAGATTGTTACTGGTAGTTATAAAAGTATTAAGGAAAGTTTAGGAGGACGTAACGCAGTGTAAAATGGAGCAAGAACGTTTGTAAAAAGTGACTCAGTGAATTTATAAAGAAATGTCGCTGTTTGCGACAATTTAGCGACAGAATTTTTACCAAATATTTAAGGCCATGTCTGACCTGTTCTTATTCTTTATGGTCACCACATTTATAAATGTAACTAGAATACTTTATAAATATCAACATTCAATAAGGAATAAGGACATTTTAAGGATACGTTCACAAAAACAAACAACACTTTTTATAAATCTCCCTCTGTGTGTCTCTCACTCATTGCTATTCACCTCTGAGTGCCAGAAATGTATCCAACACATTGGGGGAGATTCACTAAACGGTGATAAAGAGATGATAAAGTAAAGGTGACTTCTCCAGTTTATCACTTGTCCAGTTGTCCCCATGTTATTCTATGGAGCCTATGTACTAAGATTTCTTCAGCTTTGGAGATCTTAGTGAATAGGCTCCATAGCAAATGAACTGGAGAAGTGATAAACTGGAGAAGTCATCTCCACTTTATCACCTCTTTATCACCGCTTAGTGGATCTCCCCCGTTGTGTTGCAATGTGTTGGATACCTCTATGACACTCTATTTTCTGAGTTACATAAGAAAACTTGTTTACACTACAAGTATTTAGATATAAATAATAATTTACTATCATGATTTCCTTATTTCCCATGCTATATATATTGTCTTTCATCTGTGAACTAGTGATTTTCAGATATGTATGTGCTACTTTAGTACACTGATAGAAGTACTTAGTGTTGTTAAGCCTTTCTTTTTTGTATTCTTTTTTTTTTTAAATCTTATTCTTGTAAATAAATGTAATATGTTCACCAGTCACTACATAATACATCTACTTGAGTGGAACACTGAATTACCCTATGTTCCACAGAGTATATTCATTATTGGAATTTTTTGTTTTGCCTTTATAGGGAGACGGAGAACAGTTGTATAGCCATACTTGATTGTCAGAATAGTTCGATGTAGGTAATCATTACTTTGTTCTGTGCTCTTGCTCTCCTTTTGTGTACAAAATCAATTATTATAGATAGGTCCACTAATCAAGCACCAGCACACAACTTCAATGCAAGCAACCCGTTTTCACCTACCCTATAGGTGACATAACAAAATGTATAAATCTTGTGCCAATTTCCTCTGCACAAATGCACTTTAAGGGATAGTAATATTTCGTTTTAATTTTATTTTATTTTGTAGGCATTAAAAAAACACGAAGAATGATATAAGTCTTATCTCTCAAACCTTTATGGTTTATGAGATATTCACAAGCAAAGTTTCCCCCTCCTGCCCTTTTACCTAGTGTAAGCCATCTCTTCTCAGATGTGGAATGCAGTCCATAGACCAGACAGATAACAGCAGGGGACAATCTTCTTTCTATGAAAACAATGAAAGCCCTGCCCCCCTTGACAAGTTTTTCAGGTTTTTCCCTTATCTTAATTGAAGATTGTCCCTCTCTGAAATCTACCTGGGCACTTCCCTTCTGCTCTAGCTGAACAGTGTGATATCAGTAAAAGGGGCGGGAGGGGGATACTTTGTCATTGAATTACTCTGGAACTACAACTCTGACAGAATTGAAATAACACTCTTCAAAGTCCAAATACTATGATGATTAATTAGAGCTGCTTTTATTATGAAACATTACTATCCCTTTAAAGAAAAGGAGATGCTCAAGGCATAATAGTCCCCCAGGTAACCAACTGTAGTAAAGCAGCAATGGTGATAAAGTAGCTGTATATCGGATCATGCACAATTTCCTTTGAACCCTCCTAGAACATAACTTTTGCCAGGGCACAGAAGAATGGCATGCCACAACACACTTCCCACCCTGTAGTGCAAAGTGGACATTTAAGCATGCAGCTAGCTTCATACATGGGTATGAGGCAGACCCAAAAACATTTCCATATTTGTAATGATGAATTAGTGCATTGTCATTTATAAGTGTCTCTTTCCTCTTTTATATATTGCAATGTGAAATATGGTTGCAATTAATATGTAAAGGATAATAACTTTATCTTATTTGTTTACACTGAAATTAGCGACTTACCTGATTCAGTTACCATTATATTGTCATTATGTCTGTCCCCAATTCCAAGCACAAATGTTGCAACGCAGTAGCCAGCACATGAATAGACAAACCTCTCCACTGCCGCATTCAGCTATTGGGAAATAGAACATAAAAGTGTGAAATCTGCCAGCTGACTGGGCCTGATATTGGCCTGTAAGAGTAACACTGAACCTAATTTGCTCATGTTTTCAATGAGTTCTCAAATGCAACATGTTTCAGACCTTTCTGCACCAAGTGGGGTAACTCTTTGAGTGCCAGAGGGGTATCCAATGTGTTTTAAATTACTATAGAGTGTTGGGCATGAAGTAGTGGATCCCTTTACTCCTTGGCTGCAAGAAAGGTTTCCAGTGTATTGCCCTATATAGCACCCAGGAGGCTAAGTAATAACTACAATTGATTTCGCCTCCAGTTAAAAAGTAAATAGTCAACCTTTAAGTTTACATTCATTCCATAAAATACTGTGCACTCACCCACAGGTTTACACAATGCTAAAAGTTTGCACTTACAGTAGATTGAAAAAAACAAAACTGTGTTTACGCACCCATCTTCAGACAATACCGAGTTTTCACACTTAGGGCTATAATTCAATTAGCTAAAGTAGTGGAAATCTGGAGAAAAACTATCTGCACCCTCTTTTGGTTTCTCACAATGTGCAGACTGTGTTGTGTGTCAGCTGGGGGGACTCGGGTTGTCCCCCTCAGTTCTAGTAGTTAGTATTAATTTTGAATACTGTTGTTGAGAACCTATTGTTTGAAAATGCAACAAAGGCAATTGGCTCAAACCCCTTAAGGACCGGACATTATGGGACATTTCCGTCCCATAACGTCCGCATAGGGGCACGTTGACGGGCCGGTACACGTGACCTGTCACGTGTATCGGCGCGTCACTATGGGGCTTGAAATAGATCGCTCCAATCTTGGAGCGGTCTATTTCATGCCCCATTTTTACTTACAGCGCTCCCGGTAGAGCGATGTAAGTAAAAAGTACGTGACGTACCAGGACCGTCAAGGGTCTTTAAAGCAAGTTTACCCTTGACGGTCCTGGTACGTCAAGGGTCCCTAAGGGGTTAATAATGCAGTCACTGATACCTAATTCAATTCAACTGAACCCATGCATTTTATGTTACTTAAATCTTTAACCCCTTTGTTTTGGAGACGTCCCACTGTATGCCAGTTTTATACTAACTGACAAATAAATAAAACTAAATATACCATGAAAGATTGTTATAAATAAAAAATAACCAGCATAAATGTTTTTGAAAGCTAGTTGTTGCAAAGTGACAGTTACACTTTAAATCAGCTGAAGTTCAAATTCAAATTCATGGGGATTTTTATTTGTATTTTATGGCGCCACTGGTTTGCTCCAGAATTGTTCCACTTTGCCCTAAAGAGTGAGATGTAAGTAGAAAGTGAGAATAAAAATGATACCTTCTCTTCTAGTGGACATTTTTCTTTTAACCACTGACTCAAAACTTCATCTTTAAATGCCCCTGTGTTGCCAACTGTGCTCTGTTGTATTTGGGCAATGGTCGTGGCATCCTTCACTATTTCTATCATTCCTGCATGTTGACAAGAAAAAGGATTATATTTTTTCCTCACTGAGAGGAGTCATTCCTAGGTAAATGGGAGATAATCATTATGCATCAGTATCCAGAATCATTTTCATTACCACCCCCTTATTTTTACAAATCTCAAACCTGATCCATTCTGCCTATGCACTTCTTACATATTCTGGTTCTTTTGAGTTCTCCTCCATGTGGCTCTATGTCCATCACGCTGCCATTTATCTTTTGGTGGCTCCTTTGTGTCACCTGCTGCTTTGATATTTTTAGCAGACAACCAAAACCTTTTATAATTGTATTTAGTTTTATATTACCACTCTGATGTACTATTATTTATGAATACCAAAACAGCAGGTTTAACACCATCAACCCATAAGCAGTCAGTTGAAGCAAATTAAACAGTAGGAAGTGGCAGTTGGGAGGAAGAGTGAAATATTAGTATCGGGCTGTGCTAATAAGTACTGCCCAAATTGAAAAATAAATAACACTAGGTACCTCATAAACTATAATTTTTAATAAAGAATGGCTAACATAAGTAATGATGATTTTGAAAGCTATTTCAAAATCACCCAACTCATTATAAATTGTTAGATCTACTACAAAGAACTATGCTAAAATAACTTTAACAACTAAATAACTGATTGTCAAAACAAGTGAAAAGAATGTACCTATTTTATTTCCTGTAGAGATGCAGCCATACGGCAATAAACAAAGGTCCAAAGATTCAGCTTCCCAAATCGATCCCATAATGCGAAGGATCTAACAAGAGAAACAAGACAGAGGTGACTTTCCTGGTGCTGTTTAACAGTCAAAAATTATCACCTGAGAAAATGTCCATGTGGGTTTTATATAATAAATTAAAAACAACTCAGACTGGCTTTTTGTAAGTCAAGAAAAATTATAACAGTTTACAATATATTACAAAAGTGTACAAAAGTATGTTGTAGGTTTCTTCTTCTGTGGTTTTTAAAGTTCTGAACATTATTAACTGTTAAGTTGGTCCATTGAAAGGTGTCACCAGCTACAACATTAGTGTCACCAATACTGCTATAAACAATTTGACCTACAGTTAATAAATACTACAAATAACACATTAGCTAAGGAATTGTTCTAGGCTATAGGATTTCCCACCATAACAGATCTCCATCACCTAGCAGTTAGCGGAGGATATCCTTCTGAAATGTTACCCACTGTTGGGCGACCAACTAAACCATGCATTAACCATGTTGCTGGGATTAAAAGGGAGACATGAGAATCTTGCCCTCATGAGAATATTGCCCTTTTGATGCGGCTAGATTCTCATGTTGCCCTTTTCATCCCGGCAACATGGTTAATGCATGGTTTAATTGGCCTCCCAATAGTGGGTGACATTTTGATAGGGAACCTTAGTGGACTAGTTTGGTGTAAAATGTAGTTATTTCATTTATGACCCAGCTGTCAATGCACTCTAGGTATGTGCAACATGCAGTCCCCAGCTGCTGTTAGATGTTAATTCTCATACCATTGGCTGGCTGAGGACGATAGTTTTTATATAACAGATGGAGTCCTAGAGGTTGGCATCCCTACGTTGTGCTGTTGCATCCTGAGTCAGCAGGAGTTTGGTTTGTTTGCCCTCCCAACAAAAAATATTTCCTTGACCTCTGTTTAACTAGGACATATTTAAGATAAAGTATACCTGTAAAATGAGCATATCTTGCCTAAGGTCATCTCCATGCTTAAATATTATTCCAATCGTTTCGTTAGATAAAGCGGTTGTGTCAGCACATTTAAATTCAAGCCACAGTGGCTTCTTCTTTGATGCCATCACTTTGCATTTTTCTACCTGTTGTAAATAAGGAAACTGATTTGTACTTACGCGCTATTTACTTGTACAATAATTTTATAATTTTAGATTTTCACAGATTATACTGGTTGAAAATGCACCCTACCAAAAAGAGCTAGGAATCTAGATTTTACTAAGAGAAGCCCAGAACCAGCCTGATGTCGTGGCCAGATCTAGACTTCCTCTTATTTGAAGGCAGCCACATGCTTAACCCTTTGATTGCCAGAAGGATGTGCAACAGCAGAAATATTTTTTAAGGAAAAAAAAAACCTATATAATAATATATGACCTCTATGCTTTGTCTGACATGTCAGACTCTTAGCACACACCGTTGTTGGGGTACTAGTTTAACCCCTTATAGACCAGAGGGGAGTGAAACACATTGCAAAACAATGCATTGCATGCCTCTCTGGTCCTGAAGGGGTTCAATGCCTGTAGTTGTTTTTTTAAACCACTGCATGCTACAGTACATTTCAAAGCAATGCACTGCAGTGTCTTTAGCTTTCAAGAATTCAGACAGTTTTCTTCTTGAGATTACACCTGCCTATGAAAATTAATGCTCCAATTTTATACAGATACAACAACTGTGACTTTTTTAACCCTTTGCAAATTGCATACCCCTCTGGCACTCAAAGGGTTAAACGTGTGCTGTCTTTTTTTCTTTTTTTTTTTCATATCCCATCCACTATCATTCAGGTGGTGGATGCTTTTTGGCACCATTTTCCCAATTCCATTGCGGACGGTGCATATATGCCTTTCATGAACAGACTAGTGAGACACACACAATCATGTGACTCTTTAACATGGCCATGACACAGCAGGTCTCTGTTACCTTTTGGACACAATGTGCTTCTCCTTATAACACAGTGGGCCTTATGTTCCAGAATGAGCAGTGCTGGGACAAACTAACTGAACCATAAGGGGCGCATAAAACATCCCAAATCCCCACTGATTTAAATGGGGTTTTTAACCAACCTGAATACCAAAGAGGTATCTATCGTATTGTGAAGCAATGTGTTGGAGACCTCTCTGTTACTCAGGTTGTTAAAAAAGAGGATTTTAATCTTACCTGTTAAGTCCTTTTCTCTTCGTCCATACAGGTTACTGGTAACTCTGGGTAGGCGATCCACCCCTTTAAGTAGGCAGGAAGAATCTCAGTCTGAAAGGAACGAAAAAAACGATTACGCTTGAGAGGCGCTTTCTTTCTGGGGACCAAAGGCAAAAGTGTACTTTTACCCGCTGTGGCCTCACTAATCAGATCCTTAAGATCTGGCCCAAACAATGAAGAGCCTTGAAAAGGCAAGGAGAGCAAGGCTTTCTTGGAAGCAGTGTCAGCAGACCAGATCTTGAGCCAAAGAGCTCATCTGGCAACCACAGACATGGTGGAAACCCTAGCCACCAAATGGATGGCATCAAATAAGGCAGCAGAAACATAGGGCTGGGCCTCAGAAATGTTGGCGAGAAGTTGTAACATATCCGAAGTAGGAGTACCCTGACAGACAGCCAGGGTGAGTTGTTTAGTCCAGACCACAATGCTGCAGCGAATGTGGGACGCATGGCTGTACCAGCAGTGGCAAAAATGGAGTTGAGGGGAAACAGCAAGTTTCTTGTCAGTCTAGCCTTTCAGAGCAGATGCATCAGAGACTGGTAAGGCAGTAGACTTAGATAGCCTGGAAATAGGAGCATCCACTTTGGGGGGATGAACCCACTGAATAAGCGCCACCTCAGAAAAGGCGTAAAGCTTGGCAAATTTCCTGGAGACAGAAGGTTTTCTGTCCAGGGATTTCCACTCTTCAGACACAAGGTGGTCAAGAGTGGGGTTAGGTGGAAAACAAGTAAGGGGCTTTTTAGGCTCCTGAAAAACATCGGATAAGAAGGAACCTCCTGGACTAAGGGAATGTTTAGGGTAGTCAAAACAGCCCTGATCAGGCCCTCAGCCGAGGGCTCAGGATCAGCCTCAAAGGGGTCCCCAAAAAACTGACAGGAGCCCACAGCAGACCATTCCTCAACATCTGAATCCACCAGCAGTTTCTCCTCAGAGTAATTTGATATGTCAGGTACTCCCTGTGGTTTTGGCAGGGAAGACTTGACGGAAGAGGGGGTCTGCCAAGAATGGAAGACCCCCTGTAACTGGGATAGAAAGAGTTGCAATGTAGACCTAAGGTCCCTAGTAGCAGCCTTGAACTCTTGCACCCAAACTGGCTCTAATGCATGGCTGGAGGTCCCTGGGAGACTCTCAGGGACATCAGAACATGCTGGGCATAAAAGACCTGAGAATTCTCTAGGTAACCCTGAATGACAGGAAGAGCAATGCGCAATGGGGGATACAGAGACCCCAGCATCCTTAGTCTTAGGTCTGGCCCAAGGTTCCAACAGATCAGACATTCTCACAGTGTCAAAAATGTTACAGTATAAGAAATCACCCAATTACAGTATGTAGGATTAAAGTTTAACCCCAGAAATTGCTAAAACAGACTTATCTGGCAGACGAAGGGTTAATCAGCAGAGGAGAGAAGGAGATTCCAAGCCCTGCGTAGGGTACTCGTTCTGGAAATGGCACAAAATGGCTGCCGCCGTGGGAGCCAATCAGAAACGAGCGTGTGAAGCAAGCGCTCGTGGGAAATGTAGTTTCCCCAGAAAAAGTACCCCAACAGTGCCCAAAGCCCCCTGAGCCCCCAACACACTAGAAACATGAACAGGATGATAGAGCAAGGGCAGATAATAAAAATGAGCCATCTCTGAAGTCGCTAGGTGGAGCGGTTGCAGAGATATGTGCCAAACTGTACAGTCCCATAGGAGTGAATGGAGCAATGGCGCCTATGCGGTAAAGCTCGCCTGAACTCAAATTCTACAAAGTTGAAAGAGTAAAATAAAAATACATGAAACATAACTAGAACATGTTAGGAGACCCAAAAAAACACTGAACCAGTAGGGAAAGTGTCAAAACCCCCCAAAAAGAAGTAAAACCAGCAGTTAAAGGGTTAATTACCACATAAACCTGTCCAGACACACTACAGACATACAGATAGACCCTGCAGGAGTGTGCAATAGGAACTCCAAAGGAAAAAACCCCAGTGAGGAGGGGCACTGTGGGACATGTGGACCTGCAGCACTCAAAGGGTTGCTCACCTTTCCTGTAGATCTTCTGTCTTCAGATTACCATGTATTAAGAAGAAGCCTCGGTGGGCAACTCCTGAGGAAAGAACTTGTAGCCAAGATTTTCCCCCCAGGGCTTAAGGTCCACAAAAAGCACCTGGTTACTGAGCTATCCACATTTAAGGGCATTGTCAGTTATGGTTATCTGCCTAATGGTGGTATTCCATATCTAACAGAAAAATATTCCATATCTAACAGAAAAATAAAAAAATAGCTAAAACTATAGCAGAACTGTTCTCTTGCCTGTATCTTCATCCAAGGAACAAATATTACTGGAGCTGATTGGCTAGCTGCAGCCAAGGAGGGAAGGTAGGCTCCACCCCCTGCATTCACTTCTAGAATTGTTCCTGCCTACTCAAAGGGGCGGATCGCCTACCCAAAGTTACCAGTAACCTGTATTGGACGACAGAGAAATTGAGTTTGTAGGTAGAGCACTGGCTGTACAAAGGTAAACTTGCCTGGGTGCCAGTCATGATGTAGTAGTATGTAAAAGTAAGTGATATGAGACCCACTCACAGGAATTGTAGATGAATCAAAGAAGTACTGATTTATGGATGAATGTTTTGGCCCTGAGAAAGGCCCCTATTAGGGCTGAAACGTTGATCAATACTTCAGCACTTCTTTGATTCATCTACAAGTCCTGTGAGTGTGGCTCATTACACACACACACACACACATGTGTGTGTTTATCAAGCTTCTTATGTTGATATGGCAACTGTGAAAGTCACTGCTCTCAAATTCTCCTATGCTTGTGGTGTCAGCTGCTAAAATCCCACTAAGCTTTAACAGCTCATTCTCTCAGAATCAATGGCCCTTGCACTTAATCATAAGTGGAAAGGTTAAGGAAAAAATCATGGGACAATTAGAAGTTACAGAGATGAACTCCACAAGACTGTTAAGACTTTTTTTTCGTAAAGGAGGCACTGCCCCTTTAAACAAGGTTGCATGCAAGATTAGGATATAATGATATGGTTCTTACAGCTTACCGACTTGTAAGAGAACTTGAGGAGAATGGCTTACTGGATCAATATGTCCCACTATGTAAAACCATTGATTTTAAACATCTGGATGCCAGAGAGGTCTCCAACACATTGTGAAGAATTGCCTTGGAGACCCCTCTACTGGCAGAGGGGATACATTCACAATTTTGTTTTTCAAGTGTACTGTTTTACATTTAGGAAAAATTGATTGAATCAAATATTACAAAATACTATGTCCAAATACAAACATGCCTGCCCATTTCCCAACATAAACGTCTGACCAGAAAATCTTTTTATTTACCACCAGCGCTCCAGCTCTTAGTCCAGGATCATAAGGCACTCGAAAGCTCTCAGGAAACTTAGAACTTTGTAGTTTCTCAAGTTTTTGTCGGAGCTGTGTGATGACTGAGAAAGACAAAGTAATTGGAAAGTGGGGAATAACAAGACAAAATACGAGTAATATAATTATATTGACTCTTTTGGGGATATGCACTAAGGTGTTATAACGTGTAGATGACTTCTCCAGTATTATCACCTCTCCATTCCTTATAGTATTCAGTGGAACCAATGCACTAAGGTTTCTCAAGTGGGAGAGATCTTAAAATGGAACAAGCACTCAAATAAAAGTGCCCCCCAATTAATTTTTACTATAGCGATAAGCAAATCCATTTATAATCTTTATTAAGTCGGGCATTATTTAGAAATCTAAGTTCTTATGAGACTCGCTACCAGGCATCTTGTGGAAGAGGCATCTGTGTGCCTGTCTGTACCCCTTGCCAATCATTGAGGAGACAGGGACAGACAGCACAGGAGCACAGATGCCTCTTCGGCAAGATGTCTGCACTGTCGTATGCTGTTGAGACTCTGAAGAACTTAGATTTCTAAACAACGCCGGACTTAATAAGGTTTATAAAAGGATTTATATGCTTAACACTATAATAAAAAATAATTGGGGGGCACTTTTACACGAGTGATAGTTCTGCTTTTATGCATCGGCCCCATAGTATTAAATAGGAACTGGATACGTGATATTACTGGAGAAGTTATCTCTATTTTATCACCTCTTTATTAGTGCATAACCCCCTCTGAGGGCCAAAGTGGTGTGCAGTGCATTAAGAAGCAGTGTGCTACACACTCATCTGGTTCTCAAGGGATTAATCAACTAAATGTGTTTGGGGAATGAAGTTTCACATGGCCTGGTAAAATTAAAAGTGCATTAAAAATGAATACAAAGAGGCACATTTTCTGGGTTGTGTTTGTGACCAGGCAACTGGAATCATTCTATATGCTTTAGCACTAAGGTGACCAGATTTCCCTTTAAATGCAGGAAGCTTATGAAAACTGAATCAGGTAAGAATGCACAGGAATCAGAGCAACCCTGGATTATTTGTTTTTATAGGAGTCCTGTATTTAAAGGGATATCTGATCACCTTATTTAGCACTCTGCACTGTAATGTGCTAAGTACCTGTTTCACACTGAAAAGGTTAACCCCCTTAAGGACCAGCAGTCTAGGGGAGTTACCTTCCCTTAAGTACCGCTTTGACCCTTTCCTACGTGCCAGTACACGTGACCTGTTATGCGTACCAGAGTGCCACGTTGGGGTCTGAGAGAGACCGGTCCAATCTTGGAGAGGTCAATTTCCGACATCGTTTTCACTTACATTGCTTCCGGAGGAGCGCTGTAAGTAAAATGTATGTGACATGCTATGACATGTACAAAACATGGTGACGGTCATAGCACGTCACCTGGTCCTTAAGGGGTTAATCACACATTTTCTCATCAGAGAGGCTGATGTACTACGAAGGACTGGGAGAATTCAGGAGCATACGAACATCACCATAGGGGACAATTAAAATGTACATTGATTTAAACTGCGACTTAAAAGGTCTCCAAAGCATTGCAGAGCAATGCATTGGGAACCACATTAGCATTCAAAAGGTTAAAAGCCCCAATTAAATCAGTGTTAATTTGGGGAATGTTTATTTGTATCTATAGTACAGTTGGTTTGCTGCAGTTCTTCTTAGTACATCAGCCTCAGTGCTTAGTGCAGTTACTGCCAATCACACATGAAGCACACTAGGCTCATGCACATTCATGTTTTATACATTACAATCCAAAGAAATAACCAAACTCATAGGGTCTTCTGGGTGAACAAAATATGCAGATGTATTCTTCAAGGTTTCAACCAGAGTTTAGGCCTTTATCAAGCCCAAACTTTGACAGAACCTTTGATTAATAAATCTGCACATCTCGTTCACTAAAAAGAAATACTGTAAAATCTCATGTATAATATGCACTTGTGTATAATACACAGGTGTATATTATACCCAAGATTTAGGGGAAAACAAGAGTGCCTATGTATAATATGCACCCTTGTTTTTCCCCTTACTAAAAATTTTTTTATGGCTGGCAGATATCTTCCCTCCCCGGCGCTATCCTCTTTCCAAATAAGGCTTAGTATGCTCCACTGAGGTCCCCACTGTAGCCAATAGAAGAGAAGGCAAACTTCATCTGTTTAAATCTTTTTATGCGTGCTGCATGCTTGCCTTTGCCTCCCGCTTCCTTCAATGGGCTTTCAGGACTTTCCGCCTCCAGCCAATGGTAATGCGCTGTGAGGATCTCAAGGTCCTCACAGGGCAAAACTGTAGGCGGAAGGTCTTGACAGCTATTTAAAGGAAGCGGGCGGAAAATGCAAGCATGTTGCCTGCAGAGAAGGTTTACATAGATGAAGTTTGCCTTCTCTTCTATTGGCTATAATAGGGACCTCAGTGGAACATAGTAAGCCTTATTTTGAAAGCGGGTAGCGCAAGGGAAGAGAGGGAAGATATCTGCCAGCCATAATTTTTTTTTAGTGAAAAGAAAACTCTCGAGTATAATACGCACCTTCCCACTTCACATAAGGTGAAGTGGGGTCAAATTGTGCATATTATACCCGAGATTTTACGGTAGTATGTTTATTCCTTTGGACTGTATGTAATTTCAATTTATCATATCTCCCAACATTTCAAATGGCTAAAGAGGGACACCTTTGTTTTAAGTGGCATTGCTGGGGTTGTGTCATTACTTTAGGTTATTTCATGACCTATTTACACCTCTTTCTGTAACTGAAAAAATGACCCAACATATTTTATTTACACAGATGTACCGAAGTTTTGTACCGAGTTTTATTGTTGTGGAGTAATGTGATAACGTACATACACACCACATAGTCTGATCTCCTGAAAAGAGGGACACTGGGTTAGATAAGAGGGGCAGAGGGATTTGTGTATCAAAGAGGGACTGTCCCTCGTAAAAGGTAGGTATGTTTTATTATTATTTTTCTCTGATAACCACCCAATACTGTGGCCCATTATGTATGAGAGTGGAGATGGGGAGGAAGGAGGACAGGAAAGGGAGGGAGTTGTTCTGTGTACAGGTAATACACCTTGGGAAATATGCACTAATTCTTGATAAATAGGTGATAAGGGGGAGGTGGCTTCTCCAGTGATATCACTTCTCCTGTGTTATTCTGTGGAGTCAATGCATTAAGATTTTCCAGCTTTGGAGATCTTAGTACATAAGCTCTATAGAATAATATATGAACTGGAGAAGTGATATCACTGTTGAAGTTATCTCAGCATTATCACCTCTTTGCACACCATAGTGCATATCCCTCTTGTATTGAAAGTGACTTTACAACAGCTACATATATGTCTTGATAAAAGCTCCATGAGAGGTGAAGCTTGTTTGGCCAATTTTTGATGGACTGGACAAACACAATGATACTGATGTGCTTAAGAGAACTAAGGGGAGATGCAGACTTCAGTGGTGATGTGTGTCTGGTGATGTGTGCCAATTACTTTGCCATGGACAATACAACATACCTCTCCACATGCACTAAAAATATCTATGCAGGGGGAAGGAAAGATACTTTAATCATTACCATGTGATGATGGGGTGATGCTAGAGATGTGTTAGGGAGGGCAAGTGGGGAGGATGCACTCAGACTCAGCACCAAGACCACC
Source organism: Rhinophrynus dorsalis (assembly GCA_037306005.1). NCBI lineage: Eukaryota > Metazoa > Chordata > Amphibia > Anura > Rhinophrynidae > Rhinophrynus > Rhinophrynus dorsalis. Next base: position 300,663,152 of record CM074721.1, read on the forward strand.
ATCCCTCCTTTAACCCTCTAAGTGACATAGAGATCTGTCTTTACCTGAACCAGCTGATTGCATGTTTCAAGTCCACAGAGGACTATCTGCCTATCGGCTGAATCATGTAAATAGAAGACTCTGCTACATGAAGCAAGGCACTCTGTTTGCCTTGTGGAGTGCAGCAGAGTATTAAGTAGCATAGTGTTCTGCTGTGGAATTAGATGATCAGCTGGTTCAAGTACAGCTAAAAAAGTAGTGGGATAACTGTGTTTTTTACAGCACATGCATAGGAAACACTGTTTAACTACTTGTAGATCAGTGGGTGTGCAAAGCATTATGTTGTGTACCCCTCTGGTCCTCAAGGCTTTAATACATTTAGTGTAATACAGGCTTCAGAAATTCATCAACGTGTGGAAAAAGCAGAATATCAGATGTTATGATCTTTGTGATCACTGATGGATACCTTCTGGTATTAATCAATGTTCTACTTTATTTAGCCGTCTAAAATTTGGCGAACGGAATTGGCGGATCTATCTGGCCATCACTTATTAATGAATAAGAGATGGCCAGATAAGGTCCGGCCATTGGTGAATAGGTGCAGGAAAATCCTCTGGATACCTTGAGCATTGATCCATTTGGACCTTGAGGAATTTTAGCATAAGTTGTGGTTTTCACAGAAATGAAACCGGACATAGCATACCCTGTGATGTGACATCATACTTCTCTGCAGAAACCAGCTTGATCTCCATGGTGACTTTATGCAGGATTTCTGTAACTTGGACCTGCTTGGCGAAATCTTTCAGCATCGCAGTGCCACAGCCTCGCAGATAGGCTTCCAGTATGACAGCATACCTCTGCTGGTAATGCATTGACTGAGCTATCTCACTTCTCAGAAACCAAAACAGGAAGTGCCCAATCCGCTTACTCTGGGAAGAGACACATTGGTTGAAATTAATTCCTGATTGCTAACTTCTGTAAAGCAATGTCACATTTTAAATGGATGCTCTCATTTTCATTTTAAGAAATTTATGCACACAATAATCCTTTGAGTGCCAGAAGGGAACACAACACATTGCAAAGCAATGCATTACTTACCCCTCTGGCACTCAAGGAGTTAAAGGAGTATAAATAGTGAAGCAAGATAATTGAATCATAAAAGAGAAATAAAATTACCCAGACTCTCACTTTTACCTTGGAATGATACATATCTATAGTGCAATGCTTCACAATGTGTTTGAGACCTCGCTATCATCTCAGGGGTTAAAAAAACATCTAAATCAATAACATGTTTCATTTTTCTCCTGTGGTACAGTTGGATTGCTCCAGAATGGTTCTTTATTTCTTTTACAAGAGACTAGTATATTAAAAGTGATACTTTTATTGGCTGAGTGGCTCTAGGATGCAAGCATTCAAGACAACTAGGTCTCTTCTTCAAGCACGTTATAGAATATTTAGAAATTCTATACATGCCTGAAGAAGAGACCTAGTTGGCTTGAAAGCTTGCATCCTAGAGCCACTCAGACAATAAAGGTATCACCTTTAATCTACCAGTCTCTGCTCTTCCTACACCTAACATGGTACCACTTTTACTTTAATTTCTTATGTGCATAAGGGTCTAAAGCCTGTATGCATCAGGCTAAAGAAGTGCAATTCTGGAACAAACCTCTGGTGTGTGTGTGTGTGTGTGAACATTTCCATTGATTTATATGGGACTTCTAATCCTTTGAATTGTGACTGTCTTCATCAAATTTTGAAGATTCTGAAACATTCAAGACCTCTCTATCATTCAAGAAGTTATTGGTTTAGATCAATGAGAAATTATAACATCTGCATTCAAGAATTGCACCTCTGTATGTTGAAGTATATGGCCCAAAGAAACAGAGGTATGAGCTGTACGATGTGTTGGACACAATGCAACACTCAAAGGTTTAACAAACTGCACTGTAAACCATGGCTAGTTTGTATTACTCAGTAAAAGGCAGTTATGTCTTCATTCCAAAACATAATTATCATTGTAGGAACAATACTGATATTGATAAAGATTCGCATAAGTCTAATGATGGGATTCAGTGCAGCTGATGGTTACTGCATTGAGAGTTCAGATTAGGTTTTATATTTTCCTTATGGCACGTAGAAATACCAAAATGATATAGGTAATTCCCATACAGAGAACGTATGCAGGTGGGTTTAGCCCATATTGTGTGATCTGAATACTTCATAGCACCACATATGTCACCATTTACTAAACCAGAGCATCAGTAGAAGGGCTAATTTCAGTGCTAAAATTGGCAGTGGAAAAGTCTTGAGCTTACCAAAAATAAGCTAAATATTTTTGCAGTAAAATCAGGTTTCTGTGGGGCTATGCCAGGAGACACTTACCTTTGGCTTTCTTGGTCCCATGAAAAATGGCCCTGTTTGTAATTCTCTTAGCATATACACAGAAATAGGAAACATGAGAACAGTATTACTCATTTTGTGTCTGAAAGGGCTTCTCTCTCTTGAGTAAATCCTTCTACATATTTTTTTCATAAAGTTAAAATGGAAGTCACCAACCCTCTGCTCTCTAGAAAATGAACTTAGTTATAAGCTTTTCTGGCTGTAGAGAGGGCCTGATTACCTCACTTTCTTCGGTTACCAATATAAATAGGTGGGAGGAAGAACATGAGGGAGTGGCAGGTGGGAGGGAGAGAACTGTAGAATGTTCATATTCAGCCCATGTCAGTGCCAGCTGGCACAATCTTTCATAAACTGACACCTAAATAAACATACCTGGGAACTTTGACTTCTGGACTCCACGGAGGGGAATCCTGTGCTGCTGCTGAGATTTGTGTAACAAAGGGTGGGGCTTAATCATGAATGGGGGCGTGGCTTAGCATACATGCCCAGAGAAGGAGGAATAGGCTGGGGAAGGAAGAAAAGTGGGCAGGAAGTGGGAGGAACATACTGGGAAGACGCAGAAGTGGGCAGAGTTTGATTACACCTTCCCACATCCAGAGAATCAGCCTCTGCCTTGGAGACCCGGTAATTATCAGCCAAAACTAATAGATAAGGAGAGCACTAGACTGTTGTTTCAAAAATAAACAACTGTAAGATACAGATAAATATCTGTATCCTGATATGTATCACTTACTAACTTTCTGGGATAGCCCCAGGACACAAACACCAGGGGACTCAATGAGACTAACTTTCTGGGATAGCCCGGGGACACAAACCCCAAGGGACTCAGTGAGAAGACTGATGTGCACACCTTTGTCTAATTTTATGGGGAGGGATTTGTGGTCTGTTTGTGTGGTCCATCGGGATAAGGTGGTTTGTATCTATGACAAACTTATCCTAGGGTTAGCACCCTATATCTGATATTTTATATTTCATGTTTTTTATTATTTTATTTGGGCACATTATTTTGTTTCTTACGTGCAAGCATTTCTTTTCGAATAGCTGGTTAAGTGTATATATGTGATAAATGCAATATTTGAAGATATCTGATAGGTCTATGTATATGCCTTTAAGTTGATCTCCATTTTCTAGAAGTCCTGCAGGACTGGTGACTTCGCCTCCGTATTTCCTTTTTTTCAACACCTGATTAACAGGTGCGTGTTAATTATCTAGTGCTTTTTTTAAAAATAGGCTCTAAAAGTATCAGTATTACCTAACACATACCCGAAGAAGTACCTTTTTAGGTACCAAACGAGTTGGATATGGTAATTTCCTGATATTGGCAATAACACTAATCGAGACCTGACACCATGGAAATGGATGGGAGGTACGGAGACATCTATCCCGGCGAGCAGCATTAACGAGTGACAGGAGAATGAGAAGCTGAATGAAAGGACGGGAGAGGTATTGCAACTACACAATAATCGGCTCTAATCACTGCACAAACAGCCGGACAATATTCCACCAAAATCGGCAGTATTTATTGCACAAAAGCCGGGAAAAACCTCTGCCCGCTATCCACGGACGGAAGAGGCATTGTAACCACACCAAAGTCGGCTGCATTTATTGCATAAGGGCTGGACAGTGTTCCATCTTAGGGCTAGATTCTATTGCAGATGCTAAATGTTAACACCTGTTTTATCAAACATTTTCCTATTGAAGTTTATGGGGAAAACTGGAGATAAAAGCAGTGATATAATTAACACATGTAATAGAATCTAGCCCCTTGTTGGCAGTGAACACTAACATAGTAGATAAGGCTGAAAAAAGACATGTGTCCATGCCAATAACACCCCTGTTGATCCAGAGGAAGGCAAAAAAAAGCCCTCTGGAGCAATTTCCAGTGTATTCCCAAGTGTGTGTGTGTGAGGGGGTGGAATTGTTCCTTCCTGACTCCAACTGGTAGTCAAATAGTTCCCCGGATCAATATCCTATTTGCTTTGAAGCCATCTGTCATAATTGTCAATATTGTTCTGTGCTAGATAGGCATCCATTGCTTTTTTGAATGCAGTTGCATTATCTGCAAGCACAACATCCCGAGGCAAAGAATTCCATAGCCTTACCGCCCTTACTGTAAAGAATCCCTGCCTATGTTTTAGTCGAAAGCGCCTTTCCTCAAGTCTTAATGGATGACCTCTTGTTCTTAGCTCAGCTCTTTGCATAAATAATTCATTGGATAGTTCTTTGTATTGACCGTGAATGTATTTGTAAATGGTAATCATATCACCCCTTAGACGTCTCTTCTCTAATGTAAACTAACCCAGTTTGGCTAGTCTCTCTTTGTAACTCAGATCCCTCAATCCCTTTATCATTTTTGTTGCACGTCTCTGCATCTTTTCCAGTTCAGTAATGTATTTTTTTAGAACAGGCGCCCAAAATTGTACTCCATATTCTAGATGAGGCCAAACCAAGGATTTATACAGAGGTAGGATAATATTAGCATCCCTTGCTTCTACACCTCTTTTTATGCAGGCTAGTACTCTATTTGCTCTTGCAGCATCTGAGTGACTCTGCACACTGCTGTGAAGTCTATTGTCTATCAGTACTCCTAAATCTTTCTCTAATGAGGATTTCCCAAGTTGTCTCCCATTTAGAGTATATGTAGCAAGTTTGTTTCTACAGCCCAAATGCATAAAAACACTGCAAAAAGCCAGAAAATACCTCTGCCCAGTAACTAAACATATACAGCTACTTTGTTGCAATTGTTCGGGATAACAGCTACATAATAATGGAGAAAGTATTGGTCTGCTCACTATGTACCTGCACACTTAAACAGGGAACTTTATATATATCAGGTCTCTTTGCCATTATATGCATTGATTACTATATATGTATGTATGTATATATATTTTTTTTCAAATATTTTTATTTTTTATAGGCTATTATCTTTTTTGAGCTCAATTAGGCATATTAGTATGTTTATTGTGATATCACTGTTTTGATACATATTATGTAGCATGCCATAAATGGGAACAGTTTTAATAACATTTGTACATGTTTGAATAAAACATACTATATTTCTTATTTATTTGTATCTTACAGTTGTTTGTTTTTGAAGCAACAGCCTAGCACTCTCCTTATCTATTAGTTTTCTATACATATTGGTCTTTTACACTAAGGGGCTACAGGATAGTATTGAAAGACTGTTTCTTTGAAAGCTGTTAATTATATTTGAAAGCTGAGTGGGGTATTTGGAGGGCACCATTATAGTATTTTTTCAGATGGGAGGGCCCTATTTTAGAGCCCTTCCCCAACTCCTGACATGCCAGGTGTTCCCTGGTTGGAAAAGGAAGATTTGCCTTTTTCTAAAAAGTATTCATAAAGGGGCTAGTGTTCACACGATCACATGGTGTAAAAGCATACATCTAATATATGTAAGGAGCTTTGGGGGCTCCCAACATAATGACAACAGTAGCTTTGTTGGAAAAGGGATATTCTCCTCCTTCCAAAAAACACTAGTCATGACGAGGTTAATACCAAGTGATCACTTATACATATAATGAGTGTCAAAAGCTGGATGTTCCTGTCTAACCCCCACCAACTCATAGCATGACAGAAGTACCCTTGTTGGAAAGAGGAGAGTCTCCCCTTTCCAACAAGGTTAGGCAAGAATGGATTCATATAAGGTGATCACCTAGTGTAAACACACACATGTGTTTGTCTTTAGTGCAGGTAGGCACCTTCATAAAAGAGAAGTAACCTTTTTCTTGCAATAGGTGCCGAATACATTAGAAGATTCTATGGTTTTAAAATATCGTAGTACCTCTGAATTGGTGGAAGTGTCAAAAATAATATATTTTCCTCAAGAGTCACCTTCTGGGAACATACTAGCTTAAGAGTAGAAATTATCTGATGCAGTGGCTTGTCTTTGTAAAAGTGGTGTGCCTTGTAAACCTCTTCTTCATATATGTTGTTGTTACAGCCATTTTAGTACAGGCATGTCATATTTGACAAACGTAAGAAAAAGGACATATTTTGGGGTAAGGGTAGTTTTGTGCTTCTAACCCCTATGATAAGTTAGCTCTTACCAAAGGGATTTAGTTTCTTATGGGAGAGGAGCTGCTAATCTTTGAATGGGTAGAAATACAAAAAAATGCATACTTTTTTCCTCTAGCGCCACCTTTTGAAAACATTTGTGCACACTGGGCTAGAGGTAGAATGGCAAGTCACCTCTCATTTAATGGGTTGTCTTCTTTCTAAATTGTATGTCCTATCTATTCTATCTGTTACAGCAATATTAGTACTGGCAGGAAATATCTGAAGAATGTAAGAAGAATTACAAGATTTTGATAAAGTTAGCATTGTTCTTATGGCACCCCCTGGCACCCTTCTAGCTCTTACCAATGGAGTGTCTTTTCTCTTGGGAGATGAACTAATAAAGAATATAGATTTCATTACACTTGAAGGGGCACAAATGTAAACAAATGTATTTTTTTCTTTAGCTCCACCTTGTAGAATAATTTGTACATACTGTGCTAGAGGTAGAAAGGAAGTGTGTGTGTTGCAGTGGGTTGTATTCTTTCCAAAATGGGATGCCTTATCATTGTTACAAACATTTTAGTGCAGGCAAGTAATTTTAAAAAAAGTGTATAAAACTAGAGACATTTGATTTTCATTCAATATACTGGAATTTCAATAAAAAACAAACAAACAAACAAACAAACAAACATTTTTTCATCCTGGATAAAATATGTTGGTCATGTTAGGGGAGATCCACAAACCAATGCTTTTTTGCTGCAAAACAGTATATGGTATTTGTGGCTTGCTCATAGAAAAGTTCCAAATATTTTCATTTGACTGAAAACTGCGAATAAAGTGTGATGGGTAAAAAAGCTTAGCATCAAAGTAGTTAATTATAACCCTGTATATATCGATTTCTTTATTAAAAAAAAAAACAAACAAAAAAATACCAGTAGTGGTCTCATGCTGGCATTCAGCCATATGGGTAGTTTACCACCCAGTTTGGGTTACATTCCCAAACAACTAGATGAAGACTGGGTCCTGCTGTGTTGAGGGGGGGCACTACAGTCCTAAAACCACCCAGAGGCACCTAACATTCACACCTTCTGCAGTGCAGGATGTTACTTTTTAATATGTATTCGTTGTCTGGCTTGCTCCTTCTTGTTGTTTCTTGAAGGCAGTTAACCCCTTAACAACCCTTGACGGTCCTGGCACGTCATGGTTACGTTTGCATTAAAGACCCATGAGGTGCCAGGACTGTCATGGAATTCAGGGCTCCCCGCGCGGCTGCACGCCGTTCAGGGAGCCCTGAACCTGAAGCCCCATTTACCCTATTGAGCCCTATGGTTCAACTAGATTTCGCCACAATAGCTACATTCTTCTTTCTAGCTCAAGACCCCAAGCCAAAACACCCTTTGCACAGGTTTTAACACCTTGTGCGCCAGAGAGGTATCCAGTGAATTGCATACCTCACTGGCACTCAAAGGGTTAAGACATCTAATGAAGTCTCCTTTAAGTACACCTAAATGAATTCAGACCCATGCCTTCCTTGTCAGTATAACTCAGTAATAAACGTCTAAAAGCTACAGGGTGTCCAGCACAAACCTGTGTTACTCTCACAGGGTTAAGAACCATACAAAATATGCAGCATTACCACTTAATCATGTGTTGTTACATTTAGATTATTATTAGATTATCTTACTCTTAATGCACGTTTTAACAGGAACCGAGATAAAGCGCTGTCATGATACGGCTCAAACTTTACAGCCTGAAAGGAAGAGAAATACAAATGTGCTTTCAGTACCACATGTTTTATACAGTTAGAGCCAAGATAAGAAAAGCAACAAAACAGAACAAAGAAAACATGTTTTTTTTTTCATATTCACTTATTTGTGGTAATTTTAAGGTAATATAAGACTAGGCTGACCAGAACTCACCTTTAACCGGGGACACATAGGAGAAATGCATACTGCAGGACTGCTTTGATTTCAGTAAAGCACTGAAAAATGGCTATTTCCTATGTGTCCCCGGTTAAAGGGGAGATCTGGTCAGCCGATATAAGACTTAGAGGAGCACTAACAACCAGGGCTAGATTTCCCACTATGCAGGGTAGACTAGGGTGACCAGACCTCACCTTTAACCGGGGACACATAGGAAATAGGCATATTTCAGGACCGTGCTGAAAGCAAAGCAGACCTGCGGCATGCATTTTTCATATGCGTCCTCCGTTAAAGGTGAGGTCTGGTCACCCTAGAGTAGACAACTGTACAGAGTAGGGGCATCCACGTTTTCTCATCCATGGGCCACATTATCAGACATTTATATGTCTGTGGGCTGCATTTGTTTTTTTATACATAACAAAAATTAATTATACATTTATAGCTATTTAAAATTATGGACTTTAGTAGCAGTAATAAAAAATGGTATACAAAAGTCTAATCAATTTTATTTGTACAGAAGTGCAGTGTTACATGATTGTCCTAGTGACTGTTCAGTTTTTATCAAGTCAATGAGAATACTGGCTTTTAACAGACTGAACCATTCTGGAGACCTCTAGGGTGTCGGTTACACAATGAACAGCAGGTGTTTATGTCCTGGTGGCCTATTAGTTCACATGTGCTAGTAATCAGGTAAAACATAGTTTTTTGTTAAAAATCTCAGATGGACTACGCCTTGGGATCAGACAGACTACATTTGGCCCATGGGCCACATGTTGGGTGCCCAGGGACTAGCTCTCCATATTTTGAGGGACCCCTCAGCTTTGCTGGCCACACCCAAATTCTTAATTGTGGGTGTGGCCATGCCCCTCTACCAGTTAATATACTTCCTTACAGGCTATTTAACCCCTTGGATGCTAGATAAAGATCACCGCAATGCACTGGATATCTCACTAGCAACCAATGGGTTAAAAAATGTGTATGCTTGTATGTTATAGGCTAAGGGGTTTTTCTGTGCCATAGAACAGTGGATGTGACTGTGGGCAGGGGTCATGTGAGGAATGGGGAAGTAGACATGGGGGGGAGTTAAGAGTGACTGTACGTAATTTATGTACACTTAAATGTCCTATACTTCATGTATATAAATACATGAAGGCTTTCTGCATGTAAGCTGGAGAGGTCTCATTGGCCAGAGATCTCTCCTGCTTACAGGCAGAAAGCCTCCGTCATTGGAGGAGGCTGGATAGAGGGAGGGGAGCAGAGGCAGAGTGACAGACTGCTGTACAGAGCAGGTAACCGCAGTCTGTTCTTAAGTAGGGTGCAGGGCAGTATTTATTAATTAGATTTCTGCTAAATATCGATTAAAAAAATAAATGAATAGAATATTACACATATTCTCTATATAACATACCTATTAAGACAAACTTGTATAGGGATGATAGATCCCCTTTAAATATCCTGTACTTCATGTATGTACACTTAAATATCCCGTTCTTCATTTATGTACACTTAAATATACTGTACTTCATGTATGTACACTTAAATATCCTGTACGTCATGTAAGCAGATCTAAAACATAATCTGTTTTCTGAAGCCTAAAATCTAGTGTTACAACTGCTCCATGGGGGCAGCCATTCCTTCATTGCCCAGGGCTCCATGACTCCCATTACCATAGTAATCTTGATATGTATCTCTGAAGTAATGCTGTGTTGTTTGTAAATTGCCTGTGAAAAGGTAGCTACTTTTCTGAATTGAAGGAACATGGACTTATGAAGCTCAATAAATAAAATGCCTTAACTCTTTTTGTGTATTTATAAATGCACAAACAAAATTAACCAAATGGTATCTATATAGGACAGCATACAGATGCAGTAAATGCACGTTTTGCATTAGAGTTAGAGATAGAACATAAAAATCAATACATTTTACAGATTCTAGCTGGAAGTACATGATATTGTGTTAGTGTTCCTTTAATTCTCTTACCCACTGTGTGTAAGAAGGGTGTCAAACAAATGTTCTGTGCAACCTTCTGATGCTCAAAGGGTTAAAGGAGCAGTACACCTTTATGAGAAAAAATATATATTATAGGGCTTTTTCCTGCTAACCAAAACAAGAGTACTCCCACTGCCTGGAGATGCTTCATTTGAATATTATAACAGCTCAAACTATTTATTAAACAAACTGTTAGCAACAGTGCCAGCTGGTGTCCAGAAGGCATGTCCTTAACTCTGTGGGAGAGCCTGACTGTTAGACTACAGCTATCCATTGTAGGTAATTGGAAAGGTGTCCACAGTAGAAATTTGCATTTAAAGTGGAAAAAAAAGAAAGATAAAATAACTGTTGAATGAGGCATCTCCCAGCAATTGGACTACCCTTGTTTTTGCCCTGCAGGAAAAGCCCTATAACAGTTTTTTTTTTTTCATCATACATGTTTACTACTCCTTCTTAATTTTCATAATATTAGCTGACCTTTAACGCCTTAAGGACTACATGACGTACAATGACCGTCATGGTCCTTATACCCTTAAGGACCGATGACGGTCATAGTACGTCACATACTTTTTATTTACAGCGCTCCACCGGGAGTGCTGTAAGTAAAAATGAGGCCTAAAATTGACTGTTCCAAGACTGGAGCGATCTCTTTCAGGCACCAAAGCGGTGCGCCGATACACACAACAGGTCACGTGTACCGGCGTGTCAGAAAGGATCAAATCGGTCCTTATGCCGCTGGTCCTTAAGGGTTTAAGCATACATATAACGGTATGTATTAAACCGCTGCTTTCAACATAGCAGCTACAGGTAACCACTAAATAAGAGTTGCAGAACAAACTGAAGTCCGGGGGGGGGGGGAGTTCATTGCCCCATAGAATAACATAGGAACTGGAGAAGAAGTGATATCACTGGAGAAGTCACCTCTTTATCACACAGTAATGTATCTCCTCCTGTCATCTACTGGCAGCACACATCAGGGAGGGGGGGGGGTTGATAAATAGATGACATACCTCCCAACATTTCAAACTGCCAAAGAGGGACACTTGTGTTTTAGGGGGTGTTGCTGGGGGTGTGGCTGATGCACAGGGCATTACCAATACATTTTTGGTAATTTCATGACCCATTTACACCTCCTTCTGTAGCTGAATAAATGATTTAGAACAAGACTAAAGTATTTTATTTACACAGACTAATTTATAAATCCATATACTGATGTTTAACCCCTTAATGACCGACATGAGCACGAGCGGCCGGCACTTGGTGACCACGGGGCTTTTTTTTTTTTAATATTATCACTTCCGGTCCCGGGCTTCCAGAGCGGCGTGCAGCCCCACCGGGAGCCCTGAACTCCATGACGTGCCAGGACCGTCACTGGTCCTTAAGTGCTGGACCAGTGTGACGGTCTGGGTACGTCATAGGACGTGAAGGCTTTAAACAAACATCAATGTGAGTTTTATTGCTGTAGAGCAATCTAATACACATATATACACACCAACCAATCTGATCTCCTAAACAGAGGGACATCAAGGTGGGAAAGAGGGACAGAGGGATTTGGGTCTAAAAGAGGGACTGTCCCTCCTAAAGAGGGACACTTGGGAGGTATGAGATGATAATCTGGAGACGACCTCTCCAGTGATGTCACTTCTGCGATTTCTGTTATTCCGTGGAGTCTATGTAGTAAGATCTCTCCCACTTGAGAAATCTTAGTGCATAGGATACCTAGAATAAAATAGGTACTGGAGAAGTGATATCACTAGAGAAGCCATCTCCACTTTATCGCCTCTTTATCACACCTTAATACATCTCCCTCTGGCATCATCTGAACTGTGAATCTGAAAGCATGCACTTTCCAGGTAAAACTCTGTCGCCATTATACCAAAGCATAATGGCTGGTTGGTACAAAATAACAACTGCTGGGAGGAGCTCAGGGTCCCCTCCTCCTACAGGAGGGTGGCTCAGTTCTGTCACTCTTCACTAAGGCAGTGCACCTTTTGGTTTCACTTCAATCCATCCTGGAGCCATAACCAACAGCCTATGTACTAAAGATGTCAAAAGAAAGTACAATTCATTTGAAGTCTTTACCAGGTTTGCGGGTTTACAGGGGCAAACGTTGACCAATTCTGGAGCAAGCAAACTGCTCCATTGTGATCAAGTACACATTCCCAAAAAAGTCAATTTATTTAATCCTTTGAGTACCAGAGGGGTACACAACGCATTGCTTCAACATGGTATATGGGGATCTGTAGTTACCTATGGACAGGGGAACATGGAAGGGGGTCAGATAGTGTATATGTGGATTTGGGGTGAGCAGCAGGCAGTCAGACAAGGCTGGGGCATCAGACAGTGAGTCTGGGGATCTGTGGCTACCTGTGGGCTTGGGGTCAGATAGTGTATGTGGAGACCTGGGAGTAACAGTGGGTAGTGAAACCAGGTTGGGGAATCAGACAGTGTATGAGGGGATCTGTGGCTACCAGTGGGCAGGGCAACAAGGATGGGGGGGTCAGGTAGTTTACATTTGGATACCAGAGGGGGAGACAAGGCTGGGGGTTAGGCATTGTATATGGAGATGTGCGGCTACCAGTGGGCAGGTGAAAATATGGGCATCTGTAGTCACCTATGAACTGGGGAACTTGGATGGATGGGTCAGATAGTGTATATGGGAATCTATGGCTAACAGCAGGCAGGGGAACAAAGCTTACACAGTTGAACAAGGTGTGTGGGGTAGGGGTTAGGTATTGTATATAAGAATGTTTGGCTACCGGTGGGCAGGGGAACAAGGCTGGGGGTCAGACAGTGTATATGGAGATACATGGCTTCCATTGGGCAGAGGAACAAGAATGGGGGTTCAGATACTACATATTGAAATCTGTGGCTACTGGTGGGCAGGTGAACATGGCCTTTGGGGAATCGTGCAATGTATATGGCTTATGTGGCTACCAGTGGGCAGGGGAACAAGGCTGAGAGGGGGGCTCAGACAGTATATAGGGAGACCTATGGCTACCAGTGGGCAGGAGAGGGGGTCAGGTAGTGTATGTAGAGAGTAGGGGCTACCAGTGGGCAGAGAACATGCTGGGGGAGGGTTTACACAGTTTATATGGGGTCTGTGGCTACCAGTAGGCAGAACAAAAACAATGGAGGGGTCAGGCAGTGTATATGGGTATCTGTGGCTACCATTGGGCAGGGAAACAATCATGGGGGATCAGACAGTGCATTTGGGAACCTGGGGCTACCAGTGAGCAGTAGACGTAGGCTGGGGGGGAGGCAGATAGTGTAAGTGGGGATCTGTGACCACCAGTGGGAAGTCGAACCAGGATGGGGGTTAGACATTATATGTGGGGATCTGTGACTACAGGTGGACAGGGCGACAATCATGAGGGGTCAGACAGTTCATAAAGGGATCTGGGGCTAGTGGGCAGAAGAACCAGACTGGGGAGGGGGGGTTGGATAGTGTTAGTGGGATATGTGACCACCAAAGGGAAGTGGAACCAGGTTGGGGGTTAGACAGTATACATTGGTGTCTGTGACTACTGGTGGGTAGTGGAACCAGGCTGGGCGGGGGGGAATCAGACAGTGCATGTTGGGATCTGTGACTACCAGTTGGCAGTGGAACCAGGCTGGAGGGAGCAGACAGTGTATGTGGGGAGCTGGGATTACCAACGGGCAGTGCAACCAGGATGGTGGGGGGGGAGACAATGTATGTTGGGATCTGTGACTACCATTAGAAAGCGTCAAAGGATGGGGTTACAAAAAGTGTATAAGTGGATCTGTGACTCTCAGTGTTCAGTGGAATCAGGCTTGGTGGAGGGGCAGACAGTGTACATGGGGATCTATGAATACCAGTGGGATGTGCAACCAGGCTGGGAGGGGGATAAGACCATGTATGTTGGTATCTGTGACTACCATTAGATAGCGGCAAAGGTTTGGATTCCAGAAAGTATATATGTGGATCTGTGACTACCACTAGAATAATGCTCGTGGGTCAGACATGGTAAGTGGGGATCTGTGAGTACCAGTGGGTAGTGAAACCAGGTTGGTGGGTCAGACAGTGTATGTGGGGATATGTGATTACCATTGGGCAGTAAAAACAGGCTGGGGGGGGTCAGACATTGTATGTGGGGATCTGTGACTAACAGTGGGCATTGGTACCAGGCTGGCAGGTCAGAAAGTATATATATGGATTTGTGGCTACCAGTGGAACATGGTTGTTGGGTCAGACAGTGTATGTGGGGATCTGTGACAACCAGTGGGCAGTGGAACCAGTCTTGGGGGGGACAGTAAGGGTATTTGGAACCTGTGACTACCAGTGGGCATTGAAACCAGTCGGGTGGGGGGGTCAGACAGTGTATGTGGGGATCTGTGACTACCAGTGGGAAGTGGAAGGTGGCTGGCATTTCAAACAGTGTATGTGTGGTACTGAGGCTGTCAGTGGACAGCAGAACAAGCCTGATGTGTCAGACAGCATATGTGGGATTCTTTGACTACAAGTGGTCTACTAATATAACATACTCCTAGACAGCTTTTCTTGTTTTGTTTTTCTTTGGTGAGAAAGTTCTATAATCTAAAAGGCATACCTCCCAACATTTCAAATTGCCAAAGAGGGACACTTGTGTTTTAGGAGGTATTGCTGGGGTGCGGCTGGTGGGTGGGGCATTACCGAGAATTTTTGGCCATTTCATGACCTATTGACACCTCCTTGTGTAACCTAATAATTGACTTATAACAAGACCAAAGTGCTTTATTTACATAGACTAATTTCTAAACACCTATAATGACGTTTAAACAAACAATAATGTGAGTTTTATTGCTGTAAAACAATTTAATACACTTATATACACATCACACAATCTGATCTCCTAGAAAGAGGGACATCAGGATGGGAAAGAGGGACAGAGGGATTTGGGTCTAAAAGAGGGACTGTTACTCCTAAAGAGGGACACTTGGTAGGTATGAAAAGGTGGCCACTTTGTATAAGGACTGTTAAAACTCTGCTAAAACCATAAACAGTGACAATTGCTTTGAGATTAGAAACTGCCTAGTTCAGTTCAATGAAACATCACTTATTTGTTTTTTACCTACATAAGGTCATACATTGCCCATATTACTTGTATAAACAAAAAGGGGTTAAATTATTATTCACAGCTGCCTTAAGATGAATTGGAAAATAATATTTATAAACCTATATGGGGGGTTATGCAGCAAATAAACAGGTTTTATAAATGCTGGCTAGGAGTACATGATATTTGAAAGTATGAACCTATTCATTTTCAGTCTCTTCCTTCCTATGGCTCATAGGACTAGCAATGCATTGGAGACCTCTCAGGTATTCAAGGAATTAAACACCAGTTGACACAATTGAAAAGGAGCGGAATCTTAGTGTGTTCTTCCTTGTAAAACATTTTCTAAATACATCAATAAAATAAATATAAATTGTAATTTTATTTGTCCTCTACGATGCAGTTTGTTTTTCCCCGGAATTGCTCATTTCATCTTAGTACATCAGTTTTAATATTTCATCAATATCAACTCACTTTGTTCTTTAATGGAACTTCACAATTCCTGTACAATCTGTTATTGGCAAATAAACGATCAACTGTGATTCAACAGTACAAGCAGTAGAATGCTTGTATAGGCACCAAATCAGTAAACAACATATTCTGTTTAGGAGGAGGACAGGACACCAGACAGATCCATTGGAAGTGAAAATGAAAACAGAGAACAAGGACATATTGTTAGTTTACTGATTAAGTATGAATGTGCTTTTGTGTTCATGCAAATAAATGCTCACGCTGAGGAAGTGCTTGTGTACTTATGTAAAATGGGTCCTACCTGTACCAGCTGTAAAAGATAATGAAGGACATCATCATCTTGAAGACTCTCCAGTTTCTGAACTGCCATAGCACGTACATTTTCATCTGAAAAGTTACAGTCAAGAAGCTGAATAGTCAGCCCAACATCAAGGGAACAATTATCCCATGCCTCTCTTTTACTTAATAACTGGTATGTTTTTGCCACCATTTCCTGCTGTCCCCACTTTACTGAACTTAGTAACTTAGGATATGCATGAGGGTGTTTTATTATTTCAGATCTAAAATGCCATAGCAGCTCTTGGTCCTCTGGTGTAAGGGGATGCAATGGGTCTGTAGCTATGATCTCTTCAAGTTGTTTCCGAAGTTGGTTGGGCATTTCAGTCCTTGGCCTATCCAGCTCAGGATCAGACACAGACTTGTGTTTAGGTAATGCAACTGGGTGACAATATTTGTCCAAACTAATAGAAATAGCCATAGATTTCTCTTTGTCAGGGTTTGTTGCCGATGTTAGTTTATCGGCATTAATGCTACCTGACTCTTCACCTTTTCCTGGTATTTTCCACATGTGAAGGATATACTCCCCTTGCCTTAATAAAAACCTGTGATCAATTAACAACAGATTGACATAGTAAAGAAGTTGATTTCTGCACTTAGAGTCTGAGCTGGTAGAGTCTGGTGATTGTATGCTTCCTTTATTTGAGACGGTAGGAGCTTTACCACTAAATATCTGGAGATTTAGAAGAGCTCCTTTGGGTAAATCTTTAATTTTAATATCAAATTCAAGCCACACATTCCAAAGAACTTCTTCAGTAAAAGGTTTGCATATAGTCCTCCTCTGTGCAAGGACTTGTTGTCCATGCTGGATGTTGGCTTCAACAAACACAATAAGTTCTATGTTTTTTGGTAAAACAGGGATATCAATCCCAATTATTTTGACCCTAAACTTTCTATTGCAGTCCCAAAGGGATATGGTGAAAATCTTCTCATGGTCTTTTCCTTCAATGGTAAGTTGTTCATGGAAACCTGTGACTCCAGTGCAGTCATCAACCAATGGCCACTCTTCTTTCTGGACAGTATCCACTGATGGATCAGGTGGATGATCCAGAACAAGATGTATCTCCTGCCCATTTTTAATGCAATGTCGTATCCAATGAAAATCTTTAATTGGTGCATTTCCAATTATATATTCATCTCTCCCGCAAACCCTAAGAACAAAATCCAGCTCACTGTTTTCCTCTGAAATGTCCAACAATGATTTTTTCTTTGCCATTTTTGTAAAAAAGCTCTGTAAGATGACATCTGGTGTGTCATCAATAGAAACCCTGATTGTGTGGCTTGTCATCCCTTTGTGTATAATAATAAAAATACAATTAGAAGAAATTCTTTTACATAGATATTCTGGAAGTGGTTTAGAAGTAATCCAGGGGTCCATAGAATATAACCTTGCATCTCTCCTGGCCAGCTCAATCATTCGTGGTGTTACTAGTCTACGACGGGTAAATTCCAGCTCATCATCATGGACATTACTTACATCTGTAACATCATATCCTATCAGATAATTCAGTTGTTTCTGGTGTTCCATGATTTCTTCAGGGGTCTTCTCTTTCTGGACTATAAAAATCTTTCCCACAGTTTTCTGTAAAACTTTCCAGTACATAATACAGTCTAATGTTTGTATTATCTGGTGTTTGTCATATATTTCATATAACTGTCCTTTTTTCTGATATTGCAGTACAAACTGGTCTGGAGTAAGTCTGTGGTAAAAATCACTGTTGTGGCTTCTTTCAATAGCCTGCATCCAGACTTGTGCTTTCATCTGCTCAACAGTGCAGTTGCCAGCTATCTCTAACAGAATTGTGTCTTGTGCTTTGTTGTCTTTATTACTTGTTGGAAGCATAAACTCTATAGGAATCAGCTCCGTGGAGAATATGTTGCAAGATGCAGAATGGGGTCTCATTTTTCTTCTTCGACGTTTGTTTTCATCTCTCAAAACAACAGGCTGGTCATAATTCTCTAGCTCCATGCCAGATGCAAGCTAGATATAGAAAAGAGAACATTATAAATATGTACAGATTTCTCAGTTTCATTTGGGCACTTTATTTTCAAATTAACAATATATTTATTAGACAGTGCCAAGTCAAAATAAACACAAATAGTTTTACCGAATCTATAACCATTTTACATTGCAAAACAACAGATATGACCAAAGCTTGTAAAAGAGCACCCAATAAATGGAAAGATTACCGCTTAGATAAATCATACAAAATGTCTGTTACAATCAAGGGTGGACTGAGAGGTCGGGCATTCAGTCAGGGACACTGGGCCAGCTGCTGGGGAGGGTGGGGCAGTCATATCTGGGGGAGCAATTGGGGTCAACTACATAACTACAAGGTGGGAAGAGTGCTGAGCCCTGCATTCCAGGGGGCCTATATTGCCTCTGCATAATTTTTTTGCCGGGTAGACCTATGGTGTGCTTTTGGTAGCTTGGCTAGTCAGCTAATTTGATGTGTTGAGGAGGGGAGGGCAGGCCTGTAACTTCCCTGTTGGCTCTCTACTGTGATGATACATGACAGTGAGAATACCCTGCAATATGGAGGACACAGAAGCAATGTTTTATCGAATGTGCACAGCTGCATTTTCACCTCCCTGTGCAGTTGTCCTTTTGCTCCCACACAGAAGTGATGGTGGAAGGTCAGTAAGGCACTGAGGTGATGGAAGAATTTCAGTACAGTACTGTGGAGGTAGCTGAACGATGCAAAAACATTTGAGAAGACATGAACAAGGGCACATAATGACAGAAGGGTAAATGAAAATAGTTTCATATGCTTGGGAAAAAGTATTTAACTTTTACTAAAAACAAATTAAAAGAGTTTATTAAAAATACATTGCAATACCAAAACTGTGTACGTATATAACATAATGGTCAAAAAGAGGTTATAAAGTATTTGGAATCATGGCAAGATGTGTTGCTAAGGAGCGAAGTATGAAGAATTTCAGTGAATGAACCTTCATATGTTACTAAATCCATCTTTTTAGATTGTTTCCATCTCTGTGGATTTAGTAACATATGAAGGTTAATTCACTTGAATTATTTATAATATTTTTTCACCCTCAATATGATATTTACACAGTTCTGGGTTGATATGTAGTTTTAATAAACCCTTTTGTTTTACATTTGGTTTTCATTTAAGTTTAAATACTTCTTCCCGAACATAACATATATGAAACTATTTACATTGAGCCTTCTGTCATTATGTGCCCTCACTAATGTCTTCTCAAATGTTTTTTTTTTTGCATCCTTTGGGAAAATGTTTGTGTTCACAGACTGCAGACAGAGGAGCACAGCTGCATGAATTACTGCTCACTCACAAATAAGCAGCTGAAATGATGTAACTGTACCCCACTTTTGTATTTTGTTCTTATATTTTTGTGGGGTGGTACATCATTAAGGTATTGATATGAATGTGGAAAATCATTAAGGCACTAAAGCGATGTTGTAAGGCACTGAGGTCTTTGTGGAAGGTCAGTAAGGCACCAAGGAGGTGGTAGAATGTCTGTATTACTTAGATGTTGGATGGTTGATATCTGTATAGGCAGTGGTATGCTTTGCGGGCAGTGGTAACCCTTTGGGTGCCAGAAGGATATCTAAAGCATTGTTTTATATTGCACCCCCTTCTGGCACTCCAATGGCTAACCCTTTAATGACAAGAAGAGTGTGCAACACATTGCTTTACAATTCATTCCACAACCCTCTGCTCCTTATAGATTTAATAGGTATATTCGAGGGAAGAAATCTTCTAGAATTAACCCAACGAGCTCCATAGAAATCATCTACAATATGCTGAAAGGAGGGAACAAAATATGCTGGTTACATAGTTACAATAATAAAGAACTCTCATTAAACTCTTGAGTACCAGGGGAGTGTGAGTACTGCACACCCCTCATTTCCTCAAAGGGTTAAAATGAACAACCGAGGCTGCAGGAAGAATCCAGAGTCTCCTTTCACGCTCTCCCCATTTTCTCCCTGGAGCCCACTTCCCCGATGTACTTCTCCTGATGACTTCTCCACTTTCTCCATTTCAGTTGCAAGCTCAATTACATCAATTGTGTAGCTCAATTTCATTTGTAAGCTCTGTGGTGTCACTTTTGTCATATTTATGTGGGTGTGTTAACTTGCTAATGTGGCACATTTCCACATAAACTAAGCTCCAATAGCAGCCTTTGTTGTGGGAGTTCACAGTCCCAATATCACCAAGTGAAGTGTAAAGAGCAGAGACAGCAACTACTCTCCAATAACTCTCTGAGTGTCATAGGGATGTGCATTGCAGGCCCCTATGGTGCTGAAAGTAGTAAAAATGTAGGGAAAAAGTTTGTGTTAAAACAGTTTTGCTTTAACCCCTTGATTCATGCAGTTTGCATATTTCATAAATTTCAAATTTAACCCATTTGGTGCTAGAGACCTCTCCAATGCATTGTTTTGCATAGCATCCAAGGGGTTAAATGGCCAGTTATGGGAGCACTTGCCACTCTGTCTGTGGAGAGTTGCATAAATAATAAGTATTATATAGGAATAATTCTACATTTCATTATCCGTTTGTTTACATCAACGATGGTGAGAAAAGTTCCACATTTGTGTAACAGCCCCTGATGAAACTGGTCACATACAGAGAAACACTCAAGGGTTCATTCACTGATGTACCTTACAAAACTTAAGAAAATGGTGTTTTCATAAATAGGGCATCACCTAGACAATGGGACTCTTTCAGTTTTGTTAGTCTGGAGAGCTCCAGTTCTGTATTGACTCCAGGAACCCCAGAACTAAAACCAATACAGTTTGGCAAAGCATCCGTTGGCTCACACCCACTCACCTCGCCAGACAGTGTCAGGTGAGTGGGTGACAGTGAATGTCAGCCAGGCAGCACCCAGAGAGGGGAGTAAGAACCAACATAGAGAGTGTGTGAGAAACAGTGGGGACAGATCTATAACAATGCCCCAGAAAGACAACACTGGTATTACGAACAGGAAGATCCGTTATGCATCACTGTACTAATGAGCGGGAGAGATGCTTACAAAGTTAGAATGAGAGACAATCTGGTACTGGTTCCAAAATAACAGGCAGGTGATAGCCACTGAGAATTTTAAATCATCGGTGGAGCAAGTGTACAATTATATTATAGACTCATGCATAAAGTTTAAACACTTTGGAACATCTCCAACTTGGTCAGCTGGTTTCAATGCATCCAATTATAACAAACAAGCACTGTGGATCAATATTACCATCTAACATGCATATCGCTAATTGAACTAGTGTGTGAACTGTTTACATTTTCATTTATGTATATAGTAAACAGGTAGTATTATAGAGGTATATTTAGATCAATGGGGGTTGGAGGGATTGATATTCTATTAGACAACTGTTTGTTTTTTAATATGATTCTGTGATCCTTAATATGTTTTTAATAAATATAGTTTTATATATCCCCTAATGTAATGTATGAATTTTAGATTTGGGGTGTAATATTAGGTGTACTGTAGATTTCTGGAATCCCGCTTGATGCTGGTGAGATACAAGATAGCAGTTCCAAGTGTATAGGTTCAAAAATATATTATTTCTAAGATGTAGTCTATAGAACAGGCATCTTAAATTATTAACACACAACAGCTTAGATGGAACATTGGCTCTGAATGAGCAGTAAAGTTGGGGGTGGGGCCTTAGCTCTGTTGGTGCAGCTCTTTCAGATGCCTATGGTGTAATTTGTTCCATAACTAATGGCACAGAGTGAAGCTTCATTTTAGCTGCATTCTCTACATCAGAGCCATTCTTTTCTCCTTAACTCCTCTAATTTAGTATTAACTATAAATTTATATAGTATGAAATAGTACTTAACCTATTCCAGTTATGTGATTAGCTAATCCATCCCTGATTTTATCATACTCCTTTATTAAATGGACTGTATAACATAAAAATGAAGTGTTCACATCCTTTTAAATATTATGAATTCTTATATATAGCACTGTAAAGAATATGTTATAGTCACATCTGAGATATGTGCTTTCCCAATTTATATGTAGACAGCTATGCATTTCTAAACACCACCCCTGGGGTACAGGTAAAAGGTATGTATCATCTGAGAGATTTTCATTATAGGAAGTATAATAATGATATGGACTGTGTTCACTAAAGAAGATTGAGGGATGGATGTTCCTGTTTGATTCACTCTGGTGACTGTCACTGAGTGAGTGATGAATTCCTCTAACCCATACCCTGATTTAAAAAAAATTATATATATATATATATATATATATATATATATATATATATATATATATATATATATATATATACATATACACACACATACACCTGAAAAGAAAATCTATGACTGATCTGTCTCAGGTTATCACCATAGCAGTTGCTATAACAAGAAGGCGTCTGACCTGTACATGATATTCCCCATTACATTATACCTCATATCTGTGGCAAGGCCGCAACCTGAATATGTAAGGAAAGGAAGGGCAAACCAGGTTAATAGGATTATATTAATATTTTTCATTGGGGGGGAACAGGTATCAACTTATGACAATTTGTAAAAAATAATTTTTCATCAAAAACAATATGCTTTAGAAATAAATTCCCAGCTGATTAAATATTTACCACACGAGGTGACTGGTAAAAGCTTGCTGCAGTTTTCCCCACACCATAGGGTTTATGATTCTTCAGATGTATCAGTATGTCCCCCTACTGATCAATGGGGAGCAATTCACACTTAAGTCATATATAAATCACAAATGGAACCTCCAATTGCAGACTGATGAGTCACTGGCAAACAGTGAGTCACTAACAAACAGTTCTCCATAGAAAGTGATAGAAACTGTTTGGACCGTTAATCACACTCTCAGTTTTTTCCTGACAGTTTGAACTGTTATAACATTTGAATAAACTGACTGACATTAGTGAGAGTACCCTTATTTTATTCAGCGGGAAAAAGTAAAGGAAACAGTAAAGTTACATGCTCAGTTGGACCCAGAAGAAAGTGATGGGACAAAGGAGCATGGGTAAAGGCGTGTGTGAAGAGATGTGTTTTCAAGGAGTGCTTGAAGCTACTAAAGTTGGATGAAAGTCTGATATGCTGTGGTGGCGCATTCCATAGCTGGGGTGCAGCTCAGGAAAAATCTTGTAGACGTG
Organism: Rhinophrynus dorsalis; assembly: GCA_037306005.1. NCBI lineage: Eukaryota > Metazoa > Chordata > Amphibia > Anura > Rhinophrynidae > Rhinophrynus > Rhinophrynus dorsalis. Next base: position 300,686,452 of record CM074721.1, read on the forward strand.
TAGTAAGTAAGTAAACCCTTACTGTAACCAAATGGGAGTTTTCTTACATAAGTATAGTGCAACTATGTTGCTCCTCATTTAACTTTTTTTCTTGCTTCACATGCTGCAGTGTGAGAATTCTGCATGTGTGAGAATCAGGGGCATCCTCTAGAAGTCTACATATATTTCATAAAGAGGCCTCAAAAATACTTTAACCCATTCAGTGCCAGAGGGGTACGCAACGCATTGCCCGTCTGGCACTGAAAGGGTTAAGAACCAGAGGGATGTGCAAAAAGCATTGCTTTACAAGGTGTTGCTTATCATACGCTGTTCAAACAAATATCTTTGTAGTCTTGTTTCTAACACAAAAATCAAAGTTTTTTAAAACATGGAAACATACCTCCCAGCTTTCAAATGGTTAATGATGGCTTGGTGTTGAAGAGTGACTGGTGGGTGGGGTATTATCAAGAGTTACATCATGACCTACTGACTGCGTTCATGTAACCGATTAGATGAGTTAGAACAAGAAAAAAGTATTTTATTTACACAAACTACTTTATAAACATAAATACTGATGTCTAAACAATTATTAACGTGAGTGTTATTGCTGTACTATAGAGCAATGTGATACATCTTTGTACACACTACACATTTTGATCTCTTAAAATGAGTGACACCGGTGTAGGGAAGTGGGTCACAAGGATTTTGGTCTCAAGAGGGGCTGCGCCTCCTAATGGGGACAATAGGAAAGTATGTAGAAACAGAATTTTTTTTAGTGGCATCCAAATGCAGTTGATAAATGTATCTGTATGTAAAAGAAAACCCTAGTGTAGGCAATGGGAAGGTTGGAAATAAAAAAGTGCAATCAAATCCAGCCCTCAGTTGCTAACACTTACATTAAAATAGTAACAACATTAATCTGCTTTCCTTCCTCACCATTTTATTATAAACTAGCATTTTTGCCACGGCTTTGCTCATGTGGTGAATTTTTTAATTTGTTTAATTTAAGGTCAGATCTAGTGGAGGGGAATCAGGACCAGTCTTTATGCCTCCCAGCTAGTGATCTCCCAGCTGTGTCAGCTAGGAGAATAGCGGCAATGCAAGGGACCACAAGAGCTCCCTGCTTCCATCCTACCCAAACTAAAGGGTAGGAGTGGGCAGGATTGGCAAACCCTTCCACGTCAATGAGGGAAAGCCTCCCTTATTGATCCTGATCCCGCACACTCCTACCCAGTACTTCAGGTAAGATGGAAGCGGGGGAGCTCTCTTGCTCCCCTGCATAATATCTATTGATCTCCCAGCCAAATTGACTGTGAGATCAGTAGCTTGGGGGTATCAGGAGTGATCCTGATGCCACACCCTGAGGTCTGTTTTTTTTTTTTGTAAGTAGCTGGTTGTGGAGACAGGGGGCAAAGTACGGTGACAAGAACTTGTTTGAGGTCCTGAGGCAAGTGGCTAACCATTTTTTTAACAGAGCGACTCCTGAAGCAAATGCCCCCTGACAGTGAACCAGAAACCCATTGACAACTAAAAGCAACTGTAAACCCATATAACAAACTAACTAAAATGTTGGTTAGATTTCACTGTCCGCCACTAACCTGCTCCGTTAGCTCAATGATTAACCCCTTAGGGACCCTTGACGTACCAGGACCGTCAAGGGTAAACTTTCTTGAAAGACCCTTGACGGTCCTGGTACGTCACGTACATTTTACTTACAGCGCTCTTCCGGGAGCGCTGTAAGTAAAAATGGGGCATGAAATAGACCGCTCCAAGATCGGAGCGATCTATTTCAAGCCCCATAATGACGCGCCGATACACGTGACAGGTCACGTGTACCGGCCCGTCAACGTGCCCCTATGCGGACGTTATGGGACGGAAATGTCCCATAATGTCCGGTCCTTAAGGGGTTAATACTTATAGAGTTGGATGCTGATCCCATGGTGCTCCCTTAAGACTAGGGAGGGGGAGACTCCACTTTCGGCCAGTGAACAGCTCTATGCAAGCTGGGGTTGACATCTTAAGCCTCTATAGAGCTAGTGAGCTTATGAAAAGCCTCAGTCCCATGAGAATTCAGCTGTGCTCAAATGCACTGGATCTATAAGAGCCTGACGCATCCAGTTCCAATAGTGGCAGTCCCCAGTCATGGGCTGGAAGTGGAGGCTCTATCTCACTAGTATTAAGGGAGCACTGCAGGATCAGCACGTAACTCTTATAAGCATTAACCCCTAAGCTACTATAGCAGGTATGGAGTTGTCAGGGGCACCTAGCCTAATTTAATATATTGCAAAGCAATGTGTTGGAGACCTCTCTAGCATCCAGTATATTAACTAAATGTTAAAATAATATTACATATTAAAAGAATAGAATAACAAGAGTTTGTTTGTTAGATACAATAAGTCTGATGTACCAAGAAGAACTGGAGCAATTCAGGGGCAAACTAAATGCACATTAAGGGACAAATAACATTTCTCATTCATATAAAGGAGGGTTTTAACCCCTTGAATGCACTGAAGACTTCCTTAGCTTTCAATGGATTAAAAGCCATGTTCAAACGGGAATGTTTATTTGCCTCCTGTGGTGCAGTCAGCTTGCTCTAGAACAGGTAACTCAAGCCCCTCCAGCTGTTGAGGACTACAATTCCCATCTTTCCAGGCCAGCCAGAAATTTGCCGAGGATGATGGGAGTTGCAGTCCACAATAGCTGGTGGGCCTCTGGTTGTCCAGCCCTGCTGTAGAATGACTCCTGGTACATCAGCCTCAGACACTGTCAGACAGAAATACAATGCTTGCTTAGAGACACAGTGTAATATGCACCTCAATGTCTATACAGGCAAGGAAATCTAAATAAAACACATATATTATTACCTGAAATTAACTTCTGGGCACCTCAAACCTTTTGCATTATTATAAATGTCCAATCCTCAACAACCCCAAAAAGACTGACACAATTAAATAAGAATGATTACCTGTTTATTGGGGAGAAGCAAAGCTGCTTAAGAACCATTTGTTAAGGCTTTGCAGATGACACTTTGCCTGCACTGCCGGCTGTAAGGAGTGTGTCAGAGCTAGCTGTTCTGCTTTCTTTCTGGCGTTTCAGCCAGCTACAGAGGAAGTGCTGTTAGCAGCAGGAAGGAAGCTTCAACCACATTGATTATTCATTTGATTACATATTTAGAGAAAGCCACTGAGCACTTCCCTCTGCCACAGCATATCTAAATATACTGGAACAATTATCGAGTAGCTTTGTATTAACAATCAAGAGGAAGAAATTTAGTAAAAGTCTGCATGGACGGACCTTTGATTTACAATATAAGGCTGCTATGCATTTTAATTTAACTCATGACCAAAATATTCAGTACAAAAAAATCTATTTACATATATGCATCACTGACTTGTGAAATGTACTGACCATTTGAAAAGTAAGAAAAAAAACCACAATTCATTATGAAGGTCACATGAGTTAACCCTATTGGGACTGGAGCCGTGTGCAACAAAATGTGATGCGCACTCCTCTGGTCCGTCAAGGGTTTCGTTTTAAACGTTTGAGGTTGAGATCTAATAAGAACTGGCAACATTCTGGAGAAAAACAACTGCAATAACCATTAAAAATTCCCATTGATTCAAATGTTTTTTTTTTTTTTAAACAATGCAAAATAGGTCTTCAACACGTTGTAAAGCAATGTCCTTGATACCTAGCTAGCATTCAGGAGGTTAAAAAAAATGTAAATACATTTTTATTTGTCTGCTACGGTTTGGTTGGTTTGCTCTAGAATTTATCCTATTCTTCTTGGCACATTAGCCTCTTTGAGTGACAGAGCAGGATCCAATCAAACACAGAGCAATGGGCTGGACAACCTCCAACACTAACTGGGTTCAACTGCAACCAGTTATGTATGTGCTTCATTGTGTCAACTAGAGAGCAGCATGGTTCTGCTAACAAGGAATCAAACCGCCGTACTGACTGGCAGCATACTCCTGTGATATAACAAATGTATTATTTTTTTTCTTTTTACATTGGAAACAACTGACTATAAAATATCCCTGTAAAAACCTGATAAGAAAAACATGAGGTGCTACCCATAGTAGATTACTGTCAAAGACATCGTTTCTAAAATAATTCAGTAACCAGAGTGGCAACTTTTCCCTGTACACCCGATTGCACACAAGGGTTGAATCCAAAGGTTTCAAAAGTCACTGAAACCTGTACAGGAACACTTGAAGTAAGCAGGGAGCAGAAAAAAAACACAGACTGGAAAGGCACAGATGCAGAAGTTGTATTAGAAATGTAGTCAGACTGAGCAGAAGTCATGAAGAGAAGATGTAGTAAAACAAAGCAGAGGTCTTATTGCCAATGAACAGAAAGCAGATGTACTCTAGGTTAAAGGGACAGAAATGTTTCACAAAAACAGCAGCTCCAACTAATCTTCATCGTATCTGGACCATGGAGAGGGTTATATCAATACTGTCAGAGTTGTGGTTCAAGAGTAATTGAAGGATAAAGTTTCCCCTTCGGTGCGCAGAGAGGACCACGGTCTGAATTTGGAGCACCCCGCTCCGTATCAGTCGCGTCACAGGAAGTCTCTACTGCGCACGAATGCAACACACACAGCAGTCTCCACTGCGCATGACTGCGTTGTTACAAACTTTAAGCAAATTATTATATAGTAGTATAGTGAGTGGTGGTGGAGCAGAATTGTTTAGCGATTCAGATATGTGGGCAGGGGGACTTCTTCCCCCTGCGTACTCAAGTTCACATCACCGCCTGTAGCAGACATTGAATGGAGAGATCCCTGTAGTGATTTTCACAGGAGTGTGACCAAAGCTGTTCCCCATAGGAGGTAGAGGCCTGGGGTGTGATCTAGTTATCTGCAATGCTGAATAGTTTTATGGGGAGCAGATTCTGCTGCAAAGGCTGGGGAGTTAGAACACCACAGATTAGGTGGAGGGAATAAGGGTCCTATTATTCAAATACAAAGTGGTATTAAGACATTTTGTTTTGTCTTAAAAACAACAAAATATATATATATATTAACCCTTTAAGGACCCATGATGTGTCAGGACCTTCATGGGTAAAATTGTGTTATGGACCAGTGACGGTCCTAGCACGTCATGGAAGTCAAGGGTCCCCACACGGCTGCACGCTGCTCAGGGACCCTTGAATCCAAACAGATAAAAGAAAATGCTGTCGTTAAGGGGTGAAATAGTTAATGCTGTGAAAGGCAACACACTGAGAAGCAGGGATAACCAACCCTGGTCCTCAAGAGCTACCATCAATGTATGTTTTTAGTATAACAGAACATGTGGACTATTCTTTCGTAATGTGTTGCACACCTCTCTGGTCCTTAAAGGGTTAAGAAACACCCAAAAATATTTATGAATCATTTTGTGTAATTGTGATTAGCCAGATATGAAATACAATGTCCCATTCACCAGTTTTACCTTTTGCAATGCGTTGCATACCCCTCTGGCACTGAAAGGATTAAAACTCTTGGTCTAGCGGCCATATGAACAAATTCAAAAGTGGAGCAATTTGGGAGCAAACTAACTACACGATAAAGAACAAATCAAAATGTACCAAATACACACTGATTTAAATAGGGCTATTAACTCCTTGTACTCCCCCTTTACAAATTCTTGTTAATAACTCAACTCAACCATAAGGCCTCATTTTACGAATTTTTGCAAAGCTGATGGATACAGAGGACAAAGGGTTTCCATACATGGGAATGGGATTTGGGATACTCTATTAACTTGATATTGAAGTAAATCTGGATAGCCACCTGGCAGGAACAATGATATAAAATGTTGTTCCATTGGCAATCTACAGCTTCCAAACTACATGCAATGAATACATTTAACTCTCACTTTGTTTAGAAAGGTTGTAATCAACTGGGTACTTTATTTCATTGTTGGTGGTCTTGTTCTGGGTGGAGGGTGCAAACTTAATTTCAAATTGCCTCCACATAGCTATACCTGGAGATCTTGTGACCTTTTTATCATCACGTCCATGCCCCACACATTCATGTAATACATTTGTCACCTCTGTGGCCCTAGTCACTTGTAGATGTATTACTGAAAAATGGAAACGCTCCACTGTCCACACTATTGAAAGAGTTAAACAGTAGATATGGTCTAATTATGAAATGAACCTTTTGACATCTAGAGTAAATGGGAACCCTAGGTCCCTCCACCAACAATCGGAACTTTATATGACAGACATGTGGGACACAGCCAGGAACCCTAGAGGAATACACCATTTGATAGTTAACCATATTTTCATTTTTTTATGTTACACACCTGCCTAAGACTTTTGCACATTACTGTACACACACACATATATATATATATATATATATATATATATATATATATAAAATATCCTCTAAGGGACGCACTCTCAACAAGAATAGCATAAAGCCTGGGTGCCGTATATCAGGATGACATAGAAGTACATAAATCAGCACTCTCAGGAACTTTTAGAAAAAGCAAAAATAGTCTTTAATGGTAGATCAAAGTTTTGATCCCAGCAGGGTATGCTATGGTATGTGGTCAGCATGGCTCAGGCAGCCCCACCAAATCTTGCACCTTAGGGCGTTGCCTACCCATCTAATGGGAAATTTGATCCTGATTTACTGTTTAATCCCTTGAGGACCAGAGAACTGTTCAATGCTCTGCAGTGTGCTACACGCTCTCTGGTCCTCAAGGAATTAACCCTTTGAGTGCCCGAGAGGTATCCAAAGCATTACAAAGCAATGCGTTGGATATCTTTCTGGCACTCAAATGGTTAAAAAAAGAGGTACTCAATAGTGCGAAACTGCACTGTCAGTTGTATACAGATTGATATTTAAGGGCTGTGTCTCTAAGTATAGAAGGAGACAGACACAAAATAGCTATTTACCATAGGTTGATGGAGATCCCTAGGTGTTACCACAACACTAACCCTTTGAGTGCCAAAGGGGTAAGCAATGCATTGCTTCACAAAGAGCAAAAGAAGAAAATGTTGCATCAGGTGCTCTCAAAGCTGATGTAAATAAAACATTTTTTATTTTAAATAAATAAAAAATCCAGTAACAACACTATGGATTAGTAATGATTAACTCCTTAACAACGGCAGTCCTGGGGAGTGGATTCCCCTTAAGGACCGCTTTGATTTCATTTGATGAGCTAGCACAGGTGACTGATCACGTGGGCCGGCTCTCAGTCCTTAAGTCAAATTCACAGATGATGGTCCTAGCAAGTCATAGGTCATTAAGGGATTAAAATCTCTCCGACCCAGAGTGAATAAATAATGTCACAATTATGTTACAATATAAATTATCTGAGATAAATAAATGGGGGCAAAATTATCTAGACACCATCTGTGTCAGATTCTGCACACTAACACATCCCAGATATTAAAAGAAAGTGTAGGGTAAAGGAGAGTAACCCTGCAATGTACAAAGTAAACACAGGGCGGCTCAATAATAGATCTAGAAGAAGGTCAGTATCAAACGTGAATAATAAACCTCAGGATAAAGGCACAATGCGATTACATGTCAGTTTATGTCAGGAGTATAATGTATAATGGGAGCAGGCATGGATGGATTCACAGTGCCGCAAATCCCAGTGTATGAGTGATGTCGGATTAACAAATGGGGGAGTACTTGAGGAGAGATGCACATTAAAATCTAAGTAATTGAAAATATCCTGTTTAATATAGCACAGAATTTTGTTGAGGATGACTGGCATAAAACCAGTTAGCAAACATGATGCAAGACACCCTCACATTGCTACCATGCCCAACACCGGCTCATCATTCATAAACGTTGACCAATGTCATTTCTCTCATGTACAGGATGTTGTGCTGGCAGAATTGTATAGAGGTGCGAATATATAGAACCTATGTATGAATATGTAGGGCTTCAGGTCCTACCTGGTGGCACTATTTCTGAATGCCAGTGAGTTGCCAATTGCTGATGTAGAGCTATTAATAGAATGCTCATCACCATCATTATTGCTAGATCAAGTATTTGTATATTACTCAACACTCAAAAATCATATTATTCACTCTGAAAATAAAACTAGACTATTACATAACCGGTGGTGGAGGAGCATAACATTCTGTACATGAGAGAACTGACATCGGTCAGCTTTTATAAATGATGAGCCTTTGCTGGGCATGGTAGCGATGTGAGGGTGTCTTGCAACATGTGTAACTTTTAGTTTGCTAACCAGCTAATCAGCTTTATGAAAATCATCCTCAACAAGGCCCTGTGCTATACTTTACTTTTATATTGTCCTGTCAGCATGACCCTTCACATAGGAGTAATTATTTTGCACTGATTAATTCATGCTAGCAAGCGATGCAATGCCATGGAGTCTCGCACTGCACCCACCATTCGGTTTTACTATCAGTTTATTTCCACCGAGGAGTTGAACTCTGTTGGTGATACATTATCGGTTGTATAACAGGATATTTTCAATTACTTTGATTTAATGTGCATCCTTTCTCAAGTACTCCCCCATTTGTTAATCCGACATCACTCATGCACTGGGATCTGCTGCATTGTGAATCAATCTGTGCCTGCTCCCATTATACATCATATCCTGAGTTAAACAGACATGTAATCGCATTGTAGCTTTATCCTGAGGTTTATTATTATTATTCTTTATTTATATAACGCCAGCTTATTCCACATCTCTGTACAATTGGGAGTAGACGTACAGAGATATTAAATAGTACAAATCATATGTGGAGAACAGGAGGATCAGAGGGCCCTGCTCGTGAGAGCTTACAGTCTAAAGGAAGGTAGGTTGGACACAGAGGGAGTAAGTGCTATTGGGTGTAAGTGCCTCCTGCCACCTGACCTGCCAGTCAGTGGGTGGGAATGAGAAGTGCTGTTGAGTGCAGTGGTCAAGGCAAGGGATGGTTCTTAGTGATATTGTTTATGGAGGCAGTTGATAGGCTTCCCTGACGAGGTGAGTCTTCAGGGAGAGTCTGAAGATTTGAAGGCTGGAGGAGAGTCTGATTGGGTGGGGGAGGTAATTCCAGAGCTGAGATGCAGCATGGGAGAAGTCCAGTAGGTGGGAATGAGAGGATTTAATAAGAGCTGTGGAGAGGAGAAGGTTGTGTGCAGAATGAAGATGGTGAGAGGGAGTGTATTTGAAAATGAGAGATGAGATATAGGGGGGTGCGGTGTTAGTAAATTTACTATTCAAGTTTGATACTGACCTTCTTCTAGATCTATTATTGAGCCGCCCCATGTTTACTATGAACAATGCAGTGTTACTTTCCTTTACCCTACACTTTCTTTTAATATCTGGGTTGTGTTGGTGTGCAGAAACGGATGGTGTCTAGATAATTTTGCCCCCATTTATTTATCCCATATAATTTATCTTATTATTTATTCACTCTGGGTCAGAGAGATTTTAATCAAACCTAATTCACAGTACTGTTACTGGATTTTTAAATTATATGAAATAAAAGTTATTTTTAATTTACATTAACTTTGAGTGCACCTGATTCAGCATTTTCTTCTTTTGCTCTTTCTGAAGCTTTAGGTTAAGAAAGAGGTGTCAGAAATGTTAACTGCTGGCCAATCATTCTCATGTATTGATTCATGTATGTCAGCACATCAAATCATTGTGTATCTGAATTCACAAGAAAAACTGCAGTTGTTACAAGACCATATTCATGGTCATGTATCATTTGGTTTAATATGTGAGTGGATGTCAGTGGGACACTATAAAATGAAGATATTACATATATGACATCTTGGATGATTTTCATTGGAAAGCACTGAAAGTGTTATATTGTTTCTAAATATACACTATTAGTGGGAAATGAGATCAGATCATGGGATTGCTATTCTGCTGTTTTAAAAGAGGATATTGTAAGGCTGTAATAATAACCTCATTGTGCAATAGGTTTGCATACAACACAAATTTCTTCAAAAAGCCTAACTGTATCTCATAAATAAATAGATGGGTGTATATATAAACACAGAAAAAGTGAAAAAATAAAACAACGTTAAAGTCAGAAATTGAATTTTCCCTCATGGATGCAAAAGCATGGAAATTAAGTCTATGGGGGTTATTCACTAAGGAGTGACACAAAGGTGATAAAGTGGAGAGAACTTCTCCAGTTCCCATGCTATTCTATGGAGCCAATGCACTAAGATCTCTCCCACTCTATAGAATAACATAGGAACTGGAGAAGTGAGATCACTAGAGAAGTCATCTCCACTTTATCACCTCCTTATCATTCCTTAGTGCATTTCCCCCAAGGAGTTAAAAGGCCCATTTATGTCAATGGGTTGTTTTTATTTGTCTTCTGTAGTGAAGTTGATTTCCTCCAGTTTTCATTTATACATCAGCCTTTCTTAGCCCCTTAACGACCCTTGACGGTCATAGTACGTCAAGGGTCGATCTGACTGAACGCGACCCATGACGCACTATGACCGTCATGGAGTTCCGGGCTCTCCCCACGACTGCACGTTGTTCTGGGAGTCCGGAACTTGAAAAAGAAAAAAAAAAGTTCTGCGCTGATTGGCCGGTCGTTAAGGGGTTAATCTCACTGACAAACAAACATAAATTTTAATTCAGAAAAGAACCATCTGATCCATCCAGTCACCCCACTTCCATCCTATATAATAAGTCGCTAGGATATTTGTCACGATGCAGTCATGCTCAATCGCGACTGCCCACGTTCGGTCACTCTCTGAGCATGATTGCATTGCGTGAGTGAGGCAACGCAAGACTGCATCACGGGGAGCAGTGAGATAGCGGCCTCTTAACCCTTTGAGTGCCAGAGGGGTACGCAACGCAAAGCAATGCATTGCGTACCTCTCTGCCACTCAAAGGTTTGACATCACCCAGACCTTGGCCCATGTACACACGCTTTTACACTAGTATTTAATAAAACACATTTTACATACTTCTAGGAATATACATATATATATTCAGGCATTCTGGAATTCCTTTACTGTTTTTGCCCCTACCAATTGCACTGGGTGGCTGTTCCATGAGTCTTTCACACTTTCTGTAAAGTAGAACTTACACACTTTACTTCCACCTATAACTTTAGATCAAGATCTCTCGTTCCCTCCTTTTCAGAAAAAATTGCTTCCTTCCTGAACTATATTAAATCCCTTAATATATTTAAAGATGTCTGTCATATCACCCCACTCCTTCCTTTCTCGTAAATGCAGATAGATGGAGTTTAGTAGGTTCACTCGAGGTGATAAATTGCCAGTGAAAGGCATCATAACCCAGCATAGTACTTTTTACAGTGGGCGACATCACCAGCGGTGTGATACTTGTAAAAGGGGCCTAAAAACACACCATTGTTTTCAGCTGCAACAAAAAAAAAGGTATGCTACAAAGGTTTACTGTGTAGAGCACTAAGAGCTTGTTAACCCTTTCAGTGCCAGAGGGGTACCCCTCTGGCACTGAAAGGGTTAAAGCCATTGAAGGAACTCTAAGATGTATGAGTAACCTTCAGTCTACAAACTGTTGTAGGACTGAGCTCTTACTACATATCTTCCTGCTGTACCAGACTTCCAAGGACAAGACCATGTTTTGGCTCCCTGCTCTTTGATCCTGCTGTCCAGTTTAATAGGTTATAAACTTCCCCACGTTACTATAATATTACTTATTATTATATGATTTTGTTTAGTATTTAGGTTTGTCACTTGCGTAATGTTTGCTCTGCTGTAGAAGTGCTGGTTTAGATCTGTTCTATTATGTATTGGTACTATGGACATTAGTGATCATCTGTGATGTGACTGCCCTAGGGAAACCTTTGAACGTAAGGCAAACATGCAGTAACAGGAGTTGCATCTGTTATGAATTGAGTCATTCACAGAAATGGAAAATTCAACAAATGTATCAAACAGAAAATCTTGTCGGTTTCAACATTTTCTCTACTTTGCTACATACAGTGCAGTTATTTCAGCTTCAGAATTGCACAACATTTGCTATGATAAAAATGTAGATGTCTATATATAAACAGGGCCAGATTTACATTCCAGACTCCCCTAGGCAAGGCACTCTGGGCACCCTTAGCTCCACCCATGGCCACACCCCACTCCTCACATTACCACGTCACCAGTCTCCTCTACTGTTTCCTGGCACAGAATATACCTCAGACCTACAACAAGCAGGGACATAAAAGCTTTAACCCCTTGGTTGCTAGAGAGATCTCCAACGCATTGCGGAGCAATGCATTGGAGAGCTCACTAGCATCCAAGGGGTTAAATAATAGATTGTAAAGGGTGTATAAGCTACTGCAGGGATACAGAGATTACTCTGGCCCCACCCACAATTCAGAATGTGGGTGTGGCCAGCACAGCTGAGGCACCCCTCAAAATTTGGAGCTCTAGGCAGGTGCCTAGTCTGCCTATTGGGAAATCCAGCCCTGTATATAAGTTCGGCATTGTTCTTCATTTGCTACCAGATAACTTCCTACATTGGCCGAGACCTGTGAAACCTTTATTTCTAGTCTAAACCTTTAAAGTGAGTAAGTGTGTGTGTGTGTGTGGGGGGGTGCAATGCATTGCAAAGCTCTGCACACTAATCTGTTTCTTAAAATGTTAGTAAGTACCAAAAGAAAATAAATTAACACTGATTTACTACAATGAGAGTCTAGCAACTACAGGCATCCAAGGGGGGGGGGGGGTAAACATGGATCACTGAAGTAAAAACACAGCAATTACTAACATCAGCTCTAAAATATTTCTCACCAGCTGCTGGGTCAACCTTTCTGTTTTTAGCTTAAGCAATATTATATTTACTAATAATATAGGAAATCACACTTTCTTTTGCCTTAACCCTAACATTTCACTGAAATGAACCCTGTTTGTGCCAGAGGAGGCAATCCAATGACACTCAAAGGGCTATATTCATGAAGATAAAGAGGTACAATTCTACAGCAAACCAAAATTTACATAGGCGAGAGGCATGAAAAGCCAGCTGATTTTAATGGAGCTTCTAACACCTTTGAATAATAGAGGTCTCCAAAGCATTGCTCCACTGCACGCTGAACACCTCACTGGCATTCAAAGGGTTAAAAGTCTCATTTAATCCAACGGGATTCCAATGAATTTTCATTTCAAACCTCTGATACAAGTTTACTCCTGAACTGAACATCTTTAGGTGATGAATAAAGCACAAAGTATTATATATCATCATTGATGATTTGGAGAAACACAAACTGCCAATGACTTCTCCCCGGATCTGTTATGTCATCAGATCGCGTGTATTTAAAAGGAAAGCCATTACTGCCTTATCACAGGCACCTTGTCAGCCTCTCTGCGGCCCCTGCTCTGTGCTCAAGGGTGCTTCCCATGATACACTATAAAGCTAAAGCACAAAGTCGGACTAGCAAATGAAAAGCACACATAAGCCCACCAAAACCACCATCTACTTACCATATTTCCACAGCAGCTATTTTTCTTCCTTCTTGTTCTCCTTCCGTTCTTCTGTGTTGTTCATAAAGTGATTTGAAGAACACTGGCGCCATCTGCTGGCTATGGCAATACTTGCAAAAAATGTGAACATCCACAGCAATTTACAACTTTTTCCCCCCACAGGCAACTATAGTCAAGTTGATGCCTTAATTGGCTTACTAAGCAGATAAAAGATTGCATCCTGAATCTGCTTAATTAGCCAGTAAAGGTGTCAACATGATTATTTTTGCCTCTTGTATTTCAATGGCTAGCATGGTACCAACCCTCATTTTTTTCCAGCCTTGGAAACCTTTACTTGTAAATTAAATTGAGCGATACGATACCAAGTGTACTTAATAAGGAAACCATAGAGTTCCACAGAATACAGCAGTACAATGTTGTGATTTTGTACCTTATAAATAACTATTGTTATTTTATACCCTTCTTCATATACAGTGTTTTTTTAATTGCTTAATTTTTTTAGTTCAGAATATACAAAACAAGACAAAATGAGCAAATATTTAATTCTGAGTTTTTTGAGTGCCAGAGGGGTACGCAATGCATTACTCTTAATCTGTTGCGTACCTCTCTGGCACTCAAAATGATATTATTTAGAGCTCCAAGAGACAAAGGTCTATAGACATAAACAACCATTGTGACTTGGATGACCATTCTCCCATTCAAGGACACTGCAGAGATGAGAGCAACAGAGTACTTGTCTCAGCTCTCAGGCAGCTGTGCGGAAGGGGTCACTAGACATCACTAGACATCAGTGCACAACCTGTTCCTTCTCCTGCACAACACAGAGGTCTAGTTTTTAAACTAGATGGGATAACTGTCCATTGACTGCTGTTACTGAAAGTGATGCCTTTGGTGGGTTGCAAGTAAATGTTCATTATGCCCAAAGCATTATACTAGCATAACACTACAACTGCACTGCAGCTCCGTTTTGATGTATGTATCAGTGCTCAGTCCCTTATGTTTAGAGGCCTGTCTGGAAGCCATTTTTGTAGCCTAGCAGAGATTTCAGTTTCTGTCACAGTGGGCAATAGGCAATTCTCCTTCTAGTGTTTAGAACTCTGTGTTCTGTAGTCTTCATTCTGGGGCTTTGTATTGTCCCAGAAGGGGTCGCCTGGGGCATGAAACACACATTTAAAATTCAGGACTGTCCTGAGCTATCTAGGACACGTGGTTACCCTACTTGTAACACAATTGTTTTATGTGACAGAGAGACCAAAGTACCACTCATTAACCCCTTAGTGACAGCTGCATGCGTACGCCCTTGGTAACGCCCGTGGTATGTTTTTTTTTTATTTTCCAAAATGATCCCCGAACGGCGTGCAGCCACACGGAGACCCGGACTTCCGTGACTTACCAGGTATGTCCTGCGTCACTAAGTGACAGTTTTTGCGGGACGTACCTGGAAAGTCAATTGTTGGGAAGGGGTTAAGGCTAAAGTAACTGGGTGGGAGTGTAGGGGTGTGGACGGGGAAGAATGGAGTGGGGAAACAAACACACAAGACGACAGTATGGAAAAGAAGGGCAGAGAATGACATTGGGGTAAGGGGAGGCAATTGAGGGGCAGCTGAGAAGGAAGACCCAAGATCCCAATATAGTATCATATCAGTAGGTAATGCCCTATCTAAGACAGTGTGAATTCAGAACTCATGGATTAATTATCACAGGATCCTACAGTCAAGTACCTCATAAGCTTTCAAAATCTTATTGTATTTAGGTATTGTATCTTAGAGAAGAGCTGTAAGTCTCTGCGTCCTCCTCACTTCAGTTAATTTGGTAATCAATCCTCTCATAAATGGAGGGATGTGTTTTTTATCTTTTGTTTTTTACCTTATGGCAGCAATTTCACACCTTGCTGCTGAAAGAAAGTGGCCAATCAACTTTTTTTAACGTGCTTGGCGAGGTTCGTAGACTCTCTCTTCTGTGTCCAGTCCACAGCATAGTGGGTCTTTGCCTCTGATCTCCAGCTGGTAGGACCAATTCAATTCTTTAAATTCACCAGATTCCCTCTCCTCTGCAGTTATTTTGGTCCTACCCAGCTGGAGGACGAAGGCATGAGCCTCTCTCTCTCCCTTTCCTATATTTTAGCAAAAGACTGTGTGACCTGCCTAATCGCATGGCACTTTGGGATAAAGACATACTGAATCTCTCACAGCAAAATGGGAATAACGGGCGCATCCACAGCTGAATAGGGAGCCTGGCAGTTTGCTCGCCGTTATGCCATCTCCTCTTCAATCCGCAAAGCCGGCATGTCAGTGCGCGCATGCGCCCGCTCAGTGTTGTATGCACTAGAAACCGGAAGGACGCCATTATGCATTTATAACGCAGTATGTCCAGGGCACCAGACTCCTCTAAAGACAATAAGGAGTCCCCAACAATGAAAGCTTGTGCTGGATGTGACCAGTCCCTGTCAATAAATGACCCACCTAAACTCTGCCCAGCATGCCTTCAAAGAGCAGCAGAAGGGAATGTGCCGGTTCAATTCTAGGACTTCTTGTCCTGGATGAAGACTTCAATGTAGAAAAACTCTGCAATGCAGAGAGTCTGCAAGGAAACGTCCCAGGATCTCTGATCCAGAGTAAGGTCCATCTGGTATCCGTGATGAGTATGACGACAACTTTATTGATCTAGACTCAGCAGCCTCTTCAGTAGAAGAAGGAGAATTAACAGAGGAATCCGGCAGTTTTAGCTCAGATACGATGGATAATCTTTTGAAAGCAATGAGAAAAACCCTGGGTTTGTCTGAGAAACAGCACAAATTAAACATAATGGATGCGGCATTTGTGGGATACAAGAAGTCATGCCCACAGTTCCCGGTTCATTGCTCAATTCAAGAGATTATTCAGAATGAATGGAAACAGACAGATAAGACACGTGCAGCATCCAGGTGTTTCCAACGCATGTATCCCTTTGCAGAGGAAGAAACGGCAAATTGGCTTATGCCACCGAAGGTAGATGCCGCCATTGTGCAGACCTCAAGGAGAACCACTATCTTATTAGAAGATGGAACCACACTTCGGGACCCAATGGAGAAAAGAGCTGATAGTGTATTAAAGAAACTATTCTCCGCTATCGGACAGAATCTCAAGACCGCCACTTCCATGGCCTCTCCCCTTTTGCACAATACACATCTGGCTTGGGGAATTGGAAGAAAAGATCGAATCCTCAGTATCACGGGCAAGCACTCTCAAAGAATTATCCATTGTCAAGGATGCAATAAACTATTCCTGTGATGCCTCACTGGACAACATCCGCTTACTAGGCAGAGCATCATCCTTATCCATTACTGCCAGAAGGGCATTATGGATCAAGGCATGGGAAGCCGACCCATCCTCCAAAAATCAGTTGGTCTCCCAGCCCTTCACCGAAAGAAGATTATTCGGAGAACAACTGGAGGACATCATTAAGAAATCTAGGAGATCACCAATCCAGACAGGCAGTTCCACCACCAATCCTTTCAGGAAGCCCGGAGCTATAGACCAGGGAAAGGATATAAGCACAGAAGATGAGGTGCCCAACCCTCCCAGAGACCTGGAAATAGGAGAGATTTCCAGAAAAGAGGTCAGTTCCATCAATGAAGCCAGACATGCCCCTTCTTCTCCAGTAGGGGGCAGACTAGAGGACTTCCATCAGACCTGGTCCCAAATTCAACCAGACCAATGGGTGAAGGAAGTTATAAGGCAGGGGTATTCACTGGAATTTCATACTGCCCCCCTTCAACAGTTCAAAACATCCATTGTGAGACAGAAGGCAAAAATCAAACAGATACAGAGTGCAGTACAGGCTCTACTATGCAACAGAGTGATCGAGGAAGTTCCAGTTCAGCAAAGATACAAGAGCTTCTATTCCACTCTTTTTTACATCAAACATTCAGGCGAATAACACCTTCTATATTGGATCTGAAAAACCTCAATGCCTTCATAAGAGTCAGAAACTTCAAGACGGAAACAGTGACCTCCACACTAAAGCTAATTCAACCACAAGCATATCTGACAAGAATCGATTTACGGGATGCATATTACCACATCCCAATCCAAAAACAACATTGCAAATATCTCCAATTTCACATCTTCGGCACACATTACCAGTACAAAGTTCTACCGTTCTGACTGGCATCAGCCCCTCGAGTCTTCACAAAGGTCATGTCCAACGTGATGTCCCACCTCAGGCAACAACATCACATGAGATTAATCCCATACTTGGATGACATTCTGATACTGGAATCATCACTCCAGCTATCAATAACCAACACAGAAAAAGCGGTGTCCCTGTTACAGTCCCTGTAACAGTGTATGAACATTTCTTCAGAAATCCTCACATACGGCAAAATCCTTTTCCAGACTTCTGGGTTACCTACTCTATTACATGAGACAACCAACAAACTTTTTCCAGAAGATTCCAGTCTTCAGGAACACAAGGAGAAAACTGGCCTGGTGGACCCATCCGCTGAATCTTGAAAAAGGCCTTCCTCTTATGGAACCGGATTGGCAGATAGTACATACGGATGCAAGCAGTCACAGATGGGAAGGAATATGGAAAAACAAAGTAATTCAGGGCACCTGGACAGTTCAGGAATCACGACTACACATCAATGCCCTCGAACTGCTAGCAATCTGGAAGTCACTCAAATACTTCAGCCAAATCCTCTATCTAAAAGCAGTCCTCATCAGATCGGACAATGCCGCAGCAGTCTAATATCTCCTGAATCAGGGAGGGACGAGAAGCACTGAGTTAAACACTCTGGCACTGAGGATATTATATTGGGTGGAGAAAAACCTACAGTCGCTAACAGCATCCTTCCTGTCCAGACACAGGAATGTGCAAGCCAATTTTCTCAGTGGAAACAAAGTGGACCCAGGGGGATGGGGAATGAATCCAAAAGTCTTCAAAGCGTTACTTCACAAGCTAGGGGTTCCAGAAGTAGATCTGTTGGCCACAAATCAAAACAAGAAATGCATTCAGTATCTATCTCAGTGGCAGGAACCTCAAGCCATGGGTCTGGATGCACTCAGAATCCCATGGACATTTAGGCTGGCCTATCTGTTTCCTCCTCTGCCCCTCATATCAGGGATTCTCAGGAAAATACAGCGAGACAAAGCAGAGGTCATCCTCATTGCTCCTCACTGGCCAAGGAAGTCCTGGTACAAAGACATAATACAGATGTCATGCAGACCACCAATGAGGCTTCCGGCCATCCCAGACCTCTTAATCCAGGGCCCTCTGTATCATCCAAATCCAGAGTTCTTCCAGCTCAGGGCATGGAGGCTGAGCGGCAGTCTTTGAGACTCCAGGGAGTCTCGGATCCACTCACTGATACCATCCTCCAGGGCCGTCGGCCTTCCTCCACAAAGATCTACTACAGGGCCTGGTCCATTTTCTACAAATGGTGCAAGGAACAGAAACTAGATCTTCATTCTCTCTCCCCTACAAAAATTCTGGACTTCCTTCAAGCAGGATTTCAAAAAGGATTAAAACCTTCTTCCTTGAAAGTACAATTATCAGCCATCTCGGCTGTGCTGGCCACACCATTTGCTGAAAATTATCTTCTTAAAAGATGTAGCCCCTCGATCTCAAAAATCAAACCTACTATCAGGGAAACTATCCCACCCTGGGATCTCAACCTTGTTTTACAGCAGCTAGCTGCACACCCCTGGAATAGGTTTCTTTAAAACATCTTACACTGAAAACCGTCTTCTTAACAGCAGTAAGCGAGCTACAGGCCCTAATAGCCATTCCGCCTTTCCTTGTCTTCCATCAAGATAAAGTGGTCCTCCATTCACGGGCATCATTCAAATCTAAGATAATCTCACAATTTCACCTTAATCAGGAAATCGTCCTTCCTTCCCTCTGTCCAGATCACAAACATGGGATTGAAAAACGGTTACACAACCTGGACTTGGTGAGATGCCTATGGATTTATCTAGCCAGAACTACTGCGCAAAACTGACACCTTATTTGTTCACTTTGGTGGTAAATTCATAGGGTCTGCAGCATCAAAACCCTCCACTGCACGCTGGATAAGAGACTGCATTAGACTGGCATATGAAACGGCAGATCAAGACCCATCTTCGGGCATTAAGGCACACTCTACCAGGGTCATATCCACATCTTGGGCTCTGAAAGCAGCAGCCTCCCCTGAGGAAATGTGCAAAGCCGCAACCTGGTAGTCAGTCTCTACGTTCATCAAACATTATAGACTGGACCTCCAAGCATCTGCAGACGCTAAGTTCGGACGGAAGGTGCTTGAAGCAGCCGTCCCAGTCTGAACTCTCAACTTCCCCAACCCTCTCTGGGGTACTGCTCTGATAAGTCTCACTATGCCAAGGATTGGACACAGAGGAAAAGGTGAAATTTACTCACCGATATTTGTATTTCCTCTGTGTTCTTCCACGGCAACCCTCCCTTGGTTAAGATGGTAGATGTATCGTTCCTTTATTCTTACATCTTTATGGAACCTTTGTTTAACTGGTACTTTCCTATATCTAACCTCCTGTATTTTTCAGCTTGGACAAAAGTATATCTGCAGAGGAGAGGGAACCTGGAGAATTTAAAGAATTGAATTGGTCCTACCAGCTGGAGGGTAGAGCCAAAGACCCACTATGGTGTGGAAGGACATAGAGGAAATACAAATATCGGTGAGTAAATTTTACCTTTTTTCCATATTTTAATCCACATTCTTTCCTCAGTTTTGTTATATAGGAGTTTCTCCCAGCTGTGAGTATATTTGTGTGGAAATATAGGAATAATTGTCAACCCTTCCAGTGCCAGAGGGGTACACAACACCTCTGACACTAAAAGGGATAAGGACCAGAGGGGTGTGCAACACTGCTTGACAATGCATTACACACTTCTCTGATCCTTATAAGCTAAAAGAAGTCTCTCTCTCTCTCTCTCTCTCTCTCTCTATATATATATATATATATATATACACACAAATGAACAATGCTATGCACTCACGGACTCAAAGTAGATACATTTTAATCAATATAGCAACATTTCGGTCCGCTATTAGGACCCTTGTCAAGCCAACAGAACAAAAGAGGAATAATGAAATAAATAGATAA
Organism: Rhinophrynus dorsalis; assembly: GCA_037306005.1. Lineage (NCBI taxonomy): Eukaryota > Metazoa > Chordata > Amphibia > Anura > Rhinophrynidae > Rhinophrynus > Rhinophrynus dorsalis. The sequence goes on from CM074721.1 coordinate 300,706,939, forward strand.
CGCACCCAATGTGATCCGATACCCGGGAATGTGATGTCATAGATGACGGACAGAACCCACGAGAAAAGAACCCATTGAGATCCAGCAGAACCATCAGAAAACAAAACATACAAATAAACAGCAGTGCCACCCGGTGGTGAATAAAAATAGCCACAAAGTAGCTAAATGGATAACTCAGAACAGAGGAATATGAAAAAAGAATCTACGAGACAGCCACCACCAAAGGAAGTACACCATAACTCAATCAGGAGGATACACAATCAAAAAAATAAATATAAATTAAAATAAATAAATAAATAAATAAATAAATAAAAAATAAATAAAAATAAATAAAAATATAATATAATAATGAAATAAAATGAAATGAAAAAAAAAGAAATAAATCAAACTAAATAAATAAATGTGCAAATCAATAACAAAAACGAAAACAAAATATAAACTCAAAAAAAGCATCTCTCATAATTCCATTAGGTAACCAAAGAGCATCCTGTCTATATGCCATGCACTGGTTCAGATGTCAGGGAGGAGAAAAGATAAAGTTTCCTTCAGGTATTTTCAGAAGTCTTGTGATTGGCTTGAGTATGGCATTCAGCAACTGCTGAGGTTCTTCCATCTCTCCCTGTTCTCCACTGGTGTTATTTCACTAAGGTCTGATAAAGAGGTTATAAAGTGGAGATGACTTCTCCGGTATTATTAGTTCAGCAAGTCCTGTTGTACTCTATAGAGCCAATGCACTAAGATCTCTTATGTTGGTGTCACGGATTTGAAGACTCTCAGACTTAAGGTTTGGTAAAATAACTTAACTTTATTAAAAGTTAAAGGCAGTCCCCGTAGGGTAAACATACATATCAATACAACAGTAATATAACACATAATAGGCTCTACCGGCCTTGCCTAAATACCGGGCAAGGCAACCCAAGTGACAGTTTTAATGACAGGCTCTACCGGCCTTGCCTATACTGGGTAAGGCAACCATGAGATGACATATACCGGTTCTACCGGCCTTACCAATACCGGGCAAGGCAGCCCCCACGGAATGCTGAATGTAGGCTCTACCGGCCCTGCCAATACCGGGTAAGGCAACCTTAAAGATGGTGAATTACAAGGTTCTACCGGCCTTACCAATACCGGGCAGGGCAGCCCAAAGGAGTACTGGAGTAGGCTCTACCGGCCCTGCCAATACCGGGTGAGGCAACCTACAGGATGGTATCGTCAAGGTTCTACCGGCCTCTCCAATACCGGGCAGGGCAGCCTGAGCGAGTAGACCAGCTGTCAGGTGACTAAGACAGCATAGAGCATAAGTATAGAGGTCTTACTCAGCAGGAGTCTATTGCCAGGGATACTCAGACAGCTGCAAGGAAGTGGACAGCGGCTGACCACAGTACTGGATGTTCAGGAGCAAACCAACGTCCGCACGTTGGGACTAATGGTTTAATGGAGCAAACCAGCGACCGCAGGCTGGAACCAACAATGTATATCGCAACCAGGTTTAGTGGAGTAAACCAGCGTCCGCACGCTGGGACCAACAACGTATATCATAACCAGGTTTAGTGGAGCAAACCAGCGTCCGCACGCTGGAGCCAATAATGTATCTCGCAACCAGTTTAGTGGAGTATACCAGCGTCCGCACGCTGGGACCAACAATGTATATAGCAACCAGGTTTAGTGGAGTAAACCAGCGTCCGCACGCTGGGACCAACAATGTATATCGCAACCAGGCTTAGTGGAGTAAACCAGTGTCCGCACGCTGGGACCAACAATGTATATCGCCACCAGGTTTAGTGGAGTAAACCAGCGTCCGCACGCTGAGACCAACAATGTATATTGCAACCAGGTTTAGTGGAGTAAACCAGTATCCGCACGCTGAGACCAACAATGTATATTGCAACCAGGTTTAGTGGAGTAAACCAGCGTCCTCACGCTGGGACCAACAATGTATATCGCAACCAGGTTTAGTGGAGTAAACCAGAGTCCACACACTGGGACCAATAATGTATATCGCAACCAGGTTTAGTGGAGTAAACCAACAAAGTATGATCAGCAAGGAGAAGAACAAGGTCGCCAGAGCGACGGCTGGAGCCGGAGATTCAGGAACACAGTAAGATTAACCCGCGAGGTGCTGGAACACAGGAACACTGGAACTCTGGAACACAGGAACACTAGCATACAGGAACACTGGAACACAGGATCAGCAAGTACAGCAGGAACAGGCCCAGAAGCCTGACAAGCAGGTCAGGCAGAGTGGAGTCAGAAACACCACAAAAGGGCAACCTGGAAGTGCTCAGCCTGGGTTTAAAAAGGCTGTGTGAGGAGGGCTAATCACAGACAGCCAATCATGATACTCAGCAAGTGACTGACACTGAACAGCACCAATCACGGGCACCGTGATAGTTGGACAAATATAAGTGCAGCGTGTACATAAAACAACATAGGACTTGAAGAGTTTATAATACTGAAGAAGTCATCTCCACTTTATCATCTCTTTTTCACACCCTAGTGCAGTGGTTCTCAATCTTTTTTTGCTCAGGGCACCCCTACCACACAGTTGAATGTGTTTAGATGGCATATTGACAGTATGCATTAACATCATATCCCTGTGAATCTGTCACCAATCCACTGACATTGTCATGAATCTGCCATGCCTTCAACAGGATTACAATGTTACCCTGACTACACTGACAATGGTTAATTTGCATATTGCAATGCAGTTTAATTAGCCATTGTTGCATTCATGTGACTATGTTTATATGTTAATGTGGCATATAGCCACATGCATTAAGCATTAAGTGCCAACAGAAGCATTTTCTGTTGGAGTTCACTGTGCCAACATTGCCAATATCCCATAGCTTGCTAAGAGCCAGGTGACACATACACACACACCTTTTGAGTGCCAAAACATTGCATTCCTCCTCTTTCTGATACTCATAGGGTTTAAGAAGGAAATGAGAGGGTTGAAAAAGGAAATAAGAGCTCAAATAAAATAAATGAATGTATTAAGTGGATGGACTGAATGGATCAGCGAATGATGAAAGAAAGAAATAAGACATAAGAAGAACATTTCCTATCCACCGATCTGTAGAAAAGCAACTCTTCTATCTATCCCAGACCCTCATCCTAACAGCACATGCACAACACAGCTTGGACCACAGGCAGCATGGTTTTACTATATTCCTTGCCTGTCAACCCTCCCATAATCTGAATAAGAGACCTAAGAAGTCTTGAAAGCTTGCATCCCAAATCTGCTTAGCTAGCCAGTAAAGTTATCAAAATGCCTCCTGCACTTCACGAACACGCAGAGGCATAACTAGAAGCCACGGGGCCCTGGTGCAAGAATTGCCATGGGCCCCCCTCTGACCTCATTGGCCCCCCTCAACCACATTGGCCACCTCTCATTGCCCCTCAATCTCCACAATGCCCCTCATTCTTCACATTGCCCCTTCATCTCCACAATGCCCCCTCCACATTGCCCCCATCACAATGCCCCTCATTCTCCACAATGCCCCTTCCACATTGCCCCTCATTCTCCACAATGCCCCTTCCACACTGCCCCTCAATCTCCACAATGCCCCTTCCACACTGCCCCTCAATCTCCACATTGCCCCTTCAAAAATGCCCCCATCACAATGCCCCTCATTCTCCACATTGCCCCCATCTACACATTGCCCCTACTGACCCCCCCGTCCTCCTACCTCGAGTCCCTGGTGATCTAGAGGTGTGCCGAATGAGGCACAGACCTCTGGAACCAAACTCCCACGCGGTTGTTAGTAATGCAGAGCGCTGGGAGATTATGTAATCTCCCAGCGCTCTGCATTATTAAAGCGCCGACCGCCGCAAGATCAGCTGTTCTGCGGGCGCGTTGCAAGGAGGTCGCAGGGGGCGGTCGGGCCCCTGAGAGTGACGGGCCCGGTCGCAGGTGCGACCCCTGCGACCCCTATTGTTACGCCACTGCGAACACGGTACCAACTGTCATCTTTTATTAATATTGAAGTATAATATAACTTTGGTTTAAGCTTAGTTCAATGTTTTTATTACATTGAAAAAATAACATTTTATCCAGTGCTAATAGCCTACAGTAGAAAGGTCTTTGTAATTTACTTATGATTCAACAGGGATAAGACAATCATACACTAATATATAAGAAATAGTTAATGCTCTAGCTAGTCCCAGTATATTAGAATAAAATCTATAAATTGTAAAAGAAAAGAAGTTTGAAATGTTGGAGTCTTAATTCTAAGTCTACTGAAATACTTACTTTAATATTGTTACTACATAGGAAAAAGGATTAGCGTTTATTCAAGATATGTAGAACAAACAAGAATGGCCATTGCAACTTAATTACAATTTTATATGCATGGAGAAATAACAAACTGAATGCTGTCAGAATGGATTTATATAATCCATTTAATATAAAAGGTATTTTTATAACTAATTTGCTTTCTGCAGTGCTCCAATAACGTGAGTTTACATAACTATTTAATTATTTTATAATTAAATCATCATATTAGTTATATCTAGTTTAGAGCCTCATCCATCAAATACAAAATAGCCATTTGTTGCCATTCGCCGAGCATCCAATACATTACTAGTGGTTGCTCGGCAATGTGACATCAGAGTGACATCACAGGACACATCTAAAAAAAAGGCCTGAATATCAATCATTTCAATTGTAGCCCCTGACGTAGCCGCTGAAACTGTGAAACACATTGGGCCACAACACTCCCATAGCCAATAAATGTATTTGCCATAGCTCATCTATTTAGTTACAGTGGTGGCATGAATGTATGCTAACCTTGCAATGTGGAATGCCAATCAAGGCAATCTGCAAGGGATTTAGTGTAGGGTTCCACTACAGTATCTTGACATATGGGACATACATCATGATACACCATTTACTAATTTCGTGTGTTTTTTTTTAATTTTTTACTTTGTTGTTAAGAAAAAACATAGCATTGACCACTTTAATAGTAAGGCCTAGAATGTGGAATGCCAAATTCAGCAATTCATGAGGGATCTAGTGCAGGCAATTACCGGTTTATCTCATTAGTATATTGTTCACTTTGTCACATGTAATTAATTAGAAAGGCACTTGTATCATGCTCGGTCTTTTTGTACTTGAAATATTTCATTTAATTATAACTAGAGGAACTTGAGATCTTAATTTTCTTATTGTTTGACTAAACATATAAGACTTTATGTTCAGACATAACAGAGTTCAGCAATCAAGGAGTTAATTGCTTATATTACAATAGGGACTCACCATCACCATCAATTTTATATATTTATATTAAATTGTTCGGTGTACCATACCCAATCATTCTGATATCATTACCCAGGGGTTAATCTTGTCATGTTTCTCTGTTTTCCATGTCTTACTGGAATATGGTTCCAGCTTTCTGGTCTCACTCTTGGTTCTTTTCCCTGCCCAGTCTCTCTACTCTTTATCTAGCACCGACACCTTGCGTCTGTGCTCGATCTAAGCGTTTGTGCCGTGATATTGTATCCAGTCTTGATCAAGTGATTTCCTGTGTTCCATACCCGGCTATTCCTGACTATTCCTGACTAAACCTTTGCCTGCTGATACGACCCTTGCATACCTCCTCAGCTTCGACCCCTGGCTTGCTCTTTAGACCATTCTCTTGCCTGCTCCTTGGTACTATGTTTTTCCGTCTGGCTATCCACTATACTTGCTCGATGATTCTCAAGACACCCTTGTATTTCTTCCTTGTTGTTGACTCCCAGTTGCCGACTCCCTGATATTGATTCCCAGTTGCTGACTCCCAGTTGCCGACTCCCAGTTGCCGACTCCCTGTTGTTGACTCCCCGTTGCTGACTCCCTGTGCAACTAGTCTCCATCTTCCTGTTGTTGACCCCTTGCTGTCGACCCCCTGTTGTCGACTGCCTGTTGCCAACTCCCTGTTGCAGACTCACAGGGCATCCAGTCTCCGACTCTCTGTCTGTTGGAGATGAGCATATTAGCAGGGAGTTCAAGGGCATAGGTTACGGGGTAAATCCTGCGGAGAACCAGAAAGGGGCCCACAAATTGGGGAGCCAGCTTTTTACAAGGCACCTGGAGATGGAGATTGCATGAGGACAGCCATACTCTCTCTCCCCCCGGAACACTGGAGCCGGTAACCGTCTACGGTCAGCTTGTCTCTTATAGCGCAATGTGGAACTCTGCAGGGATCTCTGAACCCTTACCCATGTGGAGTGGACCACCCTCAAGTGCTCCTCCAGAGCAGGAATATTCTGAGCCTCGAAAGACTCTGCCAGCAGAGAAGGTTGGAACCTGTAGTTAATCAGGCTGAGTTCCGAGAAGAGGAATTGACTGCACTATTTCTGGTCAGCTCTGACCACAGTAACAGGTTCACCCAATTGATGTATCTGTGCCAGGTGAGGATTGAACCATTTCACCTGGACAGGTTCACCCAGTTGTCATGATGGTTAGAAATGAAACAACGGAGAAACTGTTCCAGAGCTTGATTAGACCTCTCTGCGGCACCATTAGACTGTGGATGATAAGTGGAGGAGAATGGAAGCTGGATCCCCATCTGACCGCAAAAGGCTCTCCAGAAACGTGACACAAACTGGCTCCCATGATCCGAGACCACCACTTTGGGTATACCATGGAGACGAACCACCTCCTTCACAAAGATCTCGGCCAACTCCTTGGAGGAGAGGAGTCCCTTCAGTGGTACAAAATAGGCCATTTTGGAAAATCTGTCCACAATCATCAGGATGACCGTGTAACCCTCCGAGACAAGCAACCCAACAAGTGAGACCAAGGACGTTCCCCATTAGGGATGGGCTGCAGGAGGCCAACAGGCAGGTGTCTAGGAATCTTGGTCTGCACACAAGTGGAACATGTGGCAACAAATGCGGAACAATCTGCCCTCAAGCTGGGCCACCAAAAGAGTCTGGTCATAGACGATATCAGCTGGTCTCTACCAACGTATCCTGCAGCCTTAGAGGAATGGTACGTCTCTAGTAATCTGTTACGGAGGGATTTGGACACAAAACATTTTCCATTAGGCTTCATCGCCGGGGTGGAAGCTTGAGCAACCAAAATCTCCTCACCCAGTGGGGATGTAATACTGGTACATACCGTCGCCAGGATGCGGATAGGAGGAATAATAGGCACCGGAGGAGACTCCTTGTTACGGTTCAGTACACTCAGAAACAGTAGATGTTGGTAAAAAACACAATTTTATTAGCACTCAATGAATAAAGTAACCCTCGCAGGTCCAGCATACAGAAAATTGGTAACTGACACAGGACAGGTTACATAGGAATGATTAACCCACACGGGTCCAGTATGTACAGCAGAATACAATACTGACACAGGTCAGGTAAATCGTAATATACAGTGTAAGAGTGACCAAAGATACCAGTGGAGCCACTGACTAAGTCTGCCCAGAGTAGAGGAAGGCCCAATGTCGCTCTCAAGGCTGAGAGTAACAACAGTGACAGGCAGATAACGACAAGTATGCCAGCGGAGTACAGGCAAGGCAACCAGAGTGGAAGGTTGCGATGGTGGATGCCCACCGGAGACTACCAATAACGTGAGTCAGTGCTCGTGCCACGGAAGGGTACGCCGAATGGAGACTATCCACAATACGTGTGCCCAGTACCACCCCCAGAGGGGTTAATGCACACTTGGTCTATATGCGGAAGGTAACCGGATGCACCCAACTGAACCCAAGAGCGGGAGACCAAGCAATCGGAGGAGTGCTTAACGGAATGGAGGAAAACAATGGTGTAAATAGTAGCGGCACACAGGCACCACCCCTGGAGGGGTTAACGAACGTTTTGGTCTATATGCGGAAGGTATCCAGATGCTCCCAACTGAACCCAAGAGCAGGAGACCAAGAAATCGTTTGTAACGGTATGGAGGATACACTGGCACTGTGAGACTTGAATCACGGACTGGACTACAAGACAGTACCGTAGTACCATAACTCAGCTGTCCACAGTAGCATGAGCGACTGCGAACTGAGAGAGAACAGCAAGCAGGAACTATACGGGAACTTCACCCAGCCAGGCGTACAAGGAGCAGGAACAACAATTTTGCCGGTTCGGTACACGGAGCAGGAACGTCAGCCAAGCCGATTCGGTGCACAGAGCAGGGTCGTCAGTCTCGCCGGATCGGTACACGGAGCAGGAAGGTCAGCCAGGCCAGGTCAGAACAGGAAGCAGGAACGTCAGCCAATCCGAATAGGTATCACGGTGCCCGTGCTCCCTGTGCTGCTTTCTGTCAGTTTTTGCTATGCAATGCTCCCATTGGTTGATCTATGTTTGGCCCGCCCAGTATGCCCTTTCGTGGTGTTCCTGTACCAGTGCCTACTTGAGCTTCTTGGATTCCAGTGTACCGACTTGGCTTGTTTGACTACTCTGCTTCTTGTCTCCTGCTCCCGTGATTCGACCCGGCCTGGCTGACGTTCTTGCTCCGTGATCTGACCCGGCTTGTCTGACGTTCCTGCTCTGTGATTCGACCCGGCCTGGCTGACGTTCCTGCTCCGTGATCCGATCCGGCTTGGCTGACGTTCCCGCTCCGTGATCCGACCTGGCTTGGCTGACGTTCCCGCTCCGTGATCCGACCTGGCTTGGCTGACGTTCCCGCTCCGTGACTCTACCCGGTTTTCCTGTTCCAGTGTTCACTGTGTCGCTTGGGCGACATTCTGACTTCCACTGTGCCTGGGGCCTCGTATCCATTACTGCTACAGCAGTGAGACAGTTGATGTGTCCTCCGTTAACTCTTGCAGAGCCTCCGTGTTGCCTCCGTTACTGCTACGGCAGTGTGCCATTGGCTGAGTCCTCCGTCTACTCTTGCAGAGCCTCCGTTACTGCTACGGCAGTGTGCCATTGGCTGAGCCCTCTGTTAACTCTTGCAGAGTCTCAGTGTCGCCTCCGTTACTGCTACGGCAGTGTGCCATTGGCTGTAGTTTCTGTTAAGCTCTTGCAGAGTCTCGGTGTTGCCTCCGTTACTGCTACGGCAGCCTGCCATTGGCTGAACTTTCCGTTTAGCTCTTGCAGAGTAACAGTGTTGCCTCCGTTACTGCTAAGGCAGTGAGCCACTTGCTGAGTCCTCTGTTAAGCTCTTGCAGATCATCAGTGTTGCCTCCGTTACTGCTAAGGCAGTGTGTCACTTGTTGAGTCCTCAGTTAAGCTCTTGCAGAGCATCAGTGTTGCCTCCGTGACCACTACAGCAGTGTGTCTTAGTCTCGGTTACTGTTCTGGCTGAGTGCAAGTGCTCCTGTCTCCATTATTACACTGCAGTACACTCAGAAACAGTAGATGTTGGTAAAAAACACAATTTTATTAGCACACAATGAATAAAGTAACCCTCGCAGGTCCAGCATACAGAAAATTGGTAACTGACACAGGACAGGTTACATAGGAATGATTAACCCACACGGGTCCAGTATGTACAGCAGAATACAATACTGACACAGGTCAGGTAAATCGTAATATACAGTGTAAGAGTGACCAGAGATACCAGTGGAGCCACTGACTAAGTCTGCCCAGAGTAGAGGAAGGCCCAATGTCGCTCTCAAGGCTGAGAGTAACGACAGTGACAGGCAGATAGCGACAAGTATGCCAGCGGAGTACAGGCAAGGCAACCAGAGCGGAAGGTTGCGACGGTGGACGCCCAACGGAGACTATCCACCATACGTTTGCCCTGTACCACCCCCGGAGGGGTTAACGCACACTTGGTCTATATGCGGAAGGTAACCGGATGTGCCCAACTGAACCCAAGAGTGGGAGACCAAGCAATCAGAGTGCTTAACGGAATGGAGGAAAACAATGGTGTAAATAGTAGCGGCACACGGGCACCACTCCTGGAGGGGTTAACGAACGCTTTGGTCTATATGCGGAAGGTAACTGGATGCTACCAAATGAACCCAAGAGCAGGAGACCAAGCAATCGTTTGTAACGGTATGGAGGATACACTAGCACTGTGAGACTCGAATCACGGACTGGACTACAAGACGGTACCAGAGTACCGTAACTCAGCTGTCCACAGTAGCGTGAGCGAATGCGAACAGAGAGAGAACAGCAAGCAGGAACTATACAGGAACTTCACCCAGCCGGGCGTACAAGGAGCAGGAAAAACAATCTCGCCGGTTCGGTACACGGAGCAAGAACATCAGCCAAGTTGATTCGGTACATGGAGAAGGGTCGTCAGTCTCGCCGGGTCGGTGCACGGAGCAGGAACGTCAGCCAGGTCAGGTCAGAACAGGAAGCAGAAACGTTAGCCTATCCGAATAGGTATCACGGTGCCCGTGCTCCCTGTGCTGCTTTCTGTCAGTTTTTGCTATGCAATGCTCCCATTGGTTGATCTATGTTTGGCCCGCCCAGTATGCCCTTTCGTGGTGTTCCTGTACCAGTGCCTACTTGAGCTTCTTGGATTCCAGTGTACCGACTTGGCTTGTTTGACTACTCTGCTTCTTGTCTCCTGCTCCCGTGATTCGACCCGGCCTGGCTGACGTTCTTGCTCCGTGATCTGACCCGGCTTGTCTGACGTTCCTGCTCTGTGATTCGACCCGGCCTGGCTGACGTTCCTGCTCCGTGATCCGATCCGGCTTGGCTGACGTTCCCGCTCCGTGATCCGACCTGGCTTGGCTGACGTTCCCGCTCCGTGATCCGACCTGGCTTGGCTGACGTTCCCGCTCCGTGACTCTACCCGGTTTTCCTGTTCCAGTGTTCACTGTGTCGCTTGGGCGACATTCTGACTTCCACTGTGCCTGGGGCCTCGTATCCATTACTGCTACAGCAGTGAGACAGTTGATGTGTCCTCCGTTAACTCTTGCAGAGCCTCCGTGTTGCCTCCGTTACTGCTACGGCAGTGTGCCATTGGCTGAGTCCTCCGTCTACTCTTGCAGAGCCTCCGTTACTGCTACGGCAGTGTGCCATTGGCTGAGCCCTCTGTTAACTCTTGCAGAGTCTCAGTGTCGCCTCCGTTACTGCTACGGCAGTGTGCCATTGGCTGTAGTTTCTGTTAAGCTCTTGCAGAGTCTCGGTGTTGCCTCCGTTACTGCTACGGCAGCCTGCCATTGGCTGAACTTTCCGTTTAGCTCTTGCAGAGTAACAGTGTTGCCTCCGTTACTGCTAAGGCAGTGAGCCACTTGCTGAGTCCTCTGTTAAGCTCTTGCAGATCATCAGTGTTGCCTCCGTTACTGCTAAGGCAGTGTGTCACTTGTTGAGTCCTCAGTTAAGCTCTTGCAGAGCATCAGTGTTGCCTCCGTGACCACTACAGCAGTGTGTCTTAGTCTCGGTTACTGTTCTGGCTGAGTGCAAGTGCTCCTGTCTCCATTATTACACTGCAGTACACTCAGAAACAGTAGATGTTGGTAAAAAACACAATTTTATTAGCACACAATGAATAAAGTAACCCTCGCAGGTCCAGCATACAGAAAATTGGTAACTGACACAGGACAGGTTACATAGGAATGATTAACCCACACGGGTTCAGTATGTACAGCAGAATACAATACTGACACAGGTCAGGTAAATCGTAATATACAGTGTAAGAGTGACCAGAGATACCAGTGGAGCCACTGACTAAGTCTGCCCAGAGTAGAGGAAGGCCCAATGTCGCTCTCAAGGCTGAGAGTAACGACAGTGACAGGCAGATAGCGACAAGTATGCCAGCGGAGTACAGGCAAGGCAACCAGAGCGGAAGGTTGCGACGGTGGACGCCCAACGGAGACTATCCACCATACGTTTGCCCTGTACCACCCCCGGAGGGGTTAACGCACACTTGGTCTATATGCGGAAGGTAACCGGATGTGCCCAACTGAACCCAAGAGTGGGAGACCAAGCAATCAGAGTGCTTAACGGAATGGAGGAAAACAATGGTGTAAATAGTAGCGGCACACGGGCACCACTCCTGGAGGGGTTAACGAACGCTTTGGTCTATATGCGGAAGGTAACTGGATGCTACCAAATGAACCCAAGAGCAGGAGACCAAGCAATCGTTTGTAACGGTATGGAGGATACACTAGCACTGTGAGACTCGAATCACGGACTGGACTACAAGACGGTACCAGAGTACCGTAACTCAGCTGTCCACAGTAGCGTGAGCGAATGCGAACAGAGAGAGAACAGCAAGCAGGAACTATACAGGAACTTCACCCAGCCGGGCGTACAAGGAGCAGGAAAAACAATCTCGCCGGTTCGGTACACGGAGCAAGAACATCAGCCAAGTTGATTCGGTACATGGAGAAGGGTCGTCAGTCTCGCCGGGTCGGTGCACGGAGCAGGAACGTCAGCCAGGTCAGGTCAGAACAGGAAGCAGAAACGTTAGCCTATCCGACTCGGTACACAGAAGCAGGAACGGTAACAGGTAGAGTAGTCAGTCAGTCCGGGTCATACACTGGTATCAGTGGTAACGGAACAAGCGCAAGGCATCAGGTACACCATGAAAGGGCAACCCATAAGTGACAGCCCAAGGTATATAAAGGCTGTCACTGGGAGGAGCTGTACAGCGCAGCCAATGAAAAGGCACCAGGAAATAAACATGTCAAAATGTCGCTGGAATCACGGGCGCCGTGATACTCCTCCTGGGAGTCAGCCCCAAATTGTCGAGAGAGAGAGACAAAGAGAGCACCTGCCCTAATATTTTTTGGTGCCAGGCAGTTAAGAAACCACAAAATTAAACCTCGAAAGGAATAAGGCCCATCTGGCATGACGTGAAGACAACCTCTTAGCCTCTGACAAATATGTGAGGTTTTTGTGATCTGTCAGTATCAGGATCGGAAACGTCGTGGCCTCCAACAGATAACTACATTCTTTCAAGGCCAGGATGATAGCGAGTAATTCACGATCATCCACATCAGGGCACAAAATTTCCACTTGCCACTAGCCAATGGCGAGTCAAAATTTAGCCCTGGTGAGTAGAAATTCAGCCCTGGTGGGTATGTTATGGCTTGCAGTGGCGAGTAACTTTTCTGGTCTGGCTAGTAGCAAAGGACTTCACATTTTGAGCCCTGATCCACATCATATACACTATCAACCTTTGACAGTTTCTTCGAGAAAAAAACGCAAGGCAGTAGTGGTCTCTCAGGGCCCGTGCACTGGGACAGCAAAGTACCTACACCAGATTCCAAGGCATCCACCTCCAGGGTAAACGGTAGGGTGGGATTCAGGTGTGACAGTATCTGGGCCTTCGCAAAGGCAAACTTCAAGTCCTTGAAGGCCTGAAGCGATTCAGGTGCCCAGACTGAAGGATCCGCTCCGTTCTGAGTCATATCTGTGTGTGGTTTCATGACTGAGGAAAAGTTTTGTATGAACTTCCTATAATAATTAGTGAAGCCCAGGAACCTCTGTATGGGTCGTAGCCCCACGGGAAGCGGCCACTGCAAGACAGCAGAGATTTTTTGCGGATCCATGGCCAGGCCAGTGGATGAAATCACGTATCCCAAGAGGGTCACCTGGGATTTGTGGAATTCAAACTTTTCAACTTTGCAGAACAACTTGTTCTCTCTTAGCAGTTATAGAACATGTGCTACATCTGCTCTATGTGCCTCCAAGGTGGGAGAATGGATGAGTATATCATCCAAATATACCACAACGAAACTCTGAAGTAGGTCTCTTAAAACGTCATTAATGAATTCATGGAAGACAACGGGGCGTTGCACAATCCAAAAGGCATTACGAAAAATACTCATAGTGCCCGCTCCGGGTGTTAAACGCTGCCTTCCATTCATCACCCTCTCTTATTCACACCAAATTGTATGCGGCCCTCAAGTCCAGTTTCGTGAAAACAGTTGAGCCTTTGATACAATCAAATAGCTCTGTGATCAATGGAATTGGATAAGTGTTCTTTACCATCAGCTGGTTTAGTCCCCTGAAATCAATACATGGTCTAAGCTCCCCATCCTTTTTCTTAACGCACCCTCAGGTGAGGAAGACTTCTGGATAATACCCCTGGCTAGAGCGTCCTCCACATAATCCTCCATGCCTTGTTCTCCTCCACCGACAATGGATAAACTCAGCCCCTAGGAGGTCTGACCCCCGGTACCAGATCAACAGTACAATCATAAGGCCTGTGTGGCGGCAATGTACTGGGTTCTACCTTATTAAATACCTCTTTGTGGGACTGGTACTCAGTAGGTAACAAGGTAGAGGTACACAATATTCTTGTAGGCTGCTGGAGGCAAGATTTATTACATAGAGGTGACCATGACAGAATATCACAGGTCTGCCAGTCAATTCTAGGGTTGTGAGTCTGCAACCAGGGAAAACCCAGAACGACAGCATGATGGAGAGAATGTATCACCTGGAACTGCTGTGTCTCTGCTGTACCCCTACCCGTAGAGACAAGGGGTGAGTCTCATGAGTAAAGTGTGCTGGCAGTAGGGGTCTGCCGTCAATAGCCTCAATAGCCAATGGAGCGGAGTGAGGCAGCAAAGGAATAGCATGTTTGCCCGGGAAGTCCGCATCAATGAAAAACCCTGCGGCCCCTGAGTCCAGTAGTGCTAGAGCCACCACTGAAGACTCGGCCCAAGATAGTACAACTTTGAGAATAGGTTTGTCCAGAATTATCTCTGGGGACTGTGAAATGCCACCCAGGGTCTGTCCCCCACTTGACCCTAGGTGTGCGCATTTTCCCAGCTGTACAGGGCAAGCATGCAACACATGACCCGGCTCTCCACATTATAAGCAATGGCCCCTCCTCCTGTGCTGAGCCCTCTCCTCCTCCCAAAGATACGTGAAGCCTAGCTGCATAGGTTCCACCCCGGCAGGATCAGAATTAGGAGGTGTGGGAGGACAGGGTGGGCGTAAGAAAATGGGTGCCAACCGAGGCAAGGTTTTACCGCCTTGTTCCTTAAACGAAGGACTTTCACGGATTCGTGTATCAATCAAGCTGGTGACTGAGATTAGCTCCTCCAGATCACGAGGCAGGTTTCGGGCTGCAGCCTCATTTTTAATTGCGTCACACAAGCCCTAGGAGAGTCCTGGGAGAATGCAACGACTAAGGCTTCATTGATCCATCCAAAAGGAGGCCACAATTTCCATGAAATCGTGGACTATGGGTTTTTCCGTCTCCCATAGCGGATTGGCCCAGGACAATGCCTTGACGGATAGGAGGGAGATCAGGAATCCCACCTTACTTCGCTCAGTAGGGAATGCGTATGGTACCATCTCCAAAAACATTCCCAGCTGATTGAAGAACCCCCTACACATCGTAGGTTCCCTATCATATCTTTGGTGTAGAAGAGCGGAGCCAGAGAACCCTCTACTTATGCCAGCTTCAGAGGTAGTAGCCACAACTGGTGCAGGTGCTGGGGATGCCACCGGTTGCGGAGCAAAGCATTCTAGGTAAACCTTACATTTTAACAGTGTTTGCATAGCAAAAGGCAATTGGTCGATTCTCTGGTCTTGAGAATCCATCCTGGACAGGATGCTCTGATTAGGTGAACTGCCTGTACCTTCATTAGACATGGCCCTTACGTACTGTCAAGGTAATCAGGCAAAGAAGGACAGACGCAGTAATAAAATATAACCACCTTTATTAGAATATACAGTGATAATAATATATGAGATATAGTGATGATAATATCCCACACAACCCCAGACCACCGGATGATACCTACCCGGAGCTGCACACTGTGCTACGCACTGCACTACTGCGAGGTACAGGAGACTAAAGGTAACAGGGAGTGAGAGTTGGACAGAGCCACGAGACACAGAGGCTAACAGTCAGGCAGGCTAGGAGCACACGGAGCGAATAGTCAGCTAGAGCAACAGGTCAGACAAGCCGGGGATACAAGAAGCAATATAGGAGCCGGAGGAGAGACAAACCAGGGCCTACACGGAGCGAGTGAGTCAACCAGAGCCACAGGTCAGAACCGATGTTGGTAGTCAGACAAGCCGGGGTCATACACGGAGCGAGTAAGTCAGCCAGAGCCACAGGTCAGAACCGATGTGGGTAGTCAGACAAGCCGGGGTCATACACGGAGTGGATTCTCAGATAAGAACAGGTCACAACGGAGTACAAGAGTAACTAACAGGAACACCACATAAGGGCAATGACTCCCAGGTCCAAGGAGGTTTATAAAGGAGCGTAAGGAGGCGGGACTCAATTAGGCCACCCAGAATAGGCCCATAAACAGGCATCCATGCTAGTGCCTGTTACCTGATGTCAGCAAAGAGGAAGTGGCTGGAGGCCATGCCGGCCGGCAGCCATACAGAGGTAGGAAGCACAGGAACACTTGGTCTCTAAGGGAGACTGTGATAGCTAGAAATCCATTATGGAAACTGGAGTGTGGACCAGTATGCTACTGAATTTTGAACTCTGGCCTGTGAAATAGACTGGAATGTTGTGACTGAAAGCTTCTTTTCTTAAAGGCCTTAATGAGAGAATGAAAGATGCCTTAACCTGCAGGGACCTTCCAGATGATTTGGAGGGGCTTATTGCTCTCTCAGTCTAGACCAGAACTTGCAAAAGCAATAATGTAATTCAAAGTATAATTTTCCTGAAGGTCCAGAATGCCATCTTCTTGCCCTCCTTCTGGTCAAATCATCACTAAGATCTCTGTTGTCCCAGATAAAGAGCCCATGGAAGTGGGTAGTCTCAACTGACTTTCTGAGAGAAAAGGAATCAATCTCTAGGCCCATGTTTGTATTATGGACAGAAAGGCCACATGGTCAGGAGCTGTCCAGTTAACCTGGGATTATTCCCTCTGCCTGTATTTTCATTTAATTTACAGTCCAGCCATTTGTTGTTCCCCATTTGCCCTAGATGGGAGGACCAGGACTATACAAAGTTTTGTTGACTCCAGAGCTGATGGAATATTCATTGATCTTTCCTTGCTCATCCAGTTGGGTATTACACTATAACCTAAGACTGTCACTATAGAATTCTGTTCAGTGGATGGTAGACCCCTGGTTAATAGAATTAATTCAGTGGAATCTTCTCCAAATTGAAGTTATTGTAGGATCTTTTCATAAGGAGAACTTGTATTCTAAATAATCCAGTTTCCTAACACACTATTATAAATTGGGCATATAATCATATTTCTGCTTGGAGTGACTTGCTAATTGTCTTTTCAATGTGTCTTCAGTAGCAGTTATTTTGTTATCATCAACCAACGATCAAAAGATATTTGTCTCCGAGGTCTACTGGGATTTCTTGGATGTATTCTAGAAGAAAAAAAGCTGATGGTATTCCTCCCACAGGCAATATGATTGCTCCATTGAACTGTTCTCTGGAACTGCACCACTGAAGATTGTACCTCTGAATGCAAAAAATAGAGCATTGACTGACTACATTAAGGAGAATTTGAAGAAGAAATGTATTTGCCCCTCGTCCTCTCCTACTGGTGCTGCCTTCTTTTTTTTGTCACCAGGAAAGATAGTTCTCTGCAGTTCCAGTTCTGGAACAAAGTCTTATGGACAAAAGAGATGAAGATTATGTGGTATTAGAGAGATGGAAAGAGGAAAGTGTGGAGAAAAAGTAACTGCACATGACCCTTAGCATACCACCACATATATGAAAAATGGTGGAGGTAATGTTATGGCTTGTACATATATGGCTGCCACTGGAACTGACTCAGTTTTCTTTAATTATGATGTCACTGCTGAGAGCAGCAGCAGGATGAATTCTGAATATCTTATCTGCTGAGATCCAAACAAATGTCTCAAAACTCATTGGAAAGCACTTCAACTTGCAGCAGGACAATGATCCCAACCATATGGCTAAAACAACTAATGAGCTTTTTAGGGAAAAAGTGGAATGTTCTTAACTGGCCAAGTCAATCACCTAATCTGAATCCAAATGACAATACATATAATTTGCTGAATACAAGACTGAAGGGAAAAATGCCCAAAAACAGGAAATGAAGATGGCTGCAGTACAGACATGGAAGAGCATCACCGGTGAAGATCCATAGCGTATGGTGATTTCTATGAGTTGCAGACTTCAGGCAGTCATCAGATGAAAAGGATTTGCATCAAAATACTAAATATGATGACTTTGTTTAAGATTATGTTATTTGTCCAATTACTTTTGGTCACCTAAAATGAAAGGACTATGTATAAAAAGGATGTCATTCCTACACAGTTAATGGTTTATGGATATCAATCCCCTCAAAATAAAATAGGTAGTCTGCATTTTATCCTCTTACAGGAGGCAAAAATTTAGTAAAGTTGATAACTCTATTGGTTAACTAAACAGATTTAAAATGCAAGCTTTCAAGACTTCTTAGGTCTCTTCCTCTGGCATGTTATACAGATAAATATGAAAACTTCTCTCTTAAATAGAAGTACACATTACTTTGTTTATAATGGAAAAAAATATAGAAAACAACTCAACATGATCATAAAAGAACTGCCCTTCAACATTGGAGAACAGATAAGGCCCCTAATACCAGCAGATCCAAAAGCAGGCTCTTTCTACATGTTACCAAAAATACAAAAAGAAGGAAACCTGGGAAGACCAATCATTTCAGGAATTGGCACACGCACAGAGAATATCTCTCGCTGGGTAGAAAATACTCTGAAACCCCTGGTAAAATGAACACCCAGTTTCCTTCAAGACACCATGGATCTCTTGAACAAACTAGCAGACTTGGGCCCCATTCCAGAGAGCACCATCCTTGCCACTATGGATGTAGAATCCCTTTACACCAACATTCCACACACAGATGGAATAGCAGCATGCCAGGAATATCTGGAAAGAAATAACACAGCCACGGAACCAGTAACAAAACTCATACAGTTTATACTTACCCACAACTACTTCAAGTTTGGACAGGACCTCTACCTTCAGAAAGTGGGGACTGCAATTGGTACCCGAATAGCAGCACAATATACCAACTTGTTTATGGCAAAGTTAGAAGAGGATTTCCTATCCACCTACCAGACAAAACCCCTGGTCTATCTCCGCTACATAGATGATGTTCTTATCATCAGGACCACCAGTGAAAAGGAACTTCTCAAATTCCACAAAAATTACAATGCATTCTACCCCAGTATCAATCTAACTCTCAGTCACTCACGCACAAACATTAACTTCCTAGACACGACTATCAGTATTCAGAATAACTCCATCCGCACATCCCTGTACCGTAAACCAACGGACAGACCAACCTACCTGAAAAACGATAGCTTTCACCCAAAACACACAAAGAGCTCCATCATATACAGCCAGGCCATCAGATACAATTGCATCTTTTCTGACATGGAGGACCGTGACAAGCACCTCCAGAAACTCGGAGGAGACTTTATAAAACAGGGTTACAGTGCACGGATTATTGACAGTCAGATACAGAAAGCTACTCACATACCAAGGAAAGATCTGTTGAGCTACAAAGAACAGCATAAGGGAAACCATGTGCCACTTGTTGTCACTTACCACCCCCAGGTTGAAGCTCTGCGCAAAATATCAAGAAAACTTCAAGCAACCTTATATACAGATGAAAGACTTAAGAACATATTCCCACAGCCTCCCTTACTCTTCTTCAGACAGCCTCCCAATTTAAAACAACTGATGGTAATGAGTGCCCTGAACAAAAATACAAAAAATGGCACATTACCCTGCCTACAAAGTAGGTGTAAAACCTGTGCACACATTTACACCACAGACAAGATACTCATACCAAACACCCAGTTACACCGTAAGATCAACGGTACTTTCACCTGCAAATCATACAAAGTAACATACCTCATCATATGTGCAAAATGCCCAGCAGCTCTTTATGTGGGTTTAAACGGGACAGCCATTACATAAGAGGTTTAATTCCCACAGATCCAGCATTAACAACAAAAAGACAGAGACACCAGTGGGAGAACATTTTTGCCAAAGTGGACACAGTGTCAGGGACATTAGATTGACTGTATTGATGGGATAATTTTGCACTCAGAGGGACAGAAAATTATGGGAGGTAAAATGAATGCTACAATTTGATTCTTTGACCTATGGGCTGAATAGAGACAGAGAGTTTCTGTCACATTATCTCACTGTGAATTAACTTTTACGACAGTCCCTCTGGGATCATAAATACCTGGACTCCTCAGAGGAAGAATGCAATTTAAATCACATCCTGTACTATTGACTGATCAAAGAATCAGTATCTGGACTGACATTCTTATCTGATTTCCATTATAAACAATGTAATGTGTACTTGTATTTAAGAGAGAAGTTTTCATACTTTTCTGTATAACATGCCTGAGGAAGAGACCTAAGAAGTCTTGAAAGCTTGCATTTTAAATCTGTTTAGTTATCCAATAAAGGTATCAACTTTACTAAATGTATGCCTCCTGTATTTCTACGGCTAACACGGTACCAACTCTCATCTTTTATCCTCTTAGTCACTGTTTCATGTTAAATCCAATGTGCTGGAGTACAGAGCCAAAACAGCAAAACTTGTGTCACTGTCTAAATACATATGGTTTTCACTGTATAAGGTCTTGCATTACAGCATACCCATCCCAGCAGTGCACCACCAAACAAGTTCTAACGATTAGCCAATATAAAGGCAATAACATGAAGCCCAATCACCACTTTGACTTCATGAATATTCCTGTGTGGTGGTGGAAGACGATACATGCTCAGTGAAGTAGCAGGACCCTCTGTTCATTGAACTGTTAACTCCACTTACTGGAGTTTCAGACACAGAGTGCCCCTAAGGCAAACACGGAATTCATCTAGCTCCCCAGCAGCCCTTTCAAGCCTGTGTACACTCTGCATGTAATACCAGTACTGGTCTATGTGTAGGATTGCCACTGAGCTGATTACATTTTGGAAATCAGGTAAAAAAAAGTTTGCTTGAAGCTAGGATTGCCACCTATGCCAAAAAAACAGATTTCCTTCTTCTACCACTGACTAATGATTAGCATAGACATTTTTTTACTGGGCTGCCTGTGTTTTACTGGCTAGGTGATCACTATACTTGGAACCACTAATAAATCTATGTCAGCAGAACTAATATTTTTTCCAGAAAAGGAACAACCATAGCCATAAGCACAAGGAAAAATTGCTACAAACCTGCAGTGATGCAATGAGTTGGATATCTTTATAGTATCCAAGCCTCATTTAAATCAATTAAAGTTTTTATTTGTCCCCTGTGGTGAAATTGGTTTTCCTTAGAATTGCTCCACTGTCTGTACTTACGGCTTGATGTGTTTTGTAAATAAACACTTTATTTTCCTCACTCAAATACTCAGATTAGCGCCCCATGGAGACATTTTCACAAAATGGCCAAGTAAAAGCATTATCAGAACTGGTTAGTTCAGGTTTACCCCCTAAATCCATCTAAACTCTGTGTCACTTCCTGTTCATTGTTCTATCATTTACATCTGTTTGAAAACAGCCCCAAGCTATTTCATGGTAAAGAAGGTGTCAGATTGCACAGCACAGATAAACTCATGAGCCAAATTACCCTGAATGTCTCTTCTCACTTGGTTAAAAAAGCAACTGTTTTTAAACAATTAGAATAGGGTTTATGGTGTTACAATCTGGAGTTTATATTGTATAGGAACTATTGGTGAATGGACAAAGAGGAAATAATGTATATCTTTCAATTTAGTTATAAAGAAGTAGACATATGGATGGTACATATTCAGACTGGATACGGCATGTTTTTGTCCTTGTAAATGGTTGAGATAGGTAAAAAAATATTGCAAGATATGTATGAAGAAAGTGGAGCAATTCTGAAATAAACCAATTGCACCATATAGAGTATGTAAAATGTTCTACTGCTCTAAATAGAAATTTTAAAGGATTGATAAACTTTTTGTTTAGATTGCTTTTACTGCTGAGTAAAATAAGGCTACTGACACTGCTGGGAGATCTTGGCTCTGCTGCAGAGCCGCAAGCCTGTCGTATGACAGGCTTTCCCTGCAGTCAGTACAACGCTGAGTTCAGGGAAGGGGGGGGGGGACTTTGCATACGGTTATCTCTCAAACCATAAAGGTTTGAGAGATGACACTGGGGACAATTAAATACTTTTTAACATGGCTACAATATGGGGATTAGTAATATTTAAGTATTACTATCCCTTTAACAAAAAACAAACAAACATATAAGGCTTTTCCTGTTGTGTAAAACAAAAGCATTCTACTGGGAAATGAAAAATCCCAAGGTCATTAAATTTTAAACTGTTTTCTTTTCTCTTACAATAACAGTGCCATCTGCTGTCTAGAAAGTTTACCTACATTTATTCTATTACATTCTATGGGAGATGTGAGTCACTGACAACAGTTCCCCATGGAATGTGAGAGTAACAGCTTCAATTCATGACAGTATGAATGGATATAACGTATGGAAAAAAACAGATGCCAGCAGTGGAAGTACCCTTGTTTTATTCAGTAGGAAACTCCCTGTAACATAAAAGTTTAAATAAAAAACATGTACTGCTCCGTCAAGCAACAGAACTCTAGTGCCATTACAGAGGAGAAATTTCCACATACATATTAGATTAATCCTGCCCAAAAGGGCGGTCCAGTTCCAAAATGACGGGCAAGTCCCCTCTGCATGGGAACACCAGCTAACCCCCGACTTACATTTCAGCCTTGTTGGTCCTCGTCAAGGAAGTGCAGCTGGATTCCCTAGGCACTGAGAGCAAGGGGTCCATGTCTGAATTACCCTTCACTCTTAGGGAGACCCCCTAACAGTATTCAAAATAAGCACCCAAAATCTGAGAGACTCCTGAGGATGAACAAACAGCACAATGGCCTGAACTAAGGCTAGTCACTGCTCAGAACCATCACGTTTTAGCTCTCTAGTGCCATTACAGAGGATAATTTTCCTCATACATTTTAGACTAATCCTGTCCAAAAGGCCGGTCCAGTTCCAAAATGACAGGCAAGTCCCATCTGCACGGGAACACCAGCTAACCCCCGACGTACATTTCAGCCTTGTTGGGCCTTGTCAGGGAGGTGCAGATGGATTCCCTAGGCACTGAGAGCAAGGGGCCCATGTCTGGATTACCCTTCTTTCTTTGGGAGATCCCTGTAGAGTATTCAAAATGAGCATACAAAATATGAGAGGCTCCTGAGGATGAACAACAGCACAATAGCCTGTTCAATGGCTAGTCATCGCTCAGAAGCATCACATTTTAGCTCTCTAGTGCCATTACAGAGGAAAAATTTCCACATACATATTATCTGCGTCTATTATTTCCCACATTTCCCTTATATGAGGACGCCGGCCGGCTGATGCTGCTCAACTCTGCACCCTCTCCCATCACCATCAGTACTGTATGGCCTATCAGCAGACAGTGATTCCTAATCTAATAGGCGGTGTCACAGTATCAACCCTTTTAGGGTGTCAACCGGTGTGGTCCGCACCCGCCACACCCCACTTGTGATGCCACTGGATGCCATGCATGTTCATGGAAGCAGACATCATGCTTTCTTCAGGACTCCAAACTCTCCCTACTGGTCTTACTGGTCTTCTTAGAAAGTATTCAGTGGGAAGAGTTTAAAGTTCTTGAATTCTTCCATTCGTCTATCCATTACTAATTTAAGATTAAATATGGTGAACCAATTCACAGAACTGATTCACAGCGGCCATTAGAATTTGAAATGATGGAATGGTCATGAAGAAAACAGAGCAACAGTCTCTCAATTTGTCACACTGTCTTAGTTCCTGTGCTGGAAATCAATGTAGGCGTTCTTGCATACCACCATCCATCAGAATAGTCAGAAAACCATGGATTGTGGTCTATAGAACTTGACCCAAAGGGCAACCAGTTCAGTGCAAGGAAGGAACATACAAAAGATAATAATAATAATAAGTGAAGTAAAATCAAAATTCAAAATACAAATGCACAAGACCCACAAAGGGTAAACTCATGGACCCATGATTCAGCATCCTCCTTCACCAGAAGTCCCTCAGTTGGGTTACCACAAACTTCTTAGCATTGTGTCTCTCCTTCTCCCTTTCATCTACATCTGCCAGATGTAAGGAATAAAACATACTATATATTATAGTGTGTTTCCTGTTGAAGGAAACAAGGACCCAAACAATGCTGGGAAATGTTTCATTCAAAAGGTATTACAGCTCAAGCCTTTATTTTACATTAAACTGTTGTGTTATTTTGTGGTCACCAGGTGGTGCTGTCCCTATTGATTACTGTTGAGAGCTTTCAACATACAATGCATTTTTATATAAAATATGTTATAGGACTTTCCTTGTTGATTAAAACAAGGATAGTTACATTGCTGTGAGGTTTTTTCACTCAAAAATTATTACAGAACATATATTTTTTCTTAAATCAAACTGTTAGTAACAGCACCAGATGTGACCAAATGGATTTTTTAAAATAATGCAATGTTTGGGAGTACCTGGGTCATTTATTACTGCACTTCAAACAAAGTTATAGGGGTGGTACCACCTGGTGACCAGAATAGAAATCGCCTAATAATAAAAAGTTTTGTGTTATAATACCTGTATAATTAAATATCTTCCATAAATGTGAATATTCATGTTTAAATCAGCAGGAAAAACAATATATCTATAACTATTTTACCAGGAAGTATACATTAAGATTTCATTTTATATTATATATATATATATATATGGTCTCTTTTAAGAATCAAAGGAATTTGAAGACTAGGGTTCAGGTACTTAGATAGAGCAGTCAGATAGAGCTGGGTCAGTTGAGTTATGTAAACAAAGGGTATGTGCAGCCTCTCATCTGTAAGGCGGTTTGCGCTGGATCATTCCAGTTACTCCCTTTGTTAATAGGGGGATGAGTGAGGGAGGGGGTCTAATGTTTTAAGAATGGGATAGCTGTTGTATCCAGTAGAGTTTTAAAGGGATAGTAATACCTAAAATGTAAAAAAAAATATGTTGTAGGGTTTATCCCCCTGAGTAAAACAAGAGTACTCCCACTGCTGAAAGATGTTTCATTCAAAAGTTATTAATTTTCAAAGTTGAATTTTTTAGGTGCAATATCACAGTGGCCTGAAATTGTAGAGTGGCGCTGTTGCTACACCATCCTATGGAGATTTATGGTCCTGAGACCAGAGCTGTCCATAGGATCGTGTAGCAACAGCACCACTCTACAATTTCAGGCCACTGTGATATTGCACCTAAAAAATTCAACTTTGAAAATTAATAACTTTTGAATGAAACATCTTTCAGCAGTGGGAGTACTCTTGTTTTACTCAGGGGGATAAACCCTACAACATATTTTTTTTTACATTTTAGGTATTACTATCCCTTTAAAGTGTATACTTCCCATCCCCCCGCCTAAAAGCTTGAGAAAATGATATATATTTAAATATATTTCATTGTCTTTTAACTGCCAGAGGGGCAGGAATAACATTTCTTCCAAATGTGTTGAACACACCTTTAACAGGTTTACACTTGATACAAAGACTATTAGCTTGGGGCATTGTCCCAATAACAATTCTCATTACCCTCACAATAGGCACGGTAAATGCGTATGAAGGCAACTATATATGCAAATGCCTTACACATGGGGGAGGGGCTGTAGCAAGGAAGGTACAGCTTCCCTTTTTTCATTTCTCATTTTGTTACATAGTAACATAGTAGCATAGTTGATGAGGCTGAAAAAAAGATATGCTTCCACCAAGTTCAGCCTTTGCCATAGAACCCTTTTGATCTAGAGGAAGGCAAAAATAAAAAATAAATAAAACCCTAGAAGCCATTTCCAATTAAACCGCATGTGGGCAGTTGGATATTTCCCTTGATCAAGATCCTATCTGCATTGAAACCGACCGTCATTAGTCTCACTATTGCTCTGAGCTACAAAGATATCCAACTACTTTTTTGAAAGCATCTACAACAAAGAATTCTACAACCTTACTGCCCATACTGTAAAATATTCCCTGTCTTTTGTTTATCGGTAAGCCCCTTTCCTTTGATGTTAATGGAAGACCTCTTGGATTTAATCAGCTCTGAGTAAATAGTTCCCCAAATAGTTCTTTCTATTGGCCTCAAATATATGCGTAATTGGCAATCCCCCTATCTCTAATGTAGAAAAAAAATCGTGAAGTCTCTCTTTATAATCATACCTGGAAACTTCCAATTGAAGTTTACCTGGAGGGGAGTCCTCTGGGGCAGCAGGGGGTAAGAATAATGATGCGAATTGCGTCAAAAAGGGGCGGGGCTTGACACGAGCTGGTGGGGCAGGGCTTAAAAGTGTCACACAGAAGGCTGGGGAAGGAGGAACACCGGGGGAAACAGCAGATGTGGGCAGAGTTTCAATACAAACTGCCCTCATCCGAAGGAATCAGCCTCTGCCCCGGAGACCCAGTAAAGCTCTGTCAAAACCAGAGTCTCCAGGGCAAATCCGGAGAGTTCCCAGGTATGTTTATAATTTAAACCTTCCAATCCCCTTATCAGTTTTGTTGCATGTCTCTACTTTTTCTTGTTCAATTATGTATTTTTTTAAACTGTGCTCCATATTCTAGATGAGGACTTACCAATTATTTATCAAGAGCTAGAATTATGTTTCTATCCCATACATCTGTACCCCTGTTTTTATAAATGTTAGTACCTTACAGGCTTTTGCAAAGGCTTAGTGACACTGCAAACTGTTATGAAATCTGTTGTCTATCAGTACTACTAAATATATATGTAAAAATAATTCCCCAAGTGGTTTCCCATTTAGAGTATATGCACATGATTGTTTCTGCTACTCAAAACCATAACCTTACAATTAAACCTCCTCTGCCACTTTTCCACCTATACCCATGCAGTATCATCTGAGCTTATTCACACTCCACAATATTAGGTGCATACCTGGGAACTTTCAGTTGAGGGCTACCTGGAGGGTAGTCCTCTGTTCAGCAGGGGGTAACAAAAATGACGCTAATCGCGTCAAAAAGGGGGCGGGGCTTAACTCGAGTGTTGGGGGGATTTAAATGTGTCACACAGAAGGCTGGGGACGGAGGCACAACGGGAGAAAAAGCAGATGTGGCAGAGTTTCAATAGAAACTCCCCACATCCGGAGTAATCAGCCTCTGCCCCGGAGACCCGGTAAAACTCTGTCAGAACCGGAGTCTCCGGGGCAAATCCGGAGAGTTCCCAGGTATGATTAGGTGGCTTGTAATAATTTCCCATCAATATCTCTTTTTTATGTATGTTCACAGTGGGTATTAGAACCTACAGGGTCTTCACATTTTCACTGGACCTTTCATTAATATCTTTCCTTATTCTAGGTGTTAATCCTTGCTTTCATTACACTAATTTCTCCCTTCCTTCTTATTTACCCTATCCCTCCTAAAAAGTGAATGTCCCTCTAGATTGACTTTCCTGTCATGTGTATCAACAAACAGGATTTAGTAATACCTAGAAGATCATATTGCTTATTCACTGCAATAAGTCTCATTTCCTCCATCTTACCAACCAGTCTATGAGCATTTGCAAGCGTACACTTTAGGTCTTCTCGAAAACACGTTGGCAAAAGCCCAATCTATTACACTGAGTGAATATGAACTCTGTGGCCCATTACGTCAAGGAAAGGAAAAAAATAAGAAATGGCTGGATTAAAAAAAAACACACCAGACAAATACAGGGTCCCACTGATCAATATCCTGATATCAGTTTTACTCAGATGTATACTTTCATACTGAATGGAGTCCGTTGAGCTATGCCTCAGACAGTGGATAGATAAGACGACACACTTTATTAAAATATTTTAGCTACTGACTTCTTTTGAACAAGAAAATAGAAGGGTAAAAATTAATTTTAGTCAACAAGCCATAAAATCTCTGCCTAGGGCCACACAAATGCAGTTTTACACTCATTTACGTTATACCTGCTAGATGGCTTCAAATGAGCTCCGACAGGAGTTGTCAGAGCAACAATGATATTGTTTAGGGACAGCATGGGGCCTCTAAAAGTGGTCTCCTAGGCATGCATACATGTCTACTCACAGTGTGATCCAGGGGAGGGGATGAGGTAGGTCTTGGGGGGATAGGGGGTGGGGGGAAGGGGAATTGTTTTTTTTAAGTACTAGTATTATTCTTTGTCTCTCATGGTCTTGTGATTGTGGGTTTAGCTATAGGAAATAGGATTTATTACTGTGATGGCTGTTAAATGGAAAATCTTAATAAAAAGTTTTGCAAAAAAAAAGATTTAACCGCAATGCATAAAGAACACAGGCGAAAACAATAATGAGGGTAAACTCTTTTGTTTCTACTACTTCACAATGTGCCCCGACTACTCATAAGTCTCCTATATTTATGTTAGTGTAACAGTTTACTGGGAAAGAAAATATCTTAAGCAAACTGATATTCAACTCATGCTACCTGAGAGAAATGTACACTGCCTAAAGGCACAGAACATTTTTATTTTGAAGCTCAAGAAAATAAGAACAGCAGTATCATTATTTTATTTCAATATAGAAGCAGCTCATTAACACATAAAATGTAATTATCAGCTGGATTAAATTTATTTTGATATAGTCACTTTTATATTTACATTTTCATTTTATCCTCTCATAATTCAAGTGGGGTGATCACATTTTTGTGTGTATTTCACCTCATCATTCATAATCATTTTCATTATATTGAAGTAGGCAATATATGAGTTCTGTTCATCTATTGATCCATCATTATGTCTCCATTTTATCATTTACTGTATTTACACAGATGGATTGTTTTCGTATGTTGTTGGATTCCGACATTTAGCACTCCATTTTTGTTCCTTGGGAATATTTGATATTTTTGAAAGAACAATTATTATTGTTTTTTCTCTATATATTGTAACTTTATTTCCATAATATATGGATATTTGGGGAATATAACATTCACCTCAACTACTACAGCATGAGTATTTTGGACAACAGCTTCAGTTCCCAGTTCATTCTATATATTTATTTTATTTCATTATTTATTGTATTCATGTTACAGTGCTTTCAGCTATTTTCATATGTTATATGTAGTTCATATAGCATATCTACAACAGACTGATATTCATCCACTACCATTCTACTTTATATATGTGTATATATAATACACATATACACACACATCTACAGCATAGTTAAATCTTGTGTTTTTATGTTTCCATTATATTTGTTACTATTTTCACATGTTTTATTCCTGCAGTTGCAGATTTGAGATGGATTGCCTTGAGCTTTGTTCTAACATTTGATGCCATTCCATGATTAGTATTCTCTTAACCCTTTGAGTGCCAGAGGGGTACGCAACGCATTGCTTTGCAATGCGTTGCATACCCCTCTGGCACTCCAAGGGTTAAATGTTTACGTATCATCTGGTCTTTATATACAATAGGTATCAGATTGTTCAAACTACTTTATATATACATTGTATTTTACTGCAATTCTGGAGATATGTATTCTTTGAAATATTGTTTGTTGTCTGTAACATAGGCGCCTCCCTATAGCTGTGCTAGCCCTTCCTCTCTCTATGCCCATCCCCAATGCCTTTACTCTCAGTCCCTCTTCTACATTGACTATCTCATCCTGTGTCGTTTCACCTCCCACCTTTCGTAATTTGAAGACTTATGGTTATGTGTTTTCTGTGCAACATTTTTTCTTATATTTTTAAAGCTAATTTGGCTATAATTTGCACATAAAAGGAGACTTATCTTTATGTATTTGCACAATGAAACATAATGAAAAGGTGACTTTCTTTCTAATCTCACTGTCACAGGGTATAATGCACCACATATCTAATAAATATATATACAAAAATGTAGGAAAACAGTCAGAGGTAGCGGAAGCAATAATGGGGAGTTAGGAACGGGATCTAATTCCGCAGACCTGTTCTTATTTACCTCTAATAGAAGACAATTTGTAGACTGATATCAAAGTTTATGAATTGTCCAACTATAACATTTAAAATGAAATTTGAACTTTTATTAATTTATTTAACTTTTTTTATATCAGATGACTTATTATTAATGGATACATAATATCTCCTTTTGCTGACACCCCCATACTTTACTATGGCCAAAAGATCCTACTGAGTTCTATGAATTTTGCCTTTGTGCCTTTGTTCAAGAGATTACATATTGAATCAGTACTGATGATACGTAACATGGTCCAAGGTTTAAATAGGCTCATGCCTGCCATAGTTGAAAAAACTGCCAGCAACTGTCATGTCTGCCTCCATGGACATAACATCAGTGAATGAGTGAAGATGTTATCTTTTGAACAAAGGCACAAGAGGAGAATTCATAGAGGCCATTAGGATTTATTGGCCCTAGTAAAGCCCACCATGGTGTTGTTGATTTACCCCTGAATTGCTCCTCTTTAGCTTCCTGAATACAGTCCGGAGTCTGCAGATTAGCCCCATTTTATACCTTTAAACCCTAATCTAAGTAGCATATGTTGTGGTTTAAAGTGGAACTACCATCCACATTATACTGAGCCCCAAAAACTAACAATAATAGCGATATGCATCTATGTTCTTGTAATTTCAATAATAATTGCGGCATTAGTGAAAAATAGACCTTTATAGGCAGACAGGCATCGGCAAACAGCGCTGACATCTTGCAGAGAAAGCGTTTTGGTGTCTGTGCTGTCCGTCCCCTTCTCCTCCATGATTGGTGAGTTCAGTGCCTGGTTAACTTAAGGCACCAGAAGGGACTGACGGCGCAGAGAGCGCCTACGGCAAGATCCCTGCCAAATGCCTGTCTGCCTATAATGGTCTATTTTTCACTAATGCTGCAATTATTAATGAAATTACAAGAATGTAGATGCATATCACTATTATTATTAGTATTTGGGGCTCAATATAATGTGGTTGATAGTTCGGCTTGAAGTTAAAGTAAAGAAAAAAAATACTTGCAAAAACTTAAATCAAAATATATTAAAGGCATAACTGAATTTCCCTTATGAAAGCCACAAGCCAGCACCATAACATGCCTGGCCCTATTTTAGAGGTCAGTTGGGCTACTGTAACGGTTTTATTTGACACTCAGACACAGTAGGTTAGGTAAAACACAGTTTTATTGAATAAACTCAGAATAACAATAACCCTCACAGGTCCAGTAATATATATACACAATATAGTACTGACACAGGACAGGTTACAGTAATAAATATCCACACGGGTCCAGTGTATGTACAACTCGGCAACAATAATATACTGACACAAGTCAGGTAAAGTTCGTGTGATATTCAAACGAGGCAGCAGTGAATGGGTTACTATTAGGCCAGGAAAACTGAGAGGCCCTAATAGCGCAAGGCCCTTAAGACTCACACTCTTCAGAGAGTGAACAAATAGCGAGTAATGCCACAGGAGTAAACGGAGGCCCAGGACAAGCTTGTGGACTGCTGTAGCAGTAACGGAGGACTGCGACTGTATGCCTGGAGGAGCACCCAACCGAGACTGCAATGACTGAAATCCGGTGGAAGATGGCACCCTCCCCGAAGGGGATAACGAACGCTCAGACCAATGTCGACTGCCCGATAGAGAGAACAGCCTGAGGCGCCCAGAGTAAGACCAACTTCAGCTTGTGGCAAGAAAAAGGGTCAAGCGTACTGTGGTGCACAGATGGATGAATCACACCGGAATGTCGCCCACGTGACACAGACAGATAACCGAGACTAGACTGCTAGGAATGACAATGAGGCAACAGTGACTCTGTCCGGAGACAGAGAGGAACCCGGATGACAACCCCAAACCGAGGACCGGATGGGGCAGCAGGCAGGCCCTGATACACGGACAATGGAGCCCAACCAGGCACACAGAACAGGAGAGTCAGCCAATCTAAGTCGGGACACAGAGCAGGAACGTCAGCCAGGCCGGGTCGGTACACAGAGCAGGAACGTCAGGCAATCAGAGTCGGTACACAGAGCAGGAACATCAGCCAGGCCGGGTCGGTACACAGAGCAGGAACGCCAGCCAATCCGAGTCGGTACACAGAGCAGGAACTTCAGCCGGGCCGGGTCGGTACACAGAGCAGGAACGAGATAGCAGAGTAGTCAGGCAGTCCAGGTCGGTACACAAAGATCACACGAGAACTGGAACAAGTGCTGGTAACGGAAACACCACGAAAGGGCACAAGAGAAGTGACAAGGCCCAGTATTTAAGGACAAATACTGGGCGGGACAAAGCCACTTCAACCAATAAGTCAGCAGGAAGCAAAACTGACAGAATGTCGCCAGCATAACACGGGCACCGTGATAGCTACAAAGTCACTTGGAACTTTTTTCAGTACCTTTTACTAGCATTTGCTTCAATTAAATCCTTAATTAATAAGTAATGGACCATACAAATGGTGTGGTATGGCCAGCTTTTAAACAAATGAACAAAACTTACTTTTTAGCCTATAATTTGGAATTGGATCTTCTCTCTATTCTCTGATTTCCTATTCCTCAAGTCTTCTTTTCACCATCCCCTGTTTTCTTACATAATTCCACAAGACATTTAATTCCTGCTACCATCTACCCCCTCAATCATTTTTGCAGTCTCAATGCAGTCTTCTCAGGTATAATGATTCCTTAGTAAACACAAGAATATGCTGCACTCCGTTAAAGTTCAAAATACACAGTTATTCATTAGTGCACCAAGATGGTTTGATAAATGGACCTGTGAGTCTCAAAGCACCTTTTGTTTTGGAACTTTAATTGATCCACAGAGCTACAGACTCAGTCTCTGCTGTACATGGTGCAACTACATTCATGTTTCAGGGGATCAGGTGCTATGATGTATGGCTTCCACAGCTTTTAAGACAGTATACTAGATTGTAGTACTGCCTGCAGTCTCATTTCAGCATACACGGAGAGGCATATTTTGAATCCACCAGCACTGGAGCATTTCAATGCCATGTAATGCATTTAGGTAATGTGCAGAACTAAAATTGCTTCTATGTGTATGCTGAGATCACTCAATACACAGACAGCACTACAAACTAGATAGGCTGACAAAGATGTGTAGGACAGTGAGACAAACCTATCTCCTATGCTAGTTAATCCAATCTAGTCTGCTCAGCGTTGGCAAAAATAATTATCTGTATCTTTCTCATTGAAAAGCACTTGGCGACAGGGTTAAGATTAAGTGGGATAGCACCGGATAGCCTAGGCTTTGTGATGGTAACACAGAATAGATGCTACTGTACTGTTGTGTAAAACTGAGATATGAATTAGTTACTTTTTTATTTAATTTATATTTAGGAGAACTCCTTCCCATAAACAAATCTCAAACTCTCCCAGTTTATTCTGTGGTACATGTGTCTTTCACCAGTGACAGGTCTATGCTACTAATTCATGAACATATGACACACACCACATCTTGATGTGCACAGGTCTCCTCCTTCTCTTCCACCCTCTTTCCACTTATGACTTTTTATTAGGTATTGGACACAACTAAGTACACATATAAGTCATTATAAATTGCAAGCTCTGTTCTTCAATTTTGCTTTATATTGTAAGTTTTATGGGTTGGTTTCCTAGCATTTGGGATACTATGTCACTTCCCCTTTGATTGAAAGTTTTACGGATATATTTCTGAATTGAGAGTAAGCAGCTTCTCTTTAGGTTGCAAATTTGTTGAAACACTTTTGAACATCTAATATAAAAATATTGTGGTGTTTCTAAAGTTGCATTACCATGGGCCTCTTGTGCATACAGGCAGAAGTCTTCAGTGCTACATATGGTTGAGAGAGTTACCTTCAGGTTATATTGGATAGATCTCCTCCTTAGTATATGCCAGAATATAATATTTGTCACTTGTTATATTCATTTGTAGAAGTCCTGATTATACCAGGTATAACAATGTGTGCAGGGGTGGGGCACCCTCAGATTTTGCATAAACTCAATAATATGAAGATATGGAGCTTTGAGGACACATTTCTGTAGGATCAAATAAAGGAGCTGACTCTACATGTTACGTGACAGCACCGATTACATCCTGTATGAAGTGACACAATGTCACATAATGTTTATGATCAGACCCTTTTTTATCAATATCCCAATCTGGACTTAATCATCCCATTCCATCTTAACCAGCCAGAACATGGAACCTCCAAAGGGTTCACTTGCTATCCAAAATGGGGAATCAAACTTCTGATGCACAGCTGAGATATGTGATGAGCAGAGGTTGAAACAAAACTGTTTCCTGTACCTAAAAAAAATGTAGGAGAGAATTTGATCCAAATATCACCCACATGGTTATTTTATTACTCCGTTGTTATCCCCTCAATAATAAGGTATAAACGTATATACATATTGGTGGGACAGCTTGAGGAGCAGTGGACTATCTCTGGTGAGCAGGGGTAGAGGATGAAATGTAAACATCATCTCACTAGAACAGTGAACAGTTTAGCTTATCTCCATTTTCATTGGGAGTATATTTATTAGGAAGATCCCCCCGCTGATGTGTATTAGAGTATATGGTGGAACCCGAGTATTGGAAGGAAAAAGTCTTCTGATGAACTAGAGACATGTGTAAGATATTGCAAATGTCCTGTTTGAGAACAGGTATGAAGAAAGCCCTTAGGTGAACTCAAATATTTCACTACTCATAATGAGAGTGTGAGTGTCTCCACTTTTCATGAATGACATGGAACATTATCTGAACTTGCCTATATAAAATACTTTAATTTTATTCTGCCTTTAGGTAAACCTCCTTAGGCAATTATCTTTATCAAACTAAAGTTAAAGTATTGTAGATCAGAGATTCAACGCCAAAACAGCAATAACTAAATATACCAGAGTGTTTTATGAAGGACAGCTGCCTATATAGGCCTATCTCTTACACAATTAAGAGACACTTACTCCTAGCAAAAAGTTCTCCTTAAAGGAGCAGTAACCTTTTTGTTAATGACAACATAACATACATAGTAACATAGTTGATGAGGCTGAAAAAAGACATGCGTCCATCAAGTCCAGCCCATGCCAAAACACCCATGTTGATCAAGAGGAAGGCAAAAAACACCCTCTGAAGCCATTTCCAATTTAGCCTATGCTGGTAAAAAATTCCTTCCTGACTCCAAATGGCAGTCTGATAGTTCCTTGGGTCGACATCCTATCTGCATTGAAACCATGTCATAATTTTCAATATTGTTGTGTGCTAGATAGGCATCCATTGCTTTTTTGAAAGCAGTTGCATTATATGCAAGTACAACATCCCGAGGCAAAGAATTCCATAGCTTTACCACCCTTACTGTCAAGAATCCCTGCCTTTGTTATAGTCGAAAGCACCTTTCCCCTAGTCTTAATGGATGACCTCTTGTTCTTAGCTCAGCTCTTTGCGTAAATAATTAATTGAATAGTTCTTTGTATTGACCTTGAATGTATTTGTAAATGGTAATCATATCACCCCTTAGACATCTCTTCTCTAATGTAAACAAACCCATTTTGGCTAGTCTCTCCTTATAACTCAGATCCTCTAATACCTTTATCAGTTTTGTTGCACGTCTCTGCACCTTTTCCAGTTCAACAATGTATTTTTTAAGAACTGGCGCCCAAAATTGTACTCCATATTCTAGATGAGGCATAACCAAGGATTTATACGGGGGTTCGATACTATTAGCATCATTTGCATCTACACTTCTTTTTATGCTGGATAATATTCATGTTATAGAGCTTTTCCTGCTGAGCAAAACAAGGGTACTCCCTCTGCTGTCAGTTGTTTTATTCAAATGTTATAACAGTTCAAATAATCAGGAAGTGGATTTACTGTGTGAGTTTGCTTCCTGGAAGTTCTAATTGACAGGAAGTGACTTGGCAGTTTCTACCACATTCTGTGGAAAACTGTATGTCACTGACTTTCTTCTTCATTAGAATGTAACAGAATAGCTAACTGGAATTTGACCACTAGCGGCACTGCTAATGTAAAAAAAAAAATCACAGGTTTAAACTGTAATAACTCTGGAAATATGCATTCTCAGCAGTGGGATTATCCTGATTTTACTCAACAGGAAAATGCCCTGCAATGTATCTTTTTTCATAAAAAAAGTTTACTTCTCCTTTAAAGGGGACAGTTTTAACTAGTACAAAATATAATAAAGATGTAGTTATATTTAAAGGCCAGTCCCTCCTATGAACATAGTATACTTATGGCAGTGACATGTTTATGGGTCAATCCCATGTAAAATGATGCAGTGTATGCAAGGTAGTGAAACAATGCAGGATGGTCTGTCTCTACAGCATACATAGAAGTCAGTGCTGTAGGTATAGTGTTACATTGCATCAATACACTGCTTTCACAGTCCCATTAGAATGGTCTCTGGAAACATCAAATATCAAAGTCATAAAAATGTAAAAAATAGAAAAAGTATTAAAAGAAATAATAAAAAGTATAGGCAATTTACTTTGCACATTATGTACTTACATAATATGGAAAGTTAAAAAATGAGGGTGATTGTCACGTTAAGGGGTTCAACTAGTGTTTCTGAGGTATTCATATGTCTAATGGAAGCACTTCCAAACTAGTCTTAACTACACCAATAAACATATCATGTGACTTCCACATACACAGTAGTCCATGTTAATACCCAGCAAATAATTACTACACAAAGGTGAAGGAGAGGTCATTATTTTTACTGCTTAAAGTATTTTTTATACTTTGGGATTACCCACCTTCATATAGCTCCAAAGGATTAGTATGAAAATAAAGTGTTTGGCTCATAAGTGTTCTTAAATACTGTAGTTATTTGCCTCTGATGTCCAAGTTTTCTTAAATTTCCATTTGGCAGAAATTCCCTTTTAGAAAGCTTAGATTGACCAAAAGCATTTGCACCTAGTTGTCAGAGAGAATAACAAGAGCTTTTATAGTTGGTCGGCCTGGCAGTGTTCTTTGATGTCAGGAAGAGGTCATTTCTTATAAATGAAGGTACTGATCTTTGAATCTAGAGGTGTGAAAAATAACAGAGTACAAATTGGTGTTTGTATCTTTAGTTATATAGCTTTTACAAGAAAATATATAATAGTACAAGACAGGGATAAGTGCTCAGGTTTAAAATAACATTAATACCTCCTTAGTACTAGATATTTTGTCCATGGGGCAGACATAATTCTTTTCTGGCAAGAGTTTAGGACCACCAACTTCTCCAACTTCTGTTGGAGGTATTTAAAATCATGGGGTCCTGCAACAAGTCACTATGTCTACTCCATTGGCATGAAATCTAGTACTAAATAAAGATTCATTTTGGAGAATTAATCCATAAAAGTAATTCATAGAGGTCAGTAAAATAACTGGGGTTTATTATCAGGTGTTAGTGTCACAATAAGAATAAACTTACATTCTTATTATTATTGTAGCAGAATAGGTGCAATTATGTGAAGTGGACATTCTTAAAAAGTCTGGCTACATGACCATGCATACTGTTAGAGATCAATAAAACAAATATTTCATATATGTGGTTTTTCTTGTGCTCAGTTCATAAGGGCATAACTACAAGGGGTGCAGAGGGTGCAGTTGTGCCAGGGCTCTGCATCTAAGGGGGCCTAATTTTCCTCAGGGTTCCAGTCATTCATCTGTGAATATATCTTTGCATATGGGGGTCCAAAAATGTTTACACAGATGCCCTCCAATGACTAAGGTGACCAGATGAAGTGAATTAGAGGACCTGCAATCAGGGTGGGGGACTGTGGTGACATTCCACAAGGACTATTAAAGATTAAACATGTTGTACAGTCCAGTCCCCTTCCCTCAATACTGGCAGGCACAGCATTTGTAATCCTGATACATGGTAGTAGTATGTACTGTGTTGAAAACTTTCCCTGATTGGCCAGCTGTAACAACACTTTCTCTGTCGTCCAATACAGGTTACTGGTAACTCTGGGAGGTGATCCACCCTTTAAGTAGGCAGGAACATTTCTCTAAATGTATGCAGGGGGTGGAGTCTCCCCTCCCTCCTCAGCTGCATCCTAGCCAGCCAGATCCAGAATGATTTGTTCCTGGGTGTGAACACACCAGGTGGAGAACATCTCTTGTTAGTTTTAGTTTTTTTTTTATTTTTCTGTCAGATATGGAATACCACCATTAGGTGGGTTACCATGACTGACAAATGCCATTCAATGTGGCTAGCTCAGTGTCCAGGTGCTTTTTGATGGACCTTAAGCCCTGAGGGGGAAAATCTTGGGTAGAAGTGCTTCCCCATGGATTACTCTCTGAGGTAATTCTTACTGCATGGTAACCTGAAGACAAGATCTGCAGGAGAGGTGAGCTACCCTTTGAGTGCTGCAGGTCCACTTGTCCCACAGTGCCCCTTTGCTGGGCTTGTATATGGGAGTTCTCATTGCGCACTCCTGCACTCATTGGGTATATATGTGTATGTCTGTTGGGTATTTGGAGCAGGTTTATGTGGTAACTTAACCCTTTGTCTGCTGGTTTGACACGTTTAGTGGGATTTTCTGACACTTTCCTTACTGGGTTAGTGTTTTCTTAATATGCACATATGTTCCCTGTATGTTTTTCATGTTTTTACCTCCTTTTTAACTTTTATTAAATTTATGTACCATGCCTTTAAGGCGCGCTTTACCGCATAGACGCCATTGCTCCATTTACTTTCTATGGGTCTACACTGTTTGGGACATATCTCTGCAACCGCTTCACACAGCAACTTCAGAGTGGGCTTATTTTCATTTTCTTCCCTTGCTCTATCATCCGGTTTATAGTTCAAGTGTGTTGGGGGGCTTGGGGGGCTTCGGGCACTGCTTTGGGGTACTTTTTGGGAAAAACTACATTTTCCATGAGCGCTCGTTTCACTCCTTTTTTCTGATTGGCTCCCGTTGCGGCAGCCATTTTGTGAGATTTTCTCAGCAAGTATTCTACGCAGGGCTTGGACTCTCCTTCTCTCCTCTGCAGATGAACCCTTCGCCTGCCAGATAAGTCTATATTTAGTGTTTCTGGGGTGAAATATTAATCTAACACACTACAATTGGGTGATTTATTGTACAGTTGGTTATTTTGACACTGTGAGTATGTCTTTACCACTGGAGCTAGGGGCCAGACCTAAGACTAAGGAGGCTGGGGTATCAGTATCCCCCATTGCACATTTCTCTTCCTGTCACACAAGGCTACCTAGAGAGTTCTCTGGTCATTTATGCCCAGCATGTTCTGAAGTTCCTGACAGCAACCCAGGGCCTTCCAACCATGCTATTGAGCCAGCTTGGGTACAAGAGTTTAAGGCTGCGACTAGGGACCTTAGGAGCACTCTACAACTCTTTCCATCCCATGAACAGGGGGCTCTTCAATTATGGCAGACCCTCTCTACTATCAGATCCTCCCTGCCTAAACCGCAGGGAGCACCTTATGTGTCAGATTCTTCTGAGGAAGAATTGTTGCAAAATTCAGATGTTGAGGATGGTACTGTTTAGAGTCTTCTAGGTCCATTGGGGACCCTTTTGAGTCTGATCCTGAACCCTCTGCTGAGGGCCTGATCAGAGCTGTATTGACCACACTCAACATTCCCTTGGTTTAGGAGGTTCCCTCTGATCCCTCTGATGTTTTTCAGGTGCCTGCAAAGCCCCTTACTTATTTTCCTCCTAACCCAACTCTTGACCGTTTGGTTCCTGACGCATGGAAAAATCCGGACAAGTCCACTTCAGTGTCCAGAAAGTTTGCTAAACTTTATCCCTTTTCTGAAACAGAAATGGCTAAATGGGTTCATCCCCCCAAGGTGGATGCACCCATATCTAGACTGTTTAAATCTACAGCCTTACCTGTTTCTGATGCTTCTGGTCTGCAAGATTGGACTGACAAGAGACTTGAAGTTTCCCTCAAGTACATTTTCGCTTCTATTGGTACTGCTATGCATCCAGCCTTTGCTGTTGCATGGGTTAACCAGGCTATTGCAGTCTGGACTGAACAACTCGCTACGGTGGTCCGTCAGGATGCGCCTACTTTGGAGAAATTGAGTCTTCTTGCTAATATCTCTGAAGCGGAACACTATGTTTCTGCTGCTGCCTTTGATGCCGTCCGCATGATGGCAAGGGCCTCCACTACCTCTGTGGTGGCCAGGCGTGCGCTTTGGCTTAAGATTTGGTCTGCTGACACTGCTTCCAAGAAAGTTTTGCTTTCTTTGCCTTTTCAGGGTACTTCCTTGTTTGGGTCTGAACTTAAGGAACTAATAAGCGAGGCCACAGGGGGTAAGAGTACTCTTCAGCCCTTGGTCTTTAAGAAAAAGTTGCCTTTTAAGAGTAACAGGTCCTTTCGTTCCTTTTAAACTGAGACACGTGCGATGAACCAGGTGGTTCCATCAGCTCCACGTCCCTCCTCCAAGCCCAAGCAGCAATGGAAGTCCAAGGCCGCATCCAAGCCCAAGGCTCCCAAGACTGCTTCAGCATGACTCACTGAACCTGGGTCTGCATCCCACTGTGGGTGGTCGTCTCCGCCTCTTCTGCGGGATTTGGGAGGATTCAGTGTCGGACCCATGGGCTTTACAGGTGGTGTCAGAGGGATACAAGATCCCTTTCTTTTCACTGCCCCCTTTTCGCTTTCATCTTTCTCATTCTCCTCAGGAAGTCAAGGACCGACCAGATCATCAGAAGCTCTCGGTCTCACTTCCTCCTCATGTCAAGTTGAGCTTGGAGTGGTGGCTGGACCTTTCCAATCTCCTAAAGGGGAGATCCTTCCTGATTCCCTACTGGACCAAGGTCACGATGGATGCTAGCCTCTTGGGCTGGGGAGCTGTTCTGGGTCGCTTCAGCGCTCAGGGGAAGTGGTCCATGAAGGAGTCCCTTCTCCCCATCAACATTCTGGAACTTCGAGCAATATTTCATGCTCTCCGTCATTGAGAGTCTCAACTGGAGGACTGTCCAGTCCGAGTGGAGTCCAACAACGCCATGGCAGTAGTTTACATCAACAGACAAGGAGGGACAAGAAGTCTCACCACTTGGTTAGAGGTCAAGGCCATTCTGTCCTGGGTGGAGGTTCATGTTCCTGTCATTTCCGCAGTACACATTCCAGGCGTAGACTACGTCATGGCAGACTTCCTCAGTTGTCACACAGTCGAGAGCAGAGAGTGGGAGCTACATCCCGAGGTGTTTCGACTCTTAACTCAGAGATGGGGAGTGCCCCTAGTGGATCTGATGGTAACAAGACACAACAGGAAGGTTCCGGCGTTTTGCTCTCGGTGGAGAGACTCTCTAGCTCTGGCTGCAAACGCAATGTCCATTCCCTGGCCTACATTTTCCCTCCTCTTCCAATGTTGATAAGGGTGTTACAGAAATTGAAAGTGGAACGTTGTACAGTAATTCTGATTGCTCCGAATTGGCCTCGTCAGTCCTGGTATCCGGAGCTTCTGGCTCTATCAGTGGTGGAGCCCTTTCCGCTCCCCTCTCGTCCAGATCTTCTTCTGCAGGATTACCTGTGGAAGGAAGATGTTCATCAGCTCAATTTGACGGCCTGGAGGTTAAATCCTCAATTTTAAGGAAGAAAGGGTTTTCTTCTGATGTGGTGTCTACTATGCTTAGTGCCCGTTAGCCTGTTTCTTCCAAGATCTATCACCGTGTCTGGTCAACATTTGTGTCTTGGTGTGCTGACAGAGATCTGTCTCATGACTTTGATCTTCCCACTGTCCTGGCCTTTTTGCAGGACGGTGTGGATAAAGGACTCAGTCTGAGTTCTCTTAAGGTTCAGACTTCGGCGCTTTCTGTCTTTTTCCAGGAGCGCATTGCTATCCTTCCTGATGTCAATGTTTTCTTCCAGGGCGTTGCTCATGTGTGTCCAACCTTTCGGAGTCCGGCTCCTCAGTGGGACCTTAATTTGGTTTTGGGAGTTCTCCAATGTCCTCTCTTTGAGTCTCTGGCTACTATTCCTTTACATCTCTTGACGTGGAAGATGGCCTTCCTTCTGGCGATTGTGTCAGTTTGCCGAGTGGCGGAGTTGCAAGCTCTGTCCTGTAAACCACCTTATTTGGTGTTTCATAAGGATAAAGCGGTGCTTCGAACCTCTAAGGAGTTCTTACCTAAAGTAGTCTCCAAGTTTCACATCAATCAGGAGATTGTGGTGCCCTCGTTCTGCCCTAACCCCTCCTCTGACAAGGAAAGAGATCTCCACTTGTTGGATGTGGTGCGTTGTCTCAAGTTTTATGTCTATTGCACTGAATCTATCAGGAAGTCTGACGCTCTGTTCGTGATTCCTGAGGGTTCTAGGGTAGGAAGCCCTGCATCCAAGATGACTATTGCATCATGGATCAAGTCCACTATTCGTAGGGCCTACAAGTTGAGGAATAAGCATGTCCCGTTTCGGGTTACGGCTCATTCCACCAGGTCTATTGGGGCCTCTTGGGCCTATAAGAATCAAGTGTCTGCTGATCAGCTGTGCAGGGCGGCCACTTGGTCCTCTGTGCACACCTTTTCGAAGCACTACCGTGTGGATGTGCTGGCTTCGACTGATGCCAGCTTTGCGAGGAAGGTCCTAGAGGCAGTCTTGACTGTCTAGGATCTTCTTCTTCTCAGGTTCTTAGTGCTTCCTTACTGTTGAGCCCTGTTGGCTCTAGTTCAGTGTGCTGTGTTAAAGTTCCTAGGGTGTTTTTACCCCTGTTTGGTGTCCGCTGACACTTAAGTTTTGTTGGGATCTCTGACCGGTTGGTTCATAGAGGTTCTGGTGACTTTGGGGGCCTTGCGCCTGGTCTTTACCTTCTTCCCTCCTCTGGGAAACTCAAGGGTTGGACATCCCAGAGTTACCAGTAACCTGTATTGGACGACAGAGAAAAGAGGATTTTAGTCTTACCTGTTAAATCCTTTTCTCTTAGTCCATACAGGTTACTGGTCTCCCACCCTGTCAAGAGGCCATGCTTGGCTCTCCTGTGGCAATACATGGGAGTCCTTCGGGGCATGCTCACAGAAGTCTTCTTCTCTCCTATTTCTGGTCAGTTATTAGTGTCTCAAATCATTCTGGATCTGGCTGGCTAGGATGCATCTGAGGAGTGAGGGGAGGCTCCACCCCTGCATACATTTAGAGAAATGTTCCTGCCTACTCAAAGGGGTGGATCGCCTCCCAGAGTTACCAGTAACCTGTATGGACTAAGAGAAAAGGATTTAACAGGTAAGACTAAAATCCTCTTATTCCAAGCCCTAATTTGGATATAAAAATCTTGATAAGAAGGAAGTGTTTATGCAGTGTTTTTCTGTTCTACCCTCCTTAATTCAAGTCTCAGATGTATTTCTGGAGGGCATTTGGATTAGGGATTTTCACCTCAGCCACCACGAGAGCGAATTCACTTGAAGCTCCCTTCCTCCAGCCTAGACTATTATTTTCAGCATACAAAAATTAATTATCAATGGTGATAGTAGCTTCAAGGATCCCTCCCTCTAGTCTTTTCTGCTTCAGGTATAGTGTTGAAGTGTTCTTTTATGGAAAAAGATGTGAATGGAGTTAATTGTCAGGGATATAAAAGGTTAAAAGTACCATGTTAAATTGTGTGGGGGAGGGCGTTGTGTCCTGTGGTTCTGCTAGGAATTGACATTTCCGTCTCCATGGACATGACATCCAGA
The DNA here is from genome assembly GCA_037306005.1 of Rhinophrynus dorsalis. Classification (NCBI taxonomy): domain Eukaryota; kingdom Metazoa; phylum Chordata; class Amphibia; order Anura; family Rhinophrynidae; genus Rhinophrynus; species Rhinophrynus dorsalis. The sequence continues at coordinate 300,750,279 of CM074721.1, forward strand.
ACTTAGTCAAGATGTTCTGAACAAAGATACAAGGGAATAATTCAAAGAAACCATTAGTATTTTTGGCCATGTTCACTTAAGGGGGGCATTATTATTATTATGAGGTATTGCTTCTCTGCTAATTTTAGTACCAGAGAGGTATCCAACGCATTGTGCTAAACTAATGCACTAAAGCTAGGTAACTAATGTCACAATCTGCAAAAAAGGTAAATTAATGTGTGAAACAACTATAACCTTATGTCAGAGGCTGAGTAGGGCAGGCCCACAAGGCTAACAAAAGAATAGGGGCTAGGATGTGGGATAATAGGAGTAGACTAATGTACTGGTTGTAGGTTTATAAGCATGGCCAATGTAATCGGAACAAACCTTTTTATCTTACTGCAGGTCATGGTCCTGCAGATTGAAAATGGAACACCACTCTGATCATAGAGCAGGGAATGAGCAACTGGCAGGAACCTCAGGTCATTGTACGACCCAAGTGATTTCGGCTTGAGGACAAAAGTGCCTGCTGAAATCTCTGCCCTCTCTCTTCCACCAAAACCCAGAGGCAAATGCACCACCAGACAACACTGCTACAAGTGACAATGAGAGAAGCTTCTGGGCAGCGAAATATCAGCTCCACCATGTCTGGCTCCACAATATTTTGTCTCTTGAGATCTATCCTAGACACAAGCTTAATGTAGATATGGTGGTGGAAAGCAAGACATTGCCCCAAAAGAACCAACATGATTAATTTGCCTCCCTCACACCATCCCCAGCCTGCAATTAGTAATCATGAGGTGGATTAAAGCAGGGGGCACAGGTACAGGAAGCATTAGCCATGCTGGTGAAGGATGTTCAGCATGGAGAACATATTATGGCATGCCCCTTCTAGTCCTCAGTATGACTGATAAGGCTACCCCAAGAACCCTTCCAAAGACCTCTCCAGATAAAGTGGACCCAAGATTCTGGTAGCACTGGTCTTATTCTCCTTCTAAGGCCAAAGTTCAGCAGGAGGATAAAGTTCCAGAATGATCAAGCAGAGCATGGCCAGGTCAATACGGCAAAATAATAGGAGAAACAGTACAAGGCAGAGGAAAGGAGGATAAGGAAATGAAAAACACATTTGGACTGGCTCAAGGGTATCCTTGTGTATTCCAGTGTGTAACTGGAACACACTCCAGAACAATGTTTTGATATTGTGACATAAGCAGACCATATTATAGACATTAATTAATTCATTTAGGTGTATTGGTAGCATTGGCATGTTTTGACAGGGCTTTCAGGAAGAAAAAGCAGAATATCCAGTTTTGGCTACATGGAGGTGAATTATGAATCTGCCAGTACAGTTCCACTGGAGATACCCAGCAAAGGTAGTGGCTGTCCTTCAGAGTATGCAGTAAAGTGTATGGCTACAGTGAATATTGGTGAACAACACCTGGCAGTGATAGAATTTTGATGACAGCAAGCCCCTTACACCTGCCTCATAGCATGCATAGGGAAATTATGTAAAAATCACACCATTTCCTCCTCATCTTATTTAATACATTGCATTAAACAAGGTGTAGATGAAAGGAATACCTCACAGCAAGCAGTGTTAAGGGAAGAATTTCGGTGTACATAGCTTAGTAAAATGTCATTAAGCAGGCAAATTATTTTAGTAAGGACTTGTTGTTGGGCATTCACCTTATGAACATCTGTGTTAGGTTGGTCATCAATAACTATGACCATAGTCATCTGCACCCCTAGTTTTCAAAAGCATCTTCTATGACTTACACAGAAGAACATGTTGTTATGCTTACAGTGAAACTGTACATACGTTTTTGCCTATGTCTTTAGGTTTAAACATATAAGCACATCGTATGGGGGCAAACACCCAGCAGATGCATTCATCAGGAGTAAGGATAACAGACCTATGAACAGCTCCCTTTGTGAACACAAAAGAAAATGTAGATGACCAATAACAGTAATCAGGCTACAGGACTACCTAAACAAAGAGTTCACTTTATATTAATTATGGGATTCACATTCCAGTCCAAGGGAAGGTACATGTGAGAAACAGGGTGAAGAACCTCCATTCAGACTACACTTACCCAGGCATAATACATAACTGTATAGAAATGTGTATAGAATAGGTGCACCACCAACTTATTGGTATATAGATTATTCAGTGAATAAGGGGAATGTGCTAAGATAAACAAACAGATCAGAAAATCTTATTCAGCACCAATCCCACACCAATATTGCACAGACCACTAGGATCAAATGGATGTGTAGGTCATAGGAGGGGAAAAACAAATAAAAACATTTAAAAAGTAACTTTTATTCATATCCTAATAAAAGAGCAAGCAAATTATAAACAAGTAGGCAGCCTAATAGAGCTATCTGTTCTATTACTAATGTAGCAACAGATCATAATGCCATAAACCATGTGACGTGGAAGATCACTCTCTCTGTCTACCTCATACTGAAACTTACGTTGCCCACTTACAAGAGCATTTATAGGTGAAGCTAGTAAGTACAAGTGGATGCTTTCTGTGGGTAATACTAACTAATGACACACAGAGGGCATCCGATATTATCTAAGCAGGTTTACTGAATCAGCAAAAACAAGCCAGTTGCATTAATCTCCCTGCCTGCTTGTAATCATCTAGTGTCTGTGCCCACTTCTATATCTAAGAGCGCTTATAGATGAAGTTAGTAAATACAAGTGAAATGAATGCTCTCTGTGGGAAATACTAGCTGATGACACATAGAGGGCATCCGATATTGCCTAAACAGGTATACTGAATCTGGAAAAACAAGCCAGTAGCATAAATCACCCTACCTGCCTGCAATCATCAAGTGTTTGTAGAGATAAATGAATGGCCGCAAAACGTGATCATTCAAAAATGCTAATCGCTCTCTTGTAATGCGCACCAGCTGTTATGTCCACAAAAATAATTTGGGCGAATGATCCATAAAGGCCAGAAGTAGGAGAAAGAGAATAAGTATTCTTATTGAGAGGGATATTAACAGAGATGTACTATGACTGCAAACAGTCTGACACACATGGTCTGTGTTCAGAAACCCTGATGCTCATTTCGCCTCATGTCAGCTTTCTCAAAGGGTGAACAGCCTGCTCAGAATTGCCGGTTTTATACTCTTAAACCCTTCCCCCATAATTAGAAGGTCTGCTTAACCCCTTAGTGACCGGCCGCGAGCGCACGCGGCCGGCACTTAATGACGGGGTTTTTTTTTTTTTTTTCGCATTGTAGCGAATGACTTCCGTGACTTACCAGGTACGTCCTTTGTCACTAAGTGACATTTTTGCGTGACGTACTTGGTAAGTCACTTGTCGGGAAGGGGTTAAATGGATCAAAATTAACTCATACTGTAGCACACTATGTCAATGCTAGGAAATACGCATGCAGGAGCTCAAAAAGTAATAAGGACTTAAAGGGGAACTACCACCCCGCAATAACTTTACATGAATGCAGTCTTCATCTGGCAACTAGCTGCTTAGTAGCGCTAGTCGCCAGAAATATTACCTGGTTCCAAAGATTTTGCCATTTTTCCGAGGCTCCCAGGAGCAGGAAGCACGGACATCTCGTCACAGTGACGTCCGTGCGCCTGCGCTGTCAGTCCCTTTTGGAGCCAAGTTATCTAGATAACCCTGCCTTGGAACAAATATGGGAAACAGCACTTAATAAATGCTCTAGTTAATACAAATCCTATTTGAGCCTGCACAGGCAAGGAGTGACACACTGGCTCATTTTTGTTGAGAGTGGTACTTTACGTTTTGATGCACCTGTTTCATCTTCCACAATTATTACTATCTACTGTACAGACCTGGCATCACTACATAGATGACCTTTTCCTCTTACGGGACAGTGACACTGACAGGATGAAATAATTAATTAACACCTTGAATGAAAATGAGTTCAATTTAAGGCTTACTCTTGAGTTTGACAACACTAAAATCTAATTTTAGATCTCACAATCATGAAAGGGGAAGATGGCTACCTTCACACAGATCTATACAGGAAACCTATGGCAACAAATAGTATACTTCATACCGACAGTTTCCACTTAAAATCAGTAACTAGGTCTGTACCAATAGGGGAATTTCAACACACGAGAAGAAATTGCTCTACAGATGACTTATTCAATAAAAGAGTGGAGGAACTCACAGTGCGCCTGTTGGAACGGGGATACACAAAAACCAACATTATCAAAGCCAGAAAGAGGACAGCCAATACACCTAGGTACTCATCACTTCCGAAGAAATATAAAACAAATGATAACCTAATCAGATTTAAAGTACCCATAACAATCAATGAGACTCCATCTGTAAAATTCTGACTAAACACTCTGATCTTAACAAAGTTATCGGCGTAAGGCCACAGATAAGTAGCAGGTACTCTCCTAATCTGAGAGACAAATTGGTGAAGAGTCACTATATCTAAATAAATGCCAGAATTCACCCTGCAGTGGGCATCTACTCATGTGGGCATTGTGGAATATGCCTGTTTATCAAAAATGTCCAAGGCATAACTGAACGTTTCAAGAAATGGTGTAAATTCAATCATTATATTAACTGTGATACAGTTAATGTTATTTATTTGATTAAGTGCCCTTGCCAGATGCTGGATGTTGGCAAAACATACATGAAATTGAAAACAAGGATTAGGGAGCATTATAGAAACACTGAAAATACTTCCAGAGACAGGTGTCAAGGTAAAACATTAAGATTCAGCAGACACTTCTTAGAGAAACATTATTCTCTGATAAAGAACACTGACATATTTGGGCCTGAAAGCATTTCCCTAGGGAATAGAAAAGGGATGTAGACACATAGTTGTTGAAAAATGAGAACAAGTGAATATTTAACCTTAATACGCTTTGGTCGAATGGGCTTAATGAGGGTGCTTTTATCAGCACATATATGAATTTTCAGAACTATATATACTGTCTTTACCAATATATGTATAAGAATACGGTGAGGGTCTAATAGACCTGTGCATATATGACATTGTTCATTGCATTATCATTAGATTTGGTTCATTCAGTTTAAATTAGGAGCATGCCGTATGTTGTTATGTTTGACATTATTCCCATTTGATTACATTTGTGAGAATTGGGAAGGTATAATACATCAATGCAATTATGGTGAATTAAGATATTTTTCATTGTACTATTATCCTAATTTTGGTCTATTTAGTTTTAACTAAAACCATGCCATAAGCCACAGTCCACTAGCCAGACTGACACTGAGCTGAGGCCTGTACTACTCAGAGAGGAGTAGAGAACCAGCCTTTGGTTCTATCTTCCAAAGATGTACAAGGCAGCACCCAAGGGAATCGGAGTACTACCGCGCAGTACAGAATGAGGACAGCGGCAAACAGAGCACAGGACAGCACAAGCCACAGTACCGCTAATGCAAATTGCCCAATTAGTCTAGGATACACGGAGCAAGTAGACAGCCAGAGCCACAGTTCAGAACTGGGGTGGATAGTCAGACAAGATGGGGTCTACACGGAGAGAGTAGTCAGCCAGAGCCACAGGTCAGAACTCGTGTGGATAGTCAGACAAACCGGGGTCATACATGAAGCGAGTAGACAGCCAGAGCCACAGTTGAGAACTGGGGTGGGTAGTCAGACAAGCCGGGTCAACATGGAGAGAGTAGTCAGCCAGAGCCACAGGTCAGAACTCGTGTGGATAGTCAGACAAACCGGGGTCATACATGAAGCGAGTAGTCAGCCAGAGCCACAGTTCAGAACCGGACTGGATAGTCAGACAAACCGGGGTCATACACGGAGCAAGTAGTCAGCCACAGGTCAGGACTGGTGTGGATAGTCAGACAAGCCGGGATCAGACACGGAGCGAGAGATAACTAGAGCCACAGGTCAGAACCGGTGTGGATGGTCAGACAGGCCGGGTCATACACGGAGCGAGAATGGCAACCAAACCAGGGTCACAACGAGGAGCACATGTAACGAGTAATCACAGAAACACCACATAAGGGTGAATAATATAGGCTCTGGGAAGTTAATATAGGCCTACACATAGACGGGAATCAATTAGTCAAATTGAATGTGTGAGTATGAACAAGCACTGCGTTCAGAGACAGAAGCGCACACCTGCACCTGTGACCACCAGACAGAGCAGCGAAATAGTACAAGGGTAACTGGCAGGATGGCTGCTAAGGTACACTGTGATAGTGGGTCTGTACTTCAAGAAATGGGGTTTGTACCCTTTGCACACACCTTTCAGTGCTATTCCATTGCGAATTTCAGAGCTCGTTGATGAGTTTGGGACTTTTGACACTGGATGGCCTACTCATTGTTATTATAATTGGGAAATTGCCCTTCATTTGCTTTCATTGGAGTGCATACTGATATACTGAAGTAGATCAATTACAGTACTAACAGTATACAGATATAGGTAAAACAAGGCAAGCAGACAAGTTGCTGCATAAAGTTAACATGCAGAGTTCAGGGCAGAAGAACAGCAGTGACATCAGAGTTCCGGGCCAGGAAATTTGACAGAAGAGGGGGATATAATACAGGCAGAAAGATAAGGGGACAGATCAAGACTGGGAGAACAGCATATGTACAAATGCAAAACAACAGGAAATACAACAATGGGAAACAGACAAGACTGACAGTACTGACACCAGGACATGGTTGGTAACAGAGGTCAGAATAAGACACACAGTGTTCAAACCCACTGACAATGGGACATGGGTAGGACACTGGAAAGGGCAGAGCAAGACAGCATAGATGCAAACAGACAAGGTGGGGCAAGCCAAATTGTCTGAAGATAATTTCCAGAGTGAATACAGCTGCTGGCAGTCATTAAGTACATCTGGAATGTAATTAGTAGTTATTTGTCTAAGAAAATTGCAGAGAAAAATGCAGTGAATGCACACTGGTGCAGTAATCCTAAATAGTAACATAGTAAATTAGTTTTCCTGCTGCCAAATAAGTTATTCTTTATCTGAACTTCATGTTTTGCCTATTAATACACAGTATAACCCTGTATGTTCCCTCTTCAAAGAAATGTATCTATAGCCCTATGTTTCACTCATCTTTAAATTCTTATGACCCATTCCACTCCATATAGAGCTGCATGCTGTCCTCAATGTTAAAAAAAAGGTTGTTTACAAAGATAAATTATCGCTGCCATTATCCATAGTCTATTTAAACGGAGGGGAATGCAAGCTCTTATGACATATTGTGCCCAACACACAGCTCTCAGAGAAAGTTCTAATGTTCTGTACCAATAGAAGAATGGAATTCAAGATCCATAATGCACTGACCATTCATGACAGCCTCTCACATTCTCTATTTCTCCCTCTGCTATGATCAAAATGTTGGCGGTTGATATGCTGTCCTTTTCTTGAAAACAGAGGCTTTAAAGAACTGATGTCATGTGTTGTACCCTGCTGGAATATCCCAAGCCACAGTTATTTTTCAAGGATAGTTGTGGTAATTTTACACAGGAAGGAAGTTAGTGTTGTGGGCAAAGGACAAAGACACTCAGCCTTCTAACAACCTTTCCAAGGCATATGTTGTTGTAGGACTCACAACTTTTACTTTCAACTATTTATTTTTCCACTTCAGCATCCAGAAGAAGTAATATTGTGATGGATAATGTTGCAGTCATAGAAAACCTGGGTGAAAAATGTATTGGCGAAAACTTTAGCTAAAAAGCAAAAATATCATTGTTTTTTCACAGTCATGCAGGAAATGTTTCTGACTTTTCGCCTACCCATACTGGTGATGACAATTTCATTTCCCTGTTATCAGTAGAAGTATTTCTAACAAATACAAGATAAACATCACAAAGAATGGTAATCAGGTCATATTGAAATTCATCTGTTTTTGAGGGTATGCTATTAGATATAAACAGTAAAGATAGGGAACACTACAGAGTGGAATGGCATATATTCATCAGGTAGGAGGACTGACTTATTCAACAGAGCCACTCGCTCAGCCATAGAGATAGTCAGAACCTGATTTCTCATTATTAAGAGAAGGCAATGGCATAGGCTACAAATTATGATGAGAGCCTCTACAGTGCTGGCCATGTCTACCCTGTTATGTTATGGGCATGGCCAGTACAATTTCAGTGTCTGCACAAATCACCTACTCCAGCTTTGTGGCGCATGGCCTATTTTCAGGTCCATATGTTACTATATATTGCAAATTATATACCAAAGGTAAGCAATATATGGCTTATGGGCCAACTCGATCTGGTCCTGTAGAAAAATAAATCTTTAATTTACCATTTATATTGGAAGGATCTGCTTCCAGTTACAGTTTTCCATGCGACACTGAGTGTTCTCAAGCCTGCCTACTTTCATTGTAGGCTACTGCAGTTCATGTACTGAGGTAAGGAAGGTATGGGGTGGTGCAATGGTAGGTCAGGGACAGGGAGGGTATTGGCTTTTCTGGGCTTACTTTTCCTTTGAACATTGCTTAATATATTGTACTAACAAGGCATAGACAAAAACTGTGCATGAACTGTGCATAGTATAGGGGAAGGGGATCTAGGGCTTTATTTATTATTAATTATATTATTAATCTTTATTTATATAGCGCCAACAAATTCCGCAGCGCTTTACAGTAGAGAATAGACATACAGAGATATTAAATAGTACAATCAAATGTGGAGAACAGAAGGATCAGAGGACCCTGCTCGTGAGAGCTTACAGTCTAGAGGAAGGTAGGTTTGACACAGAAGGAGTAAGTGCTATTGGGTGTAAGTGCCTCCTGCCACATGAACTGCCAGTCAGTGGGTGAGAGTGAGAAGTGCTGATGAGTTCAGTGGTCCAGGCAAGGGGTGATTCTTAGTGATACTGTTTATGGAGGCAGTTGATAGGCTTCCCTGAAAAGGTGAGTTTTCATGGAACGTCTGAAGATCTGAAAGCTGGGGAAGAGTCTGATTGGGCGGGGGAGGGAATTCCAGAGCTGAGGTGCAGCATGGGAGAAGTCCTGTAGGTGGGAGTGGGAGGATGTGATAAGAGCTGTGGAGAGCAGAAGGTCGTGTGCAGAGCGAAGATGGCGAGAGGGAGTGTATTTGGAAATAAGAGATGAAATATAGTGTGGTGCGGTGTTAGTGAGGGCTCTATAAGTTAGCACCAGAATTTTGAATTTGATTCTGTATGCTAATGGGAGCCAGTGCAGGGATTGACAGAGGGGTTTGGTGTCAGAGGGCTTCAACTAAAGTCTTAACAATGTTGAAGTGAGAGCAATAGTATGAATTAAAGTGACCATGCTCTCTAGGACATACCTGAAAGTGCAGCAGCATGACGTCTAAGCATACATCGAAGTTCAGAAAATGAGCTGCATTCATATATTTCTGTCTCTCCTACCATCTTACTTTCAATGATTACAAAATTAATGGCTAACTATCAAGGAAATACATTTACCTGATTGCATGCTAGATTGATAACTACATTTTTTGTTAAAATATCACGACAGTGGAACAATGAGTTCAGCCTGATAATCTCCACATTACAGAGATGACTGAGTCTCTTGTTCTGAAATTGGCAATGTTAAAGGGAAACTGCTCCTATTAACCCCTTGCAGAATGGAGGGTTTCAATACATTGTTTCACTGTTCTGGTCCTCAAAGGGTTAAATTAGTTTGCTTGTTTGAAAAAAGAACTTACCTAGGGAAGGGTCCTCAGACCGGACAGATCTATTTTGCATTCTGAGCCACTTCTTGCATTGTTCTTGTGTGTTTATCCTTGTAAATATGGGTAAATGCAGGCTTCAAATGCAATATAAATATAAAAGAGACCACATATGACCACAAATTCTACAGCCATGCCTGACACACCCCAGGGCAGCAGCAAAGAGGAGATATGTTGATTTCTTCCATTCTTCCTCAGCACGCCATACACGGGGGCATGATTTTCACTCTGCAAGGACTTCGTCCCTCCATATTAACTCATCTTGAAGAAAAAACATGATGGTCGATTTACACATATACAAGCCTTCACCTGCTCACTATCAATTCTTGCCCCACCAAACTTCACCTCCTCAATATCTCCTTTTGGAACAGAAAAACAACATGGGCGACTTACAGGCCCACCACCTTCGCTTTCTCAGTATGTAATGTTCGAAACTGCAACAAAACGTGTCCCACTTACACCCACAGAACATTCGCATATATCACACTGTCTCACACTTTCCCCTTCTCTCCTCTCTTTTTTGTGCTTCCTCCCCTGTTGCCACGTTACCATCAGCTCCCACCTTTCACTTCTCCCGCTCTGACCAGCAACTACCGTCTGACTCTCATCACAATGAACCCTCCTCCACACACAGTGGCTGCCATGCTTTAACTGGCAACTGCTTCCTCCCCTGTGGTGCCTCCTATATATATTAAGTTTTCCTCTGGTTTCCTACGGGGTGCCTCCTGATGTTGCTCTACTTTGGTACTATTGGATTAACCTCTACAATACACACAGCACTGGTGGCCTTCTATGACTTCCTCCTTTTCTCTTCTGTTATGCTCATATCTTCAAATACTGATGACCTACGCTACTACACACTCAGTGGTGAACTTCCCTTTATGTTATGGAATGTGGTGGAGACCATTGGATTTATGCACATGGAATACACAGTAAAGTACATTTTAAACTTGGCCATTACACTATTGCTGTATTTGCAATGTATACATTGTGGCCCTAAAATGTAATGAATCACCTCAAGCAGACATGTAATAAGTTAATTCTATAGCACCACACTGCTATTCTTGCTTTTCCTCATAGATTTGTGGGGACTTATGCCTCTTACCCATTATGCACCATGGCATTACTAAGTCATCCAGTGATGTGATTATGAATGACTCATTCAACCATACCTGTTCATGATTACAACAATGGGGTGTGTGGCACCAGGCCGGTCACCTGCCAAGCTACAGACTGATCCTTTTCATAAGTGTGCACTTTAGAATCTAGATAGTGATCCTGCCACCTGATTAGCCCTCACCTTCTATAAGCAGGTTGGCAAAAGGATATTAACCATTTCAGTGTCACTGCAGGATGCAATGCATTGCTTTGCAAAGCGTTCCCCTCTGGTACTCAAAGGGGTTAATATCCTCTTGTCAACCTACTTGTAGAAGGTGAGGGCTAATCAGGTGGCAGGATCACTATGTAGGGAGTAAGGTGTACACTTTTATGAAAAGGATCCACCGCTCTGAGGATTTTGCGGTGCAGGTTACGGGAAATAGCCAGTTTCTGTCTCAGGAGTGTATTGTACTGAACTGGCTTGTAGGACAATGATTTAAAGGCCTGCTTGAAGAGTACTAATGGAGCAGGGGTAGCTCCTGTGGCCAATTCGAACACAGCACTCCTTCAATTCATATAACTGTGCCCAGCTCTCCTGGTGCAAAGCTTTGGTTCTGCGAGTCATGCTGAAGCTGGCTTGACAGACTTAGCCCTTTAAGCTGTTTGCTTGGGCTGCCACTGGTCTCTGGGCTTGGTGGTAGTGGTGGTGGCGGTGTGAGCCCTGCAAGGTTTGATGCCTCTGTGCCTCCATTTGGCAGGGGTGAGAATGATGCAGTTTCCTCACCATTGTAGGATGCTTAGCGGGCATTTAAGGCAACAACGTGCTCTTGCCCATAGTAGTATCTCTAATGATCTGCTTCAGTTCAGGTCCAAACAGGAAAAGAAGGGAAACCAGTGACTTCTTGAAGGATTGATGCTCAGACCAAATCTTAATCCACAAGGTGTGTCGTGCAGTAACTGAAAAGGATGAGGCCTCAGCAGACAATCTGACTACCTCAAAAAGAGTCTCATAATGTTGGGAAAAAAGACTTGTCTAGCCTGGAGACTGGGGGATCCACATTAGGAGGAGAGGTCCACTGCACCAAAGCTGCCTCTGAAAATGGGTGTGGTCCAGAAAACCTTTTGGAGATAGAAAGCCGCATATCCAGGGTCTTCCACTCATACAGAAGGATCTGATCAAGAGTGGCATTAGGGGAAAAACTGTAAAAGATTTTTTATGCCTCTGGAAGACACCTGTAAAGGAAGACCCCTCATCAGAGGTGTCAGGGACCTGAAGGATCTCCAAGACCATCCTAATGAGTCCCTCATCCAAGTGAAGGGGGTTAGTCTCATAAGAGGAGTAGGAAGAATCCATATCCTCATATTCCCCTTCCTCATCCTCCCCATCCAAAATTTTCTCCTCAGAGGAAGCCCTTAGGTGAGTCGGAACATTGTGAGATCTGGGGGCCACATATTTAAATGTAGTGGGGGGCTTCCAGGATTGAAGGACCCACTGAAGGGAGAATGGAAGTTAGGCCACTGCACATAGCAGCGATTTCACCCAAGCTGGCTCTTGCTCAGTGCTGAAGGGCCCCGGAGGGGTAGCAGGGACCACAGTACAGGAGGGGCATACTCTCTAGGGTGCCCTGTTTGACACTAGAACAGTAAGCAAGGGGGTAAGTGACGCCCCTGAGTCCTTAGTCTTAGGTCTAGCCCCATGTCCCTTAGAATCCGACATCCTTACAGAAGTGTCAAAGACTAGTATAAACTACTAGTAACAGTTCCCCATACTAAAAATCCATCCTAGAAAGACTAAAAAAGTACTTATCTGGCAGGTTAAGGTGAGCAAGGAGAGTCTGCCTCTGCATAGGATAAGCAAGAGAGAAGTACAATGGCAACTGCAAAACTAGCAGCCAATCGGAAGAAATCCTGTGAAATGGGCATTCTGGGAAATGCAGTCTTCTCTGTTACTGTTGCCTAGCAACAGCAACAACTCCATCCACGGAATTGCCACAGACCCCCAAGACACTCAGAACATAAACTGGATGAAAGGACATGAGGAGACAAGAAGAAAAAAGCCCACTTGACTTCTGTATGTCAAACAGTTGCAGAGGTATGTCCCAGATAAGATTGCCCATAGAAGTAAATGAAGAAAAACATAGAAACAAAGAATTTGATGGCAGATAAGAACCATTCGGCCCATCTAGACTGCCCATTTTCCTACTGTAAAACCCTCAAACGTTTTTTGGTCCTTGGTCTTTTCTTATGTTAAGGACAGCCTTATGCCTATCCTATCCTTGCTTAACTTCTGTCACTGTATTACCTTCTGGTGGGCTATTCCACTTATCTACTACCCTCTCGGTGAAGTTTAACTTTCTTTCATTATGTCTAAAACTGTGTCCCTCTAGTTTTAGGCTATGACCTCTTGTCCTATCATTTTTTACTCCTTTGAAATCTATTTCCTTCCTGCACTTTATTGAATCCCTTCATGTATTTGAATGTTTCTATCATATCCCCTCTCTCTCTTCTCCAAGCTATACATGATCAGATCCTTTAGTCTATCCTGATATTTCTTTTCCTGTAAACCAGTCACTGTTTTAGTAACCCTTTTCTGAATTTTCTCTAGAGTATCTATATCCTTCTGGAGATGGAGTCTCCAGTACTGTACACAATACTATACATGAGGTCTAACTAGAGGCACGAGGTAGGGACAATGTGGACCAAGGCACTCAAAGGGTTACTCACCAACCTTCTTTCTTCAGGTTACAATTGTGAAGAAAGCAGAGCCCCAAGGGACTCTGCTGAGAGGGGACAATTTGGGCTGCACAATTCCCTCCACAGGGCTGCAAGAGTCCACACAGCACCTTCACACTGGTTAATCCACTCCAGGGGAAGGTAACCCTGCCTAATGGGGGAATTTTGACAGCCCCACATCTATCAGAATATAATAAAAAAAAAATAATCTAAAAACTAAGAGAAGTGTTGCTGGCCATGTTTTTGCCTCAGAGGACATTTCACAAATGAAGATGCATGGGGCAAGGGTTGAGCTGGAGGAGTGGATGGGAGTCTCCACCTACAAGACTCCTTGGTACCTGTGTTCCATATTGGGCATAAGAGAAAGAGGGTCTAAGCCTTCAGATTTCATATGGGAAAAGAAAGTCTGCAAAATGGAGGGAGTATGTAGTACAGTGTCCTTGCTTTAAATGGTTTACTTTTTACTAGTGGTGTACTTCAGTGACGGGCCAAGATTTGTTTCTTGGAAGCTGTTACTAAGAATTGTAATAAGGTCCACCATATTGAAATGGCCCCAAGCTTCACCAGTGGCATTGTCTTGTCCCAAAGGCAAGGAGGCAAAATGCCTGTGAAATGGACAGCTTATGGAAGGTTTTGAAGGAGATACTCCCCTGGTCATCCACCTATGGATCCCCTCTCCCTTAATTCCTAATGTAACGGACTTGCAGCCGTTACTACAGCCCAAAGCCAAGGACCAAAGGAAATGGCTATCCCTGTATGTGGAAGGCCAGGACACAGTACTGCGCCGGGCATTCAGAATAACCTGCTGCCCACTGTAACAGACCTGTGGCCGTTCCCACATTCCAGAGTTGAGAACTGTAAGTGCATCTGTAATGCATGTAAGAGATGCTGGACTCCTGTTTTGGGAACTTGTTTTGACTGTGATCTTGCATGAGCCTGCAGGGGTTAAATTGTATTTTTGCGTGTTGTCACGTTACGGTGTTCCTTTGTTTATGTACCACTGTTTGGACCAGGTTTGTTTAGGTGTTACTTCCCTAATCCCTTCCCAACTGTTGTGTATTCACCATTGTCTTCTGTGTGATGAGATTAGTCTGGTGTCATGGTTGTTTGTAATACCTGCTTCCATTGTGCTAGGACTTGTCGAAAATGTTATCTCTTAAACAAAGATGAAAGGACAAAATTCATAGGAGCCATTAGAGATTTCTGGCCATAGAAAGGTAAGTGGGTTTTTATTAGGAACTGTTACTTAAAACCCCATTGGAAGCATTGGGAATTTGGGCAATTTTTATGTGTCCCCTATTTTGCAGCTGCTGTGCCCCAGAATGTCTCCACTTTGTTTTGGTACATCAGCCTCTGTTAATCTAAGCCTCAACCAACTTGAAGACAACCAGAATGCTGAGAAATAATGTATCAGCTCTGCTCAATTGAGGGATCTTGGTAAGAAAGAACGACATTTTTAATGCTAATTATCTATTCACAGTCTATATATGATCTCAGTTATAAATACAGGAATAGTTCCCTTTAACCTCAAGATTTGCTACACAATGCACTGGAGACCTCTCCTGCGTTCACAGAAACATAGAGTTTGACAGCAGATAAGAACTATTCTGCCCATCTAGTCTGCCCATTTTTCCCTACTGTAAAAACTTAAAACCTTGTTTGGTCCTTGGTCTTATGTTCAGGACAACCTTATGCCTATGTGCCATACATGCTTATATTCCATCATTGTATTTTCTACCAGTTCTGCTGGTAACTAGTCTACTTATCTACCCCATTCAAGGGGTTAAATGCCACATTTAAAGAAATAGCAATTAAGTATTTTTTTTATTCCATCCTATAGTGAAGTTGTTTTGCCCCAGACCTGTTCTGGTTCTTCTGTTTCTGTTTAAGAGCATTTTTGCAAAGCTGCACACATAGGTATGTATTGTGCCATCTGATTATTTTGTGTTTTTCTGCACTAAATGTTGAGTTAGATTGATTTTTTTGTATATTTCCTGTTTGCATGTAATAAACTTTTGATATGTTTGCAACATAGCATTTATGTTAGTGTGCATTTTGTTCATTTTGTTCTCATGGACTTGTTGACTTTTGCTGTTAAATGCGATCATATATGAAATGGAAATCTTAATCCTATTATTTTACAAATGTAAGGAAGTAGAAATGTTGCCATGTTCCTTCCAGTATAAATTGTTTGCAGATATGGTTATGTTGCTATAGTTTCAAGAGACCCATTGTTCCTAGGATGGAAGAATATATAAATGGTCCCGAGGCAGTGGGGAACTGTGCCATTTAGCATTATTCTGTCATTCCAGATTGAACTGTTATTCTCTGTGAGTAGATTGAAACAAATATGAACTGAGAAAGTAAAGCAGGCAACCTGAAGGGGAAAAAAAGCTGTGATCTGTGAAGTCGGGTCCAAGTGGGAAAACATGAATTCTCTAGGAAAATAGATATAGCTCCTCCCTCCTCACAGAATACAGGATGTCTATTTCTGTTCGTTCCTGCAGTATATTCATCATTTTTTTTACTCTGTGACTCTATTAATAGCTACTTGGGTAATTAGAGTGTTTCAGTGTGTGAAGAAAGCAACAGACCTGGCTGTCGGGTACATTACACAGGGTAGAGCAGATAAAATAGCTTCAGTCTGCTCTAACCCCCATGTGAAGAAAGCAACAGACCTGGCTGTCGGGTACATTACATAGGGTAGAGCAGATAAATTAGCTTCAATCTGCTCTAACCCCAATGTGATTTTCCTGTGGGCTGCTCTTTAATAATAGGTGCTTTGCACTATTCACTGAGCACTAAAACCTCCTAAACACAATCCCCTACTTACCTTAATCTCAACAGAGAATCATAACTGCCACTTTGAGTCAATTCTACATGGGTTCATTCTTCAATAGTGTATTTATTTAGTACTGGATAGCATGTCCATGGAGGCAGACATTTTTGTTTGCTGGATTTTACAAGCACAAATTCCCCCACTGAGCTTCTCAGGAAGTCTTCAATGGGAGAAATTTTGGCTTTGAAGTAACAAACAATCATGTGCTGGAACAACACACACAAACAGAATGCCTGCATCTATAGTCATGATATCCATTGCTAATTAAAGATTCATTTTTGAAGGACAATTTATTTTTAAAAATGGGTACATAACTTTTGAATTTAAACAGTGATACTAGTGTGCAACTTCTTGAATAGTGTAGTCATATTTAGATTTTTAATTGATTAGTGGAATATATATATAATTAAGTAGAAATCATTCTAATATATTTATTTCATTCCTACACAATACATTACCAAATTTAAAAGGTCTAATGCTTTTCGTGGTGCTAAACCACCACTTTTTCAAAGACGAAATAAAAAAGACGCCACCAAACAACTTGTATAAATTATCTCCCAAAGATCATGACTGGTCCAATTAGCAAGCGCTTCACTAATCCGACGGAAACCTCTCATAGTCAGAAGTGATACGCTTGCCGATATGGAAAATCCGATCACAAACCCAGACTGATCATTTAGGGGTTAATCCTGATGTTGCAGTGTTATAGAATACAATGAAAAACATAAACAACAACAATAAATAAGGATCAGACTATGGGCGTGAATCCAAAAGGACAGGAGGACTAGAAGATTTCACGCCCAGCCTCATAATTCTTGATCACTTCTCTTCATTCAATTAATTGTTTACTAAGTTTATTCTTTGTTTAAATTAGGACAGGACAAAGTAATGTAGCATTCAGTGATTGTTTCAGGTAAACAGAAATACTAAGCTATTTATTTATTGATTGTATTCACTGAATTGTTATTTTTGGATATATTTTGTTCCTTTGTATTATTGGAGTTTGTCAATTTCAAAACCTAAAAATATTTATTCCCCCCCAAAAGTTCTCCAAAACTACACTCCTCCTACAAATCCCTCCCCCAAACTAAAACAACTGTTAGTAAAGAGCTCCATTAAAGGGATAGTAAAAAAAAAAAAAGAATATTGTAGCCATTTAAAAATTAAGCTAAATGTCCCCAGTCCCATCTCTCAAACCTTTATGGTTTGAGCGATAATCATAGTTAAAGTTCCCCCCCTCCCCTTTCCCTGATGTCAGTCCTCTAGCTGACTGCAGGGGAATCCACAAGGGATAAAAATAACTACTTCACTGGAATGGTCTACAAAGTATGCTTGGATTCTCCTGCAGTCAGAACATTTAGCTTAATTCGTTTTTTTTTTTTTTAATGACTATCCCTTTAAGAATGAAACAGAAAATGGTATATATCCCTGTCTACAAAAGATATGTGAAACCTGTGCTCACATATATGCCACAGATAAAAACCCCATAACATATTTTCATTAAAATAACAACAGCAAATTTTCATGGAAATCGTCTGATATTGCCTGCCTCATCATGTTTGTGAAATGTCTTTGCACAGGATTATATGTAGATGAGACAGGACAAAATCTAAGAAAATGTAATATTTGCATAGGTACAGTGTGAACAAGAAATAAAATGAACACCGTGTGGAAAAATGTTTAAAAAATGCACAAAGTATCAAAGATATCAGGGTCACTTTACTTATGGAAAACTTTCAGACACAGAGAGAGACAGAAAGATCTGGGAGTATAAACTGATAACCCCATTTAATACTCTGGTCTGTGGCCTTAACCCTGACAGGGAATTTATGTCACATTATTCCAAGTAATAAGCATATTTTAACCCACAAACTCAATACTTTTTGGCTGCAAATTACAAACTCTCCACACACTGAATTTACTGGCGCAATTAACACATCAAAAGGGACTTCTTGGCAACACTTCGTAGTGGGAGATGGATATTATAGCAGACTACTGAAAGATGCTTCTCCTGAAGTCAAAAAAGTAACTTAGACAGAAACTGGTGGTAAGATTCTCACTAGTGATGAGCGAGCATGCTCGGCCGAAGCTCGGTTCGGCTCGAGCATCGCTCTGCTCGGCACATGGCGGTACTCGTACGAGTACCGCATGTGCTCGCCCGCCATGTTTGGGTCTCCTCCCCGCACGTTTCGCGGCTGCTGCGCAGCCAATAAACGTGCGGGGAGGCTCTGACATCAGTGTAATGCCAGCAGCCATGTTGGCTGCTGGCATTACACTGATTGGCTGGCCAGAACTCGTAATCGGGTGCTGTATAGCACCCGACGCGCGAGTTCGGCTCATTCTTAGCCAGGGAGAGATGCGATCAGGCAGGGAAAGTCAGTGTAGGGAGAATAAAATTGTTGGAACTCTTTCAAGACCCAAAAGTCCTTTTTAGGACTGTTGTGTGTGGGGGCAGCATTTATATTTTGTTTGGGGGGGCACAATTTCCTTTTTTTTTGTGGGGGGGATATTAGTAAGGTGACATATAATACTAGATGCACAGGAAGTCAGTGTAGGGAGAATAAAATTGTTGAAACTCTTTCAAGACCCAAAAGTCCTTTTTAGGACTGTTGTGTGTGGGGGCAGCATTTAATTTTTTTTGGGGGTGGCAGAATTTCATTTTTTTGTGGGGGGGGACATGTTCTAAGGTGACATTGTACTAGGTGCACAGGGACAAATATTTCACAGTGCAGTGACAAGCTGACATATTCTGTTAGGTGCACAGGGCCAATTATTTTACAACGCAGCGACAAAAAGGGCCATTTTAAACATGTGCCTAGCCATAGATTATTGTCACATTCTGTTTAGTGTGCAAATTCACAAATTAACGTCACATATTCCGTTCACTGTGCCTAGCCGCAGATTAGCGTCACATTCTGTTTCGTGTGCCTAGCCGCAGATTAGCGTCACATTCTGTTTCGTGTGCCTAGCCGCAGATTAGCGTCACATATTGTTTAGTGTGCCTAGCCGCAGATTAGCGTCACATATTGTTTAGTGTGCCTAGCCGCAGATTAGCGTCACATATTGTTTAGTGTGCAAATTCACAAATTAACGTCACATATTCCGTTCACTGTGCCTAGCCGCAGATTAGCGTCACATTCTGTTTCGTGTGCCTAGCCGCAGATTAGCGTCACATTCTGTTTCGTGTGCCTAGCCGCAGATTACCGGCATATATTCCGTTTAATATGAAGAAGGCGGGTAAAAAGGGACGGGGAAGTGGGGAAGTGTGTGTTTTACGGTCAGTCTGTAAAAATGGCGTACTACGGGCGAAACATCGTTCCCAGCAGCGACGTTGGAGTCCAAGATGCATCCAGACATCCTCCCTATGCTGTCCCTGAACCATTTCTGTGGTGTTTCCATCATTTTCTGACCTTTTCCTATGAACCAGGCACCCTCCCCTCATCAGAGCAGGGGGTGCCTGGTGTAATGCTCGAGTCCTCCCATTGACTTCAATGGGGCTCGGGTGCTCGGCCGAGCACTCGAGCCTCCGGGGGCGCTCGGCCAGAGCACCCGAACACCCGAGCATCGGGGTGCTCGATCATCACTAATTCTCACCTTTAGTGGATCAAAGTAACCACGTAACCAGGTAACCCTCAGTCATGAAAATGTGTGATTATCTGCTGTACAATCTATGTCATATTTTGTATATATGTATCTGAAATATTCAGCTTTCATTCTATAACATGTCTGACAAAGAGATCTGAATAGTCTTGAAAGCTTGCACTGTAAAGCTACTCAGCCAATAAAGGCAATACTTTTAGTCAGTTGTTTGCTTTTTTCCATGGCTTACATGGTACCACCTTTTATCTTTCAAAACCATGTAATTTGAAGTCCCTTTTCTCCACTCATACACTTGGTTCTTTTATAATCACTTTTATCTCCTATTCATTTGTGGTTATTTATATCAATAGATTCAAATTCCACTTTTCAAACTAGACGGCCAACTCTCTCTATCTCCAAAACCATATAACTGACCTTAATCTTATGAAGTAACAAATACTTTATGCTGTAGTATATGTCCTTCTGTTGGTCTTTCTAAATCCCATGCTTATAGTTCATAGTCTACAAGTTATATCCAATTTGAGCTCTTTTAGTGCATAGGTTCCATAGACTAACATATACATTGGAGAGTTTATCACACTGGAGAAGTTATCTAATCTACCACACCTTAGTGCATCTATTCCCTACAATTGTTCCGGAGCAAAGTAAGTATACCCCTCCTTACATTTCTTCCCTCATCTCCTCTTATGTTCCTGGCCGCCTCCTTCGCTCAGCACACAACGCACTTCTTGATGCACCATCCACACCCTCTGCCCTCTCCCGTCTCAAACCTTTCTCACTTTCTGCTCCATACCTATGGAACTCCATACCACTCTCCCTACGTCTTGAAAAATCCCCCTCTGTCTTTAAGTCTACCCTGATATCTTATCTTCTGGAGCACTAGGACCATGCACTGCATTTGGCCAAACTCAGCACTTGTAATCTCAACACTTGACACCCTCTTACCCCATTGTCTGTCTCCTTTTTACCCATTTAGACTGTAAGCTCCTTGGGGCAGGGACCTCTCTCCTATTGTTTCTATGAATGTCGCACTCATTTCATCCCCTCTTATTTATTGTAACATATGTCTGTTGTAAGGTGGTGTGTACACTGTGTGGCGCCATATAAATAAAGATATACATACATACATACATACAATAGGGGACAAATAGAGATTGACACAGTTCTCATTGATTTAGATGGGGCTTTAACCTTTTGAATGCTAGAAAGGTCTTCACAATGAGTTAGAGGCTTTTCTTGCATTCACAGTATTAAAAGGCCAATTTAAATCAATGGGAAGCTTTAACACTTGGGTTTTCCCCAGCATTACTCTAATTTTTCTCAGCATGCTGACTGCAGCACTGAGGGCAAAAATTCCCCAAATTCTACATTTAATCTTCCTCTAAACTGTAAGCTCTCACAAGCAGGGCCCTCTGATCCTTCTGTTCTACACATCTGATTTGTCCTATTTAATATCTCTGTATGTCCATTCCCTATTGTACAGCGCTGCGGAATTAGTTGACGCTATATAAATAAAGAAAAATAATAATAACCTTGGTATCAATTAAAGGGTTAAAAAAAGCTTAATTTAAATCAGTGGTCATTTTATTTGCCCCCTATGGTGCGGTTAGTTTGCCCAAAATTGTTCCGATAGTTCTCAGTGCAACAGCCTTAGTTGGTACAGGAAAATTCATTTATATATAGCTCCACTGAAATATTCGTATTTTATATAGTATGGGAATATTATCAAATACTAATATAAATGAATTAGAAACTATTTACAAACATAAACATTTTATAATACATATGGTTAATGTACAAAGACAATGCTACTCTACAATTCAGTATTTCTTTTTACAATTTATTATTTATTTGTGGGCTTTTTTCTACTTACACAAGTGCATCTAAGTAAATGAGATGCATCAGTAAT
Source organism: Rhinophrynus dorsalis (assembly GCA_037306005.1). Lineage (NCBI taxonomy): Eukaryota > Metazoa > Chordata > Amphibia > Anura > Rhinophrynidae > Rhinophrynus > Rhinophrynus dorsalis. The sequence goes on from CM074721.1 coordinate 300,772,121, forward strand.
TACCTGATTGCATCAGATTAACAGTTTACTCCATTAGTGCCACCATTTTTTTTTGGCCCAGATAATGCTAGATTTAAATGTCAGGCACGCCGAGGTAAGGCACTGTAGTTGTCCTTATCCTCACCTGAGACCACAACCACACTCCCTACACGGCTCCACCCTAACATTGTCAGATCATTCTTATACTCTTATGTACGAGTGTATAAATCATCATGTTTGCAATCTGTAGCTCCTCAGTTGTTATTGAACTTTTACTCCCATCATCCTCAGCCTGTCAATGACAACAACAGCTGGAGAGCCATATGCAGCCCATATCTCTCCTAGGCTTAAGCAAAATCAAAAGTACACATAACCAGAGAAAGTTTAACTCCATAAGTACCAGAGTGGTGTGCAACACATTGTTAACATTCCATATAAATTAAGGAATGCAGGACAGCGCCAGACATGTGCATGTGCTGACAAAGCATGGATGGAAATCCAAAAGACCTTCTACCCACAGAGCACAATTAGGCATCTATGGCTTCATATACAGTTTTAAAGGAATTATCTGACAAATCTATCCTACCCCCACTGCTCACATAACCTGATTCACAAATGCCTCTCACAATTATCCTTAGCCTATAATACAATGCAGTGCAAACCTTTCTTGCATCCAAAGGGAGTGTGAAATGGTAAACAAATCAGCCACCATGCTGATCTGGGATGTTAAAGGTCACATTCGTAACTCTGACTGAGGATGTGACCAGAACAGCGGAGAAGCCACTCAAGATCTGTTACCATATGTTGTTGTATGCCTTGTCTAATAGGATATGTGGCTCTCCTTGGACCCCCGATCTTATTTACAGTTTCCTCTGGGTCCTGGATCTCTTGTTAACAAGCTACAGTCATACCAACTCCCTTGCTTTACCATTCTAAAAATATGTATCATGTGATCTATACTGCCAGCAAAATGCTGCTCAGACTTAATGCTGATACAACATTATACGGTGCCATATTAGTTTTTTTTGTCACTTCATTTAGTTGGCTTGCAAACAGTTGTCAATTCACTCCGGGGTTTTTCAGTTGATAATTTTGGGTAGTATTTATTAAGATCTATTTTAGAGCAAAACAGATTTATCTATTTTAGAGCAAAAAAAAAGATCTATTTTAAATTGGGCCTTTAACTCAATGAATGATATATATGTCTCCATAAAATTGATTAGATAGGCCTTGCATTAAATGGGGCATGTTGGCCTGGCAATAAAGTGTATATATAATATAATATATTTTGCCCAAACTATGCAACAAAATTTCAAATGTAAATAAGTGCATTTATATGCCGAGTAATATTCAAGGGCTTAAAAACCACATTTTGCAGAATTTTTATTTCAGCACTATGCTGCAGTTTAGGAGTTTAGTATGTGTTTCTATGGCTACCATGGGACTGGAGGCCACAGCAATAGTGGGCAACAGGTGGCCCTCCAGCTGCTGTCAGGCTAAACCTCCCATCATTCCTCACCAGCGTTGAGCAAGCGGGTGCTGATGTGACTTGAGTCTGGCAGCAGCTGGAGGGCTTCACATTGCTCATTATGGCAGCTACCAAGCAGCAGGACAAGGCAGGGTGATCAGTCTATGTGGTTCTATGGCTACTGTGGGACACTATATGGGATCCTGCGGCTACCATGATGGGACAAGGCTTTGGGATTAGAATGTGGTGGAAAAAAAGTAGAAAAACTGCATTTTAACAGAAATTACTTCAGAAGCTGAAAAGGTCAGAATGTTTCATTTTCACCCATCCCTAGTTACTACCTTTAAAATGTACTTATCTATAATGCAACTTTTAATTAGTTTCTGCATTCAAATTATTTCCAATAAATCCATATCCTTACTGCTGAATATGATCAATGTCATCCTGTGTTCATGTTCACTGCCTAAAATTTAGTTTGGAATCTGCTTTTTATGCTTCTATGACCAAGTCAGCTATCTACAAAATATTCAATTACATCTTTTTTATCTTCCACATGAACCACTGCTTCCTGCAATCCATTCAACATGGTCAGAGGAGGCAAATGAGCACTACTGATGCTAGTGTGTAATGGTGATGATGATGTTCGGTAAATGTGGCAGTCGAACAGGAAAGATACCTGGAATATTGGATTATGTCAGTGCCAAGGCCTGATATGACTACTGCAGTAGACTGAGTGCTGGAGTGCTAGCTAGGCAGACAGAGTGTAATGCAAGCTGGGAATAAATACTTGGAAGCAAGTTTAGGGTGTAAGCAGTGATACATTTTCGTGATAAGAAAATACCTTAGTGGTGGTAGCAGCAAATGGAAGAGTTAAACAGTGGTTTTAAAACAGTGGTAAAAGGGGTAGACTGAAGTAGTGTTTGTAAAACTTAGTGCTGGTAATGGACAGGTGGCAGTTTGTTGGCATTGTTGGTGTTTTTTCTACTGCTGTGAGAAAGGAAACTGTGTTTTCCGAAACGCATCTATATAGTATTTAGCACGATTGATTCAATACTTAGAGAAGCGATTTGAATGAAGAGGATACTGATCCATTTTGAAAAAGAAAACTGTGAACATTAAAAAGTTATTCAATAAGAACTTCTGTGTTGCAGAACAGTTACGTACAACTTTGAGTAATCAACATCTTCCTGGATACTGTCCTGCACTGTAGCAGATACAAAGTCAATAAGCTGACAAAGTGTGCATACGAATGCAAAGAAAATTTTACCCCAAGTGAAGACGGCAACAGTGAATATATTGGGACTGACTTTATACAAATATTTATACTAGTGCCAGTGTAATAATCACTGGTTTGGAATCCTGGATTGTAATGATAAGTCTTGGAATTGGTAAATAACCATAGCACCAAGTGAAGAATTGACTGATAATCAGAGGGAGAGGGAAGTTCCTATTGGTCTCCCGAAGAACTGATCATCTAATTACACGTGGCATATATATGTTATTGTACCCTGTTGGCCCATAAAAATCTTGGTGGATCCAAAAATAGAACACCAGAACTCTTTAATATACCGCTACAGTAAATGTTACATAACATTGGATAGTTCATTTTCCCAGTCCTCTCAATATAAACCAAGTCTCTTCCAAGATTTTTTTTGAATTCTACATTTTTTTCTTTTATTTATTCAGTTAAGATTTTTGTATAATACTGTGTATGTTCACAATATTAATTGGCAATAAATAGTTATAATTGATATTAGTTGTTGTGTGAGGGCCCCACAGGACACCATAATTTTTTATTTAAGGTCTTTTCTCCTTTTAGATTAGTATCGGATTCTGGTTTGTTGTGCCCAAACATTGATGTGCTTATCTGATTAACACTTTACAGATTTGCACGTCTATTCTTGGATACAGGCAGGACTCGATACCTGTAACGGTTTTATCAGACACTCAGATCAGAGGTAAAAAATAAAACACAGTTTTATTGAGAACAAATGAGGAACACCGCCCCCTAAGGGCAGAAATAGGTAATGACACGTAACTGAAGGCAAATATGGTTGTATAGCAGACACAGTATGGATAAGGAGCAATACTGTACAATGCAATGGGAACAGAGTATAACAAGGGTTAAAGTCCAATGCAAGTAATCAGTCTCTGTTGTGGTGTGTTAAGACAACGCCCAGTAGATGACAAGAGCAGTCAGAGACTGAGGTGCGAGGTGGAGAGCACCTAGTAGTGAGTCCAAGCAGTAGTCCTCAAAGGACTGGCAATATGCAAGACCAACCACTTGTGCTAGAGCTAAATGGTACAAGAGCCAAGAGCACTCTGCCGTGCGTAACGGGATCAACCACACTGCGTGAGCTGAATGGGACCAGAGCCAACAGCACCCTTCCGGTGCTGAACAGGTTAATGACACTGCGAGAGCTGAATGGGACCAGAGCCAGTAGCACCCCTTGGTGCGTCAACGGATATACACACTGCAAGAGCTGAATGGGACCAGAGCCAGTAGCACCACTTGGTGCACTATGGATACACAACACTGCCAGAGCTGAGTAGGACCAGAGCCAGTAGCACCCTTCCAGTGCGTAAATGGAGCGAGAGTATTGCACGAGCTATCGGTATCACAGTGCTTTTTTTTTTTTTTTTGCATCACAACTGCTCTGCAAATATAGTGGACAGGCTCGGTAATGAAGGCAACCAGCACAGCAAGTGTTAACGGAGAGGCTCGGTATAGAAGGCAACAAGCTCAGCAAGTGTTAATGGAGAGGCTCGGTATTGGAGGCAACAAGCTCAGCACTGCAAGTGTTAACGGATAGGCCCAATATCTGAGGCACCAAGCACTGCAAGTGTTAACGGACAGGCTCAATAACGGAGGCAACAAGCTCAGCAAGTGTTAACGGATAGGTTCGGTAACAGAGGCAACAAGCTCAGCACTGCAAGTGTTAAGTGGGAGGTCAGCATATACTGCTCAAGATAAACAGTTCACAATGTCGCCAAGCAACATAGACGAGATCTCGCTGGAACAGGATCACAGGAAACCGGTCACGAAGCAGGAACATCAGCCAGGCCGGGTCATACACGGAGCAGGAGCGTCAGACAAGCCGGATCAATCACGGAGCAGGAACGTCAGCCAGGCTGGGTCATACACGGAGCAGGAACCAGAGAATAGTCAGACAAGCCAAATCAGTACACAGGAGCGCAGGAACACAGCAACGGAAGCACTGGTACTGGAACACCACAAAAGGGCACCTGACAGGTGCCAGAGGCCCGATAAAAGAAGGCCACACTGGGCGGGTATAACCAAGCTCCACCAATAGGAACACACCACAGCAGAGAATGACAGAAAATCACGGGAACCGTGATAATACCTTAGTTTCATAACTGAATTGATTCAGTTCCTTGTGTTTTTTCTACTTAATAAACTTTCCTATTTTTTTACATGGATCCGGTCTGGATATTCTGATTGTAATAGATATTTTTTTTTCTATATTTGGGTATTTTTTGGTGTCTTTTGGTGTATTCTAACCCCAAAGCTTTGTCCCATCATGGTAGCTGCAGAATCACACATAGTGACCCTCCTCCCAGCTTTGTCCCACAGTAGCCATAGAACCACATAGACTGATCACCCTGCCTTGTCCTAATGCTTGGTAGCTGCCATAATGAGCAATGTGAAGCCCTCCAGCTGCTGCCAGACATAAGTCACATCAGCACCCGCTGGCTCAATGCTGGTGAGGAATGATGGGAGCTTTAGCCTGGCAGCAGCTGGAGGACCACATGTTGCCCACTATTGCTGTGGCCCCCAGTCCCATGGTAGCCATAGAAATACACACTAAACGTCTTAGCCTTGTCCCATAGCAGCTATAAAACCACTCATACTATCCCCCAGGCCTGTCCTACAGTAGCCACAGAACCACACATACTAAACCCCAACCCCAACTTTGTCCCACCATGGCAATAGACCCATACATACTGGCATTCAGCCGTGTTCAGTGGTAGCCATAGACCCACACATACTAACCCCCTCCCCAGCCTTGTCCCATGGTAGCCATAGAACCAAAAATTCTATTAACCTCCAGCCTTGTTCCACTGCACTGTTATCCACAGAGGCACACTTTGCAACGTCCTGCTTAGTCCTACTGTACTGGAATATCCGGAACTTTACATACTGAGTCTAAACCTCCCCCACTCCTGTAGAGAACTGGAAAAGTTCCCACTAGAAATGTATTGAGGTTAGTGGGTTTGGGGTTAGTGGAAATGAAAATATTTTAAGGGTTTCTATTGGTGGGAATTTTTACATAAAAAGCTGCAAATTGCTGGTTTTATGTGGGAAAAAAAATACTTTTTGCCCATCGCAAGTAGTAACAAGACATTCAGGAATACATAACAGTGACAGGCTACAGCTGGTGATCAGGATCACAAGCATATGTTGGGGAAAAGGCACCTCATGGGAAACAGAGGACCTTATTCTTCAGCCGAAAGAGGCTCAGTTCTGTAGCAAACCAACTGCACCATAGGGCTGCAATAAAAATTCTGCAAAATGTGTTTTTTAAGCCCTTGAATATTACTCAGCATATAAATGCACTTATTTACATTTAAAATTTTGGTGCATAGTTTATTATATATTTATACTTCATTGACAGACCAGCATGCCCCATTTAATGCAAGGCCTTTCTAATCGATTTTATAGAGACATATATATCATTCAGTGAGTTAAAAGCCCAGTTTAAATCAATTGATATATTATTTCCCCTTATAGTGTAACTGTTTTGCTCTAAAATAGATCTTAATAAATAAGACCCAAAATTATTAACTGAAAAACCCTGGAGTGAATTGACATCTGTTTGCAAGCCAACTAAATGAAGTGACAAAAAAACTAATATGGCACCATATAATGTTGTATCAGCATTAAGTCTGAGCAGCATTTGGCTGGCAGTATAGATCACGTGATATGTATTTTGAGAATGGTAAAGCAAGGGAGTTGGTGTGACTGTTGTTTGTTAACTCTTTAATATACCGCTACAGTAAATGTTATATAAGATTGGATAGTTCATTTTCCCAGTCCTCTCAATATAAACCAAGTCTCTTCCAAGATTTTATTTGAATTTTATATTTTTTTCTTTTATTTATTCAGTTAAGATTTTTGTATAATACAGTTTATGTTCACAATATTAATTGGAGAGAGATCATTATAATTGATATTAGTTGTTGTGTGAGGGCCCCACAGGACACCACGATTTTTTATTTAAGGTCTTTTCTCCTTTTAGATTAGTATCGGATTCTGATTTGTTGTGCCCAAGCATTGATGTGCTTATCTGATTAACACTTTAAAGATTTGCACATCTGTTCTTGGATACAGGCAGGACTCGATACCTCAGTTTCTTGACTGAATTGTTTCAGTTCTTTGTGTTTTTTCTACTTAATAATCTTTCCTATTTTTAACACGGATCCAGTCTGGACATTCTAATTGTAATAGATATTTAGTCCGACTTAGCGCTAGGATATTTTTTCTATATTTGTTTGGAATTTCTTTTTATCTGTTCGGAGTCCTGATATTGTTGCGAGATTGTCATGTCACTATTATAAACCAGACGACATGATGAAAGACTTAAATGGTCGCAAGCTCTTTCGCGTGCGACCTTTCAAGAGGATACCTATGTGACTTCCATCACTGAAGGATACACGCCCTAGCGGTCATTATCAGCATAACCCATAGACGGAAAGAGGGTTGATGGCAGGGAGGTGAGCCAGCAGGAAGAAGGGAGAGCAGGGAAGTCTGAAGGAAGGAAGGAAGGTGTAAGCCAGATAAAGCAGTAATCAAGAAGTTCACCTCCGTCCAGAACTGAGACAGAGGACAAGACCACCCGATGTGCAGTAACGAACCCTCTCCCACACCACCAGCACTTAGTGGACACTCCAGGTGTGAATTTAGCATTCCTGGCAGGAGTCATGTACCAGCATGAGTTTGTAGTTTGTTTCCCTTATAAGGATATTAGGAATATATTTGGTACGGATGCCAAAGGATGTCAACCACTGAGCATCTGATATGCATAGACTCAAGTCGGCCTCCCAGGCTTCTTAGATCTGCCCATCCAAGAGATGAAAAAGCACTCCAGGACATCAAGTCAGTTCTAATGGAATGTTCCCCAGGAACACGATGAGGACACCCCAGAGAGGGGCAGAGATAAGAGACAGGCTTATCAGGGACCACTTCAACCGCTGTGAGTATAACACATGATCAGGCTTGGAGAATGTGTGCAAACACACTCACAAAACACATAATGATCTGTTTTACTCCACAGGATGACTCACGTACACAGCCCTGTCATTGCCTGCTACAACCACATAACTGGTACAGTATATAATATAAACCATGCATCATCTCCTGCATGGATGTGTCATATTGAGAGTGTGAATCCAACTGGCATCTGCCATTCCTTCAGCCATGATGACATTGCCACTTCAAGGATATCATCCATCCTTCTGTGAACAAAGGTACACCACATTGCCCATGTTCATCCTATCCCTTAGGTGAACTGACAGCAGACAACATATAATGAGTTGAACATAGCCGAATCAACCCTTGAACCCTTTGCAATGCATTGGATACCACTCTGTCATTCCAGGTGTTAAATGGATACTGGAGTTTGTCTGAGAACAATAGTTGTGCAAGGCCTAGTGGAGCACAATAGGGATGGATGTTCTGTGTTAGTTGTGTCCACAGCATTGGAGTAGCTATATAGGAGTCGTGTGTGTGTGGCACAATGACATTGCCATGCCAACACCCTCTGTTTCATTGGGCTTGGTTCACAGATAATGTGTTATTAAAATGTCCCGGTCACAGATACAAATGGCTGCATCCCCTTGTTCCTAACCTCATGGCTTCCAGAGGGGGTAGACAACCCATTTCAATAGGATAATGATGGTTCATATTTTGTATGACAGACAGTTCAGTTTCAATTACTATCATCCCTTCCCACAAGCATCCATGGTATGAGCCACCATGGAACAGAGGCATGTTCAAGTGACCCTGGTGAAACATTGATCCATGTCCATGAAGCTCACCTCCTGCTGTTCTCTAGTCCTGGTGTTCAGTCATTTGGAAACTTCAAGCAGTTAGCAATCCCTGAAAAACACATTTCCAAGCCTTGATAAAGTATATGTGTATGAATTGGCTCATATCTAAGGGGAAAACCTGTACAGCAAACCTGCTCCTTTTCAGTGTTCAAAGGCCTCTTGGAGAATGGACGAGCAGCACAGCTTGTTTTTTTCAGTAGGCTGTTGTTATGTGAAACTACCTTTGGTTGGTTTTTTGAGTCTTAAGTACACATTGGGACAATACAAACATGTGTATTATGTAATGTATTGGTAAACTAATTAAAGGAAGCCTATCACAATCCAAAATATGTATGATGATCTTGATATTTGTATTATCCATTTATTGAGACAGCTATATAGTTATGAGTTATGTATTTGTTATACTTATGAAGGCACGTCCCTAATCTCAGTTGTCTATTGCTTAAATGGGAGTGAAGTTGGAAAAGTATTGATGCAAGGATATGATAACAGAGATTCACTAAAGCGTGAGGAGGAGTGATAAAGAGGTGATTATGTGGGGATAACTTCTCTAGTGATATCACATCTCCAGTTCCTATGTTAATCTACTGATATTAGTGTATAGGCTACATTGAATAACATAGTAGAAAAGTATACCCCATGCACATTATTACCCAAGTTTATTAAAGAGAAATAGGAACTATAACAGTGAGGAGAAGGTACTCACAGGATAAACAATCAAAATAATTATAGCGAAAAAGAAACCCTGCATACTTCGTACTCAATTGTAGATTATGCTAACGTAGTGTACTAATAATCTTAATTTTAGTAATGACAGGAGGCGAATATTTTGCATTCTTTCTTTACTGAAATCTTCAATAGCAGCACACTGATCACATAAAAAAATAACCAATCAGAAAAGAGCAAAGCCAATATAAGGCATGGCATAACTAAACTCCCCCTCTTTCTTTGAATAACAACAAGTGAAAGAACAGTCTCTGTCATAAACCCAAACAGAAAAGACCCCTGAAGAGCCGTCAAACTCCCTCCTCCAAACATGTAACGCCACTCAGAACGCCAGAACGTCCACTGCCCGAACAGTTGAGCGAAGATCACACTGCAGCAAAAGAAAAATGGTGAAAACACCTTGTACACTGCCTTACACTTCAACATACACATCAGTATTAAATTGCATCCAAAATCAAAGACATAGAACGTACTCTCCAAAACATAAGTATTAAATTGCGTCCAACATCAAATACATAGAACCTACTCTCCAAAACACTACTTACCTCTTCCCTCACAAAAATGAAACTGATAATTCCTGGGTGGGAAAGGAGGTAAAATATTCACCTCCTGTCGTTACTAAAATTAAGATTATTAGTACACTACGTTAGCATAATCTACAATTTTACTACATGACAGGAGGCTTCGTATTTTGCATTTTGAACGCTAAGACACAAAAGAACGGGACGAAAATAAAATGTTCTAAAAATATTCTCCCTTGACCAGTCAGCAGAATGTAAAATGTCAGCAATTGAAGCACCCGCTGTAGCAGCTCGAGTAGCGGCTGCCCCTCTAACCAAATGGGCCCCAAATCCTGGTTCAACTCCCGCCAGAGAAAAAAATCCAACACACCCATCGCGCTAGAGTGGTAACCGAAACCGGTTTGTGAGGTTTGACATACGAAACAAGCAGTTGTCCCCTCACCGAAAACCGAAGTGCGGCAGTGACAGACACATAACGTAGTAACGCCTCCCCGACACAAAGTTGCGGGATGTCCCGAAAAAAGGGATAAAACACAGAGGCAGAATCCGATTTTGTACGCCACGAAATAGAAAACATAACCCCATCCGGGAGAACAGAGAACCCATCAACATCAAATGCCCTGACGTCTGAAATCCGATGAAACGAAACCAAACAAAGCAAAAGGGTAAGCTTTGCTGAAAGCTGACGCAAAGACAGGCAATCATTTGAAGGCCAATTTCTCAAAAAATGCAGAACCAAATCCACGTCCCAAAACCTAGAGTATTTGGGTGCCGGGGGCCGTGACAACCGAATTCCTCCCAGCAACCTACAAACCAAAGGATGTCGACCCACCGGAAGCCCCGAAACCGGAACATGGGCGGCTGAAATAGCCGATCGCAAAACATTGATAGATCGAAAGGAAAGACCCAAGGAAAATCGGAAAGACAAGAAATTCAAGATCGCAGAAACAGGTGCTGTAAAGGGATCGCAACCCCTTTCCATACAGCAACTAGACCAAGACTGCCAGGCGGACATATAACACCTTCTTGTACCAGGTGCCCAGGAGTCCCACAAAAGGTCTCTAGTCATTTGTGATAGCCCCTCGACCGACCAGGAACCCCTGAAATCGCCCAAGCCACAAGATGGAGACGGTCCTGAAGAACAAGCGGGTGAGGACTCCCTAGATGATCTGTGAGAAGCAACAGAGAAGGCGGAAGAAGAAGAGGGTTCTTGAAGGATAACTCCAGAAGGTCAGGGTACCACGGTTGACTCGGCCACAACGGGGCCACCAGAAGGACGTTCACTCTCTGAGCTCGAACCTGATAGATTACTCTTGCCAAGATCGAAAACTGAGGAAAAGCATACGCCCCCCAGGTCGGCCACCTCTGCAGGAACGCATCCACCGCCTTGCAATGAGGATGCGGAAGCCAGCTGAAGTAGGTTGACAGTTGATAATTGGTTCTGGACGCAAACAGATCCAACTCCAGGGGACCTCTGAGACGATTCAACTGTTGAAAAATGGAGACGTCCAACTTCCAATCGCTGCTGTCTCGCCAGTGATGTGAGAACCAATCTGCAGAGAAATTGGAAGTCCCCGGAAGATATTCTGCCCGTATTGCAATATTGCGACTGAAGCAAAACCTGTAAATGTCCTTCGCTGCCTCCGTCAAATCTCGAGATCTGGCGTCGCCCAGCTTGTTGATGTACTGGACCGCGGACATATTGTCCATCCGCAACAAAATGCAACAGTTGGCTTTGTCCTTGGAGAAGCTGCGAACGGCGAAGGATCCTTCAATCAGCTCCAAACAATTGATGTGAAGTCCAGCCTCTTCGTCCGACCAAGGGCCCCCCGTGGAGACGTCTACGCAGTGAGCTCCCCAACCCCAAAGGCTGGCATCCGATTCCATCACGAAGTCTGGAGAAGGGCCGAAGACTGCTCTGCCATTCCAGTCCTGCATCTGAAGAAGCCACAGCGAAGTTCCGAACGAACCTCCGGAGACAGATCTATCAGATGGTCGTAAGACCGACCAGCTTGGAGATGGTAAGCCTTCAGCTGTTGCATTGCCCTGTAATGCAGAGGACCTGGAAAAATAGCTTGGATGGACGAGGCCAGAAGACCTACCATACGTGCCAGGAGGCGTAGGGGAATCCGATCGAGGCGCAACATCCTCTGAATTTCCTTGCGAATCGCCGCAATCGTGGACGCAGGAAGACGAAGAAGACAATTTATGGAATCAAAAGAGAGCTCACCTGACTGAAGTTGGGCTCGGCCTCTACTCCGGGATCCCCTGGCTCTGTCTGAGCCTCTTGAAAAGGAAGCAGGTCTGTACGGAGCCGTTGGGAAGAAACTGGATGAAGGAGGGTTGGACCTGGGACCTGAAGACCAGAATCGTCTGGCGGCACGGCCCCTCTGCTGACCAGCCCGTCCAAAAACACCTCTGGGAGTAGTGGTGAGGAACACTTGCCGGAGTGAAGATTGCGCTTTATTCAAGTTGGTGAACAACCCCACATGTCGCTTTAATTCGGGAATGAATGGATCACCAAAAAGTAGCCCATTGGCCGAAGGGCCTAGCTCCTTAACTCCCAGCTCCGCCAGCTTGGCGTCAATCTGCAGAAAGGCAGCCTTCCTCCTTTCCGCGGACAAGGCAGTGTTAGAATTTCCAAGGAGACAAACAGAGCGAAGGGCCCACTCTCACACAGCACCAGCATCTAAGGACTCTCCCTGTGACAAGGCCTGGTCTGAAAAATAGAGAATCTTCGACAGAGGGCCCAGAACATCCAGTAGCTTATCTTCAGCCAATTTCAATCCCTTTTCAATACCCTTCCTGGGGTCTCTGCCGGAGCGAGACATAAACGTGAGCACCGTGGGATCAAACTCTGGAGTCAGAGCGACTTTATCTGGCAGGGATGGTCTTGGGCATTCGGCACGAAGTCAGCTTTGAACCTCCTGGTCCAGCGATTTCCGGATCCAAAAGTGCACAAACCGGGCCAAATGATCTGGAAGCGCCCACTCAGAAGAACGTGGATGACGGAGGAAGCGAGGATCAAACAGAAGGTTCCCCTGGGAGCTCTCCTCCTCCGGAAAACCTGAAGCAAGACCAGCCGGCTGGCCTTCTGAAGAATCCACAACGGACTCCTTCACATACAGGGAAGTAGCACCTCTTTGGTCCTCCCAAGATGTCTCGTCCTCCGACACTGGGTCCTCTGCACACCACTCATCGACAATAGCAAGAGGAGGTGGCAGGGAGACTTCATCATCATCCGAAGAATGTGGAGAGAGTGGAGGCTGCAGCTCGATCCCATCAGCAAGTTTAGCTTTTTTCAAAGGAGTCTTCCCTTTGGATGCAGAAGAGTTGAACAGATGACCCTTCTTAGAGTTTTTAGAGGTATGAAACTCTCCATCAGCCACAGTAGAAACATGGGGACCTTCCCGAAGGGATTCAGAGGCCTGGGGTCCCGAGGGAGAGCCAGCGGAACCATGATAAAGGACCATGGCTAACATTTTCTCCACCGAGGCTGCGACCGCCTCGTCAATCAAAGCCTGCAGGTCGGGAGAACAGGAAGATTCGCTCATCCTGGCAACCAGACCCCACCTAAAGGAAAAAACAACGAATTACAATAAGTGACCAAACCATCACTGCAACAAGAGTAGAGCTGTGCCAAATACAACCAGGGCTCACCCGGAGGGATACACAAGCGCAGTTGCGCTAATGAATAGAATCCAGAGACAGAAATATCGGAGCACATGAAATGTAGGGGCTCACCCCAGGATGGGCAATAGGTACAACGAGCCAATAAAGGGGGCTCACCCCAGTAAGCAGACCAAAACGGAATGCTCTAAAATACAGGCAAACTCTAAAGGAATGCGCAGCTAGAAAAGGCAGACCAGATGGAATGCATAACAGAAAATAGGGGGCTCACCCCAAGAATGCCAGCACCCTGAAAGGCATGGACAAATATCCTGTAGATAAATGCAGGGCAGAAATCTTATAAGGTTTATAATTATGGGAATTTTTGCACTAAATGTAGGGCACAGACAAACCTTAGGTCACAGCTTGGAAGCAGATAAAACAATATGTCTGCAGGAAATGAAAATCAGGGGCTCACCCCAGTTGTATCACAGGCACACAATCAGACACAGAGGACAAACACAAGTCCAACCGGACGTGCCAATGTAATAGGGGGCTCACCCTAAACAAATGCCCATTGAAATTTATTTCTTAGTTTAACACTTTTTTTTTTTTTTTTTAATCGTTGAGGTACTTAATCGCTAGCGACAAAACAAGCGGGCAAGGAAAAGAACACCAATGCCCGAGCCCAGCGAGGTACCCAAACGAAGCAAGCCTAAGTCCATGGGGAGTAAAGACTAAAGAGGTGGCCAATGCAAATCTTGCGAGACGCGAGATCCAAGATGGCCGCTGCGCCTATCTCGGCCGTGCGGTCCGCGGACCGCCACCAAGCAAACGGAAAAACTGGAAAAAACAAACGGACAAAGGCTCCAGCCACCCAAGCCCCCCTGCCAACTAGACCTCGCTAAAAAATACAGAAGGCAAAGTGCAAGGAATCTAACCCCCGCGTCCAACAGGACACACTCAGGGAGGCAGGGTGCCCTAGGCTGGCTGGAACCCAGAATAAACACACATACGAACAGAAAATTGTAACAAATAACACAAATACCCCAGACGTTCTGTAGGGACAAGAGACAACCTGAAAAGTCACAATACCTTGAAACTTTGAAATAAATATATGAAAGAAATACATCATACGCAGATTAAATTAATAGTAGACCAAACAAGTACTCTGACCTGTGCTGAAGCTTGGAGCAGCAAAGAAAGAGGAGGAGTTTAGTTATGCCATGCCTTATATTGGCTTTGCTCTTTTCTGATTGGTTATTTTTCTATGTGATCAGTGTGCTGCTATTGGAGATTTCAGTAAAGAAAGAATGCAAAATATGAAGCTTCCTGTCATGTAGTAAAATCAGGTTTTAACCACATCATTTCATTTTATAGAACATGGATGAAATGGGAAATGTAAAACATAACATTTATTGTTAAAATTAAAAATGATCCTAACAAGGATAACCTAACACCGAAATTTAAAATAAACACTGTGATATCATATGGACTCCAGGGAGGTTTGAGTTAAATCATCCGCTTTAACATAAAAATATAATAATCCAAAAAACAAACACGTGAGACTGATTACTGCAATAAATTCACACCTTTAGTGTTATTTATAGTTCACAATAGATCTAACAATCTAATACTATTTATAGATTCAGTTATGATCATAATCTTTATGAGTCAGGAGAAAAAATAAATGCAGTCCACTCATTATCTGAACACCTTACAAAGGACAGAGCAATTCCTAGTGAAGTTTAGCAGATATATACCTATTAACCTTGGATTGCTATGTGTGTGATGGATTGTCCCTCATCAGAGTGTGCATAAGTTGGTTTTGATAAACTGTCCTGTCAGTGAATACTTTACAACAAATACATGGTAGGCTATCACCTTAATAACCAAATCAGTGGATGAAACTAAATGGGGACAGTTTGGCAAACGGTATGCTAAGGGGTAGGTGTCAGTTGTTCAACTCACATTAATGCCAAACAACACCTTCATGTTGTTTTGTTTTGCTAGGTAGTTGTGAGTTGAAATTGCTCAACAGTGTATGTGATGTGCGTGTTTACCCATGGTCAAACACCTTACAACCAAGTACAGGTATTTCATGTGTTCCAGCTCACGCACACCTGGTGAAACTAATGAAGCCCATCTGTTTTGCATATTTGTATTGTTGTGAGGGATTCTATTCGGGTGGTTGAATAATTGTGAGACTGGAGAAGTCATTACAAGTTACATGTTCAGTTGAATTTGGGGAAATCACTTGAAGCATTTGTTGTGTTGAGCTATTTCAATTGCTTTTGTTTGATTTGTCTGTATGTTTTGACAATAAACCTGATTTGCAATGGGGGTTGAATAATTTTGATTACAACTGTAGGTGCCTTTGAATGTAGCTGATACTTTGGTGTGTTGTGATTGGCTGTGAGTTTGACAACATTCAAGGTTGAACGTTATCTTTTTACTTGGCATTAGACATATCGTACATTAATTATCAACTGATTGGAGTGCAAGATGAGGAGAAAAAAGGTGCAGTGCTGGTTTTTGAACTACGTGGATTTGTTGGGACTACGCTCGTTAGCCATTCTTGTAGATACTTATTGAACTTGACATAATTAAAAAAACGACTAAAGATTGATGGACTTTTGTGCAATAACGCGGTTTTACCGGACATAACTGAATCAAGGCCTCAATGTTAAATGCAAGCTCTGTGGCTCAATATGTAGATAAGTACCTTTGTAGTTTTTGCTTTGGCTCATTCTCTAGTTTGTAAGCTATATTTGACAGTTTATCTGTTAGTTTCAAAGTTTGTGGGGCAGTTCCTCCGTGTGCTTCAGTCTCCATTGACTAAATGTTCTGTTAGTTACTAACTATTAGACTATAAGTACTAGGACTGTTTTGGACCACCAAGTACAATGCAATCAAAATCTAAATTAATGTACAGGAATAAAGTGGAACTAAACGTTAAAGAGATAATACCTCCTAGATGGAAAAATACTTTTCTTAATAAATATAACATTGGGTAGCTATCACAGAGGTTTAAATCACGAAATCATAAAAATATTCAGCTAGTTTTTTATATTTTCATCCTAATCTGGATTTTTATGGGACCTCTTCAGCTGGTTTCCCCTTCATTCTGCTCCTTTCATTCTGTAAACCTCAAACTGAAGATCAAACTTCAGCTTGAATGAAGGATTCTGAAGGAGCAGAATTTGAGCATATAACATACCAAACTTATCTCAGTTTTGTATAGAAGGCGCTGGCACTTTAAAAACCAGTGATGCATGTGACACATACCAAAGCAATGTGTTGCACACCCCTGGTCCTTAAAGGGTTATACATACCTAGACCCCACAGGTGATGCAAGTATACATTCAGACAGGAACAGCAGATCCGTTGACAGCTAGATCAGCAACTCATTTGTTTCGATAACATTCCTGGTTTCCTTCTCTCCACATTTTCAGGATATTATAAATTTCCCTTCTAAACTCTCTTAAATAAGATTATTAATAGTAATATAAAATAAAATTAAGTATACTATGTTAAGTGAGTGTAGGCAAATAGTACCACATTTCAATAGGAATGTATTTTTTCCATTCACTTCTCCATATAGCTGCCATGTCTTAATGGTCCTCAGCAAGAACTTCAAATATACAAGAAGACACAAAACAAAAACGAATGTCGCATACACCTCTATGTGTAGGAGAATTTATCCTCTTTCTAACGCCACTGTGTTGAGAAATCTCACATGTTATTCACATTTTCCACAGGCACAACCAACCTCTTGTTTTGTGTCTTCTTGTATATTTGAAGTTCTTGCTGAGGAAGTGCAGTTTTTAAACATTAATTTTTGGCAAAATAGGATTAAAAAAAAAAAATTATTCAAGAAATCCACCTAATCGCTTGATAATCACACATTTGTACAGGAGTGATAGATCCCCTTTAAGATTTCCTATTACAGCCTGGCTTGTTTGAATTCCCTGACTAGCTTCATAGCTTCTTAATTGGCTTGTGTAACAACCTTGAGCTAGCTTCTTGAAACTACAAAATCCAGCCCTCTTGTGTATGACCTGGCCTGTCTGACTCATTTGCCTGTCTGCCACTTATTTGCTCCAGACTGCCTGCCATGTCCCTCATTTGCTGCCTTTCTACTGTGGAAGCTCTCCTACAGAATATCCAGCCTTGGTGTTCCCCAAGTATGTTCATCCCAGGGTTGGGTTCCTTCACTTTGCTAGCTGCCCCAGCATCCATTACGGCTTTCTGGCTTGACAGCCCAGAATACTGACTTGTCATCTTCCACCTTCTGCTAGTGAAATTCAGAGTGTGTAGCAGCCTTTAACAGTCAACCAGATTTTTAGTATCACAGTGGTTCATCCGAAACACAAACTTCCTGTGACAACAGTGTCTACAGTATATTCATCTGATATACAGTCAAGTGTGACTACTGCAATTCATCTGGTCCACTGACAACAGTGCCTATTGTAAATTTATCAAATATACAGACTGTTGTGTTGACCGTAATTCATTTGATCCACAGGCTTTCTGTGACTCCATTGTCTACTATAATTTCATCTGATCTTTCAGCCTATTGTGACATCTGTAATCCATCTGATCCACAGGCTTCCTGTGACAAGTGTCTACTGTATATAAATCTAATCTACAGACTACTGTTACTACTGCAATTCATCTGATCCACTGGCTCCGTGTGACAACAGTGTCTACTGTAAATTCATCTAATCTACAAACTATTTTGACAACTGTAATTCTTCTGATCCACAGGTCTTCTGTGACAAGTGTCTACTGTAAATTCATTTGATCTACAGACTATTGTGACTTCTGTAATTCATCTGATCTACAGGCTATCTGTGTAAGCAGTGTCTACTGTAAATTCATCTGATCTACAGGCAGGTGTGACTACTGCAATTCATCTGGTCATCAGGCTTCCTGTGACAATCTATTGTAAATGTATCTAATCTACAGACTATTGTGACAACTGTAAATCATCTGATCCACAGACTTTCTGTGACTCCAATGTCAACTATAATTTCATCTGATCTTCAGCCTCTTGTGACAACTGTAATTCATCTGATCCACAGGCTTCCTGTGACAACAGCGTCTACTATGTATCAATCTAATCTACAGACTAGTGTGACTATCGTAATTCTTCTGATCTACAGGCCTCCTGTGACAATAGTGTCTACTGTAACTTTATCTGATCTACAGACTACTGTGACAACTTAATTTATCTGATCTACAGGCTATCCATGCCAAAAGTGTCTACCGTTAATTCATCTGGTCTACAGACTTTGTTAAGGACTGTCATTCCTCTGGTCCACTGGCTACTGTGTTACAGCTCTCATTGTATGGACATTTCCTGCCTTCTGGCAGGTCTTACATTTGCCCAGATTGCCTTCCATGTGCAATTAGGGGTTCCTCTGAGACTCCTCTAGCCAGACACCTGCTTAACAGTCAGACAGTGCATTAAACTTTCACAGGTCTCCTGATCTGCTTGTCACACCAGTGTACGATTTTCTGTGAAACCAGGGTAAATCTGGGGTCAACTACAATCTCTAACTTCACACTCAAGCTTTGTTCCATAGCCTAAGGTGCGGGAAGACTGCAGACGTGATGCCTCTAGGTAGGAACGCATTCACTGGATAGTTTCCAGTGTAGGTATCTCCTGATATCCATCACCAAAACCACTCCATTCGTGGCCAGCCCATAGTTCCTCCTTGTCACATCAACAGTCAGAGTACCTGAAGAAGTGGCCATCTCTCCTAGCTTAATCCGGAACACAATAGGTGCAAGAGTGAACAGAAGAAAACACAACAGAGAGAGATGTCTAAGTCTAGCACTTGAATTCAAAAGTTAATAAATCATAACCCAAATACACATATGCCCTTCTTGGACTTGATCCCTGTCAGGGTCTTATACCTTAAATGCCTCAATGTTGTGTCCTCTATCATTTCTTTCCAGCTTGTCTTCTTGTCTCCCATATGTTTAGTTTAAACCAATATAATCAGTGTAATTGTGTACAGTCATTGACAAGATAAGGAAATCCTTATGGTGATAGCAGTAGACAGGGAGTTCAAGGGGAGAAAAAACCACGGGGCAACCAGAGTAGGAACAGATTAGATAAAAAGTGAGAAAAATACCCTTGAGCATTCGCAGACCTCTGTCTGCTTTATCAAGGATTCAATAATTGGGGGTTCCTGCAAATTAGCACCTTTTTATCCCTATCTTAGAGTCACATGTTCCAGAATGTATAAAATAATATGGTAAAATTGAAAAGCATACATTTCTGACATCTTGAGTTAAGTTTATCATAGTATCATCTCCACTTCATTTACATTTATATATCTCCAAATCCACAACTTGGAGACAATATTATATATGACTTATCGTTTTGGACTAAAATGTTTTTGGAATAACTGACATTTTGTATGCATTCATATTTTTACATTATTTTAGATTGATTTAAGAATATTTAGATTCATGTTTTCTTTTTTATACCTTGTATATTTTGGTATTTGTACATTTTTTATGTGGATATATTTATTTTTTCTACACCATTTAGCGCCTTAGTGTACATTAGATTTTTTTTAGACGCTTTCTCAGATAATTAGATATATATAATTATTTTAAAGACACTATATCCTTATTTATTTTGCTCAGAATTTACTTCTAGAATATAGAACAAATATTGATCCCTAAACATTTCAGCAAGGTTTTATTAAGTTTGAGGTCTGAATTTATTTTATTTAAGGTAACATGCTGTGGTGGAATATATCTTCTGCCACAAACAGATTTTATATTTTATTGAAGGACAAGGAATTTTAAGCAGAAGACTTTTATCCTTATGTAACCAAATTAAGTAGGAAAGTAAACCAGGAGAATGTATATAATTATCAATATCCACCCAATTTTTTTTCAGAAAATCTCTGATCTAGACTAATTTACAGAGAAATATGTTTGGTGAGTTTCTGCCTCCTTTTTTCCTAGTCTGTGACTTTAAATCCTTTTTTATATGGCTTATAATTTGTTTTTAGTTTAGCAAATACAGCAAAGAAAAGTCAGGACAAATTCTGAACTCTAATTATTTGATTGAAAATGTATTAAAGTGCAACTATAATCTGATAGTTCTAATGGAGTTGAAGGAAGAATCTCCCCAGTGCTAGAGTGTGTGGCTGGAGTGCGATGCTGGTGGTCGATGGGAGATGCTGAAGACCCTTTGCAAGAAACACAGGAAGTCAGAGCTGGTGAGTTGATGAGATTGACCTCTGGTAGAAAAAGACTAGATAGTCAGAAGATTCAACAATCGGAGACAAGTGGACATCGGTATGGAGGTGTTCGACTCCTGGAATGGTCGGATGAAATCAGGGTCGAGGATCAACTGGATGTTGTAGGAACACAGGGAGTCAATGGAACCTCCTGTCAAGGACCAACTAACAGTCAAAGGGTCTGGAGAAGTCGGAAGAAGATTAGTCGAACACAGACTATCAGTCGGACGTCATAAAACTCCAACCACTGGAATGGACGGCATAAGTGGCAGCATCTTGATTCAGTTGCTGGCGTGGGTTGAAGCTGGAACAATGACTGCAGAGGCTGGGATCTATCTAAAAGCCCATCAAGTAGAGATGTATCCCTGTAGGAGATCAGCCTGCCCAGATACCTGGCTGGGATCAATCCAGTAGGCTGTTGGAGGAACGCAGGTCCTGCAGGAGATCGACCTGCCGAAAGCAGACAACTGGTATCGATCCAACAGGAGGGTAGGTGGTAGCTAACTTAATTGGAGATCAACCAGTGAGCACGGGAAGCTCTCAAATAAACTAGCAGCAACAGGTAGTCGGAGTCGGATGCCAATGTCAAACCGGGATATCAGCAGGAGTAAACAGGGTGGAAGAATCAAGCCGGGTCATAACAGAAAGTCAAGCATATCTAGGCGCAAACAGGAATGGTAGTCAGGAACAAAGTCAGAGTCAAGAAAGGAACAACACACCAAAGATTCACTAGGAATCAATGATAACTAAAATATCAGGGGCAAGAACCTAAAAACAGGAAGACTTTAAAGGGCTATCTTCCAATTATGAGAGAAAGGGGCGGAGAACAAAGAGATGGAGTGACAATAGTTTCCCTGATGGCAGATGTGCTTTTTTTGGGAGCAGCCTTGCTAGTTAAGACAAGGCTGCATTGTGGGCCTCTGCATCCTGAATCCTTCTGCCAAAAATATGCTTACCAGCTCACAACCAGAAGCAGGAAGAGTGAATACTGTGCTCCTAATGTAGTTTCCTTCTGGTTGTCTCCTGACTGTGTAATATCAGCAGAATAAGAACTAGTAGTAGCTGGCAGCAGTTGGATTTATTATGTAGCAGGGTTTGGTTCATACTAATTTTCGTCTCCCAAAATACATTATTCATCACAATCCAAAAAATCCTATCCTAAGATCCAGGTGATCTTACTTCATTTTGGTTCCACACTTCTTTACTCAGTCTCACATATTGTGTAGATAATTGGGGTACTGATCTATATTTCTCATAACTTGAAGGTTGAAATACCTCTTCTCCACAAAAGGACTTATTCTCAGCATTGTCAAGCATCTAGAATGCTCCCTGGGGCCCAAGCTCGAAAAGGTATATTCTAATTGCCTCTTCTGTGCATTCCTCCAATAAACAAATGCAGCTGGTATACACACATCAATTATATTCTTGTGTCACACACACTGCTGCTTAGTTCATGGACATAAACTAGTGGCATTCCATTGCCTAGCCTGGTAATTTTTGAGTGAACTCGGTACAAGTAGTTTGGGAGTTTCATGTAAAATTGCATTTGAGGAGAGGAAAGTTGCTTCCTGTCAGCATACTGCCTCCCTAGATAAGATAGGATATTCAATGGCAAAAACTTTAATTAAAGCCACAGTTATCACTCAAATGAACAAAGGCTGCAAAATACAGGTTACAAAATATTGGTAACATCACAAATAATCTCATCAGTGACATTGATGTCATTATCAAAGCACATGGGGTGTGGATTTAAGCTGGAAGAATGTAACCAGTATATCCAGGCTTTTGTGTGCTTGAGTGAAAATGTAACTTTGACGTTAACAATTTTATTTTTACCATTGAATTTCCATTTTTTTAAATGGGATAGTGCAACAGTGTTTAATGGGCTCAGTGACTACCAATGAAGACAGAAGCAATGCTTGGATAACAGTGGCCATGCTGTAAGAGCTTATCTAAGTATAGCAAATTTAATACGTAAACACCTTAGAGGTCAATTGCATCAATCATTAGTATATAGCAACCTACCATAACCTTAATAACCCTAAGTATAGTAAAGATCTCTCTCTACTGAGGTGCACGCACCAGTTATGTTATAGCAAGGCTTATAATTTTAAGTCCTTTGCTACTAGCCAGACCTGAAAAGTTACTCGCCACTGCAAGCCAAAACATACCCACCAGGGCTGAATTTCTACTCGCCAGGGCTAAATTTTCACTTGCCATTGGCTAGTGGCGAGTGGAAATTTTGAACCCTGGTTATAGCCATAAATTACTTTTTTCTATATAATTTAAACACTAATATCTCAAGTTCTACTTATCAAATTGATAAATGGGAAAAATGCATTTTTAAGCGGTTTGGTACTTATGAAACTTGTAGGGTTTGAAGGAACTGCCGGTCTGACTTGGAATCCAAAGTTATGGCCAGGATAAGTGTGTTAAATATTATTATTATTATTATTAATCTTTATTTATATAGCACCAACAAATTCAGCAGCGCTTTACAGTAGGGAGTAGACATACAGAGGTATTAAATAGTACAATCAAATGTGGAGAACAGAAGGATCAGAGGACCCTGCTCGTGAGAGCTTACATTCTAGAGGAAGGTAGGTATGATACAGAAGGAGTAAGTGCTATTGGGTGTGCCTCCTGCCACCTGACCTGCCAGTCAGTGGGTGGGAGTGAGAAGTGCTGTTGAGTGCAGTGGTCAAGGCAAGGGGTGATTCTTAGTGATATTGTTTATGGAGGCAGTTGATAGGCTTCCCTGAAGAGGTGAGTTTTCAGGGAGCGTCTGAAGATCTGAAGGCTGGGGAAGAGTCTGATTGGGCGGGGGAGGCAATTCCAGAGCTGAGATGTAGCATGGGAGAAGTCCTGTAGGTGGGAGTGGGAGGATGTGATAAGAGCTGTGGAGAGAAGAAGGTCATGTGCAGAGCGAAGATGGCGAGAGGGAGTGTATTTGGAAATGAGACATGAAATATAGTGTGGTGCGGTGTTAGTGAGGGCTCTATAAGCACCAGAATTTTGAATTTTATTCTGTATGCTAATGGGAGCCAGTGTAGGGATTGACAGAGGGGTTTGGTGTCAGAGAAGCGATAAGTGAGGTAGATTAGTCTTGCAGCAGAGTTCATTATGGACTGTAGTGGGGTTAGTCGGGTGAGAGGAAGGCCAATTAGTAAAGAGTTACAGTAGTCAAGACGGGACATGATGAGTGTTTTGGCATGATTTGGAGAGTGACTGGATGTGAGGAATGAAGGATAGGGCAGAGTCAAATGTGACCCCCAGACAGCGAGCTGTAGGGGTCGGTGTGATGGTAGTGTTGTTGATGGTGAGGGTAATATCTCGGGTAAGGTTGATTGTGGTGGGAGGGAAGATGATTACTTCAGTTTTGCCAAGGTTAAGTTTGAGTTGATGGGAGGACATCCAGGAAGACACAGCGGACAGACAATCAGACACTCAGGACAAGAGGGAATGGGAGAGGTCAGGGGAGGAAATATATATTTGAGTGTCATCAGCATAGAGATGATGGTGAAACCCAAGGGAGTTGATTAGTTTTCCTAGGGATGAGGTGTAGATTGAGAAGAGCAAGGGTCCCAGGACTGATCCTTGAGGCACTCCAACAGACAGTGGGATGGGTGGAGAAGTGGAGCCAGAGTAGGAAACGCTGAAGGAGCGGTTGCAGAGAGAAGAAGAAAACCAGGAGAGCGCAGTGTCACAGATACCTAGGGAGTAGAGGGCATGGAGGAGGAGAGAGTGATCTACTGTGTCAAAGGCGGCTGACAGGTCCAAGAGAATGAGTATGGAGTAGTGGCCTTTTGACTTGGCAGAGAGCAAGTCATTGGCCACCTTAGTGAGTGCAGTCTCAGTGGAGTGATGAGGGTGGAATCCAGATTGCAAGGGATCTAGCAGGGAGTGGGAGCAGAGGAATCTGGTGAGCTGATTATATGCGAGACGCTCAAGGTGCTTGGAGGCAAATGGGAGCAGAGAAATTGGTTGGTAATTTGACAGTGAGTTTGGGTCCAGGGAGGGTTTCTTTAGGATCGGTGTGATGAGTGCATGTTTGAAAGAGGATAGGAAGGTGCCGGTTGAGAGGGAGAGGTTGAGTACGTGAGTAAGGATTGGAGTTAGTAGAGGGGAGAGTTCTTGAGTGAACCGAGATGGGACTGGGTTGAGAGGGCATGTGGTTGGATTTGAATGAGTGAGGAGACGGGAAACTTCATCCAAGCTCCCCTTGTTAAGCCAGTAGTTCACAGTGTTAGTAATTATCATAGGTCAGGATACTGAGAAAACAGGTCAGTGTCACCTTAAGGTACCAGTGTGGAGGATGGCACAAACTGCCAGTGGAACAATCAGCCAGGATTCGGACAAGGAAAAGCCACCACAACAAAGTGACAGAACATTGGATAAGGAGCAGCAACATATATGGAGCTAAAACAAAGAAGCATTAAACTAGGCAGAAATTAAAAATGGACACAAGTAGCAAGACCACAGCAAGCATACTTTATGCAGCAACACAAACTTTATGCAAGATCATAGGCAGGCTGAAACTGCAAGTATTTAAAGGTCATGAGGGTGTGATCAGTGGATAATCCACTTTGAGGTAATCTGAGATGCAGATTAATGGAAACAAGTTCATACAGTACTGAAATCTCAGGGAATATGATACATGGACCTCTGCAAAATGTCAAACCACCAAAAAGTATATTTACAAGCATAACAAAATATATTTTTTATATAATATGTTATATGTATATGTTTAAAAGTATACAAAAAGGAATACAGCAAAAAATTAGAATACCATCCTAAAAGAGGTATGAAAAATGTATAATGTATCAACAATTCATACCCTAAATAGCTGAGACTATACCAGCAAATAAATGAATCAGATAGTGTCTTATAGCAATGGGATAGTTCACTATAAATATATCTACCTATATCTATATCGATATATATTTATTTATAGAGAGAGAGAGAGAGAGAAATATATATATAAAAAATTGTCTCTTATGGCAATGGAATGGTAATAATAGTAAAAACAACTTTTAGAAGACTTTTATCTCAATGGGATAAAAGTGCTTTACAATGTAACATTAGAATGGTGAAGGAATGAATAAAAGAAGTTAATTGGTCAACAGATGAGAGAGTTGAAAGATTTGTAAGAGAAACAATCACCTTTTTCAAGATGAAGAATTGATAAATAGGAAGTGATATAAAAAGTCATATATAGAGGTTTAAAACTGTAAAAAGAATCCCCAAATTTGTAAGAAGTAATCAGGAAACATAATATATCCCTTTCTTATGAACAGTATGAATAAAAAGCTGGAATTGTGAACTACTGTAGATGTGAGATAAGATGAATACAGATGAATATAGAATGGAGACAAATATACAATCCTTGCATGGATGAGCAGTCGTTTTTGTTAGGCGAATGGGAGTTGAGAATGAAGCCATTTAAATCATATGCACAGCCTACTACTCCTGACAATCTTAAACCTTTGAGTGCCAGAGGGGTACCTTTGACACTCAAAGAGTTAATGTCACAATCTTAATTTTATTACCCACTGTAATGGACCATAGGCCGTTACTAGGGGCTCTTGCAAGAGCCCACAAAAGACTGGAAAGCACTGGGGAAAGTCCCAGCTCCTGGTGGCTGGGCAGCCACAACAATATGGCTGGTTAGGTCAAATTTCCCACCGTTCATGATAATAAGTAGGCGGCTTCCTGATTGGTCACCTATCCTCTATGAGGGAAATTAGGTTCATACAGTTCGAAGGAATGCCAACCAGTAGGTGTCTCCTTGCACAGTACATGGACAGGTAGGCACTCTTCAGATTGGTCGCCACCTTCCCCTCTAGTTGTTGGTCCAGTTCCCATTGATTGAGGAGCCAGAGTGTTGTGATTGAGTTATGTGTCAGACCCGGGTAATTCAATCTTCTTTGGCAAACAGTGACCCAGGTCCTGATTGGTTGCTTGTCTCTTGTCGCTCCAATTCCTATTGGTTGAGAATCGGAGCGGCAAGATTAAATTATGTAAAGATGCTTTCACTGTATACAGGCCCTTTGTTTTATGTTTATCCCCTATTGTGCCATTATTATGCTGCCACCTCACTATTGTCCCTTTGTATAGTCTGTGTACACTCCCATTGTTTCATTGTACTGAGTTTCTCTATAAAATATCCCCTGTTCCACAATAAAGTTGAGTTAGTCGTTTTGAACTAAGAAGTATCCTGTGTAGTAATGGTCTAAAGGGTCCCTTCAGATCCCTATTCAGGAGCCTTATGTTCCAGCGTTCCAGCCAGTCATCCAGATTCATCAGACCAGCTAGCCATCTGTAGCCGCATCAAGGATAGAGGACCCTGGCATGATGGCCCAAGACAACCCAGCATCTTGGGTTCACGTTTCACCCCCTATTGACTTAAAACTAGGGTAGATCAGATAATTTGGTCACTCTCCTTCTTGTCATAGTCCCATCAGAGTTTATATGCTGTCTTACTTGTGGCCCAATCCCATGTTATGGTCTACCTCTTGTGATCACCTGGTCTCCCTTATAAAGCCTCCTCTTCCTTACAATGGTGCTTGCTCAATGATTCCTGTCTTGCTCTGTCTGTGTTTTCTCTTTGCTCCTGATCTCTAGTTGTTGACTTACATTGTATCTGACCACATTTTTGTCTGCTGCTTGTTCCTGTATTGATCCAATATGACTGACTAGTCCTGTTCCTGTTTTAGTATGCTGTTTTTTCCTGCATTGATCTGCTGCTGCTGAACCAGTCCTGTTCCTGGACTTGTTATTGTTTGCTCATTCCTGCATTGATCTAATGTTGCCAAAACAGTCCTGTTCATGATCTCACTATCGTTTGAGGCCTGTTCCTGTACCAAACCTGTTCCTTAACTGCCAGTTTGTGCTGGTTTGCCCTCTGGATTCTGAACTGGATCTGTCCTAGTCCTTCACTGCTTGTGCTGCTTTCTTGCTTGTTCCATCCTGGCTCTATGGTTTCTGGTGTGCAGTACCCTTGGACTTGTTTCAATCATTTATATCTGCCCCTGTTTCTCAGTTTCTATTGTATTCTGGTAGTATGGACCTCGATACCTTCAAGCTCTAGCAGCACTGAGCCCTGTTCAGGTGGCTTTATAGCTGTGCTGCTCTTGCTGGTTACCTCTCACTGCCACTTGTGTTTCATACCTGTAATGCAGCCTGTCTCCAGCAACTCCACATAGTGTTTTGTCCCTGTTACTGTAGTCAGTTTCCAGCATCTCTTCCTTGTGCTGCTTTTCTAGTCAGCAGTAGGGATGGGTGAAAGTTGTTGTCTTGTTCCTGAGGGAAATTTTGTGAAAACCACGTTGTTATTAGTGGGAAAATCCGCTTTAAAACTAGCAGTTGCAATTTTCGCATTCTTCGGCCATTGGCCAAAATTTTTCACCATCTTTACAATAGCTAGAAAGTTTCCGTCCATTGATTTACGTTGTTTTTGCACTTCCGCTATAAAAACGTGACGTTTTCGCTGAAGGCAGACACAATAGAAGCAGCTAAAGCGAGATAGACGTGAGGCAGGAGAGGCTCATAGTGACTCCTATCACTATGAGCAGGGTAAAAAATAATCAATGGAGGAACTGGAAGGATCCTTATGTGTCCACTGAGCCTGAAGAGGAAGGGATCATTACTGTACCAATGCTGTCCAGTCCCCCTAAATCACCCAAAGGGATCTTGGGGAATTTAATGGGAAGGGAGGGAGAAAAGGGAATGGGAAGGAAGGAAGAAAAGGGAATGGGAAGGAAAGGAGAAAAGGGAATGGGAAAGGAGGGAGAAAAGGGTAGTACTAGTGAGAGCAGGACAGGTCAGCTGCCTGTGCCTGCTGCAAGACGTGATGCCCCTACTGCCAGTGCCACCATTGCTGTACCTGCAGCCACTAGTTTTGTACCTGCTGCCAGATGCACTGCCACTAATGTTGTACCTGCTGCCAGTGCTGAACCTGCTGCAGCCAATACTTTGCCTGCTGCTAGTGTTTCTTGTAGTACTCAGGGGGGAAGGAGAAAATGATGCCAAGTGTGACAGCAGGGGACCCTCTGTCACATTGCTCGTCATCTCCTCCAAGCAGCAGTGTGATGTCTGAAATAGAGCAGCAGCACGTAGGGACTAGTGGTGGTGGTGGTGTGGGAGACGCTGGGGTGGAAGAGAAATTGATGGCCTTTTTATCAGAAAGTGAGAAGGAATGGTAAACAGGGATGAAGATGGGCATCACCACCACTATTAGCAATCAGCTTTTGGAATTAGCGGAAATTGCAAGTGCTCTAATTTCTGAGATGAAAGGGCAGCAGGGTACTGAGGATAAGGCTAGTGTGCCACAGACCACCGTGGACACAGTGGGAATGGGGTCAACAAGTAATGCGGTACTAGGACAGGTTCCACTTGCCAGCACCAGCAATACTCCTGGTCCTAGTTGCAGTGCTAAATCTAAGGCAGTAGCAATAAAATTATCAGCTGCCACAAAAAGTGAAGGGGAATGTGAAGGACAAGAAGAAAGAGGCCATTCTTCTCCACCTGTTCCCTATCCCTTCCCCAGAAGTCATGGGTGTGGGACTATTATTTTCTTCCGGCAGGCACAGTGCAGTCATCATCAACAACGTTACAGTGCAAAATTTGTGACAAGTTAATGAGAAGGGGAAAGGAGGGAACACACCTGGGCACAACCTCCCTGATAACACATATGAAACGCAGACACCATGACATTTATGTCAAACATGTTAAAGACAAACACCCATTACAGAAATCTAGAACCACTGTTACTGTTCCCCCTGACTCACCAGAAAGATGGCGATCAAAGAGGAGGAAGAATAAAGAAACCCAGAGAGACACTGGAAGTTCCATGATGAGCGAAAAAACTAGCTCGCCATCAACATCACCTTCTTCCTCTAGGGTAACAAGTACATCTCCTGCCAATCCACCTCATTCATCGTTATCTCCCCCGCCAAATGATAGCCACTCTTTTGATGTTAGGATATGGCAGTTCGTCTCTACCCATTGCACACTGTGTGGTGCACTGACCACACATGCCAGTGTGGTGGAGGAGAATTGATATCAGGCCATCTGAGGAGATTCCATCCCACAGAATATGCTAGGATTCTGGCATGGAGGGTTTATCATTACTATTAAACTGTCAGCAAGTTGTCATGTGTCCTTAGCGGGGTCTCGACAAGGGGTATAGTGACAGCGGCAGTACTTGGTTTTGGGTGTCATGATGTTTGGATACAGTTGTGCCCCCAGATGTTATTTACCACACACACACACACACACACACATATACACACTGTGCACATTGCAGTTGCTGATGGAAGCCACAGTTCCTGTTCTCAAGGGGAAACATATATATTCTAATAACAACACACCCATGATGATTTTGGAGGAGGGGCAGGTGGAGAAGATTTAATGGCCAACTTGTTCTTTTCTCCACATATACTGGGGGCTAATTATTCTTCTGCTACTGCCTCAGGCGCATCACTGGAGCCATTCATGGCAAGTGGAACCTTCATCATCCATCTTCCATGTTACTGCTATTGTTGATTCCATTCCCTTTCAGTTGCCTACTCATCCTGCTGCTTAAACAACTCAGCAGCAGCAGTACGAACAGCAGTTCCAACTCAAGACTCAGGAGGACATTTGACAATGGCTACTGGCCAATATGACCTGCTGGCATTAGGACAGTAGGGCATTTTTTTCAGGGCTTGTGCATTAAAAAAAAAATAATAATTAAAAAAAATTGAAAAAAACATAGTCCTACAAAAAAATTGGGGGGTTTGTTTCTAATAAGCCTAAGTCCTACAAATCAATATTTCCTTAGGGCTTGTGCCAAACAAGCTTAAGTCCTACAAATCAATGTTTCCTCAGGACTTGGTCCTCTAACAACAAATCATCCTCTACGAAAAACTCTATCAAGTCAAGTATCAGTCCACCCTAGTGGCAGCTTATGTCAAGGGGTTCCTGTCTCTATAACTTTAAATACAAATTTCTTATTTTATTTTGTTATTAACTGTCCCCCCAATAGCAGTCAAGAAAGCCCCCCAAAACAAATTCCCTGTTTAAATGATTAATTCATTCCCCAACACAGGCACCCTCCTCAGACCCCTTTATACCATGTCTTTTGGTTTTTATTTTATTTAGGATTTCTTTTTTATTAAGTGCCCCCCAATCCCAGTAGGCAACCCCCCCAAAATCATCCCCTGTTCAACTGATTATTTCCCCACATCCCACCAACAAGGCACCCTCATGCCCCTTTTATACTGTGCCTTTGGGAAATAAAATATTATTTGTAATGTGTTGTGGGTACCTTCTATGTTCCCATTGATTTCAATGGGCGAAAAAAGCGGAAAATCTGCACTTTTCGCCAAGTGGAAAGTGCCATTTTTCTCCGATTTCAGTTGGAGGCGGAAATTTTCGCCCATCCCTAGTCAGCAGTCTTTACTCTTTGCTTGTCTTCTTTTTTCTGCCTGCCAATAGGCTCTACAACTCCACCTGTAAACAATTCTACAGTCCCTGCCCAGTCATCCTGAGCATACCCAGCTTAGCCCACAGCAAGATTGTGTAGTGGTCTGCCTATGTTTTCAAGCAATGCACTTCAGAACCGTACCTTAGTGTTTTGTGGCTCACAGTGGCATTTCTAATCAGAATCCTATGTCAACAAAGTCATCATAGCCTCACAGTGACACATTTTAAGCATGCCATGCAGACTGTGGATCCTACTGAGGTTCCAAAGTCTGTTGTGCATAAAGGGGCTCTGCTACAACAACATGCCAGCCAGCTTTTGCAACTAGATCAGAAACTGGATTCCATCTTTAGTCAGTTGCATCACCTGCAAAAGCAGTCTGTAGTCCCCCCACCCCACATACACATGCCCTGCTCCAGGGACTTTTTCCACATCTTCTCCCTTACCTGTTCCTTGTACTGCTTCTAAATTAACTTTCCCTTAACATTTTGATGACAGCTTACTGTGTGCAACTACTTGCCACCCGGGAGATAAAGTTTGGCTATCTGCTCAAAATATTCAACTTCAGAGGCGAATTGCCCTATTGGGGGATCGAGCATCCCCCGGTGGGCCGCCCAGTCAAGGGCCAGTAGGGAGATGATCTCACCTCTCCAGCCCACAACTCTATGGATGCAAGGCACAACTCACTCACCAGAGCCATGCAGCAGTGAAGACCGGGTCCTTTTCTCTGTACCTGTCCCGCCCCCCAAAGCTGACTTAGCTGGCCCTGCTCTGCCTGAAGTGTGTGTCCTGGTGCAGTGCATGATTGATTCAGAACTTCTGGGACATAACTACCTAGCAGATTAAATTGGTATTATTTATTGCTTCTTAACTAATTGTACCCATTGCTAGAGAGGCTTAATATACCATCTGTTAACCCTTTAGCCCCTTGTATGCTTTAGAGAGGTAGAGATCAGTTATTAACCCTTTGCATGCCAGACAGGATTACAGCAATGTTTTATTAAGTTATTAACCAACTGAATTCCTCATAGGTGCAGTACCTCATGGATTAACCCCTTGTATGCTAGAGAGGCATAATTCATCAGTAATCAACCTCTTGAATGCCAGAAAGGCGAATACAATTGTTAATTACTGATGAATTATGCCTCTTTTGCACACAAGGGGTTATTCATTGAGGTACACATTCATGTGCAATGTGTTGTGCACCTATGAGACATTCAATGGGTTAATCACAAAACACATTTCTGTACACCTCTTTGACATGCAAGGGGTTAATAACTGATAATTTATTGCATACAGTATGTTAAGGGGTTAATAGCTAACCCTTTATGCCTCTTTAGCAATGCATACAGTGGGTTAGGTTATCCCTTTGAGTGCCAAAGGGGTAAGAAACACATTGCACAGCAATGCTTTACGTACCCCTCTGGCACTCAAAGGGTTTAATATATGAATACAGATTAGAATACCAGCTAGTGAGCCAGTTAAATAAAAAATCCCCCTGGCTGGTATTGCACCACAATCCGCCCATGTTAAACTTTGACATCCATCTGACAAGTTAGGACCTAAATACATAATCAGTCTTTCAAAAAAACACAAGCGCAAGAATAGAACAATCAAAACCTCATCAACGTAGTATTTATTAGAATAACGAAAAACTATAAAATCCTTCAAATTTATACAATCACATAGCCTATTAAAGAGCAGAAACTTTGCTCTGCTCCTCCATTGACACAGTTCTGGATGACTTTAAAGGGATAGTAGTGTTTCACAAAAACAGCAGCTCCAATTAATCTTCATAGTATTTGAGCCATAGAGAGTATTATTTCAGTACTGTCAGAGTTGTAGTTCAAGAGTAATTGAATGATAAATTTCCCCCCTCCCGCCCCTTTTACCTAGTGTAAGCCACCTCCCCTCAGATGTGGAATCTGGTCCATAGACCAGACAGCTCACATCAAGGGACAATCTTCTTACTGTGAGAACAATGAAAGCCCTGCCCCCATTGACAGGTTTTTCCCTTATCTTAATTAAAGATTGTCCCTCGCTGCAATCCACTTTGACACCACCCTGCTGCTCTGAGATGAGTAGTGATATCAGTAAAAGGGGCGGGATGGGGATACTTTATCATTCAATTACTCTTGAACTACGTCTCTGACAGTATTGAAATAACACTCTCCATGGCCCAAATACTATGAAGATTAATTGGAGCTGCTTTTATTATTAAACATTACTATCCCTTTAAAGGGCAGGAATATTGGTTGGATGAGGTGGAACAGAGCATAAAAATGGCAGATTGGGCAACAAAATGGAATATGAAGTTTAATGTGGGAGAGTGTAAAGTCATGCATTTGGGAAGAAAAAAATCCCATTGCTACTTATGAACTTAATGGAATCATTTTAGGGGACTCTTTGCTAGAAAAAGACCCGTGAATCCTTGTAAACTACAAATTTGGAAACAGTGACCAGTGTTAAATAGCAGTAGCAAAAGCAAAGTCCTGTTTTGCATAGAAAGGGGTATTGAAGCAAGAGTGGATAACATAATTTTGCAGCTGTACAATTCGTTGGCAAGACCTCCCCTTGAATATGCAGTGCAGTTTTGGGCACCAGTTCTGAAAAAGGATATTCTAGAACTGGAGAACAAAAAAAAAAATTAATTAAGGGAACGTTGGACTTGAAGTATGAGGTACGACTTGACAAACTTGGTGTATTTAATATAAAGAAAAGACGACTAAGATGAATCTTACCACAATGTACAAGTACGTGAGAGGTCAGTACAGGGGTCTTTCTGGTGAGCTATTCATTCCAAGGCCTGATCAAATAAACAGGGCACATCCCTTGAAATTAGAGGAAAGGAGGTTTCAACTTCAGCAGAGGAAAGGGTTTTTTTTTTGTTTTTGTTTTTTTCAGTAAGGTCTGTTAAATTATGGAATTCCTTGCCTAAGGATGTGGTTATGGCAGATACAATGGATACTTTTAAGAGAAGATTAGATACATTTCTTTCAAAAGGGAACATACAGGGTTATACTGTGTATTTGTACGCAAAACAGGAAGGGCTGATAAAGACTAACTTATTTGGCAGCAGGAAAGCTATATAATCCTCATGTTTTTGGGTTATGAGGCAAATGTTGAACTTGATGGACTTGTGCCTTTTTTCATCCGAATTTACTGTTACTATGACCTGGAACAGGAGACGTGCAACAATCTAAGGCTTGTGGGCTTGGCAGAGTCTGTCAAAACTAAAGATCTTTGGAGCTATCTCCAACATGAGCTCCCAAAACAGCTACACCTAGACATCCCTCCTGCTGGCCTTACTATTGAAAGGGCTCACGGACTGCGCCAAGTATGAGAGGGGAGGGGAGAAAAGCCGTGTCCTGTCATCTTTTGACTTCTCACTGAAATATGAGCTTCCAGGGCTCTGGGTGGAAAGGAACCCCCAGCGGCAACAACATTTGCAGCAGTAGTAGGGTGAGGGACTAAAAGGTCTGCAAATGTGGTATAGTAGGAGACAGAGAGATCATCAGGCACTGGATTCTTACCATCTGGAGTTGACTTCAGCACCCTTACAAGTGCCATCTATAATGTGGTGTAAGAATAGCTTCCTTCCTTTGATGGATATCATCCTGGTCAACAACTTCCCAAACTTATTGCTGTGAAGATGGAGTTGGAACTTCATCCACTGAAATGATTTATTAATTGAAGCTTCCTGGAACTCTGCTAGATCTGAGGGTTCAGACTGAAGCAGGCAAAAGTTGTCCTCAGAAAGGGACTGTTGATGCTGGGAATCCAGAGCCTTCACTGTATCAAGAATGGCATTAAGGATTAAGCATTCGTTTTTGCATCTGGATCCCCACTTAAAAAAGGCACCCTGTATAACACACTTATGAGCTTCCCACAATGTGGCATCAGAGACGTCACCAGTGTATTTGAGGGCAAAATAATTGATCAAGTTGAGTGAGAATATCTTGCACAATTTCATTGTCTTTAAGAAAAAAGTTGTTAAGCCTCCAGGGAGGAGGTCCAGGGTCAAAAGTGGGCAGAAATATAGAGATCCATATAGGTACGTGTTTCCGACCACATAAGCTTATAGTGAGCTATAAAGAGGTAGTCAATACAAGAGTACTTCTTGTGGACCAGGGAATAAAAAATATACTGATGAGTACTAGAGTAAAGAGAGAGCCAAGCATCAACCAGGCCCATATCCCTAATGTGATCTTGTAAACAATGGAGAATTACATACCGGGTGCTAGATCTCCCACTAGAGTAATCCAGTCTGGGCTCCAGGGGGAGGATAAAATCACCTGCCAACCTGGAAAGTGGCAAGCTGATCCAACACCTTATAAAATAAGACAAAGCGGCCAGAATTAGGGGCATAAATGTTAATGGAGTGCCATAGAGAGTACCCTTCAAAAAAAAAGGAAACAACCCCCTGGATCTGACAGGCAGCCCTTGAGAACACATGGAAGATGGCTTCCCATAAAGACAGCTTCCCCTCTACTTTTCTCAGTTCCAGAAAAGTAGAAACATAGAAGAACAGTAATAGAAGTACACTTCATGAGCAGGAGACACGGGCGATTCAGAACCGAGGACCTGCTGACTTCCTCACATGGTGGCCCAAAAAGGGCACAGGGGGAAAGAATAACCCATAAAGGAAATCCAAAAACACATCCAGCGAGTAGGCCAGGACACCAGTCTAGAACAGCATGAGGAACAGATACTGCAGACCTTCAAAGTAACATAAAAAGCATAAATGTAAAGCATACAGCTACTCATAGGAGACACTTAAAATACATGAGGCATATATGGAAGTCCAAGGAGGAAGAACTGGAGGACACTGGTGACATCATGGGGCAACATCAACCACCCAGGCATGCCACTCATCCCCCAGAACCTAGGTCGCCCAGAAGGAAGCGACCAGGGAGTCAGCAATCAAAGTTCAACCTGCAGAGTGGGCAGTACCCCTCAGTTCTACTGTAAAGCATGTCATTGGAAGGTGGGGGGGGGTGAGACTGAGCCGACCATCAGATCACCCAAATGGGCACATCCTATGGAGAGGATGGTATCCCCAAAAAAGCCAACCCACCAGTGGAGCCACCAGTCAACATGCCACCCTTGAGTCTATTATCGATTTTTGCATTACTGTGTTTCCAGTATGCGGGTACGGGTGGTCCCCTGGCATTCCTTGGCTTGCCACTTATGCTGACTTAGCCTCTTATGTCATCCTTGTGACTGCTGTTGCCACCTATACAGTCACTGAGGCTTCAGTGGTTGCCATCCTCTCCTTATTGGGCTGCCTTGCCCGGTATTTTGGTAAGGCCGGTAGAATCTAATTCTATTGTCCATCTTGGGTTGCCTTACCCGGTATTGGCATGGCCGGTAGAGCCTGTATAATCGCTGTCTGTCTATTGGTTGCCTTGCCCGGTATATTGGCAGGGCCGGTAGAGCCTCTATCCTTGAGTACCAGTCCTGGCTGCCTTGTCCGGTATATTGGCAAGGCCAGTAGAGCCAACTATTCCTCCGTGTACTAGTCTCCAGGCTGCCAACTTCCTGGCTGCCTTGCCCGGTATATTGGCAGGGCCGGTAGAGCCTGTATCGATATTGTTATTATTGCTTTTCCCGTCAATAAAGATATATGTATGAATGTGTATGATACCCTATGGGGTTGTCTTAAACTTTTCAATAAAGTTGTGTTTTTACCTAACTTTGCGTCTGAGAGTCTTAACAAACCGTGACAGCATTGTACTGTATCAGCATCTTATGCATACTTAGGGTCAAGATTGTGCAAGCGCATTAAAGCCTGAAAATTTGTGGATGTTTTTGTTCTGACAAGGGAGGCGGTTCAGGCTAAGGAGGAGGGCCGCAAGGTGGAAAAAAGTGGGGGGTTAGCGGGAAACAAGATGCTCTCTCAGTGGCATGAGGGATTCTTGGTTTTCGCCAATCTCTTTATGGATCATTTCCCTAAGCAGAGCAGAGAAATCTTTAGGCACATGGATTTCATAATGGCTACACACAGGAAGTACGGGGGGTCTGCATGGTTGGAGTATGACAGGGCATTTAGGAAAGTGCTGCGAAAGAGCAGGAGCCTAACTTTTGGACAGAGGAAAATGGATATATGGGCAAATTTGATGACTCATGAGAGGGGATCCTATAGTCATAGGGACAAGTAAGCAGTAAAAAGTGTAGATACTGGTGGGGGCCAGAAGGGTACTTGCTTTGCGTTCAATGGGAGGAAGTGTCAGCGGGGCTTTGCCTGTAAATTTAAGCACTGTTGCTCACTCTGTGGAAGGGGGCACCCTGCCACAGACTGCGGTAAGCACAGGGCTTTGCCAGCTGCGGAAGCTTCCTTTCACGCAGGCGATGGAAAGGGCTCATTCCCCCCATCAGGCTCAAACCTCTAAGTAGATTGTTGCAGCACTATCTGGATAGTGCCAGTGCACAGTTTTTGTTGAATGGCTTTAAATTTGGTTTTTCAATCCTAGTTGAAAAGGACTTGTTACAGAAGGGGCCAGTGCGTAATTTATGGTCAGTTTATGAGCTTCCGCAGGTGATTGAGGAAAAATTAATGAAGGAGGTCAGGGCAGGCAGGATGGAAGGGCCATTTAAGACAGCTCCGCTGATGTGGCTTTTTATTTCATTAGTGGGGGTGGTGCCAAAGAAGGAGGCAGGGAAGTTTAGTCTGATCCAGCATCTGTCTTACCCTGAGGGGGCCTCGGTCAATGATGCAATTGACAAAGGGATATGTAGTGTTAATTATCAATCTTTTAACCAAGCATTGGAATTGGTGAAAGCATTGGGCCCAGGAACCCTCATGGCTAAGACAGATGTTGAGTCAGTTTTTAGGCTACTTCCAATTCACCCAGACAGCTTCAGATTTATGGGGCTGAAGTCAATTTTATGTTGACAAGTGCTTACCCATGGGGTGTGCAGTCTCATATGCCTACTTTGAAGCATTCAGTTCATTTCTACATTGGGCTGTGGCAGACAGGGCGGGCACAGGAGACACTGCACACTACCTGGATAATTTTTTGTTCATAGGCACCCCATCATCTCCCATGTCTAAGCAGTTGCTAGAAACAGCGTCAGTAGTTTTTTCAGAACTGGGGGTATCAGTGGCGCAAGTAAAAACTGTGGGCCCGGCCACGTGCTTATCCTTTTTAGGCATAGAAATTGATATGATGGCTCAGGAAGTAAGACTGGTGGCCAGGGCTAAGCAGCAAGAAGAGCAGCTGTGCGATAGGAGCAAGGTCACCCTGAGGGAAATGCAGTCTTTACTGGGACTGCTCAACTTTGCATGCAGGGCTATTCCGATGGGCAGAGTATTTAGTCACAGACTGCAGATGGCAACAGCAGGGGTGAAGAGGTAGCATTTCAAAATCAGGATGACTAGCCAATTGAAGGAGGACCTCAAAGTGTGGGATCAATTGCTTAGCGAATTCAATAAAGGTGATAGAATAGACTTTAGTCTGTATACTGTTTGACCCATGTGGCAATAGTTGTTTTGGATGCTGGTCTGCCCTTATTAGGGCCTTCTGGAATCACAAACAAGGTTTCTGATGTGTCACTTGGACATGTTGTCTTAAACATCACACTGCATGTAAAGTAAGAAGTGCTTTCTCTTTAGTGTTAGATGGATTACAGCACAATAAAGGGAGAACCACTTATTGGTTTATGTAAACCACTTAAGGTTCGAACTGTGGAACAGTTCTTAAAACCACTTTGTCTTAATGAATGTTAAATACGGAGCAGTACAAGATAGTGCACTGAACTCTGAAACGCTTCTCACACATTGTTTGAGGAAGACTGTTTTGAGGGTCAGATCTTTAGTGGAGGCTGATGGCAATGGCTCAAATGGAGAGGATTGAAAAGCCTCTAACACTAAATTTAAATTCCATGGTTGAATGGGATCTCTATATAAGGGAACTATTATGTTGATCCCTTGAAGAAATGTTTGGATTTCAAGTATAGTAGCATTTTTTCTCTAGAAGAGAACTGACAGCGCTGAAACATGAACTTTCAGTGAGCTAACCCTTTGACCTTTATCTAGGCTTGATTGCAGAAACTCTAGAAGAGATGGGAGATGAAAGGATCTAAATTTTTCCTAGCACAGAATGAAAAATAAATTCTTCAAACGCAGTGATTTATTTTGGCCAACACCAGTTTGCTAGGCGGGGCATTGTTTGAATTACTGTAGAACTGGATCTTTTGCTCTACAATATTTGGGTCTCAAGTTCTACTCTGTTAAAGGGATAGTAATGTTTCATAATAAAAGCAGCTCTAATTGGAGGAACGTGATGACGTGACCACGTGAGAGGCGGGCGTATGGACGAAGGGCCAAGACTGGAGCCGAGAGAGACAGCGTTCCTGCGGATGAAGTAGCAGAATTGTGGGGTCGGTGTCACAGTGTCTATGGGGACCAGATACCGTTGGATCTCCTATGTGAGGGGCAGGCGGCTTGTTGTATGATGCGGAGAGTGATTGGATCCCGCTATAGATCTCAAGCCCAGGAGGCGGTGATGTAACGGGCCCAGAGGGTCGGAGGCCGCCGTGTTTCTCATTACAGGAGATCGTTAGCCACCTGCAGCTGAGGGCCATTTGTGACATGGCCCAGGAGAAACGAGTTTATTAAAGATAGAAAGCTACAGAGATGGAGGAAATCCCCTGGCCAGGAAAAGAGACGCAAGTATAAATTTGCTATAAAGAGAAGTTTATTTGAATTATATAGCAAGGTATGGTCCCTGGTCTCGGTCTCTCTCACACTTAGATATATGAGTAGGACGCCACCTTCCCCTGCTACTAAGAGAATACGGGGACTTAAACATTTAAAAGTCGCTATAAAGTTGGCAGTAACGAAACCAGTAATGAAACTGGAATTATATTAGCTTGGCCTAAGTAGCATGTTTGGAAATTGGTGAAATTTTATTGCTATGGGGCCAAAGAAAGACAAAAAGGAGGAGAAGGATAAGAATTTGGATAAAAATAAATCAATAAGTGTTTATTGTTCCCCAAAGATTAAAAACCCGAATCCAAATACGCAGAGACAGATTTCTAATGTGAAGATGCAAGCCGAGGTCGGCGAGCACCACGAGAGACAGAAGGGGCATGAGTCTCTGGTGGCTTTGGAAGTGCCCCATCAGGAAACGCTGTCAGTCTTGTTGGACAATTTATATATGAAGTTTCAAAAGGATTTGGAGATATCAAGGCAGGAACTTCATGATGAGGTCCTGGCCTTAGGTGTTAAACTAAATCTTCAAGCAGATCTTATGAAGAAAATTCAGGAGGATTATGGAATTATTCAAAAGAAAAATACCTACTTGGAATCTAAAGTTAAGACTTTGGAGAGGAAGATAATGGAAATGGAGGATAGATCTAGGAGGAACAATCTTCGGATAAGGGGGATTCCAGAGAGTGTAACAAAAGGAGAGTTGGAGCATTATCTTGTATTCCTATTTTCCTCTATACTTGGTGGTGCGAAGTTGGGTGAATTCCCCTTTCAGAGATTTCATTGATTCCCTAAGCCAAAAGACCAGGCTGTAGTGAAGTCAAGGGACATAATTGTTTGCTTTTCTAATGGATATATTAAGGATAAGATCATGAAAGAACTTAAGATTTCCCCCATTAAAGAAGGACAGTATAAAGATCTCAAATTTTTTCCTGATATTTCGATAGCCACTCGGGTGGCAAGAAACAGTTTTAGAGAACAAACTGTTATTTTGAGAGAAAAGAGAATCTCTTATTTTTGGGGGTTTCTGGTGAATCTAATTGTTGTGTATGAAGGGCAGAGATATTCTTTTGATGATCCATCTCAGGTTCAGGATCAGATCTCACGGTGGGGGTTAATTGATTTATAGTTTACTAAGACTGGGAAGGAGTAGATGAAAGGGGAAGAAAAGAGAGGGGGATTTAAGGATAGAAGGTGTGAGTGAGAAGGAGTGATGGGAAGGAAAGGATAGATGTGGGTAAAGGAAAGGATAGAAAGTGAAAAAGAGAAAGAAAAGGAAAAGGGAAAAAGGAAGAAAGGATAAAAGTGAAGGGATTGGGGATAGAAGGAAAAGAAGGAGAGAAAATGAGGGAAAGGAAGAGAAGAAAGGATAAGAGGAAGAAAAAAGAAGGAAAGAAGGGAGAAGGGAGAAGAAAGAGGATGAAGGGGAAGAAAAGATGAAAAAGAAAGAAAAGGGGAGAAGAGGAAATATTAGAAGTAGGAAAGAAAGAGAAAATAGGAAAAAGAAAAAAAGAAAAAGGAAAGAAAGAAAAAGAGAGAAAAAAGGAGAATAAAGGTAAAAGGAAAGAAAAAGGAAGGAAGAGGAAAAGAAAAAAAAAGATAAAAAATAGAAAAGGGTAAGGAAAAGGAGAGTAAAGGGAAAGAAAGGGAAAGGAAAAGGTGAAAAACAAGGTAAAGAAAGAGGAAGGGTAAGAAAAGGGTAGGTGAAAGGGAAGTAAGGGAATAGAATGAGTCAGGGGTTTAGAGTAAAGAGAGTTGGGAATTATCCCCTGGAGTGCAGGGGCGTGAGGGGGGGGTCGCATGAGCGGACGCCTCCTGCCCTGCTGTACTACAGTGGTTGGTAGAGGGTTTATTGGTAAGGGGGTATAGGGTCACTTTTTTTTTTTTTTCTCCCTGTCTGGTTTTGGTCTGGTCCACATTAGGTATAGGGGGGAGATTTCACTTTTGGGATTTATATTAGTAATCACTTAAAGTAATATTAACTGATCACTAGAGAGTTGACTTGCTCAAGCGTTTAGGGTGTGGAGGGGCACAGTTATGGGTATATGGTTTATTGTATTGATAATACAGGAGGGAATGGAGGGTTTGATTAGGATTGAATGTAGCTTAGTTTATGTAATGGACCAGATCAGGATTCGACAGGATTCAAAAGGGTTATTTATTTAAGGGTCACAGGAAACGGCTTAGGTTTGGGGACGGGTATTTTTGTTTATAATGTGTATGGATTTAAAAGGGTGGTGAGTGTTTGTTGGGGTGGTGGTTTTAAATATAGTGGGGCCCTTCTCTGCCCCTGCCCACCGGGTTTTCCGACGGGCTGGGCGCATGGGATTGGTAGCCCGCCTGGGAGGTATGAGGAAATTTGTAAGCACAATTGGGGTGGATAGTTTGTGGTATGGGTGGGTGAGAGGGAGGTTGACCATTGGAGGTTGCTCTCCCTGACCTCATTGATATGATGCTAGACTAATATATTTTGTTTAAATAAGATAGGTATCTGTTTGGAGTCTGTCTGTCCGGGGGGGGGGGAGGAGGTGGAGGTACCCCGACCCCTCGGACAAAGAGGACTACATAGATGGTCTTGGGCGATCTAAGAATATACTTGTTTATTTAGGTCTAGTCTCCATTGTTGAGACCTGTTACTCCATACTGATTGGTTCCTATGGCATTAGTGGGAAATCTGGAGGACTATATCCTCTTAGTAAGAATGAGTATTTTAGATATGCTGTTTCTGTTAGAGTGTATGAGGGAATGGTCATGGGT
This sequence comes from Rhinophrynus dorsalis, assembly GCA_037306005.1. Lineage (NCBI taxonomy): Eukaryota > Metazoa > Chordata > Amphibia > Anura > Rhinophrynidae > Rhinophrynus > Rhinophrynus dorsalis. The sequence continues at coordinate 300,814,701 of CM074721.1, forward strand.
TGTTCCTCTTTAGTCCCAGGGTTTGTATATGGTTCCCAGCCTGTTGGAGATGTGGTGGGGGGAGCTACCTATTGATGTCACTTAACCTAGTTTCTATTAATGTTCAGGGTCTAAACTCTCCGCAGAAACGGGGATATCTGTATCATCTGTTGAATCAGAGTAAAATTGATATTACATATGTTCAGGAAACTCACTGGACAAATTCTGCTAAAACACTATGGAAGTATTCTAGATACCAAAATATTTTTTATTCTAACTTAATGGATAATAGTAAAAAAAGGGGGGTGGCAATAATTATATCATCTAAAATCAAATTTGAATACATTTATGAGGAAAAGGATAGTAGTGGTAGGTTTCTTATTTTGATATGTAAGTTGAATGATAGGATCTATACCTTAGTAAATGTTTATAGTCCTAATCGGAGCCCAATTCGTTTTTTTCAAAAATTATATGCAAGAGTAGAACAAATATCGAAAGGTATCTTAGTTTTCGGGGGGGATAAGAATTGCGTGGGAAATGCAAAAATAGATAAGAGAATACCCTGGGGTATGAAGATGGATCCTTTGATAAAGTCAACGGCCCAAACCTTTCAGAATTTTTTGTCTTTGAACTCTTTATACGATGTTTGGAGAGTCCATCATCCTAATGACAGTGATTTTACATTCTTCTCCAAAGTTCATGGTTCATATTCTAGAACAGACATGATTTTGACCAAGATGGTTGATTTGGAAGTTTTTTCCTGTTCTAATATTGGAGTGATATCATGGTCGGATCATGCACCTATTTTTTATATGATTCAAGGTAACCCTGACTATGATACTGGGTATAGATGGAGATTGGATGAATCTTTACTGTCGCACGATTTAGAGGTTAAAGGTTTAAAAAAGGAATTATTAGAGTTTTTGGAACATAATGATACAGGAGATGTGTCAGCTCTTACATTGTGGTGTACCCTTAAGTGTTATATGAGAGGTTTGTTAATTAAGTTGAGTAGTTATCAGAAAAAAAATATGGCCAATCATTGGCACTCAAAGGGTTAAGAAAATTGTAGTGGGTTCGGAAACTTTTTTGTCCCCAAAACAAATATCTAAAGCTTTTCAGGATTATTATTTCTCATTGTACAATATTCAAAAAGAACCAGTTTCATTGGGAGAAATGAGGACATTCTTACAGGGTCTTAATTTACCAAAACTTAGTAAAGATAAGATGGATATGTTGAATCAGCCGTTTAGGTTGGAGAAAATTCAGAATATAATATCTAAATTGAAAGGTGGGAAAGCGCCAGGTCCAGATGGATTTTCTACTACATTTTATCAGTGTTTTTCGGAAGTTCTTTCTCCATTGCTTCTCAGATCCTTTAGTGAGATTTCTAAGAAAGAGTATATTCCTCCAGAAATGCTGCAAGCTACGATATCCCCTGTTTTAAAGATGGGGAAAGATCCAGTTATCCTGTCAAATTATAGGCCGATATCATTGATAAATTTAGATATTAAAATATTTTCTAAAATTTTGGCAGAACGTTTAAAGTTGGTACTCTCGGACTTGATCCATTTTGACCAGAAGGGATTTGTTCAGGGGAGGGATTCTACCGATAATGTCCGCAGATTAATTAATCTGATTGACATTGTCGAGAGAAATAAGATCCCTACTGTGATCTTAGCCCTGGATGCTGAAAAGGCATTTGACAGGGTGAACGGGACATTTTTAGAAGAAGTTATGAAAGAATTTGGAATAATGGGTAACTTTAAGGCTAACGTTATGTCTTTGTATACTTTGCCACAAGCTAAAATAGTGGGATTAGGTTTGCATTCAGAGTGGTTCGATATCCGTAATGGTACTAGGCAGGGGTGTCCTTTGGCACCAATGCTCTATTTATTATCTATCGAGCCACTGGCAGTTCTAATAAGAGGAAAGAAGGATATCGGGGGAATACGAACCCATAATAGTGAAGTTAAGATCTCGCTATTTGCGGATGATATTTTGTTGACCCTTTCTCATCCGGTAACCTCTATTCATTCAGTGATGCAGGTGATTGATATATATAGTAAATATTCTAATTATAAACTTAATAGACATAAGACACAGACTTTGATGGCCAATGTTTCAAGGGACATGAGATTTAAACTAAGAGATATATATAAATGGAACTGGGAATTAGAAGAGATGGACTATTTGGGAATAAAGATAAAAATGAATCTGGACTTAATGGTGGAAGTGAATTATCAAATAATGTTCCAAAAATGTATAGAAAAAATTCAAGTCTGGAGGGGGTTGGAAGTTTCATGGTTGGGTCGTCTGAATGTTGTTAATGCGTATTTGATGCCGAAACTACAATATTTGTTTAGATCAATACCAATTAGGGTCCCAAAGAAACTTCTAACTCCTTTTAGAAAACTAATTTTAAATTATATATGGAATAACAATAAACCTAGGACTGGGATTAAAATTATGACTAAGAAATTGACTGGGGGGGGTCTGTCCTTTCCAAATGTGATATTAATGCATGAGATTTGTATAATGACTCATTTTTTGAGATGGAATAGGGAATCTTCTCTGAATACAGAGTGGTATTCTATTGAAAAAGCTAGTTGTTATAATGTTAACCCATTTTATATATTTTGGGTTGATTCACGATATATTAAGGATAAACCACTTGTTAATCCGATAATTAAGAGTCTAATAATCTCAATTAAGAAATTCAAGAAGTTTCTTCAAATTCCAAATGGGATTTTAGTCTCTTCTCCAATGGATATTTTGCCCTGGTATATAAGGGATGTTACTATTAATAATTGGAAGGTAAATGGTATTGAAAAAATTTCACAAATTGTAGATTCTGGAGGGTTACTTCCATTTCATGAGTTACAAGTTAGATTTGACTTGCCATCGTCAGAATTTTATACTCATTTGAGAATTATGAATGCGGTTTTAAAAATAGAACTTGTTCCGATTCATCCTATAGAGAAATTTCTAGAAACTCAATATAATTCCAAATTAATTACTAGGGTAACTAGAATAATGGAGGATATGACCCCGGATTACAAAGACAGGACTATAATTAAATGGGAAGAAGATATGGGGATTTCTTTTTCGGTACAAGACTGGATGAAAGCTTTAAAATTGACTATAAGATCTACGCATAGTCTTTCTCTTCATGAAACATACTTTAAAATTCTTCATAGGTGGTATATAACACCTGGACAAATTAGTAAAATGTTGTTGGTTAGTGAATCAAGATGTTGGAATTGTAAGCAAGAGAATGGAACATTATATCACATGTGGTGGGAATGTCCCATAAGTAAAGATATTATGGTTCAAGTATTTGATTTGGTGAAGGAGGTAAGTTGTTTGGAGGTACATATATCCCCACAGTTATTTTTATTTCACTTACAGTTTCCGGTTTGTCAAAGGGAAAATAGGTGTTTTATGAAACATGTGTTTCAGACTACAAAATTGTGTATGGCCAGGCATTAGAAGGACATGGCTGCATTTAGTTGGTCGGAGGTCCTAAGTCAATTAGATTATCAGTGTAATATGGAAGAGGGTTTTTTTTCGGTCTAAGGGGCTACTGGATGTTTACTATAAAATTTGGAAGAAATGGTATACTAAACGGGGTATTAATATTATAAGGGGGGCATGATTAAAGAGTTGAGCTCTGAAGAGGGGCTGAGTTGGGTTGACATAAAGGTGATTCCCCTAGTGGGTCCATCTTGGATGGGAGGGGGCTAGACCCCGGGACGGAGGCGGATTTAGATAAATGAATGGTTGAAGGAATGAGTGGTAAATGTCAAATGTTAAATGTCAAATTTTGAATATTTATGTTATGTTAAATGCCAAATGTCATAATATAACAAGTCAGATTTTAAGTGTAACTTAATTGGACATTTGAATTACTTGTATTTTGTTTATAAAGTACAATATAAAAAAAAAGCAGCTCTAATTAATCATCATAGTATTTGGACTTTGGAGAGTGTTATTTCAATACTGTCAGAGTCATAGATCAAGAGTAATTGAATGATAAAGTATCCCCCTCCCGCCCCTTTTACTGATGTAACACTGCTCAGCCAGAGCAGAAGGGAGGTGCCCAGGTAGACTGCAGAGAGGGACAATCTTCAATTAAGATAAGGGAAAAAGCTGAAAAGCTTGTCAAGGTGGGGGGGCTTTCATTGTTCTGATAGGAAGAATATTGTCCCTTGCTGTTATCTGTCTGGTCTATGGACTGCATTCCATATCTGAGAAGATATTGCTTACACTAGGTAAAGGGGGCGGGAGGGGGAAGCTTTGCTTGTGAATATCTCTCAAACCATAAAGGTTTGATAGATAAGACTTATATCGTTCTTTATGTTTTTTTAATGCCTACAAAATAAAATAAAGATAAAATGAAGTATTACTATCCATTTAAAGAGAGATTGAGTAAGTTGTGGTGGAGAATAGGTCCTTGAGAGATGAGGTCTGTAATCTGAGGTAGACACCATAGCTCTGTCAATGACATGTCTTTGAGGTGGTGGAACCAAGATCTCCTTGGCCAAAAAGGAGCTATAAGAATAGTGTGCACCTTCTCTTCCTTTATTTTGCAGAGTATTCTGGAATTTATTTTGCAAAGTATTCTGGGAATCATAGCTAGTAGAGGGAAGACATACAATAGTCTGAAATTCTATGGAATTGTTAGGGCATCCACTGCTATTGCTTGTGGACCACTTGCTCTTGAACAGAACGTTGGTAGTTTTCTGTTTCTTCTTCACACCATCATGTCTATATCTATGTATATTGGTATATTATCTGAAGAAATATTTCCTGATTTAGTTCCCATTCCCCTGGGTCTATGGTCTGACAGCTGAGGTAATCTGTCTCCCAATTCTCCACTCTGGGAATGTAAATGTATGACAATGGTGGAACATGATTCTCTGCCCAAAGAAGGATTTCCTCTACTTCCATTCAAGCAGCTTTGCTGTTTGTTCCTCCTTGATGATTTATGTAGGCCACTGATGTGGCATTGTTTGACTGAATCCAAATAGGAAGATTTTTCTGTATTGAAGTCCATGATAATAGTGCAATGTAAACTGCATGTAATTCCAGGATGCTTACAGTAGATGGGATTCTGATGGAGTCCACTGACCTTGAACGGAGTGATGTTTGTACACTGCTCCCCATTCAAAAGATTGACATCTGTTGTGACTATTACCCAGACTGTTATAGAGAAGTGTTTTCCCAAGAGGTTTGAAGTCGAGAGCCACCACTGTAGGGACAGTCTTGTGGACTGAGATATCTTCATCATATGATGAAGATGGTTTGGATTTTTGGACCAATTGTGGAGTCGTTCCAACTGAAGTGACCTCAGATGAAAATGAGCAAAGAGGTCTGCTTTTATTGTGGCTACCATTTTTCCCATAATCTCATTCAGTGCCTGACAGGGACTGACAGCGCAGGCGCGCGAACGTCACTATGGCAAGATGTCCGCTCTCCGTGCTGCTCTCAGCATATTTCTTTTAATAAGATAATAATTCTGCTGACTAGCGCTACTAAGCTGGTAGTCACCAGATGGGGAGTTATTGAAGTTGAATTGTTTAAGAGGTGGTAGTTCCACTTTAATGTGTGCCTTTATTGCAGTGACAGCAACCATCTGCCCCAGACTACCTCACCCTACAGGAGGTAAGCCCAGACCTATTCTCTCTGTGCATCATGCTGGACCCTCCTTTCATGGCATTTGACCTCACCTGTTTCTCCCAGTCTCATTACAGCTGATCAGCTACACTCCCTGACTGTCATCATTGTGGCCAGCAGATGTTTCATGGACAGAGCTCTTGTGTCTTTGCTCTCAGTACCCTTAAAAGAACACAATCTTCATGTTCAGATGGCCAATGGTTGTTATCACCATTGTGGGCCTGTCACCAGTGAATCTATGACATTTCATCTCTTCCTAGGGGACAACCACCAGGAATAACTCCAGTTTGACAAAATTCTCCCATCTACCCTAGCATCCTAGGACTCCTCTGACTTCAGGCCCATAACCATCACATCGATTGGACAACTGTTATGATCAGACTAGGTGCGCCCAATGTAAGATGCCCGCGTAAAGCTTTGCAAGGTGGTATCCCCACAGAGAGAGTACAGACTGCTATTACTATAAAGATACACAAATACAACAGATAAAACAGAAATACTTGTTCAGTAGGCCTCATTGAGCCAGATGCTAGGGTTCACTGGCTGGGGATCGTGGCTAGCTAGCGGAGGCTGTACTAAGGAAGCCTTGCTGCGGCCTAGGCTGTTAGAGGTGCTGGCTGAGAAGCCAGATGACAGGATGTCAATCCTAACCACAGACAGCTACTCACCGAGTCTGGAATCAGTGTGAATAACCTACTGGCAGTACAGTTGGCTCTGATATAGTGTAGGAGCAGGAGCAACCAGTCATAGACTCGAGGAGTTGGATCCGATGGGAGGTCTCAGGAGTTGAACTCGACTAAAAGGGTCAATAGCATTGAATTTGACAAGGTGGTTGACATTGGCAGGCTCTGCACAGCAGGCACAGGAGAGTAGGATGAAAAATAATCGGGGATTGGCCACCCCTGCCCAGGCATCGTTGTCGCTCTATTGCTCATAAGCCGGGACACCAGCACTACGTAATCAGCCCATATTGAAGGTATGGTTCACATACCATAGTACAACTTACTGCATATCATATTACATGTGTTACTTTTAGGGTCTTAAAAAGAAAAATGCACTCAAGAGGATCAATGTTAGTTGTATAAAATCCCGTTTATTCAAATTCAAACATTTAGGCAGACATCAGGATAAGCAAGACTCAGCTTTTAGGGTCCCCACCCTTTCTGGAAAATGCAGACTGTCTTATCACTTCTGCAGTTACTATAGAATATAGGACCAGTTTTTACTGGCCTATCAATAAAGACAGCATGTAGACTATTTTAAAGTAAGCTGTGAATGTGTGTGTTCACTGCTCTTCTAACTCGCCCAAAGCATGGGCAGTTTTGTGATGTCATTTGTAAACTTTACAATTTATTGACATGAAAGCAAATTCTATTTTACAATTACCAAAACGTATTTTGCTATATTAAAAATTATTTCACTTTTGTTATTTTCAAGGGATATACTTTCCTATTATTATCTTTTTGACACATTAAACTATACATATCAGTTTATAAAATGATGTGCACAATAAGCTTATAACTTGGTACATCACGGGTTGCAATGTATATTGTATATACAAATGTACTTATTCCCGCATTACCAAACAAAGTAACTAAACACACTAAAGTAACATGGCCGACGTTAACAAGACTCGTTGGGTTCTCTATATCATACTCCGCCTAAAGCACCCCCTGACGTCTCTAGAGTCCCACCCATTGAGTCACAGTTATCCAATCAAGCAGTGAGTGAAAATTCGCTATCCACTCAATGTGCCGAATTGCGTGAGATAGGCGGGGCATACACTTGTATTTCAAAGAAGCAGTGAATTTCAACGGTAGAAGCTATTTCAGGTAGCCATTTTGTTTTTTAACAGCGTACTGGAGCGACCTGCTTTAAAGCAGGCGGCCAGAAGGGGGGCGGCAGCACTCAATGAGCTTTAGCAGCGGTTAACTTTGTATCCATTTAACTGGTTCTGTGCCGGCAGCCGCATCAGAAATGGAAAAACCACAGACTCGCCGGGAGAAGATGGAGCAAGAAAAAGTTGTGTATTCTCGGTCTCAGCTACTGTTCGCTGGCACTAAACCGCTGGAGGACGCGCTGGAGATTTTCGTACCGGAGTCCAAACACTTCATGAGCTCGGACACTGAGCTCTGGAACTTCCTTTGCAGCCTCAAACGAGACTTCTCACCTGTCATTCTGCGAAGTAAGGACGTGTATGGATATTCCTCCACTCGCTCTGTGGTCCCCGACCCCAGCTACTTTTCTCAGAAGAAGACCAAAGACCAGCAGCAAGCGGCGGCCCCGCCATCCAGAAAACCGCCTGTCAAAAGAAAGCGGAGATGTGCCCGGCTTACCTGTAGAAAGCGCCGGCGGCGGGGCAGAGCTGACAATAGTGAAGGCAGTGAAGACTCCGCGGGCTGCAGCACGAGTAGTGGGGGCAGCAGCGGTTGCAGTAGTCCTGCCCCAGCAGATGTTTCGGGGATCTTTTACTTGGGCAGGTCCCTGGAGGAAATTTGGAAAGCGGCCACTCCTAAGCTAAAAACCTTTCCCACCATCCGGGTCAGGGATGTGTCCTGCAAAGCCAAAGTGGCTGCTGCATGCAAGAGGGCACAGGAGATACTGCGGGTCAACCTGCAGCCCGTAGTAATGATTAGGCGCTTCCCCGTTATTTCTCCTTCTTGACGGGAATATTACTGCCAGCAAATCAATTCTCCCTGTGCACTTTCAATGTTGAACGACTCGACCTGAAGTCTGGAGCCACAGCAACTGCTGGAGGTGTTTGCTCCCGTCAACTCTGTTTACATTTTCTCTATATTTTGTGTTCTTTTACTGCACTTTACTATACATATTACTACTTTTGAGAATGGGAAAATAATCTTCCTGATCAATTCTCGTGTTTTGAGGAGGTCTGTGAACCCTCTGCCATGTTGTTCCATTTCGTGGCTGGACCTTAGTTTAAGAGCGGATTGACCCCAGATTCTAGCGTGTAGTGAAAATTCTGGGCAACATAATGACTAAGAACAATTCCAATTTAAGATCTGACTGCTGTAATGATGTGAAACGAGACTTCGGACGAAATGATAGGGAAAGGATGGGGCTGTTATTTAGGCGGCTTTGTAAAAACTGATGCAATATAAAACCGTTTAAACTGGGACTGGCCCTAGTCTTAAACAGTTACTTGGCAGCGAAAGGGTTAATGGTGTTGTACCTTTCGCACTCATGGGGGAATTTAGTTTACGCGGAGGCCATCAACAGGTCTGTTTATGCAAAGTGACTTCCACTAGAGGTTCTATGACATATTGTGGCTCTTGTGGTGTTGGCTGCAACTACCTCACAAATCTTGAATTCAGCACAAGTCGCTATCCAAAGACTAGTTCTGCTTGTTTTGTACTGTGTATCATTTCACTTTAATTTGTGCCATTTGTCAAGTATTTTGATGTTTATGAACTGTGACAGACTATATGCGAGTTTATGCAAACTGCTTATTTTCGTTTTAACTTGAAATTTCAAGGGCATATTAAGTATGTTATGACCGACGTATACCCCCCCTCCCTCCAACTTCATTTGAACCACTTGAGGACCAGAAGGCTGTGCAACGCATTGCGAAGTGATGCGGTGTTCGCCCTTTTGGTCATCAAGTGGTTAAGCTTGTTTTTGTACCAGATCTTAATGAACAACTTATTTTAGCTTTTTTTTTTTTTTTTTTCTCTTATAATAAAGATAACGGAGTAAATGCCTTCAGTTGAACTGGGCAATTTTTTTTTGTTATTCAGCTGTATCTGCGTCAATGTAACATTTTTGTGAAATTTTGTAAATATTAAAACGTAGGAAGGATATTTATTGCTTCTTTGTAAAATACTTCAAATGTGATTTGGTGCTCTTTTGTGTTGTTGAGGTACTGTTGAAGGATGCTGTAGCGCTGCAGAAACGGCCACTAATGTCTGATGCATGTGCCTTTGCAAATATCCACATGTGGTCTTTTCATGTCAGTGGCACCAAACTGTTACTGTAATGGGACTGTTGACTCCATGGGTTATAATACAGGTGCTAGACTTAATTCACAGTAGAACTTGTACTGCAGCTTACATATATTTTGAGTTTTCTGTATGTCCTCATATCCCTTCTAATATTCCATCTGGTTTTCTTCTGACTGTGCCTAAGGTAAAGGCTAGAGCCCATCCTTTTGTTAAAGGAGTTGGGTGTGTTTTTAACTTATTTAAAGCCTTTTCCATCACTGAAAGATTTATCATAAGTGCGGGCTTTGACTTTATTCTCTTCACTGTATACATTTCATTCCTTTCTTCCTGGGTCTGATGCAACACCAATAATTGTGTTGAGGATAATAACAATGTATTTTCATAATGGCAATCCTTTTTGCTTCAGCCCTTTTGGTGCTGGATTTGTAAAACTTTGAAAAGAATGAGACTGGCATTTAAAGGGGTTAACAGTGTATGTACAAATGTGCACATGTTAATGTGTTTTTTTTTTTTTTTTTTTTTTTTAACCTGCATAACTGTTAATAGGATTCCATCTGAAATGTCTCTTATGGGCACAAAATGTGGTGGTCATTATTTAGTAACTTATTGAGTATAAATAAACCTCCTTCCAATTTACACTTGTGTGTTGCATTCAGTGGTCTGACTTTTATAAATTTTTTTTTGTAGAAGGAAAAAAGAAAAAAATGGAGGGGCTTCACTGAGACTAGAGGAAAGGGTATTTTTTACAGTAAGGGTCAAGGATGTGGGGTCATGTTAGAGTATGGTCTGGTAGAGTGCCAGTTAGGAGGAAAAGTGGAATGTTGGGCTCTGATGCACTAAGTATCTAACTATAGTGTTTTGTGTGTTTCCTCTCCCTAAATTCATGTGGCGTTGAACACCTTTGGGTTTTTTTTGTTTTAATATATTTGAATATCTCAATCGTACTACGTTTTGTCCATTGCAGAACAATGTAATGTTTCACAAAAAAGCCGCTCCAATTAATCTTAGTATTTGGGCCGTGGAGATCATTATTTCAATACGGTCAGTTGTAGTTCGAGTAATTGAATCATAAATTATCCCCCCTCCTGCCCCTTTTACTGATGTAACACTGCTTATCTCAGAGCACAAGACTCAATATGTATCACAGCTTTGGGCAATCTTCAGTGAGTATAAGGAAAAACCTGTTATATGAGGGGGGGGGGGGGGCGGCGTGCATGGTTTCCTTATCACAGTAAGAATGTCCTTTGCTGCGACCTGTCTGGTCAAGAGACCAGATTCCACATCTAAAGGGAGGTGGCTTACACTAGGTAAAAGGGGTGGGAGGGGGATACCTTATCATTCAATTACTCTTGAACTATGTCTGACAGTATTGCAATAACACTCTCCATGGCCCAAATGCTATGAAAACTAATTGGAGCTGCTGTTTTTGTGAAACATTACTATCACTTTAAGTTGTAACCTCTGTTGGGCAGGGTACTTGCAGGCTTATAGTTTTTGCTCCCTCCTAGCTCTGCTTAACCCCCACCCAGCATCGTCCTTCTGCCTTAAAGGGATAGTAATGTTTAAAAATAAAAGCAGCTCCAATTAATCTTCATAGCACTTGGGCCATGGTGTCATTTCAATACTGTGAGAATACTAGTTCAAGAGTAATTGAGTGATAAAGTATCCCCCCCTTTTACCTAGTGCAAGCCATCTCCCCTCAGACGTGGAACCTGGTTATGGGACCAGACAGCTCATAGCAAGGGACAATCTGCTTACTTACAATGAAAACCCTGTTTTTTTTCCCCATATGCTAATTGTCTGTTTGTGCAAGCCATCTGGACACCACATTGATGTTCTGGGGTGAGCAGGTGCATCAGTAAAAGGGGCGATGGGGGGGGAATACTTAATCGTTCAGTTACTCTTGAACTACAACTCTGACAGTATTGAAATAACACTCTCTTCATGGCCCAAATACTATGAAGATTAATTGGAGCTGCTTTTATTGTAAAACATTACTGTCCCTTTAAGGAGATCAACATGGCTGATTCTTCCTAACAATATTTACACTACTTTAATTTCATTGCTCGTGGGGTGTGATTCTTCTTCTCATTCAGCTGGTTTTCTCTTTACCCATTCTTCCATGCAGATCGAGAAGCAGACTTCTACCCTGGATCTGTATTATCTTAGGTCTGCAGTGGGATGGCCAAACACTTGCACTGTGGTACTTTTAACTCACGGAGTGCCAGAGGGTACACAGAGCATTGAAATGCAACGTTTTGCCTATGCCTTGGCACTCAAAGGGTTAAATCCATTATGATCAGGGAAATCCTTAAGTGGTGGCTCCATTCATTTTTGATTTGGCCCAACTGAGCAAACCGGGAAATCCTGCACTGTTTGTCGCTTTTGAGGACAGAACTTAAAGGGATAGTAATGTTTCATAATAAAAGCAGCTCTAATTAATCATCATAGTATTTGGACTTTGGAGAGTGTTATTTCAATTGTCACAGTTGTAATTCAATGACAGTGTCCCCCTCCTGCCCCTTTTACTGATCTAACACTGCTCAGCCAGAGCAGAAGGGAGGTGCCCAGGTAGACTGCAGAGAGGGACAATCTTCAATTAAGATAAGGGAAAAAGCTGAAAAGCTTGTCAAGGGGGCAGGGCTTTCATTGTTTTCATACAAAGAAGATTGTCCCCTGCTGTTATCTGTCTGGTCTTACAACCAGATCCCCATCTGAGAAGAGATGGCTTACACTAGGTAAAAGGGGCGGGAGGGGAAACTTTGCTTGTGAATATCTCATAAACCATAAAGGTTTGCGAGAAAAGACTTATCATTCTTCATATTTTCTTTAATGCCTACAAAATAAAATAAAGTTAAAATGAAGTATTACTATCCCTTTAAGACACTTGAGCTATGAATTCTCAGTTCAACTTAGCCCCTCCTTGTGTTGCAGTGTATACTCTGTTGGCTCAAGGGCCTAACCATGCTGAACAGGAGCCTGTGTGTTATGACACTTGTATCCCAGTTTATCCTAGATAAGCTAGAACATGGTCTGCTCTCCTGTAGAGTGTCACTTTCTCCCCCCACTGGGGAGGATACTTTGCAGGAGGTCGGTGAGACTGGGAGTAGGATGCCGATGATTCTCCTAAGGATTCCCTAGAGGATGACCCAGGGAGCTTGGTGGAAGGACTAATTTGTGTGGTACTACAGTCTCTCCTCTTCAGAGTTCCCCTAGGCTATGTCCTTTCTGGACAGTTTTAACTGCTTCTATTGAAACCACTCAGGGAAAACAGATTGAAGGGAAAAAAAAAATCTGGAAGATGTTGCCCTAACAATCTCATGCAGAGAAGTTTTTAAAAAAAAAAAAAAAAAAAAAGTGTTTTTAGTGGGTGGCATACTCTTACCAGTTCCTCAGATATCATGTTTGAGTACCGATTGGTCTGTATCAATTGGATAAACTTTCTTACTGCTGAGATTCTGCCTCCCAGTTTTGTATTAATTGAATATAATTTGCTGAGATGTTTAGGACCTTAATCCCTACCCAGTCAAGAATATTCTTTACTTCCAACCATGTTGCTTTGCTTTTGGTTTCCCACTGGTGCTCTATATATACTACTAATTTGGTATTATCTGTGTGTCTATTGGATAGACCTTCATAAGGTGGTCCATGTTGAAACTGCTTTGTGGGCAGTTCTGAGTTTCATTATGTTGATTGGTGTAGGTGCCTTGCCTTTTCAACATCGTCCTTGGTCAGAAGGCTGGTTGTAAACTGTTCCCCATCCTGCCAGAGTTCCATCGGTGGTTACCATTCATTTGTGGGCACTTTTGCTTTCTTTCAGATAATTTTTGTTCAGCTACAACTTTAGTGCATAATGTGTTACTGGGGCTACTGTTGTGTATGGATTTAATGTTTGCTCTGTTGTAGAAGATCCAATTGCAGTTGTCTTGTGGCACTCAGAGAGAAGCTCCTGTTTCTGATGTGGAAACCTTGTTTCTCCTCTCTTTGCATACACCACTGGACTGTGGATTTCTTCTTCCAAAGCAGCACTTGAATGTTTTAAAGAGAACCTTTTCTCAAAGTAAAATGATCTGATAACCAGCATTGAGGGGGAGGCAAAAAATAGATCTGGCTGAACAAATATTCTGAGACCCTATTAAAAATTAAGTAGAAAACTGGATAACAGTAAAGCAGTAAAAAGTAGTACTGGTAGTATATCTAGATTTTCCACAGACATTTGATACAATACCACACAAGTGGCTGGTGTAGAAAATAATTAAATTGAGTGTAGGGGTTAAGTTGAGAGTAGAGTACCTCGGGTTTAATTCAGTACTTGGTCCATTGCTTTTTAACATATCTGTACATGACCTGGAAATAGGCATAGAAAGCAAAATCCAATATTTGCAGATGATACTAAATTATGCAGGATAATACATTCAGAGCAGGAATGAAGGTTTTAACTTAAGCAGTGTCGACTGTTCCAATTAAGTATTTACGTTTAGATTGTGCAATTTCGGCTCTGTTGAAGAGCTCCTCCGGTCAAATGACCAGATTCTGCAGCTGTCAGAGCGCTTGACTTCTCTAATGAGGGAACTTTAGCAAGGTATATCTCTCAAACCATAAAGATCTGAGAGTTAAGGTTTATATCGTTAATATTTTTTTTTTAATGCCTACAATCCTATATAATAATTTGCTAAATTGAGTGTAACGCCGTGGCATGCGCAGTACACACTGCTGCGTGTGCTGCAGTCATGCGCAGTAGAGGCTGCCCGCGCCGCGGCTGATCCAGAGCTGGGCGCTCCGAAGGAGTGTCCAGCTCTGTATCAGCCGTGGCGTGGGCAGTCTCTACTGCGTGTGAATGCCCCGCGACCGGGTGGCACTGGCACTGTGGCCCGTGTATTAAATAAACCATAAAATGAACTATTACTATCTCTTTAAGAGAAGATTACAGGCATTTCTAGAAGAAAGGAGCATATGGTGTTATACTGTGTATTTGTAGGTAAAAAAGGAAGTTCTAGTAAACAGGCTAACTCCCATTTGGGAGTTAGGGATGCTTATATAATGCTCATTTTCTGAGTTATACTGTCTTAAAGGGATAGTAATACTTCATTTTATCCATTTTATTTTGTAGGCATTAAAAAAACATGAACAATATAAGTCTCATCTCTCAAACCTTTATGGTTTGAGGGATATTCACAAGCAAAGTTTCCCCTCCTGTCCCTTTTACCTAGTGTAAGCCATCTCTTCTCAGATGTGGAATGCAGTCCATAGACCAGACAGATAACAGCAGGGGATAATCTTCTTCCTATGAGAACAATGAAAGCCCTGCCCACCTTGACAATTTTATCAGGTTTTTTCCCCTTATCTTAATTGAAGATTGTCCCTCTCTGCAATCTACCAGGGCATCTCCCTTCTGCTCTGGCTGAGCAGTGTTACAACAGTAAAAGGGGTAGGAGGGGGATACTTTGTCATTGAATTACTCTTGAACTACAACTGTGACAGAATTGAAATAACACTCTCCAAAGTCCAAATACTATGATGATTAATTTAGAGTTGCTTTTATTATAAAACATTACTATCCCTTTAAAGGTTGAATTTGATGAACTTTTGTCTTTTTTCAACCTAATTTGCTATGTAACTGTCTAACAATAAGGGAAACCTGTTTTTCTGTCTATATATGTTTTTGTCAGAAGAACCTATGAATGAAAAATCTCCCAGTAGCAGGAGTACCCTTGTTTTACTCAATAGGAAGATCCCTATAACTTATTCCAGTGGTAGCCAACCCTGGTTCTTAAAAAGTTCGGCAGTGCATGCTTTCAGGACATCCTGGAATAAAAAAAGGTAGAATTAAAGTGACAGAGACACTAATTAGTATAACTGTGGTGCAACTGGGATATGCTTAAAACATAGACTGTTGGTAGCTCTTGAGGACCAGGGTTGGCTACCACTGGAATAAGTTATAGGGATCTTCCTATTGAGTAAAACAAGGGTACTCCTGCTACTGGGAGATTTTTCATTCATAGGTTGACTGGTCCCATAAAGGAAATCGATCACAAACATAATACAACTATTTATGACAGCGATCTGTCTCTTCTAAGAACATTTTTTTCTTCTGTAGACCAGAAATCTACAAAATTCCTTTTGCAAAATAAAACATGAACTTTCCATTTTTAATTCCTTAAGGACCCTGGTCCCGGCATGTCATGGCTGGATTTGTGTTAAATACTTATGACATGCCTGGATAGTCATGGAATTCCAGGCTCCCAGCGCAACTGCACGCCACTTGGGGAGCCGCGTGCCTGGCCCATTCTTAAGGGGTTAAAGTATATCCCTGATACACAATATAATGGGCAGAGGTCCAGACATAGTATAAATATAGAATCTCAAGTGGTTCGTATATGTAGAAGAGTTGATTTTTCACTGTCGTCCAATACAGGTCACTGGTACTCTGGGAGGCGATCCGCCCCTTTAATAGGCAGGAACAGTTATGCAAATGATTGCAGGGGGCGGAGCCTCCCCTTCTACTTAAGCTGCCTTCAGGCCAGAGCCACTAGATTGATTTGTTCCTGTGTGCTGTGCACACCAGGTGGAGAACATCTATGCATTCGACTTAGTATTTTGTTATTTTTATTCAAATATGGAATACCACCATTAGGAGGGTGACCATGGCTGTGAATTGCCCTCTTTAAAGTGGCTAGTGCAGCTTCCAGGGATTTTCTGTGGACCTTATGCCCTGAAGAGGGAACAGCTTGAGTCAAGCAGCTTCCCTGCTGAGGAATTTACCTCTGGTCTATTCCCACTTCATCATGGTCACCTGAAGACAGAAGTCCTGCAGAAAGGTGAGCTACCCCTTGAGTGCTGAAGGTCCACTTGTCCCCACAGTGTCCCTTTGATGGGCTTGTATTTGGGAGTTGCATTGCACTCCAGCACTCATAGGGTGTTTTTATTTGCATTTATCATGTTTATGCAATTTCTGTGGTATTCTCTGGGTTCTGGAGCTTTGGGTATAATTTTATTTATGTTTCTCATGTATTGGGTTACTGTTTAGCACTTTTTAAAGTTTAGTGGGACTTTATTAAAATTTAGTGTTCCGCGCCTTTAAGAGCGCCTTTTCCCGCTTAGACGCCATTGCTCTTTTACTCTCTATGGGATTTCACAGTGTGGGACATATCTCTGGAACTGCTTGTCACAGCAACTTCAGAGATGGTTCATTTTACTTCTATGCTCCTGCTCTATCATCCGGTGTATGTTTACAGGGTGTGGGGAGTTCAGGGGGGCTTCGGGCACTGTTTGGGGTACTTCTGAGAGAAAACTACATTTCCCATGAGCGCCTGGTTCACGCTCGTTTCTGATTGGCTGACCTGACGGCTGCCATTTTGTGGTGTTATTTCTCAGCGAGTATACTACGCAGGGACCGAGCCTTCTCTCCTCTCAGCAGATTAACCCTTCGCTGGCCAGATAAGTCCGTTTTTTGGCATTTCTGGGGTGAAACTTTAATCTTTCACACTTTTACTGGGTGATATTGTTAAGTGGTGTATATTGACGCTGTGAGCATGTCTACTCCACTGGAGCCAGGGGCTAGACCCAAGACTAAAGAGGCTGGGGTGTCTGTCCCCCCCCCATTGCGCTTTGCTCCTCTTGTCACTCTGGGCTGCCTAGAGATTGTTCTGGTGATTTATGCCCTAAATGCACTGATTGTCGTGATAGCAACCCTGGGCTTCCCAGCCATGCTATTGAGCCAACTTGGGAGAAAGAGTTTAAAGCTGCCACTAGGGATCTCAGATCCACACTCCAACTCTTTCCCTCTCAGGTACAGGGGGCTCTCCAGGTTGGCAGACCCCCTCTACAATCAGGACTTCCCTGCCTAAGCCACAGGGAGCTCCTGATGTGTCTGATTCTTCTGAAGAAGAACTATTGCAGGATTCTGATGCTGAGGAAGGCACTGTTATTGAGTCTAACAGGTCCATTGGGGACCCTTATGAATGTGACCCTGAGGTTTCTGCTGAGGGTTTGATTAGAGCTGTGTTAACTACGCTCAACCTTCCTCTGACTCAGGAATCTACTCATGATCCAACTGACGTTTTCCAAAAACCATCTAAGGCGGTTGTATGTTTTCCAACTAACCCTACCCTTGCCCGTCTAGTCTCTGAGGCGTGGAGGAATCCTCCTCAGTGTCCAAAAAGTTTGCTAAACTTTACCCTTTTCCTGAGACTGAAATGGCAAAATGGGTTCATCCTCCCAAGGTGGATGCTCCTGTTTCCAGGCTATCCAAATCTACTGCTTTAGCTGTCTCTGCCCTGCAAGATTGGATGGACAAAAAGTTAGAACTTTCTCTTAAATCTATTTTTGCCTCCATTGGCACTGCCATGCGTCCAACCTTTGCAGTGGCGTGGGTTAATAGAGCTATTGCGGCCTGGACTGAACGACTGACTGAGGCAGTCCGCCAGGATGCACCGGTATCTGAGCAGTTGCAGCTCCTTGCTAACATTACTGAAGCACAAAATTATGTTGCTGATGCTGCCTTTGATGCTGTGCGCATGATGGCGAGGGCCTCCACTTCATCTGTGGTGGCCAGACGTGCCCTTTGGCTGAAAATTTGGTCTGCTGACACAGCCTCTAAGAAAGCCTTGCTTTCCTTGCCCTTTCAGGGGAACTTGCTATTTGGTTCTGAACTCAAAGAAATGATCAGCGAGGCTACTGGCAGTAAAAGTACTCTTCTACCCTCAGTCTTCAAGAAGAAGACACGCTCCACGTCCCAGACGGGTCCGTCCTCTGCGCGCTCCTCCTCCAAGCCCAAACAGTCCTGGAAGCCCAAAGTTGCCCCCAAGGCCAAGACCTCCAAGACTGCTTCGGCATGACTCACCGAACCCGGGTCCGTATCCGGCAGTAGGTGGACGTCTCCGCATCTTTCGCCGGACTTGGGAGGAGTCAGCGGCGGACCCATGGGTCATTCAGGTAGTGTCAGAGGGATACAGGATCCCTTTCTCTTCCCTTCCTCCTTTTCGGTTCCATTTTACTCGTCCTTCTCAGGAACCTACAAAAAGACGTCTGTTCGACGACGCTATTCAGGATCTCTTGGACAAGGAGGTCCTGGAATTGGTTCCTCCAGAGGACACAGGTTCAGGATTTTATTCCAACCTGTTCGTGGTGGCCAAAAAGGACGGAGGTGCTCGTCCCATTTTGGATCTCAAAGATCTCAATTCCTATGTTGTGAGTTCCCACTTCCGCCAGGAGTCCCTGCGCTCTGTGATTGCAGCAATGTCTCCAGGGGAGTTCCTTGCCTCCCTGGACCTTCAGGATGCTTATCTTCACATCCCTATTCATCCAGAGAGCAGGCGGTATCTCAGGATTGCCTGCCACAGGGGACACTTTCAGTTTTCAGCTCTTCCCTTTGGGCTGACTTCGGCCCCTCAGGTCTTTCAGAGGGTGTTGGGTTCCTTGATAGCTGTACTTCATCAAGAAGGTGTCAGGGTGACCCCCTACTTGGACGATC
Source organism: Rhinophrynus dorsalis (assembly GCA_037306005.1). Classification (NCBI taxonomy): domain Eukaryota; kingdom Metazoa; phylum Chordata; class Amphibia; order Anura; family Rhinophrynidae; genus Rhinophrynus; species Rhinophrynus dorsalis. The sequence continues at coordinate 300,833,790 of CM074721.1, forward strand.
TCCTCCTGAAAGCCTCCTCAGCGGAGCTTCTCCACCAACAATTGCAGCTGTGTATTCACACTCTGAACCGTCACGGCTGGATCCTGAATCTGGACAAGTCAGACTTGGTCCCATCTCAGAGGATCATTTTCCTGGGTCTCCTGTTCGACACTCGCCAATGCATGGTGTTTCTACCAGAGGAAGTGGCTCATCAGATAGCCATCCGAGTAGCTGGGATCCTGGAGCTGGACAGAGTTCCAGTACCGAAGTTGACGTCTCTGGTGGGGAAGTTTATTTCCACGATCAAAGCGGTACCATTTGCCATGGCCCACTCCAGGGAACTTCAGAGGTTTGTGATCCAGACGTGCAAGAATCATCCAGATCATCAGCATCTGTCAGTCTCTCTACCTCCTCATGTCGAATCGAGTCTGCACTGGTGGTTGGATCTTTCTCATCTCCTGAAAGGGAGATCCTTTCAAGTTCCCTATTGGACCACGCTTACAACGGATGCCAGCATCCGGGGATGGGGTGCTGTGCTGGGTCGTTTCAGTGCTCAGGGGAAATGGGGATTGGAGGAATCTCTTCTGTCCATCAATGTTCTGGAACTGCGTGCCATCCGGCTTGCCCTGAGGCACTGGGAATCTCAACTGGAAGGTTGCCCAGTCAGAGTGGAGTCCGACAACGCCACCGCAGTGGCCTACATCAACAGGCAAGGCGGCACAAGAAGTTGCACCGCCTGGTTGGAGGTCAAGGATATTTTATCTTGGGCAGAAGATCACGTGCCTGTCATTTCAGCAGTTCACATTCCAGGCGTAGACAACGTCATGGCAGACTTTCTCAGTCGTCACACAGTCGACAGCGGAGAATGGGCTCTTCATCCAGAGGTGTTTCACCTAATCACCCAGAGGTGGGGGGTACCTGCAGTGGACCTGATGGCTACCAGACACAACAGGAAGGTGCCGACGTTTTGCTCCCGGTGGAGGGACCCTCTTGCTCTAGCAGTGGATGCCTTGTCAATCCCTTGGGATTTTCCTCTGGCCTACATCTTCCCTCCTCTTCCTCTATTGATCAGAGTCATCCAGAAGTTGAAGCTGGAGCGCTGTCCTGTCATCTTGATCGCTCCACACTGGCCTCGCCAGTCCTGGTATCTGGAGTTGATGGCCATGTCAGTGGCGGAACCGTTTCCTCTTCCTGCCCATCCGGATCTACTTCTTCAAGGCTATCTGTGGAAGGAGGATGTTCAGCATCTCCATTTGATGGCATGGCGGTTGAATCCTCGATTCTAGAGAAGAAAGGATTTTCTCCTTCAGTGGTGTCGACGATGCTTAGTGCTCGTAAGCCTGTGTCCTCCAAGATCTATCATCGTATTTGGGCCACCTTTGTGGCTTGGTGTACTGATCGGAAGATGTCCCTAGATTTTCATCTTCCCACTGTCCTGGCCTTTTTGCAGGACGGTGTTGAGAAAGGGCTCAGTCTGAGTTCCCTCAAAGTCCAGACTTCTGCCTTGTCTGTGTTTCCAGGAAAGGATTGCTATCCTCCCTGATGTCAAAGTTTTCTTCCAAGGCGTGACTCATGTTCGGCCTACTTTCAAGAGTCCTACTCCCCAGTGGGACTTCAATTTGGTGCTGGGAGTTCTCCAGTGACCCCCCGTTTGAATCCTTGGCTTCCATTCCATTACGTCTCTTGACTTGGAAAATGGCCTTTCTCTTGGCTATTGTTTCAGTTCGCCGGGTAGCAGAGTTACAAGCTGTCTTGTAAACCTCCTTACCTGGTGTTCCACAAGGATAAGGCTGTGCTTCGCAGTACCAAGGAATTCTTACCCAAGGTTGTGTCTGAGTTTCACATCAATCAGGAGATTGTGGTTCCCTCTTTCTGCCCTAATCCTTCATCTGACAAGGAACGAGATCTCCATTTGTTGGATGTGGTGCGTTGCCTCCAGTTTTATGTTCATCGCACCGAGTCTATCAGGAAGTCTGACGCTCTATTTGTCATTCCAGAGGGGCCTAGGGCAGGGAGACCGGCTTCCATTACCATTGCCTCTTGGATTAAGGCTACTATTCGTGAAGCCTATAAGTTGCGGAATAAGCATGTTCCCTTCCGGGTGACTGCCCATTCCACCAGATCTATTGGGGCCTCTTGGGCCTACAAGAATCAGGCATCTGCTGATCAACTGTGCAGAGCGGCCACTTGGTCCTCTGTGCACACATTTTCAAAGCACTACCGAGTTGTTGTACTGGCCTCGGCTGATGCCAGTTTTGGGAGGAAGGTCCTGGAGGCAGTTTTGCCTGTCTAGGCCTTCTACTCTGTGGTTCTTAGTACTTCTTTACTGTTGAGCCCGGTTGGCTCTGGTTCTGTGTGCTGTGTTAGTTCAGGGGTTGTTTTCCCCTGGTTGGTGTCCGTTGACACTTACATTTTGGGCTATGTAATTAACTGGTTCATAGCAGTTCTAGTGACTTGGGTCCTGCGCTGGTCCTTGCCTTACTTCCCGCCTCTGGGTCAGCTCAATGTTTGTACATCCCAGAGTACCAGTGACCTGTATTGGACGACAGTGAAAATAGGATTTTAGTCTTACCTGTTAAATCCTTTTCACTTAGTCCATACAGGTCACTGGTCTCCCACCCTGTCAAGGGACCATGCTTGGCTCTCCTGTGGGAGACCTTCGGGGCATGCTCACAGGAGTCTTCCTTCTTGCTTACCTATGGTCAGTTTTAGTGTCTCAAATCAATCTAGTGGCTCTGGCCTGAAGGCAGCTTAAGTAGGAGGGGAGGCTCCGCCCCCTGCAATCATTTGCATAATTGTTCCTGCCTATTAAAGGGGCGGATCGCCTCCCAGGGTACCAGTGACCTGTATGGACTAAGTGAAAAGGATTTAACAGGTAAGACTAAAATCCTATTTTTTTTATGACCATTAGTTTCTCTCGTTTTGAAGTTGTATTTTCATACTGTTAGTATAGTTGCTAAATCTGGTATTAAACAGTTAAAAACAGTCTAATCAACATGAGAAGCAAAAACTTTTGTCAGAAACATAAACAATAACATGCTGCAAAATTGTGTCAGATTGCAGTTGTGATTGTCAAGGAGAATAATGGAGATAGAAGCTATGAATTTTTAAAACTGTCTCACTTATTTTGGGGGTATAGGTCAGAATTGATAGTGTATTCATGCAGACACTTGAATTTTTTTCTTTTAGTTTATGCTTCTATACATTGTCAGTCCTCTGATAGTTCCTTTTCCATGGGGGTAGCATGAAGACATCTACATAGCAACGGTAACCTAGAGACAGAAGTAACCAACCGTTAATTAGACTGTTAATTAGACCAGCTCCTCCTACTGTGAGGATGATAGTATCTGGCACTAACAATCTTCAATATGGTACCTAAGGAAAGCCATGGACAAGAACACTCTGTGCTACATTAACACATTGGACACAAAGAAGACACTGAGCCCATTGATTTCGGTGTTTGTGTAATTTTATACAGAAAAAGGTACAATGAAAACCTTTTCAATCATTCAATGCATGTACTAAATTTCTTCACTAATTACAATTAATTACTTTTATTTGCGTGTAGGGCTTTAACTTACAAACCACTAGATTAGTAACAATGTTAAAATAATAATTTTGGCAGCTACTGTAGGTTAATGGTTCTTAATCAGGGTGCTATAGCACATTGGTATACTCCAGACATCCATTTAGGGTGTCTCTTTGATTCTGTGAAGAATAAGATAAATCTATTACTTGTTTTGTTAAGATGTGACCTAGAGGCAGACTTCAGTAAAGAACACTAATAAAGGAAACTGCAGTTATAATGCAAAACACATATATACACACAGATCTTAGATAAGCATACAGATAGATAGATAGGATACTTACCTAAGCAAATCAATGATAAACAAATTGAGAGGCTTACTCCTAAGTAATGCAGATTTTTTATTTAGATTTTTTTTTTTGTTTCATAAATATTTGTTTAGTTGTGTATTTGTGTTTGGTATCTATATTACAGTATTTGGTTTTATGGTTAGCAGGGACTATGGAACGCTATATATGAGTTCACATATTTTATTTGTGCACTCACACATTCTTGTAGGAAAGCCATTCAATGTTTTTCCCTTCTCTTTTTATTGATCTATTCAATTTGCTGCAGTTTAATTGCATTTAGTTTGTTTGGTCTATTCAGCTATGTGTATGTTCTGGACCAATCATACTTCTTTTTGAGGTTTACTTAACAGGCAGACCCTGAATCCAGGGGTTACATAAAGAAACACCTAATAGTTGAACCCTGTTTGCTAGTCTAGCTCCTGGAGAAAGAGCGTTTAGCTCAGAAATGTGAATCAAAATTTTTATTTTGGTGTTTTTTGAGCTTTTAAGTAGGTTACTGTCATGTATACTAATAGAGTTATGAGTAAATATATTAGCCTTATTATGAGATCATCAACTATATAAATATGTATGTATGTCATATAGATAGATATAAGTGCCATTCTAAATGGTATATGGTTTTAATATATGCATTCGTTTTGTTCCTGCTCAAGCCTTGTTAACAGCTTGTTTCCATAACACTAGTGGAGGTCCTTCCGCCAGAGAACTTCTATGTTCCCTGATTGTCAGCTGCTGTTTCAGTTCGCAGTTCCATCTTACAGACCCGAGCCTCGATTCCCCCTCTACAAGATTCTTTCTCTCTGGACCGGTTTTGTGCTACCTGAAACAAAGTGCTCTGATGTTCTCATCCTGTTCTGACTCAGCTCAACTTAGGTACAGAAATCTGGCCTTACAGTCAGTACCTTTAACTTTGGCTGCAGCAAGGGTTCACCAGTGTTTGTCAATTCTCCCGAGCACTGTACTCTATACTTCATTCTCCAGCATGTACCGGTGGTAGTGGCCAAACAAGGGTAAACTCTGACACACATTAGGTGCCAAAAATGTGTGTAATGGTCTAGATCAGTGGTTCTCATCCCGTGCCCTCAGTTGCTACTAACAGGCGAGGATTTGAGAATTTCCTTTTAAGAGTACAGGTGAGTTAATCAATATGACTGAGCCTCTGATCAACACATTTGTGTTCTAGCAGGGAAATTCCTAAGTCCTGTCCTGTTAGTGGCCACTGAGGGCACGGGTTGAGAACCTCTGGTTTAGATAGGTATAAAGGTAGACCGGCTGTTATCTGTGAAGACATTTAACATTGTAATTTTGCTTTCATGATATGTTTAGGGAATAATGACATTAAGAATATTGTCAGTTGACAAACATGAAAGGGAAAGGATCATTAAATGACAGCAGAGTGGATTGTCCATGATTGGCATGAGGTTAACAATGTGTTGGGACTGTTGATTCCAAACCTTAAAGGGATAGTATTACTAAAAAAAGACTAATCCCTATGTTAAAGCCCTTCAAAAAAGATGAAAAATGCCCTCAGCAGCATCTTTCAAACCATAAGGGTTTGAGAGATAACCACTTTCAAAGTTTGCCCCTGGCTGACATCAGCTGAGAGCAGGGGAATCCTCTCCTGAGATCAGCCTGTGGCTCTGCAGCAGATCCGAGATCACGTTATTAAACAAGAAATCCATCACTAAAAAGGTCTTGGTTTGCAAGCACACGTAGAAGAACTTTTAAGTGAAGGATTTCATTTTTATAATGCGATCTCGGCTCTGCTGCAGAGCCGCAGATGGTCCCGGGACCGGATTCCCATGCTGTCAGCTAGAATGCTGACGTGAGCCAGGGGCGAACTTTGAAAGCGGTTGTCTCTCAAACCATAAGGGTTTGAGAGATGCTGCTGGGGGCATATTCCAGCTTATTGAAGGGCTTTAACATAGGGATTAGTCATTTTTAAGTAATACTATCCCTTTAACTAATTAACTTGCCAATCTATTCCGCTCACAACCATTATTTCTATCTCTGACGGTACCAGGTCTTACCAGACCCTTCTGGGGTCATCGATCCTGAACCGCTGCTGCTGTTGTCCCTCTTCTGCGGTCTGCTGGAGCTCTGGAGGTCCTGTATTCTAAGGCAGGAACAACTGGATGCTGCTCACTGGTAGACTGGCTTAGCTAATGAATTTAGCTGCAGAACCACCGGTGTGGTTTCCTGGGCCTTATGCCAGTAGACCGGCAAGACAAGTGAATTCACTTCAGCCCAAGCCCCATCCAGAAATACAGCCGTGACTCCTATTAAGCAGGATAGAACAGAACAGGATTTATTGGTGAAGCACACTGCTTATATACACTTCCAGACACTCTTATCTAGATTAGAATGCAAACTAGGGCTTGGGACAGTGTTGGTATGCTTGACCAATCAGGGAATTGCCTACGTTTCCAGACACTCTTATCAAGATAAATATACAAATTAGGGCTTGGTAAAGAGGCATTCTAATAACCTCCCCATAGTCAATGATGCACAGCTGGAATAAATCCACATTCCAACCATTCCTTAGCACATGTTACACAGACATGGAGTATTCTTCAAACAAGCCAGAGTGCTGGGCTTAACAGTTTTTTTCTCTCCACTCTAGTTCTCCATTGCCAAATCCCTTTACAGTACTTACATTATAACTACACACACACACACACTACAACACAGTGATCAATAGTTCAGATGTTATAGTCCAAAATCACTCCATCTGGTCACACTACTCCCCCCCCCCCCCCAAATCTTGGACAGACCAGGTGTGATCCCAACGGATCCACCTGGGCACTGTCTACAAAGTCTTTCAGGCATCTTCTTGTCAGGACTGTACATCAGCATTTTTGTTGTCCATTACGGGTCTTTACTGAATGATAAAGTTGCAGGGAGGCTCCACCTGCGTAGCAACTGTCAGTTTTTTCCTGCAACTCCCACCTCGCAGTCTCCTTTACCCACACTCCAGTCCACTGTGATCCAGGCCAAGGGAATCTGGTGTATGGCTCCTCCGGCAACTCGTACTTCCACTGTCCGGCCAGTTGTCTGGCTGTGGGAACCCGGAAGGGCTGTACCATAGTGATCGTGGCCCCAGTGTCTCTCAACCCCTTGGCTGGCTGCCCGTTTACCTGGTTATCGGTGCTGGCGGTTTGGACCAGGCTCAGCTCATGGATCTGTTCCCACACTTCATCCCCGCCAGAAGGGGCAATATTGTAATCCAATATTAGGATGTGAAACACAAATGTCTTTATGTGAACGAACATCTATATTCAGACTCATGTGACTATTCAATATCGAAATGTGTATTAATAATCTTTGGATTATGATCTCTGAAATGTAAGCATGTGCATATATACATCTTTAATGTTAGTGTTGCACTGTATATACATTTGTAACAGTGTTATTTGTTGTCTGTAGATCATGCACTATCACTTTGTATAGTCGCATACATCGTGGTCCTCCTTAGCGTCATTGGTTACCATGGAGTGAACCGCATCGATGGCTTAATGTTTTGAAGTCACTTCCACTAGTGTCACTTCCATTTTAGCGATGACTCCAAGCCTTGATGTAGTTTTCCCTCTGGTGTGTCTCCGATGTCGTTTGGATACCTTATGCAGTATGTCTGATACAAATGTAAGTAAAGCAAATGTATCCTAATGTATTTTACTCCCTGATGAAGTACGCAGAAACGTACGAAACGCGTTGGATAATAAAGCATTTTGGACTATAAAGTTTGTCACTGTGATCCATCTGATGTACATTGTTTGCTGATATTCGCTTTATATTTGTGAGATCTGGTGAGTAAGTTTCTTTTGGGGGCATTTCTGTATATATCATTTACAGTATTACCCTTAGAGGATTTTTCTCTTCCCTCTGTGTTTCTGGCTGAATACTGCAGGAGAGATCCTCCCATGGAATTTATCTGATGGTCTCTGGTTCCCCCTGAGGTGTGGTTAGATATCTTACTAACCATTGGTGTATTTGGGCTTGTTGCGACTTACAAGAATTGGTCTTGTAAGTATAATATATTATAGCACTCTGGAAACATCTTTTATGGAATTGCTCTCAGATGGTGCGCTCTTCTCCTCTTTGTGCATTAGTTTTGCAAAGGTGCTGCCCAGGACACCATTAGAAGAAGCTGCACATCTAAGCACGTTTGTTTTAGAAATTTATTTTATACTGACTTTTTTGTTTGGGTCCATATATTGACTCTCTGTATATATATATTTCAGTGTTTGCCTAGTAGAAGCTCACCAAAAACTTTTTCTTCTCTATTTTGTTTACATGTTCCTGGTCCTTTTGTGTGTGGCACCTGGGTATCTGCTGAATATATATAATTTTTAAACATACATTGTATTTTGTATCTAATTTGTGTTTTTCATTATACTGAAATATTATGGCTAGTATAGCAATTGCATTTAGAACCCAACGAAAAAAGAATCTGGAACAGCTATTTAAGAAGCCTATGATAAATAACAATCAATATAATGCCCCTATACCTCAGGAAGAGGAATATAGAGATCTCAAAAAGATGTTCCATCAATTACAGGATCTCTTAGGCCAAGAACTTAGGCATTGGTGGGACATATTGTCCCTCCAACAATATTTGGAAAACAAGATGGTTCCAAGAGGTTTACGTATTATAAAATCATGTAGTTTTAATGATTCCACTTTTATTGATCAGTGGGATAGAATTTTGGAAAATTGTTCTTTCACTTTAATGAAACACATTATCAGTTTTAGAGAACAAACGCTGTGTAGTGTGGAAAAAGAAATAGAAAATTTACGTCTCCTTTTGGAACCACATCAAAGTAAAGAGATATTTAGGACATTAGACGGTGAAGTTCAGTCCAAGATAGATGCTTTGGAACAAGAACTAAAAGATAGAAAATCTAGGAAAATGAATAGAGATGTAAATGACTATGCTACTAATACAGTTAATGCATAGTCAAGATTTCCATCTCATAAGAAAAATCAGACATATAAATTAAAATCAAAGACAAAAAAGACCAAAGTCAAACATCATCATTCATCTAATCCAACTGTTAAATCTACTAACACTAACAACAGTGGTAATGCAGATTCTATTTCTGCAGATTGTTCTGAATCTATTTCTAGTAAAGACCACACATCTATGGCTATTTCGTCCTCTATTACTTCCACTTCCTCTGTAGGGGTGGATTCCAATATATCTTTGCCCCTTAAGAATACATACGAATTATTACAAATAACTATTATTGAGGAAGAGTCAGTAGAAATTGGTGGTTTATCTACTTTATCTATCTCTCCCTCTTCTCCTTCTTTTTTGGGCGCTATCCCAAAAATTCCAACCAAAAAGAAAACACAGGAACAAAGGGAGAAAAAGGGGATGAAAAAGAAAAATAGGAGAACCCGCAGGGGCAAACGGGGAAGTGGAACAAATAGAAGAGCAAAAGAAGAAAATCACCAAAAAATAGATATTCTTCCAGGTCAAAATGTGGGGGCTATTTTTAACCTCTCAAATAGAACTATTTTGAAAAATGAAGTTTCACTTCTTGAGAAGGGTTTAAAATTTGCTCCCACTAATTCTGCAGATGAATTTAGTTTTTTGTTGGATTTAAAAAGATTTGTTAGGGAGTTGTCTCTTCAGCGATTTTTTAAAAATCAGGAAATAAAAAGAACACAGAACATATGTCCAAATGGAGAGAAAGACCCAAGTGGTCTGGAAGATTCAGAGATTTTACAATGTTTAGAATCTCTGGCATCTGAGGGCTTTAAGTTTGATGATGATAATGGAGATATAGGAGAATCTACTGCAGTTAGGGTTCCACATATAGCTTATAGAAAACAATCAGAGTTTTTTCCTACTCAGTCCAAAGGTCCCTTTGTTGAAACCTTCGCTAAGATGGTTATGGAGGACTACAAAAAATCAATTTCTACTAAAAACCTCATTACAAAAGACAATCTACTTTCTAAGGATAGGAGTTTGACCATCCAGGAAGCAGATACGGGAGGTGCCATTATTATTCAAGACACAGCGATATATCTAGCCGAAGCATCTAGGCTTTTAGCGGATGAAATATCCTACCAAAAACTTACATATAATCCAGCCTTGATATACAATGACCTATTAAAGGATCTATTACAAAAAGGCTTGGATTTAGGTGTCTTGAATAAAAATGAGTTTCATTACATCTACTCTAAACATCCAGCACTTCTTTTTTTCTACCATATCCCCAAACTACACAAGGATACAAGGAACCCCCCAGGGAGACCTATTATCTCGGCGATTAACCCTTTCACTTCTCACCTGTCAGCCTACATAGATTACTTTCTTCAAAAACATGTTGTGTCTCTTCTATCTTACCTAAGAGACTCCCAGGACGTGATCAACAAAGTATCAGAGATCAGGTGGAATCAACACTATATTTGGGCTACACTTGGTGTAGCCTCTCTGTATACATGTATAGATCACGTCCTTGGTTTACAAGCAGTTAGATATTTCCTAGAATCAGACTTAGAAAAGCCCAAGAATCAAACTGAGTTCATTCTAGACTGTGTGTATTTTATCTTACATCACAATTTCTTTGTTTATCAGGATGATTTCTACCTACAAGTGAGGGGGACTGCCATGGGGACCAGATTTGCCCCCTCTTACGCTAACCTTTTCCTGGGCCTCTGTGAAGATCTCACTGTGTGGCCCAGAGAAAAATGGGGGGGCAATCTGATCTTCTATGGCTGTTATATAGACGACATCCTGATCATCTGATGAGGAAGTGAATGTGAACTTAAGTCTATGATTCAACAATTCAATACTAATAACTTAGGGCTGAAGTTCACTGTTGAGACCAATAAAGTGAAGATTAACTTTTTAGATTTAACTTTGGGTTTTACAATGGATATGTCCATTAGTACTACTCTTTACCAAAAGGAGGTTTGTCGCAATCAATACTTAAGAGCAGACAGCTGTCATCACCGCCGCTGGATTACCAACATTCCTTTTGGACAATTTCATAGATTGCGTAGGAATTGTAGTACTTTAGAGGACTATACTGATAGAAATGGGGTTCTAAAACAACAGTTGTTGGAAAGGGGTCATAAAACCTCAGTCATAGAATCAGCTTACCAGAGAGCAAAAAATTTAAACCGAAAATCTATTGTGAAGGTTAAGATGAAGGAAAACATACAAGTTCAATGACCCCCATCAATCGTTACTCAATTCAGTTGCTCCTCTGGTGCTACACAAAAGATAGTATCCAAACACTGGGGAATTCTTTTACAAGACCCCCTCCTTAAGGATTGTCTTACAAAAAAGGCCAAGATTACCTTTAGAAAGGCCAAAAATCTAAGAGGATTTATTGCCCCTAGTAAGCCTAAGAGAGTTAATGAGACAGCCAAAAATAATAAGGGTGTTACGGTTACAACACTCAGACCAAGGTTAGAAATAAAACACAGTTTTATTGAGGTAAAATTAAGGAACAGCGCCCCTGGGGGCCAGAATAGGTAATAGCAGTAAGGCAAGTAATGGATGAACTACAAGCCCAATGTAGCAGGAGCATGTAGCATGAGCAGAAACACAAGATAAAGGGTTCAAACCCAATACAACTACTCCGTCTCAGTGGTGGTGATTAGGCCAACGCCCGGTGCTATAAACAGTCCCAGAGTAGTGAAGAAAGCAAGCTCAAGCAGTGCGACTGAACTGAATCACAACCAGATAGCTGAATCGTAGTGCCCAATAGTATAGCAAGGACCAACTGGAGCTGGAGCCAGTACCCGCACTGGGGTGCGATAACGGAGGAGAGACACTGCCAGAGTCAATAGAGCCAGAGCCAGGAGCACCCCTAGGTGTGGTAACCGGGGAGACACTGCATATGCAAATGGAACCGAAGCCAAGCGCACCCCTTAGGTGCAGTAACGGAGGAGACACTGCACAAGCCAAGATACCTTGAGCCAAACGCACTTCCAGGTGTGATCTGATAGAACAACACTGTGAGCAATAGAAGACCAGAGCCAAGGCACCCTTCTGGTGCCAGAATGGAGCAACACACCGCTAGAGTAACGGAATGCCCAATAGCACCATGCGGTGCAACCACTCTTAGGGAACGAGCACCTAGATATCATTAATGCTCTGCAGTGTAAACGGGTAGGCTCGGTGATGGAGGCAACAAGCTCAACAAGTGTTAAACGGCTCAGGATCAGAGGCAACAAGCTCAGCAAGTGTATACAGACAGGCTCGGTAACGGAGACAACAAGCACAGCAAGTGTTCTCTGACAGACTCGGTACAGAGGCAACAGCTCGGCAAGTACTCTCTGGCAGGCTCGGTAACGGAGGCAACAGACAGGCTCAATAACGGAGGCCACAGTAAACACAGGAGCCGTGATCAGTCAGTGCAAGCTGCGAGCAAGCTTCAGAATGTTGCCAGGCAAGAGCCCAGAGTACGCAGGAATACTGGAAGCAACACGGAGCAGGAACGTCAGTCAGAGCCAGGTCGATCACAGAGCAGGGATGTCAGCCAGAACCGGGTCAATCACGGAGCAGGAAGTCAGCCAGAGCCGGGTCAAACACGGAGCAGGAACGTCAGCCAGAGCCGGGTCAATCACGGAGCAGGAACGTCAGCCAGAACCAGGTCAATCACGGAGCAGGAATGTCAGCCAGAACCGGGTCAAACATGGAGCAGGAACAGCAGAGTAGTCAGACGAGCCGAGTCGGTACACAGGAACGCAGGAACACAGCAACAAAGGCGCAGGAACAGGAACACCACGAAAGGCATAGGCCCAGTATATAAAGGGACACCCTGGGCGGGCCAGTCAAGCTCCGCCAATGGAAGAGCGCCACCACAGAGAGTGACAAGGAATCACAGGGACTGTGATAGTGGGTCTTTTCAATACTTTACCCATGTTTGGTAATTTCAAATGTTTGCATCATAGGTGCACTAATTGCGAGGTTATAGCAAATAAAACTAAGTCTGTGGTTAGCTTCACCAATCAAAGGTCTTTTGAAATCAGGAGTCTGGTTACCTGTGCAACGACTTTTGTAATCTATGTCATTGCATGTGGATGTGGCATACAATACGTGGGTCGCACCACGAGGGCTTTGCGGGATCTTTCTAGGGAACATAGACTTTCGATTAAAAAGCAATCCAGGGAACATTCAGTGCCCCGACATTTTAGTGTTTGCCCCTCTGGGGGTTCTGAGAATTTTTCTATTTTTGAAGTGGAACATGTTCCTATTTCCACCCCCAATAGATTTGCTCAATTGTGCCATCATAAGGCTTTTTGGATCTACCAGTTGGGTACTCTATCACCAGGAGGACTCAATGAGGAACTTGAGGTTAGTAATTTCCTCTAGTTCTTTATTGGAGGGCCCCCCTTTATTTTAAGCTCCTCAGTGTTATATTTGTGATTTAGATTACATTTGGCAACATTATGCTCTGTGTTGATATTATGTAATCATATTATTTTATTTATTTGAATATGATTTTATATTGCCTTGATACATCAAGTCTTTTGAGTGTTGTATGTATTATATACATGCTTCTTTAATTAAGATTTTTATATATATATATTTTAATAGTTCTTTTTAAACATATTAGGATGTGAAACACAAATGTCTTTATGTGAACGAACATCTATATTCAGACTCATGTGACTATTCAATATCGAAATGTGTATTAATAATCTTTGGATTATGATCTCTGAATTGTAAGCATGTGCATTTATACATCTTTAATGTTAGTGCTGCACTGTATATACATTTGTAGCAGTGTTATTTGTTGTCTGTAGATCATGCACTATCACTTTGTATAGTCGCATACATAGTGGTCCTCCTTAGCGTCATCGGTTACCATGGAGTGAACCGCATCGATGGCTTAACGTTTTGAGGTCACTTCCGCTAGTGTCACTTCCGTTGTAGCGATGACTCCAAGCCTCGATGTAGTTTTCCCTCTGGTGTGTCTCTGATGTCGTTTGGATGCCTTATGCAGTATGTCTGATACAAATGTAAGTAAAGCAAATGTATCCTAATATATTTTACTCCCTGATGAAGTACGCAGAAGCGTACGAAACTCGTTGGATAATAAAGCATTTTGGACTATAAAGTTTGTCACTGTGATCCGTCTGATGTACATTGTTTGCTGATATTCGCTTTATATTTGTGAGATCTGGTGAGTAAGTTTCTTTTGGGGGCATTTCTGTATATATCATTTACAGTATTACCCTTAGAGGATTTTTCTCTTCCCTCTGTGTTTCTGGTGTATTGGGCTTGTTGCGACTTACAAGAATTGGTCTTGTAAGTATAATATATTATAGCACTCTGGAAACATCTTTTACGGAATTGCTCTCAGATGGTGTGCTCTTCTTCTCTTCTCCTCAATATTGTAATCCACTCCCATTGATATACATAAATCGTACTCAATAGGTTCGGCACAAGGGTCCTCTCCCATACAGTAAACTTGTCTTGGTGCACTCCTAGGTGGGGCCGGTGGAGATTCTGGCCTCTGGGGCAGGAGCCCAGGCTGAGACTTTCTCTTTGGGCAATTGTTACGAATGTGCCCAGGCTGCAAACAGTCATAGCACCACAGGCCATAGAGGTGCCCTCCACTGGTCTGGTTGTGAATACTGACATGGGGCTGGAATGTGGTACCTGTCAGCAGTAAATCATTTGGTTGGTACAGGAGAGGGACAGGGCCCATTCTCTCAGGTCTCCACACCGTAGGCTTGTCTTGGTGCACTCCAGGCTGCAAACAGTCATAGCACCACAGGCCATAGAGGTGCCCTCCACTGGTCTGGTTGTGAATACTGACATGGGGCTGGAATGTGGTACCTGTCAGCAGTAAATCATTTGGTTGGTACAGGAGAGGGACAGGGCCCATTCTCTCAGGTCTCCACACCGTAGGCTTGTCTTGGTGCACTCCAGGGTGGGACCAGTTGAGATACCGGCCTCCGGGGCAGGGGCCTAGGCCTGAACCGCCTCAGAGGGTTGCAACCAAATATAGCACTGCAGGCTGGAACTGCGCCTGCCACTGGGCTGGCTGCAGGTGACTGGAATGGGGCAGGGGTGGCACTGGATCCTGTGGGGGGGGGGACTGGAGAAGAACAAGGCCTGCTCCGTTGGGTTTCTACATATTTATCAGCCAACTTGGCCACTTCCCCCCAACGTAGGTGGATCTTGGTCCAGTACTCAATCATGAACTTCAGGAGGTGTATGTTGGAAGAATTGCTCCAGTAGGAAGAGCTGCCCACAATCCTCCATAGTCTTTGTCCATTGCAGCCCTGTAGCCAGTTGGCACAAGCATTGTCCATACAGTATGTACATTCAACATACGAGTGCTGTTTCTGCCGTCGGGTATCCGGAACTTCATACCGGGGCAAGCAGGCAAGTTTCAGCTCCACATAACAGCGGTTGACTTCATCAGGTAGTGTGCGATATGCCTCGGCTGCACGCCCAGTCAGCTTGCCCAACAGGATTGTCACCCAGTCTCTCTGATCAACCCTATGAAGAGCACGCTGCTTCTCAAAATTTTGCAGGTACCCGTCTATGTCACCAGTGCTCTTCTCAAACACATTGACGGCTCAATGAGAAAGTTTGCCGCCTGTGGACCCACAGCTCCTTGGAGATACTGAATCTCTTAGCCATCCTTAGCTGTTCCTCCCTTTCTGCGGCCCTCTCCTTCTGTTGGTCCTGAGTCCCCATGGCAATGACTGTATCCAGCACCTAAGCAGATGGGTTGGAGCCATAAAACGCAAGCTGGATTTTCACTCCTTAGGTGAAAGCATCCTTGGGCTCTATATGGCTCTCCCATGATCGTGTGCTGGACTTCAGGCTTGCAGGGCCAACTGTTCCAACAGATGGACCGTCCATCTGCACCAAAGCCTCAACCAGATCAGTCTTCAGCCTCCTTCTCCACCTCTGACACATTGGAACTGTTTTAGGGTGTATCGTTTCTTGTAGACCTCCTCCATACAACTGCCACTGGCTCCTGACAAATCTCCCGATGGAGATTCTACCGGTTGTAGTTTGGGTTCTTATAGGAAGAAGGCATCCCACCACTGCCACCAAATGTGACAGTATCAGGACTTACCAGACCCTTTTGGAGTCATTGGTTCCTGAACCGCTGCTGCTGCTGCTGTCCCTCTTCTACAGCCGGCTGGAGCTCTGCTACTTCCTGGAGGTCCTGTATTCTCAGGCAGAAACAACAGATACTCCTCACTGGTAGACTGACGGAGCTAGTGAATTTAGCTGCAGAACCACAGGTGTAGGAATTAATTCATATTTCAATCATTCCTTAGCACAAGTTACACAGACATGGAGTATACTCTAAACAAGTGCTGGGTTTAACAGTTATTTTCTCTGTACTCTGGTTTTCCACTGCCAAATCCCTTTATAGTACTTACAGTATAACACCACACACACGCTATTACATTATGACACACAATGTACAACACAAGGATCAATATTTCAAATGTTATAGTCCTAAATCATCACACCATCTAAATAATTACCCATGTGACCCATTGCTGTAATCATTTACACATCTCAGACAGCCCATTAATATACCAAAGATAGCAAGGATCATCAACTCCAGTGAATGGCACTGGAAGAACCCTTTACAATAGTGAGCACATTCCAAGGTGACCTTTAGAAAGCCACTTTTACATCTGGGTTACCACAAGCTTTTCAACATTGCTTGCATGACAAGTCAGCCACACCCATGTCTAACATTACTGCAATCACACAGGACCCATAAGCAAAATGGTGCCAAGGTTCATGTGACTTGAGGTAAGAATGGAGATTTGTGCTCTTCACTGACAAGTTCTTGTTTTGTTTAGGATACCACAGTGGCCAGATAATGGATGAATACTAATAATTGGCATGCAGACGCATGTATTGTTTAACAGCATTGCAGACCACCTCCCAGTATAATGGTGTATAATGGCATCATGCATAGCAGTGCCTCTACTGCCCATAAGTACTTAGATCTTTTTGTTCACTCTGTTGCCAGACCAATTCTCCAGAACATTCCCACTCTACACATCTCGAACACACTGACATGGCTTTGCACATTCGCTGTCCTGTCCTCCAGTGGACAAGTGTTAGACCTTATGGGTCGCTACCTCTGCTGGAATCATTCTGCATCTATCCTGTAGGAGTTTTGTCCCCAAGTCAGCGCTGCATGAACTAACATTCCTCAAGAAATATCTTACCATCTTATCGACAGCATTTCTCATTGTCTAGCCATCTGTATCACATCATGAGGTGAGCCTATTCACTGATGAATAATGTGTTCTCTTGTGCAGTTTTAGGTCTCAAGTTGTATTAAATTGTTTCTCATGGTGTACTTTATACATATATGCAGGTACATGTGTATCCAGTATAAAATTACTGGTGCTCTAATTTCATTGTTGAGCAGTGTATATTTATCTAGTCCACTGTAATTGCTTTCAAGTTGAGGTTTTAGTTATTAATTTTGTCAAAGTATGTTCAAGCTTGCATGCTACATCCAAACACCTAAAAGCTCATCTTATTCATTATAATTTTGCCATGTTATATGGATTATCTGTTTCTCTTTTTATTATAGACTTCATTACTGAAAGTTTATAGTTGGCTGATTGTGTGCATTCCACCAGATCTAAAACATACCTGTGAAATGTGAAAATAAGTTGAACCCAAGATCTTCAGTATATCAACCTTTACATTTCCCAATAGAGTATTTAATATATGCCTGTTTGCTCTAACGCTGAGCTGCTCCATTCATTTTATCATCTCTATGTCTTTCTGTTGGACTAATTTAGAGAATAAAGAAGCACTCAATTGGTGCAGATCATGGACTCTAACACAGAGAATATTGTCTTTCACTTGGGTGAGAACTGGGTCAAAGCCCTGAGCATCAGAGTCAAACCCTGAGAGTTTTCAAGTATGATAATAATGTGGAGGATCCATCCATCGTTCTTCCTCCAGGCTATAGAAGGCCCTGATAATTAAGGAGGGGTTTGAGGTTTAAAAAGCTGACCCAAACTAATCTTACATATACATAGTTTCTTTTTCCTCTGTTTGAAGCCTATGAAGCCTCTCAAGTTGGACCTTAGTGCATAGACTCCACAGGATAACATAGGGACTGGAGAGTTTTTCTCACTAGATAATTAATATAAATATTATCTCTCTCTACTGCATCTCCTCCTGAGGCACACAGTGCACTCAGTTCCTTAGAACAGAGTCCATACAATAGACGTCTGTTTCACCCATGTTAATTTACTGTGAAATAGTTATATAAAACAACATTCCAATATATGT
Source organism: Rhinophrynus dorsalis (assembly GCA_037306005.1). Lineage (NCBI taxonomy): Eukaryota > Metazoa > Chordata > Amphibia > Anura > Rhinophrynidae > Rhinophrynus > Rhinophrynus dorsalis. The sequence continues at coordinate 300,851,923 of CM074721.1, forward strand.
TTACTAATATGCATTCAGTTGACCTTTTGAGTGCCAGAGGGATACGCAATGCATTGTGTACCCCTCTGACACTCAAGGGGTTAAGAAGTGACTAGTAGAAGCATAGTACCCCATAGACATGGCTGCTTCCCTGGGAACAGACCTGCTAATGAAGTTGGGGCTTCATTATTAGCAATGGTGGAGCAGAATTGGAGTTTGAAAAGAGATCCTTCATGCTGCTTGGATGTATAACTGCTGCATCTCATGGTTTATGGCAGTGGTTCTCAACCCCTCTCCTCAGGACCCACTAACAGGCCAGGATTTTATGATTCCTTGTTAGAGAACAGGTGTGTTAATCAATATGAATGAGCCTCTGATCACCACACCTGTGCTCTAGCAGAGAAATCCCTAAGGTCCTGGCCTGTTAGTGGGTCCTGAGGACAGGAGTTGAGAACCACTGGTCTATGGGAATTGTGCGCACACACTGTATTTTTTGGACAATAGAATCATACTTCTAGAGTGTGTTCTAGCCAAGGGTTTCAGCTTTCTGACCTCAAGAATGATTGATAGGAGCCATTTGGGGTAGTACAGCCCCAGGCTTTTTTTTTATCAAGTCTGTTCCCATTGGAGATTAACATCTTTCCTAAGGGCCTTAAAGGGGTATATACTAGGGCTACTAGTTATTACAGGGTTAACTCCTGGGTGTAACATGTCGGCTTAAAAGGATAGTAATGTTTCAAAATAAAAGCAGCTCTAATTAATCTTCATAGTATTTGGGCCATGGAGAGTGTTGTTTCAATTCTGTCAGAGTTGTAGTTCAAGAGTAATTGAATGATAAAGTATCCCCCTCCTGCCCCTTTTACTGATTTAACACTGTTCACCTCAGAGCAGCAGGGTGTGTCCAGGTAGATTGCAGAGAGGGACAATCTTCAATTAAGAAAAGGGAAAAAGCTGAAAAAGCTGTCAAGGGGGGCAGGGTTTTCATTGTTCTCACAGTAAGAAGATTGTTCCTTGCTGTGAGCTGTCTGGTCCCAGCACCATATTCCACATCTGAGGAGAGGGGGCTTACACTAGGTAAAAGAGGTGGGAGGGGGAAACTTTATCATTCAATTACTCTTGAACTACAACTCTGACAGTATTGAAATAACACTCTCTATGGCTCAAATACTATGAAGATTAAGTGGAGCTGCTGTTTTTGTGAAACATTACTATCCCTTTAAGTGTAACAGGGTTCTGGTCACTACAGAGTTAAAACCTGTTTATAAGCATGCTGGGTTGATGAATTTAGGGAGATCACTATTAGCTTTCTACGTTTTTATGAGTATATCTGAAGCTGGGTGGTCTCCTAAAGAGACAAGTTCGGTGTGTACTTTTTGTTGAACCAGTATCACAGCCCTTAAAACATAACCTTTATTCATTCAAAGTTTTAAAAATTAAAAATAAGCAAATGTGTACATATTCCATAATTGTCTCAGTGTAGTAATATAAGATTAAAAATCAGTAGGCGGGGACTTATCAGTGTGTCTAGATGATGGCTTTCTTGCCACTGTATTCGTAGCTATATGAATTGCATCTTGATTTAGTAGATGCAATATAACATCGTTACCGCTGACTTACTACCAATGGTAATGAACAGGTAATTTTATATTGCTGTTATTTTCAGTTATTCATCACAACTAGGTTAACAGGAGCCTTGATTCTTGAACTTATTTGTAATTAACAATGCTGTTCCTGATGGTTTAATATATACAGACACTCATAGCGCTAAACAGAAACTTCAATTATTTAAGAGTTGTTAACTTTTAATTAGAGTCATTCTCTAATGAAAGAAGTTCCTATAGTGGTAATGTGGTATTCTAAAGATGGCATTAGTTCAAGGAAATCGATGTATAGCCCTTGGATTGAGTAATAATTATTATCCCAACTGAGTATAGGTATCGCTGCCTTGTGAGTGATTGTTAGTATAAGAAAGAGTCTACTGTCATTGCCCTTCTAATATGCTATGAGTATGAAAGAGTGTTTGTATATGCTGAGAGTAGGCATCTAGAAAGGGTCTTAGTGTACTTACTCAATATTTTGTATATGTCACCACGCGGGGGGTAGGGACCCGAGTGGTGCCGGCACTGGTTCAGTACCTGGAGAGTGATGGTGGGGCGCGATCCTTGAGATCGGAGACGGCATACCAGGTACTCCCTTGCTGCAGCCGAAGCTGAGTAAAGGTGCTGGTCGCGAAACCAGATTGTTCCAACCCAGTTGAGCCGGGGTGCAACCAGGATGGGAGTGCCCTGGGTACCGTTAAGAACCAGGCTGACGAGACAAGCCGGAATCCGGAGACTGAGAACAAGTCGAGGGTCAGGATCAGAGCCAAGGGTCAAACTAGGGACTGGAGACAAGTCGGAGGTCAAGTTCGGAGCCAAGGGTCAAGCCGGGGACTGGAGACAAGTCGGAGGTCAAGTTTGGAGCCAAGCATCAAGCCAAGGACTGGAGACAAGCTGGAGGTCAAGTTTAGAGCCAAGGGTCAAGCCAGGGACTGGAGACAAGTTGGAGGTCAAGTTCGGAGCCAAGGGTCAAGCCAGGGACTGGAGACAAGTCGGAGGTCAAGTTCGGAGCCAAGGGTCAAGCCAGGGACTGGAGACAAGTCGGAGGTCAAGTTCGGAGCCAAGGGTCAAGCCAGGGACTGGAGACAAGCCGGAGGTCAAGTTCGGAGCCAAGGGTCAAGCCAGGGACTGGAGACAAGCCGGAGGTCAACTTCAGAGCCAGGAGTCAAGCCAGGGATTGGAAACAAGCTGGAGGTCTAGCTCTAAGCCAAAGGTCAAGCCAGAGAGCAATGACTAAAGAGAACTAGCACTAAGGAGCTCGTGGAACGGGGCACCCTATGTCTGGGGTAGCCCGTTTAAATAGTAGAGGCAGCCAATAGCCTGGGCAGAGAGAGAGAGGCTTGACTGGGAGCCGAATATGATAGGAGCAGCCTGACCAATAGCGCACCGGACTGGGCGCATGCGTGGCTGCCAAAGAGAAGGCAGCAGGGAACCACACATGCCCAGCCAGACCAAGCTGAAACCTGGAAGCACCGCCGCAGCGAGACGCGGCCGGGAAGCGGATGCCAGGCAAGTGGTGACAGTATATTAGAGTAATACGGTATGCAGTTTCCTGCACGCTCTTGATGCCTTATCTTTAAGTGTCAGATTTGTAGCGATTAGAGAAACTTTCATGGCAGATTGTTTTTCTCTAATGGAGGGACATTGTTCAATTCTAACCAAAGGATTAACATACTGTCCCACACAATATATGGATTTGTTTGACTGGGTGAAGGATGTAAACCTGTTCAGCAGAAAATTACTACTGCATAAACACTTCACCCTCCAAGAAAAACTAGGTAAGACAACTTAAGATGACAGAATTTCCAAGTACTCATGTCACTACAACAGGAAGAGTATTTTTCTGACTTTTCAGCTGAGGGTCCTTTCACCAACCTAAATACAACACCAAATTTACACCTCCAGCAAATATCTCCCCTCCTGTTCAATTATTCACTGAACTAGTGACCAAAGATCTTGAACGGTTATCAAAATCATTACCAAAAAATCATAGGAAAAATATTACCTTGACAGAACATGAGGCATTAATTGACCTAAAAAAAATCTCAGGTCATTATAAACCCCTCTGATAAAGGAGGTAATGTAGTCTTGCAAGATGCTGAAAGGTATGAAGCAGAGTGTCTAAGACATCTCAATGACACTACCTGGTATGAGAAACTTACAACAGATCCTACATTTTCTTTTCAAGTAACCTTAAAATCTTTATTAAATTATGCATTGTCAAAAACATGATAAGTAAAGATGAATTTGAATATCTCTTTGTCAGGAATCCAATAATTCCTACATTTTAAATAATACCAATAGTTCAATAGAACAAAGACTAACCACCAGGCAGACCCATAGTAGCAGGGATAGGCAGCTTAACAGAAGCAACAAGTATATATGTGGATCATATACCAAGACTGTTTGTATATAGTCTTCCATCAAAAACAAAAATTCCCTTGATGCTATAAAACAACTTGATGGAGTACACCTGGAGGATTCACATTTTTGGCATCATTAGATGTCGAATCATTTTACACAAGTATTTATCATAAACTTGGAACAGGAGCAATGGAGATCTTTTTAAAAACTAAAGGCACTTAATATCAAAAATGCAATGAATTTGTTCTACAGTTGGATTTCATATTAAAACATTACTTTGTTTTTAATAACCACTACTATCATCAGATACGTGGAACTGCCATGGGAAGTACCTGCACACCAACATACGCCAACCTATATTTAGGTTGGTGGGAGAAAAATACCATCTTCTCAGAAGAGTTGTAAAAATATATGCAGTGTATATCCCTATGGATGAGATTCATAGGTGATATTCTATTAATCTGGTCCGGCGCTGCAGAATTATTTAAAGAATTTTTATCAGTTATCAAAAATAATAAAATCAATCTCAAAGTAACATATGAGATTGACAGTAACAAAATTTCCTTCTCAGACATTAGCATTTATAGAAATCAACAGGGAATACTGGAAACAACCATATTCAGAAAAGCAACAGCAACCAATACCCTCCTTGAAGCTTCAAGTCAACATGCAATACAATTAAAAATAATATCCCTATAGGACAATATCTCAGAATACGCAGATTATGTAGCACAGTGAACAAGTTTAAGTCTGAGGTGAATAAACCTAAAGACAGATTTCTCACAAGAGGTTACAGTAAAAAAATCCCTTAAAAGGGCATATAAAAGAGCCCTCAATGCTAACAGGCAGGAGTTACTAAATCCTCCAGTGAAAATAGAATCTGCTAGACAGATTAGATTAATAGGTATCTTCAATGCCCAACATGCCTCCATCCACAACATCTTACAAAGGCATTGGCATATTTTACATGCAGATAAAGATCTCTCACCAGTTTTAACCCCACAACCATTCATCACTTATAGAAAAGGAAAACATCTGAGTGATCAGTTGGTATACAGCCATTATAACAAAGTGGGATGATTAAAGGTACACTGCCATGTGGGACATGCTGTTACGGTTATTACGACACTCAGACCAAGGTAAAAAATAAAACACAGTTTTATTGAAGTAATAGTAAGGAACAGTGCCCCTGGAGGCCAGAATCGGTAATCACAAGTAAGGCAAGTAATGGTTGTAGTACAGGCCCAATATAGTAGGAGCAAGTATCACTCAGCAGAATCAAAAGGTAAAAGGGTTAATGCCCAATACAATAATCAGTCTCTGTTGTGGTGATTAGCCAACGCCCGGTGCTATAAACAGTCCCAATAGTAGTGCAGAAAGCAAGCGATAGCAGTGCGACTGAACTGGATCACAACCAGATAGCTGTATCGTAATATGCCCAATAGTATAGCGAGGACTGACTGGAGCTGGAGCCAATACCATCCCTTGGGTGCGATAACGCAGGAGAGACACTGCCAGAGCCAATGGAACCAGAGTCAGGAGCACCCCTTAGGTGCGGTAACGGAGGAGACACTGCATATGCAAATGGGACCAGAGCCAAGAGCACCCCTTAGGTGCGGTAACGGAGGAGACACTGCACAAGTGAATATACCGTGAGCCAAACGCACTTCCTGGTGCGATATGATGGTGCAACACTGTGAGCAATAGGAGACCAGAGCCAAGGCACCCTTCTGGTGCCGAAACGGAGCAAGAGCTAATGGAATGCCCAATAGCACCACGCGGTGCAAACTGCAAGGAAACGAGCACCTTAGTTTGAGATACTGCTCTGCTAGTGTAAGCGGATAGGCTCGGTGATGGAGGCAACAAGCTCATCAAGTGTTAAACGGCTCAGGATCGAAGGTAGCAAGCTTGGCAAGTGTATACAGACAGGCTCGGTAACAGAGGCTACAAGCACAGCAAGTGTTCTCTGACAGACTCGGTAACGGAGGCAACAGCTCGGCAAGTATTCTCTGACAGGCTCGGTAACGGAGGCAACAGACAGGCTCAATAACGGAGGCCAAAGTTTAGCAGAGGAGGCGTGATCAGTCAGTGCAACACTGCAAGCACAGTTCAGAATGTCGGCAGACAAGAGCTCAAAAGTTCGCAGGAACACTGGAAGAAAACACGGAGCAGGAACGTCAGCCAGAGCCGGGTCAATCACGGAGCAGGAAGTCAGCCAGAGCCGGGTCAATCACGGGGCAGGAACGTCAGCCAGAACCAGGTCAATCACGGAGCAGGAACGTCAGTCAGAACCGGGTCAATCACGGAGCAGGAACAGCAGTGTAGTCAGACGAGCCAAGCTGGTACACAGGAATGCAGGAACACAGCAAGAAAGGCGCAGGAACAGGAACACCACGAAAGGGCACCTGACAGGCGGGCCAATCAAGCTCCGCCAATGGAAGAGCACCACAACAGAGAGTGACAAGGAGTCACGGGAACCGTGATACATGCCAAGCATGTAGCCACATAAACAAAGAGAAGACCTTCAGCAACCAAGATGGCACAAAACGATATGCTCTTCTACAATTCACAAATTGTAAATCAGTATGTGTCATATACCTTTTGGAATGCATCTGTGGAAAGCTTTATGTCGGTAATACTAAAAGACAATTTAATCTCAGAATCCTAGATCCGTAGAAGATATCAGAAATCACCAGGAGAAACCTGTAGCCCATCATGTTTTGGACCATCATGATGGCAATATTAAAAAAATGTAAGGGCTTACAACATCTAAAGCCCTCTATAAGAAAAGGAGACATAGACAAAAAAATATTCAGACTAGAAGCCCAGTGGATTTATAGACTGGGCACAATGCATCCAAAAGGATTAAATGAGGTATTCACCTATAATCAGTTTATTAGAGATCAATTCTGCATTTATAATTTTAAATATTGGACTGCTCTATTTAGTAATAATAACACTAAGACATAGGGTGCAGAGAAATATATTATTAGGGCTGTTTAATTCAACATCTTAAGTCCCAGGGATAATTTTTTTCATCTATAATTTCTTTTGACAATGCATTTCAAAAGATTTTATTTACATGGAAACAACTAAGAGAACAGTCTATTAATATAATAAGATGTACCAACTTTATCAAATGCGGCTTGTCTTATCAACATGCGATGCAATGAAGGAATCCTGTCACTAGGAACATACATCCAATCAAAAATCAGGACATCGGATGTAGATGTTGTAGACTCTACATCGACTAGTAGACACCCACTTATTAGGGTTTAAAAAGGACCAGCAACATGGCCATTTTCACTATAGCCCCTGATGAAGCTGCATCTCTCAAAGAAACTCGTTGGGCAACACCCTCTACCTTTGACCCTGTCTGGTACTAAGTGATACACTTGTGGGCAATGACACTTGAGCTTGAATGAGATAGTCAAACTTGGAACATAGAGCGCCAATCAAAGCAATCCACAAGGCTAGTTAAAACTAGGGAACCGCTGAGTCTCTACTGCTCACTTCTGTTACAGTGTAGATGAATCCTTACCTTAATACTTCATTTACTCATTTGCTAATGGAACTATTGTTATCAATCTTGAAAAGAAAATTTGTTACTTTAGATTGATTTCAATTTTTAGGCCACATTGAATTGTTGTGTTACCCCGACTAGTGGGACTTGTGGGCTCTTAAGGCAGCAATATTCTCACACTGGGGTCACTTGAGTATATGGGGCACAGCAGTCAAAACAATCTGCCATAAAAGTCTCTTTATTTGCTACAAATCTGACACTTAAAGATAAGACAAGGGCATGTAGGAAACCGCATACAGTATTACTCTAATATACAAAATATCGAATAAGTACACTGAGGCTCTTTCCAGGTGCCTGCTCTCAGCGTATACGAGCACTCTTTTATACCCATAGCATATCAGAAGGGCAATGAGTAGATTCTTTCCTATGCTAACAATTGCTAACAAGGTGGTGATTCCTATATCCAGTTAGGATAATAATTAACACTTGGTCCAAGGGCTATACCTTGATTTCCTTGAACTAATTCCATCTTTAGAATAGCACATTACCACAATAGGATCTTCTTTCATTAGAGATTGACTCTAATTAAAAGATGACAACTTAAGTAATTGAAGTTTCTGGTTAGCGCTAGTCTATATGTATTAAACCATCAGGAACAGAAGCATTAATTACACCTAAGAGCAAGAATCAATGCTCCTATTTAACCTAGTTGTGATGAATAACTGAAAATAACAACAATATAAAATTACCTTTTCATTATCATTGGTAGGAAGACAGCGGTAACGATGTTATAGTGCATCTACTAAATCAAGAAGCAATTCATATTGCTACAATATGCTGGAGAGAAAGCCATTATCTAGACAAATTGATAAGTCTATTAATATTATATACACACACAGGTTTGTTTTTATTATTACGGGTGGAAGTCCCCACCTAGTGAATTTTAATCTTATATTCCTACACTAAGAAAATTATGGAACATGTACACATTTGCTTATTTTTAATTCTTAAAACTTTGAAAATTTTTTATGTTTTAAGGGTTGTAATACTGGTTCATCAAAAAGCACACATTGAACTTGTCTCTTTAGGAGTCCACCCACCTTCAGATATACCTATAAAAACATAGAAAGCTTATAGTGATCTCCCTAAGTTCTCTCTACTTCCTTTGTTATATTCAATTATGACATGCAGTGATTTAAACAGTTTTTGTTAAGACTATTATCTACTCATTATTGCTTCATATCTTAGGTTGATGAATTGCAGCTTCTGCTCATTAACCAGGGATAAGTGTCTGATAAGTGTGTGCTTTCAATCCCGCTAGCAGTCAAACTACAATCTGAAAACTGTGATTGACCTGGACTAAGTGCTTTCAGTTTTCCTTGTCTGAGACATTTTTCTGCAACAGTTTGCTTAGAGCTATTTGTTTTTGTTTTTTTTTCTGGCTTAATAAAAGCCTAGCTTTCTTTTCAGACTTAGCTGGCTTCCAGTCTGCTGAGATCTTTTACAAGTGGTGTCAGAAGTGGGAGAAGAGGGGGCCCTTGGTCCTAAGGGGCACACTCAAAAAAAAAAAAAGGAAGATGGAACAATTTCTGCAGACATTCCTGCAGAGCCAGGCTGAGCAGACACAGCAGATGCTACAGCAAGTGCATACAGTGTGAACTTTGCACAGCTTTTGAACCAGGCTGCTTCACCTGTGAGAACAGAACTTTCAGGCAACCCACCAGTCTCCAAGTTAAGATGAAAATAGCAGCTTTCCTCTAGATGTTTGAGAGAGTGGCCACTGCACAATGCTGGGCCATGGATCACTGGGCAACCACCTTGGAATTGCTGCTTATAGGGGAAGCTCAGGCACCATACCAAGGTTTTTCTATGGCGTACGTGCTGGACTATCAGCAAGTCAAGGCCACCATCCTTGACTGTTTTGGACTTACTGCAGAGGCCTTCCATCAGTGTTTCCAGGTTTTCAAGTTCATGGCTAGAAACCAACCCAGGCCTGTGGCCCAGTGACCACATGATCTCTGCACCAACTTGCTCCAACTTGTAGAGCACAGTAAAGAAGAAGTCATGTAACTGGTGGTGATGGAACCATTCATTGAGATATTGGCCTCTTTGGCCTGTACATGGTGGAAACACCATTATCCCAAGCAATTGGAACTGTCTTTGGCAAATTAGCTGGTGGAAAACTTAATGGAAGCTGAGACCCAGGTGGCCCTACCTGTCCTGGACCTACAACCAACAACCTAGAGAGCCTGTTGCAGCAGAATAAAAAACATCAGCTCGAGACAAGAAAAGCTCTGCATGAGCTGTCCTGAGTGCCAATTGACTGCTCAGATGAATCAGGGACTAGCCCTGTTGGTTCCCTTATCACTGGTGAATATCTAAATTGAAAGGGTAGGGATGAATCTTGTTAAGCCCCTTAGAACACTAAGAAAAAGGGCATAGATTCATACTGGTGGTGGTAGATTATGCCACCTGTTACCCAGAGGAGTTCACTTAATAAACCGCTACTATCAGGCAGGTGACAAATATGTTGCTAGAGTTGTTCCCTATGGTGTGGTTACCCAAGGTAATATTGACAGATCTAACCACTGCTTATGCAGGATGTCTTAAAATTGTTGGAAAAAAGTCAGTAAGGACCTCTGTCTGCTATCCACAGACAGATGGATTGGAAAGAGGTTCAATGGAAAGTTAAAAGCTATGATGAGAATGTTTGTTGACAATCTTCTGCCCTTTCTGCTTTTTTGCAGGGAGGGAAGTACCTCAGTCCTGTACATGGTTCTCTCCACTTGAACTCCTTTATGGAATGCAGCCATGTGGTATCCTAGATCTCTTAAAGGAGCCATGGTAAGAATAACAATTTCTTGCTAAAAATGTAATATAGTATGTAATTGACCTTAGAAACAGGTTATACCTGATGGGTCGGTTTGCAAAGGACAATTTACAAAACTCCCGACATGCACAAGAAAGGTATTAAAATCACTATGCTCTCCTTAGGGAGTTTTAGCCTGGGGAAGAGGTGATGTTACTACTTCCCAGTAGTGAGAGTAAATTGGCAAAATAACAGGATCATTTTTATGTTCTGAGACTCACTGGGGAAGTAAACTATGAGACTGCCCAGGCAGGTTCCAAAATGGGTAAACAAATATACTACATAAACCTTCTGAAACCATGGGGAACTGATGAGTCTCTGTTCATAGACCAGGTGGTTGATGACTCTGGTCTGGTGCTCCAGCATCCTGAAGAGGGACACAGAGTTTCCGTTAGGTCAGGGGTAGCCAACCGCAATCTAAAGAGCTACCAACAGTGCATGTTTTTTAGATATCTCTGTTCAGCACAGGTGAATCAATCATTGGCTCAGTTGCTTTAATGAATCCACCTGTGCTGATCCTAAAAAACATGCACTGTTGGTAGCTCTTGAGGAGCAGGGTTGGCTACTCCTGCTTTAGGAGAACAGTTAACCCCTGAACAGTGATAGGATGTCTTGGAGGTGATCTCCCAGTTCAAAGACTTTTGCTCAGAAGAACCAGGGACTACCTATTTAATACAGAATGAGATCATACAGAGCCAGGGGTGAAAATACAATCTCACCCATATAGGTTCCCTGAAAATGGGAAAGAATGTGTTTTTAGTTAGGGGTTATAGAGGAGCCACGTAATCACTGGTGTAGTCCTATAGTTCTAACATCCAAGTCTGATGGGACAATACCATTCTCTGTGGACCATAGCAACGTCAATGCCATGACACAGTTTGATGCCCAGGGTCGACGAGTTGCTTCACACCCTGCGTGTGGCAAGGTATATTGTTATGCAATAGGTCATTGGCAGATTAATTTGGAGTAACACTCCTGACAGACACCTTTGGGTCTGCTTCAGTGTGTCAAAATGCTATTTGGCAGAACGTGAGTTATTTTCCAGAGACTCATGGAAAGGGTCTTACACCTAAATATGGGATATGCTGCTGCATACTTTGAAGATATAGTGATTTTAGTAAACACCAGAGGGCTCATGTTAACAGGCAGAAGGCAGTCCTCAGATGCTTAAGGGAAGGTGGACAAACTGCAAATCCTGATAAAAGCAGAACCCAGATATCTTGGCTGTGCCACCGGGGTGGGACAATCAGGCCATTGGAGGACAAAGTAGCAGACCAGTGGGATGTTCCAGTCCCTGAAACAGAGACACATGTACACTCCCTACTAGGTTTAGCAGGGTATTATAGCCATTTCATTCCTCATTACTCCATTCTCAAATCACCCTTACAACCGACCTTGTATGTAAGAGTGCCCTCACTGGAGTGGTCTGGTCTAGGGACTGTTAGGTGGTGTTTGAGGCGATAAAGTGGTATATTTTGGAGGGTCCAGCCCTAAAATGGCCTGATTTCACAAAACCATTTGTATGGCAGGCAGATGCCTCAGATGTGGGTCTGGGGGCAGTTCTGTTCCAACAGTTTGAGAGAGTGGAACATCAGATCAGAAGCTATTTCATATGGAGACCTTGTACTTCGTGATACATAAGGAGTGCTTGGCAATGAAATGGACCATTGGGGCACTGAAGCATTATTTGTCTGGAGTCTATTTCACCCTGGTAATGGACCATGCTCCCCTAACATGCTTACATACCATGGAAGACTCCAGCCCTTGGTTAACACGATGGTACATAGCCCTCCAACCCTTCTCATTTGACTCTCAGCATAGGCCCAATCGGGAAGATGCCAATGCAAATATTTTGTGGTGAGAAGGTGTGGATGGTTGGGCTTCTGCTGTACCCAACCCAGGTCATGCACTTATAGAGGCGAAATGTAACAGGATTACTAGTTGTTACAGTATTAACACCTGGGTATAGCCATGTTAGGTTAAGTATAACTGGATTACTGGTTACAACTGAGTTAAAACCTGTTTGTAACCATGCTGGGTTGATAAGCTGCACAATTAGATGATAGTAATTGTAATAATAAAATAATATTCTGTGGTAGATCTTTGTGAATCACCCCAAAGGGATCCACTGGAACAGTTTTTAGATGTTTGCAAAAAAAATTAAAAATCTGAATTACATATGAAATTGCTAATGCACTTCAGTGCATATGGCTTCTCCATTATGCTATGGCTTCTCCATTATGCTATGAATGGCCACTGAAATTTGATGTTGCTTCTCAAATACTTGGAGACAACGAGGGTGATCACATGGAGATAACTTCTCTAGTGATATCACTTATCCAGTTTCTATGTTATTCTGTAGAGCCTACCACTAAGATCTCCTGAGTTTGGCTCCATAGAATAAAATAGGAACTGGAAGTCATCTTCATTTTATCACCTCTTTATCAAGCTGTCATGCTACAGTAGAATGCAAATGGTGGAACAACAGGTTGTACAGGCAGCAGGTTTACCTGATGGTCTTCTCTTAATTTCCACTTCTCCTGGGATATCAGGTACAAGATACGCAGTGGACTCCAATGTAAGCTAGAGGGAGGACTAAAACTAAATAGGTAAACTCAACTACTACTACTACTTGTAGTAGTACTACACAGCAGCACAATAGTCTAACTTTCAGTACTAAGATGGATATTGTAAGTCTGTCTTCCTGCTCAGAGTTATCTAGGACATCTAAGGACTAGTATAATATATCCACCCTATAAGCTCTAGATAAATAATCATAAAGGTACATACATGTCAGTACTAGAGGACAGCATGGACACCCCAGGAGAACCATAGGGAAAACTGATATAGCTCTCTATAAATTTGTGGGATTTAAGTATTTGCTACAATGAGATATGTTAGCAAAATTCATTCATATAAATTGTTATTATCTTTAGTTCTGTTCACAGTTTTATAGGTATCTGAGTCATTTTACCGCTTCTAAATGACTAATTACATTTTTCAGTTCATTACTTGTATATTGTTCTTGTTATTGAAAAAACATATTTAGAATGATTTATATAATGTGTACACAAAACACCAAGAGTATTAACAACATTATTCATTAGACATGATATTCCTCTGTGCCTTGTTTTACAAAATAAAATGCAGAGGAAACTGGCACAATATTTTTCCCTTTCCTTAGTCCTGTCATAAAATGTGGTGTTAGGACATGCTTCCATTAATACAGTGTGCAGTGTCACATTCTTTGATATTTGTAATCATAATTGTTCTTCCTAACCTCACTTGTGTCATTAGCTTTTAAAATAATTGCAATATTTATACAATCAATTAAATTTGCTAAACACTGTATTTGGTTTGTTAGTTTAATAAAGAATAATTCACAGATCACTTTAGATTGATGTTCGTTTGAAGCACAGCACTGGACATCCTGTTAGTTAAACGGCATCATTGTCATTATGCTTCTCATTTACTGGAGTCAGTTCCAAATTAAAAAGAAGAGCAGAAGTAGTTGATAAACAGGCTTCCTGAGGGAATGATTACTTTAGCAGTGATTGTTCATCTAATCATCTTCTTTAAAATGTCATTACATCTGAGTTGTTCCTTTGATAGCAATAACAGCTTTCCCTTTCAATAGGATTTCTTTCAGTATTTTAACAGCAAATTGATTGCTTCTCTTCCTTTCATGTCAGCTGCTGATTCATTATTCTTTTTAGTATCTATGACAAGGCCTGTTTATGAACATTTCAGCAGGCTTTGTGGTTAATATTTATTTAACCACTGCAGTATCATTGGAATTTGGTTTTATGGATTATTTGATTGACTACAACAGAGAGCTAATATTTACTTGGCGAGATAATAACAGTTAGATGAACTTGAAGTACATACATTATACTGGAAAGCTGCCACAGGGTTTATTGTGTATAAATAAGAAAGAACAATTCATCAGAAGCACTAATGGAAACTGATATAATTCTATTCACATGGCAGAATAGCTAGAAATATTCTGAGCTATTTCCTAACAGTAACTATCTGCTTTATTTTGAGTAGGTGCGTTAACAGATGTACCATATTCCGTAGCTGTGTATAGTAACCACTTTTTATGCTAATGCATTAGACATATCTCTAGCATGCAAAGGGTTCGTGCTTTCCATTCCTAGGCCCCTTTCATATAAGTGATTGGAACAAAACAGTGATGTTGCCACATTCCAATTTCCTGTTTACTTATCTGTACCATGTTTACACTCGACTAGCAATCCTATCACAGGGAAGGAGTGACTGACATACAACCCATATCAGTATCTGCAGAACTTAACTGGTTAATATACAAAAAAGAAGAACACAAGCGGCACCCAAATCATGTAATTCAATCACATGAATATATCAAAATAAATGTAAAGGTATATACTCATAAAAGCGGTGGTCAGTCATCTTGGAGCTAACTATTTATAGAATACTGGTCTGTCTCTATTCAGAACAAGCATACAATTCAGCTCTTGTAAATGTGAAGTAGAATCCAGGTAACTTGAATCACTTATATTGATTTATTGATAAATATAAATAATCTATAAAAGCGATATAAAATAACATTTAAAATTAAATTGATTATAGGACCATAATGGTATTAACCAAACAAAAGAAAAAAGCCACCAAAGGATCTCAATATAAATAGGCTCACCATAAAAAACATTGATTAGGACTAATTTATGTACCTCACATTACATAAAGGCAATTGTAATTGGGCCCGACAGTCAGGCCTTCATAACATCACAGCTCTCAATCCTTGACTGGACATAGGATATAAGCTCCACGCTTTCCCAAACATAATCACCTGATGTGCGGCTTTAAGCCTTTTTAATAAGGTTAATAATGTAACTAGAGATATTCATGTCCCATCAGCCAAGTTGAACATGATGTTATGACTTGCAGTATGATATGGAAATATCAAGATATAAGGTTTATAAGTAATCACAATGTCAGACAAACTGACATCCGCTCCCAACGTAAAGTAATAATTAAATACTGGAAATAGTGGCCATACATTGGCCCAAAAAACATGGATAGCTATATGAAAATAAACTTTCACAATGAAATAATAAGCCCCAACTAATAAATGATCTAAAAAACTAAAAACTGAGACATATACACATATAAAACTAAGTACAAAATATAAATAAAACAAATGACACAAACAGTGAATGAAACAAATTAATGAATGAAACAAATGAAAAACAACTGGATGGACCCTGTCACTCACCAACTTCATAATGAAAATGGGCTAAAAATCCCAATTGAAACAGGTTTTCACAAATAAAAGAGGAAGAACCAACAGTATAGCAGAAAGGCATGGTCCCCACCAGTAGAAATGGGATTAAAGAGTGGTAAACTAAGACATAATGTTGTGAATGATGAATGTGAATGAAACAAAAGGAATGCATTAAAAATAATGCATTAAAATAGAATAAAAAATCAAAATGGTAATAAATCAGGTGTAGACACACATCTGTATAAAAAATACAGTGAATAATGATGGTAACTGTCATGTATGTCAAGGAACAACATGATATTGATGATGCTGAGAATGATGAATAAGAGCAAAGAGGGGAAATGGAACATAAAATAAATAAATTATAAAGCTAAATAAAATAAAAAATATAAGGGTGAATATGTGTGTGTTGAATATGTTCTAAAATATGGTAAATAATAGATTAAATGAAATAAAATTTATGGAAAGGTGAATATGCACGTGTTGAGACACGATGCAGTGAACTAGTGGTAGATTGTTGATCTACAAGAATTTAGTGTGCTATATAAATACAAAAAATAATAATGAAAAAAGAACATCAATAAACATTTTTTTCTCTCTCTCTCATACCCATACGCATACACACGGGACCACTTAAGCTGCCATCAACTGGATTTAACAGCCAAATTTCATGATAAAGAAGAGGGTGCTTCACCCTTAACCCCTTAAGGACCGGGGAAATCTGAGGTCGATTTCACTTAATGACCAGAGAAATTCTGACCTTTTTGACTATGTCTTTGTTCAACAGTGTTTTTCCTCTAAGTACTTTATATACCATTTTTTACGCAAAAATGGGGCTTTCTTTTAATACCATACTTATATGGCTAGCGCACCATTTATTTTAGTAAAATTAAAGAAAACGGTAAAAAAGTTAAAAAAACGCCTTTTTTTTCTCTTAGGATCATTTGGGCACAATGGGTTAAATTTTTATGTACACTTCATGAAAGGTATGACTTGTCAGTCATACCTACAAAATGGGCAGATTTAAGTGGTCACTGTCCCCCCTGGTTGAAAAACCCCATGTCCCTTTTTCCTACCTTTTTTTCCCACTTTTTTATTGATGACATAAATTTATTTCATGGCTCCACAACAATCACATTTCCTATTTTGGTAATTGACATGTTTTTTTATTTAAATAAAATTTTTGTTAAAAAAAAAAAAGTTTTGTGTCTTTTTTTTAAAAAAAACCCCAAAAGTTAATTTTAGCAGGTCAAAAATGGACCTTCTTTTAGCCAGCCTCCAGCACAGCAGTGAAGGGGTTAATACCCCCAGCTGCTGCATTTTATTTGTCCACTAGGTGTCTCTTCTCTGCTTCTCTGTCCTTTACTTTGATAGCAAGGGACAGACAGGCTGAGAAGATACACTAGAGGCAGTGTAGAACACTGCCTCATTCATTCTTTCACAATGACCTGGCACTTGTGAAAGTGGCTGAGAATGAATGCTCCGGTCCTGGAGTGTTCAGTCTCAGCCAGGAATTAATGATAGCAGCATGCACGGATGCGCACTGCTATCATTTAACCCATGACGGTCCATGACCGTCATGGGTCCTTAAGGCAAAGCAATCCATGATGGTCCAGGACTGTCATGGGTTCTTAAGGGATTAATCATTTGATCATCTCTGCCTTAGGCCAGCATTTCTCAACCACAGTCCTCAACTACCCCTAACAATGTACATTTTCTGAATTTCCTTTCCCGAGCACAGCTGTGTAATTAGTGGATTTTTAATCTAACAATTCACCTGTGCTTAGGCTGATGTGGCAGGTTTCAGAGAAGTGGTGATGGAGAAGTTAATAGTAAATGGAGAAAAAGTGTCAGATTATTTGTTTGGAGGTTTCAAATGGTACAGATACGTATTGTCTCAAAAAGGTTTAGGAAGAGTTTGATGTGATGATATATTATTTCTAATTGTATCAATTGTTACTTTGAATAACGTGGTAAGATCATAATAAAGTAACACAATCTTAGGAGGTAAATGCAAGGGGGAGTTGGAGTTGTAGGTTGACGAAAAAAATGAGACTAGAGCAAACGATTGGATGCTAAAGTGGACAATAGGGTGTGGTCAAGGTTATTTGGAAACAAAACAGTCAGTGTTATATGATGATATAATACATTTGCAATGTAGAAAAATCCTTGTTAAAACAAGATTTCTTCCAGTGATATTCATCTGTTAGAGTACTTTCTCAAATCGAAAGGGTTATGTAGAGTAATGGTATCTAATGCTACTGTAAGTGTGCTGTATAAAATGTTTGCTATATTGGACCTGGATGGTATAGAAGTAAAATTGTAAGAAGGAGAAAAATTGTAGGTCATCACTAAGTCAGTAATTTTTCTATGTGTGAGGCCGGTAGAATGTTTTTCAGAGATCATATGACAAAGTGCTAGACTGAAGGCCATAAGGTGATAATAGGGGAGTGCAAAGAGGAAAGTTGAAAGCAGGAGAGGATTTCAGATGATAGATGGCAAATTATTTTTTGAGGGACAGAAGCTGTGAGGCAGCAAAGGGAATGAGATTGTCTATATGAATAAAGACAACTTCTAGAAGAGTAAAAATGAGAAACCATGTAGAAAGGTAACTGAATAATTGCATGATGACAGGAAAGCAGCTTGTTAGGTGATACTCAGAAATTGCATAGTGGAGAAAGCAATATACAAACATTGCTCTATATCTGTTACAAAGTCCTGGGGTATGAATAAAAGAAAGGCAAGCATAAAATATAGTTCAGTCAGAGAAGGTGACTGACATTTACAGCAATGGCAAGCATATTAAAAGAGCTGGAGATTAAGAGATAACAGTAGTGAGCTTATTGGAGACTGAGCAGAGTCCCAGTAGTGTAATAAAAGTCTGGAATCTGTCAGGGTCTTCAGCTGGCGGAATTAGCACAACAGATTAATGGAAGTAGGTTGAGGAAGTCAGAGTAGGCATTAGTGGTAACTTGTGCTTTTAGCTTCCATGGTTGGCAGATGAGAAGTAAATGTTGTGGGTCATGGCAGGAAAAAAATGTAAATAAAGTGGACTAGTTGAAAAGGCAAAAACAAAGGTAAGGTAATGTATATAGATAAGTAAAAGTAGTACAATAGTAGGTCATATGATATGTTTTGCTATGGTGATGTGTTTATATTACTCCAAAGATATTTATATTGTAATATTACTGATAATTATGCGGGAAATATCTCAAATAGTTTGTAACAAAACATACACATCACATAGAATAATTTTTATGAAGTATATAAGATGTCTTGCAAATAATTCTCTAGGCAACATAATCAATTAATGTATGTAAAATACTTATCTTCACACCAGCAGGCACAAATAGGTGTCTAGCAGCTGTCTACGGAGGAGCAAAATCCAGCTATTAATTAATTTGGACGCTGTGTGGTCGTAGACATCATTGTATTTGACAGGATTGTCAAGGCAGGTTAAAAAGAATTTCACACATTGGAGAAACAGGAGGATAACAAGTGTTTTTCAAGTATTACGTTGTTTTGTGTGAACTTAGAGCAAAATTATACATGCACAGCTTTCCTTCTCAAAGTATCCTATATGCTGATTTACTCTCATTTTGTATTCAAGTTCCCATAACTATTTTATACACATGATTCTGAAAGTGTTTGCATTGCATTCTGAATTGGTATCATGATATTATTAATAATTGATCAAACCAAATAAGCTAAGGAATTGGGATGGACAAAACTTTTCATCTCAAAAATTAAGAGTGAAAAACAGCACTTCACACCTTCCATGGGAATTTCTGGGGAAAGGGACATTTTCCTCTGTTCCCTTTTTTTTTTGCTGCATTATGTGTGATATAATGTATTCTCTCCTAAATGCACACACAAACACACTCACACGTGGAGAGTTTGCTCCATGTATTCCCACTGTGCTAGAACAGAAAAAGTTACAGACTTGAGGCCACAGAAATGGACTTGTGGCCAAATGTCTGTTTTGTGTGCTAAGTTCCTAAAACTCACTCTAAATTGCGTGAATAATGGAAACATCAAAGGCAAAAAAGCTAAAGATCCCTGCTTGACACACTGTCAAGCACACTGACTGTTAGCTCAAATACATAGTCACCCTCCCAAACATTAACCCTACACTACCCTAAACAGCAAAGTGCAACAATATTACTCATAACACTAGCCTAACACCCAGATCTGTGTTACGCTTACTTGTCATCCACTGTCTGTTTTCTTCAATCCTCTATCTTCTTTTCACTGTACTCTTGTCTCTTCTTGTGTGTAAAATAAAGTGTCAATGAAGGTAATTCAAATAAAATTGCCCCCAAGATATGCCTGAGTTAACCTTTTGAGTGCCAGAGGGGTCCCCCTTCAGCACTCAAAGGGTTACATACAGTGTGGTATATCTTTTGAAAATAAGATTCATTCATTCCATTTCAAAGAAAGAGGTAATTTTTTGTTTCCAAGCATTCAAGGTGTTTCCAATGATTAAAGATAATTCCGCTGCCACTGCCTCTGTCAACTCCCCTGGCGGCGGCGACAGCAATGTCTAGTGCCATAGACAACCCCCCCATTCAGTTTGGGCCATTGCTGAAGTCCCAATGAGGGAATTTTGAACAGAGACTGGCTTTTTATAAGGCCAGTCTCTGTTCAAAATGGATTCCAGCCCCTAATTGGCTGGGATGTATTATTATGCACTTCCCAGCCAATCAGTTCCTAGTGGGGGGAATGTTGAAACCCAAAAGAAGCTGATTGGCTGGGAGGTGCATAATAAATCTCAGCCAATTGTGGGATGGAATCCATTTTGAACAGAGACTAGCCATATAAAAAGCCTGTTTCTGTTCAAAATTCCCTCATTGGGACTCGGGCAACAGCCCGAAAGGTATGGGGTGGGGTGTCTATGCCACTAGACACCGTGTCACTGCCAGTAGGGCAGCAACAGCAGAATTGTCTTTAATCACTGGAAACACTTTGAATTCTTGGAAACAAAAGATTTCCTCTTTCTTTGAAACAGAATGGATGAATCTTATTTTCAAAAGTTATGTCACGCTGTACTCAAAGGGTAAACTCAGGCATATCTTGGTGGCAATTTTATTTGAATTACCTGCATTGGCACTTTATTTTATTTTATAGACAAGAAGAGAGAAGATTACAGAGAAAAGAAGATAGAACATTGAAAAAGAAGACGGACAGTAGCTGACCAGGCTGGTGAGGCCCCCGCTGGACATCAGGATTAATGATAAGTGTTTATTGTCAAGGGCTTTTTTTTAATTTAGTTGGATTAAGCCTGTGATTGCCATTGGGGTAAGCATACCCCACAGACACTCATAGGGATAATGCTACTAACATTTGACACATTTTTTGAGTACTTTGGATTTAATGATATTGGAGTTTTTTTAGGGGGGTTTTAGCTTCAATTCCTGTGTAAACACTTTTGAGATCTGTGTGCCCAGAAAAGCTGGGTGCAGATTTCACACATTGGAGTGGGTCCCTTAACGGATCTTGGTGCCTAACGCATGTAATTGAATGGCAAATTTCAGTGTTTTTGTTTTTTGTCAATGAGCAAAAATGCCCGCACAGGTATCACCCGAGGTCGGTTTATTTTTAATCCAGTATTTTTTTCAAGCACGGGTAAATGCATGGCTTACAGTGCTTGAAAAATTACCATTGGCTGTTTTTTTGGACGGCGGGACCAATTGGATTGAGGCCTAAGAGTCACAGTGACAGAGGCAAAGACATATATTATTATTATTATATTTCAGACAGACAAAACATCATTTCACATGATATGAGTATGGTTGTGAATGCTTCAGTAAAAGTCAATGATTCAAAAACCAAACATATTGCTGCTGTCTGTTGTCTTTGTAAAAAAACATGAGTAGGAGGGAAGCAGGATCATATCTATGCTCATCTTTATTGAGATCCCACCTGAAGCACAACCACAGGTCTAATTGGGAGACATATTAGCAGCACATCAGAGGTCTGATGACTATAAGCAGTAGAAAATCCTAAAAGTGCACAGGGAAAGGGACACATACTAGTAGTGTTGTAGATGTAGTAGGGAGTGGGAAAAATATTTCCTCAGTAACAAGAATAATTGTGTCATCTACTGCTACTGTTGTGCAAATGCAATGCATAGAGGAGGATAACTTTGAGTTAGTTGGAGGTGACAAGTCATAGTCTCCACACACACTGCCCGGCCTACATCGTTGTTCTTCTGTGTGCTGTCAACCTAATCTTAGGAAGATTTTAGATATGTTTAAAAAAAAATTGTCATAGTTATACAATCGAGTGGGTAATGTCATGGTCAGAGGACAAAGGGACTCAGCCTGATAACTACTTTTACTTTCACCTGTGGATTTCGCCACTTCAGGACTCAGCAGCAGTATTAACTGCTGCAAGAATTCTCTCAGCCATAGAAATCATAGACAGAAAACAGCAATGTTTTTGTGAGAAATTAATTGACAGAAGCAAAGTAAAAAGGTGGAAATTTGATGAATTTTCTATTTGCATGAATTTTCATGGAAAATAGTAAATTGTGTTTTTTTTCTGTTCCAGTGAAAAAAAACCCAGAATGTTTTTATCCATCTCTACTAAACAATTTGCATTAAATTATATGCATTAGTGTTCATTCATTGAGATTAAATACATATATATACAGTACTGTGCAAAACTTTTAGGCATGTATGAAAAGTTGCTGTAAAGTAAGAATGTTAGTTTATTTTTATGAATTAGCAAAATGCATAGTGAGTGAACAGAAGAAAATCTAAATCAAATCAATATTGTGTGTGCCACCCTTTGCCTTCAAACCAGCATCAAATTATCTAGGTACACTTGCATACACTTTTGTAAGGGACTTGCAGGTAGGTTGTTTCAAACATCTTGGAGAACTAGCCACAGTTCTTCTGTGGATTTAGGCAGCCTCAGTTGCTTCCCTCTCTTCATGTAATCCCAGACAGACTTAGTGATGTTGAGATCAGGGCTCTGTGGGGGACATACCATCACATACAGGACTCCTTGTTCTTCTTTACACTGAAGATAGTTCTTGATGAATTTGGCTATATATTTGAGGTCATTGTCATGCTGCAGAATACATTTGGGGCCAATCAGATGCCTCCCTGATGGTATTGCATGATGGATAAGTATCTGCCTGTTCTTCTTAGCATTGAAGAGACCATTAATTCTGACCAAATCCCCAACTCCATTTGCAGAAATGCAGCCCCAAACTTGCAAGGAACCTCCACCATGCTTCACTGTTGCCTGCAGACACTCTCCAGCCCTTTAACAACAAACTGCCTTCTGCTACAGCCAAATATTTCAAATTTTGACTTTTCAGTCCAGAGTACCTGCTTCCATTTTTCTGCACCCCAGTTCCTGTGTTTTCGTGCATAGTTGACTCACTTGGCCTTGTTTCCACATTGGAGGTATAGCATTTTGGCTGGAAGTCTTCCATGAAGACCACTTCTGACCAGACTTCTCCAGACAGTAGATGGGTGTACCAGGGTCACACTATTTTCTGCCAATTCTGAGATGATGGCACAGATGGACATCTTTTGATTGCAAAGGGAATTAAGAATTATGTATCTTTCATCTGCTGCACTGTTTCCTCGGCTCACCACTGCATCTATGGTCCTCAGCATTGCCTGTTTCTTTGTGCTTCTTCAAAAGAGTTTGCACAGCACATCTGCACTGCCTTGAAATTTCTGCTTGCAAGAGATCTTGCTGATGTCTTGTTTCTGTGCTCAGTCTTGCCATGGTGTATGACTTTTGACCTTAAGCTGTATTGAGCAACCTCACCTTGTTAACTGAGTTTGGCTGTTCCTCACCCAGTTTTATTCTACCTACACGGCTGTTTCTTTTTCAGTTAATGATTATGTTTCAACCTACATATTAAATTAAAAATGATCATTAGCACCTGTTTGTTATAACTGGTTAATCATACACCTAACCATATGCCTACAAAATTCCTGACTTTGTGCTACATGTACCTAGAAGAACTGATGCTGTTTTGAAGGTAAAGGGTGGTCACACCAAATACTGAATTGATTTAAATTTTTCTTCTGTTCATTCACTGTGTATTTTGTTAATTGATAAAAATAACATATTAACATGTCTATTTTTGAAAGCATTCTTACTTTACAGCATTTTTTCACACCTGCCTAAAACATTTGCCCATTACTGTATATCATTGGGACCGGGTGTTTCATACATCTTAATTTTGTCCAGTCTTTCCTTGAATTTTTCTTGTGTTAACCATATATCTGAAAAAGGTATTGTTATTGTTAATTAATTTTTATCTAAATTACTAAAACTCTTGTGCATGCCCTCATTCTGCCCCACTTGAAATATGCTACTATTGCAATGTACTACTAAATGGCTTCTTGACTTTCCATCTTTCCCCTATGCAATCTGCCTATGTTCAGCTGCATGAATCATCACACTCTCTCCAAAAACCGATCCTACTCACAACATTCTTAGGCATCTCCAATGACTCCATATTCAACATTTTATCACTTGCAATGTCTTTCTTCTTACTTTTAAAGCTCTCCACAATGATGCCCCCCTTTTTTCCCTCATCTCTGCTCATGTTCCTGGGTGCCTCCTTCTCTCAGCAAACAATGCTCATCTTGTTACACCATCCACAGCCTCTGCCCTCTCCCGTCTCTAACTTTTTTCACTTTTGGCTCCTTATCCAGTTTAAACAAATATTAATGTCAGTTTTATTGGAGTAATGTGATACCTATATACATTCATTCTGATCTCATAAAAAGAGGGACACCATGGTAGGAAAGAGAGATTGAGGCATTTGAGTCTCAGAGGGGAAGTCCCTCCTAATAAGGCACACTTGGGAGACATGAGCAAACTTTAATACTTTTTATACAGTCCCTGTTAAAAATGCACTAATTGAGTACAAATCATCGCAAGAAAAGCTATAAAAAATGTTGTTTGTTTTTTTTAATTTTCCCACATTTTTATATTTTTAAAAACTAAATTATGGGCTATACAAATAATTTATCAAAAGAAAGTTCAACTTATCCTTAAAAAGGGTATTGTCACGGTTTTAATGAACACTTAGACAATTTGGTTAAGGTAAAAAAAATGCAACTTTATTAAATAAATAATAAAGAACAGAAATGCCCTTCAACAGGTCCAGACCCAGACAGGGGATAAGCTCTTCTGGATCTGACACAGGTCAGGGTACAAACAGAAACAGGTATATACAATAACTGTAAGGCAGAGTGTAGAACTGGAACAGGAACTGGAACAAAACCTCAGCAGTACCAGCAAGGAGGTGCCCTAGGCGATGGTAAGTACTGCAGGGCAAAACCCCCAATGTAACAGGGGAAACAGGCGAGGCCACCGACTTGCCCAGTAGACCAGGTATAGGCAGCCTAAGTGACAGGCACAGACACACGTACACGGAGGTTATGCCCAGAGGTAACCAGAGCAGGCACAGGTAATATATGTAAGGAATAGGCAGCCCACGTGACAGGCACAGACACACGTACTCGGAGGTTATGCCCAGAGGCAACCGGAGCAGTGCAACCAGAGGCAATCGTAAGGCAAAGGCTGTATAGTAGCGCAACCAGAGGAAACCGTAAGGCACAGGCTGTATAGCAGCGCAACCGGAGGCACCTCTTCCCACATGCTCCTCTCCTTATTAGCATCCCACTGCTTACACTTCTCTTTTGGGCTACTGCACTCCCACTGGGTTACTGGTCCTGTAAAGTGCCTTCAGGTATGTGGCCACCGTTCTTTTGACAGTTTTAATTAAGGTTTTTTTTTTTTTACAAAAACTATCGCTTTCCTAGGTATTAATTCATATTATATGAATCTCTATTCTAATGGTGATCTTCATATTTGTATACATTTTGTTTATAGTTAAAACTAGTTTTAAAGCCCTTGTACACAGGCCAACACTGGCTGCGCTGCAGTCATGCGCAGTACTGACTGCCCGCGCTGTGACTGATATGGAGCGGGGAGCTCCGAATTCAGACCGTAGTCCTCTCTGCGCACCTTAAGGACTCAGCTCTGAATTCATAGTGCCCCTCTCCGTACCAGCCATGGCGTTGGCAGTCTGCACTGCGCATGACTGCAGCACGCGCAGCTGTCTCTACTGCGCATTACGGCTTCTGACAAACATTATAGCGAATTATAATATAGGATGGGACTAGTATTGTAACATTGGTAGTAACTCATGCATATTTGTTTTTTACCAGTCTACCCTTATAATACCGCTGCTCGCTATTGCGGGTGGGCATTCTGTGGGTTCCTTCCCTTCTTCCCTTTTGCCTGCTCATCATCTTCGGCCTGAACCTCCGGGTTGGGCCTTCTTAAGCCGTACACCGCTTCATTTCGGCACAAAATTATAGCATTAGTGCCAAGTATTGTATTCATGTCTAGCTTGCTGCTCTCTTGGCACTTTGAAGAGAAACTTGGGAGTTCTCCCACTGGATTGATGGCTATTTGTAACTCATAATTGCGAAAGGATCACTGGAGAGGTGATAAGATAGAGCATTACTACAACTGGAATCCAGTTGGATTTATGATTTAGAAGAATTACACCCTAAGGGGCTAAATGATGAGTTAAGAGTTAATGTTTTTTTATAAGATCTATATATGGGATTAAAATGCTTCTGGGAATTTAAACTGATAAATGATGAAGGTGGTTCATATGGATGTTGTATGTGCTCTCTGACCTGATGGATATATATATGGAGTATTCATAAGTTATGGATGTGATAGGACGGGTGTATACACATTGGGACATTGGGTAATATGGTAATCTAAAGCATATATATACTTTATTGATTGAGCATATTCCAGTTAAAATATATATCCAGGTATGTGTATACAAGAAACTTATGGTATACATTGCATGGATAATTGGATAATGTAGTGTTATTTCAACTTTGGATAACATTTTGGTTATGTAGCTCTGAATACACAAAGGGTTAATATAACTTGAATTTCGGTCGGCAGATTTGGCTTAAAACAGGATTCAAAAAGCCGTTGGGTAGGAAGATAGACTTCCGGTAAATGGGTATTTAATGTGTGAATAGGTTAATTGATTTTATACTTGACAAAGCTCCGAAATTGGGAGTGAAACATGTTAGTATAGATACCTCCTAAAGATGCCTGACAATGAGGTGAATGTTGCCAATATATGAATACTCTTTCTGATATGAAATGGAAATATTCCAGATAGGTTTATGAAGTGAACAGGAATGATCACGTTAACGACAAACATTTTGTGAATCCGATTGTATCACAGTCCCCCTAAGGAGGCCTTAGAGATCCTGTGCTTCCTTCCTCGGTTGGGAGGTTGGCCAGCATGTTTGAGGCTACTTCTGCATTACTGACGTCAGGGAACGGGGTCTGTGTCGTGTGCCTCTTTATGGGCCTATTCTGTTTTGCCTAATTGGTTCCCGCCTTTATTGGCACCTTTATTAACCTCCTTGGGCCTAGTAGCGATTGCCCTTACATGGTGTTTCTGTTAGTGTCTCTTGTGCTCCTTTTGAC
This sequence comes from Rhinophrynus dorsalis, assembly GCA_037306005.1. NCBI lineage: Eukaryota > Metazoa > Chordata > Amphibia > Anura > Rhinophrynidae > Rhinophrynus > Rhinophrynus dorsalis. Next base: position 300,879,039 of record CM074721.1, read on the forward strand.
CCGTGCCTTATCTGAAAATCCACTCCGTTTATGACCCCGGCTTGTCTGACTACCCACATCGGTTCTGACCTGTGGCTCTGACTGACTAACTCGCGATGTGTATGACACCGGCTTGTCTGACTACCCACATTGGTTCTGACATGTGGCTTTGCCTGACTACTCGCTCCATGTAGACCCCGGCTTGTCTAATTACCCACATCGGTTCTGACCTGTGGCTCTGACTGACTATCTCGCTCAGTGTAGTCCCTGGTTTGTCTGACTTCTGGCTCTGGCTGACTATCTCGCTCCGTTTAGTCCCCGGTTTGTCTGACCTCTGGCTTTTGCTGACTAACTTGCTCCGTGTAGTCCCCGGCTTGTCTGACCTGTGGCTCTGGCTGACTACTTGCTCCTTACATTCATAGCGTGCCTGACCATTAGTCTCTGTGTTCCGTGGCTCAGGCCTGCTCTCGCTCCCTGGGTGGAGACTTGTACATTATCTACGATTCCCGCTGGTGTTACACTCATACCTCTATTCTAGTCTCTGGTATCTCGCAGCAGTGCAGTGCACAGCACAGTGTGCATCTCCAGATAGGAGTCCTATCATCCTGTGGTCTGGGGTTGTGTGGGCTGATACTATTATTGCTGTACATAATAAATAAAGGTGGTTATATATTTTACGATTGTGTCTGTCCTTCTTTGCCTGAATACCATGACAGATTGTTTGGAGATCTCTGTTACAAATATAGAAACGGATGCTCCGTGCTGTGAAGACATAGACTGGACTATGGCATAGAGGGATTGCTGTGATGGTCAAGCTTAAGACATGGAACTGGTGAGAGTGTTCCTTTATTATGTATCATGTTTGAATCATTAATGCGCCAGGTATCCCTATACAAACTATATACATTGTATACTGAATGCTTATAGGCGTGAATATCTGCCTGGTATTGGATCCCCGTTTCTGGATGAATATATATATATATCACTGTGCTGAATAAATCTGGATACATGGTTACATTTTGATCATATCAGAATTCATAATTTACATCTGGCATCATTAAGAAGATAAAAATCCTCTATCTGTATTAGTTGGTTGAATATATTATAGGTATTATGTATAGAAATGCTGGCATCTATAGAGAGGGGGGTTGATTTTAATATGGTGATTTTATTTGTCTCCTGGCTGTGGTTTGGAGGTGGGTTGGGTGTTTAAGGGGCTCTATGCTATTGTATCCGTTTATATCCTGGGGCTTTTTTTTGTATTAGATAAGTTACTTAATAAATTTATATTTTTTATTTCTACTAAATGTGTTTATTTCTATTTTTTTTTAGTAAAATATGGTGAGGAAGGTGAGTGCCTTAGTTATATCGACTGTTTTCTTGTTTTGTTTCTATGTATATTTTTAGATAGTAGGTACCATGTGTGCAGGATCTGCTATATTTATGCTCTCTTGTGTTCTGACTTGTGTTCTCCTTTTGTCTACAGATTATTGCTTGCTCATACCAGTTGCTGACCTTGGCCTGTCCCTGGATTCCTCATTGTAAGTGTTCCGCTTACCTGCTGAGGGCATTGTGGGCGGTCGGTCTCTTGTGCGTCTGTTCCCTGGTAGCTGGCCCCCTGGTTTCCTGGCGGGCAGCCAGCTTCTTGAGCCCTGCTTCTGGCGGTGTTGTGTGCCAGCATAATGCAGATGCGCGTCAAGGGATTCCCCTGTGACGTTGCGACCCGGCCCTTAAAGGCATAGGACCCTAATTGCTCCACCTTCCGGAGGTGGAGCAATTGGTACTTAAACTGCCTGGACACCACATCAGTCGCCCTTTCGTGGTGTTCCAGTGCAGTTGTGTTTCCTGAGCTCTGTGTATTACTTGGTTTGTCTGGCTACCCGATCTGGTGCTGACCTATGGCTCTGCCTGACTACCCGCTCCATGTATGATCCTAGGCTTGTCCGACAACCAACCTGTTGCAGACCTGCGGCTGTAGGCTGACTACCTGTTCTGTGTATGACCCCTGGCTTGTCTGACTACCCGTTCTGGTGCTGCCCTGTGGCTCTGTTCAACTACCAGCTCCATGTATGATCCTAGGCGTGTCTGACAACCAATCTGGTGCAGACCTGTGGCTCTGGTTGACTATCCGTTCCTTGTTAACTTTGGGTTTGTCTGGTGATCCTCTAGGTGCAGACCTAGGCTCAGACATTCCTTACTACTGCTGCCTATCGATTACGTCTAGCTTCCCTACAGGTGCGGATCTGGGGTTCAGACCGTTATCCTTCCTGTTTGCCTTTCCATACAGTCTGGTATCCTCCAGGAGCGGACCTGTGGCTCTGCAGACTACGCATTCATTTCAGCTTCTGGACCATACAAATAGTGCCTCTCACAAAGGCAGTGGTGTTTGCTCTGTTGATTACGAATCCCACCGTTTACCATTTATTACTGATACATGCCTTACTGATTTATTATTTGTGCTTAATAAAGTGATTGTTACCTATAAGTACCTTCCTGTATTCATTTGTATGAACCGTTACACTCTTTGTCTGCTGATTCTTGCTTTCCTGATACCTGTTGCTGACCTTGGCCTTTCCCTGGATTTCTCTCTGCTTGCAGATTCTCGCTATCTGTATCTACTATCTTGTTCAACCTCTTGGTGTTTTAATATCCTTGTCTTCTGCCTACAGAGTGTCCAGCTGTCTATTCCTGGCTTCCAGTTTCTCCTGTGTATATCCTGTTGGTTGTTGGTTGCCCTGACCTCTGGATCTACTCTGGTGAGTCTCCTTCTAGTTCTGTTACTTTATATTATATTGGAAAGACTCTCCTTGGGGCTGGTGGTGGAAGTCTTCACTGTAGTGTGTTACCCTGGGCCTTCTTCAGCTCAACTGAAGGGGGTCATATGGCTTCGCAGTCAGCATCTTTACAAGGCCTCAGCCGCAGCACAACACACTACAGTGGGCCTGCGATCACCAGCCACATACTCTAGAGATGCACTCTAGCCTTCACTCCACCAGCCCTTGTTTGGGGAGTCACATTATTCTGGACATTCACTCTTGGTCACTGTGGTAGAGTGTATAGGGTGACAAAATTTGGTAATATGAGGAAAGTGGAAATATAATATGTATCTGTATAAAATCCTTTTGTTGACCCACCATGGAAAAATAAACATACTATTAGTGCATACTACAACATTTTATTTGCAAATAAAGGGATTTTTAACATTGATTTTTTGAAATATTGAGTCTTAGATAGCAGAAGAGGGGATATACTAAAGAGTATTTACTTTTATAGGAACTGAGTGGGATAATTGTTTTTCATTTACTATCCTGCTTCTGCCATTTTAATATGGGGATACTGTGAGAAGTCTGGGAAACATTTTGCCATTTCATATTCATAACTCATGCCTACCATTTAATTCTATGTTATCCTATTATCCCAAAACAATTTTCTGCTGGGTTTCAATGATGACAGTAAACATATTATTCCACCCATTATCTCTTTCCCATTTTTAAATACATTTTGCTTACTTTTTACTTGAAATCCAATTTCTGCTCCACTGCTAACCATGGTATCATCATTCCTCCTGATTTTGCCATATCAACCTCCCTGCTGATGTTATCAGTGGGAGCTGTATAGTTAGAAAGGGTAGGAGGAAACAGCTGGATTTCCTGGACATGGAGATATTCAGAGATGAGTGATAATATCACAGATATACTATACATTTGTAGGGTATGCATATGGAGAAACTTAAGAGTATCAGGTTCTTTTTTAGTAGCAGGTACTGCACCCTTAAAGACATTATGAATCTGTAATGTCCCCTGCGTTTCCACTTTCTCTTTAAAGGTGTTGAAAAGCTTTTTTTCTGTTCCATAAAAAATATATTTGTCGCTAACAATAAAAATTAATTTCAGCAGGCTTGGTTGTACTTGGTGAATTTTCATGTTCAAGTCTCATTATGTGAATCTTTAAAGTAAGACACAGCATGAAAAGACTGCAGCTAACCTAAACACACAAGATCAGTATGTTTCTCAGGAAATCTCCTGACTACTGCTGGTTCATAAGGTTGAATAAGGGTCACACTATGTATCTTTGGCAGAGGTGAATAAATTCAAAATGTTATTTAGTGAATTAAGTTATACTGAAGACTCTCCTAGAAATTAAAGTCTATAAACAAGTGATGCTTATCTTAACAACTTTTAAAACAGTTGACTTTATTCCCCAGGTCAGTTATTGGCAAAATACTGACTGTGGGTCATTTTACTGTGGCCCTTGGGTCTGGCTGGCTGCAGAGGCAGAACTAATAGTTGGTGAAACAATGAGGAAGGGCCCAGGTCTAACGCAAACTAAAGGGGGTCCAATATAGCCACAGGAATCTATGAGCTTCTCACCTTCCAGCTGTTGTGCAGCAGCAGGTAAAAGGGGCAGCTTAAGTGAACAACAGGAGGGAGTGTCAGGATTCAGGGACCCCAGTAGTGCAGTATACGCTAAAACTCTGTCTAGTATGGGAACATCTTCAGGCAGCCGTGACCAAGCAGGAGTTCTGGTATGACAGAAAGGCTCATGCCAAGGAGTATACAGAGGGACAACATATATTGTTGTTAGAGTTCAATTCACAAAATTAGTTTTAGGCTGCCTGAAATGATCCATTTGAGGTGGTCATTGAACTTTAAGACATTAATTATATTGTCTCCCTGGCTTCAGGACAGCAGAGTTAACATGTTAAAAGCCTACCAAGATCAATGGACCCTGATGATTGTGATATGACACTTACTGGAGGGAGGGAGGCAAAGCTGGGGGATCACCCAGATCTGCTAGCCAACAGCAAAAGCCCAGGGTCAGTAAGGGATGTTGAAGTGGAACAGCATTTAAGTGTCCACCAGGGATGTTATGGTCATTAATGGAAAGTCATGCATGGATGTTTACTGCACGCACTGGATACTCACTGTTACAGTGATCCATAGGGTCAAATCCTGAGGAAATACACCCACCCAATGCTCCCCATACCAGGTCCCTGTGACTGTAAGGCAGGCAATGTTGGAGGAAAATGAGGATATGCTCACAATCAAAGTAATCCAGCCATCAGTGTGTGCCTATACCTCACTAATCTTCCTGCTTCCCAAAAAGCTGTTAGTTTTAATCATGTAGTATTTAGAGGAAGTACATAACAAGATATATAACATGAGTGCTGGTGCAGGCGAGTTTGTATTTAATTTCAATAACTTTACCCATATTGGGGCAAGTGACAAAAGTCCCTGGACAGCCTAACTGAGGGAATTTTTTACTATGGATCTGAAATACTCAAATTGACCTGAAATAACATCCAATTCAGTTTTGTTTTGCCAAGCTTACAAAGCCTCAGAACACCCAAACTAGCTAGCCAACAGCAAAAGCCCAGGGTCAGTAAGGGATGTTGAAGTGGAACAGCATTTAAGTGTCCACCAGGGATGTTATGGTCATTAATGGAAAGTCATGCATGGATGTTTACTGCACGCACTGGATACTCACTGTTACAGTGATCTTTATGACATTAATTATATTGTCTCCCTGGCTTCAGGACAGCAGAGTTAACATGTTAAAAGCCTACCAAGATCAATGGACCCTGATGATTGTGATATGACACTTACTGGAGGGAGGGAGGCAAAGCTGGGGGATCACCCAGATCTGCTAGCCAACAGCAAAAGCCCAGGGTCAGTAAGGGATGTTGAAGTGGAACAGCATTTAAGTGTCCACCAGGGATGTTATGGTCATTAATGGAAAGTCATGCATGGATGTTTACTGCACGCACTGGATACTCACTGTTACAGTGATCCATAGGGTGAAATCCTGAGGAAATACACCCACCCAGTGCTCCCCATACCAGGTCCCTGTGACTGTAAGGCAGGCAATGTGGGAGGAAAATGAGGATATGCTCACAATCAAAGTAATCCAGCCATCAGTGTGTGCCTATACCTCACTAATCTTCCTGCTTCCCAAAAAAGGATGGGTCAGCAAGGATTTGTGTGAACTACAGATGTCTGAATTACCATACTGTCACTGATGAATATCCTGTGCCATGCATTAACAACACCAGCTAGCTGGTGCCCGGTATCTGTCCACCTTAGATCTAAGGTAAGTAGTGTGCAGGAGTCAGTGCAGATATGCATGTAAGAAACAAAAGTGAAGAAAGTAACAACGTACTAAGTGTAATAGTACCATCTAATGGGATCTATAATAAGATCAAACAGATCTATATGAGCATAATGATTGATAGATGGTAGATATAAATATAAAAATCAAAATTGAATATATTTATTACATAATCTGCTAAAAACGTGGAATATATCCCCACCTAAAACACAGACAAGTGTAAACAATGGTGTATATATGCTTAAGTAGTGCATGTATGTCCTCTAACATCAACTAACAGTAGAACTGGTGTAGTCTCAAAGCATATATATATTCATCATGTGCATATTTTGATGTTAACACTATGTACGGTGATACCTGGGAAGAGCACCTTCTCCATTTGGCCAATTCAAGAGGCCGGGCTGACTGTATGACTATAAAAATATCAGTGGATTGGAAAACTCCAGCCTGAGTTTGCTAAGGTGAAGGTGTTACAGGGCCAGTCTACTCCCCAGACAAAGAAGCTAGTGCTCCCAGTCTGTAAGCAGAGATAAAATCTCTAGGCACATGCAATGGCTTTCATCTCCGAAGGTCATTGGGCTGGAGACTGCTTGGAATACACAAAGGGAACAGGAAGATAGGATTAGCCTTTGTTTACACGGAGACTGTCGACAAGACCTGTATTAGATAGTTTTCATGTCCTGAGTCCTGCTGGCATTTTCCTCATTGGCTTATTCTGATCTCCCAGGTATAGCCTGTCTCTTGATCGCTGAACCTCCAGTTGAACGAGCGGGGAAAACTAAGACAGTGAGCCAAGGGGGCATTCCAGGTGAATGGGATGAATATATTTTAGGGCCTTGGGAGGGTTTTGGCAGATTAGTTTGGGTGTTCTGAGGCTTTGTAAGCTTGGCAAAACAAAACTGAATTGGATGTTATTTCAGGTCAATTTGAGTATTTCAGATCCATAGTAAAAAATTCCCTCAGTTAGGCTGTCCAGGGACTTTTGTCACTTGTCCCAATATGGGTAAAGTTATTGAAATTAAATACAAACTCGCCTGCACCAGCACTCATGTTATATATCTTGTTACATACTTCCTCTAAATACTACATGATTAAAACTAACAGCGACAGGATGGCTAATCACTACTCAGGAATTAGGGAGGCAATGGAGACAGGCACAGTTGAAAAAATATGATGATCAACCACGTCTTAGAAGCTGAACACATATTGGCATATCCTATATAATAATTCGCTAAAACGTGTGTAACGCGGCATCATGCGCAGTAGACACTGCTGTACGTGCTGCAGTCATACGCAGTAGAGACTTCCCGCGCCGCAGCTGATACAGAGCTGGCCGCTCTGTATCAGCCGCGGCGCGGTCAGTCTCTACTGCGTTTGACTGCCCCGCGACCGGGTGGCAGTGGCACTGTGGCCCGTGTAACGGGCTCTTCAGCTAGTTCAAAATAAATGATTATTGACACACAGTCACTATTTCTAAGAAGAGAAAAACTACTGTAGAAGGGAAGAATATTGAATATGTAAACTTGGAACACTTTCCCCCTGTGAACTGAATGAAAAGATGAAATTTGTATGTTTGTACTTAGCTAACACATTGGCTTAACTTTAAGAGGTTACACTGCTAACTTCACCTCCCGTACCCTTGGAATCCCCTCCCCCACATGATTATGTTACTCTACCATGGACTGCACCTCCAAGGGTTTGATGGGCATACATCCCGTGGATGAATCAGACTTTGCTTCCCATCAAATTTTGCCTTTGGATATGCAATGTTCATAGATCCCAAGATCCATGTTTTGGGCGCTGCTATTCCAAACAACACCCCCTAATAAGGATTGCTGTTTCTGTAATTATAGGATTCACATAAACTACTGATTAGGGGACTAGTACCAGCTTTTGTGTGCCTTGATGTATAACTTCTCTGATAACTATGCAATCTTCCATGTACTTTGATGCTTTCATTGTGCTTTATAATCTCTTCTCCAATAGACTGGTTACCAGAACTGTGACTATGGAGTCTTCTGCATTGCCTAGACTTTTAAAAAAGATATGGCTCCAGGCTAGAATAACTGGCCACCTTGTCCTAGAAGAATAAAAGTTATGGAAATGAATTTCATATTATTTAAAAATAGATTTTCAATGAATACAACCGCAGGTTACCAAAGTCCAGCACAATATAAGATTTATAAAATGTTATTGTGCTCTATTCTGTGGAGCAGCAAATTACCTAGTTCAAAGGACCAAAGAAAGCCTCAGTTATTGTCACTTCAATCCATGGTACTAAACAAAGAGAAATACAAGTGTATATTTATGAGTTCATAGTAAATGTATCCTGGTGTTAGCACTAGGTAAACTAAGCAGCTACCTAGAGTGAGAGAATTAGAGGTGCAGCATAAAAAAGCAATTTCTATAGCCATTGAAGCTCTTGGGTACTGGTCATGAGCATGAAGTGTAAAATACAAATAGCAATATGAAATGTGTAAAGAGGGAGAGAGAAGTGGTTATGAAGAAAATAAAACTGGCAATATTGACAAACACTCACCCCCAAAGAGTAACAAGATATCACCTTACGCTAAAGTGACTTGACATTCTCTGAGGAAGAAGACCTTTCTTCTCTTCCTTATGGGTAATTAAAATGTACCAGTATTCCTGCTGAATTTCATTTACCTGTGTTTTGAACTTACCTTATGCTGCATTCCCCTCTGATCTCTCACTGCCAGTGCATGGCTGATGGCAAGACTTCATTGGCCTCAGCCAATTATGTTTGTTTGACACCTGAGTTACTCATTGGAGGTTGTGATGAACATCAAAACCTCCAAGGCAGCTCTTGTGAAAATGCTGTTAGTGGCCCCATAAAACTGCCTTGTAGATCAGTCATGCTGCAACATTACTACACTTGTGCATGAAAGCAGTAAAGTTTAAGCATGTTATTCCTTGATGCACCCATGTAAGGTGATAGTTGCTTAGGTGAGAGGCACCATAGGATACAAGGCTATTATTCTGAACTAGTGACTGTCACAGCTTACCTTGCTTCCAGCGCCGCCGATTCTGTGACGCTCAACGTCTTTCCATGCATCATCTGCAGAAGCGATACTTCAGAGTGAAACAGGCCTCTGATTTATGCCATGCCTCCTGTAGTCTCCTCCTACTTACTTCCTTCCTCTAAGCCTGCCCCTCCTACCTACTTCCTGAGGAGGGGTTTAAAGGGCAGTCTGAGTCCTGACTCAGTTGTCCTTGCGTTGTTGTTCTACACAGTTGGGTTTCCTTGGGCTCTGTGTATGACCTGGCTTGTCTGACCATCCAATCTGGTGCTGACCTGTGACTCTGTCTGACTACTCTTTTGTTTGCTCCCATTGTGTAGTGGACACCCAATCTGGTGTGGACCTGTGGCTCTGGCTGACTACCTGAACTGTGTATGACCCGGCTTGTCTGACTATCCAATCTGGTGCTGACCTGTGGCTCTGTCTGACTATTCTTCTGCCCACTCCTTGTGTATAGTAGACACCCAATCTGGTGCAGACCTATGGCTCTGGTTGACTACCTAATTTGTGTATTACCTGGCTTGTCTGTCTATCCGATCTGGTGCTGACCTGTGGCTCTGTCTGACTATTCTCCTGCTTGCTCCTATTGTGTAGTAGACACCCAATCTGGTGCAGACCTGCGGCTCTGGTTAAGACCCTACTCCCTGACTGCAGGCATGAGTGTAAAGGTTTGTTTGACACACAGACACAGTAGGTTTGGATAAAACACAGGTTTATTGAACAGTTGTAATAACAATAACACTCACGGGTCCAGTAATATATCAGCAATATAGTACAGACATAGGACAGGTTACAATGAAGTATGTCCACACGGGTCCAGTATATACAAGTAATACAGCATACAATATACTGACACAGGTCAGGCAGTTTTCACGTGATACTCAAGCTAGACAGCACTGAATGGGTTACTATTAGGCCGGGAGGACTGACAGGCCCTAATAGCGCGAGGCCCTTTAAGAAGCTCAGTCTTGAAGAGAGAGTACAATCTCGAGTAACGCCCAAGCAGTAACGGGACCAGAGCAACTTGTGGACTGCCGTAGAGTAACGGAGACTAGAGCAACTTGTGGACTGTCATAGCAGTAATGGAGACCAGAGCAACTTGTAGACTGCCATAGTAGTAACGGAGGCCAGGCAACTTGTGGACTGTCGTAGCAGTAACGGAGACCAGGCAATTTGTGGACTGCCGTAGCAGTAACGGAGACCAGGCAACTTGTGGACTGCCGTAGCAGTAACGGAGACTAGAGCAACTTGCCTGGAGAGGCACCCAACCGGGGACTGCACGGATGGAAGGAACACAAAGCAATGTCGCCTGGGCGACCTGATGCAACTGAGACTAGACTGCAGAGGGTGACTGTCTGGAGACAGAGAGAATCCTGTCACAACCCCAACCGGAGGCCGGATAAGGCGTAACAGGAGGGATACACAACCACAGTGACCCAGCCGGGCCGGGACTGTACACAGAGCAGGAACGTCAGCCAATCCGAGTCGGTACACAGAGCAGGAACGTCAGCCGGGCCGGGTTGGTACACAGAGCAGGAACGTCAGCCAATCCAAGTCAGTACACAGGACAGGAACGAGATGCAGAATAGTCAGGCAGTCAGGGTCGGTACACAGGCAGGAACAAGATGCAGAGTTGTCTGGCAGGCCTGGTCGGTACACAGAGATCACACGAAATACAGGAACAAGCGCTGGAACGGAAACACCATGAAAGGGCACCGGATAAGTGACAAGGCCCAGTATTTAAGGACAAATACTGGGCAGGTGACAAGTCACTTCAACCAATGAGTGAGATCAATAGAGGAAACTGACAGAATGTCGCCTGCATAGCACGGGCACCGTGATAATGAGTCAGGATCGCTCTGGTGCCTCTGAGAAAGGAGACGGCCGTCTCCTGACTGACTGCAGGCTTGAGTCAGTACTACTCCTTTACCGGATCATCTTTAGGGAGATCCCTAGATCTACCTGCTGACTGTAGGCGTGAGTCAGTTAGTCTCTTACTGGGATTCCTGCTGGGCCTTCGTTATATATAGAGACTCCAGAGGCTTCTGCCAGTCTCTTTAAGAGCATTCCAACTTTTGGCAGACTCCTATTTCTGATAGAGTCGTTGGCCACTAGAAGGACATCTACTCATTGTTCTGTGATTTACTTACTCATTGTTCTGTGATTTACTGTATTTATATTTATTCAATAAAGACTGTTTTACTATACCGTACTGACTCCTGGTTTGTTCCTGGGAAACAGTGACATCACCCCAATTTGTTGATGTCACCCATATGAAAGAGACCAAAGGAAAGAGTTGTGTCTGCATGTTATGTGTGAATCCCTAAAGCTACTCTCTCCCTCTAGATGTTTATCAACCTTTTTGGAATGCTTCAATAAAGTCATCTATGTGAACTAGGCTGGAATATGCTTTGAAGAAATACAAAATTAAGTTGTGATGCAGTTTCTGTGTGTCTTTGTGCTTGATATTTAGTTTAGTATACTGGTTTCCATCTTTATGAATACTAGATCTGTAGACATCACAATAGCTGAAGGCTGCAGTGGGATTGCAATTGCTGGATGCTACAACACCTGGAACACAAGGTCGGTATTTTACTTACCTTGAGCTCCTGTATTTTAGTTGCATTAGTTTGTTAGTAATCAAAATAAGTAGAAAGTTCCAGGGATTTTGAAAACAATCAGCCAGTTGACAATAAATAAAAGCTAGATTACGTAGCACAAAAATAGAATAGCAGTCCAGATGTGTATCTAACAGATATCTGAGCGGAAATATATTATTTTTATCTTGTTCCCTAGACTTTCGATAAACAACAAGTGATACAAAGTGTATCTAGATAGCAGAAGATGGGCATCCCGCTGAACTGACAATAATGTGTAGGGCTTTCCTACCTTCACATAGAGAGTAGGTCCCCTTTGTAAACAAAGGAATTGAGCCAGTTGTCCGCCAATAGTGAGAATTCAAGTGGATGATACTCCAAAAGGTGGGGGGAAAATTGGAAATTAATCAAATTTAAAAGTAGAGGCTGTAGTTTAACATTGTATTTTTTCCCGCTCCCATCCTCCCTGAGCATGGTGCAGGTCTGACATGTACGTAGTCGCTGGTAGAACTCAGGGTAGGGGTTGACTCTGTGATCAGGCCTACATTATTGGGGATGAGGATCATGAGGGTTTAATAGACTGATAGAAAATAAACTGTGAATTGTTTTATGCATCCCCCCATGCTGGTTCCAGTCTCATTATCTAATAAGGCTATACTCACCAGTGTAAAAGTGAAGCAAGGTTTATACTTTTATGTTTGTTTCTTATATGTGCATTATTTGTGAGTAAGGGGAGAGGAAGGGGTATGGCACGTGCTCTTTAGTAGAAACATACTGAAACATAGAATTTGACTGCAGATAAGAACCATTCAGCTCATCCAGGGCTTGATTCTTTAACAGGTGTTATTTTTTATCACTGCTTTTATCTCCGGTTTTCTCCATAGACTTCAATAGGAAAATGTTTGATAAAACAGGTGTTAACATTTAGCATTTGCAATATAATCTGGCCTTTAGCTGCACATTTTCCAGCTGCAAAAACCTCAAACCTTATTTGGTTCTTGGTCTTGTCTTATATTCAGAACAGCCTCATCCCTATCCCATGCATGCTTAAATTACATCACTGTATTAACTTCTACAACTTCTGCTGGTAGGCTGTTCCACTTATCTACTACCATATCAGAGAAGTAAAACTTTCTTACATTACATCTAAACCTCTGGCCCTCTAGTTCTAGACTATGGCCCCTTGTCCTAACATTTTTACTCCTTTGAAATGCATTTCCCTCCTGCACTTTGTTGAATCCCTTGATGTATTTGAAAGTTTCTATCAAATCCCCTCTCTCTCTTCAAGCTATACGTGTTCAGATCCTGCAGTATGTCCTGATATTTCTTTTTCTCTAAACGACTCACCATTTTAGTAGGCCTTCTCTGAATAATCTTTAGAGTATCTATATCCTTCTTGAGATGTGGTCTCCAGTACTGTACACAATACTCTAGGTGAGGTCTAACCAGAGATCTGTAGAGCTGCATGACCATTTCCCTTTTTCTGCTACTAATGCCCCTAGCTATATAACCTAGCACCCTGCTTGCATCCTCCACCGCTTTGTTACATAGCCTGCCTACCTTTAAGTCATCATAAATTATTACTCCCAAATCCCATTCCTCTGTTGCTTCTGACAGCACAGTACCCATTAATACTATATTCTTCCTTTGAATTTTTACGTCCCAAGTGCATTATTTTACATTTACCAACATTAAATGGCAGCTGTCATACTCTTGTCCAATCTTCTAATTTACCTAAATCATTTGTCATTTGGCTTGTTCCCCCAGGAATGTGTAGCATGTTGCAGATCTTAGTATCATGTGCAAAAAGTCTTACCTTGAAGACCTTTTGCAATATCACTAATAAAAATTTTAAAAAGAAAATGCCCCAGTACAGATCCTTGAGGTACTCCACTAGTAATACTTCTTTAGTCCGAATATTCTCCATTGACTACCACCCTCTGTCTCCTGTCACTCAGCTATTGCCTTATCCATTCAACTATTTTTAGACCTAAACATTTCAATTTATTTTCTATTATTGTTCTTAACACATCCATTGCAATGATATTGTCCTGCTACTAAGATAATAAGTACTACATTTGAGCATATTTCTAAATATTTGTTACATGTTTGAAAATAATGGAATAGATCTGATGGTACATTGCAGAGGGAAGAAAGCTATATTTTTTTAGCTCTGGTATGAGCTGTTGTCTCCAGCGATTCCCTCTAGGTCACCCTTCCCCCCTTGCCTCTAGCAGCTGGGCTCAGCATACCCATCAGTGTGCTCTGGCCAAAAGAAATGGGAGTGGGGCCCTTGCTAAATGATAGCAGAAATATAGAAAGGCTTCAGCCCAGTATGTTTGAGAGATTAATACATTTCTGGTTATGAAACACAATTAAGAAAATGTACACATTTTGTACACATCAGCTGTACTTATATATAAATTCACTCTAGTGTGTGTGTGAGCTCATTGACATCAAGGCACAAATATGCAGAACAGCAAAGACTATAGGGACTCCCTACAAATCCCTGATAAAAAAACACTCCATATGGATACAGTCTAAAGATTAGGCAAGGAGATGAGGCATGAACTACTGTCTCCTTCACAGGAAGTCTGTAACTAATTGTAGTCCTCAGTCTTTCAGCAGCACCTGGTGACTAGTGATGATCGAGCACCCCGATGCTCGGGTGTTCGGGTGCTCTGGCCGAGCGCCCCCGGAGGCTCGAGTGCTCGGCCGAGCACCCGAGCCCCATTGAAGTCAATGGGAGGACTCGAGCATTACACCAGGCACCCCCTGCTCTGATGAGGGGAGGGTGCCTGGTTCATAGGAAAAGGTCAGAAAATGATGGAAACACCACAGAAATGGTTCAGGGACAGCATAGGGAGGATGTCTGGATGCATCTTGGACTCCAACGTCGCTGCTGGGAACGATGTTTCGCCCGTAGTACGCCATTTTTACAGACTGACCGTAAAACACACAAAAAGGAAGCTAAAAACGATTTTAGGCGAAAAATTGTTACCAAACAGTATTTGCTGTATATTTACTTGTATATCATCTGCAAATTCTGCAAAAAATGTCATCGATTTTTCGGAACTGGGGCCATGATTAAGAGGGAAACGTGCGCAGCGTAAAGCAGGTGTTCAACATTGTTATGGCCCGGGTAAGGTACAGCATTCAGGAACGGAGGCCGCAGCTACCACAGGTTTTACAACATGTCCGTTTGCCCTTGTTAAGTCCAAAATTTATAGTCGGAACAGTGGGGTCTGATCCATTGAGTAAAAGTGACGAAGTGACTTAGTGGATGAAGCCAAGAACTACCTTCTGCTCTGTCGAACACCCCAGCCCTATTTAATTCAATGGGAGGACCTGAGGCACTCCGATACAACCTGTATATCACAAAATGGAGGGCCTCATTCACATTGTGGTACAATAGTTCAGGTAGTGGTCCAACACTCATAAAGCCTATGCACTAAGTGAAAGGGCTGCCAAAAATTAGACTGAAATGTCACTCCAATACACCCTTTATTACACATAAAGGAGGGCATCATACACACCCTTGAAAAATTAGGATTAATGGCCTGCTGGTGACCCTCTAAAACATTAGGGGCGAGGGCATGCCGCTAAGCTGACCATCTAAAACATTAGGAATGAGGGTCTGCTGCTGAGCCGACCATCTAAAACATTATGGGTGAGGGTCTGCTGCGGAGCTGACCATCCTAAACATTATATGCGAAGGCCCGCTAGTGAGCTGACGCTATAAAACATTATATGAGAGGGCCCGCTAGAGAGCTGACCCAATAAAACATTATATGAGAAGGCCCGCTGGTGAGCTGACCTATACAAAAATTGTCAAACAGGGCCCGCTGGTGAGCTGGCCCTATATAAAAATTATATCACAGGGCCCGCTGGTGAGCTGGCCCTATATAAAAATTATATCACAGGGCATATGGAAGAGGAGGAGGAGGATGAGGATGAGAAGATTAAGAGTCAACCATATACCCGTTTTTTGGGTGGAAGGGGTGAATGGGAATACAGAGTATTCCCATCATTGTAAATAACATATCTAAAGTGACTTTATGTTCACCCGGGGCTTTCCTCCAGTGGAGTGGAGAAGTCAGGGGAAATCCAGGCCTTGTTCATTTTTATAAGTGTCAACCTATCAGCATTTTCGGTGGAAAGGCGGATACGCTTATCTGTTATGATGCCACCAGCAGCACTAAATACCCGCTCAGACAGAACGCTGGCGGCAGGGCAGGCCAGCACCTCCAAGGCGTAGAGTGCCAGTTCATACCACGTGTCCAGCTTGGACACCCAGTAGTTGTAAGGCACAGAGGGATCAGTGAGGACGCTGACACGGTCTGCTACGTACTCCTTCACCATCTTCCAAAACTTTGCCCTCCTTGTGACACTAGGCCGCGCATCAGGGTGAGGGTGCTGGCGGGGTGTCATGAAGGTGTCCCACGCCTTGGAAAGTGTTGCCCTGCCTTTGTCGTAACTGCTGTGTGCTCCCCTTTTCTCCCCTTCTCGGTTGGCCAGGGTAGCACGTACTCTGCCGCCAGCGTTGTCAGATGGAAAATTTTGGAGCAATTTTTCGACAAGAACCTTCTGGTATTGCACCATTTTGCTTGTCCTCTCCACCGGAGGAATGAGAGATGAGAAATTCTCTTTGTAGCGGGGGTCCAGAAGGGTGAACACCCAGTAATCCGTGTTGTCTAAAATGCGTATAACGCGTGGGTCACGGGAAAGGCAGCCTAACATAAAGTCAGCCATGTGTGCCAGAGTACCAACAGGCAAGATTTCGCTGTCCTCACCAGGAGGATGACTCTCAATCTCCTCATCCTCTTCTGCCCACCCACGCTGAAGAGATGGAAATAAAGTTCCATGGCTACCCTCTGTAGCGGAGGCAACCGTGTCTTCCTCCTCCTCCTCCTCCTCCGCCTCCTCCAATTGTCGCTGAGAAGACGAAGTGAGGGTGCTCTGGCTATCACCTTGTGTAAGCTCTTCCTCCCCCATTTCCACCTCTTCCACATGCAAAGCGTCGGTTTTAATTGTGAGCAGCGAGCGTTTCAGTAGACACAGAAGTGGGATGGTTACACTGATAATAGCGTTATCGCCGCTCACCATCTGTGTCGATTCCTCAAAATTGCGTAAAACCTCACAGAGGTCTGACATCCATTCCCACTCCTCACTTCTGATTAGAGGAAGTTGAACGGAGAGGCGACGACCGTGTAACAGCTGGTACTCCACTACTGCCCTCTGCTGCTCACAAAGCCGGGCCAACATGTGGAAGGTGGAGTTCCAGCGCGTGCTCATGTCACACAGCAGCCGGTGAGCTGGCAATTGTAAGCGCTGCTGCAGCGTCAACAGGCCGGCTGAAGCTGTAGATGACTTACGGAAATGTGCACACATGCGGCGCACCTTCGTCAAGAGATCATGCAAATTGGGGTAGGTTTTTAGAAATCGCTGAACCACTAAATTAAATACATGCGCTAGGCATGGTACGTGTGTGAGCTTGCCGAGCTCCAAAGCCGCCACCAAGTTACGCCCATTATCACACACAACCATGCCTGGTTGCAGGTTGAGTGGCGAGAGCCACTGCTCTGTCTGGTGACTAATCCCCTGCAACAGCTCTGAGGCCGTGTGCTGTTTGTCCCCAAGGCAGATCAGCTTCAGCACGGCCTGTTGACGCTTCCCCACTGCAGTGCTACACTGCTTCCAGCTACCGGCTGATGGGTGAGTGGCGCTGCGCGCAGAGAATTCGGAGGTGGAAACGGAGGAGGAGGAGGAGGAGCCAATAACGTAGGTGCTGGCGGAAACCCTGATGGAGGTAGGGCCCGCAATCCTCGGCGTGGGTAGCACCTGTGCCATCCCAGGGTCCGAGTCGCTCCCAGCCTCCACGACATTCACCCAGTGTGCCGTCAGGGAAATGTAGCGTCCCTGGCCACAAGCACTTGTCCATGTGTCAGTCGTTAAGTGGACCTTCCCAGTAACTGCGTTGGTCAGGGCACGGGTGATGTTAAGGGACACATGGTGGTGTAAGGCGGGGACGGCACACCGGGAAAAGTAGTGGCGGCTGGGGACTGCGTACCGAGGGACAGCTGCTGCCATCAGGCTGCGGAAGGACTCAGTGTCCACAAGCCTAAATGGCAGCATTTCGATGGCCAGTAATTTGGAAAGGTGTGAGGTTAGTGCTATGGCCTGTGGGTGGGTGGCTGGGTATTTTCGCTTGCGCTCAAATGCCTGGGGTAACGACATTTGGACGCTGCGCTGGGACAGGGAAGTGGATGTGGTCGCTGATGGTGCTTCAGATGGTACAGGTGCAGGGCGGGAGGTATGCGGGCCTGCGCCTTCGACAGGCGATTGGCCGGCACCGAAAACAGGGGAAGAGGAGGCAGTGGTGTGGCCTGCAGACACAGATTGGCGATCCGGGCGTTCCTCCCACTTATTACGGTGCTTGGATGCCATGTGTCGGATCATGCTGGTGGTGGTGAGGTTGCTAGTGTTCATGCCTCGGCTCATTCTGGTGTGGCACAGGTTGCAAACTACAATTCTTTTGTCGTCCGCACTTTCCTTAAAAAAACGCCATACCGCGGAACACCTACCCCTTGGCAAGGGAGATTTATGCAAGGGGGTGCTCCGTGGAACATTTGCGGGCCGGTTTGGTGCGGTCCGCCTTCTTTCTTTAGCCACACCACTGCCTCTTCCAGCCTGTTGCGGTGCTGCAGATGGCTCACCCTCAGGACTGCTGTCATCGCTCGGCTTTCCACCTTCCCAGGTGGGGTCAGTGACCTCATCGTCCACCAAGTCCTCCTCCACTTCCTCACTCTGATCATCCTCCTCATTTCTTGATCCCACCACATCCTCAGTCATTGACAACTGTGTATCATTCTCCTCATCAAGGTCTTGAGACAGTAATTGTGGTTGATTTGATGGCAACCGTGTCTCATCATCATCATCCACTTCCTTTGACCTTAAATGCCGTTCCCCTCTGTCATCTTCTTGTGATTGGGTACCCTCTAGAGGTTGTGAATCAGGGCACAAGATCTCATGTTCCTCTGCAAGCGTGCTTGGAGAGAGGTTCAAATCAAGGATTGGTGATGAGACGAGCTCCTCACTATATCCCAGTGTGGGATCACTTCTTTGGCCAGACCCTCTATGGTGGGAGGAAGGATGATCAGGGTGAGGATTATGTTGACCAGACTCTTGGCTGGTGAGAGTGGACTTGGTGGAAGACAGGGTGGTGCTTAACCGACTGGAAGCAGTATCAGCTGAAATCCAACCGACCACCTGTTCGCAGTGGTCTGACCTCGAGAGTGATGTCCTGCGACGCCCTGTAAACTGAGACATGAAGCTAGGTATGGTGGATGTCTTTCTGTCTTGTGCTCTGGCACCAGGCACAGTTTCTACGCGTCCTGACCCGCGCCCTGAACTATCAGGATCACGTCCACTTCCCCGTCCCTTTTTACCCGCCTTCTTCATATTAAACGGAATATATGCCGGTAATCTGCGGCTAGGCACACGAAACAGAATGTGACGCTAATCTGCGGCTAGGCACACTAAACAATATGTGACGTTAATCTGCGGCTAGGCACACTAAACAATATGTGACGCTAATCTGCGGCTAGGCACACGAAACAGAATGTGACGCTAATCTGCGGCTAGGCACACGAAACAGAATGTGACGCTAATCTGCGGCTAGGCACACGAAACAGAATGTGACGCTAATCTGCGGCTAGGCACAGTGAACGGAATATGTGACGTTAATTTGTGAATTTGCACACTAAACAATATGTGACGCTAATCTGCGGCTAGGCACACGAAACAGAATGTGACGCTAATCTGCGGCTAGGCACACGAAACAGAATGTGACGCTAATCTGCGGCTAGGCACAGTGAACGGAATATGTGACGTTAATTTGTGAATTTGCACACTAAACAATATGTGACACTAATCTGCGGCTAGGCACACGAAACAGAATGTGACGCTAATCTGCGGCTAGGCACACGAAACAGAATGTGACGCTAATCTGCGGCTAGGCACAGTGAACAAAATGTGTGACGTTAATTTGTGAATTTGCACACTAAACAATATGTGACGCTAATCTGTGGCTAGGCACACGAAACAGAATGTGACGCTAATCTGCGGCTAGGCACAGTGAACGGAATATGTGACGTTAATTTGTGAATTTGCACACTAAACAATATGTGACGTTAATTTGTGAATTTGCACACTAAACAATATGTGACGCTAATCTGTGGCTAGGCACACTAAACAATATGTGACGTTAATCTGCGGCTAGGCACACTAAACAATATGTGACGCTAATCTGCGGCTAGGCACACGAAACAGAATGTGACGCTAATCTGCGGCTAGGCACACGAAACAGAATGTGACGCTAATCTGCGGCTAGGCACAGTGAACGGAATATGTGACGTTAATTTGTGAATTTGCACACTAAACAATATGTGACGTTAATTTGTGAATTTGCACACTAAACAATATGTGACGCTAATCTGCGGCTAGGCACAAGAAACAGAATGTGACGCTAATCTGCGGCTAGGCACAGTGAACGGAATATGTGACGTTAATTTGTGAATTTGCACACTAAACAATATGTGACGTTAATTTGTGAATTTGCACACTAAACAATATGTGACGCTAATCTGCGGCTAGGCACACGAAACAGAATGTGATGCTAATCTGCGGCTAGGCACACGAAACAGAATGTGACGCTAATCTGCGGCTAGGCACAGTGAACGGAATATGTGACGTTAATTTGTGAATTTGCACACTAAACAATATGTGACGTTAATTTGTGAATTTGCACACTAAACAATATGTGACGCTAATCTGCGGCTAGGCACACTAAACAGAATGTGACGCTAATCTGCGGCTAGGCACAGTGAACTGAATATGTGACGTTAATTTGTGAATTTGCACACTAAACAATATGTGACGTTAATTTGTGAATTTGCACACTAAACAGAATGTGACAATAACCTATGGCTAGGCACACGTTTAAAATGGCCCTTTTTGTCGCTGCGTTGTAAAATAATTGGCCCTGTGCACCTAGTACAATGTCACCTTAGAACATGTCCCCCCCACAAAAAAATGAAATTCTGCCACCCCCAAAAAAAATTAAATGCTGCCCCCACACACAACAGTCCTAAAAAGGACTTTTGGGTCTTGAAAGAGTTTCAACAATTTTATTCTCCCTACACTGACTTCCTGTGCATCTAGTATTATATGTCACCTTAGAAATATCCCCCCCACAAAAAAAAAGGAAATTGTGCCCCCCCAAACAAAATATAAATGCTGCCCCCACACACAACAGTCCTAAAAAGGACTTTTGGGTCTTGAAAGAGTTCCAACAATTTTATTCTCCCTACACTGACTTTCCCTGCCTGATCGCATCTCTCCCTGGCTAAGAATGAGCCGAACTCGCGCGTCGGGTGCTATACAGCACCCGATCACGGGTTCTGGCCAGCCAATCAGTGTAATGCCAGAAGCCAACATGGCTGCTGGCATTACACTGATGTCAGAGCCTCCCCGCACGTTTATTGGCTGCGCAGCAGCCGCGAAACGTGCGGGGAGGAGACCCGAACATGGCGGGCGAGCACATGCGGTACTCGTACGACTACCGCCATGTGCCGAGCAGAGCGATGCTCGAGCCGAACCGAGCTTCGGCCGAGCATGCTCGCTCATCACTACTGGTGACCAAGTACCTCACATGGAAGACAGTGAGATGTATATACAAGGAAAGTGGAGCAGTTCTGGTGCAAATTAACTGCACTAAAGGAGGCAAATGCACAACATTTCCATTGATGTAACCATTCAGTACCAGGGGTCTGCACATTTTAGCATCCCGGTGGCTGGACACATGTTGCAATCCATCTGTTTAAATATGATTCCTGTAAGTATTTATATATATATATATATATATATATATATATATATATATATATATATATAAAAAACAATATACTTTTTTTTTCTTTTCAGAACAAATATAGCTATAGCATAATGTGCCACTTAACACTTTGAGTGCCAGAGGGGTACGCAAAGGGTTAACGTAAATTTGCACCTTTATACAAGATGTGAAAGTAACACATGTGCTCAAGGCAAGCAGCTCACTAAATTTCTATGCATTTTATTACTGGTCTTGGAAAATGATATAGAAACTAACCCTGGCCCTCAAACCATGACAAAAGGCAACTTTACCTTTAAAAACAGACTTTTGTCCGTTGCAACATATGCATACTTCCCAGAAAGGATGCGTTAAAAGCATGGTGTTATGTGTCCAAACAAGAAATACTTCTTCTCACTGAATCCTGGCTGAGCCCTAAAATTCCAGATAAAGTCATTGCCATTCAAGTACGTATACTTACAGCAAAGCAAGTAGGAGGTATAATCATATACTCAAGAATATATCAACTTTACTCTTTTAAATTACTCTTCAACCTCTGTATATCCATCCTCAAAACCAATCATAATTACCAGTATCAATGATATCTTCTAGATTATTTTTGGATACTCATGTGAGATTATTATTATTCTTTATGAATATAACACCAACTTAGTCCGCAGTGCTAGTTTTACAGGTACAGATTCAGCTCACCTTGATTTTTTCTTTGTATCTATTTCACCACACAAGGAGAACTTGGAGCTTCAGAGGTGGCTGCCAAGGATTATTAAGCACTTGGATTGTGATTGTCAAAGGGCTGCAGGAAGGAAGAAGTATCCTTCACAGGCAGAATCTTTCATGTATACATCTAAATGACCAACATCTTTGTGAGTAGGGATTTGTCCAACAGATATATTTAATCCTTTTGAATTTGCTTGAAAGAGTTACACAAGGATGCTTCACCTTCTCCCATTTTTATCCTTTGTTCTCACTTTGTTTATAAACTGTACCTAGTGGTACAGTAGCAGCACCATCTAGCCCCAGTAGTAGTAGTAGTAGTTCCTCAGGAACCTCTCAGTTTATGAAGTCTGCAGTATGGAGATACTTCACCCAAGATCTAAAAGCTTAACACACTGCTGTCTGTTGTCTGTGTACTTGAGTAGAGGGAAAGAAGAATCACACCTGGGCACCTCCTCATGGAGGTCCCACCTGAAGTACAACCACAGGCCTGACTGGGAGACACACCACCAACATGTCAGTGGTTTCAAAACGAGTAGCGGCAGAAGCACTCCTAAAAGTTCCAGGGGCTCTGGGGAACATAATAGAAGTGATGTAGAGGTGTCAGAGAGTGTGCCAGGGTTTCATTCATTTGAAATAACACATATGGCTCCAGCTGCAGAAGAGTATGACTCCCTCCCCCATCACCTCCACAAGTCTGTTGTAAAAACAATAGTTCTTCTGCCAAGTACTGCCAACTATCTGAGCTCTAGGGAAGGAGTCAGAAACATCACAAACATAATCCCAAAGCAATCCTGTGGAATGGCAAAATTGCCAAGATGCTGTGAGTTAATATGCTAATTTATTCTTCTGTACAAAACTGGGGCTTAAAGAACTGATGCCATGGATGGATATGTTTATTTATATAGCGCCACAAGTGTACGCAGCACTTTACAATTGAAGGGTTTTGACAATACAGGGTTACAAGTGCTTTGCAAAGTGAAACACTGGATGTGAGGTCCCTTCCCGAAAGCTTACAATCTAAAGCGGTAATGGGAGACATACAGAGTACATAAGTGTCAAGTGCTGAATACAGTGCCAGAGTTCTGGTTAGAATAGGCGACATAAAGTAAATAATTTATAAAGAGCCTAAGTTGTACAAAGTCAGTGCCATGAAACATGTTTAATTTTTGTTAAGGAAGTGTAGTTTCAATCGTGAATTGAAAACCATCAGAGAGGTACAATGTAGTAGAGTGGGAGGTAGAGCATTCCAAAGATAAGTAGTAATGAGAGAAAAAGGTTTGATACGTGAGCGGGCTGTAGACACAAAAGGAGCTGATCGAAGATTGTTATTGGCTGATTGAAAGTTGCTTGATGGGATATAGCACGAGATCAGAGTGGAAATGTAGGAAGGGGTAGAGGAGAGAAGAGTTTTGAATGAGAGAAGCAAAATTTTGTAAGAGATCCAGAGTTTTATAGGCAGCCACTGGAGTGATTTGAGGAGGAGAGGGCATGGACAAACCTAGGTGACAATAAGATATTTTGTGCTGCAGCATTCTGTATGGACTGAAGAGGATGGAGCTGGGAGGCAGAAAGGCTAGAGAGAAGAAGGTTACAGTAGTCCATGCAGGAAATGATGAGCGCTTGTGTGAGAATTTTGGCTGTGGAGGAACAAAGGACAGGATGGATTTTAGCAATGTTATGCAATGTTTTGCATAGAAAAAAGTCAAAGGTGTTTTTAAGGATGGCTGTGACAGAATTGTACAAGCAGGTGGTTAGTGTGGTGGGCAAGGGGCTGGAAGCCTTTTACAAAAAAAATGCACCTGACAACATATGTGGACAAGAGGAGGAGTACAGACTGTATTGCTGTCACTGCTCACTGGGTTTCCCTCCCATTTACTCTGCTTTGCCCATGTCCTAAATAATTTAGTTTCAGAATCCAAAACCCTCATAGAGATGCTGAATATCACCCGCAAAATTCTCACACAGATATATTTACTGCAGAAAAAATAGAGGAACATGGCTGATTAATCTTACAATAATGAGTACACAAACATGCACCAGTGGTGGTGCTGGTGGTGGGGGTGGTGCTTGTGGTAGCACATCTCTATGGACATGATCTCAGATTATTGGTTGGTAACTGACACATATGAAGACCAGGTAGCTCCTAGGCGTGGTCCCACTGCATGTGATATTGTTACAGCATGCTTGCAGGATAGCTACATTCTAGGCTGAAACGATGACCCTCATTGACTACTGGAAAACAAAACAGTGTTAGGCCTGCACGTGTATTGCCATGGAAACTCATAGTTGCCCACCAGCAAGAGTGCAGTCTGAATGGGTTTTCAGTGCAGCTGGTTATTTTGTAAATGTTGGTAAACTTACATTTCTATAGCTAAACCAATATTTAATACCATTTGAGGTAGCAGAAATGGACAAAACCACACATGACAGGGAAACCCACTGCACATGTACTACTTACAGCAGCTGAGGATTTGATGGGTTGCTACCATCTGCCACTGCTGAGACAATGGTATGACCACTGATTAATGTTTGACAATAATTTGAGAATCATGCAAGCTTAAATTAGAGACAAAGATGATAATGCAAATAATTGGGCTAGCTTTTAGTTGTAGCCACACCAGTCAACCACCGCCATACACATCTGCCACATTCAGTGCAAGTTGTCATTGTATTGCTCTAAAAATAGTGGTTAGCATAGCAGAGGACTTAAAGTTAAACATTCAAACTATTATAGCAAGGCTAGGCTTCAAAAAATTGTATTTGGTGACCCTGAATAAACTGTTTGCAAGCCTCGGCTTGTATGCCCTACTGGCCTAATGCAAGCTGTGCTAGTAAATACCACTAGTGATATTCTGGGAACATAAGCACTAAAATGATAGGCAGTGGTTCATTGATGCTTCTATTTACCACCAGCTCCAATGTTGCTTAGGCAGCAGCTACACCATAACAAGCCCCCACACCATTTCAGAAGCATTTACAGAGAAGAAGTTGGAAAATTATGCTTCTCCTCCTACACCTCCTGTGTGGTAGATTACCAATTTTTCCCTTGGGAGATAGAAGGAAATGTGCATTTCATCAGCAACTGCATTCTACACTGGATGCACAAGGAAACATTGTGAAACATTGTGAAATAGGGGAAGGACTGGGAAGTATCAATTGACACATCTGCTCTCATCTTAAGCAAAAGGCACAACTACAACTAGACACCTTGACACTTAGGTCAGGAATGTAAAACCATCCCCCCCTGCTGTCACTATGGCCTTTGTCTACTCTGCTATGGACACGTGATGTCAAGATTTCAGTCAGGGGAGAAGTTGAGAAGAATGGTTGCCTTCATTTCCAGAATCACCTTCACTGGATGGGGCAGGTGATGCTGCTGCTTCAACATCAGCACTAGAGCTAGAACCAGGAGTATTGGTGGCAAGTGTCTGTCATGGTCCCTTATTTCTTGAAGAACTCAGTCCTATGTTGGCCACAGTATGTGTGGCAGACTCGCCTGCTCATCATCATCATCCTGCCGCTGTGATAGATGCTGCTACCTCAGCAGCAGTAATCACAGTAGCAACAAACTCTTGAATGTCACTTCTGGTACTGCTGGTGATGTCCATCCCCAGTTGCATCTCTTTCTCTCATTCCTTATTGTTTTCCACCAAAAACACTATCATACTTTCCTCCACACCAGCTTCTCCACAATCACCCTCATTCTAATTACCAACACCAACAGTCTCTTGCTGCTTTCTGGGATTGGTTGGGGATGACAAGTGTGATGGAAGGTCTCCTACTGTCACGCGTGGCATGTCCTCAGAAGATTGCACACTGGCAGCAGTAGTAACAGGCACAGGAAGCTGACGTGTGCTGCTCATACTGCTAGCCAGTTCTGCCTTTTCTACAATGCTCTCCCAGGGGGATGTGGGATGCTTCACTGTCATTGGAAAACATAGGCAAGAAGTGGAAAATCCATGGTGTTGGAAAAAAATAGGAAACTCTATGGGTTTGTTTATGGGTGGGAATTCCTGCTGGAAAGGTTAAAAATTGTTTTTTTTCACAAAAATTCCAGTGGGAAAAAATTGACTTTTCACAGTCCCTAGTAATAACTAAGTAATGGGCTGACAAAATAGGTAATTTGGTTATCTGCTGTGAAATTCTATGCTTGTATGTGTCCTGTGGAAACTGAGAACCACTGTTGGGACAACAGAAGCTAAGGACTGCCCTTGGAAATCTAGGACATTTAGCAGGTATGCTGTTCTGTCACTATGTTTATCTGTATAACATAATCCATAAGTATCAGCATTTGTATGATCAGTAATATATTGCATTTGGTTTCAGAACACCTGGATTCACAACACAGTGTCAATAATAATAGCCCCGATACAATGGGCTTAAGTGATAAACCAAACATGCATCACATATTGGATGCCAAACACAATGTGCTACGTTATCCCATTTTGTGATAAAACAGAATCCACATAGTCACGTTATTATGGAAATGGGCTATTTCACCTAAACTACATGTACAACATGCAATAGAATTTCAACTGACATTTTCATGGAGATAACCAAACACAAAAAACATGGTTTAGAAGGCTTAACCACTACCGTACTGTGGTGTTCCTGAAAAGTGATTGAAGACTAAGTGAAATGGACTTAGGCCATAGAGGATTGGTGAACTCCCTTGTGGACCAGCCAGTAAATGGATGGTTACAATAAGCATCATAACAACTCAGTCTCTTCAGAATTGCATGCATGATGGCCACAGAGGTAGCTGTGCATGCATTCATTGTCACAGCTCCCGTTTGAACATTGCTAATTGCCAGGAAGATGTCAGCTGACACAGTCCCACTGTTTAACTCTTGAACTGAACAGTACACCCTATTTTTAGTGACTATGCTCATGGGCATCAGCTTCAAAAACCTAAAGACATGCACCACAGGAGACAAATAAAAATTCCCCAATTTTCCATTGATTTAATTGGGCTTTTTATCACATGACTGCTAGAGAAGCCTCCAACACATAGAACTTTTGACGTGTCGTATATAAACACAGAGGCGTATGTACAAAAGAAAACAGGAGAAACTCTACAGCAAACCAACTACACCATAGGTGAGAAATACCAATCCACACATATCCCATTGATTTAAATGGGGCTTTTAACACTTGAATGAGAGAGAGGTATCCAACAAATTGCTTTGTAATGCGCTGAAGAACCTTCTAACATTTAAGAGGTCAAAAAGTGCCCTTTAAATCAATGGAACATTGTATTTGTAGCCTGTGGTACAGTTTATTTGCTCAGGAAGTGCACTTCTCTTTTTTTACAGAATCATGGCTGTATTTACAAGTCAAGGGGGCAGATGGGACAAGGATAGAGTATGGGGAAGCACAGGCACTATCATAACTGCTCAAAATACATTTACATGCACACAGTGTCATGATCCTACACAGCATCACACTCAAACACAGCATCATACTCCCACATAGCATCACTCTACCACACAGCGTCACTCCACTGAAAAGAATCCATCTGCTCGCAATACTCAATTGCATACACAGAGAACACCCACAAAAAAACATCCATTTATTAGTTAAACAGAACAAACAAATAACACAGTACCAAATTCATATACAACAGCCATCAGCCAGACATCACACGTATAAAATCAATAAAACTATGCATTGGTGTGTCCACCCAAAAACTCTGTTATTTCTTGCCGTGTGAATTATATTTTAAAACGTCTAATCCTGTTCAAACTGTAGTGCACAACTGCTCATCCAAATAGACCAGCATGCAAGGACATTGTTCCATTCAGACTTCACTGATGTGTCCAGCCAAAATGCATGCTATTCCTTGCCTGTTATTTCTTGCTGTGTTAGTTTAATTTAAAAAAGGCTAATCCTGTTTAAACTTCAGTGCATAACTGCATACACAGATAGGTAGTATGCAAGCACATAGTTCCATTTAGACTGCACTGGCGTGTTCATCCAAAACATCTATTCCTTGCTGTGTTAACTGAAATAATCTAATCTTGTTCAAACTTCAGTGCACAACTGCACACACAAATAGGCAGTGTGCACACACATTGCTCCAACCACATTGCACTAGTGTATCTGGCCAAAAAACTTGTTATTCCTTCCTGCGTAAATTTAATTAAAATAAAAAGCATAATCCTGTTTAAACTTCAGTGCACACAAATAGGCAGTGTGCACACACAATGCTCCATCCAGACTGCACTGGTGTGTCCAGCCAAAAAGCCTGCTATTCCTTGTTGGGTTAGTTTAATTAAAAAAAAAAAAGTCTAATCCTGTTCAAACTTCAGTGCACGAGTGCACACACAATAGGTAGTGCACATACACACATTGTTCCATCCAGACTGTCCTGGTGTATCCACCCAAAAAGCCTGTTATTCCTTGCTGTGTTAATTATTTTTTTTAAAAGGTAATACTATTCAACTCCTGACTGTGTTGATTTTAAAATAGTAAATTAAAAAAAAAAATAAAAAAGTAAATATAATTACAATAATTGAATGCTTCCACTTCTATTGGTGTGGCCAGAGGCGGCTTGTGACCAAAAGCAAGTAGACAGTTGATGGGGGCAATGTGAGGGCAATGTAGAGATTATGGGGGCAATGTGGGGGCAATATGGAGATGATGGGGGCAATGTGGAGATGATGGGGGACAAGTTGGAGCTGATGGGGGCAATGTGAGGGCAATGTGGAGATGATGGGGGGCAATGTGTGTGCATGCATGCAACAGTGATAGAGACAAAGACACATGCAACAGACATACACACATATATACACAAAAACTCCCACACACATGAACTGACATACATAGAGTGACACACTCATACATGCAATGATGCACACAAACATGTATAGAGAGAGACACACTTGACATGAGCCATACATAGTTGTTTTAGGCAGGGGTGAAACCTTGGGTGAGTTCCCATACTTTTTTTTCCCCAGGACTTGACCCCTGGAGAGCATGATGAAGTCTCTGCATCCTCTAAGAGTTAGACTGGTTCCTAGAGACGGGTGGGGCCAGGACCTCAGCACCAGCCCACCCATGAACACTTAGCGGCTTTCCTTTTGGAGGTATTTCCAAGCAACAGTGTGCATAAATTGACACAGCTGCTTGGGCAGCTGATCTCTGTCAGAGGAGGAACCTTATCCATGATTGAAGGGGAGCCCCTTAGGCAGGTTTTAGAGGCTCTCTCCCCCTCTTCCACCTCCTGTCACTCACCACCTTCAGAAGGAATATAGTGCCATCACTTAACCCCTTGTGTGTTATATTATTGAAGGACAAGCTGTCCAAGGCTGCTGGACAGTCCATTCACTTCACTGCTGACATATGGAGTACCTCAAAAGCACAGCATGTCCTTTTTCACTGACAGCACATAGGGGGCAGTCCAAAGTGTTGGAGGACCGCGTTAATGCTGAAGGCACATTGGGTGACGGGTTGGGGTGGGGGAGGAACTGGGCCAGGACAGCAGCTGTGGTATCAGTCTTTTCGTCATGTTGATGTTACGGATGAGCAACAAACATCATCTCTCATTCTGTCCATGCTTAGGATGCTACTGGCACAGTGGGTTTAATGGCAGGCAGGCACACTGGTGGAGATGGGATTACTGGTGACTGATGCATATAGGCCAATGATGCTGTGCGTTGTCAACCGGTCTATCACCTCATCATCGGTAATTCCCAGGAGTGTGACGCTTGTGCGGTATACTCTAGGCCTTGGTGGTCGTCTATGAACCCTGTGCTGCTCCAGGGGTCCCTGTGGCCGCTGGGGAGCATCCTGTTGCAGCATCTAGGGAGCATCCTGTTGCAGCAGCTGGGCAGCATCCTGTTGTGGAAGTGCTGTCCTCCAGGTGAGGATGGGCTCCTGTGTGGCTCTTCAGCCAGAGCCTCTTCACATGCAACAAGTGAAAACTGTTGAACAGGTGTGCTTGGAAGTTGCTGGTGTTCCCTAGCCCTTGCTTCTCCTCAGTCTTCGCATCATGTCACGGTTCCCAGGAATAAACCAGATGTCAGTATGGTAAAGTAAAACAATCTTTTACTAGAATAATACCAGTAATGCACGTAAACAGATAATACACAGAGGGTGATCAAAGAGGCAAGCACTGTATCAGAAATAGCAGTCAGCCAATAGATCCACCACACTGTCCCAGACTAGGCGTCAGCCTACTGGAGCCTCAAGGTAATTTGGAACGCTCGAAGGACTAGCACTGACTCAGCCTACAGTCAGTCTAGGAGTTTGATAGAGCCCCAGGTCCGCACTAGGATGGGTGTCTGTGGAGCGGGGACCAACACAAGGAGGAAACAGAGTCCCCAAGTCAGTACCAGAAAGGATAGTCAAACAAGCCGGGTCATACACGGAGCGGGTAGTCAGCCATAGCCACAGGTTTGCACCAGATAGGATATCCACTGAAGCGCTGGTATGCTGGAAGCACAGTGGACAGAGCCCCAAGTCAACACCAGAGTGGGTAGTCAGACAAGCCAGGTCATACATGGAGCGGGTAGTCAGCCGGAGCCACAGGTTTGCAACGGAAAGGATGTCTAAGCCAATTCGGAAAGCACAAGAAGAATGGTCAGACAGAGCCACAGGTCTGCACCAGAATGGATGGACAGACAGGCCGAGTCATACACAGTTCAGGTAGTCAGCCAAAGCCACAGGTCTGCACCAGATTGGGTGTCCACTACACAATGGGAGCAGGCAAAAGAGTAGTCAGAGAGAGCCACAGGTCAGCACCAGAATGGATGGTCAGACAAGCCAGGTCATACACAGAGCCCAAGGGAAACAGAACTGCATTGTACAACAACACAAGGGCAATTGAGTCAGGACTCAGTCAGCCCTTTAAACCCCTCCTCAGGAAGTAGGTAGGAGGAGCAGCTCAAAGGGAGGAAGTAGGTAGGAGGAGACTACAGGAAGCAAACACATTAAATAGAGGCCTGCTGCATGCTTGAAGCCTCGCTCCTGCAGATAACGTTGAAACCAAGGTAAGCTGTAACACATCAATCTCTCTCTCTATGTCTCTCTCTGTCTCTCTCTCTCCCTGGGTGGTCTCAGTGTAAACATATGAGTATGGAGAACTGTCCCTTTAAGTCAGTGGTGGGGCATTGCCCAGGCACAGTCAGGTGAGTGATGACCAATGGGAAGGTGTTTGTTGTCCAGGTAAGTGTTTGCTGGTGAGTTTGTGGTTTAAAATCAGCTGTGTTCTGATTGCTGTGTCGCTGTCAGGTGTGAGTGTGACGTTGGGGGGAGCAGGTTGTGTCTCGATCGGCTGGTTATGTTGTACAGGTGATCTTGGTTTGTATTGACAGGTGTACATGTTGTGTGTTAACCCCCCATTGTTCAGTGCTATATTGTGATGTCTTGTGTTGGTCTGCTTTTTGAAGGCCTTGTCTCTGTGGTGTTGCTAGGTTTTTGTGTTGTGCCCCACAGTTATTTGTGGGGCATGGGCATTGATTGTGTGTTATCTTGGCTTCTGCAGGGGTTAATGTTGCCATTGGCATACTTGTGCTATATGTTGTGTGGACTGCTGTTTCTCTGTTTTATTTTGTGCAACTGTTGTTTTTTGTTTTTTTTGTTTTTTTTTGCCACTATGTGTTTTACACCTAACAAAACTGGATCTTAACTAAAGCCCATTAAATGTATCAGCTTATCGTTCGCTAGCAGTACCGCACTCCTTTAAATGGCTTTGGAGGGCCTTGTTCCATAGGTCTCAATGGACGTAAGATTAACATCTGTAATATTTTTAGAACTGCTTTTAGCTGTTCATAAGACGGCCCTTTAAATGGCTTACTGTACTTACTTGCCTTTAAATCTAGCCCCTTGGTGTTTAAGGGAAGCCTGCTCTGATTACTTGAGCCACATTTCATTCCCTCTGTTGTATCCCTGGAAGTGGCTTCTGACTAATTTGTTTTTCAGACTGTAAACCCTTCAAAGGTTATTATGGGACATCCTGAAATGATCTCTTTGAGGAATGTATTCTCAGTTAGTACATGGCAATATGTTTCAAGCATGGCCTTTACCTACGCATGTTGGTTCGTATAGGTAAACTTAATTTCTGTATGTATTTTATTTGAAATGTTCTGTCTTTTGTTTAAAATGATCTTTGCAATAGTTATCATTACCCTTTGATACTCTGCATTTAACATATCTTTTGAAACATTCTTAGCACTTTGCAGGCTTCTTTTTTTAAAGAGAGTCTGACTGAACTTGTTTCTTTTTTCCTCAGATACTAACCTGCTGTGTCATGTAACCTTACCCTTAATGAACGACTCAGTTTGAATGAGAGGAAGTAAGCACAGGTCAGTAGGTCAAACCTGGGATTTTATATTTGATTGCAAATTGGAGTTACTACACACATTTGCATAACATAATAGCAAAGGTTGATATGTAATTTAGGTATATTTTACAGATTAACAAACCAAAGATCAAATTTGCTGAGAACCAGACTGGTTCATGTGTGGGTGACGGTGTTGTGAACCTCACATTAGCCAGTTAATTGGGATGGGAAACAGTTAATTTGGGACTTTTTAAAAAACATTTTTAACTATCATGAAGATAGTTATATAGCTGGCTGATTGTGCCACAGAAATTCTGGAATAGGTGTATTAATAATATTGTCATAAGGAAACATATATTTTAGAACAAAGGGAAACATTTTTTTAAGTATGATTAATGACAATTTCACGTCCCTACTAGTAGAGAAGCCAACTAGAAAGAGTTTGTTATCATTAACCAAAACATTCAATTTTAAAAAGGCTAATTTTACAAAGCTAAAAGCAGTATTAAAGGCTATTTAGTGAGGTGTAATCTTCAAAGATAAAAATGCACAAGTTTAAAATGCTCTTAGAGAAATATACACGTCAATATATCCCATTGGGGAAGAAGCACAATAGGAGCAAATTAAGACCAATGTGGCTTAATAATGAGGTTTGCAGAGAAATGAGACATAAGAAGCAGGCTTTTAAAGTGATAAGTCAGATGGTCAGATGCATCATTTAAAAAAAATAAAAAAAAATCTGCAAACAAGCAATTAGGCTAGCTAAAATTGAAAATGAGAGAAGTATTGCAAAAGAGAGCAAAAAGAAATGCTAAACAATTCTACAAGTATATTAATAACAAAAAGATTAAGGTTGATATTGGTCCTCTTAAGGTTGAGACAGGTGAATCGGTTAGTGAGGCTAAGGCTACGGCTGACACTATAAAAAGGGAAGCAACAATGACGGGCTATTGGCAAACAGACAAAACCACAGAATTTCCTCCACCTACATGGCTTACTGAGAAAAGAGACTGGAAAAAAAGTTGGTGAATAAAGCATCTGGATCTGATTGCATACACTCAAGGGTATTTAAGAAACGTAATTCAGTAATAGCAAGACCATTATATTTAATATTTATTGATTCACTTTCATCCGGCTTAGCGCCCTGTGATTAGAGGAAATCTGATGTAGTATCATTGTTCAAAAAAGGGGGCAAGATCTAAACCAGGAAATTATAGACCTGTGAGCTTGACTTTCATAGCGCATAAGATATTAGAAGGGTTATTAACTGACAGTGTTCAGAGCTATGTGAAGACAAACAATATTATCAGTAGGAATTAGCATTGTTTTATGAAGAACTGATCAGGTCAGACTTATTTACTTGCATTTTATGAAAGGATAAGTAGCAATTTGGACAAAGTAATTGCTGTTGATATAGTATACTTGGATTTTGAAAATGCCTTTGATACAGTGCCTCACAACAGGTTACTGTATAAATTAAAAGGCTTTGGTTTGGGAGGTGATATCTTTACATGGATTGTAAACTGGATAAATGATAGATAGCAGAGAGTTATGGTAAATGTAACCCTTTCATGTTGGTCCAAAAGTGTAAGTGGGGTGTCGCAGGGTTCAGTCCTGGGCCCAATGCTTTTTAATTTGTTTATTAATGATCTAGAAATGGGAATTGAAAGCAGTGTCTCAATCTTCGCTGATGACACTAAGCTGTGGAAGGAAGTACATGCAGAGCTGGACGTTTATTCTCTGCAGAAGGGTTTAGAAAAACTGGATGAATGGGTAGAAAAGTGGCAGATGACATTTAGGTAAGTGTAAGGGTATACGTTTGGGCTGTAGAAACAAACATGCTTCATATACACTAAATGGGAAACAACTTGGGGAATCCTCATTAGAGAAAGATTTAGGAGCACTGATAGAAGATAGACTTCACAGTGTTATGCAGAGTCACTCAGCTGCTGCAAGAGAAATAGGGCAGTGTCCTGCATAAAAAAGTATAGATGCATGGGATGCTAATATAATTCTACCTTTGTATAAAACCTTGGTAAGGCCACATCTAGAATATGGAGTACAGTTTTAGGCACCAGTTCTTTTATAAAGACATTATTGAACTGGAAAAAAACATGCAAAAAAACTGATAAGGGGATTGGAATATCTGAGTTATGAAACTAGCCAAACTGGGTTTGTTTACATTTGAAAGGAAATGTCTATGGGGTGATATGATTACCATTTACAAATATATTTGAGGTCAATACAAAGGACTCTCCAATGAATTATTTACTCAAAGAGTTGAGCTAAGATCGAGAGGTAATCCATTAAGACTAGAGGAAAGGTGTATTTCACTAAAACATGGGCAGGGATTTTTTTGCAGCAAGGGTGGTAAAGGATGTTGTGCATGCAGAGACTGTAACTTCTTTAAAAAATGTAATGGATACCTATCCAGCACAGAACAATATTGATAATTATAATAGCTGGCTTCAAAGCAGATAGAATGTTAATCCAGGGAACTATCTGACTGCCATTTGAGGAAGGAATTTTTTAACCAATTGAGGCTTAATTGGAAATGGCGTTAATGTTTTTTTTTTTTTGTTTTTTTGCCTTCCTCTGGATCATTAAGGGTGATTTGACATGGGTTGAACTTGATGGACGCATGTCTTTCTTTAGCCTCATCAAATGTTACTATGTAACAAAGGATTTAAAAAGCTTGTAACAAAATATCTGTAGAAAATGAGATTTTTTTTATAGTTTAGAATATATAATTCACAACTAAAGTACTTTAAATCAACACTACAGTGGATATAAAAAGTCTACACACCCCTGTTAAAATGCCAGGTTCTTGTGATGTTAAAGAATGGGACAAAGATAAATCATGTCAGAACTTTTTCCACCTTTAATGTGACCTATAACGTGAACAATTCAATTGCAAAACAAACTGAAATCATTGAGGGGGGAAAAATAAAAAATAAAAAACTGACAATAACTTGGTTGCATAGGTGCGCACACCCTCTTATAACTGGGGATGTGGCTGTGTTCAACATTAACCATTCACATTCAGTCTCATGTTAAATAGAAGTCATTACACACCTGCCATCATTTAAAGTGACTCTGATTAATCACAAATAAAGTTCAGCCATTCTAGTAGGATTTTCCTGACATTTGCTTAGTTGCATCTCACAAAAGCCATGGTCCGCAGAGAGCTTCTAAAAGCATCAGAGGGATCTCATTTTTGAAAGATATCAGTCAGGAGAAGGGTACAAAAGAATTTTCAAAGCATTAGATATACCATGGAACACAGTGAAGACAGTCATCATCAAGTGGAGAAAAAATGGCACAACAGAGACATTACCAAGAACTGGACGTCCCTCCAAAATTGATGAGAAAACGAGAAGAAAACTAGTCAGGGAGGCTTCCAAGAGGCCTACTGCAACATTAAAGGAACTGCAGGAATTTCTGGCGAGTACTGGCTGTGTGCTACATGTGACAACAACCTTCCATATTCTTCATATGAATGGGCTATGGGGTAGGGTGGCAAGACAAAAGCCTTTTCTTACAAAGAAAAACATCCAAGCCCGGCTGAAGTTTGCAATAACAAATATCAAGTCCCCCAAAAGCACGTGGGAAAATGTGTTATGTTCTGATGAAACCAAGGTTGAACTTTTTGGCTATAATTCCAAATGGTATGTTTGGCGCAAAAACAACACTGCACCCAAAGAACACCATACCCACAGTGAAGCATGGTGGTGGCAGCATCATGCTTTGGGGCTGTTTTTCCTCAGCTGGAACCGGGGCCTTAGTCAGGGTGGAGGGAATTATGAACAGTTCCAAATACCAGGCAATTTTGGCACAAAACCTTCAGGCGTCTGTTAGAAAGCTGAAGATGAAGAGGAAGTTCACCTTTCAGCACGACAACGACCCAAAGCACACATCCAAATCCACAAAAGAATGGCTTCACCAGAAGAAGATTAATGTTTTGGAATGGCCCAGCCAGAGCCCAGACCTGAATCCAATTGAACATCTGTGGGGTGATCTGTAGAGGGCAGTGCACAGGAGATGTCCTCAAAATCTGACAGATTTGGAGTGCCTTTGCAAAGAAGAGTGGGCAAATATTGCCACGTCAACATGTGCCATGCTAATAAATTCCTACTCAAAAAGACTGATTGCTGTAATAAAATCAAAAGGTGCTTCAACAAAGTATTAGCTTAACGGTGTGCACACCTATGCAACCAGGTTATTGTGAGTTTTTTATTTTTTATTTT
Organism: Rhinophrynus dorsalis; assembly: GCA_037306005.1. Classification (NCBI taxonomy): domain Eukaryota; kingdom Metazoa; phylum Chordata; class Amphibia; order Anura; family Rhinophrynidae; genus Rhinophrynus; species Rhinophrynus dorsalis. The sequence goes on from CM074721.1 coordinate 300,915,920, forward strand.
TCCCCCTCAACAATTTCAGTTTGTTTTGCAATTGAATTGTTCAAGTTATAGGTCACATTAAATGTGGAAAAAGTTCTGACATGATTTATCTTTGTCTCATTCTTTAACATCACAAGAACCTGGCATTTTAACAGGGGTGTGTAGACTTTTTATATCCACTGTAAATGTCCAATTTTTCATCCTGCTGCCAAGCTTCGTTTTTTAAATCCTTGTTGACTTAGAGATTCATGGGGAAGCACTGATTAAACTGGTAATAGTGGGCTTAATAAGCAGAATGATCTTGGGGTTTGTATCACCATTCCCTTTGCATTAAGCTTTAAAAATTTGTACAGGAGATAACCAGTTGATCTGGGAAACAAAAGATAGCTGGCTATTAACTCATACTGGTGTTTAAAGCTGTTGGGATGGCCATCCACTGTACCAACACCCACCAAAATTTTGATTAGGTTGGTGACACAAATGTTAACTTAGAGTCTGACAGTTTGTATTTACTAGAGGTGGGCAAAAGGTCACTTTGTGTCCCCATGTAAAAGTCTGCGAAAATCATGTGGTTCTCCACATTTTAGTGGAGAATACTTCTTAAATAGACCCCGTAAAATGTCCTCACCTACTGCCAAAATGTTTTCTCTATTTTTTTTCAATGGTTACAAACTTCCCGCCCCTTTACTGATATGTGCTTCACATTTTTGCACCAAAAATTTGATGTTTAAAGGAAGTAAAACACAAACCAAAGCAGCTAGAGAGATAGAGAGGGTGCTAGGCAATTTTGCAGTGATTTACATAGAGAAATAAGGGTAGCAGAGGCTAAGACTGTTGGCTATAGTATGAGAAGCCATCTGACAAAAGAGGGAGGAGTTGGAAGGACTGTGATGCATCCAGTGAGACAAAGAAGCTGGATGAAGTGACCACCACCAGTATAGACGGGTCTGAGAGCCCTGATGCCCAGCCCTCCGACTTTGTGCTTTGGGATCTGTGGGAAATTTGTGTCATAGTCACCAAAGGTGTTTAAAGAAGTGGGTAGTAGTGTAAGCAGGTTAGCTACCTGTGCCTGCTGCTACTCCTGCCATTGTGCCTTCTGATACTCAGGAGGAGGAGGAGCGAAAGGAGGAGATGATAGTAAGTGTGACAGCAGGGGACACTAAGTCGTACTTGCCATCCCCAAGAAGTCCCACTACTACCATGCAGCAGCTAGATAATGTTGGGGGTGAAGGAAGGGTGATGATGATGGTAAATGTGATGATGGTGACGCATCTAGTGAGGGGACTAGTGTGACCATTGTAGATCCTTCTGCTGAGGTGGAAGGTGAAGTGATGTGGAGCAACCAGACTAGAGGTCAACATCCCCCTGACCCTGTGATTCCCATTCTCCTGGCATTAGGCTTCTGGGACCTGATGCTGAAGAAGGCAGAACAGCTATCAGCAGCATTAGCATCAGCACAGATAAGCTGCCTGTTGCTAGTTCTGCCAGTCGGCCTTCTTCACCTGTAGAGATGGCAAGAGTGTCAGTAGGGGACTCGCTGTCACATTTGTCATCATCGTCAACTAGTGAAACTCTCATAGAGCAGTAGCAGCAATAGCAGCGGGGGGGGGCTGGTGATGATACAGGTGATGGTCTAGCAGCTGGGATAGAAGAGACATTAATGGCCTTTTTAGCCAAAAGCACAACCACCCTCATAACACACATGAAATACAGTTACCATGACATTTATGTAAAGCATGTTAAAGCCACACCCCCACAAAGTAAATTGGGAGCTGCTGTTGTTCTCTCCCCATGGGTGCCAAGAGGTGAGGTGGAAATATAAGGAAAGAAGAATAGAAAAACGCAACCTGAGCCTGACCACACATGGCAATGTGGTGGAGTATAATATCAGGCATGGAATCAAGCAGCATCTGAGGAGACTTCATCCCTCAGAATACGCAAAGTTGATGGCAGGGAGGATTCATCATTATTATTAAGACTGCAAGTTATCATATGTCCTTAGCAAAGCAGACAAGGGGCATAGTGGCAGCAGCAGTACTTGATTTCTGGGGTGAAGATTTCACATTGCGGACCTAAGCATCAAGGTGTTTTCTTTCAGTTGTACCAGTTTTTTATATGAGTGCAGTCGTGTTCCCAGTTCTTCCCCTATTTCCCACATGCACTGTGCACATAAAATTGCTGATGAAAGGCACAGTTCCTTCCTGTTCCCAAGGGAAAAATAAGTATTCCAACACACCCATGATTTTGGAGGAGGGGTAGGAGGAGAAGCCAGCTTCTTTTCTCCACATATATCTGAAGTGTTGGTGGCAGGTTGAGGTGCTGCTACTGCCTCAAACTCATCACTAGAGCAAGTAGCAAGGGGAAACTTGATCATCATCACCCTTATCACTGCTGTTGTTTATGCCATTCCCTTGAGGTTGCCTAATCGTCCTGTTGCTTAAACAACTCAGCAGCAGCAGCAAGAACAGCAGTCACAAATGCCGCAATAAAACTGCAGCATTTGCCAATGGCCACCATAACTTGACCTGCTGGCACTAAGCCAGTAGAGATTATTTTGTTTTCCTCAGGTCTTGTTCTTTATATAAGCCAAAGACCTACAAAAAACAATTTTGGGGTGCTTGTTCTCAACAAGCCTAAATCCTACAAATCACTGCTTCCTCAGTGCTTGTGCCTCGAACAATTCTCAGTCCAAAAAAATCATCACTGACTCCTCACGGCTTGTGCCTGTAACAATCCTGAGTCAGAAAAAGCATCACTGGATCCTCAGGGCTTGTGCCTCTAACAAACCTGAGTCCAGAAAATATCAAAGCCAGTAGGATTGTATAGTTTGCTAAGTCTGCAATAGTAGTTTTTATTAATAGATTGTGTGATTGTTGTGTCAAACCCTCGGTATGTTTTATTCATTTTCTTTTGATTGATTTTGATAGATTGCACATTTAACCAGTTGAGTGCCAGAGAGGTATCCAAAGCATGCATTGCAATGCAATGTGTTGTACACCTCTCTTGCAACCAAATGGTTAATTGCCTTGTTCTGCCTGTGCAATTTTCTCAATAACAATTTCAGACTGTGCACTGAAATGTGTTCCTTATAGGCTTCACTTCTGATATGCCTGTCAGACAATTCTGTAAACATCTGTTGCACATATGTATCATTGTGTGGATGCAAGAAATACTTGTAACAAAACATAATGAAAAAAATAGTAAAAGTGAAAAAATAAAGTAATTAAACTATAAAAACAGCCATAAATACTCCAATGGAACAAGAAGTACTGCAGTTACTTTTATATATATATTTTTTTTTTTTAAATAACAAAGTAAATGCAGTTCGAGATGAACATCCCAGAATGCTCCATTTTTATTGTTCTCATTTAATATGAGTAGTGAATAGCAGGAATATGCAGACAAATATTTAGACCCAGGAGACATCAACATAAGAAAAATTAATTTGATTCAGTGGAAAATTATTATAAGTTTCATAAAGCCAGCTCATGCACAGAATGCTAAATACTCTTTATTTCCACAACATTAATTCCTTCACAGCTACAAAAGTAAGCAGACAAGCAATATAGAATTTAGACAATTTAACCTCTTGGATGCTAGAGAAGTCTCCAATGGCACGATTAGCAATGCTCTGGAAATGTGTGTGATATCAAAGGTTTTAAAAAGAAATTACATTTAACATGGCAAACCAGAAGACGCTTAAATGGGAAGGAGCAGGAAGTCAACAGATTTGGAGAAGCTCCATGTGGGAAGTTCCATATCTGAGCTGCACTCAGGCCGACTGGGCCTTATGGATCTACAGACTGCTAACAAGTGTGGCAGATGATGCGGGTCCCCTCAAGGGGCCTCTGCAGACAATGTATGAGGCCAGCCATCCTTCTGGGGTAAAGGAAGGACTTGAAAGGAGTTCCATATGGGCTTCACAAAAGGAACTGTGAGTGGTGAACTAAGGAAAGGACACTCATACTTAGGAAGAGGAAATTACTGATATTTAATTACCCACCTGCCAGTCTAGACTGACAAAAAGCTAATACCATTACCATTACCTAATTTCCCTATCCATTTTTGCAAGTCTAGCAAAACTTCAGTTACTGTTTAATCATTAATCTTGTTAATTAAGTTTTTGCTTCCTGCATTGAAACCCCTAGCATGTAGCTGAGTTTTATTATACTTCTGCACACATGTCTTGTGAGGTCCACATACTGGAGACAGGGAGAACAAGAGTGACGTACACCAGGGGACAAAATCCACGACCCTTACATACAAAGAGAGGTTTCATGACATTCCTTGTTGTCAAATATTGTTACATTTGACACCCAGCATTGTTGAAATGTGTGCCCCTATGACATAGTGCAGCTGCAAACAGATTTATGAAGCATGAATAAGCAAGTCATGTGTGATGTTTGCAACAGTGAGTTACCAGGTGGGACTGAAGATGAACAAGTGCTCCATAGCAGTGGTGCTGATCGCCTGCACATTGAACCATGGCCCATTGCTGCTGTGTCTGCTTTGGAAGTAAGATTTCACTTCAGGAAAGCTCAGATATCTGTCTGGGTTTTGGATTACAATTTGTCTTTATTATTCAGTACTGGAACCTGCTGCACCATCTTATGAGAGCCTTGAAGCAGGACAACATGTGCCTATAAAACTGCACACTTCGACCATAGTGTGCTCAATAGGGTCCAGTGCCTTATTAGCTGTGCTGGTGCTGCTGATGGATGTGGATTTTTTTGGAGTGAAGGGTAAACCAAGTTGATGCATTACTGTGTGATGAAGTTTCGATAGCTGAGACTTATTAAAATACTATTGTATGTATTGTATGTAAGTGCTCACTAAAATTATATAAACATTCACAGTAGTATTGGAATACACTAAATATTTGACCACTGCTACTATAAGCATATCAACTAGTCAATTGATAGCTTGTATATATGCCCTGTGCTTTTGAGCTCTGGGTTAGTTGACCAGCATTTTGGTACATGTGTTCCCTCTTTTATAAAAACATGTTTAAATGGCAAGACACAGCTATTGATATTCTTGTGGAGTATTGCTACTATATTTTCACCTGCTAGAAAAAGTTCTTAAAGTCTAGGTTATTTTTCACATTGTTATAGTAGGTTCTGTTTCTTACACACCCCCCTCGCTCTACTGGTCTGGTTGGGGGGTGTTGGTGTCACAGCCCCTTTCAATTCGACCATCTATTCAGTTTTCTTCTTCTGAAATATATGCAGTACCTATCTATCAACCTCTGTCTATGCAGGTGGCTGTCATATACTGGCCACCTGCTAACTCCTCTTCTCTTTCAAGCTTTATTTCAGATATCAAATTCTGCCTCACCTTCTTTCATTCTACCATCAATCCTACGCTTATTCTGGGTGACTTTAACGTTCATATTGATGACATCTCTGTTCTTTCAGTTTCATGCCTTTTTGACCAGACCACTTCATTTGATCTCAGTTAATGGACTGACTATGCCACTCACATAGCTGGTCGATGCTTGGTTATCTTTCCGCTTTCACAGTTTCCCCATTGCCTCTATTAGACACCATCTTATATCCTTCTCTCTATCTCTCCCACTCTGCTCATTCCCACATCACTCCCTTCAACAGATTTAGAAGGCATAACCTGGTCCTGTTATCTCTCTGTTATAAGCTCCTCACTCAACTCCAATCATCTAGCTTATCTATTTCTGAGATAGATATTCTTGTTAACTTCTTCAACTTAATCCTATCCTCTACAGTTGATTCCTTTGACCCTCTGGGTTCGTAAGGTTAATCCACAAACCTGGCTTAACTCCCAAACCCGCTTCCTACAGTATGTTGTTGCATTCACTCTTCTGAACATCTCTTGAGGAAATTCCTTTCACATGCACAACTAATCCATTTTAAATTTCTGCTTTCTTGCCTGCATTCTGCCTTATCAAAGGCTAAACAGGAATAATAAGCTACATTAATTTGCAACAAAAAATCTAACCCTCATTGTTTCTTCTCAGTCTTTGACTCCTTTCTCTATCCTTCTATCACGGGCACCCAGGAATGCTCAGAACTCAGTACAGTAATATAATGCAAAATATTTATTAGAATAAATAACAGCGATAAATAAGTGGTACAACAAGCAAAGGGTTACTAGCTGGTGACACTACTACCAGAAATAGTAGGCCTCTCACTAGACCACAATGCGAGAGACTGGGCCAAAGCCCCTGTTAGTCTCAGCAGGATACAGGAACGCCAACTCTTGATCCATCGACTGGAACACTGGAACAGGCGACCACTGTGAACACGGGCTCAGCAATCTTGATCCAACGAACAGGAACACAAGGACTGCTGGACTGGAGAACTGACCCACGCCTGCAATCAGTCAAACCAGCAACACCACACCTTTGCAGCAACCCAGTGACCCACGCCTGCAGTCACCGCTAAGAGACCCTGTGACTCTGCCTGCAGTCACTATATCGGACCCCTGTGACTCACTCCTGCAGTCACATATAATAACCCTGTGGCTCACGCCTGCAGCCACCACACCAGACCCTGTGACTCACACCTGCAGTCACTATATCGAGACCCTGTGACTCATGCCTGCAGTCACCAATCAGACCCTGTCCACAACAGTGGTCTGTCTTAAGCCAATAGCGCAAATTGATCACAGTAAGGGATACTCATGATCACTGGGTCATACACAGAGAGGGTTCTCGTACTTAGCTGGGTCATACACAGAGAGGGTTCTCGTACTTATCTGGGTCATACACAGAAAGGGTTCTCTTACTTAGCCAGGTCATACACAGTGCGGGTTCTCATAAATAGCCAGGTCATACACAGTGCGGGTTTTCGTAGATAGCCAGGTCACACACAGAGTCCTTCACCTAATAACAACAACGCAAGGGTGACTGAGTCAGGACTCAGTCTGCCTTTTAAACCCCTCCACAGGAAGTAGGAGGAGCAGCTCAGAGGGAGGAAGTAGGAAGTAGGTAGCAGGAGACTACAGGAAACAAACAGATAAAACAGAGGCCTGCTGCATGCTAGAAGCCTCGCGTCTGTAGATGCTGCTGGAAACAAGTTAAGCTGAAACTGTAACACTTATTCACAAGCTTTTGTTGAGCACTTTAAAGACAAGATGGAATCTATTCATAGAATCCTATTCTTCCATTAGTCTTTCCACTCTCTGTCTCTCCAAACCCCCTTTTACTCTAGTAACAGAGGAAGAAGTTTCTCCTTTCCAACATTCTCACCATCTGCTCCTTGGGCCCTATGCCCTCCCACTTACTTAAACCACTTGCACCAGTCATGACACCTATAGTAATATATACGTTTTTAACACTTATCTCTCCGCAGGCACCTTCTTTTCTTCCTACAAACAATCACAAGTCAAACCTCACTCAAAAATTCTAACCTTGACCCCTCCTGTCTTTTGAGCTATTGACCTGTCTCCCTTCTACCCCTTATTGAATTAATGAATATGTTTATTTATAAAGTGCCACAAGTGTATGCAGCGCTTTACAATTTAAGGGTTTAAACAATACAGGGTTACTGGTGCTTTGTAGAGTGAAACATTGGGTGTGAGGTCCCTGCCTGAAAGCTTAAAATCCAAAGTGGTAATGGGAGATATATAGAGTACATAAGGGTCAAGTGTTGAATACAGTGCTAGTTCTGATGATGATAGAGGACATCAGTAAAGTAAATAATTTATAAGAGCGTTCATTGTACAACATCAGTGCCTTCTAGCATGTTGAGATTTTATCCATGATGTGCATTTTTAAGTGAGATTTGAAGGTTATCTGAGAGGTGCAGTGGAGCAGGTTGGATGGTAGAGCATTCCATAGATATGGAGCAATGAGAGGAAAAGGTTTGATACGTGACAGGGCTGTAGACACAAAAGAAGCATTATTTAAAATGCTCCAAAATAACTACATTCTTGAATCTAAAAATCTTTGGTCCCTTTGCAATCTGATTCAGGTGTGAAATAGCAATCTGTAAATTGGCTAATGATTTCCAGATTGCAAAATCCAAAGATCACTTCTCTGTACAGTCTTAGTTTCCGCAGTCAGGCTGCTTCACGGCTCTCCTCCTATTACTTTCCTTTTTTGTGTCTTCTGTCACTAAAGTCTCCTCTACAGTCCCTCTGTCTATGGGGGGTGCCTCAAGGCTTCATTCTGGATCCTCTACTATTCTTCCTGTACAACCTTTTATTGAGTGAATGTATTAATTCAATTGGCTTCAATTGTCATCTATATGCTGACAGTACCCAAATTTACATATCCCCTCCAGATCCTTCACTTCAAATTCAGTTACAGATTTCATATTGCCTCTTGGACATTTCCTCCTGGATGGCTCACCCTCATCTTAAGATAAAAATAACAAAAATTGAACATTTCATTTTCCCTCCAAAATCACACACATCACTCAGCTTTACCATTAAACTTTATGGAACTGACATTCAGTCAGCTCCACATGTTGGCTAGGGGCCATATTTGATTCTTCCCTTTCCTTCCCCTCTCACCTTAATTCTATGGCTAGAACCTGTCACTTATTCCTCCACAATATTGCTAAAATCCACCTATTCCTGTCCCAGAAACGTACTAAAACTCTAATGCATTGTTAGGGACCAGGAACCAGACAGATACAAAAAAATAAAATGCAGAACACCTTTATTAAAGTAACAAAAAACAAACAAAACAGAATGGTGATCCAGAAGTCAGCGATGTCAGAAACAAGCCAGGAGTCAGGAGCCAGAAGGGTCGTCAAAGGAAGCCAGGTCATACACGGATAAACAGGAGCACAGGAGAATGCACAGCAGCCAGCAACAAACACAAGGGCAAGGAGGAGGTTAGGCTAGCTGCTTTAAATGCCCGGGAAGGGCCTGGCTGGTAACAGTCAGGTAAGTATCCATAGAGACTGAGAGGTCAAGGCAGTTCATTAAGCATCAGCTGACCTAGCATGGCTCAGGGAAGGAAAGGCAGCAGTAATCAATAGGCGAGTGTAGACCAAATAGTCAAACAGTACCCCCCCAAAGACCCCCCCCATGGGGTAGGACCAGGTTTGAGGGGAAAGCATGCATGGAAAGCACGGAGGAGGGTGGGAGCATGCACTTCTGTGGCTGGAACCCACGAGCGCTCCTCTGGACCATACCCCTTCCAATGGACAAAATATTGAAGCCTCCCTCGGAACCTATTAGAGTCGACTATGGAATGGACCTCGAACTCCTCATGGCCGTCAACGGGCAACGAATGGGGTCAAGGAGTGACTGTAGCAAAATGATTGCATACCAGGGGTTTCAGCAGCGAGACATGGAACACATTGTGTATCCGCATATTGGAAGGGAGGTCCAGGGCATAGGCCACAGAGTTCACACGTCGGAGGATACAGAAAGGCCCAACAAAAGGGGAGCCAGTATCTGAAGGGCATTTGGAGGTAGAGATTTCTGGAGGACAACCAGACCCTCTCCCAGACCTGGTAGGAGGGTGCAGGTAGGCGTTTACGATTAGCCTGGAGCCCCTGTGATTGTTGTGAGCGTTGCAGTGACTCTTGGACCTGCACCCATGTGGAACGGATCTGCTGGAGATTATCCTCCAGTGCCGGGATCTCGTGGGGAGCAAATGAATCTGGACTTATGGAGGGTTGATGCCCGTAATTCACCATGAAGTGGGAGAGCCGGGTAGAAGCTGAGACTGCACTGTTATGAGCAAACTCTGCCCAAGGTAGCAGGTCCGACCAATTATTCTGATGGTCTGAGATGTAGCACCGCAGGAATTGCTCCTAGGCCTGATTAGCGCTTTCCACAGCCCCATTCGATTGCTGGTGGTAGGCCGAGGAGAAGGAGAGTTGGATACCTAGTTGTGCACAGAAAGCCCTCCAGAATCTCAAGATAAACTGGCTACCCGGTCTGAAATTATGACTTTGGGAACCTCATATAGCCGATAGACCTCTTTGATAAAGACCGTAGCCAACTCTTTAGCGAATGAGAGTTTTTTTGAATAGTATGCAGTGGATCATCTTAGAAAGTCAGTCCACAACCATGAGGATGACAGTGTTACTGTTGGACAGAGGGAGGTCGACTATGAAGTCCATGGCAAGGTGTGACCATGGCTTCTCACCATTGGGTATGGGCTGGAGAAGGCCCACTGGAAGTTGACCAGGCGATTTAGTATGCGCACAGACTGGACAGGCAGCAACAAAGGCAGCAATAGAAGCAAAAGTTCTGGCCAACAGAAGAGAAGGGAAACCAACAAGAGAAGCTGTTTTTTTTTCAGGATGCCCTGCTGACTTTGTATTATGGTAGGTTGAAAGTACCTTTGCACGGAGGTTAACAGGTACGAAACAGCACCCAGAGGGAGTCTCAGCAGGTGCATCTACTTGGGCGGGCCGTATTCTCTCCCCGAGGGGAGATGTTATGCTGGTACATATAGTGTCCAGTACTCGGTCCGGAGGAATAATAGAACTAGGAGGGTTCTCCTCTGTAGCACCCGAGAACTGTCTAGATAGGGCATCAGCCCAGACAATTTTGGTACCCGGCAGACACGAAACCACATAATTAAAAAGGGACAAAAATAAGGCCCATCGGGCCTGTCTTGCAGTCAAGTGCTTAGCCTCGGACAAGTAAGTGAGATTTTTATGATCCGTAAGGATTAGGATTGGCACTGAAGTTCCCTCGACCAGTGAGTTACCGTCTTTTTTGGTCATGTCGGTAAGGGGTTTTACAATAGAGGAAAAAGTGAGGATAAATTTACTGTAGTACTTAGCAAACCCAAGGAAGCATTGAAGAGAACGGAGACCTACGGGTCTTGGCCTCTCGAGAACAGCCGAGAGTTTATCAGAGTCCATTGTGAAACTGATCTCTCAAATTACGTACCCCAAGAAGGTGACCTGTTTGCGGTGGAACTCATACTTCTCTAATTTGCAAAATAGATTATTCTCTAGTAATCTTTGTAGAACCCATGCTACATCTGCCTGGTGGCTTTCCATGGAGGCAGAATGGATCAGAATGTTATCTAAGTATACCACCACATATTGTTGGAGCATGTCCTGGAGGACATAATTAAGGAATTCCTGGAAAACCGCTGGAGCATTGCAGTGACCAAAGGGCATTATGAGTATTCATAATGCCCGCTCCTGGTATTAAACGTGGTGTTCCATTCATGGCCCTCCTTTATCCGTACCAAATCGTATGCCCCTCGCAGGTCGAGCTTAGTAAAGACCTTAGACCCACTCAGTCAATCGAATAGTTCGGTAATGAGTGGCATTGGGTAGGATTTTTTAACTGTGATATGGTTGAGACCCCTGTAATCAATACAGGGTCTCAGTTCTCCACTCTTTTTCTTCACTAAGAAGAATCCGGCCCAGGCGGGAGAGGAGGACTTGCAGATGAACCCCCAGGACAGAGCATCTGGCAACATACTCCTCCATGGCCTTATTCTCCGAGACAGAAACCAGGAGGTATGTCACCTGGTTGTATTTCAGTGGTACAATCATATGGGCGGTGAGGCAGGAGCTTATTAGCCCAGCCCTTATCGAATACATTACGTAACTCTTGGTACTCTTCAGGCAGCAAAGAGACCAGGATGTGGTTAGCACCTTCACCACTTTTACTCGGCATGTCTTGGAACAGTTGGATGACCATGCCATGACTTTGGCCCTTACCCAATCGAACATGAGATTGTGTTTGTGCAACCATGGATAACCCAGAACCACAGGATAGTAAGGAGAGTGGATCACCTGGAATTGCCATAGACAAAGGAGTGGTTTCATGGGTGACCTGCGGCGGCTTTAGGGGTCTGCCATCAATTGCCTCAATGGTAAGTGGAGTGATATGGAGCTGCAGTGGAATGGAGTGCTTCTGGGCGAAGGCACTGTCGATAAAGAGGCCCGCTGCATCGAAGTCAATGAGTGCCTCTGAAATAATGGAATTCTTGCCCCAAGAGAGCGCAACAGAGACTAGTGGTCTATCCGTATGGATAGCAGGGGACTCTGACACACCACCTAAGGTCTGTCCCGTATAGACCCTTAGGTGCGTGCGTTTCCCGGACGTGTGGGGCAAGTTCGCAGTAGGTGCCACAACTGAAAGATGAGTGAACCCAAGCCACAGGGGCTCCACATTGCCTGAGGTCTTTAGACTAGAGGCGCGGGAGGAAAGGGAGGAATGGGTGGGGACTAAAAGCTCGGGGCTAAAGTGATGGGATGCCTCTGCAGGCACTCCCTGAAGGAAGGTCTTTCATGGATTCGGGAGTCAATCAGGATGCAACATGAAACCAGTTCCTCTAAATCTCTGGGGAGGTCCCAGGCTGCAATCTCATCTTTAAGTCTATCCAAGAGCCCATTAGAGAAAGCAACCATGAGAGACTCATTATTCCAACCAACCTTGGCTGCCAGTGTAAGAAACTCTATGGCATAATCCATAACCATCCTTGTACCCTGCATTAGTTGCTTGGCAGCCGAGGTGGAGCGGCCCAGTACATCAAATACCCTTTTAAAGGATGCCAAAAACTCAGGGTAATTGTACACTATAGGTTTCTGCGTCTCCCAAAGGGGATTAGCCCATGTCAAGGTCCATGCCAAGGAAATCACGAGGCCCACATTACTCCCATCAGAAGGGAAGGCCTGTGGTACCATCTCCAGATAGATACCAACCTGGTTTAGGAAACCTCTGCACTGGTTAGGGTTGCCCCCATAACACTGTAGAAGCGAGGCGGACCCAGTCATGCCTCTAGCAACATTGGAATCACCATTGACAGCCAGAGCAGCAGCTATAGGGAAAGCCTGTGCCGGGGGCTGCTGAGGCTGTGGAGTCAGATGCGCAGTACTAGACTATGCATAGACAAAAACACTTGACACTCTTATACCCCACTGTCTGTCTGTGATTACCCATTTAATCTTTAAACTTATGTTTTTTTTGTTTCAAAAAGCGTTATTGAGTGTTATTAATGCATACAAGAAACTTGAACAAAGGACCTTTGTTCCATATATAGAAACAGTAAAAACATATTGCAATACATTCCAAATATGTTGGAACATAGGTTAAAACAATGACACTCAGAAATCATCAACTACACTCCAACATGATGTAGCAATATCAACTTATTAGGTAAATGAGGTAAGGAAGTATATTGATATAAGAAGAACTGATTGGTGTCAGAACCATACTCCTCACCTCGAGGTAACACTCTGACCAGTTGAGCACATTAGGCATATCAATCTAGTTTTGGGCAAAAAAGATAAAAGATGGTATGATGAAGAAGCACAGATAAATGACAAGGAACAAAGGAACAAACAAAGGAAAGGAAGAAGAAAAGAAAAAAGATATGAGCAAGAAGGAAAGGGGAGCAACGGGAGAGCAACATGAAGAGGAAAGGGACGCAGTGGGTGAGAATGGGTCATAAAGCCACTACTTAAGGTCTTAGCAGTAGGTGCAGACTAAAGTATTTTTCCCATGGGTCCAATATAGACTTGAATTAAGATAATTTTTGTGTAACCGTTGCATGCATTTTGTGCATGAAATAGTACATTCAACCCAAGAAGCGAGCATAGGGGGAAGTACCAACTTCCATTGACAGGGAACAAGAGATTTAGCAGCATTGATCAGTTGTAGGAAAATTTTATATAGTGATGGATGCTTCTGTAGCCCGTCTGGAGGTTCATGTGAGAAAATAATGACTAGGAGGTGGAAGAAAAATAGACAGTTCAGCCTCCCACGTGCAGAAGAATGCAGGTTTAGTATTGGGAGGATGTGATAGAAGAAGTTTGTTCCACTTCACCAGGGGATGATACCAATTCTTAGGATTAAACATAAGGAATTCAAAGGGGGTCATGGAAAGTGAGGAAGGACCTCCTTCGGGCACACATTTAAGAAAATCACAATCTTGTTAAAATTGACCTCTTTCTTATTGTTTCTATGAGTGAGACACTTATTTTTACCCCTTTTATTTTATTTATTTTAACATACTGTGTAATGTACTGTGTTTACCCTGCCATTTTTCTAGTGTTTTAAGTAGGGGCTTTACATGTGAGGTTGTTTCTCACTTAAGATAAAAAAGAGGTTTAAAAAATATACCCTTCAGGACACATTTACAGCCCCCCATGGTACAGCTACTACTGCAGAATATTTGGGAATCTACTGGATAAAGTATATGCCAAGTGTCTACCACATAGTGCTGAGCCATGTCTTATTAACTAGATTAACTGATGTCACCATGCACAAATTGTGGACTGTGTAAAGTATTTAGAGTGGATGACCAGCTGGCTGCCCTGTCAGGTCTCTTGAACAAACACTATATCTCCCTTCAAACAAGAACATTCTTGTGGTAAATGTCCACTTTTATGGGGGGAATTGAGCCCCTTAGCATTCATAGGGATTCACATAATGCCTGACTAGGACATGAGAAACTAAACAAAGAAGGAGGAGCTGCAAAATTATAGCCATTAGGCACTTTATACAGTTATATCTAAGCAGGGGATTAATCCAAAAGGAATTTCAGGACTGCTGGAACTGTGTAATGGGCCCAGGACAGAATGAAAAAAAAACATAAGAAAGGAGAGATAAAATGAGTGAAAAGAGAAAGAGAGTTACATACAGACTGAATACACAATTCCTCCCACAAAACAGTGAGAAAAATGTACCCTGCAAAATTAAAAAAAGGATATTTTTGGGGGAGTATGTTGTATGTATATTTGACTGAGATATACATTAGTGAACTGGAGAACAGAGGCTACTTGGTGGGAGGACAGTGATCAAGGAGCAGTAAAGACAGGGAAATATGGAAAATGCACAGTGCATAATAACTTACACAATTACATTTAGCCCTTAAGGAAAAAGGTTTGGAAAACATTGCAGAAAAGGAGATAAATAGTACAATTTATATGGCAAAACACCAAGTCTTCAAAACAACATAAGTTACAATTTAATGAGTAATAATGGTATCCAACTAGGAATTGTGAGACTGATAATCATATATCTGAGTAGATATAATGATTCATACTCTATGTATTTATGTATTATAATAAACACTGAAATACTAGTAGAGAAAAAAGTTTATTGTAAAACTGACTATGATTACCTGTAGAGTGCATGCTTTCAAGACCATTTAGGTCTCTTCATCGGGAACTTTTACTTTACTAATCTTTTACATTATTTATGGCTTTATGTACCCTTTATGTACTACACATTGAGAAACCATGGATTTAAATCTAAGTCCTATAGGAGAAAGGTGCTTTACTTCATGGAGGAAAAATGGAAGAAACATGTCAGACAGCTCAGCTGCCTTGTCTCCCTAACCGAATACTGCCCAGCTTAGTATACAAGTTCATAAATAATGATATATATAAAAACTGTGTACATGAATAGCATACAGATTCCCCAAGGATGATGCCATAATAAAAATGTCAATATGAGAATCTTGCGTTGCAAGACAGCGTGAGATTCTCTGGTCGGGTAGTGAAAGGTCTCATCCCAGCCTTCAAGTAATCTAGAAGTCATGTGTCAAAATAAAAGATTTAGGGCTTGATCCAAATGTTGGAGTTAAAACCAACGTGAAGAAAAAAACTGCCTTTGTGAGTTAACCAAGACCGGGTAACGTGAGATTCAAATCTTCCTTACCCAGAAAGGCTAACGAGCGACGACCAACAAAATACACGTTCACCTTAAACCTGCGTAGTATAGAAAATCTTACCTAAAAACACACAATAAAAACATTACCTTTCACCACAGCCAATCACAGCACACCAAAGTATCAAGTTCAGTCAGATGTCTGGAGGTAAATATTGCAATTTAACTCATGTTTTATCCCTAACTGTCTGTTTTGTTTTCATCTACGGTGGTTTTCTACTCTGAGTTGTGTGATGTTCGCCTAAAAAAGTAGGTGTTAGATTTCAGTCGGAAAATGTTGGAATTTAAATCGCTTAACTCCAACATTTGAATGGCTCTGGGGTTAGCTTTTACATTGTCCTCAATCTGCACAAGCATCGTGTTTTCAAAATTGCTTTTTTTTCTTACTTGTGGGAACATTTGCATCGCATACTTGACCACCATCGCCAGTTTTTTCTGACGATGCCAACATTTGGATCAAGCCCTAAATCTTTTATTTTGACACAAGTCTTCTAGACTTACTTGAAGGCTGGGATGCAACCTTTCACTACCTGAACTGAGAATCTCTTGCAATGCGAGATTCTCATGTCAACATTTTTATTATTCAAACATGGTAACTGTATTATCTGGTTGCACGCTCTTTCGCGTGCAACATTTTAAAAGGATACCAAAAACAAAAGGACCAGACCGCCCTGTTCATGAGCTCTTACAGACTAGGTTTGGGACACAGAAGGTATAAGTGCTATGCAGTGAAATTGCATATACCACATGAACTGCCGGTCAGTAGATGGAAGAAAGAAGTGCTTTTTTTTTTAATGCAGTGGTCCAGACAAGTAACTTTGTTTTGGCAAAAAAAGGCTTGTGTGAACAATGCAGAAAGGAAACAAGAATGATTAGAGGGTAGACAGGCTTTAGATCTGGCCTTGCTCATAACTATTATGGTGGTAGTTAATAGGCTTCCCTGAATAGGTGAGTTTTCATATCTGAAGCTCTGATGCAGTATGTGAAAAGTCCTGAAGGTGGGAATGGGAGAAGGTAATAAGATTTTGTGCAGAGCAAAGATGGTGAGTTTGCATGTACTTGGAAATAAGACATGAAATGTAGGAGGGTACAGTACTGGTAAGGGCTCTGTAAGTTAGCACCAGTATTTTGAATTTAATTCTAAAGGCTAAACAGAGTCAGTGTAGGGATTCGGGAGGGAAATATAGTCAAGTTGTACCTTTATTGGTTACCTAAACAGATTTAGGATGCAAGCTTTCAAGAGGAGAGTGCTGTAAATTGCAGTCTTCCTTTGAGGGGTCCAAGGTATTTATGATCCCAGTGGGATTGTTGTAAAGCTTAATCCACAATGTGGTAATGTGACAGGAATTCTCTGTCTCTATTCAGACTATTATCGAAAGCATTAAACTGCAGCAGTAATTTAACCTCCCATATTTTTCTGTCTCTCTGAGTGTGAAATAGTCACATCAGTACAGTTAATTTAATGTCCCTGACACTGTGTCGATTTTGGCAAAAATGTTCTCCCACTGGTGTTTCTATCTTTTTATTGTTAACACTGGATCTGTGGGAATTAAACCTTTTATGCAATGGCTGTCCAGTTTCACCCACATAAAGAGCTGTTGGACATTTTGCATACGTGATAAGGTATATTACATTGGATGATTTGGAGGTGAAAGTACCATTGATCTTATGGTGTAACTGGATGTTTGGATTGGGTACCTTGTCCATGGTGTAAATGTGTGCACAGGTTTCACACCTCCTTTGTAGGCAAGAAGATGTGCCATTTTTTGTATTTTTATTCAGAGCACTTCTTACAATCAGTTGTTTTAAATTGGAAGACTGTCTGAACTGGCTGCTTCACTCATTTCAGTTTATAAGATGGAAGGTTCTATGAACTACCATAGTAGATAAATAGAAATTCACTGAATTTCCGTTGATTTAAATGAGACTTTTAGGGCTGGATTCAAATGCAGGAGATACATATCACCTCCCATTTTTTCACAAATGTTCCTATTGAAGTCTATGGGGAAACCTGGAGATAAAATCAGAGATAACATTAGGACCTGCATTTGAATCTAACCCCTAATTCCTTGAATGTTAAAGAAGTCTCCAATGGATTGCACTACAACACACTGGTGACCTTGCTAGTATTTTAGGGGTTAACCTTTTGAGTGCCAGGGATGTAGCCAATGCATTGTCTGGCACTCAAAGGGTTAAAAGACATTTAAACCAATGCAAAGAAAAAAAGGAGAGGAGAGACTAATGAGCATTTTTAGTTCATGCTTATTGTGCATCTGGTTAGTCATAGTATTAGTCCACTTCTTTTTTCAAACATAGGGGCCCCGACATGAGCATTTCACTTTTGGGAATGAATCATAGCTGCACGTTCACCTTGTACTTTATAATTCTTGAGTTAAAAGTAAACATAAAAGTCTTTTCATAACCAATGAATTTTTAGAATCTCTTATTAAGTGCTGCTCTGTGGATGCTGTGCAACTGAAAAGAATTTTGTTACTGCACACCTACCTGGATAATGACTACAATTTCTTCTCACCACAAAGGACAGCACTGTTTGTTTTCCAGTTTACTGCTTTCATGCTCTCCAGTTCAGAGTAAGATTTCAAAGATTACAAAGCACAACTGCAAATAAAGGCTGTTAATGGTAATATAAAAATCTAGAAGAATAAAGGAATTAAAGGTAGCAAAAAAACCTCTGAAAATAATAGAGGAACTTCAATATATTTATAACACAAAAGAATAGAAAACAAAGCTGACTCAGAACTACAGAAATCAAGGCAATCTGACATCAACTAGATGTTACATTAAATACACTAGTCAGGGTGCCACAATCATAGAAACAAAAGGAAAGAGACCCTATCTAATTGGGTAATAGTAGACGAACACTGGAATTAAAATCATATCAAATGTATATATATTGAAATTCACTCCCTCTAAAGTCATTAAAATTATTTACAAAAACATATATTGATTGGGAAAAGACATAAGGAAAAAGTAGTCTTAAACTGGGTGTTTTGTGAGTTCCAGCATCAGGGAGTTCCTATCACGGTGCCCGTGATTGCTCTATTTTCTTGTCTATCACCAGTAGGGGGCTCTCCATTGGCTGGCTGCCTTCAGCCCGCCCTGTATTGCCTATTTAAACCTAGCCTGGGCAGTACCCTGTACGTGTTGTCTCTATGCTGTTGCATATGACCCTGTTCCTGAGTATCCTGGGCCTCTGCTGTGTTCCTGCAACCTGTATTCTACCTGTTCCAGTGCTTCCAGTTGCTGAGTTCCTGGCTTCGTTGATCCGGTCGAATCTCCGCTTCCTGCTGCCAGTCTCCACCGATGTTCCGGTTGACCGTCTGCCGGCTGGTTCCTGCTTCCATTTGCTGACTCCTGTCCAGTCGTTTCCTGTCCTCAGACGTTCCTGAGTCGCCTTGGCGACATTGTTACCTTTCCAGTTATTGTACAGGGTACTGGTTCGCTCCGGAAGCCATCCGGCTGCCTCAGTGTTATAGCGTCCCACATACAGGGTACTGGTTCGCTCCTCAAGACATCCGGCTGTCTCTGTGCCATAGCGTCTCACGTACAGGGTACTGGTTCGCTCCTTAAACCATCCAGCTGTCTCTGTGCTATAGCGTCCCACGTACAGGGTACGGGTTCGCTCCTCAAGCCATCCGGCTGTCTCAGTTCTATAGCGTTCCACATACAGGGTACTGGTTTGCTCCCTAAGCCATCCGGCTGTCTCAGTGCTATAGCGTTCCACGTACAGGGTACTGGTTAGCTCCCCAAGCCATCTGGCTGTCTCAGTGCTATAGCGTTCCACGTACAGGGTACTGATTCGCTCCCCAAGCCATCCGGCTGCCTCAGTGTCATAGCGTTTCACGTACAGGGTACTGGTTCGCTCCCCAAGCCATCCGGCTGCCTCAGTGTCATAGCGTTTCACGTACAGGGTACTGGTTCGCTCCCCAAGCCATCCGGCTGCCTCAGTGCTATAGCGTTCCACGTACAGGGTACTGGTTCACCCTCCAAGCCATCTGGCTGCCTCAGTGCTATAGCATTCCATGTACAGGGTACTGGTTCGCTCCTCAACCCATCCGGCTGTCTCTGTGCCATAGCGTCCTACGTACAGGGTACTGGTTCGTTCCTTAAACCATCCGGCTGCCTCTGTGCTATAGCATCCCACGTACAGGGTACTGGTTCGCTCCTTAAGCCATCTGGCTGTCTCAGTGCTATAGCGTTCCACGTACAGGGTACTGGTTCGCTCCTCAAGCCACCCGCCTGCCTCTGTATACATTGCGTTCCACGTACTGGGTACTGGTTCGCTCCATACACACCTGATTGCTCTATAGTCATATGGCGTTCCATCTGTGAAGAGCATTACTGAGTTCCACACCCTTCTCTATCTCTGCTGCTGGCAACTTACTTACTGACTCAACCTCTTTACCATCATAGTGACTGTTTTTCCACCAGTCAGTCACTTTTAGTGTGTGGTTGATCTTATCTCCTATCTACGGGCTGCCTTGCCTGGTATATGGTAAGGCCGGTAGAACCTGTCCTGTTTCCTTGGGTTGCCTTACCCGGTATTGGCAAGGCCGGTAGAGCCTGTGTAGTCACCTATCAAATTGGCTGCCTCGTCCGGTATATGGTAAGGCCAGTGATTGGTTGATTGCCTATGGGAGAACATAAATAGACCGTTAGTTTGTAAAAACATGTTGATAAATTATTACAAAGCTCTTGAAAACGTGGCATATGGTCACAAAATGTGTAGAATATTTGGCGAAACAAAGAGGCCATTAAAGTAACGTGGCATGGTGTAAAGGCAATTATGTATGCTAAATGTTAAAAATACGTTATTATAAGTTTTAATTTTGTTGAGGGTATCAAGTGCTGTGATTACAAGTGCTGAGTTTGCCTAAACGTAGTGCATGGTACTAGTACTCCAGAAGACTTCAAGGTACACTTAAAGCAGGGCTCAAAATTTTGCCCTGGCGAGTAGAAATTCGGCCCTGGTGGGTATGTTTTGGCTTGCAGTGGCGAGTAACTTTTCAGGTCTGGCTAGTAGCAAAGGACTTAAAATTATAAGCCCTGCTTAAAGACAGAGGGGGGATTGTTCAAGATGTAGGGAGAGGGGTATGGAGATCCATAGGTAAGGAGCAGAAAGCGAAAAAGGTTTGAGACAGGAGACGGCAGAGGGTGTAGATGGTGTAACAAGAAGGTCGTTGTGTGTTGAGCAAAGGAGGTGGCAGGAAACATAAGAGGAGATGAGGGAAGAGATGTAAGGAGGGGCAGAAGTGTGGAGAGCATTAAAGGTGAGAAGAAGGACTTTGTAAGTGATGCATTGCTGAATAGGGCTCAATGTCAGATGTCTAAGAATGATATGAACTGGTTCAGTTTTTGGAGAGAGTGTGGTGATTTGTTCAGCTGAGCTTAAAACAGATTGCATAGGGGAAAGATGGGAAGCAGGGAGGCCAGTTAGGAGGACATTACAATAGTCTAAGCAGGACAGAACTTAAAGCGCAGGCAGAGGGTTTAATATGTCTCTGCTCGTGACACTCCAGTATCCTTCAGTGACAACTAGAGACACTCAATAAAGTTCTTGTCAATGCAGAAAGGAGATACTGGACAGTCCCGAGCAGAGATGGGTTGTATCCTTCACTTTAAGTCAGGTTAACCATCACTTTACCATCTTATTTTTAATATTCTTTTGTTTCAATTCATAACTGTTCATAACAGAATGACACTAATGGGCGCCCTCTTATCTTTCTATTTCTATATTCAAAAATATAACTGTGAGGCAAATTAGCCAACTTTAGCAATATTAGTAAAGAAAAAGTAAGAAGTTGTAGCCAAGAAATTAATGAGTGGATATGGAAAGTGACAAGTCGTGTATATCTCTGCTAGGGCGAATGCTGAGACAACTGGATAGATGTCAGTTCCATCATCTGTGATGGTGAAGCTAGGTCTTGTTCCATATCTAGGCGGGAAAATGGTAAATTCAGTTCTTGACATATTTATTTTAAGAGAGTAAGAAACCAAGAGGCAGTCTGACTTGTAAATTTGGGCATAATCTGCATATGAATGATACTTGCAACCACATTAATTATAATATCCCTCAATGAAAGGGTGTACTGTTAAAAAAGTTCCCAGAAGGGAGGCTTAAGGTATCACTACAGATAGAGGAACTGGTGAGGGGGAGTTAAAGGGATAGTAATACTTCGTTTTAACTTTATTTTATTTTGTAGGCATTAAAAAAACATGAAGAATGATATAAGTCTTATCTCTCAAACCTTTATGGTTTATGAGATATTCACAAGCAAAGTTCCCCCTCCCGCCCCTTTTACCTAGTGTAAGCAATCTCTTCTCAGATGTGAGTCTGGTTGTATGACAGGACAGATAACAGAAGGGGACAATTTTCTTTGTATGAAAACAATGAAAGCCCTTCCCCCCTTGACAAGTTTTTCAGCTTTTTCCCTTATCTTAATTGAAGATTGTCCATCTCTGCAGTCTACCTGGGCATCTCCCTTCTGATCTGGTTGAACAGGGGGGGGGATACTTTGTTTGTGAATATCTCTTAAACCATAAAGGTTTCAGAGATAAGACTTATATCATTCTTCATGTTTTTTTAATGCCTACAAAATAAAATAAAGTTAAAATGAAGTATTACTATCCCTTTAATGTAAGAGGAGAAAGAAAGGGAAATTTGTGAGTGATAGGAACAAAGCCAGGATGCAGCTTAATTGTGGAGAATCTGCACAAAAATGGAATGGCCAACAGTATCAAAGAAAAAGGATACAATGAGTAGAATAAGAATAGAAAAGGCTCCTACTGTCCTCTTACAATGGGATTACATAAGACTAGTAGGGTAATACCTTATGAATGTGCTTTAGCTATTCTGGTCTTATGTTTTGGAGTAAAGATCTGTTGTTGTCATGCAATACTTCACTGGTCTTAAGTCATTGTATGTTGTAATTTTGATCTTATTTAATTATGTTACAAGAGATAAGCAGGGCTATAAACCAGTACATGTAACTGCAGCGTTATCCACCATTGCATGAAATTAGCAGGGTCACTGTTATATAATTATATCAGGACAACAGAGCAATATACTACTATATAAGATACTCGTGGCATGGCAATATGCAATTACAGTAATAATATTTTGACCTTTTGGTCTCTGGATATGTGAAATGCATTTCTGGCTTTGTGTTATGCTCTGCTGCTGTCATGTTATAGAATAATACGCTACTCTTTTTATATAAAAGTGTATTGCCTTGTTGGTCTTAAAGGGATAGTAATGTTTCATAATAAAAGCAGCTCTAATTAATAATCATAGTATTTGGACTTTGGAGAGTGTTATTTAAATTCTGTCAAAGTTGTAGTTCAAGAGTAATTCAATGACAAAGTATCCCCCTCCCGCCCCTTTTACTGATGTAACACTGCTCAGCCAGATTAGAAGGGAGGTGCCCAGGTAGACTGCAGAGAGGGACAATCTTCAATTAAGATAAGGGAAAAAGCTGAAAAACGTGTCAAGGGGGGCAGGGCTTTCATTGTTTTCATAGGAAGAAGATTGTCCCCTTCTGTTATCTGTCTGGTCTATGGACTGGATTCCACATCTGAGAAGAGGTGGCTTACACTAGGTAAAAGGGGCAGGAGGGGAAACTTTGCTTGTGAATATCTCTCAAACCATAAATGTTTGAGAGATAAGACATATCGTTATTCATGTTTTTTTAATACCTACAAAATAAAATAAAGATACAAAGTATTACTATCCCTTTAAGTAATGCTGTATTGTCATTCTGGTCTAATGTAATACTCTGCTGGTCTTATTTAATATATTAGTATCATGTATTATGGTTGTCTATATCCTCTGAACTTTCAAATGAGTGCAGCTTTTGGTTGTATTTTTTGTGCGGTCTAACTTTTGGAGCTGGATTCTAAATCTGAAAACCTTTTGCCAAAGCTTTGTCTGGAAGAAGAGCCAAAAAAGAGGTATATGGATTAGATCCATGAAGCATTCATATTTGGAAAAATCTCAGTTGCACAACACTGTTTCATTTAGCATTATATTGTGAGATTTAGTGTGCTAGTCTCCAGCAGCTATGAATGATTAACCATCATACCCATTATTGTTCATATTGATCTTATCTGCTCTAATTTCTTTCTCCACAGCTGCTGCACATCTCACTGATTAGTTAAAGAGTGGAAGTGTATGGAACCACTGAGCACATTGTCACACTACTGAGTAGGTTGTAGAGGACAACATTAGAGTGGATGCTTTCCTCTTTGTGTTCTACCTCACTTATAAGGGAATGTTGGTTCTTTGTGAAATCAATTGTCTGTCTCTATATTACAGTGTAAGCTGTTTTATTTAATCAAGATCAGTTTTAGATTGTCATCAGTCTTCTCTGTACTCTGTTACTTGGCCCTAGAGGACCGATTACCTCCCCTCTCTGTAATCTATATAAACCAGAGGAGTGGGCAAATCATTGCTCTTGCCCTCCTTTCTAGTCCTTGATGGGTTAAACAGTATTTCTATGGCAAGAAGACCATGGTCTTTAAAGGGATAGTAATACTTCGTTTTATCTTTATTTTATTTTGTAGGCATTAAAAAAACATGAAGAATGATATAAGTCTTATCTCTCAAACCTTTATGGTTTAAGAGATATTCACAAGCAAAGTACCCCCCCCCCCCGTTCAACCAGATCAGAAGGGAGATGCCCAGGTAGACTGCAGAGAGGGACAATCTTCAATTAAGATAAGGGAAAAAGCTGAAAAACGTGTCAAAGGGGGGAAGGGCTTTCATTGTTTTCATACAAAGAAGATTGTCCCCTTCTGTTATCTGTACTGTCATACAACCAGATTCACATCTGAGAAGAGATGGCTTACACTAGGTAAAAGGGATGGGAGGGGGAAACTTTGCTTGTGAATATCTCTTAAACCATAAAGGTTTGAGAGATAAGACATATCATTATTCATGTTTTTTAATGCCTACAAAATAAAATAAAGTTAAAATGAAGTATTACTATCCCTTTAAGCAAGAGATCTGTGGTTTAAGCTCTTTCTGCCATTACCTAGCAACACCCCAATTATAGCTCTAATTAAAGGGATAGACACAGTTATGATGAAAAAACATATATATTTTAGTAAAATAAAAGTACTACCACTTCTATTATGTTTTACTGCACAAAATTGCAGTTTTGTTTGAAGACTGGTATTTTTTTCACATTTCATATTTTATGATGTACTGTTGAAGTTTCTGTCTATACAGAGCTTGTGTCACTTAGAAACCAAGCTAACAGTGAGCACTTTGAGAGGGATTCTCTAAAATAACTGCTTTTGTACTTCTTGCTGGCCTAAAGCCTCTGTACAAAGCTTGTAACATGAAAGAACTGCCACTTTGTGCTTCCCAGACCCAGGGTTGGGCAGTGTATATGGGTGTTTTGAAGCATGAAGTTCCTCTCTACCTTGTGTCGCATCATGTACTAACAGGCTGAAGCAGAAATTCTTATTTTTTATGCATGCTATATGGGTGGTTTAGGGATTGTTCCCATAAAGCTGTGCTCTGGTGGAGTTTTGTGTACTTCTATGTACTAAAGGTGACCGTGTAACACATGTACAGGTGCTATATTAAAGAAACTGCATATAAGCATGGTGGGTGGGTTCATACATTGCCTTTACTATCTAAAGCAGTTTCATTCTCTGTGCTGCATAAGTCTGAAAAATTTGCCAGATAGTCAGTGTAGCAAAAAACTCACAAGAGTGATGATGTAAAGCTGATACCTTTTAATGGCTAACTGAGGACATAGAAGGTGCAAGGTTTCAGGACACTACGGCCCCTTCTTCAGGCATGGGTTAACAAATAAAGCCAGAATAACAATACTCTGTAAATATAAATGCAGTGTTATTCTAGCTTTATATGTTAGCCTTACCTGAAGACGGGGCCGTAGTGTCCTGAAAGCTTGCACTTTTTTATCCTTGATTAGCCATTAAAAGGTATCAGCTTTACATCATCACTTTTGTGAGTTTTTTTGCTACACTGACTCCTGTCTGTCAAATTTTTCAAACTTATGCAGCACAGAGAATGAAACTGCTTCAATACTCTTCAATACGTTCTTGCAGTTCTTCAGGACTACTGGCAAAGAGTATGATATAATCTGCAAATCTAAGTGATGTAGGTAGTTTTCACTGATCTTAGTACTTTTTTCTCCCAGTTTAGCTTGGGGAAATTTCCTCTAAACAATCAGAAAATAGTTTTGGGGAGAATAGTTTTGTGTCTCCTTGTCGGACACCTTTTTCTATGTTGATCTTCTAGACTTAATCATTGTTTACCTGTATTGATGCAGTTACATTTTCATATATTGATTGGAGTATATTGATGTAAGCGCTGTCTATTCTTTGACCAGGACATTGATTATTGCTTGCTTTTTCACTGAATCAAAGGCCTTTTCGTAGTCAATGAAGGCCATGCATAATGGAAGGTTGCATTCGTTGTGTTGTGCTATACCTTGTTGCACTGTCTGGATACCATTGTGCTGTAACCACTCCTGAAGCCTGCTTGTTCTTTAGGTTGTGACGCATTAAGTATTGTGTCAATTCTTCTTGATAGTACCTTTGTGAAAACCTTACAGACCACTGCAATAGATTTATTGGTCGGTAGATTTTTAGATCCACCTTTTTGTGCTGTAGGATGCATTTTCCATGTTTCAGGGAGTAATCAGCATTTTGAAAATAGTTTATTTAGGGCTCTGATTAAGGGTTGACCTCTGTCTTTCAACACTTCAAAATTAAATTGATCAGGTCCAGCAGCTTTGCCATTTTTCCTTGATTTTATTGCAGATTCTGCTTCGTCTAGCAAAACTTCTGGCACAGCTTCATCCTTGTCAATCATCCTTGCCTTCATTGTCTTTCATCCTTATAAATATGAATAACATTCTTCCACTCATTTTTCTATTTGTTTTTCAGTTCTTGCTGTTGTACCATCTTCAGTCTTTAACCCTTTGAGTGCCAGAGGGGTGCACAACACATTGCTTTGTAATGCAATGCATACCCCTCTGGCATTCAAAGGGTTAGCGCAAAAATGTGGTTCCTATGCGTGGCCAGTTTTCATTTTGCTTTCTCTACAAGTAGCCACAGTGATGATGAAGTTGAAGAATTTTATGATGATTTATTATGCCACTACAAACAGGACAATTATCATTACCAGTTTATAATAGGAGAATCCAATACAGGAAATGGTAAGATCCAAAATGGTGAAAAATCGATCAGACCACATGATACTGGAAAAAAAACAACAGAGGCAACCAACTGATAGAATTTGCTGAAGAACAAAAATTGTACAACATGATTTAATTCTACTCATTGACTGGTCAGTATTAAATTGCTTTAGCGTTGTAAGTAACCATCGTCTGGTGAAAGAAAGAAAGGAAATGATCAAATCAACAAATGTAAAGATCGGCACTAGCCAACAACTGAAAAATCATGTTCAGTTAGCACTGTTTATTCACTTCAGTGTGTTGTAAGACCTTCAAACTACTGACATTTCAACCCACAATGAAAAAGTTATTGAAATTATTGTAGACACTGCCCTTGCCCTTACTGTAAAACAAGAAAGAAAGAGTTGCCATGATGAAAAGGTGATGAGAAATTAAGCAAAACAGTAATGTCAGAAACAGAGTATAATATGTAGAAATGCGCAATACCATAAGGAAGAGCATAAAAGAAGAAACACGCAAGTTCAATGTCGATTGACAATCAAAAGTATATACTATGTGTGTGTGTGCATAGGTAGACAGATAGATAGATAGATAGATAGATAGATAGATAGATAGATAGATAGATAGATAGAGATAGATAGATAGATAGATAGATAGATAGATAGATAGATAGATAGATAGATAAATATAGATAGATAAATGGACCTTCTTGTATACTTGTTGAAAAATAGAGACTGAAAAACTGAAGTAATTCTGGAAATAAAAGCAAATAGGGTACATCCTCAAATTCCATTTGATTCATTTTTAAGGTTATCACCTTGTGTATTTGAGGCAGATTCATTGGCTGGTATTATAGATATATTAGAAGTATACGTTTAATATAGGGTATTAGTTTTATGGAGGCATATGTGATATTTTGGAGGATATTATTTTATTGTCTGCACTTGTTGGAATGTTTTATGCGCACACACAAATGTTTGTTTCTTAATGTTGATTTATATTTTTATTGCCATATCAGTTGGTGAGTCTATATATTCAGATTATACTTTACGAACAGTGAATATTATCAATATACATATATATATATATATATATATATACATATATATATATATATATATATATATATATATATATATATATATATATTAGTGTAAAAGCCCGTGTACACAGGCCAAGGTCCGGGTAATGTTAACCCTTTGAGTGCCAGAGAGGTATGCGTTGCGTACCGCTCTGGCACTCAAAGGGTTAAGTGGCCGCTACCTCACTGCTCCACGCGATGCAGTCTTGCGTCGCCTCACTCACGCAATGCAATCATGCGCAGTAGAGACTGCCCAAACGTGTGCATTCTCCGCTGCGCATGACTGCATCGTGACAAACATACTAGCAAATTATTATATAGGATATATATATATATATATATATATATATATATATATATATATATATAAATATGAGAAAGGATTGTTTTTGCTTAGCTTTTGTTTTAGAGAAGCAGATTCTTCCCCTTCTTTATCCAGTTAGTTTGAGTTGTATATATAGGTCCACATTTTCAAAACTGGAGGACTTCTGGGGCAAACCATTTGCACTATAGAGTAGAACTAAAAAATTCCCATTTATAGAAGTGGGTATTTTAACCCCTTGAAAGCTAGAGAGGTCTCCAACACTTTGCAATGCATTGGAGACCTCTCTAGTATTCAAGGATAAAAATCCCCATTTAAATCAATGGGAATTTTGGCGATTTTTAGTTCTCCTCATAATAGACATACAGCCCTTAGAATTGAGATTGGTTGTGAAATTTAGAGACAATTCTTTCATTTGAGATCCATAGGATTGGTTGAAAAGGTAATTACATTAAATGGCACTTGAGGTAATTCCTCCATTCGTGATTGGTAGTTTATATATCTTATAACACATTGTATTGGTGATTTCAAATCTTTTGCTCTATATAATTGGGATGCAGTGCTGACCAGTTCTTTTGTTTATTTTTTGCCTGAGTTTGTTACCAGTAGTAAAGTCTTATTGACCTAGAATAGTGTTAGTCATTCAGACAGATTTTATATTGTTTTAATTGAAAAATGTTTGTGTATTAAACTCTGGATACTTTTGAAGATTCGATCACAGTTTGTTTACTACTGACAGCGTGAATAGGGGCAAATGCATTTCTTCTGAATAGTATTAGCTGTTGAGCATGGAAAGCTGTACCGACCAACATTACAAGTGAATAAATGTGGATTCTAATCATTAGTAATATGCTCGATTGATTGAAATAGCTTCTTGGTTGTTTGTTTTTGCTTGTTCTGGCTCTGGTGGTCTCTATTTTTCAAGAGGTGAACTAGCCTGTATAACAGAGCAGCTATACATGGTGAGAGGCCTTATCTGTGTGAGGACAGAAATAATATCCTCCAGTAGCCTGAATTATACTATTTTATTGGTAGTTTATACAGTGAGTATGATGAAGATGAAGATTACGCAAGTCAAATAATGGTCTAGATGGTATTACCTTATGAGGTGCCCTCTTATGTTTTATTTATATTAATTTAAATTGAGAGTTTAAGCCTTTGAATAGTAGAGAGGTCTCCAACATTGCACAACCTCTCTAACATTCAAGGGTTTTAACCCCTTAACAACAGTCCAGCAAAGTGATTCCCCTTAAGGACCTCTTTGATCTCAGTCGCCAAACAGGGGTCTGATAGTGACTGCAAAAATATGTGAAGTGTTAGGACAGTCATTGGTCCTTTAAGAAAGTTTACCTGTGACAGTCCTAGCATGTCACTGGTCATTAAGGGGTTAAAGCCTCATTTAAATCAATTGGAATTTTTATTTTTCCCCTATGGTACAATTGGTTCTCCAGTTCTTCTTAGTACAGCAGCCTCAAAATGTAATTGAAATGAACAGAGTGGATGTAGTACTATCACGGTGCCCGTGATTCTGACTGTGCGACATTCCTACTTCCGGGTTTGCTTTGGCTGCTTCTTATTGGTTCTGGGTTGCTAGCCCCTCCCAGGGCTTGCCATTATATACACCCTCCTGTCACTATGCCAGTGCCCTTTCGTGGTGTTCCTGACCTGACGCTTGTAGCTGTGTTCCTGTTCCGTGTATGATCCGGTTTTGTCTGACCTTGCTCCTGTCTCCGCTGCCTGTTTACTGGACTCGGCTTGCCTGACGACGACCCGTTACCGATTTGGCTGACTACCGCTCTCTGTGTACCGATCCAGGCTTTGGCTGACTACCGCTCTCTGTGTACCAATACAGGCTTTGGCTGACTACCGCTCTCTGTGTACCGTTGCAGGCTCTGGCTATTCCGCCTAGCGTCCGATTGTCGCTAGTGCTTCTGTTGTCCCTGTCTTGTGCCCTCTGCCTTTGCCGTAACGGTCGCTTGCCAGTCAGTGCTTCCCGTTACCTCCGGTTGCGCTACCTCTCAGCCTGTGCCTCATTGCAGCCTCTGTTACGCGCTATACAGCCTGTGATCTCCGGTCACTAGCAGTGCTACCTCTTGTCGGTCTGCTCCTTTTCACTGCCTCCGGTTGCGCTGCCTCTTAGTCTGGGCCTCCTTGCAGTCTCCGTTGGCATACTATCCAGCCTGTGTGCTACGGTTTCTAGCAGTGCTACCTCCTGTCAGGCCATACGGCCCACTATCTCCAGTTGCGGTATTCTGAGCAGTCTGCCTATTTACACCGGCTGCTCCCAGTGTAGTAGGTGCCTCCCCTGTGTGCCTCAGGGCACTTCCTCTATTACCGTTTATGCTATTCCTGGGCTGACTTACCCGGTTATAGGTAAGGCCGGTAGAGCCTATTCACCTCCCTATATTGGGGTGCCTGCCCTGCAGTATAGTTCCCTCTTAGGGCCTCTCCGGACCTGTACTGCTGAGGTTTCGTTCCTGTCTCTGTTCCAGTTATTATTTGCATATTTTGTTATCTGTTTGTGCCTTGACCTGTGTCAGATTATATCACTTTCCTCTGTGTGAAGTCTGGACCCGTGTAGGGCCTCTTGTTCTTTATTTTGTTTAATAAAGCTTCATATCTTACCAAATTGTGTGAGTGTTCAATAAAACCGTGACAGTACAAAAGGGCCATGACCTCAGACAAAGCTGGTGAAGGTAGTTCCCAGAATCTCCTCTGGAGATTGGACGCTCAGGAACAACGGTTAGACCAGTTGTCTATGGCTATCCAGACTATTATGGAATGCACTGCCTGTCTCGAGAGACCTGTACAGCCTTTGGTGACCACTCCAGTTCCAGCACCATTTGCACAAGCAAGTACACCCAGTTCCTCCTGTAAAGGGCTTTCCGCTACTGCCCCACTTCCTCTGAGATACGATGGGGAGCCAACTCTCTGCCGAAGGTTTCTGAACCAAATGGAGATCTTTCTTCAACTGGTGCCGCAGGCATTTCCCAGTGAAAGGAGCAAGGTGGGATTCATGATCTCACTACTCACAGGCAAGGCCCTAGCCTGGGCAAATTCGGTTTGGGAGACTGGTAAACCAATCACTAATAACTTTGCCGAATTTGTAAGGGCCTTCCGTAGTGTTTTCGCAGTTCCAGGATGTGCCACCTCTGCTGCCAAGCGTCTTATGAGAATCCAACAGGGCACACGTACTGTTTCCGATTATGCCATTGAATTTCACACACTCGCAGCAGAGGTAGGTTGGAACGACGAGGCGCTTGTCGTTGCTTTCGCTTAAGGTCTCGAGGATAGAATTAAAGATGAAATTGCGGCCAGAGACTTACCGGAGGGTCTAGACAATTTAATTGATTATACTATCCTCATTGACTCTCGTATAAGGGAGAGGAGCTTATATAAGGATCGTAAATCAAGATCCACTAGCGAGTTGGATACTAGGGTTAATTTCCCACCCTTGCCTCCCTCTCCTCCCATTCCTCCGGGTCCTACTACGCTGAGTATAGAACCTATGCAAGTGGGTTTCACACGACTGTCCAAGGAGGAACGCTCCTTCCGCCACAAACAGGGTCTATGTATGTACTGTGGCAAGGCGGGTCACCTGCTAAAGACTTGTCCCGTGGGGCCGGGAAACGCTTGCACCTAGGTTCAAGTGGGGGACAGATCCTAGGTGGCGTAAACCAGTCCCCAGAAGGCACGTTAAACAAACCGGTACTCAATATTGTGGTCTCTTGGGCTTCTGAGTCTGTGAATACTCCTGCTTTAATTGATTCCTGTGCGGCCGGTTACTTTATGGACAGGGACTTTGCATAATATTCCATTGTTGAACAGAGACTCTCCGCTTGATATTGAGGCTATTGATGGGAGGCCTCTGGTACCGCCACAAGTCACGTAGGAGACATGCCCGCTATCTGTTTGCATTGGAGCACTTCACAAAGAGACCTTACAGTTCCAGATAATCCAGTCCCCCCATTTTGATGTCATTTTGGGGTTCCCATGGTTGCATAAGCATAATCCCAGACTGAACTGGAAGACATGTGAGATATTGTCTTGGTCCGAACACTGTAACACCCATTGTCTAAGACATTCTACTAAAATCTTGTGTACCTCTCCCTCCCTACCACTTGAATATCAATCATTCAGCAATGTATTCAGTAAGGGAGAGGCTAGCACTTTGCCTGTGCATCGCCCATACGAGTGTGCTATTGATAGAACGGGGAGCTCCGACCTTGTATTGATTATAGGGGTCTCAACAAAATAATGATAAAGAACGCTTATCCCATTCCACTCATCACCGAATTGTTTGATTGGTTAAAGGGCGCATCCATCTTTACCAAACTAGACCTGAGGGCGGCATATAATTTAGTTCAGATTAAGGAAGGTGATGAGTGGAAAACAGCCTTCAATACTCGTACAGGGCAGTACGAGTACTTGGTCATGCCATTTGGTCTGTGCAATGCTCCGGCAGTATTTCAAGAATTTATTAATGATGTGTTAAGGGACTAATTACAATCCTGTGTAGTCGTGTACCTAGACGACATTTTGATATATTCACCTGACCTGGAGACTCACCGCAGTCATGTCTCGGCGGTCTTGCAGAAGCTGAGAGACAGCAAGCTATATTGCAAACTCGAGAAGTGCGATTTCCATATGTCTAGTGTGGCCTTTCTAGGATATGTGATCTCTAAGGAGGGCTTCGCTATGGACAAGGACAAGTTTGCAGCGGTGCTGCAGTGGCCGTGTCCCACGGGTCTCAAACCCTTGCAGCGATTTTTAGGGTTTGCGAATTACTATAGGAAATTTATTTGTGATTATTCCAGAATTGTTAAGCCACTCACGGATATGACCCACAAGGGTGTCAACACCTCAGAATGGTCCCCAGAGGCGATTAGGGCATTCGAAACACTGAAGTCTGCATTTTCCACTGGTCCAGTTCTGTCTCATCCTATTCCTGGGTTCCATTTACTTTGGAGATGGATGCTTCTGAGACCGGAGTAGGGGCAGTATTGGGCCAAAGACCAGGTCCTGATAAGACATTGAGACCATGCGGATTTTTAAAAAAAAAATGACCAAAGCTCAGAGTCTGTATGACATTGGAGACCGGGAACTCTTGGCTATTATCCTGGCTTTACGTGAATGGCGCCATCTGTTGGAGGGCACTAGGCCGCCCATACTGATTCTGACTGATCATAAAAACCTCATGTACCTCTCTGAGGCTAAAAGGCTTTCCCCTAAACAAGCGAGATGGGCACTGTTTTTGTCTTGTTTCAATTTCATTGTCTCCTACTTACCTGGTACTAAGAATGTATGGGCCGATGCCTTGTCCAGACAATTTGGTTCGGATCCTGAAGCTGACTCTATACCAGTGCCCATTATCCCTCCGGACCATATACTTGCCACATTGCGGACCAGCATCACTTCACCATTAGGGGAAGAGATTTTGGCATCCCAGGCCAGTGCTCCCCCAGAAAAGCCCGTGGGCAAGTGCTTTGTGGCAGAGCCCTTTCGGGCTAAATTAATGGAGACTCCTCCCAGGCGGACGGTCATGTGGGAAAGAATCAATTAATTTGGTCATTGTCCCGTATGTTTTGGTGGCCAGGCATGAGGGATGACTGTGCAGCATATATCGCAGCCTGTGCCACGTGTGCCTGTTCCAAGACCCTCAGACACCTTCCAGTGGGACTGTTGCAAACTGTCCCTAATGGGGACCGGCCTTGGTCACACGTGTCTATAGACTTCCTGGGAGAACTGCCAGCCTCTAAAGGGTTTACAGTGATTCTCATGATAGTTGACAGATTCTCCAAAATGGCTCATTTCGTGCCACTCCCTGGTTTGCCGTCTGCCAAAGATCTGGCTACTGTGTTTGCCAGGGAGGTATTCCGACTCCACGGGGTGCCCAAGGTGCTGGTCTCGGACCGTGGGAGTCAATTCGTCTCGAGATTCTGGTGGGCCTTTTGTGACCAGATGGGGATTCAGTTGTCCTTTTCCTCTGCCTATCATCCCCAGACCAATGGGGCTGCTGAGCATGCTAACCAGGGCTTGGAACAGTTTTTACGTTGTTTCATTTCCAACCATAATGACAATTGGGCTGACTTGTTGCCGTGGGCAGAGTTCGCCAGGAACTGTGCAATGTGCAGCACGTCCGGGAGCTCACCCTTCCTGATCAATTATGGTTTTCAACCATGCTTGCATCCAGACACTTTTCAAGCACAGCGGATTCCAGCTCTGGATGAGCACATTAGGCAACTCTGCTCCACATAGGCACAGGTCCAGAATACCCTACGTGATTCTTTCCTACGAGTCCAGCGGTATGCCAACAACGGACGATTGCCGGCTCCTGTATTTCAGGTGGGGGACCGTGTCTGGTTATCCTCTAAGAATCTTAGGTTGCAAGCTCCTTGTTACAAGTTTGCTCCTCGGTTTGTGGGCCCGTTCCGGATACTCCATTGAGTCAACCCTGTCCCCTATGCATTGGAAATACCTTCCTCCATGAAAATACATAATGTGTTCCATGTGTCACTTCTTAAACCACTGGTGTGCAATCGCTATACCACCACTCCTGCAGTCCCAGGTCCAGTGCGCATCCAGGACCATGATGAATATGAAGTACAGAGTATTTTGGATTCACGTAGGTTCCGTGGCCATATCCAATACTTGGTGCACTGGAAGGGTTATGGGCCAGAAGAGCGCTCATGGGTTAGCCACTCTGACATTCATGCTCCACTTTTGTTGCGCAGATTCCATGCTAAGTTTCCTGCCAAGCCTAGACCTCCTCTGGGCAGGAGGGGGGGTCTTTGAGAGGGGGGTACTATCACGGTGCCCGTTATTCTGACTGTGCGACATTCCTACTTCCGGGTTTGCTTTGGCTGCTTCTTATTGGTTCTGGGTTGCTAGTCCCTCCCAGGGCTTGTACACCCTCCTGTCATTATGCCGGTGCCCTTTCATGGTGTTCCTGACCTGACGCTTGTAGCTGTGTTCCTGTTCCGTGTATGATCCGGTTTCGTCTGACCTTGCTCCTGTCTCCGCTGCCTGTTCACTGGACCCGGCTTGCCTGACTACGACCCGTTACCGATTTGGCTGACTAACGCTCTCTGTGTATCGATCCAGGCTTTGGCTGACTACCGCTCTCTGTGTACCGATCCAGGCTTTGGCTGACTACCCCTGTCTGTGTACCGATCCAGGCTTTGGCTGACTACCGCTCTCTGTGTACTGTTCCAGGCTCTGGTTATTCCGCCTAGCATCCGATTGTCGCTAGTGCTTTTGTTGTCCCTGTCGTGTGCCCTCTGCCTTTGCCTTAACGGTCGCTTGCCAGTCAGTGCTTCCCGTTGCCTCTGGTTGCGCTACCTCTCAGCCTGTGCCTCATTGCAGCCTCCGTTACGCGCTATACAGCCTGTGATCTCCGGTCACTAGCAGTGCTACGTCTTGTCAGTCTGCTCTCACCCGTTGCCTCCGGTGGTGCTACCTCTTGGCCTGTGCCTCATTGCAGCCTCCGTTACGTGCTATAAAGCCTGTGCCCTCAGGTCACTAGCGGTGCTACCACTTGTCAGTCTGCTCCTACCTGTTGCATCCGGTTGCGCTACATCTCAGCCTGTGCCTCTTGACAGTCTCTGTTTGCATACTATACGCCTGTGATCTCCGGTCTCTAGCGGTGCTACCTCCTGTCAGGCCACACGGCCCGCTATCTCCGGTTGCGCTATACTGAGCAGTCTGCCTATTTACACAGGCTGTGCCCCGTACAGTAGGTGCCTCACCTGTGTGCCTCAGGGCACTTCCTCTATTACCGTTTAGGCTATTCCTGGGCTGCCTTAACCGGTTATAGGTAAGGCCGGTAGAGCCTCCTCAATATCCTTGATGGTACCATTTCCTGGGCTGCCTTACCCGGTTATAGGTAAGGCCGGTAGAGCCTATTCACCTCCCTATATTGGGGTGCCTGCCCTGCAGTATAGTTCCCTCTTAGGGCCTCTCCAGACCTGTACTGCTGAGGTTTCGTTCCTGTCTCTGTTCCAGTTATTATTTGCATATTTTGTTATCTGTCTGGGCCCTGACCTGTGTCAGATTATATCACTTTCCTCTGTGTGAAGTCTGGACCCGTGTAGGGCCTCTTGTTCTTTATTTTGTTTAATAAAGCTTCATTGTTTTATCTTACCAAATTGTCTGACTGTTCAATAAAACCGTGACAAGTACATCTAGTTTTGTAAAGGCATTTGATACATTGATACATAGGATCTTGGTGTATAAAATAAAAAAAATTGACCTAGTGGATAACCATTGCAACTGGAAAGAAAATTGGTTGAAGGATAGGGAACTTTGGGGGTTATGCATGCACTAAGGCATGATAAAGAGGTGATAAAGCAGAGATGACTTCTCCAGTGATATCACTTTGTTATTTTATGGAGCCTATGCACAGATCTCCAAAGTTGAAGAAATCTTAGTGCATAGGCTCCATAGAATAACATAGGAATTAGAGAAGTGATATCACTGGATAAGTCACCTTTACTTTATGACGCTTTATGACTCCCTCAATAGGTTGTTATAAATGAAAAATCCTCCAGTACAGTTAAAGTTAAGAGTGGAGTACCTTAGGATTCAGAACTTGGACCGCTGCTCTGTCACATGTTTATAACTGACTTGGAAATAGGTATAAAAAGTAAAATTTCAATATCTCCAGGTGACACAAAATTATGCAGGCTAATAAATTAAGAGCATGTTTGTTCTTTATAGAGAGATTTACATAAAATTGCAGATTCTGCTAACAAATGAAATATGAAATGTAATGTAGGAAAGTATAAATTATGCAAACAGATCGTAATTCTATGTATGAATTTAATGGAATTGTTCTAAGAGACTTGTTGCTAGACAAAGATCTGGGTTTGCTAGACAAAGATCTTTGTTTGCTCTTGTCATAGAAAAAGCAAAATAAGTCCTGCCGTGCATAAAAATGGTTATTGAAGCACGATGAATAATGTAATTTTGCATCTGTACAAATTGTTGGTAAGAACTCACCTCAAATATGCAGTACAGTTTTGGGTACCAGCTCTGAAAACAGGATATTCTAGAATTGGAGAGACTTCAGAGAAGAGGAACAAAATGAATTAAGGGAATGGATGATTTGAAGTATGAAGAAGATCTAGCCAAACTTGGTTTATTTACTCTAGAAAAAGGATGCCTAAGCAGGCATCTTGTTACAATGCATATGCAAGATCAATACAAGAATCTCTCTAATGAGCTTTTCATTCCAAGGCCGGATCAAATAACTAGGGGCCACCACTTATGATTAGAGGAAAGGAGATTTCAATCAGCAGAGGGAGGTTTGTTATAGTGAGGTCTGTTAAAATTAAATTCTGGCATTCCGTAACCAAGGATGTGGTAGTGGCAGATACAATGGATACATGTAAGAGAAGATTAGATGCATTTCTAGCAATAGATAAAATACAGGGTTGTATACTTATTGTGGAGCAGAAAGGCTTATATAATTCTAATTTTTTTGGGTTATAGTGAGGTAAAGCTTGAACTTGATGAACTTGTTTCTCTTTTTCAACCTAATTTGCCTACCTATTTAACAAAATAACATAGTAATACTTCATTAATTGGTTACCAAAACGCTTTTTCACTTTTGTACAAAATTGTTTAAAGAAAAGTTGTTCAAACCTTAAAAACATATGACTAGAACAGAAGGTAAAGAAAATACGTGAGGAAAAAAACAGGTATAAATATGTGTTGTTTCACATTGCATTGGAGGCACCTGCAGAATTTAATGGAGATTCTGTGCACTTTTGTCTCCTGTAGTGCAGCTGGCTTTCTCCAAAACAGCTCCTGTTCCTCTTATTACACCAGCCCCACTGCAGACTTATACAATTATGATTATGAATTACATCTCCACTTTAAGCCAATATCATATACTGAAGTCTTGTTGCCGGTAATGTACTCGAACAAACGTATGAAAAAATCTCTATTTCGCCTTTCTTTAAGCGATGTTATTGTATCTGTGAGCTCAGACACTGTTAATACATATCGCACTTTAGTGCAAACCAGGTTTTGCTTAACATCATTATACTTGCAAGTGCATATAAATATGAAAAGCTCTCATTAGATAACATTTGCTTATTCAAATAGCATGTTTAAGATTTTCACACTAAAATAATATAATTAGATCATGATCATGGTGTACCTGAAGCTAAATCGGAGTGTAAAAGGGGAGAACATTATGACAAAATGGGCATCTGCTCAGAACCTACTAATGATAAGGCCCCTCCCCTCCATCAGGGAAAAACTGATTTTTAAACAGTATAGTTTGTAGCTCTCTGAATCTCCCTCTCCCCATATACAATATGTCTGATTATTTTCTGCAGCCAGGTGTGAAAAATCAGCTTTGTATGAAGATGCCATGGTTTTGTTGACTTAATATAGGTGTGAGCGCTTACTACTGTGTTAACCTAGGTGTGAGCATGCAACATTTTATAAAACGAATGTAAGACCAAAATTATGTAAACCTGCTGTTAGATGGTGTACTCACTTATAGCAAGAGGGGAAAACAAGTGCAGTTATTATGTACCCCCCTTGGATGCTATGCATTGGAGACTTTTCTAGCAGCCAAGGTGTTCAGAGGGGGGCTGCTACTTTATACTTTGCTTGGGTCCCAGGAATGATTTAATCGAGTGAGAAATGCTTATTGTACAAGACGAAGGAGAGTATTGATAAATTTTCCAGGTTATCACCACATCATTGCCTTGTCAGTTGGACATTTTGTGCCTTTCCTCCCATGACTTGTATCATGATATGTCAGTCAATTTTTTTAGACTCCTTACATCTTGGTTCTCTAGTGAGCTAGAATGTTTTGTGGCTACTCCATAACACATTTTTAGTGATGAGCGAGCATGCTCGGCCGAAGCTCGGTTCGGCTCGAGCATCGCTCTGCTCGGCACATGGCGGTACTCGTACGAGTACCGCATGTGCTCGCCCGCCATGTTCGGGTCTCCTCCCCGCACGTTTCGCGGCTGCTGCGCAGCCAATAAACGTGCAGGGAGGCTCTGACATCAGTGTAATGCCAGCAGCCATGTTGGCTGCTGGCATTACACTGATTGGCTGGCCAGAACCCGTGATCGGGTGCTGTATAGCACCTGACCAGCGAGTTCGGCTCAGTCTTAGCCAGGGAGAGATGAGGATAGGAAGGGAAAGTCAGTGTAGGGAGAAGAAAAGCGAGTTTGTTAAAAAAAAAGACCCAAAAGTCCTTTTTAGGACTACTGTGTGTGGGGGCAGCAGTTTATTTTGTGTGGGGGGGCAGAGATATAAAAAAAAAAACTTCACATATTCTGTTCACTGTGCCTAGCCGCAGATTAGCAGCACATTCTGTTTAGTGTGCAAAATTGCAGATTAGAGCACATTCTGTTCAGTGTGCAAAGTTGCAGATTAGCAGCACATTCTTTTTAGTGTGCAAAGTTGCAGATTAGAGCACATTCTGTTCAGTGTGCAAAGTTGCAGATTAGCAGCACATTCTTTTTAGTGTGAAAAGTTTCAGATTAGCAGCACATTCTGTTTAGTGTGCAAAGTTTCAGATTAGCAGAACATTCTGTTTAGTGTGCAAAGTGTAAAATATCAAAGTCACATATTCCATTCACTGTGCGTAGCCGCAGATAAGAAGCACATTCTGTTTAGTGTGCAAAGTTGCGTATTAGGAGAACATTCTGTTAACTGTGCAAACTGTAAAATATCAAAGTCACATATTTCCATTCACTGTGCGTAGCCGCAGTTAAGAAGCACATTCTGTGTAGTGTGCAAAGTTGCATATTAGGAGAACATTCTGTTAACTGTGCAAACTGTAAAATATCAAAGTCACATATTCCATTCACTGTGCGTAGCCGCAGTTAAGAAGCACATTCTGTGTAGTGTGCAAAGTTGCGTATTAGGAGAACATTCTGTTAACTGTGCAAACTGTAAAATATCAAAGTCACATATTCCATTCACTGTGCGTAGCCGCAGTTAAGAAGCACATTCTGTGTAGTGTGCAAAGTTGCGTATTAGGAGAACATTCTGTTAACTGTGCAAACTGTAAAATATCAAAGTCACATATTCCATTCACTGTGCGTAGCCGCAGTTAAGAAGCACATTCTGTGTAGTGTGCAAAGTTGCATATTAGGAGAACATTCTGTTAACTGTGCAAACTGTAAAATATCAAAGTCACATATTCCATTCACTGTGCGTAGCCGCAGTTAAGAAGCACATTCTGTGTAGTGTGCAAAGTTGCATATTAGGAGAACATTCTGTTAACTGTGCAAACTGTAAAATATCAAAGTCACATATTCCATTCACTGTGCGTAGCCGCAGTTAAGAAGCACATTCTGTGTAGTGTGCAAAGTTGCATATTAGGAGAACATTCTGTTTACTGTGCAAAGTTGCAGATTTGCAGCACATATTCCGTGTAATATGAAGAAGGCGGGTAAAAAGGGACGGGGAAGTGGACGTGATCCTGATAGTTCAGGGCGCGGGTCAGGACGCGTAGAAACTGTGCCTGGTGCCAGAGCACAAGACAGAAAGACATCCACCATACCTAGCTTCATGTCTCAGTTTACAGGGCGTCGCAGGACATCACTCTCGAGGTCCGACCACTGCGAACAGGTGGTCGGTTGGATGTCAGCTGATACTGCTTCCAGTCGGTTAAGCACCACCCTGTCTTCCACCAAGTCCACTCTCAGTAGCCAAGAGTCTGGTCAACATAATCCTCACCCTGATCATCCTTCCTCCCACCATAGAGGATCTGGTCAAAGAAGTGATCCCACACTGGGATATAGTGAGGAGCTCGTGTCATCACCAATCCTTAATTTGAACCTCTCTCCAAGCACGCTTGCAGAGGAACATGACATCTTGTGCCCTGATTCACAACCTCTAGAGGGTACCCAATCACAAGAAGATGACAGAGGTGAACGGCATTTAAGGTCAAAGGAAGTGGATGATGATGATGATGAGACACAGTTGCCATTAAATCAACCACTATTATTGTCTCAAGACCTTGATGAGGAGGATGATATACAGTTGTCAATGACTGAGTATGTGGTGGGATCAAGACATGAGGAGGATGATCAGAGTGAGGAAGTGGAGGAGGACTTGGTGGACGATGAGGTGACTGACCCCACCTGGGAAGGTGGAGAGCCGAGCGATGACAGCAGTCCTGAGGGTGAGCCATCTGCAGCACCGCAACAGGCTGGAAGAGGCAGTGGTGTGGCTACAGAAAGAAGGCGGACCGCACCAAACCGGCCCGCAAATGTTCCACGGAGCACCCCCTTGCGTAAATCTCCCTTGCCAAGGGGTAGGTGTTCCGCGGTATGGCGTTTTTTTAAGGAAAGTGCGGACGACAAAAGAATTGTAGTTTGCAACCTGTGCCACACCAGAATGAGCCGAGGCATGAACACTAGAAACCTCACCACCACCAGCATGATCCGACACATGGCATCCAAGCACCGTGATAAGTGGGAGGAACGCCCGGATCGCCAATCTGTGTCTGCAGGCCACACCACTGCCTCCTCTTCCCCTGTTTTTGGTGCCGGCCAATCGCCTGTCGAAGGCGCAGGCCCGCATACCTCCCGCCCTGCACCTGTACCATCTGAAGCACCATCAGCGACCACATCCACTTCCCTGTCCCAGCACAGCGTCCAAATGTCGTTACCCCAGGCATTTGAGCGCAAGCGAAAATACCCAGCCACCCACCCACCCACAGGCCATAGCACTAACCTCACACCTTTCCAAATTACTGGCCATCGAAATGCTGCCATTTAGGCTTGTGGAGACTGAGTCCTTCCGCAGCCTGATGGCAGCAGCTGTCCCTCGGTACGCAGTCCCCAGCCGCCACTACTTTTCCCGGTGTGCCGTCCCCGCCTTACACCACCATGTGTCCCGTAACAT
The DNA here is from genome assembly GCA_037306005.1 of Rhinophrynus dorsalis. Lineage (NCBI taxonomy): Eukaryota > Metazoa > Chordata > Amphibia > Anura > Rhinophrynidae > Rhinophrynus > Rhinophrynus dorsalis. Next base: position 300,957,975 of record CM074721.1, read on the forward strand.
CACCCGTGCCCTGACCAACGCAGTTACTGGGAAGGTCCACTTAACGACTGACACATGGACAAGTGCTTGTGGCCAGGGACGCTACATTTCCCTGACGGCACACTGGGTGAATGTCGTGGAGGCTGGGAGCGACTCGGACCCTGGGATGGCACAGGTGCTACCCACGCCGAGGATTGCGGGCCCTACCTCCATCAGGGTTTCCGCCAGCACCTACGTTATTGGCTCCTCCTCCTCCGTTTCCACCTCCGAATTCTCTGCGCGCAGCGCCACTCACCCATCAGCCGGTAGCTGGAAGCAGTGTAGCACTGCAGTGGGGAAGCGTCAACAGGCCGTGCTGAAGCTGATCTGCCTTGGGGACAAACAGCACACGGCCTCAGAGCTGTTGCAGGGGATTAGTCACCAGACCGAGCAGTGGCTCTCGCCACTCAACCTGCAACCAGGCATGGTTGTGTGTGATAATGGGCGTAACTTGGTGGCGGCTTTGGAGCTCGGCAAGCTCACACACGTACCATGCCTAGCGCATGTATTTAATTTAGTGGTTCAGCGATTTCTAAAAACCTACCCCAATTTGCATGATCTCTTGACCAAGGTGCGCCGCGTGTGTGCACATTTCCGTAAGTCATCTACAGCTTCAGCCGGCCTGTTGAAGCTGCAGCAGCGCTTACAATTGCCAGCTCACCGGCTGCTGTGTGACGTGAGCACACGCTGGAACTCCACCTTCCACATGTTGGCCCGGCTTTGTGAGCAGCAGAGGGCAGTAGTGGAGTACCAGCTGTTACACGGTCGTCGCCTCTCCGTTCAACTTCCTGTAATCAGAAGTGAGGAGTGGGAATGGATGTCAGACCTCTGCGAGGTTTTACGCAATTTTGAGGAATCGACACAGATGGTGAGCGGCGATAACGCTATTATCAGTGTAACCATCCCACTTCTGTGTCTACTGAAACGCTCGCTGCTCACAATTAAAACCGACGCTTTGCATGTGGAAGAGGTGGAAATGCGGGAGGAAGAGCTTACACAAGGTGATAGCCAGAGCACCCTCACTTCGTCTTCTCAGCGACAATTGGAGGAGGCGGAGGAGGAGGAGGAGGAGGAGGAAGACACGGTTGCCTCCGCTACAGAGGGTAGCCATGGAACTTTAGTTCCATCTCTTCAGCGTGGGTGGGCAGAAGAGGAGGAAGAGGATGAGGAGATTGAGAGTCATCCTCCTGGTGAGGACAGCGAAATCTTGTCTGTTGGTACTCTAGCACACATGGCTGACTTTATGTTAGGCTGCCTTTCCCGTGACCCACGCGTTATACGCATTTTAGACAACACGGATTACTGGGTGTTCACCCTTCTGGACCCCCGCTACAAAGAGAATTTCTCATCTCTCATTCCTCCGGTGGAGAGGACAAGCAAAATGGTGCAATACCAGAAGGTTCTTGTTGAAAAATTGCTCCAAAATTTTCCATCTGACAACGCTGGCGGCAGAGTACGTGCTACCTTGGCCAACCGAGAAGGGGAGAAAAGGGGAGCACACAGCAGTTCCGACAAAGGCAGGGCAACACTCTCCAAGGCGTGGGACACCTTCATGACACCCCGCCAGCACCCTCACCCTGATGCGCAGCCTAGTGTCACAAGGAGGGAAAAGTTTTGGAAGATGGTGAAGGAGTACGTAGCAGACCGTGTCAGCGTCCTCAATGATCCCTCTGTGCCTTACAACTACTGGGTGTCCAAGCTGGACACGTGGTATGAACTGGCACTCTACGCCTTGGAGGTGCTGGCCTGCCCTGCCGCCAGCGTTCTGTCTGAGCGGGTATTTAGTGCTGCTGGTGGCATCATAACAGATAAGCGTATCCGCCTTTCCACCGAAAATGCTGATAGGTTGACACTTATAAAAATGAACAAGGCCTGGATTTCCCCTGACTTCTCCACTCCACTGGAGGAAAGCCCCGGGGGAACATAAAGTCACTTTATATATGTTATTTACAATGATGGGAATACTCTGTATTCCCATTCACCCCTTCCACCCAAAAAACGGGTATATGGTTGACTCTCTTCCATATGCCCAGTGATATAATTTTTATATAGGGCCAGCTCACCAGCGGGCCCAGTGATATAATTTTTATATAGGGCCAGCTCACCAGCGGGCGCAGTTTGACAATTTTTGTATAGGTCAGCTCACCAGCGGGCCTTCTCATATAATGTTTTATTGGGTCAGCTCTCTAGCGGGCCCTCTCATATAATGTTTTATAGCGTCAGCTCACTAGCGGGCCTTCGCATATAATGTTTAGGATGGTCAGCTCCGCAGCAGACCCTCACCCATAATGTTTTAGATGGTCGGCTCAGCGCACGTTTCCCTCTTAATCATGGCCCCAGTTCAGAAAAATCGAGGAAATTTTTGGGAGAATTTGCCTCTGCGCACGTTTCCCTCTTAATCATGGCCTCAGTTCAGAAAAATCGAGGAAATTTTTGGGAGAATTTGCCTCTGCGCACGTTTCCCTCTTAATCATGGCCCCAGTTCCGAAAAATCAATGAAATTTTTTGCAGAATTTGCAGATGATATACAAGTAAATATACAGCAAATACTGTTTGGTAACAATTTTTCGCCTAAAGTCGTTTTTATCTGCCTTTTTGTGTGTTTTACGGTCAGTCTGTAAAAATGGCGTACTACGGGCGAAAGATTGTTCCCAGCAGCGATGTTGGAGTCCAAGATGCATCCAGACATCCTCCCTATGCTGTCCCTGAACCATTTCTGTGGTGTTTCCATCATTTTCTGCCCTTTTCCTATGGACCAGGCACCCTCCCCTCATCAGAGCAGGGGGTGCCTGGTGTAATGCTCGAGTCCTCCCATTGACTTCAATGGGGCTCGGGTGCTCGGCCGAGCACTCGAGCCTCCGGGGGCGCTCGGTCAGAGCACCCGAACACCCGAGCATTGGGTTGCTCGATCATCACTACACATTTTCAAGAGAATGCACTCACTCTAGTATGAGTCTATTTATATATTTCTAAGGATCCAAAACCTTGTTCCAGTTCAGTGCAAATATCTCTCTCTATAGACAGAGGCAAATCCAGGAATTACAAAGTGGAGCTTCCAAAAAATATCAGTAAGTATAAAATTACAATACTTCTAATTTGTTTAGTATAATTCTGCATCCGAAACACAGAGCAGTTGCCTTTGCATAGGCTAGGGGTGGGCAACATGTGGCACTCCAAACATTATTGGACTATAACACCCATCATCCTCAGATGATGGGAATTGCAGTCCAACAACAGTTCAAGGAATGCAGACTGCCATCCCCAACATAGTCAGATGCACAACAGCATCAAATATTTATAATTATTGGGGTGCTATATTTTTGTCTCTCTCTGATAAGATAGGATGCAGTAAAGTTCAATGGAGGTGGGGGTAAAATGTAGAACTTTATTCCAATATAAACCCAATTTCTCATGGGTAGAGTCAGACTCATTAATATCCTTTTGCTACCAAAATAACCTTACATTCTGCAACATGCCCCCATGTGGATTTCTATGTCCTACTTCCATTAGGATTTGATATAGTATTTTAATACTAGTATGGTTCAGAAAAAGTTCCAGTATTATACTGTTCTGCAGAGGATCCAACTTTAAGCAAGTGGCACATGTAAGAGCTTCTCAAATATAACACCTAAGACTATGGCTTGTTGAGGATGTTTCTAAACAGCAGTATTGGAGGCATCTTTACCAAAGGACAACTAGACACTGAGGGACTCACTCCAGATAGGTGAATATGCCTTCTTATTACTAACTACACATATTCGGGTACTGATTTGCCTTTGAAAGGCTCACATTACAGTATCTGGGATATCACAGGAGTTATCCCCAATGTGGAAGAACTCTGGGGTATCTAATTTTCTTCAATTTGACTTTACACTGATGAGGAGATTGAAAGACTTAAAAACCTTGGCTAACATTTTAAAGGATGGTATAATAGATATACTGGAGATGCTGGTGGCTAAATTGATTTATCCAATACTACATTCACAGAAGCAAAGAATCTATCTCTAAAGTTCTGACTGTACTATATTACATACAAAATGTGAGAGGCTTCTGAGGACGAATAACAGCACAACGGCCTGTTCTACGGCTAATCACCGCTCAGAAGCATCACTGTGTAGCTTGCCACTTGATCTGACTTTGACTTTGTATTGACCATGATCCAGTGCCACATGTCTAGACCTTTGGCTATGACTTGACTTTTTTCCTATAACGTCTATGCTGCTTCAGCTCTGGTGGTGTATTCTTCATTTTTACATCTTCATTAAGGTTTCACTTTCTTAAGCTGCAGTGACCTGGCTGGACCTTTTAGACCCTGCTAACTATAGCTGTGTTGGTATGACCATCCTATTTCAATCTTGTGTTAACTGGGTCTGGCTATCCAACACTGAGGTTGACACGTTTACCATGGTTGGCAGACACAGTACGGTCGCACCTTCCATTGAAATAAACATCCAATGAGTTTCCTTGCCTTATGCTCCTTCAACAGGGGCTTCTGACCCATATCCAGAGGGGTCAATGTCAGGGATGTAAAGTTGGAAAAAAATAGGTGAAAATGTAAGAAAAGTTAAATAAAAAGTATAGGAAATTACAGAGCCAATATAAACGATTAATATCTCTTGAAATATCACTTTGATAAAACGTTAGGTTTGGTACAGTTGTAATATTTGCTGTTGGAATAACAGTGTACCTGGAGGTTGGAGGTCTTAAAAAAAGCAAAGAAAAAACTGAAAATTCTACAATGTTCATCCATTGGTGCTTTGAGAAACGGAAGTCTGTGTCATTTCTGTGACTGGGCTGACATCAACTTCTTTCAGCTTTGCCCTAGTAGGCACCAAACACCTTGAATGTGTCAATAGAAACAAATTTCTTTTCATGTATTTTAAAGGGATAGTAATGTTTTAAATAAAAGCAGCTCCGACTTCATAGTATTTTGGGCCATGGAGAGTGTTATTTCAATATTGTCAGAGTTGTAGTTCAAGAGTAACTGAAAGATAAAGTATCCCCCTCCTGCCCCTTTTACTGATGTAACACTGCTCACCTCAGAACAGAAAGGTGTTGTCCAGATGGCTTGCAGAGAAGGCCATTTTCAATTAGCATAAGGGAAAAACCTGTCAAGAAGGGCAGAGTTTTCATTGTTATAGCAGTAAGAATATTGTCCCTTGCTGTGAACGGTCTGGTCTTAAGACCAGATTCCACATCTGAGGGGAGGCGGCTTACCCTAGGTAAAAGGGGCAGGAGGGACATACTTTACCATTCAATTACTCTTCAGCAACAACTCTGACAGTATTGAAATAACACTTTCCATGGCCCAAATACTATGAAGATTAATTGGAACTGCTTTAATTTTGAAACATGGCTATCCCTTTAAGCATTAAAAAAGCAGTTATGTTTGATTATTACTACTTCGTGGGTTGTCCAGTGTTCAGGTTAATTTTGCAGGTCCACAGACCTGTGGAATTTGGCTTCTTTTATCAGACGTAATCTCGCTATATCTTCTCTAAAGTGTTTTTCATTAATTCTAATGGGAGCCTAAAGACTTATTGATTGCTTTGGTCCTGTAAGTGTGTCCCTTTTTTCTGGCATCCACTTGTTCATATGAATTGTTGCCTTACTTGAACTCTATTGTCTACATATACTGTTAGTCTGTATGTGTTTTTGGCTGCCCAAAAAGGATGGAAGTGGTTTTAGTGTTCTGTGTAACTTTGCAGGACTATTAATCCCTGCACTACATTCCACCTTATTCTGGCACAGTTCACCCCACTTGGGGGACAGTGCCCCTAAGGCAGTGGGTTTTTCTATTGATTCAATCAATTTTTACTCACTGGTTCTGGCTTTTTAAAGTGTATTCTTTAATTTTACTGAATTTGAACATAACCAATTTAAGATTGGGTGCCCACGCAATGGCCATTTTGGATGCATGCATAGAGCCTCTATGGGCATATCTTGCCCCTGGTTGCACCTAAGTAGGTGCAGGGGTTTTATTGTGGTTTTATGAGGTGCACTATGTAGAGGTTGCTGTTTTTAAATGGCTGAAGTCCATGGTGCCATTTTAAAGGGAAATTACTACATTTCCCAGAAACCCATTCTCACCAGGTTTTCTTTTGTGGCAAGAGGTGGTCTTAGGATAATCCCCTTCCTTTCTGGATTCTGCATGCTGCACAGAGGCTGGTCTCTCCCTCCTTCTTGCCATTTTAATTCATTACAGCCAGATATGTACTTTTTTATACTTTCAAGTACTTTATTCTTGACTTTCTACTATTTTTGACTGTCTTTTCCACTACCTTGTGGGATATTCTGACTATGTCAGAACCTAAAGGACACATTGGCAAGTCCAAGGCTAAGGATTCTGGGGTCCCCTGAACTCCTTTAACCCATTGCCTGGGAGACTAGGGCCATGGCTATCTGAGGTGATTAACTTTTGGGTGCCATCCAAGGGGATTCTATTAAGGATGATCTAGTGCTTGAAGCCAATGCTTATCTTGCGGAAACAGCCTTTGATGCTGCTAGGTTTTCTGGCAAGGTCACAGCCTTTGTGACTTAACCCTTTGAGGGCCAGAGAGGTACCCACCACATTGCAACCTCTCTGACCCTCAAAGCGTTAAGATCTAGTCAGCTGACCAATCATACAAGAAGTCCCTGGTTTCTCTCCCTTTTGTAGGCATACAATTGTTTGGCCCTGAATTAAAGAAGATTATTAGCCATGCCACTGGGTACAAGAGTACATTATTGCTAAGCTTAACTTCTTTTCACTTAAGGTGCATGGTTTCATTACCACCACACAACTAGGGCACTGCTTCCCCTGGCCTCACATATGCACCCTCCTCCAAATCCCAGGAAGGCTTGGGCATGAAATAAAATAGCTCATAAGCTGACAATTCACCTGCTCATTACTTACTTGGGCCTCATCTGTCTCTGCCCATAGGAAGTTGCCCCAGTTTTTTCCAGGACACATGGGCCATTTCTGTGCTGGATCAGTATTTTTTGTGGGTAATTTCAGAAGAGTTTCATATAGACTTCCCCTCATATTTTTTTGTTGTCTAAAGTTCCTTGGGATCCGGATCAAGGTTGTCTAGTCCTAGACACAATTTCCTCCCTGCTAGAGATGCAGATATTGATCCCTGTTCCTTCTCCAGAAAGATGCACTGGGTTTTATTCAAAAATCTTCAGGGTTCCCAAAAAAAGACAGAGGATTCCTTCCTATTCTGGACTTAAAGTGCCTCAACCCTTTTGTACTAGCCCCATGTCTCTAGGTTGAATGTTTGTGCTCCATCATCACGGCTATGTGTCCAGGAGAATTTCTACCCTCACTGAACTTGAAGGATGTTTATCTGCACATCCCAATCCATCCAGATCATCAGCACTTCCTGTGGTTTGAATTTTTCTCTCTTTTTTAAGTCTAGTGTCTTTTCCAAGGCTGTTTACAAAGGTCATATACTCCTTTGGTGGCTGAAATTTTCACAAGGATCTCTTTCAATCCCAACCTAGATGAATTGAGCCTGATCAAGGCTCGCGCAGAGATAACCTTGCACGCTCAGACTCAGGAGTGCATCTTCATTTTGGAGACGCATAGCTGGGTACTCAGTTTCAAGAAATCTTCTCTGGTTCTGTCCCAGGTAATTCATTTTCAAGACTCAGTCTTTGGCGCTTCAGGTGTATCAGGTGATATCCTTGCCATTGGCAATGGCCCAGGAGTACATGAAGGTACTAGAAAACCTTATCTCTGCTCTGGAGGCAGTTCCATTTGCTCAATTCCATATACGGGAATTGCAACTGGACATTTTCAGGAACTCGTCCAGGCATCAGTCATATCTGTCTATTGTCATAGCACTGTCCCTTCAGACAAAAGAGGACCTTCACTGGTGGTTTCAGCACTCCCATCTGACTCTGAAACATTGGTTTATCATTCCAGACTGGGTTATAGTCACTACAGATACCAGCCTGCAGTCTGAAATAATACTCTGGGACTCCAGGTGGCCCAGAGCCTTTGGACCAGGTAGGAAAGCCTTATGACCATCAACTTTATGGAGCTGTGGGTAATTCACCTCACTCTGCAACATTGGTTCCAACCTCTTCAGGGGTCTCCAATGCAGATTCAGTCTGACGGTGTGACAGGGGTAGCATTCTTCAACCATCAGAGAGGGACCAGTAGGGCGATGGCTGGGGCCAAGGTTCAGTGTATTCTCTTGTGGGCTGAGGTCCAAGTCCCAGCCCTCTCAAGAAATGTTCTCTACCTCTGGAATGTGAACCATTCAAATTCCAGAGGTAGAGAGCATTGCTACAGACTTTGTCAGGCTGCGTCTAAGGTTCCTGTAACCTCCAGGATTAAGGTAACCATTAACCAGGCATATGTCCTCAGGGACAAAGTTGTACCCTTTTAGGTCACAACACATTCCACCAGGTCAGTGGGCACATCTAGAGCTTACAAGAATCAGGCCACTGCTGAGCAGCTGTGTAAGGAGGCAAGGTGGTCATTTCTGAACAGTACTATGTAAATGTGCTGGCTTTGGCTGAAGCCAGTTTTTTGCAGGAAGGTCGTACAGACTGTGGTGCCTGTATAGGTGTCCTTTTCTTAACAGAACCCTGTTGGTTTCCTGTTATTTGGTTTCCAATTTGGTGTCCATTGACACCTGAGGTTCATGATGTATCAGTTTAGTCCTGTGGATACTGGTCTGTGATGGAGGTTTTTTTTCTCTGTATCCTCCCTGGAGTCTTGGTGGATAGTTTTTGGTATTTGCCCACAGTTCTAGTGTTTCATACAGGATAAAACACAAAAGAGGATTTTTGTGGAAGGGAGTAGGGAGTCTCTGCATCAGAGACCATTTTTGAAGTGTCCTGTCCTCCAAGAGCAGTAGATTTTACCCCCATGTTTCCTATGTCCCACATGGACTAAGAGAAAAAGATTAATCAATCAGTATACAAAAATCGTCTTGTATTATACTGTCATTGTCTATTAGGAGAAAAAGACAACGGCTTGACTGTGACACAGAGCACAAGAGAAATGTCTGTGTAGACATCTTACAGTGCTCATTTATATACAACAGTAGGCTACATATTTCATTAAAAAGACAAAATAGTAAAAAAAGAAAAACAAAAATCTAATAAAAATACCCATATAAAACCAAGGATGAAAACCCATAACTCTCAATGCAAACACACACAAAAAAAGCAATCTACAGTAAAACCAATCATTGTTCCCTGTGTATATCTTAATAAAAGAAACATTTTGGGAATGTTAAATTCTATGTAGAAATAATCAGTTATTCTAATGCATTTTTAGTGCTAGTAAAATAATCCAGATGTTTGCATGAACTCTCAAAGAACATTGCATTACTTTACACAGTTATTTCCTTGTCTTTTGCTTTCCAAGTAGAATCCTTGGTTCCAGCTGTAAAATACATAATGATAAAAAAGTTACTTTTCCATTTTATTTTAATCCTATTTAATTTAAACCCTTACATGGTAGCTATATCTCTAGAGTCCAGGGGATTAAATCTATATAGAAAAAAGTTTTCCTTAGTAGAATATTAGAACCGTTCTGTTCCTTTTTTCTTTTGTCTCTATGTAATGGGAGTCTTTGGGCCATATGTTCAAAGAAGTAGCGAAATAGCTTTTGTTGTTTGTAACGACTTTTCAAAGTGCAGTGTCGTTGGGATCATTAATATTTTCAGAGAGTGTCTGTTGTGATTGGAAATATGTCGTTTGTCCTGACTGAAATTGTCATATGGAAAGACAAAAAAATGTCTTACCTAACGACAAAAATGTCTTAAAAAACGTCTTAACTAATGACAAAAATGTCTTTAAAAATGTCTTAACTAACGATAAAAATGTCTTAACTAAAGACAAAAATTCTCACATTTAGAACACATTCCCTCCACTTTTTCTTAACGTACAAATTTTGTCTTTTGGAAGACTTTTTTTGCGTTAGTTACAACAAATTTTCTTTTCCTGTATACGACACTGGAGAATAGTTTAGACACGCCTTTGTCCCGCCCCTTTGTCCATCAATTCTGGAGCTGTGTCGTACACAATGGACATTACTAGTTTTTTGATGTGTACTTTATAGAAAATATGTCGTTCATGCATTCAATTACTTATTTTTGTCTTTCATAAAACAATTTTTTGTCGTTATCCCTTTGAACATACGGCCCTATGTGTGGTTTTGGAGTGGGGGGGGATTGGCACCTGTATGGGCTGGTGAGTTCTGCTGGGAGTACCTGTGTTTGTGGGGAACAGGGGAAACCTGCAGATGTTTTGAAAGATTTTTGTTTGTATACTGGTATGTGAAGACAGGGGCAGGGAAAGACTCACTATAGTAGAAGTGGGGGAAGAGTTGTGGCTGAGGGAGAGAGGTGGAGAGAGAGAGAAAGAAAGAGAGAGAGACTGTGTGTGTGTGTGTCATAGGGGAAGACACTTATGGAGGAATGAAGAGGTGACAAAGACATGGCTGGAGGTGCAGAGAGAACAATGAACAGAAAAGTCGGATAGAGAATTGGTGGGGGGGACTGTCCTAGACCGGGGGAGTTAGAGACCTCTTGGTGGAGGAGGGGCATGATAGGCTGTCCTCTTTGACACCTGTTAGTCTGGAATTTTCATGGTACACATAAGATTTTATATGTCATTTGTCAAAAAAAAAAAAAAAAAAAAAAAAAAAAATATATATATATATATATATATATATATATATATATAAAATCATGCGTGACAATTTACAATAGTATATGTCTAAAACTCAACATTCACATTTTTGTCAAAGTCTTTATAGAAAACAAGAGTGGAGAAACACTGATACAGACACACGCATATATGGACCCTAGCAACCAATGTTGAGGTGCATCCTTCAACTGTATTTGACTTTGACATGCCTGCTTTCAATTTTTAGATACATCTACTCCCAAGTCCCTTTCCTCTGCTGTTGTTATCACCATTAACCTTATATTCCAAATTTGGGTTTTATGCACTATATAGACTATTTTGCGTCTTGGGGCATTACAATTTACATACCAAACTCCAGTCCTCTAATTTTGTTACAGAACTTCATATCATCAACAAAATGAACACCCTCTCATGACGCCCACAGGTAATATCACTAAAAAAAACATTTAACCCTTTGAGTGCCAGAGTGGTATCTAATGTATTGCAGGGTTAATAGAACAGTCCCTAGCACTGATCCCTGTGACACTCCTCTAGTAACCCATCCTTCCTCTAAATATATTCCATTTACAAACACCCTCTGTTTCTTATACTTCAGGCGATACCTTCTCCAGTTAACTACCTTTGACTCCAGTTCCAAAAACTCAGCTATGGATTAGCTTTTTATGTGGGACAATACCAAATGATTGACTAATTAATTGTATGTCAGTTACAGATTATGTGGTGTGACGAGGTATTTTAATAGTTAGTGTTAGCTATCTCACCAGCAAGTTTTCATTGCATGTGCACAGTAACGCATTGCAAATTCATATGGCGACAGAGGGGTTTATGCAAATGGGTAGGAGTGAGGAAGGTGTTTGGGGGTAACAGAGGACATGGGGGGCACACGTAGTCCTTCACTCTGGTCTTCAAGTATTTTTCTGATTCTACAACATTAAGATGCAGAAACAGAAAATGCCAAATTGGGTGAAAAGCACGCTGTAGAATGGCTAGAACAGCCGGTTCTAAAAAGTTGTATTGGCTTGTTATGGGATGAATAGTGAGCAGAATGGAACAAAAATAACAGAGAGAGCTTTGCTGCTCTGATTCCGTGATTGATAACCCATTCATCTGGAATGGAATAAAGGCTTTAGGTAGGTTTCCTTCATACAGCAGATATGTCTATTTATATTTTTTGCATTATATCCTCAGTTATATACATAGATATTGGTTACTATTGAAGTCTACCTCTAGGTTATACCTCCTTACAACAAACAGTGTTCTTCTATAGTCTTTCTGTTGAACAAATTAAGAACCACTTATTCATAAGTTTCAGTTCTCATTTAAATAAAAAGAAAACACTATTTTGTTGTTACACATGAAACAAATTTAAGCCATTATAACTTTCGAATAAACTACCTTTCAGTACAGGGAGTACCATTATTTAAGTCCTATAGTGCCTGATACGTTCCTAGCTGAACAACAGTGACCTTTAATTTACATTTGCAAATAGCCCTTGATCTTGGTGTCCCTAAGGCTTATGGGCAAATCCAGGGCATAGAGCTACACCTCACTGATGAGGTGAAAGAAGGCTGAAACATATGGCAGAGGGTAGCTGCTAGTGTTGAGCGAGCGTGCTCGGCCGATGCTCGGATCGGCTCGAGCATCGCTCTGCTCGGCACATGGCGGTACTCGTACGAGTACCGCCATGTGCTCGCCCGACATGTTCGGGTGAAGGGGATCTGTGCCGGAAGAGGCACAGATCCGAAGACGCTCCGCTGGACCACCAGGGACTGGAGGTACGGGGGCATTGCGGAGATGAAGGGGGCATTGCGGAGATGAAGGGGGACATTGTGGAAGAGGGGCATAGACTCTATGCCCCTCTTCCACAATGTCCCCCTTCATCTCCGCTATGCCCCTCTTCCACAATGTCCCCCTTCATCTCCGCTATGCCCCTCTTCCACAATGTCCCCCTTCATCTCCTATGCCATAGAGGAGATGAAGGGGGACATTGTGGAAGAGGGGCATAGCGGAGATGAAGGGGGACATTGTGGAAGAGGGGCATAGAGTCTATGCCCCTCTTCCACAATGTCCCCCTTCATCTCCGCTATGCCCCTCTTCCACAATGTCCCCCTTCATCTCCTCTATGGCATAGGAGATGAAGGGGGACATTGTGGAAGAGGGGCATAGCGGAGATGAAGGGGGACATTGACCAGGCACCCTCCGCTCATCAGAGCAGGGGGTGCCTGGTTTAATGCTCGAGTGCTCCCATGCTTTTCAATGGGGCTCGGGTGCTCGGCCGAGCACTCGAGCCTCAGGGGGTGCTCGGTCAGAGCACCCGAGCACCCGAGCATCGGGGTGCTCGCTCATCCCTAGTAGCTGCTTCTTTCTTTCAGAGAGGAATTGCCTGACACTGGGTGGTTGGATTGTTATTTGGGCAAGATCAATATGATGTGCTTCATTATAGGGCAGAAGCTGGAGGCTTGCTAAGAAGTATCATCCTGCAGTGGACTGACAACACCTGAAGATGATGATTATATATATTTATATATACTAGCAGGTGTGAGGCATTTCTTTCCCTGTGCAGCAAACCTTGTATTTTGTTAATTGCATTAAAAGCTGATATTGCAGTGTGGCATCAGTCCTCCCCAGCTACTGATCTCCCAGCCGAGGAGAGGGAGGGAGACTTTCCCTCATTGATGTGAGAGGGTTACTCCGTTCCACCCACTCCTATCTGGGTACTCTAGGTTGAATGGAAGCATGGAAGCTCTGTTACTCCCCTTTGTAGCTGGGGGCATAAGGAGGGGTCCTGATGCACCACCACAAAGTCTCACTTTTTTTTGTAAGTGGTTGGATGAAGAGGCCTCCTTCTAAGCAAACTTTTTTTTTCTTTTTCTTTTTTTTTAAACATTGGCAACAGTGGCTGCCTCCTACGGTTCCCTGCCTCCTCCTCAACCAGTCAGAGTTTTCCAGCCACGCCCCCTAACAGCAGACCAGATTCACTTATTTATTTATTTATTTTCCTTAAAATAAGATGACTATGCATTTAAGGGCCATTTATTGATATAAGTATATTTTGCTCACCCCTCTGGTCCTTAATGGGTTGAATACTTCTTTCAAGCATTTCTTTATTAGAGATTGTTGTGACCTGTCTCATTTTCTTCATTGTGAGGAATTATTTAGTGCACCATCTGCTGTCTCTAAGTGATGATTATGTTCTGCTTGGAATGCTAGCAGTGATACTTTAGTTTTGCCAATAAAGGGAAGCTTGTGTTCACAAATCTATAAAGCAATAACATGACTTTTGTTGAGTGTTCCCTCATTATTTTTCATACATTCAAATCTTCTTTTCTTTGATATAGAAGCAATGTAAGAATAAGTCACAAAACAGCAAACCATATGGTAATATTTTCTAGTCAAGGCAAACTTTACTGTAAGGTAACAATATAAGATTTCTCCATTCGCCAAGTACTGTGCAGTCAATATTAGTTAACCGTTTAAACAGGCCAGTTGTTACCTCTCACAAGACATAAACTGACAGAGTTTTATAAAATAGCGGTTAAGTGCTGCCAGCATATTCTGTGGTTTCACCCTGTGAGACGATTTATAGGATTGTCTGCCAAGTTCTATTGGCATCACACAAGCCAGGAAGACAGAGTCTGTTCTCTGGTGACACTGTAAGGCTGATGTATATACTTAGAAGATCAGTAGGCCATTCTAGGGCAAACAACTGATTCACATGAGGTGTTTGACCACCTGAATGCTAGAGAGATCTCCAACTCATTGCTAGCAATGTGCTAGGTAGTTAATAGAAGTCCAGTTAAAATTAATGGAAATTTGTACTACTCCATTATGATGCAGTTGTTTGCCTCAGAATTGCTCCACTTTCCTTTGAACATGCAGCCTTAATCATAAAGCTAAAGTGAGAAGTTGTTCTGATGAACATGGGCTGTTCGATCAACCCAAGATCTCTTTAGAATTCCAGTGATTAAAAGTCCCATTTAAATCACTTTGGGGAATTCTTATTTGTCCCCTATGTCATAGCTGGTTTGTGTCAGAATTATCCTAGTTCTACTTGGTACATGAAAACAAAAAGGCATTTTAGGGATTTTCCATCCGGGTAAAAGAACGCTCTCCCTCTGACTGGAATGTTTTCATTAAAAAAAAAAAATAACAACTCATTTTTTTCAACTTCTGATCCAGTCACTAGGTGGTGCTGTTCTTGTGATTTAATATGGGGAGACACAAGCTCTTCCATAGAGTGCATCATAAAAAATGCCTTTTGTACACTATAGGCCATGTGTATAACTGGAGCAATTCTGAAGCAAACCAGCTGCACTATAGGTGACAATTAAAAATTCCCTAAAATCCCATTCATTTAAATGGCCTTAAACACCTCAAATGCTAGAGAGGTCTCTAGTGCATTCAAGGGCTTAAAACCCAATTAAATTTAATGGGGATTTTTATTTGGTCTCTAGGTTGCACTTGTTTTGCTCCAGAATAACTAATTTGTTTTATACATAAGGCACTATTTGTTGATCTGTAATCACTTTTGAAGGACAAATCTGCCAGTAGCTGGAGAACTTAGCAGGAAAAAATTCTTTAACATATTTTCCCTAATAAAAGTTTACTGCTCCTTAAACTTGGTTTTATTACTTATAAATCCAGTTCTAACATTTCCTCTGCGTGTATTGCATCTTCTATTAATTAAACTGAAATCACATACATGAAAATGCCAACAGCTTTATTTAGCAAAAATCTATTTAACCAAGTACAAAGCTAATTTACGTATACTGGCATTATTAGGTTTTTTTAAATAAGGCTAATGTAGTTTTTGTTCTGAAGTAATATGAATCAGATGTTGTTCTTTAATAATTGTTAATTCCTGCACAGAAACAGTTTAACAGTCAATAATTAACTTATGTTAATATAAAGAAAAAAATGTTATGGAAACAAGGACATCACAGTTCTTCCCTTTTTGCAATATACAGGATTTTATAGTAACGTATGAAAGACTGGCACAATTTATTAAAAAAATAAACCCTTTGAGTGAGTACTCAAAGGGTTAACAATACAATTATGCATTTGTTTGCTGCCTTCTTCATTGTAATATAAATTTGCAAATCATTACAAAGTCTTTTATTATAATTTGTGATTATTTTGTCTGGTGCATTACATTTAAATAAATATAGTGTGTTGGAATCATTTTATTGATTCAGATCAAGGTTGGATCAGCATTTGTCTATGTGAGCTTGATGGAAGTTGTAGTATAATAGTTGGGTGGCTAGAGGTTGCCCACCATTATTTTGAATTATGTCCATCTTCATACGTTTTATAATAGGTTAATGTCATTTATTGTTAAAACAAAATAATTATCACAACAATTTGGGGGGCTACTAATATGATTCCATTCTACAACATAGGCTGGAACAGATTTCTCAGATTTTGTTTGCATGCAATTGGGGAGGAGTTCAGAGCTGAGCTTAGGGTATTGGGGTATTGACCCTCTGAATGCCAGAGATATATCTACTTTATTGCATTGCAGGCTAACTCCAGTGGAGCTGCTCTGGTGGATTCAGGCCTCCTCCCCCCTCCATAGAGGCTGATGCATAGAATACGAATGTGGGCAGTTCTGTAGCAAATCCTGTGTAGGAGATTTTTTTTTTTTTAGCATTCAAGATATTCAAAGCTCCATTCAAATCAATGAGAATTTTTATTTGTCCCCGGTAGTACAGTTGATTTCCTTCAGTTATTCTTAGTCTATCAGCATTACTAACTCATATAATGTAAAATATTGAAACAGTTTGTCCGCTCAAATCCAACTGATTGTGTCAAAACTCATTGGAAGGCAATTCACCTTGCAGCATGACAATGACTTCAAACATACTGCTAAAGTAACCAATGAGTTTTTAAGGGCCAAAAGGTGGATTGTTCTTGACTGTCCAAGTCAATAACCTGAACTGCATCCAACTTGAGCATGCTTTTCACTTGAAACAACACAAAGAAAATGTACACAGTAGGAAAGCCAAAAAGACAGTAATATAAATTATATCAATAGTTGAAGATCGTAAGAAACTCACAATCAAATGTATAACAGGCTGATATATGGAGAAGGCAGTGTGAAAGCCAGTGTGGGATAACAGTGCAGGTCCTCCCCGCAACAACTTCAATGAGGTGCTCAGCAATGCTCACAATGTTCACAATATTAAAAAAAAAATACAAAAATTAAATGCTTGGCAGACCAAAAAGGCAATAATATGAAATATATCAATAGCTGAAAATCGTACGAAACATGTATGCCAGGCTTATATATGGAGAAGCCAGTGTGAAAGCCAGCGTGGGATAACAATGCAGGTCCTTCCCTCATCAAGACCAACGAGGAGCACAGCGATGTTCACAATGTCCACAATCTAAAAAAAAAAAAAATGCTTGGAAGACCAAAGACTTGAATGATTTATTATAAAATAATTTAAAAGAATTATAAAATCCTGACCACTTCATCAGTGTAAAAACACATAAAACATGTTAGAATTTTTTTTTTAATATTGTGTGTGTGTTTGTATATATATATATATATATATATATATATAAAAGTAGATAGTCTTTTCTACACCACATATATATATATATATATATATATATATATATATATATATATATATATATAATTATCTATAGTTTGTTGTTCAAGAACCGCACTCACAGGACTTCAAAATGTTGCAAAAATGTGCAAGATTTAATATCAACGTTTCGGCCCTGCCTTGGGCCTTTGTCAAGATGACTTACAGAGAAAGTGTGAAAAGTGCCTTTAAATACCCACAAAAGAGTTCAGATGTCTAAACAGAGCCCACAGGACATACATGCATGTGCTTGTAAATTGGTATTTAGCATATTTAAAATAGCACGTATAATTCCTCCATTCAGTGGAACATGCCCACTTTCATAAGGGAATGAAAGTGGAAATGTTTTATATATATATATATATATATATGATTATTTGCTTTTAAATTTGCCTGCACTACTATGCTCTGATTAAACATTCAGACTCAGACTAGATAGTTGCTGCATTAATTATAACCAGGGTCAGAGACACCCCTAAGGTGAGATAAGGGGGGACTCTTATCTTGGGCCCAGGGGAGAAAAGGTGCCCGGTCATGTGTGAGAGACTGGCATGCACTACCAGTTTGTGTGCTATGCTGCAGCTCTCTGGAGAGTCTACTGGCAGGGTGTAACGGTTTTGTTTTGACACTCAGACCAGAAGGTAAAATAAAACAAGGTTTATTGAATGAAAATAAGAGCAAATAATCGCCCTCTACAGGCGACAGCAGCAATTGCAAAGTGAATACACTAGTACACAGAGATTCACTATACTGAATAGAAGGCACACACAAAATGGTACAGATAATGGTGAACTGGTCACAAAACGGTAAATTAGAACAATCAGTCCGTCTCAGCTGTGGAATTTGGCACGCCCAAATGGTGTAGTGATATTCTGAGAATATGTGCACAGCACAGAGTTCATGCAATGGAGGATAGTAGGTGTTCAGTGACCAGCATAAGCTTAGCAGAACAGTGACCCAAACATAGCCCCCGCGGGCATCCCCAATGAGACAACTGATACTGCAAATGCGAGAGTATGTAGCCCCCACGGGCGTAATCGGAGAATAGCCTGAGATGCAAAGCTTGCGTTTAGCCCCCACGGGCGTATAACCGGAGACCAAAGTGAGCACAACACGAGCCAAAAGCCCCCACGGGCGTAGACCTTCGGAACCTGCAAGAGCTTGGAGCCTAACCTTGCTTTCTCTCAGAACCAATAGCCGCAATGGATACCTCCGATAATCAACGCAATACCGAGAGCCTAAGGCGCCCAACTGGACCGACAAGACTTGACTACTCTGCAGTTGTATATAAGAGTCGCCGTCCACGTTAGCGGCCAACTCAGCAGAAGTAGACCAATAAGGTATAGGCGCTATGACTGGAATGGAGGTTCGGCAAGAGCGAAGCGGCACTGCAAGGGTTAAAGGGTACGTTTAAATCTCCCAGGCTCGGTATGTAACTAAGTTCTGCAAGCGTCTGGAGGCTCGTTACAAGGAGCACAGCTATGTAAGTCAGCAAGGAACTCTGCACTGGTGAAGGGTTACACCGGAGTGTAATGGTCACACTGCGTCAGCACTCAGCACAGCAGGAGTCAGAATGTCGCGGCGGCGACAACAGGCAAACACAGGTCACTGGAACAGGCCGTGGTCGATCACGAAGCAGGAAGTCAGCCAAGCCGGGTCGTAGCACGCAGGAGGTTCTCAGCCAAGCCGGGTCGTAGCAGGCAGGAGGTTCTCAGACAAGCCGGGTCGTAGCACATAGGAGGTTCTCAGACAAGCCGGGTCAAACACGATCAGGAACACTGAAGCGTAGTCAGGAGAGGCCAAAGTCGGTACACAGGAATCCGGATACAGGAACACAGCAACAGCAAGACTGGCTCAGAAACACCACGAAAGAGCATCTGACAGATGTGATAGTCAGGTATAAAAAGGTCACCAGGGGGCGGGCCAAACCAACTCAGCAAATCAGAGTATGCCACAGATGAGAGTGACAGGAGGATCACAGGCACTGTGATACTCTATAGCAACCAGATCACTAGCTGGAAGAAAATGAAGTCAAACCAGTTGTCTGGTTGATATACTATATTCACAACAATAGATTTGCCAAGAGGCAGCAGGGAAGTTTCTGGACACACTCCTACAATTTGTAAGTGAACTCCAGGCAAACCACATGCAGGCAGTGACACTGACAAATTCACACTCACGCTCACTCTCTCTCTCTTCAGGTGGCTAAAGCTTAAGGGATACCTTCTTGAGACACAAATGTATTTTATATAACTATATGTCAATTGTTGCATATTGTTACAAGCTGAGATGTTTAAAGCTGTATGTGCTGTTTTTCTTTTCTCCTGGGGAAACCTTAGAGGAAGACCTAGATGCTGTATGAAGTAGGTGACTTATGCAGGAAGCTAGGGAGATGCAATTCTGGAGTAGGTGTGGACATTTTTTCTCTCCATGGTGCAGATGGGTGTGGTTAATAGAGGGGTGTGGCTAAGTGAGAGGTGTAATTAGGGGTGGGGCAAAGGCGGGGCTAGGGGCGCCAGAGGTGGTTGTGCCTAGGGGCGCCTGAGATGTGAATCCGGCCCTGCAACTATGCCTACCTGAGGCTGGTTAAGTTGGGATCTCCCTGTAGTTTTTTATGCAGTAAAATCAATCAATCTGAAACAGGGAGGGTTGTGAACTTCCGTTAATGTGGAAGGAATACTCTCCCTCACACATCACCAGTAGTAAACAACCCTGAAGTCTGGCAGCATTCTCTCTGCTGCCCCACTTGGTCAGTACGGGAGAGGAGAGGATCCTTTCAGCACCATGAACAGCATCACTCCCTTAAGCCTTTGAATGCCATAGGGATGTGCATTCCACACTGTGGCGCTCAAACTGTTAGAAAAGTACACCAACCAGTACACAATCATCCCTTCAGCTCTGTGTCATTTTTTCACAATCATATTTGTAATGAACTCCCATTATTAAACAAAATGGAATTTAAACACTTGGCTGGTAGAGATGTCATATCTACAATGTAATTATCAGTTGTGCGTCCATGGGTATTTGTGGCTACCAGATGCCCCCCAACCTTGTTCCCTTGCCCACTTGTAACCATTTATCCCCATGTACACTGCCTGACCACCAGACTTGTTCTGTTGCCCACTGGTAGCCACAGATCCTGATTTACACTGTCTGGCCACCCCCCAGCCTTGTTCACTGCCTACTGGTAGCCACAAATCCCCATGGGCACTGCCTGTGCAAGTGAACAAGGCTGGGGGTGTCAGTCCGTGAATGTGGGGCTAACACACAATGGTGATGTTCCTCAATATGACCCACAATGGTAATTTTCAACATGCTTCCCCACAATACTTATGTTCAACAGGCTTTCCCACAATGGTGATGTTCGACATGCTCCCACATAATGGTGATGTTCGACTGGCTTCCCCACAATGGTGATGTTGATTGGCTTCCCCACAATGCTTATTTTCAACTGGCTGCCCCACAATGGTGATGTTTGACTGGCTTCCCCAAAATGAGTATGTTCAAAAGACAAGCTAAGCTTAAAGGGATAGTAATACTTAAAATGTAAAAAAAATATGTTGTAGGGTTTATCCCCCTGAGTAAAACAAGGGTACTCCCACTGCTGAAAGTTGTTTCATTCAAAAGTTATTAATTTTCAAAGTTGAATTTTTTAGGTGCAATATCACAGTGGCCTGAAATTGTAAAGTGGCGCTGTTGCTACACGATCCTATGGACAGCTCTGGTCAGTTGACCATAAATCTCCATAGGATGGTGTAGCAACAGCGCCACTGTACAATTTCAGGCAACTGTGATATTGCACCTAAAAAATTCAAATTTGAAAATTAACTTTTGAATGAAACACCTTTCAGCAGTGGGAGTGCCCTTGTTTTACTCAGGGGGATAAACTCTACAACATATTTTTTTTTACATTTTAAGTATTACTATCCCTTTAAATTGCCTATTGTAGCCAACTGAGCACTGCAAGTTTAAACTTATATAGAAATATTTTGATGAAGAAAAGAAGACAAAACAGAATAATTGGGCTAATTTTAGGTAGCACTTTATTTTATTGATCAGCCACAATTCCCACTTAGCACCAATTAAATAAAGAAACTCGTTCAGTGCTTTTAGTCATTGAAATATAATACTTTCTTACTAAATAACAATATTTATTACACAATAATAAAAACTAGTGAATTATAAAAGCACATTCATCAAAATGGGGCAAATCCAGATATCGTTAGGAAGGTCTGTAGGATGCACTCATGATAAGATAATTAAATGTCAGGGTGCCAGTGTCATGGGGTGACTCTGGAATAACAACACTGACAAGTACAGATACAGTAAAATAATTATCTTTATTGAAAAATAAGACAACATAAAATAGATAGCACTTCTCCAACCCTCACAGGGCCAGGTGTACAGACAGTGACTGGGCACTTCCTCAATCCTCACAGGGCAGGTAAGAATAAGGCACAGGATCACCCTACTGAAAGGAGGCAAGTAACACTCTGACAGAATATATTTACTAGCAGCAAGGATGGTAATAGCTACCAGTACAGGAGCAGCTGTCAAGCTACTGGGAACAGCAGGAAATTCCCCTAGTATGCTAGGGTGTATCAGAGCACAACGCTAGGGTAATCCAAGAGGCAGTGTTAACGGAGACTCCCTAGAACGTTAGGGTAGCCAGACAGGCAGTGGTGACTGAGGCTCCCTAGAACGCTAGGGTAACCAGACAGGCAGTGGTGACTGAGACTACCTACAACGATAGGGTAACCAGATAGGCAGTGGTGACTGAGACTCCCTCGAACGCTAGGGTAACCGGTCAGGCAGTGGTGACTGAGAATCCCTAGAATACTAGGGTAATCCAACAGGCAGTGGTAACTGAGACTCCCTAGAATGCTAGGGTAACCGGACAGGCAGTGGTGACTGAGATTCCCTAGAATGCTAGGGTGAACCAACATGCAATGGTGACTAACAGCCTTAGCACGCTAGGGTACCCAATTGCACAGAGCGAACTGGTAGGCAGCAGGAAGGCCAGTAGAACGGACTGACGCAAACTGAGTACCGCTCGGATGGAGGAAATACCAGAGCACAGAGAGTGCAGGTGGAAACAGTAGGCCAAGGGTATAGAGGATCGATAGTCAGCCGGAACCAGGTTAGTATGGAGCTGGTAGTCAGCCAAAGCCAAGAGTCAAACCGGAGTGGGTAGTCAGCCAGAGCCAGGAGTCAAGCCAGAGCGGGTAGTCAGCCAGAGCCAGGAGTCAAACCGGAGCAGAGAACTAGTCAGGGATCAAATGAGCCTAAGTCAAACGTAGCCAGGAGTCATACACAGGAATTGAGCATCGGAATCACAAGAGCTATAGCGCACAGGTACACCACGACTGAGTAAAGGCAGGCTGAGGCCTATAAGGCCTAGCAAGTAGGTGGAGACTCAATCTGGTAATTAGCGGTGGCCAATAAGAATAGCGAATGTGCTTCAGCGCAACACCCAGGAAGTACAGCAATGTCGCCTGCAAGCACAGCGTCGCTAAAGGCAATCACAGGCACCGTGATAGCTAGTTGTAGAGTTCCACAAAAACCACACTCATTGGACATCTCAAACTAAATTGTGTTTATTAAAAGTCAGCATTTTGGTAGTCTCTGCCACATTTCTCAAGACAAACACAACAGAAAGAATATACAAACAACACTTCAGGAACTATACTGTCGTCCAGTAATGTCCCACAATAAAGGGTATGCTACCTATACGCTATCAAATAAACTCAAAAACTGTCAAGATTTGGCTGGGCTGCTCTACTCTGCTGCTCGATTCTGCTGCCTGAGCTAATCCAGTGCTCTGTTATCCATTACTGCTGCCTTCCCCTTGCTGGATCAGGCAGAATCAGCTGACCTATTTGTGTTTGCTCACCTGACTGTTATCAGCCAACAGCCAACCTTCCCAGGGTACTTAAAGCAGTTTGGCTCACTACCTGATTGCCCTTGTGTTTGCTTCTGGCTGCAAGAATGTTCTACTGCATTACTGATTACCTGTGTATGACCTGGCTTCCTCTGACATCCCTTCTGGCTCCTGGATTGTTCCTGACTTCACTGATCTCTGTATTTCTGACCTCGGCTTGGCTAAGTACCTGTCTTGTATCCGGGCCCCGGCTTGTCTTTTGGTTTATGCTTCTGAATCACGATTTTGTTTTGCTTGCTTTTGTTATTTTAATAAAAGTGTTTTGCACTTTATATTTTTGTGTCTGTCTGGTTCCTGGCCCCTAACAACAAACAAGGACAATAAAAACAAAAGAGTTCCAAGGGTAGCAATTCCAAGTTGGCAATGACTCTCCTCCAAACTCCTGCACTCTTAGCAGTCCGCTGATGTTCCTTTGATCACCTGGTCACGTGATCCACACCGCAGGAAACTTCCTTTCGGCTATATGTACCAAAAAACAAAACAGAAGAACAGAGCAAAAGAAGCCTCTAAGTGCAGCCTGATAGTACTGACAAATCTCCCACTTATACCTTCCCCTTACAATCGGTACTCACTATCAAATGAGGCTTTACCAGCCTCAAGATTTTCAGGCACATCACAACAATACCATTTTGCGTCTTCAGTCCTTCTAGGGCATCCAACTTTCTCCCACTGGATCCAAGTCTCCAAACCCAACTTGTTTTTAAAGTATCTTTTTTATATGTATACACTATTTTTGTACTTGTTATATATCTCCAATAAAAGAGTTTCTATAAATTACCATATAATAGCCGTAGTCTGTTTGGGTTTGGAGACTTGGATCCATTGGGAGAAAGTTGGAAGCCCTAAAGGCATGCTTGTGAGTTTTGGGGGGGGGGAACATAGGAGGGAACATTGTAGGCTAATAATGTGGGTTTTTTGTTTATTTGTTTTTATCTTGCTCCAAGAATGGCTTCAAGAAGATAGATTTGGTATCCTTGCAGGTTTCTTTAGGAACCGGAAGCTGAAGAGAGAGACATTGGGTTCAGGAGGACTACCAGAGCCAGCTGTGCCTAATTTGGTACAGAAAATGTTATGGCTTCTCTCCTTGCCCAGTCCCTTCCCAACCCAGTATTAGCAATTGCTACCACTTTGAAGTGTGCTCACACTCCCAGTCCCAGGACATTTTCTGGTTGTACTGTCTTATCACAGTGAATGGTATATATATATATATATATATATATATATATATATATATATATATATATATATATATATATATTTAATGCCTTCTATAAGAGCAATATTGAGAGAAAACCAAGAGCTGTCACAAGATTTGCTCTGGAGCTCAATATGTGTCTGTATGTGAGGCTTTGGGTAATGCCTCTCCCTTGATGCAGCAGGGGCTCCTGTATTTAATCCAATGATGATTCCAGGTACTTAACCCCATGGATTCTTGCATGTCACAGGAACAGAAAGGCATCATGGGAAGAACCAGCCAATCAACTGTGGCAGCAGTGACAGGACCCAGCCTACAGCCAGGAGTCAGTCAGGTGGTGTCTGCTCAGTGGCTCTGGACAACAGTGCTGCCACAAGAAGAATCTGCAGAGGTGCTAGGAAATGAACAGATGGAACAAAGTAAATCCTGCATGGGTGAGTCATCAGGCTCTGATTCTTCTGGCTCTAACTCTAATTCTGACGTGTTTCTGATGGAGAGAGGTGGTTAAATGTTATCATTTATGAAACTATGCTTTAAAGCCCCTAGGACAGTGGATAAGAAAACTAGCAGGAAGGAAGTAGGGGAGCCCATACTGTGGTATAAGAGTTTGAAGCTTTTTAGGCCACTGAAGATGGCAGATGTTTTTTTTTTTACCATTTAATCTTCCCATGAAGATTTTCCTCATCAGATACACAAGCTTATGGAGGACAAGTTTGTCGATCTTTCTAAATTGTTTAAAGGAGTGATGCAGGACAAGGAGGAAGAAGGCAGGAAGGAGAAGGTGGGAGCCAGTCATAGACCTAGGACTCATAATAAATGGCTTATATGGTGTTTCATTTACAGTAGTGTGTACCTGAAACAGTGTCCAGAGGATTGCTTAAATATAGTCAATTATATGGTCATGATTGTTGATACACATGTGAGGTTTGGTGGGTCCTCTTGAGCTGAGTTTGATAAGGCAATCAGGAATATAGGGATATGGACATAGGGCCATGTTTAGCTATCCATAAAAGGTCTACAGGCCAGAGCTTTAGTGAGCAGAGGAGAAGTGTTGAGGGCCATGAGCTAAGAAATTATGCCTATAATGACAAGAAGTGTGTGAGAGTGGAATGGCATGTCAAATTTAGACAGCAGGTGGCACCCTGCTGTAGATTAACAGACAGATGGCGTCACATCAAGCAAAAGGCTCCTTTTGTGGATCTGATTACAAGGGTGGGTTTTGGGGCATACCTGTAAGTCAAGTGGTGCGCAGGGTAATGCCTCTAGGTGGCTGTAAGAATCTGGTCCAGAAATTCCGGCTCTGCTCTTATTTGCAGCTCTGGCTGTTTACCTGGACACACCTGCTCCATTCACTCCAGTGCTCTTGCATGTCCTCAAGACTGTTTCCTGGAAACTCCCATGAAGGCCTATATCAAGCAACATTACAAACAAAGGGATGTTTGTATAATAAGTGCAAGCACCAAAACCTTAACAAAATATGTCTCCACCCCAACCTATGTTTTCTTCATCTAAATGTGTTTAGGCATTCTTTGATGATAGATCTAATTAAGAGGTGAAGTAATGAAATGCGTGGTATTTTTTATAGTTTTATATACTTATTAACCCTTTGACTGTCATAGAGGTATCCAGCGTATTGCATTTCAATGTGCTGGATACCTGTCTGACACTCCAAGGTTTAGATGAGGGAGAGGGGTGCCTTTGAGATCCCGCCTCTTCAAGGCTCCCTTGCTGGTAATACCTACTTTGCCTGAGTTGTGGTGCAGCCAACACATTAGCAGTCCTCCTACACCAGATGTATACTCCTAGTTTCTGGTGGCCAGTTTATTTACCAGCTTATATTTTGTTTTGCATGTTCAAAAGTGTATACATACACTCCTCTGACAATTTTGAAAAACATTTTGTATTCCTCTCAACTTGCTGCCAAAGGGGTGAGGGACAGAAGGTAGGTCACACATTACCCTTTACCCTTATCCTGATTTATATCCACACAACATTAGGGAGTAGTGGGGTTAATAGGCTCCCATTAACCCAACAATATTTACAGTTCTAATGTCCCCACCACAGAGTCCAGGTGGTGGGGAGCAGGGGTAATGTCATAAGGCCATCCCTTGTATGGGGTCTCACTCCCCAGGCCATGCCTGAGAAATGGACCAAGTGTTTGTTTGTTTTTTTTCTTCTTCTGAAATGTGTCAATTTGTAGGGGCTGGTCGATTGCTCACTCCTTCACAAAGTTATGAGCATCTGAAAAAGATGTAATTTGAAAATTAACTATGGCATATATGATCTATTTTGTAGTAAATATGTGATCAGTTCTCTTTCACAACATGAAATACACTGTTGTTTTATATGACATCAATCCATGATCTGTTTAACTTCAGATACAGTTCATAAAATGTATAATGCACATACTGGACTGTTGAATGGGACATTCCTAAATTAAGTCCTTCCATTAAACAAATTAAGAGACACTTATTCTTAAAGGGATAGTAATACTTAAAATGTAAAAAAATATATGTTGTAGAGTTTATCCCCCTGAGTAAAACAAGGGCACTCCCACTGCTGAAAGTTGTTTCATTCAAAAGTTATTAATTTTCAAATTTGAATTTTTTAGGTGCAATATCACAGTGGCCTGAAATTGTACAGTGGCGCTGTTGCTACACCACCCTATGGAGATTTATGGTCAACTGACCAGAGCTGTCCTTAGGATCGTGTAGCAACAGCGCCACTTTACAATTTCAGGCCACTGTGATATTGCACCTAAAAAATTCAACTTTGAAAATTAATAACTTTTGAATAAAACACCTTTCAGCAGTGGGAGTACCCTTGTTTTACTCAGGGGGATAAACCCTACAACATATTTTTTTTTTTACATTTTAAGTATTACTATACCTTTAAAATGAATCCCTAACACTCAGGATTATATATCTCCCAACTAACAATTATATGAAATATAGCTTTCTGAGTAGGGAGGATCGTTACATAATAGTAGGTTATGTGGTACTGCAGCACACAAGTGTCTACGTAGTTTGTAGAAGGCAGGGGCATTGGGTAAAGAAGGAAATTATAAAGGGAGATGTTGGGAAGTCCTGCAGGAGAATAAATGTGCTAAAGTGTGAAGCAGGATACTTTTGTACTATTGTTTTGGTGTAAGGTGCTAGGTTATATTGCATTTGAGGAAGTATATGTTACTAGGCATGGTTAGGTAGGACGTTTGGTGCAGTGGAATGGAATTTGAGGTTCTGGCAGAGAGAGCACCTCTGTGGTACAGGAAGTGTTCTGCAGTAAAGGACAAAAATCAAGAACCATATGTTGGAAAAAAATAGGAGCAATTCTGGAGCAAACCAACTGCATTGTGGGTGAAAAAGGAACATTCCCATTGATTCAAATGGGGTGTTTAACCCCTTGAATGCTAGAGATGTATCTAGTGCATGTAGTAATTTTTATGGTAATCATACAAAAATGTACCTTTTAACTAAAAAAACTTTAATTCGTCTATCCCATAATTGGCTGATTTTCTCTCACTACCTGCCTATCCGTAGATAACACAGTACTCTCCCTGATGGAAAAAAGAATGGTTGCTAACATCACTAAATGTTTTTACAAAATCTTGTTTCATTCTTGTTAGTCCATAACAAGGGTAGGCAACCTTTGGCTCGCTAACTGTTGGGTACTACCATCATCCCCAACATCTGGAGAGCTAAAGGTTGACTAACCCTGTTCCATACTATGTATGTGCCATAGCTGAACTGTTGCCAGTTTTATTTGGAATAAGAATTAGGTCTACAAATAATGTTTGGAAGGCATTTAGCTCAATAACAATATCACTGTAGTAAAACGCTGATTGGATTTGTTGCTTACACTGGCTACATGTCATTGGAACTGAGTCTATTTGCTTATTATGAAATACAATCCAATAACATAGTGAGTGAATATTTTAACTTAATTTTGAAAATGTTTCTTTGAGAATTACAATGAACTACAGAGCTGCCTAAATATTTGGACATTACATAATTTTTATGGGTTCAGAAATGGCAACTTTGCTATCAATGATACTTCATATTGTGTGAGGCTATGATGTGCTTTGTAATTTATGCTGGACAAAGAACATCAACATTTCATTTTAGATTTCTGATCACAAACAAACAGGCCTTGAACTAATGACTTGGAAAATGTATTTAATTTCTGTTCCAGCAAACCTTCGTTTTCCCCTCACAACTTATTCCACTGGCAGCAGCTAATGTTTTTCATGGCATCTCAAGCACTGTAATATGTCCTCTTGGAGCG
This sequence comes from Rhinophrynus dorsalis, assembly GCA_037306005.1. NCBI lineage: Eukaryota > Metazoa > Chordata > Amphibia > Anura > Rhinophrynidae > Rhinophrynus > Rhinophrynus dorsalis. The sequence goes on from CM074721.1 coordinate 300,986,662, forward strand.
AAGACAAGCCATTCTTTTTGAAATCACCATTTTAACTCTTTGGATTCTAGCAGGGCCGGATTTACATCTCAGGAGCCTGTAGACACAGATATCTGAAGCGCACCCCCCAATTGGCCATCTCCACAATGCTCCAAATCTCCATATTGCCCTCACATTGCCCCCATCATCTCCACATTGCCCCATCACCTCCACATTGACCCCCATCAGCTCCACATTGACCCCATCAGCTCCACATTGCCTTCATATTGCCCCATCATCTCAACATTGCCCCATCAACTCCATATTGCCCTCACATTGCCCCCCATCAGCTCCACATTGCCTTCATATTGCCCCATCATCTCAACATTGCCCCCATCAACTCCATATTGCCCTCACATTGCCCCCCATCAGCTCCACATTGCCCTCACATTGCACCCATCAGCTCCACATTGCCCCATCAGCTCCACATTGCCTTCATATTGCCCCATCATCTCAACATTGCCCCCATCAACTCCATATTGCCCTCACATTGCCCCCCATCAGCTCCACATTGCCCTCACATTGCACCCATCAGCTCCACATTGCCCCATCAGCTCCACATTGACCCCATCAGCTCCACATTGCCCTCATATTGCCCCATCATCTCAACATTGCCCCCATCACCTCCACATTGCCCCCCATCAGCTCCACATTGACCCCATCAGCTCCATATTGCCCTAATATTGACCCATCATCTCAACACTGCCCCCATCAACTCCATATTGCCCTCACATTGCCCCCACCAGCTCCACATTGCCCCCATCAGCTCTACATTGCCCTCACATTGCACCCATCAGCTCCACATTGCCCCCATCAGCTCCACATTACCCTCATATTGCCCCATCATCTCAACATTGCCCCCATCAACTCCATATTGCCCTCACATTGCCCCATCAGCTCCACATTTACCCCATCAGCTCCACATTGCCCTCATATTGCCCCATCATCTCCACATTGCACCCATCAACTCCATATTGCCCTCACATTGCCTCCCATCAGCTCCGCATTGCCCCCATCAGCTCCACATTGCCCTCATATTGCCCCCCCATCAGCTCCACATTGCCTTCATATTGCCCCATCATCTCAACATTGCCCCATCAACTCCATATTGCCCTCACATTGCCCCCCATCAGCTCCACATTGCCCCCATCAGCTCCACATTGCCCTCACATTGCACCCATCAACTCCACATTGCCCCCATCAGTTCCACATTGCCCTCATATTGCCCCATCATCTCAACATTGCCCCCATCAACTCCATATTGTCCTCGCATTGCCCCCCATCAGCTCCACATTGCCCCATCAGCTCCACATTGACCCCATCAGCTCCACATTGCCCTCATATTGCCTCATCATCTCAACATTGCCCCCATCACCTCCACATTGCCCCCCATCAGCTCCACATTTACCCCATCAGCTCAATATTGCCCTAATATTGACCCATCATCTCAACACTGCCCCCATCAACTCCATATTGCCCTCACATTGCCCCCACCAGCTCCACATTGCCCCCATCAGCTCTACATTGCCCTCACATTGCACCCATCAGCTCCACATTGCCCCCATCAGCTCCACATTACCCTCATATTGCCCCATCATCTCAACATTGCCCCCGTCAACTCCATATTGCCCTCACATTGCCCCCCACCAGCTCCACATTGCACCCATCAGCTCCATGTTGCCCCCATCAGCTCCACATTGCCCTCATATTGCCCCATCATCTCAACATTGCCCCCATCAACTCCATATTGCCCTCACATTGCCCCCATCAGCTCCACATTGACCACATCAGCTCCACATTGCCCTCATATTGCCCCATCATCTCAACATTGCCCCCATCAACTCCATATTGCCCTCATATTACCGCCCATCCTCTAAACATTGCCCCATCAGCTCCACATTGCCCTCACATTGCCCCCATCAGCTCCACATTGCCCCCATCAGCTCCACATTTACCCCATCAGCTCCACATTGCCCTCATATTGCCCCATCATCTCCACATTGCCCCCATCAACTCCATATTGCCCTCACATTGCCTCCCATCAGCTCCGCATTGCCCCCATCAGCTCCACATTGCCCTCACATTGCCCCCCCATCAGCTCCACATTGCCCCCATCAGCTCCACATTGCTTGACCCCCCATCATCCCCATATTGTTCCCATTATCTCCAAATTAAGTCTCACATTCTCTCCTCCCATCCGTTTCCTACCTCCCTGGTGGTCCAGCGGCAGGAGAGATCTGTACTTCTGCACAGACCTGCAGCTGCTGGAGCTCCCGCACGGCAACAAGGAGTAAATCAGGAGTCAGTACTGAATGTAAAATCACCTTTATTAAGCCAATTTGAAATATGAGCAGTAAGATAGAGAGACAGAGGGTAACCGAAGAAGCCAGAGACTCTATCAGAAATAGGAGACTACTTCTACGGTACCTCTCTGTTTGGAGCTAAGCACTAGGCCGACTGTAGTCCCAGAGAGAATAAGGGAAGCCACCAGAATGGATGGTCAGACAGAACCTAGGTCATACACGGAGCAGGTAGTCAGCCAGAGCCACAGGTCTGCACCAGATTGGGTATCCAATAGAATGAGGCAACACGGAATGGATATTTGGACAGAACCCCAGGTCAGCACCAGAATGGACGCCCAGACAGATCATAGGTCATACACGGAGTGGGTAGTCAGCCAGAAAACCAGTCATACACAGGAAAAGCCAAGAAGATAAACTGCATGAGACAACAACGTAAGAGCTCCTGAATGAAGGTCCAGAGTATCACAGTGCCTGTGATCTAGCTGTCACTCTCTGCTATGTACAAGGGTGATTTGTTCACTTAGTTTGGCCCGCCCCTTGGTTTCCTTTTTATACCTGGCAATTCCATCTGTCAGGCGCCCTTTCGTGGTGTTTCTGAGCCAGTTGTTCTGTTGCTACGTTTCTGATTCCTGTGTACCGATTTGGCTAGCCCTGACCATTCTCCAGTGTTCCTGCTTGTGTATGACCCGGCTCGTCTGACTATCTCCTCCGGATCTCGACTCTGCTTGGCTGACGTTCCTGCTTGTGTATGACCCGGCTCGTCTGACTATCTCCTCCGGATCTCGACTCTGCTTGGCTGACGTTCCTGCTTGTGTATGACTCGGCTGGTACGACTACCTCCTACGTGCTCCGATCCGGCCTTGCTGACTTCCTCCCGCAAGATCACCTCCAGCGTGTTCCAGAAGACCCACGTTCCGGTTTGTCGCCGTCGCGACATTATCATCCACTGTTCCAGTACTTGTGTGGCTGTCTTGCCTGGTGTTACTTCATGCAGTGCAGTGTTACTATCGTGCAGAGCTGTGTGCGCCTCCCTCAGACCGCAGTGCTGTGCTACCGCAGAAAAGCCTTGTGTAAACGTGCCTTTTAACCTTACCAGTGCTGTCTCGGTCCCACTCTCCCTACTCCAGTGTGAGCCTCGTTCATAGTGAAACTCTTGCTGAGTTGGCCGCTCTCCGTCGGCAACTCGATACCATCCCAGTAGAGTGTTCACTTCCTATTAGGCCGGTTGGGCGCTTTGGCTCTCTATCTCTCTCGTTGTATACACTGGGCGATTCCTTTATACCGAGTGGTGACGGGCACAGGCTTTAGCACTAGCATTCCGGCACTACTTCTGTTGGGCTTTGGGCCCTGTCTCATTATACTCAGTCCGGGTGAGTCTGAAGAGGCTTGGGAGCTCTTGCACTGCAGGCCGGTTCGATACAAGCCCGTGGGGCTAAGATCACTTGCACCAGCAGTAGCCATTCCTGTAGGTACGCCCGTGGGGGGCTATTGGGCTCTGCTATACTGCACACCGTGGCGAGACAGTCCCTATCCACTTGTTGGTGAACATTTCTTCAGCACAGCTTATCTACACCTTGGGCGTGCCAAGCATCCACTTAAGAGACTGTTCATAATCAAGGACTTAACCCTTTGTGGTTACCTTAAGCGTAACCTACTCATACCCAGGGCGTGCCAAACAGTTCCTTTGAAACTATATTTATAAAGGACTTAACCCTCCGGGGTTATACCCCTTCCTTGGTGGTAAATGTGTACTTGCTTTCCGTTTGTGCATTTAACTTTGTAATTTCCAGTCACTATCATTTATGTACACCCAACCGCCACTAGAGGGCGACCTTATGTGTTATTATTGCTAAATAAAACTGTGTTTTATTTTACATACTGGTCTGAGAGTCTTTAAAAAAAATGTGACACAGAGCCCTTAAATAGCCAGCCAGGAAGTAGGAGGGTGGAGTCACAACCTCCTCAGGTATAAAACTGGTCTTGCATCACTTATTCAGGTTCGCATCCGAAAGTGACGTAGCGAACCAGAGAAGTGTCCAAACCTTCAACCTGCCATGCGTCAAGTAGTGCCACCGTGCCATTTGGTGAGAGGACACGGACGGCTGTTAGAGGTAGCAGGAGAGACATGGCCACAAGCCCAGCGAGACGTGGCCACTGACGCAGAAGCGTCATACCCAAACCCAGGCCTCCAGCATCGCCCCGCTAAGCTACGCTGGAACTAACAGGTATACACACTGTGACACATGAAGAGAGAGAAGCAACTGAGCCTGCTTAAATCCACAGAGTAACTGTGGTTACTTCTCCAGGATGTTTGGAACAACCTATCTTCTGAGTTCCTTAACAAACTGTGTGCGAATGTACTAGAAGAATTGATGCCTTTATGTTACGGCAAAGGGTGGTCACACTAAATACTGATTTGATTTAGACTTTTCTTCTGTTCACACACTTTGCATTTTGTTAATTGATAACAATAGACTATTAACATCTCTATTGTTGAAAGCATTCTTTATATTGTTTTTTCACACCAGCATAAAACTTTTGCACAGTACTGTGTGTGTGGGTTATTTGTATGGCACTTCATTAATATTTGTCTTTCTTTTACAGGACTATGAATGGAAGACAGAAGAAAGAAGATGGAACAGAAGAAGAAAGAAGATGGAGAGAAAGACGAGAGAAGAGGAAAGAGACAAATAGAAGAAGAAGATTACAGAAAAAAGAAGAAGGAAGATAGAAGTTAGACAGTGGATGACAGGTAAGCGTAACACAGATTTGCTAGTGTTAGGGGTAGTTTTGTTGCACTTTACTGTTAGGGGTAGTGTATGGTTAGTGTTTGGAGGGTGACTGTATCTGAGCTATCGGTCGGTGCTTGACAATATGTCAAGTACCGATCGTTAGATTTTCTCGTTTGATGTTTCCATTATTGCCATTTTGTGAATTTAACACACAAAACAGATGTTTGGCTACAAGTACTTTTCTGTGGCCCAACGTTCATTGTGCTTTCAGAGAGCATGGGGAAGCTGGTGGTAGCAGCAACACTTTTGGTATGTAATGTGTATGTAGAAGGAGTAGGAGTTGCGCTGCCATTTGTGAATGTGATTGCTCCTGTATATGCAGAAATAGTGCAGAGTGAAGTTTTACTTTGTGTCTTTCGATCTACCCCTGGCCTCCATATCATCCCACCTGTGATCTGTCTTCAGTCAGTGAGAGAGGCAAAATAGTGGCTGATTTTTACATACTCAAACAGTCTTGGTGTGTTCTGCGTGCTGACAGCACAGAAAGCCTCATTTATTGTAGCTTGTTAATCCTTACCCTCCTGACATGCCGGGCAGCATGATGATTCCTATGGGTTGCGTGTACAAGCACTCCAAAGGACAAGAGGAATTAGGGGATATGTAACAGAGACTAGGTGATTTCAGAGACGCCTCTGCTTCCTTCTAATGCTGGCATGAGTTACTGAATTTACTAAATATATATATGATCCACATTGTAGTTCCCTTTAAGGAATGGATGACTAGCCTGTGTCTCTCTAGCTTTTTGGCTATAACTCCAAACACTGGAAATCTATGGATGATGGAGATGCAGTTCAGCAACAGCAGGAATTACACATGTTTCTAGGGGTGGGCTGACCTGTCAGTCATATAATAAACTGCTGAGTTTCAATAAAGTCCTTCTGTAATGGAAACCCAACATATCACTGGAACGTAAATCTCCTGGATGGGGGTCACAGGGAACCCTTGAAACTATTCAGGAAAGAAATACACAGGACACACTTTTAGTTCAAAAGCACTAACACATTATTGGAGGGGACAGGGACATTTTATATATAAACTTGATACAATAAAAATACTATGGACACAATGGGACAATGGGGAATGTACACAGTAAATACAATGGGCACACTGGTGTAGGGGTACATAAGACAGTGAATACAATGACAGTGTAAACATGAACACAAAAGGGCTTTTTCACAGTACAGGCACTTTACATGATTTAATCTTGCTGCTCCAAATCCTGGTCAATAGGAATCAGAACAACAAGGTAGAGTGGCCAATCCAGACCTGGGCCATTGTCTTCTATGGGAAGATTGAATTACGGGAAGATTGAATTACCCGGGTCTAGCACGTAACCCAATCATGTCGCCGGAAGCCAATGGAAGCTGGAGTGATGAAATTTGCTGGACAGGGGCGACCTACCTGTCACATACAGAATAACATAGTGTAACCTAACCACACACATCACACAGGGGATGGCAGCCAATCCGAGGTGCGCCTACTTTTCAAAAGGAAGGCAGCACTTTCCTTTAGTCCTGCCGCCAGCTTCCCCCACATGAAAACAGTCCCTTTGGGGCATTAAGTTCCTAGGCCTGATAAAGACTCAAAGTAACGGCCTAGGGCCCGTTACACCTTCTATGTTACATAACCATGGACATCTAATCTACTGCAGAGTGTTACCTGGCTACTACGTTTCTTCTGGGGCTTTTAAATGAGTAGCAAACACTAAATGTAAACTACCTACAATGAAAGGCTATGTGTCCCTGACTGCCAATGTTCTATTCCAATAGCTCAAGGGTTAATACTTACCAAGTCCCTCACCTGATACCTTACTGTTTCATGCAGATTTGGTTGAAGGCTTCTTCGTCTTTCAGATTAATCAGTGGCTAGTAATATGAGGTCTTAGAAGGCACAAATTTCCTGACTTTTCACCAATATTACTACAGGGATTATGCAGAGCACGGATTTTGGCTAAGTACAATAACAGTCGTAATATTGGGTTATACAATTCAGGATGTTTGTCCCTTGCCAGAACCCATATTACCAATTGCCGATCAGGCCAGTCAGTCACCTGACAGAGCAGGAATAAGGTGAGTGACCCATGAGCTACAAAACACATGGCATGCCATTTTAAGTAGTTTAGATTTTGAGTTTACTGCTCCTTTAAACTTCAGAGTATTGGTAAGGAGCTAGGTAGCAAAAGGTAAACACACTCAGAGATATGCTTTTGTTAAGAGCAACATCTTTAAGAATGACCACATGCAAGGAGTGGCAACAAGCAGTGATGTACCTAGTTTTCATTTGTACAATGATGGTACTACCATTGAGCTCACCATTTGCAGACTGCATATCACAGCCGTGCTATTTCCGCCTCTCTGTAGACATGAACCATGATCTTGTGGCTTCCAAAGTGAGCCAGTGGAGTAAGTTTGATAAGCAGGCTTACCGTGCCAGTAGTTCTAGAACCTTCCCTACCCCTGTATGGGAGGATCATGTCAGCTGCCTTTATTGGAAAGGTATTTAACCCATCCCATCTCAGCACTCAATACTCTGTTGTTCTGGCTAGTATCTGGCTCTCAGCTTCCTGATTTTGTGAGTGGGCTGACTCCTGTTTGACCTTGGATTGTTCTGGGCTTCCAGCACCTGAGCCTCCAGTACTGGGCCCTCCAGCCTCTGGGTCTCTGCCACCTGGCCCTCCGGCTGATGATCCTTCAACACCTGGCCCTCCAGCTTCTGGGCCTCCAGCACCTCAGCCTCCAGCCCCTTAGCCTTGAGCTCCTGGCCATCCAGCCTCTGCCTTACTGCACCAGGCCTTCCAGCTACTTACCTCTAGCTCCTTGTTTCCACCCTCTGGACTACTGAACCAGCCCTACCAGCCCATAGTATCCAGCTCTTGGCTTCCAGGACCCATTCTCCTGAACCTGCCCCAGTGCAGACACTTGTGGGGCTCTGTCTCTATACTCAGTCCCTACACTGGTAAGGTGTGATGCATGTGTATGCATCACCCTGCACTTGGACTCCATCCCGAGCTTCACCATGCAGATACATTGTTACAGATGAAAGTTACTGTAATGCAGAGTATTTGTGGTATGGGGCCCAGTCTAAAAATGTTACACCAAGGTCCAGTTTCTTCTAATTACACCTCTGTAGACGATAGGGATAGTGAAAAGTCATGCATTTATTGATATGGACCCCTAGGCCCCTTATCTATAGATCCAAAGCACTCCAAAATGTGTTAGTAGAATTAACCCTATGAGTGCCAGTGGGGTATAATTACCTCACTGGCACTCACAGGGTTAATCCAACTAAGTTACAAAGCAACAGCCCCTGAAAAGAACACTTACCATTAAGTGATGTCCAGCGGCGTGTTCAGCATCCTGGTCAGCTACTGTCCTTCTTCTTCTCTCTCTTCCTTCTTCTTTCCTCTCTATCTTCTTTCTTTTTCTGTTCCATCTCTCATTCCTGTAAAATAAAGAAAAAGATACGTCAGATGTGTTCCCCAAACATAACTCTGACATCTGTGCATATTTTAAGCATTGCACAAATGTCAGAGATGAAAATGTAGAAGACGCCATACAAAGAAAAACTATTGCCCATATTTCCTCTAATCATTTATATATGTTGTCCAATAGAATATTAAACGTTAGTGCCAAAGAGTGAACAAAATAAACATGCCCCTTTTTGTTCTCCACTGCTGACGGAGTCTGTGGAGGCAAAAGGAATAATAGACAGGACCCCCACCCCCACAAGTACCTCATGGGCTGATGCCCTTTCTAGTGTGAGAGAGGGTCATAAAAAACAAAAAAGAAAAGAGCGCCCAGTAGTGTAATACAGTCACTTCAAATGGTAATTATATTTAAAATCAATTGCACTCTCGTTTCTGAGTGGTCAGATAACTGATACCAGCAAATCTGACACTAAAGCCTAAGGAGAAATTACACCTGTCTCCACTCGGGGGAAGGAAGATCCACGCCTCAAGATTCTGAATAATAGGAAGGCTGCTTCTACATGGTTAAAATGCTTTAATCCAGTTTACAAATGAATTAAAAACAATAAAAGTATGCAGGCTTGAATGCTTACGCGTTTCGCAGCAATACAGCTGCTTTCTCAAAGCAATGAAGCCAACAAATGAAACTGAGACACTCTGTCCAAACCTGAGCTGAAGAAGTTGGAGTACTGCTGATGAGGAGGTCGAATCAACTATCAGCAGCACAAGTAGCAGTTGGGCTCAAAGCCCACCAGTACCAACCCCACCACACCCCAAGGGCCCTTGAAATTGATTTTGAAGAGGCATCACTGTTTTTTACCAAGGTGGAAAACAACAATGGCAAACAGAGTTGCATCTGCCTCAGTGTGACGTTCCCCCACCACCACCACCAGAAAGGAAGGAGGACAAACCTGGAGATGGTGGTGATGCTGTGTGATACTATGTCCACCACTTACACCTATGTCACACTCATCATTATCACCACAACCAGCAAGAGAGGACAGAATCAGATGGTGGTTGTGCTATAGCTGATGAGGGGGGCACTGGTGGTGAGTCTGATTCAGAAAAAAATAAGAGCTTTCCTATCTCAGATCACCCAGTATTGGGAGTAAGAGATACTGTATATCACCAGCAGTCAAGACACTGTGTTGTTTGTTGATGTAGTATTTCCTGCTGGTGATGAATTGCATCAACAAATGTCACAAGCACAGTAGGGTCAGGCTGGTGTGTCCAATATTCCAGGTGGTAGTAGTAGTATTGGTGGGAGTGTGATCACAGACTGTGGTGCTGGAAGATCCTGGACAACCAGTAATTTGGGACAGATTGTAGTGGATCATCCTACTACTAGTGCTTAGGCTTCATCACCACCACCACCACCACCACTAGAAGCCACTTCAGGTACATCTAGACAGAAAATGTGCAGTCAAAAAGATCTTTTTCTACCTTCCCACCTGAAATCATGGGTGGGGGTGTCAATTGAGTAGAGAGTGTGCAGTCATCCTCAACTACAATGTGCACACTTCATGACAAGGTTGTAACTTGTGGGAAGGAGGGATCACACCTTGGTATGTCCGCTGTAATAAAGCACATGCAGCATAACCACCCTGAGGTACATGTGGGACATATGTAACCATCCCACAAGAAAAAAAATCAGGTACCACTGTCACTTTGCCCTCTGTCCATCACCAATAACAAGAACAATGCAACAGAAAGAAATCCCCCAAATGTGAGGCAACTCCTCACCAGCCAAGAATGTTGACGTTATCTCTACAATCATCATCTAGTTCTAGGGTCCTGGTCCGGTCTACAACTAATATCCTATTTGTCCCTCTGGTACCCTCTGGGTCCTCTTTCCTGGAAATGCTACAGACAATTTGCAGACAGTGATTCTATAGATATAAGGATCTGGCAATATATTTCTACACATCGCACATTGTGTGATGCAATGACCACACATGGTAATGTGGTATACACCAACAGAATGCAGGGGTAAAAGAGCACCTGCATATTGTCCACCTTGCAAATGACCCATGAGAAGTGTCAGTCACCCACCGGCCCACAACTAGAGTCAGTGTCACTTGTTCTTTTTTTGTGAGACAGACAAGGGACATGGTGACTTAATTAGAGATGACATGCCAGAGTGTGTGATCCCATCCCATTTGTTTCTCCTCTTCACAATCTTTTCAAACACTGTGAACATTGCAGTTGTTGATAATTGCATAGTGCCTCCCTGCTCACAAAATATCCAAAAACTCAGGATTTTAGAGGAGATGGAGGAGAAGAAGGATTATGGTGACTGGGAAACTTCTCCCCAGATGCATATGAAGCGGTGGTAGCTTGTTTGGTGCTGCTGCTCCTGCCCTAGCACAAGGGCTAATCACCTCTCCTGGCCCATGTCACCCCTGGTGCTGGTAGTTGGTTCACTTTTAAAGGTTGCAGTTGAAATATCACGCGGCTGCATGTTGCAATCAACATGTAGCCTAGATGAAAAGGGCAACATGAGAATCTCGCCCTGCATATAAGCGCGAGATTGGCATGTCGCCCCTTAAATGCAGCATCAAATTGACAGCATACCTGAATCTGTATCCAGTCATCTTTAAATCCCTCGGTGCATTGCTGCTGTATAATATTATCATTACAAGGGACTTTTAGATGGCTCATGGACTGCTTGTCATCTTCTGGTGTGCAATATCATTTTTTTTGTGGCACTCAAAGGGTTAAGCTAATGGAACAAAGGACTAAAAACCCTACATATGTTTGTTCCATATGTAGCGCAACCCTTTGAATCTCGAGCTTATATGCAGGACGAGATCCTCATGTTGCCCTTTTCATCTAGGCGACATGTTGATTGCAGCGTGCAGCCCCACGATATTTCAATTGCGACCTTTTAAAAGGATACCCTGGTGGTTCCACTATCCTTGTCTGTGGGGATGATGATCTCAGTCCCACTTCACCCACATTTACTGTACTACTACCCAAGGGCATGGTGAATACAGCAGCCTAATCCTGTGACATATGATGCTCACATGACTCAGCAGCAGTAACAAAATTAGCAAGCACCATAATGTCAATGATGGCATAATGTTCCAACCAGATGGTGGTTTGATGTACCTCAGGCAAGGCATGCTACTGCTAACAATTGTTTTAAGACCTCTAGCAATTTTTTTTCTTTCTGTAGGCCTGCCAACATTCTTTTTCAAAGTTGTTCATTGCTGTAGTAAGTTATGCTAACAACTTATCTTAAGGATAACCAATGTGTAAACCACTGCTATATTTTTCAATTATTTACATAGCCTGTAATACAGCTATAAAAATGTTTTGAAATGCCTGCTGGCTAAGCATTTTGTGAAAACCTTTCATGAAGTTACAGTTTTTCTGAAGGGGCATAAGCTTAGTTAAAAAAAAAATATATAAGGCATACCTAATATGTTATTGCACTTCAATAAACATGTACCTGTGCTATTCATAAACAGTGACATTAAATTATAATCATCATCAATGAACAGATAATTAACAAAACTAAAGATTGAATTTGACATTTATCAACAAGAACTGGTCCCAACTGTCAGCTACATGTACCATATGCTTATTTGTCTTATGTGTTTTTTTTTTGTTTTTTTTTTAAAAGGAAGTCTACCAACATATAACCAGTTGTACTGACAATCTGTTCTGACTTTATGCTTGTTGGTAGTTTCCATAGTAGTATGCATGAGTTCTGGCAACACACAAAGTTTTGTTTGCCAATACTCAGGTGGGTCATAGTTTTGCCCTAGACCAAAGTTATAATGCAAATATTCTGTAACCATCACACATGCAGTGGGACCATTCGTATGAGACACATGGTCTTCATTTGCATCAGTTAACAAACCGTATTCAAGGAACAAGTCCCATAGAGATGTGCTAGTGCCACCATCATCACCACAAATGTTAGAATGTCTCCCTTGAGACACATTAATTGTTTTATATGATGATGACATATTCTGCAAAATGTTCTGATGTTGTTGCTGATGCTGCTGAGGGTATAATACTTTTCTTTTTCATTATGATTTTCTCATCCTCCACAATGTAAAGAATATATTCCTCATTGCCTTTAATGAAGACTACATGATTCTGCTCAAAGCATGCTAACATGATTCACCAGCTGGTGCAAGTCTGTATTGTTTTTATAACAATCACTGGTCATGATCTTTATTTTTTTCTGTAATAAATATGTTAGTGGAATTATCTCACTGTTTCCTGCACCAGCATGACTAATCAGTAAGGTAGCCTCCTCAAAAGGCTTCAGTAGCTAACAAAAGTCACATATTGGCTGCCATTTACCAAGTGACAATATTTTCCAGTTTTACAATGGATTACCTTGCAACCAAACACTACTACTAGTGCCAGAGCTAGAGGCAACACTGGTATTGATTGCATACTACTGCCCACTAATGGGAAGGTTACCCATTTAGCAGTGCCAGTCATATGGTCTGTACTCTGGCCACTTGTCTAAGTATCTGTGGTAAGGCAAAATTTCTTGACGTATGATGTTTGCAGCCCTTACCCACAACAACAACCACCTGCTTGTACAACTGTGGCACGGTTAGCCTTGAAAGATAACTGCTGCTTGTGATGCATGTTTAGCTTTTGGTTCATGAGTGAAGTATCTACATACTGAAAACCCTTAATGTAGCGCTGTACTTCTGGATGATAATACCAATATTATAGTACAACAGTACCTCTTTCCCTCTACTCCCCACCTACTCTTGCACACTGCACTCATACTCAGTTCCTTGAACAGAAACATTCAACCTCACTCAATCCCAGGGACTAACTCGTCATACCTGGTCACTCCCTCACTTTCCCCATTCTATTGCACACCCTATTCGCACTCAGTCACCCCCACAGACACTCAGTCTCATTCAGTCTAACAAAGTCTCTGATAATAAGTCACTTACACAGTAGAAAAATAAATAAATAGCGTTTTGTGTGCAAAAAATGAAGTGTAAGTGTTTGAGATGGATACAGTATGTGTGGTATGTACAAAAAGTTTGTTATGTGCTCGTCACTCATTCTGACTCCTCTATCTTAGTGACTCTACTCTGCACCTTTTGCATGGCTCTATATCTACCTATGCAGGCAATGTGTGGTCTTTTTCACATGTTTGTATTGGTCATTTGACTTCTCTTTTGCAGGGTTTTTGTAGCGAGATTGGGTGTTGAGTGAATGTGCAGTGACAACAGCTCATGTTACTATCTGCTGCTTTTGTTGGCTGTTATTGGATGCAGTGTTTTAGACACAGAATATACACAAGTTACGCTTCAGTTAAGCTTAATGTGCATTGCTTGTGTATGAAGGAAATAGGATTTAGCATGTGCTATGCAGAACCTAAGGATTCCATTGAATAGCACCACACAGCATGTTGATTTAGCATGTGATAACAATTTTGGGGAAGAGTCTGGAATTAGTGCAGGTAATTGAATCAAACCAATAACCAAAGTTTTCAGAAGTGATGAATTTAATGCAATCAAGCACAAAATTAAGAAAGTTTTCCTGGTTTTGATCAATAATAGCAAAGGGGTGCATATATGTTGCCATAAGGGTAAGTACACTGACTCAAGAAATTTCACTTAGTATGTTTGGTGCTCTAAACTATAATTGAGGGTTAATATTTATTGAGAATAGGAGCGTACTCTAAATATTCCAGTGGATGGTGCCACTGATTTGCCTAGTATAAATAAAGTGATAGTGAAAGAGCTGAATGTTTGCTAATTTGTTCTTGGAAAAAGTGGTGGGTGTAAGTTGCACCTATTTACAGCAGATAATGGTCCAAAGGGCAGCCAACTATCGTAGTTGTGCATATTGTTTGCTTGGTATTATACAAAATTTCTTCCTTGTAGCGGAAAGTCATGAACTTTTGCCAGATTATATTTGCTATGTAAATGAAGGAAAACCATTAAAACTATTTATACATAACTACAGAAATGTGGTACTTATACTTTATACTTTCTTATTTAGCACACAACACACGCACCATGTACACACTAGGGTGACCACATATCCCTGATTTCCCAGGACAGTCCCTGATTTTAAATGTGTGTCCCTTATCCCAGGCAGCCCCCTTCTGGGACAATACAAAGTCCCTAAATGAAGACTCCAGAGCACAGAGATCTAAACACTACAAGGAGAACTGCCTTTTGCTTACTGTGACAGAGAGTGATGCCTCTGCTGGGCTACAAGAAAATGACCTCCAGACAGAGTTCTAAACATTAGAGAGAGAACTGAGTCTGTTTCCAGACATCAAACAGGAGCTGCAGTGCAATTTTATTGCATTGTAATGCTAGTCTAAGGCTTTGGGTGAGATATATATTTTCTTGTAGCCCACAACAGGCATCACTTTTCTGTGACAGCAGTCAATGGGCAGTTCTACCTCTAGTGTGGTCCGTCGGAGAAAGAGTAGGTTCCTCCCCGATGTCCAGTGATATATCGTGAACCCTCCTGCATAGAAACACTAGAGCTGAGGACAGCTACTGTGTTGCTCTCGTCTCCACAGTGTCACTGAATGGCAGAATAGAAATGTGGTTACCCTAGTACACACGCACACATACATACACATATATAATTTTTAGTCAGAGGGCTAACCTCTTATTTTTAAGAAGAGGTTTATGTAGTGTCTTAAAATCCTATCTCCAATTCATAGTCCACTATTGATCTCCCAGTGAGAACCATTATCTGGTCTGATCATGCCCCCATTGCAATGATCATAAAAGATACCTACAAGTATACCTCCTGATACCAACTGAGACATACAAGGGAATTCATAAAGCGTCAAATGGCTTAATGAGGAGATCAGAGGATTTCCTTGAGTATTAGCCATCTGCCAATTACTAAATGGCCTGACTGTACCTTTTCCACACTCATTCATCAGTGAATGAGCGCCAAATAGTGCCTAATTGTGGATATGGAGGCAGACACATGCATGTGCTTTATGTGTGGGTAGAAAGGTGGCATTTAAAGGGATAGTAATACTTTGTTTTATCTTTATTTTATTTTGTAGGCATTAAAAAAACATGAGGAATGATATGTCTTATCTCTCAAACGCATTATGGTTTGAGAGATATTCACAAGCAAAGTTTCCCCCTCCTGCCCCTTTTACCTAGTGTAAGCCATCTCTTCTCAGATGTGGAATCCAGTCCATAGACCAGACAGATAACAGAAGGGGACAATCTTCTTCCTAAGGGAACAATGAAAGCCCTGCCCCCCTTGACAAGTTTTTCAGGTTTTTTCCTTATCTTAATTGAAGATTGTCCCTCTCTGCAGTC
This sequence comes from Rhinophrynus dorsalis, assembly GCA_037306005.1. Taxonomy (NCBI): domain Eukaryota; kingdom Metazoa; phylum Chordata; class Amphibia; order Anura; family Rhinophrynidae; genus Rhinophrynus; species Rhinophrynus dorsalis. The sequence goes on from CM074721.1 coordinate 301,002,542, forward strand.
TACATGGGCACCTCCCTTCTGCTCTGGCTGAACAGTGTTACATCAGTAAAAGGCTTGGGAGGGGGATACTTTGTCATTGAATTCCTCTTTAACTACAACTCTGACAGAATTGAAATAACACTCTCCAAGGTCCAAATACTATGATGATTAATTAGATAGAGCTGCTTTTATTATGAAACATTACTATCCCTTTAACCCATATTTCGCTATATTTGCCTGCTTCACATTTGAAAGGAAGGGAAATATGATTAATCATCTATGAATACCCAAAGGTATCCAGTAATGACCAAGAATAAGAACAGGCAAAGAACAGCATACTTGAAATGCTGCCCTTATCACCATTTGAAAATTATTGATGTAATAGTTATTTTCCGCATTAACAAGAAATATTGAGCCATGTCAGCATCAAAGGTATACACTTTTTCAAAATAATGTAAATCTTTATTTTTTCCCAAAGTGTAAAACAAAGAGGGCCAAACTTTTAAAACTTTAAGCTAAACTCAAAAGCTTATAAACCCTTAACAAGATCAGCCACTTCACAAACATTAATAAATAACATTTCGGCTATTGGATACTAACTAGATTCCGTAATTTTAGAGAGCCAGATTCAGTAGGCTAAAGCATAATTCTGGAGCAAAGCATGTAAACCACGAATGTCAAACTCAAATACAGGCGAGTGCCGCAGACTCAGCAATTTCCTCCAAGGATTTCTGCATCATTGGCTGCTAGGTCCGTGTATGTGTGTGTGTTTGTTTGTGTTTATAAATATGTACATGATTATAAAAAAATAATAATAAATAATAATTATAAAAAATTCAGCCTAACCTGTCACCCACAGGTCTCTACATTCCCCAAAAAGGACAGTCTCCCTCTCCCTTCATCACTATCCTAGGCAGGTCTCTTCCAACTTTATCTAAATCTAGTTCACTCTCTGCTCCTCCACCCATGTCTCTGTCCCCTCTTCATTCTTCCACAAGTCTTTTCTCCTACCATACACACAAAGTCTCTTTCTCTACCTCTGATGGTCTCAGTTTCCTGCACCAAGGTCTATCCTCCCACTTCTCCTCTATCCAGGCTCTCCTTTCCCCTGCCTAACAAACAATCAAAAATCTTTATAAACCTCAACAGGTTTCCTTTTTTCCCCTCAAACACGTGTGACCCTCCATACTCACAAAAACAGGTGACCTCCGTTTATTTGGAGAGAAACAAAGTTCAAACAGTAACCTAAAGTGGTGAAATTATGACTCAAACCAAGTTCATCTTAGGTAACAAATAAAATGCCAATTACTTTAAATAGAGCTTTCAACCCCTTGCATTTTAGACAGGTGTCCAAATACATTGCTGTGCAATGCGTTGCAGACAGCATTCAGAATGTTAAAATCCCTATTTAAATTAATGGGAATTTGAGGGTTTTTTATTTATGGTGTACTGTGTTTGATCAGACTTGCACCACATTTCTTTTGTACTTCAGCCCCAGTGGCATCACTGAACTTAACATCATGTGCAGCTTCACTGTGTCCAAATTATCCAGGGAATAAGGTGACCAGGGCCTAGATGCAGTAAAGGTCGAAGAGGGCTATGAATGTTGATGTTCTGTCGGAGTAATGTCGTAGGCACATCCCAATATTCACAAAGTGTCTACAACATCACTTCACCAGACCTCTGACAAAAAAATATTCCCAAACACAAAATGGAAAGCTCTAAATAAAGACACAAAGGGCTCTCCAAAAGGACCCAAATGAAATGAGGCACACTTGGTTTATCAATAAATCCACAACAAAAAATACAAAAATATGATAATTTTATTGAGACAAAAATACACATAAAAGCAATTAAAAACAAACAAATCCAGGGATCTGACCAGCACTCAAAAATATGCTATGTAATACTGAGAGGTATGGATAAAAGGTGGAGTAAACCTGTACTAACACAAAACATGTATAGATAAACCAATAATAAAGGAGCAAATAAGCACATACAAATAGAAAACAGGAATACTTATCCAACAAATATGTAAGTCAAAACATCTCAGAAGCAAGGGAGGTCAAAGTCAGATGCCCAGACTACAGGACCCAACGCGTATCGCCACCAATTGTGGCTTCGTCAGGGGTAACGTGTAATCTGAGTTGGATGATTTAAATAGTAAATCTACTCCAATCATCGCCCAATAAACATCACCTGTGAATCAATTGAACCAATAAACCTCACTTAACATACCTCCGAAATAAGTTTCGAAACTGCTCCCATTACTTCTCCCATAAGCCTCAGCATAATGCCAGAACGGTCCGTTGTATACAGGCCCGGAAGTAAGTAGGTCACATGATCAAGATCACGCGACTCCAAACTCTACAACCCCAATAGGAGAAGTAGAAAAAGGAACACGTGACCGAAATCACGTGATCTCGTTGCCATGGCGAGGAAGCGACTCATCCAAAGAAATGAAATCGCCCAAACTCACCATCGCAACAATAACCCAGAGTAATGGAAAGACATAAAGAAACCGGAGGAATAGGACCGTATGCATCCGGTCCCTGATACAATTATTAGTTGAATTGGTAGTATATCGGCTGCCAAGCACCCGAATACTACATATAAGGTGCACCTTACATAAATAATATTTAAGATGATGTAAATTCAAATGAGACACAAAGTATACATCAACATTCAGGGCAATGGTTATATTAAGGTCTATACATAGCTAACAATAATTTTTATTTCAGAAAGAAGATCCTTTGAGAATTACAAGTACATATTTTTTATATATATATACAAGTGAAATAAAAATTATTGTTAGCTATGTATAGACCTTAATATAACCATTGCCCTGAATGTTGATGTATACTTTGTGTCTCATTTGAATTTACATCATCTTAAATATTATTTATGTAAGGTGCACCTTATATGTAGTATTCGGGTGCTTGGCAGCCGATATACTACCAATTCAACTAATAATTGTATCAGGGACCGGATGCATACGGTCCTATTCCTCCGGTTTCTTTATGTCTTTCCATTACTCTGGGCTATTGTTGCGATGGTGAATTTGGGCGATTTCATTTCTTTGGATGAGTCGCTTCCTCGCCATGGCAACGAGATCACGTGATTTCGGTCACGTGTTCCTTTTTCTCCTTCTCCTATTGGGGTTGTAGAGTTTGGAGTCGCGTGATCTTGATCATGTGACCTACTTACTTCCGGGCCTGTATACAACGGACCGTTCTGGCATTATGCTGAGGCTTATGGGAGAAGTAATGGGAGCAGTTTCGAAACTTATTTCGGAGGTATGTTAAGTGAGGTTTATTGGTTCAATTGATTCACAGGTGATGTTTATTGGGCGATGATTGGAGTAGATTTACTATTTAAATCATCCAACTCAGATTACACGTTACCCCTGACGAAGCCACAATTGGTGGCGATACGCGTTGGGTCCTGTAGTCTGGGCATCCGACTTTGACCTCCCTTGCTTCTGAGATGTTTTGACTTACATATTTGTTGGATAAGTATTCCTGTTTTCTATTTGTATGTGCTTATTTGCTCCTTTATTATTGGTTTATCTATACATGTTTTGTGTTAGTACAGGTTTACTCCACCTTTTATCCATACCTCTCAGTATTACATAGCATATTTTTGAGTGCTGGTCAGATCCCTGGATTTGTTTGTTTTTAATTGCTTTTATATGTATTTTTGTCTCAATAAAATTATCATATTTTTGTATTTTTTGTTGTGGATTTATTGATAAACCAAGTGTGCCTCATTTAATTTGGGTCCTTTTGGAGAGCCCTTTGTGTCTTTATTTAGAGCTTTCCATTTTGTGTTTGTGTCTAGTTAGTATGACCCTGAGAGCACCTGACCCATTAGGGTAGTATTGTGTTTTTTTCTATTTATCTAGTTGGTGCTATACTGTGTTTTTGTGTTCTGCTCCTAAAAAAATATTCCCATCGACATCAATCCGACATGCCTTCACCATGTCTAGGAATTCGTATTCTTCGAATCGACAATTGCTCATTTCCATATGGAAATGAAGCATAATCAGATACATTCGTATGCAAGGGGGGGTGTTGACATTATAATGTGACACTTCGACTCATTCAGGAATCTCCGATAGCAGCCTGTGCTGTCGGAGTTCACAGTCTACACTTCACCTGCCTCAGGCTGTCGTAGCTGGGATCTCCCCATACTCTCCTATGGAGTAAAAGCAGGGAGAGCTAAGAATAAAAGCAAATAATTGCTCTAATATTGTGGGCTCATTTCTATTACCAGCGCTAAAAAAAACAACACGCATTGTTTTTTTTAAGTCAGGTTTTTGTATGCTATTACCCGACTTGTGAAAATAAAACCAGAGGTAATTATACATACCGCCAGTCAAAAAAAAGCCCATAGGAAACAACTAAAAACAATGTGCAATTAGTATCCTATTAGTCACGCTCAGTATTAGCGCCTGTTTTGTGGTTACATTTAAGTCGGAAATTCTGCACCTCAGAGGTTGAGGCTTACAAGCCATAACGACAGTTTCAAAACCATCGCTGTTCGAACAAAAGCAGTGCAGAATACAGGATACAGCATAGAAATCCGACATAAAGTGCCCCCCTTCAACATATTAATTTGACTAATATTGTTCACATTACACATTTTAACCCTTCCCCTTCAAAATTCGACTTACAGTGCTTTCTTTCACCACATTACTTCCACAAATATTATACATTCAACATTTTAACCATTCCCCTTGAAAATTCAACTACACTGCTCCCATGACTTTCTTTTACCATTTAAATTCAACAAATATTGTTCACATTCCACATTTTAACCCCTCCCCTTTAAAATTTGACTACAGTGCGCCCATGACTTTCTTTCACCATTTAAATTCGACAAATATTGTTCACATTCAACATTTTAACCCTTCCCCTTTAAAATTTGACTTATAGTGTTCCTATGACCTTCTTTCTCCATTTTAAATTGAATAACATTGCTCCCATTCAACATTGTTTACTCTCCAATTATACTGCAAAATAAAGACTCTTTATGCGTATCACGGTTCCCGTGATCTATCTGTCACTCTCTGTTGTGATGCGCTCCCATTGGCTGAGCTTTGTTTGGCCCGCCCAGTATGGCCTTTATATACTGGGCCTCTGGCACCTGTCAGGTGCCCTTTCGTGGTGTTCTTGTACCAGTGTTACTGTGTTGCTGTGTTCCTGTGTACCGACTTGGCCCGTCTGACTACTCTCATTGGTTCCTGCTCCGTGATTCAACCCGGCCTTGCTGACGTTCCTGCTCCGTGATCTGACCCGGCTTGTCTGACGTTCCTGCTCCGTGATTTGACCTGGCCTGGCTGACGTTCCTGCTCCGTGACCTGACCCGGCTATCCTGATGACCCTGCTTGTGTTCCAGCTGTTATCCTGATCCAGTGTCGCTTGGGCGACATTCTGACTTCCGCTGTGCTGATATAGAGCAGTCTGTGTTGTTGCCTCTGATTCACTGGGCCTTACCGTTAACTCTTGCAGAGCACTGTTGCCTCCGTTATACTGAGCCTCCGTTTACACTTGCAGAGCACTGTTGTATCAGTAACATTGGGCCTTCCATTAACACTTGCAGAGCACAGTTGCCTCAGTTACACTGAGCCTCCGTTAACACTTGCACAGCACTGTTGCCTCAGTACCCTGAGCCTTCCGCTTACACTTGCAGAGCATTATAGTCTCCATTACAGTGATCCTTCCGTTAACACTTGCAGAGCATTGTGGCCTCCGTTAACACTGCGCTTCCGTTTACCCTCGCTGTTCGCAGTGAACACGTTACCGCACCGTCTGGCGCTTTTGGGCAATTCCATCAGCTCTTGCAGTGTACTTGGTCTCCGTTACCGCACCGGTTGGGTGCTATTGGCTCTAACACCTCAGCTCTTGCAGTGTACTTGGTCTCCGTTACCGCACCATTGGGTGCTATTGGCTCTAAACACCTCAGCTTTTGCAGTGTACTTAGTCTCCATTTTCCGCACCGGTCGGGTGCTCACGGCTCAACGTGTGCTAGCTCTTAAAGAGTATTGTGGCCTCAGTTCCCTGCTCAGCACAAGTAGTAGTCTCAGTTCTGCATTATTGACTGGTGCTTTTACACCTTGCACCACAGTCTCGCTCCTTTACCATCATATGGACGTTGTCAAACACACCACAACAGAGACTGATTGCTTTCCATGAACTTTAACCCATGTTGTACCTTTAATGCTTATTTATTCCTGTCCTGTGACAGTATATATTAATTTCCCTGTATACTGGGCCTGAGAGGGCATCTGTACATTATTGTCAATTTGCAGTCATACTATATTGCCTGTAGGAGGCAGTCTTTCGTGTCTTTTAATAAAACTGTGTTTTATTCTACCTACTGGTCTGAGTGTCTTACAAAACCGTCACAGTGCGTCATAGTGATTCCTGTACAAGAATGTATAACTTGCTGTGCCAGGTGTGAAAGACCTCTCACTCCTGCTATTTGATGGCTAAACCCATTTGATGTGTTAATGCTACAGTAAGAAGTGATACTAACCCCTCATTTACTTTTGTAAGGAAGGTTACTGAATAAGTGTGACCCAATTTACATAACAATAAGTGAAACTATTCTAAAAACTACTGTCGTAGTGTTGGTGTGATGTATGAGGGGAGGAGATCCCTTCCACACCGACAGCACTGTGAAAATAATGCATGCTAGTAGGGACCTTCTCCAACCCTTCCCTTCCATCCGACAATTTTTGTGAATATGTCGACGTGTGTGCAGATCGAATTATCAGAGTGATTCTAACACATCGACAATATCATACCAACACCACATCGACCCTTAGTGCATATAGGCCCTGGATGATTTGCTCTATCACCCATAGACATCAGTTTCACAGTATTTAAGAATTAAAATCCTAACATGACCTACTCTGATCTGCACCCACCTTCCATATGGCTTCTCTCTTCCTGTGCCTTCCCTTCACACACATAAACTGTAGCCCTTAGAATCTAGTTCCGGCCATAATATTCTGCCTGTGGATCATTTCAGTAGCCAGTAAATGCTTTCAGGAGCAGTGAGAAACAAATATAAGCTAGAAAACCAGACAGGTGGCAACCTTTGTCTGAGGTAAGGAGGATGGGGGAAGATGCTGGGCACATGGTATTTAAAATGTTTCTCTCTATGGAGGACTGCAAATTAGAAGTCAGGGGGATCACATGAAAATTCACTATTATTTAAATGAAGCATTTTTTAATGGATGATAATGGTAACATGGATGTGTTCCTTTATTGAGAACACCTCAAATGTCTTACATAGGATGTCAAATATTGGCAATGGAGAATTCACTTGTGAATAACATAGTAACATAGTAACATAGTAATTTAGGTTGAAAAAAGACTTGCGTCCATCTAGTTCAACCTTTTCCTATTCCTGTTTACCATCGTTGATCCAAAAGAAGGCAAAAATAAACCCCTCAATTAGCAATTTAAAATTCTGCCTAACGTACATAGCCCTCTATGATATGCTCTTTTAAATAAGTATCCAGGCCCCTTTTAAAGGCATCTAATGTTTTCGATAGCACCACCTCCTCAAGGCAGTGAATTCCATACCTTTATTGTCCTTACTGTAAAGAAACCCTTCCGCTGTTGTAGATTAAATCTCCTTTCCTCAAGTCTAAGCGGGTGGCCTCTTGTCCTGTGTACTGTTCTGTTAATGAACAGGTCTTTGGAGAGCCCTTTGTATGGGATTCATCTTACAGCATTTGTGTACTACATGACTCGTATTTTATGGTTGCAGATTTTTATTGACAAAACAAAGGGACTGAGAAGTTTGAATAGGTTCACTTTTAATAGGTCGTATGCAAAAGAGCATGCGACCACATGGCGCATTAACCATGTCGCCATGATAAAAATGGCGACATGAGAATCTCGCACTGCATGAAAGTGCGAGATTCTCATGTCGCCTACTGAAAGGTCTAATACCTTTAACCTATTCATCCCCCTTGTTCATAACATCTCCTTTGCTTATGTTGTATCATTACTGCACTTAGAGGATCCTCTTTGCTCTGTCTTCACGTTGGCCAGTTTTCATTGACATGTTTATTGCATTTTATGTCCAGCTTAGGATCAAAGAGCTTTATCTAAGTAGAAGAGAGCTTGCCTCTAAAACTTTATGTAGTGTATGGACCAACATAAGTATACTCACACTAAGAGCACCTCTATGAAAATGACTCTGCCCAAAGTGGTAACCTTACTGCCTCTGTTCCCTCTAACGAGCTCAGCAACAGAAGCAAAGTAGTGTCACCAACACAAGATCCAACATAAATTTTCTTATTCACTCCACAGATCAGCAATGTGACTTGTCTGAATTGGTCTTCAGTCCTTAAATGATTATCCCTTTGAGTGCCAGAGGGGTATGCAACGCATTGCAAAGCAATGCGTTGTGTACTCCTCTGCCACTCAAAGGGTTAAGGTCTGAGCACAGATCCACGCAGGAAAGAGAAGACAGAGCAAAGAGAATCCTCAAAGTGCAGTAATGATAAAACATAAGCAAAGGAGGCATTATGGATGAAGAGGATGAACGGGTTAAAGGTATGCAATCTTTCAATGGATTTTACAGAACACCGAATGGCATTTCAGAAAATAAAAAATCTCCCATTTTCTGTTTTGATGAGAAAATTAGTTTTCTAGATACAGTGATATATAGGGAAGGGAACAAGCTACAATTTGATCTGTATTTTAAACAGACAGACAGAAATACTTTTTAATCTTACCATTTTTCCATCCACCTCATATGAAAAAAATGCTTACCTTGTTCTCAAATGTATAGAGTGAAACATATTACCTCTTATGTAAGGATGGGAGAAAACATTTGCCTCAAAAAAGTGTGAAAAAACAAAAGTGAAAAACATGTTTCTCCCACACACATACTGACCCCAGCCTTGTCCCATAGTAGCCATGACACCACAGGTATTGACACCCCCACCCCCATATTTTCCTTCTGTAGTGATAGCCACAGAACCCCACATGCTGACCTCCTGCATTTTTCCCACATTAGCCATAGAATCACACATACTAACACCCCAGCCTTGTCCCACTACAATGGAGCCATAGAAAGCCACATACTGACCCCCAGTCTTTTCCAAAGTTTGACATAAAACCACACATACTAACCACTTGACCTTGTCTCACTGGAAGCCATACAAATTGCAAAAACTGATCACTCCCTACCGTTTTCCCACTGTACTGGTAGCCATAGAACTCCACATACTGATCCTGGCCTTGCTTCCACGTTAACCATAGAACCACAAATGCTGACCCCCCCATCCCAACCTTATACAGTAGCCAAAGAATCAAACTTACAAAGGTCCCTCCCCATCCTTGTCCCACTACACTGGTAGCCATAAAAATGGGCAACGTTAAACCCTCCAACTGCTCCCAACAGCTGGCAGGAAAAGATGGGATTCGTAGTCTGGCAGCAGCTGGAGGGCCTCATGTTACCCACCACCGAGTAAACAAGCAAAGTCACCTCTGGAAATTTTATGGGGTTTTTTATGAGTGGGAATGTCTGTAGAAAAAGCAAATTGTGGGTTTTCCATGAAAATTCCTACAAGAAAAAAGCGTAACTCCTTGCTTAATCTCTATTCTGATCCATAGAGCTGCAAGGTACAATTATAATATAGTCTAATAAACTTAAAGATAAAGATCTTACATAATTATTTTAGAGTCTATAAATTCCACTGAGAATGTAGAGACATCTGCATTTTTACATCCACTTCAATACACTAAGGATATAGCACATATCCCTTTTTTATGTCTACTTTCAGTCCTCTGAATTAAACTAATGAAACTGGTAGTGTTTACTTAGGTCTCAGATAATCCTGTCCTTGATTACAGTTAGAATGATTCATTGTTGAAAGCAGATGGGCCCCATTAAGAGGAGTAAACAGATTTTTGGACCCTCCTCAACATGAAAAGTTTCAGTGTTTATATCAATCTCTCAATGTAATATTGTCTTTTTTGTGTTTATTGTGTTTTTAACACCCAACTAAACCAGATTTGGGATTTTTATGCATGCAACACTGTTGCATGCCACTTCAAGGATGCACATTTTTTGACAGCCTCTTTGAGGTTTCAGGTCATTGATTGTGTCAGTCAAACACATTGGGGTGAGGCTCAACCCAAGTCTTTAAGAAAATGGAGGTGTGTTGGATTAGGAGAATGGTGTTTCAGAGAGGTAGGTAGAGTATTGATGTATTGCTCACCCCTGGCATCTAAATGGTTGAAAAATTACTTGCCTAGATAGGTGTCATTCATACAGCATTTAGGTATATTTTTATATATACTTTTCATGAAAATATAGCTGTATGAGGGACAACATGAGATACAGATGAATATACTTGAGAGAACATGTGCACAACAGAATGTTTATTCAGTAGCAAGTATGTGCACATCTGGAGGAGATAAAAGTCAGCTACAGAATACAACCAATAAAATGGTAAATATTTATTTTGGGTATTTTAGCCCATGCAGTATCGATGTAGGCACTCAATTGATGCAGTGGGTTTGGGTGGAGGTGGCAACCCAAAAGGCCCCACATATGTGCTGTACCCCAATTGTTTATTAACTATACAGTTTCCTGGTATGTGTTTCCTATCCAGTCTGCTTCAAGTTCTGTGCTGTACCCCAATTGTTTATTAACTATACAGTTTCCTGGTATGTGTTTCCTATCCAGTCTGCTTCAAGTTCTGTGCTGTACCCCAATTGTTTATTACCTATATTAACTATACAGTTTCCTGGTATGTGTTTCCTATCCAGTCTGCTTCAAGTTCTGTGCTGTACCCCAATTGTTTATTAACTATACAGTTTCCTGGTATGTGTTTCCTATCCAGTCTGCTTCAAGTTCTGTGCTGTACCCCAATTGTTTATTAACTATACAGTTTCCTGGTATGTGTTTCCTATCCAGTCTGCTTCAAGTTCTGTGCTGTACCCCAATTGTTTATTAACTATACAGTTTCCTGGTATGTGTTTCCTATCCAGTCTGCTTCAAGTTCTGTGCTGTACCCCAATTGTTTATTAACTATACAGTTTCCTGGTATGTACTAATCTACCCTTCACCTGGAACTCCAATCTCATCCAGTCTCCCTCTACCATTTAACCCCTTGTTGTATGTACTAATCTACTTTAGCCATTTTGACCCCCTGTCCCAGTCTCCATATTGCCTTCCTCCCCCATTCCTCTCCTATATCTCTCTGTGTCTGTTTCTTATCAGAGATTTAATGGTGTCACACCTGAACGCACTCAGAGCTCTTCCATCCCAAAACAATTTGTAATTTGGAAATCCCTCAGTCAGTCATTCAGTGTTCTTAGGGACTCCAGTTACTATATATTCAGGCCCAGTTAGGGGTGGCATTTGCCTGGGGTGGCATTTGCCTGGGGTAGTAGTTGGCACCTTTATCAGAGTACATCTTTATCTAAGTACTGAGAGTTAGGCAAGAGAGTTGGACAGGAGAGAGACAGCTGCTGCAGCCACCTAAAGACAAGAGGCAAGTAAACAGGCTGAATTCAGAGTGAAGAAACAGTCATTTTCACCAAGCACTGACATTTGCTTCCTCTACTGAAACTACTGACCACCTGATGCAAGAAACCAGGATTTCCAGCCACCATTAACCATTACAACTTCTGCCTCTCCTGATCATCATTGGACTACTTCATTTAACCCTGCACTGATTCCTACCCTCACCAAGTACTTTGCAGTTCTGCTACTGACTCTCCTCACCATCCCTGGCACCTATACCCTCTGCTCCGTGGATTGATCCTTGACTGCCAAGTCATCTGTACTCTCCTGGATTACTGACTGTTGCACATCTCTACTGCCCCATTCATTAACCCAACTATGGGCAAATTAACTCCTTGTTTTGTCATCGCCATTCTCACCTGCATAAGACTCTCCTCCTCCTGTGTCCACATTAAGTGTCACGCCATTCACATTGCACCCTCAATTCTTCAATCACCACTTCTCTGCTCCCATGAACTTTTTTCATTCCTCCGCTCCCTGTCACCACAATCTCCTTCTACCCCTGCAAAAAAGCCCCACTGCTTCAAATCTCACTCTCACCTTATGTCCCTGTCCCTTCTCCTCCTACTTGCTGCAGGTGACATCTCACCTAATCCAGGCCCCCCTTCCATTCTCTCTTGGACCACAGAACCCACTCACACACGCAACACTCACAACCTAATAACCGTACCCCGTCACCTAACCTCCTCCCCCCCCTTTTGTTTTGGTCTCTGGAACGCCCGCTCTGTGTGTAACAAACTAACAGCTGTTCATGATCTGTTCATTTCTCACTCCCTAAACCTCCTTGCCATCACTGAAACTTGGCTCACATCATCAGACACTGCCTCCACTGCCGCACTCTCATATGGAGGCCTTCAATTCACACACACACCGAGGCCTGGCAACAGGCAGGGAGGGGGAGTAGGCATCCTGCTGCCCCCTAACCATATATTTCAGGTACTCCCCACTGTTCCCTCTCTTTCCTTCCCTACATTTGAAGCTCACACACTTCGCCTCTTCTCTCCCTTCCCCCTGCGTGTCGCTGTCATATACAGGCCACCTGGTCCCACTGCACAATTCCTTGATCACTTCACCTCCTGGCTCCCTCACTTCATGTCCTCTGATGTCCCTACTCTCATCATGGGTGACTTCAACATCCCTATAGATAATCACAACACCCCCCCTGCCCTCAAACTCCTCTCCTTAACAACCTCCTTAGGCTTATCGCAGTGGACCAGCTCTCCCACACACAGTGATGGTCACTCCCTCGACTTGATCTTCACTAACCTCTGCTCGGTCTCCAACTTCTCTAATGTCCCCTTTCCCCTCTCTGACCACCACCTCCTCACCGGTAACCTCATCATACCACGCAAACCCATCACCCCCGCCACAATCAAGCGCATGCGGAGAAATCTACATTCTCTTGATAAGCAACAATTTTCCACCTCCCTGCAGCCTATCCTCAACCCCATCCTCACACTTACTTGCCCAGACAAAACTACTGCTCTCTACAACAGCACTCTCACTTCAGCCCTTGACATCGCTGCACCTGCAACTCCACGCCACCCACGCACAACCCCACTACAACCCTGGCACACAAGACTAACGCGATACCTCCAAAGGTGCTCACGCACTGCTGAAAGGCACTGGAGGAAATCGCGCTCCACAGCCGACTTCACACACTACAAATTCATTCTCCGTTCGTATAGCTCTGCCCTCTCCCTGGCTAAACAGTCATTCTTCTCCTCTCTAATTTCTAATCTTTCCTCAAACCCCAAACGCCTTTTCTCAACCTTCACATCTCTTCTAAACCCACCAACACAAACACCTTCCACTAACTTCTCTGCCCAAGATCTCGCCAACCACTTCAAGAACAAGATTGAATCTATCAGACATGACATTTCATCACTACCACCCCCACCCAGCCAGCCCAGCCCTGTCACCTCTCCCACATACACACTAAGCTCCTTCCCACCTGTCACTGAGGATGAAGTCTCCCTTCTCCTCACTCGCTCAAACCTAACCACATGCCCTCTCGACCCAATCCCATCTCAGCTCACCCAAGAACTCTCCCCTCTACTAACTCCAATCCTTACTCACTTATTCAACCTCTCTTTGTCAACCGGCACCTTCCCATCCTCTTTCAAACATGCACTAATCACTCCCATCCTAAAAAAACCCTCCCTGGACCCAAATTCATTGTCAAATTACTGGCCAATTTCCCTACTCCCGTTTGCCTCCAAGCTTCTCGAGCGCCTTGCATATAACCGGCTCACCAAATTCCTCTGCTCCCATTCCCTGCTAGATCCCTTGCAATCCGGATTCCGCCCTCATCACTCCACTGAGACTGCCCTCACTAAAGTGGCCAATGACTTGCTCTCAGCCAAGTCTAAAGGCCACTACTCCCTACTCATTCTTTTGGACCTGTCAGCCGCATTTGACACAGTCGATCACCCACTCCTCCTCCAAGCCCTCCACTCCCTAGGCCTCTGCGACACTGCACTCTCCTGGTTTTCATCTTATCTCTGCAACCGCTCCTTCAGTGTTTCATACTCCGGCTCCACTTCCCCACCCCTCCCACTGTCTGTTGGTGTGCCCCAAGGATCAGTACTTGGACCCTTGCTCTTCTCAATCTACACTGCTTCCCTTGGAAAACTAATAAACTCCTTTGGGTTTCACCATCATCTCTATGCTGATGACACCCAAATATATCTTTCCTCCCCAGACCTCTCTCCTTCCCTCCTGTCCCGAGTGTCTGACTGTCTGTCTGCTGTGTCTTCCTGGATGTCCTCCCATCAACTCAAACTTAACCTTAGCAAAACTGAACTAATTCTCTTCCCTCCATCTACAACCAGCCTTATCCCAAACATTACCCTCACCGTTAACAACACTTCCATCACACCAACCCCTACAGCACGCTGCCTGGGGGTCACATTTGACTCTGCCCTATCCTTCATTCCTCACATCCAGTCAATCTCCAACTCATGCCGCCTCCACCTCCGCAACATCTCTAGAATCCGACCCTTTCTCACAGAAGACACTACCAAAATTCTAATCCAAACACTCATCATGTCCCGTCTTGACTACTGTAACTCTTTACTAATTGGCCTGCCTCTCACCCGACTAACCCCGCTACAGTCCATAATGAACTCTGCTGCAAGACTAATCTACCTCACTCATCGCTTCTCTAACATCACACCCCTCTGTCAGTCCCTACACTGGCTCCCGTTAGCATACAGAGTAAAATTCAAAACTCTGGTGCTAACTTATAGAGCCCTCACTAACACTGCACCCCCCTATATTTCATCTCTCATTTCCAAATATACTCCCGCCCGCCATCTTCGCTCTGCACATGACCTTCTGCTCTCCACAGCTCTTATCACATCCTCCCACTCCCGCCTACAGGACTTCTCCCGTGCTGCACCTGAGCTGTGGAATTCCCTCCCCCGCCCCATCAGACTCTCCCCCAGCCTTCAAATCTTCAGACGCTCCCTGAAGACTCACCTCTTCAGGGAGGCCTATCAACTGCCTCCATAAACATCATCACCAAGATTCACCCCTTGCACGGACTACTGCACTCAATGGCACTTCTCACTCCCACCCACTGACTGGCAGTTCATGTGGCAGGAGGCACTTAAACACAATAGCACTTACTCCTTCTGTATCAAACCTACCTTCCTCTAGACTGTAAGCTCTCACGAGCAGGGCCCTCTGATCCTCCTGTTCTACACATCTGATTGTACTATTTAATACCTCTGTATGTCTATTCCCTAATTGTACAGCGCTGCGGAATTAGTTGGCGCTATATAAATAAAAAATAATAATAATAATAATAATATGCATGCTGCTATCTGTTGTCTATGTAAAAAAAAACATGTAAGCAGGGGTAAAGCAGTATCCGCCTAAGCACCTTCTCATTGAAATCTCACCTCAAGTACAACCACAAGTCTGATTGGGAGGAACACCAGCCACATGTAGGAGGGTCCACGACGAGGTGTACAGGGAGCAGCAGCCAACCTCGTAGTGATGGAGCGACAAGCTGTGCTGGGTCAAGCTTAACACAGGTGCGGGTATAAATGCACGCTCCCTGACACCGGAGTGTCAGGAACGAAGTAGCACAGGATAACCGGGCAATGCTGGTACACAGGGAGGAGAGACACACCGTGCTGGACAGGCACGCTCGGAACAGGGCAAACAGATAGCCGAGTAGGAACTCGGAGCAGGATAGGCAGTCAAGCCAGGTCGGTATTCGGAGCAGGGTAGTCAGCCACACCAGGTCGGTACACGGAGCAGGATAGTCAGCCAGGCCGGGTCGGTACACAGAGCAGGATAGTCAGCCAAGCTGGGTCGGTACACAGAGCAGTACAGTCAGCCAAGCTGGGTCACAACGGAAATCAGGTACTGGCAATCAAACAGGAACGTAGTCAGTCTAGCCGGGTCATACACAGGATACCAGGATCCACAGGAACAAACGCTAGATACTGGTATACCACGAAAGGGCACCGCCATAATGACAGCGCCAAGAGTATAAAGGCAATCGATAGGCGGAGTCAGCGTTGATCACCAATAAGAATGCAGTATGGAAACAACCAGGAAGTAGCAATGTCGCAACCAGAGGAATCACGGGCACCGTGATAGTTCCACTGGGCAAGACAGAGTGGTCAGTGCAGGTCCAGTGGAGATGGCTAAATATCATTGGGTGAGAGGACATGCTTTTGATTTGATAGGAGGGGGAGCTGAGGCTTATACCAGTTTGGGAAGTTTAGGAAGCTAAAGATCTACACTGGGTTGCTTTGAGTAGATGAAGAGAGAGAATGCTATTGCTGGTCAGGGAGGGAAAAATGCAGGGGTGGGGAGGGAGGTCTAAAGATGTATGTGAAAAGAGCTTGAGCTTTGATGAGAGGGAGCTGAGACTAACGCTATGCAAAGAGCAAGGTCAAAAAATCCACAGGAAGGGATGGAAAAAGATCCATGGGGATGGAGGGTGGGCATTGATGGGAGGGAAGGAACAGGAGCCAAAATTGTTCAGAGAGGCAGGGGAGGGCAAAAAATCCATATGGAGGGAGGGAACAGATGCTAGTGCTGTTCTGGGAGGGCTAGTCTGAGAGGGCTAAATATCCATGAGAAGGAAAGGCAAGCTTTTTATTTGCTAGGATCTGAGGCTAATGCTGGTCCAAAGGGAGCAGATAGTTAATGCAGGGCCTCTAGGGACGCAAGAGATAATGATTTACCTGAAAGTAACGTGGGTTTTAATTAAGTCAGGGGATTTGGTGATTGGATGTGCACTTGAGTGCTAGAAGGGTGCCAACGCATTTCAATGCAAAGCGTTGGACACCCTTTTGGTACGTGAAGGTTTTCTGCTTGTCTTTGAAGGAGAGCTGGTCTGTAGAGCCACTGGGTAGTTTGGGGATTTGATGGAAGGATGGGCTAAAGCTGGATTGGGAAGGAGGGGAGTGCAAGTAGCTGGCATTTGATTTGATGGGACTGTGTGGTGGGCAATGCTGTGAAAGGAGGGAGGGCAATGCTAAAGATCCCCCTCAGCCTAGTTCCTGCACACTGGTAGCCACATATCCCCACATACTCTGATTCTACAGCCATGTTCCACTTCTGGCCGGTAGTCATATATCCTTATACTGTCAGATCCCTAAGACTGGTTCAATGCCCAATGTAGATCACAGATGCCCAATTAAATACTTTCCAACCTCCCCTCCAGCCGGATCCTACTGCCCCCTGTCCCCACAGATCCCTGCATACACTATATCACCCCCCCCCCCCAGCTGTGGTCTACAGGTAGTTATAGAACCGCACATATACTCCTAGCCTTTTTTTCACTTGTAGCCACGCTCCTAGTACTAAGTACAGTATGTTAACCCATTCCAATGGGGTACCATTTTTCTCGAACTACCATTAAATACTGACTGCAATACAATGGTGTTGAAAGATTTTAGTATCTTTGAAGTCTAAGGTTAAGAAGGCAATTGGCGATTTTTGATGTAGGTGAATGTCTACTTTATACAATGGTTTGCATTTCTGACCTTTTCTTTGCGTCTAGAATGGTTACGAACAATTTAGTGCCAGCAGGTTATTTAAAAAAAAAAAAAAAAAAAAAAAAAAAAGAAAAAGGTTTAGTTTTGTGCTTCTGGCACCCCTATGGTATGTCAACCCATACCAGTGGGGTATCATTCTCTTGTCCTGGTATAAAATACTGAATGTAGCAGCTCCATCTTCTGTATACCAGCCTTAGGGAAGAACGGCAAAAATAGCCTAAAGCAATCGGCCCCTCATTTGATGCAGGTGAATGTCTACTTTCCAAAATGATATGCCTTTCATACCTTTCCTTCATATCACTAATAGTTTTGGCCCTTTTAGTGCAGGTAGCCTATTTTAAAAAAAGAAAAGAGACAGGTGTAATTTTGTGCTTATGGCATTCCCTACAGTATTTCAAACCATAACAGTGGGTCCCGTTTTTCTTGTATGAGCAATAGCTAATTAATGCAGTAAGGCATACCATAGTTTTAAAAGATATTTGTAAATTTGAAGGTGTAGAAATGTAAAAAAGATGCCATTTTTAAGCTTAGTGACAACTTCTGTAAACACCTGTGCACACCAGGTTAGGGGTAGAAAGACAAGTCAACCCTCATTTTATGCAGTGGATTGTCTTCTTTACAACATGGTATGCTCTGTCTACCCTTTCTTCACTTATGTAGTTTTTACAACCATTTTATTACAGGCAAGTGATATTTCAAAAAATATAAGCAATAACAAATTGTAGTTGGTGTAGTTTTGTGCTTTTGGCACCCTTACAGTATGTTAACTCAGAACAATAGGTTTTCAAAGATTTGAGTACATCATCAGCTAATGGAAACATTTGTGCACACCAGGCTAGGGATATAAAGGCAATTGTCCCCTCATATGATGCAGTGGGATATCTACTTTCAGGAAATATATGGGTTTTATATAGTTATTCAGCTCTTTTTGTCATGCAAAAAATGAAATGTGCATTTTAGTTCATAAAGTTGTAAATACCATTTTGTGATCCTGTTAATTAGGAGTCTGTGCAGGCCATGCATGTAGGTAAAATTATACATATTTGGTATTTTAGTACTCAGGAGGTCAGGGCTTTTAAAAATAGAGATTTTTACAACCAATATAAATGTTTTGGATATATAGTTTATGATATTGGAAAAATTATTTTTTTTTTACATTTGTTGTATTTACGACATTTAGTTTTCCATATATAACTAGAATGTTAACAGTGGGAAACATACATAAACAGATGGATAGCAAAAATGCTGAAAATGTGTCTTGCCAGCAAAGTACAAAAAAATTCCCCAGATAATAATGTTTTCCATAATAGTTCACCTTATGAGAAGTACTCGAGCATGTTTTTAAAGGAAGTTGAGAGATCTGGATGAGAAATCCCCGTGGGGAACTTTTAACCTCTGGAAACTAATCTATTCTAAAAGAAAACAACTTCTAGTCTACTCAGGTTGCAGGCAATACATATAAGGGGTAATTCAATAAGATAAAGAGGTGCAATTCGATAAAGATGTTCAATTCTGTAGCAAATCAGCTTCACCACAGAGGACAGAAACTCCCTTCAAACAAAATTACTTAAAGGAATAGTAATACTTAAAGGGATAGTAACACTTCGTTTTAACTTTATTTTATTTTGTAGGCATTAAAAAAACATGAAGAATGATATAAGTCTTATCGCTCAAACCTTTATGGTTTATGAGATATTCACAAGCAAAGTTCCCCTCCCCGCCCCTTTTACCTAGTGTAAACAATCTCTTCTCAGATGTGAGTCTGGTTGTATGACAGTACAGATAACAGAAGGGGACAATTTTCTTTGTATGAAAACAATGAAAGCCCTTCCCCCCTTGACAAGTTTTTCAGCTTTTTCCATAATCTTAATTGAAGATTGTCCCTCTCTGCAGTCTACCTGGGCATCTCCCTTCTGATTTGGTTGAACAGGGGGGGGATACTTTGTTTGTGAATATCTCTTAAACCATAAAGGTTTCAGAGATAAGACTTATATCATTCTTCATGTTTTTTTAATGCCTACAAAATAAAATAAAGTTAAAATGAAGTATTACTATCCCTTTAAAATGTAAAAAAAATATGTTGTAGGGTTTATCCCCCTGATTAAAGCAAGGGTACTCCCACTGCTGAAAGGTGTTTCATTCAAAAGTTATTAATGTTCGAAGTTGAATTTTTTAGGTGCAATATCACAGTGGCCTGAAATTGTACAGTGGCGCTGTTGCTACACCATCCTATGGAGATTTATGGTCCTGGGACCAGAGCTGTCCATAGGATCGTGTAGCAACAGCGCCACTGTACAATTTCAGGCCACTGTGATATTGCACCTAAAAAATTCAACTTTAAAAATTAATAACTTTTGAATGAAACACCTTTCAGCAGTGGGAGTACTCTTGTTTTACTCAGGGGGATAAACCCTACAACATGTTTTTTTTAAATTTTAAGTATTACTATCCCTTTAAACATGGTTTTAACCCCATGAATACTAGAGAGGCATCAAATAATTTACTTACAAGGAATTAAAAACCCCAAATAATGCCCAAAGGCAAAAAATAAAAAATAAATATAGATATGTAAATAAATACAATTATCTAAAACATAATTTACCACCCTAAATTAATTCTGCACTAAACATAAGTGAAAAATTATTCATGAAAATATTTATTTCTAAAATACTCTCCATTACAAATGTTAAATAATAACAAATATTTCCCACTCTTGGTTTAGAAGACACATATTTTCTGGATTGGAAGAAGGATAATACACCAATCCTCCACATTCTGGTAGAATGTCATTTAACCACGTTCTGAAAACTACAAAATAAATATGATGTACATTTTAATGATGAATGGATATTTGACCAAATGGTAAACTGTATTAATAACCACCAATCTAAATATAAATTACTTAGACAACCCTATGATCTTTGAAAGCTATTGTATTTCAACCTAATATCCTAACCATAACAAACCCTTTTCTAAATCAACACACTAATATATTTGAATCACAAAGGTTAGCCTGAGGAAAAGACTTGAATAGACCAATATCTGAAAAAGATTGGTCTCAAGTCCTAAACACAGCACACTACTCTTCAAGAAATATCGTAGCAATAGAAACACATTTACATTTGCCACAAGGAGGGGGTATATAAAACACCTGAAATCCTACAGTCTTTTTATCCATCCATAGATGACAAGTGCAGGAGATGTAAATCCTATATAATAATTCGCTAAATTGTGTGTAACGCCTCGACGTGCGCAGTAGACACTGATGTGCGTGCGGCAGTCATGCACAGTAGAGACTGCCCGCGCCGCAGCTGATACAGAGCTGGGTGCTCCAAAGGAGCGTCCAGCTCTGTATCAGCCGTGGAGCAGGCAGTCTCAACTGCGTGACTGCCCCGTGATCGGGTGGCAGTGGCACTGTGGCCCATGTAACGGGTTGTTCAACTAGTAAGAAATAAAAGGTATAATCTACATCTGGAACCAAGTTCTTAGAGAAATACATACAATTACCAGTAACAGATCACTCAAAGATCTGAGGTACACATTGATGAACTTAAATAATCATAATATAAACAGAAGGTCTGCAAATTGAATCTTATTTATCGGACACAACTAGAATGTGTAACCCCATTCACTGGTGTCAAGTTAAGAACCGATCTCGTACAGTGTAAGAATGATGCCCCTTAATATTCTCTGGGACATCAGAGCTCACAGCTGAAACTCAAACAGCCTTTTTTTCCTTGTTTTTCACAAGGTGCTGTAGTGGCTTCCTAATTTGTTTTGTGCGAACCTCTCTGTAGTCTCTGTTTTCCACAAGGACTAAGAGAAAAGGATTTTTTTTGAAAGTACACAAAAATACTCTTTTCTCTTTGTCCTAAATGGAAAACAGGAACCATGAGTATATATAAAAGCGCGCACCAAGATTCCAGGGATTGCAAGAGAAAAAACCTTCCAAAGCAGTTCTAAAAGAAACAAAATTATACAACATGAACCTTATTGTGAATGGACCCCAACAGTGCAAACCAAAGAACAGGGATTAAAAGGATACTGGTCAAAATTATATATTGCACATGCATAATGGCCTGTAGAACCTTCTGGGCCAAAACTAGCTTCATGCAAAGCCAGCAATTTAAAATAGGAAGAAGAGATTACCATATTACTACCTTACACAGCTGCTCATCAGAGACCTGATTCTTGTAGGCTCAAGATGCACCCACCAACCTGGCAGAAACCAAAGTAACCCAAAAGGGCACTGGCTTCTTCCTGAGATCATACGCCTGGTGAAGGGTCGCTGTAATCCAAGAAGCCACTGTAACTTTAGACGCAGCCTGAGCATCATGAGAGCCCTCCTGGATGGCAAAAAGCAAATCAGATTTCCGAAAAGGCTTCTGTGAGACTGAACATAATTCTTCATGCACCTTACCCCATCCAAGACATGAAGCTCCTGCTCCTGTCTATTAGATGAGATGTAAATAGAGAAGGAAGAGCAATTTCCTGGTTAATGTGAATCTTAGGAAGGAACTCTGTGGGTGTCCACAGGACCACCCTATCAGGGTGGAAGATCATATAAAGAAGCTTACAAGATAAATTCTGGAGTTCAGCCAGACGAATAACAGACACAATAGCCAGCAGAAAAGCATCAAGTCGTGCGGCACAACCAAAGATAAGGGCTCAAAAGGAGCCTCCTGAAGATTCCCAGAACCAGGATGAAATCCTATGGAGGATTGGGATCCTGAAAGATAAGGTAGATGCTAAGGACCCATTGAATGAAAGTCTGCACATCAAGTAGTAAGGAAATTCACCTGTGTAAAAAGACAAAAAGATCTTAGATCTGAACTTTAATAAAACTAAGACAGTATTTTCTGAAGACCGTCCTGAAGAAAACAAGAAGCTGGAAACAACCCTCGGCCATTAAACACCTTTTAGAACAGACGCCATACCCTGTGGTATGACTTTGAATAAACTGGCTTTCGAGTCTGCAACATAGTAAAAATGATGACTGAGTCAGATAAACCCTACTTTCTTAGAATGCTGGCCTCAAAAGCCAAGCCATCAAAGACAGCGTCTGCACCTATGGATGACAAAGCTTACCCTGAATCAAGAGGTCCAGGTACAGAGGGAGCTGAAAAATCTCTGCCACTGAAAGGCTGTGAAGATTTGAAAACCAGGCCCAAAGGGGCCAGAATGGGGCAATCAGAATAACATGAGACAGCTCCATCCTGATTTTCCTCAGCACCCTGGGACTGAACCAGAGGCATGAATGTCATGGTAAAATTCCATGGAATGACCATGGCATCTACCACAAGAGCTAGATGATCCTGAGATGTGGCAGAGAACTAAGGAACCTTCTGGTTCAGCCAAGAGTCTGTTCGGCCGACGATCAGGGAATCCCATAGGTGAACAATATAGTTTTAGGACAAGAGGCCAAAGTCCAAAACTAGAGGACAGAGGTTTAGATGTAATGTAAGAAAGTTTTACTTCATTGAGATAGTGGTAGATAAGTGGAACAGCCTACCAGCAGAAGTTGTAGAGATTAATACAATGATGTAATTTAGGCATGTATGGGATAAGCATAAGGCTATCCTGAACAAAAGACAAAACCAAGGACCAAAAAAGGTTTGAGGTTTTTACAGTAGAAAAATAGGCAGACTAGATGGGTGGAATTGCTCTTATCTACCATTGTATTCTATGTTTCTAACAAGATCTGATTGAGTTCCTAATTCTAGGATCCAGATGTTGCTAACTGAGAAAGTTTGCCAGAATGTTTTCTAACCCTGGGATATGAATGGCAGAGAGAGCCACCATGTAAACTTAAACCCACAGGAGAATCAGCAAAACCTCAGCCCCTGTGAACACTCTTTTGGTCCCTCCAGGGCATTGTCAGACTGGATCCTCATCGGGGATCCCTGAAGGGACTGATACCCATGCTTTAGGGCTAGGCAAATAGCCAAAAGTTCTAGAACATTGATAGACAGAAGGCTCTATGCCCTAGTCCAAAGACCCAGAGCTGTCTAAAGGATTGAGTGCACCCCAACCTGTCAGTCTGGTTTCAGTAGTGATATAATCCATTTTAGGATAGCCAGTGGTCATCCCAGAGACAGATGGGGCATCTGAAGCCACCAATGAAGGCACTCCTTTGTCAGGTTGGAAATGGACTGTGTTGCTCCAGAATGGAAACACTGAGTGAATCTGAATGCACAAGGTATCTTTGAAATTAGCTGGGAGCAAAAGATCATCTAGGTAGGGAGTTGAGGAGGTATCACGGTACCCGTGCTATTTGGTGACATTCTGTCAATATTCCACTCCTGCTTCCGCCATTGGCTGCTCTGTTGGTGTCCCGCCCAGCATTTGTCCTTAAATGCTGGGTTCTGGCACTTCTCCGGTGCCCTTTCGTGGTGTTCCAGTACCAGCGCTTGTTCCTGATCCTTGTGAGCTCTCAGTGTATCGACCCGGCCTGCCTGACTACTCTGCATCTTGTTTCCTGCCTGTGCACTGACCCGGACTGCCTGACCATTCTGCTTCTCGTCTCCTGTGTACCGACCCAGCTTGGCTGACGTTCCTGCTCTGTGTACTGACCCGGTCCGGCTGACGTTCCTGCTCCGTGTACCGACTTGGATTGGCTGACGTTCCTGCTCTGTGTATCGACTTGGATTGGCTGACGTTCCTGCACGGTGTACCGACTCGGACTGTCCTACGTTCCTGCTCTGTGTGGATCCTGCCCGGTTGGGCTGCTCTGGGGCCGTGCCTCCTCTGCACGCTCTGACCGGTCTCCGGTTAGGGCAGCGATAGTCCCTCGCTGTCTCCGGACAGCTCTGCAGATTGGTCTTGGTTGCCTCAGTGTCGCCCAGGCTACATTCCTATTTGTCTGCCTTACATGCAGTTCCAGGTTGGGTGCCTCTCAGGACGAGTTGCTCAGTTTCCGTTATTGCTAAGGCAGTGCTCACGTTGACCAGATTCCGTTACTGCTACGGTAGTGCTCAAGCTGCTCAGTCTCTGTTAATGCTACGGCAGTATCCAGTTGCTTAGTCTCCGTTACTGCCACGGCAATGCTCAAGTTGCTCAGTCTCCGTTACTGCTACGGCAGTGCTCCTATTGCTCAGTCTCCGTTAGTGCTACGGCAGTGTCCAGTTGCTTAGTCTCCGTTACTGCCACAGCAGTGCTCAAGTTGCTCAGTCTCTGTTACTGCTACAGCAGTGCTCAAGTTGCTCGGTCTCCGTTACTGCTATGGCAGTGTTTAAGTTGCTCAGTCTCCGTTACTGCTACGGCAGTGTTCAAGTTGCTTAGTCTCCGTTACTGCTATGGCAGTGCTCAAGTTGCTCAGTCTCCGTTACTGCTATGGTAGTCCACAATTGTCTGGTATCCATTATCTTGGGCGTTACTCGAATTGAAGCTCTCACCTCTGTTTGAGCTTCTTAAAGGGCCTTGCACTATTAGGGCCTGTCAACATTCTCTGCCTAATATTAACCCATTCAGTACTGACGAACTGGGACTCACACAAGATCTGCCTGACCTGTGTCAGTATATTGTTCTATGGACTATCTTCATATACTGGACCTGTGTGGGCCTACCTCTGTATAACCTGTCTTGTGACTGTACTGTATTATGTATATATTACAGGACCTGTGAGGGTTATTGTGTTCTTTATTGTTTAATAAAATTGTGTTTATCCAAACCTATTGTGTCTGTGTGTCAAACAAACCGTTACAGGATGTCACCTTAGAGCAGATGTGAGCAGCCAGGGAGGTAAACTGAAAATGATGGTTTAGTGAAGTTAAGAACTCCCCTGGATGCATGGTGTCAATAACTGAGAGCAAGGACTCCATCTTGAACAGTGGTGTAAGCACAAAACAGTTGAGACCAGAATGGGATGGCATCCCCTGTCTTCTTTTGGGGACTATGAAAATATTGGAGCAGAATCCAGTGAATTTTGTGGGAAAAGGAATCGGTATCAACAAACACACACATGTTTTGCAGAAAAGAGACTGGTTCTAAAAGTAGACTACTTTGCTTGTGATCGAGAGGAACCCTGGACACAAAGAAACAACATGGAGGAAGGGCCTTGAAATCCATGTGGTAACCTGCCAAAATTACCAGCAAAACCCACTGATCCACCACGGAAAAGTCTCATGCACTGTGGAAAAATCATAAGTGACCTCCTACTATCACGGTGCCCGTGCTTCTGTTGCTGAGTGGCGACATTGTTATTCTCTGCTGCCTTCTGATTGGCTGGTCTTAATTGCCAACACTGGGCTTGCCTTTATATACCCTGGGATGTCCTCCCTTAGGCGCCCTTTCGTGGTGTACGAGTTCCTGAGTCTTTTCTACACTTTACTGATTCGTGTATGACCTGGCCTGCCTGACTACGAGTTTGTTCCTGTTGCTACGCTCCGTTGCTGACCGTATTCTTGCTGAGAACCCACTCTGTTTCTGACTGTATCTGGCTGAGAACCCGCTCCATTGCTGACTGTATTCTGGCTGAGAACCCGCTCCTTTGCTGACTGTATCTGGCTGAGAACCCGCTCCATTGCTGACCATATCTGGCTGAGAACCCGCTCCGTTGCTGACTGTATCTGGCTGAGAACCCGCTCCGTTGCTGACTGTATTCTGGCTGAGAACCCGCTCCGTTGCTGACCGTATCTGGCTGAGAACCCGCTCCGTTATTGACTGTATCTGGCTGAAGAACCCACTCCGTTGCTGACTGGATCTGGATGAAGAACCCGCTCCGTAGCTGTCTGTATCCTGCTGAGAACCCGCTTCGTTGCTGACTACATCTGGCTGTGTACTGCTCCTCGTCTGACCACTTCAGACTGAGACCCGCTCCGTTGTCGACTGTATCTGGCCGTTGGACTCATTCCAGGGCTGACTGCTTGTGGCGCTATTCCGTTCCGTTACTGTCCCCAGTTTGGTTAACCGGCTCCGTTAGCAACCGTGTCCGTTTGTGCCCTGGGCGACCCCTGGTAGCCATCGTGATACTGGGCTTTGAAGTGTCTGTGGTGGTGCGCTGCATGGCGCTGTTTCTTGTCAACCAAAGGCTAAGCTTGGGCTTAAGCTGCTCCTATAACCGCTGCTAGCAGTGTGCACATTCGAAGTACCAGTACAGGTGTTCTTACACTGATTGTGTTACTCTGATCTCTCTCTCTGTGGCCTTCCTACCTGTTATGCTGTGCTCACTCCCTCTGGGAGTTTTTCAGTAAGTCGCTGGACGTTGACCATTAACCCTGTGGATACCTGGATAGTCCAGGAAAGGGCTTACACTGCTGAAGGTGGAACAGACCGCCACGAATCATGTGGAGATGAGCTTGTCAGACTTGGGCTGATGAATAGACTTCTTGCCTTACCATGCCTGCTTTGGTTTAGGGTAGAACTGGCCTGGTTGTTGAAGGAATATGTGCTCTGAGCATGTACTCATACTGGCGGGGGGGTGCAAAAACTCATCTTCCATGAAAAAAAGGAAGGTTTAGGAGTACCTTGAGTCTCCAATGACTTTGCTGATAACATTCTCTGATTCTGGGCCATGTAAGTGTTTGTCCATAAAAGGGAAAAGACACAAAAGACTTCTGAAGAGACTGGCTAGCCAACCAGTTATTAAGCAACAAAGTGCAACACATCTGTTTCCCCTGCCTCAGCAGAGGAATCCCCAATAATGGGGGCATCACCCTCTATAACATGGCTCAAGAGCCATTTGATGATGAAGAGACTGGCATGAACACTATGGCATATGGGGACCTGCATATGTCTGATGAGCAATTACTACTGGAGCTCAAGAAAGAGTACATCAACACTGTATTAATGACTTTGATTATCACGTCTGTATATAACATACAACACTACTGAGGATATTCTAGTAAGACTCCACTGTTTTGTTTTGCCCACATATCAGCTGTCATATATACTTTATACAGTGACCTATGTATTACCTCCTAGTATGGAGATACCCTCACAATAGCCTGCCCATTATAGTTCTATACTATCTGTTTGCAAGTATTGGTTATTGTTTATTTTGCATTCACCAAATGGTTTTGTTGTTTTCATTTTTTTTTGTTTCTGTGTTCCATTTTTACTATTTAATGTATCTGTAGTTCTGTTCTTTATTGTACAGTGTTGCAGAATAAGTTGACGCTATACAAATAAAGGCTAATAAGAATAATACCTTATGTGAATGATTAGCTCTAGGCCACTTTCCATTTTGGGAGTGGACTAGGTTATGTATTTATATTTCCATTTCTCTTTTTCTAAAGCCAGAACTTGAATTGCAATTGTCTTAGTGAGAACTAATAGTGAATACATCAAGTTAAATAATAAAATAAATAAATAGATGCAAGTATAACGAGCATGGGTATGCCCAGTGTATGTAACATAAATGCAATTATACACAGACACCCAACAATGGCATCTCATTATCTCTGTTGCTCTGTCGCTCTGTCTCAGCCTGTTCTTGCTCTCTTTCTCTCATTCCCACAGTCTTGTTTTCTGTCCCAGTCTCACTGTAACTTATTCTCGACCGCTTACCTTGTCAGTCTTGATTTCTCACTATCTTTCACTATCAGTGAAACACTATCTCAGTGTTTCCAGGATAGATTATATTTAAAATATTAAACTCCTTCTTATTTTCAAGATCAATTTAAAAGGGATCCATAAACTTAACAATCCCACACACACACACAGATATACACTTACCTTCTGTACTACAGCTATGGCATGGTAGGATCACCACATCCTCAGGGTGCATCTGCATGATATAGTACAGTTTTCACACAAGCTGCTCAGAACTGATTTTATGCAAACATCTTTAGATAAGGGAACAAGAAATCGATTCAATTTGAACCAACTCTCTGTAGGGCAAAAATGAACACCAAATGGTACACACACACACACACACACACACAGTGGTACCGTCAGAATTAAATTGCCCTACCAACATGAATCACAATGAAAGTTGTCCCACAGAACATATGGCCCAACATTCGTTGTGGTATTTTTATTCCTACAACTGACGCTAAATACCATGAGATATGGGAATATCAAAGGAAACCAGCTAACGCTTGGTGTTTGACAGTGTCAAACACAGAGCGTGCTCTACAAACAGTCACCATCTCAAACACTAACCTTCCCATTGGCCCTTCACTACCTCTAACATTAACGTTAAAGTGTACAAATACTAGCCCTAGCATTATCCTATCACTCATAGCTAGAACACTTACCTGTAATCCTGATGTCCAGCTGGTTCTTCTGCATCCAGGTCTTCCTTTTAATTCTTCTTCTGTACACTTCCATCTTCTTCTTCATCTTTCATTTTCTTCATCATATCTGTCTTCATCTGTCATCTTCCTTTCTTCATCTGAGCTCTTCTTCAGTTTTCTTCCTGAAATGTAGTGTCGCCCCTGTAAAGAAATAATATAGTTACTAAAATTAAATCTATCCTTAAAGTTACACTGCCGAGGCCGCTGGCAGGAAAAAAAGAGCAAAAGTCCCCCTCTTGTACCCTTCAGGCTGTTGCCCAATCCCAGCTGAGGGAAATTTGGATAGAAATTGACTTTTATATGGTCAGTCCCTGTTCAAAATGTTTCCCACTTGCTCACTGGATGGGACGTGGGGTTACGCAGGGCACTAACATGCCCTGCAGTAACCGCATCTCCCAGCCAGTCAGCTTGTAGCTGGAGGGATGACTAAATGCACTAGAAGCTGATTGGCTGGGAGGTGTGGTTACTACAGGGCAAGTTCCATGCCCTGTGTAATCCCACATCCCAGCCAATGGGAGCATAGGAATCATTTTGATCATGGACTTGCTATATAAAAGGCAGTCCCTATTAAAATGTCTCTCAGTTGGAATCGAGCAAAGGCCCGAAAGGTATAATGAGAGAGGTTTTTTGCAATTTTCATTTTGCCGCTGCTAGCAGTGGCAGCAGCGGTGTAACTTTAAGGATAAATTTAATTTTAATAACTATATTTTGTTTTACAGGTGCAACAATAACTTTTAAGAAGAAGACTAAAGAAGAGCACAGATGAAGAAAAGAAGAAAGAAGAAGATGACAGATTAAGAAAAAAAGAAAATAGAGGCTTACAGAAGAACAAGACTAGGGTTCATAAGACCCCGCTGAACATCAGATTTACAGGTAAGTGTTATTTTTAATTGTGTGGTGTTAGCTTTGGGGGGATAACCCTTTCAGTGCCAGTGAGGTATGCAACGCTGTGCAATGCATTGCATACCCCACTGGCACTCGAAGGGTTAATTGTTTTTCCTTTACACACTTTTTTTTATACTTTGAATGTATTGATATGGGGCTTAGGGCCCCCTGTCAATACATCCAGGGGTCACTTGTGTATGGACCCCTACTGTAGCTTTATTTTCTATCCTTTTTGACACTTCACTTACACATCTGTGGTTGGCACATGAGTTAGGGGATTCAACTCCAATTGTGGGTTATTATTATTATTATTATTATTTTACTGGTTGTTATTGAATCAAGCCCAAAGGCTTTCTGAATACAAAAGCTGTGGGTACTAAGATCCATATATTAACTGTGACTGCTATTATCTCTTACTACAAATCACACAAACCATATTAGCCAAATGGATCCCAAATAGGACAGTCTACACATGCATTAAAAACAGAAAGTCTAGGATTCTAAGTATTTTTACAGATGCTAACTGTAAGTACATAATGTTAAAAAAGCAATTATCATGTCTTATTAAGTCTGCCCAAATGGGAGCATACTTAGCAAAAAGTCAGGAGCTGCACTGTGCAGCCTCAAAATGGCTTCTATCAGCTGACCAGGGTGGGGTAGGGCTTAGAAAACAGATTCTCTCATCTGGAAAGCAACCTGGAAGTCTGTGAATCTCATCCTCAAACTGCTGGGTTGTATGCACATTTCCAATACAACAATTATGTTAGGATTTCAAGCCAGATACAAAGGGTCTAGGGGACACAGATGCAGCATCAGTTCACTGGGGTGAAGTGGGCATCAGGGACCTCTTTTCAGTACCCCGGTCTACTTCCCCGTGGGTCCTCTCAAGCTCCTCAAAAGGCAGCCCCGACTTTATCGGATGGTCTTTTCCCAGGAAAGAAAATCTGCCGATGGTGCATCTCTCTCAACATAATTACCCTTTGAACGGATATCAACTGATTTCATGTTTCGTTGTTCCATTAAGGTATGGACAATTGTACCCAAAAACAGGAAGAACATCATGCATACAAAAAGAGGAACTATTCTGGGGAAAACACAACACAGCAGGGGAGAAATGAAAATGAACCTTGAGTTAAACGGGGCTTTAACCCTCTGAATGCTAGAGAGATGTCTAAAGCAGTACTTTGCAATATGTTGGAGACCTCCCTATAATTTAAGGGTCTAAAAGGCACATTTAAATGAATGGGAATACAGGGAATTTTTTCTTTGTTAATGATGTAGTCGATTTGCTCCAGAATGGAAGAGAGAGAAAAATTCTCCATGATTTAAATGTCGGTTTTAATCCCTTCAATGCTAGAGATGTTTCCAACACATTGATTTGCAATGCATTGGAGACCTTGCTAGTACTCAAGGGGTTAAAAGCCCCGTTACATCAGTCGGAATACAAATATTGACAATATATTTTGTTTCTCTAAGATTATCTTTTTCTTTGACATGTTAGTGAAAATGCAATTAACCCTTTGAGTGCCCAGAGGGGTATGCAACGCATTGCAAAGGGTTAAAAAAATCCCCCATTTGCATCAATGGGAATTGCAGGACTTTGTGTTTATGGTTCAGTTGGTTTGCTCCAGAATTACTCCAGATTCCTTCTGAACATAGACAGTTAGCACATACATGCAATCCTCCACCAAATGTGTATATATCATTCTATGAATAAAGGTTTTCTTTCATAAAGAGTATGATATGATCTAGAATTAAAATAAATCCTATCCAGAAATAAAGGAACTAGTAATAGTACTTAAAGTGAATACACTTTTGGAACGTTCGGTGGTGGATGTAGCACTACTCCTAGCCAGTGATGTGACAGTGCAGGATTCCTCTATTTTATTTGTGTTATCTACAGTTGGACACTGCAAAGTATAGTATTGCTGGATGCTCCAAACCTTGCAGAAATGCAATCCTGGATGTGATTTGATACAGAAATAACTATGGACACGATTGGTCAACCTATCATTCTATAGAGACGACTGCATTCTTCCATATCCTCACTCTTGTGCTGCACAATAACTTCCTAACGCTAGCCTTCTCTCCACAGCATTCCTAATATGAATTCCTGCCTTAAAGTACAACTTCCTGAAACAGGTTGCATTTCCTGGGATGGATCTCTAACCTGTACCAGAGGGTGATATAGAAGACCTGGGTCTTGTACACCCCCTCTCTGTACCACTGAAGACAGTTGAAGAGATGTGCCATTTCATTTGGAGAGCTGTGTGCCCAACCAACTCATGCTCCCTAATGCAGGTTTGTACAGAGGGCCCAACATGTGAATTCAGCAGCTCTTACTTGAAAAGTTCAACCATACATGAAAAGATGTATAAACTAATGGGCCATCCTATTATATTTGTGTTTGGTAAGGTAAAAGTTGACCAATGTAAACGTGGGTGCTGTGACTGTGCCTCTCTTTGGGCTCTGATAATGTTAACGATGGATGAAGATATCATGCACATCCAACAAAGAAAATTCACAGAGGTCCTCAAATAAAAACAATTACCTTTACTGAATGGCGATAGACATACCCGTACAAAAGTGTCAATCAATATTTGTAGTCAATGGAGAGATATAAAGCTATGGGTACAAGCAGTCAGATGTGCAGCAGAGCATCTCAGACGGATCCACGCGTTTCGCGTTTACAACTCTTACTCATGATCCCTGGATTATTAATTGTACAGAGGGCCCTCATTCCTAGGAAACTCTGACCTCCTCTGTCATTTCTGGAGAAATTGCTTTTTTTGTTTGTTTCTGAAGAGGTCTTCTGTTCCTACTTTGAATGGTTCAGTGTTACGGTCCTTATTCTGAGACAGTTGCTCTCAGGACTCCATTTGAATTTGGAACTGTGTACCCCAACTGCATTTGGTAAAGATGATGGCCCTTACCAGTAGTCATAACATAGGCTGTGACAAAGATGACTGTCCCATGCTGGGACCTGGAAAGTGTTTAAAGGGGGGTATGAAGGTAAGAATGAACACCCTACTATCACAGTATCCCTAGGAGGCCTAGTGATCCTGTGCTTCCTTTTGCTGTTGTGTTGTTAGCCGACATGGAGGCCGGCTACTTCCGCATTCCTGACGTCTACTGGAGAGGGCACTGTTACGTGCGCTTGTTTATGGGTCTCCTACTGATTTGCCTAATTGGTTCCCACTTTTGTCTGCTCCTGTATAAACTTCCCTGGGCCTAGGAGTCATTGCCCTTACGTGGCGTTTCTGCTAGTAGCTCTTGCTTTCTCGTTGTGACCCGTGCCTGACCTCCAAATCCACTCTGTGTATGATCCTGGCTTGTCTGACTACCCACACCGGTTCTGACCTGTGGCTCTGGCTGACTACTCACTCCGTCTATGACCCCGGCTTGTCTGACTTCCCACATCGATTCTGATCTGTGACTCTGACTGACTAACTTGCTCCATGTAGACCCCGGCTTGTCTGACTACCCTCGTCGGTTCTGACCTGTGGCTCTGGCTGACTAACTTGCTCTGTGTAGACCCGGCTTGTCTGACCTGTGGCTCTGGTTGACTACTTGCTCCGTGCATTACCCAGCTTGTCTGACCATTCATATCTGTGTCCTGTGGCTCTGACTTGCTCTCACTCCCTGTTGCCTCCGGTTAGTGATACCCTGGGTGGAGACTTGTACTATCGTATACTGGTTCTACCGGTGCTCCACCTGAACCCAGTTCCAGTATCCTCCGGTATCTTGCAGCAGTGCAGTGCACAGCACAGTGTGCAACTCTGGGTAGTTGCTATTTATCGTAGGGCTATTCTCCACCATTCACTATATAGATTTGCAGCACTTGCCAAAATCAGATGAGACCTGGGTGCAAGAACAACAAAGGATGATCCGTGCCCACAGGACAAATTTTAGAAATGACATGTCAAGTAAAGTAGATTTGTGGTGACTATGAAAACTGTGTAAATCTACAAAAATACAAAGGCTATCTTATCCTTATCTTTGGACTGCAATGTAACTATCATATGTCACTGTTTCTTTCTTTCAAATGTCGATAAGATATCTTTGAGACGTCTGTCACATTTTGCGTATCTAGAAAGTGTGTTCCTTTTGAAGTTAGGTAGGGTTTCTGCTTTCTCTGCCCCTATTGGTCCGTGGAGGTTTAAATATCCTTGTAGTTTTTTCCTCCTTGCCCGATTATACGAGCTTGTTAGCTAGTATCTGGTTGTCCCGTTATTATTTTTGCTCTCCTGATTTTGACTTTGGGTTGTCTCCCTGACTCTGATTTTGGCTTGCCCTCCGTTGGCACTCGACGCTCCTAACTGACCTCGGCTTGTCTCTGACTATTCTCCAGCCTCACCTCCATTGCTGCTGTCGCTCCGGTTCTCCGTTGGTTCTGCCTTCGGATCTCTCTCTCCTGTCCTGGTCTCCGCTGAGTTCCAACGCTTCCGCTTGTGTCTGACTGTGGTCTGTGCTTCACTATCGGCTGGGCGCTTCCCTGTGTTTGTTGCTCCCCAGCTCTGCCTCGCTCGGTGTGGCTGCTAGACCGCTCTCCCTGCTGCTTCCAGTATTCGCCTCAGCCTTCCTTGTTACGCCAGTGCCAGTTTCTCAGTCCAGACGAGTTACCCCGGATCGGGACAGGGTGATCAGCGGATAGCCTCGGCTGGGGACCCTGTTCTGAGGTTGGGCTCCATTTTTTCTGCTTCCCTGGCTTGGGGGTTTGTGGCACTAGGGAGTTAGTCACTGTTGCAGCACACTGTACGCTTATTCTCCTCTCCTGTTATGCAGGCAGTAAAATACACCTACAGCTGGGGTGGCTAGCCAGGGTACCTGTGCCTTATTACCCTGTTGTCCTATTTGGTTATCAGTCATGCACTTACCTGTGGTCCTTGCTGGATCTATGGGCATTTTGGGTGTTGGCGGTCCTACTCCACATCCGCAGCGTCTTGTGGGGAGACTAGGTGGGTTTGGGTAGGTCTTGGCTCTTGTTTCAGGGACCAGGGCTAGCTGGAGGCGTTTTGTGCACCGTTCCTTTGGCACTTAGTCTTCCTTGGTCAGTCTGTGTGTGTCTTGTTGGCTGCTCTCGTGGGCCACTCTCTTTTTCTGTTTGTATTATTATCACGGTGCCCGTGATTGCTTACTTGTGCTGTCAGTCAGGTGTGTGTTCTCTCCATTGTCCACCTGTCTTTTGCCCGCCCAGGATTGCCTTTATAGACTGGGCTGAGGCACCCTTTGGTGGCCCTTTCGTGGTGTTGCTATGTCAACAGTCACCTGCCTTGTACCTGTTCCCTGGGCCTGTTTCGCTTGCTACCAGTATCAGCGTTGTTCCTGTAGCCAGTGCCTCTCCTGCATTGTTCCTGCTCCATTCCTGACCCGGTTGGCGGTGCTGTCATTCCTGCTTCTGTTTCTGATCCCGTGCTGCTGTGTTCCTGTTCCGTCCTGACCCGGTTGGCGGTGCTATCGTTCCTGTATGGTCCTGGCTGGTCTGCTGTCGCTGCTGCTGGTTATCCGTTTGGCTGTTGAAGTCGCAATGGCGGCATTCTGATCTCTGTACACTCCTATCTCACCTGTTGCTGGTTTGCTTGTATAGAACAGGTTGGGCATTCGCTTATCCAGTACGCGGTACTGGTTTACTCCACTTTCACCGGTTGCTGATTTGCTTGAATAGAACCGGTTGGGCATTCGCTTATCCAGTACGTGGTACTGGTTTACTCCACTCTCACCGGTTGCTGATTTGCTTGTATAGAACCGGTTGGGCATTCGCTTATCGAGTATGCGGTACTGGTTTACTCCACTCTCACCGGTTGCTGATTTGCTTGTATAGAACCGGTTGGGCATTCTCTTATCCAGTACGCGGTACTGGTTTACTCCACTCTCACCAGTTGCTGATTTGCTTGTATAGAACCGGTTGGGCATTCGCTCATCCAGTACGTGGTACTGGTTTACTCCACTCTCACCGGTTGCTGATTTGCCTGTATAGAACCGGTTGGGCATTCGCTTATCCAGTACACGGTACCGGTTTACTCCACTTTCACCGGTTGCTGATTTGCTTGTATAGAACCGGTTGGGCATTCGCTTATCCTGTATGCGGTACTGGTTTTCTTCTTTC
The DNA here is from genome assembly GCA_037306005.1 of Rhinophrynus dorsalis. Classification (NCBI taxonomy): domain Eukaryota; kingdom Metazoa; phylum Chordata; class Amphibia; order Anura; family Rhinophrynidae; genus Rhinophrynus; species Rhinophrynus dorsalis. The sequence goes on from CM074721.1 coordinate 301,038,340, forward strand.
ACCGGTAGCTACTTCCGTATGTTTAGTACCGGTTGGGCGTTTCGTTTATCCAGTACGCGGTACTCGTTTACTCCACCATGCACCGGCTGCTGATCCTGCTTGTTTAGAGCCAGGGGTGAGCGCTATTGTTAACCAGCATCAGTGCAGGTTTACTCCACCATCCACCGGCTGTTGATTCCGCTGTATAGAGCCGGTTAAGCACTTGTTTGTCCAGTACGCTTTGCTGGTTTACTCCACATCCACCGGTTGCTAATCTAGTTGTGTAGAACCGGGTGGCTATTCTATTCTTCTGTTCATGGCACTGGGTTACTGTACATCCACCGGTTATTGCTGTCTCCGTTGCTAACCGGTTGGGTCTCCTTGGTTGGGAGACTGGTTTGCTCCACTGTTCCATCTTATGCTGTTGCTCCATCTATGCAGCATTAGTGGAGCTGATCCTCTGTCTACTTGGCTGCCTTGCCCGGTAATTTGGCAAGGCCGGTAGAGCCACATTTAGATTGACGTGTAACCTCCAGGCTGCCTTGCCCGGTATATTGGCAAGGCCGGTAAAGCCACAATCTGTCATCGTGTAATCTCCAGGCTGCCTTGCCCGGTATATTGGCAAGGCCGGTAAAGCCACAATCTGTCATCGTGTAATCTCCAGGCTGCCTTGCCCGGTATATTGGCAAGGCCGGTAGAGCCACATTCTGATTGTTGTTAACCCTTTAGGCTGCCTTGGCCGGTATATTGGCAAGGTCGGTAGAGCTTCCCTTGTGTATCTTGCAATAACTGCTGTTGTACCCATTGTGTATATGTATTTACGTGTATGATTAGGACCCGTGAGGGTTTCCATTAAACTTTTCAATAAAGTTTGATTTTTATCTTACTCTGTGTCTAAGAGTCAAAACAAACCGTGACAGTACGAAAGGGCCATGACCTCAGACAGTAAGAGTGAAGGTAACGCACAAAACATCCATTGGAGGATGGATGTACATGAGCAGCGTTTGGATCAGTTGGCGTTGGCCATCCAAACTATCCTTGAGCGTACTGTACTTACCGACAAGCCCGTTTCAAGTCCGGTGGTCCCCCCAGTTTCAACACCGGAGAATGAAACTATTAACCCTGTGGTTGCAGTCAAAGGGCTTACCGCTTCCGCACCATTGCCACTCAGATATGATGGCGAACCCAGTCTGTGCAGAGCATTTAACAATCAACTTGAGATATTCTTGGAGTTGACCTCTAATGCCTTTTCCAATTACTGCAGTAAAGTGGGGTTTATGATATCCTTATTGACCAGACGTGCACTGGCATGGGCCAATGCCTTATGGGAAAATGCTAAACCTTGCACAAGAAATTTCAGGGAATTTGTGCAAACATTTCAGAGAGTATTCAAGATCCCTGGTAGAACCACCTCTACTGCTAAATGTCTAATGGAGATCCAGCAGGGCAAACGGACTGTGGGCGAATATGCCATTGAATTCCATACACTAGCAGCAGAGGTAGGTTGGAACAATGAGGCAGTACTGGCTGCCTTTGCTCAAGGTCTGGGTGATTATATAAAAGATGAAACTGCAGCTAGAGAGCTGCCTAATGATCTGAACGAATATATTGATTATGCAATTCTAATTGACACTCGGATCCGGGACAGGCTTATGGCTAAAGACCGTAGGGGACGGTCAAAAAGCACCGGACCTAGCAGTTCATTTTGCCCATCCCTCCCTCGTTGCCTAATTCCAATGTCCATGCACGGGAACCTAGCGAACCTATGCAATTAGGTTTTACCAGGTTAACCAAAGAGGAACGAGCATTTCGCAGGAGGCAGGGGTTATGCTTATACTGTGGTAAATCTGGGCATTTGCTAAAAACCTGTCCCGTACGTCTGGGAAACGAACACACCTAGGATACCTTGGGGGACAGGCCCTAGGTGGTGTTCATCCGTCCCCAGGTTTGAGCATACAAAAACCCACCATCCAGGTGGTACTTTCTTGGGCAGATCACTCGGTAGAGGTTCTGGCCCTGATTCTGGTGCTGCCGGATATTTCATGGATAATGCCTTTGCTGAACCGCACAAGATTCCGTTGGTTGAGAGAGAATCCCCTCTGGCTATTGAGGCCATTGATGGCAGACCATTGCAACCTGCCCAGGTTAAGTTTGAAACTATGCCACTTCCTATGACTATTGGGGCACTTCATAAGGAGAAATAGCAGTTTCAGATAATCAATTCTCCTCACCATGCAGTCATTCAGGGTTTCCCTTGGTTGCAATTGCATAATCCCCAGTTTGATTGGCAAAAATGTGAGATTTCTGCATGGTCCCAATATTGTATGGAGCATTGTGTGTCTCACCCGGTAAAGATTCTGTGCGCCTCCCCCTCAGTGCCAGACGAATACCAACAATTCAGTGATGTCTTCAGCAAAGGGGAGGCTGGCACCCTGCCTCAGCACAGATCTTATGATTGTGCAATTGAGTTGCCCCCTAGGGGTCGTACTTATCCTTTGTCTTGTGAGAAAAACCAAGCTATGGAGGAATATATTTCAGATGCCCTCAAAAGAGGCATAATCAGGAAATCCATCTCACCAGCCGGGGCTGGATTCTTTTTTGTGAAGAAAAAGAATGGCGAATTAAGACCATGCATTGATTACAGTGGCCTAAATAAATTGATGCCCAAGAACGCATATCTGATACCACTCATCACCGAACTATTTGACAGGTTAAAAGGTTCCTCTGTTTTCACTAAATTGGACCTACATGCCGCATATAACCTGATTCGGATCAGAGCTGATGATGAGTGGAAGACGGCTTTTAACACTAGATCAGGGTACTATGAATATCTAGTAATTCCGTTTGGTCTCTGTAATGCACCTGCTGTGTTCCAAGAACTAATCAATGATATCCTCAGAGATATGCTGCAGTCCTGTGTGGTGGTTTACTTGGACAATATACTTAGTCACTCAAATGACTTGTCACAACACATCAAGGATGTGTCAGAGGTGTTGCTCCGCTTACGTAAGAACAAGTTGTATTGCAAACTGGAAAAATGCGAGTTTCATAGATCCAGTGTGCCCTTCTTGGGGTTCGCGATTGCTAAAGAGGCTATTGCCATGGACCAAGAGAAACTCGCGGCAGTTTTGCAATGGCCACGACCTAAGGGCCTAAAAGCGATTCATCGATTTCTGGGCTTTGCTAATTATTATAGAAGTTTATTAAGAACTTTTCCTTGATTGTTAAACCATTGTCTGACCTTACGCATAAGGGCGCTAATCCTTCCCAGTGGTCTGAGGCGGCTGAATGTGCTTTTGAGACATTGAAATCTGCCTTTGCTGCTGCTCCAGTGTTATCCCTTCCCAACCCATCTCTCCCGTTTACATTGGAGGTCGATGCCTCAGAGATTGGGGTTGGGGCAGTACTCTCTCAGAGACCAGAAAAAGGGAGTACCCTCAGACCTTGCGGGTTTTTCTCAAATAAATTGTCTGTTGCCCAGAGTCACTATGAGATAGGTGACAGAGAACTATTGGCTATCATTCTATCTCTTAAGGAGTGGCGTCATTTATTGGAAGGTACCAGAAATCCTGTTTTGATCCTCACAGACCATAAAAATCTGACTTATCTTTCAGAAGCTAAGAGATTGTCTTCTCGCCAGGCCAGATGGGCGTTGTTCCTTTCCCAATTTAACTTTATTGTATCCTATTTGCCTGGTTCCAAGAACATTAGGGCTGATGCCCTGTCAAGACAATTTGAGCCTAAGACTGACAGGAGTGAGGTCCCAGCACCTATTATACAGCCTGATCGTATGTACTGGCCACATTACGCACTAGTATCACTTCGCCACTGGGGGAAGAGATTCTGGCCACCCAGGGTACTGCTCCTCCAGAAACCCCAGTGGGCAAGTGTTTTGTTGATGAGCCATTACGCACCAGATTACTTGAAACCTACCACTCTTCTAAGGCTGCTGGGCACATTGGTAGGGATCAATTAATATGGTCACTCTCACAAGTTTTCTGGTGGCCCTCCTTGAGAGCAGATTGTGCTGCATTTACCAATGCCTGTGCCACCTCGTGCCAAGACCCCTAGGCATCTCCCTGTGGGCCTACTTCAACCACTGCCTAATGGCGAACGTCCCTGGTCTCACGTCTCTATTGACTTTATGGGAGAATTGCCAGTGTCTAGGGGCTATTTCTTCATACTTATGGTGGTGGACAGGTTTTCTAAAATGGCTAATTTTGTGCCCCTCCGTGGCCTTCCCTCTGCCAAAGAATTAGCGATGGTTTTCGCTAAGGAAGTATTCCGGTTGCACGGGGTACCCAGAGTTATGGTGTCCCACCGGGGGAGCCAGTTCGTGTCTCGATTTTGGAGAGCCTTTTGTGAACAGATGGGCATTCAATTGTCCTTTTCCTCCGCATACCACCCCAGACCAATGGGGCTGCTGAGCGGGCCAATCAGGGACTAGAACAGTTCCTGCGCTGTTTTGTAACTGAACATCATGATAACTGGGCCGACCTGTTGCCGTGGGCAGAGTTCGCCAGGAACTGTGCGGTTAACTCTTCATCCGGGAGCTCCCCGTTTCTTATCAAGTACGGGTTCCAGCCTTGTTTGCTCCCGGATTCATTTCAGTCTCAACAAATTCCAGCTCTGGATGAGCATATTGAGCAACTCCGCTCCACATGGTCACAGGTTCAGAGGGCACTCAGTCAGTCTTTTCAGCGCCATGCTAATCGTAGATGGCTGCCAGCAGTCTCTTTCCAGGTTGGGGACAGGGTATGGCTATCCTCCAGAAACCTTAAGTTACAGGTTCCATCTCATAAATGGGCTCCCTGGTTTATTGGTCCTTATAGGGTGATTTGTAAAATTAACAGTGTTACGTATGCTTTGGACATCCCTGCGTCCATGCGCATTCACAATGTGTTCCACGTATCTCTCCTCAAGCCTCTTGTATGCAACCGTTATACTACTAACCCTGTGGTGCCAGGGCCTATAGAGGTAGAGGGCCAGGAGGAGTACGAAGTTCAGAGTATCATTGATTCTCGCAGATTCAGAGGAAAATTGCAGTATTTGGTACATTGGAAGGGTTATTGTCCTGAGGACCGATCCTGGGTGGATTGTAAGGACCTTCATGCTTCCAAATTACTGCGAATTTTTCATTCCAAGTACCCCCAGAAACCAGGTCCCTCTTCCAGAAGGGGGGGTCTTTGAGAGGGGGGTACTATCACGGTGCCCGTGATTGCTTACTTGTGCTGTCAGTCAGGTGTGTGTTCTCTCCATTGGCCACCTGTCTTTTGCTCGCACAGGATTGCATTTATAGACTGGGCTGAGGCACCCTTTGGTGGCCCTTTCCTGGTGTCGCTATGTCAGCTGCCTTGTACCTGTTCCCTGGATCTGTTTCACTTGCTACCAGTATCAGCGTTGTTCCTGTAGCCAGTGCCTCTCCTGCATTGTTCCTGCTCCGTTCCTGACCCGGTTGGTGGTGTTGTCATTCCTGCTTCCGTTCCTGATCCCGTGCTGCTGTGTTCCTGTTCTGTCCTGACCCTGGCTGGTCTGCTGTCACTGCTGCTGGTTATCCGTTTGGCTGCTGAAGTCGCTATGGCGACATTCTGATCTCTGTACTCTGCTATCTCACCGGTTGCTGGTTTGCTTGTATAGAACCGGTTGGACATTCGCTTATCCAGTACGCGGTACTGGTATACTCCACTCTCACCGGTTGCTGATTTGCAACAAGTTGGGCAAGTTGGGCATTCGCTCATCCAGTACGCGGTACTGGTTTACTCCACTCTCACCGGTTGCTGATTTGGTTGTATAGAACCGGTTGGGCATTCGCTTATCCAGTACACGGTACCGGTTTACTCCACTTTCACCGGTTGCTGATTTGCTTGTATAGAACCGGTTGGGCATTCGATTATCCTGTACGCGGTACTGATTTTCTTCTTTCACCGGTAGCTACTTCCGTTTGTTTAGTACCGGTTGGGCTTTTCGTTTTTCCAGTACGCGGTACTGGTTTACTCCACCATGCACTGGCTGCTGATTCTGCTTGTTTAGAGCCGGGTGAGCGCTATTGTTAACCAGCATCAGTGCAGGTTTACTCCACCATCCACCGGCTGTTGATTCCACTGTATAGAGCCGGTTAAGCACTTGTTTGTCCAGTACTCTTTGCTGGTTTACTCCACATCCACCGGTTGCTAATCTAGTTGTGTAGAACCGGGTGGCTATTCTGTTCTTCTGTTCATGGCACTGGGTTACTGTACGTCCATTATTGCTGTCTCCGTTGCTAACCGGTTGGGTCTCCTTGGTTGGGAGACTGGTTTGCTCCACTGTTCCATCTTATGCTGTTGCTCCATCTATGCAGCATTAGTGGAGCTGATCCTCTGTCCACTCGGCTGCCTTGCCCGGTAATTTGGCAAGGCCGATAGAGCCACATTTAGGTTGGCGTGTAACCTCCAGGCTGCCTTGCCCGGTATATTGGCAAGGCCGGTAAAGCCACAATCTGTCATTGTGTAATCTCCAGGCTGCCTTGCCCGGTATATTGGCAAGGCCGGTAGAGCCACATTCTGATTGTTGTTAACCCTTTAGGCTGCCTTGCCCGGTATATTGGCAAAGTCGGTAGAGCCTCCCTTGTGTATCTTGCAATAACTGCTGTTGTACCCATTGTGTATATGTATTTACGTGTATGATTAGGACCCGTGGGGGTTCCCATTAAACTTTTCAATAAAGTTTGATTTTTATCTTACTCTGTGTCTGAGAGTCAAAGCAAACCGTGACAATTATCCCTCTTTGATCCTTGAGGGTCCTGGCTCCTTTTCCCTATTGTAGGTAGCTTAGCTCCTACTGTCTCGTTTAGCCTTTGTGTTTGAAGGCTCTCCTTCCCTCCTGATCCTGGTCTGGGTATTAGTCTCTTCTGCCCTTTAGGATCCTCTGACCACCCTAGGGGTCCCCTCTGCACAGTCTACCCTTTTCCCATCCTGGTCAGGGTCCCGGCTCAACTGGGATCGGACATCTGGCTTCGCGGCCAGCACCTTTAACCCTGCTACGGCCACAGCAAGGGATTAGGGTAACTTTCTCCGCTCCCGAGCTACACTCTCTAGAGCCGCACCCCAGCATCTGGTTGGACCCCTTGGGTATTGTGACAACGTCCTTTCACTTCATTGCAAAATATGCCAACAGGACAGATAAGCCATCTACTAATATACTTTATATGAAATCCATGATGCAAAAGCATATTCAGTTGTTGGACATTTCTGTTGTCTGGACAATATCTCTGATTATCAGGGCTGTTTTACCCACAGGGCAATAAGGGTAAAGCAATGTGTTGGAGCTTTCACTAACGTCCAAGTGGTTACGTTTTTCTTTCAGAAGCCATAAAAATGTGTTAGTAAACACCTTTATTTCCTTGACCATTTATGGACCAAGGGGTGAGCATCTCATACTATACTGTTATTTTATTTATCTACCTTTACCTAGGGATGGGCAAAAGTTTTTACCTCAACACAGAAATAGGCTACAAATGGCAGTTCCCACCACGAGAAGTGCCATTTTCCCACTATTTTCGTCTTACTCATTGCATTGAAATCAATGGGAAGACTGAATTTCTACCCACAACATGGCAAATTTCCCTTCTTTCCCCGCAGACAGCCTATAAAAGGGGTAGCACGTTCCCGTAACATGCCATTCTGTGTTTGTGAGAGAAAGAAATAAAAAGGGTGTAGCTAATTTTTGTGGTAGAAATAATAGGCAAATAAGGTGGAACTGAAGCTTAGTTTAGGGAGTCTTTTAGGTAGGACATTTGTTCTCTGTATTAGGGGAGTCTGGGGGCACTCTGGGGAAGAAAAGGGAGAAAGTAGGTTGACCCCAAATACACCAAATTTGGTGTGACTAACTGGCAAGACACAAACAACCATAATCTAAACTCCTTCCTCATCTCTGTGTTGGGGGTGTCTGGGGGTGTGAGAAGGGAGCAAAGGAGGTTGACCCCATATACCCCATTCTGTCTGATTTGATTTGAAAGACACAGGTATCTGCAATCCAATTTCCTTACTGATCTTGCAGTAGTTATCTCTGTGTTGGACGTGTCTGGGGGTGTGAGAAGGGTGCAGAGGAGGTTGACCCCAAATACCCCAACATTCTGTCTGACTAATTTGATTTGAAAGACAGACAGCTGCGGTCCAATTTCCTGGCTGATTTTGCTGTTATTATCTCTGTGTTGGAGGTGTCTAGGGGTGTGGGAAGGGAGAAAAGGAGGTTTCTCCCCAAATACCCCAACATTCTGTCTGGCTGATTTGATTGAAAGACACATGCAGCTGCAGTCCAATATCTTTGTTGATCTTGCTGTTATTATCTCTGTGTTGGAGGTGTCTGGGGAGTGGGAAGGGAGAAAAGGAGGTTTGTCCCCAGATACCCCAACATTCTGTCTGACTGATTTGATTGAAAGACACAGACAGCTGCAGTCGGATATCTTTGTTGATCTTGCTGTTATTATCTCTGTGCCTGGGATATCTCGGGAAAGAAGTTGCTTTTTTTTTTTCTGGACAGTGATAAGGTGAATAACAGTTTATTAAAAACATTTGGGGTGACAGACAGCTGGCTGGGACCCTGGCATGAGCTGTGTGACTGAGGCAGACTTGAGAGCAGAGGAGATTGAGTATATTGATGCAGGCCAAGGCAAGACATCACACTGTTTAGTACTTTAGAGTAAAAACATAGTAGTTGAGTAATATTGAGCAAACACACAAGGGGCAGGGGTAAAGGAGGAGCAGTGCAGGCACATGGGAGTAAAAGCAGTAGTTCAAACTGACTGTAGCCTTGGTTGCTATGGTGTGTGCATTAAATGATGATGAGCCCTCTCCTCACTGGGGAAAATGCAGTTTGTCAAGGTCCCTCCAAAAGCTCCACCAGCAGCACTAGTACTATAAAAAAACATGTAAGAAGAACACTAAAGATGACAATGAGTTGCATTCCAGTGTTGATGATGGCATAATGGAGGAAGGTGTAGCAGCTCAACCAACTGCTGCATCTGATAGTGAGTCAAATAAGCACCAAAATACCTGTCCTCAAAGTAGTAAAGAACTTTGTGAAAGTAAAAATTAATTGTTTGAGAACTCTAAAAGCTTAGAGGAATATAAGTGTAGTAGGCAAGAAGCAGGGTGTGATGCTGAGGATAACCTAATGATGACTGATGTTGTAGATCTAGACTATATCCCTCCAGCATGCTCTTCTTCTTCAGATACAGGTGAAGTTGAAAGTGAGAGAGATGATGGTGGGGCCAGAAAGTTAGCTGAAAGGCAAAGGCTCAATCTTCCACCACTGAAAAGGAGCACTGTTCCTGTCTATAAACTGTTTGGAAATGCTGATCCTGTACACGCAAAGATGCCTAAATATCCTGTCGGTCATCATCAGCATCATCACTGCTTCCAAGTCCAAGTCCCTCTCAGCCACACACATTTGTGTTGAGTAATCAGCAGCAGCAGCAACAACAACACCAGTTATTAACATCCCCAACCTTAGCTATGATGAGCGCCATTGCTGCTTCTGGAAGTGCTGTACCTTTGACACGTAGTAGTAGTAGCAGTAGAATTGCATTAACATCTAGCCTCAGTAGTAGTAGCAGCAGCCCCTTAGGAACCCCATAGTCCATGAAATCCACAGCATAGAGATACTTCACTCAGGATCCAAAAGCTAAGCAGGCTGCTATCTGTTGTCTGTGCAAACAGCACATGAGCAGAGGGGAAGTAGGCTCACACCTATGCACCTCCTCAATGAAATCCTACTGAAGTACAACCACAGATCTGACTGGAAGACACACCATCAACAGGTCAGAGTTGCCACAACTAGCAGTAGCAGAACCACTCCAAAAAGTCCTCAGGGCTCTAGGGTAGATAAAAGAAGTAGTGATGTTATTGACGTGACAGAGAGTGTGCCACTGCCAACAGTTAGTTCATTCCAAATAACACCTATAGTTCCTGTCTCCCACAGAAGTATGTGATGACTTGCTGTAGGAGATGGCAAGAGTTATAAACTGCTCAAACATGCTGCTTTCTCCTTTACCACCTGCTCTAGTCATGTTGTTAAAGCAATAAAGTTACAGGGTTCTTCTGCTATGTACTGCCAAACCACATATAGTCAGTTCCTGGGAAGGAGTCAAAAGCTTCACAAAAACAATCCCAAAGTACACCTATGGAATGGCGAGGTCATCAAGACGTTGGCAGTAAACGTAAAAAGAATACCGTAATCCGTATCAGAGTGTAGTATTACAGCATGCCCCTAGATCAGCGCTTCTCAAGTGCGGTCAGCAGCGTATTATTGTGCGTCCACCATGAAAAATTCAGAAATGGTGGCCGCAGCCCTGCATGGACATGATTGCTCCCATTTAAAAAAATATATATATATATACAATTCTGACTGGCTGAGTCAACGTCAGACGGAAAGCCTCTGCCAGTCAGTAAAATTCGGACTGGCTGGGGCTTCCCGTCTGACGTTGCCCTAGCCAGCCAATCAGGATCTGCTCCACCTATAGGTGAGGTAGGCGCCGGCCTAGGGCTCATATCTATTGTGGGAGCAGCCGCGCCGAGCAACTGCGCGCAACTCAGAGCTTTGTCCAATCATAGAACTTTGTCGTATCTCTGGCATCTGACAGCACAGGGAACTGATGAAAACCACGTCCTTATCAAAGAAATGTGATGTTTAAATTTATTTTATACATCATATTAGGACAGCCTGGATCTGAATATGCACCGTGATGTGTGCTGTAGTCTGCTCTCAATCTGTTCAACTGACCAATTTTGCTGGATTAAGCAAAATCTACCACTGGAGCATATAGACCAATAGAGTTGTCCAATTTTTTTCACCTGCTGCTGCAAGGCTGGGTATAGCAGAATTGTCAGGATACCCTATTCTTTGAATTTCCACCAAGGTACAGCAGGCCCAAGGAATGGGGTAACAGGTGGAGCAGCAGCACAGAACTGGGCAGTCTGTAGCCTGTGCTCCTCCAGCTGTTCAGGGCTACAAATCCCACCATTTATAGCCAGCCGCTAGCTGGCTGGGGATGATAGGAACTGTAGTCCTGGACACCTGGAAAGCCTCAGGTTGCCAGCCAATGCACTATTGGCATTAAAATAGTGCTATCTCCAGGATCCTCCAGTCATGAAACTAATCATATATTTCTTTAAGGGGTGGTATATCCCCACAGTCAGTGATGAGCAAAGCCTATGTCTCTGTGGTTTGTCTCAGTTGACCACTTCTGTAATTGGCTGGCGGCATGCCAATCACAGCAATTGTGACCGTTACAGTGAGAGAGCTTGTCTCCCTTCCCCCTACCATTACCAACAGTACATAACTTTACTTATAAATGTAATCAAAAAGGATAATTTGAGTGATAATGTGGCATTCCAGGTTTCTGCAAAACATAACTGTTCACTTACTCCGGGTCAGCATAAACAGTTTGAGGTGCCCTTAGGGTCCTACATTGACTTCACAGGCGGAAAAAGAATCACATACCTCCCAAACTCTGTCATCTCTAATTTCTATCTGATGGGAGGGACAGCAGTATTTGCCCTCTTGTCACTCTCTTCTGATAACCTCACTTACACATGATGTGGTCTTGGTGAAGCAGAGGAGGAAGTTATCAAATCCAGCCAGTGCAAAAATACCACTTTCAGTCAGCCCAACTCCAGAGCAGTAGAACTATAGACATTGGTATGTTAATGGTTACTCTAATCTCCTGCCATCAATGTCATAATGGGCATGGGAATTGGGGGGCATCAGAAGCTGATTAGGACACTACTTAGAGGAGAAGCTGCTCGTAACGTGTGCTAATATAACACTGGAGTCAGTGATGTATCTTGGCCTAGGCCGACTAGGCCTGGGCCTAGGGTGGCACTTTGCATAAAATGCCACCCCCACCCAGAGCCGGCCCTTAAGGGTGCAGGTCAGTAATGGCAACATGCGCTACATTGAGATCCACCTACGAGCTTGGCAATTACTGGCTTGAAGCTAACATCCTCACCACCAGCTGAGATGGACACCACGCCCCTAGCTCCCGCTCCAGCGGTGATTGGACAGAAGACTTCCTGATAATGAATTAATTCAGCCCCATCCTGCCCGCTCTCTGCCTGTGAAGTAGGAAGCTAGTGGTAAAGAGAAGCAGCAATAGAGGAGCTGAGCTGCAGCAACACTGCTATTGACACAGAGGTATTCAGGATCACTATTAAAGGGGTTGGCAGGAGGGACTAATATGGACAGTCTGATATGTATTCCTTTTTCACGCTGATTCTCAGTTGGAATCATCAGTGCTCTACTTCACAGGTCTCCAGGGTCTGAGATCACGCCTCACCCGATAGCAGGTCTGATTTATTATGTGCGTTGCTCCAGTAGTGTTGCCACCCAGCTGGTATTTTACCGGCAGGCCAGTAAAAAATTGACTTCTGTCCAATGTTAAGTCTATGGAGGGAATGCTATGGCCGATATTTTTTTTAAGAAAAGGTGGCAACCTTATGCTCCAGAGAAGCGGGGGAGTCTGATCTCTGCAAATGAAAGTTTTTAAAACAATAAGCTGCACATAATGTAATAAAGCTCTGCATCTGGTGGAAGTGCCAGCTAAGGACAGCCCTCATAAGCAGAGCCCAACCTGTCCCATCTGGCAGTGTGTGATATGCAGTCCTGTTTTCTTTAAATTAACCATTTCTGTGCCAGTAGATGACCAAAGTATTGCAATACATTGGACATCCTTATTCAATCTAAGGTTTAACCTTCTGAGTGACTGAGGGGCATCCAATGCAATGTGTTGCACACCTCTATGGCACTCAAAGGGTTAATATAACTCCAGCAAAGATGAAGAAGTGGATCATCATCAGCTTGCATGTAGATACAATTATCTAGGAGTACTGCCAGCAGGAGAAAAGTGACACTGGCAGTGGTGCCATGGACCTTACAAGTTCTGCCCTATTGAGTCTGAAGGGTATATGCCCCCACTCCCCATTTCTTATGTTCATGCCCTCCACATATGTGTATAGACACACAGACAAATGCATGTGTGGTACCTGTCATTTGCCTGTCATTGTTGTGGATTTAGCAAGGATGCCATAGTTATCAAGTTAACTAAGTGTAATTCTGTAGCACCATAGTAGAGACATGAACATTTCAGTTGATTTAAATGGGGCTTTTAACCCTTTGATTGGTAGAGAAAATGCATACGCATAGCAAATTAATACACTGGGGACATTTCTAGCATTCAAGGGGATTAAAAGCCCCATTTATATCAACAGAAATGTGTAGAATTTTCAATTTAACCCTATGGTCTCAGTTGTGTGTTCCAATAATGCACATCTTTATTTTAATACATAAAGCCCCTAGAGTTATAGTCTTATCCTATTAATCTAAACACATTTTATTCTTTTGGTTCTTGCAGCAATTGATTGTGACTGTACACTGTGAGTCTGATGTATTGACAAAAAGAGGACCAATTCTGGATCAAACCATCTGCATCATAAAGAGCACATAAAATGCATTGGAGACCTCCCTAGTGTTAAAGAGGTTAAAAGGCCCTTTCAAATATATGGGTCTTTTTATTTGTTTCCTATGTAGCTGTTGGTTTGCCTCAACTGCTTTTCCTTAGTATATGAGCCTTACTGTTTTGAAGTCTGTTAGCTATTAGGGGGCATAACTTGCCTAGGGCCCTATGGAGTTATAATACGGCTCTGCAGCAAAGCTGCCCAAGTCCCCCTCAGATCCAGTGATTGCTCCGGCATGTTCATGGAGAGGTTGCAGAGCAAGATTAGCCTGTCAACCTCATTTGAGGCATTGGTCATATACTTCCCTTGATGAACTCAATCGATGAAGAAGGCAGAGTTAAGGACATTTTCTGTCTCTCTGATATGCCTGATGGAGCCTAATGAGGAAAGGGTGGGACCAAAAGAGGAAGGGGTGGGGTTTACAAAGGAAGGGGTGGATCATAAGCAGGAAGAGGTGTGACCTGGACAGGAAGTGGTTGGGCGAATGATGATTTGGGGGTGCATGAGTTTAGTCAGGCCTAGGGAAACACAAAACCTAAATACACCACTGACTGGAGTTGTGAGTACTGAACTAAGGTGTAAGGACTAAATAGTTGAGAAGGAAGTATGATTAAAAGATAAATAATACAACATTAAATGGCTGTATGTGGTGTTAAAATGTGGAGGCTAATCCATGCTAAGTGTGTGTGCGACTGTGGGGCTGTGAGATAATGTATGTGGGAGCTGTGACTACCAGTGGACCCAGGCAGACAGTGGGCACTTACATAGCACCATTTCACTTGTAAGGTCTTTGTTTGATATCACCAGTGCAGCCCCATTTTCTCTGTAAGCTTTCTAGTATCACTTGTGCAGCCCCATTTTGATTGTAAGCTCTGTGGTGTAAATTTTAGTCCAATTTCAATTATAGGCTCTGTGGAGTAATTTGTGTAGCCCTGCTTCAATTGCAAGCTCTATGTTATTACTTGTATAGCACCATTTCAATTGTAAACTATGCATTTTATTTTACTATACATAACCGCCTTGGATGCCAGGGAGATGCCTAGTGCATTTCTTTACAATGTTTTGGGGACCTCTCTGGCATCCATGGAATTAAAACATTCAATCTGCTTTATATTGGGTTAGTAGTAGTAGTAGTAGTACCACGAACCACAAGAACAATGGGAAAACTGAGAAAAGTCTGCGGCATTAGTGTGGGTGGGAGGGGGCAAGATGGGGAGGGGCCCTAATTTTGGATCCTGCCTAGGGCCCTATGGAGTTTTAGTCCGGCTCTGCCTTTATTTGGGAAACAAACAACCTTAAAACGGGTTAGATCAAGCAGAGAACTCTATCAATCCCAGATAAATTAGGTTTCATAACGTGGTCTCCCTCACATTGCAACACTTAATCAGCATCAACATAAATTAAAAACAGCCATACTAAATGCAGAGGCACATCATCTTTATTACGCAAGCATCCTCATACAGTATTGGTGTAGTCAGATCATTCCAACACATTGAATCACTGAATCCACAATATAGTGTCACTCCTGTTACATGACAAGCAATATTAATTACGGTAAAGCAAAAATAGATGTACCATTTGTGCATGCAATATCATAGCATGGCCACCATGTTATGGCTGTGGCCGCAATGCGGCCATCCAGTAGACTGTTGTGGCCACATTGGCGGCCACAAGAAAAAATCCTTTGGGATTATCTGCCTTAGTTTCTCTCTCGCCTCCTCCATGTTATAAACATTTCTTATGCGCCTTGTCCTTCCGCATCCACACGTCTTAAATCTGGTCAGAATGGTAATTCCTTGATATCAACAGATATCAAGGGATTGGTCAGAAATGGATAAAGCGAAGTGTTACATTAATAAGCCAACCAGCTTAAGAATATATAAGATGTTGGCAGTGCATATTCTGCCATATTCTTTTGCAGAAAACCAAGGTTTCAGAGAACTGATGTCATGTGTAGCTCCATGATGGCATATCCCAAGCCACAGTTATATTTCCAGGATGGCTATGCCAGAATTGTACAAGCAGGTGGTTAGTGTGGTAGGCAAAGGGCTGGAAAGTGCATATGGCAAGAAAATCTACCGGACAACAGATATTTGAACAAGTGGGCAAAGCACAGACTTTATGACTGCGACTGCTCGCTGAGTTTCCCTCCCACAACCACCAGTGGCAACACTACTAGCTTACAGCATCAGCTGACAGCGAGTAATCTTGCCTCTGGTTCTGGAAGTATGATAGCCAATGCCATCGGCACTCCACCTTGAGCATGCAGTATTTTGAGAGACAGTCCCACAAAAGGCTTCCTAGAAGCTGATTTTGTGTCTGCTGATAACGGCACCAACATAATCGCTGCTTTGATAATAGGTGATATGGTGCATGTGCCCTGCTTTGCCCATATGCTAAATTTAGTTGCGACCAGATTCCTGGCAGAATCTGAAACCCTCACAGGGAGGCTGATAATTGTCCGCAAAATCTGTGCCCATTTTATCTGCTCCTACAGTGCACACAGTGTAAGATCTTAACAATCTTTCCTATTACCAGCTGAAAATGGAGATCCATACCAGGTGAAATCCCACACTGTACATGCTAGAGTATATGTACAAGCAGAATAAGGCCACTACCGAGTACGCCATCGAAACTTGGAGGCTATGGAAGGAGCTTCTTTGTCACCTGGGCAATGGCAACTAATGTGTAATGTATGTGAGATACTGAAATCCTTAGAGGCAGCAACAATTCTGGTGAGTCGCATAATGACAGAAAGTAGTGAAAATCTATCACTGATATATTTATTGCAGAAAAATACAAGGAGCGTTGCTGAGGAAACTTTCCATAATGACAGCATAGACATGCACCAGCTGGTCATGGATATGTTAGTGTGATTTGAACAAGATCCTCACATAGTGTCCATTAAAAAGCAATGATGAATACATTCTTGCCACTCTGCTGGACCCCTGCTTTAAACACAAAATTTCAGAACGTCTGTGAAAGCAGCAGCAGTTTGTCACAAC
The DNA here is from genome assembly GCA_037306005.1 of Rhinophrynus dorsalis. NCBI lineage: Eukaryota > Metazoa > Chordata > Amphibia > Anura > Rhinophrynidae > Rhinophrynus > Rhinophrynus dorsalis. Next base: position 301,054,814 of record CM074721.1, read on the forward strand.
AAGGAGTCATGATGATCAGCAGCATGTCTCTGAGGAATGGTATTGTGTCAAGGAATATAGATATATGCTTACTGGTCGAGTGGAGGGTTGCATTATGGAGGATGAGAGGGAGAAATTTAGGGCCCATAAAAATTCTAGACAGCATAGTGAAAAAGAAGGCAACAAATCATTTACACCAGCAGCAGAAAAAGCTACATGATCAACTAGAACATCCCATTCTGAACACAGGGCAATTCATCGGTCTTATCAGGGGTAGCAAATATCCAACATGGGGGGTGGTGGTGGTGGTGGCACCTGTGGCACCACATCTCTTTGGGACTTGCTCCTTGAGTATGGGTTAGTAACTGACACACAGAAACACTGTGTAGCTCCTAGGCGTGGTCCCACTGCATGTGATATGGTTTCTGCATACTTGCAGGATAGCTATGTTCTAGGCAGACACAATGACGCCACAGACTACTGGCAAACAAAACAGTGTGTGTGGCCAGCATTGACACGCACTGCAGTGGAAACCCTTAGTTGGCCTCCAGCAAATGTTAAGTCTGAGCAGGTTTTCAGTGCAGCTGGTTACATTGTGAATGACCATAGGACCTTGCTATCAAGCAGCAATATTGGGAGACTAACGTTCTTAAGAATGAACCAACATTTAATAATATCTGAGTATCAGGTAGCACAAACCACACATGGCAGAGAAAGCTAGGGTAAATGTATTAACAGCAGCACAGATTTTGAGGAGGAGGAATGTAAAGGGTTGCTACCATCTACCACACTTGGGACCACTGCTATGACCAATAAGTAATGTTCATCAGAAATTTGAGGGTTGCTAACATTTGAGACAAAATTATAATGGCAACAACTGCTGTAGGAATTTATATATATATAATTTATAAACATACATGCATCAATCACACCACTCCAGTTGACCACTACCATACACATCTGCCACACTGTAGTTCTGTTTTGTTTAAAACATAGTAACGTAGTAAATTAGGGTGAAGAAAAGACATAAGTTCAACCCTTGTCTCATAAACCAGAGACATGCCAAATAATTTAGTCTATCAGCCCTTCCTGTTTTGCCTACTAATACACAGTATAACCCTGTATGGTGGCAAGCTTAGCATTCTATGGCCATATAATGTAACTAAATCCTCATCTTTAATATAGTAGTGATATGCAGGCATAATGCCGCAGAGTAAAGGGTTAATGGTGATGAAAATGTGGATGTGCACCAATACTTTGTATATTTGCTTTTAGCTATTTTGGTCAAAATTGGTTGCACTCCAGCAATTTTAAATGTGTTTTTTTTCTTTGGGTGTGCTTACCAAAACCTGGACTGGAATTGTATTTTTGGAAGTTTTGACCAGCTTCTATTGGTTTAAGCACCCCTCCCACCCCCAGGTGCAATGCTCATTGTCTTTAGGACACTATATAATGCCTGTCAGAGAGTCTCTCTCCATTAATGAGTAAAGCTGACCAAGACTCAGCTCTCAGGATAAAGTAAATTAAGGTTAGTAATTGCCTAAAGTAGGAGAGATTCAGCTCATAAGACAAAGCATATTAAGGTTACGTACTTGCCAAAATGAGGTACCTTGGCGCTGGTGACAAGCTTAGCATTCTATGGCCATATAATGTAACTAAATCCTCATCTTTAATATAGTAGTGATATGCAGGCACAGTGCTGCAAAGTAAAGGGTTAATTGTGATGAAAATGTGGATGTGCACCAATACTTTGTATATTTGCATATATATATATATATATATATATATATATATATATAAACATACACGCATCAATCACACCACTCCAGTTGACCACTACCATACACATCTGTCACACTGTAGTTCTGTTTTGTTTAAAACATAGTAACGTAGTAAATTAGGGTGAAGAAAAGACATAAGTTCAACCATTGTCTCATAAACCAGAGACATGCCAAATAATTTAGTCTATCAGCCCTTCCTGTTTTGCCTACTAATACACAGTATAACCCTGTATGTTTCCTTTTGAAATAAATGTATCTAATATTCTCTTAAATGTATCCATTGTATCTGCCATAACCACATCCTTGGCAAGGAATTCCATAATTTAACAGACCTTAGTGTAAAAAAACCCTTTCCTCTGCTGAAGTCGAAACATTCTTTCCTCTAATCTCAAGGGGCTTTAAATAACTGATTTCATGTTGTGCACCCTACTGGAATATGTGTCAGTGTTACTTATGCAGGATGTTAGTGTTGTGGACAAAGGCAGTCTGCCTACTATCAAATTTTTCAAGGCATATGTTAATGTAGAACTCACAACTTTGACTTTCAGCTATTTATTTATCCACTCGAGTCCTCAGAAGTAGTAATAATGTTGCAATCATAGGAAACATGGTAGAAAAATGTATTAGCAGTGGAAAAAAGGAGAAAACTGTGAAAAAAGCAAAAAAAATCCTTTTTTTTGTGAAAAGTCATGCAGGACATTTTTCTGACTTTTCACCTATCCCTACATTTATCTAGGCATGTTACTTTAAAAACATGAGTGCTGGGATTCTACTCTGTTTGTAAACATGTAAAGTAACACACACACAAACACATTCATTTTCTTAACACCTTAAGTAGCATATTTTTTACCATACATACAGTACATACAGGAGTACAGTGGCACTTTAACCACTGGAGGGAGCTCTTAGCTATATATATGAAGTACATGGGGAAAATGTCAAGAAGTCTAAGTGAATTTAAAACATATATATCAGTGGTTCTCAAAGGATTTTTTCTTGTGGCCATACTGCGGACACAGCCATAACATGGTGGCCACACTATGATATTGCATGCATAAATGGTACATCTGTCTTTGCTTTCCAGTAATTAACATTGCTTGTCATGTAACAGGAGTGACACTATATTGTGGATTCAGTGATTCAATGTGTTGGAATGATCTGACTACACCAATTCTGTATGAGGATCCTTGCGTAATAAAGATGATGTGCCTCTGCATTAAGTATGGCTGTTTTTAATCTATGTTGATGCTGATTAAGTGTTGCAATGTGAGGGAGACTGCGTTATGAAACCTAATTTATCTGGGATTGATAGAGTTCTCTGCTTGATCTAACCCGTTTTAAGGTTGTTTCCCAAATAAAGGCAGAGCCGGATTAAAACTCCATAGGGCCCTAGGCAGGATCCAAAATTAGGGCCCCTCCCCATCTTGCCCCCTCCCACCCACACTAATGCCGCAGACTTTTCTGTTTTCCCATTGTTCTTGTGGTTAGTGGTACTACTACTACTAACCCAATATAAAACAAATTTAATGTTTTAATCCCATGGATGCCAGAAACGTCCCCAAAGCATTGTAAAGAAATGTACTAGGCATCTCCCTGGCATCCAAGGGGGTTACGTATAGTAAAATAAAATGCATAGCTTACAATTGAAATGGTGCTATACAAGTAATAACATAGAGCTTGCAATTGAAGCAGGTCTACACAAATTATTCGACAGAGCCTATAATTGAAATTGGACTAAAATTTACACCACAGAGCTTACAATCAAAATGGGGCTGCACAAGTGATAGTAGAAAGCTTACAGAGAAAATGGGGCTGCACTGGTGATATCAAACAAAGACCTTACAAGTGAAATGGTGCTATGTAAGTGCCCACTGTCTGCCTGGGTCCACTGGTAGTCACAGCTCCCACATACATTATCTCACAGCCCCACAGTCGCACACACACTTAGCATGGATTAGCCTAAACATTTTAACACCACATACAGACATTTAATTTTGTATTATTTATCTTTTAATCATACTTCCTTCTCAACTATTTAGTCATTACACCTTAGTTCAGTACTCACAACTCCAGTGTTATGTTAGCACACGTTACGAGCAGCTTCTCCTCTAAGTAATGTCTAATCAGCTTCTGATGCCCCCCGATTCCCATGCCCATAATGACATTGATGGCAGGAGATTAGAATAACCATTAACATACCGATGTCTATAGTTCTACTGCTCTGGAGTTGGGCTGACTGAAAGTGGTATTTTTGCACTGGCTGGATTTGATAACTTCCTCCTCTGCTTCACCAAGACCACATCATGTGTAAGTGAGGTTATCAGAAGAGAGTGACAAGAGGGCAAATACTGCTGACCCTCCCATCAGATAGAAATTAGAGATGACAGAGTTTGGGAGGTATGTGATTCTTTTTCCGCCTGTGAAGTCAATGTAGGACCCTAAGGGCACCTCAAACCGTTTATACTGACCCGGAGTAAGTGAACAGTTATGTTTTGCAGAAACCTGGAATGCCACATTATCACTCAAATGATCCTTTTTGATTACATTTATAAGTAAAGTAATGTACTGTTGGTAATGGTAGGGGGAAGGGAGATAAGCTCTCTCACTGTAATGGTCACGATTGCTGTGACTGGCATGCTGCCAGCCAATTACAGCAGTGGTCAACTGAGACAAACCACAGAGACATAGGCTTTGCTCATCACTGACTGTGGGGATATACCACCCCTTAAAGAAATATATGATTAGTTTCATGACTGGAGGATCCTGGAGATAGCACTATTTTAATGCCAATAGTGCATTGGCTGGCAACCTGAGGCTTTCCAGGTGTCCAGGACTACAGTTCCTATCATCCCCAGCCAGCTAGCGGCTGGCTATAAATGGTGGGATTTGTAGCCCTGAACAGCTGGAGGAGCACAGGCTGCCGACTGCCCAGTTCTGCGCTGCTGCTCCACCTCTGTTATCCCATTCCCTGGGCCTGCTGTACCTTGGTGGAAATTCGAAGAATGGCGTATCCTGCCGATTCTGCTATACCCAGCCTTGCAGCAGCAGGTGAAAAAAATTGGACAACTCTACTGGTCTATATGCTCCAGTGGAAGATTTTGTTTAATCCAGCAAAATCGGTCAGTTCAACAGATTGAGAGCAGGCCACATTTTTCCTTTGGCGAGAAGCTTCAAAAATATCCTATATAATAATTCGCTAGGGTGTTTGTCACGATGCAGTCATGCACAGTCATGCATGATTGCATCGCATGAGTGAGGCGATGCAAGACTGCATTGCGAGGAGCAGTGAGGTAGCGGCCGCTTAACATTACCCAGACCTTGGCCCATGTACACGAGCTTTTAGACTAGTTTCATAATAAAAAATAAAGATGGCCACTTTTGGCAACGTTTTATCAGGTCTGTTATAAAAAAACTGACAAAACCACAAACAGTGGTAATTGTTTTGAGATTAGGACTCACCCAACTCAGTTCACTGGAACTCTTATCTCTTATTTATTTACCTAAATCATGCCTTAAATTGCCCTTATGACTTGTATAAACAAACAGGGATCAAATGGTTATACACAGTGGCATTCAGCTGAATAGGAAAAGCAGATATGCACCTAAGGAATAATGCTTTACATATGTTGGTTATGAGTACATGATATTTTAAAGGGTATGAACCCTATTCATTTTAGGTGATAATGCCCCTTGTAGCGGAATTTTTATGACATACTTTTCAAATTTAAAACATAAGCATATGCATGTGTTTCAAGTACTAAAGCGCCAACATAAAGCACTAACATAGTCTTTGTGCTGTCACAATTGTCTGAAGCTACACTAACAATCTTGATGTAAACAGACTCTTAAAGGGATAGTCATGTTTCATAATAAAAGCAGCTCTAATTAATCATCATAGTATTTGGACTTTGGAGAGTGTTATTTCAGTACTGTCAGAGTTGTACTTCAAGAGTAATTCAATGACAAAGTATCCCCCTCCCACCCCTTTTACTGATGTAACACTGTTCAGCCAGATCAGAAGGGAGGTGCCCAGGTAGACTGCAGAGAGGGACAATCTTCAATTAAGATAAGGGAAAAACCCTGAAAAACTTGTCAAGGGGGCAGGGCTTTCATTGTCTTTCAGGAAGAAGATTGTCCCCTGCTGTTATCTGTCTGGTCTATGGACTGGATTCCACATCTGAGAAGAGATGGCTTACACTAGGTAAAAGGGGCGGGGAGGGGAACTTTGCTTGTGAATATCTCTCAAACCATAAAGGTTTGAGAGATAAGACTTATTTTGTTCTTCATGTTTTTTTAATGCCTACAAAATAAAATAAAGATAAAACGATGTATTACTATCCCTTTAACACTTTGGGTTAATGGAATCACTAAAATTGCAAGGAAAATTAAAAAATAGATTATTTTACGTAGGTCAGTGGTTCCTACAGCTAGATTCAAGTTTCACTAACATGGTGGGTTCCCAACCTTACAGGTCTGAAGGGCCTGGCACTCCATAGCACTTCTGTGTCCCACCTACCATCCTCTAGACTGTAAGTTCTCACAGGCAGGGCCCTCTGATCCTTTTGTTTTCTATGTTCCATTTGCTCTGTTTTATGTCTCTTTATGTCTATCCCATATGGTACAGTGCTGCGGAAAAAGATGGAGCTATATAAATGAAGGTGTTACGGTTGGCAAGCAAAACCAGGAGTCAGATGGTATAGTTAATAGAACTTTTATTATGAGAATAATGACAGTAATGCAATATATAAATATACACACAGTGGGTGATTGAAACAGCGAGCACTGTATCAGGAATAGCAGTCTCCCAATCTCTGCACCACACTGTTCGAGACTAGGTCTCAGCCCACTGGAGTCTCATGGTAAGGTAACACCCAAGAGATACTGACTCAGCCTGCAGTCAGTAGCTAGGAGTCTGCTAGAGCCCCAGGTCAATACTAGGAAGTATGTCTGAGGAATGGAACCAACAAACTGAGCGAACAGACAAAGCCTTCTAGTAAGCATCAGATAGGATAGTCAGACAAGCCAAAGTCATACACTGAGCGGGTAGTCAGCCAGAGCCACAGGTTTGACCCAGAAAGGATATCCACTGAAGCGATGGAATGCTGGATACGCAGTGGATAGAGCCCCAGGTCAACATCAGAGTGGGTAGTCAGACAAGCCTAGGTCATACATGGAGCGGGTAGTCAGCCAGAGCCACAGGTTTGCACCAGAAAGGATACCTGAGCCAAATCAGAATGCCAAGGAGAATAGTCAGACAGAGTCACAAGTCAACACCAGAATGGATGTACAGACAAGCCGGATCATACACAGGAATCAGGAATACTAGAAAATGAACTGCTCAGAGCAACAACGTAAGGGTGACTGAGTCAGGACTCAGTCTGCCAATTAAACCCCTCCACAGGAAGTAGGTAGGAGGAGCAGCTAGAGGGAGGACGTAGGTAGGAGGAGACTACAGGAAACAAACACACATAAAACAGAGGCCTGCAGCATGCTTGAAGCCTCTTGCCTGCAGATGACACGTGGAAAGATGCTGAGCGTTGCTGAAGCAGCGGCGCTGGAAACAAGGTACTGTGACAGAAGTATAAAAATAATAATCTATACTATAAAAGAAGAAGTGGTCAGGTGACCACAAATTCTATGTCTGTGCCACACCCCCCCCCAGGGAGGCAGCTAGGATGATATTTGCATATGTCCTCTATTGCCAGAGCCCAGTATTACACACTAAATTATAATACACACACCCTAGGGCTGGCACATAAGAGCACATATGCAGATCTCCTATAGATTTCCATAGTCCAACGTACAAACCCCAGGGTGCAGCTAGGAGGATATTAACACATCTCCTACACACAGCCATTTTAATTTCCACACCCCTCACTATCCCTTCACAGAAACAAAAAAAATGGCTGACACTCTCCTCTTGGGGACAAAAATTTCACCCATCACCACATTCTGTTTTCCCTAAAAACAGTGCTGTTTTCTCTGCAGCACTCGCCAAAAATGACATGGAGTGCACTCAGCACACTCCAGCACTGTTACACTTATGTACACTGTTAATACACATTGTGTGCCTTAACCCTTTGACAGCCAAAGAGGTGCACAATGTATTGCAAACTAATGCAATGTCCACCACTGTGGCACTCAAAGGGTTAACATGGTCTCTTCCACTCACAGACTTGCATCCTTACACATTTTCCCCAAACTGTACACACACGCTCGTAACATACATGTTCGTAACACACGCTCGCAACATACATGTAATACATATGTACAACGCAAACAGACAACACTCACATGCACCATACACACAAAACACACACACACATGTATAATACACGCAAAGCACATGCACAACACACGCACAACACACACACATGCACCACAGCACACGCACAACACATGCAGAACACACACAGCACATGCACAACACACACACACATGCACAGCACACGCACAACACACACGCATGCATAATATACGCACAGCACATGCACAACACACAACCACAGAACAAACACAGCACACGCACAACATACACAGTATACACACAACACACACACATGCACAATACATACACAGCACATGCACAACACACACACACACATGCACAGCACACGCACAACACACACACATGCATAATATACGCACAGCACATGCACAATACATGCACAGCACATGCACAACACACAAGCACAGAACAAACACAGCACACGCACAACATACACAGTATACACAGAACACACACACATGCACAATACACACACAGCACACGCACAACACACACACATGCACAATACATGCACAACACACACATGCACAATACATGCACAGCACATGTGCAACACACACAAAATAAACACACACAGAAAAAACATACACAATAAACACACACAGACACACACACACATGCCCACAATACATACACACATTCACGTACAACACACCACAAAATACACAAACGCATAAATACATGTGCAAAACACAAGCACACAACACATGTACAAAACATGTACAATACACATATACATGCAATACACACACACATGCACAACACAATACACAAATAGAACACACACAGGCAATACACAAACACATATGCAAATTCAACAATCCAGTCATTAAGAACATTGTCTTAAAAGGGTTACAGGCTGCTCTGATACCCTGCTCTGCAACGCATTAATTACAAATCCCTTACCTTACACTGTTCCTGCGACAACAACAGTACTGAGAACCCAAGAAGAAGAAACCGTGCAAACTGGAATCCCGACATTGCTAGGACCAACCACAGCTTGGATCTGAATATAACTCACAATTCTGGGACTACCCATTATCGTATCTCTGCAAGGAGAAGCCTTCCCCAAAAAAACAAATATGCCATTTCCTCCCTTTGCCACTCTTGTGTATATACACACATCCCCCACACACACACATATATACACACACCCCTCCCCAAACATATATATACACATACCCACACACACAACGCCGTCTAAAACTGCTAGTAATAATAATAATAATAATAATGGAGATACGTTAAGGTGAGATACATTCCCCAATGACAGAAAGTATCTAATTTCTATATTATTCTATGGAGTCCATGCACTAAACTCTAACTCAGAGGTGGGTAATTAATTTGGCCCAAGGGCCACATCTTTGTTTAAAAGAGGGACAACAGTTAGATACACATTTTCCTAAAATTCTAGGTGGATTTTAAACCCTCAGCAACAGGCCTGCTGGGTGTTATATATTAACCCATGGAAGGGGGTGTTTCCTTTTGGAGGAGTGTGCAAGTTTTGTGCAGTCCTTGAAGGCCCGCGTTTTCAAAAGGGATTCAGCTGTACAGACTATCATACTCCTAGTCAGCCTTGACAAAGGTCTGTATATAAGCACAAAACTGCTGTTGGCAGGAGGTGGAAATGCTGTTTCGTTATCAGCAATGGGATGCTGTGGCTTAAAGGGATAGTACTGTTTCATAATAAAAGCAGCTCTAATTAATCATCATAGTATTTGGACCTCGGAGAGTGTTATTTCAATTCTGTCAATGACAAACTATCCCCCTCCCGCTCCTTTTACAGATGTAACACTGCTCATCCAGAGCAGAAGGGAGGTGCCCAGGTAGATACAGAGAGGGACAATCTTCAATTAAGATAAGGGAAAAACCTGAAAAACTTGTCAAGGGTGGCATGGCTTTTATTGTTCTCATAGGAAGAAGATTGTCCCCTTCTGTTATCTGTCTGGTATTACAACCAGATTCCACATCTGAGAAGAGATGGCTTACACTAGGTAAAAGGGGCGGGAGGGGAAACTTTATCTTTCAATTACTCTTGAACCACAACTCTGACAGTAATGAAATTACACTCTCCATAGCCCAAATACTATGAAGATTAATTGGAGCTGCTGTTTTTGTGAAACATTACTATCCCTTTGAAAGTGAAGAAGTTGCTTGTGTCTTCAGCACTCTCGCATAGCAAACCTTATCCTCTCATTGCTCCTTATCTTTGGTATGCTCTACCTCTCACTCTGCGCCACTGCACCTCTCTTATGGTCTTCGAGTCACACTTGAAACTACACTTCCTTAGCAAAACTTAAACATGCTAGAAGGCACTGACTTTGTACAGCTAAGGCTCTTTATAAATGATTTCTTTATTTGTGTCCCCTATGTCTCGTGTCCTGACAAGAACTCTAGCACTGTATTCCACACTTGACCCTTATACTCTGTATGTGTCCACTTTTGGATTATAAGCTTTCGGGCAGGGTCCTCACTCCAGTGTTTCACTTTGCAAAGCACTTGTAACCCTGTATGGTCTACACTCTTCAACTGTAAAGCAATGCATAGACTGGTGGCACTATATAAATATATTCATTCATTCATTCTTTATATGTTTCACAGAAGCACTTCTTCCAGGTAGGTGCCAGAGTTGTTTTAAGACACTGATGGGCCCTATTCAGCCTCATAACCCTTTGACTATTAGAGATATGTTCAACACATTGATTTGCAATTCATTGTAGACCTCTCTAGCAAACAAGAGGTTAAATAATAACTACATTTGTTTCCCCATCTTGACTGTGGGGGTACTTTCTACTAGTAGTCTTTGTACAGCTTCCTACTTTGCCTATTGAGAACATGGCTCTGACAGTGGGCCTTCATTTAGCAGTCAGGTATATCTATCTATATATTTTATGCATATTATGTGCAGTTTAAGCCTTTAAATGCCAGAGGGGTATGCAACACAATTCTTTGCAATGCATTGCATATCCCTCTGTATTTAGCTTTCACTTCTACACAATAAACAATAGACTGTGTCAGTCTGAATGAGCTTACAGAGAAAATCCCACACATGAGTCTAACTGAAAGTGAGAAGCTGCTCAAGGTAATAGGTCCCTGTTCAGAATTAGTATTAATGTAGAGTTCAAATGCAAAAAATCAGTGAACAGATATTCTCAGTTCAGAGATGGATTAAGGCTCGATAGGGCCCTAGGCGAGGTAACAATTTAGGGCCCCACATGTCTTGATATGGTGCTTCTGACACAGAGTTCTGCTAGCAGGTGCTTATATTGTGGCATTAATGAAGTTGGAGCAATGCTATGGTTAGGGTTGCCACCTTTTCTTCAGAAAAATACCGGCCATGGCATTGCCTCCATAGACTTAACATTAGACAGAAGCCAATTTTTTACCGGCCTGCCGGTAAAATACCGGCTGGGTGGCAACCCTAGCTATGGTGTTGGTCTATTTCAAGAAAAAGGGCGTATGACACAAAATATTAGCATCATCAACAACAGGGCCTCTGTAGGCGACCCATCACTTGTAGACAGGGCCCCTCATATTGTCAGGGGCCCTAGGCAGTAGCCTAGGTTGCCGTAATGGATGATCCGGCTCTGCCTCAGTTATATATTTAGACTTTCGACTGTCTTAGGCCCAATCAAGCGACCCCCTCCCCCATAACACTTTACCAAACCATAATTTTATCCAGACTTTTCAGTAGGCTGCACCCCTTCTATTATGTTTTATGTTTTGATGATAAATCCTTCAACATCAAAATTAGCAAAATTAAAAAGCAGAGGGGTAAATTTGTTCTGTTGTAAACAGTGGCCATATTTATTAACATACCTGGGAACTCTCTGGATCTGCGCCAGAGACTCCGTTTTTCAGACTGAATTACAGAGTCTCTGGGGCCAGAGGCTTATTCTCTGACTGTGATGAGCTTCTTCTCTTACTCACCCAATTCTCCTCCTTCCCACCCTGTTCTGCCCAATTCCACCCACTTCCTGCCAACTTTATGACTCAAATATGATAAAGCCCCACCCACTTTATGAATCTCATCATTGACATCCTCTCATTGGCAGCACATGAGCTCTCTCTCCGGGAGCTCAAAAAGAGCAAGTTCACAGGTACGTTTATGATTACAGTGTCCTGAACTAAGTTACATTTTCATGTTTCGGCAGCTACAATAAAACATTTTTAACCCCTTGGATGCTAGATAACTGATAACATGCCACCAGAAATTAACAGACAAGCCAAATCAAGTATCTTTGCTATGTGAACTTTTTCTAGCATTTCATAAATAAAAGATGATAATAGTCACCAGTGTCATAAAATATCACATGAACATCTTCTGTATTATTTTCTAAAAAATAATAATCTGTTGCATATTATTTACACTGCTGTGTTCATGCGGGTGACTATTTAGCCCTTTAAGGGCAAGGGATGTATGCTTTGCAATCTGTTGTGAACCCCCCCCTTGTCCTTTAAGGGTTAGGATGAGGCAATCAAATGACCTTTCAGGGAGACTCAGTTGAAATTAGTAGCACAATGTGACAGGTGTAAAAAAAAAACTGTGCCTAGAGACGTATTGCATGTAGAGGTTATATAAAAGTGGTTTGAAACACCAGTGTTGTTTACACGACCTTGTATCCAAATGTGTTACTCATCTGCTATCTGCACAAGTTATGAACCATCAGGAAAACAAACTAGAAGCAGTTTAACCATTTCAGTGTCAGAAGGAAGTGAGCAACATCTTGCGTTGCAGTTCTTGGCAGTGGTATCACTCAATGATAATCTGTTGACTTTAGTGAGAATTCTAGCTTAACCCTTTCAGTGCCAGAGGGGTATGCAACGCAATGCGTTGTGTACCCATCTGGCACTAAAAGGGTTAGTGCTCTGAGTGACAGAGAAGTGTCCAAAGCATTGCTCAACAACAGAGTTAAATCTCAGGAGGATGGATGTACTAATTGATTCCACATTATAATATATTCTGGAAACAACCGCTTGTTTAATACAATGTACAAACAAGCGTCAGAGGAAAGAAGCAGCATTTGGGGCTTGATTGCTTTAACCCTTTGAGTCTCATAGAGGTATACAAGCTGGCATATACTTAAGCGTATACCCTGAAGTGCAGCCACATAAGTCAGAGGCCAACACAAAAAGGGCTGCACTGGTGGATTCCTACGTTCCACAATATTTTTTAAATGTGCCCAAAAATAGATATCTACTGGGGCAAATCTACTATTAACAACGATTTGCCAATTATTAACTATGCAAAAGAGCTAGTCAGAGATGCTCAACTAGGAATGAGCCTACCCTCGAAATGATGAGGCTCTATAGGATAAGCAGGGCTTAAAATTGGAAGTCCTTTGCTACTAGCCAGACCTGAAAAGTTACTCGCCACTGCAAGCCATAACATACCAACCAGGGCTGAATTTCTACTCGCCAGGGCTAAATTTTCACTCGCCATTGGCTAGTGGCGAGTGGAAATTTTGAGCCCTGGGATAAGTATCCTACCCAGGATGCAATCTCTTTTAGCCACTAGTGTTTCGGCCTTGTTGGGCCTCAACTAGGAACGATCCTACCCTCCAAATGATGAGGCTCTATAGGATAAGTATCCTACCCAGGGTGCAATCTCTTTTAGCTCACTAGTGCCTTTCACAGAGAGAAAATATCCTGAAGCACATCATACTGATCCTACCAAAAGGCAGTCCAGCCACAAAGTGCCAGGCAATTCCTCTCTGAACAAGAGAAGCAGCCAACCCCAGACATACGTTTTGGCCTTGTTGGGCCTCGTCAGTGAGGTGCAGCTGATCTCTCTAGGCACTGTGAGCAAGGGGTCCACGTCTGGATTACCCTGTTACCCTTAGGGTAACTAGTCCCAAAGGCAATTTGCATATGCAAAAGAGTTAGTCAGAGACGCTCAACTAGGAACGAGCCAACCCTCGAAATGATGAGGCTCTATAGGATAAGTATCCTACCCAGAGTGCAATCTCTTTTAGCTCACTAGTAGTCTGGGGTTGGCTGCTTCTCTTGTTCAGAGAGGAATTGCCTGGCACTTCGTGGCTGGACTGCCTTTTGGTAGGATCAGTATGATGTGCTTCAGGATATTTCCTCTCTGTGAAAGGCACTAGTGAGCTAAAAGAGATTGCACCCTGAGTAGGATACTTATCCTATAGAGCCTCATCATTTCGAGGGTAGGTTCGTTCCTAGTTGAGCGTCTCTGACTAGCTCTTTTGCATATGCCAATTATTAACTACCCTGCCCCCTTCCCCTCGCACTGCCAAAAAAGCAAATTAATAAACATTTTTACCTTTTTCCTCAATGTTTCGGTTTCTATAGGTGGATTCGATAACTTGTGAAAATTTGTTTCTAGTTTTTGCCTTTTGCATCAGTACCACTTTTTCCACATGTAACCACAAGCAGATAAAAACACTATGCACTTAAAATGTGATTGACTATAAATAAGACACAGATATCCTTCTTTCATGTGGCTGAGTCTTCTGACACCTAGATTATTTACCACAGAATGCATGGAGTGCAACATACATTTTTCTGGCCATAGAGTCAAGTGACTTATTCTGTTTTGCTGGGACAATTAGTACTAAATGCAGTGACTGCCAGAAAATCAAATACTGCCAAGTAAAGCAGAACTACACACACACGGACACACACAAGCACATGAACACAGACACACAGATACAGACACACAAGCACATGTACACAGGCACACAGATACAGACACACACACGGACACACACAAGCACATGAACACAGACACACACACGGACACACACAAGCACATGAACACAGGCACACAGATACAGGCACACAAGCAAATGTACACAGGCACACAGATACAGACACACATACACACAAGCACATGAACACAGACACACAGATACAGACACACACACATAAGCACATGAACACAGACACACAGATACAGACACACACACACATAAGCACATGAACACAGACACACAAGCACATGAACACAGACACACACACGCACAAGCACATGAACACAAACACACAGATACAGACATACAAGCACATGAACACAGACACACAGATACAGACACACACACACACAAGCACATGAACACAGACACACAAACACACAAGCACATGAACACAGACACAGACACACACACGCACAAGCACATGAACACAAACACACAGATACAGACATACAAGCACATGAACACAGACACACAGATACAGACACACACACACACACAAGCACATGAACACAAACACACAGATACAGACATACAAGCACATGAACACAGACACACAGATACAGACACACACACACACACACAAGCACATGAACACAGACACACAGATACAGACATACAAGCACATGAACACAGACACACAGATACAGACATACACACACACACACACAAGCACATGAACACAGACACACAGATACAGACATACAAGCACATGAACACAGACACACAGATACAGACATACACACACACACACACACAAGCACATGAACACAGACACACAGATACAGACATACAAGCACATGAACACAAACACACAGATACAGACATACAAGCACATGAACACAGACACACAGATACAGACATATACACACACACACACACACACACAAGCACATGAACACAGACACACAGATACAGACATACAAGCACATGAACACAAACACACAGATACAGACATACAAGCACATGAACACAGACACACAGATACAGACATACAAGCACATAAACACAAACACACAGATACCGACACACACACACACACAAGCACATGAACACAGACACACACACACAAGCACATGAACACAGATACAGACAAAAGGGACTGACAGCGCAGGCGCACGGACATCACTGTGACGAGATGTCCGTGCTTCCTGCTCCTGTGAGCATCGGTAAAACGGCAAAATCTTTGGAACCAGGTAATATTCCTGGCGACTAGCGCTACTAAGCAGCTAGTCACCAGATGAAGAATGAATGCATGTTAAGTTATTGCGGGGTGGTAGTTCCCCTTTAAAGAAGTTAGAATTAAGTTTAAGGTGGGGGGAACCTTGAATAAATGAGAGACAGGTGGTTGATGACATAGTAAAATAGTCACATCAAAGGCTGAAAAAAGACATGCATCCATCAAGTCCAGCCCATGCCAAATCCCTCATTATGATCCAGAGGAAGGCAAAAAAAAAACATTGAAGCCATTTCCAATTAAGCCCCAAGTGGGTAAAAAATTCCTTCCTGACTCAAAATGGCAGTAATATATTTCCCTGGATCAACATCCTATCTGCTTTGAAGCCAACTGTCATAATTATCAATATTGTTCTGTGCTATGTATGTATCCTTTAGTTTTTAAAGCACTTACAGAATCTGCAAGCACATCATCCAGAGACAAAGAATTCCATAACTTTATTGTCCTTACTTTAAAAAACCCCTGCTTTTATTTTAGATGAAGCACCTTTCCTCTAGTCATTATTGATGACATATTGGTCTTAGCTAAGCTGTTTGAGTTAATAGTTCATTGGAGAGTTATTTGTATTGACCTTGAATAATTTGTAAATGTAAACAAATCCAGTTTGGCTAGACTTTCTTTATAAATCTGATCTTCTAATCCCTTTATCAGTTTTGTTTTGCACTTTTCCTAATTCAGTAATGTATTTTTAAGATCTGGTGCCCAAAACTGTACTCCATATTCTAGTTGAGGCCTTACCGAGGATTTATATAGAGGTAGAATTATACCGAGCATGATTGCATCGCTTGAGTGAGACAACGTAAGACTGCATCGCATGGAGCAGTGAGGTAGCGGGCTCTTAACCCTTTGAGTGCCACAGGGGTATGCAACGCATTGTTTTAGATGTTTTATGTTTGAAACTAACCTATGATGTGTTCACAAAATGCATGTCTGGCGTTCATGTATGTTCGTATATTCGTTACCATTTGGAGTGATTTTAAACACAGTATCAAATAAATATGGGCTTCTTATTTACCTCTGCATGACTGGCACTGCGTGAATTTGCAAATCTGTTGAGCACTCCCTTCCTGTGTCTTCTCGTATGCTGAAGTCTGCGTCGAGGTTGTTGGGGACTGCCCCAGAATCCCTCAACCTGTGTGGCTTGGTGAGATCTCTCTTTATTTGATACATTTTGCAAAGTAGCAACCCATTGTGTATGTTTTTGTCTGTTCTTGTGCAGCAGAATATGTACTGGGACTGCTATACCTGCAACTACCAAGGAAGACTCACAAGAAACCAAATGCATAGGATCCAAAATGGTAGGCAGAATTAGTTCAGGAACATAACAGAGGTCTGAGAAGGAGGTAAACCAGCAAGGTCAGAAACACGCCAAAGACACAAGCTGGAAACTAGAAACAAAGCTCAGGGATGCTAATCTTTGTAAACCTTTACATGTACACTGCAGTGCTGGTGAGGGTGCTTGACATGGGCCTTAGGGTTGTATCCTGCAACATAATCAGAAGCAGAGGTATTTCCTGTGCAGGAGTGAGTAAAGCAGATGCACCCGGAGAAGCAGACAGAGCTGCAGGTAATGACAAAACAGGAACAGGTTCACAGGAGGTCAGCAGCAGAACTTGACTTAGCTCAGGCATGTTTACAAAGCCTGAATATTTTTTTGTAGATAGTAGATTTGTTTATTGTGGCACAGTGTAGGAGGCACTGCAATGTTGAGGTCTATATTTATAGACCCATTGTAAAATAAAGTAGCCAAGTTAATGCAGGAGAGAGAAAGGTTGCGATGTGGTGCAGATCTAGCATATGTATGCTTATGCATGAGGGTTGATTTTTTTTTTTTTTGCAATGAGAAGTGGAAAAATAATGGTGAGGTGAATGTACAAATCCACCAATGCAGCTCCAATGGAGTTAGAAACCAACATCAGTAGTTGCACTACAGGGTATGCACTACAGTGTATCAGTGGACACACTCAACCATTGTTAGGACTTAAGAGTATTGCAAGGCCCTTATGCCTGCCCAACAGCATGCTCAGGAAAATGGTTTAACATTGCTCCAAAAAGCACATAGACTCCTCCATTACCCTCCCCTTGGGGGTGGGTGAAAGGATTTCCTTGTTTGTTTAATTCACTGGCTCTGAAGACAGGACTCTAGCTTTGAAAGTCTGGTTACTTTTCTACTGATAGCTCCTTGTTAGATTAGGCAAGTCAGTTTGATTCTCTGAACCCAGGCACCAAAAACATAGACTGTATTTTCTCTGTAGCAGGCACTCACTGTGCCTGAATCATTGTGTATAGCTCTGAATACAAATTGGTAACTCTAAATAAGAATAAATATATTATTGTTGTTATTATTAAGAGTAAAATGAATGGTGCAAGAATCTTAGTAAATTAGCATTATACAGGCAATGGGCTAGAAAATGGATTTCACTACCTGAGTGTGGAATCATATTTTGTGCATCCACCCTGGTGAGTCTACAGGTCAACAAATAGAGTTCAGGGAGAGAGGAAGGCAAGTTACACAAGTTGGAGAGTAAACAGGGCTCACAGAGTGACTGTCAATATGCATGGGACGGTTAGTAGTGCATTGCAGTAGTCAAAGAAATGTGGGGGTAGCAGAGACATTTGTGTCATCCTTGGGGATATTGAAGTCTCACAGAATAAAAAAAGGAAGGTTAGAGGTAAAGAAATATGGAAGCAAGATGAAAAAGTAGTCACAAATTGACTTAATTGCTATACATATAAACTGAGCATGTCTGGTGGGTGATAAAGTAGAGCAGGGAGGGTGCTTCTGCTCCCAGAGAACTCTTTTTTTAAGCAAAAGCCCCTCTTCTATGTTCCACGTGGACCAAGAGAAAACGATTTATCGATAAATACTCACAAATTCCCTAATGCCATCACATGTAATAAGTCTGAGTTTAAAGGGATAGTAATACTTCATTTTAACTTTATTTTATTTTGTAGGCATTAAAAAAACATGAAGAATGATATAAGTCTTATCTCTCAAACCTTTATGGTTTATGAGATATTCACAAGCAAAGTTCCCCTCCCCGCCCCTTTTACCTAGTGTAAGCCATCTCTTCTCAGATGTGAGTCTGGTTGTATGACAGGACAGATAACAGAAGGGGACAATTTTCTTTGTATGAGAACAATGAAAGCCCTGCCCCCTTGACAAGTTTTTCAGCTTTTTCCCTTATCTTAATTGAAGATTGTCCCTCTCTGCAGTCTACCTGGGCATCTCCCTTCTGATCTGGTTGAACAGGGGGGGATACTTTGTTTGTGAATATCTCTTAAACCATAAAGGTTTGAGAGATAAGACTTGTATCATTCTTCGTGTTTTTTTAATGCCTACAAAATAAAATGAAGTTAAAACGAAGTATTACTATCCCTTTAAAGGAGCAATATAGGGTATATAAAATACCCTTTAAAACCCCTGTCTGTACCACAACAGCTATGTGAACTGAGTTTACATAGTCCAAAATTCATTATTTTTCTCCAGTTTGCCATGCAGAACATGGGGATGTGCAAGGCTAGGGGATGTCAGCTTCCTCACTCAATACTCAAAGGAGATTGCTTTCTTCTCTGTTGAGCTCTATAGAAGCCACATTGGAAAATTTGCTGTCAGTGAGCTTCCATAGTCTGGAGAGCAATCTCCCACAAGAACTGATGCCAACCAGTCTTGCAGATCTCTGTGATCTGCATGCCAAACACAACAGATAAAATGGAGATGACTTCTCCAGTGATATCACTTCTCCAGTTCATATGTTATTAACATACCTCAGAACTTTTTAATATAGACTCCCTTGAGAGGGTAGTCCTATGCTGCTGAGAAGTGAGCAGAGTTTTAATAAAAACTCCCCACAGCTGGAGAATCAGCCACTACCCTTGAGACCCGGTACTTAACAGCTAAATCCAAAGTCTCCGGGGCAAAACCGGAGAGTTCCCAGCTATGGTTATTCAGTGGAGCCTATTCAATAAGATTTCTCCAACTTTGGAGATCTTAGTGCATAAGTTCTACAGAATAACATAGGAACTGGAGAGGTGATATCACTGGAGAAGTCATTCCCACTTTATCACCTCTTTATCACCTCTTTAGTGCATAATCCTCAACATTTCTAACCTATGTTTCTTGATGTTAGAACTGTGAACTCTGACAGCAAAGGATGCTTACGGAGTTTAGTGCATGTGGTGATGTGCCACATTACCATATAAACACACCCACATGAATACAATAGTGGCTCATTAAACTGCATTTCCATATGCAAATTAGTCATTGTGGAAGTAGTCAGTACAAAACCATAAACCTTTAAAAGGCATGGCAGATTCATGGTGATTTTGGAGTATTTCTGTTATATTCACATGGATATGATAACGAAGACGTCTTAATGAATACTATCAATATGTCATGGATACAAATACGACCAGGGCCGGATTCACATCTCAGGAGCCTGTAGGCACAGAAATCTGAAGCGCCCCCCCCCCAGCCATTGGCCATCTCCATTGGACACCTCCACAATGCTCCCAATATCCACATTGCCCCCATTACCTCTATATTGCCCTCACATTGCCCCCATCAGCTCCATGTTGCTCCATCGTCTCCATATTGCCCTCACATTGCCCCCATCATCTCCACATTGCCCCATCTCCATATTGCCCTCACATTGCCCCCATCAGCTCCATGTTGCCCCACCATCTCCATATTGCCCTCACATTGCCCCTATCATCTCCACATTGCCCCATCTCCATATTGCCCTCACATTGCCCCCCATCAGTTCCATATTCCCCCATCATCTCCATATTGCCCTCACATTGCCAGCCATCAGCTCCATATTGCCCCATCAGCTCCAACTTGCCCCCCATCAGCTCCATACTGCCCTTACATTGCCCTCATCATCTCCATACTGCCTCCTTTACCTCCATATTGCCCTCACATTGCCCCCATCAGCTCCATATTGCCCCACCATCTCCATATTGCCCTCACATTGCCTCCATCATCTCCACATTGCTCCATCTCCATATTGCCCTCACATTGCCCCCCATCAGTTCCATATTGCCCCCATCATCTCCATATTGCCCTCACATTGCCAGTCATCAGCTCCATAATGCCCCCATCAGCTCCACATTGCCCTCATCAGCTCCAACTTGCCCCCCATCAGCTCCATATTGACATCACATTGCCTCCAATGTCTCCACATTGCCCCATCTCCATATTGCCCTCACGTTGCCCCCCTCAGTTTCATATTGCCCCCATCATCTCCACATTGCCCTCACATTGCGCCCACCCTTGTTTCCTACCTCCTCCCTGGTGGTCCAGCGGCGTGGCAGGACAGGTCTGTGCCTCCTTCTGCACAGAACTGTAACTGCTGGTGCTCCCGCGTGGTCTTCTCTTAAGTAATGCAGAGCGCTGGGAGATGATATAATCTCCCAGCGCTCTGCATTACTAAAGAGCTCATGAGGGAGCTCAGCAGCTACAGGTCTGTGCGGACGGAGGCACAGACGGTAGATCTAACCGGGTGGGGGGTTAGTGCTTGCACTGCCCGCGACAAGGATAATTAAAAATAAATGAATTAATTAATGAATTAAAAAAAAAAAAAACGGGTCCAATGACAGGCACCCCTCTGTGGGGGGCGCCTGTAGGCAGATGCCTACTCTGCCTTATGAGAAATCCGGCCCTGAATACGACACAAGATTGCCAGACAGTCCCCTTATTTAGTGGCTGCAGGCTGAGGGATTGAAACAATGCACTTACCTAGTTATGTTTCCTTCTGTCCTTAAGCATAATCAAAGGAGGAGAGTGGATTTATATTTGGGGAGTCTAATAACAGGTCTAGTTTCCAAGCAAGAGTAAACCCAGGATTTCCAGAGAGGGTTCTACAAAAAGCAAAGTCAGCATGAAATAACAATTCCCAGAAAATTACCACTACCTGTCTATAGGATGAGAAAAGTGCTACACTCAGCCGTTATGAAATACAATTCACCTCATCCTCAGACAGCTGAGTATAAGGGGCATTTAGTCCACCAACAGTTGGGGAGATGCAGACTGCTTATTCAGACCATAGACACATGCACAACATCACACATATCTCATTACTGAGGTGCTAAATCTTTATCGCTCATTGATCTGATAAGGGCAACTTGAACCCCCCCTCACTCTTTGCCTTTATCTGGGATATTTTAGGCTTTTGACCTTTTATAATAAGGTAGCAATATAACCAATTTAAAACAGGAAGTTTATAAATGTAAGCAGTGCAGTCTTGATGGTACTTTTTCCACAATAATATTTATAATAGTGATAAAGGCATTCCTAATACACAACAGTGGTATGTACATACCCTCCACAAATGAAGAAAAGGTACGTTCCCAGCCACTGCTATCACATAACTGCAAAAATACACATTGTCTGAATGCACACAGCAGCAGGTGCACAGAATGGTCAGACTGCATAATGGGATTTACTTTACTCAATATTTGTCTGAAATTAATTCTTTTTGCATTGCATGTCTTTGATCAAGCTAATTTCTGAGCATCTCATAGTTGATGAAGCTGAAAAATGACATGAATCCAGCAAGTTCAGCCCATGTTACATCCAGATGAAGGCAAAAAAAAACCCCCAAAACATTTACGCCATTTCCAATTAAGCCCAAAGTGGGTATAACAGTTCCTTCCTGATTCAAAATAGCAGTCAGTTATTTCCTTGGATCAATATTCTATCTGCTTTGAAGCCAACTATCTTAATTCTCAGTATTTTTCTGTGCTAGATAGGTATCTATCACTTATTTGGAAAGCAGTTACAGTATCTGCAAGCACAGCATCCCAAAGCAAAGAATTCCATAACTTGACTACCCTTACTGTAAAAAATCCCTGCCTTTGTTTTAGTCTAAAGTGCCTTTCTCTTGTCTTAATGGGTGATTTCTTGTTCTTAGAGTAAATAGTTCATTGGAGAGTTATTTTTATTGACCTTGAATATATTTGTAAATAGTAATTATATCACCTTCTGTTACTTACAGAATTAACTCAGAGGAGCTCTCTTTTCTTTTTGTGCTGGAAATAACGTACAATATGCCCATGCTTTTTAAAAGATACAAGACCACAAAAAGGTTCTCTAAATACTAAAAAGATGTTAATGAGTTGTTGGTTTTTTTTTTAGACAATATCTTACCCTTTATTATGCATACTAGGGTTGTAAGTGCATCCCTTTAAAATCAAAAGCATATGATATGGTCTCTGCATGGACATGGGTGTAGGAGCCAGAGGGAGTGGTCCCGCCCCCTCCCTCCCCCCAGATTCTAAGGGCTCTTTCACAACTTACAATCTAATAAAGGCTAGTCTGTGTGAACTGTAGCTGTGTTTGTTCTACTAACAATGATGAGTGGGCACATTTTATAGGAATATCACAGAGTTAAATCATATGCCACATCATTAGCTCCTTTACCTAATCATTAAAGGACAACACCCCTACTGCAGGCTGTTGAGACTCAGCCGTCTCCTTCTGTCCTACCCAGAATCTCCTACTTAAAGGAACACTAACATCTCCTAAGCATACACCAATTTATCTTAATCTGAACAGAAAATCCTAATGGTCACTAGGAATCAATTCTACATAAGTAATGCTAATTAAAGTAGTGGTGCAGTTTCATTGGGAAAAGACAAATATTGTAGGATATTCCAACATAGTAAAACAAGGGCAATCCCACTACTACTAGTTGCTTTATAAGTTGTTACAGCTCAAACTGTTTTATATGTTAAAGGGACACTAAAAGCTAAAAATGGTCTGGGGTCACCCACATTTAAATACCTTATACCACATGCTGTTATCAGTAAAAATTCTCATTTTGTTTCCAAGGCCCAAAATCTAGTGTTGCATATTGTGTGTGTGTGTGTGTCTGCTTTTTTTTTTCAGGGCTCCCATGCTCTCATTACCATAATGATCCCGATAGAGGTCTAAGAAGTCATTGTTCTGCGTTGTTTTTAAATGGACTGAGATAAGGATAACATACCTTCTGAATAGAACATTGGGTGCTAATTTCAGTGCATTACCAGTATTATCTCTGCACAAACAATTAGCCAAAATTTGGTTGTATAGGATAGTCTGTGCATGCATTGAAATGCAAGATTAGGATTATATTTTAGGGATCTAGCATAAAATAACAACATTTTACAAATGATAGCTGGATATGCCTAATATTTAAAAATATATAACCCTGTTTCATTTTAGTTGTTAGTGTCCTTTAAAAATGTTAGCAACAGAGCCCCCTGGTGTCTGCACAGTTCACCTAGTGTCCAGACAGTTATTACATTATATTCTAAGGGAGAGGTGAACCACATTAACAGACGCACCACTTTATGAACTGTTAGAATGTTTGAATAAAGCCAGCAGTGAGATCATCCTTGTTAAACCCCTCACATAAAGCCCTATACTTTTTTTATTTTATAATCAGACATTACTTCTCAATTAGGGTCCAATTATTACTAAGTGTAAGTTTTCATTTCACTATATGCACTACAAGTGTGCATGCACTGGCAAAGACGAAGTACAGAGGAACTTTCAAAAAACTAGCTTCAGATGCAGTGTACCACAGGTTGCACTCACACCATGGATCATCAACTGTGCAGGCAATCTTGCACTAACTGTCTTAACATCTTTATTTATATTTTGCATATAAATAAAAATAGAAAAAACATTTTACCAGGAAAGATAAATGTTGTCTCTTGTTTTCAAGTATATCCTGGGGTATAACCTCAGAACTCAGAAGGATGACTCAGTTGACCCTGCTAGGCAGTAGAACCTTTGACCCTTATGATTCTACAGCTGGTGCATTAACCAACTGAGCTACTACAGGTGCTAATAGCAGCAGACATCCATTTGGCAGGGTCATACATTTTTAGCTCATCAGAGTATGTAGATGATGTCGATGAGTGACTATGGAGGACTTTACTGCGGGATGCTCATGGATGGTTTTATGTTTGAGGTTAAATGTGTCAACACAAACTAAATGCACACTGCCAAATGTAGTTCTGAAGCTATAGCAAGAAATGTCCAATACAAATCATGAAGTAAATTAACCCTTTATATTCTACAGTAAAGGATTCGAGACCTCTCTAACAGTCAAGGGTTAAATGGATAAAGGGAGAGACACTTTCAAGTAAAAATATTCAAAATGTGTGTGTGTATGTGTGTGCGCGTGTGTATAAATGTAACCTTGTGTGGCATTGATTTAAAGGGATAGTAATGTTTCATAATAAAGGCAGCTCTAATTAATCATCATAGTATTTGGACTTTGGAGAGTGTTATTTCAATTCTGTCAGAGTTGTAGTTCAAGAGTAATTCAATGACAAAGTGTGCCCCTCCTGCTCCTTTTACTGATGTAACACTGTTCAGCCAGAGCAGAAGGGAGGTGCCCAGTTAGACTGCAGAGAGGGACAATCTTCAATTAAGATAAGGGAAAAAGCTGAAAAGCTTGTCAAGGGGGGGCAGGGCTTTCATTGTTTTCACTGCAAGAAGATTGTCCCCTGCTGTTAACTGTCTGGTCATACAACCAGATTCCACATCTGAGAAGAGATTGCTTACAGTAGGTAAAAGGGGGGGGAGGGGAAACTTTGCTTGTGAATATCTCTTAAACCATAAAGGTTTGAGAGATAAGACTTATATCATTCTTCATGTTTTTAATGCCTACAAAATAAAATAAAGTTAAAACGAAGTATTACTATCCCTTTAAAAAGTGTTAGGCCTTTTTTTTTTTTTTTAATAAAGGTGTTTATTTTTCTGAAGGAAGACACACCTAAACATATATATAGTTAAATCTTCTGTACTCCAAGTTAACATCTGACTAACAACTAAAGTTCCCTCTCTCTGGCTGTTTCAGTCAAGTCTGCCATCTACAAAGTGTTTGGAGTCTGTTCCAATGAAGTAGTTTTTTTTAAAGATCGCAATCTTGGCTCTGCGGAAGAGCCGCCAGCTGATCTGCGGACCAGAATCCAAATCTTTCAGCTAGATGGCAGATTTGACTGAAACAGCCAGGGAGAGAGAACTTTAGTTGCAAATATCTCTCAAACCATAAAGGTTTGAGAGATAAGACTTATATGGTTCTTAATATTGTTCTAATGCTTGCAATACTAAATAAACAAAAAATTAAGTATTACTATCCCTTTAACTATTTGGGTTCTAAAGAGGTCTTCATTGCATTGTTTTGCAATGCACTGGAGACCTCCCTAGCATTCCAAAAGTTAATCTACTTTTTTAACCACTATTTTAACATGTCTATAATAACATGTGGCCCACTGATGGACTTGATGGCCACATATGTCACCCTTGAGATGAATATGATTGCCTGTCACTGCTTTAAGGGCTTGTTCTCAAAGGAAATATCAGAACAGAATTATAACCCCCATAATGCTGGATGGTCTGGCCCTCCAACACAACCCCAGACTTGTTACAATGTTTGCTGCTAAAGTAGCAGCAGCTAAACTTCCACACATACCTAACAGTAGTATATGTAAACCTGATGATTGTCCTGCAAGGCATCATGTAGATGGCAACTGTGCCACAGTGACAAAGCTGCTGCAAGCAATCAGTCATCCAAAATCCTTATCCCTATCCCTTATCATATGAGACACATTTGCTACACAGTTTGTTGCAGCTTCCAAGAGCCTTGTGATGGTGCAAGAACTTGAAGTATGGAATGTCTATGTGGCGTCCTATGGGTGTTCTGTACAGTTTCACATTTGTGATGAGACTGATTCATATTATAATGTAATGTCTCTGTGGGCTTACTCATGGACATCAGCCAGTCATATCTGCTGATATCACATACATGTACTCACTCTGATTATCACACCTTCCACCACAGCACTCTTTCAAACATGATGTGGTTTACTGCAGCTCCACCAAAGGAATTGCTGATGGTACATCAGTAGAATTTGGTTAGACAGCCACTGGTGTGGATGCACATACATGAAATAA
Source organism: Rhinophrynus dorsalis (assembly GCA_037306005.1). Lineage (NCBI taxonomy): Eukaryota > Metazoa > Chordata > Amphibia > Anura > Rhinophrynidae > Rhinophrynus > Rhinophrynus dorsalis. The sequence continues at coordinate 301,081,767 of CM074721.1, forward strand.
ACGTAGCAGGGGTGGTTTAGCTGTCCCCACTACACTGACATAATCTCAGTAAGTGTTTGTGGACTCTATTTTTGTCATAGCAATAAAAGTAGACTCTTTTATACTTTTTTTATTGTAATAAAAGACATGGGTGAAAAATATAAAAAGGCAAATCTCTTATTTTCTTCCTAAAAATACTAGAACATTTAAGTGAAATGTGACCTAGAAGGCAAGATCATTTAGGATGAGTATCCCCATACAAGCAAACAAACCCCTACGTTAATATGAGATACAAAAAGATGAACTCCCTTACTGATGTGAGTGCGGTTTCCATCTACGTAGTAATATTATACCAACAGGCCAGAAAAAAATTGGCTTGGAGCCAATGAAACATCAAAGGAAGAAGAAAAGATGTTTTGTTTTTTTGCGCAAAGGAAGGAAACCTAATTGTGAGGGTGGTGACCCTGTAGGTTTTACACTGTCTTTCATTTTTTCTAGTTGCTGTCAAACTCTCCTCTTCTGGTAATGTCTCTGCAGTGGGGGCTGAAATCCCTTTTCTAGCTTGACTTGCTATTGCTTACTAATTATTTGTCTCTCTTTCTTTTGAACTTTATCTTACTTAATTTGCATTGCTGTAAACAGTGAAACACCTGAGACAAAGGTGTATGGGCGTAGGAGGTAAGGGTGAATTCCTGCTTCTCTACATTGTTGTTGTATTCTTGCTTGATTAGATGTTGTTTACTGTTCTTGTCTCTTTCTCTTGTCTAAATATACATCTTTAAAGAACTCACCTTACTTCACTGTTAGAAATAAAAAGTAGAATGTCTAGGTATATTTATTAGAGGTTCACCACAGGGGATAGATATTCTTCTACGGGAATCTTAAAGGGATAGTAATCCTCAATAAAACTTTAGCTCTGATTACTCTTTACAGTGTTTTTAACATGTAGTGATATATATAGTGACTTACATATTTATAGTTCAAACGCTATTCAAGAGGAAAGGATCTCCCTCCCGCCCCTTCTGGCCACCTCCCCATAGATCTGTGGTCCAGCCGTGGGCCAAACGGATGCAGCAAGGGTCAGTCTTCAATCAGTAACTATAAGGAAAACCCCGCACTCCTTGATGAAGGAGGACAAGATTTTCCTTTTGCTTACTGAAGTTGTCTCTTGCCGCTCTCCATCCGGACCAGACAGAGAGGCAGCGTGACTCAGCCAAAAGATGTGGAACGGGGATACTTTCCTCTTGAATAGCATTTGAACTACAAATATGTGACTATAAATAGAACAACATGTTTAAAAAAAATAATCTGAACTAAAGTTTTATTGAGGTATTACTATCCCTTTAAAGGGATAGTAATACTTTGTTTTAACTTTATTTTATTTTGTAGGCATTAAAAAAACATGGAGAATGATATAAGTCTTATCTCTCAAACCTTTATGGTTTATGAGATATTCACAAGCAAAGTTCCCCTCCCGCCCCTTTTACCTAGAGTAAGCCATCTCTTCTCAGATGTGAGTCTGGTTGTATGACCAGACAGATAACAGAAGGGGACAATTTTCTTTGTATGAAAACAATGAAAGCCCTTCCCCCCTTGACTAGGGTTGCCACCTTTTCTTTAAAAAAATACCGGCCATGGCATTCTCTCCATAGACAAGCCAATTTTTTACCGGCCTGCCGGTAAAATACCGGCTGGGTGGCAACCCTACCCTTGACAAGTTTTTCAGGTTTTTCCCTTATCTTAATTGAAGATTGTCCCTCTCTGCAGTCTACCTGGGCATCTCCCTTCTGATATGGTTGAACGTGGGGGGGATACTTTGTTTGTGAATATCTCTTAAACCATAAAGGTTTCAGAGATAAGACTTATATCATTCTTCATGTTTTTTTAATGCCTACAAAATAAAATAAAGTTAAAATTAAGTATTACTATCCCTTTAAGTGAAGAGTAACACCTACAAATGACCTAGGCCAGTACATACCCAGAAGTAAAGGTGCATACTTTCTATGCTTATGTCCAAGAACAGGAAAGAAGTTTCACTGGTGGATTCGTACATTATCCTGTTATGTCTGGAACCAAGTAGTTAGGACAAATTCATTGTGGCTATTAGGATTTCCTAACATAGGAAAATAAGCGGGTGTGATTATGAAGCAATGTTAGAGCAATGGTTCCCAAACTTTTTCAAATTGTGACATGCTTTTTAAGTTGTGACACATAGTTGAATAAACTAAATATACAGTACATTTACAGTTTACAGAGTAAGCACAGTAATAGTAAGATTTCCCTAGAACCGCCAGTTATGTCCACTATTTTGTTGTAGTACACTTTGCTATTTACTAACTAAAGTATAGGCCAGAGATGAAGGCGCTGTTAACATGCAGATATACTGGATTAAACAGTTAAGTGACAAAAGAGTGTAAAATTCATTGCACATCCCTCCGGCACTCAAGGAATAAATAGTCAGTAGGACTTTAATAATAATTTCTCCCCACAGGGACTCAAAGCACTTAGAAAACAACCTTGATATTTACAAACTACTGGAAATAGAAAAAACAGGACTACTATTTTGTTCTTTCAGGTAGATTAACTTGTATAAGTGCTGCTAATGAACCTTATTCCTCTAATGAGCACTACGAATGAGTAAAACAGCCCCGATTAGTTTCACATATTGATCTGACGATTCTGGAAAAAAACGCCAGATCCCTTTGAATCAATAAGGAACAAAATGCAGAAGAAGAAGGAAGAGGAGGACAGGCGAGTGTGAGAGGATAATGTGGAAAAGCAGGGGGTGGTAACAAGAATAGGTTGGTAGTCAGGAATAAGTTGAGGGCAAGGGGTGGGCCTGAGGGCAGACAGAAGCATACCTGGGAACTCTCCGGTTTTGCCCCGGAGACTCCGGATTTTAGACTGAATTACCGGCTCTCCGGGGCAGTGTGTTTAAATAGAAACTCTGCCCACTTGTGCTCTGTCCCGCCTGGTTCCTCCCACTCCCCGTCCTCTTAGATACATTTTGCAGGGGGTTTTTTTTGTCCCGCCCCCCCCCTCAGCGGCTAAGCCCCGCCCCTTTTGACGCAAATCGCGTCATTTTCTTCACAGGTCGGCACTGACAGGGTTATCCTCCGGGTAGCCCTGTCTCAAAAGTTCCCAGGTATGGGCAGAAGGCTTGCGGAGATGAAAAGAGGAGCAGGCCTGCATAGTATAAAAGGGAGTGGGCCTGCCCAAAAATATAACAAGTCTTTCAGAGGACCAGAACATTTTATATTTAATTTGATTTTTACCATATACTTCCCCAAAAATTAGTTTGATTTGGTCAATATTCTGGTCCGCTGAGAGACATCTTTTATTTTTGGAATATACGATATATAACCAGAAGAACTGCTATAGTGGCAACAGTAAGGAGCAGATAGCTCGGATCCAACAGTATCCTTGAGAAGGGACAATAGGAAGAAGGAAGACATCTGCAGCAGAACAAGAGAGACTTTGACTAGAGACACCACTTATTTGAGGCATCTATCCATTATTTGGTATGGTAACCACATAACCATGTATGTGGAAGATGAAAAGTTAACTCAAACTCTCGTTCTGACATGTATATGCATCACCACTAGGGCTGGGCATGTACCCTAGCCCTGATTGCTGAATAATGGTCTCTCACCTCACACTAGCTCCCTCCTAGGTGCTTCTGCATACCTCCCAAGTGTCCCTCTTTAGGAGGGACAGTCCCTCTTTTAGTCCCAAATCCCTCTGTCCCTCTTTCCCACCCTGATGTCCCTCCTTTTAGGAAATCAGACTGTGTGGTGTGTATATAAGTGTATCATACTGTGCTACAGCAATAAAACTCACATTATTGTTTGTGTAAACATCAGTAGACGTGTATATAAATTAGTTTGTGTAAATAAAATACTTTTGGTCCTGATATAAGTCATTTATTAGGTTACACAAGTAGGTGTCAATAGGTCATGAAATAGCCTAAAAATTCACGGTAATGCCCCGGCCACCAGCCACACCCCTAACCACACCCCCTAAAACACAAGTGTCCCTCTTTGGCAGTTTGAAATGTTGGGAGGTATGCTTCTGTGGTCCATTAGTACCATTCAGATTTTTTCTGTTCCCCTTATTTTGTATATTGCCCACTATTTTTGGAGGAATAGCTGTTTTATCCAGTGCACTATATCCAATTATAGATACAAAATTATATGTAGCAGTTTGCTATTGATTGATCTCTACACTTAGATATTCCGATGCACTGTCTTTCTTTGTTTTTTTGTTCCCTCTAACATAATCAAGAGTGAGCTACCCAGCACTGAAAGTGCTAAAAGTACAATTAAAACTGGGCAGGGCTACAAATGTATCTGTTATTCCAAAGCATAGTCATCATTAACTCTTTTACAGCAGGATTACTCATCTGTGCACACCTAGAGGAAATGCTGGACCACAGGACACAAACACTGCTCACAACACATGATAATCTTAATCCTTTATTGGACAAGTGGGGAATGCAGCTCCTTGCTTCGCAACGCACTGTGTACCCCTCCAATCCTTAAAGGGTTAAGTAGGCTCATGCACTCTTCAACCTTCAGTTTCAACAAACTGTCAGCAAATCTCAAATCCTCCTCCATGAACATCAACAACTAACTAAAGAGGTTATATTTTGAACAAAGGAACAAGGGCAAAATTCATTGGGGCCATTGGGATTTTCTGGCCACAGTAAGATCAGTGAAGGTATTTTATTAGGAGGTGTTGGTTCCCCTACAAAAGAAGTATTTCCATACCTGGGAATTTGTCTTCTGTCATGCCACTGGGGGATATAAATTATGTGATTAGCATCCAAAAAGGGGTGGGGCGTACTTGATAATGGGGGCAGGGTTTAGTGAACGTGCCACAGAAGAGTGCAGGAAGTGGGAGGAACTGGGTGGGGAAGGAGAAGAAGAGTGCGGGAATTGGGAGGAATAGGGTGGAAAGGAGCAGAAGTGGGCAGATTTTCTTATGAGACTCCCCACGTCCAGAGAATCAGTGTCTGTCCCCAGAGACCCGGTAATCAGCTGCTGAAACTGGAGTCTCTGTAGCAGATCTGGAGAGTTCCCAGGTAGAGTTATTTCACATAGAACATAATTCCTCTTTTATTAGTTTCATAAAGGCCAGGTTGAGTACAAGATATGCAGACCCATAACCAATGCTGGCCATGGTAAAGAGGTGTGTTGTGGGATACCCGTTTTGAAGTATTCTAGACAGCCTGGCTTCCATGCTGCCCACCACACTATTGAACAACATAATAGATGAAAGGTCAAATATGAGTGCAAACTCTGTATGTTATGCCAAGTTCACACCTGTGATTTGATTGTAGTAATGAAATTGCTTAAATTCGCATTTCAAAAATGTGCGATTTTTGTTTTTCCAAATATATAATGTTTTGGATGTTTCTGATGCCTTTTTATAATTTGATTGTAATTTAAATATATTTTCAATCACATCAATCATGCTAACATGCCTTTTCTACCAATAATGTATTTGTTGGGTTTCCCATCTTTTTTCCCCAGAATCCTACCTCCTGTTAGATACCATCATTTTTGGTATTGCTTGAGGTGGAGTCAGAAATAGAACTAGCTAGGGTTTTCAGACTACTTACTAGTGCACCTCCACTATCAGAAGCTCTGCATTAATCATTACTCACACTCTGAGGTAAAAACTTCCTGCCTTTGCTCATACTGTGAAATGACGTGTTTCCCTCTCAAGAATTAAATTGTTCAGTATAAGCACAATTATACAGACTTCATTGAATCAATAGACACATTTCTATGTTATATAAAGCAGAAAAACTTTAGCTGCAGCAAAAGTCGATCACGTATTACATGAGCTGCACAAATCTCAAGTGTGAACAGCCCCAAATGACACCAGTGTACCTAACTTGTGTTCAAAATGGTGTGCTAAAAATGTGAGTGTGAACGAACCCTCATTCTAGTTGGAACACACCCCTTTCACCTAACTATATTAACCATTTAAAAAATGTATTTTTATGGCAAGCAAAGGGTTAGACAGCAGGTAATGCAAATATATTTGAACACCAATTAGAACAATTCTAGGGAAAATAACTGTACCATAAGGAACACACATATCCACTATGGCTAATTCAACCCCTTGATGGCAGAGATGTCTCTATTAGCTTCCAAAGATTTTTTAAATTGTGTGTGTGTCTCTATGTGTAAGTGTGTGTGAGACAGAGATTGTTTATTTTTCTGAGGATTCACATGCATGTGTGAGACTTTGTGTGTAAGTGAGTGTGTGTGTGTTCTGCCAGAAATCCCATATTTTGGGTTTATACATATGCCCGTTCTGTTTTAAACTCAAGAAAAGTGTCTAAGAAAGAGGGAATTTTCTGTACTTACAGATAAATCCTTCTCTCTTAGGCCTTGCGGAACTAAAGTAGCTTCCTCTAGGAGGCAGGGCACTTTCATAATAGAGTTCTATAGCTAAAAGAGATGTGGTCGCAACTCCTGGTCTTCATACCACTTGAAAAACAATGGTCAGACTCTATGATACCCCTTACATGAAACCAGCTTCCTGGCCATCAGCATGGTTTTGATGACAGGTTCAAAATAAAACATCTTCTTCAGAAGGCTGGCTTCAAAAGCCAAGTCTTCAAAGCTAGCCGCTCCAAGAAGAGCCTGAGTCAAGAAGTCCAGGAGAAAAGGAGGATGATATTGCTCAGCAATGGACTAGATCTGAGAATCTTATCTAATGAGGCCAATAAGTAGCAATAAAGCGGAACTTTCAGATAATAGCAAGTTGCCATGCATTCATTAAATGCATGGCGACAAGCTTGAAAATGTATGTCTTACCAAAAAAAAAAAAAATACTTGTGTCTAATGGAATCCGTCCCGTTTGGAGACCGGAACTGAGGCTAGAGCGCAGACATCTTGTCTGTGCGCATGCGCCGTCAGTCCCGGTCTCCATAGAGTAGACTGCTTTGCACAATGTGGTCACCGGAAGGGACTGACGGCGCAGGCTCACAGACCGCACTAACCTGCCAGTCAGTCCCGAAACGGGACGGATTCCTCTAGACACAAGTATTTTTTTTTTGGTAAAACATATATTTTCAAGCTAGGCGCCATGCATTTAATGAAAGCATGGCGACTGGCTATTATCTGAAAGTTCTGCTTTAAGGATTACATGTACCTTCTCCATAACAATCTGGAAATCAGAGGAAAAGCAGGAAACTTATGTCAGAGGCAACTGATTCTGAATGTCCATCCCATCCACTAAGAGAGTGAGAGGGTCCTGGGATCTGAAGCATAATAGGGGATCCATGTGTTTCGACCTGGATGCCATCAGTACCACAACTGGAACACCCCATTCTTGAACTAGGTAGCTAAACTCTGCTGGTTCCATGCCTGAGAAAGTCTGGCACCATATTGCCTACTCCCAAAATGTGAATGACAATAAGTTGGAGCATGAGCTTCTACTCAAGCGAGAATCAGATGAACCAAGCATTTGGCCTCTCCCTGGCAGTTGTCATAAGCCACCAATGTTGCATTGTAGCACTGGATCTGCACTAGTAGGCCTCAAAGAATCTGAAATCATTGCTGAAGGGCCAGATGAACCATTCAAAGCTCCAATATATTGATGGTAAGAAGCCTCTCATTGTCAGCTCCCCAACCCCTTCAGTCTGGCATCTGTAATCACTATGGACCAGTCCAGTATGACCAACGGTTTACCCAATGTCAAGTGAGAGTCTGACACGTGGAACAGAAAGTTCCAGACGAAACCTCAGTATATTTAGTGATCTTAATCATCTCTATGCCTCCTTTGTAGTCAGACAGTAAAGAGACCATCAAGGTGAGAAAAAAAATGTGGGGGCAATAGAAGGTGTCAGGAGGGAGAATCAGCCACAAAGAATGAAAGCCTACGGTATAAGGTACCTCCTGATTGCTTCATGTACTGGAAAAGAATATAAGGTGAAATAGCTCCTCCTTTTTGTTCCCTGAGGATGGGGAAAAAATCAGGACTAAAGGGAACCTAAGAGAAATTACCCAAGTAACACAAGTGGTATGGTAGGCTCTCTAGCTTGCTGTGAGCTTGGATCTTATAGGCACTGCTTCCCAAAAAAGTAAAAATATGTCCCAAAAAGTAAACCACTCCTGACCCATCTGAGGGGCAAGGGCAAACTAAGTAAACATAAGAAACCATAGAATTAGCGGGCCAGAATGCAAGGAAAGGCCAAAAAACCCACAGACCTCAGATGGCAGATAGGACATACAGTATAAAAGTGATACCTTTATTGGCTGAGTAGCTTTAGAATGCAAGCTTTAAGGACCAATTAGGTCTCTTCATCAGGCATGTTTACATACATGCCTGACTGAGACCTAAGTTGTCTTCAAAGCTTGCATTCTAAAGATACTCAGTCAATAAACATATCACTTTTACTGTACCAGTCTCCTGCTTTCTCTAGCGCTAACATGGTACCATCTTTTACCTATAGTGTATTACTGATAGCCATCTGCAAGCATACCCAGGTCCTAGGAAAGTCTGCTCCCTGATCCATATCAAACATAAATGGACATAGGAGCTCACCTAATGAGCGATGAACACCATATATTTAACTTACATAAATAAAACAGGGAATCTTCACTCAGCTATGTCCCCTATGTTAAGCACTTTGAATTTGAGGCTGCTAATTGGGGATAAAGTGAAGACTATCCCCACATCAAGAGAACACTGTTATACAAGTGCCCTGCCTCTTAAAGAGAGCTACATTACCCTATGCTGCCTGTATTCCACTAAAAACAAAAGAGAAAAACATTATTGCATTAAAGCAGCAGATTTATCAGATTATATTCAAACATCTGACACCACAACCACAGGGCGTTATAAGCACTACGAGCAATTAACCCTGCGAGTGCCAGAGAGGTACATATCCCTCTGGGACTCAAAGTGTTAATGGAACATACAATAAAAGCATCATCACATCGTCAGATAAGTATCGTTTCTGGGTTTAAGGCACGATTGCGATAAACAGGGAACTTCAACTTAACAGCACATGCTTTCGTTTCCAATGAAAAGAAATTACATCTGAAAAACGAAAGTGACAGAAGAAACAGCTTCCAGGAGAGACACCATACCACGTGCTGGGCCAATCCCAAAGCACCGGCAGAACAAACGGCCAATCAAAAGCCCCCCATGCTGCCCCATATTACGTCACAGGTCCCGAGAAATGAGGAGTAAAGTAGTCTTGCGAGCTTCGGTGCCTCAGAATGGTCCAGGCGATTTGAGCCCTCCCTGTGACGTTACGGCACGCCCCCTCCTAGCAGGCTGGCACAGTAGAAGGTAGAGAAGTGACGGGTCCCAGTACGGTTCAGTATTGTTCATCGCCTATCAGTGAGTCAAGGTGACAGTTACTTGTGCTGAGATGGAATGCGGGGAAGCGGAGTTTAATATTCTCTTGGCAACCGACTCGTATAAGGTGAGGCCCAGACAGGCGACAGGATCGCTACCACTGGGAGAAAGGGTTCCCATAACACTACACTTTTATCAAGTGGATTTGGGGCCTCCTCGACTGTTTGGGAATATTGGGGTGCGTGGTGGCCCAGTGGGATGGGTGCGAGACCGGGGATACAACAGTGCCGACCCATCCCCTGTCCTAACTGGTTTTGTGTTGTATGGACTTACTTGGTGTATTGTCCCGTTAAACTATCACTAGAAATAGCAATATACATGCAACATACAGATCTTGAAGCATTAGCCCCATTCCGTGCCAGAGGGCAATGCATTGGACACGCCATTCGCACTCGATAGGGTTTGGTGCTCTCTCCTGTCGGTAGAAAGGTAACGCATTAGGGAGATTTATTAGTGTCTCATGCTGGGACTATGTGTATAGTCTACGGTGGAGTAATTCTGGGGTATACAAATACACAAAGGGGATCAAATAAATGGTACCATTAATTCAAATAGAATTTTAACCTATTTATTGACAGAGGTGATCCCATGGCTGCTCAGCTGTTGCAGAGCGAACACGCTCAATCCTGATAATGGCAGTGGTAGCGCTATAATCTATTCGCCACAGGTTTGTCTAGTCATTCTCGGTCGGTCTAATCAGTGACCCATCCACCCTGAAAACTAGCATGTTATACCTTATAGTATTCGTAAAAGATATTCACTCAGTTGTAGTGAACATCTGGGATGCTTTTCGGCTTCATTGTAGTTCACAATGGTTTCTCATTAGTAAGAGCCAGATGACAATCTTTAAAGGTCCCTGTAATCTTGTAGTTTGAGGTTACATGTTGTACAAATACATGGTATGTTCTATTACTTTTTTTCCATTTTTACCTATTTAGTTTGGCTCAGATGGTTTTCTGTAGGAGACTATGAAAGCTGGACTGCTGATACAATGTAAAATTATCCAATATAGATATAGCATTCAGTGCTGTAGATTATGTGAGAGTGTATCAATATCCTGCTTTGATAGTCTACTGGCCACATAACTCTATGGAAACAGTTGTAATCTTTTAACACTAATTATTATGTGGCAGTATATCCATTTTGAAGAATTTGGTGTCTTTATCCACGATTTGGAAGGACACATTAGAGTCCTTCAGGCTGATAATGTAAGGGTGCTTAGCCAATATAGGTACATTAGCAGAAACACCCCATAACAGAATGCTGTTCTATTGGTCTGCACAACTGCTACTTGTCATAATAATGAGCAGCAAGATGGGCCTTAGTCAGAAAGCAAAAAATGACTGACTGATTCTGGAGCACATCAACTGCCCCATAGAGGAAAAATACAATTCTCAATTATTTAACCCTTTGAGTGCCAGATGGGTATGTAGTGCATTGCATACCCATATGACACCTAAAGGGTTATATAGAGCTTTAGCCCCTTGAAAACGAGTGAGGTCTACAGAGCATTTCTCGATAATGAGTTGGAGACCTCCTGGCATTCTAGGGGTTTAAAATCCTGTTTTATGGAACATTAAACCCTCTTACACTAAACTGTAATGTGTGTGCCCCTGACTACTGTTAACTTTTAAAATAGTAATGTTTCATAATAAAAGCAGCTCTAATTATTCATCATAGTATTTGGACATTGGAGAGTGTTATTTCAATTCTGTTAGAGTTGTAGTTCAAGAGTAATTGAATGATAAAGTGAATGTAAAGTGTGTGTGTGTTGTCTTCTGTGGTGCATTTGGTTTGGGTTATCCATAAGGCCCTCCTATGTGGTAAATTATTATGCCGGGGCAACATTACGCTTTTGATGGTTCCGAAAGTAATGTTTTGTTAACTTTTTTTTTTCTGAAAGAAATTCCGAAGGAACCTTTTAAGTTAGTGCTCCGTTTATAGCTGGTAACATATAAAAATGTTAAGTAATTGAACTATTTAGTACTAATCTCTTCTATGGTAAAGCTGCCTACAAGGCATTTTTAGTCCTTCTTACACTTGAGGTGAATGTTGACTACCTTTAATTTACCTCTTCATCGGTTAAAATGTGTGATCTAAATATAATGTAAAAAATCATACCCCAGTTTTGTAAATTTAACTGTTATATACATATCCAACAATGTGAGGCTTAGGGCTTGAGGGGTTCTGTGGCAAACCATGTGCACTTTAGGGAAGAAATAAAATAATTTACTTTTAGATACTGCAGCTTTGGAAGTTGTGATGCCTTTCACAGTTTTAAGTGACTGGCTGACTGGTGTAGGTATCTACCCTCAATTATGAGAGGATTGGAGGTGAGCAGCACTCGCCCAACTGTTGGCTTAAATAGTTAGAATGTAAATATTCACTGCATCTGCTAGAAAAGCTCTTTCACATGGGCAAATTGTAACAACTTTTATTGTACAAGAGATCGCTTGAAAAGTTTGGTATGTTTTTAGCGCAATAGTGTTGCGTGGTTTTCTCAGCATCCTTTTCTATCAATAGAAACAGCATTGTCAAAAATTGCAGTGATCTAAGCTGCATCTTTCACGTGCTTTACATGAAATGCCCCAACTGACCAAATACAAGCAGTAAAGATCTACCTGACTGTGTTCAAAATCCTAAGCAGGACCTTCAGATTAAGAACCTCATATTTTAAGGCTATAGATCCCCTTTAAGAATATCACAAATCAACTGCTAAGAAAGGGACTTGTGCTGCCAGCAGTTTCAGAGTAAACTCGCCGGTGGAAATGCACTTTATAGATAACATCTGTTGCTAAAATGTACAATCTGATGACCTTGTTAAGTGATGAAATCTGGGTCGGTTTTCAGGTAATTAATTGGTAGCAATTCTGGAGCAAATCATAAGGCACAAATGGTGATTTAGATGGGGCTTTTACCAGCTTTAATGCAATGGGTTCGAGCTCTCTTGCATTCAAGGGGTTAAATTAAAGGATTAATAACGTGTTTAAAGTGTTAGTACAATATTGTAATGAAAACATATTGCACAGTTTTTCCTGATGAGAGAAGCAAGGGTTTGAAGCAGATCAAACCGTCAAAACGTTTTCAAGCTGGTACTGTCATATTCTATGGAGGGCTGTGGGCTGTATGTATAAAAATCAAACTGGAGCAGTTCTACAGCAAATCAAGTGCATCACAGGTTAGACATAAATATTCCCCAAATTCATATTGGTTTAAATGGGTCTTTTAACCATTTGAATGCTAAAGTGGCCTAAAGTTGGTTGACATCTAGCATTCAGTGTGTTTAAAAAATCCTGTTTGAATCACTGTGTCTTTTAAATTTTGTGCTTTGTAATGCAGTTGATTTGCCCCCAAATTGCTTCACTTTGTGTTTATACATCAGGTTCCTGTGTCCTCTGGCTCACCTCTACCATGCAATGCAATAAAGTAACTCTGATAGCATTGCTGCTATCAGTGAATACTTAGATTTAAAAAAAAAAGCAACTCCTAGCACAAAGAGTACACTTTTACACAACAGGAAAAGCCCTACAGTATATGTATTCATTGAAGATGTTTCCCTTCCAGCAGGTTTGCTTCTGTGAGAGTTGCTGTATTGCAAGTCCTGGCAGATCCGCTGCAGAGCTGAGGGAGTGTTTGTGGATGTAGTACTACTTGCCTGTCTGTAGCGGTTTATTTGCTCTCCGATCAGGACACTCTATGATGGGGCATGTGTGGCACATCCCTTCTCTCAGCAAATTTACCGTTTCACACAATCTAAGGTTTATGACTGCTTTAATTATACTATTAAGAGTACAGTAATTGCATTGAAATGCTTCCTGTAATGTTATTGCAGTATTGACTGTAATGGGGCTTATAAACTAATTGGCAAACAAACCAATACAGACTGAAAGCCGGTACTTGGGGATCCAAATATTAAGGGCTCTACTTATCAGGCTAAATCTGTGCAGTTCTGAAACATGTCAACCTCACCACAGGGGACAAGTGAACATTGTCTAAACTTCCATTGATTTAAATCAGTTGTTCCAAAACTTGTATTCCTTTCCGATGCTACTGGATATCATGCCTGGGAACCTTCAAAATAAGCTGACTCTGAGTTCTTTGATATTGGTAATTCATTTTGCTAGAACATAGATTTTAAATGTTTCTGCCCTATCCCAGAGGTACCCCAGTCAGTTCTTAAAGGGGAACTATAACCCCAACTGACTAATGCAGTCTTTTTTCAGCACACCAGTTTGATTGTTAAGCTTATCACTAGATGCCTAATTAGGTGGGGTGGACTTTAGTTGGGGTGATGGTTCCCCTTTAAGGAACCTGTGGCATGCCACAACTTAGAGCTAACACTGACTGAACACAAACCAAGACAAGAAGTACTTCTCCCGCTGCCTTATTGGTAGAAATTGCACCAGTTTAGGGACTAAATCAGAGTGAACCAAATACTACAGGGTTTCTGACCTTTTACAGTAACAAATATACCTGCCGTTCTAAAGACTTCCCAGCACCCCATTTTTTCATACTTGCAAACTAATGATATGAGTTCTTTTGGCTGAGCTTCCTTTCTACCCTTTCCTGCACTGATGGCTAAATGCAGGATACAAGCAGTTGCTCAAGTTTGTTGGTGTTTTTTTTTTTTCTTTCTTCAAACCCTTTGCATGCCAGAGGGGTACAGAATGTATTGCAAAGCAATGCATTTTGCACCCATCTGGCACTCAAGGAGTCAATCCAGAAGTAATGCACATAGTTCAGGCCTGATTCTCAGCTGTATTATGCAACCACAGCTACAGCGTTCATCAGTTGAGAGCCACCCAGCACGTCTGTGCTGAATGCAGGAGCTCTCTTTGGGAAATACTCCTTTCATGTGTCCCAAATACCCCCATCGGTACTAGTACCACAGACTGAGAAACCCTGGTGTCGAAGGTAACACTGGACTTTCTAACCATAAAAATTATGGCTGATCACTCTGGGACTTAAGTTAGTTCCCAGGTAAGTTGGGCATGATTAGTCATAGATACCATTCCGGTATTTATAAATGTCCATGTATTACATTTGCAAATCTTCATACATACTTTATTTTACAGATAATTGCCACGTATGCATATTCCCTAATGGACTAACACAGTATACACCTACATACATACATAAATACATTATTTTCATTTTGTATCCTTGTAAACTTGAAAGTAATACTATAGGACATAACCCTTTAAATATTTACCTTTATTAAACAATGTTTACATGCCTACTGATAGCACATCAAAACTTATTTACAAATAATGGTTTCACTCAAATTTTTTTATGAGCTGAAAACCTCCTTGTGGTATGAGGATCTGTGATCTAGGTAGAATTATCTTACTTCTCCCCTGCCCCCAGTTATAAAGCATTGCATGGATTAGCTTGTTTTGTAGCCAGCTGCTCAGTAACACCCTTCCCCCTTTCCATTGTCCTCAGCTGGCCACTGGATGACTTAGTGTGATGCGGGGTACAACTAAATGGCTTTTAGGCCCCTTTCATATGGACATCATTAGTGCTGAGATCCTGGAGTTTGTTGTGTTTTTTTTCTTTTTTTTTAAACGTTGGTGACTATCTCCTCCCATAAATGCATCCAGCATGCTACATACCCCCCCCCCTGCATTCACACAGTAATGTGGTAACATTGCTGCATGGCTGATCTTACTGAGCTGCTGGCAATTCTATTACATGTGCTAAACTGAAGGTTGCTCACCACAGCCTCCAATGAATGGCTATCACCTGAGGTTAATAAGAGCCATTTAATGATTGACTCATAAGTGCTCTGCGCTGGCAGTCAGGCACATGACTCCAGAGATACAGTTGATGGTGGAACATAGATGAGTTCAGAATATCTGTAATGGGAATGCAGCAGAGATGTTGCTACATTTGTCACCCATGTTAAACTGTTGAGAACGCTTTCCAAATAGTATAAACTAGAACAGATGAGCTGCAATTTGTTTGTGCACATAGACACATGTTGCTGCACATGAAGTAGCTGAATACAGCATGCTGTGTCTGTTAATGACTCCGTAAACATACATGAAGCAGATCTTGCATGGCAACACTATGTAGATTATCTACAAGTTTCACTGAATTGTTGCAATGCATTTCACACTGAGCATATCCATGGCATCCTGTAGGAACATCAGCCAATAGTGTTTTGGATTTCACCTATCAAGTCATACAACAACCAGCAATAGCATTCCAAGGTAATGCAAGGATAATTACGGTAAGTAAAGGGACATTGCCTTCTAACCACCCATTTGAAAAGGCTCTTGGAGCCACAAGTTGACTACTTCTAGCATGTACTCTGGTAGTCCTGAGGCAGTCTGCCAGCTTTTGGTCTGGTGGGCAACCAAAACTGAATGGCCCACAATACAGTGCACCCAGCCTACTAAGGTGTGTTTTGGTGCTTTTTGTATTTTATGATGAAAATTGTGTATAGTGGTTCTAATCTGCATGCATCCTATATAAAATGACCCACATTTGTAATCTGTGGAGGAACTGGCTCACAAACTATGCAATCACCACACTGCATCATAAAGCTTTCAGTTTATAGAGAATGACACTGAGCTGGCAGCATGCACAGGTGATGTCCATACCTGGGAACTTCCAGTTGAGGGCTACCCGGAGGGTAGTCCTCTGTTCACCAGGGGGTGACAAAAATGACGCTAATCGCGTCAAAAAAGGGGGGGGGTTGCTGCGAGTGAGGGGGGGACTTAACCCTTTGAGTGCCAGAGTGGTACGGAATGCATTGCAAAGCAATGCATTCATTACCACTCTGGCACTCAGAGGGTTAAAGGTGTCACACAGAAGGCTGGGGACAGAGGAACAGAGGGAGAAAAAGCAGATGTGGTAGAGTTTCAATAGAAACTCTCCACATCCGGAGGAATCGGCCTCTGCCCCGGAGACCCGGTAAAGCTCTGTCAGAACCGGAGTCTCCGGGGCAAATCCGGAGAGTTCCCAGGTATGGTGATGTCTCTCTCAGGCATATTATACAGATGTCAGAGCTGTGCTGCGTTTGACGCCATATGCACATATGGAAGTTAGGATCAACTATGGATTCATATATATATGGTAGTACCCCCACCACAAAAAAACAAAACAGAACTATGCAAACACACTGTACATGCTCTCGTGTAAGTGAATGGGAGGATGGGAAGGGGGGAGCAAGCCAGAGAAACTAGTAAGAATGGGAGACCATGATGATGGTGTGAATGGAACAGAGAGAGGACATGATAAGGCAGTGAGTGGGAGAAGCAGTAGGAATGTGAGTGACAGCATGACAATTTGGCAAATGGAGGGAGGACATGATGTGGAAGCGAATGAGAGGGATTACATAATAAGGTGGTGGTTGGTAGGGAGGGAAGGCATGATAAAGGGAGGAGGAGGCTAAAATGAATGTGAAAGCAAGACAGACGGCTACGGTGCTGGAATGGAGAGATGATATAATGAGGGTGAGGGGTAGGACATGATGATACAGAAAGGTCATTTGTGAACCACTGGCACTTCCTGCATAGATTTTGACAGGTGCGGGCTGCCCACTCCTGTGAAAATCCCACCCCGTGTATACTGTAAACAATGCTACTGAAATTTGGAGGAAGTGCCAATTCCTGCAGAACACTCTGCAAGGAATATAGGGATTGCCCCAGGGTACACGTACAGTACAGTATCACCCCTAGGGAACATGCAGTGCACTTTATATATATATATATATATATATATATATATATATATATATATATATATATATATATTATAATATATTTTTTTTTTTTTTTTTTTTTTGAGCTGTGTAGTATGAAAGGGGGAAATATGTAATCTCTCACTCTCCCTGGCACTCTACTCTTTTGCTTGCTGTCGTGCAAACTTTCACACACTAACCACCTGCACCGCATGGGGATCAGTACAAATTCTCACTGATTTTAAATAGGGCTGTTTAACCCCTTGAATGCTAAAACGGTCTCTATAACGCAGTTGGTTTGCACCCACTTTGGATTTGTGCACTGGGGCCAAGTTCCACAAATCCAAAAAGTACAGCACCATTTTGAAGTAAATTGTTACAATCTTTAATGAAGAGCATAGTGGTGTGCTGAAGACCTCTCTATACAAGGGGTTAATCGCCTCATGTAAATCTTTGGGGACTTTTTTGGTTTTATTTGCTCTTGGTGCAGTTGAATTGCTCAATGTCTTCATAGTACATCAGATTCCTCGAGCTGTCACTTGCCTCCTGCTTTAGTAAGCACCATCTGAATTGTAGGGAAGTGTTTAGTGAAGAGGTCACTCTGATTTTTATGCAGAAAATTATAGGTGGTTTTGTAAGCACAAGCTGACATAGTCCCACAGGCTGGAAATTATTTTAACATAAATTTCCAGCTTGTGATTAACCTGCTATTTCTAGTAACTGTGGAAACACATGAGGAAAGTGGCTTTTTATGTGAATAGAAACTGAAAGTACACAGTGTGATAACGGAGAGGAATACAAGGATCAGGCCAGTGCAGTTGCAATGTTTTATATACACGTCTGTTCTAATCATATTTCCTTATTAAAGCTTTGCAACGAGTTGCGTACTCATCTGGCACTCAAAGGGTTAACTTTGTTTTAAAATTCCATTTTTGATTAGCCTTTTATATTAATTTATAACTAAGCAGTATGTAAAATACATTTAACCCTTTGAGTGCCACAGAGGTATCCAGCGCATTGCAAATGGTTAGATTACCTCCTTGGCACTCAAACGGTTAATGGTATTTTGTATATTGTTTTAAAGGGACACTTTAAAATGGAAGACAGCAGTGGCTATGTATCTTTTTTTTTGGGGGGGGGAAACAACATTTGGCAAGTATTTATTTCTTTGTTGAATTGACTCTGCAATTATTCTATTCCTGTTGCTGCAAACCATTATGTGTGTGTTGGGGTTTTTTATGATAAGTAAATGTGATTGTGTGTTTCTAATTGTATTTACAGCTGGATAGCCACAAATAACCTATCCTTGCCCCATACACTGATAAACTATTCAATTAGATGATCATAAATGCTGAACGGAGTACTCTTATCCAGCTACCATTAATCGCAGAAGATGTTGTAAGTTTTGGCCCAGGTGTAACTGGTGACCCACAGGTTACCAATTACTGACAATGCAGCAGAAGAATTATCCCTGCCAGTCCTCAGGCTTCCATGAAGTGCTAGATATTCTCCATTAAGACATCCCGGTGAAACTGAGCAACCACAGTGAGGCCCGGTTGTCATCAGTTCCAAAATTCCTATTTTTCCCTAGTATTTTCCTATTGAAAAAAAATGTTCTGGAGGGAGAGTAAATGGCACAAGTGATGTGTGTTGGAAATTAGAACATTAGGCATTAGACCTCCTGTGCTTTTACTTAAAGAGCACTATGATAAAAAAATGAAATACCATAGGTTGATATAATGGACTTCCAAGCAGCATATGTAAAAATGTATTCATGTTATGTCCCTAAAATATAATCAACAACTAGCTTTTGAGCCCATGTATAAACAGAGAATGTTTAAAGATGCTAGCATGATATGCAGGGTATTTAAGTGTATATAGCCCGAGTTCATTTTAGGTGTTAGTTTTCCCTTAAAGAATAATTAGCTGGCACTCTAGCGTTGTCTATTACCTATCTTATAATTAATAATTTTAACAATCTGCACAGCTTCAAGTAAGACTGGCAGGCAAGAATAAATGTTTGATAATGATGTCTTCCGTCTCAGTTCAATATTGTGATATTCCCACTAAGCTTTGCTTATAAGGCTAATAAAGGTCTGTTGGATCTCGTGGGTGCAGTTAAAGCAAAGTCATGCTCTGTCAGTTGTATGTCTAGTGATTGACTCATGAAAAGGAATGTATGTATATGCAGTAATATCCTAGACACTTAGCAGTTCTATTGAAAGCCGATAATCAAAATATCTTATGATAATATAAATAAGGGGCTTCCATTGTTTACTGTAGTGATGCAGATGGCCATGACGCAAGAACAATAGCCATTATTTATGACTTTAAAGGGGTGCATTTCTCAAGCTAAGTGTCCCATTGGGCTGAATTGAAAAAAAAGTCCACATTTATTACATTTTGTGGGTTTCTAGCAACTTGAAAGTTTGGCAAGTCTCAATGCGTTTGAGACCTCCTTGGCATTCAGGGGTCTAAAAGCTCCATTTGAAACGAATGTGAATTGTCCTGCCCCTCCCCATGGTGAAGTTAGGGTATGCAATTCTGGGGAAACTATCTTGACGAATAAGGCCAAATGATCTCTTAATAAATTGTTGTTTATTTTGTGATGTAAATGCTTGTACAGGGGAGTGAACTGCTTTGGTTCCAAGCAAAATGTTGCAGTTATCCCTGACCCACCCCCACCTTTTGAATGAGGGGGAGGGGTGGAAGTCAGTGTGGGTGAGGGCTACATTTGAGAAAACAAATGGTAGATGACCAGTCCTTTGGAGGCACAGATATAATCTATATATTTTGGCTTTTCAAAAAAAGGACCCATATGGTTAAATGTTGTCCACTCTTAACCCTTTGAGTGCCAGCGTGGTACGGAATACATTGCAAAGCAATGCATACCGTACCACTCTGGCACTCAGAGTCTTTAAAAAAAAAATTTTTTTATATATATAATATATATATATATATATATATATATATATATATATATATATATATTATTTATTTATTTCTTTTATATTTTATTCATATAAACCCAACCCTCACAAGTCAACTCTGCAACATAAACCCGAAAACAAATCACCCTATTTACTTTTCTTTGGTAGTACCACCACCATATTTTTAACAAGTGATGTACTAAGGGGTGATAAAGTGGAGATAATGTATCCAGTGATATCACTTCTCCAATTCCTGTGTTCTATGAAGCCTACTCGCCAAGATCTTTCTCACTTGATAACTCTTAGTGTATTGGCTCCATAGTACAACACAGGAATTAGAGGAGTGATATTACTGGAGAATCATCTTCACTTAGTACATCTCCCCCTAATCTTTACTTAGGTGTGATTATATATCCAAAGCCTAGAGCGATCACAGACTAAAAGGTTGAATTACTTGCTGTCCGTATAAAGACAAACCCAGGGATAGCACTATAAACTTCTCTCCCAATCCTCAGAGGAGATTAATTCCTAATTCCATGTGATAGTTATGTATATGTCAGACGTATATACCGATCTGTAGTGTTTCCATTCAGTAAAAAAATATACAGTCTCACATAATTTAGCATAAGAGTACTGACTTCATGAATCTGATATATATATTTTTTTCCAAATTTAGTCTGATTGGGTATGGTAGTGCTGTGTGTTTTTTTTTTTTTTTTTTTTTTTTTTTTTCTTTATTTGGCCTCATCTCTGCCACATGCCTTCATCCTTCTGGATAGTGACACTTTTCTTGTACAGAATAGCATTAACAGATCTTAAAGGGATAGTAATACTTAAAATGTAAAAAAAAATATGTTGTAGGGTTTATCCTCCTGAGTACAACAAGAGTACTCCCACTGCTGAAAGGTGTTTCATTCAAAAGTTATTAATTTTCAAAGCTGAATTTTTTAGGTGCAATATCACAGTGGCCTGAAATTGTACAGTGGCGCTGTTGCTACACAATCCTATGGACAGCTCTGGTCCCGGGACCATAAATCTCCATCTAACTAATTCTAATTTCCACCTAACACCACCCTGGATCGCTTGGTGTCTGAGGAGTGGAAGCTTCCAGACAGAAAACCATCTGTCTCTAGGAAGTTTGCTAAGCTTTACTCCTTCTCTGAAGCGGCCCTAGCTCATTAGGGGCATCCACCTTGGGAAGATGAACCCGTTTCCTGGCTTTCTAAGTCCATTGCCTTGCCTGTGGCTGATTCATCTGCCCTGAAAGACTGGACTGACAAGAAGCTTGAGACCACTCTTAAAGGCATAGTAATATTTCATATTTAAAAGTAGCTCTAATTAATCATGATAGTATTTGGACCTTGGAGTATGTTATTTCAATTCTGTCAGCGCTGTAGTTCAAGAGTGACAATGACAAAATATCTCCCTTACGCCCCTTTTTTCTGATGTAACACTGCTCAGCCAGAGCAGAAGGGAGGTGCCCAGGTAGATTGTCCCTCTTTGCAATCTTAAATTAAGATAAGGGAAAAACCTGAAAAACTTGTCAAGGGGGGCAGGGCTTTCATTGTTCTCATAGGAAGAAGATTGTCCCTTCTATTATCTGTCTGGCCTATGAACTGCATTCCACATCTGAGAAGTGATGGCTTACACTAGGTAAAAGGAGCGGGAGGGGAAAATTTATCCTTCAATTACTCTTGAACTACAACTCTGACAGTATTGAAATAACACTCTCCATGGCTAAAATACTATGAAGATTAATTGGAGCTGCTGTTTTTGTGAAACGTTACTATCCCTTTAAGGCCATTTTTGCGACGACTGGTTCTGCCCTGCACCCGCATTTGCTGTGGCTTGGGTGAATAGAGCCGTGGCTGTTTGGACTGAACAGCTCACTTCAGCTGTCCGTCAGGGAGCTCCTACTGCTGACATGTTGCGGCTGCTCACCAACATCTCTGAGGCTCAGCATTGTTTCTGCTGCTCTGTTTGACATTGTCCGCATGGTAGCCAGGGCATCCACCATGTCTGGGGTAGCCAGACGTGCTGTTTGGTTCAAGATCTGGCCTGCTGACACTGCGTCCAAGAGGGCTTTCCTGTCTTTGCCCTTTCAGGGCACCTCACTGTTTGGTCCTGACCTTAAGGATCTCATCAGTGAAGCCACTGGAGGGAAGAGTACTCACCCACCAGTGGTCCAGAGGAAGAAGACGCCTGTCAAGCAAAATCTTCTTCTTTTTTTTTTTTCTTTTTTTTCTTTTGTGTATCACTAAGGCATTAAAATAATGGAAATGTCTCTGCCCTCATGCTGGGTAGGACCAATCGATATGGTTTAAAAAGGTCTCTCCCTCATGTGCCTTCAGATTTTTTTGTCCTACCAGCTAGATGGACGTGTACTGGGCTGCCGTGAGTGCCGCCATTTTTCCCACTGTCTACCTCTACCACGCGTTGGGATCATCAATGCAGCAGCAATAGGCTCCTTCTTTCCTCTGCAGACAGACATCTCATCAGCAGCACCATGTGTGTTGCCGTTTTGAGACTTGAGAATGCTGGCTGCGGCCTCTTCCTGTGGACGTTGCGTTCAAGCGTGAAACGCAAGTCAGGTCCAGCAAGCATGCGTGATGACACAAATCGGGGGGTATGCCGGGAGAGCAACTGAATGGATTAGGCGTTCGTTTGGCGGGGTATTTAAAGGCAGTCAGGTAAGTAAATGCCTTCCTTTCTATGTTTTTGTGGCTGTGCCTTTCTGTTACAGGGTTCATAGTTACAGACATGTCAGCCCCAGCCAAATCCACCTCCAAAGATAAAAATTTTGAGCCTAGCATAGAAGAAAAGTCCACTGGTAGGCTTAAGGTGTGTGCAGGCTGCGACTCTGAACTCCCAGCCTCTACTACTGCTAAACTTTGTGAGGAGTGTCTCAAAAAGGCAGCATGTCCGGACATCCCAGGTCAGTTTCAGGACTTCCTATCCTGGATGAAGTCTTCTATGCAGGAGACTTTTAGATCTATTCAACAAGAGGAACTGGCTCAAAAAAGGCAACGTAAAGGAATATGACCCAGAATCTCTTTGACCAGGGTTCCGAATTTGGGATCAGGAGAAGGGGATCTGGTTGAAGACTCTGGTGTCTTTAATCTAGACTGCACTGACTCGTTTATTATACTTTTGCTTTAAACCATTAGGCCTTTCAGAAACCCATCTAGATATGGACATAATGGACACTGCATTTCTGGGTAAAAAGAAATCCGCACCGGTCCTCCCAGTCAATCAGTCTGTCTCTGACATGGTCCCGTTTGAGTGAAAAAATGGGGGACAGAAGAGCTGCTGTACCTAGAAAGTTCAAAAGAATGTTCCCCTTCAGTGACAAGGATGTGCAACAATGGACTGTGTCCCCCAAAGTTGATGCTCCTATAGCCCATTTGGCAAAACATACTATCCTACCAGTGGTAGGAGGGATCTTCTGCATCAAGGTCCTATCCTGCACGATAACCTCAGGATGCTACGCCTAACGGCCTGGATGCTGAGCGGGACATGTTAAGAAGAAGTGGACTTTCTGATCTATTTCAACCATCCTTCTTGGAAGAAAGACCTCTATGTCAAAGGTATACTGCAGCATTTGGGCTACCTTTTCAAAACGGTGTATTCAAAAGAACATACAGGTGACTGAGGTTGATGGCTTCCAGTAAGGCCTTCGACCAGCCTCCCTGAAGGTTCAGATCTCAGCCTCATCAGCCATCCTAGCTATGCCCTTAGCAGAACATGAACTAGGATGGAGAGTTACCAGGGCTATAGTCAAAGCAAAAGCTACTATTGGGAAAATAGTAGCCCCACTGGATCTGAATCTGGTCCTTTAAAGTATTGTCTCAAATGCATCATTTCAAACCCATCAGCGACATCTCTCTCCATCTCCTCACACTGAAAACTATTTTTCTCACTGCAGTGACATCCACCAGTTAATGAGCTTCAGGTGTTGGCCTGTAACACTCCATATTTATCCATCCATTTGGATAAAATTTGTCCTCTGGGTCAAACCATCCTTTAGACCCAGGACATAGTACTTCCGTCCTTCTGTAACAATCCGACTAACCCCAAGGAAGCTCTCCTTCATAACTTGGACTTTGTCAGATGTATCTCCAGTGAACAAAAGAATTTCGATTATCTGAATCCCTGTTTATATACTTCCAGGGTAGGCTCAAAGGTAAAGCAGCGTCTAAAGCCTCCATCTCTAGATGGCTAAAATCATGTAATCAAAGATGCTACACAGAATCAGGACTGGCAGCACCCTCTAATATTAATGCACATTCCACCAGAGCTGTGTCCGCCTTTTAGGCAAAGGGGGCACAAGCTTCACCTTTGGACATCTGTAAGGCGGCCACATGGTCCTCCATATCCACTTTCATGAAGCATTATCATCTAGATGTCCAGGCTTTGTTCGATGCCAGATTTGGCAGGAAGGTCTTGGAAACGGTGGTACACTAATAATGGTAAGTGCCTATCCCTCCCCTTTCTTTATGGGTAACTGCTTTTAAGTCCCATTATTTTAATGCCTTGGTGATGCACAGAAAAAACATACATTTTTCTTACCAATATTTAGTTTTCTTCTGTGTATCTGCAAGGCATTCCCTCTCTACTAATTTATATTTCTGCTAGTATTTCAGCAGAGCCAAACGGAAACTGAAGGCACATGAGGGAGACAACTTTTTTAAACCTTATCGATTGGTCCTACCCAGCTGGAGGGCGGAGACGTTCCCATTATTTTAATGCCTTGGAGATGCACAGAAGAAAACTAAATATCGGTAAGTAAATTTATATGTTTTCATCCCTTTCAGGCTGACTTGCGTCCAGCGACCCAGGTGGTGCCTCAGGCTCCACGCGCCTCTCTCAGTGGCAGAACCTCTTCGGCTCCCCTCCCGTCCAGATCGTCTTTTACAGGGTTACCTGTGGAAGGAGGATGTTCATCATCTGGCTTTGACAGCATGGAGATGGAATCCTCAATTTTGAAGAAGGGATTTTCTTTTGGTGTGGTGGCTACTATGCTTAGTGCCCGTAAGCCGGTTTCCTCTAAGGCCTACCATCAAGCTTGGTCTACCTTTCTATCTTGGTGTGCTGATAGGGACCTGTCTCAGGATTTTGATCTTCCTATGGTCCTTTCCTTCCTCCAGGATGTTGTGGATAAGGGTCTCAGTCTGATTTCTCTTAAGGTTCAGACTTCTGCGCTCTCTGGTTTCATTCGGAGGTGCCTTGCTCTCATTCCTGATGTCAAGGTTTTCTTCCAGGGTGGTGGTCATACCCGTCCGGTGTTTAAGACTCCCACTCCTCAGTCGGCCCTTTGCTTGGTTTTGGGCATCCTTCTTCAGCACCCTCCCTCTGAGTCATTGGCCACTATTCCTCTCCGTCTGCTGACGTGGAAGATGGCTTTTCTCCTGGTGATCATGTCTGTTCACCTGGTTGCAGAGCTGCATGCCCTGTCCTGTAGGCCACCCTTTTTGGTGTTTCACAAGGACAAGGCTGTCCTTCTCACGAGTTTCTCCCGAAGGTGGTGTCTGAGTTCCACGTTAATCAGGAGATTGTGGTTCCTTCTTTCTGCCCTAACCGTACTTCTGACAAGGAGAAGGATCTTCACCTGTTGGATGTTGTGCGTTGTCTGTGTGAATCGCACTGAACCATTGAGGCACGCTTTTTGTCATTGCTGAGGGTCCCAGGGCAGGAAAGCCTGCTTCCAAGGTAACCATTGCTTCTTGGATCAAATCCACTATTCATAAGGCTTATGAACTTAGGAAGAAGCCTGTTCCCTTTCGGGTCACGGCTTATTCTACAAGGTCTATTGGGGCATCTTGGGCCTACAAAAATCGGGCCTCAGCTGATCAGTTGTGCAAGGCAGCCACTTGGTCGTCTGTGCATACCTTCTCGAAACACTACCGTGTGGATGTGCTGGCATCGGCTGATTCCAGTTTTGGGAGGAAGATCCTGGAGGCAGCCTTGCCTGTCTAGGATCTCATTAGTTTCTCAGTACTTTCACTTTTGAGCCCTGCTGGCTCTTTCAGTGTGCTGTGTAACAGTTCCTGGGATCTGTTTTACCCCTGTTCGGTGTCCGTTGACACTCTGCGGTTGCTGTTGAGCTATTCATGATCTGTAGGTTCATTGGTGCTCTTGTGACTTTGGGGGGCCTGCGCCTGGTCCTTGCCTTTCTTCCCACCCTGGGAAACTTAATGGTTGGACATCCCAAATTTACCAGTAGCCTGTATTGGACGACAGAGAAAAGAGAATTTTAGTCTTACCTGTTAAATCCTTTTCTCTTAGTCCATACAGGTTACTGGTCTCCCACCCTGTCAAGGGACCATGCTTGGCTCTCCTGTGGCAGAATGTGGGGGTCCTTTCGGGTTCATGCTCACAGGAGTCTTCCTTTACCTTCTTACTACCTAGTCAATATTAGTCTGCAAATCTTACTGGATGGGGATTGGCTAGCTGCAAGCTAAGGAGAGGAGGTAGGCTCCACCCAGCAGTCACTTCTCAGAATTGTTCTTGCCTACTTAAAGGGGCTGATCACCTACCCAAAGTTACCAGTAACCTGTATGGACTAAGAGAAAGGGATTTAACAGGTAAGACAAAAATCCTATTTTTTGAGTACAGGGGAGTTATTGAAACGATTAAACCACAGATTTATTAACTGGTGCCCAAACAAATCCTGATATACCTATTATAATGGTATATGCAGACCAGGTTTGTACCTTCTAGTTTGGATAAACAATCCAAAAGGGTGACTTTGGCTTCAATTAGGGTGACTTGGACATTCCAGGATTTTAAATGTCTCATGTCCCGGGCAGCCATCTTCTGGGGCAATATGAAGTCCCAGAAAGAAGACACCAGAGCAGAGGGTTCTAAACACTAGAAGGAGAACTGCCCATTGCCTACTATGACCTAAAGTGATGCTTTCTCTGAGCTACATGAAAATATCAAGACAGAGCTCTAAACACTAGATGGAGAATTGAGCCTTGCCTACTGATATCAAATGGGAGCTGCAATGCAATTTATTGTAGAGCAAGGCTTTTGTCTTTGACATACGTATTTCTGTAGCCCACCACAAGCATTGCTTTCTGTCACAGCAGCCAATGGTCAATTCTCACGATAGTGCAGTGGTGTGCTGGAAAAACAGCAGGTTCAGCGCTGATGCCAAAAGATGTATGTGAAAATAATTGGTTTAATATATAGAAATGTGGGATTCTTTGTTACTTTTTTGGAAAGCTGTTTGTGTATTTTATGTCTGTGTACATGTGAACCTGAGTGTTATGCTTATACACATGTAATGTCTGTACTCTTAAGCAATGTACTACCAGTTTGTCTGTGCAAACCCAGTATTACAGGTTGAGTTACAGAGGGGCTAGCTGAACTAGTTTTACCCCTCCATAACCATATGAGAAACCAAATAGTGCAAAAAATAAAAAATGTCTAAAACCACAAATAAGGTGACTTTGAAAGTGTTTTCAAAAAGACCTAATTTGTTATGAGGTTGACTGAATTACTGTAATCCTTTGAGTCCCAGTGAGGTATCTAATCCATTTGATACCCCTCTGGCACTCAAAGGGATTCAGGTTATTTACCCTTGGTGAAACGCTGGCATGTCTTCAAGGGTAAACAATGACAAGTTAAATTTACAAGTGACTCATTAACAATTCTTGTTAATTATATGAGTCATTTTCTGAACATTCCCTATATAAAGGTAATGAAAAATATTTAGTGGCAAATTACCAAATGGTTCTTACAGCTTCACTCACAAAGTTCTAGTCTATGCAACTTGTTTCCGTTAAATGAATGCTTAAATAGATAATAATGTTTCAAAATAAAAGCAGCTCTAACTAATCTTCATAGTATTTGGGCCATGGGAAGTGTTATTTCAATACTGTCAGAGTTGTAGTTCAAGAGTAATTGAATGATTAAAATATCCCCCTCCCACCCCTTTTATTGATGTAACACTGCTCACCTCAGAGCAGCAAGACTGTCTGGATGGATTGCAGAGAGGGACAATCTTCAGTGAGCATAAGGAAAAACCTGTGTGTGGGGGGGCAGAGTTCTACTTATGTGCACAGTAAGAAGATTGTCCCTTACTGTGTGGGGAGGTGACTTACACTAGGTATAAGGGGCAGAGGGAATACTTCATTCAGTTACTCTTAAAGGGATAGTAATAGTTCAGTTTTACTATCCCTCATGTTGTAGCCCTTAAAAATTGGAATTAAACTAGATCAGCGGTATCTCTCAAACCTTTATGGTTCAAGAGATATCCGCATTCAAAGTTCCCTCTCCTTCTCTCTCTCTGACATTAGCGTTATAGCTGACAGCAGGGGAATCCGGTTCGTGAGCAAGCAGTGGCTCTGCAGCAGTGCTGAGATCGCGTTATAGAAACAAATCCTTCACTGAAATGGGCTTCTACGTGTGCTTGGTTTGCAAGCACATGTAGAAGACCATTTCAGTGAAAGATTTCTGTTTCTATAACTCAATCTCAGCACTGCTGCCAAGCCGCCCCGATCCCGGGACCGGATTCCCCTGCTGTCAGCTATAACTCTAATGTCAGAGAGAGAGAAGGAGAGGGAACTTTGAATGCAGTTATCTCTCAAACCATAAAGGTTTGAGAGATGCCACTGATCTCGTTTAATTCCAACTTTTAAGGGATACAACATGAGGGATAGTAAAAATGAAGTATTACTATCCCTTTGAACTACAGCTCTGACAGTATTGAAATAACACTCTCTATGGGCCAAATACTATGAAGATTAATTGGAGCTTCAGTTTTTGTGAAACATAACTATCCCTTTAAAAAGGATATTACACTTTAAAGGGACTGTAATGTCCCATAAAATGTTTAATAGTTTTTTAGAGCTCAAGAAAATAAGAAGAATGGTGCAAACACTATCTCTCAAACCACTATGGTTTGAGAGATATTTGCATTGAAATTTCACCCCTTTCTGTCCTTCTCCTGACGTCAGCGTCTAGCTGACAGCACGAGATTCCGGTCCGGGGACCAGCCGGTGGCTCTGCAGCAGAGCCGAAATCGCTGTATTGCAAAAGAATTACTTCATTAGAAATGTCTACAAAGTGTGCTTGAAAACCAGTCGCACTTTGTAGACATTTCCAATGAAGTAATCCTTCTGCAATACTGCAGTTTCGGCTCTGCTGCAGAGCCTCCTCGAGTTGTACAATTCGAATCTCCTGCTGTGAGCTTTACAGCTGACATCAGGAGAGAGGGGTGAACTTTCAGTGCCTGTATCTCTCAAACCATAGCGGTTTGAGAGATAGGGTTTGCACCATTCTTCTTTCTTTTCTGCTCTGTAAAAGTATAAAGTTTTTATGGGACATCACTGTCTCTAAGTTTCTTGTTTTACAGGAGGGGTGGGCAAACAGTATGAACACCTTAGGAGACAGAATGTTTACGTTTGTTTTGAGTGCCGGAGGGGTGCTAAAACGCATGGCTCTACTATGTGTTGTGCACTCTTTTGGCACTCGGAGGTCTAAAATCTGCCCATATGTTGTAATTACTATTTTCCTGCAAAATATTTTTGTGACATTAACCTTTTTATGTTTCGGTGGCACTTAATGGTAAATCCTTGCACAGTGTGCCAATTAATTAAGTTCAAGGCCAAACATGGCTCTCTGCTGTTAACCTTTTGAGTACCAGAGGTGTACCCCTCTGGCATTCAAAGAGTTACAAAATGATTCCTCCTAGCATGTGGGGTCTTCTTAGGTTCGTTCATAGCACAGTGTGGGGTGGTATTGGCCTAGCACAGAAGCCTACTAGCACAAAGTGTTACCAACAAATAACTGGGGTAGGGTGTATCTATAGGTCGTAGTAGCACGTTCCATAAATATTGAATATTTTTCATTCTATTGTCTAATCTCTCCTATGCCAGTATTTTAGAGAGGATGATATACTGTGAGGAACTAGAACAAATCAACTGTACCTTTGGTGACCAGAAAACATTCCCATTGAACAAATGAGGATTTTAACTCCCTGCTGTAGTGGGAAAGGTCTCTAGTGTATTGGTCTGGGGTTAGACTAGTTTGAAATCACTTTTATTTTGTCTACTTTTTATTTACCCCTCGGTGCCATTAGTCTGCTCTGTAATCGCTCAAAAATGCGGTGCATCAGCCCCAGTATCTCCACACAACTAACTGCCTTTTGTATTTGCTGGTAAAAGTGCTGCTAGAATGATCTAGAACTGTTCTAGATCATGCAGTTGTCATGTTTCTTACCCCTCTGGCACTCTAAGGGTTAGGTGACCAAATATCAGTGTAAACAATAGGAGCGAAACCCATTGGATGCCAAAGAGGCATTGAACTTGTTGCATTGCAAGATGTTGGAGACCTCTTTGGCGCACACAGAGTTAGATATGTCTAACAAATCCGTTCCGTGGCTTTTAGAATATATGCCTGTCTCTTATACTTCCGAGTATTTAGTCTTCATTTTACTGCATCTGTCTATCAACCAAGCAACTGAACAAGAGGAGAGAAAGACTGATAAAATGTCTGCTCAAGGTTATTCTGACTGCAAAGTTGATTTCTAAAGTAATTTCAGGATACAAAATCCCTTTGTTATTTTTGGTTCTTGATGTAGAAATGCATACTGTAGCATGTTTGAGGCAAACCAACTACACCCCAGGAGAGAAATAAATTTCCCAAAAACCCAGTTATTTTTTATGGGTCTTTTAACCCTTTGCATGCCAGAGGTGTACTCAACGCATTGCAAAGTACTTAAATGGCTAACCCTTTGGCTGCTAGAGAGGCTTCAAATATTATGCGAATCAATGCATTGGAGATATCTCTAGCATTTATGGGGTTAAAGACCACATTGAGATCAGTAGCAATCGTTCTTTGTCCCTTGTTGGTTTGCTCCAAAGTTCTCTATACATAGGGCCCATATTCTCTCATAAGTAGGACATTATCACTAATCCTTATGAACTCCTTAGTACCTCTGTAAATCACTTGTGGAACCCTACTTTGTCTTAACTCTCAAATTACAAAGTGCCGGTGCATTGCGGTGCTGTATAAATAAACCTATTCATTCCTAAACATACAAGTAGTATGGATAAAAATATCAGCATATGGTGCATATGTAACATTAACTCACTGTCAAAGATCGTAGCCTAGTAGTACAGCAAATGTTAACCCTTCAAGGACCAGAAGGTTGTGCACTGCATTGTAAAACAATGCACTGAACATCCCTGTCCACATTAAATGGTTAACTGGAGGTTGTTCTCAGCTGTAACAATATCCTTACAGTCATCTAATTGTTCATAGTGGTGGATCCCACTTACTTTGATTTTCACCTTTCCCATGCACCACTCTAAAACTGGGATCAATTTGTGTGTTACCAATGGGTAAAAAAAAAGTCTGCACTGCCTCAAAGGGCTCCTGTCTTAGTGGCTCAGAAAACTTTTTGCTAGTAGTTGTGTTTGGATTTTACAAGTGCAGTGCATGGCTTAAATCAGGGATTGTCAATTGTTGTACCCCCAAATGCTGGGAATTATAACTCCCCTCATACCCAACTAGTTGTTGGTTGGTTGTGGATGATGGGAGTTTTAGCCTTCAGCAGCTGGAGGTCCACCAGTTGACCACTCTTCTCCATTTCACTTGCTGCGTGCCCTTCCCATAGACCACCACTGCTGAGACACCCCCCCCCCCAAAAAAAAAAAGAAAAATATTTAAAATAATAAATAGAAAAAAAGTATTGTCCCAAAAGGGAAAATGAAATGGTCACCACAGGGGCAAGACTTTCCATGAAGAAGTCCACAAATACTCTTCCCTAAGTGGTTGGTGCCACTTCCATCAAATACTGGGTAGAACTATGTTAAAAACAAGAGCACCAGGTGCCTTTAACCCTTTGAGTGCCAGAGGGGTACGAAACAAATTGAAAAGCAATGCGTTCTGTACCCCTCTGGTACTCATAGGGTTAACCCTTTGAATGCCAGAGTGGTATGAAATACATTGTTCTGTAAAGAGTTGCATACCCCTTAAGCACTCAAAGGATTAAGAGTAGCAGCTACGGGAAAAAAAGACTCCAGAACAACCAACATAAGATTGAAACTCACAAAAGCGGAGGTATACTTTCATTTCTACTTTTACCTGTAGCTCACACTTTTGTTTCTGGGAAAGGGAAACTAAACATTTCCAGGTGCTGCACAAAGTGTCATTAACATAGGACAGTGATTCTCAACTAGGGTGCCGTGGCACTTTGGTGTGCCACGGACATCAGCTTAGGGTGCCCCATGTTTTCTATGCAGACTAACAAAAATGGACTTTTAAAGAAAGATTTATAGAAATTTTTATGCACAATATATTTAGTTTTGTTAATATGATTATAAAACCTAATAACTGTATATTTATGTATTGTACCCTTCTTATGCCCTTTACAAAGTACATTAAATATGTTAGGGGTGCCCCGAATGTTCTAGATTATGTGTTAGGGGTGCCCCAAACAAAAAAAGATTGAGAACCACTGACATAGGAAATGTCATTGAAACCTTCTTTAACATATGACAAGTCACTGAAAATACTTTATTAGCATATGAAATGTCATTGATTAGCTTAATTAGCACATGGAAACATCATTGATGCCGCATTGTGCTGCAATTTGCATATATTGGTATATGAAGTGTGAATATCTCCTGAACTGTGTGTGTTTTCTGGCCTTTTGGTTAACATTATGATATATAGGCAGTTTTCAAATATATGCAAACTTCAATTAATGTGAAAACTCCATTATAATAATGTGTTAGCCAGCAGGTCTGAAGAATACCTCTCCCTTTTTGTGTTTATTCTGGTGATATTTTTCGGTCTATCTATAATATTTAGATGAGTCTGGTGCTGTTGAGTCTATACTATCGAGACTCAACCGTTTTAGTTGTATATGAGAGTTGTATGAGCTGCTTTCGTATCTGAATTCTGTGTACTACAAGTCCCGTAGCTCCATTTCATCACGAGACAACCATGGTTGTCAGTTTTGTTACCCTAAATATGCTTTCAGGATTATAAAAAGGAGCCGCATATTTTGTCCCCTGCAAGTTCAGCAAGTCTGTTCCCCCAGGATCACATTAATAGTTCCCCTCTAATGGCTGTCCCCTATCTATCTCTGTGTAGTATACCTAAAGATTCAGCAATTACTGTATGTGTGTGTGTGTGGGGGGGGGGTGGAGGTGGGACATTTTCTCTGTGCTGTATTTGAGCCAATAGTAAGACAGTTTACAATTACTCAATCAAAGGAGAATCGTATTGATGTATAATATTTTCTCTGTTGTCCAATACAGGTTACTGGTAACTTTGGAGACTACCTCCTCTCATTAGCTTGCAGCTAGCCAGTCCTCAACCAGTAAGATTTGTTCCTTGGTCAAGACACAAGCAAGAGAACAGTTCTGCTATAGTTTTAGCTTTTTATTATTTTTCTGTTAGATATGGAATACCATCACTGACAATTCCCATCACCCAAATGTGCATAGCTGCAAGTTCTTTCCCCAAGAGTTGCCCACTGAGGCTTCTTCTTGATATATGGTAATCTGAAGACAGAAGATGTGATCACCTTTTTTCAACAGCTAAGGTCCACATGTCCCATGCTTCCCTTCCTATTACATACTCGTGCACGCAACGTGTTTATTCTGTATGTCTGTGAGGTGTTTGGAGCAAGTTTCTGTGGTAGCTTAACCCTTTTGTTGCTGGTTAACACATTTTGAGGGGGCTTTGGACACTTTCCCTACAGGACAAGGGCAAAGTGGTCCTGGAGCCTGTTCCCCCTCAGGAGAGGGGCATGGGATTCTACTCCAACCTCTTTGCGGCTTCCAAGAAGGACGGGAGCTCTTGTCCCATTTTGGATCTGAAGGATCTCAACTCCTTTGTGGTCAGGTCCCAATACTGCCAGGAGTCTCTGCACACAGTGATAGCGGCCATGTCTCCTGGGGAATTTCTGGCCTCTCTGGATCTTCAAGATGCCTGTCTGCACATCACCATTCATCCAGAGAGTCGGCAGTATCTCTGCTTTGCCTGCAACCGAGGGCATTTCCAGTTTTCTGCCCTCCCCTTTGGCCTGACCATGGCTCCTCAAGTCTTCAACAGAGTCCTGGGAGCATTGATCTCTGTCCTACATCGGAACGGCATCAGGGTGACTCCATACATGGATGACCTTCTTCTGAAGGCCTCCTCGCCAGAACTCCTTCACTAGCAGGTGCAAGACTGCATTCATGCTCTCCCATCATGGGTGGATCATCAATTTGGACAAGTCAGACCTTGTTCCTACTCAGAGGATGGTCTTTCTAGGCATCCTGTTTGAGACTCAGAGGGGGGAGGTTTTTCTCACGGACGAAGTGGCTCATCCGATAGCACTGAAGGTCCAGGCTATCCTATCTCAGGATCCAGTTCCAGGCAAGAAGTTGTCATCCTTGGTGGGGAAGTTCATTTCCACCATAGAAGCAGTCCCGTTTGCCATGGCTCACACCAAGGAACTTCAGAGGTTTCTAATCGTGGCGTACAGGGGCTGTCCAGAGCTCCTGGAAAGATCCCCATCTCTCCTTCTTCATGTGGAGCAGAGCCTCTCATGGTGGCGCAACCTGAACAATATCCTGAAGGGTAGACCCTTCCTGGTGCCCTTCTGGACCACGGTGACGATGGATGCCAGCCTCTCCAGATGGGGATCGGTGCTGGGGCACTTGAGTCTTCAGGGCCGGTGGTTTCAGCAGGAATCTCTCCTTCCCATCATTGTCTTGGAGCTTCGGGTGATATTTCATGCTCTACATCACTGGACACGGCAACTGGAGGATTGCCCGATCGGGGTACAATCAGACAATGCCATAGCGGTAGCCCACATCAACAAGCAAGGCGGCACAAGAAGTCTCGCAGCTTGGCTAGAGATCAAGAGGTGCATGTCCCTGCCATTTCCGCAGTTCATATTCCTTGCATAGACAATGTTCTGGCAGACTTCCTCATTCGGCGGAGAGTGGGGTCTTCCTTGCATGAACCTAATGCCAGCCAGGCACAACAGGAAGGTGCCAATGTTCTGCTGTCGCTGGGTGGATCCCCTGGCTCTGGCAGTGGATGCCTTGTAGATCCCATGGACGTTTCCTCTGACATACATCTCTCCTCCTGTTCCCCTGTTGAACAGAGTACTTCGGAAGCTGAGACTGGAGCACTGCCCAGTCATTCTGATTGCTCTGTACTGGCCCTGACATGCTTGGTTTCTGGAGCTTCTGGACCTCTTATTGGAGGAACCTCTTTGACTTTCCCCCTCTCCAGACCTCCTTCTGCAGGGTTGCCTCTGGAAGGAAGACGTTCGTTGTCTGGCTTTGACGGCATGGAGATTGAATCCTCAATTTTGAAGCAGAGAGGTTTTTCTTCTGGTGTGGTGTCTACTATGCTTAGTGCCTGTAAGCCTGTTTCCTCTAAAGCCTAGCATCGAGTTTGTTCTACTTTTTTCTCTTGGTGTACTGACAAAGCCCTGTCTCAGGATTCTGACCTTCCTACAGTTCTTTCCTTCCTCCAGGATGGTGTGGATAAGGGTCTCAGTCTGAGTTCTCTTAAGGTTTGGACTTCTGCTCTCTGCTTTTTTTTGTTTTTGTCCCCCCCCGTCCCCCCCCCCCGAGGAGTCTTGCTATCATTCCTGATGTCAAGGTTTTCTTCCAGGGTGTTGCTCATACCCGTTCGGTGTTTGTCTCCTGCTCCTCAGTGGGATCTTAACCTGGTTTTAGGAGTACACCAGCATCCTCCTTTTGAGTCTTTGGCTACCATTCCTCTACGTAAGCTGACATGGAAGATGGCCTTTCTCCTGGTGATTGTTTCTGTTTACCGAGTTGCTGCGCTGCTTGCCCTGTCTTGTAGACCACCCTTTTTGGCCTTCCACAAGGACAAGGCGGTGCTTCGCACCTCACAATAGTTTGTCCCGAAGGTGGTGTCTGAGTTCCACATTAATCAGGAGATCGTGGTCCCTTCCTACTGCCCTAACCCTACTTCTGATGAAGAGAGGGATCTTCATCTGTTGGATGTTGTGCGTTCTCAAGTTCTATGTGCATCGCACCGAGTCCTTGAGGCAGTCTGACACTTTTTGTCATTCCGGAGGGTCCTAGGGTAGGGAAGCCTGCTTCCAAGGTTACCATTGCTTCTTGGATCAAGTCCGCGATTCGTAAGGCTTAGGAAGAAGCCTGTTCCCTTCAGGGTCACGGCTCATTCTGCGAGGTCTATTGGGGCTTCTTGGGCCTACAAGAACCAGGGCTGGGCTGATCAGTTGTGCAAGGCAGCCACTTGGTCATCTGTGCACACTTTTTCTAAACACTGTGTGGATGTGCTGGCATCGGCTGATGCCAGTTTTGGGAGGAAGATCCTGGCGGCAGCCTTGCCTGTTTAGGATCTCATTAGTCTTTCAGTACTCTTTCACTTTTGAGCTCTGTTGGCTCTTGTTCATTGTGCTGTGCTACAGTTCATGGGGTTTGTTTTACCCCTGTTCAATGTCCGTTGACACTTTGCGGTTAGTGTTGAGCTGTTTATGATCTGTTGGTTCATTGGTGCTCTGGTGACTTTGGGGGCCTGCGCCTGGTCCTTGCCTTTCTTCCCGCCCTGGGGAACTTAGTGGTTGGACATCCCAAAGTTAGCAGTAACCTGTATTGGACGACAGAGAAAACAGGATTTTAGTCTTACCTGTTAAATCCTTTTCTCTTCGTCCATACAGGTTACTGGTCTCCCACCCTGTCAAGGGACCATGCTTGGCTCTCCTGCGGCAGAACGTGGGGGTCCCTTTTGGGTTCATGCTCACAGGAGTCTTCCTTTTACCTTCTTACTACCTAGTCAATAGTTAATCTGCAAATCTTACTGGTTGGGGATTGGCTAGCTGCTCTACCCAGCAGTCACTTCTCAAAATGTGTTCCTGTCTACTTAAAGGGGCTGATCGCCTGCCCAAAGTTACCAGTAACCTGTATGGACTAAGAGAAAAGGATTTAACATGTAAGACTGAAATCCTTTTTTGATATAGATATATAGAGATAAATTAACCATTCATGAGTGATGTGAAGTACATATACAATTTCACTGGCTTCACCTAATGTAACAGTGGAGTTCTCCTTTTTGTAAGATGTATAGAGCTTCGTGTGTCAGCAATTTTATTTGAAGTGTTGACACAAGATTAACTTATAGAACATCCTGACTTGCCTCATGTTTGATGGGCTACATCAGAACTCTGCCTTTGTCCAAACTAAGGGTAGGCAACCTGCACCCTTGTAGTTTATGCAGTACATCTCCCATCATCAAGCTGATCGTAATGGGAGTTGTAGTCCAAAAGCTCTGAATATATATAATTCATACTTTGTTTACATAGAACGGAAGTAAAAACTGGAGTAACTGTGGGGAAAGTTAGCTGTTCCATAGGGACAAAATATACCCATTGATTTAAAGGGGGATTTGAACAACATGAATTCTCAACATCATTCAAAAGGTCAAATGTCCCCTTTAAATCAATAGGCGTTTTTAATTTGTTCTCTATAGTGCTGTTGTTTTGTTACAGAATGTCACTGCTTTTATTTTGTGCATATGGTTTAAGCAGCCATTCTTTACTGAAACTGAAGATTCAAAGAATACACTGCTGTATGTTTAATAACCCAAGTGTAACCATTTTTGTACCTACAGTCATGATCTTATGACCACTCTTGACTGTTATTCCTCAAATCATCAAACAAATGAAAGTTACATAATCAAATGACAAACAACTCACTGTTTGATTATTTTGTTTTTGTTTTATATAAGTAAACAAAACCTCTTCAGACTGTTGAAAGTGGAAATCATTTAGTTCCCCTTATTTAAAAAGGCAGACTTACACCTCCCTAGATCCCTCCAGATCAAGTTCATAGTACTAAAGAAGGTAAAATGTGGTTTAATGCTAATAGCTACATATACCCATCTTTTACACCATAAAGATTTTACATTTTAAGTAAACATTCCTTTAGTTGGGTGCATTGGCTGTCTTAGCAGCCATTAGTGGAAGCATGCTGCACTGTGGCAGGGCTTGGAAGGTGGGCAGAAGGCAATAAGATGCTCCATGTCTGGAACTGCCCCTGGATGATAACACACATCGCTTTTGTGATGGTGCAAAAGAAATAAGCAATTTTAATACTTTCATGCAGTGGTGTGAGGGTGGGCCAAGCTGATCATACTACTTTGTAAAGTTGTTTCTTCTACACAGTCATCCTGTGTGCAGGGCCTTCTAAACAGACACCGGGGAGGGTACAAAAGATAAATCCTTACTAGGCTGAAGCTTGCGTTAGGTGGAGAAATTAAGCTTCCCAATCTCTAGGAACTAGCGCATTATAAAAACAATAAAGACCACAAGAGAGCACTGCTGGCTATCAGATAGGCAGAGTATTTAAAGTACATAGTATGTGCTTTAATACTGGCTTATGTTATGTGGATGTGTATGTCCCTTTATAGGGCTGTCCCTACTAAGTAAAACAAGTGTACAAGTGCCCTGTAAGTCCAAAAGAGAACAATGTAATGAAGTCCTAGTATCACCGGCTGGAATATAATCCATAACACACAAATATTGAGTTGATCAGTTTGGCAATATGTTTTCTTATTATTCTCTTCCCAAGATCTCCAAGTGTCTCCTGAAAAAAAGAGAAGCAATCCACAGTAGTGAAGTACTGTAAGTTATATTGGTTATCTAAGTGTAACTAGTTACAGAATGTCCATCCTTTATCGTTTGTAATCCAAAGTCCACAACTGGGCTTCTTCCCTTTTTCACATCTATGTATCCCAGTCCTACAATAAAGTCTTCCTTTGACATTAAACATCATTGGAGGAATCTAAATCTCCCCACATATAATGGAGATATGCAAAGCAATGAAATTCCACATATACGCCATCATACCCTGTGCAAGATGTATATATTTACAAGATCTTCATCTATTGTACACCTAAACTATTACACATTCAAACTGTCTAATTCTTCCCTTAATTTCACCATATATAGAGTTCTCAGCCTCCACTGGGTTTGTCTACTTTGTGTTGATCCTTGTTCATTTGAATCGAGTGTCAATGATGCCTCCCCCTCGTGTCTTGCTGCATTGAGGTAAACGTTAACAAGAACACACAATTACACTTGCATGGGTGCAAACAGGCCACAGCTTTATTGGTCATAATTTCATGATTATAACTTGCACATAACACTTACTTTCTGGTCCTTGCCATTAGCCAACTCTGGTGGACCTAAAGCTTAACTAACCACACCCCCGAGCTTAAGATCAGTCCCGTCAAAACTTTAAATCCATAAATATCATGTACCCATTTAGTAGTCCCTGCAGCTCAGTGGGTATGCCACTATACCCGCGACCATAGAACAGGTATATTTTTTTTTTTCTTGTTTTTGTTTTTTCCCTCCCTTAGTCTAGCCACTTTGCTTTAAAGCGGATCTTTCTGCTATAAAGCCGGCCT
This sequence comes from Rhinophrynus dorsalis, assembly GCA_037306005.1. Taxonomy (NCBI): domain Eukaryota; kingdom Metazoa; phylum Chordata; class Amphibia; order Anura; family Rhinophrynidae; genus Rhinophrynus; species Rhinophrynus dorsalis. The sequence continues at coordinate 301,121,178 of CM074721.1, forward strand.
GATATATTCTAAAGCTAGCCGCTACCTGCTTAAATATATATCTGTTACCTCTGAAATGTAGGCCATTCTAAAGAAAGCCATCATTGTAGGAGACTGGAACCCAGGCTGCTGCCTGTCAGTCCCGTCAGACCTGCGCTGTCAGTCCCGGTCTCCTGTAAGAAGCATTGCAGCGTACCTTGTAGGTAAAATTACCCCACTCTGCCTCCTTAAATCTGCTTTAAGCCAAAAACCCAAAGCCCATTGCCGCTTCCTCCTTTTACCTCAGCGCCAACATGTCTGCCCCCCACCCCTCCAGGTGAGTTCTTCATGCTTAGTGTGTAGCCTCCATGGAATGCAAATCTTGGTGAATGGACACAAAAAAAAAAAGTCCAAAATTAAAAAGAAGAGAAATCTTTAGAACATGCTGCTGCTGGATATGTTGTGTGTGCATTGAGCTACAGAAGCCAGTTGCCCTCTGCATTTAGTATCTGCACACTTCAGCATGGGTATCCTTAGGGACAGGTAGTACAGTTTTGTGAGCACTGGCTTCTAGGCCATTTCCACCTGAGTGCCTGAGGCATATGTTGCATTTATTGTTTGATGCATGTCTATGGTCCAACACTTTTTTTGAATCTCTTATGGTCTAACTCTGCAGCATAACATAACTGCTTTATTAACTTCTTGGTAACCAGAAATTATTAAAATGGACAGGTGAAGAAACTGAAGGGTAAGCAAAGGTCCGCGGTCGGCACCACCACTGTATTTGGAGGATGTGCCTTGTAACTATGGCCTAAGATCTATGTCACATTGATGACCTTATAATAAAGTTTCTATGTATGTGATTCTCCTACCACTCCATAAAGAGTAATGGGTCTACAAATACTTATAAAGAAAACTAGAGTAATTCTGAGGCAAAAAGCAATGCTTTGGAAACCTCTTTCTCTGTCGTCCAATACAGGTTACTGGTAACTTTGGGTAGGCAATCTGCCCCTTTAAGTAGGCAGGAACAATTCTATAATCGTATGCAGGGGGTGGAGCCTACCTTCCCTCCTTGGCTGCAGCTAGCCAGCCAGCCCCAGTAAGATTTGTTTCTTGGTGAAGACACAGGCAAGAGAACAGTTCTGCTATGGTTTAGAATTTTTTTTATTTTTGTGTTAGAAATGGAATATCACCATTAGGCGGATTACCATAACTGACAATGCCCTTAGATGTGGCTAGCTCTGTAACCAGGTGCTTTTTGTGGACCTTAAGCCCAGGGGGGAAAATCTTGGCTACAAGTTTTTTCCTCAGGAGTTGCCCACCGAGGCTTCTTCTTAATACATGGTAATCTGAAGACAGAAGATCTGCAGGAAAGGTGAGCAACCCTTTGAGTGCTGCAGGTCCACATGTCCCACAGTGCCCCTCCGCACGGGGGTTTTTCCTTTGGAGTTCTTATTGCACACTCCTGCACTCATTGGGTTTATCTGTATGTCTGATGGGTGCTTTGGTGCAGGTTTATGTGGTAACGTAACCCTTTAGCGGCTGGTTTGGTGTCTTTGGGGGGGGGGGGTTAGTGACCCTTTCCCTACTGGATTCAGTGTTTTCTGGGTCTCCTAACATGTTCTAGTGATGTTTCATGTACTTTTACTTTACAACTTTGCAAAGTTTAAGTTGCTTTACCGCATAGACTCCATTGCTCCATTCACTTCTATGGGACTGCATAGTCTGGGACATATCTCTGCAACCGCTCAACGTAGCAACTTCAGAGATGGCTCATTTTAACTGTCTGCCCTTGCTCTTTCATCCGGTTCACGTTTGAAGTGTGTTGGGGGTAGCAGAGGGCTTCGAGCACTGTTGGGGTACTTTTTCTAGGGAAACTACATTTCCCTTGAGTGCTTGCTTCACACGCTTTTTTCTGATTGGCTCCTGCCGCAGCAGCCATTTTGTGCCTTTTCTAGAACTAGTATCCTACGCAATAGCTTAGACACTCCTTCTTCTTCTCCTCTGCAGATTAACCCTTATCCTTCCAGATAAGTGTATTTTAGCAGTTTCTGGGGTGAAACTTTAATCTTACACACTGTAATTGGGTAATTCTTTATACTATAACGTTTTTGACATTGTAAGAATGTCTAATCCGTTGGAACTTGGGGCCAGGCCTAACACTAAGGACACTGGGGGTCTCTGTCCACTGTTGCGCATTGCTCCTCATGTCATTCAGGGTTGCCTAGAGAATTCTCAGGTCATTTATGCCCAGCATGTTCTGATGTCCCTGAGTCTCTTCCAGGGACCTTCAACCATATATTAAAGCCAGTTTGGGTGCAAGAGTTCAAGGCTGCTACTAGGGACCTTCGGTCTACATTGCAACTCTTTCTATCCCAGATACAGGGGGTCTTCCATTCATGGCAGACCCCCTCTTCAGTCACATCTTCCTTGCCTAAACCGCAGGGAGTACCTGACGTATCAGATTCCTCTGAGGAGGAACTGTTAGTGGATTCAGATGCTGAGGAATGTTCTGCTGTGGGCTCCTCTCAGTTTTTTGGGGACCCCTTTTGAGGCTGATCCTGAGCCCTCGGCTGAGGGCCTGATCAGGGCTGTCCTGACTACCCTAAACACTCCCTTAGCACTCTGTTTATGTGGATTCCAGATGAGCTTTTTGGCACCGCTTCTAAGAAAGCCTTGCTCACCTTGCCTTTTCAAGGCACGTCCTTGTTTGGGCCAGATCTTAAGGATCTGATTAGTGAGGCCACAAGGGTTAAAAGTACACTTCTGCCTTTGGTCCCCAGGAAGAAAACGCCTCTCAAGCTTGAATCGTTTTTTTTGTTCTTTTCAGACTGAGACACGTCCGGTGAACCAGGCTGTTCCCTCAGCTCTGCGTACCTCCTCCACGCCCAAACCGCAACGGAAGACCAAGGTCTCCTCCAATACTAAGGCTTCCAAACCTTCTTCGGCATGACTCACAAACCCTGGTCCCCACTCTGCTGTGGGGGGCCATCTGCGTCACTACCACTGCATCTAGGAGGATTCAGTGGCTGACCCATGGGTTTTAGAGGTGCTGGCGGAAGGATACAGGATCCCTTTCCTCTCTCTTCCTCCTTTTTCTCTTATTTCCTTCTCATACACCCCAGGATGCAGAGAAACGCAGACTGTTCAATTGCGCCATCCAGGCCCTTCTGGACAAGTATGTTCTAGAGCCGGGTCCTGTTCAGGACAGAGGTATGGGTTTTTACTCCAACCTCCTTGTGGTCTCCAAGAAGGATGGCGCTTGTTGTCCCATTTTGGACTTGAAGGATCTCAATTCCTTTGTGATCTGGACTCATTATCACCAGGAGTCCCTAAGGACGGTGATTGCTGCTATGTCCCCGGGGGAATTCCTTGCCTCTGTGGATCTTCAGGACGCATATGTACACATTGCCATTCATCCAGAGAACCGTCAGTATCTCAGATTTGCCTGCGACCAAGGGCATTTTCAGTTTTCAGCTCTTCCTTTTGGTCTGACTACAGCTACTCAAGTCTTCAGTCGTGTGTCCTGGCAGCCTTAGTGTCCATCCTCCATCGGAATGGCATCAGAATCACTCCATACATGGGCGACCTGCTTCTGAAGGCACCTTCTTTGGAACTTCTTCATCGGCAGGTTCAGGACTGCATTCATGTGCTCACCCATCACGGGTGGATCTTCAACATTGACAAGTCGGATCTTGTCCTATCCCAGCGTCTGGTCTTCCTGGGCCTTCTCTTCGACACTCAGCAGAGCATGGTGTTTCTCATGGGCGATGTGACTCACCGGATCGCCCACAGGGTTTCTGCTGTTCTGGCTCAAGATCCAGTTTCAGCCAAGAAGCTGCCCTCTCTGGTGGGGAAATTCATTTCCACCATAGAAGCGGTCCCATTGGCCACTGCTCACACCAGGGAACTCCAGAGGTTTGTGATCCAGATGTGCAGGGGACAGCCGGACCTTCTGAAGATATCCGTGTTCCTCCCTCTTCATGTGGAACTGAGTTTGTCGTGGTGGCTCGACCTCTCCAATCTGCTGAAGGGAAAGTCCTTCATGGTATCCTTCTGGACCAAGGTGACGACTGATGCCAGCCTCTCCGGCTGGGGAGCGGTCCTGGGTCACCTGAGTGTTCAGGGTCAGTGGTCTTCGGAGGAATCTCTCCTTCCCATCAATGTGTTGGAGCTTCGGCCAATGTTTCATGTCCTTCGTCACTGGACACCTCAGCTGGAAGACTGCCCAGTCCGGGTACTGTCCAACAACGCCACGGCCGTGTCTTACATCAACAAACAGGGCGGAACAAGAAGTCTCGCCGCTTGGTTAGAGGTCAAGGCTATTTTGTCCTGGGCAGAAGAACACATTCCTGACATATCCGCAGTGCACATTCCTGGTGTAGACAACGTCAAGGCGGACTTCCTCAGTCGACACACAGTGGACAGCGGCGAGTGGGAGCTGCACCCAGAGGTGTTCATCCTCATCGTTCAGAATTGGAATCTTCCTTGCATCAGCCTGATGGCGACAAGACACAACCAGAAGTTTCTGAGGTTCTGCTCTCGCTGGAGGGATCCTCTAGCGGTGGATGCCATGTCCTTGGTTATTTCCTCTGGCATACATCTTTCCTCCCCTCCCCATATTGCACAGGGTGTTGTGGAAATTGCTACTGGAACGCTGTCCAGTCATTCTGATTGCTCCGTACTGGCCTCGACAGGCTTTGTTTCCGGAGCTTCTGTATCTATCGGTGGCAAAGCCATTCCGGCTCCCTTGCCGTCCAGCTTTTCTTCTACAGGGTTACCTGTGGAAGGAGGATGTTCATCGTCTAGCTTTGACGGCTTGGAAATTGAATCCTCAATATTGAAGAAGAAAGGGTTTTCTTCTGGTGTGGTGGCTACTATGCTTAGTACCCGCAAACCTGTTTCTTCTAAGGCCTATCATCATGTCTGATCGACCTTTCTATCTTGGTGTGCTGAAAGGGACCTGTCTCAGGAATCCTTTCTGCCTACGATCATGGCCTTTTTGCAGGAAGGTGTGGATAAGGGCCTCAGTTTGAGTTCCCTTAAGGTTCAGACTTCTGCTCTATCTGTTTTCTTTCAGAGACACATTGCCATTCTTCCTGATGTCAAGGTTTTCTTCCAGGGCGTTGCTCATACTCATCCTGTCTTTAAGACTCCCGCTCCTCTGTGGGATCTTAACTTGGTTTTGGGAGTTCTTCAGCGCCCTCCTTTTTTGAGTCTTTGGCTACTATTCCTCTATGCCTGCTGTCTTGGAAAATGGCCTTTCTCCTGGCGATTGTGTCTGTTCGCCGTGTCGCAGAGTTACATGCACTGTCCTGTAAACCACCTTTTTTGGTGTTTCACAAGGACAAGGTGTGCTTCGCACTTGTCAGGAGTTTCTTCTGAAGGTGGTTTAGGAGTTCCACATCAATCAGGAGATTGTGGTAACTTCTTTCTGCCCTGACTTTACCTCTGACCAGGAGAGGGATCTCCACCAGTTAGATGTGGTGCATTGTCTCAAGTTTTATATACATTGCACTGAGTCTGTCGGGCATTCAGACGCGCTGCTCATCATTCCTGAGTGTCCCAGGGCAGGAAGACCTGCATCCAAGGTGACTATTGCGTCCTGGATCAAATCCACTATTCGTAGGGCTTATGAGCTCAGGAAGAAGCCTGTTCCCTTTCGGGTCACAGCTCATTCTGCTAGATCTATTGGGGCTTCTTGGGCTTACAAGAATCCGGTCCTCTGCTGATCAGTTGTGCAAGGCTGCCACTTGGTAGTCTGTGCACACCTTTTCAAAGCATTACCGTGTTGATGTGCTGGCATCGGCTGACTCTAACTTTGGGAGGAAGATCCTGGAGGCAGCCTTGCCTGTGTAGGATTATATATATATATATATATATATATAGATAGATAGATAGATAGATAGATAGATAGATAGATTAGGCTGGAGGATTCTGATTAAATGGGAAATTATTCTTGTGTCCTTTGTTCCACTAACTTATTCTTTTCCAGCTTTGACACAAGTATAACTGAAGTAGTATGTTCCGAGTTAGCTTTTAAAGAATTTTCATTGGTCCTACCAGCTGAGAGGTGGAGTCAGTACCCACATATGCCGTGTAAGGAC